>CM072346.1:20000-5020000 GCA_036874045.1 Cymodocea nodosa | reverse complement strand
TTCAATATATTGCTTGGAACGGTTCCAGGATATAACATAAGGTTATTTTGTATTACTGGATTTCAATTGTACGCTTGTTTTTAAATCTGGGGTCACACTTCGAACAAAGATGACCTAATTTACGTAAAAGAAGCTGTCTTGATACATAATTAAGACAGGATTTAAAACCCATAGACGGCATAATTTTGCAGCGTTCTTCAAATTAATACATTGTTTAAAAGAAGACTCCACCTCCAACATCGACCCACGTATCTTTGTTATTGTCGATCGCTTGTGCTCCAGCTTCTTAATTTTTCCACTCATCTATCGAGCCAGATGATGCACCTGAGGCTTTTCCCCTGGATGAGCAAATCGAAAGCTTTATTTATCTCCTGGAACCCAACCTCGTGCGTTATGAAATCATCTAAATGAATCTCCTGAACAAAGCACAAACGGAATGATGGGAAATTAGTACGTAAGCCTTTTGGGTCAGCTATATATGAATTAACTTATTTGTCACTGCCAATAAATTTGCAACAACAGTGATTCCATTCCATTGTATTTATCGTACGCGTTGATACTTATCTCGTTTTCTGGATCTGATCGAATTTTAGGCAGAGACTGATAAGAAAAGGAAAATGTCAAAGAAGAAGCACCTCATCAAGGTAACGCTTTGCAAGGACTGGGAGGTCTTTTTGAGGCTTAATTCCGCCAAACAAAGAGCCAACAATGCTCTTGCCTAGAAGTATCGTAGCACCGTTAACAGTTAAAGGTGCACCATTCAATTCCACTCCTAAGACGATGGTTTTTCCCCAGCCCTGCATGAAAGAGGAGCTTCAGAACATTGCAATGCTGACTGATATCATCTTCGTATCGCGATACATAATTTGTAATACCAAGACGAGTATCAAATTTGCGTATCTCCATTTACATGACCACTCGTATGGAGTGCTCACAAACAGTGGGGTGGGGAGTCCTTTGTATAGTTTAAATAAAGCAGAAGAGTTTAGGATGCAGCGAGAAGACCCACCTCTCGAGCACTGTCAAGGGCATCAGTCATTACGGACGATAAACCAACGCACTCAAAGCAATAATCCGCACCTCCACCCGTCATTTGGTTTATCACCTTTGAGGAAAGAAAGGCAACAATTTTGCAGATGTTAGTTAATCGGTTGCTAATACGTGTTTATGGCAACTGATCCAAGGCCACGGTTTGATTCAAAACCTGACTGACGGCTTGGTCTCCGATAGCTTTTGGGTTAACAAAATCAGTGAGACCAAACTTTCTTCCTGCGAAAGAAACATTTATAGAAGCGTCAGGTTTGCCCAGACAACACACTCATCATCATTTTATTGTAATAGTTGCTGTAAGTACGTTCAAATTTTTCCACATCTTTAGAATGAAGTGTACCGATATTTTGAACGATGGATAGCTGAGGAAAGACAGTATAGAACACCAAACCTATTTCAAACTTGTCAGGATTCAGGTCCACCCCAATTATCTTCGAGGCTCCCTGTAGTCTTGCTCCTTCAACAACCTTCATTGAAGATAAAATATGAGACGCAGGTGAGCAACATGCACTTGGATCCTATAGTTTAAACACCACTCACGTTGTGTACTTCATGAAATGTTATCATTCCCGGGTTCCAAACTTGTTTATACCGGTGGAAAGTCTTATTTCGAAATAAGAAGGTATACGGAAGGCAGTTATTTTGCTTTCCTTGAATTTCACCGGGAAAATAATATTATTTCTGATTCTGGAGCCCACAGTTGCTGAAGAAGATGAAATTCTTACCGCGAGGCCCACCGTTCCGAGCCCGAACACGGCGACGGTCGAGCCTTCCTCCACTTTCGCCACCTTGATAGCGGCCCCGATCCCTGAAAAGGATGTAGAAAAGAAGACTTTTAAAAAAAAAAAAAAAAACCTTTGGAGTCGCGAGCGGCAGAATCGAAGTGCAGCCTTCTCACCGGTGGCCACGCCGCAGCTGAGGAGGCAGGCCTTCTCCGGTGGGATCGTCGGGTCGATCTTGACGACTTGTGCCGCGTCGACCACCGTGTACTCCGTGAAGCTGGAAACAGATAGGAAATTGTAGATTTTCTGGCCGTACGCATCCGTGAACCGCCCCTCATCGGGTACGAATTTGAACCCGGTTCTGCAGAGGTTGCTCTTGTCGGATCTGCAGTCACTGCAGGCTCCACACTGGCCCATGAAGGTCGGCAGCACCGTGTCGCCGACGGCCATCTTCGTTACGCCTTCTCCGACGCTCTCCACCACCCTGGTTCGCCGTCACGACCATCAGACTATATGTGTCTTCTATCGATTTTGGAGTGGAGGAGGTGATTGGAGCTTACCCGACAGATTCGTGGCCAAAGATACTGGGGAAGAAGGCAGGGAAGCTCTGGCGATCGGAGAAATCGAAGTTAGAGAAGATTTTTGTCGAAACTGATATGATAAGAACGGTAGCTCAAAGTCGCAAGGACTTGTAGCAAATCTTAGTGAGACCTCATCGCGGAAATTTGAAGGTGAAGGATCCGTCGACGTGTTTCAGGAATTGTGGTAGAGATCGGAAGAGAAAATCGAAGGTGAAGGTGATTAATGCGAGAACTGTTATGGTTCACTACCTTCATTTTCCAGAAGGTGAGATCGGTGTGGCAGAGAGAGGTGCATATAATCTTGATCCTGACCTGGAAGGCCAACGGAACAGGGACCACTACTTCCTCTATCACCAGTGGCATCTCTGGTCCTCTGCAAACGGCGGCTGCAGTTCCCAGGCGACGACAATTGATGAAGACGGCCCATGTGCAAGGAAAAGTTCTGATCAAACACCATGGACGGAAGCGACGAGAGGAAGGAGAATTCACTATGGGAACGACGTACCTCTGCATCTGATGGGTCTCCCCGCGGTCACCGAGTCGAAGCCCTTCCCCATGTTTCGGTCGCTTGTTCGTTTTCCCGGCAAGCGGCGAGGAGATCTTCCCACGTCCCTTGCTGCGGCGGAAACTGCAGTACCCAATGCAAGCGAAAGAGCAAACCGTCGATTATTTATGGTCCATTTCACTTCTCCACCTACAACGAATAGAAAAAAATGGCCATCTGACTTTTTCTCCTCCATTTTTTTTAATCATCTTACGGCAAATTTTCCATGGTTTCGTGGTGAGACCGCCGTCTACAGTCACCCCGGACGGGTCTACGGTCTCGGGTATGTAACGTGACTACTGGATTTTATTTTTTGATTATTATAATGGCTCTGAAGCTGAACTTGGCAGATGCCTCCCGTTGCCCATCATCACCAAACTGTTAGAATAATATTATTTGCCAACTTAACTCTGCCTGTACACGATAAGTACAAAAACACACATACGTCGACAACTCACTAAGTAACTCTTCGAAGCTCGGTAAGTAAAAGAATTTAGTCATCTGAACTTTTAGGTAGGCGATCGAGTAAGTTTTAGCTTCTTAGGTTTTTATTTGATAAAAACTTATCTCACCAAGGTGTGGTGAGAGTTGTTTTCAAGTTTGGAGATTTGAAAATTTGGTAAGGTTGAAGTCTCATGTGTACAAAGAATTAGTATTCTGTGTAGGAGTGTACAAAGTTGTAGTTTTATATTTGATTAAGTGTCAAGTTAGAAAACACCGCTTGAGGTTAAGTGTATAGTGTAGAAAAACACCACTGTAATAGGTTGATATTGAGGTTGAAAAATATCGATTAGTAGAATTCTCATAGTTAAAAGGCATTGAGGAGTGAATTTGCGTTATTTTATTTTCGCTACAACTCTTATATACTTAAGTGTTAATTGTCAACTGTAAAAATTAAATTTGAAAAACTCTGATCATAGATTAAGGTGAAGATAATATTTTAAATAAAGGCCTTGACCATTGGAATAGAATATCGGTTAAGTGGATTAAATCCAAGACGAACACCAATCGCCGAAACTTACGACAGGAGATGGCGGGTGTTACGCAAAATCTAGGAGAGGCGAAATCTCTCAACTCGCTCAGCGTCTGCCGGCCATGATTGTCTGTTTCATTTCGTTCCTATGCAGGACGATCGCCTCAATCCCTCCACGTGATTAGGAGACTTTATTTGGAAAATTAAAATATCGATTAAAATCATATTTTGTTATAAATTTTGGAAATGTCTGGCAGTAAATTTATAATTACTGAATTGGCAAGAATTGAAAGTTTGAATGGATTGAATTATGAGACGTGGCATAGAAAGATTAAATATGCTCTTAATTACGATAATATTAGACATGTTATCGAAAGTAATCTATTGAAAATTGATGGAAATGCTTCTTCGAAGAAAATTAAAAATTTAGAATAATGGAAAGCTGACGACGAGAAGGTGAAGAACCTTATGTTTATAAAAGATAATTTAATTTAATTTCATTCTAAACACTTCCCCCATACATAAATTTTGCTAGTTCCTTAGCAAACTAAGATCTAATTAATTGGTCTTTCAAAAAGTGCTAGAATTAATTATTCCCCTTTTGTTTTTTTTTTTTTCTGTTTAGCATAAACATATATTCTGTATGTTTCAGTAATTAACCTGCAAAGATATTTAGAATATATGTAAATTACATACAAAGTATATCATCTTCATATAGGTGTTAATTATATTATCGTTTGTTCTTCTTTTCATCATCTGTAATTCTGAATTTTCAAATAAGTTTTTCTAAAAGAAATTTCAACAACATACAAATTAAAGTACAATCCAATTCAATCTGATTAAGACAAGTAGAATAAAGAATTGTATTTCCATTAAACAACTTCAAAAGTCAATTCCAGATTCATATTTCAGTAATTCTAGATAACAGAAAATATACTCGATTCATAAGATATCTGTATTTCACAAAACACTTGTATCTTTTCAGAACAGTATATGTTTTTTTTTTTTTACTTTAAAAGGTAATTAGACAAGCTTGAATCATGCAAGAGCTTTCTAATGTACCTATGTAACGAGCTTTCAGTCAACAATCCCAGATCTGATCAAGATCTTAGATTGCCAAATTTTCAGAGTCCTTTTTCAGGTTAACAATCCTTACATACCTATCTGCTCAAGTACAAAAGGCTCGTGATCAAACAAGTCAATAAACTCTCAAGGTTTTTTTTTTTTTTTCTAAAAATAAATGCACACACAAAACAAAGCATTAATCATATACTATATATGCACGTATTTCATTAATACATATGCAGTAAAACACCAATCTCATATAATCCTACTTCTATCATTTACTAAAGATATGAATCCATAATTTCTGTATTCTTTCACTGAAATGGTTCTGGATCTTATACTTTTTGATGTCCATTTAGTGAAATCAATACTATCCACCATCAGCAGTGGAATCAAATCTCCATAAAATAATTTCTTCTTCACTGTTTTCAGCTTGGAGATAAAAATTGCAGACCAATTTATTTAGATCTTATTTACAACTACATACGTGGCCCATTTGACAAATTGACTTAATTCTATGTCATGGCCCTATCGTTGATAGACATTCTTAATCAGAATGTTAGCTAACATGTGTGCTTTACCATTTAAATGCTTCAATATGTTTAATAATGGCACACTAGGATTGATAGCTAAACAATTCTTAATTTGCTGCTCAGTCCATTCAACTGCAGTTGTATCTTCCAAAATTTTTGTTCCTTCATTCTTTAAACCAAATATGTTGTGCAGAAGCTCTAGTGTTATCTGTATATCAGCTTCCTCTACATTTGAAATTAATCCTCCTTCTCCTTCTGTTAAATTTGCATAGAAACAAGGCATTAAATTCTCATATACTGCATGCCCTCTTTCTTGAGATATAAATTGCAGTAGACCTTGGAATTCAAATTGATCTTTGATTTCTTGCATTCCATCCCAATTTACTGGTCTACTGTAAATAATATCGTTACCCCTTATTTCTTGGTATTTGGTATAAGCTTCCTGACTACAAAAATGTACATCATTCAAAATTATTGTTTTAGTCGGGTTAGGAAGGTGACTTTGTTGCTCCAGAGGGGTTTGCTCTTGCTCTTCCTCCAGCATAGGATGCATTTGGACATTCTCTTCAGATTCCTGAATTTTTGCTTTTACTTCTGTCTGTGGTGGTGAGCCGGTAGAACTCTTCACTCTGTCTTGAATTCTTTCCATAATTTGCTGAAGAGTTTCTTGCTCTTCAGTGGAATCTGTGAAATTATTTTTGTCCAAATGGCTTCTTTCAGCCTCTTCATTTTCTACTCTTTCTTCTTCCTCCTGACTACCAATCTGTTTTGTTACTGTTCTTTCTAATTCTGTAACAAATTGGGATGGAGTCATGGGCAATTCAGTTTCTGCCCTTATTTTTGTTTCTTCTTGTACAGGCTGCAAACTAATTTCAGCTTGATTTTTTTCTTTTCTTTGCTCCTCCTCAGATTCGGATAGCAGGTTAATAAAAATCTGCTCCATAGGCCCTGTAAAAATTAGTACTTCAGATTTAATTTCTTCATAATCAGGCACTTTTTCTTTTTCTTTTTTTTTTCTAATTAGTTGTGCCTGTTTTTCCTCTTCATCTTCTGAAATTAAATCTACAAAAATAGGCTCTGCAGGCTTTCGAACCACAAGTACTGGCTCTTCCTGTTTAATTCTTCCAATAATTGCTGGTCTCGAAGGATCAGCTTCAGCTTCTTTTGTAGCATATCTAACAGCAGTTTTGGCAGTAGCTTCTTGATGGTGTTCCACTTTAATTTTATATTGGACTTTCAACTTTTCTGCAGCCTTCTTTTTGTTTAGTGCATCAAACACCAAGTGTGCTTTAGCCACTACCAAATCTTTTGATTCTCCTTGGTTTTTTCCAACTTGAACCAGTTCTGCAAATTCTCTTATTTCTTCTTCAGTCGAAGGCCCCATCATTTCTGCTCGTGCTAATGGCTTAAATGGTGGAACTGAAGGTCCAGACTGCTGCTCCTCAGGAACAGGTCTTTCAGTAGTTGGTTCCTCCCGTTCTTCAATTGTCTCTTCATTTGCTCCTGGATCACCCGTTTAGCTTGTCTACAGATTCGTCTTTTGAACCAGAGTCGGGACTTACACTAGATTAATTCTAGGGCAACTTCATTACTTGGCCTTATTTGTCTTTCCTTGCTTATAGCTATTTCTGTTGCTATTCTGATTCGTGTTTTCATTATTTGAGGTATTTATATATCCATATCTACTAAATCTCTTCTAAACTTGAAAAGTTCTAATTCTACCTTCTGTAGCTCTTTCTCTCTTGTCGTATTTCTGATCTTCTGCCGCGTGTGCCACTCTTTTGATTCCTTCAGAAATTCTGATGTATCAACAACATCTTCCCAGAATTCAGGCGTCATCTTCCTCATCGTGGAGTTACACAACAGCACGGAATCGCTCTGATTTCTATTGTTCTAGATTCTAAATGATTTGTTGGATAATGCCCCAAAAACCCTAGGTTTTAGTTTAAATAAGCACTAAGTTTAGGCGGGTAATCAGGTCATTTCTTGAACCAACTATTACTATTTTATCCGCGGTCTTAGCTACAGTACTCCGTTGTGTTACAGGTAACTCAACGGAATAAGCTCATTGACTAACTCAAGACTTAACGGAGTATGCTCGTTGAGTTAAGCGTAACTCAACGGACTCCCCGTACAAGCAATTATAATAATAAAAATATTACAGAGAATAGTTTTTCTATTTTTTTACAGGTTTAACCGATACTATGCTTCGGTCAGACCTAAATATTTTTTATTTTTTTTATTTTTCTTTCGGTTGAACCGAAACAACGCCTCCGCGACTTTCACCCTAAACAACGCCTCTGTCGATCTACAATGGAGTAAAGCTCTTCTTCCAATTCAAAGAAAGGCAAGGGAGGTAATCTGGTACCCACACACTCAACGCCACTGCTTGTGCCGTCCCTCGGATGATGATATCTTTGCTTGAGAACTTTCATCAAGAGGATGGCTCCGTCGTGATCCCAGAGCCATTGAGACCTCATATGGGTGGTCTTGATGTCATCACTTAGAAATGATAAATTATTTGTTTGATTTCATTACTCTTCGAGTTTTGATGGAAATTGATTACTTAATGATTTGTTTGGCATCTTCTCTAGATTTATTTGAAGAGTGGCATTCAGTGTAATCTCGAAAGTTATAATATGCATATCCAGTGTTGTATCTCTCCATTGGGGCAAACTTACAATTTTACTCTGGTGACAACCACGAAGATATTTCTGCTAATAATTCATATCAACCGAAAATCAAAGGAAACCAAGAAATTGACCTGGTTCAATGAAAAAGCATGCTTTTAATGGAAAAGGAATCTTGCCAGAAACTTCAATTGGATGATTGCAAACTTAGATTTTTTTTGCCTCTTTCGGCTTGGGCCGAACATTTTTTCTCGCGGGTCGAGCTTTCTACAAAAAAACAAAAGCGATTCGGTGCCTGACCCCCTTTTTCGATGGTGAAGACACGCCCGGTGCCACGAAATGATTGAGAACCATGACGGGGTCAAAATGCATTTTTGTTCTTTGTATTCTTCCAGTATTGCATGACCGAATAATGAAAGAGCTATTTTTTAAAATCACAATCAATAATAAAACTAATTAAATAGAATAATTGACAGTTTATTACAGATAACCAGTTTGAAAGAGCTATTTTTTACACATTTTGCGGTGTTCTTATTAATGATGTTTATGGGTGAATTATAGACTTCAATATGACATTTCAGATCTGTTTAGTTAGCAGCTTGTAATTTTTCCTTTGAATTTCATCCTTTCCAGTTTTGTTCCAGAAAAACACCAAGAAAAGCAGCTTCATTTGTCATTCCAACAAAGCAGTTTTATTCCCGCAGCTTGTAATTCCTCCTCCTTTCAATTGTATGCCTTCATCGTTATTCCTATTTTTATTGAACCTACAATTCATATATTCAATTTTTGACTTGCTCAATCTAAATCCTTTGGACTCTAAAACATCTCTCCAAAAATCTTATTTAGAATTAATTTTTGCCTTACTTTTGTTAATCAAAACTATGTCATTAACAAATAGCATGCATCAAAATATTTTTTCTTAGTTATTCATCTATAATTAAGAAAAATAGATATTGACTTAAAAGAGAACCCTTGGTGTAAATCTATATCTGCTAAAAAAAACTAAATAACAACATATCAGCAAACATCGTTTGTCCAGATGTTTATCTTCTCAAATTTTGATCACATCTATTGTAGGTAGTTTATCCCATTTCAAACTTAAATAATGTCAAATTGCTGAACCATGAAACTCTATTTTTACTCACACTTGTGCTTTTATTAAATGATCACCAAGGCCTTCATTTATAAATGAACTGTTTATTTTCTAAACTTTGATATGCTAAGACACTAAAACTTCAAAATTTTGATGGCATGTACTTATGTCTAAGGTTTTTTTTCCTTTGTCATATTTCTTCTGGCAAAAGTTCACGCAGTGCATTATTGAATTAGATAATGGGCACAACCATCCTTTACTTGTCTCTGCATTTTTAACTAACTGTTTTTTAGATATTATAGTTTAGCAATACATTGTCATTTTCTTAACTTTGATAGGCATCTTGATGCTCATACTACTTTGGTTCGTCTTCTACAATGGATCACGATCTGTCACTGAATTCTATAACAGGTGAAAACTATAAGCATCTATACTTAATTTTCATTATATGGATAGGCTGATATCTTCTACTTGTTATTGCTATACTGCATTTATCTTTGTTTTGCATTGTAGTGATTTGCCTTGTAACTGCATTTTCTTTCTCTAGTTAGTTATTGTTGATCACTAACAAAAAGTTTAACTCAACCATAAAACAGCCAGCTAAGCTATTAATCAGTTCTTTTGGTAGTCAAACCTAGTATTGTTATTATTTGAATTTGTCATGTTATTGATATTTGATAATTATGCATCTTACTTTGATAAGCCCAATTCCATCACTATGATGGCACCAGTTCCGAAAGCCGAATAGGACGCTTAATGTGGCCCTGGGCAACCCAGTAACTACATCTGGACTGTCCATTCCACAGATCTCGCTTGCTTCCCTTTTACGTCTTCCCTTTTTCTCACATCTGCACTCAGTGTTACACACAAGCAGAGCAATTTTCTCCCACAAAAATCATTATCCTCTAATCTTTTATTATAATAGATTAAACTACAATTATAATAAATAATTATAGATTCTTTATATAGAAAACAATTACTTAACACCAAATATAAAGAATTTCATCCATAAAGGATAACAAGAGTAAATTTCTTATAAGGTAAACCAATTAAATCACTCATAAAATCAAAATTTATCCTATCAACTACCAGAACTAGTAATAAAAGACAATGCAGACCCAATATTTCCGCAAAATTTTTTATTTCTACAATACCAACTTAAACTATAGTATTAATAATATGACAAATACATTTTTGATAAAGTAATTCAAAACTATTTGGTTAATTTAATCTACTTCTAAACATAGAAATGATGTCAATATTATTTGAAGCATTATCAAAAATAATACTAAATCACTTTATTTTAAATATAAAATAAATCAAAAATATTTATAATTGCAAAAAAAATATTTTCAATTTTATATGGATAAGCAATTTTAAACAAGGAGAAATGTTTTTAATCCCACAATTTAGTTTTCTCTAGTTGTAAGTACGAAATTGATTAGATGAAGCATTGTATCGTTATATTAGTGCATCTATAATTTCTAAGGAAAGTTGAATTGTTAAATGTAATTGAAACCTTGAATATAAAATTATTAAATAAAATAGTGTTGAAAATTGTTTTATGTTTGAAGTTTCAATTATAATTGAAAATGTTGAAAAACACAATTCACTACTCTCTTGTGTAGTCATTTGATCATCTACAGATCCATTCTCACATTTCTTGGAAATTTAACATCACTATGATTTTTATGTCTTTCAGGCAATAACTTCAATGGATCCATTCCCTTCTTTCTTGGAAATTTAACATCACTATGATTTTTATGTCTTTCAGGCAATAACTTCAATGGATCCATTCCCATCTTTCTTGGAAATTTAACTTCACTACAGTCTTTATATCTTTCAAGTAATAACTTCAATGGATCCATTCACATCTTTCTTGGAAATTTAACATCACTACGATCTTTACGTCTTTCTGGCAATAACTTCAATGGATCCATTCCCACTTGAAAGATGTAAAGATCGTAGTGATGTTAAATTTCCAAGAAAGGTGGGAATGAATCCATTGAAGTTAATGCTCGAAAGATGTAAAGATCATAGTGATGTTAAATTTCCAAGAAATGTGGGTACTGGATGAAACAACTAAAGGATCAGCATCATCAAGAGAAATCCTTCAATGTGGGGGACAAGGTCTACGTCAAATCTCATCCTTATCGGCAGACTTCAATGCACAAGAGGACTCCAAAGTTGCAGCCGAAGTTCTTTGGGCCATATCCCATTATTCAATAAATAGGTGAAGTTGCCTACAAACTTCTGCTCCCAGCCTCCACCAAGCTCCACCCTGTCTTTTATGTGTCACAGTGCATATCTCTAACACTTACCTTTAACAGTAATTGTTATCAAGATTCATAACATCAGAAAAAATGAATGCAACTTCAGGAAAAGGTAATTGTTCACATAGATTAAGGCATGGAATGATGATAAGAAAAATGAATTTGCATTCATAGCTGGTAAAACATCTTTGGAATTCAAACGATCACTTAGGAAAATACTTACGGTTTTATTCTACAATGGGAGAAAAAGGATATTCACATGGTTTTCATTTAAATATCAGGAACTTTGATTTTTGTGTAGGGAAAAAATATCATATTCTGGTGCATCAGTGATCAATATTAGGTTGTTATCTCTTGTTCTTTTGGATAGAATGTTGTCATTTACCTTGACCAGGGAGGAGATACTGAAGAAACTAAGAAATCGTGGTTCTTTAGAAAGTAGGAATGACAGAATTTGCATGATATATTATTTTCAAATGATATGAAAATAGGATTGCTGTACTTAATTCTCTTGAAATGATATAGTCTTGTGAAATTAGGAATGACATAAGTTAGAATATATCAGGCATGAATCATAGATAGAAGTGAGGATTTAGCTAATAAGTGTGTTTAGTTGATTAGCCTATCGAAAATCACCCATATTATGTTATATTTCTTCTTGATTTTCCATCTGACCGAAAAGAAATATATATATATATAATTTTTATATATTTATTTATTTCTTTCTTTCTTACTTTATCTAATCCTTAAGCTTAACTATATTTTAACTTAGATAATGTTATAGTTTCATTTAAATAATTTAATTCTTTTTCTTTAAGCTTAGATATTTTTATATTTTATCTAAGTTATAATTTCGTTTAATTCATTTAATTTTTCCTTTTAACTTAGATATTCCCATATTTTATCTAACTCATAATTTCACTTAATTAATTTGGTTCCTTTCTTTTAACATAGATATTTTATATTTTATGTAAGTTGTAATTTTTTAATTTAACGGATTTAGTTCTTTTTCTTTAACTTAGATACTTATATGTTTTATCTAAGTTATAATTAATTTAGTTATTTTCTTTTAACTTAGATAATTTTATGTTTTATCTAAGTTATAGTTTCTATTAAGTAATTTAATTCTTTTTTTTTAACTCAGATATTTTTATATTTTATCTAAGCTATAATTTCGTTTAAATAATTTAATTTTTCTTTCTTTTAACTTAGATAATTTTATGTTTTATCTAAGTTATAAGTAATTTAGTTATTTTCTTTCAACTTAGATAATTTTATGTTTTATCTAAGTGATAGTTACAGTTAAGTAATTTAATTCTTTTTTTCTTTAAACTTAGATATTTTTATATTTATGTAAGCTATAATTTCGTTTAATTAATTTAATTTTTCTTTCTTTTAACTTAGATATTTCCATATTTTATCTAAGTTATAATTTCATTTAGTTAATTTAGTTCTTTTCTTTAAACTTAGATATTTTTATATTTTATCTAAATTATAATTTCATTTAAGTAATTTAGTTCTTTTTCTTAGATATTATTACGTTTTGTCTATGTTATGATTTCATTTAAATTTTAGCTTAGATATTTCTATCTCTAGGACACAATTTTCATTTAATCAAATTACTTTTCTATGAATTCCACTTAGTTGATTTAAACTTATGTATTGAGTTTCAAATTTGATTTTTTTTTTGGTTTTGTTATCTAAATTAAAGCTATAATTTCGTTTTGTTATCGCTTGAGGGAGGTTGAAAATCAAAACAAAACAACACCTAACGAGCTTCAAAGAGGAAGAGAACAACACAGGACAAAGAAAAAAGACCCAACACAAATGGAACAAATATCGGAGATTTTGATTTTTGTATCAGTCAAAATTTTTGCACCGAAAGGAGGATGAAATAAGCCCAGATCTTTTTATTTGTCAATAAATATCAGAGAAATTTGATGTAGGAAGTTTACAACTGACCAGGATTTCCCGGATATTCAATAAATGAACTCAGCATACAAAGGAGTGAAGATATAATGTTGGGGATAAATAAGGCTGCTCTTATTTATTCTTAATAGTAAAGATCTTATTTACAGTTTCATTTTACCATTGCAAGTGATTTCCTTGGGACGGGTTCATAGCAATGATATATTTTAATTTCCCCACTTAGGGAATTGGGGAAAAGGCAGGTTAGTGAAAATAAACAAGAAAAACTTCTTCTGCTAGTATTGTTAAAGATTGCATTAGGCTTGGAGCCTCAATGCTATTGATAAGTTGAAAAAGTAGGCTTCATGTTGAAGGTCCACATAACACTAGGAGACCATGATGGGAGAGCAATGATCGTGTCGTGGTTGACGACCCTGGTTCAGATGTTGTGTTCTATGGACCTTCAAGGAATAAACTGAAGTATCATGCCAAGGGCATTACTACCAGCTATAGGTTGTACAACTACACGTCAGGCTACATCCATCATTGCACCTTCAAGAAATTGAAGGTAAGCTGCATGATTTGGCTTGTTGTTAAACATCAGACATGGTCCATTATAATAATAGTGCATTTGTATGTTGTGTCCATGCTGCAGCATGATGTAAAGTACTTTTACATGGTTGGAATTGGAAATACGACCAGGACCTTTTGGTTCAGAACGCCTCCCAAAGTTGGTCCTGATGTTCCGTATATCTTTGGTGTCATAGGTAGGTTTTCTTTTCTCCCTCCTGCTTTTTCTACTCTCCAGTGGTAATTGTTCTCATTTGGCTGCTACTAGTTTCTGTCACTCTATTTTCAAGTAACGTTGGATGAGGTATGAAATGTTCTTTCTCGTCAAGAGAATCTTGGATTTCCCTTATTTGAAGACAGAATCATTCAGTGAATCTTTTTTTCCATCACTTCGATGGCAATTTGTTAAACTTCAGCAAATATCTTACCCGAGCAATTTGAAAGGTGGCTCATATCATCATCTTTCGCACATCCCACCATATCATCGATAACAAAATGTGTTGTCTTACTAATAATTTCCTCGGCAGTATTGTTCGATTGTTGTTGTTGATCTTTGGAATATTGACAGTGCTTCATCTGTGAGGAAGTCAGTCAAACTATTAACAATAGTTTCCGCAATTGGAGTAACAAACAGCCCAGCAATAGTTAGGGCAGTCATTTCTCAAAGTTGATGAGTAGAGTGTAAAGAAGCTAATCAAATCAAAGACTCCCCATATATAATACTTCCAGAAATGTACCTAAAAGATCACAAAAATTTTACATGTCAGTGATGGAATACTCTTAATTAAATTGCAATAAAAAGAATCAAATTTGTATACGTGACATAAACTACAAATTTTTCCACGAATGTTGTGCATCAAAAAATAGTTTTTAGCTTTTGAACAGTTTGTAAACTTAATTGCCTTGAACGTTAGTCAAAAAGAAATTTAATAATAATTGAGAAGTATAGTAAAAATAGAAAAATGCGTTTAGACGACTACTTTAATCTTCTAATACAACCAAATGACTTTCGACCTGTAGAAAGAAATTATTTTTAGGGAAATTTTCACACTAATAGGATTTCATGAGTAAAAATATCACTACCAGTATATATAAATTGTAGACAAGTACACATCTTTTGAAAGTAGTGGACAAATTTTCTTGTTTAATAATAATACTTGAGATGATTGGGCACACAAAAATTGATATGAGAAACTATAAAAAAGAATCTATGTCATTATTTAGCCAAAATGTTATCTCAATAAATATATACGTCACAAGAAATCAAGCTTGATCATCAAATCCTTTTACACACAAAGAATTAATCAAGTACTAATAAAAAGAACTTACATTAGGAAAGTCAAACTTATACACCCGACAAAATCCTATAAAAATTAATCGAGTATTGCCAACTGAATTATCAGAGCCGGAGGTTGGGCATTCGTTTCCGACCATCATCATCTGATCTACCAACATCTTCCAATTCAAAGAAAGGCAAGGGAGGTAATCTGGTACCCACACACTCAACGCCACTGCTTGTGCCGTCCCTCGGATGATGATATCTTTGCTTGAGAACTTTCATCAAGAGGATGGCTCCGTCGTGATCCCGGAGCCATTGAGACCTCATATGGGTGGTCTTGATGTCATCACCTAGAAATGATAAATTATTTGTTTGATTTCATTACTCTTCGAGTTTTGATGGAAATTGATTACTTAATGATTTGTTTGGCATCTTCTCTAGATTTATTTGAAGAGTGGCATTCAGTGTAATCTCGAAAGTTATAATATGCATATCCAGTGTTGTATCTCTCCATTGGGGCAAACTTACAATTTTACTCTGGTGACAACCACGAAGATATTTTTGCTAATAATTCATATCAACCGCAAATCAAAGGAAACCAATAAATTAACCTGGTTCAATGAAAAAGCATGCTTTCAATGGAAAAGGAATCTTGCCAGAAGCTTCAATTGGATGATTGCAAAATTAGATTAGAAAATTTAGAGCAGCACCCAAATATGCTATCGAAATCTGAGTTTTGGAAATCTCTCTCACACATACAATATGTAAAGGGTTAATGTATACATCTTGTAATAAGGGAAATTTGTCATGTAAGAAAATATTGAAAAATTCGCCATCAAGCCAATGGAAGAATGTCTAAGGCAACTTCTTTATTTAAGGGATGGCATTTCCTCCTGGTGTTGCACACAATCGTACTTGTCCTTCACTTTTCTAAGAACTTTTCATGGGCCCGGATATGACGGTGGTAGAGTGAACATGTTAGACTACTACCGTGAGCATAACTATTTATTAAATGCAGCACAAAGAAAAGCAGCTCTAAACATGTCAAGATACAAATAATAACAAGCTTATATCATTTCAAAGTAAATGAGGAATGGTTTCCTATTGGAACTTGTATTAAAAAAATAATACATTGGATCAACTAAAGTTCATAAAGAACCCAACCCCCATTTTCCTAAAATAGTATATCACTTTATATAAAAATGAATACAAAGGTTAGCCACCTAAAGAGAAATCCTCCATTGTGAACTTTGAAGTTGTGAATGTAGTATGAAGTATCCATCTTTGGAAAGAATGTTTTAGAAAGAGTTGCAAGCTTTGGATAGAAGAATGATGGATAATCTAGATGCATCTTCATCAAGGATAAAATTGGGTTCATACATATGTAAAAGCCAAATACTAGCTAGCATTGCCGGAAAACTTCTGATAATAATGGAAAAACTGTTACTAATGTAATAGAATTTCATTAGAAAAATAAAATATGAGCATGTCACGCTAGACTAGGTTTTGTGATTTAAGTAGAAGAAGGAACTATTGATCATGTAGCTGGACATAAAGAAATTTACTGCATAGAGTGGCAATTGCTTGATGACAAACATAGAGTAGAGAGTATGACACTTTACTCATGATGTTTATGTGAACCAATTATATGCCAAAATCATTCATATGGTAATAGGAATAGCTGCTTGAACTAAAAGTAAGAAAGCATACTTCTGAAAATACAACGACTCTGCTCAGAAAATACAAGAACAACTGTAAAAGAAATTTATAGACCTTTTATATGATTAAAATAGTTTACACAAATGTACAATGCAAATTCTTCTATTTGTAAGAGAATATAGCTTTGTTAGAGAAACAGGTCATTGATGGAAGGACATATGGTATCATAGTTCAGTGTCAACAAAGATCATGGCATGGATGAGTAAGATAAGTATATAGCATCAAATAAAGAAATCCAGCTGAGTATGGCTTGAATTCATAAAATTTTGTTACTTATTTTCCATGGAACAGGAGAAGCCAGAATGTTTCTATCACGGCAGATCTTGACTCATGTTTTTTTCTTCCACCCGGACATGGGCATGATTGTTTTGCTTAAGTGCGTTGAAATTAGATGTCACCTGTATCTATTGTTATTGAGTTGTATTCGAGTAGTATTGCATTTAGTGTGCTATTTGACAAGTGAGTATCCTCTAAACGAAAAGAAAAATTATACGAGGAATCTATTCCTTCATCAAACGGCAGAGGAAGAAATAAATAATTAGTTGGAAATAATATAAAGCTTTTAAATTACATAATCTCGCAAGAAATTTAATGATGGGAATAGATAAAGTAGGTAAAAGGATTCCTTTACCTAACTTGGAAAAGTCACGGTAGGTTCTGCGATTGCGATATTAAAAATTATTGACCAAATTTTATATGGACCTGATAATAAAAAAAGGACTTGATAAATCTGTTCTCTTTTACTTCTTTCGAGAAGGATTTGATTAAATTAATTAAGTTGATTTGATTTTCTTTTATCTTATTTCCAGTTGACGTAATACGTAATTTATTACTAATAAAATTATTTCTTAACTTATTTATTTTTTGATAATGATAGTGATATTATTTTTTTTTTTCTAATTTACAAGAAATAAAAATTATACAACTTCTGAAAAGTTCGATGATTTATGCAGGGATGGAAATTATACATCATTTCTTTCTTAATTACCGGCTTTAAAATTCAAAGCTCAGTTGAAAAAGTTTACTACTGCAATTTCGGACAAATTTCAGGAGAGAAGCGGTCGCGTGAAATACACGACGGTAGTTTTTTTTGATATTAGTGGAAAATTCAATCACAAGCATAAAATTAAATATTTAAATCAAATGAATAACACGATGAAATATCTTCATTATTATTGAGATATACCTTTAGATATATATATATATATATATGGCAGTAATATTATTATTACGAAAAGGAGTGAATTATTATAAGTCCCCTACACAGAAATCTTCATTTATTTTCTAAATTTTTGAAATATCACAAACGAATGGCACAAATCTCTCTTTGACGTCAAACTAAAAAATAGACTTGAAAGTTTATAAATTAATATTGGTTGAAGCACATGGCCCACAAGTCACCTTTACTGGCTGATGGAGGGAAGAATGGCTGCTTCCTCGCATTACTTTCTGATGGTATTGTTGTTATTTCATTTTGTAGTAAGTCTACCCTCAAATAACATAAGCCCTAGAAGTTCAAACAACATTTTCATACAATCATTATCTTCAATTTCTCTTCTATATTTCTGTAGTTTCTTTTTATACTTGAGCAATTTCTCTTTGTACTTCAACATTTGCTTTTTGTACTTGAACATTTTATTTTTGTATATGTATCATCTCTTTGTAGCTGGCTGTATATGAGATGCCCCTTCCCTCTACAAGACTTACATTCTTTGTGTTTCTAAATTTGGAAAAAAGAACAAAGTTAAAATTGTAAATATAATGATACAAATTAACACATAGATATACAATCTACCATGTTCAACAAATTCATTCCATACTTCAAGGTCAATATCTGTATAACCATTAACATAGTTCCAACATCAACCGCTTTGATTCATAAGCTTGTATGGTAAGTTATAGCATAAGGGTTCTCGTTACGATCATTTTGTAACCACCATATAAACTCGGTAGCAGAGAAATGTCATTTTGGTTTCTTCTTCGTTTAATATACAAAATTTGCTCGTGTAGAAGATGTGTGTTGATACATACTTCCAATTGTAATTATTTATTTACATGCAATGATAGGACTTTCCAAAGAACCACGCCGAATTCCTCTTATTTCCTATTTGAAAATTAACTGTCAATATCAATACAAATTCAAAAAAATGCTGTGTTTCAATACCCCATGCAAGGCAAAAGATAGAGCTCGCGGAGAACATGTAAATCACTAATTTGTCAAAGATAAAAGAACATGTAAATCACCAGTACACGACGCTTATATCTGTAATACACTTTGTTGAACGTAAAAAGGATGATCAACATAAGCCAACTCTAATCTTTTTCTAAAAGGAAGCAAGGAGACCACAGCTTGTGCATTATGAATACAAGTTAAGCAGTCCTGAGGTGTATCCAATGCATCAATTCTTAACCGCCCATCTACTAGACACTGCTTGATGTTTTTGTGGCTAGCTTTGTAGAAAAATCTGACTTCTCAATCGTCTGATTTGTATACCAAGAATGATTCAGTTCTGCTGTAAGCGGCTGCAAAGGCCCTCCCAGCAGAAGTTGGCGCAGAGAATGCACAATCAGATGGTGCTAACTTCTTGTTCGCAATGAAGTTCTTCCTGGATAAATGTTAAGATAAGAATGAATTTGATTAGTTAAACATCAGATTACTCACCACAATAAATAATAGAAAAGATAAATAGTACCTTGCGGCATCCAATAGCCGCTTAGCAACCCGTTTCCTTCGCTGGGAAGGAGCAACCCATATGACTCGAACACCACAGACGGCCGGGACAGCTTCCTCCTCATAAGACGTTCCTCCGCTGTCCCACATATTCTGTTCAGCGGTCCTTGAAGAACTTTTTATAGATTCTCTACGGAAAGTGACATTTCCAAATTGCAATACAGATTTAGCTGTTTTTCTTGAGTTTGCATTACTTGACTCTGGTACCAGTTTAGTAGATCTGCTTGAATCCGAACTGGAAGACTTCGAGATTATCCTATGGGCTGTTGTAATTGGTTCTAAAACAAGACAACCGACGATCCTTTTCCTAGAAATGAAGAGATACGTCTGAGGAAGAAAGTGAGAAGCATGCATAATAAAAATGTCATGGAGTAAGAATTCAACCCAAAAATCACCTTGCAAAGCTTGTGAAGAAACCACTCATTTGCCAAACAAAGGTCATTGGACATCACCCTTACCACCTCTTGGAGCTGTGAAATGATTGGAATATCATTAGGAAAAAGAACCAGGAATTGAGCTTAATAAATGCAATTAAATTGGAATACAATCTCAAAGATGAAAAATTAAACATAAGTCAGCGCCTTTGATAGCCTATGACTCATAGCCAGGATGTCACAAACTCATCCAGAGAGATTCATAATGTGCATCAGATATATGAAAAATCTAGCTAGTTATTAGCTAAATAGATAACAAAGTGACTAAAGAACCTTGTGCTTTTGACCAGGAGGATCACCGTCCAAGACTACTATAATACGTTCTTCAATTGTCTCACTCTTAGGCATTGGGACGATTCTTTCATTGTTCCATCCCTGATGAAATTTTTCATTGAGAAATTTGAAAAGAAAGAAAAAATTGAGACTACTACTAAAATGAACATGAACAAAGCAACCCACCTTGAAAAAGATACCCAGGTAGTAATTTTTATGGAAAACCTTGTGAGCCTTTTCATCTCCAAGTGCATAGCTCAACCCGCACACATCACAAAAGTGGAGAAGGAAACTAGACTGACCAAGTTCCAGATAATACTGCGCATAACTCCTTTTCTTATTTGTGACGTTGGGTAAAGGATCTGGTCTTCTTGAAGACATCGCCGAGGCACCTCTGTGTATTCCCTTGTCATATTCATCGGACGTGCAAATCTGAAAACCATCACTGTCATAATAACCATAGAATGATATATTAGCTACAGTTCCCAACCATCCTAACTGAACATAAAAATCAATCAGAGTAGCTTTCATCAAATAATACCCATACGAAATTCAAGAGTCAAAAAAGCCAAGTCTGGTGATGGATAACAAACATACTCTGAAATGCTCACCCAGAATCATTAATTGAGCAACAGAAAAGTAATGTGTAATTTGAAGCTCTCTTCCTTCAATAAAACTAATATGTAATTGCAGCCCTCTTCCTTTCACGAGCTACAATCCCACTGGAAAAAAAGGTATTCAAAAAACAAGAAAAAAGGGAACGAGAACTTCTACATAGAATGCTAGAAGAATTACCCGAATGGCTAAATCCCTAGTTCCCAGCATTTGTGCATTTCACTCCATGACTTTCATCAAAAGAGAGACAGCACGAATTCAAATAATAGAACATGACATAGCAGCATAAAAAACAGCACAACAAACAACATACTCCACTTGAAAATACATCCTTTTGTTCCCAACCTGGTTTATCGAAGGTACCATTTCAAACTTGGGTTGTTGAGCTCTCGTCTTCTGTAGGTCACAAGAACATCTGGCTCAGGACTTCCTGAGATGTCCATCTCCTCCACCTGATCCAGAGGTGGAAAGGAGCCCCGGGCATTGTTGGCAGTCATCTGGAAGAACTTGCTGATCTTGGTCTGCATGATCAACACTACCAACCAAGATGGAGAGTTCAAGGTCGTGACTGAGCAAGAGAAACGTGATGGCAGGAGATGAAAACTGGTCTCGTAGAGATGGAAAACAGAATAGAAATCACAATCAATAATAAAACTAATTAAATAGAATAATTGACAGTTTATTACAGATAACCAGTTTGAAAGAGCTATTTTCTACACATTTTGCGGTGTTCTTATTAATGATGTTTATGGGTGAATTATAGACTTCAATATGACATTTCAGATCTGTTTAGTTAGCAGCTTGTAATTTTTCCTTTGAATTTCATCCTTTCCAGTTTTGTTCCAGAAAAACACCAAGAAAAGCAGCTTCATTTGTCATTCCAACAAAGCAGTTTTATTCCCGCAGCTTGTAATTCCTCCTCCTTTCAATTTCTGCTTCAGATCTGTTTATGATTTATATATTCGAACCTTCATTGTATTTTTATATAAAATAAATAAATAGGTATTTGTGCAGGTGTTAGAATTAACAGAAATTGTATGATTAAAACCTAAATTTACATGGATATTAATGTCATTAACTTCAACATTCATAATAATTTTTAAAATAATAATTACCATATTATTATTTAAATAAATGTATGGCTCCAAAAATAGATGATGTATTTTGCTAACACTTTGACTGACAATTCTGGCAAGAATATTTAAAATGCAGGATGATAAATCAAATTAGAAAAAAGACAAACAGATTGAATGATCCCATGGACATTTAACATAACACAACTCATGCTGACTAAACTTGATATTTCTAAGTATACCATGGATAAGTGATAAGAAATCATACAACGATTGTTAGCAGAACTTAAAGAAGCATACAAATCATGCGGGCGGGCCAAAAAAAAGGTCAGATTCATAAGAACACAAAGGAAATCTTAGCGCATCCAAATGGCAGAGCATTACCTTAACGACAATGGAGGCGGCGAGCTACCAAAGTGACTTCGACGACGGTTTCTAACACCTCTCTTCAACATGGAGCATCTAACATGCATGGCTTGCCATCATCTCTTACACAATTAAGATAAATAAGTATATAAATGTCCAAAACTATACTTAAATATAAATATTTAAAGATTTAAAATTAAACATTCAAGTGAACAATGCCTCAAAGAGGAAGAGAACAACACAGGACAGAAAGAAAAAAGACCCAACACAAATGGAACAAATATCGGAGGTTTTGATTTTTGCATCATTATCTTAGCTATCATGGAACGTGGAAGCCAAGTTGATGTAATACAAAATTGCTAATTCAGTGAAGGTTGTCTTGGCTTATTTGTTGCCAATGCATTAGAAATAACAACTCTAGCATTCATAGTACATGGAAAGACTAGACAGTAATCCCATTGATCAAGAGGTCTAATAATTCTAGATTCCTTTTCAGCGTATCCAACAAAGTAACGAGGTGCCATGCTCTTCTGCTGGTAGAATCCTGTTCTTTAGAAGTCACTTGGACATCTGGGACTTGAAAGGAAGCAATGTTCTCTTAACTAAAAAGTGGTCTTTTTAAGCTTCAAACTACAGGACAGAATGTAAAGCAGAAGGAAACAAATGAGATGAAAACTCATTTAATATAACAATAAAATGAACCAATGCTTAGCTTTTGCTGCACAACTCGCGCATGTTTCATGTCCAAGAGCTATTTATGTAAAGGGAACAATACTGAAGCTTATAATTTTGGTTTATACTTGAAATCAATGTTTTTTGGTTTTTCAGGGAGAGGCAGTGCCTTTTAAGTCGTACACACATAGATATCATATACCCTATAGAGCTTCTAAAAGTGACACTCCATTTTGGTACTCCATCAAACAGGCCTCAGCATATATCATTGTTCTGTCATCATATGGTGAGATTCAAGCTTTTCCTTCTTCTAATGCTTTCTTATCATTTACCTAAATATATTTATCTTTGATTTGATACATAATCTGAAAAGCTTCGTGTCCTAATTTATATATGATGCTTTGTTCTGCTCGGAACCCAAATGGTAGGGACTGTTGTAGTCGCGAAGGACCTTTCTAGTCGACTCACAAACACGGTTGTTTGGTAATGTTTGAGGGTGATGTTTGAGGCATGGTTTGTGCAACACATAGTTGACGTTGTCTTTGACGGCCATATCCATGCATATGAACGCTCGGTAAGGCTGAATGTTTTTCATCATGCGCTTAAGTTCAACCTTGATGCTATTATTGGAAGAGAGTAAATTCCTCATGAGGTCGTTTGTTCTTCAATGTTATCATGGTAGGAGCGAATTTCAAATGTGAAGTACAACATCCTAAAAAGGCAGTGCACTCCAGCACCCAATCAGTCTGCCCCAATGTACATCACCATTGGTGGTGATGGAGGAAACATTGAGGGCTTAGCCAATGAGTATGAAGGAGATCTTAGCCTAAGTTCTTCTTTTCATATTTGGAGATCTTAGGGCTCATATTCTTGGCATAATTACATACTTCCTCTCATTCAGGTTCATAGAGCCACAGCCAGATTATTCAGCCAGAGTCAGTGAAAATTGTGTGGTTTCATATTCATTCCTTAATGATATTTTCTTATCAAAACAAGAGCTAAAGCGTTTGGTGGTGCACTTTTAATTAGAATATATTTATTTTTAAACGTCCATGTCATTGGCAAAGATGACTTTTCTAACTTGGAAAAGTCACGGTAGGTTCTGCGATTGCGATATTAAAAATTATTGACCATCGTGGAAAGAATGAGCCCTTGAATTCTACCAAATTTTATATGGACTTGATAAGAAAAAAAGACCTGATAAATCTGTTCTCTTTTACTTCTTTCGAGAAGGATATGATTAAATTAATTAAGTTGATTTGATTTTCTTTTATCTTAATACGTAATTTATTAGTAATAAAATTATTTCTTAACTTATTTATTTTTGATAATGATAGTAATCTTTTTGTTTTCTAATTTACAAGAAATAAAAATTATGATGTTGACACAAGTATTGAGCTTCTTAACTTCTGAAAGTTCGATGAAATGCAGGGATGGAAATTATACATCCTTTCTTTCTTAATTACCGGCTTTAAAATTCAAAGCTCAGAAGTTTCCTACTGCAATTTCCGACAAATTTCAGTGAAAGTTGACAGGAGAAGAAGTCCCCTACACAGAAATCTTTATTTATTTTCTAAATTTTTGAAATATCACAAACGAATGGCACAAATCTCTCTTTGACGTCAAACTAAAAAATAATTTCACTTGACTTAAAGACTTGAAAGTTTATAAATTAATATTGGTTGAAGCACATGGCTCACAAGTCACATTTACTGGTTCATGGAAGGAAGAATGGCTGCTTCCTCACACTACTTTCAGATGGTTTTGGTGCTCGTGTGGTGGATGCAGATCTTGTTCTGTGACACCAGTAGCGGTTGTATCGCAGTGGAAAGAGACGTTCTCATGCAGTTCAAGCTTGGACTTGACGATCCGCAAGGTAAACTTCGCACCTGGACAAATACCACTGGTGATGATTGCTGCAGGGGTTGGAGGGGAGTTGGGTGTGACGACCAAACCGGTCACGTTGTGGAGCTCAACCTTCGTGGCATGAATTTGAGGGGGGGGGGTCAGAGGTTGCGAGAACCTCCATGAACCCACCTTATGCCACTTGACACGTTTACGACGTCTGGACTTCAGCTCCAACAATTTCAACAACTGCACCATTCCATCCTTCTTGGGTTGCTTTGCGGAGTTGAGGTATCTAAACCTTTCTAATTCATATTTTCAAGGACTCGTACCTTCATCGCTTGGAAATCTCTCCAACTTACTCCAACTCGATCTTTCTTCTTCGATTACAATCTACAATTCTCCATCTGGTTCTCATCTCAAAATTCACGATACGAGGTGGTTTCGACGACTTCACTCTTTGCAATACATCGACATGAGCTTCTCCCAGCTTGGTAATTCATCATCTCGTTGGATTCAATCCCTTGGTGAATTGCCTTCTCTATCCACCTTAATATGTTCTCACTGTTTCTCGGGGGGTCACGTTCCAACATTCATTGAATCGATGCAATCACTGCAAGAATTAGTTCTTTCTAGGAACAAATTCAATGGATCTATTCCCACTTTTTTTGGAAATTTAGTTTCATTGCAAAAATTGGATCTTTCTAGGAACAAATTCAATGGATCTATTCCCACCTTTCTTGGAAATTTAATATTACTACAATCTTTAGATCTTTCTTGGAACAAATTCAATGGATCTATTCCCACCTTTCTTGGAAATTTAACATCGCTACAATCTTTACATCTTTCAGGCAATAACTTCAATGGATCTATTCCCACCTTTCTTGGAAATTTAACATCACTACAATCTTTACATCTTTTAGGCAATAACTTCAATGGATCTATTCCCACCTTTCTTGGAAATTTAACATCGCTACAATCTTTAGATCTTTCAGGCAATAACTTCAATGGATCTATTCCCACCTTTCTTGGAAATTTAACATCACTACAATCTTTAGATCTTTCTTTGAACAAATTCAATGGATCTATTCCCACCTTTCTTGGAAATTTAACATCACTACAATCTTTAGATCTTTCTTGGAACAAATTCAATGGATCTATTCCCACCTTTCTTGGAAATTTAACATTGCTACGATCTTTACATCTTTCAGGCAATAACTTCAATGGATCTATTCCCACCTTTCTTGGAAATTTAACATCGCTACAATCTTTACATCTTTCAAGCAATAACTTCAATGGATCTATTCCCACCTTTCTTGGAAATTTAATATCACTACAATCTTTACATCTTTCTTGGAACAAATTCAATGGATCTATTCCCACCTTTCTTGGAAATTTAACATCGCTACAATCTTTACATCTTTCTTGGAACAAATTCAATGGATCTATTCCCACCTTTCTTGGAAATTTAACATCGCTACGATCTTTACATCTTTCAGGCAATAACTTCAATGGATCTATTCCCACCTTTCTTGGAAATTTAACATCGCTACGATCTTTAGATCTTTCTATGAATAATTTCAATGGATCTATTCCCACCTTTCTTGGAAATTTAGCATCGCTACAATCTTTAGATCTTTCAGGCAATAACTTCAATGGATCTATTCCCACCTTTCTTGGAAATTTAGCATCGCTACAATCTTTAGATCTTTCAGGCAATAACTTCAATGGATCTATTCCCACCTTTCTTGGAAATTTAACATCACTACAATATTTAGATCTTGATTGGAACAAATTCAATGGATCTATTCCCACCTTTCTTGGAAATTTAACATCGCTACAATCTTTATATCTTTTAGGCAATAACTTCAATGGATCTATTCCCACCTTTCTTGGAAATTTAACATCACTACAATCTTTAGATCTTTCTAGGAATAATTTCAATGGATCCATTCCCACTTTTCTTGGAAATTTAACATCACTACGATATTTAGATCTTTCTTGGAACAAATTCAATGGATCCATTCCAAAATCACTTTGCAACCTACATTTGCTCAACAGTCTATACTTAGTAGGGAATGATAACATCAATGGAGCTGATTTCTCAAAATGTTTTTGGAGATTGTCAAACATGTGGATGTTGTACCTTGGGGGGCATGATTTCAATCTATCAGAATCTCATTTCGTAAACATGAGTCAATTGCGGTATCTTATCTTGAAATCAAACTCATCATCGACATTCCACGTATCCTCTTCCAATTGGGTCCCACCATTTAGTCTACAAAGATTATCTATTCAATCGTGGAGAGTGGAGCCTAATGAATCATTCCCTACATGGATTCGTACACAAAAAGAACTTGGTTATCTTGACCTGTCAAATGTTGGCATCACTGGAAGCCTTCCAGCATGGATTTGGAATTTCTCTTCCTCTCTTGGCTGGTTGAAGGTGACTTCCAATGACATTGATGGGGAAATACCAGATGCCACAAACTCCAGTAATCAATTACAAATAATTGATTTGAGTTCCAACAAATTTAAAGGTAACATACATATCTGATCACCCTTCTTTCCATTTGAAAGTAATAGATTGCCATATTTTTTGTTTACCTTGCCTAATTCAATCTCTTCATGGTCTGCTATTTCTAGGATCTAAGTGGCTATCTACTGTCTCAAAGATGACGTCTACATTGCGGTACTTGTCTCTTTCCAACAACACAGATCTATTTGGTAGCATCCCATCGTCGCTGTGTGAAGTGCAATATTTGAGGGTATTGGACTTGTCTAAAAATAATTTCTCTGGAGAGATTCCTCATTGCATGATGAAAGTGAAAAGATTTCTTGATTTGGGAAGCAACAAATTCAACGGCACATTTCCTACGATACTGGAACATCAGAATTTTACGTTGGAATCATTGCATTTGGAGAATAATCAACTTCATGGAAATCTACCAACATCCTTGGGTAAGTGTAGGAATTTGAGGGTCCTTGATCTTGGTGGAAACAAGTTCACCGGATCAATACCGTCTTGGATAGTAGAAAGCATGCAGTTTCTAAAGATTCTACGCTTGAGGTCAAATAGACTTTATGGGAATATTCCACAATCATTGTCAAGGCTGCAATCACTTCAAGTCTTGGATCTTGGAAATAATAATTTATCAGGATCCATACCAAATACTATAGGAGATTTCAAGGCAATGACGATTTTAAACAAGTCAAAACAGTCAATCTTCCCTCGTACGATTGTAATCGAGTCAAAACAGTCAATCGTCTATAGTACTGCTGCTTATTACAAAGAATCTGTGACAATAGAGATGAAAGGAAGAGCTGACCTATATGTTGACAAGATACTTTCACTAGTCACAAGCATCGACCTCTCCAATAATAACTTGTCAGGAGTTATTCCCCAAGAATTTGGTGATTTACGTGGCTTGCGGAATTTGAATTTGGCAGGAAATCAATTGACAGGTAGCATCCCAAAGACACTTGGAAGATTCTTGAAGTTGGAAGCACTGGATCTATCAAGAAATAAACTCTCTGGCCAAATTCCTCGAGAGATGACGAACATGACATTTTTATCTTCATTGAACCTTTCAGTTAACAACCTCTCAGGTCGTATTCCTACAAGCAAGCAGTTCTCAACATTTAGTAATAAATCTTACATAAACAACCCCAATCTATGTGGACCCCCGTTATCTAAGAGATGTGGAGAAGAGCAAATTCCAAAATCAAAGAGTGATCAGAACAAGGATGACGACGACGACAAAGAGAAGTTATGGCTTTATATGACTGCAGTTCTTGGTTTTATCGTTGGATTTTGGACATTCTACGGCATCCTTTTCTTTAAGAAGACATGGAGGTATCCTTATCTCCAATTTCTAAGTGATACCAGTGAGGTGTTACACATGAGGATTATTCGACCAATCAAGCGGATGGTGAAGTGATATTAGCAAGACAACCTCTAGTGTTGCTCATCTCAACTAGTATGCTTGTTATGTATGGGTAGTTATTTTTATTGATCTTTTTCTAATCCATCATACTCGACAAATATATATGGGAGGCTGATTGAATAATAATGAGGGTTGTCGGCATTGTTTAGTAACAATTTTCTAGTAATGGTGTGTATTTGTCTTTTTTGAAAAGATACATGGTTACAAATCTCACAAGATGCAAAGACCATTAGTTGCATCAAGGTTTTGCTCTCGTACCATCCTAAGTTAGCTGAGTTATTATAAATTGCAAAAAAGTTAACTTTTTTCTCTTAAATTAATTAATCATTCAACCTCTATAACTTGATGTAAGTTAATTATAATAGTTGGATATGTGGACATTCTTATGTCCGCGCCCGAATTAAAATCTTTCGTACTATTCCGACGAAGATCAATTCTTCTTCTTCTTCTTCTTCTTCTTCTTCTTCTTCTTCTTCTTCTTCTTCCACTATCGCTGCTACTGCTGTGTTTAAATGATTACTTAGAGAAAATATGTATACCTAAAAATATTTAAGCTTAAAACTTAGATATAAGAAACAAAAACCAATGTTTCACATTTAACAAATCATAAGTTAGGTGTAAGACCTGAATATCTAAGTTTAAAATTAGCTAAAACTTACAAATGAAGCTAAAAAGAAAAAAAGGATTAAATATATATATATAATAATAATATTAATATATATATATATATATATAAGAGGATTAAAATCATAACTTCGATACAAGGCAGAGATATCGAAGCTTAAAAGTTAAATGAAAGTAAAACTTAGATAAAATATAAAAATATCTAAGTTAAAAGTAGAGGTGTCAATGGGCCGAGCCGGCTCGGCCCGCCCCAAAAAGTATCAGCCCGTTAGGGCTACGGGCCGGGCCAAAATTTTTTTTAATTTTTTTGGAACAGCCCGGCCCGGCCCGAAATTTTTTCGGAGCAGCCCCGCTCGGGACAATCCGGCCCGGCCCGTAGCCCGGCTCGCTTTTATAACTTTTTATTTTTTTATTTTTTTCAACAGTTTAACCGAAGGCTAACTTCGGTCCGACCGAATTGTTTCAGTTTTTTATTTCTTTAACGGTCTGACCGTATCTTTACTTCGGTCCAACCGAAATTTTTATTTTCTTTTTCGATCTGACCGAAGCTCGACTTTTTTTTTTTTGAAATATGCAATATGTAAATTTTTTATTTTTTAATTTAATTTAAAATAATAATAAAAAATAAATATAAAAATTAAAAACTTCGGTCCAGCAGGAGAAAAAAAAAAACTTCGGTCCGACTCGCCACTCGGTCGAACCGAAGTAACAAAGTTTTAAAAAAAATCAAAAACTTCGATGGTCGGTCCCACCGAAGTTTAAATCATTAACTTCGATGTTCGGTCCGACCGAGTTTTAAAATAAAGTTAAAAAAAATCAAAAGCTTTGGTCGGACTAAAAACTCCGTTACTTCGAACCGAAGGTCTTTTTTTTCGGTCCAACCGAAGATTTTGATTTTTTAATATTTATTTTTTAATTTTAAATTAAAAATTAAAAATTCCAACGTTATCCGATAATCAATTCATCACGTTAACATCAATATCAAGACATCATCAACTCACCATTCATGATTCATCATCCCTCAACACATTCAAACACAAGTCATAAAGTTAAAAAAATTATTTTATTTCTGAATTCAAATTAAAAATACATTATTTTTGTAATTATATCAAATATTTTTACATTTAATGTACATAATTATATTTAAATATTTTAATTTACAAATTCATTGATGAAATCTTCTTTCTGTTGCTGTCCACGAGCAAGCTCCTGGTCTTTAACACACATAAATGCTTCTAAAATATCATCTTTTAATCTTGCTCTTCTATTATCTAATATATCACCACTAATACTAAATGCCTATTCACATGCTATAGAAGAAGTTGAAATTGTCAGTAAATCTCTAGCCATTAATGATAAAACATGAAATGTGTGTTTTTGTGTTTTCCACCAATTTATTACATCAAAATCTAGAAAATCAAGATTATCTCTTATTAAATAACTATGATTAAAATTATTTAATTCTTTCCTATTTGTTATGTTAAAATCACTATATTCATCATCAAATATACTATAATCAATTATTGATGATGATGACCATTGTTGTGAAAAATAGGGCATATTTTGTGTTTGTTGCGTTCCATATTTTGTAACATACATATCAAACATATTATTTAAACTTTCTTCTACATTTTCAATTGTTACATTAACTTCTACATTTAAACAAGTTTGTATTACATTTATTAATTTTTTAACAACTTTTACTTTAGTCCTAGGATCTAAACAAGCACTTAATGTATATAAGAGAGGTATCTTATTCCAATAGTTTAAAAAATTTTCTTTCATTTAAAAGCTATAGGTGTAAAAAATGGATAATTACTATAATTATTAAAAACTCTTGCAATATTATATACGTGGTGGATTGCATAAAAATATATACGATAATATATTTCTGATAAATGTTCTATTGCATTATACATTAGGCGGAAATCACGACGGTCATTAGGCGGATTTGCTCGGCGTTCTCATTTTTGCGGGCAAGCAACACTTTCGTCCCATTAGGCGAAAACTGACCCTTCCACAAAATAATATATTTTCCTTGAAAAGAGCAAAACAAGACACTTGTGTTTTCGTGACATGATTCTCGTACTCTGATACCATTTTACTTCTCTCCAAGACGATTCTTTTGACGAGATCTTACATTCCCTTTGGAAGAGAGGCTACCAAACGCGCAACAACCGCACCAACCTTATGGTTAGGGCCTCTCTATTCCCTGATTGATTTATCCTTTGGTCGAATTGTCAATCAGAGCTTTCGATTGTCCGAATCAATCCACCTTGTTCGTCGTAGATTCGAACTGTGTTCTTCTCATGGGCTTTGTTAACATGTCAGCCAGATGATTGCTTTTAGAAACTTGTCTTGTAACAGTAAATCCAGTTTATACTTTTTTTCTCTCACCAACTGGCAATATGTCTCTGTATGTTTGTTTACTCCTCCCATGATATACTGGATTTGCAGCTATATGTAGAGTTGCTTTATTATCACAAGCGTTTTAATTGCATTCTCGAGTGGCATTTGCAGGTCATTCAACGGATAAGAAATCCATGTGGCTTCACATAGCCACTGCCATGGCCCTATACTCCACCTCTGCTAAAGACTGAGCCACTGCATTTTGTTTTTCTGGTTTTTCATGATATCAAAGAATCTCCTTGATAGATAGATTGCATACCTTGTGATGGATCTCCTTGTTGTAGGACGTCTGTCCCAAACGGCCTAACAAAAAATGAAAGTAGGATCAAAATAGCTTCACAAGAAGGGGGTGAATTGTGAATTTAAAAATTTATGCATTTAATCTCACAAAAAACACTGTAAAAATCTTTTTTTAACTAATTTTCTATTATGCACAAGATTTTTACAATTTATTACACAATAATGTATAATTTATAACACTTTCAGATTTTATCTTTGAGTAATAAAAATAACAACACAGAAAACTTACACCTTTTGATCTTTAATTTCACTACACGAAAAATTTCACTTTTCTTTCTCCAAATTTTTCCTTAGTAGTTATTAGAACCTTGCTCTTCTGAATTCCTCATTGATCTTCAGCTTTGATTCCTTCTGACCTTTAGCTTTTTAGATTAATCTCGTGTAGTTTAAGTATTTTTGACTATGTGGAAGTTTTTTCTCCCTCTCTGGATAGAGACACCTTCTCTCTATTTGCTTTCACAGAGTATTGAATTTGAGATTCAATTGGGATGTCTTGAAGTGCAACTTGGACCTCTTATTTATCGTATTCGATCTGGAGTTACATGTTTAACACGTTCATTCACTTTTTCCATAATTTCATGTTCTCATGTCTTTTTGAATTTTGAAATGTCCATGTTCATCATGTTCTTGCATGAGTCCCACATTCTCCTATCATAGATCCATCAAGAATGCTCTTTCTAGAGAAACATAGAGTTTTCCTTCTAAGTTGTCGTTTTAGTTGAACACTTATCTTGTAATGCTTGTAAAAACTCGAACACTTATTTGATAACTTTTCAAATTTTTTACTTGCAAAACACATAACTTAAAAACAAAACTTAACATTTTGTTAGTTACTTATAAAACTCAAATAGTTATCCGATCTATGCATAAAAGCTCGAATAGTTATCTAATTCTTCAATTTCTTTAAAGTATTCACATGGAAGACATGTGAAAACTTAAGATATTTAAAAACACATGTGTAGATAACTATAACTATATGAGTTTTTAATATAACTCTTCGACTAACCCAAAACGTTAACTATAACTATACAACTTTTCAAAAATCTGTTAATGTTTAATTATACAACTAAGGTAAAAACTTATACTTAGATTTATTTAGATCTATTTTCAAGCTAAGTAAAATACTCATCATCAAAACAAAAATTCCTAACAAAAAACTTTAACTATTTTTCCCAAGATAAAGCAACCTCTGTCTTGGATTCTTTTTGAGAAACTTGAGTACCTTGTAAGCTACATCAATACATGCCTTTGTTAGTGTTTTTATCTGTTGACTGAGCTGATTGACCACATATGACCTTGTCACAGTTGCATATAACAGTTTTCTCACCAAATTTCTATAGACTACAGGATCTTCAAGAGCGTCATAACCATCTAACTTTAATTGTTGGTCCACAGGAGTATTTGATGGCCTAGCAGCCAATAGGCCTACTTCTTTTAGGATGGCTAAGATTATTTTCTTTAACAAATTTGGATTCCCTACTTGTTTGTCATCATTACAATGCTTAGAAAATAGTTCATAAGACTTAAGACTTTGATATAACATTGTTGCTGCAGGAACACTTGTGATAACTTCATTGTTACTAATAACTAATAGATCATCCACATACATATATATATAGCAAGCTTCGGTCGAATCGAAGAAGAATAAAAAATAAAAATAAGAAAAGTTATGCAAACTTCGGTCGAACCGTAGTTAATCTTCAGTCCGACCGAAGGATAAAAAATAAAAATAATCGAAAGGAAGAACAGTTAAAGATTTCACTATATTTCATAGAAGAATATTATTGACTATTGTATTTAAAATGATATTTTTGTTCAATACTCTTGTCCTTACACTCCCCAATGGAATGGGAAAGCTAAAAGGAGACAGAACTATTGTAGATCTTGGTCTTTGTCTTGTGGCTTAAAGTAATGTTCCCAAAGTCCTTTAGAATGAATACTTTCATCATGCTGTTTATCTTATGAATAGAAGACCATCTAAAGAGCTTGAAAATCTCTCTGGTAAGGTTGTTTCTCCTTTCTTTGCTTTATATAATTGTCATCCTGATTATAATGTGCTTAAATCTTTTGGTTGTGAATGTTTTCCTTGTCTAAGAGATTATACTAAAAACAAGTTGCAACCTAGATCTACTTCTTGTGTTTTTATAGGTTATCATCCTAAATATAAAGGCTTTAGATGTTTGGATCCTAAGACTAATCGTGTGTTTATAAGTAGACATGTGATTTTCAATGAACGTTTGTTTCCTTATAAAAACCATTGTACATTTAATAATCAATATAGTTATCCCTCTAGTGAGAAACATAACTTTCATTTTTCCCATGCTAATACTGTTCCTGTTCAAGACACTAATAGCATGACTAATATTTGTATTGATAATGATATGTCTGTCAACTCTAATATTGACGTAATACGTAATTTATTACTAATAAAATTATTTCTTAACTTATTTATTTTTTGATAATGATAGTGATATTTTTATTTTTATTTTCTAATTTACAAGAAATAAAAATTAAGATGTTGACACAAGTTATACAACTTCTGAAAAGTTCGATGAAAAGTTCGATGAAATGCAGGGATGGAAATTATACATCATTTCTTTCTTAATTACCGGCTTTAAAATTCAAAGCTCAGTTGAAAAAGTTTACTACTGCAATTTCCGACAAATTTCAGGAGAGAAGCGGTCGCGTGAAATACACGACGGTAGTTTTTTTTGATATTAGTGGAAAATTCAATCACAAGCATAAAATTAAATATTTAAATCAAATGAATAACACGATGAAATATCTTCATTATTATTGAGATATACCTTTAGATATATATATATATATATATGGCAGTAATATTATTATTACGAAAAGGAGTGAATTATTATAAGTCCCCTACACAGAAATCTTCATTTATTTTCTAAATTTTTGAAATATCACAAACGAATGGCACAAATCTCTCTTTGACGTCAAACTAAAAAATAGACTTGAAAGTTTATAAATTAATATTGGTTGAAGCACATGGCAAAATTTTCATACAATCATTATCTTCAATTTCTCTTCTATATTTCTGTAGTTTCTTTTTATACTTGAGCAATTTCTCTTTGTACTTTAACATTTGCTTTTTGTACTTGAACATTTTATTTTTTGTATATGTATCACCTCTTTTATAACTTCTAATCTTCCTATTGTAACTCCCAATTTTGAATCAAAAAATTTCTGACTTAACTTCTTTCGTTATTTCTAATATGACTTGTTAAGACTCTACATGAGGATGAGGCTGCTTATATTTTTTCACTGTTCTTTTTTGTTACTGTATTAAGAGAAAATGTCGTTGTGTTTCTAAATCCATGTCACAAGGCATCTGATCTTGCATTTCAAATGGCATTTGAGAAGGCATCCTTGAAATATTATCGAGTTAGTTAGTCAAAATCATTTAAATTCAGTCCATCTTCGAATTGAAGAGGTTTTACACCACATATCTTATTGCAGTACTACCATCAAAAATAAGTTGTAGCTGGCTGTATATGAGATGCCCCCCTTCCCTCTACAAGACTTACATTCTTTGTGTTTCTAAATTTGGGAAAAAGAACAAAGTTAAAATTATAAATATAATGATACAAATTAACACATAGATATACAATCTACCATGTTCAACAAATTCATTCCATACTTCAAGGTCAATATCTGTATAACCATTAACATAGTTCCAACATCAACCGCTTTGATTCATAAGCTTGTATGGTAAGTTATAGCATAAGGGTTCTCGTTACGATCATTTTGTAACCACCATATAAACTCGGTAGCAGAGAAATGTCATTTTGGTTTCTTCTTCGTTTAATATACAAAATTTGCTCGTGTAGAAGATGTGTGTTGATACATACTTCCAATTGTAATTATTTATTTACATGCAATGATAGGACTTTCCAAAGAACCACGCCGAATTCCTCTTATTTCCTATTTGAAAATTAACTGTCAATATCAATACAAATTCAAAAAAATGCTGTGTTTCAATACCCCATGCAAGGCAAAAGATAGAGCTCGCGGAGAACATGTAAATCACTAATTTGCCAAAGATAAAAGAACATGTAAATCACCAGTACACGACGCTTATATCTGTAATACACTTTGTTGAACGTAAAAAGGATGATCAACATAAGCCAACTCTAATCTTTTTCTAAAAGGAAGCAAGGAGACCACAGCTTGTGCATTATGAATACAAGTTAAGCAGTCCTGAGGTGTATCCAATGCATCAATTCTTAACCGCCCATCTACTAGACACTGCTTGATGTTTTTTGTGGCTAGCTAGCTTTGTAGAAAAATCTGACTTCTCAATCGTCTGATTTGTATACCAAGAATGATTCAGTTCTGCTGTAAGCGGCTGCAAAGGCCCTCCCAGCAGAAGTTGGCGCAGAGAATGCACAATCAGATGGTGCTAACTTCTTGTTCGCAATGAAGTTCTTCCTGGATAAATGTTAAGATAAGAATGAATTTGATTAGTTAAACATCAGATTACTCACCACAATAAATAATAGAAAAGATAAATAGTACCTTGCGGCATCCAATAGCCGCTTAGCAACCCGTTTCCTTCGCTGGGAAGGAGCAACCCATATGACTCGAACACCACAGACGGCCGGGACAGCTTCCTCCTCATAAGACGTTCCTCCGCTGTCCCACATATTCTGTTCAGCGGTCCTTGAAGAACTTTTTATAGATTCTCTACGGAAAGTGACATTTCCAAATTGCAATACAGATTTAGCTGTTTTTCTTGAGTTTGCATTACTTGACTCTGGTACCAGTTTAGTAGATCTGCTTGAATCCGAACTGGAAGACTTCGAGATTATCCTATGGGCTGTTGTAATTGGTTCTAAAACAAGACAACCGACGATCCTTTTCCTAGAAATGAAGAGATACGTCTGAGGAAGAAAGTGAGAAGCATGCATAATAAAAATGTCATGGAGTAAGAATTCAACCCAAAAATCACCTTGCAAAGCTTGTGAAGAAACCACTCATTTGCCAAACAAAGGTCATTGGACATCACCCTTACCACCTCTTGGAGCTGTGAAATGATTGGAATATCATTAGGAAAAAGAACCAGGAATTGAGCTTAATAAATGCAATTAAATTGGAATACAATCTCAAAGATGAAAAATAAACATAAGTCAGCGCCTTTGATAGCCTATGACTCATAGCCAGGATGTCACAAACTCATCCAGAGAGATTCATAATGTGCATCAGATATACGAAAAATCTAGCTAGTTATTAGCTAAATAGATAACAAAGTGACTAAAGAACCTTGTGCTTTTGACCAGGAGGATCACCGTCCAAGACTACTATAATACGTTCTTCAATTGTCTCACTCTTAGGCATTGGGACGATTCTTTCATTGTTCCATCCCTGTTGAAATTTTTCATTGAGAAATTTGAAAAGAAAGAAAAAATTGAGACTACTACTAAAATGAACAAAGCAACCCACCTTGAAAAAGATACCCAGGTAGTAATTTTTATGGAAAACCTTGTGAGCCTTTTCATCTCCAAGTGCATAGCTCAACCCGCACACATCACAAAAGTGGAGAAGGAAACTAGACTGACCAAGTTCCAGATAATACTGCGCATAACTCCTTTTCTTATTTGTGACGTTGGGTAAAGGATCTGGTCTTCTTGAAGACATCGCCGAGGCACCTCTGTGTATTCCCTTGTCATATTCATCGGACGTGCAAATCTGAAAACCATCACTGTCATAATAACCATAGAATGATATATTAGCTACAGTTCCCAACCATCCTAACTGAACATAAAAATCAATCAGAGTAGCTTTCATCAAATAATACCCATACGAAATTCAAGAGTCAAAAAAGCCAAGTCTGGTGATGGATAACAAACATACTCTGAAATGCTCACCCAGAATCATTAATTGAGCAACAGAAAAGTAATGTGTAATTTGAAGCTCTCTTCCTTCAATAAAAGTAATATGTAATTGCAGCCCTCTTCCTTTCACGAGCTACAATCCCACTGGAAAAAAAGGTATTCAAAAAACAAGAAAAAAGGGAACGAGAACTTCTACATAGAATGCTAGAAGAATTACCCGAATGGCTAAATCCCTAGTTCCCAGCATTTGTGCATTTCACTCCATGACTTTCATCAAAAGAGAGACAGCACGAATTCAAATAATAGAACATGACATAGCAGCATAAAAAACAGCACAACAAACAACATACTCCACTTGAAAATACATCCTTTTGTTCCCAACCTGGTTTATCGAAGGTACCATTTCAAACTTGGGTTGTTGAGCTCTCGTCTTCTGTAGGTCACAAGAACATCTGGCTCAGGACTTCCTGAGATGTCCATCTCCTCCACCTGATCCAGAGGTGGAAAGGAGCCCCGGGCATTGTTGGCAGTCATCTGGAAGAACTTGCTGATCTTGGTCTGCATGATCAACACTACCAACCAAGATGGAGAGTTCAAGGTCGTGACTGAGCAAGAGAAACGTGATGGCAGGAGGTGAAAACTGGTCTCGTAGAGATGGAAAACAGAATAGAAATCACAATCAATAATAAAACTAATTAAATAGAATAATTGACAGTTTATTACAGATAACCAGTTTGAAAGAGCTATTTTTTACACATTTTGCGGTGTTCTTATTAATGATGTTTATGGGTGAATTATAGACTTCAATATGACATTTCAGATCTGTTTAGTTAGCAGCTTGTAATTTTTCCTTTGAATTTCATCCTTTCCAGTTTTGTTCCAGAAAAACACCAAGAAAAGCAGCTTCATTTGTCATTCCAACAAAGCAGTTTTATTCCCGCAGCTTGTAATTCCTCCTCCTTTCAATTTCTGCTTCAGATCTGTTTATGATTTATATATTCGAACCTTCATTGTATTTTTATATAAAATAAATAAATAGGTATTTGTGCAGGTGTTAGAATTAACAGAAATTGTATGATTAAAACCTAAATTTACATGGATATTAATGTCATTAACTTCAACATTCATAATAATTTTTAAAATAATAATTACCATATTATTATTTAAATAAATGTATGGCTCCAAAAATAGATGATGTATTTTGCTAACACTTTGACTGACAATTCTGGCAAGAATATTTAAAATGCAGGATGATAAATCAAATTAGAAAAAAGACAAACAGATTGAATGATCCCATGGACATTTAACATAACACAACTCATGCTGACTAAACTTGATATTTCTAAGTATACCATGGATAAGTGATAAGAAATCATACAACGATTGTTAGCAGAACTTAAAGAAGCATACAAATCATGCGGGCGGGCCAAAAAAAAGGTCAGATTCATAAGAACACAAAGGAAATCTTAGCGCATCCAAATGGCAGAGCATTACCTTAACGACAATGGAGGCGGCGAGCTACCAAAGTGACTTCGACGACGGTTTCTAACACCTCTCTTCAACATGGAGCATCTAACATGCATGGCTTGCCATCATCTCTTACACAATTAAGATAAATAAGTATATAAATGTCCAAAAATATACTTAAATATAAATATTTAAAGATTTAAAATTAAACATTCAAGTGAACAATGCTTCAAAGAGGAAGAGAACAACACAGGACAGAAAGAAAAAAGACCCAACACAAATGGAACAAATATCGGAGGTTTTGATTTTTGCATCATTATCTTAGCTATCATGGAACGTGGAAGCCAAGTTGATGTAATACAAAATTGTTGCATTGTGTGCATAGGCCAGATCTTTTTATACTATAGGGCTACGGGCCGGGCAAAAATGTTTTTTAATTTTTTTGGAACAGCCCGGCCCGGCCCGAAAGTTTTTCGGAGCAGCCCCGCTCGGGACAATCCGGCCCGGCCAGTAGCCCGGCTCGCTTTTATAACTTTTTATTTTTTTATTTTTTTCAACTGTTTAACCGAAGGCTAACTTCGGTCCGACCGAATTGTTTTAGTTTTTTATTTTTTTAACGGTCTGACCGTATCTTTACTTCGGTCCAACCGAAATTTTTATTTTCTTTTTCGATCTGACAGAAGCTCGACTTTTTTTTTTTTGAAATATGCAATTTTTTATTTTTTAATTTAATTTAAAATAATAATAAAAATTAAAAACTTCGGTCCTGCAGGAGAAAAAAAAAAACTTCGGTCCGACTCGCCACTCGGTCGAACCGAAGTAACAAAGTTTTAAAAAAAATAAAAAACTTCGATGTTCGGTCCGACCGAAGTTTAAATCATTAACTTCGATGTTCGGTCCGACCGAGTTTTAAAATAAAGTTAAAAAAAATCAAAAGCTTTGGTCGGACTAAAAACTCCGTTACTTCGAACCGAAGGTCTTTTTTTCGGTCCAACCGAAGATTTTGATTTTTTAATATTTATTTTTTGATTTTAAATTAAAAATAAAAAATTCCAACGTTATCCGATAATCAATTCATCACGTTAACATCAATATCAAGACATCATCAACTCACCATTCATGATTCATCATTCCTCAACACATTCAAACATAAGTCATAAAGTTAAAAAAATTATTTTATTTCTGAATTCAAATTAAAAATACATTATTTTTGTAATTATATCAAATATTTTTACATTTAATGTACATAATTATATTTAAATATTTTAATTTACAAATTCATTGATGAAATCTTCTTTCTGTTGCTGTCCACGAGCAAGCTCCTGGTCTTTAACACACATAAATGCTTCTAAAATATCATCTTTTAATCTTGCTCTTCTATTATCTAATATATCACCACTAATACTAAATGCCTATTCACATGCTATAGAAGAAGTTGAAATTGTCAGTAAATCTCTAGCCATTAATGATAAAACAGGAAATGTGTGTTTTTGTGTTTTCCACCAATTTATTACATCAAAATCTAGAAAATCAAGATTATCTCTTATTAAATAACTATGATTAAAATTATTTAATTCTTTCCTATTTGTTATGTTAAAATCACTATATTCATCATCAAATATACTATAATCAATTATTGATGATGATGACCATTGTTGTGAAAAATAGGGCATATTTTGTGTTTGTTGCATTCCATATTTTGTAACATACATATCAAACATATTATTTAAACTTTCTTCTACATTTTCAATTGTTACATTAACTTCTACATTTAAACAAGTTTGTATTACATTTATTAATTTTTTAACAACTTTTACTTTAGTCCTAGGATCTAAACAAGCACTTAATGTATATAAGAGAGGTATCTTATTTCAATAGTTTAAAAATTTTTCTTTCATTTAAAAGCTATAGGTGTAAAAAATGGATAATTACTATAATTATTAAAAACTCTTGCAATATTATATACGTGGTGGATTGCATAAACAGATATACAACAATATATTTCTGATAAATGTTCTATTGCATTATAAAATGGTTTTAAAAATTCAATAAAACAATTAGCTATTGCAAAATCATTTTCATCTAGTGTTGTACCATCATTTATTCTACCATTATAATAAGTTTTTATAGCTTCTTTATAAGGTAAACAATTATTTAACATTAAATATAATGAATTCCACCTATGAGAGACTTCCATTGTAAATGTTTTATGTGGTAATTCAAATGTATCACATACATGATTAAATTCTTGTTGTCATCTACCACTAGATAAAATGTAGCCTAATGTAGTTCTAATATTTTCTAGAAAAGGTTTTAATTCTTCAACAACTACTTGAACTATAAGATTAATTATATGACATATACATCTTTAGTGAAATAAATCAAAACCATTTGGTAGAGTTAATCTACTTTTAAACATAGGGATAGTTGCATTATTACTAGATGCATTATCAAATGTAATACTACCTACTTTTTCTTTACTTCCATAAAATTCAAAAATTTTCATAATAGTAGAAAAAATATTTTAAGCATTATGTGGATGATTTATTCTTCTAAATCCTATTAATCTTTTTGTAAAACCCAATTATCATCAATAAAATGTGTAGCAACATTAATATATCCTACTTTACTTCTACCCTCCCAAATATTAGATGTATAGATGTATTAACAGAACCTATTATATTAACTAATTCCATTCTAAATTTATTATAAAGCGCAATAACATCTTGCCTAGTTGTATTTCTAGAAGCTTTTTTAAATTGTAGACAATAAGCTTGTGAAATATATTCTTGAAAATGTTGACTATCACCAAATCTAATAGGTAAATTTTGAATAGTAATAAATTTAGCTTGTAATTCTCTAGTATTAGTAGGATCATAATGCCATTGTGTAATATTAGCTTTCGAGTTAAAATTAATTTGTGTTCGAATCATTTTATTTTTTTCAAGAGTTTTGGATGAATAATTAGCTAAATGTCTAGATAAATGACTTGTACCACCAAAAGCTTTGCATGAGAAGACTACATTGAAAATGTTGTAGTAGACCCTCTCCACTATAGTACCATCTCCTAGCTCTTTCGTCTTTATTGTAAACTTCAACCATAAAATTGACCTTCTTGATTTAGCAACATTAGTTGAAGTTGATGCTCCACCTTCCATAGTTTGAGCTTGAGAGTACTTTGTATTTTGTAAAAAGAGAGAAGATTGAATGAACATGAATTGTGAAAAAAACTCTAACCTTCTTCTCTATTTATAAAATTTTCCACCACCATTCCTCTCTCCCTTTCATCCCTTCTCTTCTCTCTTTTTCCGTTGGTTTCAACTTTCGTTTTTTACGAACGTTATTTCAAGCCTTAAAAACGAACGTTCGTAAAACATTCATTTTTTAACGTTCAATTTAGAAGGGTTACAGGTTATGGGCTGGCCCAATCTGAGCCCAACCGAAATCGGCCCACGGGCTAGCCCGAGGCCAGCCCAGCTAGCAGGCCGATTTTCTAATATATTATAGTCCGGCACTTTAAATGGGCTGGCCCGTAGTGGCCCGGCCCAATTGACCACTACTAGTCCTTCGATGGAGTTTCCTCCATCTAACCTTATGGTTAGGGCCTCTCTATTCCCTGATTGATTGATCCTTTGGTCGAATTGTCAATCAGAGCTTTCGATTGTCTGAATCAATCTTAGACAATCTAGGCCGTCTATTCAGCCCTATCTTGTTTGGCACATCTTGAGATGTTGAATCAGTCGTCTGATCACATATTCATGATCGAAGCACCTTGGATTGTATAGATACACTATTCGATCAATGTTGACGCATGCTGATCACCTGATTCTGCCCCGGACGATCACAACCGTCCGTACAAGGTGTTTTGACTTTGAATCCATCTCGTCTACCATCGGGTACTGTTGATCATCCAGATATGATCAATGCCCCTCGGGTTGTCCGATCCTTCAATTGGATCGTCGATCACGCTTGTGATCTTCTCAGATTAACTCTAGGCAATTCTAGCCCTCCATTTGGGTGAGGAATGAGAATCTCACTCATCTGGCTAACGATTGAGAAATTCGATCATAGGATAAGGCTCATCTCCTCCCTGATTGACCAACCCTTCAATCGGATTGTCAATCAGGTCTCCGGATTGTTCGAGATCAACTTAGACAATCTAGACCGTCTGGTTGAGGATTCGACTTCTCGAGGCCATTTCAACATCCTACAAGTAGAATTTGCCAAAACGGAGGTTGAATTCGGACTCAGCATGTCTGAATTACCTAGGAGGGACATATGTGGGATGCATGTTTATGGTCGTAAGTCCAACATCAGTCTTCTCTTCCTTCTTTTCTAAAGTTTATCAATTCTAGCATCCCCTCTTTTCTTGAAATTCCCATGTTCTCTTTCTTTTCCAAAAATTTCTCACATTTTTTAAGTTTCTCGAGACTTTGCACTTGCTTCCAAATATATATACATAGAAAGACTCCACTTTTGACGAAAACACCGACCGTATGATCAAGTGAACATGAAGCGAGCAATATTAGAATAAGTGCGTGAGAAGAGAGAAGAGTGATCGAGTAGTGTGAGGGAGACATACAACTAGTAAATTTATATTCGTGGAATATGAAACGTTTAAAAAACTCCCGTAATGATGGACAATCTAAAGAGATGCACAAGCTTAGGTAGAATTGAATAAAATTGTTGCATGCATTGCATCCTACTAGTTTGAGTCTTGCATCCTCATTGGTTTGGTCACTGATCGATGGTAGTGTGCTCAATTGCATTACTTAATCGATGTTTTGTCCTGACCTATTAAAATTAGGTCCATATAATCTAGGTCTACTTAGTGTTTATTCCTACTCCCTACACGAGTGAAGAATGTCTTACATGACTATCTTCTAAAATGTTTGTTCTTTTCTTCTTAAGCCCTCTCGCCTATTCTTCTTCCTAATTTTCCCTTCTTATGTTATACACTTAGAGATGTATCCACATCCAATACACTTAAGTATCTGAGAGATCAACCCTAAGTTGGGTGCATTGGTTAGCTAATGTGCCTTATTCCCTTTAAGGCGTGGATGCCATTTCACATGCATCTTCATTGCACTGTATTTAATGTTCTGTTAGTTTTTCCCTCCAATAGATTAGGTAGCGACTTCTTTTCGAGACGATCCTGAGCTATATTATTACTAATTCTATCATTATAATAAGTTTTTATTGCTTCATTATAAGGGTAACAATTTGTTAACATTAAATATAAAGAATTTTATTTATAAGGTACGTAAATGTTTTATGTGATAAGTAAAATCACATGCATCCTCTTCTTTTTGACATTTATCTCCACTATTAATATAAGCTATTGCACTTTTAATATTATCAACAAAAGGTTTTATTTCTTCTATACCAATTTAAACTATAAAATTAATTATGTGATATATACATTTTTGGTGAATTAAAGAAAAACCAAATGGTGGATTTAATTTATTTCTAAACATGGGAATAGTTGCACTATTATTAGAAGTACTATCAAAAGTAATACTATCTATTTTGTCTTTAATACCAAAAATTTCAAAAATTCCCACAATATGTGAGAAGATATTATTAACATTATGGGAATGAGTTATTCTTCTAAATCCTATTAATCTTTTTTGTAAAGTCCAATTTTGATCAATAAAATGTGTAGTTATAGCAATATATCTATGCTTAAATCTACCCTCCTAAATACCAGAAGTACATGCTATTAATGTATTTATACTACCCATTACATCAATTAATTCTATTTTAAGTTTATCATAAACATCAACAATATCTTTTCTAGTTGTATTCTTAGAAACATGTTTAAATTGTGAACAATATGCTTGTGAAATATATTCTTCAAGATATTCGCTATCACCAAAATTAATAGGTAAATTCTTAACAGTAATAAATTTAGTATGCCATGACATTGCCACCAATAGAACGAGAACTGACTAACACTTAACTCGATGTTAGAGAATTTTCACGTCTTAGAAAAATGAGTTGCCACTTAGTCTATTAGAAGAGTCAATTAAGAAAACCTTAGGATGCAACGTAGTGTAATGTAAACAAGTGACATTTGTACTTAACAAGAGAGATAATGTTAGCATGTTTAACTAGAGAGTTCTGGGTAAGTTTTCTGGTTACATGTAAGGAAGGTGATAGGCACCCCCATATACCTAACCAAGGGTTGATCTCTTACATGCCTAATAGGTGCTAGTGTGTGTGTTCAATGTAAGTGCATCTAGTTATACAGCACGAGAGGAGAGGTTCGACTAATAAGCCCAAAAGAGAACAGGCTATTGGGCTTAAGATGAAGGGAACTAGGAGTCTAGAAGATAATCGTGTATAAGATCCCTCATTTTTGTGTGAAATAAGGATGAACCTTTGATGAGTCTAGACTAAATGAGCTTAATTGTAGTAAGTCAGGGCATCCACCTATTTCTTGGGACTAAAACCTCAACTTTGTGTTTTTCTTGGGACTTAACACAAAACACACTCCTTATTACCACAACCCGATGAAGTTGGTCTTTTTCTTAACAAAACAGATTAGGTAGTAGATAAAAACACATAAAACAAAGTAAAGACAATTATTTTTCTTATAAAAGAAAAATTGAAGATTCAGAAAGAACATGGAAATCAGTAGAAAACTTTTTTTTCTAAATCAAAAGGTAGCTGTTATAATAATTCTTCAGAAATCTCTCTGAATGCACCAATGTCGATATTCTTTAATACTTGTACACTCTTTTCTACCTTTTTCTTACTTGCTCCTTTTAGTTGCTTACTAGCACATAGTTGAAAGAGACAGTACCACAACCATTCAAGTGCAAAACGATTCATTAATACAAGCGAAATATTAATTTGGAGGGAGAAACTGAGGAGAGCACGGAAAATGACGATCAATATATATTTATTCTTCCAGCATGCGAGCGATATATATATATATATATGTTCTTCCATCCTCATCATTCTTTGCTCCATCCCAGTGTCATTCTTTTAATTCTGAAAAATTCTTTCTAACTTGGCGAATGGACGACGAAAATAGGTGTTACTTGATCTGTCTCCTCTACCTAGGAACTCAGGCCCGATTTTTTGAATGCATGATGCTTCATAAATTCTGAGACGTTGAAGTTGGGGCAACTTTCCAAATCCAAGAAATTGTTGACAGTGTTTACAACCATCAATATACAAATTTACAAGATTATTTAGAGAAACGTCATTTGGACGTGACAACCAATTCGGAAGATTATAGCCATAGAAATTTTCAACATGAAGATTCATTCAACAGGCAAGGAGGACGAAGCTCCTCAAAGACCTCTGTGACTCTATCGCTAACATTTCTTTTATGCTTCCAACCAAGACGTAACTTTTGAAGATGATTCTTTCTCACAAGTTCCATTGACCTGGCTTCCTCCAAAGATTGGTTTTGTTGCAAATTGTCTATCTCAAGATGCCTCAACAAATTCAAACTTCAAATTTCTCCTAGCTTTGCTTCATTCTCATTTTCTCCCACTTTAAATATTAATTTTTCAATCTTCTCAATCCTTTTGGCATTTCTATTGGATCCCAAACATTCCTGTTATCTAGTAACACGAGATTCTGTAAACTAGTGATGCTCTTAGGGAATTTCTTGAGTAGATGACATCCTTCAACAAGTAGAAGATCATCAATCCCCCGTGCTGTCGCCTGATCTTCAAACGACTGTTTTGAGGTAGTGTACGAGGAGCCTCATGAATTGTCAGCGTCGTATGCTCCTGGAGCCCTGATGATCTTCTCTATATATGGTGTTGGGTGCAAGATGGCGAGGTCATCGAACCCCCATTCTCTGGTGAGACATGGCTTGGTTGAGATCTTTGCGGGAAAGGAGGACACAAGGTTATGGAGGCCGGACATCCCGAGGGATGCTTTAGTCGTTGTATTAAAACATGGTGGCCAGCTCAAACCAATAAGGCCACTCAGAAAATCTGGAGTCTTGAAGAAGAAGAAGAAGAAGAAACAATGTATCATCAGCATTTATGGTAAAAAAAATGAAATTACTGTAGAAGTCAACAATTGCACATTTTTAATGCAAGAAATACCGACAAATCAAGTTTCTCTACCCTACCAACAATATTAGATTAAATAAAGATAGAAAACATGGAAGAAGATATTGCAGCCAGATCTTGCAAGAATTTAAACCGGCATGAGAAGATAGATTAGATGACATTTTGTCACACATCAGGTGCATCTGTCTTCTTTATTTGCTGCAACTCCATGAACGTAATGCATGGCCACTATTGGGTTATGAATTTTGCTATAAATCAATGAAATCCGATAGGCATCATGTCTAAACAACATAGTAATGGGCATATATAATATCTACCATAACCACTAAGTAATCACAACAAATTCATCATAAAATCCCATAAAAGGGCGATCCACCGAATGCATTCAAAATCCATCGTGTTTTACATAACTAGACAGAAAAAAAATCAATAAACCGTGGTAGAAAAGCTCAAAAACTTTTTAGAAATGCTGTCGTAATATGGTAAATCATAAATAGGCAACTAATGGCCACAATTCATATGTGCCTGATATGCACTTCCTAATGACCATTCGCCAAATTCATATTGAAGATTACGAATACACCAATTTTTGCGAAAGCAATAAGGAACGGTGACAAGCAATCAGTGAAATTGTAACGAGCAGATGTGCAGGAGGCTTTAACTTGACCTTCTGCCCCTGTTCTTCCTAGGAGCAACAAAGGTTCAGCCTTCATCAACGGATGTGCTAGGGGCGTTTGACAAGCCATTCAAACAATCCCTCCTTGGTTTTGAAAGCCGTCTTCCATTCATCACCTTCGCGTAGGCAGATTTGATGATAGCTGCTACGTAGATCAAGTTTGTAGAAGAGTTGTCCACCGGCAAGGACATCCAACATGTCTTCAAGCCGAGGGATAGGAAATCTGTACTTGATGGTGATCCAGTTGATGGCACGATTGTCGACGCACATTCTCCATCCACCATTTTTCTTGGGAACAAGTGGTGCCAGGACAGCGCAGGGGCTCAGACTAGGACGCACTAGTCCTTGTTGGATCAGTTGTTCGACTTGTGACTGAAGGATCGCAGCCTGCCTCCTTGGGGCTCATTCTGTAGTGCGGTATATTTGGAAGTTGGGCTCCAGGGATGAGGTCGATGTGGTGCTGTACATCTCTAAGCGGTGGAAGGACCTGTGGGGTTTCTGTTGGCATAATAGCATGGAATTCTTCTAACAGTTGGTGTACCTGCAGCGGCGTGGCTTCCTCTGCAGCTTCAAAATGATAGGACCCTACCAAAGCATAAGCTTCTAGAGCGTTCTTAACGTCGTCGGTGAAGGTGGCCTGGTCCACCACAAGGAAGCTCTTGCGGACGTGCTCGTCCAAGGACAGATTTGAGGTGGGGACTAATGGCATTAGACGAATTAGTGCTTTGCCCACGCGCAATTCATACTCTGATTAGTACGCCCTCTATGGGTGGCATCCACGTCGTGTTGCCACGGGCGTCCCAAGATAATATGGGAGGCGACCATATCACAGAAAACCTCGTTAGAATACCGAGAACCAATTGATAATGGGACTTTGCAAACCTCCGTGACCTTCACGGTGTTGTCTTTGCGAATCCACCCGATGTGGTAGGGGTGGGGGTGAGCTTGAGTTGGTAATCCAAGCTTGGCCACCACCTTCTGAGAAATGAGGTTTTCCGTACTACCTCCGTATATGACGATGTCGCACACCTTGCCGGAGATTGTACAACGGGTGAGGAATATAGTATGTCGTTGGGTGGGCTCGCGGATCATGGGGGCGAGAAGCAGACGTCGGGTGACACAGGACAGGTGCTCCCCTTCATCCGCGTACAACTCATCCTCCTCCCCACTTGGTGGTGAGGCGTCGTCGTCGTCATCGTCTTCCACCGGAGAATCGTCGACGCATTTCTCAGTCACATGTACCTCTTTTCGTTGTGGGCATTGATTGGACTTGTGCCCTGGTTGATTGCATCGGTAACACTTCCCGGTGGTAGGGCGACTGTAAGGGTTGGCTGGTGCGGGTTCCCCGGCGTCCGGCGTTGACGACGGTCTACCCTCATGGGTACTTGGCTGTGGACCCAAAATCGATTTGTCGGCAGGTTTGGAAGTACTGTCACCCGTGGAGGTGGGCGTTGGACGACTTCCCCGGTTGGCTTGCTTCTCAATATAAGGAGCTATCTGTTGCGGCTTGGATTCATTCAAGTTGTTCCAAGAGGCCAAGCGATAAAACTCCGTGATATATTCAGTGACGGTGCGCGATCGCTGCTGACAGTTTTGATACTGCGCAAATAAAGTCTTCATAGTCCATGGGTAAAGTCTTCCTCCTCTTCATTTTGTCCCACGAGCGGACAGGCGTTTTCTGTTGGCGTGCTCTCTTCATCAACGTTTGATCCCACCATGCAGAAGCCCCCCAATAATCCAATATCTTCTAATTCAAAGAGGTTGGGCATTCGTTTCCAACCATCATCATCTGATCTACCAATATCTTCTAATTCAAAGAAAGGCAAGGGAGGTAATCTGGTACCCACACGATATGTCCACACACACTCGACGCCACTGCTTGTGCCGTCCCTCGGATGATGATATCTTTGCTTGAGAACTTTCAACACGAGGATGGCTCCGTCGTGATCCCGGAGCCAGTGAGACCTCATATGGGTGGTCTTCATGTCATCACCCAGAAACTGAAATGATAAATTATTTGTTTGGTTTCATTACTTTGGAGTTTTGATGGAAATTGATTGCTTAATGAATTTTTTGACATCTTCTCTAGATTTATTTGAAAAGTGACATCCCAGTGTTGTATCTCTCCATTGGGGGCAAACTTACAATTTTACTCTGGTGACAACCACGTAGATATTTTTGCTAATAATTCATATCAACCGAAAATCAAAGGAAACCAAGAAATTGACCTGGTTCAATGAAAAAGCATGCTTTTAATGGAAAAGGAATCTTGCCAGAAACTTCAATTGGATGATTGCAAACTTAGATTAGAAAATTTAGAGCAGCACCCAAATATGCTACCGAAATCTGAGTTTTGGAAATCTCTCTCACACATACAATATGTAAAGGGTTAATGTATACATCTTGTAATAAGGGAAATTTGTCATGTAAGAAAATATTGAAAAATTCGCCATCAAGCCAATGGAAGAATGTCTAAGGCAACTTCTTTATTTAAGGGATGGCATTTCCTCCTGGTGTTGCACACAAACGTACTTGCCCTTCACTTTTCTAAGAACTTTCCATGGGCCCGGATATGACCTGGTAGAGTGAACATGTTAGACTACTACCGTGAGCATAACTATTTATTAAATGCAGCACAAAGAAAAGCAGCTCTAAACATGTCAAGATACAAATAATAACAAGCTTATATCATTTCAAAGTAAATGAGGAATGGTTTCCTATTGGAACTTGTATTAAAAAAATAATACATTGGATCAACTAAAGTTCATAAAGAACCCAACCCCCATTTTCCTAAAATAGTATATCACTTATATAAAAATGAATACAAAGGTTAGCCACCTAAAGAGAAATCCTCCATTGTGAACTTTGAAGTTGTGAATGTAGTATGAAGTATCCATCTTTGGAAAGAATGTTTTAGAAAGAGTTGCAAGCTTTGGATAGAAGAATGATGGATAATCTAGATGCATCTTCATCAAGGATAAAATTGGGTTCATACATATGTAAAAGCCAAATACTAGCTAGCATTGCCGGAAAACTTCTGATAATAATGGAAAAACTGTTACTAATGTAATAGAATTTCATTAGAAAAATAAAATATGAGCATGTCACGCTAGACTAGGTTTTGTGATTTAAGTAGAAGAAGGAACTATTGATCATGTAGCTGGACATAAAGAAATTTACTGCATAGAGTGGCAATTGCTTGATGACAAACATAGAGTAGAGAGTATGACACTTTACTCATGATGTTTATGTGAACCAATTATATGCCAAAATCATTCATATGGTAATAGGAATAGCTGCTTGAACTAAAAGTAAGAAAGCATACTTCTGAAAATACAACGACTCTGCTCAGAAAATACAAGAACAACTGTAAAAGAAATTTATAGACCTTTTATATGATTATAATAGTTTACACAAATGTACAATGCAAATTCTTCTATTTGTAAGAGAATAGCTTTGTTAGAGAAACAGGTCATTGATGGAAGGACATATGGTATCATAGTTCAGTGTCAACAAAGATCATGGCATGGATGAGTAAGATAAGTATATAGCATCAAATAAAGAAATCCAGCTGAGTATGGCTTGAATTCATAAAAAAACATACTATTCTTGTGCCTGACCCCCTTTTTCGATGGTGAAGACACGCCCGGTGCCACGAAATGATTGAGAACCATGACGGGGTCAAAATGCATTTTTGTTCTTTGTATTCTTCCAGTATTGCATGACCGAATAATGTAAGGAAAGGCGCACAGTGGGGAGGGTCCTTTTTAGTATATGACTTCTCGGGCCGTCAGAGCGGGACTGATTTGGTAAAAAGAATTGGAATAACTTGGTTTTTCTGAGGGCTATCAACATTCCTGCATTGCATAAAGTATGAACATTACAAAGCAGTGCATCAAACTCAGCTCGTTCAGAAAATATTGTTACTAATTTTCCATGGAACAGGAGAAGCCAGAATGTTTCTATCACAGCAGATCTTGACTCATGTTTTTTTCTTCCACCCGGACATGGGCATGATTTTTTTATTATAAGTCCCCCTACACAGAAATCTTCATTTATTTTCTAAATTTTTGAAATATCACAAACGAATGGCACAAATCTCTCTTTGACGTCAAACTAAAAAATAGACTTGAAAGTTTATAAATTAATATTGGTTGAAGCACATGGCTCACAAGTCACCTTTACTGGCTGATGGAGGGAAGAATGGGTGCTTCCTCGCATTACTTTCTGATGTATTCAGAGATCCAGGATTGATGATTAAAGAAAATTTGAAATGTAAACGTGGGTCATAACGTGTGTATTTCGATGAAGGAAAAAGAAAAGACGTGAAGAAGTGGAAAATTGTAGTGATTAAACGTGGAGGATATGCATGAAATGAAGATACAGTACAAAAGGCATAGAATTCTCGCTGATCAAACTATCCCTGCACACCAAAAGAAAAATCTTTTCAGGGATCAAAAACACCTCTTCGAGGAAAATCTCTCAGGTGGAAGAAAGTTCAGTGAAGCATAAAAAGACAAGATATTCATCACTGAAGAATTGTTGAAGAAGAAAGAGAAGAAGAAGAAAGATCTCAAACAGGGAGAAATGTTTTAAATTCCACAAATTAGTTTTCTCTGTTTGAAGTTATGAAATTGTTTAGATGATACATGGTATCGAGATATAATTGCATCTACAATTTCTGAGGAGAATTGAATTGTATATTGTAATTGAAACCTTGAATAAAAATGATTTTATGAAAACAGTGTCTTGACTTGTTTTGAGTTTTAAAGTTTTGAGTTTGAAACACAATTCACCCCCCCTCTTGTGTAGCCATACGGTCCTACAGTTTATATCCCAAGCTTTGAAGTAAATCCATCCCAAAGTAGTGAGCAGATACCTGTAGAGGATTTGAATGTGGAAGTGGACATCGACACACCCATTGTTGGAAGTACACCAACGTCGACATCCACTACATCTTCTACAGGTAGAACACGTCAACATGTTGCAAGCCTAAATGATCGGATTGATTCATTGGAGTCAATCATATTGAAATTCGAAGAACGTAAACAAATGTATGATTATCCTCAATGCATCAAGAAGCTTAAAGAGATTGGATTTATGGAAGGCATAGAAATATGAGTGTATGCCATGTTGAAGTTTGAGAAACAAGTCACTCGAGATAGCTTTCTAAAGGTAGAACCAGATTCAATGAAGGTTCAATGGCTAGAAATGGCCTTCATGAATTGGAAGAGAACGAGGACAATATGAAGACTTTTAGTTACATGCATGAACATCTAAAAATTAGAAAACTTTAATGTTTTCAAGACATTTCTACTATTGGAAGACTTTAATGTTTTAACTTTAATTATTTTAACTTTGAATGATTCATGAATGAAGACTTCTATTTGATGTTCATATATTTATAAATTTATTAATGAGTTTGAATGATGAATTGATTATTGAATAACGTTGTAATTTTTTTATTTCAATTTAAAATAAAAAATGTAAAAAATAAAAAATATCGGTCCAATCGAATTTAAGCTTCGGTCAAACTAAAGGAAAAAATACCAAAAATAAAAAACATTGGTCTGACCGAAGGTGAGATTCGGTCAAACCAATGACACAATAAAAAATAAAAAAAACTTCGGTCTGACCAAAGTTGAGATACGGTTAGACCGACGAATAAAATAAAAAATGTAAAAAATAAAAAATATCGGTCCAACCGAATTTAAGCTTCGGTCAAACCGAAGGAAAAAATACTAAAAATAAAAAATATCGATCTGACCAAACGTGAGATACGGTCAAACCAATGAAAAAATAAAAAAATAAAAAAACTTCGGTTTGACCGAAGTTGAGATACGGTTAGACAGACGAATAAAATAAAAAAATAAAAAACTTCGGCTAGTCAGACCGAAGGAAAAATAATAATAATAATAAACTTCGGTTGTACAGATGAAAAAGTAGTCCGATAGAATTGTTTTTAGTTTTTTATTTTTTTAACGGTATGACCGTATCTTCACTTCGGTCCAACCGAAATTTTAATTTATTTATTTTCTTTTTCGGTTTGACCGAAGCTCAACTTCGGTCGGACTGAAGTTTATGATTTTTTAAACATTTTATTATTATTATTTTTCTTCGATCTAACCGAAGTGTCTTATTTTCTTTATTTTTTTTTCGGTTGGACCAAATCTTAACGTCGGTCCAACCGAAGTTTATTACTTTTTATATTTATTTTTTTGATTTTTTAAAATAAAAAATTAACATTAGGCCCTTTTACTAAACTCGAACAGTTATCCATTACTATACATAAAACTCGAACAGTTATCCGTTATCTTTATAGAAAACTCGAACAGTTATCATAACTCTTCTAGTTTTTCAAAGCTGCACATGAAAAACACGTGAAAACTTATAGTTTTTAAAACACGTGCATAAATCATTACTATACGAGTTTATTATTTTTTATATATTTTTTTTGATTTTAAATTAAAATAAAAAATTAACATTAGGCCCTTTTACAGAACTCAAACAGTTATCCATTACTATACATAAAACTCAAACAGTTATCCATTATCTATATATAAAACTCGAATAGTTATCATAACTCTTCTAGTTTTTCAAAGCTGCACATGAAAAACACGTGAAAACTTATAACTTTTGAAACGCGTGCATAAATCATAGCTATACGAGTTTATTAACAATAACCCTTCTAGTTTTTCATACACTTAATCTTAACTACACTACTTTTCACGTAACCTTTTAAATTAATTCTTCTCGTCTTTCTTCCTTCTTCAACTCTACTTTAAGAATGAAATTTGCAATGTCTTCAATTCTTCCTATAAAATCATATAAGATATCTTTCCATGAAGCATATTTTATATAATAATTATCATATATCAATTTATGCATTATTTAATCATTTAAAATATATAAAATCATAAAAATCACAATTATCATACGTTCTTCATTAAATCACATATAATTGCAATTATAATCTATAAAATGCATAAATTATCATATAAAAAATGTAAACTTTGAAGTCTAAACATGCTACATCAGCATAATCTTATAAATAATGATCACTGTCTATTAAAAAATCGAGTTGGGTCTGGCTGGCTCGTAATGGCTCGACCCAATTGACACTTTTAGACTGAAGTCAAATTTCAAGCTGGGTCAAGCTACCTCAAAAAAATTATTTACACAATATTTTGATGTTTTGATACACCATATTTATTTAAGTACAAATAGTGAGGGTATAATCATCAAAAGATATAACATTAGTTAAAAAAATAAAAATAAGAGTTGAGGCATTAGTAGTCCCAACCAAACGACTCCTGGAAGCTCCTTAAGAGTTGGAGTTAGAGTCAACACGTCTTCCAAAGTTAAGCAGCTCCAACTCCTTAGGAGCTGAAATTGGTGCTACCAAACATTGGCATTGTGTGAATTTATCATTTGGAGTATGGCATATGTGTATGCTCATCGATTTATTAGACCTAAAGTTAGCATGTGTGAATTCTGCAATTTAAAAGGTCATGACACAGTTGACTATTTGAAATTCAAATGTTTACAAGTGTCTAGATAAGAGCAACAAATGAATTATATCCAAAATAATAGAAATGATTATAACATGCCTATAGTTCATCCAGCCAATTGCCATTTCATGACTAGAAATGTGTTGAGAGAATGGGAAAATGAGGATAGGTGTGTTAGAGGGAAAAAATTTGACTACCTTGAACAAAGCTTAATTAGATTAGATCAACAACTTACTAGACTAGAAATTTACATGAATTATAATCAAGAAGTCAACTAATTAAACCATAATGAAAATCATTCTAAACCCAAGATAGATTATATTTATGAAACTAAGCAAAATTTGAAAAAATTTGACTAGAGAATAGACAAAATGAGACTAGATAATCTAGAAAGAAAGCTTAATTCACTTGATGAATTTACAATGAAAGTACAATATATTAAAAATCAACAAGAGACTATAATTGAAAATTCAAATCTTCAAAACATGCATAAATTAAAAAGCATCAAGACAAAAGAAAGTAAATGTGAAAAATAAGAAGGAATTACCGATAAAATAGAAATGAAGGAATGTAATTCAACAAAAAAATTTATAGATCCAACTCCTAAGAAAGATGTAGCTTTCGATTTCTAAGTTCTATAAGCTTGCAAAATGTCTGGAAGAGGTAGAGGACGTGGAAGTGGTAGACTTACAAAAGCTCAGAAGATAGAGTTAGAACTACAAGACATAGAAAGACAGATTCACGACTACCATGCACGGTACACATTTCCAATTCATGCATTAGAAAATATACAAAAAGCTATACAAGATGAATGAAACTTTTGCTGGAAATTTATAAGAAATATTGTAGATACAAATTTTCGAACAAAGCAAACTAAGCTATCATGTTTGCAACTTTGGGCAAGAAACTTGTAACCAAACTTGCAACTTGCTTATTCTGATTCCACCATTCATTTAACACAAACCAAGTACGACGTCGATCTTTTACATCGCAAATGGATGTCCGATTGTTCTACGGTAGTTACACCGTTACAAGGAGGCATAAACCTGCAACCACTGATGGCGATCCTCTTGACAATCCCACAACTTATAGGAATATAGTTGGTGGACTGCAGTATCTTACGTTGCTGTAAAGTGCTTATTTGTGCACTCTATAACATATTAATTTCCTTATTGTGATATAACTTGAGATTGATTAAAGGAAAATCCATGCTTTAGTTATTTTTATAGAAATGCATGAATTATGGGTTTAAATGACACGAAGTGAATGAATGAACTATTAATCATGAAATACCATTGGTGAGACATTATATGGCACATGTATAATTATTTGTATTGTTATTTTCTAGCTTTACATTAAGTCTTTTGCGGAAAATAAATTGCTTTGCAGGTGGTGGGAACCATCAACCCTCGAAGGGAAACTACCACCTATATAAGATAAGTTAGGGCAAGAAGGAAAAATCGGTCTCCATATTTGTCATCTCACGTAAGGCTGAGGACCAGGACATTCTTGCTGCCAAGACTCCCTCGCCCCTCAATCAGACTTGCGCTGGTGATGTTGTGTAGAGGCTAGGATTCTTGGAAGTGGAGAATTGTCCAAGTTTACTTGGTCGGCACCATATTCAGACTCTCATCCGTAGGGGAGCTCCTCTCCAGCTTAGTGAGGTAGCGCTACCTGCAAGGCCAGTCGGAGAGTTTGTAAATGAACTACCAGGTGAAGATCCGGAGGTGTAGACGGCATATGCAGTTAGTTCTACTAACACCATTAGAATTAACTTTTCAAGTTTCAGCAAGTCATTCGATTTGTAAGTCATCTGTCGATCGGTAAGATAACTCTTCGAGTTTTTAAAACACTATAGTTTAGGTGTTTGACTTTTAAATATTTTTGAACCAACTCTTTTGTGAATCGACTCGTACTTGTCGTGCTTTCGGTTATAAATGTAAAACATGTGATTCGTGTAAATCGAAAACACAAAAACCTCGTCCAGTCAGATTTGGTGTGCACCGTCTGCCATCTTTCTTGAATATAGGACTTACTTTCCGAGCATCTTCTCCGACGCTCATAGCTTATTCGGATGCCGGTTGGGAGCTTCAAGGATGAGGATATGGAAGTCATGATGATGAAAATAGGAGAGGGGCTGCGTTCTGATACCAAGTGCGAAAATCTCAACAATACTTGAGATCGATCCAAGGTGAAAAAGGGCGAGAAGGATCGAAAGGTTGACAAAGAGGAGAAGGAGTTAGGGCTTGGCTGAAGGAGAACGATGAAAAACCCCATTATAAAATAACAATAAATACATACATACGCAAGTGTTCGGAACTCTAGAATCTTCTCTAGAGTTAGTAAAAACAAGTACAATGATTAACTTATTTAATAACAACATGTATAGATAGTGAATATATTAACTCTTTTGACATTCTTGGAATCAATGCAGTCAATCGTCTTGAAATTTTATGGTACAACATATACAGCACTTGTTTGAAATTGAAGGTATCAAATTGGAATATTTAGACAGTTAAGTTGAAGTATCAACTTGCAATTTGAGTCTTTAAATGAAAAACTTCATCGTTTCAAAAGTAAAGAAGAACTACTGCAACTAACACATTTTAAGATCTTCTTTCCATGACAAACACCATCTAACTATCAAAGGACATACATGATATACATGGCAAGGGAAATTCTATATACGGTGTACTTTTTGTACTCGCCAAGAAGCTCGTCTTATGACAATCTACGGCTTAATTATTTGATCTCTTTTCTGAGGAATCGACTAGCGACGACCATCTTCCATTAATTTAGTAAAACACTTAATAGTTTGAAAAATATCACAAATAAAAATAGTACATAAGCACAACAGTTCGACACACAACACAAACGAAAAAAAACACAAAGGAGACAGTAGAACAACCATTAAGCCCAAAACGATTCATTTAACTCAAGCAAAATATTGATTTGGAGGAAGAAACCAGGTTGTGATCAGCCAGGGAGAGTGTGAGAGGCACTCCAGCCACAATCTCCAGTCGAGCCCTAAAAATGATTATCAATATATTCTTCCAGCACAAAAGCAATATACATATATGAAGATATAGATAGATAAAATCACAACCGTTGAAATAGATGGACGGTGATGATCAAAGAACTGTAAAGTTAAAGAGGAAGGCGTTCATCTTACAAGCACTTCTTATATATTAGATGGAATCCAAACCGAGAATCGATATTGATGACTATGCCTGCACTTCAAGGACAAGGAAAAACAAAAGAAATCAAAGCAAGAATAAGCAGTTATAAGAAAACTAACACAAAACTTCAATCAAAGAAAAACCAGAATACACTCACCATAGTAATATCTGATGTATCTTGACACTAAATCGGGAGGCAGACAAGGAAGTCTAGCTTTCTACACCTGCACTTGTTCGTTGGAGAAAAAAAATATCCACACACTTCAGTTGGCATATACTCAATAAGCCTGAGAACCTAACATTAACTCGTGGGAAAGACACTACCTTTAGGCTGTATATGCTTCTTGTGGAGGCATGTTATGCCAGTTTCCCCCATGATTAGTTCTATACGGGAGATGAGTATGGTCAAAAAGCTGGTTCGTCAAAATACGATTGATGGATACAGGTGACCCTTGTCCTTCCATTAGCTGTTGTGATCTTGACGTGTTTGTGGAAGCCAAAGGGAAGCCTAGAGTACCTGGCAAGCCTCTTTCCAACCACTTGCTTCAGGTTTTTTATATTCCCAAGCAGATTGTTTGTCGCGGGAGTAATGTCTAGAACTTCTACTCTAGCGGTTGTTGCAAATTTCATTCTATTAATCTGAGAGAATATGCTAGGACTGGTGTAGTGAATCAAACCTGTGTTTGGTAGATCAGCATCTATGTAGAATGGAGACTTGATATAATGAACACGGTGGATTGGATTAGGGACATTGTAATGCTGATCAGTGCTGGCCTTGCAATCTTGCCTTACAAGATTGGCAAGTACTTCAGAAATGTGTTTGATCAAGGGCCAATCCAAGCCAATGTCCCATGGACATAATCTTCGGAGAAGCATCAGTTCACCTGTTTCTATAAACAATTTCATGCTAGACAATGCTTTGCTTCTATTAATCACTAGTGAGCTTAACCACGATGGTATAACACTAACTTAACATATTCCAATGAATTGAGATTCCCCACGTGCTGTATGGATGAACAATCTGTGATAAATAAATCTTTGACAGTTGGAAGCCCTGGAATCCTCTCAAAGATACTTGTTTCCATCGAAGACCATGCAACAAGGAAGTGGCACGTTGCAAACCCTCAGGTAGAGACTTCAACTGGGGGCATTTCTTAATGAATAAATATTTAAGGCAAGGAAAGGGGGTTGTCCCACCATCCTCATCATCCTCCGCTGCATCCCAATGCCATTTTTGCAATCTCAAGAAACCCACCGGTTTCAATGATGTCAACTTGGCAAATGGATGAATACTGGCTGGTGTCAGTCAATTTTTCTCGTCTCCCTAAGAACTCAGGCCCGACTTTTTGAATGCTTGATGCTCCATAAATTTAAGGTGAGGAAATTTTCCAAATTCAGGAAGTTGTCGACAATTTTTAGTTGTACCAAATCATTCAGAGAAATTCCATTTGAACATGGCATCCAATTCTGAAGATTATATCCGAAGAAATTTCTAATAACAAGGTTCAACTAGCTAGAAGGAGGACAAAGCTTCTCAACGACCACTGTGACTCTGTTCATGTCTTCATCACTAAAATATTCTGTAGGCTTCTAATGATGAGTTAACTTTTGAAGATGATTCCTTTTCTCAAGTTCCACAGACCTGGCCTCCTCTAAACATAAATCTTTTCGTAAATTTAATATCCGAAGTTCCTTCAACAAATTCAAACTCTGAAGCTCTTGCATGGTGCATCCCAGCATTGCTTTGTTATCATTCTCTGCCACCCTAAATACTAAAGATCGAAGTTGTTTCAGTTGTCTCATTCCTTTTGGCAATTTAAGTGCAGAAGATAAAACGATCCTGTTGTAAGAGATTCCTAAGAAAACTCTCGGCAATTCACAATCCCACTTGATTTGTTTTTGAAAAAAGATAGTCTTCAGGCAAAAATGAACAATAAACTAAGCATTGCTTGAGTTGAGATGATAGATACTCATAACTAAGATATAGCGCTTTCATCGCATCATTATCTTTAAATATTTTTTGAGCCCACACTTCTTTAGGAATAATCTTTTCCCATTAACTTATCCTTTTTTCCTTTGTTTTAAATATCTTGTTTCATAATCTTTGTTTCTCAAGTGGTGATCAAGATTTTGCTTCCATTTGCACCACCATTTAGTGGATCCTTCAAAACCTTAGCCCATATATCTGCATTCCACACATCATCAAGTACAACGAAGAACTTTTTGTCCCTCAGTCTCTTCAAGGACATTTGCAAGTTCATTTCGTGATTCACCTTGTCCACAGTTTCCATCTGCAAGCCTGATGATTTCCTTGAGAAGATCTACCACTTTAAAAACCTTTGACACACATATCCAGATTTTTTGCTGAAATTGTCCACTCTTAGTCACTTTGTCAAATATCTTTTGAGCAAGAATGGTAGTCTTTCCACCTACTTCATTTTTGACCAACATCAATTTAATTAGCTTCTTTGCATCATCTTTCGCACATCTCACCATATATCATCGATAACAAAATGTGTTGTCTTACTAATAATTTCCTCGGCAGTATTGTTTGATTGTTGTTGATCTTTAGAATATTGGCAGTGCTTCATCCGTGAGGAAGTCAGTCAAACTATTAACAATAGTTTCCGCAATTGGAGTAACAAACAGCCCAGCAACAGTTAGGGCAGTCATTTCTCAAAGTTGATGAGTAGAGTGTAAAGAAGCTAATCAAATCAAAGACTCCCCATATATATACTTCCAGAAATGTACCTAAAAGATCACAAAAAGTTTACATGTCAGCAATGACGATTTTAAACAAGTCAAAAGAATCTCTAGTATCACTTATTACAAAGAATCTGTGACAATAAAGATGAAAGGAAGAGCTGACCAATATGTTGACAAGATACTTTCACTAGTCACAAGCATCGACCTCTCTAATAATAACTTGTCAGGAGTTATTCCCCAAGAATTCGGTGATCTACGTGGCTTGCTGAATTTGAATTTGGCAGGAAATCAATTGACAAGTAGCATCCCAAAGACACTTGGAAGATTCTTGAAGTTGGAAGCACTGGATCTATCAAGAAATAAACTCTCTGGGCAAATTCCACGAGAGATGACGAAGATTACAACATTGTCTCACTTGAACATGTCATTTAACAACTTCTCAGGTCGTATTCCTACAAGCAAGCAGTTCTCGACATTTACTGATGAGTCTTACATAGGCAACCCCAATCTATGTGGGTTTCCGTTATCTAAGAGTTGTGAAGAAGAGCAAAATCCAAAATCAGAACGAGGATGATGACGACGACAAAGAGAAGTTATGGCTTTATATGACTGCAGTTCTTGGTTTTATCGTTGGATTTTGGACAAATTTTCATACAATCATTATCTGCAGTTCTAAATTTTTGAAATATCACAAACGAATGGCACAAATCTCTCTTTGACGTCAAACTAAAAAATAGACTTGAAAGTTTATAAATTAATATTGGTTGAAGCACATGGCAAAATTTTCATACAATCATTATCTTCAATTTCTCTTCTATATTTCTGTAGTTTCTTTTTATACTTGAGCAATTTCTCTTTGTACTTTAACATTTGCTTTTTGTACTTGAACATTTTATTTTTTGTATATGTATCACCTCTTTTATAACTTCTAATCTTCCTATTGTAACTCCCAATTTTGAATCAAAAAATTTCTGACTTAACTTCTTTCGTTATTTCTAATATGACTTGTTAAGACTCTACATGAGGATGAGGCTGCTTATATTTTTTCACTGTTCTTTTTTGTTACTGTATTAAGAGAAAATGTCGTTGTGTTTCTAAATCCATGTCACAAGGCATCTGATCTTGCATTTCAAATGGCATTTGAGAAGGCATCCTTGAAATATTATCGAGTTAGTTAGTCAAAATCATTTAAATTCAGTCCATCTTCGAATTGAAGAGGTTTTACACCACATATCTTATTGCAGTACTACCATCAAAAATAAGTTGTAGCTGGCTGTATATGAGATGCCCCTTCCCTCTACAAGACTTACATTCTTTGTGTTTCTAAATTTGGGAAAAAGAACAAAGTTAAAATTATAAATATAATGATACAAATTAACATATAGATATACAATCTACCATGTTCAACAAATTCATTCCATACTTCAAGGTCAATATCTGTATAACCATTAACATAGTTCCAACATCAACCGCTTTGATTCATAAGCTTGTATGGTAAGTTATAGCATAAGGGTTCTCGTTACGATCATTTTGTAACCACCATATAAACTCGGTAGCAGAGAAATGTCATTTTGGTTTCTTCTTCGTTTAATATACAAAATTTGCTCGTGTAGAAGATGTGTGTTGATACATACTTCCAATTGTAATTATTTATTTACATGCAATGATAGGACTTTCCAAAGAACCACGCCGAATTCCTCTTATTTCCTATTTGAAAATTAACTGTCAATATCAATACAAATTCAAAAAAATGCTGTGTTTCAATACCCATGCAAGGCAAAAGATAGAGCTCGCGGAGAACATGTAAATCACTAATTTGCCAAAGATAAAAGAACATGTAAATCACCAGTACACGACGCTTATATCTGTAATACACTTTGTTGAACGTAAAAAGGATGATCAACATAAGCCAACTCTAATCTTTTTCTAAAAGGAAGCAAGGAGACCACAGCTTGTGCATTATGAATACAAGTTAAGCAGTCCTGAGGTGTATCCAATGCATCAATTCTTAACCGCCCATCTACTAGACACTGCTTGATGTTTTTGTGGCTAGCTTTGTAGAAAAAGCTTTGTATACCAAGAATGATTCAGTTCTGCTGTAAGCGGCTGCAAAGGCCCTCCCAGCAGAAGTTGGCGCAGAGAATGCACAATCAGATGGTGCTAACTTCTTGTTCGCAATGAAGTTCTTCCTGGATAAATGTTAAGATAAGAATGAATTTGATTAGTTAAACATCAGATTACTCACCACAATAAATAATAGAAAAGATAAATAGTACCTTGCGGCATCCAATAGCCGCTTAGCAACCCGTTTCCTTCGCTGGGAAGGAGCAACCCATATGCTCGAACACCACAGACGGCCGGGACAGCTTCCTCCTCATAAGACGTTGCTCCGCTGTCCCACATATTCTGTTCAGCGGTCCTTGAAGAACTTTTTATAGATTCTCTACGGAAAGTGACATTTCCAAATTGCAATACAGATTTAGCTGTTTTTCTTGAGTTTGCATTACTTGACTCTGGTACCAGTTTAGTAGATCTGCTTGAATCCGAACTGGAAGACTTCGAGATTATCCTATGGGCTGTTGTAATTGGTTCTAAAACAAGACAACCGACGATCCTTTTCCTAGAAATGAAGAGATACGTCTGAGGAAGAAAGTGAGAAGCATGCATAATAAAAATGTCATGGAGTAAGAATTCAACCCAAAAATCACCTTGCAAAGCTTGTGAAGAAACCACTCATTTGCCAAACAAAGGTCATTGGACATCACCCTTACCACCTCTTGGAGCTGTGAAATGATTGGAATATCATTAGGAAAAAGAACCAGGAATTGAGCTTAATAAATGCAATTAAATTGGAATACAATCTCAAAGATGAAAAATTAAACATAAGTCAGCGCCTTTGATAGCCTATGACTCATAGCCAGGATGTCACAAACTCATCCAGAGAGATTCATAATGTGCATAAGATATACGAAAAATCTAGCTAGTTATTAGCTAAATAGATAACAAAGTGACTAAAGAACCTTGTGCTTTTGACCAGGAGGATCACCGTCCAAGACTACTATAATACGTTCTTCAATTGTCTCACTCTTAGGCATTGGGACGATTCTTTCATTGTTCCATCCCTGATGAAATTTTTCATTGAGAAATTTGAAAAGAAAGAAAAAATTGAGACTACTACTAAAATGAACAAAGCAACCCACCTTGAAAAAGATACCCAGGTAGTAATTTTTATGGAAAACCTTGTGAGCCTTTTCATCTCCAAGTGCATAGCTCAACCCGCACACATCACAAAAGTGGAGAAGGAAACTAGACTGACCAAGTTCCAGATAATACTGCGCATAACTCCTTTTCTTATTTGTGACGTTGGGTAAAGGATCTGGTCTTCTTGAAGACATCGCCGAGGCACCTCTGTGTATTCCCTTGTCATATTCATCGGACGTGCAAATCTGAAAACCATCACTGTCATAATAACCATAGAATGATATATTAGCTACAGTTCCCAACCATCCTAACTGAACATAAAAATCAATCAGAGTAGCTTTCATCAAATAATACCCATACGAAATTCAAGAGTCAAAAAAGCCAAGTCTGGTGATGGATAACAAACATACTCTGAAATGCTCACCCAGAATCATTAATTGAGCAACAGAAAAGTAATGTGTAATTTGAAGCTCTCTTCCTTCAATAAAACTAATATGTAATTGCAGCCCTCTTCCTTTCACGAGCTACAATCCCACTGGAAAAAAAGGTATTCAAAAAACAAGAAAAAAGGGAACGAGAACTTCTACATAGAATGCTAGAAGAATTACCCGAATGGCTAAATCCCTAGTTCCCAGCATTTGTGCATTTCACTCCATGACTTTCATCAAAAAAGAGACAGCACGAATTCAAATAATAGAACATGACATAGCAGCATAAAAAACAGCACAACAAACAACATACTCCACTTGAAAATACATCCTTTTGTTCCCAACCTGGTTTATCGAAGGTACCATTTCAAACTTGGGTTGTTGAGCTCTCGTCTTCTGTAGGTCACAAGAACATCTGGCTCAGGACTTCCTGAGATGTCCATCTCCTCCACCTGATCCAGAGGTGGAAAGGAGCCCCGGGCATTGTTGGCAGTCATCTGGAAGAACTTGCTGATCTTGGTCTGCATGATCAACACTACCAACCAAGATGGAGAGTTCAAGGTCGTGACTGAGCAAGAGAAACGTGATGGCAGGAGGTGAAAACTGGTCTCGTAGAGATGGAAAAAAGAATAGAAATCACAATCAATAATAAAACTAATTAAATAGAATAATTGACAGTTTATTACAGATAACCAGTTTGAAAGAGCTATTTTTTACACATTTTGCGGTGTTCTTATTAATGATGTTTATGGGTGAATTATAGACTTCAATATGACATTTCAGATCTGTTTAGTTAGCAGCTTGTAATTTTTCCTTTGAATTTCATCCTTTCCAGTTTTGTTCCAGAAAAACACCAAGAAAAGCAGCTTCATTTGTCATTCCAACAAAGCAGTTTTATTCCCGCAGCTTGTAATTCCTCCTCCTTTCAATTTCTGCTTCAGATCTGTTTATGATTTATATATTCGAACCTTCATTGTATTTTTATATAAAATAAATAAATAGGTATTTGTGCAGGTGTTAGAATTAACAGAAATTGTATGATTAAAACCTAAATTTACATGGATATTAATGTCATTAACTTCAACATTCATAATAATTTTTAAAATAATAATTACCATATTATTATTTAAATAAATGTATGGCTCCAAAAATAGATGATGTATTTTGCTAACACTTTGACTGACAATTCTGGCAAGAATATTTAAAATGCAGGATGATAAATCAAATTAGAAAAAAGACAAACAGATTGAATGATCCCATGGACATTTAACATAACACAACTCATGCTGACTAAACTTGATATTTCTAAGTATACCATGGATAAGTGATAAGAAATCATACAACGATTGTTAGCAGAACTTAAAGAAGCATACAAATCATGCGGGCGGGCCAAAAAAAAGGTCAGATTCATAAGAACACAAAGGAAATCTTAGCGCATCCAAATGGCAGAGCATTAGCTTAACGACAATGGAGGCGGCGAGCTACCAAAGTGACTTCGACGACGGTTTCTAACACCTCTCTTCAACATGGAGCATCTAACATGCATGGCTTGCCATCATCTCTTACACAATTAAGATAAATAAGTATATAAATGTCCAAAAATATACTTAAATATAAATATTTAAAGATTTAAAATTAAACATTCAAGTGAACAATGCTTCAAAGAGGAAGAGAACAACACAGGACAGAAAGAAAAAAGACCCAACACAAATGGAACAAATATCGGAGGTTTTGATTTTTGCATCATTATCTTAGCTATCATGGAACGTGGAAGCCAAGTTGATGTAATACAAAATTGTTGCATTGTGTGCATAGGCCAGATCTTTTTATTTGTCATAGTGTGCACGATACTGAAGGAAAAAGATCTGGAAAATACCTAGAAAATTACCTTTACCGTTTCATGATTTCCGACCTTCTCCCATTCGGAAATCGACCTCCCCTCGAGCCTGACGCCCCCATCTCGACCTGTGAAGTCGAAGAACATTCGTCGCGTCGCCTGAAACCGACTCTTCCTCGTCGCATCCGTCGCTGCCGCAGCCCTCCTGCCCGTCGCTACTGTAGCCCTCTTGCTTGCCCGTCGCTCGTCGCTACTGCAGCCCACCTGTCGCATCTCGCACTCGCTCGTCGCACTAAACCCTCCCGTCGCTACTGCAGCCCTCCTGCTCGCCCGTCGCTGCCGTAGCCCTCTCGCCGCATCTTCCTCGTCGCGTCCGTCGCTGTGGTAGCCCTTCCTCCTCCACCTCCGCCATTTCACGTCTTGCTCAGGTACAATTCCTCTTCTTCATTTTTTTTTGTACTTGCTTGTGAGTGAAAGGAAAGCAGGAGATCGGACTTTCAACATTTCCTTTGGATTAATATTCGTGATGTTTAACACTTCTTATAATCTTCATGATAATGTATTTCTGTGTATTACTCCAAACAGTGCCTAGTAATGTTGCTTATATGGCATATCATCTATCATTGCTTGTATGACATATAACAGTTCAAATATGAAAAGAGAGATGGTTAGCATACAAAAGGAGATGGTTGGCATACGAAAAGAAATGTTTGTATGGAAGAAGTAAATGTTTTCATGGCAAAAGAATTCTGGGTATTCTTTAGATGAAGTTATTGCAGTAATATTTGATATTGAAGATCTATCTGTGACTGATCGATATAAAGTTATTTAATTATTTTAAAAGTAAAAAATTAGTAAAATATTTCTATCAATTTCAAAAGAAATACGACAAGGATGGTTAAAGTTTCATTTAAAAAAGATGAAAGACTAAAGATGATTTACATGTTTGTTTTTTGTATTAGATGTATGATGTAACTACTTTTTGTTTGGACTTGAAATGTGGAATGATATTATGTTAGATGTTTGTTTATCATATTTTGTTATGTTCTATTAATTGTGGAATGATTTCATGTAGTATGTTTATTTGTATTACAACCTTGTAATATGTTTGAACATGAAATTTTGTAGGTGACGATGAATTTTGAAGAGGATTTTGACGAACTAGTAAATAACACATTGATGTTATTTGAAGAAGAGGAAGAACATGCTAGAAGAAGGCGAAGACGTCTACTTGCTTTTTGGAATATTTTAGTAGGGATTGCAAGTACCTCAACTTTGTTTTCAAGTACAAGTCGTATTTATAGTAAAGAAGGTACAGATTATATAAGAAGATTACTAGATCCTTCTTTACCACATTAAGTTTACAATTGTCGAAAAATTTATAGAATGAGTCAATATGTTTTCAAGGGTTTTTGTGAATTAATGAGGAGGGAAGAAGTCCTGAAAGATACCAACAATATCAATGTAGAAGAGAAGTTTGCCATGTTCCTTGTGACAGTTGGGCAAAATCAAAGGTATGGAGTAACTATAGAACGATTTAGTCAATCAAGTTGGACAGTTAGTAAATACTTTAATGAAGTCTTGAATGCTATATTACGACTAAATCATGTTCTTCTAGCAAGACCTTCATCTGAAACACCAAGTCGAATTCGTCAAGACTCAAATGTGTATCCATATTTTAAGGTACATTTCCACACCTTTGTAGTTTCCTTGTCTTTAATGTTATTTTAATTAATATCAAAATAAAAATGCATGTTTATAGGATTGTATTGGAGCTATTGATGGTACACATATCAAAGCAACTATTTATGGACAAGAAACAACAAGATTTAGGAACAGAAAAGGTGAATTATCTCAAAATGTAATGGCAGTATGTAATTTTGATATGGAATTTACATATATTTTAGCTGGTTGGGAAGGATCAGCTATTGATGCTCGTATTCTCCAAAATGCAGTTACTAGACCTAATGGTTTTCAGGTTCCACCAGGTAAATGTATTTTCTACTTCTAGAAGTTATGAAGACATCACCATACTAATATTTTTTTTATATAGGTAAGTTTTACTTAGTTGATGCTGGATATCCAAATCGACCAAAATATATTTGTCTATATCGAGGTGTAAGATACCATCTATCTAATTATGTTAATGATAGAGTTCATTGTAATGCTGTAGAAAATTTCAACTACAGACATTCACAACTGAGAATAGTCATTGAGCGTACATTTGGAGTTGTGAAACATCGATTCTCAATATTACGTAGTCAAATGCCATATTCATATGAAACACAAGTGAAGATTGTCATCGCATGTTTTTTGCTTCATAATTTTATTCGTAAGACTGATAAAGAAGATTTACTTGAAGACCTACAAGATGAGTTGGAAGAGTTAAATATTATTGATGACATACAACCAATAGGAGAGATACATATGGAAAGCAATGCGTAAGTTCGAATGACTTGAGAACAAAGAAAAGAAATGACAGATAAGATGCGAGAAGATATGATGATGGCAATGTGGGATGGAAGAACTGCTTGATATTATTTAGTATTGTAATATTTGAATTAAAATGTATTTGTATTTTTCGAATATTAGTTGTAATAAATAATTGAATTTCTTTTTTTCCAAGATTTTCTTTTTTTTCGAATATTAATTGTGATAAACCTTTGTCAGAATTTTCATTAGAACTTTCCATCGTGCATTAACCTTTCATCAAAATTTTCATTAGAACTTTACATCCTACACTAATCCCTTCTCAAAATTTTTCTTTTCCTTTCCATTACAAATTTTCTTTTTCCTTTTTGTTAGAATTTTCCATCATTACACTAACTGCATTTTGACGGAATTCAACGATTTTCCTTTTCGTCAGCTGAATTTTGTTAGGCACTAACCCCTCCCCCCTTAAATATCAGAGAAATTTGATGTAAGAGGTTTACATGTCGAATTTTCACAACTGACCAGGATATTCAATAAATGAACTCAGCATACAAAGGAGTGAAGATATAGTGTTGGGGATAAATAAGTCTGCTCTTATTTATTGTTAATAGTAAAGATCTTATTTACAGTTTCATTTTACCATTGCAAATGATTTCCTTGGGACGTGTTCATAGCAACAAAATATTTTAATTTCCCCACTTAGGGAATTGAGGAAAAGGCAGGTTAGTGAAACTAAACAAGAAAAACTTCTGGACCTTCAAAGAACTTGATTATGCTCCTGAAATTGTAAGGCAAAATTCCCTTTGAGTTGTGTGACATTGAAATTTGACTATCGTGCTGCATGTGTGCTTCCAAAGGAAACAAATTGCTAATTCAGTGAAGGTTGTCTTGGCTTATTTGTTGCCAATGCATTAGAAATAACAACTCTAGCATTCATAGGACATGGAAAGACTAGACAGTAATCCCATTGATCAAGAGGTCTAATAATTCTAGATTCCTTTTCAGCGTATCCAACAAAGTAACGAGGTGCCATGCTCTTCTGCTGGTAGAATCCTGTTCTTTAGAAGTCACTTGGACATCTGGGACTTGAAAGGAAGCAATGTTCTCTTAACTAAAAAGTGGTCTTTTTAAGCTTCAAACTACAGGACAGAATGTAAAGCAGAAGGAAACAAATGAGATGAAAACTCATTTAATATAACAATAAAATGAACCAATGCTTAGCTTTTGCTGCACAACTCGCGCATGTTTCATGTCCAAGAGCTATTTATGTAAAGGGAACAATACTGAAGCTTATAATTTTGGTTTATACTTGAAATCAATGTTTTTTGGTTTTTCAGGGAGAGGCAGTGCCTTTTAAGCCGTACACACATAGATATCATATACCCTATAGAGCTTCTAAAAGTGACACTCCATTTTGGTACTCCATCAAACAGGCCTCAGCATATATCATTGTTCTGTCATCATATGGTGAGATTCAAGCTTTTCCTTCTTCTATTGCTTTCTTATCATTTACCTAAATATATTTATCTTTGATTTGATACATAATCTGAAAAGCTTCGTGTCCTAATTTATATATGATGCTTTGTTCTGCTCGGAACCCAAATGGTAGGGATTGTTGTAGTCGCGAAGGACCTTTCTAGTCGACTCACAAACACGGTTGTTTGGTAATGTTTGAGGGTGATGTTTGAGGCATGGTTTGTGCAACACATAGTTGACGTTGTCTTTGACGGCCATATCCATGCATATGAACGCTCGGTAAGGCTGAATGTTTTTCATCATGCGCTTAAGTTCAACCTTGATGCTGTTATTGGAAGAGAGTAAAATCCTCATGAGGTCGTTTGTTCTTCAATGTTATCATGGTAGGAGCGAATTTCAAATGTGAAGTACAACATCCTAAAAAGGCAGTGCACTCCAGCACCCAATCAGTCTGCCCCAATGTACATCACCATTGGTGGTGATGGAGGAAACATTGAGGGCTTAGCCAATGAGTATGAAGGAGATCTTAGCCTAAGTTCTTCTTTTCATATTTGGAGATCTTAGGGCTCATATTCTTGGCATAATTACATACTTCCTCTCATTCAGGTTCATAGAGCCACAGCCAGATTATTCAGCCAGAGTCAGTGAAAATTGTGTGGTTTCATATTCATTCCTTAATGATATTTTCTTATCAAAACAAGAGCTAAAGCGTTTGGTGGTGCACTTTTAATTAGAATATATTTATTCCCACCTACAATCTTTACTTTTAATTAGAACATCGCTACAATCTTTACGTCTTTCAAGCAATAACTTCAATGGATCTATTCCCACCTTTCTTGGAAATTTAGTTTCATTGCAAAAATTATATCTATCTTCAAACAAATTCAATGGATCTATTCCCACCTTTCTTGGAAATTTAACATCACTACAATCTTTAGATCTTTCTAGGAATAATTTCAATGGATCTATTCCCACCTTTATTGGAAATTTAACATCACTACAATCTTTAGATCTTTCAGGCAATAACTTCAATGGATCTATTCCCTCCTTTATTGGAAATTTAACATCGCTACGATCTTTACGTCTTTCAGGTAATAACTTCAATAGATCCATTCCCACCTTTCTTGGAAATTTAACATCACTACAATCTTTAGATCTTTCTAGGAATAATTTCAATGGATCTATTCCCACCTTTCTTGGAAATTTAACATCACTACAATCTTTAGATCTTTCTTGGAACAAATTCAATGGATCTATTCCCACCTTTATTGGAAATTTAATATCGCTACGATATTTACGCCTTTCAGGTAATAACTTCAATGGATCTATTCCCTCCTTTATTGGAAATTTAACATCGCTACAATCTTTAGATCTTTTTTGGAATAACTTCATTGGATCCATTCCAAAATCACTTTGCAACCTACATTTGCTCAACAGTCTAGACTTAGAAGGGAATGATAACATCAATGGTGCTAAATTCTCAAAATGTTTATGGGGATTGTCAATCAAGTCTCCGGATTGTTCGAGATCAACTTAGACAATCTAGACCGTCTAGTTGAGGATTTGACTTCTCAAGGCCATTTCAACATCCTACAAGTCGAATTTGCCAAAACGGAGGTTGAATTCGGACTCAGCATGTCTGAATTACCTAGGAGGGACATATGTGGGATGCATGTTTATGGTCGTAAGTCCAACATCAGTCTTCTCTTCCTTCTTTTCTAAAGTTTATCAATTCTAGCATCCCCTCTTTTCTTGAAATTCCCATGTTCTCTTTCTTTTCCAGAAATTTCTCACACTTTTTAAGTTTCTCGAGACTTTGCACTTGCTTCCAAATATATATACATAGAAAGACTCCACTTTTGACGAAAACACCGACCGTACGATCAAGTGAACATGAAGCGAGCAATATTAGAATAAGTGCGTGAGAAGAGAGAAGAGTGATCGAGTAGTGTGAGGGAGACATACAACTAGTAAATTTATATTCGTGGAATATGAAACGTTTAAAAAACTCCCGTAATGATGGACAATCTAAAGAGATGCACAAGCTTAGGTAGAATTGAATAAAATCGTTGCATGCATTGCATCCTACTAGTTTGAGTCTTGCATCCTCATTGGTTTGGTCACTGATCGATGGTAGTGTGCTCAATTGCATTACTTAATCGATGTTTTGTCCTGACCTATTAAAATTAGGTCCATATAATCTAGGTCTACTTAGTGTTTATTCCTACTCCCTACACGAGTGAAGAATGTCTTACATGACTATCTTCTAAACTGTTTGTTCTTTTCTTCTTAAGCCCTCTCGCCTATTCTTCTTCCTAATTTTCCCTTCTTATGTTATACACTTAGAGATGTATCTACATCCAATACACTTAAGTATCTGAGAGATCAACCCTAAGTTGGGTGCATTGGTTAGCTAATGTGCCTTATTCCCTTTAAGGCATGGATGCCATTTCACATGCATCTTCATTGCACTGTATTTAATGTTCTGTTAGTTTTTCCCTCCAATAGATTAGGTAGCGACTTCTTTTCGAGACGATCCTAAGCTATATTATTACTAATTCTATCATTATAATAAGTTTTTATTGCTTCATTATAAGGGTAACAATTTGTTAACATTAAATATAAAGAATTTTATTTATAAGGTACATCTATAGTAAATGTTTTATGTGGTAAGTCAAATCACATGCATCCTCTTCTTTTTGACATTTATCTCCACTATTAATATAAGCTATTGCACTTTTAATATTATCAACAAAAGGTTTTATTTCTTCTATACCAATTTAAACTATAAAATTAATTATGTGATATATACATTTTTGGTGAATTAAAGAAAAACCATATGGTGGATTTAATTTATTTCTAAACATGGGAATAGTTGCACTATTATTAGAAGTACTATCAAAAGTAATACTATCTATTTTGTCTTTAATACCAAAAATTTCAAAAATTCCCACAATATGTGAGAAGATATTATTAACATTATGGGAATGAGTTATTCTTCTAAATCCTATTAATCTTTTTTGTAAAGTTCAATTTTGATCAATAAAATGTGTAGTTATAGCAATATATCTATGCTTAAATCTACCCTCCTAAATACCAGAAGTACATGCTATTAATGTATTTATACTACCCATTACATCAATTAATTCTATTTTAAGTTTATCATAAACATCAACAATATCTTTTCTAGTTGTATTCTTAGAAACATGTTTAAATTGTGAACAATATGCTTGTGAAATATATTCTTCAAGATATTCGCTAGCACCAAAATTAATAGGTAAATATATTCTTCAAGATATGCTTGTGAAATATATTCTTCAAGATATTCTTCAGACTAGGACGCACTAGTCCTTGTTGGATCAGTTGTTCGACTTGTGACTGAAGGATCGCAGCCTCCTTGGGGCTCATTCTGTAGTGCGGTATATTTGGAAGTTGGGCTCCAGGGATGAGGTCATAGTTCCAACATCAACCGCTTTGATTCATAAGCTTGTATGGTAAGTTATAGCATAAGGGTTCTCGTTACGATCATTTTGTAACCACCATATAAACTCGGTAGCAGAGAAATGTCATTTTGGTTTCTTCTTCGTTTAATATACAAAATTTGCTCGTGTAGAAGATGTGTGTTGATACATACTTCCAATTGTAATTATTTATTTACATGCAATGATAGGACTTTCCAAAGAACCACGCCGAATTCCTCTTATTTCCTATTTGAAAATTAACTGTCAATATCAATACAAATTCAAAAAAATGCTGTGTTTCAATACCCCATGCAAGGCAAAAGATAGAGCTCGCGGAGAACATGTAAATCACTAATTTGCCAAAGATAAAAGAACATGTAAATCACCAGTACACGACGCTTATATCTGTAATACACTTTGTTGAACGTAAAAAGGATGATCAACATAAGCCAACTCTAATCTTTTTCTAAAAGGAAGCAAGGAGACCACAGCTTGTGCATTATGAATACAAGTTAAGCAGTCCTGAGGTGTATCCAATGCATCAATTCTTAACCGCCCATCTACTAGACACTGCTTGATGTTTTTTGTGGCTAGCTAGCTTTGTAGAAAAATCTGACTTCTCAATCGTCTGATTTGTATACCAAGAATGATTCAGTTCTGCTGTAAGCGGCTGCAAAGGCCCTCCCAGCAGAAGTTGGCGCAGAGAATGCACAATCAGATGGTGCTAACTTCTTGTTCGCAATGAAGTTCTTCCTGGATAAATGTTAAGATAAGAATGAATTTGATTAGTTAAACATCAGATTACTCACCACAATAAATAATAGAAAAGATAAATAGTACCTTGCGGCATCCAATAGCCGCTTAGCAACCCGTTTCCTTCGCTGGGAAGGAGCAACCCATATGACTCGAACACCACAGACGGCCGGGACAGCTTCCTCCTCATAAGACGTTCCTCCGCTGTCCCACATATTCTGTTCAGCGGTCCTTGAAGAACTTTTTATAGATTCTCTACGGAAAGTGACATTTCCAAATTGCAATACAGATTTAGCTGTTTTTCTTGAGTTTGCATTACTTGACTCTGCTACCAGTTTAGTAGATCTGCTTGAATCCGAACTGGAAGACTTCGAGATTATCCTATGGGCTGTTGTAATTGGTTCTAAAACAAGACAACCGACGATCCTTTTCCTAGAAATGAAGAGATACGTCTGAGGAAGAAAGTGAGAAGCATGCATAATAAAAATGTCATGGAGTAAGAATTCAACCCAAAAATCACCTTGCAAAGCTTGTGAAGAAACCACTCATTTGCCAAAAAAAGGTCATTGGACATCACCCTTACCACCTCTTGGAGCTGTGAAATGATTGGAATATCATTAGGAAAAAGAACCAGGAATTGAGCTTAATAAATGCAATTAAATTGGAATACAATCTCAAAGATGAAAAATAAACATAAGTCAGCGCCTTTGATAGCCTATGACTCATAGCCAGGATGTCACAAAGTCATCCAGAGAGATTCATAATGTGCATCAGATATACGAAAAATCTAGCTAGTTATTAGCTAAATAGATAACAAAGTGACTAAAGAACCTTGTGCTTTTGACCAGGAGGATCACCGTCCAAGACTACTATAATACGTTCTTCAATTGTCTCACTCTTAGGCATTGGGACGATTCTTTCATTGTTCCATCCCTGATGAAATTTTTCATTGAGAAATTTGGAAAGAAAGAAAAAATTGAGACTACTACTAAAATGAACAAAGCAACCCACCTTGAAAAAGATACCCAGGTAGTAATTTTTATGGAAAACCTTGTGAGCCTTTTCATCTCCAAGTGCATAGCTCAACCCGCACACATCACAAAAGTGGAGAAGGAAACTAGACTGACCAACTTCCAGATAATACTGCGCATAACTCCTTTTCTTATTTGTGACGTTGGGTAAAGGATCTGGTCTTCTTGAAGACATCGCCGAGGCACCTCTGTGTATTCCCTTGTCATATTCATCGGACGTGCAAATCTGAAAACCATCACTGTCATAATAACCATAGAATGATATATTAGCTACAGTTCCCAACCATCCTAACTGAACATAAAAATCAATCAGAGTAGCTTTCATCAAATAATACCCATACGAAATTCAAGAGTCAAAAAAGCCAAGTCTGGTGATGGATAACAAACATACTCTGAAATGCTCACCCAGAATCATTAATTGAGCAACAGAAAAGTAATGTGTAATTTGAAGCTCTCTTCCTTCAATAAAACTAATATGTAATTGCAGCCCTCTTCCTTTCACGAGCTACAATCCCACTGGAAAAAAAGGTATTCAAAAAACAAGAAAAAAGGGAACGAGAACTTCTACATAGAATGCTAGAAGAATTACCCGAATGGCTAAATCCCTAGTTCCCAGCATTTGTGCATTTCACTCCATGACTTTCATCAAAAGAGAGACAGCACGAATTCAAATAATAGAACATGACATAGCAGCATAAAAAACAGCACAACAAACAACATACTCCACTTGAAAATACATCCTTTTGTTCCCAACCTGGTTTATCGAAGGTACCATTTCAAACTTGGGTTGTTGAGCTCTCGTCTTCTGTAGGTCACAAGAACATCTGGCTCAGGACTTCCTGAGATGTCCATCTCCTCCACCTGATCCAGAGGTGGAAAGGAGCCCCGGGCATTGTTGGCAGTCATCTGGAAGAACTTGCTGATCTTGGTCTGCATGATCAACACTACCAACCAAGATGGAGAGTTCAAGGTCGTGACTGAGCAAGAGAAACGTGATGGCAGGAGGTGAAAACTGGTCTCGTAGAGATGGAAAACAGAATAGAAATCACAATCAATAATAAAACTAATTAAATAGAATAATTGACAGTTTATTACAGATAACCAGTTTGAAAGAGCTATTTTCTACACATTTTGCGGTGTTCTTATTAATGATGTTTATGGGTGAATTATAGACTTCAATATGACATTTCAGATCTGTTTAGTTAGCAGCTTGTAATTTTTCCTTTGAATTTCATCCTTTCCAGTTTTGTTCCAGAAAAACACCAAGAAAAGCAGCTTCATTTGTCATTCCAACAAAGCAGTTTTATTCCCGCAGCTTGTAATTCCTCCTCCTTTCAATTTCTGCTTCAGATCTGTTTATGATTTATATATTCGAACCTTCATTGTATTTTTATATAAAATAAATAAATAGGTATTTGTGCAGGTGTTAGAATTAACAGAAATTGTATGATTAAAACCTAAATTTACATGGATATTAATGTCATTAACTTCAACATTCATAATAATTTTTAAAATAATAATTACCATATTATTATTTAAATAAATGTATGGCTCCAAAAATAGATGATGTATTTTGCTAACACTTTGACTGACAATTCTGGCAAGAATATTTAAAATGCAGGATGATAAATCAAATTAGAAAAAAGACAAACAGATTGAATGATCCCATGGACATTTAACATAACACAACTCATGCTGACTAAACTTGATATTTCAAAGTATACCATGGATAAGTGATAAGAAATCATACAACGATTGTTAGCAGAACTTAAAGAAGCATACAAATCATGCGGGCGGGCCAAAAAAAAGGTCAGATTCATAAGAACACAAAGGAAATCTTAGCGCATCCAAATGGCAGAGCATTAGCTTAACGACAATGGAGGCGGCGAGCTACCAAAGTGACTTCGACGACGGTTTCTAACACCTCTCTTCAACATGGAGCATCTAACATGCATGGCTTGCCATCATCTCTTACACAATTAAGATAAATAAGTATATAAATGTCCAAAAATATACTTAAATATAAATATTTAAAGATTTAAAATTAAACATTCAAGTGAACAATGCCTCAAAGAGGAAGAGAACAACACAGGACAGAAAGAAAAAAGACCCAACACAAATGGAACAAATATCGGAGGTTTTGATTTTTGCATCATTATCTTAGCTATCATGGAACGTGGAAGCCAAGTTGATGTAATACAAAATTGTTGCACCGAAAGGAGGATGAAATAAGCCAGATCTTTTTATTTGTCATAGTGTGCGAAGGAAAAAGAAAGTTAGATTTTACCGACATATAAATACCTAGAAAATTACCTTTACCGTTTCATGATTTCCGACCTCCTCCCATTCGGAAATCGACCTCCCCTCGAGCCTGACGCCCCCATCTCGACCTGTGAAGTCGAAGAACATTCGTCGCGTCGCCTGAAACCGACTCTTCCTCGTCGCATCCGTCGCTGCCGCAGCCCTCCTGCCCGTCGCTACTGTAGCCCTCTTGCTTGCCCGTCGCTCGTCGCTACTGCAGCCCACCTGTCGCATCTCGCTCTCGCTCGTCGCACTAAACCCTCCCGTCGCTACTGCAGCCCTCCTGCTCGCCCGTCGCTGCCGTAGCCTTCTCGCCGCATCTTCCTCGTCGCGTCCGTCGCTGTGGTAGCCCTTCCTCCTCCACCTCCGCCATTTCACGTCTTGCTCAGTTACAATTCCTCTTCTTCATTTTCTTTTGTACTTGCTTGTGAGTGAAAGGAAAGCAGGAGATCGGACTTTCAACATTTCCTTTGGATTAATATTCGTGATGTTTAACACTTCTTATAATCTTCATGATAATGTATTTCTGTGTATTACTCCAAACAGTGCCTAGTAATGTTGCATATCATCTATCATTGCTTGTATGACATATAACAGTTCAAATATGAAAAGAGAGATGGTTAGCATACAAAAGGAGATGGTTGGCATACGAAAATAAATGTTTGCATGGTAAAAGAAGTTTGAGTCTTCTTTAGATGAAGTTATTGTAGCAATATTTGATATTGAAGATCTATTTGTGAATGATCGATATAAAGTTATTTAATTATTTTAAAAGTAAAAAATCAGTAAAATATTTCTATCAATTTTAAAAGAAATACGACAAGGATGGTTAAAGTTTCATTTAGAAAAGATGAAAGACTAAAGATGATTTACATGTTTGTTTTTTGTATTAGATGTACTATGTAACTACTTTTTGTTTGGACTTGAAATGTGGAATGATATTATGTTAGATGTTTGTTTATCATATTTTGTTATGTTCTATTAATTGTGGAATGATTTCATGTAATATGTTTATTTGTATTACAACCTTGTAATATGTTTGAACATGAAATTTTGTAGGTGACGATGAATTTTGAAGATCTTAGGGCTCATCTTCTTGGCATAATTACATACTTCCTCTCATTCAGGTTCATAGAGCTACAGCCAGATTATTCAGCCAGAGTCAGTGAAAATTGTGTGGTTTCATATTCATTCCTTAATGATATTTTCTTATCAAAACAAGAGCTAAAGCGTTTGGTGGTGCACTTTTAATTAAAATATATTTATTTTTAAACGTCCATGTCATTGGCAAAGATGACTTTTCTAACTTGGAAAAGTCACGGTAGGTTCTGCGATTGCGATATTAAAAATTATTGACCATCGTCGAAAGAATGAGCCCTTGAATTCTACCAAATTTTATATGGACTTGATAAGAAAAAAAGACCTGATAAATCTGTTCTCTTTTACTTCTTTCGAGAAGGATATGATTAAATTAATTAAGTTGATTTGATTTTCTTTTATATTATTTCCAGTTGATGTAATACGTAATTTATTAGTAATAAAATTATTTCTTAACTTATTTATTTTTGATAATGATAGTAATCTTTTTGTTTTCTAATTTACAAGAAATAAAAATTATGATGTTGACACAAGTATTGAGCTTCTTAACTTCTGAAAGTTCGATGAAATGCAGGGATGGAAATTATACATCCTTTCTTTCTTAATTACCGGCTTTAAAATTCAAAGCTCAGAAGTTTCCTACTGCAATTTCCAACAAATTTCAGTGAAAGTTGACAGGAGAAGAAGTCCCCTACACAGAAATCTTTATTTATTTTCTAAATTTTTGAAATATCACAAACGAATGGCACAAATCTCTCTTTGACGTCAAACTAAAAAATAATTTCACTTGACTTAAAGACTTGAAAGTTTATAAATTAATATTGGTTGAAGCACATGGCTCACAAGTCACATTTACTGGTTCATGGAGGGAAGAATGGCTGCTTCCTCACACTACTTTCAGATGGTTTTGGTGCTCGTGTGGTGGATGCAGATCTTGTTCTGTGACACCAGTAGCGGTTGTATTGCAGTGGAAAGAGACGTTCTCATGCAGTTCAAGCTTGGACTTGACGATCCGCAAGGTAAACTTCGCACCTGGACAAATACCACTAGTGATGATTGCTGCAGGGGTTGGAGGGGAGTTGGGTGTGACGACCAAACCGGTCACGTTGTGGAGCTCAACCTTCGTGGCATGAATTTGAATTTGAATTTGAGGAGGGGGGGGGGGGGTCAGAGGTTGCGAGAACCTCCATGAACCCACCTTATGCCACTTGACACGTTTACGACGTCTGGACTTCAGCTCCAACAATTTCAACAACTGCACCATTCCATCCTTCTTGGGTTGCTTTGCGGAGTTGAGGTATCTAAACCTTTCTAATTCATATTTTCAAGGACTCGTACCTTCATCGCTTGGAAATCTCTCCAACTTACTCCAACTCGATCTTTCTTCTTCGATTACAATCTACAATTCTCCATCTGGTTCTCATCTCAAAATTCACGATACGAGGTGGTTTCGACGACTTCACTCTTTGCAATACATCGACATGAGCTTCTCCCAGCTTGGTAATTCATCATCTCGTTGGATTCAATCCCTTGGTGAATTGCCTTCTCTATCCACCTTAATATGTTCTCACTGTTTCTCGGGGGGTCACGTTCCAACATTCATTGAATCGATGCAATCACTGCAAGAATTAGTTCTTTCTAGGAACAAATTCAATGGATCTATTCCCACCTTTTTTGGAAATTTAGTTTCATTGCAAAAATTGGATCTTTCTTGGAACAAATTCAATGAATCTATTCCCACCTTTCTTGGAAATTTAACGTCGCTACAATCTTTACATCTTTCAGGCAATAACTTCAATGGATCTATTCCCACCTTTCTTGGAAATTTAACATCGCTACAATCTTTACATCTTTCAGGCAATAACTTCAATGGATCTATTCCCACCTTTATTGGAAATTTAACATCACTCCAATCTTTAGATCTTTCTAGGAATAATTTCAATGGATCTATTCCCACCTTTCTTGGAAATTTAACATCACTACAATCTTTTGATCTTTCTTGGAACAAATTCAATGGATCTATTCCCACCTTTCTTGGAAATTTAACATCGCTACGATCTTTACGTCTTTCAGGCAATAACTTCAATGGATCTATTCACACCTTTCTTGGAAATTTAACATCACTACAATCTTTAGATCTTTCTTGGAACAAATTCAATGGATCTATTCCCACCTTTATTGGAAATTTAACATCCCTACGATCTTTACGTCTTTCAGGTAATAACTTCAATAGATCCATTCCTACCTTTCTTGGAAATTTAACATCACTACAATCTTTAGATCTTTCTTCAAACAACTTCAATGGATCTATTCCCACCTTTCTTGGAAATTTAACGTCACTACAATCTTTAGATCTTTCTTGGAACAAATTCAATGGATCTATTCCCACCTTTATTGGAAATTTAACATCCCTACGATCTTTACGTCTTTCAGGTAATAACTTCAATAGATCCATTCCTATCTTTCTTGGAAATTTAACATCACTACAATCTTTAGATCTTTCTTCAAACAACTTCAATGGATCTATTCCCACCTTTCTTGGAAATTTAACGTCACTACAATCTTTAGATCTTTCTTGGAACAAATTCAATGGATCTATTCCCACCTTTATTGGAAATTTAACATCCCTACGATCTTTACGTCTTTCAGGTAATAACTTCAATAGATCCATTCCTACCTTTCTTGGAAATTTAACATCACTACAATCTTTAGATCTTTCTTCAAACAACTTCAATGGATCTATTCCCACCTTTCTTGGAAATTTAACGTCACTACAATCTTTAGATCTTTCTTGGAACAAATTCAATGGATCTATTCCCACCTTTATTGGAAATTTAACATCCCTACGATCTTTACGTCTTTCAGGTAATAACTTCAATAGATCCATTCCTATCTTTCTTGGAAATTTAACATCACTACAATCTTTAGATCTTTCTTCAAACAACTTCAATGGATCTATTCCCACCTTTCTTGGAAATTTAACGTCACTACAATCTTTAGATCTTTCTTGGAACAAATTCAATGGATCTATTCCCACCTTTATTGGAAATTTAACATCCCTACGATCTTTACGTCTTTCAGGTAATAACTTCAATAGATCCATTCCTACCTTTCTTGGAAATTTAACATCACTACAATCTTTAGATCTTTCTTCAAACAACTTCAATGGATATTCCCACCTTTCTTGGAAATTTAACATCACTACAATCTTTAGATATTTCTTGGAACAAATTCAATGGATCCATTCCAAAATCACTTTGCAACCTACATTTGCTCTATCGTCTAGACTTAGAAGGGAATGATAACATCAATGGTGCTAAATTCCCAAAATGTTTATGGGGATTGTCAAAGCTGCGATTGTTGTACCTTGGGGGGCATGATTTCAATCTATCAGAATCTCATTTCGTAAACATGAGTCAATTGGGGTCTCTTAGCTTGAAATCAAACTCATCATCGACATTCCACGTATCCTCTTCCAATTGGGTCCCACCATTTAGTCTACGAATATTATCTATTCAATCGTGGAGAGTGGAGCCTAATGAATCATTCCCTACATGGATCCGTACACAAAAAGAACTTGGTTATCTTGTCCTGTCAAATGTTGGCATCACTGGATCTATTCCCACCTTTCTTGAAAATTTAACATCACTACGATCTTTAGATCTTTCAAGAAATAACTTCATTGGATCTATTCCCACCTTTCTTGGAAATTTAACATCACTACAATCTTTATATCTTTCAAGAAATAACTTCATTGGATCCATTCCAAAATCACTTTGCAACCTACATTTGCTCTATCGTCTAGACTTAGAAGGGAATGATAACATCAATGGTGCTAAATTCCCAAAATGTTTATGGGGATTGTCAAAGCTGCGATTGTTGTACCTTGGGGGGCATGATTTCAATCTATCAGAATCTCATTTCGTAAACATGAGTCAATTGCGGTATCTTAGCTTGAAATCAAACTCATCATCGACATTCCACGTATCCTCTTCCAATTGGGTCCCACCATTTAGTCTACGAGAATTATCTATTCAATCGTGGAGAGTGGAGCCTAATGAATCATTCCCTACATGGATTCGTACACAAAAAGAACTTGATTATCTTGTCTTATCAAATGTTGGCATCACTGGAAGCCTTCCAACATGGATTTGGAATTTCTCTTCCTCTCTTTCCATTTGAAAGTAATAGATTGCCATATTTTTTGTTTACCTTGCCTAATTCAATCTCTTCATGGTCTGCTATTTCTAGGATCTAAGTGGCTATCTACTGTCTCAAAGATGACGTCTACATTGCGGTACTTGTCTCTTTCCAACAACACAGATCTATTTGGTAGCATCCCATCGTCGCTGTGTGAAGTGCAAGATTTGAGGGTATTGGACTTGTCTAAAAATAATTTCTCTGGAGAGATTCCTCATTGCATGATGAAAGTGAAAGAAGTTCTCCACTTGGGAAGCAACAAATTCAACGGCACATTTCCTACGATACTGGAACATCAGAATTGTACGTTGGAATCATTGCATTTGGAGAATAATCAACTTCATGGAAATCTACCAACATCCTTGGGTAAGTGTAGGAATTTGAGAGTCCTTGATCTTGGTGGAAACAAGTTCACCGGATCAATACCGTCTTGGATAGTAGAAAGCATGCAGTTTCTAAAGATTCTACGCTTGAGGTCAAATAGACTTTATGGGAATATTCCACAATCATTGTCAAGGCTGCAATCACTTCAAGTCTTGGTTCTTGGAAATAATAATTTATCAGGATCCATACCAAATACTATAGGAGATTTCAAGGCAATGACGATTTTAAACAAGTCAAAAGAATCAATCTTCTCTGGTACGATTTTAAGCGAGTCAAAAGAGTCAAACATCTCTAGTATCACTTATTACAAAGAATCTGTGACAATAAAGATGAAAGGAAGAGCTGACCAATATGTTGACAAGATACTTTCACTAGTCACAAGCATCGACCTCTCTAATAATAACTTGTCAGGAGTTATTCCCCAAGAATTTGGTGATCTACGTGGCTTGCAGAATTTGAATTTGGCAGGAAATCAATTAACAAGTAGCATCCCAAAGACACTTGGAAGAGAAGTTATGGCTTTATATGATTGCAGTTCTTGGTTTTATCGTTGGATTTTGGACATTCTATGGCATCCTTTTCTTTAAGAAGACTTGGGGGTATCTCTATCTCCAATTTCTGAGTGATACCAATGAGGTGTTATACATGAGGATTATTCGACCAATGAAGCGGATGGTGAAGTGATATTAGCAAGACAACCTCCAGTGTTGCTCATCTCAACTAGTATGCTTGTTATGTATGGGTAGTTATTTTTATTGATCTTTTTCTAATCCATCATACTCGACAAATATATATGGGAGGCTGATTGAATAATAATGAGGGTTGTCGGCATTGTTTAGTAACAATTTTCTAGTAATGGTGTGTATTTGTCTTTTTTGAAAAGATACATGGTTACAAATCTCAGAAGATGCAAAGACCATTAGTTGCATCAAGGTTTTGCTCTCGTACCATCCTAAGTTAGCTGAGTTATTATATATTGCAAAAAAGTTAACTTTTTTCTCTTAAATTAATTAATCATTCAACCTCTATAACTTGATGTAAGTTAATTATAATAGTTGGATATGTGGACATTCTTATGTCCGCGCCCGAATTAAAATCTTTGGTACTATTCCGACGAAGATCAATTCTTCTTCTTCTTCTTCTTCTTCTTCTTCTTCTTCTTCCACTATCGCTGCTACTGCTGTGTTTAAATGGTCACTTAGAGAAAATATGTATACCTAAAAATATTTAAGCTTAAAACTTAGATATAAGAAACAAAAACCAATGTTTCACATTTAACAAATCATAAGTTAGGTGTAAGACCTGAATATCTAAGTTTAAAATTAGCTAAAACTTACAAATGAAGCTAAAAAGAAAAAAAGGATTAAATATATATATATAATAATAATATTAATATATATATATAAGAGGATTAAAATCATAACTTCGATACAAGGCAGAGATATCGAAGCTTAAAAGTTAAATGAAAGTAAAACTTAGATAAAATATAAAAATATCTAAGTTAAAAGTAGAGGTGTCAATGGGCCGGGCCGGCTCGGCCCGCCCCAAAAAGTATCAGCCCGTTAGGGCTACGGGCTGGGCCGAATTTTTTTTTAATTTTTGGAACAGCCCGGCCCGGCCCGAAATTTTTTCGGAGCAGCCCCGCTAGGGACAATCCGGCCCGGCCCGAAGCCCGGCTCGCTTTTATAACTTTTTATTTTTTTACTTTTTTCAACTGTTTAACCGAAGGCTAACTTCGGTCCGACCGAATTATTTTAGTTTTTTATTTTTTTGAACGGTCTGACCGTATCTTTACTTCGGTCCAACCGAAATTTTTATTTTCTTTTTCGATCTGACCGAGGCTCGACTTTTTTTTTTTTGAAATATGCAATATGTAAATTTTTTATTTTTTAATTTAATTTAAAATAATAATAAAAAATAAATATAAAAATTAAAAACTTCGGTCCTGCAGGAGAAAAAAAAAAACTTCGGTCCGACTCGCCACTCGGTCGAACCGAAGTAACAAAGTTTTAAAAAAAATCAAAAACTTCGATGTTCGGTCCGACCGAAGTTTAAATCATTAACTTCGATGTTCGGTCCGACCGAGTTTTAAAATAAAGTTAAAAAAAATCAAAAGCTTTGGTCGGACTAAAAACTCCGTTACTTCGAACCGAAGGTCTTTTTTTTCGGTCCAACCGAAGATTTTCATTTTTTAATATTTATTTTTTGATTTCAAATTAAAAATAAAAAATTCCAACGTTATCCGATAATCAATTCATCACGTTAACATCAATATCAAGACATCATCAACTCACCATTCATGATTCATCATCCATCAACACATTCAAACACAAGTCATAAAGTTAAAAAAATTATTTTATTTCTGAATTCAAATTAAAAATACATTATTTTTGTAATTATATCAAATATTTTTACATTTAATGTACATAATTATATTTAAATATTTTAATTTACAAATTCATTGATGAAATCTTCTTTCTGTTGCTGTCCACGAGCAAGCTCCTGGTCTTTAACACACATAAATGCTTCTAAAATATCATCTTTTAATCTTGCTCTTCTATTATCTAATATATCACCACTAATACTAAATGCCTATTCACATGCTATAGAAGAAGTTGAAATTGTCAGTAAATCTCTAGCCATTAATGATAAAACATGAAATGTGTGTTTTTGTGTTTTCCACCAATTTATTACATCAAAATCTAGAAAATCAAGATTATCTCTTATTAAATAACTATGATTAAAATTATTTAATTCTTTCCTATTTGTTATGTTAAAATCACTATATTCATCATCAAATATACTATAATCAATTATTGATGATGATGACCATTGTTGTGAAAAATAGGGCATATTTTGTGTTTGTTGCGTTCCATATTTTGTAACATACATATCAAACATATTATTTAAACTTTCTTCTACATTTTCAATTGTTACATTAACTTCTACATTTAAACAAGTTTGTATTACATTTATTAATTTTTTAACAACTTTTACTTTAGTCCTAGGATCTAAACAAGCACTTAATGTATATAAGAGAGGTATCTTATTCCAATAGTTTAAAAAATTTTCTTTCATTTAAAAGCTATAGGTGTAAAAAATGGATAATTACTATAATTATTAAAAACTCTTGCAATATTATATACGTGGTGGATTGCATAAAAATATATACGATAATATATTTCTGATAAATGTTCTATTGCATTATACATTAGGCGGAAATCACGACGGTCATTAGGCGGATTTGCTCGGCGTTCTCATTTTTGCGGGCAAGCAACACTTTCGTCCCATTAGGCGAAAACTGACCCTTCCACAAAATAATATATTTTCCTTGAAAAGAGCAAAACAAGACACTTGTGTTTTCGTGACATGATTCTCGTACTCTGATACCATTTTACTTCTCTCCAAGACGATTCTTTTGACGAGATCTTACATTCCCTTTGGAAGAGAGGCTACCAAACGCGCAACAACCGCACCAACCTTATGGTTAGGGCCTCTCTATTCCCTGATTGATTTATCCTTTGGTCGAATTGTCAATCAGAGCTTTCGATTGTCCGAATCAATCCACCTTGTTCGTCGTAGATTCGAACTGTGTTCTTCTCATGGGCTTTGTTAACATGTCAGCCAGATGATTGCTTTTAGAAACTTGTCTTGTAACAGTAAATCCAGTTTATACTTTTTTTCTCTCACCAACTGGCAATATGTCTCTGTATGTTTGTTTACTCCTCCCATGATATACTGGATTTGCAGCTATATGTAGAGTTGCTTTATTATCACAAGCGTTTTAATTGCATTCTCGAGTGGCATTTGCAGGTCATTCAACGGATAAGAAATCCATGTGGCTTCACATAGCCACTGCCATGGCCCTATACTCCACCTCTGCTAAAGACTGAGCCACTGCATTTTGTTTTTCTGGTTTTTCATGATATCAAAGAATCTCCTTGATAGATAGATTGCATACCTTGTGATGGATCTCCTTGTTGTAGGACGTCTGTCCCAAACGGCCTAACAAAAAATGAAAGTAGGATCAAAATAGCTTCACAAGAAGGGGGTGAATTGTGAATTTAAAAATTTATGCATTTAATCTCACAAAAAACACTGTAAAAATCTTTTTTTAACTAATTTTCTATTATGCACAAGATTTTTACAATTTATTACACAATAATGTATAATTTATAACACTTTCAGATTTTATCTTTGAGTAATAAAAATAACAACACAGAAAACTTACACCTTTTGATCTTTAATTTCACTACACGAAAAATTTCACTTTTCTTTCTCCAAATTTTTCCTTAGTAGTTATTAGAACCTTGCTCTTCTGAATTCCTCATTGATCTTCAGCTTTGATTCCTTCTGACCTTTAGCTTTTTAGATTAATCTCGTGTAGTTTAAGTATTTTTGACTATGTGGAAGTTTTTTCTCCCTCTCTGGATAGAGACACCTTCTCTCTATTTGCTTTCACAGAGTATTGAATTTGAGATTCAATTGGGATGTCTTGAAGTGCAACTTGGACCTCTTATTTATCGTATTCGATCTGGAGTTACATGTTTAACACGTTCATCCACTTTTTCCATAATTTCATGATCTCATGTCTTTTTGAATTTTGAAATGTCCATGTTCATCATGTTCTTGCATGAGTCCCACATTCTCCTATCATAGATCCATCAAGAATGCTCTTTCTAGAGAAACATAGAGTTTTCCTTCTAAGTTGTCGTTTTAGTTGAACACTTATCTTGTAATGCTTGTAAAAACTCGAACACTTATTTGATAACTTTTCAAATTTTTTACTTGCAAAACACATAACTTAAAAACAAAACTTAACATTTTGTTAGTTACTTATAAAACTCAAATAGTTATCCGATCTATGCATAAAAGCTCGAATAGTTATCTAATTCTTCAATTTCTTTAAAGTATTCACATGGAAGACATGTGAAAACTTAAGATATTTAAAAACACATGTGTAGATAACTATAACTATATGAGTTTTTAATATAACTCTTCGACTAACCCAAAACGTTAACTATAACTATACAACTTTTCAAAAATCTGTTAACGTTTAATTATACAACTAAGGTAAAAACTTATACTTAGACTTATTTAGATCTATTTTCAAGCTAAGTAAAATACTCATCATCAAAACAAAAATTCCTAACAAAAAACTTTAACTATTTTTCCCAAGATAAAGCAACCTCTGTCTTGGATTCTTTTTGAGAAACTTGAGTACCTTGTAAGCTACATCAATACATGCCTTTGTTAGTGTTTTTATCTGTTGACTGAGCTGATTGACCACATATGACCTTGTCACAGTTGCATATAACAGTTTTCTCACCAAATTTCTATAGACTGCAGGATCTTCAAGAGCGTCATAACCATCTAACTTTAATTGTTGGTCCACAGGAGTATTTGATGGCCTAGCAGCCAATAGGCCTACTTCTTTTAGGATGGCTAAGATTATTTTCTTTAACAAATTTGGATTCCCTACTTGTTTGTCATCATTACAATGCTTAGAAAATAGTTCATAAGACTTAAGACTTTGATATAACATTGTTGCTGCAGGAACACTTGTGATAACTTCATTGTTACTAATAACTAATAGATCATCCACATACATATATATATAGCAAGCTTCGGTCGAATCGAAGAAGAATAAAAAATAAAAATAAAAAAAGTTATGCAAACTTCGGTCGAACCGTAGTTAATCTTCAGTCCGACCGAAGGATAAAAAATAAAAATAATCGAAAGGAAGAACAGTTAAAGATTTCACTATATTTCATAGAAGAATATTATTGACTATTGTATTTAAAATGATATTTTTGTTCAATACTCTTGTCCTTACACTCCCCAATGGAATGGGAAAGCTAAAAGGAGACAGAACTATTGTAGATCTTGGTCTTTGTCTTGTGGCTTAAAGTAATGTTCCCAAAGTCCTTTAGAATGAATACTTTCATCATGCTGTTTATCTTATGAATAGAAGACCATCTAAAGTGCTTGAAAATCTCTCTGGTAAGGTTGTTTCTCCTTTCTTTGCTTTATATAATTGTCATCCTGATTATAATGTGCTTAAATCTTTTGGTTGTGAATGTTTTCCTTGTCTAAGAGATTATACTAAAAACCTAGATCTACTTCTTGTGTTTTTATAGGTTATCATCCTAAATATAAAGGCTTTAGATGTTTGGATCCTAAGACTAATCGTGTGTTTATAAGTAGACATGTGATTTTCAATGAACGTTTGTTTCCTTATAAAAACCATTGTACATTTAATAATCAATATAGTTATCCCTCTAGTGAGAAACATAACTTTCATTTTTCCCATGCTAATATTGTTCCTGTTCAAGACACTAATAGCATGACTAATATTTGTATTGATAATGATATGTCTGTCAACTCTAGAATTGAAAAAGATATTTCTATTGATTCCCATTCCACAACCGGCAATGATAATTCAAAACACTGGTGTCTGGACCAGATCAAAGTCTAGAATAACTAAGCCCAATCCTATGTATACTTTACATACTCCATATTCTGCCATACCTTTTGTTCCAAAAAATATTCAACAGGCTCTAGCACACGAGGGGTGGAATCATGCAATGCAAGAAGAATTAGAGGCTATCAAGAACAACAGAGTTTGGAATTTAATTCCAAAAACAAAAGGTATGCATATCTTAAGATCTAAATGGATTTATAAAAGCAAACTAAATGCAGATGGATCTCTTCAACGATTAAAAGCCAGATTGGTTGCTGTTGGAAATCATCAAGTGGAAGGGTTAGATTTTAATGAAACATTTTCTCCTATTGTAAGACCTGCCACTATGAAAATTGGTTTGTTAGACAATTAGATGTTAAAAATGCATTTTTACATGGTGATTTAAAGGAAGATGTGTTTCTTTATCAACCTCCTGGGTTTATTGATAAAAAATATCTTGATCATGTCTACAAGTTAAACAAAACCCTTTATAGTTTAAAATAGGCATCTAGGGCCTGGTTTGAAAATTGTAGTACTTTTTTGTTTAATTTTGGTTTCAATTCATGTCTTAGTGATCGTTCGTTGTTTGATTACAAAAAGGGTGAGGATTTGATGTATTTGTTGTTATATGTTGATGATATCATTCTTACTAATAATTCTAATAGTTTAATTGAAGAATTTACTCAAGCAGTTACTTCTAAGTTTGCTATGAAAGATTTAGGTCCTCTTCATTATTTTCTTGGAATACAAGTCTCGTCCACATCCATAGGTATGCATTTATCTCAATCACAGTACATTTATTCCATTCTTAAACGGACAGGTATGGAAAATTGTAAAACTGTTAAAACACCTCTTCCTGCAAAATTAACTCAATTTTTGTTAAGACTTAGTCAACCTTTTACTAATATCAACTATTATAGAAGTATAGTAGGAAGTTTACAATATCTCACTTTTACTCGTCTTGATCTAGTTTTTCCTGTCAACATCTTAAGTCAATCTATGCATGCTCCTAGCTACTACAATCATTTTGATCTTCGTTGGAAAGTCCCTCTCCTTGCATGCTTCGTTTTGGCAACACACCTAATCTTTCCCATTCAAAGGTGGGTGTTTGTGTTTTCCTCTTCCACACCCACCATCACCAAACAAATTAACCCCACGATCTCTCCCTTGTGCCTTTTTAGGGTATCCATTAAATCGCAAAGGATATAATTACCTTGACCTCTCCAATGGCAAGATTTTAATATCCCAGCGTGTTCTCTTTCATGAGAATAAGTTCCCATTTAAAGAGGATGCTCTTGCCTCAATGGAGAATTCCTCATTAAATTTATTCAATGCTCCAACTCGTATGCCATTACAACTCCCTGCTCCTCTTTCTAGGGACGATACACCACCATCACCCACCTCTCCCTCAAATCTTCATCCTCTTGTGGCTCAGTCCCCTAGTCAACCTCCTCCTCCTCCTCCTTGTCTGCGTCATTTATTCGAACTATACCATGATACCTCTCCAGTTCCGATTGCACTTACGACTTCTACGTCGCCACCTGTTGAGATGATGGAGGAGGAGCCAGTTTCTTTTGCTCAAGCCCGTCGCTTATCTCAATGGCGAAAGCCCATGGAGACCGAGTTTCAAGCCATTCAATAAAATGGGACATGGGACGTTGTTCCTCCCCCAGTCAATCGTCCCAAAGTGGGTGTACAAGGTGAAGCGACGTAAGGCCTGTCTTGTGGCGTAGGGATAAACCCAATGCTATGGCCTTGACTTTCATGAGACTTTTAGTCCGATTGTCAAACACAACACAATCCGGATAGTCTTGTCTCTTGCTACCATATTCCGGTGAGAACTTCATTGACGTGAAGAATGCCTTCCTCAACGACTATCTTCATGACGAGGTTTACGTCAAGCAACCACCAGGATTTGTTCATCCTCAATTTCCTAACCATGTGTGCTGGCTACGCAAGGCTCCCTATGGTCTTCGGCAATCTCCACGTGCATGGTATGAGCGTCTACAATCTTTTTTGACTTCAGCTGGTTTTCACACTAGTCTTGCAGATTCGTCTCTGTTCATTTGGCGATCTGGACCTCATGTCATTTGGCGATCTTCACCAACTCGACGTGGTCACTTGTTCTCATCGTCCCTCCATGACTACCTTTATGGGGTCACTTGAGCACACGTTGGACTACCGTCGACTTAGGCGATTGGAGCATTTCCTTGGCTTGCAACTTGCTTATTCTGATTCCACCATTCATTTAACACAAACCAAGTAGGACGTCGATCTTTTACATCGCAAATGGATGTCCGATTGTTCTACGGTAGCTACACCGTTACAAGGAGGCATAAACCTGCAACCACTGATGGCGATCCTCTTGACAATCCCACAACTTATAGGAATATAGTTGGTGGACTGCAGTATCTTACGTTGCTGTAAAGTGCTTATTTGTGCACTCTATAACATATTAATTTCCTTATTGTGATATAACTTGAGATTGATTAAAGGAAAATCCATGCTTTAGTTATTTTTATAGAAATGCATGAATTATGGGTTTAAATGACACGAAGTGAATGAATGAACTATTAATCATGAAATACCATTGGTGAGACATTATATGGCACATGTATAATTATGGTACGGCTGTTTAGTTTCTCAAATCTGCTCCATGTCGGCGATCTAGTTTTATTTAGTTGTCTGATTTCTACAGTGTGTGCCCTCTTGGCAAGGCACACAAGTTACCATTTTCTTGAAGTCTTACCATTGTCGCCAAACCTCATACGTTACTCTCTTGATATATAGGTCCGACTCCAGTAGTGTCGTCTGGTTTTCGCTATTATTTGTCTATCGTGGATTCATATTCACGTTACACCTGGTTGTATCCTCTCATTAACGAATCTAATGTGTTCGCTTGTTTCAAAAAATTTGTCACCATGTTTGAAAATCTCTTTTCCAAAACCGCTAAGATTATTCAAAGAGACAATGGAATGTAATTTCAAAATATTTCCTTTCGAGAGTTTACAAATTCCAAGAGTCTCGTTCACAGATTCTTGCCCTTACACGTCATCCCAAAATGGTGTAGTTGAACGAAAACATCGCCACCTTGCTGACGTAGGGCGTTGGCCCTTGTTCACAGCTGGAGTCTCTCTTGCCCATTGGCTACATGCCTTCCAAACCACCTGTTTCCTTACAAATCGTATACCCTCTTCGTTGGAAAGTCCCTCTCCTTGCAAGCTTCGTTTTGGTAACACACCTAATCTTTCCCATTCAAAGGTGGGTGTTTGTGTTTTCCTCTTCCACACCCACCATCACCAAACAAATTAACTCCACGATCTCTCCCTTGTGCCTTTTTAGGGTATCCATTAAATCGCAAAGGATATAATTACCTTGACCTCTCCAATGGCAAGATTTTAATATCCCAGCGTGTTCTCTTTCATGAGAATAAGTTCCCATTTAAAGAGGATGCTCTTGCCTCAATGGAGAATTCCTCATTAAATTTATTCAATGCTCCAACTCGTATGCCATTACAACTCCCTGCTCCTCTTTCTAGGGACGATACACCACCATCACCCACCTCTCCCTCAAATCTTCATCCTCTTGTGTCTCAGTCCCCTAGTCAACCTCCTCCTCCTCCTTGTCTGCGTCATTTATTCGAACTCCCTGCTCCTCCTTGTCTGTGTTTTCCTCTTGTGGCTTTAGTTATTTTTATAGAAATGCATGAATTATGGGTTTAAATGACACGAAGTGAATGAATGAACTATTAATCATGAAATACCATTGGTGAGACATTATATGGCACATGTATAATTATTTGTATTGTTATTTTCTAGCTTTACATTAAGTCTTTTGCGGAAAATAAATTGCTTTGCAGGTGGTGGGAACCATCAACCCTCGAAGGGAAACTACCACCTATATAAGATAAGTTAGGGCAAGAAGGAAAAATCGGTCTCCATATTTGTCATCTCACGTAAGGCTGAGGACCAGGACATTCTTGCTGCCAAGACTCCCTCGCCCCTCAATCAGACTTGCGCTGGTGATGTTGTGTAGAGGCTAGGATTCTTGGAAGTGGAGAATTGTCCAAGTTTACTTGGTCGGCACCATATTCAGACTCTCATCCGTAGGGGAGCTCCTCTCCAGCTTAGTGAGGTAGCGCTACCTGCAAGGCCAGTCGGAGAGTTTGTAAATGAACTACCAGGTGAAGATCCGGAGGTGTAGACGGCATATGCAGTTAGTTCTACTAACACCATTAGAATTAACTTTTCAAGTCTGGTGATGGATAACAAACATCCCATTTTATTAACGGCATATGCCACTGCTTGTGCCGTCCCTCGGATGATGATATCTTTGCTTGAGAACTTTCAACAAGAGGATGGCTCCGTCGTGATCCCTGAGCCATTGAGACCTCATATGGGTGGTCTTGATGTCATCACCCAGAAACTGAAATGATAAATCATATGTGTGGCATCTTCTCTAGATTTATTTGAAGAGTGGCATTCACTGTAATCGCGAAAGTTATAATATGCATATCCAGTGTTGTATATCTCCGCTGGGGCAAACTTACAATTTACTCTGGTGACAACCACGAAGATATTTTTGCTAATAATTCATATTAACAGCAAATCAAAGGAAACCAATAAATTCACCTGGTTCAATGAAAAAGCATGCTTTTAATGGAGAAGGAATCTTGCCAGAAACTTCAATTGGATGATTGCAAAATTAGATTAGAAAATTTAGACACAAATCACATTCTTTAGACATAAAGAGACAAAGATCAAGATAACATTCATCGTAAGATCGATTTCAAAAAAAACACTTAATAATCAACGTAATCGAAATCTATGTACTTCGAAGTCAAAAATTATATTTAATATTCAAATAAATATTTCGAATGATGTTATTGAAAAATATTAATTAGATCAGATATCCATATTTACATTTATTCTTGATTTTGAAACCTCTCTTTTTTTCTTCCTTTTCTCGTTCTTTCTTCTCTCCTTTTATCCTCCTCTCTTAAAGATTTCACTATGGTTTATAACCATCGATAACTCTCTTTCTCTCTCCTCTTTCTTTCTCTCTCTTCCTTCTTCTCTCTCTCCTTCTCCCACTTTTCCTTTTCTCCCTTTCTCTCTCTCTCTTGCTCTCTCTTTCTTCCACCCTCTCTCCCTCTCTCCCTTCTTCTTCCTCCCTCTTTTCTTCCTCCCTCTCGCTCTCTCTTCCTCTCTTAATTTGTACCGCCACTTACCCACCTTTGTATGAGGGAGTGAAGCGGTAAATGACCGCTTCAATATATATTTATTCTCCTATTTTATCCCAGTACCTCCACGTGGTGATCTCCCATTGGTTTCCAAAGATTTGCCCGTCGGTCGACGACCCGTGTGGACGTAGCATATTTTATTTATTATATATATATATACGCAAATGTGGATGCAAGACGAGTTCCTTGACAACCTTGTCGCGACGACATCTATCATCTTCTTCTTCTTTGTGATCAAAAATTCAACACCAGGCAGAGGAAGGAAAGATTTCTGACGGCCAAGTTGGGGCTTCAAATCCAATGTCACGTCATGCGCTTGGCGTCGAATCGAGCATTGAGTTGTGTTCTTGCGTGGGATACTATCAATTCGTCAAACACGACGGCTAGCAGTAATGTTTCTTTTAGTACTCTTCTTATTGACCATATAACAGCTACCTTCCTACTTGTCATGCCTTCAATGGTAGAGTTTAACATGCATGTATATTATTCGGTGCAGAGTTTAACTTGGATGCAGACGATGCTGGCGCAGAAGAAGTTGGTGAAGACACATATGGATACAGGAGGAAGTACTGCTGTGGAGGCTGGTATAAACGTTGCGTGCGAAGGTGCTACCGTAAGAAATATTATGGTAAGGTCTATTAAACAGTAGGTACTGCAAGAGGTGGTGCCGGCGTCATTAATTAAACAGTGTCGTTGTACCTACGACGCCGCTGCTCAGTTGATGAGCGTATCTCCGACGTATGACGTACACTTGTATAAGATAAATAAGCAACACTAGGTCGATCATGTGTAAGTGCCGCACCCTTCGAATAAGCAAGCATCATCCATGCAAGCCTACTTCAATATACTTGTGTCCTCTAATTTCTCAACTTATATATACTTATATATAGTTAAATTATGTTTACATGCATCATTGATTCGGGTAAATCTATTTTTAAAAACAAATTAAAATCAAAACGCAATACTGGACATGTGTTCTCTACACGTACGAAGAGACGTAAATGTTCTTCTTGAGAAGTAAAGCCCTGACTGCTAGCTAGAATACATATATCCAACGATTAAGGAGTATTCAAATTATACATAAGTAGTTGACGATGATCATGTAACCAATATTCCTCAGACTATATTAATGTGTTTGGTTTAATCTGCAGAAGATTCGGATTCGAACCAACGATCAACCGTGTTTCAAGATAAAAAGTTAAGTGGATCCATACTTTTGAAAGAGTGAAATAACTTTGATAAACATATGGTCAAAATTAATTAAGGGAAAACTTTGGTGATCCTATAGGTATGACCTAAATGTCTGACATATATAATTAATGATTTAAATCTTTAAGTTTTAGATGAAAATTAACAATGAATAAAATTCGAAATATAATGTAATTGCAACATAATAGATTATCTTATGCGTCAAATATTGCATACTTAACTTTTATTTTCGAAAATATATAATAGATACAACATTAATGGCAACAAGCTATGTTATAATCCCATTGTGTAGTTTTAGTCACATGAATTATTTATGGTCAAATCTTTGATTAATCTATATAAATTTAATTCTCTTCTCGCAATTTGATGATAACCAAATAGTTTTAACTCTTCTTTTACTTCTTTCAGAAAAATAATATATGCCTAGAGGAAAACAAATTTTGCACAATATGGAATATTCTTTTATGATTTTAATTTGGGTGGACCTTTACCACAACAGAAAGAGATTTTATATATGGGGTGCATGTTTATGGTCGTAAGTCCAACATCAGTCTTCTCTTCCTTCTTTTCTAAAGTTTATCAATTCTAGCATCCCCTCTTTTCTAGAAATTCCCATGTTCTCTTTCTTTTCCAGAAATTATATACGACTTTGAATTGTTCAACAAATCAGGTATTTATCATAATAAAAAAAAATACAAAAGAAAAGTTATAAAAGAAGGATATAAGATTGAGAGATAGCAACTCCGACGATGTCCATCTTCTCTATACTGAATAAAAGAAAGGTAAAGTATTGAAAGAGTATAAACTGTTTATATATAAAATATATTAAATACTCCTAAACAAGAGTATAAATTGTTTACATATAAATACTTGAAATATTAAATATTTCCCGGTAGGAGTCTAAGACAGATAGAGTCTCCTCACAATAGCACGAGAAATCCACGGAAGATCCAGAATATTTTCTGTCTTTTTTCTTCTTTTTTTTCCAAAATTACATTGTACAACATCAACTTGCACCCTTATTTGCAAATGATAATAAAATTTGATTTATCCGGATATATTCGGTATGTTCCATGCGATTGATGTGATGTATATGAGGTATCGTTCCTACGAGAAAGTGTAAGGCGTGAGATTAGTTGTTAATTCTTGAAAGGTCCCTTGACGCATATATACAATATATGTATATCAACATGTATCACAAATATACATGCATAATGAGACATATTTCTCTTCCCATGAGGAGACAATCGAGGTTCCAAGAAAAGCCATACAAACAAATAAACAAACAAACAGTGATCGAACTTTAGTTAAAGAAGAGCCAAGAATACACTTACCATGGTAAATATCTTATGGACATCAACATCAAGTACATATCAGGAGGTGGACGAGGAAGGCTGGCTTCTAATTAGACCTGCACTTGTTCATTTGAGGAAAGAAAAAAAAATTCACACACTTAAGTTGGCATATAAGTGCGATCAGTGAACTGAATACACTCAAGAATTCTATCGCTTGGGAGCCTCAACAGATCTCATGGTTTGTAGGAGGCTTAAAGTTTACCATACAAGACCGAATCTCCCTGCAAAATCCCTGTACTTTGGTTGACGCCATTAGCCTTGCTGAAAAGATTGGAAAACAATTAGCACGGGGCCTTCGGTCACATCCCAATACAACCAATGAAAGTACAACCAGATCCAACACCAAGCCACTCGACAGTCCAAAGCTGAATCACCGGGAGGCCGGAGTGTTGAATAATCCTCCTCCTGCCAATCTTTATTCCAAACCCGAGCCACTCAAATGTTATCGCTGCCAGCAACCAGGCCATAGATCCAACCAATGCCCAAGGAAGGGTACGGTACATGTTGCAACTAGAGCTGTCGACAGAGCTGTCGACGACGATCGACCGGAGGAGTTAGAACAAGAAGAAGTGACATCAAATAGCGAGGAGGGAGAAGAACAATATGCGGATGAAGGCGAACACTTATCTTGTGTCACACATCGAGTATTGTTATCTCCAAAAATGGATAGTAGTCATACCCAACGACACAACATCTTTCGCGCAAGGTGCACTGTACAAGGGAAGACCTACAATGTTATTTTCGACGGTGGAAGCACTGGACAACCTTGTGTCAAAAAAGGTGACCTTGTACACTGTATCAACCAATATTAATTTATAAACTTTCAAGTCTTTAAGTCAAGTGAAATTACTTTTTGGTTTGACGTCAAAGAGAGATTTGTGACATTCGTTTGTGATATTTCAAAAATTTAGAAACTAAATAAAGATTTCTGTTCAGGGGACTTTTTCTCCTCTCAACTTTCACGCGACCGCTTCTCTCCTTCCAAACCTTTTAATTCACTCCTTTTTGTAATATATATATATATATATATATAAAGGTTATTCATTTGATTTAAATATTTAATTTTATACTTGTGAGTGAATTTTCCACTATTATCAAAAAAAAAAAACTACTGTCGTGTATTTCACGCGACCGCTTCTCTCCTGTAAACTTCTACTAAAATTTGTCGGAAATTGCAGTAGGAAACTTCTTCAACTGAGTTTTAAATTTTAAAGCCGGTAATTAAGAAAGAAAGGATGTATAATTTCCCTCCCTGCATTTCATCGAACTTTCAGAAGTTAGAATAGATTTACGTTCACGTAATTAAATCAAATATTTGATAATAAATAAAAATACAAGAAATAAAAACATTTATATAATCGATTCCACTTAACTTTCACAAAGTCAAGATTTTCGAACTTTGATTTTTCAATTAAAAATTTCTAACTTACGATTAAAGACACGATGACAGACTTCTTATACGACCTCATGTACAAAATTTGTCTTTGCCATCACCTTCATAAAAATAATAAATAGTTCCATTTCCATAGATATATATATATTCAAGTTATATAATTCTTGGTTGGAGCTTGCGCTTTGGTGGATGACATAATAGAATGGGGGTAAGATTATATCTTTTCTTTTCTTCAGAAAACTTTCAGATAATTATAGCCATTCGATCTTACAGTTCATTACCAAACAACAACTGTGTCCAGTGATATTTCATCGTGGAGTTCAAACAACGGACGTAACAATGAACCGTATGAATTAAACAAGTACGACAGTTACATTCTGCCAGATTAATGTGGTTGTAATCAGTCGCATTGAGCAAGTCCTGTACTCTTATAGGAATAATAGAACCATGCTCATCATCTGAGATTGGGATGCTACCCTGTTTCCGTGGGTTTTTTGCTCAACGTGGCAAATGTTGATTTTGTATTGAGTTTCATTTGTTATTTGAGGGACCTGTCAAGACTTCACCTTACACCTTCTTTTTGAAAAGGCTGCCTCATTTACGTCATGCTCGATACACTCAAATGTGCAAAGAAATATGTAATTTGGGCTTTAAATGATCATATTTTATGTCTAAGCTACGGGGTTTGCTTAATTTGAAACTTAGATATTTGCATTTTCTTTAGTATCCAAGTTATAGGGTCAACTTAATTTTAAACTTAGATATTTGTTTTTTTATCCAAGCTGGGACTTGATTTGATTGTTTAAACTTAGATATTTTCCTATTATATCTAAGTTATGATTTGATTTAATTTGTTTTTTAGTTTGACGTCAAAGAGAGATTTGTGCCATTCGTTTTTGATATTTCAAAAATTTAGAAACTAAATAAAGATTTCTGTGTAGGGGACATTTTCTCCTGTCAACTTTCACTGAAATTTGTCGGAAATTGCAGTAGGAAACTTCTTCAACTGAGCTTTGAAATTTAAAGCCGGTAATTAAGAAAGAAAGGATGTATAATTTCCATCCCTGCATTTCATCGAACTTTCGGAAGTTAAGAAGCTCATAACTTGTGTCAAAATCATAATTTTTATTTCCTGTAAATTAGAAAAAAAAAAAGATTACTACCATTATCAAAAATAAATAATTTTTTTAACTTCTTAAATTAAATTTTTAGCTATTAAAAGATTTCTTGTAAAATAATTTTTAAAATTTTTAAATTAAATTAAATTATTACCAATTTTTAATTTTTTTCATATTTTTTGTTTGTTTCATGCAATTATATTCGAACTTACACTATCCTATTTGTGCATTTGTTCAGTACCATGGAGGAATTTTTAGAAACTGGTGATTTGATGGATCTTAAAGTTGAGGAAATTTTTGAGTTACTTCTATTGTTGCTTTACGCATGCATAATACAATTGTTGCAAACTTATAATTCAACCAAAAGGCAACGAATGCATAGCATGCCCTATTCTGGAAAAGATGTTACTGACAACATGTTAGGACATTCGAGGGTTTGTTTTGACATGTCATATGATCCCATCCACTTTTATCACTTTGTGTCAAATATTGAGGGGGAAAAACCTTTTGGAGAATAGGAGGTGGGCTATTGTTGAGGAGCAAGTGAAGATTTTTTTGCAAACAGTTGGGCATGGACATAAAAATAGAGTACTACAGAACTACCAACAACATTCTAGGGAAACAATTAGTAAATATGTTCATAAAGTTTTAGATGCATTACTTTATGAGCACCTAAGGTTATTCAGCCTAAGGAATCTTTCAATGAAACACCACAATTTCTTAAGGACAACCCTAGATTTATTCCATATTTCGAAGATGCAATAGGAGCACTTAATGGTACACATGTTCATTGTGTTGATAGGAAAAACAAACAAATCTCATTTAGATGTGGTAGACATGGTAAGCAAACAACTCAAAATGTATTGGGCGTATGTGACTTCAACATGCGATTCATTTTTGCATCAACCAGGTGGCTGGGCATTGCACATGATTGTCGAGTACTTAAGCATGCAATGTCTGATCCATGTCACAAATTTCCTAATCCACCTGTAGGTACTATATTTTCAATTTATTAAGAACATTGTATAGTCTACCTTGAATATATTTTTGAACTAATATTGTTGTCAAATTTATAGGTAAGTACTACTTGGTTGACTCTGACTATCCAAATGCAGTTAGTTTTCTTGCACGATATAGGACCATTAGATATCACTTACCAGAATTCCAATCCTCACAACCACACAGTGTACAGGAGCATTTCAATTATTTACATTCTTCTTTGAGGAATGTTGTTGAGCGTGCATTTGGAGTATTGAAGAGGAGGTGGCACATTTTGAATCATATGCCACCATTTCCATACACTACTCAAGTAAAGTTAGTAGTCGCTTGCATGGTCTTACACAACTTCATAATTGATCAGAAGTCTGTAATAGATCAAGAAGCATTATCGATCAATCAAGACGAAGAACCTATTGAAGTTCATGATCAAGAAATGTTAACAAGTACCAACTATGAAGTTCCTATTATGTTAGACGAGTTGGACATGGGTACTATGTGTGACAACATTAGGGATCTAGTAATGCAAAATGAATGATTTGTTTGATAACTCAAATTTCAGACATTTTATTCCATTGTTTTGTTATTTCTATTGTTTAAATGTTATCTTTATTGTTCAAATATGATTTGTAATATAAATTGGTCTGTATTGTTATTATTCCATTATTGAATGTCATTTCTATTGCTTAAATATTTCTAGTGTTTAAATGTTATTTGTTATTGTTGGACTTCTCTAATGTTTGCTAAAAGAATGTACGTGAATCTCTTAAAGGGAGAGCAAGCATCAAAACGTGTCCCAAAGACAAGCACTCCTAGAGTAGCATGGGAAGATGATCTAGTTTCTACATTGCTAGATATTTGCATAGAGCTTACTGACTTGGGACACAAACCTGGCACACACTTGGATGCAAAAAGATATGACTTATGCGAACACAAATTGTTGGAGAGGACAGGAACGAGGCAAAAAAGAGATCACTTAAAGAATAAATTGGAAAAATTGAGGAAGGATTGGCAATTGTGGAAAACAATTGGCTCCCAAACAAGTATCAGATGGAGTCCTACAACCAAGACTTGGGAAGGTGTGGATGACACATGGTGGGAAAATTTTCAAAAGGTATGTAATTGTTTTGTAATAATTTTGTTTGATAATTTTATTTCATTTCATTATTCACCAACTTATTTGATAATTTTGTTTGATACATATAGATCAAACCAAATTGTGAGAAATTTCGTTATCGAGGCATAAAATTTGTTGGCAAGTTGGAGAGACTTTTTGATGGCACTATTGCAGTAGGTGAGTCTGTTTATGTTGAGTATTTTGTTTTGATGATGTGTGCTGAATGAAATTAATCATATTTGCTCAATTACTATTGCTTGTGAAAGGAAATTAAAATCATTAATTAATACAGAAAAAGCTTACTGATATAAATACTTGTCTTTATTGGATCTGAAATTATACTAAGTTAATAACTAGTCGTTTCATTGCATTAATTTCTCATTTAACTAAACGTTAAGTTAACGTGTGTTTTTATTGAAAAGCATGATATGTTTTAAAGTTATATTCTCTGTATCATGTATAGTGCACGTTTGGAAAACTCGTTAAGTTAGAGTTTTAGTCGTATAGAGATCACGTGAGAACTCGTTAAGTTAGAGGCTTAAAGGTTAAAATATGTCACGTGAAAACTCATTAAGTTAGTGAGTAAAAGTTTAGACAACTCGTTAAGTTAGTGTTATACACGTGGTGAAATTATAAGTTACGAATGTTATATTGTATCATGTGAAGTGTACATGTTTAACTCATTAAGTTAACATAACTAAACACATTGAGTTGCTATATTGAACACTAAGGCAACACATTAGGTTAGCGTTATAAACTTAAGTTGTTATTTTTTGCACGTGGTAAAATTCTTATTATAAAAACATTTGTATATTACTGGTTCGTTAAGTTATTGTAACACAACGAAGATAGTTCGTTGAGTTATCCTTAACACAACGGAGTTAGTTCGTTGAGTTAGCTACAGTACTTGTCACGTGAATTGACACATGAGAAACTCGTTAAGTTGAAAACGTTAAGTTATATATATACTCGTGTTACTCGTTTAGTTAACATTAAAGTAATGACTTCTTATTATACTTGATGAAAAATTTTGGACGAGAAAGTTTATTTTACAGGAAATTTTTCAAAGATCCAGGATTGATGATTAAAGAATATTCGAAATGTAAACATGGGTCAGAACGTGTGTATTTCGATGAAGGAAAAAGAAAAGACGTGAAGAAGTGGAAAACTAGCAGTGATTAAATGTGGAGGATATGCATGAAATGAAGATACAGTACAAAAGGCATAGAATTCTCGCTGATCAAACTATCCCTGCACACCAAAAGAAAAATCTTTTCAGGGATCAAAAACACCTCTTCGGGGAAAATCTCTCAGGTGGAAGAAAGTTCAATGAAGCATAAAAAGACAAGATATTCGTCATTGAAGAATTGTTGAAGAAGAAAGAGAAGAAGAAGAAGAAAGATCTCAAATAGGGAGAAATGTTTTAAATTCCACAAATTAGTTTTCTCTGTTTGTAGTTATGAAATTGTTTAGATGATACATGGTATCGAGATATAATTGCATCTACAATTTCTGAGGAGAATTGAATTGTATATTGTAATTGAAACCTTGAATAAAAATGATTTTATGAAAACAGTGTCTTGACTTGTTTTGAGTTTTAAAGTTTCAATTATATTTGAAAACATTGAGAAACACAATTCACCCCCCCTCTTGTGTAGCCATACGGTCCTACAGTTTATATCCCAAGCTTCGAAGTAAATCCATCCCAAAGTAGTGAGCAGATACCTATAGAGGATTTGAATGTGGAAGTGGACATCGACACACCCATTGTTGGAAGTACACCAACGTCGACATCCACTACATCTTCTACAGGTAGAACACATCAACATGTTGCAAGCCTAAATGATCGGATTGATTCATTAGAGTCAATCATATTGAAATTCGAAGAACGTAAACAAATGTATGATTATCCTCAATGCATCAAGAAGCTTAAAGAGATTGGATTTATGGAAGGCATAGAAATATGAGTGTATGCCATGTTGAAGTTTGAGAAACAAGTCACTCGAGATAGCTTTCTAAAGGTAGAACCAGATTCAATGAAGGTTCAATGGCTAGAAATGGCCTTCATGAATTGGAAGAGAACGAGGACAATATGAAGACTTTTAGTTACATGCATGAACATCTAAAAATTAGAAAACTTTAATGTTTTCAAGACATTTCTACTATTGGAAGACTTTAATGTTTTAACTTTAATTATTTTAACTTTATTACTTGTGTTTGAATGATTCATGAATGAAGACTTCTATTTGATGTTCATATATTTATAAATTTATTAATGTGTTTGAATGATGAATTGATTATTGAATAACGTTGTAATTTTTTTATTTTAATTTAAAATAAAAAATGTAAAAAATAAAAAATATCGGTCCAATCGAATTTAAGCTTCGGTCAAACAAAAGGAAAAAATACCAAAAATAAAAAACATTGGTCTGACCGAAGGTGAGATTCGGTCAAACCAATGACACAATAAAAAATAAAAAAAACTTCGGTCTGACCAAAGTTGAGATACGGTTAGACCGACGAATAAAATAAAAAATGTAAAAAATAAAAAAACATCGGTCCAACCGAATTTAAGCTTCGGTCAAACCGAAGGAAAAAATACTAAAAATAAAAAATATCGATCTGACCAAAGGTGAGATACGGTCAAACCAATGAAAAAATAAAAAAATAAAAAAATTTCGGTTTGACCGAAGTTGAGATACGGTTAGACAGACGAATAAAATAAAAAAATAAAAAACTTCGGCTAGTCAGACCGAAGGATAAATAATAATAATAATAAACTTCGGTTGTACAGATGAAAAAGTAGTCCGTTAGAATTGTTTTTAGTTTTTTATTTTTTTAACGGTATGACCGTATCTTTACTTCGGTCCAACCGAAATTTTAATTTATTTATTTTCTTTTTCGGTTTGACCGAAGCTCAACTTTGGTCGGACTGAAGTTTATGATTTTTTAAACATTTTATTATTATTATTTTTCTTCGATCTGACCGAAGTGTCTTATTTTCTTTATTTTTTTTTCGGTTGGACCAAATCTTAACTTCGGTACAACCGAAGTTTATTACTTTTTATATTTATTTTTTTGATTTTTTAAAATAAAAAATTAACATTAGGCCCTTTTACTAAACTCGAACATTTATCCATTACTATACATAAAACTCGAACAGTTATCCATTATCTATATAGAAAACTCGAACAGTTGTCATAACTCTTCTGGTTTTTCAAAGATGCACATGAAAAACATGTGAAAACTTATAGCTTTTAAAACACATGTGCATAAATCATAACTATACGAGTTTATTATTTTTTATATATATTTTTTGATTTTAAATTAAAATAAAAAATTAACATTAGGCCCTTTTACAGAACTCAAACAGTTATCCATTACTATACATAAAACTCAAACAGTTATCCATTATATATATATATAACTCAAATAGATATCATAACTCTTCTAGTTTTTCAAAGTTGCACATGAAAAACACGTGAAAACTTATAACTTTTGAAACACGTGCATAAATCATAGCTATACGAGTTTATTAACAATAACCCTTCTAGTTTTTCATACACTTAATCTTAACTACACTACTTTTCACATAACCTTTTAAATTAATTCTTCTCGTCTTTCTTCCTTCTTCAACTCTACTTTAAGAATGAAATTTGCAATGTCTTCAATTCTTCCTATAAAATCATATAAGATATCTTTCCATGAAGCATATTTTATATAATAATTATCATATATCAATTTATGCATTATTTAATCATTTAAAATATATAAAATCATAAAAATCACAATTATCATACGTTCTTCATTAAATCACATATAATTGCAATTATAATCTATAAAATGCATAAATTATCATATAAAAAATGTAAACTTTGAAGTCTAAACATGCTACATCAGCATAATCTTATAAATAATGATCACTGTCTATTAAAAAATCGAGTTGGGTCTGGCTAGCTCGTAATGGCTCGACCCAATTGACACTTTTAGATTGAAGTCAAATTTCAAGCTGGGTCAAGCTACCTCAAAAAAATTATTTACACAATATTTTGATGTTTTGATACACCATATTTATTTAAGTACAAATAGTGAGGGTATAATCATCAAAAGATATAACATTAGTTAAAAAAAATAAAAATAAGAGTTGAGGCATTAGTAGTCCCAACCAAACGACTCTTGGAAGCTCCTCAAGAGTTGGAGTTAGAGTCAACACGTCTTCCAAAGTTAAGCAGCTCCAACTCCTTAGGAGTTGAAATTGGTGCTACCAAACATTGGCATTGTGTGAATTTATCATTTGGAGTATGGCATATGTGTATGCTCATCGATTTATTAGACCTAAAGTTAGCATGTGTGAATTCTGCAATTTAAAAGGTTATGACATAGTTGACTATTTGAAATTCAAATGTTTACAAGTGTCTAGATAAGAGCAACAAATGAATTATATCCAAAATAATAGAAATGATTATAACATGCCTATAGTTCATCCAGCCAATTGCCATTTCATGACTAGAAATGTGTTGGAGAGAATGGGAAAATGAGGATAGGTGTGTTAGAGGGAAAAAATTTGACTACCTTGAACAAAGCTTAATTAGATTAGATCAACAACTTACTAGACTAGAAATTTACATGAATTATAATCAAGAAGTCAACTAATTAAACTATAATGAAAATCATTCTAAACCCAAGATAGATTATATTTATGAAACTAAGCAAAATTTGAAAAAATTTGACTAGAGAATAGACAAAATGAGACTAGATAATCTAGAAAGAAAGCTTAATTCACTTGATGAATTTACAATGAAAGTACAATATATTAAAAATCAACAAGAGACTATAATTGAAAATTCAAATCTTCAAAACATGCATAAATTAAAAAACATCAAGACAAAAGAAAGTAAATGTGAAAAATAAGAAGGAATTACCGATAAAATAGAAATTAAGGAATGTAATTCAACAAAAAAATTTATAGATCCAACTCCTAAGAAAGATGTAGCTTTCGATTTCTAAGTTCTATAAGCTTGCAAAATGTCTGGAAGAGGTAGAGGACGTGGAAGTGGTAGACTTACAAAAGCTCAGAAGATAGAGTTAGAACTACAAGACATAGAAAGACAGATTCACGACTACCATGCACGGTACACATTTCCAATTCATGCATTAGAAAATATACAAAAAGCTATACAAGATGAATGAAACTTTTGCTGGAAATTTATAAGAAATATTGTAGATACAAATTTTCGAACAAAGCAAACTAAGCTATCATGTTTGCAACTTTGGGCAAGAAACTCGTAACCAAACTTGCAACAATCTTTAGATCTTTCTTGGAAATTTAACATCACTACAATCTTTAGATCTTTCTAAGAACAACTTCAATGGATCCATTCCCACCTTTCTTGGAAATTTAACATCACTACAATCTTTAGATATTTCTAGGAATAATTTCAATAGATCTATTCCCACCTTTCTTGGAAATTTAACATCACTACAATCTTTAGATCTTTCAAGCAATAACTTCATTGGATCCATTCCAAAATCACTTTGCAACCTACATTTACTCTACCGTCTAGACTTAGAAGGGAATGATAACATCAATGGAGCTGATTTCTCAAAATGTTTATGGGGATTGTCAAAGCTGCGATCGTTGTACCTTGGGGGGCATGATTTCAATCTATCAGAATCTCATTTCGTAAACATGAGTCAATTGCGGTATCTTAGGTTGAAATCAAACTCATCATCGACATTCCACGTATCCTCTTCCAATTGGGTCCCACCATTTAGTCTACGAGGTTTATCTATTCAATCGTGGAGAGTGGAGCCTAATGAATCATTCCCTACATGGATCCGTACACAAAAAGAACTTCATACTCTTGTCTTATCAAATGTTGGCATCACTGGAAGCCTTCCAACATGGATTTGGAACTTCTCTTCCTCTCTTGGCGGGTTGAAGGTGACTTCCAATGACATTGATGGGGAAATACCAGATACCACAAACTCCAATAATCAATTACAAATTATTGATTTGAGTTCCAACAAATTTAAAGGTAACATACATATCTGATCACCCTTCTTTCCATTTGAAAGTAATAGATTGCCATATTTTTTGTTTACCTTGCCTAATTCAATCTCTTCATGGTCTGCTATTTCTAGGATCTAAGTGGCTATCTACTGTCTCAAAGATGACGTCTACATTGCGGTACTTGTCTCTTTCCAACAACACAGATCTATTTGGTAGCATCCCATCGTCGCTGTGTGAAGTGCAAGATTTGAGTGTATTGGACTTGTCTAAAAATAATTTCTCTGGAGAGATTCCTCATTGCATGATGAAAGTGAAAGAAGTTCTCCACTTGGGAAGCAACAAATTCAACGGCACATTTCCTACGATACTGGAACATCAGAATTGTACGTTGGAATCATTGCATTTGGAGAATAATCAACTTCATGGAAATCTACCAACATCCTTGGGTAAGTGTAGGAATTTGAGGGTCCTTGATCTTGGTGGAAACAAGTTCACCGGATCAATACCGTCTTGGATAGTAGAAAGCATGCAGTTTCTAAAGATTCTACGCTTGAGGTCAAATAGACTTTATGGGAATATTCCACAATCATTGTCAAGGCTGCAATCACTTCAAGTCTTGGATCTTGGAAATAATAATTTATCAGGATCCATACCAAATACTATAGGAGATTTCAAGGCAATGACGATTTTAAACAAGTCAAAACAGTCAATCTTCTCTCGTACTGCTGCTTATTACAAAGAATCTGTGACAATAGAGATGAAAGGAAGAGCTGACCTATATGTTGACAAGATACTTTCACTAGTCACAAGCATCGACCTCTCCAATAATAACTTGTCAGGAGTTATTCCCCAAGAATTTGGTGATTTACGTGGCTTGCGGAATTTGAATTTGACAGGAAATCAATTGACAGGTAACCTCCCAAAGACACTTGGAAGAATCTTGAAGTTGGAAGCACTGGATCTATCAAGAAATAAACTCTCTGGGCAAATTCCACGAGAGATGACGAAGATTACAACATTGTCTCACTTGAACATGTCATTTAACAACTTCTCAGGTCGTATTCCCACAGGCAACCAGTTCTCGACATTTAGTAATAAATCTTACATAAACAACCCCAATCTATGTGGGTTTCCGTTATCTAAGAGTTGTGAAGAAGAGCAAAATCCAAAATCAAAGAGTGATCAGAACAAGGATGACGACGACGACGAAGAGAAGTTATGGCTTTATACGACTGCAGTTCTTGGTTTTATCGTTGGATTTTGGACATTCTACGGCATCCTTTTCTTTAAGAAGACATGGAGGTATCCTTATCTCCAATTTCTAAGTGATACCAGTGAGGTGTTACACATGAGGATTATTCGACCAATCAAGCGGATGGTGAAGTGATATTAGCAAGACAACCTCTAGTGTTGCTCATCTCAACTAGTATGCTTGTTATGTATGGGTAGTTATTTTTATTGATCTTTTTCTAATCCATCATACTCGACAAATATATATGGGAGGCTGATTGAATAATAATGAGGGTTGTCGGCATTGTTTAGTAACAATTTTCTAGTAATGGTGTGTATTTGTCTTTTTTGAAAAGATACATGGTTACAAATCTCAGAAGATGCAAAGACCATTAGTTGCATCAAGGTTTTGCTCTCGTACCATCCTAAGTTAGCTGAGTTATTATATATTGCAAAAAAGTTAACTTTTTTCTCTTAAATTAATTAATCATTCAACCTCTATAACTTGATGTAAGTTAATTATAATAGTTGGATATGTGGACATTCTTATGTCCGCGCCCGAATTAAAATCTTTGGTACTATTCCGACGAAGATCAATTCTTCTTCTTCTTCTTCTTCTTCTTCTTCTTCTTCTTCCACTATCGCTGCTACTGCTGTGTTTAAATGGTTACTTAGAGAAAATATGTATACCTAAAAATATTTAAGCTTAAAACTTAGATATAAGAAACAAAAACCAATGTTTCACATTTAACAAATCATAAGTTAGGTGTAAGACCTGAATATCTAAGTTTAAAATTAGCTAAAACTTACAAATGAAGCTAAAAAGAAAAAAAGGATTAAATATATATATATAATAATAATATTAATATATATATATAAGAGGATTAAAATCATAACTTCGATACAAGGCAGAGATATCGAAGCTTAAAAGTTAAATGAAAGTAAAACTTAGATAAAATATAAAAATATCTAAGTTGAAAGTAGAGGTGTCAATGGGCCGGGCCGGCTCGGCCCGCCCCAAAAAGTATCAGCCCGTTAGGGCTACGGGCCGGGCCGAAATTTTTTTGGAACAGCCCGGGCCGGCCCGAAATTTTTTCGGAGCAGCCCCGCTCGGGACAATCCGGCCCGGCCCGTAGCCCGGCTCGCTTTTATAACTTTTTATTTTTTTATTTTTTTCAACTGTTTAACCGAAGGCTAACTTCGGTCCGACCGAATTGTTTTAGTTTTTTATTTCTTTAACGGTCTGACCGTATCTTTACTTCGGTCCAACCGAAATTTTTATTTTCTTTTTCGATCTGACCGAAGCTCGACTTTTTTTTTTTGAAATATGCAATATGTAAATTTTTTATTTTTTAATTTAATTTAAAATAATAATAAAAAATAAATATAAAAATTAAAAACTTCGGTCCAGCAGGAGAAAAAAAAAAACTTCGGTCCGACTCGCCACTCGGTCGAACCGAAGTAACAAAGTTTTAAAAAAAATAAAAAACTTCGATGTTCGGTCCGACCGAAGTTTAAATCATTAACTTCGATGTTCGGTCCGACCGAGTTTTAAAATAAAGTTAAAAAAAATCAAAAGCTTTGGTCGGACTAAAAACTCCGTTACTTCGAACCGAAGGTCTTTTTTTTCGGTCCAACCGAAGATTTTGATTTTTTAATATTTATTTTTTGATTTTAAATTAAAAATAAAAAATTCCAACGTTATCCGATAATCAATTCATCACGTTAACATCAATATCAAGACATCATCAACTCACCATTCATGATTCATCATCCGTCAAACACATTCAAACACAAGTCATAAAGTTAAAAAAATTATTTTATTTCTGAATTCAAATTAAAAATACCTTATTTTTGTAATTATATCAAATATTTTTACATTTAATGTACATAATTATATTTAAATATTTTAATTTACAAATTCATTGATGAAATCTTCTTTCTGTTGCTGTCCACGAGCAAGCTCCTGGTCTTTAACACACATAAATGCTTCTAAAATATCATCTTTTAATCTTGCTCTTCTATTATCTAATATATCACCACTAATACTAAATGCCTATTCACATGCTATAGAAGAAGTTGAAATTGTCAGTAAATCTCTAGCCATTAATGATAAAACATGAAATGTGTGTTTTTGTGTTTTCCACCAATTTATTACATCAAAATCTAGAAAATCAAGATTATCTCTTATTAAATAACTATGATTAAAATTATTTAATTCTTTCCTATTTGTTATGTTAAAATCACTATATTCATCATCAAATATACTATAATCAATTATTGATGATGATGACCATTGTTGTGAAAAATAGGGCATATTTTGTGTTTGTTGCGTTCCATATTTTGTAACATACATATCAAACATATTATTTAAACTTTCTTCTACATTTTCAATTGTTACATTAACTTCTACATTTAAACAAGTTTGTATTACATTTATTAATTTTTTAACAACTTTTACTTTAGTCCTAGGATCTAAACAAGCACTTAATGTATATAAGAGAGGTATCTTATTCCAATAGTTTAAAAAATTTTCTTTCATTTAAAAGCTATAGGTGTAAAAAATGGATAATTACTATAATTATTAAAAACTCTTGCAATATTATATACGTGGTGGATTGCATAAAAATATATACGATAATATATTTCTGATAAATGTTCTATTGCATTATACATTAGGCGGAAATCACGACGGTCATTAGGCGGATTTGCTCGGCGTTCTCATTTTTGCGGGCAAGCAACACTTTCGTCCCATTAGGCGAAAACTGACCCTTCCACAAAATAATATATTTTCCTTGAAAAGAGCAAAACAAGACACTTGTGTTTTCGTGACATGATTCTCGTACTCTGATACCATTTTACTTCTCTCCAAGACGATTCTTTTGACGAGATCTTACATTCCCTTTGGAAGAGAGGCTACCAAACGCGCAACAACCGCACCAACCTTATGGTTAGGGCCTCTCTATTCCCTGATTGATTTATCCTTTGGTCGAATTGTCAATCAGAGCTTTCGATTGTCCGAATCAATCCACCTTGTTCGTCGTAGATTCGAACTGTGTTCTTCTCATGGGCTTTGTTAACATGTCAGCCAGATGATTGCTTTTAGAAACTTGTCTTGTAACAGTAAATCCAGTTTATACTTTTTTTCTCTCACCAACTGGCAATATGTCTCTGTATGTTTGTTTACTCCTCCCATGATATACTGGATTTGCAGCTATATGTAGAGTTGCTTTATTATCACAAGCGTTTTAATTGCATTCTCGAGTGGCATTTGCAGGTCATTCAACGGATAAGAAATCCATGTGGCTTCACATAGCCACTGCCATGGCCCTATACTCCACCTCTGCTAAAGACTGAGCCACTGCATTTTGTTTTTCTGGTTTTTCATGATATCAAAGAATCTCCTTGATAGATAGATTGCATACCTTGTGATGGATCTCCTTGTTGTAGGACGTCTGTCCCAAACGGCCTAACAAAAAATGAAAGTAGGATCAAAATAGCTTCACAAGAAGGGGGTGAATTGTGAATTTAAAAATTTATGCATTTAATCTCACAAAAAACACTGTAAAAATCTTTTTTTAACTAATTTTCTATTATGCACAAGATTTTTACAATTTATTACACAATAATGTATAATTTATAACACTTTCAGATTTTATCTTTGAGTAATAAAAATAACAACACAGAAAACTTACACCTTTTGATCTTTAATTTCACTACACGAAAAATTTCACTTTTCTTTCTCCAAATTTTTCCTTAGTAGTTATTAGAACCTTGCTCTTCTGAATTCCTCATTGATCTTCAGCTTTGATTCCTTCTGACCTTTAGCTTTTTAGATTAATCTCGTGTAGTTTAAGTATTTTTGACTATGTGGAAGTTTTTTCTCCCTCTCTGGATAGAGACACCTTCTCTCTATTTGCTTTCACAGAGTATTGAATTTGAGATTCAATTGGGATGTCTTGAAGTGCAACTTGGACCTCTTATTTATCGTATTCGATCTGGAGTTACATGTTTAACACGTTCATTCACTTTTTCCATAATTTCATGTTCTCATGTCTTTTTGAATTTTGAAATGTCCATGTTCATCATGTTCTTGCATGAGTCCCACATTCTCCTATCATAGATCCATCAAGAATGCTCTTTCTAGAGAAACATAGAGTTTTCCTTCTAAGTTGTCGTTTTAGTTGAACACTTATCTTGTAATGCTTGTAAAAACTTGAACACTTATTTGATAACTTTTCAAATTTTTTACTTGCAAAACACATAACTAAAAAACAAAACTTAACATTTTGTTAGTTACTTATAAAACTCAAATAGTTATCCGATCTATGCATAAAAGCTCGAATAGTTATCTAATTCTTCAATTTCTTTAAAGTATTCACATGGAAGACGTGAAAACTTAAGATATTTAAAAACACATGTGTAGATAACTATAACTATATGAGTTTTTAATATAACTCTTCGACTAACCCAAAACGTTAACTATAACTATACAACTTTTCAAAAATCTGTTAACGTTTAATTATACAACTAAGGTAAAAACTTATACTTAGACTTATTTAGATCTATTTTCAAGCTAAGTAAAATACTCATCATCAAAACAAAAATTCCTAACAAAAAACTTTAACTATTTTTCCCAAGATAAAGCAACCTCTGTCTTGGATTCTTTTTGAGAAACTTGAGTACCTTGTAAGCTACATCAATACATGCCTTTGTTAGTGTTTTTATCTGTTGACTGAGCTGATTGACCACATATGACCTTGTCACAGTTGCATATAACAGTTTTCTCACCAAATTTCTATAGACTGCAGGATCTTCAAGAGCGTCATAACCATCTAACTTTAATTGTTGGTCCACAGGAGTATTTGATGGCCTAGCAGCCAATAGGCCTACTTCTTTTAGGATGGCTAAGATTATTTTCTTTAACAAATTTGGATTCCCTACTTGTTTGTCATCATTACAATGCTTAGAAAATAGTTCATAAGACTTAAGACTTTGATATAACATTGTTGCTGCAGGAACACTTGTGATAACTTCATTGTTACTAATAACTAATAGATCATCCACATACATATATATATAGCAAGCTTCGGTCGAATCGAAGAAGAATAAAAAATAAAAATAAAAAAAGTTATGCAAACTTCGGTCGAACCGTAGTTAATCTTCAGTCCGACCGAAGGATAAAAAATAAAAATAATCGAAAGGAAGAACAGTTAAAGATTTCACTATATTTCATAGAAGAATATTATTGACTATTGTATTTAAAATGATATTTTTGTTCAATACTCTTGTCCTTACACTCCCCAATGGAATGGGAAAGCTAAAAGGAGACAGAACTATTGTAGATCTTGGTCTTTGTCTTGTGGCTTAAAGTAATGTTCCCAAAGTCCTTTAGAATGAATACTTTCATCATGCTGTTTATCTTATGAATAGAAGACCATCTAAAGTGCTTGAAAATCTCTCTGGTAAGGTTGTTTCTCCTTTCTTTGCTTTATATAATTGTCATCCTGATTATAATGTGCTTAAATCTTTTGGTTGTGAATGTTTTCCTTGTCTAAGAGATTATACTAAAAACCTAGATCTACTTCTTGTGTTTTTATAGGTTATCATCCTAAATATAAAGGCTTTAGATGTTTGGATCCTAAGACTAATCGTGTGTTTATAAGTAGACATGTGATTTTCAATGAACGTTTGTTTCCTTATAAAAACCATTGTACATTTAATAATCAATATAGTTATCCCTCTAGTGAGAAACATAACTTTCATTTTTCCCATGCTAATACTGTTCCTGTTCAAGACACTAATAGCATGACTAATATTTGTATTGATAATGATATGTCTGTCAACTCTAGAATTGAAAAAGACATTTCTATTGATTCCCATTCCACAACCGGCAATGATAATTCAAAACACTGGTGTCTGGACCAGATCAAAGTCTAGAATAACTAAGCCCAATCCTATGTATACTTTACATACTCCATATTCTGCCATACCTTTTGTTCCAAAAAATATTCAACAGGCTCTAGCACACGAGGGGTGGAATCATGCAATGCAAGAAGAATTAGAGGCTATCAAGAACAACAGAGTTTGGAATTTAATTCCAAAAGCAAAAGGTATGCATATCTTAAGATCTAAATGGATTTATAAAAGCAAACTAAATGCAGATGGATCTCTTCAACGATTAAAAGCCAGATTGGTTGCTGTTGGAAATCATCAAGTGGAAGGGTTAGATTTTAATGAAACATTTTCTCCTATTGTAAGACCTGCCACTATGAAAATTGGTTTGTTAGACAATTAGATGTTAAAAATGCATTTTTACATGGTGATTTAAAGGAAGATGTGTTTCTTTATCAACCTCCTGGGTTTATTGATAAAAAATATCTTGATCATGTCTACAAGTTAAACAAAACCCTTTATAGTTTAAAATAGGCACCTAGGGCCTGGTTTGAAAATTGTAGTACTTTTTTGTTTAATTTTGGTTTCAATTCATGTCTTAGTGATCGTTCGTTGTTTGATTACAAAAAGGGTGAGGATTTGATGTATTTGTTGTTATATGTTGATGATATCATTCTTACTAATAATTCTAATAGTTTAATTGAAGAATTTACTCAAGCAGTTACTTCTAAGTTTGCTATGAAAGATTTAGGTCCTCTTCATTATTTTCTTGGAATACAAGTCTCGTCCACATCCATAGGTATGCATTTATCTCAATCACAGTACATTTATTCCATTCTTAAACGGACAGGTATGGAAAATTGTAAAACTGTTAAAACACCTCTTCCTGCAAAATTAACTCAATTTTTGTTAAGACTTAGTCAACCTTTTACTAATATCAACTATTATAGAAGTATAGTAGGAAGTTTACAATATCTCACTTTTACTCGTCTTGATCTAGTTTTTCCTGTCAACATCTTAAGTCAATCTATGCATGCTCCTAGCTACTACAATCATTTTGATCTTGTAAAACGTCTTCTAAGATATTTGAAAGGGACTATTACTCAAGGTCTTGTTCTAACGTCTCAATCAAAAATAAACTTATATGGATTCATTACTGGTGCAAACTGGGCTGCTTGTCCTCGTTCTCGTAGGTCCATTACTGGTTTTTGCATATGCTTGGGAGGAAATTGCATCAATTGGGGAGCCAAAAAACAACCTACTGTTGCCAGAAGCTCTACTGAAGTCGAATATCGTGCCATGGCTTCCACAACAGCAGAACTGGTTTGGACAACACATCTTTTAAAAGAATTGAAGATCAATTTGAAGACATGTCCGTTGCTGTACTGCGAAAACAAGAATGTTGTTCACCTCACCATTAATCCTGTTCTACGTTCCAAAGCTAAACATATAGCTTTGGATTATCACTTTGTTAGAGAAAGACTTGGAAATCAATCTCTCATTACACAGCACATCCCAAGCTTCAACTTACGGATTTGTTCACCAAGTTTCTACCAGCATCCAGACATCGTGATCTTCTTCGCAAACTTGGTGTGATCTCCCAGCCAAGTTTGAGGGGGCGTATTGAATAGTTTGTTATTATTGGGTAGTTAAATTGTTGTGTCTGTTTTAATTTTTTTTAGATCATTATGTACAGTTGTAAGATGTTTTGTTTGTAGTCCGGTCAAGTCTCGGATTATTATCCGATTGTATCTTTTATCTATAAAAGCTTCACTGGCGACGCTTTATGGTACGGCTGTTTAGTTTCTCAAATCTGCTCCATGTCGGCGATCTAGTTTTATTTAGTTGTCTGATTTCTACAGTGTGTGCCCTCTTGGCAAGGCACACAAGTTACCATTTTCTTGAAGTCTTACCATTGTCGCCAAACCTCTTACGTTACTCTCTTGATATATAGGTCCGACTCCAGTAGTGTCGTCTGGTTTTCGTTATTATTTGTCTATCGTGGATTCATATTCACGTTACACCTGGTTGTATCCTCTCATTAACGAATCTAATGTGTTCGCTTGTTTCAAAAAATTTGTCACCATGTTTGAAAATCTCTTTTCCAAAACCGCTAAGATTATTCAAAGAGACAATGGAATGTAATTTCAAAATATTTCCTTTCGAGAGTTTACAAATTCCAAGAGTCTCGTTCACAGATTCTTGCCCTTACACGTCATCCCAAAATGGTGTAGTTGAACGAAAACATCGCCACCTTGCTGACGTAGGGCGTTGGCCCTTGTTCACAGCTGGAGTCTCTCTTGCCCATTGGCTACATGCCTTCCAAACCACCTGTTTCCTTACAAATCGTATACCCTCTTCGTTGGAAAGTCCCTCTCCTTGCAAGCTTCGTTTTGGTAACACACCTAATCTTTCCCATTCAAAGGTGGGTGTTTGTGTTTTCCTCTTCCACACCCACCATCACCAAACAAATTAACTCCACGATCTCTCCCTTGTGCCTTTTTAGGGTATCCATTAAATCGCAAAGGATATAATTACCTTGACCTCTCCAATGGCAAGATTTTAATATCCCAGCGTGTTCTCTTTCATGAGAATAAGTTCCCATTTAAAGAGGATGCTCTTGCCTCAATGGAGAATTCCTCATTAAATTTATTCAATGCTCCAACTCGTATGCCATTACAACTCCCTGCTCCTCTTTCTAGGGACGATACACCACCATCACCCACCTCTCCCTCAAATCTTCATCCTCTTGTGTCTCAGTCCCCTAGTCAACCTCCTCCTCCTCCTTGTCTGCGTCATTTATTCGAACTCCCTGCTCCTCCTTGTCTGTGTTTTCCTCTTGTGGCTTTAGTTATTTTTATAGAAATGCATGAATTATGGGTTTAAATGACACGAAGTGAATGAATGAACTATTAATCATGAAATACCATTGGTGAGACATTATATGGCACATGTATAATTATTTGTATTGTTATTTTCTAGCTTTACATTAAGTCTTTTGCGGAAAATAAATTGCTTTGCAGGTGGTGGGAACCATCAACCCTCGAAGGGAAACTACCACCTATATAAGATAAGTTAGGGCAAGAAGGAAAAATCGGTCTCCATATTTGTCATCTCACGTAAGGCTGAGGACCAGGACATTCTTGCTGCCAAGACTCCCTCGCCCCTCAATCAGACTTGCGCTGGTGATGTTGTGTAGAGGCTAGGATTCTTGGAAGTGGAGAATTGTCCAAGTTTACTTGGTCGGCACCATATTCAGACTCTCATCCGTAGGGGAGCTCCTCTCCAGCTTAGTGAGGTAGCGCTACCTGCAAGGCCAGTCGGAGAGTTTGTAAATGAACTACCAGGTGAAGATCCGGAGGTGTAGACGGCATATGCAGTTAGTTCTACTAACACCATTAGAATTAACTTTTCAAGTTTCAGCAAGTCATTCGATTTGTAAGTCATCTGTCGATCGGTAAGATAACTCTTCGAGTTTTTAAAACACTATAGTTTAGGTGTTTGACTTTTAAATATTTTTGAACCAACTCTTTTGTGAATCGACTCGTACTTGTCGTGCTTTCGGTTATAAATGTAAAACATGTGATTCGTGTAAATCGAAAACACAAAAACCTCGTCCAGCCAGATTTGGTGTGCACCGTCTGCCATCTTTCTTGAATATAGGACTTACTTTCCGAGCATCTTCTCCGACGCTCATAGCTTATTCGGATGCCGGTTGGGAGCTTCAAGGATGAGGATATGGAAGTCATGATGATGAAAATAGGAGAGGCGCTGCGTTCTGATACCAAGTGCGAAAATCTCAACAATACTTGAGATCGATCCAAGGTGAAAAAGGGCGAGAAGGATCGAAAGGTTGACAAAGAGGAGAAGGAGTTAGGGCTTGGCTGAAGGAGAACGATGAAAAACCCCATTATAAAATAACAATAAATACATACATATGCAAGTGTTCGGAACTCTAGAATCTTCTCTAGAGTTAGTAAAAACAAGTACAATGATTAACTTATTTAATAACAACATGTATAGATAGTGAATATATTAACTCTTTTGACATTCTTGGAATCAATGCAGTCAATCGTCTTGAAATTTTATGGTACAACATATACAGCATTTGTTTGAAATTGAAGGTATCAAATTGGAATATTTAGACAGTTAAGTTGAAGTATCAACTTGCAATTTGAGTCTTTAAATGAAAAACTTCATCGTTTCAAAAGTAAAGAAGAACTACTGCAACTAACACATTTTAAGATCTTCTTTCCATGACAAACACCATCTAACTATCAAAGGACATACATGATATACATGGCAAGGGAAATTCTATATACGGTGTACTTTTTGTACTCGCCAAGAAGCTCGTCTTATGACAATCTACGGCTTAATTATTTGATCTCTTTTCTGAGGAATCGACTAGCGACGACCATCTTCCATTAATTTAGTAAAACACTTAATAGTTTGAAAAATATCACAAATAAAAATAGTACATAAGCACAACAGTTCGACACACAACACAAACGAAAAAAAACACAAAGGAGACAGTAGAACAACCATTAAGCCCAAAACGATTCATTTAACACAAGCAAAATATTAATTTGGAGGAAGAAACCAGGTTGTGATCAGCCAGGGAGAGTGTGAGAGGCACTCCAGCCACAATCTCCAGTCGAGCCCTAAAAATGATTATCAATATATTCTTCCAGCACAAAAGCAATATACATATATGAAGATATAGATAGATAAAATCACAACCGTTGAAATAGATGGACGGTGATGATCAAAGAACTGTAAAGTTAAAGAGGAAGGCGTTCATCTTACAAGCACTTCTTATATATTAGATGGAATCCAAACCGAGAATCGATATTGATGACTATGCCTGCACTTCAAGGACAAGGAAAACAAAAGAAATCAAAGCAAGAATAAGCAGTTATAAGAAAACTAACACAAAACTTCAATCAAAGAAAAACCCAGAATACACTCACCATAGTAATATCTGATGTATCTTGACACTAAATCGGGAGGCAGACAAGGAAGTCTAGCTTTCTACACCTGCACTTGTTCGTTGGAGAAAAAAAATATCCACACACTTCAGTTGGCATATACTCAATAAGCCTGAGAACCTAACATTAACTCGTGGGAAAGACACTACCTTTAGGCTGTATATGCTTCTTGTGGAGGCATGTCATGCCAGTTTCCCCCATGATTAGTTCTATACGGGAGATGAGTATGGTCAAAAAGCTGGTTCGTCAAAATACGATTGATGGATACAGGTGACCCTTGTCCTTCCATTAGCTGTTGTGATCTTGACGTGTTTGTGGAAGCCAAAGGGAAGCCTAGAGTACCTGGCAAGCCTCTTTCCAACCACTTGCTTCAGGTTTTTTATATTCCCAAGCAGATTGTTTGTCGCGGGAGTAATGTCTAGAACTTCTACTCTAGCGGTTGTTGCAAATTTCATTCTATTAATCTGAGAGAATATGCTAGGACTGGTGTAGTGAATCAAACCTGTGTTTGGTAGATCAGCATCTATGTAGAATGGAGACTTGATATAATGAACACGGTGGATTGGATTAGGGACATTGTAATGCTGATCAGTGCTGGCCTTGCAATCTTGCCTTACAAGATTGGCAAGTACTTCAGAAATGTGTTTGATCAAGGGCCAATCCAAGCCAATGTCCCATGGACATAATCTTCGGAGAAGCATCAGTTCACCTGTTTCTATAAACAATTTCATGCTAGACAATGCTTTGCTTCTATTAATCACTAGTGAGCTTAACCACGATGGTATAACACTAACTTAACATATTCCAATGAATTGAGATTCCCCACGTGCTGTATGGATGAACAATCTGTGATAAATAAATCTTTGACAGTTGGAAGCCCTGGAATCCTCTCAAAGATACTTGTTTCCATCGAAGACCATGCAACAAGGAAGTGGCACGTTGCAAACCCTCAGGTAGAGACTTCAACTGGGGGCATTTCTTAATGAATAAATATTTAAGGCAAGGAAAGGGGGTTGTCCCACCATCCTCATCATCCTCCGCTGCATCCCAATGCCATTTTTGCAATCTCAAGAAACCCACCGGTTTCAATGATGTCAACTTGGCAAATGGATGAATACTGGCTGGTGTCAGTCAATTTTTCTCGTCTCCCTAAGAACTCAGGCCCGACTTTTTGAATGCTTGATGCTCCATAAATTTAAGGTGAGGAAATTTTCCAAATTCAGGAAGTTGTCGACAATTTTTAGTTGTACCAAATCATTCAGAGAAATTCCATTTGAACATGGCATCCAATTCTGAAGATTATGTCCGAAGAAATTTCTAATAACAAGGTTCAACTAGCTAGAAGGAGGACAAAGCTTCTCAACGACCACTGTGACTCTGTTCATGTCTTCATCACTAAAATATTCTGTAGGCTTCTAATGATGAGTTAACTTTTGAAGATGATTCCTTTTCTCAAGTTCCACAGACCTGGCCTCCTCTAAACATAAATCTTTTCGTAAATTTAATATCCGAAGTTCCTTCAACAAATTCAAACTCTGAAGCTCTTGCATGGTGCATCCCAGCATTGCTTTGTTATCATTCTCTGCCACCCTAAATACTAAAGATCGAAGTTGTTTCAGTTGTCTCATTCCTTTTGGCAATTTAAGTGCAGAAGATAAAACGATCCTGTTGTAAGAGATTCCTAAGAAAACTCTCGGCAATTCACAATCCCACTTGATTTGTTTTTGAAAAAAGATAGTCTTCAGGCAAAAATGAACAATAAACTAAGCATTGCTTGAGTTGAGATGATAGATACTCATAACTAAGATATAGCGCTTTCATCGCATCATTATCTTTAAATATTTTTTGAGCCCACACTTCTTTAGGAATAATCTTTTCCCATTAACTTATCCTTTTTTCCTTTGTTTTAAATATCTTGTTTCATAATCTTTGTTTCTCAAGTGGTGATCAAGATTTTGCTTCCATTTGCACCACCATTTAGTGGATCCTTCAAAACCTTAGCCCATATATCTGCATTCCACACATCATCAAGTACAACGAAGAACTTTTTGTCCCTCAGTCTCTTCAAGGACATTTGCAAGTTCATTTCGTGATTCACCTTGTCCACAGTTTCCATCTGCAAGCCTGATGATTTCCTTGAGAAGATCTACCACTTTAAAAACCTTTGACACACATATCCAGATTTTTTGCTGAAATTGTCCACTCTTAGTCACTTTGTCAAATATCTTTTGAGCAAGAATGGTAGTCTTTCCACCTACTTCATTTTTGACCAACATCAATTTAATTAGCTTCTTTGCATCATCTTTCGCACATCTCACCATATATCATCGATAACAAAATGTGTTGTCTTACTAATAATTTCCTCGGCAGTATTGTTTGATTGTTGTTGATCTTTAGAATATTGGCAGTGCTTCATCCGTGAGGAAGTCAGTCAAACTATTAACAATAGTTTCCGCAATTGGAGTAACAAACAGCCCAGCAACAGTTAGGGCAGTCATTTCTCAAAGTTGATGAGTAGAGTGTAAAGAAGCTAATCAAATCAAAGACTCCCCATATATATACTTCCAGAAATGTACCTAAAAGATCACAAAAAGTTTACATGTCAGCAATGACGATTTTAAACAAGTCAAAAGAATCTCTAGTATCACTTATTACAAAGAATCTGTGACAATAAAGATGAAAGGAAGAGCTGACCAATATGTTGACAAGATACTTTCACTAGTCACAAGCATCGACCTCTCTAATAATAACTTGTCAGGAGTTATTCCCCAAGAATTCGGTGATCTACGTGGCTTGCTGAATTTGAATTTGGCAGGAAATCAATTGACAAGTAGCATCCCAAAGACACTTGGAAGATTCTTGAAGTTGGAAGCACTGGATCTATCAAGAAATAAACTCTCTGGGCAAATTCCACGAGAGATGACGAAGATTACAACATTGTCTCACTTGAACATGTCATTTAACAACTTCTCAGGTCGTATTCCTACAAGCAAGCAGTTCTCGACATTTACTGATGAGTCTTACATAGGCAACCCCAATCTATGTGGGTTTCCGTTATCTAAGAGTTGTGAAGAAGAGCAAAATCCAAAATCAGAACGAGGATGATGACGACGACAAAGAGAAGTTATGGCTTTATATGACTGCAGTTCTTGGTTTTATCGTTGGATTTTGGACATTCTACGGCATCCTTTTCTTTAAGAAGACATGGAGGTATCCTTATCTCCAATTTCTAAGTGATACCAGTGAGGTGTTACACATGAGGATTCAGTTCTGCTGTAAGCGGCTGCAAAGGCCCTCCCAGCAGAAGTTGGCGCAGAGAATGCACAATCAGATGGTGCTAACTTCTTGTTCGCAATGAAGTTCTTCCTGGATAAATGTTAAGATAAGAATGAATTTGATTAGTTAAACATCAGATTACTCACCACAATAAATAATAGAAAAGATAAATAGTACCTTGCGGCATCCAATAGCCGCTTAGCAACCCGTTTCCTTCGCTGGGAAGGAGCAACCCATATGACTCGAACACCACAGACGGCCGGGACAGCTTCCTCCTCATAAGACGTTCCTCCGCTGTCCCACATATTCTGTTCAGCGGTCCTTGAAGAACTTTTTATAGATTCTCTACGGAAAGTGACATTTCCAAATTGCAATACAGATTTAGCTGTTTTTCTTGAGTTTGCATTACTTGACTCTGGTACCAGTTTAGTAGATCTGCTTGAATCCGAACTGGAAGACTTCGAGATTATCCTATGGGCTGTTGTAATTGGTTCTAAAACAAGACAACCGACGATCCTTTTCCTAGAAATGAAGAGATACGTCTGAGGAAGAAAGTGAGAAGCATGCATAATAAAAATGTCATGGAGTAAGAATTCAACCCAAAAATCACCTTGCAAAGCTTGTGAAGAAACCACTCATTTGCCAAACAAAGGTCATTGGACATCACCCTTACCACCTCTTGGAGCTGTGAAATGATTGGAATATCATTAGGAAAAAGAACCAGGAATTGAGCTTAATAAATGCAATTAAATTGGAATACAATCTCAAAGATGAAAAATAAACATAAGTCAGCGCCTTTGATAGCCTATGACTCATAGCCAGGATGTCACAAAGTCATCCAGAGAGATTCATAATGTGCATCAGATATACGAAAAATCTAGCTAGTTATTAGCTAAATAGATAACAAAGTGACTAAAGAACCTTGTGCTTTTGACCAGGAGGATCACCGTCCAAGACTACTATAATACGTTCTTCAATTGTCTCACTCTTAGGCATTGGGACGATTCTTTCATTGTTCCATCCCTGTTGAAATTTTTCATTGAGAAATTTGAAAAGAAAGAAAAAATTGAGACTACTACTAAAATGAACAAAGCAACCCACCTTGAAAAAGATACCCAGGTAGTAATTTTTATGGAAAACCTTGTGAGCCTTTTCATCTCCAAGTGCATAGCTCAACCCGCACACATCACAAAAGTGGAGAAGGAAACTAGACTGACCAAGTTCCAGATAATACTGCGCATAACTCCTTTTCTTATTTGTGACGTTGGGTAAAGGATCTGGTCTTCTTGAAGACATCGCCGAGGCACCTCTGTGTATTCCCTTGTCATATTCATCGGACGTGCAAATCTGAAAACCATCACTGTCATAATAACCATAGAATGATATATTAGCTACAGTTCCCAACCATCCTAACTGAACATAAAAATCAATCAGAGTAGCTTTCATCAAATAATACCCATACGAAATTCAAGAGTCAAAAAAGCCAAGTCTGGTGATGGATAACAAACATACTCTGAAATGCTCACCCAGAATCATTAATTGAGCAACAGAAAAGTAATGTGTAATTTGAAGCTCTCTTCCTTCAATAAAAGTAATATGTAATTGCAGCCCTCTTCCTTTCACGAGCTACAATCCCACTGGAAAAAAAGGTATTCAAAAAACAAGAAAAAAGGGAACGAGAACTTCTACATAGAATGCTAGAAGAATTACCCGAATGGCTAAATCCCTAGTTCCCAGCATTTGTGCATTTCACTCCATGACTTTCATCAAAAGAGAGACAGCACGAATTCAAATAATAGAACATGACATAGCAGCATAAAAAACAGCACAACAAACAACATACTCCACTTGAAAATACATCCTTTTGTTCCCAACCTGGTTTATCGAAGGTACCATTTCAAACTTGGGTTGTTGAGCTCTCGTCTTCTGTAGGTCACAAGAACATCTGGCTCAGGACTTCCTGAGATGTCCATCTCCTCCACCTGATCCAGAGGTGGAAAGGAGCCCCGGGCATTGTTGGCAGTCATCTGGAAGAACTTGCTGATCTTGGTCTGCATGATCAACACTACCAACCAAGATGGAGAGTTCAAGGTCGTGACTGAGCAAGAGAAACGTGATGGCAGGAGGTGAAAACTGGTCTCGTAGAGATGGAAAACAGAATAGAAATCACAATCAATAATAAAACTAATTAAATAGAATAATTGACAGTTTATTACAGATAACCAGTTTGAAAGAGCTATTTTTTACACATTTTGCGGTGTTCTTATTAATGATGTTTATGGGTGAATTATAGACTTCAATATGACATTTCAGATCTGTTTAGTTAGCAGCTTGTAATTTTTCCTTTGAATTTCATCCTTTCCAGTTTTGTTCCAGAAAAACACCAAGAAAAGCAGCTTCATTTGTCATTCCAACAAAGCAGTTTTATTCCCGCAGCTTGTAATTCCTCCTCCTTTCAATTTCTGCTTCAGATCTGTTTATGATTTATATATTCGAACCTTCATTGTATTTTTATATAAAATAAATAAATAGGTATTTGTGCAGGTGTTAGAATTAACAGAAATTGTATGATTAAAACCTAAATTTACATGGATATTAATGTCATTAACTTCAACATTCATAATAATTTTTAAAATAATAATTACCATATTATTATTTAAATAAATGTATGGCTCCAAGAATATTTAAAATGCAGGATGATAAATCAAATTAGAAAAAAGACAAACAGATTGAATGATCCCATGGACATTTAACATAACACAACTCATGCTGACTAAACTTGATATTTCTAAGTATACCATGGATAAGTGATAAGAAATCATACAACGATTGTTAGCAGAACTTAAAGAAGCATACAAATCATGCGGGCGGGCCAAAAAAAAGGTCAGATTCATAAGAACACAAAGGAAATCTTAGCGCATCCAAATGGCAGAGCATTACCTTAACGACAATGGAGGCGGCGAGCTACCAAAGTGACTTCGACGACGGTTTCTAACACCTCTCTTCAACATGGAGCATCTAACATGCATGGCTTGCCATCATCTCTTACACAATTAAGATAAATAAGTATATAAATGTCCAAAAATATACTTAAATATAAATATTTAAAGATTTAAAATTAAACATTCAAGTGAACAATGCTTCAAAGAGGAAGAGAACAACACAGGACAGAAAGAAAAAAGACCCAACACAAATGGAACAAATATCGGAGGTTTTGATTTTTGCATCATTATCTTAGCTATCATGGAACGTGGAAGCCAAGTTGATGTAATACAAAATTGTTGCACCGAAAGGAGGATGAAATAAGCCAGATCTTTTTATTTGTCATAGTGTGCGAAGGAAAAAGAAAGTTAGATTTTACCGACATATAAATACCTAGAAAATTACCTTTACCGTTTCATGATTTCCGACCTCCTCCCATTCGGAAATCGACCTCCCCTCGAGCCTGACGCCCCCATCTCGACCTGTGAAGTCGAAGAACATTCGTCGCGTCGCCTGAAACCGACTCTTCCTCGTCGCATCCGTCGCTGCCGCAGCCCTCCTGCCCGTCGCTACTGTAGCCCTCTTGCTTGCCCGTCGCTCGTCGCTACTGCAGCCCACCTGTCGCATCTCGCTCTCGCTCGTCGCACTAAACCCTCCCGTCGCTACTGCAGCCCTCCTGCTCGCCCGTCGCTGCCGTAGCCCTCTCGCCGCATCTTCCTCGTCGCGTCCGTCGCTGTGGTAGCCCTTCCTCCTCCACCTCCGCCATTTCACGTCTTGCTCAGGTACAATTCCTCTTCTTCATTTTTTTTTGTACTTGCTTGTGAGTGAAAGGAAAGCAGGAGATCGGACTTTCAACATTTCCTTTGGATTAATATTCGTGATGTTTAACACTTCTTATAATCTTCATGATAATGTATTTCTGTGTATTACTCCAAACAGTGCCTAGTAATGTTGCTTATATGGCATATCATCTATCATTGCTTGTATGACATATAACAGTTCAAATATGAAAAGAGAGATGGTTAGCATACAAAAGTAGATGGTTGGCATACGAAAATAAATGTTTGCATGTAACAAGGAAATGTTTGCATGCCAAAAGAAGTCAGGGTCTTTTTTAGATGAAGTTATTGCAGTAATATTTGATATTGAAGATCTATTTGTGACTGATCGATATAAAGTTATTTAATTATTTTAAAAGTAAAAAATCAGTAAAATATTTATATCAGTTCCAAAAGAAATATGGTTAGAGTTTCATTTAGAAAAGATGAAAGACTAAAGATGATTTACATGTTTGTTTTTTGTATTAGATGTATGATGTAACTACTTTTTGTTTGGACTAGAAATGTGGAATGATATTATGTTAGATGTTTGTTTATCATATTTTGTTATGTTCTATTAATTGTGGAATGATTTCATGTAGTATGTTTATTTGTATTACAACCTTGTAATATGTTTGAACATGAAATTTTGTAGGTGACGATGAATTTTGAAGAGGATTTTGACGAACTAGTAAATAACACATTGATGTTATTTGAAGAAGAGGAAGAACATGCTAGAAGAAGGCGAAGACGTCTACTTGCTTTTTGGAATATTTTAGTAGGGATTGCAAGTACCTCAACTTTGTTTTCAAGTACAAGTCGTATTTATAGTAAAGAAGGTACAGATTATATAAGAAGATTACTAGATCCTTCTTTATCACATCAAGTTTACAATTGTCGAAAAATTTATAGAATGAGTCAATATGTTTTCAAGGGTTTTTGTGAATTAATGAGGAGGGAAGAAGTCCTGAAAGATACCAACAATATCACTGTAGAAGAGAAGTTTGCCATGTTCCTTGTGACAGTTGGGCAAAATCAAAGGTATGGAGTAACTATAGAACGATTTAGTCAATCAAGTTGGACAGTTAGTAAATACTTTAATGAAGTCTTGAATGCTATATTACGACTAAATCATGTTCTTCTAGCAAGACCTTCATCTGAAACACCAAGTCGAATTCGTCAAGACTCAAATGTGTATCCATATTTTAAGGTACATTTCCACACCTTTGTAGTTTCCTTGTCTTTAATGTTATTTTAATTAATATCAAAATAAAAATGCATGTTTATAGGATTGTATTGGAGCTATTGATGGTACACATATCAAAGCAACTATTTATGGACAAGAAACAACAAGATTTAGGAACAGAAAAGGTGAATTATCTCAAAATGTAATGGCAGTATGTAATTTTGATATGGATGGAGTTCCAAGATTTTCTTTTTTTTCGAATATTAATTGTGATAAACCTTTGTCAGAATTTTCATTAGAACTTTCCATCGTGCATTAACCTTTCATCAAAATTTTCATTAGAACTTTACATCCTACACTAAACCCTTCTCAAAAATTTTCTTTTCCTTTCCATTACAAATTTTCTTTTTCCTTTTTGTTAGAATTTTCCATCATTACACTAACTGCATTTTGACGGAATTCAACGATTTTACTTTTCGTCAGCTGAATTTTGTTAGGCACTAACCCCTCCCCCCTTAAATATCAGAGAAATTTGATGTAAGAGGTTTACATGTCGAATTTTCACAACTGACCAGGATATTCAATAAATGAACTCAGCATACAAAGGAGTGAAGATATAGTGTTGGGGATAAATAAGTCTGCTCTTATTTATTGTTAATAGTAAAGATCTTATTTACAGTTTCATTTTACCATTGCAAATGATTTCCTTGGGACGTGTTCATAGCAACAAAATATTTTAATTTCCCCACTTAGGGAATTGAGGAAAAGGCAGGTTAGTGAAACTAAACAAGAAAAACTTCTGGACCTTCAAAGAACTTGATTATGCTCCTGAAATTGTAAGGCAAAATTCCCTTTGAGTTGTGTGACATTGAAATTTGGCTATCGTGCTGCATGTGTGCTTCCAAAGGAAACAAATTGCTAATTCAGTGAAGGTTGTCTTGGCTTATTTGCTGCCAATGCATTAGAAATAACAACTCTAGCATTCATAGTACCTGGAAAGACTAGACAGTAATCCCATTGATCAAGAGGTCTAATAATTCTAGATTCCTTTTCAGCGTATCCAACAAAGTAACGAGGTGCCATGCTCTTCTACTGGTAGAATCCTGTTCTTTAGAAGTCACTTGGACATCTGGGACTTGAAAGGAAGCAATGTTCTCTTAACTAAAAAGTGGTCTTTTTAAGCTTCAAACTACAGGACAGAATGTAAAGCAAAAGGAAACAAATGAGATGAAAACTCATTTAATATAACAATAAAATGAACCAATGCTTAGCTTTTGCTGCACAACTCGCGCATGTTTCATGTCCAAGAGCTATTTATGTAAAGGGAACAATACTGAAGCTTATAATTTTGGTTTATACTTGAAATCAATGTTTTTTGGTCTTTCAGGGAGAGGCAGTGCCTTTTAAGCCGTACACACATAGATATCATATACCCTATAGAGCTTCTAAAAGTGACACTCCATTTTGGTACTCCATCAAACAGGCCTCAGCATATATCATTGTTCTGTCATCATATGGTGAGATTCAAGCTTTTCCTTCTTCTATTGCTTTCTTATCATTTACCTAAATATATTTATCTTTGATTTGATACATAATCTGAAAAGCTTCGTGTCCTAATTTATATATGATGCTTTGTTCTGCTCGGAACCCAAATGGTAGGGACTGTTGTAGTCGCGAAGGACCTTTCTAGTCGACTCACAAACACGGTTGTTTGGTAATGTTTGAGGGTGATGTTTGAGGCATGGTTTGTGCAACACATAGTTGACGTTGTCTTTGACGGCCATATCCATGCATATGAACGCTCGGTAAGGCTGAATGTTTTTCATCATGCGCTTAAGTTCAACCTTGATGCTGTTATTGGAAGAGAGTAAATTCCTCATGAGGTCGTTTGTTCTTCAATGTTATCATGGTAGGAGCGAATTTCAAATGTGAAGTACAACATCCTAAAAAGGCAGTGCACTCCAGCACCCAATCAGTCTGCCCCAATGTACATCACCATTGGTGGTGATGGAGGAAACATTGAGGGCTTAGCCAATGAGTATGAAGGAGATCTTAGCCTAAGTTCTTCTTTTCATATCTGGAGATCTTAGGGCTCATATTCTTGGCATAATTACATACTTCCTCTCATTCAGGTTCATAGAGCCACAGCCAGATTATTCAGCCAGAGTCAGTGAAAATTGTGTGGTTTCATATTCATTCCTTAATGATATTTTCTTATCAAAACAAGAGCTAAAGCGTTTGGTGGTGCACTTTTAATTAGAATATATTTATTTTTAAACGTCCATGTCATTGGCAAAGATGACTTTTCTAACTTGGAAAAGTCACGGTAGGTTCTGCGATTGCGATATTAAAAATTATTGACCATCGTGGAAAGAATGAGCCCTTGAATTCTACCAAATTTTATATGGACTTGATAAGAAAAAAAGACCTGATAAATCTGTTCTCTTTTACTTCTTTCGAGAAGGATATGATTAAATTAATTAAGTTGATTTGATTTTCTTTTATCTTATTTCCAGTTGATGTAATACGTAATTTATTAGTAATAAAATTATTTCTTAACTTATTTATTTTTGATAATGATAGTAATCTTTTTGTTTTCTAATTTACAAGAAATAAAAATTATGATGTTGACACAAGTATCGAGCTTCTTAACTTCTGAAAGTTCGATGAAATGCAGGGATGGAAATTATACATCCTTTCTTTCTTAATTACCGGCTTTAAAATTCAAAGCTCAGAAGTTTCCTACTGCAATTTCCGACAAATTTCAGTGAAAGTTGACAGGAGAAGAAGTGCCCTACACAGAAATCTTTATTTATTTTCTAAATTTTTGAAATATCACAAACGAATGGCACAAATCTCTCTTTGACGTCAAACTAAAAAATAATTTCACTTGACTTAAAGACTTGAAAGTTTATAAATTAATATTGGTTGAAGCACATGGCTCACAAGTCACATTTACTGGTTCATGGAGGGAAGAATGGCTGCTTCCTCACACTACTTTCAGATGGTTTTGGTGCTCGTGTGGTGGATGCAGATCTTGTTCTGTGACACCAGTAGCGGTTGTATCGCAGTGGAAAGAGACGTTCTCATGCAGTTCAAGCTTGGACTTGACGATCCGCAAGGTAAACTTCGCACCTGGACAAATACCACTGGTGATGATTGCTGCAGGGGTTGGAGGGGAGTTGGGTGTGACGACCAAACCGGTCACGTTGTGGAGCTCAACCTTCGTGGCATGAATTTGAGGGAGGGGGGGGTCAGAGGTTGCGAGAACCTCCATGAACCCACCTTATGCCACTTGACACGTTTACGACGTCTGGACTTCAGCTCCAACAATTTCAACAACTGCACCATTCCATCCTTCTTGGGTTGCTTTGCGGAGTTGAGGTATCTAAACCTTTCTAATTCATATTTTCAAGGACTCGTACCTTCATCGCTTGGAAATCTCTCCAACTTACTCCATCTCGATCTTTCTTCTTCGATTACAATCTACAATTCTCCATCTGGTTCTCATCTCAAAATTCACGATACGAAGTGGTTTCGACGACTTCACTCTTTGCAATACATCGACATGAGCTTCTCCCAGCTTGGTAATTCATCATCTCGTTGGATTCAATCCCTTGGTGAATTGCCTTCTCTATCCACCTTAATATGTTCTCACTGTTTCTCGGGGGGTCACGTTCCAACATTCATTGAATCGATGCAATCACTGCAAGAATTAGTTCTTTCTAGGAACAAATTCAATGGATCTATTCCCACCTTTTTTGGAAATTTAGTTTCATTGCAAAAATTGGATCTTTCTTGGAACAAATTCAATGAATCTATTCCCACCTTTCTTGGAAATTTAACATCGCTACAATCTTTACATCTTTCAGGCAATAACTTCAATGGATCTATTCCCACCTTTCTTGGAAATTTAACATCGCTACAATCTTTACATCTTTCAGGCAATAACTTCAATGGATCTATTCCCACCTTTATTGGAAATTTAACATCACTCCAATCTTTAGATCTTTCTAGGAATAATTTCAATGGATCTATTCCCACCTTTCTTGGAAATTTAACATCACTACAATCTTTACATCTTTCAGGCAATAACTTCAATGGATCTATTCCCACCTTTCTTGGAAATTTAACATCGCTACAATCTTTACATCTTTCAGGCAATAACTTCAATGGATCTATTCCCACCTTTCTTGGAAATTTAACATCGCTACAATCTTTACATCTTTCAGGCAATAACTTCAATGGATCTATTCCCACCTTTATTGGAAATTTAACATCACTCCAATCTTTAGATCTTTCTAGGAATAATTTCAATGGATCTATTCCCACCTTTATTGGAAATTTAACATCGCTACAATCTTTACATCTTTCAGGCAATAACTTCAATGGATCTATTCCCACCTTTCTTGGAAATTTAACATCACTACAATCTTTAGATCTTTCAGGCAATAACTTCAATGGATCTATTCCCACCTTTCTTGGAAATTTAACATCACTACAATCTTTAGATCTTTCTTGGAACAAATTCAATGGATCTATTCCCACCTTTATTGGAAATTTAACATCGTTACGATCTTTACATCTTTCAGGTAATAACTTCAATGGATCTATTCCCACCTTTCTTGGAAATTTAACATCACTACAATCTTTAGATCTTTCTTGGAACAAATTCAATGGATCCATTCCCACTTTTCTTGGAAATTTAACATCACTACGATATTTACATCTTTCAAGAAATAACTTCATTGGATCCATTCCAAAATCACTTTGCAACCTACATTTACTCTATCGTCTAGACTTAGAAGGGAATGATAACATCAATGGAGCTAAATTCCCAAAATGTTTTTGGGGATTGTCAAACATGTGGATGTTGTACCTTGGGGGGCATGATTTCAGTCTATCAGAATCTCATTTCGTAAACATGAGTCAATTGCGGTATCTTAGCTTGAAATCAAACTCATCATCGACATTCCACGTATCCTCTTCCAATTGGGTCCCACCATTTAGTCTATATCACCATTTACGAGGTTTATCTATTCAATCGTGGAGAGTGGAGCCTAATGAATCATTCCCTACATGGATCCGTACACAAAAAGAACTTCATACTCTTGTCTTATCAAATGTTGGCATCACTGGAAGCCTTCCAGCATGGATTTGGAATTTCTCTTCCTCTCTTGGCGGGTTGAAGGTGACTTCCAATGACATTGATGGGGAAATACCAGATGCCACAAACTCCAGTAATCAATTACAAATGATTGATTTGAGTTCCAACAAATTTAAAGGTAACATACATATCTGATCACCCTTCTTTCCATTTGAAAGTAATAGATTGCCATATTTTTTGTTTACCTTGTCTAATTCAATCTCTTCATGGTCTGCTATTTCTAGGATCTAGGTGGTTATCTACCGTCTCAAAGATGACGTCTACATTGCAGTACTTGTCTCTTTCCAACAACAAAGATCTATTTGGTAGCATCCCATCGTCGCTGTGTGAAGTGCAAGATTTGAGGGTATTGGACTTGTCTAAAAATAATTTCTCTGGAGAGATTCCTCATTGCATGATGAAAGTGAAAGAAGTTCTCCACTTGGGAAGCAACAAATTCAACGGCACATTTCCTACGATACTGGAACATCAGAATTGTACGTTGGAATCATTGCATTTGGAGAATAATCAACTTCATGGAAATCTACCAACATCCTTGGGTAAGTGTAGGAATTTGACTGTCCTTGATCTTGGTGGAAACAAGTTCACCGGATCAATACCGTCTTGGATAGTAGAAAGCATGCAGTTTCTAAAGATTCTACGCTTGAGGTCAAATAGACTTTATGGGAATATTCCACAATCATTGTCAAGGCTGCAATTACTTCAAGTCTTGGATCTTGGAAATAATAATTTATCAGGATCCATACCAAATACTATAGGAGATTTCAAGGCAATGACGATTTTAAACAAGTCAAAACAGTCAATCATCTCTATTACTGCTGGTGTTTACAAAGAATCTGTGACAATGGAGATGAAAGGAAGAGCTGACCCATATGTTGACAAGATACTTTCACTAGTCACAAGCATCGACCTCTCCAATAATAACTTGTCAGGAGTTATTCCCCAAGAATTTGGTGATTTACGTGGCTTGCGGAATTTGAATTTGACAGGAAATCAATTGACAGGTAACCTCCCAAAGACACTTGGAAGAATCTTGAAGTTGGAAGCACTGGATCTATCAAGAAATAAACTCTCTGGGCAAATTCCACGAGAGATGACGAAGATTACAACATTGTCTCACTTGAACATGTCATTTAACAACTTCTCAGGTCGTATTCCCACAGGCAACCAGTTCTCGACATTTAGTAATAAATCTTACATAAACAACCCCAATCTATGTGGGTTTCCGTTATCTAAGAGTTGTGAAGAAGAGCAAAATCCAAAATCAAAGAGTGATCAGAACAAGGATGACGACGACGACGAAGAGAAGTTATGGCTTTATACGACTGCAGTTCTTGGTTTTATCGTTGGATTTTGGACATTCTACGGCATCCTTTTCTTTAAGAAGACATGGAGGTATCCTTATCTCCAATTTCTAAGTGATACCAGTGAGGTGTTACACATGAGGATTATTCGACCAATCAAGCGGATGGTGAAGTGATATTAGCAAGACAACCTCTAGTGTTGCTCATCTCAACTAGTATGCTTGTTATGTATGGGTAGTTATTTTTATTGATCTTTTTCTAATCCATCGTACTCGACATATACATATGGGAGGCTGATCGAATAATAATGAGGGTTGTTGGCATTGTTTAGTAACAATTTTCTTATGGGTAGTTATTTGTCCTTTTTGAAAAGATACATGGTTACAAATCTCAGAGGATGCAAAGACCATTAGTTGTATCAAGGTTTTGCTCTCGTACCATCGTAAGTTAGCTGAGTTATTATATATGGCAAAAAGTTAACTTTTTTCTCTTAATTAATTATTCAACCTCTATAACTTGATGTAAGTTAATTATAATAGTTGGATATGTGGACATTCTTATGTCCGCGCCCGAATTAAAATCTTTGGTACTATTCCGACGAAGATCAATTCTTCTTCTTCTTCTTCTTCTTCTTCTTCTTCCACTATCGCTGCTACTGCTGTGTTTAAATGGTTACTTAGAGAAAATATGTATACCTAAAAATATTTAAGCTTAAAACTTAGATATAAGAAACAAAAACCAATGTTTCACATTTAACAAATCATAAGTTAGGTGTAAGACCTGAATATCTAAGTTTAAAATTAGCTAAAACTTACAAATGAAGCTAAAAAGAAAAAAAGGATTAAATATATATATATAATAATAATATTAATATATATATATATAAGAGGATTAAAATCATAACTTCGATACAAGGCAGAGATATCGAAGCTTAAAAGTTAAATGAAAGTAAAACTTAGATAAAATATAAAAATATCTAAGTTAAAAGTAGAGGTGTCAATAGGCCGGGCCGGCTCTGCCCGCCCCAAAAAGTATCAGCCCGTTAGGGCTACGGGCCGGGCAAAAATGTTTTTTAATTTTTTTGGAACAGCCCGGCCCGGCCCGAAAGTTTTTCGGAGCAGCCCCGCTCGGGACAAACCGGCCCGGCCCGTAGCCCGGCTCGCTTTTATAACTTTTTATTTTTTTATTTTTTTCAACTGTTTAACCGAAGGCTAACTTCGGTCCGACCGAATTGTTTTAGTTTTTTATTTTTTTAACGGTCTGACCGTATCTTTACTTCGGTCCAACCGAAATTTTTATTTTCTTTTTCGATCTGACCGAAGCTCGACTTTTTTTTTTTTGAAATATGCAATTTTTTATTTTTTAATTTAATTTAAAATAATAATAAAAAATAAATATAAAAATTAAAAACTTCGGTCCAGCAGGAGGAAAAAAAAAACTTCGGTCCGACTCGCCACTCGGTCGAACCGAAGTAACAAAGTTTTAAAAAAAATCAAAAACTTCGATGTTCGGTCCGACCGAAGTTTAAATCATTAACTTCGATGTTCGGTCCGACCGAGTTTTAAAATAAAGTTAAAAAAAATCAAAAGCTTTGGTCGGACTAAAAACTCCGTTACTTCGAACCGAAGGTCTTTTTTTTCGGTCCAACCGAAGATTTTCATTTTTTAATATTTATTTTTTGATTTTAAATTAAAAATAAAAAATTCCAACGTTATCCGATAATCAATTCATCACGTTAACATCAATATCAAGACATCATCAACTCACCATTCATGATTCATCATCCGTCAACACATTCAAACACAAGTCATAAAGTTAAAAAATTTATTTTATTTCTGAATTCAAATTAAAAATACATTATTTTTGTAATTATATCAAATATTTTTACATTTAATGTACATAATTATATTTAAATATTTTAATTTACAAATTCATTGATGAAATCTTCTTTCTGTTGCTGTCCACGAGCAAGCTCCTGGTCTTTAACACACATAAATGCTTCTAAAATATCATCTTTTAATCTTGCTCTTCTATTATCTAATATATCACCACTAATACTAAATGCCTATTCACATGCTATAGAAGAAGTTGAAATTGTCAATAAATCTCTAGCCATTAATGATAAAACATGAAATGTGTGTTTTTGTGTTTTCCACCAATTTATTACATCAAAATCTAGAAAATCAAGATTATCTCTTATTAAATAACTATGATTAAAATTATTTAATTCTTTCCTATTTGTTATGTTAAAATCACTATATTCATCATCAAATATACTATAATCAATTATTGATGATGATGACCATTGTTGTGAAAAATAGGGCATATTTTGTGTTTGTTGCGTTCCATATTTTGTAACATACATATCAAACATATTATTTAAACTTTCTTCTACATTTTCAATTGTTACATTAACTTCTACATTTAAACAAGTTTGTATTACATTTATTAATTTTTTAACAACTTTTACTTTAGTCCTAGGATCTAAACAAGCTCTTAATGTATATAAGAGAGGTATCTTATTCCAATAGTTTAAAAAATTTTCTTTCATTTAAAAGCTATAGGTGTAAAAAATGGATAATTACTATAATTATTAAAAACTCTTGCAATATTATATACGTGGTGGATTGCATAAACAGATATACAATAATATATTTCTGATAAATGTTCTATTGCATTATAAAATGGTTTTAAAAATTCAATAAAACAATTAGCTATTGCAAAATCATTTTCATCTAGTGGTGTTGTACCATCATTTATTCTACCATTATAATAAGTTTTTATAGCTTCTTTATAAGGTAAACAATTATTTAACATTAAATATAATGAATTCCACCTATGAGAGACTTCCATTGTAAATGTTTTATGTGGTAATTCAAATGTATCACATACATGATTAAATTCTTGTTGCCATCTACCACTAGATAAAATGTAGCCTAATGTAGTTCTAATATTTTCTAGAAAAGGTTTTAATTCTTCAACACCTACTTGAACTATAAGATTAATTATATGACATATACATCTTTAGTGAAATAAATCAAAACCATTTGGTAGAGTTAATCTACTTTTAAACATAGGGATAGTTGCATTATTACTAGATGCATTATCAAATGTAATACTACCTACTTTTTCTTTAATTCCATAAAATTCAAAAATTTTCATAATAGTAGAAAAAATATTTTAAGCATTATGTGGATGATTTATTCTTCTAAATCCTATTAATCTTTTTGTAAAACCCAATTATCATCAATAAAATGTGTAGTAATAGTAATATATCCTACTTTACTTCTACCCTCCCAAATATTAGATGTATAGATGTATTAACAGAACCTATTATATTAACTAATTCCATTCTAAATTTATTATAAAGTGCAATAACATCTTGCCTAGTTGTATTTCTAGAAGCTTTTTTAAATTGTAGACAATAAGCTTGTGAAATATATTCTTGAAAATGTTGACTATCACCAAATCTAATAGGTAAATTTTGAATAGTAATAAATTTAGCTTGTAATTCTCTAGTATTAGTAGGATCACAATGCCATTGTGTAATATTAGCTTTCGAGTTAAAATTAATTTGTGTTTGAATCATTTTATTTTTTTCAAGAGTTTTGGATGAATAATTAGCTAAATGTCTAGATAAATGACTTGTACCACCAAAAGCTTTGCATGAGAAGACTACATTGAAAATGTTGTAGTAGACCCTCTCCACTATAGTACCATCTCCTAGCTCTTTCAGTCTTTATTGTAAACTTCAACCATAAAATTGACCTTCTTGATTTAGCAACATTAGTTGAAGTTGATGCTCCACCTTCCATAGTTTGAGCCTGAGAGTATTGTTGTTCTTGCTCAAAATCATCACCAACACCGACAGTGCTATTGAAGATGAAGTCGTTGAAGTTGTATGCCAATTTTGTAAAGAATTTGACTTGGAGAGTTGAAGAAAGTTAAAGCCTGAAAGATGAACTTTGTATTTTGTAAAAAGAGAGAAGATTGAATGAACATGAATTGTGAAAAAAACTCTAACCTTCTTCTCTATTTATAAAATTTTCCACCACCATTCCTCTCTCCCTTTCATCCCTTCTCTTCTCTCTTTTTCCGTTGGTTTCAACTTTCGTTTTTTACGAACGTTATTTCAAGCCTGAAAAACGAACGTTCGTAAAACGTTCATTTTTTAACGTTCAATTTAGAAGGGTTACGGGTTATGGGCTGGCCCAATCTGAGCCCATAATATTGTTATATTTTCCTTGTGTTTTCGTGACATGATTCTCGTACTCTGATACCATTTTACTTCTCTCCAAGACGATTCTTTTGACGAGATCTTACATTCCCTTTGGAAGAGAGGCTACCAAACGCGCAACAACCGCACCAACCTCATGGCGTCGAACGGAACAGATGGCGGCGGCGGATGGAAGTTCTCCCCCAGCGAAGACCTCTTAAGCGGAAGTTTTTTCTCCCTCTCTGGATAGAGACACCTTCTCTCTATTTGCTTTCACAGAGTATTGAATTTGAGATTCAATTGGGATGCTCTATATGAGATTGGGATGTCTTGAAGTGCAACTTGGACCTCTTATTTATCGTATTCGATCTGGAGTTACATGTTTAACACGTTCATCCACTTTTTCCATAATTTCATGATCTCATGTCTTTTTGAATTTTGAAATGTCCATGTTCATCATGTTCTTGCATGAGTCCCACATTCTCCTATCATAGATCCATCAAGAATGCTCTTTCTAGAGAAACATAGAGTTTTCCTTCTAAGTTGTCGTTTTAGTTGAACACTTACCTTGTAATGCTTGTAAAAACTCGAACACTTATTTGATAACTTTTCAAATTTTTTACTTGCAAAACACATAACTAAAAAACAAAACTTAACATTTTGTTAGTTACTTATAAAACTCAAATAGTTATCCGATCTATGCATAAAAGCTCGAATAGTTATCTAATTCTTCAATTTCTTTAAAGTATTCACATGGAAGACATGTGAAAACTTAAGATATTTAAAAACACATGTGTAGATAACTATAACTATATGAGTTTTTAATATAACTCTTCGACTAACCCAAAACGTTAACTATAACTATACAACTTTTCAAAAATCTGTTAACGTTTAATTATACAACTAAGGTAAAAACTTATACTTAGACTTATTTAGATCTATTTTCAAGCTAAGTAAAATACTCATCATCAAAACAAAAATTCCTAACAAAAAACTTTAACTATTTTTCCCAAGATAAAGCAACCTCTGTCTTGGATTCTTTTTGAGAAACTTGAGTACCTTGTAAGCTACATCAATACATGCCTTTGTTAGTGTTTTTATCTGTTGACTGAGCTGATTGACCACATATGACCTTGTCACAGTTGCATATAACAGTTTTCTCACCAAATTTCTATAGACTGCAGGATCTTCAAGAGCGTCATAACCATCTAACTTTAATTGTTGGTCCACAGGAGTATTTGATGGCCTAGCAGCCAATAGGCCTACTTCTTTTAGGATGGCTAAGATTATTTTCTTTAACAAATTTGGATTCCCTACTTGTTTGTCATCATTACAATGCTTAGAAAATAGTTCATAAGACTTAAGACTTTGATATAACATTGTTGCTGCAGGAACACTTGTGATAACTTCATTGTTACTAATAACTAATAGATCATCCACATACATATATATATAGCAAGCTTCGGTCGAATCGAAGAAGAATAAAAAATAAAAATAAAAAAAGTTATGCAAACTTCGGTCGAACCGTAGTTAATCTTCAGTCCGACCGAAGGATAAAAAATAAAAATAATCGAAAGGAAGAACAGTTAAAGATTTCACTATATTTCATAGAAGAATATTATTGACTATTGTATTTAAAATGATATTTTTGTTCAATACTCTTGTCCTTACACTCCCCAATGGAATGGGAAAGCTAAAAGGAGACAGAACTATTGTAGATCTTGGTCTTTGTCTTGTGGCTTAAAGTAATGTTCCCAAAGTCCTTTAGAATGAATACTTTCATCATGCTGTTTATCTTATGAATAGAAGACCATCTAAAGTGCTTGAAAATCTCTCTGGTAAGGTTGTTTCTCCTTTCTTTGCTTTATATAATTGTCATCCTGATTATAATGTGCTTAAATCTTTTGGTTGTGAATGTTTTCCTTGTCTAAGAGATTATACTAAAAACCTAGATCTACTTCTTGTGTTTTTATAGGTTATCATCCTAAATATAAAGGCTTTAGATGTTTGGATCCTAAGACTAATCGTGTGTTTATAAGTAGACATGTGATTTTCAATGAACGTTTGTTTCCTTATAAAAACCATTGTACATTTAATAATCAATATAGTTATCCCTCTAGTGAGAAACATAACTTTCATTTTTCCCATGCTAATACTGTTCCTGTTCAAGACACTAATAGCATGACTAATATTTGTATTGATAATGATATGTCTGTCAACTCTAGAATTGAAAAAGACATTTCTATTGATTCCCATTCCACAACCGGCAATGATAATTCAAAACACTGGTGTCTGGACCAGATCAAAGTCTAGAATAACTAAGCCCAATCCTATGTATACTTTACATACTCCATATTCTGCCATACCTTTTGTTCCAAAAAATATTCAACAGGCTCTAGCACACGAGGGGTGGAATCATGCAATGCAAGAAGAATTAGAGGCTATCAAGAACAACAGAGTTTGGAATTTAATTCCAAAAACAAAAGGTATGCATATCTTAAGATCTAAATGGATTTATAAAAGCAAACTAAATGCAGATGGATCTCTTCAACGATTAAAAGCCAGATTGGTTGCTGTTGGAAATCATCAAGTGGAAGGGTTAGATTTTAATGAAACATTTTCTCCTATTGTAAGACCTGCCACTATGAAAATTGGTTTGTTAGACAATTAGATGTTAGAAATGCATTTTTACATGGTGATTTAAAGGAAGATGTGTTTCTTTATCAACCTCCTGGGTTTATTGATAAAAAATATCTTGATCATGTCTACAAGTTAAACAAAACCCTTTATAGTTTAAAATAGGCACCTAGGGCCTGGTTTGAAAATTGTAGTACTTTTTTGTTTAATTTTGGTTTCAATTCATGTCTTAGTGATCGTTCGTTGTTTGATTACAAAAAGGGTGAGGATTTGATGTATTTGTTGTTATATGTTGATGATATCATTCTTACTAATAATTCTAATAGTTTAATTGAAGAATTTACTCAAGCAGTTACTTCTAAGTTTGCTAAGAAAGATTTAGGTCCTCTTCATTATTTTCTTGGAATACAAGTCTCGTCCACATCCATAGGTATGCATTTATCTCAATCACAGTACATTTATTCCATTCTTAAACGGACAGGTATGGAAAATTGTAAAACTGTTAAAACACCTCTTCCTGCAAAATTAACTCAATTTTTGTTAAGACTTAGTCAACCTTTTACTAATATCAACTATTATAGAAGTATAGTAGGAAGTTTACAATATCTCACTTTTACTCGTCTTGATCTAGTTTTTCCTGTCAACATCTTAAGTCAATCTATGCATGCTCCTAGCTACTACAATCATTTTGATCTTCGTTGGAAAGTCCCTCTCCTTGCATGCTTCGTTTTGGCAACACACCTAATCTTTCCCATTCAAAGGTGGGTGTTTGTGTTTTCCTCTTCCACACCCACCATCACCAAACAAATTAACTCCACGATCTCTCCCTTGTGCAACTTGCAACTTGCATTAACGATAGAATGGATTTTCAAGTTCACTGTAATTAACGTTGGTCATGCAATCCTGCCCTGCAAGATAGGCATGTAGATGAGGGACGTCTTTGATGAAGGGCCAATCCAAGCCAATGTCCCGTGGACACAATCTTCGAAGAAGCTGCACCTCACCTGTTCCAATACACAATTTCCGGAATGAATACGTGCTGGATAATGCATTGCTTAACCATGAGGGTATAGCACCAAGTTTCACATCCTCTAATTCAACATTTTCCAAAGAATTGAGATTCCCCGCGCCTTGCATTGATGAGAAAATTTGTGATGAGTAACCTTTTGAGAGTTGGAAGCCCTGGAATCCTCTCAAGATCTTTGTCTCCTTTCAACTATAGTTGCACCAAGGAAGTAGCATGTCGCAGACCTTAGGGCATTTCACAATGTCTAAATAATTAAGGCAATGAAAGGGGGTTGTCCTACCATCTTCATCATCCTTTGCTCTATCCTAGTGTCATTCTTTTAATTCTGAAAAATTCTCTAGTCTCATTGATTTCAACTTGACGAATGGACGGAAATAGGTGCTAGTTGATCTGTCTTCTCTCCCACAGAACTCAGGCCTGACTTTTTGAATGCTTGAAGCTTTAGAAATTCCGAGAACTTCAAGTTAGGGCAATTCTCCAAATACAGGAAGTCATTGACAGTATTTACAACCATGAATATACAACTATACCAGATTATTTAGGAAATGCCATTTGAACATGACATCCAATTCGAAAGATTACGTCCATGGAAATTTTGAATAACAAGATTCAACAAGTTAGAAGGAGGATGAAGCTCCTCAAAGATCTCTTTGACTCTATTGTTGTCCTCAACGCTAACATTTTCTTTATGCGTCCAACCAAGATGTAACTCTTGAAGATGATTTTTTCTCACCAATTCCGTTGACCTGGCCTCCTCCAAAGATTGGTTTTGTTGTAAATTCATTATACAAAGACACCTCAACAAATTCAAACTTTGAATTTCTCCTAGCTTTGCTTTATTCTCTTTTTCTGCAACTTTAAATATTAATTTTTCAAGTTTTTTCAATCTTCCCAATCCTTTTGCCATTTCTATTGGATCCCAAACATTCCTGTTATCTAGTAACATGAGATTCTGTAACCTAGTGATGCTTGTAGGGTATTTCCTGAGGAATTCAAATCCTTCAACAAGTAGAAATTGTAGACTTTTCAAATAGCTGATTGATTCTGAAATAATTGTAATCTTACTGTAGCAAAGATCAAGATATCTGAGATGTAAGAGACATTTTATGGAATCTGGTATTGTCACTCTCATGGACAGGGTCACAACAAATGCCGTAAAATTAAAAAAGTGAAAAGCTCTCCCCTTTAATTTTAAAAAGCCGCACCTGCTAAAAAGATGAATTTGACAACAAGAGACCAAAATAAAACTTAAAACAAACAATATAGAAGGAATAAATCAATTTCAAATTCTTATTAGTAGAAAAATCAACAATCCACCCATTTCTAGAAAAACTAGACTAACAAAAATTCACACTAGCTAGCAATATCACAAAATATTATCTTGCTTCACATGCATACAAATATTCACAATCACCGTATAATTTACAAACATACATCCTTTAACAAGAAAAGATGATCCTGCTCTCTGTCTACAAAGTATAATTTAACATGACCTCTCTAATTCACGCCTTACCTGATGCTTTACAAGAAAACCTAAAAGAAATATCCAAAAAGAGTGAGCAAATGTCCAATAAGTCATCCATCCATTAGCCGACTAAATTAAATAAATGACAATATGTTGCAATAAGAAAATTTATAAACATAAAATGCATATAGTTTAACCAAATCAACAATCCCTCAATTTTACCAAATAACCAAGGAGACTAGGCCAACCGCACACATTTTCCAAATTCTCTCATTCATTTGATTAGCAACGACTGCAACAGCAAGATCAAGTGCAATTGCATATCCTCCCCTACAGTAAGGTCAAGTACGATTGCATATTTTCTCTTGCAGTAAGGTCAGATAGTCACATACCATTTTGTGACCGAACTGTGGATACCTTAAGTTGTCTTGGAATAGGCTAAGGATATTGTAGACACCCAAATCTCAACTCCCCTTTTAGGAACTATATTTTTCACTATTGCAACCCCCGAGGTGTACACTATCATTGCGCTTATGTAATTGTGCACCTCTGCCATCTAGAGTAGTGCTAGATGGCCTTAGCCTTGTTTGGGTGTGTGACCACTACTAGTCCTTCCATGGAGTTTACTCCATCTAACCTTATGGTTAGGGCCTCTCTATTCCCTGATTGATTGATCCTTTGGTCGAATTGTCAATCAGAGCTTTCGATTGTCCGAATCAATCTTAGATAATCTAGGCCGTCCATTCAGCCCCTATCTTGTTTGGCACATCTTGAGATGTTGAATCAGTCGTCTGATCACATATTCATGATCGAAGCACCTTGGATTGTATAGATACACTATTCGATCGATATTGACGCATGCTGATCACCTGATTCTGCCCTAGACGATCACAACCGTCCGTACAAGGTGTTTTGACTTTGAATCCATCTCGTCTACCATTGAGTACTGTTGATCATCCAGATATGATCAATGCCCCTCGGGTTGACCGATCCTTCAATTGGATCGTCGATCGCGCTCGTGATCTTCTCAAATTAACTCTAGGGAATTCTAGCCCTCCATTTGGGTGAGGAATGAGAATCTCACTCATCCGGCTAAAGATTGAGAAATTCGATCATAGGATAAGGCTCATCTCCTCCCTGATTGACCAACCCTTCAATCGGATTGTCAATCAGGTCTCCGGATTGTTCGAGATCAACTTAGACAATCTAGACCGTCTAGTTGAGGATTTGACTTCTCGAGGCCATTTCAACATCCTACAAGTCGAATTTGCCAAAACGGAGGTTGAATTCGGACTCAGCATGTCTGAATTACCTAGGAGGGACATATGTGGGATGCATGTTTATGGTCGTAAGTCCAACATCAGTCTTCTCTTCCTTCTTTTCTAAAGTTTATCAATTCTAGCATCCCCTCTTTTCTTGAAATTCCCATGTTCTCTTTCTTTTCCAGAAATTTCTCACACTTTTTAAGTTTCTCGAGACTTTGCACTTGCTTCCAAATATATATACATAGAAAGACTCCACTTTTGATGAAAACACCGACCGTACGATCAAGTGAACATGAAGCGAGCAATATTAGAATAAGTGCGTGAGAAGAGAGAAGAGTGATCGAGTAGTGTGAGGGAGACATACAACTAGTAAATTTATATTCGTGGAATATGAAACGTTTAAAAAACTCCCGTAATGATGGACAATCTAAAGAGATGCACAAGCTTAGGTAGAATTGAATAAAATCGTTGCATGCATTGCATCCTACTAGTTTGAGTCTTGCATCCTCATTGGTTTGGTCACTGATCGATGGTAGTGTGCTCAATTGCATTACTTAATCGATGTTTTGTCCTGACCTATTAAAATTAGGTCCATATAATCTAGGTCTACTTAGTGTTTATTCCTACTCCCTACACGAGTGAAGAATGTCTTACATGACTATCTTCTAAACTGTTTGTTCTTTTCTTCTTAAGCCCTCTCGCCTATTCTTCTTCCTAATTTTCCCTTCTTATGTTATACACTTAGAGATGTATCTACATCCAATACACTTAAGTATCTGAGAGATCAACCCTAAGTTGGGTGCATTGGTTAGCTAATGTGCCTTATTCCCTTTAAGGCATGGATGCCATTTCACATGCATCTTCATTGCACTGTATTTAATGTTCTGTTAGTTTTTCCCTCCAATAGATTAGGTAGCGACTTCTTTTCGAGACGATCCTAAGCTATATTATTACTAATTCTATCATTATAATAAGTTTTTATTGCTTCATTATAAGGGTAACAATTTGTTAACATTAAATATAAAGAATTTTATTTATAAGGTACATCTATAGTAAATGTTTTATGTGGTAAGTCAAATCACATGCATCCTCTTCTTTTTGACATTTATCTCCACTATTAATATAAGCTATTGCACTTTTAATATTATCAACAAAAGGTTTTATTTCTTCTATACCAATTTAAACTATAAAATTAATTATGTGATATATACATTTTTGGTGAATTAAAGAAAAACCATATGGTGGATTTAATTTATTTCTAAACATGGGAATAGTTGCACTATTATTAGAAGTACTATCAAAAGTAATACTATCTATTTTGTCTTTAATACCAAAAATTTCAAAAATTCCCACAATATGTGAGAAGATATTATTAACATTATGGGAATGAGTTATTCTTCTAAATCCTATTAATCTTTTTTGTAAAGTTCAATTTTGATCAATAAAATGTGTAGTTATAGCAATATATCTATGCTTAAATCTACCCTCCTAAATACCAGAAGTACATGCTATTAATGTATTTATACTACCCATTACATCAATTAATTCTATTTTAAGTTTATCATAAACATCAACAATATCTTTTCTAGTTGTATTCTTAGAAACATGTTTAAATTGTGAACAATATGCTTGTGAAATATATTCTTCAAGATATTCGCTAGCACCAAAATTAATAGGTAAATATATTCTTCAAGATATGCTTGTGAAATATATTCTTCAAGATATTCTTCAGACTAGGACGCACTAGTCCTTGTTGGATCAGTTGTTCGACTTGTGACTGAAGGATCGCAGCCTCCTTGGGGCTCATTCTGTAGTGCGGTATATTTGGAAGTTGGGCTCCAGGGATGAGGTCATAGTTCCAACATCAACCGCTTTGATTCATAAGCTTGTATGGTAAGTTATAGCATAAGGGTTCTCGTTACGATCATTTTGTAACCACCATATAAACTCGGTAGCAGAGAAATGTCATTTTGGTTTCTTCTTCGTTTAATATACAAAATTTGCTCGTGTAGAAGATGTGTGTTGATACATACTTCCAATTGTAATTATTTATTTACATGCAATGATAGGACTTTCCAAAGAACCACGCCGAATTCCTCTTATTTCCTATTTGAAAATTAACTGTCAATATCAATACAAATTCAAAAAAATGCTGTGTTTCAATACCCCATGCAAGGCAAAAGATAGAGCTCGCGGAGAACATGTAAATCACTAATTTGCCAAAGATAAAAGAACATGTAAATCACCAGTACACGACGCTTATATCTGTAATACACTTTGTTGAACGTAAAAAGGATGATCAACATAAGCCAACTCTAATCTTTTTCTAAAAGGAAGCAAGGAGACCACAGCTTGTGCATTATGAATACAAGTTAAGCAGTCCTGAGGTGTATCCAATGCATCAATTCTTAACCGCCCATCTACTAGACACTGCTTGATGTTTTTTGTGGCTAGCTAGCTTTGTAGAAAAATCTGACTTCTCAATCGTCTGATTTGTATACCAAGAATGATTCAGTTCTGCTGTAAGCGGCTGCAAAGGCCCTCCCAGCAGAAGTTGGCGCAGAGAATGCACAATCAGATGGTGCTAACTTCTTGTTCGCAATGAAGTTCTTCCTGGATAAATGTTAAGATAAGAATGAATTTGATTAGTTAAACATCAGATTACTCACCACAATAAATAATAGAAAAGATAAATAGTACCTTGCGGCATCCAATAGCCGCTTAGCAACCCGTTTCCTTCGCTGGGAAGGAGCAACCCATATGACTCGAACACCACAGACGGCCGGGACAGCTTCCTCCTCATAAGACGTTCCTCCGCTGTCCCACATATTCTGTTCAGCGGTCCTTGAAGAACTTTTTATAGATTCTCTACGGAAAGTGACATTTCCAAATTGCAATACAGATTTAGCTGTTTTTCTTGAGTTTGCATTACTTGACTCTGGTACCAGTTTAGTAGATCTGCTTGAATCCGAACTGGAAGACTTCGAGATTATCCTATGGGCTGTTGTAATTGGTTCTAAAACAAGACAACCGACGATCCTTTTCCTAGAAATGAAGAGATACGTCTGAGGAAGAAAGTGAGAAGCATGCATAATAAAAATGTCATGGAGTAAGAATTCAACCCAAAAATCACCTTGCAAAGCTTGTGAAGAAACCACTCATTTGCCAAAAAAAGGTCATTGGACATCACCCTTACCACCTCTTGGAGCTGTGAAATGATTGGAATATCATTAGGAAAAAGAACCAGGAATTGAGCTTAATAAATGCAATTAAATTGGAATACAATCTCAAAGATGAAAAATAAACATAAGTCAGCGCCTTTGATAGCCTATGACTCATAGCCAGGATGTCACAAAGTCATCCAGAGAGATTCATAATGTGCATCAGATATACGAAAAATCTAGCTAGTTATTAGCTAAATAGATAACAAAGTGACTAAAGAACCTTGTGCTTTTGACCAGGAGGATCACCGTCCAAGACTACTATAATACGTTCTTCAATTGTCTCACTCTTAGGCATTGGGACGATTCTTTCATTGTTCCATCCCTGATGAAATTTTTCATTGAGAAATTTGGAAAGAAAGAAAAAATTGAGACTACTACTAAAATGAACAAAGCAACCCACCTTGAAAAAGATACCCAGGTAGTAATTTTTATGGAAAACCTTGTGAGCCTTTTCATCTCCAAGTGCATAGCTCAACCCGCACACATCACAAAAGTGGAGAAGGAAACTAGACTGACCAAGTTCCAGATAATACTGCGCATAACTCCTTTTCTTATTTGTGACGTTGGGTAAAGGATCTGGTCTTCTTGAAGACATCGCCGAGGCACCTCTGTGTATTCCCTTGTCATATTCATCGGACGTGCAAATCTGAAAACCATCACTGTCATAATAACCATAGAATGATACATTAGCTACAGTTCCCAACCATCCTAACTGAACATAAAAATCAATCAGAGTAGCTTTCATCAAATAATACCCATACGAAATTCAAGAGTCAAAAAAGCCAAGTCTGGTGATGGATAACAAACATACTCTGAAATGCTCACCCAGAATCATTAATTGAGCAACAGAAAAGTAATGTGTAATTTGAAGCTCTCTTCCTTCAATAAAAGTAATATGTAATTGCAGCCCTCTTCCTTTCACGAGCTACAATCCCACTGGAAAAAAAGGTATTCAAAAAACAAGAAAAAAGGGAACGAGAACTTCTACATAGAATGCTAGAAGAATTACCCGAATGGCTAAATCCCTAGTTCCCAGCATTTGTGCATTTCACTCCATGACTTTCATCAAAAGAGAGAGCACGAATTCAAATAATAGAACATGACATAGCAGCATAAAAAACAGCACAACAAACAACATACTCCACTTGAAAATACATCCTTTTGTTCCCAACCTGGTTTATCGAAGGTACCATTTCAAACTTGGGTTGTTGAGCTCTCGTCTTCTGTAGGTCACAAGAACATCTGGCTCAGGACTTCCTGAGATGTCCATCTCCTCCACCTGATCCAGAGGTGGAAAGGAGCCCCGGGCATTGTTGGCAGTCATCTGGAAGAACTTGCTGATCTTGGTCTGCATGATCAACACTACCAACCAAGATGGAGAGTTCAAGGTCGTGACTGAGCAAGAGAAACGTGATGGCAGGAGGTGAAAACTGGTCTCGTAGAGATGGAAAACAGAATAGAAATCACAATCAATAATAAAACTAATTAAATAGAATAATTGACAGTTTATTACAGATAACCAGTTTGAAAGAGCTATTTTTTACACATTTTGCGGTGTTCTTATTAATGATGTTTATGGGTGAATTATAGACTTCAATATGACATTTCAGATCTGTTTAGTTAGCAGCTTGTAATTTTTCCTTTGAATTTCATCCTTTCCAGTTTTGTTCCAGAAAAACACCAAGAAAAGCAGCTTCATTTGTCATTCCAACAAAGCAGTTTTATTCCCGCAGCTTGTAATTCCTCCTCCTTTCAATTTCTGCTTCAGATCTGTTTATGATTTATATATTCGAACCTTCATTGTATTTTTATATAAAATAAATAAATAGGTATTTGTGCAGGTGTTAGAATTAACAGAAATTGTATGATTAAAACCTAAATTTACATGGATATTAATGTCATTAACTTCAACATTCATAATAATTTTTAAAATAATAATTACCATATTATTATTTAAATAAATGTATGGCTCCAAAAATAGATGATGTATTTTGCTAACACTTTGACTGACAATTCTGGCAAGAATATTTAAAATGCAGGATGATAAATCAAATTAGAAAAAAGACAAACAGATTGAATGATCCCATGGACATTTAACATAACACAACTCATGCTGACTAAACTTGATATTTCTAAGTATACCATGGATAAGTGATAAGAAATCATACAACGATTGTTAGCAGAACTTAAAGAAGCATACAAATCATGCGGGCGGGCCAAAAAAAAGGTCAGATTCATAAGAACACAAAGGAAATCTTAGCGCATCCAAATGGCAGAGCATTACCTTAACGACAATGGAGGCGGCGAGCTACCAAAGTGACTTCGACGACGGTTTCTAACACCTCTCTTCAACATGGAGCATCTAACATGCATGGCTTGCCATCATCTCTTACACAATTAAGATAAATAAGTATATAAATGTCCAAAAATATACTTAAATATAAATATTTAAAGATTTAAAATTAAACATTCAAGTGAACAATGCCTCAAAGAGGAAGAGAACAACACAGGACAGAAAGAAAAAAGACCCAACACAAATGGAACAAATATCGGAGGTTTTGATTTTTGCATCATTATCTTAGCTATCATGGAACGTGGAAGCCAAGTTGATGTAATACAAAATTGTTGCACCGAAAGGAGGATGAAATAAGCCACATCTTTTTATTTGTCATAGTGTGCACAATACTGAAGGAAAAAGAAAGTTAGATTTTACCGACATATAAATACCTAGAAAATTACCTTTACCGTTTCATGATTTCCGACCTTCTCCCATTCGGAAATCGACCTCCCCTCGAGCCTGACGCCCCCATCTCGACCTGTGAAGTCGAAGAACATTCGTCGCGTCGCCTGAAACCGACTCTTCCTCGTCGCATCCGTCGCTGCCGCAGCCCTCCTGCCCGTCGCTACTGTAGCCCTCTTGCTTGCCCGTCGCTCGTCGCTACTGCAGCCCACCTGTCGCATCTCGCTCTCGCTCGTCGCACTAAACCCTCCCGTCGCTACTGCAGCCCTCCTGCTCGCCCGTCGCTGCCGTAGCCCTCTCGCCGCATCTTCCTCGTCGCGTCCGTCGCTGTGGTAGCCCTTCCTCCTCCACCTCCGCCATTTCACGTCTTGCTCAGGTACAATTCCTCTTCTTCATTTTTTTTTGTACTTGCTTGTGAGTGAAAGGAAAGCAGGAGATCGGACTTTCAACATTTCCTTTGGATTAATATTCGTGATGTTTAACACTTCTTATAATCTTCATGATAATGTATTTCTGTGTATTACTCCAAACAGTGCCTAGTAATGTTGCTTATATGGCATATCATCTATCATTGCTTGTATGACATATAACAGTTCAAATATGAAAAGAGAGATGGTTAGCATACAAAATGAGATGGTTGGCATACGAAAAGAAATGTTTGCATGGTAAAAGAAGTCTGAGTCTTCTTTAGATGAAGTTATTGCAGCAATATTTGATATTGAAGATCTATTTGTGAATGATCGATATAAAGTTATTTAATTATTTTAAAAGTAAAAAATTAGTAAAATATTTCTATCAATTCTAAAAGAAATACGACAAGGATGGTTAAAGTTTCATTTAGAAAAGATGAAATACTAAAGATGATTTACATGTTTGTTTTTTGTATTAGATGTATTATGTAACTACTTTTTGTTTGGACTTGAAATGTGGAATGATATTATGTTAGATGTTTGTTTATCATATTTTGTTATATTCTATTAATTGTAGAATGATTTCATGTATTATGTTTATTTGTATTACAACCTTGTAATATGTTTGAACATGAAATTTTGTAGGTGACGATGAATTTTGAAGATCTTAGAGCTCATATTCTTGGCATAATTACATACTTCCTCTCATTCAGGTTCATAGAGCTACAGCCAGATTATTCAGCCAGAGTCAGTGAAAATTGTGTGGTTTCATATTCATTCCTTAATGATATTTTCTTATCAAAACAAGAGCTAAAGCGTTTGGTGGTGCACTTTTAATTAAAATATATTTATTTTTAAACGTCCATGTCATTGGCAAAGATGACTTTTCTAACTTGGAAAAGTCACGGTAGGTTCTGCGATTGCGATATTAAAAATTATTGACCATCGTCGAAAGAATGAGCCCTTGAATTCTACCAAATTTTATATGGACTTGATAAGAAAAAAAGACCTGATAAATCTGTTCTCTTTTACTTCTTTCGAGAAGGATATGATTAAATTAATTAAGTTGATTTGATTTTCTTTTATCTTATTTCCAGTTGATGTAATACGTAATTTATTAGTAATAAAATTATTTCTTAACTTATTTATTTTTGATAATGATAGTAATCTTTTTGTTTTCTAATTTACAAGAAATAAAAATTATGATGTTGACACAAGTATTGAGCTTCTTAACTTCTGAAAGTTCGATGAAATGCAGGGATGGAAATTATACATCCTTTCTTTCTTAATTACCGGCTTTAAAATTCAAAGCTCAGAAGTTTCCTACTGCAATTTCCAACAAATTTCAGTGAAAGTTGACAGGAGAAGAAGTCCCCTACACAGAAATCTTTATTTATTTTCTAAATTTTTGAAATATCACAAACGAATGGCACAAATCTCTCTTTGACGTCAAACTAAAAAATAATTTCACTTGACTTAAAGACTTGAAAGTTTATAAATTAATATTGGTTGAAGCACATGGCTCACAAGTCACATTTACTGGTTCATGGAAGGAAGAATGACTGCTTCCTCACACTACTTTCAGATGGTTTTGGTGCTCGTGTGGTGGATGCAGATCTTGTTCTGTGACACCAGTAGCGGTTGTATCGCAGTGGAAAGAGAAGTTCTCATGCAGTTCAAGCTTGGACTTGACGATCCGCAAGGTAAACTTCGCACCTGGACAAATACCACTGGTGATGATTGCTGCAGGGGTTGGAGGGGAGTTGGGTGTGACGACCAAACCGGTCACGTTGTGGAGCTCAACCTTCGTGGCATGAATTTGAGGGAGGGGGGGGTCAGAGGTTGCGAGAACCTCCATGAACCCACCTTATGCCACTTGACACGTTTACGACGTCTGGACTTCAGCTCCAACAATTTCAACAACTGCACCATTCCATCCTTCTTGGGTTGCTTTGCGGAGTTGAGGTATCTAAACCTTTCTAATTCATATTTTCAAGGACTCGTACCTTCATCGCTTGGAAATCTCTCCAACTTACTCCAACTCGATCTTTCTTCTTCGAATACAATCTACTATTCTCCATCTGGTTCTCATCTCAAAATTCACGATACGAGGTGGTTTCGACGACTTCACTCTTTGCAATACATCGACATGAGCTTCTCCCAGCTTGGTAATTCATCATCTCGTTGGATTCAATCCCTTGGTGAATTGCCTTCTCTATCCACCTTAATATGTTCTCACTGTTTCTCGGGGGGTCACGTTCCAACATTCAATGAATCAATGCAATCACTTCAAGAATTAGTTCTTTCTAGGAACAAATTTAATGGATCTATTCCCACCTTTTTTGGAAATTTAGTTTCATTGCAAAAATTGGATCTTTCTAAGAACAAATTCAATGGATCTATTCCCACCTTTCTTGGAAATTTAACATCGCTACAATCTTTACATCTTTCAGGCAATAACTTCAATGGATCTATTCCCACCTTTCTTGGAAATTTAACATCACTACAATCTTTAGATCTTTCTTGGAACAAATTCAATGGATCTATTCCCACCTTTCTTGGAAATTTAACATCACTACAATCTTTAGTTCTTTCTTGGAACAAATTCAATGGATCTATTCCCACCTTTCTTGGAAATTTAACATCGCTACAAACTTTAGATCTTTCAGGCAATAACTTCAATGGATCTATTCCCACCTTTCTTGGAAATTTAACATCGCTACAATCTTTAAGTCTTTCAGGCAATAATTTCAATGGATCTATTCCCACCTTTATTGGAAATTTAACATCACTACAATCTTTAGATCTTTATAGCAATAATTTCAATGGATCTATTCCCACCTTTCTTGGAAATTTAATATCACTACAATCTTTAGATCTTTCAGGCAATAACTTCAATGGATCTATTCCCACCTTTCTTGGAAATTTAATATCGCTACAATCTTTAGATCTTTCAGGCAATAACTTCAATGGATCTATTCCCACCTTTCTTGGAAATTTAGTTTCATTGCAAAAATTATATCTTTCTTCAAACAACTTCAATGGATCTATTCCCACCTTTCTTGGAAATTTAGTTTCATTGCAAAAATTACATCTTTCTTCAAACAAATTCAATGGATCTATTCCCACCTTTCTTGGAAATTTAACATCACTACAATCTTTAGATCTTTCAAGAAATAACTTCATTGGATCCATTCCAAAATCACTTTGCAACCTACATTTGCTCTATCGTCTAGGCTTAGAAGGGAATGATAACATCAATGGTGCTAAATTCTCAAAATGTTTATGGGGATTGTCAAAGCTGCGATCGTTGTACCTTGAGGGGCATGATTTCAATCTATCAGAATCTCATTTCGTAAACATGAGTCAATTGCGGTATCTTAGCTTGAAATCAAACTCATCATCGACATTCCACGTATCCTCTTCCAATTGGGTCCCACCATTTAGTCTACGAAGTTTATCTATTCAATCGTGGAGAGTGGAGCCTAATGAATCATTCCCTACATGGATCCGTACACAAAAAGAACTTGATTATCTTGTCCTGTCAAATGTTGGCATCACTGGAAGCCTTCCAACATGGATTTGGAATTTCTCTTCCTCTCTTCGCTTGTTGAAGGTGACTTCCAATGACATTGATGGGGAAATACCAGATGCCACAAACTCCAGTAATCAATTACAAATGATTGATTTGAGTTCCAACAAATTTAAAGGTAACATACATATCTGATCACCCTTCTTTCCATTTGAAAGTAATAGATTGCCATATTTTTTGTTTACCTTGCCTAATTCAATCTCTTCATGGTCTGCTATTTCTAGGATCTAGGTGGTTATCTACCGTCTCAAAGATGACGTCTACATTGTGGTACTTGTTTCTTTCCAACAACACAAATCTATTTGGTAGCATCCCATCGTCGCTGTGTGAAGTGCAAGATTTGAGGGTATTGGACTTGTCTAAAAATAATTTCTCTGGAGAGATTCCTCATTGCATGATGAAAGTGAAAAAAATTCTTGATTTGGGAAGCAACAAATTCAACGGCACATTTCCTACGATACTGGAACATCAGAATTGTACGTTGGAATCATTGCATTTGGAGAATAATCAACTTCATGGAAATCTACCAACATCCTTGGGTAAGTGTAGGAATTTGACGGTCCTTGATCTTGGTGGAAACAAGTTCACCGGATCAATACCGTCTTGGATAGTAGAAAGCATGCAGTCTCTAAAGATTCTACGCTTGACGTCAAATAGACTTTATGGGAATATTCCACAATCATTGTCAAGGCTGCAATCACTTCAAGTCTTGGATCTTGGAAATAATAATTTATCAGGATCCATACCAAATACTATAGGAGATTTCAAGGCAATGACGATTTTAAACAAGTCAAAACAGTCAATCTTCTCTCGTACTGCTGCTTATTACAAAGAATCTGTGACAATAGAGATGAAAGGAGGATCATACGCTTATGTTGACAAGATGCTTTCACTAGTCACAAGCATCGACCTCTCCAATAATAACTTGTCAGGAGTTATTCCCCAAGAATTTGGTGATTTACGTGGCCTGCGGAATTTGAATTTGACAGGAAATCAATTGACAGGTAGCATCCCAAGGACACTTGGTAGATTCTTGAAGTTGGAAGCACTGGATCTATCAAGAAATAAACTCTCTGGGCAAATTCCACGAGAGATGACGAAGATTACAACATTGTCTCACTTGAACATGTCATATAACAACTTCTCAGGTCGTATTCCCGCAGGCAACCAGTTCTCAACATTTACTAATGAGTCCTACAAAGGAAACCCCAATCTAAGAGTATGTGGGCTTCCATTTTCTAAGAGTTGTGAAGAAGAGCAAAATCCAAAATCAAAGAGTGATCAGAACAAGGATGACGACGACGACAAAGAGAAGTTCTGGCTTTGTATGACTGCAGTTCTTGGTTTTATCGTTGGATTTTGGACATTCTACGGCATCCTTTTCTTTAAGAAGACATGGAGGTATCCTTATCTCCAATTTCTAAGTGATACCAGTGAGGTGTTACACATGAGGATTATTCGACCAATCAAGCGGATGGTGAAGTGATATTAGCAAGACAACCTCTAGTGTTGCTCATCTCAACTAGTATGCTTGTTATGTATGGGTAGTTATTTTTATTGATCTTTTTCTAATCCATCGTACTCGACATATACATATGGGAGGCTGATCGAATAATAATGAGGGTTGTTGGCATTGTTTAGTAACAATTTTCTAGTAATGGTGTGTATTTGTCCTTTTTGAAAAGAGACATGGTTACAAATGTCAGAGGATGCAAAGACCATTAGTTGTATCAAGGTTTTGCTCTCGTACCATCGTAAGTTAGCTGAGTTATTATATATGGCAAAAAGTTAACTTTTTTCTCTTAATTAATTATTCAACCTCTATAACTTGATGTAAGTTAATTATAATAGTTGGATATGTGGACATTCTTATGTCCGCGCCCGAATTAAAATCTTTGGTACTATTCCGACGAAGATCAATTCTTCTTCTTCTTCTTCTTCTTCTTCTTCTTCTTCTTCTTCTTCTTCTTCTTCTTCTTCCACTATCGCTGCTACTGCTGTGTTTAAATGGTTACTTAGAGAAAATATGTATACCTAAAAATATTTAAGCTTAAAACTTAGATATAAGAAACAAAAACCAATGTTTCACATTTAACAAATCATAAGTTAGGTGTAAGACCAGAATATCTAAGTTTAAAATTAGCTAAAACTTACAAATGAAGCTAAAAAGAAAAAAAGGATTAAATATATATATATAATAATAATATTAATATATATATATAAGAGGATTAAAATCATAACTTCGATACAAGGCAGAGATATCGAAGCTTAAAAGTTAAATGAAAGTAAAACTTAGATAAAATATAAAAATATCTAAGTTAATAGTAGAGGTGTCAATGGGCCGGGCCGGCTCGGCCCGCCCCAAAAAGTAACAGCCCGTTAGGGCTACGGGCCGGGCCAAATTTTTTTTTAATTTTTTTGGAACAGCCCGGCCCGGCCCGAAATTTTTTCGGAGCAGCCCCGCTCGGGATAATCCGGCCCGGCCCGTAGCCCGGCTCGCTTTTATAACTTTTTATTTTTTTATTTTTTTCAACTGTTTAACCGAAGGCTAACTTCGGTCCGACCGAATTGTTTTAGTTTTTTATTTCTTTAACGGTCTGACCGTATCTTTACTTCGGTCCAACCGAAATTTTTATTCTCTTTTTCGATCTGACCGAAGCTCGACATTTTTTTTTTTGAAATATGCAATATGTTAATTTTTTATTTTTTAATTTAATTTAAAATAATAATAAAAAATAAATATAAAAATTAAAAACTTCGGTCCAGCAGGAGAAAAAAAAAAACTTCGGTCCGACTCGCCACTCGGTCGAACCGAAGTAACAAAGTTTTAAAAAAAATCAAAAACTTCGATGTTCGGTCCGACCGAAGTTTAAATCATTAACTTCGATGTTCGGTCCGACCGAGTTTTAAAATAAAGTTAAAAAAAATCAAAAGCTTTGGTCGGACTAAAAACTCCGTTACTTCGAACCGAAGGTCTTTTTTTTCGGTCCAACCGAAGATTTTCATTTTTTAATATTTATTTTTTGATTTTAAATTAAAAATAAAAAATTCCAACGTTATCCGATAATCAATTCATCACGTTAACATCAATATCAAGACATCATCAACTCACCATTCATGATTCATCATCCATCAACACATTCAAACACAAGTCATAAAGTTAAAAAATTTATTTTATTTCTGAATTCAAATTAAAAATACATTATTTTTGTAATTATATCAAATATTTTTACATTTAATGTACATAATTATATTTAAATATTTTAATTTACAAATTCATTGATGAAATCTTCTTTCTGTTGCTGTCCACGAGCAAGCTCCTGGTCTTTAACACACATAAATGCTTCTAAAATATCATCTTTTAATCTTGCTCTTCTATTATCTAATATATCACCACTAATACTAAATGCCTATTCACATGCTATAGAAGAAGTTGAAATTGTAAGTAAATCTCTAGCCATTAATGATAAAACATGAAATGTGTGTTTTTGTGTTTTCCACCAATTTATTACATCAAAATCTAGAAAATCAAGATTATCTCTTATTAAATAACTATGATTAAAATTATTTAATTCTTTCCTATTTGTTATGTTAAAATCACTATATTCATCATCAAATATACTATAATCAATTATTGATGATGATGACCATTGTTGTGAAAAATAGGGCATATTTTGTGTTTGTTGCGTTCCATATTTTGTAACATACATATCAAACATATTATTTAAACTTTCTTCTACATTTTCAATTGTTACATTAACTTCTACATTTAAACAAGTTTGTATTACATTTATTAATTTTTTAACAACTTTTACTTTAGTCCTAGGATCTAAACAAGCACTTAATGTATATAAGAGAGGTATCTTATTCCAATAGTTTAAAAAATTTTCTTTCATTTAAAAGCTATAGGTGTAAAAAATGGATAATTACTATAATTATTAAAAACTCTTGCAATATTATATACGTGGTGGATTGCATAAACAGATATACAATAATATATTTCTGATAAATGTTCTATTGCATTATAAAATCGTTTTAAAAATTCAATAAAACAATTAGCTATTGCAAAATCATTTTCATCTAGTGGTATTGTACCATCATTTATTCTACCATTATAATAAGTTTTTATAGCTTCTTTATAAGGTAAACAATTATTTAACATTAAATATAATGAATTCCACCTATGAGAGACTTCCATTGTAAATGTTTTATGTGGTAATTCAAATGTATCACATACATGATTAAATTCTTGTTGCCATCTACCACTAGATAAAATGTAGCCTAATGTAGTTCTAATATTTTCTAGAAAAGGTTTTAATTCTTCAACACCTACTTGAACTATAAGATTAATTATATGACATATACATCTTTAGTGAAATAAATCAAAACCATTTGGTAGAGTTAATCTACTTTTAAACATAGGGATAGTTGCATTATTACTAGATGCATTATCAAATGTAATACTACCTACTTTTTCTTTAATTCCATAAAATTCAAAAATTTTCATAATAGTAGAAAAAATATTTTAAGCATTATGTGGATGATTTATTCTTCTAAATCCTATTAATCTTTTTGTAAAACCCAATTATCATCAATAAAATGTGTAGTAACATTAATATATCCTACTTTACTTCTACCCTCCCAAATATTAGATGTATAGATGTATTAACAGAACCTATTATATTAACTAATTCCATTCTAAATTTATTATAAAGTGCAATAACATCTTGCCTAGTTGTATTTCTAGAAGCTTTTTTAAATTGTAGACAATAAGCTTGTGAAATATATTCTTGAAAATGTTGACTATCACCAAATCTAATAGGTAAATTTTGAATAGTAATAAATTTAGCTTGTAATTCTCTAGTATTAGTAGGATCATAATGCCATTGTGTAATATTAGCTTTCGAGTTAAAATTAATTTGTGTTTGAATCATTTTATTTTTTTCAAGAGTTTTGGATGAATAATTAGCTAAATGTCTAGATAAATGACTTGTACCACCAAAAGCTTTGCATGAGAACACTACATTGAAAATGTTGTAGTAGACCCTCTCCACTATAGTACCATCTCCTAGCTCTTTCGTCTTTATTGTAAACTTCAACCATAAAATTGACCTTCTTGATTTAGCAACATTAGTTGAAGTTGATGCTCCACCTTCCATAGTTTGAGCTTGAGAGTACTTTGTATTTTGTAAAAAGAGAGAAGATTGAATGAACATGAATTGTGAAAAAAACTCTAACCTTCTTCTCTATTTATAAAATTTTCCACCACCATTCCTCTCTCCCTTTCATCCCTTCTCTTCTCTCTTTTTCCGTTGGTTTCAACTTTCGTTTTTTACGAACGTTATTTCAAGCCTGAAAAACGAACGTTCGTAAAACGTTCATTTTTTAACGTTCAATTTAGAAGGGTTACGGGTTATGGGCTGGCCCAATCTGAGCCCATAATATTGTTATATTTTCCTTGTGTTTTCGTGACATGATTCTCGTACTCTGATACCATTTTACTTCTCTCCAAGACGATTCTTTTGACGAGATCTTACATTCCCTTTGGAAGAGAGGCTACCAAGCGCGCAACAACCGCACCAACCTTATGGTTAGGGCCTCTCTATTCCCTGATTGATTTATCCTTTGGTCGAATTGTCAATCAGAGCTTTCGATTGTCCGAATCAATCCACCTTGTTCGTCGTAGATTCGAACTGTGTTCTTCTCATGGGCTTTGTTAACATGTCAGCCAGATGATTGCTTTTAGAAACTTGTCTTGTAACAGTAAATCCAGTTTATACTTTTTTTCTCTCACCAACTGGCAATATGTCTCTGTATGTTTGTTTACTCCTCCCATGATATACTGGATTTGCAGCTATATGTAGAGTTGCTTTATTATCACAAAGCGTTTTAATTGCATTCTCGAGTGGCATTTGCAGGTCATTCAACGGATAAGAAATCCATGTGGCTTCACATAGCCACTGCCATGGCCCTATACTCCACCTCTGCTAAAGACTGAGCCACTGCATTTTGTTTTTCTGTTTTTTCATGATATCAAAGAATCTCCTTGATAGATTGATTGCATACCTTGTGATGGATCTCCTTGTTGTAGGACGTCTGTCCCAAACGGCCTAACAAAAAATGAAAGTAGGATCAAAATAGCTTCACAAGAAGGAGGTGAATTGTGAATTTAAAAATTTATGCATTTAATCTCACAAAAAACACTGTAAAAATCTTTTTTTAACTAATTTTCTATTATGCACAAGATTTTTACAATTTATTACACAATAATGTATAATTTATAACACTTTCAGATTTTATCTTTGAGTAATAAAAATAACAACACAGAAAACTTACACCTTTTGATCTTTAATTTCACTACACGAAAAATTTCACTTTTCTTTCTCCAAATTTTTCCTTAGTAGTTATTAGAACCTTGCTCTTCTGAATTCCTCATTGATCTTCAGCTTTGATTCCTTCTGACCTTTAGCTTTTTAGATTAATCTCGTGTAGTTTAAGTATTTTTGACTATGTGGAAGTTTTTTCTCCCTCTCTGGATAGAGACACCTTCTCTCTATTTGCTTTCACAGAGTATTGAATTTGAGATTCAATTGGGATGTCTTGAAGTGCAACTTGGACCTCTTATTTATCGTATTCGATCTGGAGTTACATGTTTAACACGTTCATCCACTTTTTCCATAATTTCATGATCTCATGTCTTTTTGAATTTTGAAATGTCCATGTTCATCATGTTCTTGCATGAGTCCCACATTCTCCTATCATAGATCCATCAAGAATGCTCTTTCTAGAGAAACATAGAGTTTTCCTTCTAAGTTGTCGTTTTAGTTGAACACTTATCTTGTAATGCTTGTAAAAACTCGAACACTTATTTGATAACTTTTCAAATTTTTTACTTGCAAAACACATAACTAAAAAACAAAACTTAACATTTTGTTAGTTACTTATAAAACTCAAATAGTTATCCGATCTATGCATAAAAGCTCGAATAGTTATCTAATTCTTCAATTTCTTTAAAGTATTCACATGGAAGACATGTGAAAACTTAAGATATTTAAAAACACATGTGTAGATAACTATAACTATATGAGTTTTTAATATAACTCTTCGACTAACCCAAAACGTTAACTATAACTATACAACTTTTCAAAAATCTGTTAACGTTTAATTATACAACTAAGGTAAAAACTTATACTTAGACTTATTTAGATCTATTTTCAAGCTAAGTAAAATACTCATCATCAAAACAAAAATTCCTAACAAAAAACTTTAACTATTTTTCCCAAGATAAAGCAACCTCTGTCTTGGATTCTTTTTGAGAAACTTGAGTACCTTGTAAGCTACATCAATACATGCCTTTGTTAGTGTTTTTATCTGTTGACTGAGCTGATTGACCACATATGACCTTGTCACAGTTGCATATAACCGTTTTCTCACCAAATTTCTATAGACTGCAGGATCTTCAAGAGCGTCATAACCATCTAACTTTAATTGTTGGTCCACAGGAGTATTTGATGGCCTAGCAGCCAATAGGCCTACTTCTTTTAGGATGGCTAAGATTATTTTCTTTAACAAATTTGGATTCCCTACTTGTTTGTCATCATTACAATGCTTAGAAAATAGTTCATAAGACTTAAGACTTTGATATAACATTGTTGCTGCAGGAACACTTGTGATAACTTCATTGTTACTAATAACTAATAGATCATCCACATACATATATATATAGCAAGCTTCGGTCGAATCGAAGAAGAATAAAAAATAAAAATAAAAAAAGTTATGCAAACTTCGGTCGAACCGTAGTTAATCTTCAATCCGACCGAAGGATAAAAAATAAAAATAATCGAAAGGAAGAACAGTTAAAGATTTCACTATATTTCATAGAAGAATATTATTGACTATTGTATTTAAAATGATATTTTTGTTCAATACTCTTGTCCTTACACTCCCCAATGGAATGGGAAAGCTAAAAGGAGACAGAACTATTGTAGATCTTGGTCTTTGTCTTGTGGCTTAAAGTAATGTTCCCAAAGTCCTTTAGAATGAATACTTTCATCATGCTGTTTATCTTATGAATAGAAGACCATCTAAAGTGCTTGAAAATCTCTCTGGTAAGGTTGTTTCTCCTTTCTTTGCTTTATATAATTGTCATCCTGATTATAATGTGCTTAAATCTTTTGGTTGTGAATGTTTTCCTTGTCTAAGAGATTATACTAAAAACCTAGATCTACTTCTTGTGTTTTTATAGGTTATCATCCTAAATATAAAGGCTTTAGATGTTTGGATCCTAAGACTAATCGTGTGTTTATAAGTAGACATGTGATTTTCAATGAACGTTTGTTTCCTTATAAAAACCATTGTACATTTAATAATCAATATAGTTATCCCTCTAGTGAGAAACATAACTTTCATTTTTCCCATGCTAATACTGTTCCTGTTCAAGACACTAATAGCATGACTAATATTTGTATTGATAATGATATGTCTGTCAACTCTAGAATTGAAAAAGACATTTCTATTGATTCCCATTCCACAACCGGCAATGATAATTCAAAACACTGGTGTCTGGACCAGATCAAAGTCTAGAATAACTAAGCCCAATCCTATGTATACTTTACATACTCCATATTCTGCCATACCTTTTGTTCCAAAAAATATTCAACAGGCTCTAGCACACGAGGGGTGGAATCATGCAATGCAAGAAGAATTAGAGGCTATCAAGAACAACAGAGTTTGGAATTTAATTCCAAAAACAAAAGGTATGCATATCTTAAGATCTAAATGGATTTATAAAAGCAAACTAAATGCAGATGGATCTCTTCAACGATTAAAAGCCAGATTGGTTGCTGTTGGAAATCATCAAGTGGAAGGGTTAGATTTTAATGAAACATTTTCTCCTATTGTAAGACCTGCCACTATGAAAATTGGTTTGTTAGACAATTAGATGTTAAAAATGCATTTTTACATGGTGATTTAAAGGAAGATGTGTTTCTTTATCAACCTCCTGGGTTTATTGATAAAAAATATCTTGATCATGTCTACAAGTTAAACAAAACCCTTTATAGTTTAAAATAGGCATCTAGGGCCTGGTTTGAAAATTGTAGTACTTTTTTGTTTAATTTTGGTTTCAATTCATGTCTTAGTGATCGTTCGTTGTTTGATTACAAAAAGGGTGAGGATTTGATGTATTTGTTGTTATATGTTGATGATATCATTCTTACTAATAATTCTAATAGTTTAATTGAAGAATTTACTCAAGCAGTTACTTCTAAGTTTGCTATGAAAGATTTAGGTCCTCTTCATTATTTTCTTGGAATACAAGTCTCGTCCACATCCATAGGTATGCATTTATCTCAATCACAGTACATTTATTCCATTCTTAAACGGACAGGTATGGAAAATTGTAAAACTGTTAAAACACCTCTTCCTGCAAAATTAACTCAATTTTTGTTAAGACTTAGTCAACCTTTTACTAATATCAACTATTATAGAAGTATAGTAGGAAGTTTACAATATCTCACTTTTACTCGTCTTGATCTAGTTTTTCCTGTCAACATCTTAAGTCAATCTATGCATGCTCCTAGCTACTACAATCATTTTGATCTTCGTTGGAAAGTCCCTCTCCTTGCATGCTTCGTTTTGGCAACACACCTAATCTTTCCCATTCAAAGGTGGGTGTTTGTGTTTTCCTCTTCCACACCCACCATCACCAAACAAATTAACCCCACGATCTCTCCCTTGTGCCTTTTTAGGGTATCCATTAAATCGCAAAGGATATAATTACCTTGACCTCTCCAATGGCAAGATTTTAATATCCCAGCGTGTTCTCTTTCATGAGAATAAGTTCCCATTTAAAGAGGATGCTCTTGCCTCAATGGAGAATTCCTCATTAAATTTATTCAATGCTCCAACTCGTATGCCATTACAACTCCCTGCTCCTCTTTCTAGGGACGATACACCACCATCACCCACCTCTCCCTCAAATCTTCATCCTCTTGTGGCTCAGTCCCCTAGTCAACCTCCTCCTCCTCCTCCTTGTCTGCGTCATTTATTCGAACTATACCATGATACCTCTCCAGTTCCGATTGCACTTACGACTTCTACGTCGCCACCTGTTGAGATGATGGAGGAGGAGCCAGTTTCTTTTGCTCAAGCCCGTCGCTTATCTCAATGGCGAAAGCCCATGGAGACCGAGTTTCAAGCCATTCAATAAAATGGGACATGGGACGTTGTTCCTCCCCCAGTCAATCGTCCCAAAGTGGGTGTACAAGGTGAAGCGACGTAAGGCCTGTCTTGTGGCGTAGGGATAAACCCAATGCTATGGCCTTGACTTTCATGAGACTTTTAGTCCGATTGTCAAACACAACACAATCCGGATAGTCTTGTCTCTTGCTACCATATTCCGGTGAGAACTTCATTGACGTGAAGAATGCCTTCCTCAACGACTATCTTCATGACGAGGTTTACGTCAAGCAACCACCAGGATTTGTTCATCCTCAATTTCCTAACCATGTGTGCTGGCTACGCAAGGCTCCCTATGGTCTTCGGCAATCTCCACGTGCATGGTATGAGCGTCTACAATCTTTTTTGACTTCAGCTGGTTTTCACACTAGTCTTGCAGATTCGTCTCTGTTCATTTGGCGATCTGGACCTCATGTCATTTGGCGATCTTCACCAACTCGACGTGGTCACTTGTTCTCATCGTCCCTCCATGACTACCTTTATGGGGTCACTTGAGCACACGTTGGACTACCGTCGACTTAGGCGATTGGAGCATTTCCTTGGCTTGCAACTTGCTTATTCTGATTCCACCATTCATTTAACACAAACCAAGTAGGACGTCGATCTTTTACATCGCAAATGGATGTCCGATTGTTCTACGGTAGCTACACCGTTACAAGGAGGCATAAACCTGCAACCACTGATGGCGATCCTCTTGACAATCCCACAACTTATAGGAATATAGTTGGTGGACTGCAGTATCTTACGTTGCTGTAAAGTGCTTATTTGTGCACTCTATAACATATTAATTTCCTTATTGTGATATAACTTGAGATTGATTAAAGGAAAATCCATGCTTTAGTTATTTTTATAGAAATGCATGAATTATGGGTTTAAATGACACGAAGTGAATGAATGAACTATTAATCATGAAATACCATTGGTGAGACATTATATGGCACATGTATAATTATGGTACGGCTGTTTAGTTTCTCAAATCTGCTCCATGTCGGCGATCTAGTTTTATTTAGTTGTCTGATTTCTACAGTGTGTGCCCTCTTGGCAAGGCACACAAGTTACCATTTTCTTGAAGTCTTACCATTGTCGCCAAACCTCATACGTTACTCTCTTGATATATAGGTCCGACTCCAGTAGTGTCGTCTGGTTTTCGCTATTATTTGTCTATCGTGGATTCATATTCACGTTACACCTGGTTGTATCCTCTCATTAACGAATCTAATGTGTTCGCTTGTTTCAAAAAATTTGTCACCATGTTTGAAAATCTCTTTTCCAAAACCGCTAAGATTATTCAAAGAGACAATGGAATGTAATTTCAAAATATTTCCTTTCGAGAGTTTACAAATTCCAAGAGTCTCGTTCACAGATTCTTGCCCTTACACGTCATCCCAAAATGGTGTAGTTGAACGAAAACATCGCCACCTTGCTGACGTAGGGCGTTGGCCCTTGTTCACAGCTGGAGTCTCTCTTGCCCATTGGCTACATGCCTTCCAAACCACCTGTTTCCTTACAAATCGTATACCCTCTTCGTTGGAAAGTCCCTCTCCTTGCAAGCTTCGTTTTGGTAACACACCTAATCTTTCCCATTCAAAGGTGGGTGTTTGTGTTTTCCTCTTCCACACCCACCATCACCAAACAAATTAACCCCACGATCAAAAATAAAAAGCATTGGTCTGACCGAAGGTGAGATTCGGTCAAACCAATGACACAATAAAAAAAAAAAAAAACTTCGGTCTGACCAAAGTTGAGATACGGTTAGACCGACGAATAAAATAAAAAATGTAAAAAATAATAAATATCGGTCCAACCGAATTTAAGCTTCGGTCAAACCGAAGGAAAAAATACTAAAAATAAAAAATATCGATCTGACCAAAGGTGAGATACGGTCAAACCAATGAAAAAATAAAAAAATAAAAAAACTTCGGTTTGACCGAAGTTGAGATACGGTTAGACAGACGAATAAAATAAAAAAATAAAAAACTTCGGCTAGTCAGACCGAAGGAAAAATAATAATAATAATAGACTTCGGTTGTACAGATGAAAAAGTAGTCCGATAGAATTGTTTTTAGTTTTTTATTTTTTTAACGGTATGACCGTATCTTTACTTCGGTCCAACCGAAATTTTAATTTATTTATTTTCTTTTTGGTTTGACCGAAGCTCAACTTCGGTCGGACTGAAGTTTATGATTTTTTAAACATTTTATTATTATTATTTTTCTTCGATCTGACCGAAGTGTCTTATTTTCTTTATTTTTTTTTCGGTTGGACCAAATCTTAACTTCGGTCTAACCGAAGTTTATTACTTTTTATATTTATTTTTTTGATTTTTTAAAATAAGAAATTAACATTTGGCCCTTTTACTAAACTCGAACAGTTATCCATTACTATACATAAAACTCGAACAGTTATCCATTATCTATATAGAAAACTCGAACAGTTATCATAACTCTTCTAGTTTTTCAAAGCTGCACATGAAAAACACGTGAAAACTTATAGCTTTTAAAACACATGTGCATAAATCATAACTATACGAGTTTATTATTTTTTATATTATTTTTTTGATTTTAAATTAAAATAAAAAATTAACATTAGGCCCTTTTACAGAACTCAAACAGTTATCCATTACTATACATAAAACTCAAACAGTTATCCATTATCTATATATAAAACTCGAATAGTTATCATAACTCTTCTAGTTTTTCAAAGCTGCACATGAAAAACACGTGAAAACTTATAACTTTTGAAACGCGTGCATAAATCATAGCTATACGAGTTTATTAACAATAACCCTTCTAGTTTTTCATACACTTAATCTTAACTACCCTACTTTTCACGTAACCTTTTAAATTAATTCTTCTCGTCTTTCTTCCTTCTTCAACTCTACTTTAAGAATGAAATTTGCAATGTCTTCAATTCTTCCTATAAAATCATATAAGATATCTTTCCATGAAGCATATTTTATATAATAATTATCATATATCAATTTATGCATTATTTAATCATTTAAAATATATAAAATCATAAAAATCACAATTATCATACGTTCTTCATTAAATCACATATAATTGCAATTATAATCTATAAAATGCATAAATTATCATATAAAAAATGTAAACTTTGAAGTCTAAACATGCTACATCAGCATAATCTTATAAATAATGATCACTGTCTATTAAAAAATCGAGTTCGGTCTAGCTGGCTCGTAAAGGCTCGACCCAATTGATACTTTTAGACTGAAGTCAAATTTCAAGCTGGGTTAAGCTACCTCAAAAAAATTATTTACACAATATTTTGATGTTTTGATACACCATATTTATTTAAGTACAAATAGTGAGGGTATAATCATCAAAAGATATAACATTAGTTAAAAAAAATAAAAATAAGAGTTGAGGCATTAGTAGTCCCAACCAAACGACTCCTGGAAGCTCCTTAAGAGTTGGAGTTAGAGTCAACACGTCTTCCAAAGTTAAGCAGCTCCAACTCCTAAGGAGCTGAAATTGGTGCTACCAAACATTGGCATTTTAGGGTATCCATTAAATCGCAAAGGATATAATTACCTTGACCTCTCCAATGGCAAGATTTTAATATCTCAGCGTGTTCTCTTTCATGAGAATAAGTTCCCATTTAAAGAGGATGCTCTTGCCTCAATGGAGAATTCCTCATTAAATTTATTCAATGCTCCAACTCGTATGCCATTACAACTCCCTGCTCCTCTTTCTAGGGACGATACACCACCATCACCCACCTCTCCCTCAAATCTTCATCCTCTTGTGGCTCAGTCCCCTAGTCAACCTCCTCCTCCTCCTCCTTGTCTGCGTCATTTATTCGAACTATACCATGATACCTCTCCAGTTCCGATTGCACTTACGACTTCTACGTCGCCACCTGTTGAGATGATGGAGGAGGAGCCAGTTTCTTTTGCTCAAGCCCGTCGCTTATCTCAATGGCGAAAGGCCATGGAGACCGAGTTTCAAGCCATTCAATAAAATGGGACATGGGACGTTGTTCCTCCCCCAGTCAATCGTCCCAAAGTGGGTGTACAAGGTGAAGCGACGTAAGGCCTGTCTTGTGGCGTAGGGATAAACCCAATGCTATGGCCTTGACTTTCATGAGACTTTTAGTCCGATTGTCAAACACAACACAATCCGGATAGTCTTGTCTCTTGCTACCATATTCCGGTGAGAACTTCATTGACGTGAAGAATGCCTTCCTCAACGACTATCTTCATGACGAGGTTTACGTCAAGCAACCACCAGGATTTGTTCATCCTCAATTTCCTAACCATGTGTGCTGGCTACGCAAGGCTCCCTATGGTCTTCGGCAATCTCCACGTGCATGGTATGAGCGTCTACAATCTTTTTTGACTTCAGCTGGTTTTCGCACTAGTCTTGCAGATTCGTCTCTGTTCATTTGGCGATCTGGACCTCATGTCATTTGGCGATCTTCACCAACTCCACGTGGTCACTTGTTCTCATCGTCCCTCCATGACTACCTTTATGGGGTCACTTGAGCACACGTTGGACTACCGTCGACTTAGGCGATTGGAGCATTTCCTTGGCTTGCAACTTGCTTATTCTGATTCCACCATTCATTTAACACAAACCAAGTACGACGTCGATCTTTTACATCGCAAATGGATGTCCGATTGTTCTACGGTAGCTACACCGTTACAAGGAGGCATAAACCTGCAACCACTGATGGCGATCCTCTTGACAATCCCACAACTTATAGGAATATAGTTGGTGGACTGCAGTATCTTACGTTGCTGTAAAGTGCTTATTTGTGCACTCTATAACATATTAATTTCCTTATTGTGATATAACTTGAGATTGATTAAAGGAAAATCCATGCTTTAGTTATTTTTATAGAAATGCATGAATTATGGGTTTAAATGACACGAAGTGAATGAATGAACTATTAATCATGAAATACCATTGGTGAGACATTATATGGCACATGTATAATTATTTGTATTGTTATTTTCTAGCTTTACATTAAGTCTTTTGCGGAAAATAAATTGCTTTGCAGGTGGTGGGAACCATCAACCCTCGAAGGGAAACTACCACCTATATAAGATAAGTTAGGGCAAGAAGGAAAAATCGGTCTCCATATTTGTCATCTCACGTAAGGCTGAGGACCAGGACATTCTTGCTGCCAAGACTCCCTCCCCCCTCAATCAGACTTGCGCTGGTGATGTTGTGTAGAGGCTAGGATTCTTGGAAGTGGAGAATTGTCCAAGTTTACTTGGTCGGCACCATATTCAGACTCTCATCTGTAGGGGAGCTCCTCTCCAGCTTAGTGAGGTAGCGCTACCTGCAAGGCCAGTCGGAGAGTTTGTAAATGAACTACCAGGTGAAGATCCGGAGGTGTAGACGGCATATGCAGTTAGTTCTACTAACACCATTAGAATTAACTTTTCAAGTTTCAGCAAGTCATTCGATTTGTAAGTCATCTGTCGATCGGTAAGATAACTCTTCGAGTTTTTAAAACACTATAGTTTAGGTGTTTGACTTTTAAATATTTTTGAACCAACTCTTTTGTGAATCGACTCGTACTTGTCGTGCTTTCGGTTATAAATGTAAAACATGTGATTCGTGTAAATCGAAAACACAAAAACCTCGTCCAGCCAGATTTGGTGTGCACCGTCTGCCATCTTTCTTGAATATAGGACTTACTTTCCGAGCATCTTCTCCGACGCTCATAGCTTATTCGGATGCCGGTTGGGAGCTTCAAGGATGAGGATATGGAAGTCATGATGATGAAAATAGGAGAGGCGCTGCGTTCTGATACCAAGTGCGAAAATCTCAACAATACTTGAGATCGATCCAAGGTGAAAAAGGGCGAGAAGGATCGAAAGGTTGACAAAGAGGAGAAGGAGTTAAGGCTTGGCTGAAGGAGAACGATGAAAAACCCCATTATAAAATAACAATAAATACATACATATGCAAGTGTTCGGAACTCTAGAATCTTCTCTAGAGTTAGTAAAAACAAGTACAATGAGTAACTTATTTAATAACAACATGTATAGATAGTGAATATATTAACTCTTTTGACATTCTTGGAATCAATGCAGTCAATCGTCTTGAAATTTTATGGTACAACATATACAGCATTTGTTTGAAATTGAAGGTATCAAATTGGAATATTTAGACAGTTAAGTTGAAGTATCAACTTGCAATTTGAGTCTTTAAATGAAAAACTTCATCGTTTCAAAAGTAAAGAAGAACTACTGCAACTAACACATTTTAAGATCTTCTTTCCATGACAAACACCATCTTAACTATCAAAGGACATACATGATATACATGGCAAGGGAAATTCTATATACGGTGTACTTTTTGTACTCGCCAAGAAGCTCGTCTTATGACAATCTACGGCTTAATTATTTGATCTCTTTTCTGAGGAATCGACTAGCGACGACCATCTTCCATTAATTTAGTAAAACACTTAATAGTTTGAAAAATATCACAAATAAAAATAGTACATAAGCACAACAGTTCGACACACAACACAAACGAAAAAAAACACAAAGGAGACAGTAGAACAACCATTAAGCCCAAAACGATTCATTTAACACAAGCAAAATATTAATTTGGAGGAAGAAACCAGGTTGTGATCAGCCAGGGAGAGTGTGAGAGGCACTCCAGCCACAATCTCCAGTCGAGCCCTAAAAATGATTATCAATATATTCTTCCAGCACAAAAGCAATATACATATATGAAGATATAGATAGATAAAATCACAGCCGTTGAAATAGATGGACGGTGATGATCAAAGAACTGTAAAGTTAAAGAGGAAGGCATTCATCTTACAAGCACTTCTTATATATTAGATGGAATCCAAACCGAGAATCGATATTGATGACTATGCCTGCACTTGAAGGACAAGGAAAACAAAAGAAATCAAAGCAAGAATAAGCAGTTATAAGAAAACTAACACAAAACTTCAATCAAAGAAAAACCCAGAATACACTCACCATAGTAATATCTGATGTATCTTGACACTAAATCGGGAGGCAGACAAGGAAGTCTAGCTTTCTACACCTGCACTTGTTCGTTGGAGAAAAAAAAAATCCACACACCTTCAGTTGGCATATACTCAATAAGCCTGAGAACCTAACATTAACTCGTGGGAAAGACACTACCTTTAGGGTGTATATGCTTCTTGTGGAGGCATGTCATGCCAGTTTCCCCATGATTAGTTCTATACGGGAGATGAGTATGGTCAAAAAGCTGGTTCGTCAAAATATGATTGATGGATACAGGTGACCCTTGTCCTTCCATTAGCTGTTGTGATCTTGACGTGTTTGTGGAAGCCAAAGGGAAGCCTAGAGTACCTGGCAAGCCTCTTTCCAACCACTTGCTTCAGGTTTATTATATTCCCAAGCAGATTGCTTGTCGCGGGAGTAATGTCTAGAACTTCTACTCTAGCGGTTGTTGCAAATTTCATTCTATTAATCTGAGAGAATATGCTAGGACTGGTGTAGTGAATCAAACCTGTGTTTGGTAGATCAGCATCTATGTAGAATGGAGACTTGATATAATGAACACGGTGGATTGGATTAGGGACATTGTAATGCTGATCAGTGCTGGCCTTGCAATCTTGCCTTACAAGATTGGCAAGTACTTCAGAAATTTGTTTGATCAAGGGCCAATCCAAGCCAATGTCCCATGGACATAATCTTCGGAGAAGCATCAGTTCACCTGTTTCTATAAACAATTTCATGCTAGACAATGCTTTGCTTCTATTAATCACTAGTGAGCTTAACCATGATGGTATAACACTAACTTAACATATTCCAATGAATTGAGATTCCCCACGTGCTGTATGGATGAACAATCTGTGATAAATAAATCTTTGACAGTTGGAAGCCCTGGAATCCTCTCAAAGATACTTGTTTCCATCGAAGACCATGCAACAAGGAAGTGGCACGTTGCAAACCCTCAGGTTGAGACTTCAACTGGGGGCATTTCTTAATGAATAAATATTTAAGGCAAGGAAAGGGGGTTGTCCCACCATCCTCATCATCCTCCGCTGCATCCCAATGCCATTTTTGCAATCTCAAGAAACCCACCGGTTTCAATGATGTCAACTTGGCAAATGGATGAATACTGGCTGGTGTCAGTCAATTTTTCTCGTCTCCCTAAGAACTCAGGCCCGACTTTTTGAATGCTTGATGCTCCATAAATTTAAGGTGAGGAAATTTTCCAAATTCAGGAAGTTGTCGACAATTTTTAGTTGTACAAAATCATTCAGAGAAATTCCATTTGAACATGGCATCCAATTCTGAAGATTATGTCCGAAGAAATTTCTAATAACAAGGTTCAACTAGCTAGAAGGAGGACAAAGCTTCTCAACGACCACTGTGACTCTGTTGATGTCTTCATCACTAAAATATTCTGTAGGCTTCTAATGATGAGTTAACTTTTGAAGATGATTCCTTTTCTCAAGTTCCACAGACCTGGCCTCCTCTAAACATAAATCTTTTCGTAAATTTAATATCCGAAGTTCCTTCAACAAATTCAAACTCTGAAGCTCTTGCATGGTGCATCCTAGCATTGCTTTGTTATCATTCTCTGCCACCCTAAATACTAAAGATTGAAGTTGTTTCAGTTCTCTCATTCCTTTTGGCAATTTAAGTGCAGAAGATAAAACGATCCTGTTGTAAGAGATTCCTAAGAAAACTCTCGGCAATTCACAATCCCACTTGATTTGTTTTTGAAAAAAGATAGTCTTCAGGCAAAAATGAACAATAAACTAAGCATTGCTTGAGTTGAGATGATAGATACTCATAACTAAGATATAGCGCTTTCATCGCATCATTATCTTTAAATATTTTTTGAGCCCACACTTCTTTAGAAATAATCTTTTCCCATTAACTTATCCTTTTCTCCTTTGTTTTAAATATCTTGTTTCATAATCTTTGTTTCTCAAGTGGTGATCAAGATTTTGCTTCCATTTGCACCACCATTTAGTGGATCCTTCAAAACCTTAGCCCATATATCTGCATTCCACACATCATCAAGTACAACGAAGAACTTTTTGTCCCTCAGTCTCTTCAAGGACATTTGCAAGTTCATTTCGTGATTCACCTTGTCCACAGTTTCCATCTGCAAGCCTGATGATTTCCTTGAGAAGATCTACCACTTTAAAAACCTTTGACACACATATCCAGATTTTTTGCTGAAATTGTCCACTCTTAGTCACTTTGTCAAATATCTTTTGAGCAAGAATGGTAGTCTTTCCACCTACTTCATTTTTGACCAACATCAATTTAATTATCTTCTTTGCATCATCTTTCGCACATCCCACCATATATCATCGATAACAGAATGTGTTGTCTTACTAATAATTTCCTCGACAGTATTGCTTGATTGCTGTTGATCTTTAGAATATTGGCAGTGCTTCATCCGTGAGGAAGTCAGTCAAACTATTAACAATAGTTTCCGCAATTGGAGTAACAAACAGCCCAGCAACAGTTAGGGCAGTCATTTCTCAATGTTGATGAGTAGAGTGTAAAGAAGCTAATCAAATCAAAGACTCCCCATATATATACTTCCAGAAATGTACCTAAAAGATCACAAAAAGTTTACATGTCAGTGATGGAATACTCTTAATTAAATTGCAATAAAAAGAATCAAATTTGTATACGTGACATAAACTACAAATTTTTCCACAAATGTTGTGCATCAAAAAATAGTTTTTAGCATTTGAACAGTTTGTAAACTTAATTGCCTTGAACATTAGTCAAAAAGAAATTTAACAATAATTGAGAAGTATAATAAAAATAGAAAAATGCGTTTAGACGACCACTTTAATCTTCTAATTCAACCAAATGACTTTCGACCTGTAGAAAGAAATTATTTTTAGGGAAATTTTCACACTAATAGGATTTCATGATTAAAATATCACTACCGGTATATATAAATTGTAGACAAGTACACATCTTTTGAAAATAGTGGACAAATTTTCTTGTTTAATAATAATACTTGAGATGAGTGGGCACACAAAAATTGATATGAGAAACTATAAACAGGAATCTATGTAATTATTTAACCTAAATGTTATCTCAATAAATATGTATGTCACAAGAAATCAAGCTTGATCATCAAATCCTTTTACACAAAAGGAATTAATCAAGTACTAATAAAAAGAACTTACATTAGGAAAATCAAACTTATACACCCGACAAAATCCTATAAATATTAATCAAGTATTGCCAACTGAATTATCAGAGCCGGAGGTTGGGCATTCGTTTCCGACCATCTTCTGATCTACCAATATCTTCCGATTCAAAGAAAGGCAAGGGAGGTAATCTGGTACCCTCCCTTGGTAATATAAAGAGGATGGCTCCGTCGTGATCCCTGAGCCATTGAGACCTCATATTGGTGGTCTTGATGTCATCACCCAGAAACTGAAATGATAAATCATATGTGTGGCATCTTCTCTAGATTTATTTGAAGAGTGGCATTCACTGTAATCGCGAAAGTTATAATATGCATATCCAGTGTTGTATATCTTCGCTGGGGCAAACTTACAATTTACTCTGGTGACAACCACGAAGATATTTTTGCTAATAATTCATATTAACAGCAAATCAAAGGAAACCAATAAATTAACCTGGTTCAATGAAAAAGCATGCTTTTAATGGAGAAGGAATCTTGCCAGAAACTTCAATTGGATGATTGCAAAATTAGATTAGAAAATTTAGACACAAATCACATTCGTTAGACATAAAGAGACAAAGATCAAGATAACATTCATCGTAAGATCGATTTCAAAAAAAACACTTAATAATCAACGTAATCGAAATCTATGTACTTCGAAGTCAAAAATTATATTTAATATTCAAATAAATATTTCGAATGATGTTATTGAAAAATATTAATTAGATCAAATATCCATATTTACATTTATTCTTGATTTTGAAACCTCTCTTTTTTTCTTCCTTTTCTCGTTCTTTCTTCTCTCCTTTTATCCTCCTCTCTTAAAGATTTCACTATGGTTTATAACCATCGATAACTCTCTTTCTCTCTCCTCTTTCTTTCTCTCTCTTCCTTCTTCTCTCTCTCCTTCTCCCACTTTTCCTTTTCTCCCTTTCTCTCTCTCTCTTGCTCTCTCTTTCTTCCACCCTCTCTCCCTCTCTCCCTTCTTCTTCCTCCCTCTTTTCTTCCTCCCTCTCGCTCTCTCTTCCTCTCTTAATTTGTACCGCCACTTACCCACCTTTGTATGAGGGAGTGAAGCGGTAAATGACCGCTTCAATATATATTTATTCTCCTATTTTATCCCAGTACCTCCACGTGGTGATCTCCCATTGGTTTCCAAAGATTTGCCCGTCGGTCGACGACCCGTGTGGACGTAGCATATTTTATTTATTATATATATATATACGCAAATGTGGATGCAAGACGAGTTCCTTGACAACCTTGTCGCGACGACATCTATCATCTTCTTCTTCTTTGTGATCAAAAATTCAACACCAGGCAGAGGAAGGAAAGATTTCTGACGGCCAAGTTGGGGCTTCAAATCCAATGTCACGTCATGCGCTTGGCGTCGAATCGAGCATTGAGTTGTGTTCTTGCGTGGGATACTATCAATTCGTCAAACACGACGGCTAGCAGTAATGTTTCTTTTAGTACTCTTCTTATTGACCATATAACAGCTACCTTCCTACTTGTCATGCCTTCAATGGTAGAGTTTAACATGCATGTATATTATTCGGTGCAGAGTTTAACTTGGATGCAGACGATGCTGGCGCAGAAGAAGTTGGTGAAGACACATATGGATACAGGAGGAAGTACTGCTGTGGAGGCTGGTATAAACGTTGCGTGCGAAGGTGCTACCGTAAGAAATATTATGGTAAGGTCTATTAAACAGTAGGTACTGCAAGAGGTGGTGCCGGCGTCATTAATTAAACAGTGTCGTTGTACCTACGACGCCGCTGCTCAGTTGATGAGCGTATCTCCGACGTATGACGTACACTTGTATAAGATAAATAAGCAACACTAGGTCGATCATGTGTAAGTGCCGCACCCTTCGAATAAGCAAGCATCATCCATGCAAGCCTACTTCAATATACTTGTGTCCTCTAATTTCTCAACTTATATAGTTAAATTATGTTTACATGCATCATTGATTCGGGTAAATCTATTTTTAAAAACAAATTAAAATCAAAACGCAATACTGGACATGTGTTCTCTACACGTACGAAGAGACGTAAATGTTCTTCTTGAGAAGTAAAGCCCTGACTGCTAGCTAGAATACATATATCCAACGATTAAGGAGTATTCAAATCATACATAAGTAGTTGACGATGATCATGTAACCAATATTCCTCAGACTATATTAATGTGTTTGGTTTAATCTGCAGAAGATTCGGATTCGAACCAACGATCAACCGTGTTTCAAGATAAAAAGTTAAGTGGATCCATACTTTTGAAAGAGTGAAATAACTTTGATAAACATATGGTCAAAATTAATTAAGGGAAAACTTTGGTGATCCTACAGGTATGACCTAAATGTCTGACATATATAATTAATGATTTAAATCTTTAAGTTTTAGATGAAAATTAACAATGAATAAAATTCGAAATATAATGTAATTGCAACATAATAGATTATCTTATGCGTCAAATATTGCATACTTAACTTTTATTTTCGAAAATATATAATAGATACAACATTAATGGCAACAAGCTATGTTATAATCCCATTGTGTAGTTTTAGTCACATGAATTATTTATGGTCAAATCTTTGATTAATCTATATAAATTTAATTCTCTTCTCGCAATTTGATGATAACCAAATAGTTTTAACTCTTCTTTTACTTCTTTCAGAAAAATAATATATGCCTAGAGGAAAACAAATTTTGCACAATATGGAATATTCTTTTATGATTTTAATTTGGGTGGACCTTTACCACAACAGAAAGAGATTTTATATATGGGGTGCATGTTTATGGTCGTAAGTCCAACATCAGTCTTCTCTTCCTTCTTTTCTAAAGTTTATCAATTCTAGCATCCCCTCTTTTCTAGAAATTCCCATGTTCTCTTTCTTTTCCAGAAATTATATACGACTTTGAATTGTTCAACAAATCAGGTATTTATCATAATAATAAAAAATACAAAAGAAAAGTTATAAAAGAAGGATATAAGATTGAGAGATAGCAACTCCGACGATGTCCATCTTCTCTATACTGAATAAAAGAAAGGTAAAGTATTGAAAGAGTATAAACTGTTTATATATAAAATATATTAAATACTCCTAAACAAGAGTATAAATTGTTTACATATAAATACTTGAAATATTAAATATTTCCCGGTAGGAGTCTAAGACAGATAGAGTCTCCTCACAATAGCACGAGAAATCCACGGAAGATCCAGAATATTTTCTGTCTTTTTTCTTCTTTTTTTTCCAAAATTACATTGTACAACATCAACTTGCACCCTTATTTGCAAATGATAATAAAATTTGATTTATCCGGATATATTCGGTATGTTCCATGCGATTGATGTGATGTATATGAGGTATCGTTCCTACGAGAAAGTGTAAGGCGTGAGATTAGTTGTTAATTCTTGAAAGGTCCCTTGACGCATATATACAATATATGTATATCAACATGTATCACAAATATACATGCATAATGAGACATATTTCTCTTCCCATGAGGAGACAATCGAGGTTCCAAGAAAAGCCATACAAACAAATAAACAAACAAACAGTGATCGAACTTTAGTTAAAGAAGAGCCAAGAATACACTTACCATGGTAAATATCTTATGGACATCAACATCAAGTACATATCAGGAGGTGGACGAGGAAGGCTGGCTTCTAATTAGACCTGCACTTGTTCATTTGAGGAAAGAAAGAAAAAATTCACACACTTAAGTTGGCATATACTCAATAAGCATGAGAAGTAACTAACATCAAGTCATGGGAAATGTATATAGTACCTTCTGCTTGAGAAGTTGTTGCAAGTTCCAACTTAATATATCGAGAGAATGAGTCAAATTTTTCGAAAACCATAGAACCTTTGTTTGGTAGATAAGCACCGATTTTGAACGGAGTACCAAACACGATAGAATGGATTTTCAAGTTCACTGTAATTAACGTTGGTCATGCAATCCTGCCCTGCAAGATAGGCATGTAGATGAGGGACGTCTTTGATGAAGGGCCAATCCAAGCCAATGTCCCGTGGACACAATCTTCGAAGAAGCTGCACCTCACCTGTTCCAATACACAATTTCCGGAATGAATACGTGCTGGATAATGCATTGCTTAACCATGAGGGTATAGCACCAAGTTTCACATCCTCTAATTCAACATTTTCCAAAGAATTAAGATTCCCCGCGCCTTGCATTGACGAGAAAATTTGTGATGAGTAACCTTTTGAGAGTTGGAAGCCCTGGAATCCTCTCGAGATCTTTGTTTCCTTTCAACTATAGTTGCACCAAGGAAGTAGCATGTCGCAGACCTTAGGGCATTTCACAATGTCTAAATAATTAAGGCAAGGAAAGGGGGTTGTCCTACCATCTTCATCATCCTTTGCTCTATCCTAGTGTCATTCTTTTAATTCTGAAAAATTCTCTAGTCTCATTGATTTCAACTTGACGAATGGACGGAAATAGGTGCTAGTTGATCTGTCTTCTCTCCCTCCCACAGAACTCAGGCCTGACTTTTTGAATGCTTGAAGCTTTAGAAATTCCGAGAACTTCAAGTTAGGGCAATTCTCCAAATACAGGAAGTCATTGACAGTATTTACAACCATGAATATACAACTATACCAGATTATTTAGGAAATGCCATTTGAACATGACATCCAATTCGAAAGATTACGTCCATGGAAATTTTGAATAACAAGATTCAACAAGTTAGAAGGAGGATGAAGCTCCTCAAAGATCTCTTTGACTCTATTGTTGTCCTCAACGCTAACATTTTCTTTATGCGTCCAACCAAGATGTAACTCTTGAAGATGATTTTTTCTCACCAATTCCGTTGACCTGGCCTCCTCCAAAGATTGGTTTTGTTGTAAATTCATTATACAAAGACACCTCAACAAATTCAAACTTTGAATTTCTCCTAGCTTTGCTTTATTCTCTTTTTCTGCCACTTTAAATATTAATTTTTCAAGTTTTTTCAATCTTCCCAATCCTTTTGCCATTTCCATTGGATCCCAAACATTCCTGTTATCTAGTAACATGAGATTCTGTAACCTAGTGATGCTTGTAGGGTATTTCCTGAGGAATTCAAATGCTTCAACAAGTAGAAATTGTAGACTTTTCAAATAGCTGATTGATTCTGAAATAATTGTAATCTTACTGTAGCAAAGATCAAGATATCTGAGATGTAAGAGACATTTTATGGAATCTGGTATTGTCACTCTCATGGACAGGGTCACAACAAATGCCGTAAAATTAAAATTAGAAAAACTAGACTAACAAAAATTCACACTAGCTAGCAATATCACAAAATATTATCTTGCTTCACATGCATACAAATATTCACAATCACCGTATAATTTACAAACATACATCCTTTAACAAGAAAAGATGATCCTGCTCTCTGTCTACAAAGTATAATTTAACATGACCGCTCTAATTCACGCCTTACCTGATGCTTTACAAGAAAACCTAAAAGAAATATCCAAAAAGAGTGAGCTAATGTCCAATAAGTCATCCATCCATTAGCCGACTAAATTAAATAAATGACAATAAGTTGCAATAAGAAAATTTATAAACATAAAATGCATATAGTTTAACCAAATCAACAATCCCTCAATTTTACCAAATAACCAAGGAGACTAGGCCATCCACACACATTTTCCAAATTCTCTCATTCATTTGATTAGCAACGACTGCAACACCAAGATCAAGTGCAATTGCATATCCTCCCCTATAGTAAGGTCAAGTACGATTGCATATTTTCTCTTGCAGTAAGGTCAGATAGTCACATACCATTTTGTGACCGAACCGTGGATACCTTAAGTTGTCTTGGAATAGGCTAAGGATATTGTAGACACCCAAATCTCAACTCCCCTTTTAGGAACTATCTTTTTCACTATTGCAACCCCCGAGGTGTACACTATCATTACGCTTATGCAATTGTGCACCTCTGCCATCTAGAGTAGTGCTAGATGGCCTTAGCCTTGTTTGGGTGTGTGACCACTACTGGTCCCTCGATGGAGTTTCCTCCATCTAACCTTATGGTTAGGGCCTCTCTATTCCCTAATTGATTGATCCTTTGGTCGAATTGTCAATCAGAGCTTTCGATTGTCCGAATCAATCCTAGACAATCTAGGCCGTCCATTCAGCCCCTATCTTGTTTGGCACATCTTGAGATGTTGAATCAGTCGTCTAATCACATATTCATGATCGAAGCACCTTGGATTGTACAGATACACTATTCGATCGATGTTGACGCATGCTGATCACCTGATTCTGCCCCAGACGATCACAACCGTCTGTACAAGGTGTTTTGACTTTGAATCCATCTCGTCTACCATCGGGTACTGTTGATCATCTAGATATGATCAATGCCCCTCGGGTTGACCGATCCTTCCATTGGATCGTCGATCGCGCTTGTGATCTTCTCAAATTAACTCTAGGGAATTCTAGCCCTCCATTTGGGTGAGGAATGAGAATCTCACTCATCCGGCTAAAGATTGAGAAATTCGATCATAGGATAAGGCTAAAGATTGAGACATACAACTAGTAAATTTATATTCGTGGAATATGAAACATTTAAAAAACTCCCGTAATGATGGACAATCTAAAGAGATGCACAAGCTTAGGTAGAATTGAATAAAATCGTTGCATGCATTGCATCCTACTAGTTTGAGTCTTGCATCCTCATTGGTTTGGTCACTGATCGATGGTAGTGTGCTCAATTGCATTACTTAATCGATGTTTTGTCCTGACCTATTAAAATTAGGTCCATATAATCTAGGTCTACTTAGTGTCTATTCCTACTCCCTACACGAGTGAAGAATGTCTTACATGACTATCTTCTAAACTGTTTGTTCTTTTCTTCTTAAGCCCTCTCGCCTATTCTTCTTCCTAATTTTCCCTTCTTATGTTATACACTTAGAGATGTATCTACATCCAATACACTTAAGTATCTGAGAGATCAACCCTAAGTTGGGTGCATTGGTTAGCTAATGTGCTTACTAGCACATAGTTGAAAGAGACAGTACCACAACCATTCAAGTGCAAAACGATTCATTAATACAAGCGAAATATTAATTTGGAGGGAGAAACTGAGGAGAGCACGGAAAATGACGATCAATATATATTTATTCTTCCAGCATGCGAGCGATATATATATATATATATATATGTTCTTCCATCCTCATCATTCTTTGCTCCATCCCAGTGTCATTCTTTTAATTCTGAAAAATTCTTTCTAACTTGGCGAATGGACGACGAAAATAGGTGTTAGTTGATCTGTCTCCTCTACCTAGGAACTCAGGCCCGATTTTTTGAATGCATGATGCTTCATAAATTCTGAGACGTTGAAGTTGGGGCAACTTTCCAAATCCAAGAAATTGTTGACAGTGTTTACAACCATCAATATACAAATTTACAAGATTATTTAGAGAAACGTCATTTGGACGTGACAACCAATTCGGAAGATTATAGCCATAGAAATTTTCAACATGAAGATTCATTCAACAGGCAAGGAGGACGAAGCTCCTCAAAGACCTCTGTGACTCTATCGCTAACATTTCTTTTATGCTTCCAACCAAGACGTAACTTTTGAAGATGATTCTTTCTCACAAGTTCCATTGACCTGGCTTCCTCCAAAGATTGGTTTTGTTGCAAATTGTCTATTTCAAGATGCCTCAACAAATTCAAACTTCAAATTTCTCCTAGCTTTGCTTCATTCTCATTTTCTCCCACTTTAAATATTAATTTTTCAATCTTCTCAATCCTTTTGGCATTTCTATTGGATCCCAAACATTCCTGTTATCTAGTAACACGAGATTCTGTAAACTAGTGATGCTCTTAGGGAATTTCTTGAGTAGATGACATCCTTCAACAAGTAGAAGATCATCAATCCCCCGTGCTGTCGCCTGATCTTCAAACGACTGTTTTGAGGTAGTGTACGAGGAGCCTCATGAATTGTCAGCGTCGTATGCTCCTGGAGCCCTGATGATCTTCTCTATATATGGTGTTGGGTGCAAGATGGCGAGGTCATCGAACCCCCATTCTCTGGTGAGACATGGCTTGGTTGAGATCTTTGCGGGAAAGGAGGACACAAGGTTATGGAGGCCGGACATCCCGAGGGATGCTTTAGTCGTTGTATTAAAACATGGTGGCCAGCTCAAACCAATAAGGCCACTCAGAAAATCTGGAGTCTTGAAGAAGAAGAAGAAGAAGAAACAATGTATCATCAGCATTTATGGTAAAAAAAATGAAATTACTGTAGAAGTCAACAATTGCACATTTTTAATGCAAGAAATACCGACAAATCAAGTTTCTCTACCCTACCAACAATATTAGATTAAATAAAGATAGAAAACATGGAAGAAGATATTGCAGCCAGATCTTGCAAGAATTTAAACCGGCATGAGAAGATAGATTAGATGACATTTTGTCACACATCAGGTGCATCTGTCTTCTTTATTTGCTGCAACTCCATGAACGTAATGCATGGCCACTATTGGGTTATGAATTTTGCTATAAATCAATGAAATCCGATAGGCATCATGTCTAAACAACATAGTAATGGGCATATATAACATCTTCCATAACCACTAAGTAATCACAACAAATTCATCATAAAATCCCATAAAAGGGCGATCCACCGAATGCATTCAAAATCCATCGTGTTTTTACATAACTAGACAGAAAAAAAATCAATAAACCGTGGTAGAAAAGCTCAAAAACTTTTTAGAAATGCTGTCGTAATATGGTAAATCATAAATAGGCAACTAATGGCCACAATTCATATGTGCCTGATATGCACTTCCTAATGACCATTCGCCAAATTCATATTGAAGATTACGAATACACCAATTTTTGCGAAAGCAATAAGGAACGGTGACAAGCAATCAGTGAAATTGTAACGAGCAGATGTGCAGGAGGCTTTAACTTGACCTTCTGCCCCTGTTCTTCCTAGGAGCAACAAAGGTTCAGCCTTCATCAACGGATGTGCTAGGGGCGTTTGACAAGCCATTCAAACAATCCCTCCTTGGTTTTGAAAGCCGTCTTCCATTCATCACCTTCGCGTAGGCAGATTTGATGATAGCTGCTACGTAGATCAAGTTTGTAGAAGAGTTGTCCACCGGCAAGGACATCCAACATGTCTTCAAGCCGAGGGATAGGAAATCTGTACTTGATGGTGATCCAGTTGATGGCACGATTGTCGACGCACATTCTCCATCCATCATTTTTCTTGGGAACAAGTGGTGCCAGGACAGCGCAGGGGCTCAGAGACTAGGACGCACTAGTCCTTGTTGGATCAGTTGTTCGACTTGTGACTGAAGGATCGCAGCCTCCTTGGGGCTCATTCTGTAGTGCGGTATATTTGGAAGTTGGGCTCCAGGGATGAGGTCGATGTGGTGCTGTACATCTCTAAGCGGTGGAAGGACCTGTGGGGTTTCTGTTGGCATAATAGCATGGAATTCTTCTAACAGTTGGTGTACCTGCAGCGGCGTGGCTTCCTCTGCAGCTTCAAAATGATAGGACGCTACCAAAGCATAAGCTTCTAGAGCGTTCTTAACGTCGTCGGTGAAGGTGGCCTGGTCCACCACAAGGAAGCTCTTGCGGACGTGCTCGTCCAAGGACAGATTTGAGGTGGGGACTAATGGCATTAGTCGAATTAGTGCTTTGCCCACGCGCAATTCATACTGATTAGTACGTCCTCTATGGGTGGCATCCACGTCGTGTTGCCACGGGCGTCCCAAGATAATATGGGAGGCGACCATATCACAGAAAACCTCGTTAGAATACCGAGAACCAATTGATAATGGGACTTTGCAAACCTCCGTGACCTTCACGGTGTTGTCTTTGCGAATCCACCCGATGTGGTAGGGGTGGGGGTGAGCTTGAGTTGGTAATCCAAGCTTGGCCACCACCTTCTGAGAAAGGAGGTTTTCCGTACTACCTCCGTCTATGACGATGTCGCACACCTTGCCGGAGATTGTACAACGGGTGAGGAATATAGTATGTCGTTGGGTGGGCTCGCGGATCATGGGGGCGAGAAGCAGACGTCGGGTGACACAGGACAGGTGCTCCCCTTCATCCGCGTACAACTCATCCTCCTCCCCACTTGGTGGTGAGGCGTCGTCGTCGTCATCGTCTTCCACCGGAGAATCGTCGACGCATTTCTCAGTCACATGTACCTCTTTTCGTTGTGGGCATTGATTGGACTTGTGCCCTGGTTGATTGCATCGGTAACACTTCCCGGTGGTAGGGCGACTGTAAGGGTTGGCTGGTGCGGGTTCCCCGGCGTCCGGCGTTGACGACGGTCTACCCTCATGGGTACTTGGCTGTGGACCCAAAATCGATTTGTCGGCAGGTTTGGAAGTACTGTCACCCGTGGAGGTGGGCGTTGGACGACTTCCCCGGTTGGCTTGCTTCTCAATATAAGGAGCTATCTGTTGCGGCTTGGATTCATTCAAGTTGTTCCAAGAGGCCAAGCGATAAAACTCCGTGATATATTCAGTGACGGTGCGCGATCGCTGCTGACAGTTTTGATACTGCGCAAATAAAGTCTTCATAGTCCATGGGTAAAGTCTTCCTCCTCTTCATTTTGTCCCACGAGCGGACAGGCGTTTTCTGTTGGCGTGCTCTCTTCATCAACGTTTGATCCCACCATGCAGAAGCCCCCCAATAATCCAATATCTTCTAATTCAAAGAGGTTGGGCATTCGTTTCCAACCATCATCATCTGATCTACCAATATCTTCTAATTCAAAGAAAGGCAAGGGAGGTAATCTGGTACCCACACGATATGTCCACACACACTCGACGCCACTGCTTGTGCCGACTCAATGGAGGTCTCCGTCTTTGTTCTCTCCGACAAAAAAGATTGCATTTTTTTCACTTCGTTCAAATAAAAGTTGTACCCGTACGGAATTCCTCTATTTTGTCGGTATCTATCATCATCTCCATTCCCTTCATCAATTATCCTCCGGTACTACCTAGTTCTCTGCATTTCTCTATCAATTCCATGACCTTATCCTTACCCATGAGGTTCCAACATTTTGGACTTAATTGACTCCAGAGTTTTCCCTTAATTCCATCCCTGGGAAAGAAAAAAAGGTAGCACCGAAGAAAGGAAAGAGCGAGATGGTGGTTTTTGTTGTTCCAGCGATGCGAGAGCGTATTCGGTGCCTGACCCCCTTTTTCGATGGTGAAGACACGCCCGGTGCCACGAAATGATTGAGAACCATGACGGGGTCAAAATGCATTTTTGTTCTTTGTATTCTTCCAGTATTGCATGACCGAATAATGAAAGGAAAGGCGCACAGTGGGGAGGGTCCTTTTTAGTATATGACTTCTCGGGCAAAAAGAATTGGAATAACTTGGTTTTTCTGAGGGCTATCAACATTCCTGCATTGCATAAAGTATGAACATTACAAAGCAGTGCATCAAACTCAGCTCGTTCAGAAAATATTGTTACTAATTTTCCATGGAACAGGAGAAGCCAGAATGTTTCTATCACAGCAGATCTTGACTCATGTTTTTTTCTTCCACCCGGACATGGGCATGATTTTTTTATTATAAGTCCCCTACACAGAAATCTTCATTTATTTTCTAAATTTTTGAAATATCACAAACGAATGGCACAAATCTCTCTTTGACGTCAAACTAAAAAATAGACTTGAAAGTTTATAAATTAATATTGGTTGAAGCACATGGCTCACAAGTCACCTTTACTGGCTGATGGAGGGAAGAATGGCTGCTTCCTCGCATTACTTTCTGATGGTATTGTTGTTACTTCCTCGCATTATATCTGTAATACACTTTGTTGAACGTAAAAAGGATGATCAACATAAGCCAACTCTAATCTTTTTCTAAAAGGAAGCAAGGAGACCACAGCTTGTGCATTATGAATACAAGTTAAGCAGTCCTGAGGTGTATCCAATGCATCAATTCTTAACCGCCCATCTACTAGACACTGCTTGATGTTTTTTGTGGCTAGCTAGCTTTGTAGAAAAATCTGACTTCTCAATCGTCTGATTTGTATACCAAGAATGATTCAGTTCTGCTGTAAGCGGCTGCAAAGGCCCTCCCAGCAGAAGTTGGCGCAGAGAATGCACAATCAGATGGTGCTAACTTCTTGTTCGCAATGAAGTTCTTCCTGGATAAATGTTAAGATAAGAATGAATTTGATTAGTTAAACATCAGATTACTCACCACAATAAATAATAGAAAAGATAAATAGTACCTTGCGGCATCCAATAGCCGCTTAGCAACCCGTTTCCTTCGCTGGGAAGGAGCAACCCATATGACTCGAACACCACAGACGGCCGGGACAGCTTCCTCCTCATAAGACGTTCCTCCGCTGTCCCACATATTCTGTTCAGCGGTCCTTGAAGAACTTTTTATAGATTCTCTACGGAAAGTGACATTTCCAAATTGCAATACAGATTTAGCTGTTTTTCTTGAGTTTGCATTACTTGACTCTGGTACCAGTTTAGTAGATCTGCTTGAATCCGAACTGGAAGACTTCGAGATTATCCTATGGGCTGTTGTAATTGGTTCTAAAACAAGACAACCGACGATCCTTTTCCTAGAAATGAAGAGATACGTCTGAGGAAGAAAGTGAGAAGCATGCATAATAAAAATGTCATGGAGTAAGAATTCAACCCAAAAATCACCTTGCAAAGCTTGTGAAGAAACCACTCATTTGCCAAACAAAGGTCATTGGACATCACCCTTACCACCTCTTGGAGCTGTGAAATGATTGGAATATCATTAGGAAAAAGAACCAGGAATTGAGCTTAATAAATGCAATTAAATTGGAATACAATCTCAAAGATGAAAAATAAACATAAGTCAGCGCCTTTGATAGCCTATGACTCATAGCCAGGATGTCACAAACTCATCCAGAGAGATTCATAATGTGCATCAGATATACGAAAAATCTAGCTAGTTATTAGCTAATAGATAACAAAGTGACTAAAGAACCTTGTGCTTTTGACCAGGAGGATCACCGTCCAAGACTACCATAATACGTTCTTCAATTGTCTCACTCTTAGGCATTGGGACGATTCTTTCATTGTTCCATCCCTGATGAAATTTTTCATTGAGAAATTTGAAAAGAAAGAAAAAATTGAGACTACTACTAAAATGAACAAAGCAACCCACCTTGAAAAAGATACCCAGGTAGTAATTTTTATGGAAAACCTTGTGAGCCTTTTCATCTCCAAGTGCATAGCTCAACCCGCACACATCACAAAAGTGGAGAAGGAAACTAGACTGACCGAGTTCCAGATAATACTGCGCATAACTCCTTTTCTTATTTGTGACGTTGGGTAAAGGATCTGGTCTTCTTGAAGACATCGCCGAGGCACCTCTGTGTATTCCCTTGTCATATTCATCGGACGTGCAAATCTGAAAACCATCACTGTCATAATAACCATAGAATGATATATTAGCTACAGTTCCCAACCATCCTAACTGAACATAAAAATCAATCAGAGTAGCTTTCATCAAATAATACCCATACGAAATTCAAGAGTCAAAAAAGCCAAGTCTGGTGATGGATAACAAACATACTCTGAAATGCTCACCCAGAATCATTAATTGAGCAACAGAAAAGTAATGTGTAATTTGAAGCTCTCTTCCTTCAATAAAAGTAATATGTAATTGCAGCCCTCTTCCTTTCACGAGCTACAATCCCACTGGAAAAAAAGGTATTCAAAAAACAAGAAAAAAGGGAACGAGAACTTCTACATAGAATGCTAGAAGAATTACCCGAATGGCTAAATCCCTAGTTCCCAGCATTTGTGCATTTCACTCCATGACTTTCATCAAAAGAGAGACAGCACGAATTCAAATAATAGAACATGACATAGCAGCATAAAAAACAGCACAACAAACAACATACTCCACTTGAAAATACATCCTTTTGTTCCCAACCTGGTTTATCGAAGGTACCATTTCAAACTTGGGTTGTTGAGCTCTCGTCTTCTGTAGGTCACAAGAACATCTGGCTCAGGACTTCCTGAGATGTCCATCTCCTCCACCTGATCCAGAGGTGGAAAGGAGCCCCGGGCATTGTTGGCAGTCATCTGGAAGAACTTGCTGATCTTGGTCTGCATGATCAACACTACCAACCAAGATGGAGAGTTCAAGGTCGTGACTGAGCAAGAGAAACGTGATGGCAGGAGGTGAAAACTGGTCTCGTAGAGATGGAAAACAGAATAGAAATCACAATCAATAATAAAACTAATTAGATAGAATAATTGACAGTTTATCACAGATAACCAGTTTGAAAGAGCTATTTTTTACACATTTTGCGGTGTTCTTATTAATGATGTTTATGGGTGAATTATAGACTTCAATATGACATTTCAGATCTGTTTAGTTAGCAGCTTGTAATTTTTCCTTTGAATTTCATCCTTTCCAGTTTTGTTCCAGAAAAACACCAAGAAAAGCAGCTTCATTTGTCATTCCAACAAAGCAGTTTTATTCCCGCAGCTTGTAATTCCTCCTCCTTTCAATTTCTGCTTCAGATCTGTTTATGATTTATATATTCGAACCTTCATTGTATTTTTATATAAAATAAATAAATAGGTATTTGTACAGGTGTTAGAATTAACAGAAATTGTATGATTAAAACCTAAATTTACATGGATATTAATGTCATTAACTTCAACATTCATAATAATTTTTAAAATAATAATTACCATATTATTATTTAAATAAATGTATGGCTCCAAAAATAGATGATGTATTTTGCTAACACTTTGACTGACAATTCTGGCAAGAATATTTAAAATGCAGGATGATAAATCAAATTAGAAAAAAGACAAACAGATTGAATGATCCCATGGACATTTAACATAACACAACTCATGCTGACTAAACTTGATATTTCTAAGTATACCATGGATAAGTGATAAGAAATCATACAACGATTGTTAGCAGAACTTAAAGAAGCATACAAATCATGCGGGCGGGCCAAAAAAAAGGTCAGATTCATAAGAACACAAAGGAAATCTTAGCGCATCCAAATGGCAGAGCATTACCTTAACGACAATGGAGGCGGCGAGCTACCAAAGTGACTTCGACGACGGTTTCTAACACCTCTCTTCAACATGGAGCATCTAACATGCATGGCTTGCCATCATCTCTTACACAATTAAGATAAATAAGTATATAAATGTCCAAAAATATACTTAAATATAAATATTTAAAGATTTAAAATTAAACATTCAAGTGAACAATGCTTCAAAGAGGAAGAGAACAACACAGGACAGAAAGAAAAAAGACCCAACACAAATGGAACAAATATCGGAGGTTTTGATTTTTGCATCATTATCTTAGCTATCATGGAACGTGGAAGCCAAGTTGATGTAATACAAAATTGTTGCATTGTGTGCATAGGCCAGATCTTTTTATACTATAGGGCTACGGGCCGGGCAAAAATGTTTTTTAATTTTTTTGGAACAGCCCGGCCCGGCCCGAAAGTTTTTCGGAGCAGCCCCGCTCGGGACAATCCGGCCCGGCCAGTAGCCCGGCTCGCTTTTATAACTTTTTATTTTTTTATTTTTTTCAACTGTTTAACCGAAGGCTAACTTCGGTCCGACCGAATTGTTTTAGTTTTTTATTTTTTTAACGGTCTGACCGTATCTTTACTTCGGTCCAACCGAAATTTTTATTTTCTTTTTCGATCTGACAGAAGCTCGACTTTTTTTTTTTTGAAATATGCAATTTTTTATTTTTTAATTTAATTTAAAATAATAATAAAAATTAAAAACTTCGGTCCTGCAGGAGAAAAAAAAAAACTTCGGTCCGACTCGCCACTCGGTCGAACCGAAGTAACAAAGTTTTAAAAAAAATAAAAAACTTCGATGTTCGGTCCGACCGAAGTTTAAATCATTAACTTCGATGTTCGGTCCGACCGAGTTTTAAAATAAAGTTAAAAAAAATCAAAAGCTTTGGTCGGACTAAAAACTCCGTTACTTCGAACCGAAGGTCTTTTTTTCGGTCCAACCGAAGATTTTGATTTTTTAATATTTATTTTTTGATTTTAAATTAAAAATAAAAAATTCCAACGTTATCCGATAATCAATTCATCACGTTAACATCAATATCAAGACATCATCAACTCACCATTCATGATTCATCATTCCTCAACACATTCAAACATAAGTCATAAAGTTAAAAAAATTATTTTATTTCTGAATTCAAATTAAAAATACATTATTTTTGTAATTATATCAAATATTTTTACATTTAATGTACATAATTATATTTAAATATTTTAATTTACAAATTCATTGATGAAATCTTCTTTCTGTTGCTGTCCACGAGCAAGCTCCTGGTCTTTAACACACATAAATGCTTCTAAAATATCATCTTTTAATCTTGCTCTTCTATTATCTAATATATCACCACTAATACTAAATGCCTATTCACATGCTATAGAAGAAGTTGAAATTGTCAGTAAATCTCTAGCCATTAATGATAAAACAGGAAATGTGTGTTTTTGTGTTTTCCACCAATTTATTACATCAAAATCTAGAAAATCAAGATTATCTCTTATTAAATAACTATGATTAAAATTATTTAATTCTTTCCTATTTGTTATGTTAAAATCACTATATTCATCATCAAATATACTATAATCAATTATTGATGATGATGACCATTGTTGTGAAAAATAGGGCATATTTTGTGTTTGTTGCATTCCATATTTTGTAACATACATATCAAACATATTATTTAAACTTTCTTCTACATTTTCAATTGTTACATTAACTTCTACATTTAAACAAGTTTGTATTACATTTATTAATTTTTTAACAACTTTTACTTTAGTCCTAGGATCTAAACAAGCACTTAATGTATATAAGAGAGGTATCTTATTTCAATAGTTTAAAAATTTTTCTTTCATTTAAAAGCTATAGGTGTAAAAAATGGATAATTACTATAATTATTAAAAACTCTTGCAATATTATATACGTGGTGGATTGCATAAACAGATATACAACAATATATTTCTGATAAATGTTCTATTGCATTATAAAATGGTTTTAAAAATTCAATAAAACAATTAGCTATTGCAAAATCATTTTCATCTAGTGTTGTACCATCATTTATTCTACCATTATAATAAGTTTTTATAGCTTCTTTATAAGGTAAACAATTATTTAACATTAAATATAATGAATTCCACCTATGAGAGACTTCCATTGTAAATGTTTTATGTGGTAATTCAAATGTATCACATACATGATTAAATTCTTGTTGTCATCTACCACTAGATAAAATGTAGCCTAATGTAGTTCTAATATTTTCTAGAAAAGGTTTTAATTCTTCAACAACTACTTGAACTATAAGATTAATTATATGACATATACATCTTTAGTGAAATAAATCAAAACCATTTGGTAGAGTTAATCTACTTTTAAACATAGGGATAGTTGCATTATTACTAGATGCATTATCAAATGTAATACTACCTACTTTTTCTTTACTTCCATAAAATTCAAAAATTTTCATAATAGTAGAAAAAATATTTTAAGCATTATGTGGATGATTTATTCTTCTAAATCCTATTAATCTTTTTGTAAAACCCAATTATCATCAATAAAATGTGTAGCAACATTAATATATCCTACTTTACTTCTACCCTCCCAAATATTAGATGTATAGATGTATTAACAGAACCTATTATATTAACTAATTCCATTCTAAATTTATTATAAAGCGCAATAACATCTTGCCTAGTTGTATTTCTAGAAGCTTTTTTAAATTGTAGACAATAAGCTTGTGAAATATATTCTTGAAAATGTTGACTATCACCAAATCTAATAGGTAAATTTTGAATAGTAATAAATTTAGCTTGTAATTCTCTAGTATTAGTAGGATCATAATGCCATTGTGTAATATTAGCTTTCGAGTTAAAATTAATTTGTGTTCGAATCATTTTATTTTTTTCAAGAGTTTTGGATGAATAATTAGCTAAATGTCTAGATAAATGACTTGTACCACCAAAAGCTTTGCATGAGAAGACTACATTGAAAATGTTGTAGTAGACCCTCTCCACTATAGTACCATCTCCTAGCTCTTTCGTCTTTATTGTAAACTTCAACCATAAAATTGACCTTCTTGATTTAGCAACATTAGTTGAAGTTGATGCTCCACCTTCCATAGTTTGAGCTTGAGAGTACTTTGTATTTTGTAAAAAGAGAGAAGATTGAATGAACATGAATTGTGAAAAAAACTCTAACCTTCTTCTCTATTTATAAAATTTTCCACCACCATTCCTCTCTCCCTTTCATCCCTTCTCTTCTCTCTTTTTCCGTTGGTTTCAACTTTCGTTTTTTACGAACGTTATTTCAAGCCTTAAAAACGAACGTTCGTAAAACATTCATTTTTTAACGTTCAATTTAGAAGGGTTACAGGTTATGGGCTGGCCCAATCTGAGCCCAACCGAAATCGGCCCACGGGCTAGCCCGAGGCCAGCCCAGCTAGCAGGCCGATTTTCTAATATATTATAGTCCGGCACTTTAAATGGGCTGGCCCGTAGTGGCCCGGCCCAATTGACCACTACTAGTCCTTCGATGGAGTTTCCTCCATCTAACCTTATGGTTAGGGCCTCTCTATTCCCTGATTGATTGATCCTTTGGTCGAATTGTCAATCAGAGCTTTCGATTGTCTGAATCAATCTTAGACAATCTAGGCCGTCTATTCAGCCCTATCTTGTTTGGCACATCTTGAGATGTTGAATCAGTCGTCTGATCACATATTCATGATCGAAGCACCTTGGATTGTATAGATACACTATTCGATCAATGTTGACGCATGCTGATCACCTGATTCTGCCCCGGACGATCACAACCGTCCGTACAAGGTGTTTTGACTTTGAATCCATCTCGTCTACCATCGGGTACTGTTGATCATCCAGATATGATCAATGCCCCTCGGGTTGTCCGATCCTTCAATTGGATCGTCGATCACGCTTGTGATCTTCTCAGATTAACTCTAGGCAATTCTAGCCCTCCATTTGGGTGAGGAATGAGAATCTCACTCATCTGGCTAACGATTGAGAAATTCGATCATAGGATAAGGCTCATCTCCTCCCTGATTGACCAACCCTTCAATCGGATTGTCAATCAGGTCTCCGGATTGTTCGAGATCAACTTAGACAATCTAGACCGTCTGGTTGAGGATTCGACTTCTCGAGGCCATTTCAACATCCTACAAGTAGAATTTGCCAAAACGGAGGTTGAATTCGGACTCAGCATGTCTGAATTACCTAGGAGGGACATATGTGGGATGCATGTTTATGGTCGTAAGTCCAACATCAGTCTTCTCTTCCTTCTTTTCTAAAGTTTATCAATTCTAGCATCCCCTCTTTTCTTGAAATTCCCATGTTCTCTTTCTTTTCCAAAAATTTCTCACATTTTTTAAGTTTCTCGAGACTTTGCACTTGCTTCCAAATATATATACATAGAAAGACTCCACTTTTGACGAAAACACCGACCGTATGATCAAGTGAACATGAAGCGAGCAATATTAGAATAAGTGCGTGAGAAGAGAGAAGAGTGATCGAGTAGTGTGAGGGAGACATACAACTAGTAAATTTATATTCGTGGAATATGAAACGTTTAAAAAACTCCCGTAATGATGGACAATCTAAAGAGATGCACAAGCTTAGGTAGAATTGAATAAAATTGTTGCATGCATTGCATCCTACTAGTTTGAGTCTTGCATCCTCATTGGTTTGGTCACTGATCGATGATAGTGTGCTCAATTGCATTACTTAATCGATGTTTTGTCCTGACCTATTAAAATTAGGTCCATATAATCTAGGTCTACTTAGTGTTTATTCCTACTCCCTACACGAGTGAAGAATGTCTTACATGACTATCTTCTAAAATGTTTGTTCTTTTCTTCTTAAGCCCTCTCGCCTATTCTTCTTCCTAATTTTCCCTTCTTATGTTATACACTTAGAGATGTATCCACATCCAATACACTTAAGTATCTGAGAGATCAACCCTAAGTTGGGTGCATTGGTTAGCTAATGTGCCTTATTCCCTTTAAGGCGTGGATGCCATTTCACATGCATCTTCATTGCACTGTATTTAATGTTCTGTTAGTTTTTCCCTCCAATAGATTAGGTAGCGACTTCTTTTCGAGACGATCCTGAGCTATATTATTACTAATTCTATCATTATAATAAGTTTTTATTGCTTCATTATAAGGGTAACAATTTGTTAACATTAAATATAAAGAATTTTATTTATAAGGTACGTAAATGTTTTATGTGATAAGTAAAATCACATGCATCCTCTTCTTTTTGACATTTATCTCCACTATTAATATAAGCTATTGCACTTTTAATATTATCAACAAAAGGTTTTATTTCTTCTATACCAATTTAAACTATAAAATTAATTATGTGATATATACATTTTTGGTGAATTAAAGAAAAACCAAATGGTGGATTTAATTTATTTCTAAACATGGGAATAGTTGCACTATTATTAGAAGTACTATCAAAAGTAATACTATCTATTTTGTCTTTAATACCAAAAATTTCAAAAATTCCCACAATATGTGAGAAGATATTATTAACATTATGGGAATGAGTTATTCTTCTAAATCCTATTAATCTTTTTTGTAAAGTCCAATTTTGATCAATAAAATGTGTAGTTATAGCAATATATCTATGCTTAAATCTACCCTCCTAAATACCAGAAGTACATGCTATTAATGTATTTATACTACCCATTACATCAATTAATTCTATTTTAAGTTTATCATAAACATCAACAATATCTTTTCTAGTTGTATTCTTAGAAACATGTTTAAATTGTGAACAATATGCTTGTGAAATATATTCTTCAAGATATTCGCTATCACCAAAATTAATAGGTAAATTCTTAACAGTAATAAATTTAGTATGCCATGACATTGCCACCAATAGAACGAGAACTGACTAACACTTAACTCGATGTTAGAGAATTTTCACGTCTTAGAAAAATGAGTTGCCACTTAGTCTATTAGAAGAGTCAATTAAGAAAACCTTAGGATGCAACGTAGTGTAATGTAAACAAGTGACATTTGTACTTAACAAGAGAGATAATGTTAGCATGTTTAACTAGAGAGTTCTGGGTAAGTTTTCTGGTTACATGTAAGGAAGGTGATAGGCACCCCCATATACCTAACCAAGGGTTGATCTCTTACATGCCTAATAGGTGCTAGTGTGTGTGTTCAATGTAAGTGCATCTAGTTATACAGCACGAGAGGAGAGGTTCGACTAATAAGCCCAAAAGAGAACAGGCTATTGGGCTTAAGATGAAGGGAACTAGGAGTCTAGAAGATAATCGTGTATAAGATCCCTCATTTTTGTGTGAAATAAGGATGAACCTTTGATGAGTCTAGACTAAATGAGCTTAATTGTAGTAAGTCAGGGCATCCACCTATTTCTTGGGACTAAAACCTCAACTTTGTGTTTTTCTTGGGACTTAACACAAAACACACTCCTTATTACCACAACCCGATGAAGTTGGTCTTTTTCTTAACAAAACAGATTAGGTAGTAGATAAAAACACATAAAACAAAGTAAAGACAATTATTTTTCTTATAAAAGAAAAATTGAAGATTCAGAAAGAACATGGAAATCAGTAGAAAACTTTTTTTTCTAAATCAAAAGGTAGCTGTTATAATAATTCTTCAGAAATCTCTCTGAATGCACCAATGTCGATATTCTTTAATACTTGTACACTCTTTTCTACCTTTTTCTTACTTGCTCCTTTTAGTTGCTTACTAGCACATAGTTGAAAGAGACAGTACCACAACCATTCAAGTGCAAAACGATTCATTAATACAAGCGAAATATTAATTTGGAGGGAGAAACTGAGGAGAGCACGGAAAATGACGATCAATATATATTTATTCTTCCAGCATGCGAGCGATATATATATATATATATGTTCTTCCATCCTCATCATTCTTTGCTCCATCCCAGTGTCATTCTTTTAATTCTGAAAAATTCTTTCTAACTTGGCGAATGGACGACGAAAATAGGTGTTACTTGATCTGTCTCCTCTACCTAGGAACTCAGGCCCGATTTTTTGAATGCATGATGCTTCATAAATTCTGAGACGTTGAAGTTGGGGCAACTTTCCAAATCCAAGAAATTGTTGACAGTGTTTACAACCATCAATATACAAATTTACAAGATTATTTAGAGAAACGTCATTTGGACGTGACAACCAATTCGGAAGATTATAGCCATAGAAATTTTCAACATGAAGATTCATTCAACAGGCAAGGAGGACGAAGCTCCTCAAAGACCTCTGTGACTCTATCGCTAACATTTCTTTTATGCTTCCAACCAAGACGTAACTTTTGAAGATGATTCTTTCTCACAAGTTCCATTGACCTGGCTTCCTCCAAAGATTGGTTTTGTTGCAAATTGTCTATCTCAAGATGCCTCAACAAATTCAAACTTCAAATTTCTCCTAGCTTTGCTTCATTCTCATTTTCTCCCACTTTAAATATTAATTTTTCAATCTTCTCAATCCTTTTGGCATTTCTATTGGATCCCAAACATTCCTGTTATCTAGTAACACGAGATTCTGTAAACTAGTGATGCTCTTAGGGAATTTCTTGAGTAGATGACATCCTTCAACAAGTAGAAGATCATCAATCCCCCGTGCTGTCGCCTGATCTTCAAACGACTGTTTTGAGGTAGTGTACGAGGAGCCTCATGAATTGTCAGCGTCGTATGCTCCTGGAGCCCTGATGATCTTCTCTATATATGGTGTTGGGTGCAAGATGGCGAGGTCATCGAACCCCCATTCTCTGGTGAGACATGGCTTGGTTGAGATCTTTGCGGGAAAGGAGGACACAAGGTTATGGAGGCCGGACATCCCGAGGGATGCTTTAGTCGTTGTATTAAAACATGGTGGCCAGCTCAAACCAATAAGGCCACTCAGAAAATCTGGAGTCTTGAAGAAGAAGAAGAAGAAGAAACAATGTATCATCAGCATTTATGGTAAAAAAAATGAAATTACTGTAGAAGTCAACAATTGCACATTTTTAATGCAAGAAATACCGACAAATCAAGTTTCTCTACCCTACCAACAATATTAGATTAAATAAAGATAGAAAACATGGAAGAAGATATTGCAGCCAGATCTTGCAAGAATTTAAACCGGCATGAGAAGATAGATTAGATGACATTTTGTCACACATCAGGTGCATCTGTCTTCTTTATTTGCTGCAACTCCATGAACGTAATGCATGGCCACTATTGGGTTATGAATTTTGCTATAAATCAATGAAATCCGATAGGCATCATGTCTAAACAACATAGTAATGGGCATATATAATATCTACCATAACCACTAAGTAATCACAACAAATTCATCATAAAATCCCATAAAAGGGCGATCCACCGAATGCATTCAAAATCCATCGTGTTTTACATAACTAGACAGAAAAAAAATCAATAAACCGTGGTAGAAAAGCTCAAAAACTTTTTAGAAATGCTGTCGTAATATGGTAAATCATAAATAGGCAACTAATGGCCACAATTCATATGTGCCTGATATGCACTTCCTAATGACCATTCGCCAAATTCATATTGAAGATTACGAATACACCAATTTTTGCGAAAGCAATAAGGAACGGTGACAAGCAATCAGTGAAATTGTAACGAGCAGATGTGCAGGAGGCTTTAACTTGACCTTCTGCCCCTGTTCTTCCTAGGAGCAACAAAGGTTCAGCCTTCATCAACGGATGTGCTAGGGGCGTTTGACAAGCCATTCAAACAATCCCTCCTTGGTTTTGAAAGCCGTCTTCCATTCATCACCTTCGCGTAGGCAGATTTGATGATAGCTGCTACGTAGATCAAGTTTGTAGAAGAGTTGTCCACCGGCAAGGACATCCAACATGTCTTCAAGCCGAGGGATAGGAAATCTGTACTTGATGGTGATCCAGTTGATGGCACGATTGTCGACGCACATTCTCCATCCACCATTTTTCTTGGGAACAAGTGGTGCCAGGACAGCGCAGGGGCTCAGACTAGGACGCACTAGTCCTTGTTGGATCAGTTGTTCGACTTGTGACTGAAGGATCGCAGCCTGCCTCCTTGGGGCTCATTCTGTAGTGCGGTATATTTGGAAGTTGGGCTCCAGGGATGAGGTCGATGTGGTGCTGTACATCTCTAAGCGGTGGAAGGACCTGTGGGGTTTCTGTTGGCATAATAGCATGGAATTCTTCTAACAGTTGGTGTACCTGCAGCGGCGTGGCTTCCTCTGCAGCTTCAAAATGATAGGACCCTACCAAAGCATAAGCTTCTAGAGCGTTCTTAACGTCGTCGGTGAAGGTGGCCTGGTCCACCACAAGGAAGCTCTTGCGGACGTGCTCGTCCAAGGACAGATTTGAGGTGGGGACTAATGGCATTAGACGAATTAGTGCTTTGCCCACGCGCAATTCATACTCTGATTAGTACGCCCTCTATGGGTGGCATCCACGTCGTGTTGCCACGGGCGTCCCAAGATAATATGGGAGGCGACCATATCACAGAAAACCTCGTTAGAATACCGAGAACCAATTGATAATGGGACTTTGCAAACCTCCGTGACCTTCACGGTGTTGTCTTTGCGAATCCACCCGATGTGGTAGGGGTGGGGGTGAGCTTGAGTTGGTAATCCAAGCTTGGCCACCACCTTCTGAGAAATGAGGTTTTCCGTACTACCTCCGTATATGACGATGTCGCACACCTTGCCGGAGATTGTACAACGGGTGAGGAATATAGTATGTCGTTGGGTGGGCTCGCGGATCATGGGGGCGAGAAGCAGACGTCGGGTGACACAGGACAGGTGCTCCCCTTCATCCGCGTACAACTCATCCTCCTCCCCACTTGGTGGTGAGGCGTCGTCGTCGTCATCGTCTTCCACCGGAGAATCGTCGACGCATTTCTCAGTCACATGTACCTCTTTTCGTTGTGGGCATTGATTGGACTTGTGCCCTGGTTGATTGCATCGGTAACACTTCCCGGTGGTAGGGCGACTGTAAGGGTTGGCTGGTGCGGGTTCCCCGGCGTCCGGCGTTGACGACGGTCTACCCTCATGGGTACTTGGCTGTGGACCCAAAATCGATTTGTCGGCAGGTTTGGAAGTACTGTCACCCGTGGAGGTGGGCGTTGGACGACTTCCCCGGTTGGCTTGCTTCTCAATATAAGGAGCTATCTGTTGCGGCTTGGATTCATTCAAGTTGTTCCAAGAGGCCAAGCGATAAAACTCCGTGATATATTCAGTGACGGTGCGCGATCGCTGCTGACAGTTTTGATACTGCGCAAATAAAGTCTTCATAGTCCATGGGTAAAGTCTTCCTCCTCTTCATTTTGTCCCACGAGCGGACAGGCGTTTTCTGTTGGCGTGCTCTCTTCATCAACGTTTGATCCCACCATGCAGAAGCCCCCCAATAATCCAATATCTTCTAATTCAAAGAGGTTGGGCATTCGTTTCCAACCATCATCATCTGATCTACCAATATCTTCTAATTCAAAGAAAGGCAAGGGAGGTAATCTGGTACCCACACGATATGTCCACACACACTCGACGCCACTGCTTGTGCCGTCCCTCGGATGATGATATCTTTGCTTGAGAACTTTCAACACGAGGATGGCTCCGTCGTGATCCCGGAGCCAGTGAGACCTCATATGGGTGGTCTTCATGTCATCACCCAGAAACTGAAATGATAAATTATTTGTTTGGTTTCATTACTTTGGAGTTTTGATGGAAATTGATTGCTTAATGAATTTTTTGACATCTTCTCTAGATTTATTTGAAAAGTGACATCCCAGTGTTGTATCTCTCCATTGGGGGCAAACTTACAATTTTACTCTGGTGACAACCACGTAGATATTTTTGCTAATAATTCATATCAACCGAAAATCAAAGGAAACCAAGAAATTGACCTGGTTCAATGAAAAAGCATGCTTTTAATGGAAAAGGAATCTTGCCAGAAACTTCAATTGGATGATTGCAAACTTAGATTAGAAAATTTAGAGCAGCACCCAAATATGCTACCGAAATCTGAGTTTTGGAAATCTCTCTCACACATACAATATGTAAAGGGTTAATGTATACATCTTGTAATAAGGGAAATTTGTCATGTAAGAAAATATTGAAAAATTCGCCATCAAGCCAATGGAAGAATGTCTAAGGCAACTTCTTTATTTAAGGGATGGCATTTCCTCCTGGTGTTGCACACAAACGTACTTGCCCTTCACTTTTCTAAGAACTTTCCATGGGCCCGGATATGACCTGGTAGAGTGAACATGTTAGACTACTACCGTGAGCATAACTATTTATTAAATGCAGCACAAAGAAAAGCAGCTCTAAACATGTCAAGATACAAATAATAACAAGCTTATATCATTTCAAAGTAAATGAGGAATGGTTTCCTATTGGAACTTGTATTAAAAAAATAATACATTGGATCAACTAAAGTTCATAAAGAACCCAACCCCCATTTTCCTAAAATAGTATATCACTTATATAAAAATGAATACAAAGGTTAGCCACCTAAAGAGAAATCCTCCATTGTGAACTTTGAAGTTGTGAATGTAGTATGAAGTATCCATCTTTGGAAAGAATGTTTTAGAAAGAGTTGCAAGCTTTGGATAGAAGAATGATGGATAATCTAGATGCATCTTCATCAAGGATAAAATTGGGTTCATACATATGTAAAAGCCAAATACTAGCTAGCATTGCCGGAAAACTTCTGATAATAATGGAAAAACTGTTACTAATGTAATAGAATTTCATTAGAAAAATAAAATATGAGCATGTCACGCTAGACTAGGTTTTGTGATTTAAGTAGAAGAAGGAACTATTGATCATGTAGCTGGACATAAAGAAATTTACTGCATAGAGTGGCAATTGCTTGATGACAAACATAGAGTAGAGAGTATGACACTTTACTCATGATGTTTATGTGAACCAATTATATGCCAAAATCATTCATATGGTAATAGGAATAGCTGCTTGAACTAAAAGTAAGAAAGCATACTTCTGAAAATACAACGACTCTGCTCAGAAAATACAAGAACAACTGTAAAAGAAATTTATAGACCTTTTATATGATTATAATAGTTTACACAAATGTACAATGCAAATTCTTCTATTTGTAAGAGAATAGCTTTGTTAGAGAAACAGGTCATTGATGGAAGGACATATGGTATCATAGTTCAGTGTCAACAAAGATCATGGCATGGATGAGTAAGATAAGTATATAGCATCAAATAAAGAAATCCAGCTGAGTATGGCTTGAATTCATAAAAAAACATACTATTCTTGTGCCTGACCCCCTTTTTCGATGGTGAAGACACGCCCGGTGCCACGAAATGATTGAGAACCATGACGGGGTCAAAATGCATTTTTGTTCTTTGTATTCTTCCAGTATTGCATGACCGAATAATGTAAGGAAAGGCGCACAGTGGGGAGGGTCCTTTTTAGTATATGACTTCTCGGGCCGTCAGAGCGGGACTGATTTGGTAAAAAGAATTGGAATAACTTGGTTTTTCTGAGGGCTATCAACATTCCTGCATTGCATAAAGTATGAACATTACAAAGCAGTGCATCAAACTCAGCTCGTTCAGAAAATATTGTTACTAATTTTCCATGGAACAGGAGAAGCCAGAATGTTTCTATCACAGCAGATCTTGACTCATGTTTTTTTCTTCCACCCGGACATGGGCATGATTTTTTTATTATAAGTCCCCCTACACAGAAATCTTCATTTATTTTCTAAATTTTTGAAATATCACAAACGAATGGCACAAATCTCTCTTTGACGTCAAACTAAAAAATAGACTTGAAAGTTTATAAATTAATATTGGTTGAAGCACATGGCTCACAAGTCACCTTTACTGGCTGATGGAGGGAAGAATGGGTGCTTCCTCGCATTACTTTCTGATGTATTCAGAGATCCAGGATTGATGATTAAAGAAAATTTGAAATGTAAACGTGGGTCATAACGTGTGTATTTCGATGAAGGAAAAAGAAAAGACGTGAAGAAGTGGAAAATTGTAGTGATTAAACGTGGAGGATATGCATGAAATGAAGATACAGTACAAAAGGCATAGAATTCTCGCTGATCAAACTATCCCTGCACACCAAAAGAAAAATCTTTTCAGGGATCAAAAACACCTCTTCGAGGAAAATCTCTCAGGTGGAAGAAAGTTCAGTGAAGCATAAAAAGACAAGATATTCATCACTGAAGAATTGTTGAAGAAGAAAGAGAAGAAGAAGAAAGATCTCAAACAGGGAGAAATGTTTTAAATTCCACAAATTAGTTTTCTCTGTTTGAAGTTATGAAATTGTTTAGATGATACATGGTATCGAGATATAATTGCATCTACAATTTCTGAGGAGAATTGAATTGTATATTGTAATTGAAACCTTGAATAAAAATGATTTTATGAAAACAGTGTCTTGACTTGTTTTGAGTTTTAAAGTTTTGAGTTTGAAACACAATTCACCCCCCCTCTTGTGTAGCCATACGGTCCTACAGTTTATATCCCAAGCTTTGAAGTAAATCCATCCCAAAGTAGTGAGCAGATACCTGTAGAGGATTTGAATGTGGAAGTGGACATCGACACACCCATTGTTGGAAGTACACCAACGTCGACATCCACTACATCTTCTACAGGTAGAACACGTCAACATGTTGCAAGCCTAAATGATCGGATTGATTCATTGGAGTCAATCATATTGAAATTCGAAGAACGTAAACAAATGTATGATTATCCTCAATGCATCAAGAAGCTTAAAGAGATTGGATTTATGGAAGGCATAGAAATATGAGTGTATGCCATGTTGAAGTTTGAGAAACAAGTCACTCGAGATAGCTTTCTAAAGGTAGAACCAGATTCAATGAAGGTTCAATGGCTAGAAATGGCCTTCATGAATTGGAAGAGAACGAGGACAATATGAAGACTTTTAGTTACATGCATGAACATCTAAAAATTAGAAAACTTTAATGTTTTCAAGACATTTCTACTATTGGAAGACTTTAATGTTTTAACTTTAATTATTTTAACTTTGAATGATTCATGAATGAAGACTTCTATTTGATGTTCATATATTTATAAATTTATTAATGAGTTTGAATGATGAATTGATTATTGAATAACGTTGTAATTTTTTTATTTCAATTTAAAATAAAAAATGTAAAAAATAAAAAATATCGGTCCAATCGAATTTAAGCTTCGGTCAAACTAAAGGAAAAAATACCAAAAATAAAAAACATTGGTCTGACCGAAGGTGAGATTCGGTCAAACCAATGACACAATAAAAAATAAAAAAAACTTCGGTCTGACCAAAGTTGAGATACGGTTAGACCGACGAATAAAATAAAAAATGTAAAAAATAAAAAATATCGGTCCAACCGAATTTAAGCTTCGGTCAAACCGAAGGAAAAAATACTAAAAATAAAAAATATCGATCTGACCAAACGTGAGATACGGTCAAACCAATGAAAAAATAAAAAAATAAAAAAACTTCGGTTTGACCGAAGTTGAGATACGGTTAGACAGACGAATAAAATAAAAAAATAAAAAACTTCGGCTAGTCAGACCGAAGGAAAAATAATAATAATAATAAACTTCGGTTGTACAGATGAAAAAGTAGTCCGATAGAATTGTTTTTAGTTTTTTATTTTTTTAACGGTATGACCGTATCTTCACTTCGGTCCAACCGAAATTTTAATTTATTTATTTTCTTTTTCGGTTTGACCGAAGCTCAACTTCGGTCGGACTGAAGTTTATGATTTTTTAAACATTTTATTATTATTATTTTTCTTCGATCTAACCGAAGTGTCTTATTTTCTTTATTTTTTTTTCGGTTGGACCAAATCTTAACGTCGGTCCAACCGAAGTTTATTACTTTTTATATTTATTTTTTTGATTTTTTAAAATAAAAAATTAACATTAGGCCCTTTTACTAAACTCGAACAGTTATCCATTACTATACATAAAACTCGAACAGTTATCCGTTATCTTTATAGAAAACTCGAACAGTTATCATAACTCTTCTAGTTTTTCAAAGCTGCACATGAAAAACACGTGAAAACTTATAGTTTTTAAAACACGTGCATAAATCATTACTATACGAGTTTATTATTTTTTATATATTTTTTTTGATTTTAAATTAAAATAAAAAATTAACATTAGGCCCTTTTACAGAACTCAAACAGTTATCCATTACTATACATAAAACTCAAACAGTTATCCATTATCTATATATAAAACTCGAATAGTTATCATAACTCTTCTAGTTTTTCAAAGCTGCACATGAAAAACACGTGAAAACTTATAACTTTTGAAACGCGTGCATAAATCATAGCTATACGAGTTTATTAACAATAACCCTTCTAGTTTTTCATACACTTAATCTTAACTACACTACTTTTCACGTAACCTTTTAAATTAATTCTTCTCGTCTTTCTTCCTTCTTCAACTCTACTTTAAGAATGAAATTTGCAATGTCTTCAATTCTTCCTATAAAATCATATAAGATATCTTTCCATGAAGCATATTTTATATAATAATTATCATATATCAATTTATGCATTATTTAATCATTTAAAATATATAAAATCATAAAAATCACAATTATCATACGTTCTTCATTAAATCACATATAATTGCAATTATAATCTATAAAATGCATAAATTATCATATAAAAAATGTAAACTTTGAAGTCTAAACATGCTACATCAGCATAATCTTATAAATAATGATCACTGTCTATTAAAAAATCGAGTTGGGTCTGGCTGGCTCGTAATGGCTCGACCCAATTGACACTTTTAGACTGAAGTCAAATTTCAAGCTGGGTCAAGCTACCTCAAAAAAATTATTTACACAATATTTTGATGTTTTGATACACCATATTTATTTAAGTACAAATAGTGAGGGTATAATCATCAAAAGATATAACATTAGTTAAAAAAATAAAAATAAGAGTTGAGGCATTAGTAGTCCCAACCAAACGACTCCTGGAAGCTCCTTAAGAGTTGGAGTTAGAGTCAACACGTCTTCCAAAGTTAAGCAGCTCCAACTCCTTAGGAGCTGAAATTGGTGCTACCAAACATTGGCATTGTGTGAATTTATCATTTGGAGTATGGCATATGTGTATGCTCATCGATTTATTAGACCTAAAGTTAGCATGTGTGAATTCTGCAATTTAAAAGGTCATGACACAGTTGACTATTTGAAATTCAAATGTTTACAAGTGTCTAGATAAGAGCAACAAATGAATTATATCCAAAATAATAGAAATGATTATAACATGCCTATAGTTCATCCAGCCAATTGCCATTTCATGACTAGAAATGTGTTGAGAGAATGGGAAAATGAGGATAGGTGTGTTAGAGGGAAAAAATTTGACTACCTTGAACAAAGCTTAATTAGATTAGATCAACAACTTACTAGACTAGAAATTTACATGAATTATAATCAAGAAGTCAACTAATTAAACCATAATGAAAATCATTCTAAACCCAAGATAGATTATATTTATGAAACTAAGCAAAATTTGAAAAAATTTGACTAGAGAATAGACAAAATGAGACTAGATAATCTAGAAAGAAAGCTTAATTCACTTGATGAATTTACAATGAAAGTACAATATATTAAAAATCAACAAGAGACTATAATTGAAAATTCAAATCTTCAAAACATGCATAAATTAAAAAGCATCAAGACAAAAGAAAGTAAATGTGAAAAATAAGAAGGAATTACCGATAAAATAGAAATGAAGGAATGTAATTCAACAAAAAAATTTATAGATCCAACTCCTAAGAAAGATGTAGCTTTCGATTTCTAAGTTCTATAAGCTTGCAAAATGTCTGGAAGAGGTAGAGGACGTGGAAGTGGTAGACTTACAAAAGCTCAGAAGATAGAGTTAGAACTACAAGACATAGAAAGACAGATTCACGACTACCATGCACGGTACACATTTCCAATTCATGCATTAGAAAATATACAAAAAGCTATACAAGATGAATGAAACTTTTGCTGGAAATTTATAAGAAATATTGTAGATACAAATTTTCGAACAAAGCAAACTAAGCTATCATGTTTGCAACTTTGGGCAAGAAACTTGTAACCAAACTTGCAACTTGCTTATTCTGATTCCACCATTCATTTAACACAAACCAAGTACGACGTCGATCTTTTACATCGCAAATGGATGTCCGATTGTTCTACGGTAGTTACACCGTTACAAGGAGGCATAAACCTGCAACCACTGATGGCGATCCTCTTGACAATCCCACAACTTATAGGAATATAGTTGGTGGACTGCAGTATCTTACGTTGCTGTAAAGTGCTTATTTGTGCACTCTATAACATATTAATTTCCTTATTGTGATATAACTTGAGATTGATTAAAGGAAAATCCATGCTTTAGTTATTTTTATAGAAATGCATGAATTATGGGTTTAAATGACACGAAGTGAATGAATGAACTATTAATCATGAAATACCATTGGTGAGACATTATATGGCACATGTATAATTATTTGTATTGTTATTTTCTAGCTTTACATTAAGTCTTTTGCGGAAAATAAATTGCTTTGCAGGTGGTGGGAACCATCAACCCTCGAAGGGAAACTACCACCTATATAAGATAAGTTAGGGCAAGAAGGAAAAATCGGTCTCCATATTTGTCATCTCACGTAAGGCTGAGGACCAGGACATTCTTGCTGCCAAGACTCCCTCGCCCCTCAATCAGACTTGCGCTGGTGATGTTGTGTAGAGGCTAGGATTCTTGGAAGTGGAGAATTGTCCAAGTTTACTTGGTCGGCACCATATTCAGACTCTCATCCGTAGGGGAGCTCCTCTCCAGCTTAGTGAGGTAGCGCTACCTGCAAGGCCAGTCGGAGAGTTTGTAAATGAACTACCAGGTGAAGATCCGGAGGTGTAGACGGCATATGCAGTTAGTTCTACTAACACCATTAGAATTAACTTTTCAAGTTTCAGCAAGTCATTCGATTTGTAAGTCATCTGTCGATCGGTAAGATAACTCTTCGAGTTTTTAAAACACTATAGTTTAGGTGTTTGACTTTTAAATATTTTTGAACCAACTCTTTTGTGAATCGACTCGTACTTGTCGTGCTTTCGGTTATAAATGTAAAACATGTGATTCGTGTAAATCGAAAACACAAAAACCTCGTCCAGTCAGATTTGGTGTGCACCGTCTGCCATCTTTCTTGAATATAGGACTTACTTTCCGAGCATCTTCTCCGACGCTCATAGCTTATTCGGATGCCGGTTGGGAGCTTCAAGGATGAGGATATGGAAGTCATGATGATGAAAATAGGAGAGGGGCTGCGTTCTGATACCAAGTGCGAAAATCTCAACAATACTTGAGATCGATCCAAGGTGAAAAAGGGCGAGAAGGATCGAAAGGTTGACAAAGAGGAGAAGGAGTTAGGGCTTGGCTGAAGGAGAACGATGAAAAACCCCATTATAAAATAACAATAAATACATACATACGCAAGTGTTCGGAACTCTAGAATCTTCTCTAGAGTTAGTAAAAACAAGTACAATGATTAACTTATTTAATAACAACATGTATAGATAGTGAATATATTAACTCTTTTGACATTCTTGGAATCAATGCAGTCAATCGTCTTGAAATTTTATGGTACAACATATACAGCACTTGTTTGAAATTGAAGGTATCAAATTGGAATATTTAGACAGTTAAGTTGAAGTATCAACTTGCAATTTGAGTCTTTAAATGAAAAACTTCATCGTTTCAAAAGTAAAGAAGAACTACTGCAACTAACACATTTTAAGATCTTCTTTCCATGACAAACACCATCTAACTATCAAAGGACATACATGATATACATGGCAAGGGAAATTCTATATACGGTGTACTTTTTGTACTCGCCAAGAAGCTCGTCTTATGACAATCTACGGCTTAATTATTTGATCTCTTTTCTGAGGAATCGACTAGCGACGACCATCTTCCATTAATTTAGTAAAACACTTAATAGTTTGAAAAATATCACAAATAAAAATAGTACATAAGCACAACAGTTCGACACACAACACAAACGAAAAAAAACACAAAGGAGACAGTAGAACAACCATTAAGCCCAAAACGATTCATTTAACTCAAGCAAAATATTGATTTGGAGGAAGAAACCAGGTTGTGATCAGCCAGGGAGAGTGTGAGAGGCACTCCAGCCACAATCTCCAGTCGAGCCCTAAAAATGATTATCAATATATTCTTCCAGCACAAAAGCAATATACATATATGAAGATATAGATAGATAAAATCACAACCGTTGAAATAGATGGACGGTGATGATCAAAGAACTGTAAAGTTAAAGAGGAAGGCGTTCATCTTACAAGCACTTCTTATATATTAGATGGAATCCAAACCGAGAATCGATATTGATGACTATGCCTGCACTTCAAGGACAAGGAAAACAAAAGAAATCAAAGCAAGAATAAGCAGTTATAAGAAAACTAACACAAAACTTCAATCAAAGAAAAACCCAGAATACACTCACCATAGTAATATCTGATGTATCTTGACACTAAATCGGGAGGCAGACAAGGAAGTCTAGCTTTCTACACCTGCACTTGTTCGTTGGAGAAAAAAAATATCCACACACTTCAGTTGGCATATACTCAATAAGCCTGAGAACCTAACATTAACTCGTGGGAAAGACACTACCTTTAGGCTGTATATGCTTCTTGTGGAGGCATGTTATGCCAGTTTCCCCCATGATTAGTTCTATACGGGAGATGAGTATGGTCAAAAAGCTGGTTCGTCAAAATACGATTGATGGATACAGGTGACCCTTGTCCTTCCATTAGCTGTTGTGATCTTGACGTGTTTGTGGAAGCCAAAGGGAAGCCTAGAGTACCTGGCAAGCCTCTTTCCAACCACTTGCTTCAGGTTTTTTATATTCCCAAGCAGATTGTTTGTCGCGGGAGTAATGTCTAGAACTTCTACTCTAGCGGTTGTTGCAAATTTCATTCTATTAATCTGAGAGAATATGCTAGGACTGGTGTAGTGAATCAAACCTGTGTTTGGTAGATCAGCATCTATGTAGAATGGAGACTTGATATAATGAACACGGTGGATTGGATTAGGGACATTGTAATGCTGATCAGTGCTGGCCTTGCAATCTTGCCTTACAAGATTGGCAAGTACTTCAGAAATGTGTTTGATCAAGGGCCAATCCAAGCCAATGTCCCATGGACATAATCTTCGGAGAAGCATCAGTTCACCTGTTTCTATAAACAATTTCATGCTAGACAATGCTTTGCTTCTATTAATCACTAGTGAGCTTAACCACGATGGTATAACACTAACTTAACATATTCCAATGAATTGAGATTCCCCACGTGCTGTATGGATGAACAATCTGTGATAAATAAATCTTTGACAGTTGGAAGCCCTGGAATCCTCTCAAAGATACTTGTTTCCATCGAAGACCATGCAACAAGGAAGTGGCACGTTGCAAACCCTCAGGTAGAGACTTCAACTGGGGGCATTTCTTAATGAATAAATATTTAAGGCAAGGAAAGGGGGTTGTCCCACCATCCTCATCATCCTCCGCTGCATCCCAATGCCATTTTTGCAATCTCAAGAAACCCACCGGTTTCAATGATGTCAACTTGGCAAATGGATGAATACTGGCTGGTGTCAGTCAATTTTTCTCGTCTCCCTAAGAACTCAGGCCCGACTTTTTGAATGCTTGATGCTCCATAAATTTAAGGTGAGGAAATTTTCCAAATTCAGGAAGTTGTCGACAATTTTTAGTTGTACCAAATCATTCAGAGAAATTCCATTTGAACATGGCATCCAATTCTGAAGATTATGTCCGAAGAAATTTCTAATAACAAGGTTCAACTAGCTAGAAGGAGGACAAAGCTTCTCAACGACCACTGTGACTCTGTTCATGTCTTCATCACTAAAATATTCTGTAGGCTTCTAATGATGAGTTAACTTTTGAAGATGATTCCTTTTCTCAAGTTCCACAGACCTGGCCTCCTCTAAACATAAATCTTTTCGTAAATTTAATATCCGAAGTTCCTTCAACAAATTCAAACTCTGAAGCTCTTGCATGGTGCATCCCAGCATTGCTTTGTTATCATTCTCTGCCACCCTAAATACTAAAGATCGAAGTTGTTTCAGTTGTCTCATTCCTTTTGGCAATTTAAGTGCAGAAGATAAAACGATCCTGTTGTAAGAGATTCCTAAGAAAACTCTCGGCAATTCACAATCCCACTTGATTTGTTTTTGAAAAAAGATAGTCTTCAGGCCAAAAATGAACAATAAACTAAGCATTGCTTGAGTTGAGATGATAGATACTCATAACTAAGATATAGCGCTTTCATCGCATCATTATCTTTAAATATTTTTTGAGCCCACACTTCTTTAGGAATAATCTTTTCCCATTAACTTATCCTTTTTTCCTTTGTTTTAAATATCTTGTTTCATAATCTTTGTTTCTCAAGTGGTGATCAAGATTTTGCTTCCATTTGCACCACCATTTAGTGGATCCTTCAAAACCTTAGCCCATATATCTGCATTCCACACATCATCAAGTACAACGAAGAACTTTTTGTCCCTCAGTCTCTTCAAGGACATTTGCAAGTTCATTTCGTGATTCACCTTGTCCACAGTTTCCATCTGCAAGCCTGATGATTTCCTTGAGAAGATCTACCACTTTAAAAACCTTTGACACACATATCCAGATTTTTTGCTGAAATTGTCCACTCTTAGTCACTTTGTCAAATATCTTTTGAGCAAGAATGGTAGTCTTTCCACCTACTTCATTTTTGACCAACATCAATTTAATTAGCTTCTTTGCATCATCTTTCGCACATCTCACCATATATCATCGATAACAAAATGTGTTGTCTTACTAATAATTTCCTCGGCAGTATTGTTTGATTGTTGTTGATCTTTAGAATATTGGCAGTGCTTCATCCGTGAGGAAGTCAGTCAAACTATTAACAATAGTTTCCGCAATTGGAGTAACAAACAGCCCAGCAACAGTTAGGGCAGTCATTTCTCAAAGTTGATGAGTAGAGTGTAAAGAAGCTAATCAAATCAAAGACTCCCCATATATATACTTCCAGAAATGTACCTAAAAGATCACAAAAAGTTTACATGTCAGCAATGACGATTTTAAACAAGTCAAAAGAATCTCTAGTATCACTTATTACAAAGAATCTGTGACAATAAAGATGAAAGGAAGAGCTGACCAATATGTTGACAAGATACTTTCACTAGTCACAAGCATCGACCTCTCTAATAATAACTTGTCAGGAGTTATTCCCCAAGAATTCGGTGATCTACGTGGCTTGCTGAATTTGAATTTGGCAGGAAATCAATTGACAAGTAGCATCCCAAAGACACTTGGAAGATTCTTGAAGTTGGAAGCACTGGATCTATCAAGAAATAAACTCTCTGGGCAAATTCCACGAGAGATGACGAAGATTACAACATTGTCTCACTTGAACATGTCATTTAACAACTTCTCAGGTCGTATTCCTACAAGCAAGCAGTTCTCGACATTTACTGATGAGTCTTACATAGGCAACCCCAATCTATGTGGGTTTCCGTTATCTAAGAGTTGTGAAGAAGAGCAAAATCCAAAATCAGAACGAGGATGATGACGACGACAAAGAGAAGTTATGGCTTTATATGACTGCAGTTCTTGGTTTTATCGTTGGATTTTGGACAAATTTTCATACAATCATTATCTGCAGTTCTAAATTTTTGAAATATCACAAACGAATGGCACAAATCTCTCTTTGACGTCAAACTAAAAAATAGACTTGAAAGTTTATAAATTAATATTGGTTGAAGCACATGGCAAAATTTTCATACAATCATTATCTTCAATTTCTCTTCTATATTTCTGTAGTTTCTTTTTATACTTGAGCAATTTCTCTTTGTACTTTAACATTTGCTTTTTGTACTTGAACATTTTATTTTTTGTATATGTATCACCTCTTTTATAACTTCTAATCTTCCTATTGTAACTCCCAATTTTGAATCAAAAAATTTCTGACTTAACTTCTTTCGTTATTTCTAATATGACTTGTTAAGACTCTACATGAGGATGAGGCTGCTTATATTTTTTCACTGTTCTTTTTTGTTACTGTATTAAGAGAAAATGTCGTTGTGTTTCTAAATCCATGTCACAAGGCATCTGATCTTGCATTTCAAATGGCATTTGAGAAGGCATCCTTGAAATATTATCGAGTTAGTTAGTCAAAATCATTTAAATTCAGTCCATCTTCGAATTGAAGAGGTTTTACACCACATATCTTATTGCAGTACTACCATCAAAAATAAGTTGTAGCTGGCTGTATATGAGATGCCCCTTCCCTCTACAAGACTTACATTCTTTGTGTTTCTAAATTTGGGAAAAAGAACAAAGTTAAAATTATAAATATAATGATACAAATTAACATATAGATATACAATCTACCATGTTCAACAAATTCATTCCATACTTCAAGGTCAATATCTGTATAACCATTAACATAGTTCCAACATCAACCGCTTTGATTCATAAGCTTGTATGGTAAGTTATAGCATAAGGGTTCTCGTTACGATCATTTTGTAACCACCATATAAACTCGGTAGCAGAGAAATGTCATTTTGGTTTCTTCTTCGTTTAATATACAAAATTTGCTCGTGTAGAAGATGTGTGTTGATACATACTTCCAATTGTAATTATTTATTTACATGCAATGATAGGACTTTCCAAAGAACCACGCCGAATTCCTCTTATTTCCTATTTGAAAATTAACTGTCAATATCAATACAAATTCAAAAAAATGCTGTGTTTCAATACCCATGCAAGGCAAAAGATAGAGCTCGCGGAGAACATGTAAATCACTAATTTGCCAAAGATAAAAGAACATGTAAATCACCAGTACACGACGCTTATATCTGTAATACACTTTGTTGAACGTAAAAAGGATGATCAACATAAGCCAACTCTAATCTTTTTCTAAAAGGAAGCAAGGAGACCACAGCTTGTGCATTATGAATACAAGTTAAGCAGTCCTGAGGTGTATCCAATGCATCAATTCTTAACCGCCCATCTACTAGACACTGCTTGATGTTTTTGTGGCTAGCTTTGTAGAAAAAGCTTTGTATACCAAGAATGATTCAGTTCTGCTGTAAGCGGCTGCAAAGGCCCTCCCAGCAGAAGTTGGCGCAGAGAATGCACAATCAGATGGTGCTAACTTCTTGTTCGCAATGAAGTTCTTCCTGGATAAATGTTAAGATAAGAATGAATTTGATTAGTTAAACATCAGATTACTCACCACAATAAATAATAGAAAAGATAAATAGTACCTTGCGGCATCCAATAGCCGCTTAGCAACCCGTTTCCTTCGCTGGGAAGGAGCAACCCATATGCTCGAACACCACAGACGGCCGGGACAGCTTCCTCCTCATAAGACGTTGCTCCGCTGTCCCACATATTCTGTTCAGCGGTCCTTGAAGAACTTTTTATAGATTCTCTACGGAAAGTGACATTTCCAAATTGCAATACAGATTTAGCTGTTTTTCTTGAGTTTGCATTACTTGACTCTGGTACCAGTTTAGTAGATCTGCTTGAATCCGAACTGGAAGACTTCGAGATTATCCTATGGGCTGTTGTAATTGGTTCTAAAACAAGACAACCGACGATCCTTTTCCTAGAAATGAAGAGATACGTCTGAGGAAGAAAGTGAGAAGCATGCATAATAAAAATGTCATGGAGTAAGAATTCAACCCAAAAATCACCTTGCAAAGCTTGTGAAGAAACCACTCATTTGCCAAACAAAGGTCATTGGACATCACCCTTACCACCTCTTGGAGCTGTGAAATGATTGGAATATCATTAGGAAAAAGAACCAGGAATTGAGCTTAATAAATGCAATTAAATTGGAATACAATCTCAAAGATGAAAAATTAAACATAAGTCAGCGCCTTTGATAGCCTATGACTCATAGCCAGGATGTCACAAACTCATCCAGAGAGATTCATAATGTGCATAAGATATACGAAAAATCTAGCTAGTTATTAGCTAAATAGATAACAAAGTGACTAAAGAACCTTGTGCTTTTGACCAGGAGGATCACCGTCCAAGACTACTATAATACGTTCTTCAATTGTCTCACTCTTAGGCATTGGGACGATTCTTTCATTGTTCCATCCCTGATGAAATTTTTCATTGAGAAATTTGAAAAGAAAGAAAAAATTGAGACTACTACTAAAATGAACAAAGCAACCCACCTTGAAAAAGATACCCAGGTAGTAATTTTTATGGAAAACCTTGTGAGCCTTTTCATCTCCAAGTGCATAGCTCAACCCGCACACATCACAAAAGTGGAGAAGGAAACTAGACTGACCAAGTTCCAGATAATACTGCGCATAACTCCTTTTCTTATTTGTGACGTTGGGTAAAGGATCTGGTCTTCTTGAAGACATCGCCGAGGCACCTCTGTGTATTCCCTTGTCATATTCATCGGACGTGCAAATCTGAAAACCATCACTGTCATAATAACCATAGAATGATATATTAGCTACAGTTCCCAACCATCCTAACTGAACATAAAAATCAATCAGAGTAGCTTTCATCAAATAATACCCATACGAAATTCAAGAGTCAAAAAAGCCAAGTCTGGTGATGGATAACAAACATACTCTGAAATGCTCACCCAGAATCATTAATTGAGCAACAGAAAAGTAATGTGTAATTTGAAGCTCTCTTCCTTCAATAAAACTAATATGTAATTGCAGCCCTCTTCCTTTCACGAGCTACAATCCCACTGGAAAAAAAGGTATTCAAAAAACAAGAAAAAAGGGAACGAGAACTTCTACATAGAATGCTAGAAGAATTACCCGAATGGCTAAATCCCTAGTTCCCAGCATTTGTGCATTTCACTCCATGACTTTCATCAAAAAAGAGACAGCACGAATTCAAATAATAGAACATGACATAGCAGCATAAAAAACAGCACAACAAACAACATACTCCACTTGAAAATACATCCTTTTGTTCCCAACCTGGTTTATCGAAGGTACCATTTCAAACTTGGGTTGTTGAGCTCTCGTCTTCTGTAGGTCACAAGAACATCTGGCTCAGGACTTCCTGAGATGTCCATCTCCTCCACCTGATCCAGAGGTGGAAAGGAGCCCCGGGCATTGTTGGCAGTCATCTGGAAGAACTTGCTGATCTTGGTCTGCATGATCAACACTACCAACCAAGATGGAGAGTTCAAGGTCGTGACTGAGCAAGAGAAACGTGATGGCAGGAGGTGAAAACTGGTCTCGTAGAGATGGAAAAAAGAATAGAAATCACAATCAATAATAAAACTAATTAAATAGAATAATTGACAGTTTATTACAGATAACCAGTTTGAAAGAGCTATTTTTTACACATTTTGCGGTGTTCTTATTAATGATGTTTATGGGTGAATTATAGACTTCAATATGACATTTCAGATCTGTTTAGTTAGCAGCTTGTAATTTTTCCTTTGAATTTCATCCTTTCCAGTTTTGTTCCAGAAAAACACCAAGAAAAGCAGCTTCATTTGTCATTCCAACAAAGCAGTTTTATTCCCGCAGCTTGTAATTCCTCCTCCTTTCAATTTCTGCTTCAGATCTGTTTATGATTTATATATTCGAACCTTCATTGTATTTTTATATAAAATAAATAAATAGGTATTTGTGCAGGTGTTAGAATTAACAGAAATTGTATGATTAAAACCTAAATTTACATGGATATTAATGTCATTAACTTCAACATTCATAATAATTTTTAAAATAATAATTACCATATTATTATTTAAATAAATGTATGGCTCCAAAAATAGATGATGTATTTTGCTAACACTTTGACTGACAATTCTGGCAAGAATATTTAAAATGCAGGATGATAAATCAAATTAGAAAAAAGACAAACAGATTGAATGATCCCATGGACATTTAACATAACACAACTCATGCTGACTAAACTTGATATTTCTAAGTATACCATGGATAAGTGATAAGAAATCATACAACGATTGTTAGCAGAACTTAAAGAAGCATACAAATCATGCGGGCGGGCCAAAAAAAAGGTCAGATTCATAAGAACACAAAGGAAATCTTAGCGCATCCAAATGGCAGAGCATTACCTTAACGACAATGGAGGCGGCGAGCTACCAAAGTGACTTCGACGACGGTTTCTAACACCTCTCTTCAACATGGAGCATCTAACATGCATGGCTTGCCATCATCTCTTACACAATTAAGATAAATAAGTATATAAATGTCCAAAAATATACTTAAATATAAATATTTAAAGATTTAAAATTAAACATTCAAGTGAACAATGCTTCAAAGAGGAAGAGAACAACACAGGACAGAAAGAAAAAAGACCCAACACAAATGGAACAAATATCGGAGGTTTTGATTTTTGCATCATTATCTTAGCTATCATGGAACGTGGAAGCCAAGTTGATGTAATACAAAATTGTTGCATTGTGTGCATAGGCCAGATCTTTTTATTTGTCATAGTGTGCACGATACTGAAGGAAAAAGATCTGGAAAATACCTAGAAAATTACCTTTACCGTTTCATGATTTCCGACCTTCTCCCATTCGGAAATCGACCTCCCCTCGAGCCTGACGCCCCCATCTCGACCTGTGAAGTCGAAGAACATTCGTCGCGTCGCCTGAAACCGACTCTTCCTCGTCGCATCCGTCGCTGCCGCAGCCCTCCTGCCCGTCGCTACTGTAGCCCTCTTGCTTGCCCGTCGCTCGTCGCTACTGCAGCCCACCTGTCGCATCTCGCACTCGCTCGTCGCACTAAACCCTCCCGTCGCTACTGCAGCCCTCCTGCTCGCCCGTCGCTGCCGTAGCCCTCTCGCCGCATCTTCCTCGTCGCGTCCGTCGCTGTGGTAGCCCTTCCTCCTCCACCTCCGCCATTTCACGTCTTGCTCAGGTACAATTCCTCTTCTTCATTTTTTTTTGTACTTGCTTGTGAGTGAAAGGAAAGCAGGAGATCGGACTTTCAACATTTCCTTTGGATTAATATTCGTGATGTTTAACACTTCTTATAATCTTCATGATAATGTATTTCTGTGTATTACTCCAAACAGTGCCTAGTAATGTTGCTTATATGGCATATCATCTATCATTGCTTGTATGACATATAACAGTTCAAATATGAAAAGAGAGATGGTTAGCATACAAAAGGAGATGGTTGGCATACGAAAAGAAATGTTTGTATGGAAGAAGTAAATGTTTTCATGGCAAAAGAATTCTGGGTATTCTTTAGATGAAGTTATTGCAGTAATATTTGATATTGAAGATCTATCTGTGACTGATCGATATAAAGTTATTTAATTATTTTAAAAGTAAAAAATTAGTAAAATATTTCTATCAATTTCAAAAGAAATACGACAAGGATGGTTAAAGTTTCATTTAAAAAAGATGAAAGACTAAAGATGATTTACATGTTTGTTTTTTGTATTAGATGTATGATGTAACTACTTTTTGTTTGGACTTGAAATGTGGAATGATATTATGTTAGATGTTTGTTTATCATATTTTGTTATGTTCTATTAATTGTGGAATGATTTCATGTAGTATGTTTATTTGTATTACAACCTTGTAATATGTTTGAACATGAAATTTTGTAGGTGACGATGAATTTTGAAGAGGATTTTGACGAACTAGTAAATAACACATTGATGTTATTTGAAGAAGAGGAAGAACATGCTAGAAGAAGGCGAAGACGTCTACTTGCTTTTTGGAATATTTTAGTAGGGATTGCAAGTACCTCAACTTTGTTTTCAAGTACAAGTCGTATTTATAGTAAAGAAGGTACAGATTATATAAGAAGATTACTAGATCCTTCTTTACCACATTAAGTTTACAATTGTCGAAAAATTTATAGAATGAGTCAATATGTTTTCAAGGGTTTTTGTGAATTAATGAGGAGGGAAGAAGTCCTGAAAGATACCAACAATATCAATGTAGAAGAGAAGTTTGCCATGTTCCTTGTGACAGTTGGGCAAAATCAAAGGTATGGAGTAACTATAGAACGATTTAGTCAATCAAGTTGGACAGTTAGTAAATACTTTAATGAAGTCTTGAATGCTATATTACGACTAAATCATGTTCTTCTAGCAAGACCTTCATCTGAAACACCAAGTCGAATTCGTCAAGACTCAAATGTGTATCCATATTTTAAGGTACATTTCCACACCTTTGTAGTTTCCTTGTCTTTAATGTTATTTTAATTAATATCAAAATAAAAATGCATGTTTATAGGATTGTATTGGAGCTATTGATGGTACACATATCAAAGCAACTATTTATGGACAAGAAACAACAAGATTTAGGAACAGAAAAGGTGAATTATCTCAAAATGTAATGGCAGTATGTAATTTTGATATGGAATTTACATATATTTTAGCTGGTTGGGAAGGATCAGCTATTGATGCTCGTATTCTCCAAAATGCAGTTACTAGACCTAATGGTTTTCAGGTTCCACCAGGTAAATGTATTTTCTACTTCTAGAAGTTATGAAGACATCACCATACTAATATTTTTTTTATATAGGTAAGTTTTACTTAGTTGATGCTGGATATCCAAATCGACCAAAATATATTTGTCTATATCGAGGTGTAAGATACCATCTATCTAATTATGTTAATGATAGAGTTCATTGTAATGCTGTAGAAAATTTCAACTACAGACATTCACAACTGAGAATAGTCATTGAGCGTACATTTGGAGTTGTGAAACATCGATTCTCAATATTACGTAGTCAAATGCCATATTCATATGAAACACAAGTGAAGATTGTCATCGCATGTTTTTTGCTTCATAATTTTATTCGTAAGACTGATAAAGAAGATTTACTTGAAGACCTACAAGATGAGTTGGAAGAGTTAAATATTATTGATGACATACAACCAATAGGAGAGATACATATGGAAAGCAATGCGTAAGTTCGAATGACTTGAGAACAAAGAAAAGAAATGACAGATAAGATGCGAGAAGATATGATGATGGCAATGTGGGATGGAAGAACTGCTTGATATTATTTAGTATTGTAATATTTGAATTAAAATGTATTTGTATTTTTCGAATATTAGTTGTAATAAATAATTGAATTTCTTTTTTTCCAAGATTTTCTTTTTTTTCGAATATTAATTGTGATAAACCTTTGTCAGAATTTTCATTAGAACTTTCCATCGTGCATTAACCTTTCATCAAAATTTTCATTAGAACTTTACATCCTACACTAATCCCTTCTCAAAATTTTTCTTTTCCTTTCCATTACAAATTTTCTTTTTCCTTTTTGTTAGAATTTTCCATCATTACACTAACTGCATTTTGACGGAATTCAACGATTTTCCTTTTCGTCAGCTGAATTTTGTTAGGCACTAACCCCTCCCCCCTTAAATATCAGAGAAATTTGATGTAAGAGGTTTACATGTCGAATTTTCACAACTGACCAGGATATTCAATAAATGAACTCAGCATACAAAGGAGTGAAGATATAGTGTTGGGGATAAATAAGTCTGCTCTTATTTATTGTTAATAGTAAAGATCTTATTTACAGTTTCATTTTACCATTGCAAATGATTTCCTTGGGACGTGTTCATAGCAACAAAATATTTTAATTTCCCCACTTAGGGAATTGAGGAAAAGGCAGGTTAGTGAAACTAAACAAGAAAAACTTCTGGACCTTCAAAGAACTTGATTATGCTCCTGAAATTGTAAGGCAAAATTCCCTTTGAGTTGTGTGACATTGAAATTTGACTATCGTGCTGCATGTGTGCTTCCAAAGGAAACAAATTGCTAATTCAGTGAAGGTTGTCTTGGCTTATTTGTTGCCAATGCATTAGAAATAACAACTCTAGCATTCATAGGACATGGAAAGACTAGACAGTAATCCCATTGATCAAGAGGTCTAATAATTCTAGATTCCTTTTCAGCGTATCCAACAAAGTAACGAGGTGCCATGCTCTTCTGCTGGTAGAATCCTGTTCTTTAGAAGTCACTTGGACATCTGGGACTTGAAAGGAAGCAATGTTCTCTTAACTAAAAAGTGGTCTTTTTAAGCTTCAAACTACAGGACAGAATGTAAAGCAGAAGGAAACAAATGAGATGAAAACTCATTTAATATAACAATAAAATGAACCAATGCTTAGCTTTTGCTGCACAACTCGCGCATGTTTCATGTCCAAGAGCTATTTATGTAAAGGGAACAATACTGAAGCTTATAATTTTGGTTTATACTTGAAATCAATGTTTTTTGGTTTTTCAGGGAGAGGCAGTGCCTTTTAAGCCGTACACACATAGATATCATATACCCTATAGAGCTTCTAAAAGTGACACTCCATTTTGGTACTCCATCAAACAGGCCTCAGCATATATCATTGTTCTGTCATCATATGGTGAGATTCAAGCTTTTCCTTCTTCTATTGCTTTCTTATCATTTACCTAAATATATTTATCTTTGATTTGATACATAATCTGAAAAGCTTCGTGTCCTAATTTATATATGATGCTTTGTTCTGCTCGGAACCCAAATGGTAGGGATTGTTGTAGTCGCGAAGGACCTTTCTAGTCGACTCACAAACACGGTTGTTTGGTAATGTTTGAGGGTGATGTTTGAGGCATGGTTTGTGCAACACATAGTTGACGTTGTCTTTGACGGCCATATCCATGCATATGAACGCTCGGTAAGGCTGAATGTTTTTCATCATGCGCTTAAGTTCAACCTTGATGCTGTTATTGGAAGAGAGTAAAATCCTCATGAGGTCGTTTGTTCTTCAATGTTATCATGGTAGGAGCGAATTTCAAATGTGAAGTACAACATCCTAAAAAGGCAGTGCACTCCAGCACCCAATCAGTCTGCCCCAATGTACATCACCATTGGTGGTGATGGAGGAAACATTGAGGGCTTAGCCAATGAGTATGAAGGAGATCTTAGCCTAAGTTCTTCTTTTCATATTTGGAGATCTTAGGGCTCATATTCTTGGCATAATTACATACTTCCTCTCATTCAGGTTCATAGAGCCACAGCCAGATTATTCAGCCAGAGTCAGTGAAAATTGTGTGGTTTCATATTCATTCCTTAATGATATTTTCTTATCAAAACAAGAGCTAAAGCGTTTGGTGGTGCACTTTTAATTAGAATATATTTATTCCCACCTACAATCTTTACTTTTAATTAGAACATCGCTACAATCTTTACGTCTTTCAAGCAATAACTTCAATGGATCTATTCCCACCTTTCTTGGAAATTTAGTTTCATTGCAAAAATTATATCTATCTTCAAACAAATTCAATGGATCTATTCCCACCTTTCTTGGAAATTTAACATCACTACAATCTTTAGATCTTTCTAGGAATAATTTCAATGGATCTATTCCCACCTTTATTGGAAATTTAACATCACTACAATCTTTAGATCTTTCAGGCAATAACTTCAATGGATCTATTCCCTCCTTTATTGGAAATTTAACATCGCTACGATCTTTACGTCTTTCAGGTAATAACTTCAATAGATCCATTCCCACCTTTCTTGGAAATTTAACATCACTACAATCTTTAGATCTTTCTAGGAATAATTTCAATGGATCTATTCCCACCTTTCTTGGAAATTTAACATCACTACAATCTTTAGATCTTTCTTGGAACAAATTCAATGGATCTATTCCCACCTTTATTGGAAATTTAATATCGCTACGATATTTACGCCTTTCAGGTAATAACTTCAATGGATCTATTCCCTCCTTTATTGGAAATTTAACATCGCTACAATCTTTAGATCTTTTTTGGAATAACTTCATTGGATCCATTCCAAAATCACTTTGCAACCTACATTTGCTCAACAGTCTAGACTTAGAAGGGAATGATAACATCAATGGTGCTAAATTCTCAAAATGTTTATGGGGATTGTCAATCAAGTCTCCGAATTGTTCGAGATCAACTTAGACAATCTAGACCGTCTAGTTGAGGATTTGACTTCTCGAGGCCATTTCAACATCCTACAAGTCGAATTTGCCAAAACGGAGGTTGAATTCGGACTCAGCATGTCTGAATTACCTAGGAGGGACATATGTGGGATGCATGTTTATGGTCGTAAGTCCAACATCAGTCTTCTCTTCCTTCTTTTCTAAAGTTTATCAATTCTAGCATCCCCTCTTTTCTTGAAATTCCCATGTTCTCTTTCTTTTCCAGAAATTTCTCACACTTTTTAAGTTTCTCGAGACTTTGCACTTGCTTCCAAATATATATACATAGAAAGACTCCACTTTTGACGAAAACACCGACCGTACGATCAAGTGAACATGAAGCGAGCAATATTAGAATAAGTGCGTGAGAAGAGAGAAGAGTGATCGAGTAGTGTGAGGGAGACATACAACTAGTAAATTTATATTCGTGGAATATGAAACGTTTAAAAAACTCCCGTAATGATGGACAATCTAAAGAGATGCACAAGCTTAGGTAGAATTGAATAAAATCGTTGCATGCATTGCATCCTACTAGTTTGAGTCTTGCATCCTCATTGGTTTGGTCACTGATCGATGGTAGTGTGCTCAATTGCATTACTTAATCGATGTTTTGTCCTGACCTATTAAAATTAGGTCCATATAATCTAGGTCTACTTAGTGTTTATTCCTACTCCCTACACGAGTGAAGAATGTCTTACATGACTATCTTCTAAACTGTTTGTTCTTTTCTTCTTAAGCCCTCTCGCCTATTCTTCTTCCTAATTTTCCCTTCTTATGTTATACACTTAGAGATGTATCTACATCCAATACACTTAAGTATCTGAGAGATCAACCCTAAGTTGGGTGCATTGGTTAGCTAATGTGCCTTATTCCCTTTAAGGCATGGATGCCATTTCACATGCATCTTCATTGCACTGTATTTAATGTTCTGTTAGTTTTTCCCTCCAATAGATTAGGTAGCGACTTCTTTTCGAGACGATCCTAAGCTATATTATTACTAATTCTATCATTATAATAAGTTTTTATTGCTTCATTATAAGGGTAACAATTTGTTAACATTAAATATAAAGAATTTTATTTATAAGGTACATCTATAGTAAATGTTTTATGTGGTAAGTCAAATCACATGCATCCTCTTCTTTTTGACATTTATCTCCACTATTAATATAAGCTATTGCACTTTTAATATTATCAACAAAAGGTTTTATTTCTTCTATACCAATTTAAACTATAAAATTAATTATGTGATATATACATTTTTGGTGAATTAAAGAAAAACCATATGGTGGATTTAATTTATTTCTAAACATGGGAATAGTTGCACTATTATTAGAAGTACTATCAAAAGTAATACTATCTATTTTGTCTTTAATACCAAAAATTTCAAAAATTCCCACAATATGTGAGAAGATATTATTAACATTATGGGAATGAGTTATTCTTCTAAATCCTATTAATCTTTTTTGTAAAGTTCAATTTTGATCAATAAAATGTGTAGTTATAGCAATATATCTATGCTTAAATCTACCCTCCTAAATACCAGAAGTACATGCTATTAATGTATTTATACTACCCATTACATCAATTAATTCTATTTTAAGTTTATCATAAACATCAACAATATCTTTTCTAGTTGTATTCTTAGAAACATGTTTAAATTGTGAACAATATGCTTGTGAAATATATTCTTCAAGATATTCGCTAGCACCAAAATTAATAGGTAAATATATTCTTCAAGATATGCTTGTGAAATATATTCTTCAAGATATTCTTCAGACTAGGACGCACTAGTCCTTGTTGGATCAGTTGTTCGACTTGTGACTGAAGGATCGCAGCCTCCTTGGGGCTCATTCTGTAGTGCGGTATATTTGGAAGTTGGGCTCCAGGGATGAGGTCATAGTTCCAACATCAACCGCTTTGATTCATAAGCTTGTATGGTAAGTTATAGCATAAGGGTTCTCGTTACGATCATTTTGTAACCACCATATAAACTCGGTAGCAGAGAAATGTCATTTTGGTTTCTTCTTCGTTTAATATACAAAATTTGCTCGTGTAGAAGATGTGTGTTGATACATACTTCCAATTGTAATTATTTATTTACATGCAATGATAGGACTTTCCAAAGAACCACGCCGAATTCCTCTTATTTCCTATTTGAAAATTAACTGTCAATATCAATACAAATTCAAAAAAATGCTGTGTTTCAATACCCCATGCAAGGCAAAAGATAGAGCTCGCGGAGAACATGTAAATCACTAATTTGCCAAAGATAAAAGAACATGTAAATCACCAGTACACGACGCTTATATCTGTAATACACTTTGTTGAACGTAAAAAGGATGATCAACATAAGCCAACTCTAATCTTTTTCTAAAAGGAAGCAAGGAGACCACAGCTTGTGCATTATGAATACAAGTTAAGCAGTCCTGAGGTGTATCCAATGCATCAATTCTTAACCGCCCATCTACTAGACACTGCTTGATGTTTTTTGTGGCTAGCTAGCTTTGTAGAAAAATCTGACTTCTCAATCGTCTGATTTGTATACCAAGAATGATTCAGTTCTGCTGTAAGCGGCTGCAAAGGCCCTCCCAGCAGAAGTTGGCGCAGAGAATGCACAATCAGATGGTGCTAACTTCTTGTTCGCAATGAAGTTCTTCCTGGATAAATGTTAAGATAAGAATGAATTTGATTAGTTAAACATCAGATTACTCACCACAATAAATAATAGAAAAGATAAATAGTACCTTGCGGCATCCAATAGCCGCTTAGCAACCCGTTTCCTTCGCTGGGAAGGAGCAACCCATATGACTCGAACACCACAGACGGCCGGGACAGCTTCCTCCTCATAAGACGTTCCTCCGCTGTCCCACATATTCTGTTCAGCGGTCCTTGAAGAACTTTTTATAGATTCTCTACGGAAAGTGACATTTCCAAATTGCAATACAGATTTAGCTGTTTTTCTTGAGTTTGCATTACTTGACTCTGGTACCAGTTTAGTAGATCTGCTTGAATCCGAACTGGAAGACTTCGAGATTATCCTATGGGCTGTTGTAATTGGTTCTAAAACAAGACAACCGACGATCCTTTTCCTAGAAATGAAGAGATACGTCTGAGGAAGAAAGTGAGAAGCATGCATAATAAAAATGTCATGGAGTAAGAATTCAACCCAAAAATCACCTTGCAAAGCTTGTGAAGAAACCACTCATTTGCCAAAAAAAGGTCATTGGACATCACCCTTACCACCTCTTGGAGCTGTGAAATGATTGGAATATCATTAGGAAAAAGAACCAGGAATTGAGCTTAATAAATGCAATTAAATTGGAATACAATCTCAAAGATGAAAAATAAACATAAGTCAGCGCCTTTGATAGCCTATGACTCATAGCCAGGATGTCACAAAGTCATCCAGAGAGATTCATAATGTGCATCAGATATACGAAAAATCTAGCTAGTTATTAGCTAAATAGATAACAAAGTGACTAAAGAACCTTGTGCTTTTGACCAGGAGGATCACCGTCCAAGACTACTATAATACGTTCTTCAATTGTCTCACTCTTAGGCATTGGGACGATTCTTTCATTGTTCCATCCCTGATGAAATTTTTCATTGAGAAATTTGGAAAGAAAGAAAAAATTGAGACTACTACTAAAATGAACAAAGCAACCCACCTTGAAAAAGATACCCAGGTAGTAATTTTTATGGAAAACCTTGTGAGCCTTTTCATCTCCAAGTGCATAGCTCAACCCGCACACATCACAAAAGTGGAGAAGGAAACTAGACTGACCAAGTTCCAGATAATACTGCGCATAACTCCTTTTCTTATTTGTGACGTTGGGTAAAGGATCTGGTCTTCTTGAAGACATCGCCGAGGCACCTCTGTGTATTCCCTTGTCATATTCATCGGACGTGCAAATCTGAAAACCATCACTGTCATAATAACCATAGAATGATATATTAGCTACAGTTCCCAACCATCCTAACTGAACATAAAAATCAATCAGAGTAGCTTTCATCAAATAATACCCATACGAAATTCAAGAGTCAAAAAAGCCAAGTCTGGTGATGGATAACAAACATACTCTGAAATGCTCACCCAGAATCATTAATTGAGCAACAGAAAAGTAATGTGTAATTTGAAGCTCTCTTCCTTCAATAAAACTAATATGTAATTGCAGCCCTCTTCCTTTCACGAGCTACAATCCCACTGGAAAAAAAGGTATTCAAAAAACAAGAAAAAAGGGAACGAGAACTTCTACATAGAATGCTAGAAGAATTACCCGAATGGCTAAATCCCTAGTTCCCAGCATTTGTGCATTTCACTCCATGACTTTCATCAAAAGAGAGACAGCACGAATTCAAATAATAGAACATGACATAGCAGCATAAAAAACAGCACAACAAACAACATACTCCACTTGAAAATACATCCTTTTGTTCCCAACCTGGTTTATCGAAGGTACCATTTCAAACTTGGGTTGTTGAGCTCTCGTCTTCTGTAGGTCACAAGAACATCTGGCTCAGGACTTCCTGAGATGTCCATCTCCTCCACCTGATCCAGAGGTGGAAAGGAGCCCCGGGCATTGTTGGCAGTCATCTGGAAGAACTTGCTGATCTTGGTCTGCATGATCAACACTACCAACCAAGATGGAGAGTTCAAGGTCGTGACTGAGCAAGAGAAACGTGATGGCAGGAGGTGAAAACTGGTCTCGTAGAGATGGAAAACAGAATAGAAATCACAATCAATAATAAAACTAATTAAATAGAATAATTGACAGTTTATTACAGATAACCAGTTTGAAAGAGCTATTTTCTACACATTTTGCGGTGTTCTTATTAATGATGTTTATGGGTGAATTATAGACTTCAATATGACATTTCAGATCTGTTTAGTTAGCAGCTTGTAATTTTTCCTTTGAATTTCATCCTTTCCAGTTTTGTTCCAGAAAAACACCAAGAAAAGCAGCTTCATTTGTCATTCCAACAAAGCAGTTTTATTCCCGCAGCTTGTAATTCCTCCTCCTTTCAATTTCTGCTTCAGATCTGTTTATGATTTATATATTCGAACCTTCATTGTATTTTTATATAAAATAAATAAATAGGTATTTGTGCAGGTGTTAGAATTAACAGAAATTGTATGATTAAAACCTAAATTTACATGGATATTAATGTCATTAACTTCAACATTCATAATAATTTTTAAAATAATAATTACCATATTATTATTTAAATAAATGTATGGCTCCAAAAATAGATGATGTATTTTGCTAACACTTTGACTGACAATTCTGGCAAGAATATTTAAAATGCAGGATGATAAATCAAATTAGAAAAAAGACAAACAGATTGAATGATCCCATGGACATTTAACATAACACAACTCATGCTGACTAAACTTGATATTTCAAAGTATACCATGGATAAGTGATAAGAAATCATACAACGATTGTTAGCAGAACTTAAAGAAGCATACAAATCATGCGGGCGGGCCAAAAAAAAGGTCAGATTCATAAGAACACAAAGGAAATCTTAGCGCATCCAAATGGCAGAGCATTAGCTTAACGACAATGGAGGCGGCGAGCTACCAAAGTGACTTCGACGACGGTTTCTAACACCTCTCTTCAACATGGAGCATCTAACATGCATGGCTTGCCATCATCTCTTACACAATTAAGATAAATAAGTATATAAATGTCCAAAAATATACTTAAATATAAATATTTAAAGATTTAAAATTAAACATTCAAGTGAACAATGCCTCAAAGAGGAAGAGAACAACACAGGACAGAAAGAAAAAAGACCCAACACAAATGGAACAAATATCGGAGGTTTTGATTTTTGCATCATTATCTTAGCTATCATGGAACGTGGAAGCCAAGTTGATGTAATACAAAATTGTTGCACCGAAAGGAGGATGAAATAAGCCAGATCTTTTTATTTGTCATAGTGTGCGAAGGAAAAAGAAAGTTAGATTTTACCGACATATAAATACCTAGAAAATTACCTTTACCGTTTCATGATTTCCGACCTCCTCCCATTCGGAAATCGACCTCCCCTCGAGCCTGACGCCCCCATCTCGACCTGTGAAGTCGAAGAACATTCGTCGCGTCGCCTGAAACCGACTCTTCCTCGTCGCATCCGTCGCTGCCGCAGCCCTCCTGCCCGTCGCTACTGTAGCCCTCTTGCTTGCCCGTCGCTCGTCGCTACTGCAGCCCACCTGTCGCATCTCGCTCTCGCTCGTCGCACTAAACCCTCCCGTCGCTACTGCAGCCCTCCTGCTCGCCCGTCGCTGCCGTAGCCTTCTCGCCGCATCTTCCTCGTCGCGTCCGTCGCTGTGGTAGCCCTTCCTCCTCCACCTCCGCCATTTCACGTCTTGCTCAGTTACAATTCCTCTTCTTCATTTTCTTTTGTACTTGCTTGTGAGTGAAAGGAAAGCAGGAGATCGGACTTTCAACATTTCCTTTGGATTAATATTCGTGATGTTTAACACTTCTTATAATCTTCATGATAATGTATTTCTGTGTATTACTCCAAACAGTGCCTAGTAATGTTGCATATCATCTATCATTGCTTGTATGACATATAACAGTTCAAATATGAAAAGAGAGATGGTTAGCATACAAAAGGAGATGGTTGGCATACGAAAATAAATGTTTGCATGGTAAAAGAAGTTTGAGTCTTCTTTAGATGAAGTTATTGTAGCAATATTTGATATTGAAGATCTATTTGTGAATGATCGATATAAAGTTATTTAATTATTTTAAAAGTAAAAAATCAGTAAAATATTTCTATCAATTTTAAAAGAAATACGACAAGGATGGTTAAAGTTTCATTTAGAAAAGATGAAAGACTAAAGATGATTTACATGTTTGTTTTTTGTATTAGATGTACTATGTAACTACTTTTTGTTTGGACTTGAAATGTGGAATGATATTATGTTAGATGTTTGTTTATCATATTTTGTTATGTTCTATTAATTGTGGAATGATTTCATGTAATATGTTTATTTGTATTACAACCTTGTAATATGTTTGAACATGAAATTTTGTAGGTGACGATGAATTTTGAAGATCTTAGGGCTCATCTTCTTGGCATAATTACATACTTCCTCTCATTCAGGTTCATAGAGCTACAGCCAGATTATTCAGCCAGAGTCAGTGAAAATTGTGTGGTTTCATATTCATTCCTTAATGATATTTTCTTATCAAAACAAGAGCTAAAGCGTTTGGTGGTGCACTTTTAATTAAAATATATTTATTTTTAAACGTCCATGTCATTGGCAAAGATGACTTTTCTAACTTGGAAAAGTCACGGTAGGTTCTGCGATTGCGATATTAAAAATTATTGACCATCGTCGAAAGAATGAGCCCTTGAATTCTACCAAATTTTATATGGACTTGATAAGAAAAAAAGACCTGATAAATCTGTTCTCTTTTACTTCTTTCGAGAAGGATATGATTAAATTAATTAAGTTGATTTGATTTTCTTTTATATTATTTCCAGTTGATGTAATACGTAATTTATTAGTAATAAAATTATTTCTTAACTTATTTATTTTTGATAATGATAGTAATCTTTTTGTTTTCTAATTTACAAGAAATAAAAATTATGATGTTGACACAAGTATTGAGCTTCTTAACTTCTGAAAGTTCGATGAAATGCAGGGATGGAAATTATACATCCTTTCTTTCTTAATTACCGGCTTTAAAATTCAAAGCTCAGAAGTTTCCTACTGCAATTTCCAACAAATTTCAGTGAAAGTTGACAGGAGAAGAAGTCCCCTACACAGAAATCTTTATTTATTTTCTAAATTTTTGAAATATCACAAACGAATGGCACAAATCTCTCTTTGACGTCAAACTAAAAAATAATTTCACTTGACTTAAAGACTTGAAAGTTTATAAATTAATATTGGTTGAAGCACATGGCTCACAAGTCACATTTACTGGTTCATGGAGGGAAGAATGGCTGCTTCCTCACACTACTTTCAGATGGTTTTGGTGCTCGTGTGGTGGATGCAGATCTTGTTCTGTGACACCAGTAGCGGTTGTATTGCAGTGGAAAGAGACGTTCTCATGCAGTTCAAGCTTGGACTTGACGATCCGCAAGGTAAACTTCGCACCTGGACAAATACCACTAGTGATGATTGCTGCAGGGGTTGGAGGGGAGTTGGGTGTGACGACCAAACCGGTCACGTTGTGGAGCTCAACCTTCGTGGCATGAATTTGAATTTGAATTTGAGGAGGGGGGGGGGGGGTCAGAGGTTGCGAGAACCTCCATGAACCCACCTTATGCCACTTGACACGTTTACGACGTCTGGACTTCAGCTCCAACAATTTCAACAACTGCACCATTCCATCCTTCTTGGGTTGCTTTGCGGAGTTGAGGTATCTAAACCTTTCTAATTCATATTTTCAAGGACTCGTACCTTCATCGCTTGGAAATCTCTCCAACTTACTCCAACTCGATCTTTCTTCTTCGATTACAATCTACAATTCTCCATCTGGTTCTCATCTCAAAATTCACGATACGAGGTGGTTTCGACGACTTCACTCTTTGCAATACATCGACATGAGCTTCTCCCAGCTTGGTAATTCATCATCTCGTTGGATTCAATCCCTTGGTGAATTGCCTTCTCTATCCACCTTAATATGTTCTCACTGTTTCTCGGGGGGTCACGTTCCAACATTCATTGAATCGATGCAATCACTGCAAGAATTAGTTCTTTCTAGGAACAAATTCAATGGATCTATTCCCACCTTTTTTGGAAATTTAGTTTCATTGCAAAAATTGGATCTTTCTTGGAACAAATTCAATGAATCTATTCCCACCTTTCTTGGAAATTTAACGTCGCTACAATCTTTACATCTTTCAGGCAATAACTTCAATGGATCTATTCCCACCTTTCTTGGAAATTTAACATCGCTACAATCTTTACATCTTTCAGGCAATAACTTCAATGGATCTATTCCCACCTTTATTGGAAATTTAACATCACTCCAATCTTTAGATCTTTCTAGGAATAATTTCAATGGATCTATTCCCACCTTTCTTGGAAATTTAACATCACTACAATCTTTTGATCTTTCTTGGAACAAATTCAATGGATCTATTCCCACCTTTCTTGGAAATTTAACATCGCTACGATCTTTACGTCTTTCAGGCAATAACTTCAATGGATCTATTCACACCTTTCTTGGAAATTTAACATCACTACAATCTTTAGATCTTTCTTGGAACAAATTCAATGGATCTATTCCCACCTTTATTGGAAATTTAACATCCCTACGATCTTTACGTCTTTCAGGTAATAACTTCAATAGATCCATTCCTACCTTTCTTGGAAATTTAACATCACTACAATCTTTAGATCTTTCTTCAAACAACTTCAATGGATCTATTCCCACCTTTCTTGGAAATTTAACGTCACTACAATCTTTAGATCTTTCTTGGAACAAATTCAATGGATCTATTCCCACCTTTATTGGAAATTTAACATCCCTACGATCTTTACGTCTTTCAGGTAATAACTTCAATAGATCCATTCCTATCTTTCTTGGAAATTTAACATCACTACAATCTTTAGATCTTTCTTCAAACAACTTCAATGGATCTATTCCCACCTTTCTTGGAAATTTAACGTCACTACAATCTTTAGATCTTTCTTGGAACAAATTCAATGGATCTATTCCCACCTTTATTGGAAATTTAACATCCCTACGATCTTTACGTCTTTCAGGTAATAACTTCAATAGATCCATTCCTACCTTTCTTGGAAATTTAACATCACTACAATCTTTAGATCTTTCTTCAAACAACTTCAATGGATCTATTCCCACCTTTCTTGGAAATTTAACGTCACTACAATCTTTAGATCTTTCTTGGAACAAATTCAATGGATCTATTCCCACCTTTATTGGAAATTTAACATCCCTACGATCTTTACGTCTTTCAGGTAATAACTTCAATAGATCCATTCCTATCTTTCTTGGAAATTTAACATCACTACAATCTTTAGATCTTTCTTCAAACAACTTCAATGGATCTATTCCCACCTTTCTTGGAAATTTAACGTCACTACAATCTTTAGATCTTTCTTGGAACAAATTCAATGGATCTATTCCCACCTTTATTGGAAATTTAACATCCCTACGATCTTTACGTCTTTCAGGTAATAACTTCAATAGATCCATTCCTACCTTTCTTGGAAATTTAACATCACTACAATCTTTAGATCTTTCTTCAAACAACTTCAATGGATATTCCCACCTTTCTTGGAAATTTAACATCACTACAATCTTTAGATATTTCTTGGAACAAATTCAATGGATCCATTCCAAAATCACTTTGCAACCTACATTTGCTCTATCGTCTAGACTTAGAAGGGAATGATAACATCAATGGTGCTAAATTCCCAAAATGTTTATGGGGATTGTCAAAGCTGCGATTGTTGTACCTTGGGGGGCATGATTTCAATCTATCAGAATCTCATTTCGTAAACATGAGTCAATTGGGGTCTCTTAGCTTGAAATCAAACTCATCATCGACATTCCACGTATCCTCTTCCAATTGGGTCCCACCATTTAGTCTACGAATATTATCTATTCAATCGTGGAGAGTGGAGCCTAATGAATCATTCCCTACATGGATCCGTACACAAAAAGAACTTGGTTATCTTGTCCTGTCAAATGTTGGCATCACTGGATCTATTCCCACCTTTCTTGAAAATTTAACATCACTACGATCTTTAGATCTTTCAAGAAATAACTTCATTGGATCTATTCCCACCTTTCTTGGAAATTTAACATCACTACAATCTTTATATCTTTCAAGAAATAACTTCATTGGATCCATTCCAAAATCACTTTGCAACCTACATTTGCTCTATCGTCTAGACTTAGAAGGGAATGATAACATCAATGGTGCTAAATTCCCAAAATGTTTATGGGGATTGTCAAAGCTGCGATTGTTGTACCTTGGGGGGCATGATTTCAATCTATCAGAATCTCATTTCGTAAACATGAGTCAATTGCGGTATCTTAGCTTGAAATCAAACTCATCATCGACATTCCACGTATCCTCTTCCAATTGGGTCCCACCATTTAGTCTACGAGAATTATCTATTCAATCGTGGAGAGTGGAGCCTAATGAATCATTCCCTACATGGATTCGTACACAAAAAGAACTTGATTATCTTGTCTTATCAAATGTTGGCATCACTGGAAGCCTTCCAACATGGATTTGGAATTTCTCTTCCTCTCTTTCCATTTGAAAGTAATAGATTGCCATATTTTTTGTTTACCTTGCCTAATTCAATCTCTTCATGGTCTGCTATTTCTAGGATCTAAGTGGCTATCTACTGTCTCAAAGATGACGTCTACATTGCGGTACTTGTCTCTTTCCAACAACACAGATCTATTTGGTAGCATCCCATCGTCGCTGTGTGAAGTGCAAGATTTGAGGGTATTGGACTTGTCTAAAAATAATTTCTCTGGAGAGATTCCTCATTGCATGATGAAAGTGAAAGAAGTTCTCCACTTGGGAAGCAACAAATTCAACGGCACATTTCCTACGATACTGGAACATCAGAATTGTACGTTGGAATCATTGCATTTGGAGAATAATCAACTTCATGGAAATCTACCAACATCCTTGGGTAAGTGTAGGAATTTGAGAGTCCTTGATCTTGGTGGAAACAAGTTCACCGGATCAATACCGTCTTGGATAGTAGAAAGCATGCAGTTTCTAAAGATTCTACGCTTGAGGTCAAATAGACTTTATGGGAATATTCCACAATCATTGTCAAGGCTGCAATCACTTCAAGTCTTGGTTCTTGGAAATAATAATTTATCAGGATCCATACCAAATACTATAGGAGATTTCAAGGCAATGACGATTTTAAACAAGTCAAAAGAATCAATCTTCTCTGGTACGATTTTAAGCGAGTCAAAAGAGTCAAACATCTCTAGTATCACTTATTACAAAGAATCTGTGACAATAAAGATGAAAGGAAGAGCTGACCAATATGTTGACAAGATACTTTCACTAGTCACAAGCATCGACCTCTCTAATAATAACTTGTCAGGAGTTATTCCCCAAGAATTTGGTGATCTACGTGGCTTGCAGAATTTGAATTTGGCAGGAAATCAATTAACAAGTAGCATCCCAAAGACACTTGGAAGAGAAGTTATGGCTTTATATGATTGCAGTTCTTGGTTTTATCGTTGGATTTTGGACATTCTATGGCATCCTTTTCTTTAAGAAGACTTGGGGGTATCTCTATCTCCAATTTCTGAGTGATACCAATGAGGTGTTATACATGAGGATTATTCGACCAATGAAGCGGATGGTGAAGTGATATTAGCAAGACAACCTCCAGTGTTGCTCATCTCAACTAGTATGCTTGTTATGTATGGGTAGTTATTTTTATTGATCTTTTTCTAATCCATCATACTCGACAAATATATATGGGAGGCTGATTGAATAATAATGAGGGTTGTCGGCATTGTTTAGTAACAATTTTCTAGTAATGGTGTGTATTTGTCTTTTTTGAAAAGATACATGGTTACAAATCTCAGAAGATGCAAAGACCATTAGTTGCATCAAGGTTTTGCTCTCGTACCATCCTAAGTTAGCTGAGTTATTATATATTGCAAAAAAGTTAACTTTTTTCTCTTAAATTAATTAATCATTCAACCTCTATAACTTGATGTAAGTTAATTATAATAGTTGGATATGTGGACATTCTTATGTCCGCGCCCGAATTAAAATCTTTGGTACTATTCCGACGAAGATCAATTCTTCTTCTTCTTCTTCTTCTTCTTCTTCTTCTTCTTCCACTATCGCTGCTACTGCTGTGTTTAAATGGTCACTTAGAGAAAATATGTATACCTAAAAATATTTAAGCTTAAAACTTAGATATAAGAAACAAAAACCAATGTTTCACATTTAACAAATCATAAGTTAGGTGTAAGACCTGAATATCTAAGTTTAAAATTAGCTAAAACTTACAAATGAAGCTAAAAAGAAAAAAAGGATTAAATATATATATATAATAATAATATTAATATATATATATAAGAGGATTAAAATCATAACTTCGATACAAGGCAGAGATATCGAAGCTTAAAAGTTAAATGAAAGTAAAACTTAGATAAAATATAAAAATATCTAAGTTAAAAGTAGAGGTGTCAATGGGCCGGGCCGGCTCGGCCCGCCCCAAAAAGTATCAGCCCGTTAGGGCTACGGGCTGGGCCGAATTTTTTTTTAATTTTTGGAACAGCCCGGCCCGGCCCGAAATTTTTTCGGAGCAGCCCCGCTAGGGACAATCCGGCCCGGCCCGAAGCCCGGCTCGCTTTTATAACTTTTTATTTTTTTACTTTTTTCAACTGTTTAACCGAAGGCTAACTTCGGTCCGACCGAATTATTTTAGTTTTTTATTTTTTTGAACGGTCTGACCGTATCTTTACTTCGGTCCAACCGAAATTTTTATTTTCTTTTTCGATCTGACCGAGGCTCGACTTTTTTTTTTTTGAAATATGCAATATGTAAATTTTTTATTTTTTAATTTAATTTAAAATAATAATAAAAAATAAATATAAAAATTAAAAACTTCGGTCCTGCAGGAGAAAAAAAAAAACTTCGGTCCGACTCGCCACTCGGTCGAACCGAAGTAACAAAGTTTTAAAAAAAATCAAAAACTTCGATGTTCGGTCCGACCGAAGTTTAAATCATTAACTTCGATGTTCGGTCCGACCGAGTTTTAAAATAAAGTTAAAAAAAATCAAAAGCTTTGGTCGGACTAAAAACTCCGTTACTTCGAACCGAAGGTCTTTTTTTTCGGTCCAACCGAAGATTTTCATTTTTTAATATTTATTTTTTGATTTCAAATTAAAAATAAAAAATTCCAACGTTATCCGATAATCAATTCATCACGTTAACATCAATATCAAGACATCATCAACTCACCATTCATGATTCATCATCCATCAACACATTCAAACACAAGTCATAAAGTTAAAAAAATTATTTTATTTCTGAATTCAAATTAAAAATACATTATTTTTGTAATTATATCAAATATTTTTACATTTAATGTACATAATTATATTTAAATATTTTAATTTACAAATTCATTGATGAAATCTTCTTTCTGTTGCTGTCCACGAGCAAGCTCCTGGTCTTTAACACACATAAATGCTTCTAAAATATCATCTTTTAATCTTGCTCTTCTATTATCTAATATATCACCACTAATACTAAATGCCTATTCACATGCTATAGAAGAAGTTGAAATTGTCAGTAAATCTCTAGCCATTAATGATAAAACATGAAATGTGTGTTTTTGTGTTTTCCACCAATTTATTACATCAAAATCTAGAAAATCAAGATTATCTCTTATTAAATAACTATGATTAAAATTATTTAATTCTTTCCTATTTGTTATGTTAAAATCACTATATTCATCATCAAATATACTATAATCAATTATTGATGATGATGACCATTGTTGTGAAAAATAGGGCATATTTTGTGTTTGTTGCGTTCCATATTTTGTAACATACATATCAAACATATTATTTAAACTTTCTTCTACATTTTCAATTGTTACATTAACTTCTACATTTAAACAAGTTTGTATTACATTTATTAATTTTTTAACAACTTTTACTTTAGTCCTAGGATCTAAACAAGCACTTAATGTATATAAGAGAGGTATCTTATTCCAATAGTTTAAAAAATTTTCTTTCATTTAAAAGCTATAGGTGTAAAAAATGGATAATTACTATAATTATTAAAAACTCTTGCAATATTATATACGTGGTGGATTGCATAAAAATATATACGATAATATATTTCTGATAAATGTTCTATTGCATTATACATTAGGCGGAAATCACGACGGTCATTAGGCGGATTTGCTCGGCGTTCTCATTTTTGCGGGCAAGCAACACTTTCGTCCCATTAGGCGAAAACTGACCCTTCCACAAAATAATATATTTTCCTTGAAAAGAGCAAAACAAGACACTTGTGTTTTCGTGACATGATTCTCGTACTCTGATACCATTTTACTTCTCTCCAAGACGATTCTTTTGACGAGATCTTACATTCCCTTTGGAAGAGAGGCTACCAAACGCGCAACAACCGCACCAACCTTATGGTTAGGGCCTCTCTATTCCCTGATTGATTTATCCTTTGGTCGAATTGTCAATCAGAGCTTTCGATTGTCCGAATCAATCCACCTTGTTCGTCGTAGATTCGAACTGTGTTCTTCTCATGGGCTTTGTTAACATGTCAGCCAGATGATTGCTTTTAGAAACTTGTCTTGTAACAGTAAATCCAGTTTATACTTTTTTTCTCTCACCAACTGGCAATATGTCTCTGTATGTTTGTTTACTCCTCCCATGATATACTGGATTTGCAGCTATATGTAGAGTTGCTTTATTATCACAAGCGTTTTAATTGCATTCTCGAGTGGCATTTGCAGGTCATTCAACGGATAAGAAATCCATGTGGCTTCACATAGCCACTGCCATGGCCCTATACTCCACCTCTGCTAAAGACTGAGCCACTGCATTTTGTTTTTCTGGTTTTTCATGATATCAAAGAATCTCCTTGATAGATAGATTGCATACCTTGTGATGGATCTCCTTGTTGTAGGACGTCTGTCCCAAACGGCCTAACAAAAAATGAAAGTAGGATCAAAATAGCTTCACAAGAAGGGGGTGAATTGTGAATTTAAAAATTTATGCATTTAATCTCACAAAAAACACTGTAAAAATCTTTTTTTAACTAATTTTCTATTATGCACAAGATTTTTACAATTTATTACACAATAATGTATAATTTATAACACTTTCAGATTTTATCTTTGAGTAATAAAAATAACAACACAGAAAACTTACACCTTTTGATCTTTAATTTCACTACACGAAAAATTTCACTTTTCTTTCTCCAAATTTTTCCTTAGTAGTTATTAGAACCTTGCTCTTCTGAATTCCTCATTGATCTTCAGCTTTGATTCCTTCTGACCTTTAGCTTTTTAGATTAATCTCGTGTAGTTTAAGTATTTTTGACTATGTGGAAGTTTTTTCTCCCTCTCTGGATAGAGACACCTTCTCTCTATTTGCTTTCACAGAGTATTGAATTTGAGATTCAATTGGGATGTCTTGAAGTGCAACTTGGACCTCTTATTTATCGTATTCGATCTGGAGTTACATGTTTAACACGTTCATTCACTTTTTCCATAATTTCATGTTCTCATGTCTTTTTGAATTTTGAAATGTCCATGTTCATCATGTTCTTGCATGAGTCCCACATTCTCCTATCATAGATCCATCAAGAATGCTCTTTCTAGAGAAACATAGAGTTTTCCTTCTAAGTTGTCGTTTTAGTTGAACACTTATCTTGTAATGCTTGTAAAAACTTGAACACTTATTTGATAACTTTTCAAATTTTTTACTTGCAAAACACATAACTAAAAAACAAAACTTAACATTTTGTTAGTTACTTATAAAACTCAAATAGTTATCCGATCTATGCATAAAAGCTCGAATAGTTATCTAATTCTTCAATTTCTTTAAAGTATTCACATGGAAGACGTGAAAACTTAAGATATTTAAAAACACATGTGTAGATAACTATAACTATATGAGTTTTTAATATAACTCTTCGACTAACCCAAAACGTTAACTATAACTATACAACTTTTCAAAAATCTGTTAACGTTTAATTATACAACTAAGGTAAAAACTTATACTTAGACTTATTTAGATCTATTTTCAAGCTAAGTAAAATACTCATCATCAAAACAAAAATTCCTAACAAAAAACTTTAACTATTTTTCCCAAGATAAAGCAACCTCTGTCTTGGATTCTTTTTGAGAAACTTGAGTACCTTGTAAGCTACATCAATACATGCCTTTGTTAGTGTTTTTATCTGTTGACTGAGCTGATTGACCACATATGACCTTGTCACAGTTGCATATAACAGTTTTCTCACCAAATTTCTATAGACTGCAGGATCTTCAAGAGCGTCATAACCATCTAACTTTAATTGTTGGTCCACAGGAGTATTTGATGGCCTAGCAGCCAATAGGCCTACTTCTTTTAGGATGGCTAAGATTATTTTCTTTAACAAATTTGGATTCCCTACTTGTTTGTCATCATTACAATGCTTAGAAAATAGTTCATAAGACTTAAGACTTTGATATAACATTGTTGCTGCAGGAACACTTGTGATAACTTCATTGTTACTAATAACTAATAGATCATCCACATACATATATATATAGCAAGCTTCGGTCGAATCGAAGAAGAATAAAAAATAAAAATAAAAAAAGTTATGCAAACTTCGGTCGAACCGTAGTTAATCTTCAGTCCGACCGAAGGATAAAAAATAAAAATAATCGAAAGGAAGAACAGTTAAAGATTTCACTATATTTCATAGAAGAATATTATTGACTATTGTATTTAAAATGATATTTTTGTTCAATACTCTTGTCCTTACACTCCCCAATGGAATGGGAAAGCTAAAAGGAGACAGAACTATTGTAGATCTTGGTCTTTGTCTTGTGGCTTAAAGTAATGTTCCCAAAGTCCTTTAGAATGAATACTTTCATCATGCTGTTTATCTTATGAATAGAAGACCATCTAAAGTGCTTGAAAATCTCTCTGGTAAGGTTGTTTCTCCTTTCTTTGCTTTATATAATTGTCATCCTGATTATAATGTGCTTAAATCTTTTGGTTGTGAATGTTTTCCTTGTCTAAGAGATTATACTAAAAACCTAGATCTACTTCTTGTGTTTTTATAGGTTATCATCCTAAATATAAAGGCTTTAGATGTTTGGATCCTAAGACTAATCGTGTGTTTATAAGTAGACATGTGATTTTCAATGAACGTTTGTTTCCTTATAAAAACCATTGTACATTTAATAATCAATATAGTTATCCCTCTAGTGAGAAACATAACTTTCATTTTTCCCATGCTAATACTGTTCCTGTTCAAGACACTAATAGCATGACTAATATTTGTATTGATAATGATATGTCTGTCAACTCTAGAATTGAAAAAGACATTTCTATTGATTCCCATTCCACAACCGGCAATGATAATTCAAAACACTGGTGTCTGGACCAGATCAAAGTCTAGAATAACTAAGCCCAATCCTATGTATACTTTACATACTCCATATTCTGCCATACCTTTTGTTCCAAAAAATATTCAACAGGCTCTAGCACACGAGGGGTGGAATCATGCAATGCAAGAAGAATTAGAGGCTATCAAGAACAACAGAGTTTGGAATTTAATTCCAAAAGCAAAAGGTATGCATATCTTAAGATCTAAATGGATTTATAAAAGCAAACTAAATGCAGATGGATCTCTTCAACGATTAAAAGCCAGATTGGTTGCTGTTGGAAATCATCAAGTGGAAGGGTTAGATTTTAATGAAACATTTTCTCCTATTGTAAGACCTGCCACTATGAAAATTGGTTTGTTAGACAATTAGATGTTAAAAATGCATTTTTACATGGTGATTTAAAGGAAGATGTGTTTCTTTATCAACCTCCTGGGTTTATTGATAAAAAATATCTTGATCATGTCTACAAGTTAAACAAAACCCTTTATAGTTTAAAATAGGCACCTAGGGCCTGGTTTGAAAATTGTAGTACTTTTTTGTTTAATTTTGGTTTCAATTCATGTCTTAGTGATCGTTCGTTGTTTGATTACAAAAAGGGTGAGGATTTGATGTATTTGTTGTTATATGTTGATGATATCATTCTTACTAATAATTCTAATAGTTTAATTGAAGAATTTACTCAAGCAGTTACTTCTAAGTTTGCTATGAAAGATTTAGGTCCTCTTCATTATTTTCTTGGAATACAAGTCTCGTCCACATCCATAGGTATGCATTTATCTCAATCACAGTACATTTATTCCATTCTTAAACGGACAGGTATGGAAAATTGTAAAACTGTTAAAACACCTCTTCCTGCAAAATTAACTCAATTTTTGTTAAGACTTAGTCAACCTTTTACTAATATCAACTATTATAGAAGTATAGTAGGAAGTTTACAATATCTCACTTTTACTCGTCTTGATCTAGTTTTTCCTGTCAACATCTTAAGTCAATCTATGCATGCTCCTAGCTACTACAATCATTTTGATCTTCGTTGGAAAGTCCCTCTCCTTGCATGCTTCGTTTTGGCAACACACCTAATCTTTCCCATTCAAAGGTGGGTGTTTGTGTTTTCCTCTTCCACACCCACCATCACCAAACAAATTAACCCCACGATCTCTCCCTTGTGCCTTTTTAGGGTATCCATTAAATCGCAAAGGATATAATTACCTTGACCTCTCCAATGGCAAGATTTTAATATCCCAGCGTGTTCTCTTTCATGAGAATAAGTTCCCATTTAAAGAGGATGCTCTTGCCTCAATGGAGAATTCCTCATTAAATTTATTCAATGCTCCAACTCGTATGCCATTACAACTCCCTGCTCCTCTTTCTAGGGACGATACACCACCATCACCCACCTCTCCCTCAAATCTTCATCCTCTTGTGGCTCAGTCCCCTAGTCAACCTCCTCCTCCTCCTCCTTGTCTGCGTCATTTATTCGAACTATACCATGATACCTCTCCAGTTCCGATTGCACTTACGACTTCTACGTCGCCACCTGTTGAGATGATGGAGGAGGAGCCAGTTTCTTTTGCTCAAGCCCGTCGCTTATCTCAATGGCGAAAGCCCATGGAGACCGAGTTTCAAGCCATTCAATAAAATGGGACATGGGACGTTGTTCCTCCCCCAGTCAATCGTCCCAAAGTGGGTGTACAAGGTGAAGCGACGTAAGGCCTGTCTTGTGGCGTAGGGATAAACCCAATGCTATGGCCTTGACTTTCATGAGACTTTTAGTCCGATTGTCAAACACAACACAATCCGGATAGTCTTGTCTCTTGCTACCATATTCCGGTGAGAACTTCATTGACGTGAAGAATGCCTTCCTCAACGACTATCTTCATGACGAGGTTTACGTCAAGCAACCACCAGGATTTGTTCATCCTCAATTTCCTAACCATGTGTGCTGGCTACGCAAGGCTCCCTATGGTCTTCGGCAATCTCCACGTGCATGGTATGAGCGTCTACAATCTTTTTTGACTTCAGCTGGTTTTCACACTAGTCTTGCAGATTCGTCTCTGTTCATTTGGCGATCTGGACCTCATGTCATTTGGCGATCTTCACCAACTCGACGTGGTCACTTGTTCTCATCGTCCCTCCATGACTACCTTTATGGGGTCACTTGAGCACACGTTGGACTACCGTCGACTTAGGCGATTGGAGCATTTCCTTGGCTTGCAACTTGCTTATTCTGATTCCACCATTCATTTAACACAAACCAAGTAGGACGTCGATCTTTTACATCGCAAATGGATGTCCGATTGTTCTACGGTAGCTACACCGTTACAAGGAGGCATAAACCTGCAACCACTGATGGCGATCCTCTTGACAATCCCACAACTTATAGGAATATAGTTGGTGGACTGCAGTATCTTACGTTGCTGTAAAGTGCTTATTTGTGCACTCTATAACATATTAATTTCCTTATTGTGATATAACTTGAGATTGATTAAAGGAAAATCCATGCTTTAGTTATTTTTATAGAAATGCATGAATTATGGGTTTAAATGACACGAAGTGAATGAATGAACTATTAATCATGAAATACCATTGGTGAGACATTATATGGCACATGTATAATTATGGTACGGCTGTTTAGTTTCTCAAATCTGCTCCATGTCGGCGATCTAGTTTTATTTAGTTGTCTGATTTCTACAGTGTGTGCCCTCTTGGCAAGGCACACAAGTTACCATTTTCTTGAAGTCTTACCATTGTCGCCAAACCTCATACGTTACTCTCTTGATATATAGGTCCGACTCCAGTAGTGTCGTCTGGTTTTCGCTATTATTTGTCTATCGTGGATTCATATTCACGTTACACCTGGTTGTATCCTCTCATTAACGAATCTAATGTGTTCGCTTGTTTCAAAAAATTTGTCACCATGTTTGAAAATCTCTTTTCCAAAACCGCTAAGATTATTCAAAGAGACAATGGAATGTAATTTCAAAATATTTCCTTTCGAGAGTTTACAAATTCCAAGAGTCTCGTTCACAGATTCTTGCCCTTACACGTCATCCCAAAATGGTGTAGTTGAACGAAAACATCGCCACCTTGCTGACGTAGGGCGTTGGCCCTTGTTCACAGCTGGAGTCTCTCTTGCCCATTGGCTACATGCCTTCCAAACCACCTGTTTCCTTACAAATCGTATACCCTCTTCGTTGGAAAGTCCCTCTCCTTGCAAGCTTCGTTTTGGTAACACACCTAATCTTTCCCATTCAAAGGTGGGTGTTTGTGTTTTCCTCTTCCACACCCACCATCACCAAACAAATTAACTCCACGATCTCTCCCTTGTGCCTTTTTAGGGTATCCATTAAATCGCAAAGGATATAATTACCTTGACCTCTCCAATGGCAAGATTTTAATATCCCAGCGTGTTCTCTTTCATGAGAATAAGTTCCCATTTAAAGAGGATGCTCTTGCCTCAATGGAGAATTCCTCATTAAATTTATTCAATGCTCCAACTCGTATGCCATTACAACTCCCTGCTCCTCTTTCTAGGGACGATACACCACCATCACCCACCTCTCCCTCAAATCTTCATCCTCTTGTGTCTCAGTCCCCTAGTCAACCTCCTCCTCCTCCTTGTCTGCGTCATTTATTCGAACTCCCTGCTCCTCCTTGTCTGTGTTTTCCTCTTGTGGCTTTAGTTATTTTTATAGAAATGCATGAATTATGGGTTTAAATGACACGAAGTGAATGAATGAACTATTAATCATGAAATACCATTGGTGAGACATTATATGGCACATGTATAATTATTTGTATTGTTATTTTCTAGCTTTACATTAAGTCTTTTGCGGAAAATAAATTGCTTTGCAGGTGGTGGGAACCATCAACCCTCGAAGGGAAACTACCACCTATATAAGATAAGTTAGGGCAAGAAGGAAAAATCGGTCTCCATATTTGTCATCTCACGTAAGGCTGAGGACCAGGACATTCTTGCTGCCAAGACTCCCTCGCCCCTCAATCAGACTTGCGCTGGTGATGTTGTGTAGAGGCTAGGATTCTTGGAAGTGGAGAATTGTCCAAGTTTACTTGGTCGGCACCATATTCAGACTCTCATCCGTAGGGGAGCTCCTCTCCAGCTTAGTGAGGTAGCGCTACCTGCAAGGCCAGTCGGAGAGTTTGTAAATGAACTACCAGGTGAAGATCCGGAGGTGTAGACGGCATATGCAGTTAGTTCTACTAACACCATTAGAATTAACTTTTCAAGTCTGGTGATGGATAACAAACATCCCATTTTATTAACGGCATATGCCACTGCTTGTGCCGTCCCTCGGATGATGATATCTTTGCTTGAGAACTTTCAACAAGAGGATGGCTCCGTCGTGATCCCTGAGCCATTGAGACCTCATATGGGTGGTCTTGATGTCATCACCCAGAAACTGAAATGATAAATCATATGTGTGGCATCTTCTCTAGATTTATTTGAAGAGTGGCATTCACTGTAATCGCGAAAGTTATAATATGCATATCCAGTGTTGTATATCTCCGCTGGGGCAAACTTACAATTTACTCTGGTGACAACCACGAAGATATTTTTGCTAATAATTCATATTAACAGCAAATCAAAGGAAACCAATAAATTCACCTGGTTCAATGAAAAAGCATGCTTTTAATGGAGAAGGAATCTTGCCAGAAACTTCAATTGGATGATTGCAAAATTAGATTAGAAAATTTAGACACAAATCACATTCTTTAGACATAAAGAGACAAAGATCAAGATAACATTCATCGTAAGATCGATTTCAAAAAAAACACTTAATAATCAACGTAATCGAAATCTATGTACTTCGAAGTCAAAAATTATATTTAATATTCAAATAAATATTTCGAATGATGTTATTGAAAAATATTAATTAGATCAGATATCCATATTTACATTTATTCTTGATTTTGAAACCTCTCTTTTTTTCTTCCTTTTCTCGTTCTTTCTTCTCTCCTTTTATCCTCCTCTCTTAAAGATTTCACTATGGTTTATAACCATCGATAACTCTCTTTCTCTCTCCTCTTTCTTTCTCTCTCTTCCTTCTTCTCTCTCTCCTTCTCCCACTTTTCCTTTTCTCCCTTTCTCTCTCTCTCTTGCTCTCTCTTTCTTCCACCCTCTCTCCCTCTCTCCCTTCTTCTTCCTCCCTCTTTTCTTCCTCCCTCTCGCTCTCTCTTCCTCTCTTAATTTGTACCGCCACTTACCCACCTTTGTATGAGGGAGTGAAGCGGTAAATGACCGCTTCAATATATATTTATTCTCCTATTTTATCCCAGTACCTCCACGTGGTGATCTCCCATTGGTTTCCAAAGATTTGCCCGTCGGTCGACGACCCGTGTGGACGTAGCATATTTTATTTATTATATATATATATACGCAAATGTGGATGCAAGACGAGTTCCTTGACAACCTTGTCGCGACGACATCTATCATCTTCTTCTTCTTTGTGATCAAAAATTCAACACCAGGCAGAGGAAGGAAAGATTTCTGACGGCCAAGTTGGGGCTTCAAATCCAATGTCACGTCATGCGCTTGGCGTCGAATCGAGCATTGAGTTGTGTTCTTGCGTGGGATACTATCAATTCGTCAAACACGACGGCTAGCAGTAATGTTTCTTTTAGTACTCTTCTTATTGACCATATAACAGCTACCTTCCTACTTGTCATGCCTTCAATGGTAGAGTTTAACATGCATGTATATTATTCGGTGCAGAGTTTAACTTGGATGCAGACGATGCTGGCGCAGAAGAAGTTGGTGAAGACACATATGGATACAGGAGGAAGTACTGCTGTGGAGGCTGGTATAAACGTTGCGTGCGAAGGTGCTACCGTAAGAAATATTATGGTAAGGTCTATTAAACAGTAGGTACTGCAAGAGGTGGTGCCGGCGTCATTAATTAAACAGTGTCGTTGTACCTACGACGCCGCTGCTCAGTTGATGAGCGTATCTCCGACGTATGACGTACACTTGTATAAGATAAATAAGCAACACTAGGTCGATCATGTGTAAGTGCCGCACCCTTCGAATAAGCAAGCATCATCCATGCAAGCCTACTTCAATATACTTGTGTCCTCTAATTTCTCAACTTATATAGTTAAATTATGTTTACATGCATCATTGATTCGGGTAAATCTATTTTTAAAAACAAATTAAAATCAAAACGCAATACTGGACATGTGTTCTCTACACGTACGAAGAGACGTAAATGTTCTTCTTGAGAAGTAAAGCCCTGACTGCTAGCTAGAATACATATATCCAACGATTAAGGAGTATTCAAATTATACATAAGTAGTTGACGATGATCATGTAACCAATATTCCTCAGACTATATTAATGTGTTTGGTTTAATCTGCAGAAGATTCGGATTCGAACCAACGATCAACCGTGTTTCAAGATAAAAAGTTAAGTGGATCCATACTTTTGAAAGAGTGAAATAACTTTGATAAACATATGGTCAAAATTAATTAAGGGAAAACTTTGGTGATCCTATAGGTATGACCTAAATGTCTGACATATATAATTAATGATTTAAATCTTTAAGTTTTAGATGAAAATTAACAATGAATAAAATTCGAAATATAATGTAATTGCAACATAATAGATTATCTTATGCGTCAAATATTGCATACTTAACTTTTATTTTCGAAAATATATAATAGATACAACATTAATGGCAACAAGCTATGTTATAATCCCATTGTGTAGTTTTAGTCACATGAATTATTTATGGTCAAATCTTTGATTAATCTATATAAATTTAATTCTCTTCTCGCAATTTGATGATAACCAAATAGTTTTAACTCTTCTTTTACTTCTTTCAGAAAAATAATATATGCCTAGAGGAAAACAAATTTTGCACAATATGGAATATTCTTTTATGATTTTAATTTGGGTGGACCTTTACCACAACAGAAAGAGATTTTATATATGGGGTGCATGTTTATGGTCGTAAGTCCAACATCAGTCTTCTCTTCCTTCTTTTCTAAAGTTTATCAATTCTAGCATCCCCTCTTTTCTAGAAATTCCCATGTTCTCTTTCTTTTCCAGAAATTATATACGACTTTGAATTGTTCAACAAATCAGGTATTTATCATAATAAAAAAAAATACAAAAGAAAAGTTATAAAAGAAGGATATAAGATTGAGAGATAGCAACTCCGACGATGTCCATCTTCTCTATACTGAATAAAAGAAAGGTAAAGTATTGAAAGAGTATAAACTGTTTATATATAAAATATATTAAATACTCCTAAACAAGAGTATAAATTGTTTACATATAAATACTTGAAATATTAAATATTTCCCGGTAGGAGTCTAAGACAGATAGAGTCTCCTCACAATAGCACGAGAAATCCACGGAAGATCCAGAATATTTTCTGTCTTTTTTCTTCTTTTTTTTCCAAAATTACATTGTACAACATCAACTTGCACCCTTATTTGCAAATGATAATAAAATTTGATTTATCCGGATATATTCGGTATGTTCCATGCGATTGATGTGATGTATATGAGGTATCGTTCCTACGAGAAAGTGTAAGGCGTGAGATTAGTTGTTAATTCTTGAAAGGTCCCTTGACGCATATATACAATATATGTATATCAACATGTATCACAAATATACATGCATAATGAGACATATTTCTCTTCCCATGAGGAGACAATCGAGGTTCCAAGAAAAGCCATACAAACAAATAAACAAACAAACAGTGATCGAACTTTAGTTAAAGAAGAGCCAAGAATACACTTACCATGGTAAATATCTTATGGACATCAACATCAAGTACATATCAGGAGGTGGACGAGGAAGGCTGGCTTCTAATTAGACCTGCACTTGTTCATTTGAGGAAAGAAAAAAAAATTCACACACTTAAGTTGGCATATAAGTGCGATCAGTGAACTGAATACACTCAAGAATTCTATCGCTTGGGAGCCTCAACAGATCTCATGGTTTGTAGGAGGCTTAAAGTTTACCATACAAGACCGAATCTCCCTGCAAAATCCCTGTACTTTGGTTGACGCCATTAGCCTTGCTGAAAAGATTGGAAAACAATTAGCACGGGGCCTTCGGTCACATCCCAATACAACCAATGAAAGTACAACCAGATCCAACACCAAGCCACTCGACAGTCCAAAGCTGAATCACCGGGAGGCCGGAGTGTTGAATAATCCTCCTCCTGCCAATCTTTATTCCAAACCCGAGCCACTCAAATGTTATCGCTGCCAGCAACCAGGCCATAGATCCAACCAATGCCCAAGGAAGGGTACGGTACATGTTGCAACTAGAGCTGTCGACAGAGCTGTCGACGACGATCGACCGGAGGAGTTAGAACAAGAAGAAGTGACATCAAATAGCGAGGAGGGAGAAGAACAATATGCGGATGAAGGCGAACACTTATCTTGTGTCACACATCGAGTATTGTTATCTCCAAAAATGGATAGTAGTCATACCCAACGACACAACATCTTTCGCGCAAGGTGCACTGTACAAGGGAAGACCTACAATGTTATTTTCGACGGTGGAAGCACTGGACAACCTTGTGTCAAAAAAGGTGACCTTGTACACTGTATCAACCAATATTAATTTATAAACTTTCAAGTCTTTAAGTCAAGTGAAATTACTTTTTGGTTTGACGTCAAAGAGAGATTTGTGACATTCGTTTGTGATATTTCAAAAATTTAGAAACTAAATAAAGATTTCTGTTCAGGGGACTTTTTCTCCTCTCAACTTTCACGCGACCGCTTCTCTCCTTCCAAACCTTTTAATTCACTCCTTTTTGTAATATATATATATATATATATATAAAGGTTATTCATTTGATTTAAATATTTAATTTTATACTTGTGAGTGAATTTTCCACTATTATCAAAAAAAAAAAACTACTGTCGTGTATTTCACGCGACCGCTTCTCTCCTGTAAACTTCTACTAAAATTTGTCGGAAATTGCAGTAGGAAACTTCTTCAACTGAGTTTTAAATTTTAAAGCCGGTAATTAAGAAAGAAAGGATGTATAATTTCCCTCCCTGCATTTCATCGAACTTTCAGAAGTTAGAATAGATTTACGTTCACGTAATTAAATCAAATATTTGATAATAAATAAAAATACAAGAAATAAAAACATTTATATAATCGATTCCACTTAACTTTCACAAAGTCAAGATTTTCGAACTTTGATTTTTCAATTAAAAATTTCTAACTTACGATTAAAGACACGATGACAGACTTCTTATACGACCTCATGTACAAAATTTGTCTTTGCCATCACCTTCATAAAAATAATAAATAGTTCCATTTCCATAGATATATATATATTCAAGTTATATAATTCTTGGTTGGAGCTTGCGCTTTGGTGGATGACATAATAGAATGGGGGTAAGATTATATCTTTTCTTTTCTTCAGAAAACTTTCAGATAATTATAGCCATTCGATCTTACAGTTCATTACCAAACAACAACTGTGTCCAGTGATATTTCATCGTGGAGTTCAAACAACGGACGTAACAATGAACCGTATGAATTAAACAAGTACGACAGTTACATTCTGCCAGATTAATGTGGTTGTAATCAGTCGCATTGAGCAAGTCCTGTACTCTTATAGGAATAATAGAACCATGCTCATCATCTGAGATTGGGATGCTACCCTGTTTCCGTGGGTTTTTTGCTCAACGTGGCAAATGTTGATTTTGTATTGAGTTTCATTTGTTATTTGAGGGACCTGTCAAGACTTCACCTTACACCTTCTTTTTGAAAAGGCTGCCTCATTTACGTCATGCTCGATACACTCAAATGTGCAAAGAAATATGTAATTTGGGCTTTAAATGATCATATTTTATGTCTAAGCTACGGGGTTTGCTTAATTTGAAACTTAGATATTTGCATTTTCTTTAGTATCCAAGTTATAGGGTCAACTTAATTTTAAACTTAGATATTTGTTTTTTTATCCAAGCTGGGACTTGATTTGATTGTTTAAACTTAGATATTTTCCTATTATATCTAAGTTATGATTTGATTTAATTTGTTTTTTAGTTTGACGTCAAAGAGAGATTTGTGCCATTCGTTTTTGATATTTCAAAAATTTAGAAACTAAATAAAGATTTCTGTGTAGGGGACATTTTCTCCTGTCAACTTTCACTGAAATTTGTCGGAAATTGCAGTAGGAAACTTCTTCAACTGAGCTTTGAAATTTAAAGCCGGTAATTAAGAAAGAAAGGATGTATAATTTCCATCCCTGCATTTCATCGAACTTTCGGAAGTTAAGAAGCTCATAACTTGTGTCAAAATCATAATTTTTATTTCCTGTAAATTAGAAAAAAAAAAAGATTACTACCATTATCAAAAATAAATAATTTTTTTAACTTCTTAAATTAAATTTTTAGCTATTAAAAGATTTCTTGTAAAATAATTTTTAAAATTTTTAAATTAAATTAAATTATTACCAATTTTTAATTTTTTTCATATTTTTTGTTTGTTTCATGCAATTATATTCGAACTTACACTATCCTATTTGTGCATTTGTTCAGTACCATGGAGGAATTTTTAGAAACTGGTGATTTGATGGATCTTAAAGTTGAGGAAATTTTTGAGTTACTTCTATTGTTGCTTTACGCATGCATAATACAATTGTTGCAAACTTATAATTCAACCAAAAGGCAACGAATGCATAGCATGCCCTATTCTGGAAAAGATGTTACTGACAACATGTTAGGACATTCGAGGGTTTGTTTTGACATGTCATATGATCCCATCCACTTTTATCACTTTGTGTCAAATATTGAGGGGGAAAAACCTTTTGGAGAATAGGAGGTGGGCTATTGTTGAGGAGCAAGTGAAGATTTTTTTGCAAACAGTTGGGCATGGACATAAAAATAGAGTACTACAGAACTACCAACAACATTCTAGGGAAACAATTAGTAAATATGTTCATAAAGTTTTAGATGCATTACTTTATGAGCACCTAAGGTTATTCAGCCTAAGGAATCTTTCAATGAAACACCACAATTTCTTAAGGACAACCCTAGATTTATTCCATATTTCGAAGATGCAATAGGAGCACTTAATGGTACACATGTTCATTGTGTTGATAGGAAAAACAAACAAATCTCATTTAGATGTGGTAGACATGGTAAGCAAACAACTCAAAATGTATTGGGCATATGTGACTTCAACATGCGATTCATTTTTGCATCAACCAGGTGGCTGGGCATTGCACATGATTGTCGAGTACTTAAGCATGCAATGTCTGATCCATGTCACAAATTTCCTAATCCACCTGTAGGTACTATATTTTCAATTTATTAAGAACATTGTATAGTCTACCTTGAATATATTTTTGAACTAATATTGTTGTCAAATTTATAGGTAAGTACTACTTGGTTGACTCTGACTATCCAAATGCAGTTAGTTTTCTTGCACGATATAGGACCATTAGATATCACTTACCAGAATTCCAATCCTCACAACCACACAATGTACAGGAGCATTTCAATTATTTACATTCTTCTTTGAGGAATGTTGTTGAGCGTGCATTTGGAGTATTGAAGAGGAGGTGGCACATTTTGAATCATATGCCACCATTTCCATACACTACTCAAGTAAAGTTAGTAGTCGCTTGCATGGTCTTACACAACTTCATAATTGATCAGAAGTCTGTAATAGATCAAGAAGCATTATCGATCAATCAAGACGAAGAACCTATTGAAGTTCATGATCAAGAAATGTTAACAAGTACCAACTATGAAGTTCCTATTATGTTAGACGAGTTGGACATGGGTACTATGTGTGACAACATTAGGGATCTAGTAATGCAAAATGAATGATTTGTTTGATAACTCAAATTTCAGACATTTTATTCCATTGTTTTGTTATTTCTATTGTTTAAATGTTATCTTTATTGTTCAAATATGATTTGTAATATAAATTGGTCTGTATTGTTATTATTCCATTATTGAATGTCATTTCTATTGCTTAAATATTTCTAGTGTTTAAATGTTATTTGTTATTGTTGGACTTCTCTAATGTTTGCTAAAAGAATGTACGTGAATCTCTTAAAGGGAGAGCAAGCATCAAAACGTGTCCCAAAGACAAGCACTCCTAGAGTAGCATGGGAAGATGATCTAGTTTCTACATTGCTAGATATTTGCATAGAGCTTACTGACTTGGGACACAAACCTGGCACACACTTGGATGCAAAAAGATATGACTTATGCGAACACAAATTGTTGGAGAGGACAGGAACGAGGCAAAAAAGAGATCACTTAAAGAATAAATTGGAAAAATTGAGGAAGGATTGGCAATTGTGGAAAACAATTGGCTCCCAAACAAGTATCAGATGGAGTCCTACAACCAAGACTTGGGAAGGTGTGGATGACACATGGTGGGAAAATTTTCAAAAGGTATGTAATTGTTTTGTAATAATTTTGTTTGATAATTTTATTTCATTTCATTATTCACCAACTTATTTGATAATTTTGTTTGATACATATAGATCAAACCAAATTGTGAGAAATTTCGTTATCGAGGCATAAAATTTGTTGGCAAGTTGGAGAGACTTTTTGATGGCACTATTGCAGTAGGTGAGTCTGTTTATGTTGAGTATTTTGTTTTGATGATGTGTGCTGAATGAAATTAATCATATTTGCTCAATTACTATTGCTTGTGAAAGGAAATTAAAATCATTAATTAATACAGAAAAAGCTTACTGATATAAATACTTGTCTTTATTGGATCTGAAATTATACTAAGTTAATAACTAGTCGTTTCATTGCATTAATTTCTCATTTAACTAAACGTTAAGTTAACGTGTGTTTTTATTGAAAAGCATGATATGTTTTAAAGTTATATTCTCTGTATCATGTATAGTGCACGTTTGGAAAACTCGTTAAGTTAGAGTTTTAGTCGTATAGAGATCACGTGAGAACTCGTTAAGTTAGAGGCTTAAAGGTTAAAATATGTCACGTGAAAACTCATTAAGTTAGTGAGTAAAAGTTTAGACAACTCGTTAAGTTAGTGTTATACACGTGGTGAAATTATAAGTTACGAATGTTATATTGTATCATGTGAAGTGTACATGTTTAACTCATTAAGTTAACATAACTAAACACATTGAGTTGCTATATTGAACACTAAGGCAACACATTAGGTTAGCGTTATAAACTTAAGTTGTTATTTTTTGCACGTGGTAAAATTCTTATTATAAAAACATTTGTATATTACTGGTTCGTTAAGTTATTGTAACACAACGAAGATAGTTCGTTGAGTTATCCTTAACACAACGGAGTTAGTTCGTTGAGTTAGCTACAGTACTTGTCACGTGAATTGACACATGAGAAACTCGTTAAGTTGAAAACGTTAAGTTATATATATACTCGTGTTACTCGTTTAGTTAACATTAAAGTAATGACTTCTTATTATACTTGATGAAAAATTTTGGACGAGAAAGTTTATTTTACAGGAAATTTTTCAAAGATCCAGGATTGATGATTAAAGAATATTCGAAATGTAAACATGGGTCAGAACGTGTGTATTTCGATGAAGGAAAAAGAAAAGACGTGAAGAAGTGGAAAACTAGCAGTGATTAAATGTGGAGGATATGCATGAAATGAAGATACAGTACAAAAGGCATAGAATTCTCGCTGATCAAACTATCCCTGCACACCAAAAGAAAAATCTTTTCAGGGATCAAAAACACCTCTTCGGGGAAAATCTCTCAGGTGGAAGAAAGTTCAATGAAGCATAAAAAGACAAGATATTCGTCATTGAAGAATTGTTGAAGAAGAAAGAGAAGAAGAAGAAGAAAGATCTCAAATAGGGAGAAATGTTTTAAATTCCACAAATTAGTTTTCTCTGTTTGTAGTTATGAAATTGTTTAGATGATACATGGTATCGAGATATAATTGCATCTACAATTTCTGAGGAGAATTGAATTGTATATTGTAATTGAAACCTTGAATAAAAATGATTTTATGAAAACAGTATCTTGACTTGTTTTGAGTTTTAAAGTTTCAATTATATTTGAAAACATTGAGAAACACAATTCACCCCCCCTCTTGTGTAGCCATACGGTCCTACAGTTTATATCCCAAGCTTCGAAGTAAATCCATCCCAAAGTAGTGAGCAGATACCTATAGAGGATTTGAATGTGGAAGTGGACATCGACACACCCATTGTTGGAAGTACACCAACGTCGACATCCACTACATCTTCTACAGGTAGAACACATCAACATGTTGCAAGCCTAAATGATCGGATTGATTCATTAGAGTCAATCATATTGAAATTCGAAGAACGTAAACAAATGTATGATTATCCTCAATGCATCAAGAAGCTTAAAGAGATTGGATTTATGGAAGGCATAGAAATATGAGTGTATGCCATGTTGAAGTTTGAGAAACAAGTCACTCGAGATAGCTTTCTAAAGGTAGAACCAGATTCAATGAAGGTTCAATGGCTAGAAATGGCCTTCATGAATTGGAAGAGAACGAGGACAATATGAAGACTTTTAGTTACATGCATGAACATCTAAAAATTAGAAAACTTTAATGTTTTCAAGACATTTCTACTATTGGAAGACTTTAATGTTTTAACTTTAATTATTTTAACTTTATTACTTGTGTTTGAATGATTCATGAATGAAGACTTCTATTTGATGTTCATATATTTATAAATTTATTAATGTGTTTGAATGATGAATTGATTATTGAATAACGTTGTAATTTTTTTATTTTAATTTAAAATAAAAAATGTAAAAAATAAAAAATATCGGTCCAATCGAATTTAAGCTTCGGTCAAACAAAAGGAAAAAATACCAAAAATAAAAAACATTGGTCTGACCGAAGGTGAGATTCGGTCAAACCAATGACACAATAAAAAATAAAAAAAACTTCGGTCTGACCAAAGTTGAGATACGGTTAGACCGACGAATAAAATAAAAAATGTAAAAAATAAAAAAACATCGGTCCAACCGAATTTAAGCTTCGGTCAAACCGAAGGAAAAAATACTAAAAATAAAAAATATCGATCTGACCAAAGGTGAGATACGGTCAAACCAATGAAAAAATAAAAAAATAAAAAAATTTCGGTTTGACCGAAGTTGAGATACGGTTAGACAGACGAATAAAATAAAAAAATAAAAAACTTCGGCTAGTCAGACCGAAGGATAAATAATAATAATAATAAACTTCGGTTGTACAGATGAAAAAGTAGTCCGTTAGAATTGTTTTTAGTTTTTTATTTTTTTAACGGTATGACCGTATCTTTACTTCGGTCCAACCGAAATTTTAATTTATTTATTTTCTTTTTCGGTTTGACCGAAGCTCAACTTTGGTCGGACTGAAGTTTATGATTTTTTAAACATTTTATTATTATTATTTTTCTTCGATCTGACCGAAGTGTCTTATTTTCTTTATTTTTTTTTCGGTTGGACCAAATCTTAACTTCGGTACAACCGAAGTTTATTACTTTTTATATTTATTTTTTTGATTTTTTAAAATAAAAAATTAACATTAGGCCCTTTTACTAAACTCGAACATTTATCCATTACTATACATAAAACTCGAACAGTTATCCATTATCTATATAGAAAACTCGAACAGTTGTCATAACTCTTCTGGTTTTTCAAAGATGCACATGAAAAACATGTGAAAACTTATAGCTTTTAAAACACATGTGCATAAATCATAACTATACGAGTTTATTATTTTTTATATATATTTTTTGATTTTAAATTAAAATAAAAAATTAACATTAGGCCCTTTTACAGAACTCAAACAGTTATCCATTACTATACATAAAACTCAAACAGTTATCCATTATATATATATATAACTCAAATAGATATCATAACTCTTCTAGTTTTTCAAAGTTGCACATGAAAAACACGTGAAAACTTATAACTTTTGAAACACGTGCATAAATCATAGCTATACGAGTTTATTAACAATAACCCTTCTAGTTTTTCATACACTTAATCTTAACTACACTACTTTTCACATAACCTTTTAAATTAATTCTTCTCGTCTTTCTTCCTTCTTCAACTCTACTTTAAGAATGAAATTTGCAATGTCTTCAATTCTTCCTATAAAATCATATAAGATATCTTTCCATGAAGCATATTTTATATAATAATTATCATATATCAATTTATGCATTATTTAATCATTTAAAATATATAAAATCATAAAAATCACAATTATCATACGTTCTTCATTAAATCACATATAATTGCAATTATAATCTATAAAATGCATAAATTATCATATAAAAAATGTAAACTTTGAAGTCTAAACATGCTACATCAGCATAATCTTATAAATAATGATCACTGTCTATTAAAAAATCGAGTTGGGTCTGGCTAGCTCGTAATGGCTCGACCCAATTGACACTTTTAGATTGAAGTCAAATTTCAAGCTGGGTCAAGCTACCTCAAAAAAATTATTTACACAATATTTTGATGTTTTGATACACCATATTTATTTAAGTACAAATAGTGAGGGTATAATCATCAAAAGATATAACATTAGTTAAAAAAAATAAAAATAAGAGTTGAGGCATTAGTAGTCCCAACCAAACGACTCTTGGAAGCTCCTCAAGAGTTGGAGTTAGAGTCAACACGTCTTCCAAAGTTAAGCAGCTCCAACTCCTTAGGAGTTGAAATTGGTGCTACCAAACATTGGCATTGTGTGAATTTATCATTTGGAGTATGGCATATGTGTATGCTCATCGATTTATTAGACCTAAAGTTAGCATGTGTGAATTCTGCAATTTAAAAGGTTATGACACAGTTGACTATTTGAAATTCAAATGTTTACAAGTGTCTAGATAAGAGCAACAAATGAATTATATCCAAAATAATAGAAATGATTATAACATGCCTATAGTTCATCCAGCCAATTGCCATTTCATGACTAGAAATGTGTTGGAGAGAATGGGAAAATGAGGATAGGTGTGTTAGAGGGAAAAAATTTGACTACCTTGAACAAAGCTTAATTAGATTAGATCAACAACTTACTAGACTAGAAATTTACATGAATTATAATCAAGAAGTCAACTAATTAAACTATAATGAAAATCATTCTAAACCCAAGATAGATTATATTTATGAAACTAAGCAAAATTTGAAAAAATTTGACTAGAGAATAGACAAAATGAGACTAGATAATCTAGAAAGAAAGCTTAATTCACTTGATGAATTTACAATGAAAGTACAATATATTAAAAATCAATAAGAGACTATAATTGAAAATTCAAATCTTCAAAACATGCATAAATTAAAAAGCATCAAGACAAAAGAAAGTAAATGTGAAAAATAAGAAGGAATTACCGATAAAATAGAAATTAAGGAATGTAATTCAACAAAAAAATTTATAGATCCAACTCCTAAGAAAGATGTAGCTTTCGATTTCTAAGTTCTATAAGCTTGCAAAATGTCTGGAAGAGGTAGAGGACGTGGAAGTGGTAGACTTACAAAAGCTCAGAAGATAGAGTTAGAACTACAAGACATAGAAAGACAGATTCACGACTACCATGCACGGTACACATTTCCAATTCATGCATTAGAAAATATACAAAAAGCTATACAAGATGAATGAAACTTTTGCTGGAAATTTATAAGAAATATTGTAGATACAAATTTTCGAACAAAGCAAACTAAGCTATCATGTTTGCAACTTTGGGCAAGAAACTCGTAACCAAACTTGCAACAATCTTTAGATCTTTCTTGGAAATTTAACATCACTACAATCTTTAGATCTTTCTAAGAACAACTTCAATGGATCCATTCCCACCTTTCTTGGAAATTTAACATCACTACAATCTTTAGATATTTCTAGGAATAATTTCAATAGATCTATTCCCACCTTTCTTGGAAATTTAACATCACTACAATCTTTAGATCTTTCAAGCAATAACTTCATTGGATCCATTCCAAAATCACTTTGCAACCTACATTTACTCTACCGTCTAGACTTAGAAGGGAATGATAACATCAATGGAGCTGATTTCTCAAAATGTTTATGGGGATTGTCAAAGCTGCGATCGTTGTACCTTGGGGGGCATGATTTCAATCTATCAGAATCTCATTTCGTAAACATGAGTCAATTGCGGTATCTTAGGTTGAAATCAAACTCATCATCGACATTCCACGTATCCTCTTCCAATTGGGTCCCACCATTTAGTCTACGAGGTTTATCTATTCAATCGTGGAGAGTGGAGCCTAATGAATCATTCCCTACATGGATCCGTACACAAAAAGAACTTCATACTCTTGTCTTATCAAATGTTGGCATCACTGGAAGCCTTCCAACATGGATTTGGAACTTCTCTTCCTCTCTTGGCGGGTTGAAGGTGACTTCCAATGACATTGATGGGGAAATACCAGATACCACAAACTCCAATAATCAATTACAAATTATTGATTTGAGTTCCAACAAATTTAAAGGTAACATACATATCTGATCACCCTTCTTTCCATTTGAAAGTAATAGATTGCCATATTTTTTGTTTACCTTGCCTAATTCAATCTCTTCATGGTCTGCTATTTCTAGGATCTAAGTGGCTATCTACTGTCTCAAAGATGACGTCTACATTGCGGTACTTGTCTCTTTCCAACAACACAGATCTATTTGGTAGCATCCCATCGTCGCTGTGTGAAGTGCAAGATTTGAGTGTATTGGACTTGTCTAAAAATAATTTCTCTGGAGAGATTCCTCATTGCATGATGAAAGTGAAAGAAGTTCTCCACTTGGGAAGCAACAAATTCAACGGCACATTTCCTACGATACTGGAACATCAGAATTGTACGTTGGAATCATTGCATTTGGAGAATAATCAACTTCATGGAAATCTACCAACATCCTTGGGTAAGTGTAGGAATTTGAGGGTCCTTGATCTTGGTGGAAACAAGTTCACCGGATCAATACCGTCTTGGATAGTAGAAAGCATGCAGTTTCTAAAGATTCTACGCTTGAGGTCAAATAGACTTTATGGGAATATTCCACAATCATTGTCAAGGCTGCAATCACTTCAAGTCTTGGATCTTGGAAATAATAATTTATCAGGATCCATACCAAATACTATAGGAGATTTCAAGGCAATGACGATTTTAAACAAGTCAAAACAGTCAATCTTCTCTCGTACTGCTGCTTATTACAAAGAATCTGTGACAATAGAGATGAAAGGAAGAGCTGACCTATATGTTGACAAGATACTTTCACTAGTCACAAGCATCGACCTCTCCAATAATAACTTGTCAGGAGTTATTCCCCAAGAATTTGGTGATTTACGTGGCTTGCGGAATTTGAATTTGACAGGAAATCAATTGACAGGTAACCTCCCAAAGACACTTGGAAGAATCTTGAAGTTGGAAGCACTGGATCTATCAAGAAATAAACTCTCTGGGCAAATTCCACGAGAGATGACGAAGATTACAACATTGTCTCACTTGAACATGTCATTTAACAACTTCTCAGGTCGTATTCCCACAGGCAACCAGTTCTCGACATTTAGTAATAAATCTTACATAAACAACCCCAATCTATGTGGGTTTCCGTTATCTAAGAGTTGTGAAGAAGAGCAAAATCCAAAATCAAAGAGTGATCAGAACAAGGATGACGACGACGACGAAGAGAAGTTATGGCTTTATACGACTGCAGTTCTTGGTTTTATCGTTGGATTTTGGACATTCTACGGCATCCTTTTCTTTAAGAAGACATGGAGGTATCCTTATCTCCAATTTCTAAGTGATACCAGTGAGGTGTTACACATGAGGATTATTCGACCAATCAAGCGGATGGTGAAGTGATATTAGCAAGACAACCTCTAGTGTTGCTCATCTCAACTAGTATGCTTGTTATGTATGGGTAGTTATTTTTATTGATCTTTTTCTAATCCATCATACTCGACAAATATATATGGGAGGCTGATTGAATAATAATGAGGGTTGTCGGCATTGTTTAGTAACAATTTTCTAGTAATGGTGTGTATTTGTCTTTTTTGAAAAGATACATGGTTACAAATCTCAGAAGATGCAAAGACCATTAGTTGCATCAAGGTTTTGCTCTCGTACCATCCTAAGTTAGCTGAGTTATTATATATTGCAAAAAAGTTAACTTTTTTCTCTTAAATTAATTAATCATTCAACCTCTATAACTTGATGTAAGTTAATTATAATAGTTGGATATGTGGACATTCTTATGTCCGCGCCCGAATTAAAATCTTTGGTACTATTCCGACGAAGATCAATTCTTCTTCTTCTTCTTCTTCTTCTTCTTCTTCTTCTTCTTCCACTATCGCTGCTACTGCTGTGTTTAAATGGTTACTTAGAGAAAATATGTATACCTAAAAATATTTAAGCTTAAAACTTAGATATAAGAAACAAAAACCAATGTTTCACATTTAACAAATCATAAGTTAGGTGTAAGACCTGAATATCTAAGTTTAAAATTAGCTAAAACTTACAAATGAAGCTAAAAAGAAAAAAAGGATTAAATATATATATATAATAATAATATTAATATATATATATAAGAGGATTAAAATCATAACTTCGATACAAGGCAGAGATATCGAAGCTTAAAAGTTAAATGAAAGTAAAACTTAGATAAAATATAAAAATATCTAAGTTGAAAGTAGAGGTGTCAATGGGCCGGGCCGGCTCGGCCCGCCCCAAAAAGTATCAGCCCGTTAGGGCTACGGGCCGGGCCGAAATTTTTTTGGAACAGCCCGGGCCGGCCCGAAATTTTTTCGGAGCAGCCCCGCTCGGGACAATCCGGCCCGGCCCGTAGCCCGGCTCGCTTTTATAACTTTTTATTTTTTTATTTTTTTCAACTGTTTAACCGAAGGCTAACTTCGGTCCGACCGAATTGTTTTAGTTTTTTATTTCTTTAACGGTCTGACCGTATCTTTACTTCGGTCCAACCGAAATTTTTATTTTCTTTTTCGATCTGACCGAAGCTCGACTTTTTTTTTTTGAAATATGCAATATGTAAATTTTTTATTTTTTAATTTAATTTAAAATAATAATAAAAAATAAATATAAAAATTAAAAACTTCGGTCCAGCAGGAGAAAAAAAAAAACTTCGGTCCGACTCGCCACTCGGTCGAACCGAAGTAACAAAGTTTTAAAAAAAATAAAAAACTTCGATGTTCGGTCCGACCGAAGTTTAAATCATTAACTTCGATGTTCGGTCCGACCGAGTTTTAAAATAAAGTTAAAAAAAATCAAAAGCTTTGGTCGGACTAAAAACTCCGTTACTTCGAACCGAAGGTCTTTTTTTTCGGTCCAACCGAAGATTTTGATTTTTTAATATTTATTTTTTGATTTTAAATTAAAAATAAAAAATTCCAACGTTATCCGATAATCAATTCATCACGTTAACATCAATATCAAGACATCATCAACTCACCATTCATGATTCATCATCCGTCAAACACATTCAAACACAAGTCATAAAGTTAAAAAAATTATTTTATTTCTGAATTCAAATTAAAAATACCTTATTTTTGTAATTATATCAAATATTTTTACATTTAATGTACATAATTATATTTAAATATTTTAATTTACAAATTCATTGATGAAATCTTCTTTCTGTTGCTGTCCACGAGCAAGCTCCTGGTCTTTAACACACATAAATGCTTCTAAAATATCATCTTTTAATCTTGCTCTTCTATTATCTAATATATCACCACTAATACTAAATGCCTATTCACATGCTATAGAAGAAGTTGAAATTGTCAGTAAATCTCTAGCCATTAATGATAAAACATGAAATGTGTGTTTTTGTGTTTTCCACCAATTTATTACATCAAAATCTAGAAAATCAAGATTATCTCTTATTAAATAACTATGATTAAAATTATTTAATTCTTTCCTATTTGTTATGTTAAAATCACTATATTCATCATCAAATATACTATAATCAATTATTGATGATGATGACCATTGTTGTGAAAAATAGGGCATATTTTGTGTTTGTTGCGTTCCATATTTTGTAACATACATATCAAACATATTATTTAAACTTTCTTCTACATTTTCAATTGTTACATTAACTTCTACATTTAAACAAGTTTGTATTACATTTATTAATTTTTTAACAACTTTTACTTTAGTCCTAGGATCTAAACAAGCACTTAATGTATATAAGAGAGGTATCTTATTCCAATAGTTTAAAAAATTTTCTTTCATTTAAAAGCTATAGGTGTAAAAAATGGATAATTACTATAATTATTAAAAACTCTTGCAATATTATATACGTGGTGGATTGCATAAAAATATATACGATAATATATTTCTGATAAATGTTCTATTGCATTATACATTAGGCGGAAATCACGACGGTCATTAGGCGGATTTGCTCGGCGTTCTCATTTTTGCGGGCAAGCAACACTTTCGTCCCATTAGGCGAAAACTGACCCTTCCACAAAATAATATATTTTCCTTGAAAAGAGCAAAACAAGACACTTGTGTTTTCGTGACATGATTCTCGTACTCTGATACCATTTTACTTCTCTCCAAGACGATTCTTTTGACGAGATCTTACATTCCCTTTGGAAGAGAGGCTACCAAACGCGCAACAACCGCACCAACCTTATGGTTAGGGCCTCTCTATTCCCTGATTGATTTATCCTTTGGTCGAATTGTCAATCAGAGCTTTCGATTGTCCGAATCAATCCACCTTGTTCGTCGTAGATTCGAACTGTGTTCTTCTCATGGGCTTTGTTAACATGTCAGCCAGATGATTGCTTTTAGAAACTTGTCTTGTAACAGTAAATCCAGTTTATACTTTTTTTCTCTCACCAACTGGCAATATGTCTCTGTATGTTTGTTTACTCCTCCCATGATATACTGGATTTGCAGCTATATGTAGAGTTGCTTTATTATCACAAGCGTTTTAATTGCATTCTCGAGTGGCATTTGCAGGTCATTCAACGGATAAGAAATCCATGTGGCTTCACATAGCCACTGCCATGGCCCTATACTCCACCTCTGCTAAAGACTGAGCCACTGCATTTTGTTTTTCTGGTTTTTCATGATATCAAAGAATCTCCTTGATAGATAGATTGCATACCTTGTGATGGATCTCCTTGTTGTAGGACGTCTGTCCCAAACGGCCTAACAAAAAATGAAAGTAGGATCAAAATAGCTTCACAAGAAGGGGGTGAATTGTGAATTTAAAAATTTATGCATTTAATCTCACAAAAAACACTGTAAAAATCTTTTTTTAACTAATTTTCTATTATGCACAAGATTTTTACAATTTATTACACAATAATGTATAATTTATAACACTTTCAGATTTTATCTTTGAGTAATAAAAATAACAACACAGAAAACTTACACCTTTTGATCTTTAATTTCACTACACGAAAAATTTCACTTTTCTTTCTCCAAATTTTTCCTTAGTAGTTATTAGAACCTTGCTCTTCTGAATTCCTCATTGATCTTCAGCTTTGATTCCTTCTGACCTTTAGCTTTTTAGATTAATCTCGTGTAGTTTAAGTATTTTTGACTATGTGGAAGTTTTTTCTCCCTCTCTGGATAGAGACACCTTCTCTCTATTTGCTTTCACAGAGTATTGAATTTGAGATTCAATTGGGATGTCTTGAAGTGCAACTTGGACCTCTTATTTATCGTATTCGATCTGGAGTTACATGTTTAACACGTTCATTCACTTTTTCCATAATTTCATGTTCTCATGTCTTTTTGAATTTTGAAATGTCCATGTTCATCATGTTCTTGCATGAGTCCCACATTCTCCTATCATAGATCCATCAAGAATGCTCTTTCTAGAGAAACATAGAGTTTTCCTTCTAAGTTGTCGTTTTAGTTGAACACTTATCTTGTAATGCTTGTAAAAACTTGAACACTTATTTGATAACTTTTCAAATTTTTTACTTGCAAAACACATAACTAAAAAACAAAACTTAACATTTTGTTAGTTACTTATAAAACTCAAATAGTTATCCGATCTATGCATAAAAGCTCGAATAGTTATCTAATTCTTCAATTTCTTTAAAGTATTCACATGGAAGACGTGAAAACTTAAGATATTTAAAAACACGTGTAGATAACTATAACTATATGAGTTTTTAATATAACTCTTCGACTAACCCAAAACGTTAACTATAACTATACAACTTTTCAAAAATCTGTTAACGTTTAATTATACAACTAAGGTAAAAACTTATACTTAGACTTATTTAGATCTATTTTCAAGCTAAGTAAAATACTCATCATCAAAACAAAAATTCCTAACAAAAAACTTTAACTATTTTTCCCAAGATAAAGCAACCTCTGTCTTGGATTCTTTTTGAGAAACTTGAGTACCTTGTAAGCTACATCAATACATGCCTTTGTTAGTGTTTTTATCTGTTGACTGAGCTGATTGACCACATATGACCTTGTCACAGTTGCATATAACAGTTTTCTCACCAAATTTCTATAGACTGCAGGATCTTCAAGAGCGTCATAACCACCTAACTTTAATTGTTGGTCCACAGGAGTATTTGATGGCCTAGCAGCCAATAGGCCTACTTCTTTTAGGATGGCTAAGATTATTTTCTTTAACAAATTTGGATTCCCTACTTGTTTGTCATCATTACAATGCTTAGAAAATAGTTCATAAGACTTAAGACTTTGATATAACATTGTTGCTGCAGGAACACTTGTGATAACTTCATTGTTACTAATAACTAATAGATCATCCACATACATATATATATAGCAAGCTTCGGTCGAATCGAAGAAGAATAAAAAATAAAAATAAAAAAAGTTATGCAAACTTCGGTCGAACCGTAGTTAATCTTCAGTCCGACCGAAGGATAAAAAATAAAAATAATCGAAAGGAAGAACAGTTAAAGATTTCACTATATTTCATAGAAGAATATTATTGACTATTGTATTTAAAATGATATTTTTGTTCAATACTCTTGTCCTTACACTCCCCAATGGAATGGGAAAGCTAAAAGGAGACAGAACTATTGTAGATCTTGGTCTTTGTCTTGTGGCTTAAAGTAATGTTCCCAAAGTCCTTTAGAATGAATACTTTCATCATGCTGTTTATCTTATGAATAGAAGACCATCTAAAGTGCTTGAAAATCTCTCTGGTAAGGTTGTTTCTCCTTTCTTTGCTTTATATAATTGTCATCCTGATTATAATGTGCTTAAATCTTTTGGTTGTGAATGTTTTCCTTGTCTAAGAGATTATACTAAAAACCTAGATCTACTTCTTGTGTTTTTATAGGTTATCATCCTAAATATAAAGGCTTTAGATGTTTGGATCCTAAGACTAATCGTGTGTTTATAAGTAGACATGTGATTTTCAATGAACGTTTGTTTCCTTATAAAAACCATTGTACATTTAATAATCAATATAGTTATCCCTCTAGTGAGAAACATAACTTTCATTTTTCCCATGCTAATACTGTTCCTGTTCAAGACACTAATAGCATGACTAATATTTGTATTGATAATGATATGTCTGTCAACTCTAGAATTGAAAAAGACATTTCTATTGATTCCCATTCCACAACCGGCAATGATAATTCAAAACACTGGTGTCTGGACCAGATCAAAGTCTAGAATAACTAAGCCCAATCCTATGTATACTTTACATACTCCATATTCTGCCATACCTTTTGTTCCAAAAAATATTCAACAGGCTCTAGCACACGAGGGGTGGAATCATGCAATGCAAGAAGAATTAGAGGCTATCAAGAACAACAAAGTTTGGAATTTAATTCCAAAAGCAAAAGGTATGCATATCTTAAGATCTAAATGGATTTATAAAAGCAAACTAAATGCAGATGGATCTCTTCAACGATTAAAAGCCAGATTGGTTGCTGTTGGAAATCATCAAGTGGAAGGGTTAGATTTTAATGAAACATTTTCTCCTATTGTAAGACCTGCCACTATGAAAATTGGTTTGTTAGACAATTAGATGTTAAAAATGCATTTTTACATGGTGATTTAAAGGAAGATGTGTTTCTTTATCAACCTCCTGGGTTTATTGATAAAAAATATCTTGATCATGTCTACAAGTTAAACAAAACCCTTTATAGTTTAAAATAGGCACCTAGGGCCTGGTTTGAAAATTGTAGTACTTTTTTGTTTAATTTTGGTTTCAATTCATGTCTTAGTGATCGTTCGTTGTTTGATTACAAAAAGGGTGAGGATTTGATGTATTTGTTGTTATATGTTGATGATATCATTCTTACTAATAATTCTAATAGTTTAATTGAAGAATTTACTCAAGCAGTTACTTCTAAGTTTGCTATGAAAGATTTAGGTCCTCTTCATTATTTTCTTGGAATACAAGTCTCGTCCACATCCATAGGTATGCATTTATCTCAATCACAGTACATTTATTCCATTCTTAAACGGACAGGTATGGAAAATTGTAAAACTGTTAAAACACCTCTTCCTGCAAAATTAACTCAATTTTTGTTAAGACTTAGTCAACCTTTTACTAATATCAACTATTATAGAAGTATAGTAGGAAGTTTACAATATCTCACTTTTACTCGTCTTGATCTAGTTTTTCCTGTCAACATCTTAAGTCAATCTATGCATGCTCCTAGCTACTACAATCATTTTGATCTTGTAAAACGTCTTCTAAGATATTTGAAAGGGACTATTACTCAAGGTCTTGTTCTAACGTCTCAATCAAAAATAAACTTATATGGATTCATTACTGGTGCAAACTGGGCTGCTTGTCCTCGTTCTCGTAGGTCCATTACTGGTTTTTGCATATGCTTGGGAGGAAATTGCATCAATTGGGGAGCCAAAAAACAACCTACTGTTGCCAGAAGCTCTACTGAAGTCGAATATCGTGCCATGGCTTCCACAACAGCAGAACTGGTTTGGACAACACATCTTTTAAAAGAATTGAAGATCAATTTGAAGACATGTCCGTTGCTGTACTGCGAAAACAAGAATGTTGTTCACCTCACCATTAATCCTGTTCTACGTTCCAAAGCTAAACATATAGCTTTGGATTATCACTTTGTTAGAGAAAGACTTGGAAATCAATCTCTCATTACACAGCACATCCCAAGCTTCAACTTACGGATTTGTTCACCAAGTTTCTACCAGCATCCAGACATCGTGATCTTCTTCGCAAACTTGGTGTGATCTCCCAGCCAAGTTTGAGGGGGCGTATTGAATAGTTTGTTATTATTGGGTAGTTAAATTGTTGTGTCTGTTTTAATTTTTTTTAGATCATTATGTACAGTTGTAAGATGTTTTGTTTGTAGTCCGGTCAAGTCTCGGATTATTATCCGATTGTATCTTTTATCTATAAAAGCTTCACTGGCGACGCTTTATGGTACGGCTGTTTAGTTTCTCAAATCTGCTCCATGTCGGCGATCTAGTTTTATTTAGTTGTCTGATTTCTACAGTGTGTGCCCTCTTGGCAAGGCACACAAGTTACCATTTTCTTGAAGTCTTACCATTGTCGCCAAACCTCTTACGTTACTCTCTTGATATATAGGTCCGACTCCAGTAGTGTCGTCTGGTTTTCGTTATTATTTGTCTATCGTGGATTCATATTCACGTTACACCTGGTTGTATCCTCTCATTAACGAATCTAATGTGTTCGCTTGTTTCAAAAAATTTGTCACCATGTTTGAAAATCTCTTTTCCAAAACCGCTAAGATTATTCAAAGAGACAATGGAATGTAATTTCAAAATATTTCCTTTCGAGAGTTTACAAATTCCAAGAGTCTCGTTCACAGATTCTTGCCCTTACACGTCATCCCAAAATGGTGTAGTTGAACGAAAACATCGCCACCTTGCTGACGTAGGGCGTTGGCCCTTGTTCACAGCTGGAGTCTCTCTTGCCCATTGGCTACATGCCTTCCAAACCACCTGTTTCCTTACAAATCGTATACCCTCTTCGTTGGAAAGTCCCTCTCCTTGCAAGCTTCGTTTTGGTAACACACCTAATCTTTCCCATTCAAAGGTGGGTGTTTGTGTTTTCCTCTTCCACACCCACCATCACCAAACAAATTAACTCCACGATCTCTCCCTTGTGCCTTTTTAGGGTATCCATTAAATCGCAAAGGATATAATTACCTTGACCTCTCCAATGGCAAGATTTTAATATCCCAGCGTGTTCTCTTTCATGAGAATAAGTTCCCATTTAAAGAGGATGCTCTTGCCTCAATGGAGAATTCCTCATTAAATTTATTCAATGCTCCAACTCGTATGCCATTACAACTCCCTGCTCCTCTTTCTAGGGACGATACACCACCATCACCCACCTCTCCCTCAAATCTTCATCCTCTTGTGTCTCAGTCCCCTAGTCAACCTCCTCCTCCTCCTTGTCTGCGTCATTTATTCGAACTCCCTGCTCCTCCTTGTCTGTGTTTTCCTCTTGTGGCTTTAGTTATTTTTATAGAAATGCATGAATTATGGGTTTAAATGACACGAAGTGAATGAATGAACTATTAATCATGAAATACCATTGGTGAGACATTATATGGCACATGTATAATTATTTGTATTGTTATTTTCTAGCTTTACATTAAGTCTTTTGCGGAAAATAAATTGCTTTGCAGGTGGTGGGAACCATCAACCCTCGAAGGGAAACTACCACCTATATAAGATAAGTTAGGGCAAGAAGGAAAAATCGGTCTCCATATTTGTCATCTCACGTAAGGCTGAGGACCAGGACATTCTTGCTGCCAAGACTCCCTCGCCCCTCAATCAGACTTGCGCTGGTGATGTTGTGTAGAGGCTAGGATTCTTGGAAGTGGAGAATTGTCCAAGTTTACTTGGTCGGCACCATATTCAGACTCTCATCCGTAGGGGAGCTCCTCTCCAGCTTAGTGAGGTAGCGCTACCTGCAAGGCCAGTCGGAGAGTTTGTAAATGAACTACCAGGTGAAGATCCGGAGGTGTAGACGGCATATGCAGTTAGTTCTACTAACACCATTAGAATTAACTTTTCAAGTTTCAGCAAGTCATTCGATTTGTAAGTCATCTGTCGATCGGTAAGATAACTCTTCGAGTTTTTAAAACACTATAGTTTAGGTGTTTGACTTTTAAATATTTTTGAACCAACTCTTTTGTGAATCGACTCGTACTTGTCGTGCTTTCGGTTATAAATGTAAAACATGTGATTCGTGTAAATCGAAAACACAAAAACCTCGTCCAGCCAGATTTGGTGTGCACCGTCTGCCATCTTTCTTGAATATAGGACTTACTTTCCGAGCATCTTCTCCGACGCTCATAGCTTATTCGGATGCCGGTTGGGAGCTTCAAGGATGAGGATATGGAAGTCATGATGATGAAAATAGGAGAGGCGCTGCGTTCTGATACCAAGTGCGAAAATCTCAACAATACTTGAGATCGATCCAAGGTGAAAAAGGGCGAGAAGGATCGAAAGGTTGACAAAGAGGAGAAGGAGTTAGGGCTTGGCTGAAGGAGAACGATGAAAAACCCCATTATAAAATAACAATAAATACATACATATGCAAGTGTTCGGAACTCTAGAATCTTCTCTAGAGTTAGTAAAAACAAGTACAATGATTAACTTATTTAATAACAACATGTATAGATAGTGAATATATTAACTCTTTTGACATTCTTGGAATCAATGCAGTCAATCGTCTTGAAATTTTATGGTACAACATATACAGCATTTGTTTGAAATTGAAGGTATCAAATTGGAATATTTAGACAGTTAAGTTGAAGTATCAACTTGCAATTTGAGTCTTTAAATGAAAAACTTCATCGTTTCAAAAGTAAAGAAGAACTACTGCAACTAACACATTTTAAGATCTTCTTTCCATGACAAACACCATCTAACTATCAAAGGACATACATGATATACATGGCAAGGGAAATTCTATATACGGTGTACTTTTTGTACTCGCCAAGAAGCTCGTCTTATGACAATCTACGGCTTAATTATTTGATCTCTTTTCTGAGGAATCGACTAGCGACGACCATCTTCCATTAATTTAGTAAAACACTTAATAGTTTGAAAAATATCACAAATAAAAATAGTACATAAGCACAACAGTTCGACACACAACACAAACGAAAAAAAACACAAAGGAGACAGTAGAACAACCATTAAGCCCAAAACGATTCATTTAACACAAGCAAAATATTAATTTGGAGGAAGAAACCAGGTTGTGATCAGCCAGGGAGAGTGTGAGAGGCACTCCAGCCACAATCTCCAGTCGAGCCCTAAAAATGATTATCAATATATTCTTCCAGCACAAAAGCAATATACATATATGAAGATATAGATAGATAAAATCACAACCGTTGAAATAGATGGACGGTGATGATCAAAGAACTGTAAAGTTAAAGAGGAAGGCGTTCATCTTACAAGCACTTCTTATATATTAGATGGAATCCAAACCGAGAATCGATATTGATGACTATGCCTGCACTTCAAGGACAAGGAAAACAAAAGAAATCAAAGCAAGAATAAGCAGTTATAAGAAAACTAACACAAAACTTCAATCAAAGAAAAACCCAGAATACACTCACCATAGTAATATCTGATGTATCTTGACACTAAATCGGGAGGCAGACAAGGAAGTCTAGCTTTCTACACCTGCACTTGTTCGTTGGAGAAAAAAAATATCCACACACTTCAGTTGGCATATACTCAATAAGCCTGAGAACCTAACATTAACTCGTGGGAAAGACACTACCTTTAGGCTGTATATGCTTCTTGTGGAGGCATGTCATGCCAGTTTCCCCCATGATTAGTTCTATACGGGAGATGAGTATGGTCAAAAAGCTGGTTCGTCAAAATACGATTGATGGATACAGGTGACCCTTGTCCTTCCATTAGCTGTTGTGATCTTGACGTGTTTGTGGAAGCCAAAGGGAAGCCTAGAGTACCTGGCAAGCCTCTTTCCAACCACTTGCTTCAGGTTTTTTATATTCCCAAGCAGATTGTTTGTCGCGGGAGTAATGTCTAGAACTTCTACTCTAGCGGTTGTTGCAAATTTCATTCTATTAATCTGAGAGAATATGCTAGGACTGGTGTAGTGAATCAAACCTGTGTTTGGTAGATCAGCATCTATGTAGAATGGAGACTTGATATAATGAACACGGTGGATTGGATTAGGGACATTGTAATGCTGATCAGTGCTGGCCTTGCAATCTTGCCTTACAAGATTGGCAAGTACTTCAGAAATGTGTTTGATCAAGGGCCAATCCAAGCCAATGTCCCATGGACATAATCTTCGGAGAAGCATCAGTTCACCTGTTTCTATAAACAATTTCATGCTAGACAATGCTTTGCTTCTATTAATCACTAGTGAGCTTAACCACGATGGTATAACACTAACTTAACATATTCCAATGAATTGAGATTCCCCACGTGCTGTATGGATGAACAATCTGTGATAAATAAATCTTTGACAGTTGGAAGCCCTGGAATCCTCTCAAAGATACTTGTTTCCATCGAAGACCATGCAACAAGGAAGTGGCACGTTGCAAACCCTCAGGTAGAGACTTCAACTGGGGGCATTTCTTAATGAATAAATATTTAAGGCAAGGAAAGGGGGTTGTCCCACCATCCTCATCATCCTCCGCTGCATCCCAATGCCATTTTTGCAATCTCAAGAAACCCACCGGTTTCAATGATGTCAACTTGGCAAATGGATGAATACTGGCTGGTGTCAGTCAATTTTTCTCGTCTCCCTAAGAACTCAGGCCCGACTTTTTGAATGCTTGATGCTCCATAAATTTAAGGTGAGGAAATTTTCCAAATTCAGGAAGTTGTCGACAATTTTTAGTTGTACCAAATCATTCAGAGAAATTCCATTTGAACATGGCATCCAATTCTGAAGATTATGTCCGAAGAAATTTCTAATAACAAGGTTCAACTAGCTAGAAGGAGGACAAAGCTTCTCAACGACCACTGTGACTCTGTTCATGTCTTCATCACTAAAATATTCTGTAGGCTTCTAATGATGAGTTAACTTTTGAAGATGATTCCTTTTCTCAAGTTCCACAGACCTGGCCTCCTCTAAACATAAATCTTTTCGTAAATTTAATATCCGAAGTTCCTTCAACAAATTCAAACTCTGAAGCTCTTGCATGGTGCATCCCAGCATTGCTTTGTTATCATTCTCTGCCACCCTAAATACTAAAGATCGAAGTTGTTTCAGTTGTCTCATTCCTTTTGGCAATTTAAGTGCAGAAGATAAAACGATCCTGTTGTAAGAGATTCCTAAGAAAACTCTCGGCAATTCACAATCCCACTTGATTTGTTTTTGAAAAAAGATAGTCTTCAGGCAAAAATGAACAATAAACTAAGCATTGCTTGAGTTGAGATGATAGATACTCATAACTAAGATATAGCGCTTTCATCGCATCATTATCTTTAAATATTTTTTGAGCCCACACTTCTTTAGGAATAATCTTTTCCCATTAACTTATCCTTTTTTCCTTTGTTTTAAATATCTTGTTTCATAATCTTTGTTTCTCAAGTGGTGATCAAGATTTTGCTTCCATTTGCACCACCATTTAGTGGATCCTTCAAAACCTTAGCCCATATATCTGCATTCCACACATCATCAAGTACAACGAAGAACTTTTTGTCCCTCAGTCTCTTCAAGGACATTTGCAAGTTCATTTCGTGATTCACCTTGTCCACAGTTTCCATCTGCAAGCCTGATGATTTCCTTGAGAAGATCTACCACTTTAAAAACCTTTGACACACATATCCAGATTTTTTGCTGAAATTGTCCACTCTTAGTCACTTTGTCAAATATCTTTTGAGCAAGAATGGTAGTCTTTCCACCTACTTCATTTTTGACCAACATCAATTTAATTAGCTTCTTTGCATCATCTTTCGCACATCTCACCATATATCATCGATAACAAAATGTGTTGTCTTACTAATAATTTCCTCGGCAGTATTGTTTGATTGTTGTTGATCTTTAGAATATTGGCAGTGCTTCATCCGTGAGGAAGTCAGTCAAACTATTAACAATAGTTTCCGCAATTGGAGTAACAAACAGCCCAGCAACAGTTAGGGCAGTCATTTCTCAAAGTTGATGAGTAGAGTGTAAAGAAGCTAATCAAATCAAAGACTCCCCATATATATACTTCCAGAAATGTACCTAAAAGATCACAAAAAGTTTACATGTCAGCAATGACGATTTTAAACAAGTCAAAAGAATCTCTAGTATCACTTATTACAAAGAATCTGTGACAATAAAGATGAAAGGAAGAGCTGACCAATATGTTGACAAGATACTTTCACTAGTCACAAGCATCGACCTCTCTAATAATAACTTGTCAGGAGTTATTCCCCAAGAATTCGGTGATCTACGTGGCTTGCTGAATTTGAATTTGGCAGGAAATCAATTGACAAGTAGCATCCCAAAGACACTTGGAAGATTCTTGAAGTTGGAAGCACTGGATCTATCAAGAAATAAACTCTCTGGGCAAATTCCACGAGAGATGACGAAGATTACAACATTGTCTCACTTGAACATGTCATTTAACAACTTCTCAGGTCGTATTCCTACAAGCAAGCAGTTCTCGACATTTACTGATGAGTCTTACATAGGCAACCCCAATCTATGTGGGTTTCCGTTATCTAAGAGTTGTGAAGAAGAGCAAAATCCAAAATCAGAACGAGGATGATGACGACGACAAAGAGAAGTTATGGCTTTATATGACTGCAGTTCTTGGTTTTATCGTTGGATTTTGGACATTCTACGGCATCCTTTTCTTTAAGAAGACATGGAGGTATCCTTATCTCCAATTTCTAAGTGATACCAGTGAGGTGTTACACATGAGGATTCAGTTCTGCTGTAAGCGGCTGCAAAGGCCCTCCCAGCAGAAGTTGGCGCAGAGAATGCACAATCAGATGGTGCTAACTTCTTGTTCGCAATGAAGTTCTTCCTGGATAAATGTTAAGATAAGAATGAATTTGATTAGTTAAACATCAGATTACTCACCACAATAAATAATAGAAAAGATAAATAGTACCTTGCGGCATCCAATAGCCGCTTAGCAACCCGTTTCCTTCGCTGGGAAGGAGCAACCCATATGACTCGAACACCACAGACGGCCGGGACAGCTTCCTCCTCATAAGACGTTCCTCCGCTGTCCCACATATTCTGTTCAGCGGTCCTTGAAGAACTTTTTATAGATTCTCTACGGAAAGTGACATTTCCAAATTGCAATACAGATTTAGCTGTTTTTCTTGAGTTTGCATTACTTGACTCTGGTACCAGTTTAGTAGATCTGCTTGAATCCGAACTGGAAGACTTCGAGATTATCCTATGGGCTGTTGTAATTGGTTCTAAAACAAGACAACCGACGATCCTTTTCCTAGAAATGAAGAGATACGTCTGAGGAAGAAAGTGAGAAGCATGCATAATAAAAATGTCATGGAGTAAGAATTCAACCCAAAAATCACCTTGCAAAGCTTGTGAAGAAACCACTCATTTGCCAAACAAAGGTCATTGGACATCACCCTTACCACCTCTTGGAGCTGTGAAATGATTGGAATATCATTAGGAAAAAGAACCAGGAATTGAGCTTAATAAATGCAATTAAATTGGAATACAATCTCAAAGATGAAAAATAAACATAAGTCAGCGCCTTTGATAGCCTATGACTCATAGCCAGGATGTCACAAAGTCATCCAGAGAGATTCATAATGTGCATCAGATATACGAAAAATCTAGCTAGTTATTAGCTAAATAGATAACAAAGTGACTAAAGAACCTTGTGCTTTTGACCAGGAGGATCACCGTCCAAGACTACTATAATACGTTCTTCAATTGTCTCACTCTTAGGCATTGGGACGATTCTTTCATTGTTCCATCCCTGTTGAAATTTTTCATTGAGAAATTTGAAAAGAAAGAAAAAATTGAGACTACTACTAAAATGAACAAAGCAACCCACCTTGAAAAAGATACCCAGGTAGTAATTTTTATGGAAAACCTTGTGAGCCTTTTCATCTCCAAGTGCATAGCTCAACCCGCACACATCACAAAAGTGGAGAAGGAAACTAGACTGACCAAGTTCCAGATAATACTGCGCATAACTCCTTTTCTTATTTGTGACGTTGGGTAAAGGATCTGGTCTTCTTGAAGACATCGCCGAGGCACCTCTGTGTATTCCCTTGTCATATTCATCGGACGTGCAAATCTGAAAACCATCACTGTCATAATAACCATAGAATGATATATTAGCTACAGTTCCCAACCATCCTAACTGAACATAAAAATCAATCAGAGTAGCTTTCATCAAATAATACCCATACGAAATTCAAGAGTCAAAAAAGCCAAGTCTGGTGATGGATAACAAACATACTCTGAAATGCTCACCCAGAATCATTAATTGAGCAACAGAAAAGTAATGTGTAATTTGAAGCTCTCTTCCTTCAATAAAACTAATATGTAATTGCAGCCCTCTTCCTTTCACGAGCTACAATCCCACTGGAAAAAAAGGTATTCAAAAAACAAGAAAAAAGGGAACGAGAACTTCTACATAGAATGCTAGAAGAATTACCCGAATGGCTAAATCCCTAGTTCCCAGCATTTGTGCATTTCACTCCATGACTTTCATCAAAAGAGAGACAGCACGAATTCAAATAATAGAACATGACATAGCAGCATAAAAAACAGCACAACAAACAACATACTCCACTTGAAAATACATCCTTTTGTTCCCAACCTGGTTTATCGAAGGTACCATTTCAAACTTGGGTTGTTGAGCTCTCGTCTTCTGTAGGTCACAAGAACATCTGGCTCAGGACTTCCTGAGATGTCCATCTCCTCCACCTGATCCAGAGGTGGAAAGGAGCCCCGGGCATTGTTGGCAGTCATCTGGAAGAACTTGCTGATCTTGGTCTGCATGATCAACACTACCAACCAAGATGGAGAGTTCAAGGTCGTGACTGAGCAAGAGAAACGTGATGGCAGGAGGTGAAAACTGGTCTCGTAGAGATGGAAAACAGAATAGAAATCACAATCAATAATAAAACTAATTAAATAGAATAATTGACAGTTTATTACAGATAACCAGTTTGAAAGAGCTATTTTTTACACATTTTGCGGTGTTCTTATTAATGATGTTTATGGGTGAATTATAGACTTCAATATGACATTTCAGATCTGTTTAGTTAGCAGCTTGTAATTTTTCCTTTGAATTTCATCCTTTCCAGTTTTGTTCCAGAAAAACACCAAGAAAAGCAGCTTCATTTGTCATTCCAACAAAGCAGTTTTATTCCCGCAGCTTGTAATTCCTCCTCCTTTCAATTTCTGCTTCAGATCTGTTTATGATTTATATATTCGAACCTTCATTGTATTTTTATATAAAATAAATAAATAGGTATTTGTGCAGGTGTTAGAATTAACAGAAATTGTATGATTAAAACCTAAATTTACATGGATATTAATGTCATTAACTTCAACATTCATAATAATTTTTAAAATAATAATTACCATATTATTATTTAAATAAATGTATGGCTCCAAGAATATTTAAAATGCAGGATGATAAATCAAATTAGAAAAAAGACAAACAGATTGAATGATCCCATGGACATTTAACATAACACAACTCATGCTGACTAAACTTGATATTTCTAAGTATACCATGGATAAGTGATAAGAAATCATACAACGATTGTTAGCAGAACTTAAAGAAGCATACAAATCATGCGGGCGGGCCAAAAAAAAGGTCAGATTCATAAGAACACAAAGGAAATCTTAGCGCATCCAAATGGCAGAGCATTACCTTAACGACAATGGAGGCGGCGAGCTACCAAAGTGACTTCGACGACGGTTTCTAACACCTCTCTTCAACATGGAGCATCTAACATGCATGGCTTGCCATCATCTCTTACACAATTAAGATAAATAAGTATATAAATGTCCAAAAATATACTTAAATATAAATATTTAAAGATTTAAAATTAAACATTCAAGTGAACAATGCTTCAAAGAGGAAGAGAACAACACAGGACAGAAAGAAAAAAGACCCAACACAAATGGAACAAATATCGGAGGTTTTGATTTTTGCATCATTATCTTAGCTATCATGGAACGTGGAAGCCAAGTTGATGTAATACAAAATTGTTGCACCGAAAGGAGGATGAAATAAGCCAGATCTTTTTATTTGTCATAGTGTGCGAAGGAAAAAGAAAGTTAGATTTTACCGACATATAAATACCTAGAAAATTACCTTTACCGTTTCATGATTTCCGACCTCCTCCCATTCGGAAATCGACCTCCCCTCGAGCCTGACGCCCCCATCTCGACCTGTGAAGTCGAAGAACATTCGTCGCGTCGCCTGAAACCGACTCTTCCTCGTCGCATCCGTCGCTGCCGCAGCCCTCCTGCCCGTCGCTACTGTAGCCCTCTTGCTTGCCCGTCGCTCGTCGCTACTGCAGCCCACCTGTCGCATCTCGCTCTCGCTCGTCGCACTAAACCCTCCCGTCGCTACTGCAGCCCTCCTGCTCGCCCGTCGCTGCCGTAGCCCTCTCGCCGCATCTTCCTCGTCGCGTCCGTCGCTGTGGTAGCCCTTCCTCCTCCACCTCCGCCATTTCACGTCTTGCTCAGGTACAATTCCTCTTCTTCATTTTTTTTTGTACTTGCTTGTGAGTGAAAGGAAAGCAGGAGATCGGACTTTCAACATTTCCTTTGGATTAATATTCGTGATGTTTAACACTTCTTATAATCTTCATGATAATGTATTTCTGTGTATTACTCCAAACAGTGCCTAGTAATGTTGCTTATATGGCATATCATCTATCATTGCTTGTATGACATATAACAGTTCAAATATGAAAAGAGAGATGGTTAGCATACAAAAGTAGATGGTTGGCATACGAAAATAAATGTTTGCATGTAACAAGGAAATGTTTGCATGCCAAAAGAAGTCAGGGTCTTTTTTAGATGAAGTTATTGCAGTAATATTTGATATTGAAGATCTATTTGTGACTGATCGATATAAAGTTATTTAATTATTTTAAAAGTAAAAAATCAGTAAAATATTTATATCAGTTCCAAAAGAAATATGGTTAGAGTTTCATTTAGAAAAGATGAAAGACTAAAGATGATTTACATGTTTGTTTTTTGTATTAGATGTATGATGTAACTACTTTTTGTTTGGACTAGAAATGTGGAATGATATTATGTTAGATGTTTGTTTATCATATTTTGTTATGTTCTATTAATTGTGGAATGATTTCATGTAGTATGTTTATTTGTATTACAACCTTGTAATATGTTTGAACATGAAATTTTGTAGGTGACGATGAATTTTGAAGAGGATTTTGACGAACTAGTAAATAACACATTGATGTTATTTGAAGAAGAGGAAGAACATGCTAGAAGAAGGCGAAGACGTCTACTTGCTTTTTGGAATATTTTAGTAGGGATTGCAAGTACCTCAACTTTGTTTTCAAGTACAAGTCGTATTTATAGTAAAGAAGGTACAGATTATATAAGAAGATTACTAGATCCTTCTTTATCACATCAAGTTTACAATTGTCGAAAAATTTATAGAATGAGTCAATATGTTTTCAAGGGTTTTTGTGAATTAATGAGGAGGGAAGAAGTCCTGAAAGATACCAACAATATCACTGTAGAAGAGAAGTTTGCCATGTTCCTTGTGACAGTTGGGCAAAATCAAAGGTATGGAGTAACTATAGAACGATTTAGTCAATCAAGTTGGACAGTTAGTAAATACTTTAATGAAGTCTTGAATGCTATATTACGACTAAATCATGTTCTTCTAGCAAGACCTTCATCTGAAACACCAAGTCGAATTCGTCAAGACTCAAATGTGTATCCATATTTTAAGGTACATTTCCACACCTTTGTAGTTTCCTTGTCTTTAATGTTATTTTAATTAATATCAAAATAAAAATGCATGTTTATAGGATTGTATTGGAGCTATTGATGGTACACATATCAAAGCAACTATTTATGGACAAGAAACAACAAGATTTAGGAACAGAAAAGGTGAATTATCTCAAAATGTAATGGCAGTATGTAATTTTGATATGGATGGAGTTCCAAGATTTTCTTTTTTTTCGAATATTAATTGTGATAAACCTTTGTCAGAATTTTCATTAGAACTTTCCATCGTGCATTAACCTTTCATCAAAATTTTCATTAGAACTTTACATCCTACACTAAACCCTTCTCAAAAATTTTCTTTTCCTTTCCATTACAAATTTTCTTTTTCCTTTTTGTTAGAATTTTCCATCATTACACTAACTGCATTTTGACGGAATTCAACGATTTTACTTTTCGTCAGCTGAATTTTGTTAGGCACTAACCCCTCCCCCCTTAAATATCAGAGAAATTTGATGTAAGAGGTTTACATGTCGAATTTTCACAACTGACCAGGATATTCAATAAATGAACTCAGCATACAAAGGAGTGAAGATATAGTGTTGGGGATAAATAAGTCTGCTCTTATTTATTGTTAATAGTAAAGATCTTATTTACAGTTTCATTTTACCATTGCAAATGATTTCCTTGGGACGTGTTCATAGCAACAAAATATTTTAATTTCCCCACTTAGGGAATTGAGGAAAAGGCAGGTTAGTGAAACTAAACAAGAAAAACTTCTGGACCTTCAAAGAACTTGATTATGCTCCTGAAATTGTAAGGCAAAATTCCCTTTGAGTTGTGTGACATTGAAATTTGGCTATCGTGCTGCATGTGTGCTTCCAAAGGAAACAAATTGCTAATTCAGTGAAGGTTGTCTTGGCTTATTTGCTGCCAATGCATTAGAAATAACAACTCTAGCATTCATAGTACCTGGAAAGACTAGACAGTAATCCCATTGATCAAGAGGTCTAATAATTCTAGATTCCTTTTCAGCGTATCCAACAAAGTAACGAGGTGCCATGCTCTTCTACTGGTAGAATCCTGTTCTTTAGAAGTCACTTGGACATCTGGGACTTGAAAGGAAGCAATGTTCTCTTAACTAAAAAGTGGTCTTTTTAAGCTTCAAACTACAGGACAGAATGTAAAGCAAAAGGAAACAAATGAGATGAAAACTCATTTAATATAACAATAAAATGAACCAATGCTTAGCTTTTGCTGCACAACTCGCGCATGTTTCATGTCCAAGAGCTATTTATGTAAAGGGAACAATACTGAAGCTTATAATTTTGGTTTATACTTGAAATCAATGTTTTTTGGTCTTTCAGGGAGAGGCAGTGCCTTTTAAGCCGTACACACATAGATATCATATACCCTATAGAGCTTCTAAAAGTGACACTCCATTTTGGTACTCCATCAAACAGGCCTCAGCATATATCATTGTTCTGTCATCATATGGTGAGATTCAAGCTTTTCCTTCTTCTATTGCTTTCTTATCATTTACCTAAATATATTTATCTTTGATTTGATACATAATCTGAAAAGCTTCGTGTCCTAATTTATATATGATGCTTTGTTCTGCTCGGAACCCAAATGGTAGGGACTGTTGTAGTCGCGAAGGACCTTTCTAGTCGACTCACAAACACGGTTGTTTGGTAATGTTTGAGGGTGATGTTTGAGGCATGGTTTGTGCAACACATAGTTGACGTTGTCTTTGACGGCCATATCCATGCATATGAACGCTCGGTAAGGCTGAATGTTTTTCATCATGCGCTTAAGTTCAACCTTGATGCTGTTATTGGAAGAGAGTAAATTCCTCATGAGGTCGTTTGTTCTTCAATGTTATCATGGTAGGAGCGAATTTCAAATGTGAAGTACAACATCCTAAAAAGGCAGTGCACTCCAGCACCCAATCAGTCTGCCCCAATGTACATCACCATTGGTGGTGATGGAGGAAACATTGAGGGCTTAGCCAATGAGTATGAAGGAGATCTTAGCCTAAGTTCTTCTTTTCATATCTGGAGATCTTAGGGCTCATATTCTTGGCATAATTACATACTTCCTCTCATTCAGGTTCATAGAGCCACAGCCAGATTATTCAGCCAGAGTCAGTGAAAATTGTGTGGTTTCATATTCATTCCTTAATGATATTTTCTTATCAAAACAAGAGCTAAAGCGTTTGGTGGTGCACTTTTAATTAGAATATATTTATTTTTAAACGTCCATGTCATTGGCAAAGATGACTTTTCTAACTTGGAAAAGTCACGGTAGGTTCTGCGATTGCGATATTAAAAATTATTGACCATCGTGGAAAGAATGAGCCCTTGAATTCTACCAAATTTTATATGGACTTGATAAGAAAAAAAGACCTGATAAATCTGTTCTCTTTTACTTCTTTCGAGAAGGATATGATTAAATTAATTAAGTTGATTTGATTTTCTTTTATCTTATTTCCAGTTGATGTAATACGTAATTTATTAGTAATAAAATTATTTCTTAACTTATTTATTTTTGATAATGATAGTAATCTTTTTGTTTTCTAATTTACAAGAAATAAAAATTATGATGTTGACACAAGTATCGAGCTTCTTAACTTCTGAAAGTTCGATGAAATGCAGGGATGGAAATTATACATCCTTTCTTTCTTAATTACCGGCTTTAAAATTCAAAGCTCAGAAGTTTCCTACTGCAATTTCCGACAAATTTCAGTGAAAGTTGACAGGAGAAGAAGTGCCCTACACAGAAATCTTTATTTATTTTCTAAATTTTTGAAATATCACAAACGAATGGCACAAATCTCTCTTTGACGTCAAACTAAAAAATAATTTCACTTGACTTAAAGACTTGAAAGTTTATAAATTAATATTGGTTGAAGCACATGGCTCACAAGTCACATTTACTGGTTCATGGAGGGAAGAATGGCTGCTTCCTCACACTACTTTCAGATGGTTTTGGTGCTCGTGTGGTGGATGCAGATCTTGTTCTGTGACACCAGTAGCGGTTGTATCGCAGTGGAAAGAGAAGTTCTCATGCAGTTCAAGCTTGGACTTGACGATCCGCAAGGTAAACTTCGCACCTGGACAAATACCACTGGTGATGATTGCTGCAGGGGTTGGAGGGGAGTTGGGTGTGACGACCAAACCGGTCACGTTGTGGAGCTCAACCTTCGTGGCATGAATTTGAGGGAGGGGGGGGTCAGAGGTTGCGAGAACCTCCATGAACCCACCTTATGCCACTTGACACGTTTACGACGTCTGGACTTCAGCTCCAACAATTTCAACAACTGCACCATTCCATCCTTCTTGGGTTGCTTTGCGGAGTTGAGGTATCTAAACCTTTCTAATTCATATTTTCAAGGACTCGTACCTTCATCGCTTGGAAATCTCTCCAACTTACTCCATCTCGATCTTTCTTCTTCGATTACAATCTACAATTCTCCATCTGGTTCTCATCTCAAAATTCACGATACGAAGTGGTTTCGACGACTTCACTCTTTGCAATACATCGACATGAGCTTCTCCCAGCTTGGTAATTCATCATCTCGTTGGATTCAATCCCTTGGTGAATTGCCTTCTCTATCCACCTTAATATGTTCTCACTGTTTCTCGGGGGGTCACGTTCCAACATTCATTGAATCGATGCAATCACTGCAAGAATTAGTTCTTTCTAGGAACAAATTCAATGGATCTATTCCCACCTTTTTTGGAAATTTAGTTTCATTGCAAAAATTGGATCTTTCTTGGAACAAATTCAATGAATCTATTCCCACCTTTCTTGGAAATTTAACATCGCTACAATCTTTACATCTTTCAGGCAATAACTTCAATGGATCTATTCCCACCTTTCTTGGAAATTTAACATCGCTACAATCTTTACATCTTTCAGGCAATAACTTCAATGGATCTATTCCCACCTTTATTGGAAATTTAACATCACTCCAATCTTTAGATCTTTCTAGGAATAATTTCAATGGATCTATTCCCACCTTTCTTGGAAATTTAACATCACTACAATCTTTACATCTTTCAGGCAATAACTTCAATGGATCTATTCCCACCTTTCTTGGAAATTTAACATCGCTACAATCTTTACATCTTTCAGGCAATAACTTCAATGGATCTATTCCCACCTTTCTTGGAAATTTAACATCGCTACAATCTTTACATCTTTCAGGCAATAACTTCAATGGATCTATTCCCACCTTTATTGGAAATTTAACATCACTCCAATCTTTAGATCTTTCTAGGAATAATTTCAATGGATCTATTCCCACCTTTATTGGAAATTTAACATCGCTACAATCTTTACATCTTTCAGGCAATAACTTCAATGGATCTATTCCCACCTTTCTTGGAAATTTAACATCACTACAATCTTTAGATCTTTCAGGCAATAACTTCAATGGATCTATTCCCACCTTTCTTGGAAATTTAACATCACTACAATCTTTAGATCTTTCTTGGAACAAATTCAATGGATCTATTCCCACCTTTATTGGAAATTTAACATCGTTACGATCTTTACATCTTTCAGGTAATAACTTCAATGGATCTATTCCCACCTTTCTTGGAAATTTAACATCACTACAATCTTTAGATCTTTCTTGGAACAAATTCAATGGATCCATTCCCACTTTTCTTGGAAATTTAACATCACTACGATATTTACATCTTTCAAGAAATAACTTCATTGGATCCATTCCAAAATCACTTTGCAACCTACATTTACTCTATCGTCTAGACTTAGAAGGGAATGATAACATCAATGGAGCTAAATTCCCAAAATGTTTTTGGGGATTGTCAAACATGTGGATGTTGTACCTTGGGGGGCATGATTTCAGTCTATCAGAATCTCATTTCGTAAACATGAGTCAATTGCGGTATCTTAGCTTGAAATCAAACTCATCATCGACATTCCACGTATCCTCTTCCAATTGGGTCCCACCATTTAGTCTATATCACCATTTACGAGGTTTATCTATTCAATCGTGGAGAGTGGAGCCTAATGAATCATTCCCTACATGGATCCGTACACAAAAAGAACTTCATACTCTTGTCTTATCAAATGTTGGCATCACTGGAAGCCTTCCAGCATGGATTTGGAATTTCTCTTCCTCTCTTGGCGGGTTGAAGGTGACTTCCAATGACATTGATGGGGAAATACCAGATGCCACAAACTCCAGTAATCAATTACAAATGATTGATTTGAGTTCCAACAAATTTAAAGGTAACATACATATCTGATCACCCTTCTTTCCATTTGAAAGTAATAGATTGCCATATTTTTTGTTTACCTTGTCTAATTCAATCTCTTCATGGTCTGCTATTTCTAGGATCTAGGTGGTTATCTACCGTCTCAAAGATGACGTCTACATTGCAGTACTTGTCTCTTTCCAACAACAAAGATCTATTTGGTAGCATCCCATCGTCGCTGTGTGAAGTGCAAGATTTGAGGGTATTGGACTTGTCTAAAAATAATTTCTCTGGAGAGATTCCTCATTGCATGATGAAAGTGAAAGAAGTTCTCCACTTGGGAAGCAACAAATTCAACGGCACATTTCCTACGATACTGGAACATCAGAATTGTACGTTGGAATCATTGCATTTGGAGAATAATCAACTTCATGGAAATCTACCAACATCCTTGGGTAAGTGTAGGAATTTGACTGTCCTTGATCTTGGTGGAAACAAGTTCACCGGATCAATACCGTCTTGGATAGTAGAAAGCATGCAGTTTCTAAAGATTCTACGCTTGAGGTCAAATAGACTTTATGGGAATATTCCACAATCATTGTCAAGGCTGCAATTACTTCAAGTCTTGGATCTTGGAAATAATAATTTATCAGGATCCATACCAAATACTATAGGAGATTTCAAGGCAATGACGATTTTAAACAAGTCAAAACAGTCAATCATCTCTATTACTGCTGGTGTTTACAAAGAATCTGTGACAATGGAGATGAAAGGAAGAGCTGACCCATATGTTGACAAGATACTTTCACTAGTCACAAGCATCGACCTCTCCAATAATAACTTGTCAGGAGTTATTCCCCAAGAATTTGGTGATTTACGTGGCTTGCGGAATTTGAATTTGACAGGAAATCAATTGACAGGTAACCTCCCAAAGACACTTGGAAGAATCTTGAAGTTGGAAGCACTGGATCTATCAAGAAATAAACTCTCTGGGCAAATTCCACGAGAGATGACGAAGATTACAACATTGTCTCACTTGAACATGTCATTTAACAACTTCTCAGGTCGTATTCCCACAGGCAACCAGTTCTCGACATTTAGTAATAAATCTTACATAAACAACCCCAATCTATGTGGGTTTCCGTTATCTAAGAGTTGTGAAGAAGAGCAAAATCCAAAATCAAAGAGTGATCAGAACAAGGATGACGACGACGACGAAGAGAAGTTATGGCTTTATACGACTGCAGTTCTTGGTTTTATCGTTGGATTTTGGACATTCTACGGCATCCTTTTCTTTAAGAAGACATGGAGGTATCCTTATCTCCAATTTCTAAGTGATACCAGTGAGGTGTTACACATGAGGATTATTCGACCAATCAAGCGGATGGTGAAGTGATATTAGCAAGACAACCTCTAGTGTTGCTCATCTCAACTAGTATGCTTGTTATGTATGGGTAGTTATTTTTATTGATCTTTTTCTAATCCATCGTACTCGACATATACATATGGGAGGCTGATCGAATAATAATGAGGGTTGTTGGCATTGTTTAGTAACAATTTTCTTATGGGTAGTTATTTGTCCTTTTTGAAAAGATACATGGTTACAAATCTCAGAGGATGCAAAGACCATTAGTTGTATCAAGGTTTTGCTCTCGTACCATCGTAAGTTAGCTGAGTTATTATATATGGCAAAAAGTTAACTTTTTTCTCTTAATTAATTATTCAACCTCTATAACTTGATGTAAGTTAATTATAATAGTTGGATATGTGGACATTCTTATGTCCGCGCCCGAATTAAAATCTTTGGTACTATTCCGACGAAGATCAATTCTTCTTCTTCTTCTTCTTCTTCTTCTTCTTCCACTATCGCTGCTACTGCTGTGTTTAAATGGTTACTTAGAGAAAATATGTATACCTAAAAATATTTAAGCTTAAAACTTAGATATAAGAAACAAAAACCAATGTTTCACATTTAACAAATCATAAGTTAGGTGTAAGACCTGAATATCTAAGTTTAAAATTAGCTAAAACTTACAAATGAAGCTAAAAAGAAAAAAAGGATTAAATATATATATATAATAATAATATTAATATATATATATATAAGAGGATTAAAATCATAACTTCGATACAAGGCAGAGATATCGAAGCTTAAAAGTTAAATGAAAGTAAAACTTAGATAAAATATAAAAATATCTAAGTTAAAAGTAGAGGTGTCAATAGGCCGGGCCGGCTCTGCCCGCCCCAAAAAGTATCAGCCCGTTAGGGCTACGGGCCGGGCAAAAATGTTTTTTAATTTTTTTGGAACAGCCCGGCCCGGCCCGAAAGTTTTTCGGAGCAGCCCCGCTCGGGACAAACCGGCCCGGCCCGTAGCCCGGCTCGCTTTTATAACTTTTTATTTTTTTATTTTTTTCAACTGTTTAACCGAAGGCTAACTTCGGTCCGACCGAATTGTTTTAGTTTTTTATTTTTTTAACGGTCTGACCGTATCTTTACTTCGGTCCAACCGAAATTTTTATTTTCTTTTTCGATCTGACCGAAGCTCGACTTTTTTTTTTTTGAAATATGCAATTTTTTATTTTTTAATTTAATTTAAAATAATAATAAAAAATAAATATAAAAATTAAAAACTTCGGTCCAGCAGGAGGAAAAAAAAAACTTCGGTCCGACTCGCCACTCGGTCGAACCGAAGTAACAAAGTTTTAAAAAAAATCAAAAACTTCGATGTTCGGTCCGACCGAAGTTTAAATCATTAACTTCGATGTTCGGTCCGACCGAGTTTTAAAATAAAGTTAAAAAAAATCAAAAGCTTTGGTCGGACTAAAAACTCCGTTACTTCGAACCGAAGGTCTTTTTTTTCGGTCCAACCGAAGATTTTCATTTTTTAATATTTATTTTTTGATTTTAAATTAAAAATAAAAAATTCCAACGTTATCCGATAATCAATTCATCACGTTAACATCAATATCAAGACATCATCAACTCACCATTCATGATTCATCATCCGTCAACACATTCAAACACAAGTCATAAAGTTAAAAAATTTATTTTATTTCTGAATTCAAATTAAAAATACATTATTTTTGTAATTATATCAAATATTTTTACATTTAATGTACATAATTATATTTAAATATTTTAATTTACAAATTCATTGATGAAATCTTCTTTCTGTTGCTGTCCACGAGCAAGCTCCTGGTCTTTAACACACATAAATGCTTCTAAAATATCATCTTTTAATCTTGCTCTTCTATTATCTAATATATCACCACTAATACTAAATGCCTATTCACATGCTATAGAAGAAGTTGAAATTGTCAATAAATCTCTAGCCATTAATGATAAAACATGAAATGTGTGTTTTTGTGTTTTCCACCAATTTATTACATCAAAATCTAGAAAATCAAGATTATCTCTTATTAAATAACTATGATTAAAATTATTTAATTCTTTCCTATTTGTTATGTTAAAATCACTATATTCATCATCAAATATACTATAATCAATTATTGATGATGATGACCATTGTTGTGAAAAATAGGGCATATTTTGTGTTTGTTGCGTTCCATATTTTGTAACATACATATCAAACATATTATTTAAACTTTCTTCTACATTTTCAATTGTTACATTAACTTCTACATTTAAACAAGTTTGTATTACATTTATTAATTTTTTAACAACTTTTACTTTAGTCCTAGGATCTAAACAAGCTCTTAATGTATATAAGAGAGGTATCTTATTCCAATAGTTTAAAAAATTTTCTTTCATTTAAAAGCTATAGGTGTAAAAAATGGATAATTACTATAATTATTAAAAACTCTTGCAATATTATATACGTGGTGGATTGCATAAACAGATATACAATAATATATTTCTGATAAATGTTCTATTGCATTATAAAATGGTTTTAAAAATTCAATAAAACAATTAGCTATTGCAAAATCATTTTCATCTAGTGGTGTTGTACCATCATTTATTCTACCATTATAATAAGTTTTTATAGCTTCTTTATAAGGTAAACAATTATTTAACATTAAATATAATGAATTCCACCTATGAGAGACTTCCATTGTAAATGTTTTATGTGGTAATTCAAATGTATCACATACATGATTAAATTCTTGTTGCCATCTACCACTAGATAAAATGTAGCCTAATGTAGTTCTAATATTTTCTAGAAAAGGTTTTAATTCTTCAACACCTACTTGAACTATAAGATTAATTATATGACATATACATCTTTAGTGAAATAAATCAAAACCATTTGGTAGAGTTAATCTACTTTTAAACATAGGGATAGTTGCATTATTACTAGATGCATTATCAAATGTAATACTACCTACTTTTTCTTTAATTCCATAAAATTCAAAAATTTTCATAATAGTAGAAAAAATATTTTAAGCATTATGTGGATGATTTATTCTTCTAAATCCTATTAATCTTTTTGTAAAACCCAATTATCATCAATAAAATGTGTAGTAATAGTAATATATCCTACTTTACTTCTACCCTCCCAAATATTAGATGTATAGATGTATTAACAGAACCTATTATATTAACTAATTCCATTCTAAATTTATTATAAAGTGCAATAACATCTTGCCTAGTTGTATTTCTAGAAGCTTTTTTAAATTGTAGACAATAAGCTTGTGAAATATATTCTTGAAAATGTTGACTATCACCAAATCTAATAGGTAAATTTTGAATAGTAATAAATTTAGCTTGTAATTCTCTAGTATTAGTAGGATCACAATGCCATTGTGTAATATTAGCTTTCGAGTTAAAATTAATTTGTGTTTGAATCATTTTATTTTTTTCAAGAGTTTTGGATGAATAATTAGCTAAATGTCTAGATAAATGACTTGTACCACCAAAAGCTTTGCATGAGAAGACTACATTGAAAATGTTGTAGTAGACCCTCTCCACTATAGTACCATCTCCTAGCTCTTTCAGTCTTTATTGTAAACTTCAACCATAAAATTGACCTTCTTGATTTAGCAACATTAGTTGAAGTTGATGCTCCACCTTCCATAGTTTGAGCCTGAGAGTATTGTTGTTCTTGCTCAAAATCATCACCAACACCGACAGTGCTATTGAAGATGAAGTCGTTGAAGTTGTATGCCAATTTTGTAAAGAATTTGACTTGGAGAGTTGAAGAAAGTTAAAGCCTGAAAGATGAACTTTGTATTTTGTAAAAAGAGAGAAGATTGAATGAACATGAATTGTGAAAAAAACTCTAACCTTCTTCTCTATTTATAAAATTTTCCACCACCATTCCTCTCTCCCTTTCATCCCTTCTCTTCTCTCTTTTTCCGTTGGTTTCAACTTTCGTTTTTTACGAACGTTATTTCAAGCCTGAAAAACGAACGTTCGTAAAACGTTCATTTTTTAACGTTCAATTTAGAAGGGTTACGGGTTATGGGCTGGCCCAATCTGAGCCCATAATATTGTTATATTTTCCTTGTGTTTTCGTGACATGATTCTCGTACTCTGATACCATTTTACTTCTCTCCAAGACGATTCTTTTGACGAGATCTTACATTCCCTTTGGAAGAGAGGCTACCAAACGCGCAACAACCGCACCAACCTCATGGCGTCGAACGGAACAGATGGCGGCGGCGGATGGAAGTTCTCCCCCAGCGAAGACCTCTTAAGCGGAAGTTTTTTCTCCCTCTCTGGATAGAGACACCTTCTCTCTATTTGCTTTCACAGAGTATTGAATTTGAGATTCAATTGGGATGCTCTATATGAGATTGGGATGTCTTGAAGTGCAACTTGGACCTCTTATTTATCGTATTCGATCTGGAGTTACATGTTTAACACGTTCATCCACTTTTTCCATAATTTCATGATCTCATGTCTTTTTGAATTTTGAAATGTCCATGTTCATCATGTTCTTGCATGAGTCCCACATTCTCCTATCATAGATCCATCAAGAATGCTCTTTCTAGAGAAACATAGAGTTTTCCTTCTAAGTTGTCGTTTTAGTTGAACACTTACCTTGTAATGCTTGTAAAAACTCGAACACTTATTTGATAACTTTTCAAATTTTTTACTTGCAAAACACATAACTAAAAAACAAAACTTAACATTTTGTTAGTTACTTATAAAACTCAAATAGTTATCCGATCTATGCATAAAAGCTCGAATAGTTATCTAATTCTTCAATTTCTTTAAAGTATTCACATGGAAGACATGTGAAAACTTAAGATATTTAAAAACACATGTGTAGATAACTATAACTATATGAGTTTTTAATATAACTCTTCGACTAACCCAAAACGTTAACTATAACTATACAACTTTTCAAAAATCTGTTAACGTTTAATTATACAACTAAGGTAAAAACTTATACTTAGACTTATTTAGATCTATTTTCAAGCTAAGTAAAATACTCATCATCAAAACAAAAATTCCTAACAAAAAACTTTAACTATTTTTCCCAAGGATAAAGCAACCTCTGTCTTGGATTCTTTTTGAGAAACTTGAGTACCTTGTAAGCTACATCAATACATGCCTTTGTTAGTGTTTTTATCTGTTGACTGAGCTGATTGACCACATATGACCTTGTCACAGTTGCATATAACAGTTTTCTCACCAAATTTCTATAGACTGCAGGATCTTCAAGAGCGTCATAACCATCTAACTTTAATTGTTGGTCCACAGGAGTATTTGATGGCCTAGCAGCCAATAGGCCTACTTCTTTTAGGATGGCTAAGATTATTTTCTTTAACAAATTTGGATTCCCTACTTGTTTGTCATCATTACAATGCTTAGAAAATAGTTCATAAGACTTAAGACTTTGATATAACATTGTTGCTGCAGGAACACTTGTGATAACTTCATTGTTACTAATAACTAATAGATCATCCACATACATATATATATAGCAAGCTTCGGTCGAATCGAAGAAGAATAAAAAATAAAAATAAAAAAAGTTATGCAAACTTCGGTCGAACCGTAGTTAATCTTCAGTCCGACCGAAGGATAAAAAATAAAAATAATCGAAAGGAAGAACAGTTAAAGATTTCACTATATTTCATAGAAGAATATTATTGACTATTGTATTTAAAATGATATTTTTGTTCAATACTCTTGTCCTTACACTCCCCAATGGAATGGGAAAGCTAAAAGGAGACAGAACTATTGTAGATCTTGGTCTTTGTCTTGTGGCTTAAAGTAATGTTCCCAAAGTCCTTTAGAATGAATACTTTCATCATGCTGTTTATCTTATGAATAGAAGACCATCTAAAGTGCTTGAAAATCTCTCTGGTAAGGTTGTTTCTCCTTTCTTTGCTTTATATAATTGTCATCCTGATTATAATGTGCTTAAATCTTTTGGTTGTGAATGTTTTCCTTGTCTAAGAGATTATACTAAAAACCTAGATCTACTTCTTGTGTTTTTATAGGTTATCATCCTAAATATAAAGGCTTTAGATGTTTGGATCCTAAGACTAATCGTGTGTTTATAAGTAGACATGTGATTTTCAATGAACGTTTGTTTCCTTATAAAAACCATTGTACATTTAATAATCAATATAGTTATCCCTCTAGTGAGAAACATAACTTTCATTTTTCCCATGCTAATACTGTTCCTGTTCAAGACACTAATAGCATGACTAATATTTGTATTGATAATGATATGTCTGTCAACTCTAGAATTGAAAAAGACATTTCTATTGATTCCCATTCCACAACCGGCAATGATAATTCAAAACACTGGTGTCTGGACCAGATCAAAGTCTAGAATAACTAAGCCCAATCCTATGTATACTTTACATACTCCATATTCTGCCATACCTTTTGTTCCAAAAAATATTCAACAGGCTCTAGCACACGAGGGGTGGAATCATGCAATGCAAGAAGAATTAGAGGCTATCAAGAACAACAGAGTTTGGAATTTAATTCCAAAAACAAAAGGTATGCATATCTTAAGATCTAAATGGATTTATAAAAGCAAACTAAATGCAGATGGATCTCTTCAACGATTAAAAGCCAGATTGGTTGCTGTTGGAAATCATCAAGTGGAAGGGTTAGATTTTAATGAAACATTTTCTCCTATTGTAAGACCTGCCACTATGAAAATTGGTTTGTTAGACAATTAGATGTTAGAAATGCATTTTTACATGGTGATTTAAAGGAAGATGTGTTTCTTTATCAACCTCCTGGGTTTATTGATAAAAAATATCTTGATCATGTCTACAAGTTAAACAAAACCCTTTATAGTTTAAAATAGGCACCTAGGGCCTGGTTTGAAAATTGTAGTACTTTTTTGTTTAATTTTGGTTTCAATTCATGTCTTAGTGATCGTTCGTTGTTTGATTACAAAAAGGGTGAGGATTTGATGTATTTGTTGTTATATGTTGATGATATCATTCTTACTAATAATTCTAATAGTTTAATTGAAGAATTTACTCAAGCAGTTACTTCTAAGTTTGCTAAGAAAGATTTAGGTCCTCTTCATTATTTTCTTGGAATACAAGTCTCGTCCACATCCATAGGTATGCATTTATCTCAATCACAGTACATTTATTCCATTCTTAAACGGACAGGTATGGAAAATTGTAAAACTGTTAAAACACCTCTTCCTGCAAAATTAACTCAATTTTTGTTAAGACTTAGTCAACCTTTTACTAATATCAACTATTATAGAAGTATAGTAGGAAGTTTACAATATCTCACTTTTACTCGTCTTGATCTAGTTTTTCCTGTCAACATCTTAAGTCAATCTATGCATGCTCCTAGCTACTACAATCATTTTGATCTTCGTTGGAAAGTCCCTCTCCTTGCATGCTTCGTTTTGGCAACACACCTAATCTTTCCCATTCAAAGGTGGGTGTTTGTGTTTTCCTCTTCCACACCCACCATCACCAAACAAATTAACTCCACGATCTCTCCCTTGTGCAACTTGCAACTTGCATTAACGATAGAATGGATTTTCAAGTTCACTGTAATTAACGTTGGTCATGCAATCCTGCCCTGCAAGATAGGCATGTAGATGAGGGACGTCTTTGATGAAGGGCCAATCCAAGCCAATGTCCCGTGGACACAATCTTCGAAGAAGCTGCACCTCACCTGTTCCAATACACAATTTCCGGAATGAATACGTGCTGGATAATGCATTGCTTAACCATGAGGGTATAGCACCAAGTTTCACATCCTCTAATTCAACATTTTCCAAAGAATTGAGATTCCCCGCGCCTTGCATTGATGAGAAAATTTGTGATGAGTAACCTTTTGAGAGTTGGAAGCCCTGGAATCCTCTCAAGATCTTTGTCTCCTTTCAACTATAGTTGCACCAAGGAAGTAGCATGTCGCAGACCTTAGGGCATTTCACAATGTCTAAATAATTAAGGCAAGGAAAGGGGGTTGTCCTACCATCTTCATCATCCTTTGCTCTATCCTAGTGTCATTCTTTTAATTCTGAAAAATTCTCTAGTCTCATTGATTTCAACTTGACGAATGGACGGAAATAGGTGCTAGTTGATCTGTCTTCTCTCCCACAGAACTCAGGCCTGACTTTTTGAATGCTTGAAGCTTTAGAAATTCCGAGAACTTCAAGTTAGGGCAATTCTCCAAATACAGGAAGTCATTGACAGTATTTACAACCATGAATATACAACTATACCAGATTATTTAGGAAATGCCATTTGAACATGACATCCAATTCGAAAGATTACGTCCATGGAAATTTTGAATAACAAGATTCAACAAGTTAGAAGGAGGATGAAGCTCCTCAAAGATCTCTTTGACTCTATTGTTGTCCTCAACGCTAACATTTTCTTTATGCGTCCAACCAAGATGTAACTCTTGAAGATGATTTTTTCTCACCAATTCCGTTGACCTGGCCTCCTCCAAAGATTGGTTTTGTTGTAAATTCATTATACAAAGACACCTCAACAAATTCAAACTTTGAATTTCTCCTAGCTTTGCTTTATTCTCTTTTTCTGCAACTTTAAATATTAATTTTTCAAGTTTTTTCAATCTTCCCAATCCTTTTGCCATTTCTATTGGATCCCAAACATTCCTGTTATCTAGTAACATGAGATTCTGTAACCTAGTGATGCTTGTAGGGTATTTCCTGAGGAATTCAAATCCTTCAACAAGTAGAAATTGTAGACTTTTCAAATAGCTGATTGATTCTGAAATAATTGTAATCTTACTGTAGCAAAGATCAAGATATCTGAGATGTAAGAGACATTTTATGGAATCTGGTATTGTCACTCTCATGGACAGGGTCACAACAAATGCCGTAAAATTAAAAAAGTGAAAAGCTCTCCCCTTTAATTTTAAAAAGCCGCACCTGCTAAAAAGATGAATTTGACAACAAGAGACCAAAATAAAACTTAAAACAAACAATATAGAAGGAATAAATCAATTTCAAATTCTTATTAGTAGAAAAATCAACAATCCACCCATTTCTAGAAAAACTAGACTAACAAAAATTCACACTAGCTAGCAATATCACAAAATATTATCTTGCTTCACATGCATACAAATATTCACAATCACCGTATAATTTACAAACATACATCCTTTAACAAGAAAAGATGATCCTGCTCTCTGTCTACAAAGTATAATTTAACATGACCTCTCTAATTCACGCCTTACCTGATGCTTTACAAGAAAACCTAAAAGAAATATCCAAAAAGAGTGAGCAAATGTCCAATAAGTCATCCATCCATTAGCCGACTAAATTAAATAAATGACAATATGTTGCAATAAGAAAATTTATAAACATAAAATGCATATAGTTTAACCAAATCAACAATCCCTCAATTTTACCAAATAACCAAGGAGACTAGGCCAACCGCACACATTTTCCAAATTCTCTCATTCATTTGATTAGCAACGACTGCAACAGCAAGATCAAGTGCAATTGCATATCCTCCCCTACAGTAAGGTCAAGTACGATTGCATATTTTCTCTTGCAGTAAGGTCAGATAGTCACATACCATTTTGTGACCGAACTGTGGATACCTTAAGTTGTCTTGGAATAGGCTAAGGATATTGTAGACACCCAAATCTCAACTCCCCTTTTAGGAACTATATTTTTCACTATTGCAACCCCCGAGGTGTACACTATCATTGCGCTTATGTAATTGTGCACCTCTGCCATCTAGAGTAGTGCTAGATGGCCTTAGCCTTGTTTGGGTGTGTGACCACTACTAGTCCTTCCATGGAGTTTACTCCATCTAACCTTATGGTTAGGGCCTCTCTATTCCCTGATTGATTGATCCTTTGGTCGAATTGTCAATCAGAGCTTTCGATTGTCCGAATCAATCTTAGATAATCTAGGCCGTCCATTCAGCCCCTATCTTGTTTGGCACATCTTGAGATGTTGAATCAGTCGTCTGATCACATATTCATGATCGAAGCACCTTGGATTGTATAGATACACTATTCGATCGATATTGACGCATGCTGATCACCTGATTCTGCCCTAGACGATCACAACCGTCCGTACAAGGTGTTTTGACTTTGAATCCATCTCGTCTACCATTGAGTACTGTTGATCATCCAGATATGATCAATGCCCCTCGGGTTGACCGATCCTTCAATTGGATCGTCGATCGCGCTCGTGATCTTCTCAAATTAACTCTAGGGAATTCTAGCCCTCCATTTGGGTGAGGAATGAGAATCTCACTCATCCGGCTAAAGATTGAGAAATTCGATCATAGGATAAGGCTCATCTCCTCCCTGATTGACCAACCCTTCAATCGGATTGTCAATCAGGTCTCCGGATTGTTCGAGATCAACTTAGACAATCTAGACCGTCTAGTTGAGGATTTGACTTCTCGAGGCCATTTCAACATCCTACAAGTCGAATTTGCCAAAACGGAGGTTGAATTCGGACTCAGCATGTCTGAATTACCTAGGAGGGACATATGTGGGATGCATGTTTATGGTCGTAAGTCCAACATCAGTCTTCTCTTCCTTCTTTTCTAAAGTTTATCAATTCTAGCATCCCCTCTTTTCTTGAAATTCCCATGTTCTCTTTCTTTTCCAGAAATTTCTCACACTTTTTAAGTTTCTCGAGACTTTGCACTTGCTTCCAAATATATATACATAGAAAGACTCCACTTTTGATGAAAACACCGACCGTACGATCAAGTGAACATGAAGCGAGCAATATTAGAATAAGTGCGTGAGAAGAGAGAAGAGTGATCGAGTAGTGTGAGGGAGACATACAACTAGTAAATTTATATTCGTGGAATATGAAACGTTTAAAAAACTCCCGTAATGATGGACAATCTAAAGAGATGCACAAGCTTAGGTAGAATTGAATAAAATCGTTGCATGCATTGCATCCTACTAGTTTGAGTCTTGCATCCTCATTGGTTTGGTCACTGATCGATGGTAGTGTGCTCAATTGCATTACTTAATCGATGTTTTGTCCTGACCTATTAAAATTAGGTCCATATAATCTAGGTCTACTTAGTGTTTATTCCTACTCCCTACACGAGTGAAGAATGTCTTACATGACTATCTTCTAAACTGTTTGTTCTTTTCTTCTTAAGCCCTCTCGCCTATTCTTCTTCCTAATTTTCCCTTCTTATGTTATACACTTAGAGATGTATCTACATCCAATACACTTAAGTATCTGAGAGATCAACCCTAAGTTGGGTGCATTGGTTAGCTAATGTGCCTTATTCCCTTTAAGGCATGGATGCCATTTCACATGCATCTTCATTGCACTGTATTTAATGTTCTGTTAGTTTTTCCCTCCAATAGATTAGGTAGCGACTTCTTTTCGAGACGATCCTAAGCTATATTATTACTAATTCTATCATTATAATAAGTTTTTATTGCTTCATTATAAGGGTAACAATTTGTTAACATTAAATATAAAGAATTTTATTTATAAGGTACATCTATAGTAAATGTTTTATGTGGTAAGTCAAATCACATGCATCCTCTTCTTTTTGACATTTATCTCCACTATTAATATAAGCTATTGCACTTTTAATATTATCAACAAAAGGTTTTATTTCTTCTATACCAATTTAAACTATAAAATTAATTATGTGATATATACATTTTTGGTGAATTAAAGAAAAACCATATGGTGGATTTAATTTATTTCTAAACATGGGAATAGTTGCACTATTATTAGAAGTACTATCAAAAGTAATACTATCTATTTTGTCTTTAATACCAAAAATTTCAAAAATTCCCACAATATGTGAGAAGATATTATTAACATTATGGGAATGAGTTATTCTTCTAAATCCTATTAATCTTTTTTGTAAAGTTCAATTTTGATCAATAAAATGTGTAGTTATAGCAATATATCTATGCTTAAATCTACCCTCCTAAATACCAGAAGTACATGCTATTAATGTATTTATACTACCCATTACATCAATTAATTCTATTTTAAGTTTATCATAAACATCAACAATATCTTTTCTAGTTGTATTCTTAGAAACATGTTTAAATTGTGAACAATATGCTTGTGAAATATATTCTTCAAGATATTCGCTAGCACCAAAATTAATAGGTAAATATATTCTTCAAGATATGCTTGTGAAATATATTCTTCAAGATATTCTTCAGACTAGGACGCACTAGTCCTTGTTGGATCAGTTGTTCGACTTGTGACTGAAGGATCGCAGCCTCCTTGGGGCTCATTCTGTAGTGCGGTATATTTGGAAGTTGGGCTCCAGGGATGAGGTCATAGTTCCAACATCAACCGCTTTGATTCATAAGCTTGTATGGTAAGTTATAGCATAAGGGTTCTCGTTACGATCATTTTGTAACCACCATATAAACTCGGTAGCAGAGAAATGTCATTTTGGTTTCTTCTTCGTTTAATATACAAAATTTGCTCGTGTAGAAGATGTGTGTTGATACATACTTCCAATTGTAATTATTTATTTACATGCAATGATAGGACTTTCCAAAGAACCACGCCGAATTCCTCTTATTTCCTATTTGAAAATTAACTGTCAATATCAATACAAATTCAAAAAAATGCTGTGTTTCAATACCCCATGCAAGGCAAAAGATAGAGCTCGCGGAGAACATGTAAATCACTAATTTGCCAAAGATAAAAGAACATGTAAATCACCAGTACACGACGCTTATATCTGTAATACACTTTGTTGAACGTAAAAAGGATGATCAACATAAGCCAACTCTAATCTTTTTCTAAAAGGAAGCAAGGAGACCACAGCTTGTGCATTATGAATACAAGTTAAGCAGTCCTGAGGTGTATCCAATGCATCAATTCTTAACCGCCCATCTACTAGACACTGCTTGATGTTTTTTGTGGCTAGCTAGCTTTGTAGAAAAATCTGACTTCTCAATCGTCTGATTTGTATACCAAGAATGATTCAGTTCTGCTGTAAGCGGCTGCAAAGGCCCTCCCAGCAGAAGTTGGCGCAGAGAATGCACAATCAGATGGTGCTAACTTCTTGTTCGCAATGAAGTTCTTCCTGGATAAATGTTAAGATAAGAATGAATTTGATTAGTTAAACATCAGATTACTCACCACAATAAATAATAGAAAAGATAAATAGTACCTTGCGGCATCCAATAGCCGCTTAGCAACCCGTTTCCTTCGCTGGGAAGGAGCAACCCATATGACTCGAACACCACAGACGGCCGGGACAGCTTCCTCCTCATAAGACGTTCCTCCGCTGTCCCACATATTCTGTTCAGCGGTCCTTGAAGAACTTTTTATAGATTCTCTACGGAAAGTGACATTTCCAAATTGCAATACAGATTTAGCTGTTTTTCTTGAGTTTGCATTACTTGACTCTGGTACCAGTTTAGTAGATCTGCTTGAATCCGAACTGGAAGACTTCGAGATTATCCTATGGGCTGTTGTAATTGGTTCTAAAACAAGACAACCGACGATCCTTTTCCTAGAAATGAAGAGATACGTCTGAGGAAGAAAGTGAGAAGCATGCATAATAAAAATGTCATGGAGTAAGAATTCAACCCAAAAATCACCTTGCAAAGCTTGTGAAGAAACCACTCATTTGCCAAAAAAAGGTCATTGGACATCACCCTTACCACCTCTTGGAGCTGTGAAATGATTGGAATATCATTAGGAAAAAGAACCAGGAATTGAGCTTAATAAATGCAATTAAATTGGAATACAATCTCAAAGATGAAAAATAAACATAAGTCAGCGCCTTTGATAGCCTATGACTCATAGCCAGGATGTCACAAAGTCATCCAGAGAGATTCATAATGTGCATCAGATATACGAAAAATCTAGCTAGTTATTAGCTAAATAGATAACAAAGTGACTAAAGAACCTTGTGCTTTTGACCAGGAGGATCACCGTCCAAGACTACTATAATACGTTCTTCAATTGTCTCACTCTTAGGCATTGGGACGATTCTTTCATTGTTCCATCCCTGATGAAATTTTTCATTGAGAAATTTGGAAAGAAAGAAAAAATTGAGACTACTACTAAAATGAACAAAGCAACCCACCTTGAAAAAGATACCCAGGTAGTAATTTTTATGGAAAACCTTGTGAGCCTTTTCATCTCCAAGTGCATAGCTCAACCCGCACACATCACAAAAGTGGAGAAGGAAACTAGACTGACCAAGTTCCAGATAATACTGCGCATAACTCCTTTTCTTATTTGTGACGTTGGGTAAAGGATCTGGTCTTCTTGAAGACATCGCCGAGGCACCTCTGTGTATTCCCTTGTCATATTCATCGGACGTGCAAATCTGAAAACCATCACTGTCATAATAACCATAGAATGATACATTAGCTACAGTTCCCAACCATCCTAACTGAACATAAAAATCAATCAGAGTAGCTTTCATCAAATAATACCCATACGAAATTCAAGAGTCAAAAAAGCCAAGTCTGGTGATGGATAACAAACATACTCTGAAATGCTCACCCAGAATCATTAATTGAGCAACAGAAAAGTAATGTGTAATTTGAAGCTCTCTTCCTTCAATAAAAGTAATATGTAATTGCAGCCCTCTTCCTTTCACGAGCTACAATCCCACTGGAAAAAAAGGTATTCAAAAAACAAGAAAAAAGGGAACGAGAACTTCTACATAGAATGCTAGAAGAATTACCCGAATGGCTAAATCCCTAGTTCCCAGCATTTGTGCATTTCACTCCATGACTTTCATCAAAAGAGAGACAGCACGAATTCAAATAATAGAACATGACATAGCAGCATAAAAAACAGCACAACAAACAACATACTCCACTTGAAAATACATCCTTTTGTTCCCAACCTGGTTTATCGAAGGTACCATTTCAAACTTGGGTTGTTGAGCTCTCGTCTTCTGTAGGTCACAAGAACATCTGGCTCAGGACTTCCTGAGATGTCCATCTCCTCCACCTGATCCAGAGGTGGAAAGGAGCCCCGGGCATTGTTGGCAGTCATCTGGAAGAACTTGCTGATCTTGGTCTGCATGATCAACACTACCAACCAAGATGGAGAGTTCAAGGTCGTGACTGAGCAAGAGAAACGTGATGGCAGGAGGTGAAAACTGGTCTCGTAGAGATGGAAAACAGAATAGAAATCACAATCAATAATAAAACTAATTAAATAGAATAATTGACAGTTTATTACAGATAACCAGTTTGAAAGAGCTATTTTTTACACATTTTGCGGTGTTCTTATTAATGATGTTTATGGGTGAATTATAGACTTCAATATGACATTTCAGATCTGTTTAGTTAGCAGCTTGTAATTTTTCCTTTGAATTTCATCCTTTCCAGTTTTGTTCCAGAAAAACACCAAGAAAAGCAGCTTCATTTGTCATTCCAACAAAGCAGTTTTATTCCCGCAGCTTGTAATTCCTCCTCCTTTCAATTTCTGCTTCAGATCTGTTTATGATTTATATATTCGAACCTTCATTGTATTTTTATATAAAATAAATAAATAGGTATTTGTGCAGGTGTTAGAATTAACAGAAATTGTATGATTAAAACCTAAATTTACATGGATATTAATGTCATTAACTTCAACATTCATAATAATTTTTAAAATAATAATTACCATATTATTATTTAAATAAATGTATGGCTCCAAAAATAGATGATGTATTTTGCTAACACTTTGACTGACAATTCTGGCAAGAATATTTAAAATGCAGGATGATAAATCAAATTAGAAAAAAGACAAACAGATTGAATGATCCCATGGACATTTAACATAACACAACTCATGCTGACTAAACTTGATATTTCTAAGTATACCATGGATAAGTGATAAGAAATCATACAACGATTGTTAGCAGAACTTAAAGAAGCATACAAATCATGCGGGCGGGCCAAAAAAAAGGTCAGATTCATAAGAACACAAAGGAAATCTTAGCGCATCCAAATGGCAGAGCATTACCTTAACGACAATGGAGGCGGCGAGCTACCAAAGTGACTTCGACGACGGTTTCTAACACCTCTCTTCAACATGGAGCATCTAACATGCATGGCTTGCCATCATCTCTTACACAATTAAGATAAATAAGTATATAAATGTCCAAAAATATACTTAAATATAAATATTTAAAGATTTAAAATTAAACATTCAAGTGAACAATGCCTCAAAGAGGAAGAGAACAACACAGGACAGAAAGAAAAAAGACCCAACACAAATGGAACAAATATCGGAGGTTTTGATTTTTGCATCATTATCTTAGCTATCATGGAACGTGGAAGCCAAGTTGATGTAATACAAAATTGTTGCACCGAAAGGAGGATGAAATAAGCCACATCTTTTTATTTGTCATAGTGTGCACAATACTGAAGGAAAAAGAAAGTTAGATTTTACCGACATATAAATACCTAGAAAATTACCTTTACCGTTTCATGATTTCCGACCTTCTCCCATTCGGAAATCGACCTCCCCTCGAGCCTGACGCCCCCATCTCGACCTGTGAAGTCGAAGAACATTCGTCGCGTCGCCTGAAACCGACTCTTCCTCGTCGCATCCGTCGCTGCCGCAGCCCTCCTGCCCGTCGCTACTGTAGCCCTCTTGCTTGCCCGTCGCTCGTCGCTACTGCAGCCCACCTGTCGCATCTCGCTCTCGCTCGTCGCACTAAACCCTCCCGTCGCTACTGCAGCCCTCCTGCTCGCCCGTCGCTGCCGTAGCCCTCTCGCCGCATCTTCCTCGTCGCGTCCGTCGCTGTGGTAGCCCTTCCTCCTCCACCTCCGCCATTTCACGTCTTGCTCAGGTACAATTCCTCTTCTTCATTTTTTTTTGTACTTGCTTGTGAGTGAAAGGAAAGCAGGAGATCGGACTTTCAACATTTCCTTTGGATTAATATTCGTGATGTTTAACACTTCTTATAATCTTCATGATAATGTATTTCTGTGTATTACTCCAAACAGTGCCTAGTAATGTTGCTTATATGGCATATCATCTATCATTGCTTGTATGACATATAACAGTTCAAATATGAAAAGAGAGATGGTTAGCATACAAAATGAGATGGTTGGCATACGAAAAGAAATGTTTGCATGGTAAAAGAAGTCTGAGTCTTCTTTAGATGAAGTTATTGCAGCAATATTTGATATTGAAGATCTATTTGTGAATGATCGATATAAAGTTATTTAATTATTTTAAAAGTAAAAAATTAGTAAAATATTTCTATCAATTCTAAAAGAAATACGACAAGGATGGTTAAAGTTTCATTTAGAAAAGATGAAATACTAAAGATGATTTACATGTTTGTTTTTTGTATTAGATGTATTATGTAACTACTTTTTGTTTGGACTTGAAATGTGGAATGATATTATGTTAGATGTTTGTTTATCATATTTTGTTATATTCTATTAATTGTAGAATGATTTCATGTATTATGTTTATTTGTATTACAACCTTGTAATATGTTTGAACATGAAATTTTGTAGGTGACGATGAATTTTGAAGATCTTAGAGCTCATATTCTTGGCATAATTACATACTTCCTCTCATTCAGGTTCATAGAGCTACAGCCAGATTATTCAGCCAGAGTCAGTGAAAATTGTGTGGTTTCATATTCATTCCTTAATGATATTTTCTTATCAAAACAAGAGCTAAAGCGTTTGGTGGTGCACTTTTAATTAAAATATATTTATTTTTAAACGTCCATGTCATTGGCAAAGATGACTTTTCTAACTTGGAAAAGTCACGGTAGGTTCTGCGATTGCGATATTAAAAATTATTGACCATCGTCGAAAGAATGAGCCCTTGAATTCTACCAAATTTTATATGGACTTGATAAGAAAAAAAGACCTGATAAATCTGTTCTCTTTTACTTCTTTCGAGAAGGATATGATTAAATTAATTAAGTTGATTTGATTTTCTTTTATCTTATTTCCAGTTGATGTAATACGTAATTTATTAGTAATAAAATTATTTCTTAACTTATTTATTTTTGATAATGATAGTAATCTTTTTGTTTTCTAATTTACAAGAAATAAAAATTATGATGTTGACACAAGTATTGAGCTTCTTAACTTCTGAAAGTTCGATGAAATGCAGGGATGGAAATTATACATCCTTTCTTTCTTAATTACCGGCTTTAAAATTCAAAGCTCAGAAGTTTCCTACTGCAATTTCCAACAAATTTCAGTGAAAGTTGACAGGAGAAGAAGTCCCCTACACAGAAATCTTTATTTATTTTCTAAATTTTTGAAATATCACAAACGAATGGCACAAATCTCTCTTTGACGTCAAACTAAAAAATAATTTCACTTGACTTAAAGACTTGAAAGTTTATAAATTAATATTGGTTGAAGCACATGGCTCACAAGTCACATTTACTGGTTCATGGAAGGAAGAATGACTGCTTCCTCACACTACTTTCAGATGGTTTTGGTGCTCGTGTGGTGGATGCAGATCTTGTTCTGTGACACCAGTAGCGGTTGTATCGCAGTGGAAAGAGAAGTTCTCATGCAGTTCAAGCTTGGACTTGACGATCCGCAAGGTAAACTTCGCACCTGGACAAATACCACTGGTGATGATTGCTGCAGGGGTTGGAGGGGAGTTGGGTGTGACGACCAAACCGGTCACGTTGTGGAGCTCAACCTTCGTGGCATGAATTTGAGGGAGGGGGGGGTCAGAGGTTGCGAGAACCTCCATGAACCCACCTTATGCCACTTGACACGTTTACGACGTCTGGACTTCAGCTCCAACAATTTCAACAACTGCACCATTCCATCCTTCTTGGGTTGCTTTGCGGAGTTGAGGTATCTAAACCTTTCTAATTCATATTTTCAAGGACTCGTACCTTCATCGCTTGGAAATCTCTCCAACTTACTCCAACTCGATCTTTCTTCTTCGAATACAATCTACTATTCTCCATCTGGTTCTCATCTCAAAATTCACGATACGAGGTGGTTTCGACGACTTCACTCTTTGCAATACATCGACATGAGCTTCTCCCAGCTTGGTAATTCATCATCTCGTTGGATTCAATCCCTTGGTGAATTGCCTTCTCTATCCACCTTAATATGTTCTCACTGTTTCTCGGGGGGTCACGTTCCAACATTCAATGAATCAATGCAATCACTTCAAGAATTAGTTCTTTCTAGGAACAAATTTAATGGATCTATTCCCACCTTTTTTGGAAATTTAGTTTCATTGCAAAAATTGGATCTTTCTAAGAACAAATTCAATGGATCTATTCCCACCTTTCTTGGAAATTTAACATCGCTACAATCTTTACATCTTTCAGGCAATAACTTCAATGGATCTATTCCCACCTTTCTTGGAAATTTAACATCACTACAATCTTTAGATCTTTCTTGGAACAAATTCAATGGATCTATTCCCACCTTTCTTGGAAATTTAACATCACTACAATCTTTAGTTCTTTCTTGGAACAAATTCAATGGATCTATTCCCACCTTTCTTGGAAATTTAACATCGCTACAAACTTTAGATCTTTCAGGCAATAACTTCAATGGATCTATTCCCACCTTTCTTGGAAATTTAACATCGCTACAATCTTTAAGTCTTTCAGGCAATAATTTCAATGGATCTATTCCCACCTTTATTGGAAATTTAACATCACTACAATCTTTAGATCTTTATAGCAATAATTTCAATGGATCTATTCCCACCTTTCTTGGAAATTTAATATCACTACAATCTTTAGATCTTTCAGGCAATAACTTCAATGGATCTATTCCCACCTTTCTTGGAAATTTAATATCGCTACAATCTTTAGATCTTTCAGGCAATAACTTCAATGGATCTATTCCCACCTTTCTTGGAAATTTAGTTTCATTGCAAAAATTATATCTTTCTTCAAACAACTTCAATGGATCTATTCCCACCTTTCTTGGAAATTTAGTTTCATTGCAAAAATTACATCTTTCTTCAAACAAATTCAATGGATCTATTCCCACCTTTCTTGGAAATTTAACATCACTACAATCTTTAGATCTTTCAAGAAATAACTTCATTGGATCCATTCCAAAATCACTTTGCAACCTACATTTGCTCTATCGTCTAGGCTTAGAAGGGAATGATAACATCAATGGTGCTAAATTCTCAAAATGTTTATGGGGATTGTCAAAGCTGCGATCGTTGTACCTTGAGGGGCATGATTTCAATCTATCAGAATCTCATTTCGTAAACATGAGTCAATTGCGGTATCTTAGCTTGAAATCAAACTCATCATCGACATTCCACGTATCCTCTTCCAATTGGGTCCCACCATTTAGTCTACGAAGTTTATCTATTCAATCGTGGAGAGTGGAGCCTAATGAATCATTCCCTACATGGATCCGTACACAAAAAGAACTTGATTATCTTGTCCTGTCAAATGTTGGCATCACTGGAAGCCTTCCAACATGGATTTGGAATTTCTCTTCCTCTCTTCGCTTGTTGAAGGTGACTTCCAATGACATTGATGGGGAAATACCAGATGCCACAAACTCCAGTAATCAATTACAAATGATTGATTTGAGTTCCAACAAATTTAAAGGTAACATACATATCTGATCACCCTTCTTTCCATTTGAAAGTAATAGATTGCCATATTTTTTGTTTACCTTGCCTAATTCAATCTCTTCATGGTCTGCTATTTCTAGGATCTAGGTGGTTATCTACCGTCTCAAAGATGACGTCTACATTGTGGTACTTGTTTCTTTCCAACAACACAAATCTATTTGGTAGCATCCCATCGTCGCTGTGTGAAGTGCAAGATTTGAGGGTATTGGACTTGTCTAAAAATAATTTCTCTGGAGAGATTCCTCATTGCATGATGAAAGTGAAAAAAATTCTTGATTTGGGAAGCAACAAATTCAACGGCACATTTCCTACGATACTGGAACATCAGAATTGTACGTTGGAATCATTGCATTTGGAGAATAATCAACTTCATGGAAATCTACCAACATCCTTGGGTAAGTGTAGGAATTTGACGGTCCTTGATCTTGGTGGAAACAAGTTCACCGGATCAATACCGTCTTGGATAGTAGAAAGCATGCAGTCTCTAAAGATTCTACGCTTGACGTCAAATAGACTTTATGGGAATATTCCACAATCATTGTCAAGGCTGCAATCACTTCAAGTCTTGGATCTTGGAAATAATAATTTATCAGGATCCATACCAAATACTATAGGAGATTTCAAGGCAATGACGATTTTAAACAAGTCAAAACAGTCAATCTTCTCTCGTACTGCTGCTTATTACAAAGAATCTGTGACAATAGAGATGAAAGGAGGATCATACGCTTATGTTGACAAGATGCTTTCACTAGTCACAAGCATCGACCTCTCCAATAATAACTTGTCAGGAGTTATTCCCCAAGAATTTGGTGATTTACGTGGCCTGCGGAATTTGAATTTGACAGGAAATCAATTGACAGGTAGCATCCCAAGGACACTTGGTAGATTCTTGAAGTTGGAAGCACTGGATCTATCAAGAAATAAACTCTCTGGGCAAATTCCACGAGAGATGACGAAGATTACAACATTGTCTCACTTGAACATGTCATATAACAACTTCTCAGGTCGTATTCCCGCAGGCAACCAGTTCTCAACATTTACTAATGAGTCCTACAAAGGAAACCCCAATCTAAGAGTATGTGGGCTTCCATTTTCTAAGAGTTGTGAAGAAGAGCAAAATCCAAAATCAAAGAGTGATCAGAACAAGGATGACGACGACGACAAAGAGAAGTTCTGGCTTTGTATGACTGCAGTTCTTGGTTTTATCGTTGGATTTTGGACATTCTACGGCATCCTTTTCTTTAAGAAGACATGGAGGTATCCTTATCTCCAATTTCTAAGTGATACCAGTGAGGTGTTACACATGAGGATTATTCGACCAATCAAGCGGATGGTGAAGTGATATTAGCAAGACAACCTCTAGTGTTGCTCATCTCAACTAGTATGCTTGTTATGTATGGGTAGTTATTTTTATTGATCTTTTTCTAATCCATCGTACTCGACATATACATATGGGAGGCTGATCGAATAATAATGAGGGTTGTTGGCATTGTTTAGTAACAATTTTCTAGTAATGGTGTGTATTTGTCCTTTTTGAAAAGAGACATGGTTACAAATGTCAGAGGATGCAAAGACCATTAGTTGTATCAAGGTTTTGCTCTCGTACCATCGTAAGTTAGCTGAGTTATTATATATGGCAAAAAGTTAACTTTTTTCTCTTAATTAATTATTCAACCTCTATAACTTGATGTAAGTTAATTATAATAGTTGGATATGTGGACATTCTTATGTCCGCGCCCGAATTAAAATCTTTGGTACTATTCCGACGAAGATCAATTCTTCTTCTTCTTCTTCTTCTTCTTCTTCTTCTTCTTCTTCTTCTTCTTCTTCTTCTTCCACTATCGCTGCTACTGCTGTGTTTAAATGGTTACTTAGAGAAAATATGTATACCTAAAAATATTTAAGCTTAAAACTTAGATATAAGAAACAAAAACCAATGTTTCACATTTAACAAATCATAAGTTAGGTGTAAGACCAGAATATCTAAGTTTAAAATTAGCTAAAACTTACAAATGAAGCTAAAAAGAAAAAAAGGATTAAATATATATATATAATAATAATATTAATATATATATATAAGAGGATTAAAATCATAACTTCGATACAAGGCAGAGATATCGAAGCTTAAAAGTTAAATGAAAGTAAAACTTAGATAAAATATAAAAATATCTAAGTTAATAGTAGAGGTGTCAATGGGCCGGGCCGGCTCGGCCCGCCCCAAAAAGTAACAGCCCGTTAGGGCTACGGGCCGGGCCAAATTTTTTTTTAATTTTTTTGGAACAGCCCGGCCCGGCCCGAAATTTTTTCGGAGCAGCCCCGCTCGGGATAATCCGGCCCGGCCCGTAGCCCGGCTCGCTTTTATAACTTTTTATTTTTTTATTTTTTTCAACTGTTTAACCGAAGGCTAACTTCGGTCCGACCGAATTGTTTTAGTTTTTTATTTCTTTAACGGTCTGACCGTATCTTTACTTCGGTCCAACCGAAATTTTTATTCTCTTTTTCGATCTGACCGAAGCTCGACATTTTTTTTTTTGAAATATGCAATATGTTAATTTTTTATTTTTTAATTTAATTTAAAATAATAATAAAAAATAAATATAAAAATTAAAAACTTCGGTCCAGCAGGAGAAAAAAAAAAACTTCGGTCCGACTCGCCACTCGGTCGAACCGAAGTAACAAAGTTTTAAAAAAAATCAAAAACTTCGATGTTCGGTCCGACCGAAGTTTAAATCATTAACTTCGATGTTCGGTCCGACCGAGTTTTAAAATAAAGTTAAAAAAAATCAAAAGCTTTGGTCGGACTAAAAACTCCGTTACTTCGAACCGAAGGTCTTTTTTTTCGGTCCAACCGAAGATTTTCATTTTTTAATATTTATTTTTTGATTTTAAATTAAAAATAAAAAATTCCAACGTTATCCGATAATCAATTCATCACGTTAACATCAATATCAAGACATCATCAACTCACCATTCATGATTCATCATCCATCAACACATTCAAACACAAGTCATAAAGTTAAAAAATTTATTTTATTTCTGAATTCAAATTAAAAATACATTATTTTTGTAATTATATCAAATATTTTTACATTTAATGTACATAATTATATTTAAATATTTTAATTTACAAATTCATTGATGAAATCTTCTTTCTGTTGCTGTCCACGAGCAAGCTCCTGGTCTTTAACACACATAAATGCTTCTAAAATATCATCTTTTAATCTTGCTCTTCTATTATCTAATATATCACCACTAATACTAAATGCCTATTCACATGCTATAGAAGAAGTTGAAATTGTAAGTAAATCTCTAGCCATTAATGATAAAACATGAAATGTGTGTTTTTGTGTTTTCCACCAATTTATTACATCAAAATCTAGAAAATCAAGATTATCTCTTATTAAATAACTATGATTAAAATTATTTAATTCTTTCCTATTTGTTATGTTAAAATCACTATATTCATCATCAAATATACTATAATCAATTATTGATGATGATGACCATTGTTGTGAAAAATAGGGCATATTTTGTGTTTGTTGCGTTCCATATTTTGTAACATACATATCAAACATATTATTTAAACTTTCTTCTACATTTTCAATTGTTACATTAACTTCTACATTTAAACAAGTTTGTATTACATTTATTAATTTTTTAACAACTTTTACTTTAGTCCTAGGATCTAAACAAGCACTTAATGTATATAAGAGAGGTATCTTATTCCAATAGTTTAAAAAATTTTCTTTCATTTAAAAGCTATAGGTGTAAAAAATGGATAATTACTATAATTATTAAAAACTCTTGCAATATTATATACGTGGTGGATTGCATAAACAGATATACAATAATATATTTCTGATAAATGTTCTATTGCATTATAAAATCGTTTTAAAAATTCAATAAAACAATTAGCTATTGCAAAATCATTTTCATCTAGTGGTATTGTACCATCATTTATTCTACCATTATAATAAGTTTTTATAGCTTCTTTATAAGGTAAACAATTATTTAACATTAAATATAATGAATTCCACCTATGAGAGACTTCCATTGTAAATGTTTTATGTGGTAATTCAAATGTATCACATACATGATTAAATTCTTGTTGCCATCTACCACTAGATAAAATGTAGCCTAATGTAGTTCTAATATTTTCTAGAAAAGGTTTTAATTCTTCAACACCTACTTGAACTATAAGATTAATTATATGACATATACATCTTTAGTGAAATAAATCAAAACCATTTGGTAGAGTTAATCTACTTTTAAACATAGGGATAGTTGCATTATTACTAGATGCATTATCAAATGTAATACTACCTACTTTTTCTTTAATTCCATAAAATTCAAAAATTTTCATAATAGTAGAAAAAATATTTTAAGCATTATGTGGATGATTTATTCTTCTAAATCCTATTAATCTTTTTGTAAAACCCAATTATCATCAATAAAATGTGTAGTAACATTAATATATCCTACTTTACTTCTACCCTCCCAAATATTAGATGTATAGATGTATTAACAGAACCTATTATATTAACTAATTCCATTCTAAATTTATTATAAAGTGCAATAACATCTTGCCTAGTTGTATTTCTAGAAGCTTTTTTAAATTGTAGACAATAAGCTTGTGAAATATATTCTTGAAAATGTTGACTATCACCAAATCTAATAGGTAAATTTTGAATAGTAATAAATTTAGCTTGTAATTCTCTAGTATTAGTAGGATCATAATGCCATTGTGTAATATTAGCTTTCGAGTTAAAATTAATTTGTGTTTGAATCATTTTATTTTTTTCAAGAGTTTTGGATGAATAATTAGCTAAATGTCTAGATAAATGACTTGTACCACCAAAAGCTTTGCATGAGAACACTACATTGAAAATGTTGTAGTAGACCCTCTCCACTATAGTACCATCTCCTAGCTCTTTCGTCTTTATTGTAAACTTCAACCATAAAATTGACCTTCTTGATTTAGCAACATTAGTTGAAGTTGATGCTCCACCTTCCATAGTTTGAGCTTGAGAGTACTTTGTATTTTGTAAAAAGAGAGAAGATTGAATGAACATGAATTGTGAAAAAAACTCTAACCTTCTTCTCTATTTATAAAATTTTCCACCACCATTCCTCTCTCCCTTTCATCCCTTCTCTTCTCTCTTTTTCCGTTGGTTTCAACTTTCGTTTTTTACGAACGTTATTTCAAGCCTGAAAAACGAACGTTCGTAAAACGTTCATTTTTTAACGTTCAATTTAGAAGGGTTACGGGTTATGGGCTGGCCCAATCTGAGCCCATAATATTGTTATATTTTCCTTGTGTTTTCGTGACATGATTCTCGTACTCTGATACCATTTTACTTCTCTCCAAGACGATTCTTTTGACGAGATCTTACATTCCCTTTGGAAGAGAGGCTACCAAGCGCGCAACAACCGCACCAACCTTATGGTTAGGGCCTCTCTATTCCCTGATTGATTTATCCTTTGGTCGAATTGTCAATCAGAGCTTTCGATTGTCCGAATCAATCCACCTTGTTCGTCGTAGATTCGAACTGTGTTCTTCTCATGGGCTTTGTTAACATGTCAGCCAGATGATTGCTTTTAGAAACTTGTCTTGTAACAGTAAATCCAGTTTATACTTTTTTTCTCTCACCAACTGGCAATATGTCTCTGTATGTTTGTTTACTCCTCCCATGATATACTGGATTTGCAGCTATATGTAGAGTTGCTTTATTATCACAAAGCGTTTTAATTGCATTCTCGAGTGGCATTTGCAGGTCATTCAACGGATAAGAAATCCATGTGGCTTCACATAGCCACTGCCATGGCCCTATACTCCACCTCTGCTAAAGACTGAGCCACTGCATTTTGTTTTTCTGTTTTTTCATGATATCAAAGAATCTCCTTGATAGATTGATTGCATACCTTGTGATGGATCTCCTTGTTGTAGGACGTCTGTCCCAAACGGCCTAACAAAAAATGAAAGTAGGATCAAAATAGCTTCACAAGAAGGAGGTGAATTGTGAATTTAAAAATTTATGCATTTAATCTCACAAAAAACACTGTAAAAATCTTTTTTTAACTAATTTTCTATTATGCACAAGATTTTTACAATTTATTACACAATAATGTATAATTTATAACACTTTCAGATTTTATCTTTGAGTAATAAAAATAACAACACAGAAAACTTACACCTTTTGATCTTTAATTTCACTACACGAAAAATTTCACTTTTCTTTCTCCAAATTTTTCCTTAGTAGTTATTAGAACCTTGCTCTTCTGAATTCCTCATTGATCTTCAGCTTTGATTCCTTCTGACCTTTAGCTTTTTAGATTAATCTCGTGTAGTTTAAGTATTTTTGACTATGTGGAAGTTTTTTCTCCCTCTCTGGATAGAGACACCTTCTCTCTATTTGCTTTCACAGAGTATTGAATTTGAGATTCAATTGGGATGTCTTGAAGTGCAACTTGGACCTCTTATTTATCGTATTCGATCTGGAGTTACATGTTTAACACGTTCATCCACTTTTTCCATAATTTCATGATCTCATGTCTTTTTGAATTTTGAAATGTCCATGTTCATCATGTTCTTGCATGAGTCCCACATTCTCCTATCATAGATCCATCAAGAATGCTCTTTCTAGAGAAACATAGAGTTTTCCTTCTAAGTTGTCGTTTTAGTTGAACACTTATCTTGTAATGCTTGTAAAAACTCGAACACTTATTTGATAACTTTTCAAATTTTTTACTTGCAAAACACATAACTAAAAAACAAAACTTAACATTTTGTTAGTTACTTATAAAACTCAAATAGTTATCCGATCTATGCATAAAAGCTCGAATAGTTATCTAATTCTTCAATTTCTTTAAAGTATTCACATGGAAGACATGTGAAAACTTAAGATATTTAAAAACACATGTGTAGATAACTATAACTATATGAGTTTTTAATATAACTCTTCGACTAACCCAAAACGTTAACTATAACTATACAACTTTTCAAAAATCTGTTAACGTTTAATTATACAACTAAGGTAAAAACTTATACTTAGACTTATTTAGATCTATTTTCAAGCTAAGTAAAATACTCATCATCAAAACAAAAATTCCTAACAAAAAACTTTAACTATTTTTCCCAAGATAAAGCAACCTCTGTCTTGGATTCTTTTTGAGAAACTTGAGTACCTTGTAAGCTACATCAATACATGCCTTTGTTAGTGTTTTTATCTGTTGACTGAGCTGATTGACCACATATGACCTTGTCACAGTTGCATATAACCGTTTTCTCACCAAATTTCTATAGACTGCAGGATCTTCAAGAGCGTCATAACCATCTAACTTTAATTGTTGGTCCACAGGAGTATTTGATGGCCTAGCAGCCAATAGGCCTACTTCTTTTAGGATGGCTAAGATTATTTTCTTTAACAAATTTGGATTCCCTACTTGTTTGTCATCATTACAATGCTTAGAAAATAGTTCATAAGACTTAAGACTTTGATATAACATTGTTGCTGCAGGAACACTTGTGATAACTTCATTGTTACTAATAACTAATAGATCATCCACATACATATATATATAGCAAGCTTCGGTCGAATCGAAGAAGAATAAAAAATAAAAATAAAAAAAGTTATGCAAACTTCGGTCGAACCGTAGTTAATCTTCAATCCGACCGAAGGATAAAAAATAAAAATAATCGAAAGGAAGAACAGTTAAAGATTTCACTATATTTCATAGAAGAATATTATTGACTATTGTATTTAAAATGATATTTTTGTTCAATACTCTTGTCCTTACACTCCCCAATGGAATGGGAAAGCTAAAAGGAGACAGAACTATTGTAGATCTTGGTCTTTGTCTTGTGGCTTAAAGTAATGTTCCCAAAGTCCTTTAGAATGAATACTTTCATCATGCTGTTTATCTTATGAATAGAAGACCATCTAAAGTGCTTGAAAATCTCTCTGGTAAGGTTGTTTCTCCTTTCTTTGCTTTATATAATTGTCATCCTGATTATAATGTGCTTAAATCTTTTGGTTGTGAATGTTTTCCTTGTCTAAGAGATTATACTAAAAACCTAGATCTACTTCTTGTGTTTTTATAGGTTATCATCCTAAATATAAAGGCTTTAGATGTTTGGATCCTAAGACTAATCGTGTGTTTATAAGTAGACATGTGATTTTCAATGAACGTTTGTTTCCTTATAAAAACCATTGTACATTTAATAATCAATATAGTTATCCCTCTAGTGAGAAACATAACTTTCATTTTTCCCATGCTAATACTGTTCCTGTTCAAGACACTAATAGCATGACTAATATTTGTATTGATAATGATATGTCTGTCAACTCTAGAATTGAAAAAGACATTTCTATTGATTCCCATTCCACAACCGGCAATGATAATTCAAAACACTGGTGTCTGGACCAGATCAAAGTCTAGAATAACTAAGCCCAATCCTATGTATACTTTACATACTCCATATTCTGCCATACCTTTTGTTCCAAAAAATATTCAACAGGCTCTAGCACACGAGGGGTGGAATCATGCAATGCAAGAAGAATTAGAGGCTATCAAGAACAACAGAGTTTGGAATTTAATTCCAAAAACAAAAGGTATGCATATCTTAAGATCTAAATGGATTTATAAAAGCAAACTAAATGCAGATGGATCTCTTCAACGATTAAAAGCCAGATTGGTTGCTGTTGGAAATCATCAAGTGGAAGGGTTAGATTTTAATGAAACATTTTCTCCTATTGTAAGACCTGCCACTATGAAAATTGGTTTGTTAGACAATTAGATGTTAAAAATGCATTTTTACATGGTGATTTAAAGGAAGATGTGTTTCTTTATCAACCTCCTGGGTTTATTGATAAAAAATATCTTGATCATGTCTACAAGTTAAACAAAACCCTTTATAGTTTAAAATAGGCACCTAGGGCCTGGTTTGAAAATTGTAGTACTTTTTTGTTTAATTTTGGTTTCAATTCATGTCTTAGTGATCGTTCGTTGTTTGATTACAAAAAGGGTGAGGATTTGATGTATTTGTTGTTATATGTTGATGATATCATTCTTACTAATAATTCTAATAGTTTAATTGAAGAATTTACTCAAGCAGTTACTTCTAAGTTTGCTATGAAAGATTTAGGTCCTCTTCATTATTTTCTTGGAATACAAGTCTCGTCCACATCCATAGGTATGCATTTATCTCAATCACAGTACATTTATTCCATTCTTAAACGGACAGGTATGGAAAATTGTAAAACTGTTAAAACACCTCTTCCTGCAAAATTAACTCAATTTTTGTTAAGACTTAGTCAACCTTTTACTAATATCAACTATTATAGAAGTATAGTAGGAAGTTTACAATATCTCACTTTTACTCGTCTTGATCTAGTTTTTCCTGTCAACATCTTAAGTCAATCTATGCATGCTCCTAGCTACTACAATCATTTTGATCTTGTAAAACGTCTTCTAAGATATTTGAAAGGGACTATTACTCAAGGTCTTGTTCTAACGTCTCAATCAAAAATAAACTTATATGGATTCATTACTGGTGCAAACTGGGCTGCTTGTCCTCGTTCTCGTAGGTCCATTACTGGTTTTTGCATATGCTTGGGAGGAAATTGCATCAATTGGGGAGCCAAAAAACAACCTACTGTTGCCAGAAGCTCTACTGAAGTCGAATATCGTGCCATGGCTTCCACAACAGCAGAACTGGTTTGGACAACACATCTTTTAAAAGAATTGAAGATCAATTTGAAGACATGTCCGTTGCTGTACTGCGAAAACAAGAATGTTGTTCACCTCACCATTAATCCTGTTCTACGTTCCAAAGCTAAACATATAGCTTTGGATTATCACTTTGTTAGAGAAAGACTTGGAAATCAATCTCTCATTACACAGCACATCCCAAGCTTCAACTTACGGATTTGTTCACCAAGTTTCTACCAGCATCCAGACATCGTGATCTTCTTCGCAAACTTGGTGTGATCTCCCAGCCAAGTTTGAGGGGGCGTATTGAATAGTTTGTTATTATTGGGTAGTTAAATTGTTGTGTCTGTTTTAATTTTTTTTAGATCATTATGTACAGTTGTAAGATGTTTTGTTTGTAGTCCGGTCAAGTCTCGGATTATTATCCGATTGTATCTTTTGTCTATAAAAGCTTCACTGGCGACGCTTTATGGTACGGCTGTTTAGTTTCTCAAATCTGCTCCATGTCGGCGATCTAGTTTTATTTAGTTGTCTGATTTCTACAGTGTGTGCCCTCTTGGCAAGGCACACAAGTTACCATTTTCTTGAAGTCTTACCATTGTCGCCAAACCTCTTACGTTACTCTCTTGATATATAGGTCCGACTCCAGTAGTGTCGTCTGGTTTTCGTTATTATTTGTCTATCGTGGATTCATATTCACGTTACACCTGGTTGTATCCTCTCATTAACGAATCTAATGTGTTCGCTTGTTTCAAAAAATTTGTCACCATGTTTGAAAATCTCTTTTCCAAAACCGCTAAGATTATTCAAAGCGACAATGGAATGTAATTTCAAAATATTTCCTTTCGAGAGTTTACAAATTCCAAGAGTCTCGTTCACAGATTCTTGCCCTTACATGTCATCCCAAAATGGTGTAGTTGAACGAAAACATCGCCACCTTGCTGACGTAGGGCGTTGCCCCTTGTTCACAGCTGGAGTCTCTCTTGCCCATTGGCTATATGCCTTCCAAACCACCTGTTTCCTTATAAATCGTATACCCTCTTCGTTGGAAAGTCCCTCTCCTTGCAAGCTTCGTTTTGGTAACACACCTAATCTTTCCCATTCAAAGGTGGGTGTTTGTGTTTTCCTCTTCCACACCCACCATCACCAAACAAATTAACCCCACGATCAAAAATAAAAAGCATTGGTCTGACCGAAGGTGAGATTCGGTCAAACCAATGACACAATAAAAAAAAAAAAAAACTTCGGTCTGACCAAAGTTGAGATACGGTTAGACCGACGAATAAAATAAAAAATGTAAAAAATAATAAATATCGGTCCAACCGAATTTAAGCTTCGGTCAAACCGAAGGAAAAAATACTAAAAATAAAAAATATCGATCTGACCAAAGGTGAGATACGGTCAAACCAATGAAAAAATAAAAAAATAAAAAAACTTCGGTTTGACCGAAGTTGAGATACGGTTAGACAGACGAATAAAATAAAAAAATAAAAAACTTCGGCTAGTCAGACCGAAGGAAAAATAATAATAATAATAGACTTCGGTTGTACAGATGAAAAAGTAGTCCGATAGAATTGTTTTTAGTTTTTTATTTTTTTAACGGTATGACCGTATCTTTACTTCGGTCCAACCGAAATTTTAATTTATTTATTTTCTTTTTGGTTTGACCGAAGCTCAACTTCGGTCGGACTGAAGTTTATGATTTTTTAAACATTTTATTATTATTATTTTTCTTCGATCTGACCGAAGTGTCTTATTTTCTTTATTTTTTTTTCGGTTGGACCAAATCTTAACTTCGGTCTAACCGAAGTTTATTACTTTTTATATTTATTTTTTTGATTTTTTAAAATAAGAAATTAACATTTGGCCCTTTTACTAAACTCGAACAGTTATCCATTACTATACATAAAACTCGAACAGTTATCCATTATCTATATAGAAAACTCGAACAGTTATCATAACTCTTCTAGTTTTTCAAAGCTGCACATGAAAAACACGTGAAAACTTATAGCTTTTAAAACACATGTGCATAAATCATAACTATACGAGTTTATTATTTTTTATATTATTTTTTTGATTTTAAATTAAAATAAAAAATTAACATTAGGCCCTTTTACAGAACTCAAACAGTTATCCATTACTATACATAAAACTCAAACAGTTATCCATTATCTATATATAAAACTCGAATAGTTATCATAACTCTTCTAGTTTTTCAAAGCTGCACATGAAAAACACGTGAAAACTTATAACTTTTGAAACGCGTGCATAAATCATAGCTATACGAGTTTATTAACAATAACCCTTCTAGTTTTTCATACACTTAATCTTAACTACCCTACTTTTCACGTAACCTTTTAAATTAATTCTTCTCGTCTTTCTTCCTTCTTCAACTCTACTTTAAGAATGAAATTTGCAATGTCTTCAATTCTTCCTATAAAATCATATAAGATATCTTTCCATGAAGCATATTTTATATAATAATTATCATATATCAATTTATGCATTATTTAATCATTTAAAATATATAAAATCATAAAAATCACAATTATCATACGTTCTTCATTAAATCACATATAATTGCAATTATAATCTATAAAATGCATAAATTATCATATAAAAAATGTAAACTTTGAAGTCTAAACATGCTACATCAGCATAATCTTATAAATAATGATCACTGTCTATTAAAAAATCGAGTTCGGTCTAGCTGGCTCGTAAAGGCTCGACCCAATTGATACTTTTAGACTGAAGTCAAATTTCAAGCTGGGTTAAGCTACCTCAAAAAAATTATTTACACAATATTTTGATGTTTTGATACACCATATTTATTTAAGTACAAATAGTGAGGGTATAATCATCAAAAGATATAACATTAGTTAAAAAAAATAAAAATAAGAGTTGAGGCATTAGTAGTCCCAACCAAACGACTCCTGGAAGCTCCTTAAGAGTTGGAGTTAGAGTCAACACGTCTTCCAAAGTTAAGCAGCTCCAACTCCTAAGGAGCTGAAATTGGTGCTACCAAACATTGGCATTTTAGGGTATCCATTAAATCGCAAAGGATATAATTACCTTGACCTCTCCAATGGCAAGATTTTAATATCTCAGCGTGTTCTCTTTCATGAGAATAAGTTCCCATTTAAAGAGGATGCTCTTGCCTCAATGGAGAATTCCTCATTAAATTTATTCAATGCTCCAACTCGTATGCCATTACAACTCCCTGCTCCTCTTTCTAGGGACGATACACCACCATCACCCACCTCTCCCTCAAATCTTCATCCTCTTGTGGCTCAGTCCCCTAGTCAACCTCCTCCTCCTCCTTGTCTGCGTCATTTATTCGAACTATACCATGATACCTCTCCAGTTCCGATTGCACTTACGGCTTCTACGTCGCCACCTGTTGAGATGATGGAGGAGGAGCCAGTTTCTTTTGCTCAAGCCCGTCGCTTATCTCAATGGCGAAAGGCCATGGAGACCGAGTTTCAAGCCATTCAATAAAATGGGACATGGGACGTTGTTCCTCCCCCAGTCAATCGTCCCAAAGTGGGTGTACAAGGTGAAGCGACGTAAGGCCTGTCTTGTGGCGTAGGGATAAACCCAATGCTATGGCCTTGACTTTCATGAGACTTTTAGTCCGATTGTCAAACACAACACAATCCGGATAGTCTTGTCTCTTGCTACCATATTCCGGTGAGAACTTCATTGACGTGAAGAATGCCTTCCTCAACGACTATCTTCATGACGAGGTTTACGTCAAGCAACCACCAGGATTTGTTCATCCTCAATTTCCTAACCATGTGTGCTGGCTACGCAAGGCTCCCTATGGTCTTCGGCAATCTCCACGTGCATGGTATGAGCGTCTACAATCTTTTTTGACTTCAGCTGGTTTTCGCACTAGTCTTGCAGATTCGTCTCTGTTCATTTGGCGATCTGGACCTCATGTCATTTGGCGATCTTCACCAACTCCACGTGGTCACTTGTTCTCATCGTCCCTCCATGACTACCTTTATGGGGTCACTTGAGCACACGTTGGACTACCGTCGACTTAGGCGATTGGAGCATTTCCTTGGCTTGCAACTTGCTTATTCTGATTCCACCATTCATTTAACACAAACCAAGTACGACGTCGATCTTTTACATCGCAAATGGATGTCCGATTGTTCTACGGTAGCTACACCGTTACAAGGAGGCATAAACCTGCAACCACTGATGGCGATCCTCTTGACAATCCCACAACTTATAGGAATATAGTTGGTGGACTGCAGTATCTTACGTTGCTGTAAAGTGCTTATTTGTGCACTCTATAACATATTAATTTCCTTATTGTGATATAACTTGAGATTGATTAAAGGAAAATCCATGCTTTAGTTATTTTTATAGAAATGCATGAATTATGGGTTTAAATGACACGAAGTGAATGAATGAACTATTAATCATGAAATACCATTGGTGAGACATTATATGGCACATGTATAATTATTTGTATTGTTATTTTCTAGCTTTACATTAAGTCTTTTGCGGAAAATAAATTGCTTTGCAGGTGGTGGGAACCATCAACCCTCGAAGGGAAACTACCACCTATATAAGATAAGTTAGGGCAAGAAGGAAAAATCGGTCTCCATATTTGTCATCTCACGTAAGGCTGAGGACCAGGACATTCTTGCTGCCAAGACTCCCTCCCCCCTCAATCAGACTTGCGCTGGTGATGTTGTGTAGAGGCTAGGATTCTTGGAAGTGGAGAATTGTCCAAGTTTACTTGGTCGGCACCATATTCAGACTCTCATCTGTAGGGGAGCTCCTCTCCAGCTTAGTGAGGTAGCGCTACCTGCAAGGCCAGTCGGAGAGTTTGTAAATGAACTACCAGGTGAAGATCCGGAGGTGTAGACGGCATATGCAGTTAGTTCTACTAACACCATTAGAATTAACTTTTCAAGTTTCAGCAAGTCATTCGATTTGTAAGTCATCTGTCGATCGGTAAGATAACTCTTCGAGTTTTTAAAACACTATAGTTTAGGTGTTTGACTTTTAAATATTTTTGAACCAACTCTTTTGTGAATCGACTCGTACTTGTCGTGCTTTCGGTTATAAATGTAAAACATGTGATTCGTGTAAATCGAAAACACAAAAACCTCGTCCAGCCAGATTTGGTGTGCACCGTCTGCCATCTTTCTTGAATATAGGACTTACTTTCCGAGCATCTTCTCCGACGCTCATAGCTTATTCGGATGCCGGTTGGGAGCTTCAAGGATGAGGATATGGAAGTCATGATGATGAAAATAGGAGAGGCGCTGCGTTCTGATACCAAGTGCGAAAATCTCAACAATACTTGAGATCGATCCAAGGTGAAAAAGGGCGAGAAGGATCGAAAGGTTGACAAAGAGGAGAAGGAGTTAAGGCTTGGCTGAAGGAGAACGATGAAAAACCCCATTATAAAATAACAATAAATACATACATATGCAAGTGTTCGGAACTCTAGAATCTTCTCTAGAGTTAGTAAAAACAAGTACAATGAGTAACTTATTTAATAACAACATGTATAGATAGTGAATATATTAACTCTTTTGACATTCTTGGAATCAATGCAGTCAATCGTCTTGAAATTTTATGGTACAACATATACAGCATTTGTTTGAAATTGAAGGTATCAAATTGGAATATTTAGACAGTTAAGTTGAAGTATCAACTTGCAATTTGAGTCTTTAAATGAAAAACTTCATCGTTTCAAAAGTAAAGAAGAACTACTGCAACTAACACATTTTAAGATCTTCTTTCCATGACAAACACCATCTTAACTATCAAAGGACATACATGATATACATGGCAAGGGAAATTCTATATACGGTGTACTTTTTGTACTCGCCAAGAAGCTCGTCTTATGACAATCTACGGCTTAATTATTTGATCTCTTTTCTGAGGAATCGACTAGCGACGACCATCTTCCATTAATTTAGTAAAACACTTAATAGTTTGAAAAATATCACAAATAAAAATAGTACATAAGCACAACAGTTCGACACACAACACAAACGAAAAAAAACACAAAGGAGACAGTAGAACAACCATTAAGCCCAAAACGATTCATTTAACACAAGCAAAATATTAATTTGGAGGAAGAAACCAGGTTGTGATCAGCCAGGGAGAGTGTGAGAGGCACTCCAGCCACAATCTCCAGTCGAGCCCTAAAAATGATTATCAATATATTCTTCCAGCACAAAAGCAATATACATATATGAAGATATAGATAGATAAAATCACAGCCGTTGAAATAGATGGACGGTGATGATCAAAGAACTGTAAAGTTAAAGAGGAAGGCATTCATCTTACAAGCACTTCTTATATATTAGATGGAATCCAAACCGAGAATCGATATTGATGACTATGCCTGCACTTGAAGGACAAGGAAAACAAAAGAAATCAAAGCAAGAATAAGCAGTTATAAGAAAACTAACACAAAACTTCAATCAAAGAAAAACCCAGAATACACTCACCATAGTAATATCTGATGTATCTTGACACTAAATCGGGAGGCAGACAAGGAAGTCTAGCTTTCTACACCTGCACTTGTTCGTTGGAGAAAAAAAAAATCCACACACCTTCAGTTGGCATATACTCAATAAGCCTGAGAACCTAACATTAACTCGTGGGAAAGACACTACCTTTAGGGTGTATATGCTTCTTGTGGAGGCATGTCATGCCAGTTTCCCCATGATTAGTTCTATACGGGAGATGAGTATGGTCAAAAAGCTGGTTCGTCAAAATATGATTGATGGATACAGGTGACCCTTGTCCTTCCATTAGCTGTTGTGATCTTGACGTGTTTGTGGAAGCCAAAGGGAAGCCTAGAGTACCTGGCAAGCCTCTTTCCAACCACTTGCTTCAGGTTTATTATATTCCCAAGCAGATTGCTTGTCGCGGGAGTAATGTCTAGAACTTCTACTCTAGCGGTTGTTGCAAATTTCATTCTATTAATCTGAGAGAATATGCTAGGACTGGTGTAGTGAATCAAACCTGTGTTTGGTAGATCAGCATCTATGTAGAATGGAGACTTGATATAATGAACACGGTGGATTGGATTAGGGACATTGTAATGCTGATCAGTGCTGGCCTTGCAATCTTGCCTTACAAGATTGGCAAGTACTTCAGAAATTTGTTTGATCAAGGGCCAATCCAAGCCAATGTCCCATGGACATAATCTTCGGAGAAGCATCAGTTCACCTGTTTCTATAAACAATTTCATGCTAGACAATGCTTTGCTTCTATTAATCACTAGTGAGCTTAACCATGATGGTATAACACTAACTTAACATATTCCAATGAATTGAGATTCCCCACGTGCTGTATGGATGAACAATCTGTGATAAATAAATCTTTGACAGTTGGAAGCCCTGGAATCCTCTCAAAGATACTTGTTTCCATCGAAGACCATGCAACAAGGAAGTGGCACGTTGCAAACCCTCAGGTTGAGACTTCAACTGGGGGCATTTCTTAATGAATAAATATTTAAGGCAAGGAAAGGGGGTTGTCCCACCATCCTCATCATCCTCCGCTGCATCCCAATGCCATTTTTGCAATCTCAAGAAACCCACCGGTTTCAATGATGTCAACTTGGCAAATGGATGAATACTGGCTGGTGTCAGTCAATTTTTCTCGTCTCCCTAAGAACTCAGGCCCGACTTTTTGAATGCTTGATGCTCCATAAATTTAAGGTGAGGAAATTTTCCAAATTCAGGAAGTTGTCGACAATTTTTAGTTGTACAAAATCATTCAGAGAAATTCCATTTGAACATGGCATCCAATTCTGAAGATTATGTCCGAAGAAATTTCTAATAACAAGGTTCAACTAGCTAGAAGGAGGACAAAGCTTCTCAACGACCACTGTGACTCTGTTGATGTCTTCATCACTAAAATATTCTGTAGGCTTCTAATGATGAGTTAACTTTTGAAGATGATTCCTTTTCTCAAGTTCCACAGACCTGGCCTCCTCTAAACATAAATCTTTTCGTAAATTTAATATCCGAAGTTCCTTCAACAAATTCAAACTCTGAAGCTCTTGCATGGTGCATCCTAGCATTGCTTTGTTATCATTCTCTGCCACCCTAAATACTAAAGATTGAAGTTGTTTCAGTTCTCTCATTCCTTTTGGCAATTTAAGTGCAGAAGATAAAACGATCCTGTTGTAAGAGATTCCTAAGAAAACTCTCGGCAATTCACAATCCCACTTGATTTGTTTTTGAAAAAAGATAGTCTTCAGGCAAAAATGAACAATAAACTAAGCATTGCTTGAGTTGAGATGATAGATACTCATAACTAAGATATAGCGCTTTCATCGCATCATTATCTTTAAATATTTTTTGAGCCCACACTTCTTTAGAAATAATCTTTTCCCATTAACTTATCCTTTTCTCCTTTGTTTTAAATATCTTGTTTCATAATCTTTGTTTCTCAAGTGGTGATCAAGATTTTGCTTCCATTTGCACCACCATTTAGTGGATCCTTCAAAACCTTAGCCCATATATCTGCATTCCACACATCATCAAGTACAACGAAGAACTTTTTGTCCCTCAGTCTCTTCAAGGACATTTGCAAGTTCATTTCGTGATTCACCTTGTCCACAGTTTCCATCTGCAAGCCTGATGATTTCCTTGAGAAGATCTACCACTTTAAAAACCTTTGACACACATATCCAGATTTTTTGCTGAAATTGTCCACTCTTAGTCACTTTGTCAAATATCTTTTGAGCAAGAATGGTAGTCTTTCCACCTACTTCATTTTTGACCAACATCAATTTAATTATCTTCTTTGCATCATCTTTCGCACATCCCACCATATATCATCGATAACAGAATGTGTTGTCTTACTAATAATTTCCTCGACAGTATTGCTTGATTGCTGTTGATCTTTAGAATATTGGCAGTGCTTCATCCGTGAGGAAGTCAGTCAAACTATTAACAATAGTTTCCGCAATTGGAGTAACAAACAGCCCAGCAACAGTTAGGGCAGTCATTTCTCAATGTTGATGAGTAGAGTGTAAAGAAGCTAATCAAATCAAAGACTCCCCATATATATACTTCCAGAAATGTACCTAAAAGATCACAAAAAGTTTACATGTCAGTGATGGAATACTCTTAATTAAATTGCAATAAAAAGAATCAAATTTGTATACGTGACATAAACTACAAATTTTTCCACAAATGTTGTGCATCAAAAAATAGTTTTTAGCATTTGAACAGTTTGTAAACTTAATTGCCTTGAACATTAGTCAAAAAGAAATTTAACAATAATTGAGAAGTATAATAAAAATAGAAAAATGCGTTTAGACGACCACTTTAATCTTCTAATTCAACCAAATGACTTTCGACCTGTAGAAAGAAATTATTTTTAGGGAAATTTTCACACTAATAGGATTTCATGATTAAAATATCACTACCGGTATATATAAATTGTAGACAAGTACACATCTTTTGAAAATAGTGGACAAATTTTCTTGTTTAATAATAATACTTGAGATGAGTGGGCACACAAAAATTGATATGAGAAACTATAAACAGGAATCTATGTAATTATTTAACCTAAATGTTATCTCAATAAATATGTATGTCACAAGAAATCAAGCTTGATCATCAAATCCTTTTACACAAAAGGAATTAATCAAGTACTAATAAAAAGAACTTACATTAGGAAAATCAAACTTATACACCCGACAAAATCCTATAAATATTAATCAAGTATTGCCAACTGAATTATCAGAGCCGGAGGTTGGGCATTCGTTTCCGACCATCTTCTGATCTACCAATATCTTCCGATTCAAAGAAAGGCAAGGGAGGTAATCTGGTACCCTCCCTTGGTAATATAAAGAGGATGGCTCCGTCGTGATCCCTGAGCCATTGAGACCTCATATTGGTGGTCTTGATGTCATCACCCAGAAACTGAAATGATAAATCATATGTGTGGCATCTTCTCTAGATTTATTTGAAGAGTGGCATTCACTGTAATCGCGAAAGTTATAATATGCATATCCAGTGTTGTATATCTTCGCTGGGGCAAACTTACAATTTACTCTGGTGACAACCACGAAGATATTTTTGCTAATAATTCATATTAACAGCAAATCAAAGGAAACCAATAAATTAACCTGGTTCAATGAAAAAGCATGCTTTTAATGGAGAAGGAATCTTGCCAGAAACTTCAATTGGATGATTGCAAAATTAGATTAGAAAATTTAGACACAAATCACATTCGTTAGACATAAAGAGACAAAGATCAAGATAACATTCATCGTAAGATCGATTTCAAAAAAAACACTTAATAATCAACGTAATCGAAATCTATGTACTTCGAAGTCAAAAATTATATTTAATATTCAAATAAATATTTCGAATGATGTTATTGAAAAATATTAATTAGATCAAATATCCATATTTACATTTATTCTTGATTTTGAAACCTCTCTTTTTTTCTTCCTTTTCTCGTTCTTTCTTCTCTCCTTTTATCCTCCTCTCTTAAAGATTTCACTATGGTTTATAACCATCGATAACTCTCTTTCTCTCTCCTCTTTCTTTCTCTCTCTTCCTTCTTCTCTCTCTCCTTCTCCCACTTTTCCTTTTCTCCCTTTCTCTCTCTCTCTTGCTCTCTCTTTCTTCCACCCTCTCTCCCTCTCTCCCTTCTTCTTCCTCCCTCTTTTCTTCCTCCCTCTCGCTCTCTCTTCCTCTCTTAATTTGTACCGCCACTTACCCACCTTTGTATGAGGGAGTGAAGCGGTAAATGACCGCTTCAATATATATTTATTCTCCTATTTTATCCCAGTACCTCCACGTGGTGATCTCCCATTGGTTTCCAAAGATTTGCCCGTCGGTCGACGACCCGTGTGGACGTAGCATATTTTATTTATTATATATATATATACGCAAATGTGGATGCAAGACGAGTTCCTTGACAACCTTGTCGCGACGACATCTATCATCTTCTTCTTCTTTGTGATCAAAAATTCAACACCAGGCAGAGGAAGGAAAGATTTCTGACGGCCAAGTTGGGGCTTCAAATCCAATGTCACGTCATGCGCTTGGCGTCGAATCGAGCATTGAGTTGTGTTCTTGCGTGGGATACTATCAATTCGTCAAACACGACGGCTAGCAGTAATGTTTCTTTTAGTACTCTTCTTATTGACCATATAACAGCTACCTTCCTACTTGTCATGCCTTCAATGGTAGAGTTTAACATGCATGTATATTATTCGGTGCAGAGTTTAACTTGGATGCAGACGATGCTGGCGCAGAAGAAGTTGGTGAAGACACATATGGATACAGGAGGAAGTACTGCTGTGGAGGCTGGTATAAACGTTGCGTGCGAAGGTGCTACCGTAAGAAATATTATGGTAAGGTCTATTAAACAGTAGGTACTGCAAGAGGTGGTGCCGGCGTCATTAATTAAACAGTGTCGTTGTACCTACGACGCCGCTGCTCAGTTGATGAGCGTATCTCCGACGTATGACGTACACTTGTATAAGATAAATAAGCAACACTAGGTCGATCATGTGTAAGTGCCGCACCCTTCGAATAAGCAAGCATCATCCATGCAAGCCTACTTCAATATACTTGTGTCCTCTAATTTCTCAACTTATATAGTTAAATTATGTTTACATGCATCATTGATTCGGGTAAATCTATTTTTAAAAACAAATTAAAATCAAAACGCAATACTGGACATGTGTTCTCTACACGTACGAAGAGACGTAAATGTTCTTCTTGAGAAGTAAAGCCCTGACTGCTAGCTAGAATACATATATCCAACGATTAAGGAGTATTCAAATCATACATAAGTAGTTGACGATGATCATGTAACCAATATTCCTCAGACTATATTAATGTGTTTGGTTTAATCTGCAGAAGATTCGGATTCGAACCAACGATCAACCGTGTTTCAAGATAAAAAGTTAAGTGGATCCATACTTTTGAAAGAGTGAAATAACTTTGATAAACATATGGTCAAAATTAATTAAGGGAAAACTTTGGTGATCCTACAGGTATGACCTAAATGTCTGACATATATAATTAATGATTTAAATCTTTAAGTTTTAGATGAAAATTAACAATGAATAAAATTCGAAATATAATGTAATTGCAACATAATAGATTATCTTATGCGTCAAATATTGCATACTTAACTTTTATTTTCGAAAATATATAATAGATACAACATTAATGGCAACAAGCTATGTTATAATCCCATTGTGTAGTTTTAGTCACATGAATTATTTATGGTCAAATCTTTGATTAATCTATATAAATTTAATTCTCTTCTCGCAATTTGATGATAACCAAATAGTTTTAACTCTTCTTTTACTTCTTTCAGAAAAATAATATATGCCTAGAGGAAAACAAATTTTGCACAATATGGAATATTCTTTTATGATTTTAATTTGGGTGGACCTTTACCACAACAGAAAGAGATTTTATATATGGGGTGCATGTTTATGGTCGTAAGTCCAACATCAGTCTTCTCTTCCTTCTTTTCTAAAGTTTATCAATTCTAGCATCCCCTCTTTTCTAGAAATTCCCATGTTCTCTTTCTTTTCCAGAAATTATATACGACTTTGAATTGTTCAACAAATCAGGTATTTATCATAATAAAAAAAAATACAAAAGAAAAGTTATAAAAGAAGGATATAAGATTGAGAGATAGCAACTCCGACGATGTCCATCTTCTCTATACTGAATAAAAGAAAGGTAAAGTATTGAAAGAGTATAAACTGTTTATATATAAAATATATTAAATACTCCTAAACAAGAGTATAAATTGTTTACATATAAATACTTGAAATATTAAATATTTCCCGGTAGGAGTCTAAGACAGATAGAGTCTCCTCACAATAGCACGAGAAATCCACGGAAGATCCAGAATATTTTCTGTCTTTTTTCTTCTTTTTTTTCCAAAATTACATTGTACAACATCAACTTGCACCCTTATTTGCAAATGATAATAAAATTTGATTTATCCGGATATATTCGGTATGTTCCATGCGATTGATGTGATGTATATGAGGTATCGTTCCTACGAGAAAGTGTAAGGCGTGAGATTAGTTGTTAATTCTTGAAAGGTCCCTTGACGCATATATACAATATATGTATATCAACATGTATCACAAATATACATGCATAATGAGACATATTTCTCTTCCCATGAGGAGACAATCGAGGTTCCAAGAAAAGCCATACAAACAAATAAACAAACAAACAGTGATCGAACTTTAGTTAAAGAAGAGCCAAGAATACACTTACCATGGTAAATATCTTATGGACATCAACATCAAGTACATATCAGGAGGTGGACGAGGAAGGCTGGCTTCTAATTAGACCTGCACTTGTTCATTTGAGGAAAGAAAGAAAAAATTCACACACTTAAGTTGGCATATACTCAATAAGCATGAGAAGTAACTAACATCAAGTCATGGGAAATGTATATAGTACCTTCTGCTTGAGAAGTTGTTGCAAGTTCCAACTTAATATATCGAGAGAATGAGTCAAATTTTTCGAAAACCATAGAACCTTTGTTTGGTAGATAAGCACCGATTTTGAACGGAGTACCAAACACGATAGAATGGATTTTCAAGTTCACTGTAATTAACGTTGGTCATGCAATCCTGCCCTGCAAGATAGGCATGTAGATGAGGGACGTCTTTGATGAAGGGCCAATCCAAGCCAATGTCCCGTGGACACAATCTTCGAAGAAGCTGCACCTCACCTGTTCCAATACACAATTTCCGGAATGAATACGTGCTGGATAATGCATTGCTTAACCATGAGGGTATAGCACCAAGTTTCACATCCTCTAATTCAACATTTTCCAAAGAATTAAGATTCCCCGCGCCTTGCATTGACGAGAAAATTTGTGATGAGTAACCTTTTGAGAGTTGGAAGCCCTGGAATCCTCTCGAGATCTTTGTTTCCTTTCAACTATAGTTGCACCAAGGAAGTAGCATGTCGCAGACCTTAGGGCATTTCACAATGTCTAAATAATTAAGGCAAGGAAAGGGGGTTGTCCTACCATCTTCATCATCCTTTGCTCTATCCTAGTGTCATTCTTTTAATTCTGAAAAATTCTCTAGTCTCATTGATTTCAACTTGACGAATGGACGGAAATAGGTGCTAGTTGATCTGTCTTCTCTCCCTCCCACAGAACTCAGGCCTGACTTTTTGAATGCTTGAAGCTTTAGAAATTCCGAGAACTTCAAGTTAGGGCAATTCTCCAAATACAGGAAGTCATTGACAGTATTTACAACCATGAATATACAACTATACCAGATTATTTAGGAAATGCCATTTGAACATGACATCCAATTCGAAAGATTACGTCCATGGAAATTTTGAATAACAAGATTCAACAAGTTAGAAGGAGGATGAAGCTCCTCAAAGATCTCTTTGACTCTATTGTTGTCCTCAACGCTAACATTTTCTTTATGCGTCCAACCAAGATGTAACTCTTGAAGATGATTTTTTCTCACCAATTCCGTTGACCTGGCCTCCTCCAAAGATTGGTTTTGTTGTAAATTCATTATACAAAGACACCTCAACAAATTCAAACTTTGAATTTCTCCTAGCTTTGCTTTATTCTCTTTTTCTGCCACTTTAAATATTAATTTTTCAAGTTTTTTCAATCTTCCCAATCCTTTTGCCATTTCCATTGGATCCCAAACATTCCTGTTATCTAGTAACATGAGATTCTGTAACCTAGTGATGCTTGTAGGGTATTTCCTGAGGAATTCAAATGCTTCAACAAGTAGAAATTGTAGACTTTTCAAATAGCTGATTGATTCTGAAATAATTGTAATCTTACTGTAGCAAAGATCAAGATATCTGAGATGTAAGAGACATTTTATGGAATCTGGTATTGTCACTCTCATGGACAGGGTCACAACAAATGCCGTAAAATTAAAATTAGAAAAACTAGACTAACAAAAATTCACACTAGCTAGCAATATCACAAAATATTATCTTGCTTCACATGCATACAAATATTCACAATCACCGTATAATTTACAAACATACATCCTTTAACAAGAAAAGATGATCCTGCTCTCTGTCTACAAAGTATAATTTAACATGACCGCTCTAATTCACGCCTTACCTGATGCTTTACAAGAAAACCTAAAAGAAATATCCAAAAAGAGTGAGCTAATGTCCAATAAGTCATCCATCCATTAGCCGACTAAATTAAATAAATGACAATAAGTTGCAATAAGAAAATTTATAAACATAAAATGCATATAGTTTAACCAAATCAACAATCCCTCAATTTTACCAAATAACCAAGGAGACTAGGCCATCCACACACATTTTCCAAATTCTCTCATTCATTTGATTAGCAACGACTGCAACACCAAGATCAAGTGCAATTGCATATCCTCCCCTATAGTAAGGTCAAGTACGATTGCATATTTTCTCTTGCAGTAAGGTCAGATAGTCACATACCATTTTGTGACCGAACCGTGGATACCTTAAGTTGTCTTGGAATAGGCTAAGGATATTGTAGACACCCAAATCTCAACTCCCCTTTTAGGAACTATCTTTTTCACTATTGCAACCCCCGAGGTGTACACTATCATTACGCTTATGCAATTGTGCACCTCTGCCATCTAGAGTAGTGCTAGATGGCCTTAGCCTTGTTTGGGTGTGTGACCACTACTGGTCCCTCGATGGAGTTTCCTCCATCTAACCTTATGGTTAGGGCCTCTCTATTCCCTAATTGATTGATCCTTTGGTCGAATTGTCAATCAGAGCTTTCGATTGTCCGAATCAATCCTAGACAATCTAGGCCGTCCATTCAGCCCCTATCTTGTTTGGCACATCTTGAGATGTTGAATCAGTCGTCTAATCACATATTCATGATCGAAGCACCTTGGATTGTACAGATACACTATTCGATCGATGTTGACGCATGCTGATCACCTGATTCTGCCCCAGACGATCACAACCGTCTGTACAAGGTGTTTTGACTTTGAATCCATCTCGTCTACCATCGGGTACTGTTGATCATCTAGATATGATCAATGCCCCTCGGGTTGACCGATCCTTCAATTGGATCGTCGATCGCGCTTGTGATCTTCTCAAATTAACTCTAGGGAATTCTAGCCCTCCATTTGGGTGAGGAATGAGAATCTCACTCATCCGGCTAAAGATTGAGAAATTCGATCATAGGATAAGGCTAAAGATTGAGACATACAACTAGTAAATTTATATTCGTGGAATATGAAACATTTAAAAAACTCCCGTAATGATGGACAATCTAAAGAGATGCACAAGCTTAGGTAGAATTGAATAAAATCGTTGCATGCATTGCATCCTACTAGTTTGAGTCTTGCATCCTCATTGGTTTGGTCACTGATCGATGGTAGTGTGCTCAATTGCATTACTTAATCGATGTTTTGTCCTGACCTATTAAAATTAGGTCCATATAATCTAGGTCTACTTAGTGTCTATTCCTACTCCCTACACGAGTGAAGAATGTCTTACATGACTATCTTCTAAACTGTTTGTTCTTTTCTTCTTAAGCCCTCTCGCCTATTCTTCTTCCTAATTTTCCCTTCTTATGTTATACACTTAGAGATGTATCTACATCCAATACACTTAAGTATCTGAGAGATCAACCCTAAGTTGGGTGCATTGGTTAGCTAATGTGCTTACTAGCACATAGTTGAAAGAGACAGTACCACAACCATTCAAGTGCAAAACGATTCATTAATACAAGCGAAATATTAATTTGGAGGGAGAAACTGAGGAGAGCACGGAAAATGACGATCAATATATATTTATTCTTCCAGCATGCGAGCGATATATATATATATATATATATGTTCTTCCATCCTCATCATTCTTTGCTCCATCCCAGTGTCATTCTTTTAATTCTGAAAAATTCTTTCTAACTTGGCGAATGGACGACGAAAATAGGTGTTAGTTGATCTGTCTCCTCTACCTAGGAACTCAGGCCCGATTTTTTGAATGCATGATGCTTCATAAATTCTGAGACGTTGAAGTTGGGGCAACTTTCCAAATCCAAGAAATTGTTGACAGTGTTTACAACCATCAATATACAAATTTACAAGATTATTTAGAGAAACGTCATTTGGACGTGACAACCAATTCGGAAGATTATAGCCATAGAAATTTTCAACATGAAGATTCATTCAACAGGCAAGGAGGACGAAGCTCCTCAAAGACCTCTGTGACTCTATCGCTAACATTTCTTTTATGCTTCCAACCAAGACGTAACTTTTGAAGATGATTCTTTCTCACAAGTTCCATTGACCTGGCTTCCTCCAAAGATTGGTTTTGTTGCAAATTGTCTATTTCAAGATGCCTCAACAAATTCAAACTTCAAATTTCTCCTAGCTTTGCTTCATTCTCATTTTCTCCCACTTTAAATATTAATTTTTCAATCTTCTCAATCCTTTTGGCATTTCTATTGGATCCCAAACATTCCTGTTATCTAGTAACACGAGATTCTGTAAACTAGTGATGCTCTTAGGGAATTTCTTGAGTAGATGACATCCTTCAACAAGTAGAAGATCATCAATCCCCCGTGCTGTCGCCTGATCTTCAAACGACTGTTTTGAGGTAGTGTACGAGGAGCCTCATGAATTGTCAGCGTCGTATGCTCCTGGAGCCCTGATGATCTTCTCTATATATGGTGTTGGGTGCAAGATGGCGAGGTCATCGAACCCCCATTCTCTGGTGAGACATGGCTTGGTTGAGATCTTTGCGGGAAAGGAGGACACAAGGTTATGGAGGCCGGACATCCCGAGGGATGCTTTAGTCGTTGTATTAAAACATGGTGGCCAGCTCAAACCAATAAGGCCACTCAGAAAATCTGGAGTCTTGAAGAAGAAGAAGAAGAAGAAACAATGTATCATCAGCATTTATGGTAAAAAAAATGAAATTACTGTAGAAGTCAACAATTGCACATTTTTAATGCAAGAAATACCGACAAATCAAGTTTCTCTACCCTACCAACAATATTAGATTAAATAAAGATAGAAAACATGGAAGAAGATATTGCAGCCAGATCTTGCAAGAATTTAAACCGGCATGAGAAGATAGATTAGATGACATTTTGTCACACATCAGGTGCATCTGTCTTCTTTATTTGCTGCAACTCCATGAACGTAATGCATGGCCACTATTGGGTTATGAATTTTGCTATAAATCAATGAAATCCGATAGGCATCATGTCTAAACAACATAGTAATGGGCATATATAACATCTTCCATAACCACTAAGTAATCACAACAAATTCATCATAAAATCCCATAAAAGGGCGATCCACCGAATGCATTCAAAATCCATCGTGTTTTTACATAACTAGACAGAAAAAAAATCAATAAACCGTGGTAGAAAAGCTCAAAAACTTTTTAGAAATGCTGTCGTAATATGGTAAATCATAAATAGGCAACTAATGGCCACAATTCATATGTGCCTGATATGCACTTCCTAATGACCATTCGCCAAATTCATATTGAAGATTACGAATACACCAATTTTTGCGAAAGCAATAAGGAACGGTGACAAGCAATCAGTGAAATTGTAACGAGCAGATGTGCAGGAGGCTTTAACTTGACCTTCTGCCCCTGTTCTTCCTAGGAGCAACAAAGGTTCAGCCTTCATCAACGGATGTGCTAGGGGCGTTTGACAAGCCATTCAAACAATCCCTCCTTGGTTTTGAAAGCCGTCTTCCATTCATCACCTTCGCGTAGGCAGATTTGATGATAGCTGCTACGTAGATCAAGTTTGTAGAAGAGTTGTCCACCGGCAAGGACATCCAACATGTCTTCAAGCCGAGGGATAGGAAATCTGTACTTGATGGTGATCCAGTTGATGGCACGATTGTCGACGCACATTCTCCATCCATCATTTTTCTTGGGAACAAGTGGTGCCAGGACAGCGCAGGGGCTCAGAGACTAGGACGCACTAGTCCTTGTTGGATCAGTTGTTCGACTTGTGACTGAAGGATCGCAGCCTCCTTGGGGCTCATTCTGTAGTGCGGTATATTTGGAAGTTGGGCTCCAGGGATGAGGTCGATGTGGTGCTGTACATCTCTAAGCGGTGGAAGGACCTGTGGGGTTTCTGTTGGCATAATAGCATGGAATTCTTCTAACAGTTGGTGTACCTGCAGCGGCGTGGCTTCCTCTGCAGCTTCAAAATGATAGGACGCTACCAAAGCATAAGCTTCTAGAGCGTTCTTAACGTCGTCGGTGAAGGTGGCCTGGTCCACCACAAGGAAGCTCTTGCGGACGTGCTCGTCCAAGGACAGATTTGAGGTGGGGACTAATGGCATTAGTCGAATTAGTGCTTTGCCCACGCGCAATTCATACTGATTAGTACGTCCTCTATGGGTGGCATCCACGTCGTGTTGCCACGGGCGTCCCAAGATAATATGGGAGGCGACCATATCACAGAAAACCTCGTTAGAATACCGAGAACCAATTGATAATGGGACTTTGCAAACCTCCGTGACCTTCACGGTGTTGTCTTTGCGAATCCACCCGATGTGGTAGGGGTGGGGGTGAGCTTGAGTTGGTAATCCAAGCTTGGCCACCACCTTCTGAGAAAGGAGGTTTTCCGTACTACCTCCGTCTATGACGATGTCGCACACCTTGCCGGAGATTGTACAACGGGTGAGGAATATAGTATGTCGTTGGGTGGGCTCGCGGATCATGGGGGCGAGAAGCAGACGTCGGGTGACACAGGACAGGTGCTCCCCTTCATCCGCGTACAACTCATCCTCCTCCCCACTTGGTGGTGAGGCGTCGTCGTCGTCATCGTCTTCCACCGGAGAATCGTCGACGCATTTCTCAGTCACATGTACCTCTTTTCGTTGTGGGCATTGATTGGACTTGTGCCCTGGTTGATTGCATCGGTAACACTTCCCGGTGGTAGGGCGACTGTAAGGGTTGGCTGGTGCGGGTTCCCCGGCGTCCGGCGTTGACGACGGTCTACCCTCATGGGTACTTGGCTGTGGACCCAAAATCGATTTGTCGGCAGGTTTGGAAGTACTGTCACCCGTGGAGGTGGGCGTTGGACGACTTCCCCGGTTGGCTTGCTTCTCAATATAAGGAGCTATCTGTTGCGGCTTGGATTCATTCAAGTTGTTCCAAGAGGCCAAGCGATAAAACTCCGTGATATATTCAGTGACGGTGCGCGATCGCTGCTGACAGTTTTGATACTGCGCAAATAAAGTCTTCATAGTCCATGGGTAAAGTCTTCCTCCTCTTCATTTTGTCCCACGAGCGGACAGGCGTTTTCTGTTGGCGTGCTCTCTTCATCAACGTTTGATCCCACCATGCAGAAGCCCCCCAATAATCCAATATCTTCTAATTCAAAGAGGTTGGGCATTCGTTTCCAACCATCATCATCTGATCTACCAATATCTTCTAATTCAAAGAAAGGCAAGGGAGGTAATCTGGTACCCACACGATATGTCCACACACACTCGACGCCACTGCTTGTGCCGACTCAATGGAGGTCTCCGTCTTTGTTCTCTCCGACAAAAAAGATTGCATTTTTTTCACTTCGTTCAAATAAAAGTTGTACCCGTACGGAATTCCTCTATTTTGTCGGTATCTATCATCATCTCCATTCCCTTCATCAATTATCCTCCGGTACTACCTAGTTCTCTGCATTTCTCTATCAATTCCATGACCTTATCCTTACCCATGAGGTTCCAACATTTTGGACTTAATTGACTCCAGAGTTTTCCCTTAATTCCATCCCTGGGAAAGAAAAAAAGGTAGCACCGAAGAAAGGAAAGAGCGAGATGGTGGTTTTTGTTGTTCCAGCGATGCGAGAGCGTATTCGGTGCCTGACCCCCTTTTTCGATGGTGAAGACACGCCCGGTGCCACGAAATGATTGAGAACCATGACGGGGTCAAAATGCATTTTTGTTCTTTGTATTCTTCCAGTATTGCATGACCGAATAATGAAAGGAAAGGCGCACAGTGGGGAGGGTCCTTTTTAGTATATGACTTCTCGGGCAAAAAGAATTGGAATAACTTGGTTTTTCTGAGGGCTATCAACATTCCTGCATTGCATAAAGTATGAACATTACAAAGCAGTGCATCAAACTCAGCTCGTTCAGAAAATATTGTTACTAATTTTCCATGGAACAGGAGAAGCCAGAATGTTTCTATCACAGCAGATCTTGACTCATGTTTTTTTCTTCCACCCGGACATGGGCATGATTTTTTTATTATAAGTCCCCTACACAGAAATCTTCATTTATTTTCTAAATTTTTGAAATATCACAAACGAATGGCACAAATCTCTCTTTGACGTCAAACTAAAAAATAGACTTGAAAGTTTATAAATTAATATTGGTTGAAGCACATGGCTCACAAGTCACCTTTACTGGCTGATGGAGGGAAGAATGGCTGCTTCCTCGCATTACTTTCTGATGGTATTGTTGTTACTTCCTCGCATTATATCTGTAATACACTTTGTTGAACGTAAAAAGGATGATCAACATAAGCCAACTCTAATCTTTTTCTAAAAGGAAGCAAGGAGACCACAGCTTGTGCATTATGAATACAAGTTAAGCAGTCCTGAGGTGTATCCAATGCATCAATTCTTAACCGCCCATCTACTAGACACTGCTTGATGTTTTTTGTGGCTAGCTAGCTTTGTAGAAAAATCTGACTTCTCAATCGTCTGATTTGTATACCAAGAATGATTCAGTTCTGCTGTAAGCGGCTGCAAAGGCCCTCCCAGCAGAAGTTGGCGCAGAGAATGCACAATCAGATGGTGCTAACTTCTTGTTCGCAATGAAGTTCTTCCTGGATAAATGTTAAGATAAGAATGAATTTGATTAGTTAAACATCAGATTACTCACCACAATAAATAATAGAAAAGATAAATAGTACCTTGCGGCATCCAATAGCCGCTTAGCAACCCGTTTCCTTCGCTGGGAAGGAGCAACCCATATGACTCGAACACCACAGACGGCCGGGACAGCTTCCTCCTCATAAGACGTTCCTCCGCTGTCCCACATATTCTGTTCAGCGGTCCTTGAAGAACTTTTTATAGATTCTCTACGGAAAGTGACATTTCCAAATTGCAATACAGATTTAGCTGTTTTTCTTGAGTTTGCATTACTTGACTCTGGTACCAGTTTAGTAGATCTGCTTGAATCCGAACTGGAAGACTTCGAGATTATCCTATGGGCTGTTGTAATTGGTTCTAAAACAAGACAACCGACGATCCTTTTCCTAGAAATGAAGAGATACGTCTGAGGAAGAAAGTGAGAAGCATGCATAATAAAAATGTCATGGAGTAAGAATTCAACCCAAAAATCACCTTGCAAAGCTTGTGAAGAAACCACTCATTTGCCAAACAAAGGTCATTGGACATCACCCTTACCACCTCTTGGAGCTGTGAAATGATTGGAATATCATTAGGAAAAAGAACCAGGAATTGAGCTTAATAAATGCAATTAAATTGGAATACAATCTCAAAGATGAAAAATAAACATAAGTCAGCGCCTTTGATAGCCTATGACTCATAGCCAGGATGTCACAAACTCATCCAGAGAGATTCATAATGTGCATCAGATATACGAAAAATCTAGCTAGTTATTAGCTAATAGATAACAAAGTGACTAAAGAACCTTGTGCTTTTGACCAGGAGGATCACCGTCCAAGACTACCATAATACGTTCTTCAATTGTCTCACTCTTAGGCATTGGGACGATTCTTTCATTGTTCCATCCCTGATGAAATTTTTCATTGAGAAATTTGAAAAGAAAGAAAAAATTGAGACTACTACTAAAATGAACAAAGCAACCCACCTTGAAAAAGATACCCAGGTAGTAATTTTTATGGAAAACCTTGTGAGCCTTTTCATCTCCAAGTGCATAGCTCAACCCGCACACATCACAAAAGTGGAGAAGGAAACTAGACTGACCGAGTTCCAGATAATACTGCGCATAACTCCTTTTCTTATTTGTGACGTTGGGTAAAGGATCTGGTCTTCTTGAAGACATCGCCGAGGCACCTCTGTGTATTCCCTTGTCATATTCATCGGACGTGCAAATCTGAAAACCATCACTGTCATAATAACCATAGAATGATATATTAGCTACAGTTCCCAACCATCCTAACTGAACATAAAAATCAATCAGAGTAGCTTTCATCAAATAATACCCATACGAAATTCAAGAGTCAAAAAAGCCAAGTCTGGTGATGGATAACAAACATACTCTGAAATGCTCACCCAGAATCATTAATTGAGCAACAGAAAAGTAATGTGTAATTTGAAGCTCTCTTCCTTCAATAAAAGTAATATGTAATTGCAGCCCTCTTCCTTTCACGAGCTACAATCCCACTGGAAAAAAAGGTATTCAAAAAACAAGAAAAAAGGGAACGAGAACTTCTACATAGAATGCTAGAAGAATTACCCGAATGGCTAAATCCCTAGTTCCCAGCATTTGTGCATTTCACTCCATGACTTTCATCAAAAGAGAGACAGCACGAATTCAAATAATAGAACATGACATAGCAGCATAAAAAACAGCACAACAAACAACATACTCCACTTGAAAATACATCCTTTTGTTCCCAACCTGGTTTATCGAAGGTACCATTTCAAACTTGGGTTGTTGAGCTCTCGTCTTCTGTAGGTCACAAGAACATCTGGCTCAGGACTTCCTGAGATGTCCATCTCCTCCACCTGATCCAGAGGTGGAAAGGAGCCCCGGGCATTGTTGGCAGTCATCTGGAAGAACTTGCTGATCTTGGTCTGCATGATCAACACTACCAACCAAGATGGAGAGTTCAAGGTCGTGACTGAGCAAGAGAAACGTGATGGCAGGAGGTGAAAACTGGTCTCGTAGAGATGGAAAACAGAATAGAAATCACAATCAATAATAAAACTAATTAGATAGAATAATTGACAGTTTATCACAGATAACCAGTTTGAAAGAGCTATTTTTTACACATTTTGCGGTGTTCTTATTAATGATGTTTATGGGTGAATTATAGACTTCAATATGACATTTCAGATCTGTTTAGTTAGCAGCTTGTAATTTTTCCTTTGAATTTCATCCTTTCCAGTTTTGTTCCAGAAAAACACCAAGAAAAGCAGCTTCATTTGTCATTCCAACAAAGCAGTTTTATTCCCGCAGCTTGTAATTCCTCCTCCTTTCAATTTCTGCTTCAGATCTGTTTATGATTTATATATTCGAACCTTCATTGTATTTTTATATAAAATAAATAAATAGGTATTTGTACAGGTGTTAGAATTAACAGAAATTGTATGATTAAAACCTAAATTTACATGGATATTAATGTCATTAACTTCAACATTCATAATAATTTTTAAAATAATAATTACCATATTATTATTTAAATAAATGTATGGCTCCAAAAATAGATGATGTATTTTGCTAACACTTTGACTGACAATTCTGGCAAGAATATTTAAAATGCAGGATGATAAATCAAATTAGAAAAAAGACAAACAGATTGAATGATCCCATGGACATTTAACATAACACAACTCATGCTGACTAAACTTGATATTTCTAAGTATACCATGGATAAGTGATAAGAAATCATACAACGATTGTTAGCAGAACTTAAAGAAGCATACAAATCATGCGGGCGGGCCAAAAAAAAGGTCAGATTCATAAGAACACAAAGGAAATCTTAGCGCATCCAAATGGCAGAGCATTACCTTAACGACAATGGAGGCGGCGAGCTACCAAAGTGACTTCGACGACGGTTTCTAACACCTCTCTTCAACATGGAGCATCTAACATGCATGGCTTGCCATCATCTCTTACACAATTAAGATAAATAAGTATATAAATGTCCAAAAATATACTTAAATATAAATATTTAAAGATTTAAAATTAAACATTCAAGTGAACAATGCTTCAAAGAGGAAGAGAACAACACAGGACAGAAAGAAAAAAGACCCAACACAAATGGAACAAATATCGGAGGTTTTGATTTTTGCATCATTATCTTAGCTATCATGGAACGTGGAAGCCAAGTTGATGTAATACAAAATTGTTGCATAGTGTGCATAAGCCAGATCTTTTTATTTGTCATAGTGTGCACAATACTGAAGGAAAAAGAAAGTTAGATTTTACCGACATATAAATACCTAGAAAATTACCTTTACCGTTTCATGATTTCCGACCTCCTTCCATTCGGAAATCGACCTCCCCTCGAGCCTGACGCCCCCATCTCGACCTGTGAAGTCGAAGAACATTCGTCGCGTCGCCTGAAACCGACTCTTCCTCGTCGCATCCGTCGCTGCCGCAGCCCTCCTGCCCGTCGCTACTGTAGCCCTCTTGCTTGCCCGTCGCTCGTCGCTACTGCAGCCCACCTGTCGCATCTCGCTCTCGCTCGTCGCACTAAACCCTCCCGTCGCTACTGCAGCCCTCCTGCTCGCCCGTCGCTGCCGTAGCCCTCTCGCCGCATCTTCCTCGTCGCGTCCGTCGCTGTGGTAGCCCTTCCTCCTCCACCTCCGCCATTTCACGTCTTGCTCAGGTACAATTCCTCTTCTTCATTTTTTTTTGTACTTGCTTGTGAGTGAAAGGAAAGCAGGAGATCGGACTTTCAACATTTCCTTTGGATTAATATTCGTGATGTTTAACACTTCTTATAATCTTCATGATAATGTATTTCTGTGTATTACTCCAAACAGTGCCTAGTAATGTTGCTTATATGGCATATCATCTATCATTGCTTGTATGACATATAACAGTTCAAATATGAAAAGAGAGATGGTTAGCATACAAAAGGAGATGGTTGGCATACGAAAATAAATGTTTGCATGTAAGAAGGAAATGTTTGCATGTCAAAAGAAGTCTGGGTGTTTTTTAGATGAAGTTATTGTAGCAATATTTGATATTGAAGATTTATTTGTGACTGATCGATATAAAGTTATTTAATTATTTTAAAAGTAAAAAATTAGTAAAATATTTATATCAATTTCAAAAGAAATACGACAAGGATGGTTAAAGTTTCATTTAAAAAAGATGAAAGACTAAAGATGATTTACATGTTTGTTTTTTGTATTAGATGTATGATGTAACTACTTTTTGTTTGGACTTGAAATGTGGAATGATATTATGTTAGATGTTTGTTTATCATATTTTGTTATGTTCTATTAATTGTGGAATGATTTCATGTAGTATGTTTATTTGTATTACAACCTTGTAATATGTTTGAACATGAAATTTTGTAGGTGACGATGAATTTTGAAGAGGATTTTGACGAACTAGTAAATAACACATTGATGTTATTTGAAGAAGAGGAAGAACATGCTAGAAGAAGGCGAAGACGTCTAATTGCTTTTTGGAATATTTTAGTAGGGATTGCAAGTACCTTAACTTTATTTTCAAGTACAAGTCGTATTTATAGTAAAGAAGGTACAGATTATATAAGAAGATTACTAGATCCTTCTTTACCACATCAAGTTTACAATTGTCGAAAAATTTATAGAATGAGTCAATATGTTTTCAAGGGTTTTTGTGAATTAATGAAGAGGGAAGAAGTCCTGAAAGATACCAACAATATCAGTGTAGAAGAGAAGTTTGCCATGTTCCTTGTGACAGTTGGGCAAAATCAAAGGTATAGAGTAACTATAGAACGATTTAGTCGATCAAGTTGGACAGTTAGTAAATACTTTAATGAAGTCTTGAATGTTATATTACGACTAAATCATGTTCTTCTAGCAAGACCTTCATCTAAAACACCAAGTCGAATTTGTCAAGACTCAAATGTGTATCCATATTTTAAGGTACATTTCCACACCTTTGTAGTTTCCTTGTCTTTAATGTTATTTTAATCAATATCAAAATAAAAATGCATGTTTATAGGATTGTATTGGAGCTATTGATGGTACACATATCAAAGCAACTATTTATGGACAAGAAACAACAAGATTTAGGAACAGAAATGGTGAATTATCTCAAAATGTAATGGCAGCATGTAATTTTGATATGGAATTTACATATATTTTAGTTGGTTGGGAAGGATCAGCTGTTGATGCTCGTATTCTCCAAAATGCAGTTACTAGACCTAATGGTTTTCAGGTTCCACCAGGTAAATGTATTTTCTACTTCTAGAAGTTATGAAGACATCACCATACTAATATTTTTTTTATATAGGTAAGTTTTACTTAGTTGATGCTGGATATCCAAATCGACCAAAATATATTTGTCCATATCAAGGTGTAAGATACCATCTATCTGATTATGTTAATGATAGAGTTCCTTGTAATGCTGTAGAAAATTTCAACTACAGACATTCACAACTGAGAACAGTCATTGAGCGTACATTTGAAGTTGTGAAACATCGATTCTCAATATTATGAGGTCAAATGCTATATTCATATGAAACACAAGTGTAGATTGTCATTGCATGTTTTTTGCTTCATAATTTTATTCGTAAGATTGATAAAGAAGATTTACTTGAAGACCTACAAGATGAGTTGGAAGAGTTAAATATTATTGATGACATACAACCAATAGGAGAGATACATATAAAAAGCAATGCACAAGTTCGAATGACTCAAGAACAAAGAAAAGAAATGATAGATAAGATGCGAGAAGATATGATGATGGCAATGTGGGATGGAAGAACTAATTGATATTATTTAGTATTGTAATATTTGAATTAAGATGTATTTGTATTTTTCGAATATTAGTTGTAATAAATAATTGAATTTCTTTTTTTCCAAGATTTTCTTTTTTTTCGAATATTAATTGTGATAAACCTTTGTCAGAATTTTCATTAGAACTTTCCATCGTGCATTAACCTTTCATCAAAATTTTCATTAGAACTTTCCATCCTACACTAAACCCTTCTCAGAATTTTTCTTTTCCTTTCCATTACAAATTTTCTTTTTCCTTTTTGTCAGAATTTTCCATCATTACACTAACTGCATTTTGACGGAATTCAACGATTTTCCTTTTCGTCAGCTGAATTTTGTTAGGCACTAACCCCTCCCCCCTAAATATCAGAGAAATTTGATGTAAGAGGTTTACATGTCGAATTTTCACAACTGACCAGGATATTCAATAAATGAACTCAGCATACAAAGGAGTGAAGATATAGTGTTGGGGATAAATAAGTCTGCTCTTATTTATTGTTAATAGTAAAGATCTTATTTACAGTTTCATTTTACCATTGCAAATGATTTCCTTGGGACGTGTTCATAGCAACAAAATATTTTAATTTCCCCACTTAGGGAATTGAGGAAAAGGCAGGTTAGCGAAACTAAACAAGAAAAACTTCTGGACCTTCAAAGAACTTGATTATGCTCCTGAAATTGTAAGGCAAAATTCCCTTTGAGTTGTGTGACATTGAAATTTGGCTATTGTGTTGCATGTGTGCTTCCAAAGGAAACAAATTGCTAATTCAGTGAAGGTTGTCTTGACTTATTTGTTGCCAATGCATTAGAAATAACAACTCTAGCATTCATAGTACATGGAAAGACTAGACAGTAATCCCATTGATCAAGAGGTCTAATAATTCTAGATTCCTTTTCAGCGTATCCAACAAAGTAACGAGGTGCCATGCTCTTCTGTTGGTAGAATCCTGTTCTTTAGAAGTCACTTGGACATCTGGGACTTGAAAGGAAGCAATGTTCTCTTAACTAAAAAGTGGTCTTTTTAAGCTTCAAACTACAGGACAGAATGTAAAGCAGAAGGAAACAAATGAGATGAAAACTCATTTAATATAACAATAAAATGAACCAATGCTTAGCTTTTGCTGCACAACTCGCGCATGTTTCATGTCCAAGAGCTATTTATGTAAAGGGAACAATACTGAAGCTTATAATTTTGGTTTATACTTGAAATCAATGTTTTTTTGTTTTTCAGGGAGAGGCAGTGCCTTTTAAGCCGTACACACATAGATATCATATACCCTATAGAGCTTCTAAAAGTGACACTCCATTTTGGTACTCCATCAAACAGGCCTCAGCATATATCATTGTTCTGTCATCATATGGTGAGATTCAAGCTTTTCCTTCTTCTATTGCTTTCTTATCATTTACCTAAATATATTTATCTTTGATTTGATACATAATCTGAAAAGCTTCGTGTCCTAATTTATATATGATGCTTTGTTCTGCTCGGAACCCAAATGGTAGGGACTGTTGTAGTCGCGAAGGACCTTTCTAGTCGACTCACAAACACGGTTGTTTGGTAATGTTTGAGGGTGATGTTTGAGGCATGGTTTGTGCAACACATAGTTGACGTTGTCTTTGACGGCCATATCCATGCATATGAACGCTCGGTAAGGCTGAATGTTTTTCATCATGCGCTTAAGTTCAACCTTGATGCTGTTATTGGAAGAGAGTAAATTCCTCATGAGGTCGTTTGTTCTTCAATGTTATCATGGTAGGAGCGAATTTCAAATGTGAAGTACAACATCCTAAAAAGGCAGTGCACTCCAGCACCCAATCAGTCTGCCCCAATGTACATCACCATTGGTGGTGATGGAGGAAACATTGAGGGCTTAGCCAATGAGTATGAAGGAGATCTTAGCCTAAGTTCTTCTTTTCATATCTGGAGATCTTAGGGCTCATATTCTTGGCATAATTACATACTTCCTCTCATTCAGGTTCATAGAGCCACAGCCAGATTATTCAGCCAGAGTCAGTGAAAATTGTGTGGTTTCATATTCATTCCTTAATGATATTTTCTTATCAAAACAAGAGCTAAAGCGTTTGGTGGTGCACTTTTAATTAGAATATATTTATTTTTAAACGTCCATGTCATTGGCAAAGATGACTTTTCTAACTTGGAAAAGTCACGGTAGGTTCTGCGATTGCGATATTAAAAATTATTGACCTGATAAATCTGTTCTCTTTTACTTCTTTCGAGAAGGATATGATTAAATTAATTAAGTTGATTTGATTTTCTTTTATCTTATTTCCAGTTGATGTAATACGTAATTTATTAGTAATAAAATTATTTCTTAACTTATTTATTTTTGATAATGATAGTAATCTTTTTGTTTTCTAATTTACAAGAAATAAAAATTATGATGTTGACACAAGTATTGAGCTTCTTAACTTCTGAAAGTTCGATGAAATGCAGGGATGGAAATTATACATCCTTTCTTTCTTAATTACCGGCTTTAAAATTCAAAGCTCAGAAGTTTCCTACTGCAATTTCCGACAAATTTCAGTGAAAGTTGACAGGAGAAGAAGTCCCCTACACAGAAATCTTTATTTATTTTCTAAATTTTTGAAATATCACAAACGAATGGCACAAATCTCTCTTTGACGTCAAACTAAAAAATAGACTTGAAAGTTTATAAATTAATATTGGTTGAAGCACATGGCTCACAAGTCACATTTACTGGTTCATGGAGGGAAGAATGGCTGCTTCCTCACACTACTTTCAGATGGTTTTGGTGCTCGTGTGGTGGATGCAGATCTTGTTCTGTGACACCAGTAGCGGTTGTATCGCAGTGGAAAGAGAAGTTCTCATGCAGTTCAAGCTTGGACTTGACGATCCGCAAGGTAAACTTCGCACCTGGACAAATACCACTGGTGATGATTGCTGCAGGGGTTGGAGGGGAGTTGGGTGTGACGACCAAACCGGTCACGTTGTGGAGCTCAACCTTCGTGGCATGAATTTGAATTTGAATTTGAGGAGGGGGGGGGGGGGGTCAGAGGTTGCGAGAACCTCCATGAACCCACCTTATGCCACTTGACACGTTTACGACGTCTGGACTTCAGCTCCAACAATTTCAACAACTGCACCATTCCATCCTTCTTGGGTTGCTTTGCGGAGTTGAGGTATCTAAACCTTTCTAATTCATATTTTCAAGGACTCGTACCTTCATCGCTTGGAAATCTCTCCAACTTACTCCAACTCGATCTTTCTTCTTCGATTACAATCTACTATTCTCCATCTGGTTCTCATCTCAAAATTCACGATACGAGGTGGTTTCGACGACTTCACTCTTTGCAATACATCGACATGAGCTTCTCCCAGCTTGGTAATTCATCATCTCGTTGGATTCAATCCCTTGGTGAATTGCCTTCTCTATCCACCTTAATATGTTCTCACTGTTTCTCGGGGGGTCACGTTCCAACATTCATTGAATCGATGCAATCACTGCAAGAATTAGTTCTTTCTAGGAACAAATTCAATGGATCTATTCCCACTTTTTTTGGAAATTTAGTTTCATTGCAAAAATTGGATCTTTCTAGGAACAAATTCAATGGATCTATTCCCACTTTTTTTGGAAATTTAGTTTCATTGCAAAAATTGGATCTTTCTAGGAACAAATTCAATGGATCTATTCCCACCTTTCTTGGAAATTTAACATCGCTACAATCTTTAGATCTTTCATACAATAACTTCAATGGATCTATTCCCACCTTTCTTGGAAATTTAACATCGCTACAATCTTTAGATCTTTCAGACAATAACTTCAATGGATCTATTCCCACCTTTCTTGGAAATTTAACATCGCTACAATCTTTAGATCTTTCTTGGAACAAATTCAATGGATCTATTCCCACCTTTCTTGGAAATTTAACATCGCTACAATCTTTAGATCTTTCTTGGAACAAATTCAATGGATCTATTCCCACCTTTCTTGGAAATTTAACATCGCTACAATCTTTAGATCTTTCTTGGAACAAATTCAGTGGATCTATTCCCACCTTTCTTGGAAATTTAATATCGCTACGATCTTTAAATCTTTCACACAATAACTTCAATGGATCTATTCCCACCTTTATTGGAAATTTAACATCACTACAATCTTTAGATCTTTATAGTAATAATTTCAATGGATCTATTCCCACCTTTCTTGGAAATTTAACATCACTACAATCTTTAGATCTTTCAAGAAATAAATTCATTGGATCTATTCCCACCTTTCTTGGAAATTTAACATCACTACAATCTTTAGATCTTTCAAGAAATAAATTCATTGGATCTATTCCCACCTTTATTGGAAATTTAGTTTCATTGCAAATATTATATCTTTCTTCAAACAACTTCAATGGATCTATTCCCACCTTTATTGGAAATTTAACATCACTACGATCTTTATATCTTTCAAGAAATAACTTCATTGGATCCATTCCAAAATCACTTTGCAACCTACATTTGCTCAATCGTCTAGACTTAGAAGGGAATGATAACATCAATGGTGCTAAATTCCCAAAATGTTTTTGGGGATTGTCAAACATGTGGATGTTGTACCTTGGGGGGCATGATTTCAATCTATCAGAATCTCATTTCGTAAACATGAGTCAATTGCGGTTTCTTAGCTTGAAATCAAACTCATCATCGGCATTCCACGTATCCTCTTCCAATTGGGACCCACCATTTAGTCTACGTCATTTATCTATTCAATCGTGGAGAGTGGAGCCTAATGAATCATTCCCTACATGGATCCGTACACAAAAAGAACTTCATACTCTTGTCTTATCAAATGTTGGCATCAGTGGAAGCCTTCCAACATGGATTTGGAACTTCTCTTCCTCTCTTCTCGGGTTGAAGGTGACTTCCAATGACATTGATGGGGAAATACCAGATGCCACAAACTCTAGTAATAAATTATATAGCATTGATTTGAGTTCCAACAAATTTAAAGGTAACATACATATCTGATCACCCTTCTTTCCATTTGAAAGTAATAGATTGCCATATTTTTTGTTTACCTTGTCTAATTCAATCTCTTCATGGTCTGCTATTTCTAGGATCTAGGTGGTTATCTACCGTCTCAAAGATGACGTCTACATTGTCGTACTTGTCTCTTTCCAACAACACAAATCTATTTGGTAGCATCCCATCGTCGCTGTGTGAAGTGCAATATTTGAGTGTATTGGACTTGTCTAAAAATAATTTCTCTGGAGAGATTCCTCATTGCATGATGAAAGTGAAAAGAATTCTTGATTTGGGAAGCAACAAATTCAACGGCACATTTCCTACGATACTGGAACATCAGAATTGTACGTTGGAATCATTGCATTTGGAGAATAATCAACTTCATGGAAATCTACCAACATCCTTGGGTAAGTGTAGGAATTTGAGGGTCCTTGATCTTGGTGGAAACAAGTTCACCGGATCAATACCGTCTTGGATAGTAGAAAGCATGCAGTTTCTAAAGATTCTACGCTTGACGTCAAATAGACTTTATGGGAATATTCCACAATCATTGTCAAGGCTGCAATCACTTCAAGTCTTGGATCTTGGAAAAAATTATTTATCAGGATCCATACCAAATACTATAGGAGATTTCAAGGCAATGACGATTTTAAACAAGTCAAAACAGTCAATCTTCCCTCGTACGATTGTAATCGAGTTAAAACGGTCAATCGTCTATGGTACTGATGCTTATTACAAAGAATCTGTGACAATAGAGATGAAAGGAAGAGCTGACAAGATATTCCTAGTCACAAGCATCGACCTCTCCAATAATAACTTGTCAGGAGTTATTCCCCAAGAATTTGGTGATTTACGTGGCTTGCGGAATTTGAATTTGACAGGAAATCAATTGACAGGTAGCATCCCAAAGACACTTGGTAGATTCTTGAAGTTGGAAGGACTGGATCTATCAAGAAATAAACTCTCTGGGCAAATTCCACGAGAGATGACGAAGATTACAACATTGTCTCACTTGAACATGTCATTTAACAACTTCTCAGGTCGTATTCCTACAAGCAAGCAGTTCTCGACATTTACTAATGAGTCCTACATAGGAAACCCCAATCTATGTGGGTTTCCGTTATCTAAGAGTTGTGAAGAAGAGCAAAATCCAAAATCAAAGAGTGATCAGAACAAGGATGACGACGACGACAAAGAGAAGTTATGGCTTTATTCGACTGCAGTTCTTGGTTTTATCGTTGGATTTTGGACATTCTACGGCATCCTTTTCTTTAAGAAGACATGGAGGTATCCTTATCTCCAATTTCTAAGTGATACCAGTGAGGTGTTACACATGAGGATTATTCGACCAATCAAGCGGATGGTGAAGTGATATTAGCAAGACAACCTCTAGTGTTGCTCATCTCAACTAGTATGCTTGTTATGTATGGGTAGTTATTTTTATTGATCTTTTTCTAATCCATCGTACTCGACATATACATATGGGAGGCTGATCGAATAATAATGAGGGTTGTTGGCATTGTTTAGTAACAATTTTCTAGTAATGGTGTGTATTTGTCCTTTTTGAAAAGAGACATGGTTACAAATCTCAGAGGATGCAAAGACCATTAGTTGTATCAAGGTTTTGCTCTCGTACCATCGTAAGTTAGCTGAGTTATTATATATGGCAAAAAGTTAACTTTTTTCTCTTAATTAATTATTCAACCTCTATAACTTGATGTAAGTTAATTATAATAGTTGGATATGTGGACATTCTTATGTTCGCACCCGAATTAAAATCAAAGAAAATCACTGGTTGGTACTATTCCGACGAAGAGCAGTTCTTCTTCTTCTTCTTCTTCTTCTTCCACTGCCGCTGCTACTGCTGTGTTTAACAGGGGGGGAGGGGGGCGCACGACGGGAGGTGGTCGGTGCCATCCTTCAACGGTCAACCGCACATTGAAGCTTTCCTTGACTGGATTGCAGAAGTGAAGCGTTTTTTTGATTATATGGAGATTCCAGAAGAGCGCAAAGTAAAGTTGGTAGCCTACCCGCCTCAAAGGAGGAGCATCGGCGTGGTGGGAGCAAGTATTGATGAACCGAGCTCGTCAACAAAAACAACCTGTGCGTACGTGGGACAAAATGAAGAGGTTGCTGCGTGCTCCATTCTTGCCGACCGATTATGAACAAACCTTGTTCACACAGTATCAATAGTGCCGACAGGGAGTGCGATCAGTGAACTGAATACACTCAAGAATTCTATCGCTTGGGAGCCTCAACAGATCTCATGGTTTGTAGGAGGCTTAAAGTTTACTATACAAGACCGAATCTCCCTGCAAAATCCCTGTACTTTGGTTGACGCCATTAGCCTTGCTGAAAAGATTGGAAAACAATTAGCACGGGGCCTTCGGTCACATCCCAATACAACCAATGAAAGTACAACCAGATCCAACACCAAGCCACTCGAATCACCGGGAGGCCGGAGTGTTGAATAATCCTCCTCCTGCCAATCTTTATTCCAAACCCGAGCCACTCAAATGTTATCGCTGCCAGCAGCCAGGCCATAGATCCAACCAATGCCCAAGGAGGGGTACGGTACATGTTGCAACTAGAGCTGTCGACAGAGCTGTCGACGACGATCGACCGGAGGAGTTAGAACAAGAAGAAGTGACATCAAATAGCGAGGAGGGAGAAGAACAATATGCGGATGAAGGCGAACACTTATCTTGTGTCACACATCGAGTATTGTTATCTCCAAAAATGGATAGTAGTCATACCCAACGACACAACCCATCTTTCGCGCAAGGTGCACTGTACAAGGGAAGACCTACAATGTTATTTTCGACGGTGGAAGCAATGACAACCTTGTGTCAAAAAAGCTGACCTTGTGCACTGTATCAACCAATATTAATTTATAAACTTTCAAGTCTTTAAGTCAAGTGAAATTACTTTTTGGTTTGACGTCAAAGAGAGATTTGTGCCATTCGTTTGTGATATTTCAAAAATTTAGAAACTAAATAAAGATTTCTGTGTAGGGGACTTTTTCTCCTCTCAACTTTCATGCGACCGCTTCTCTCCTTCCAAACCTTTTAATTCACTCCTTTTTGTAATATATATATATATATATATATATATATAAAGGTTATTCATTTGATTTAAATATTTAATTTTATACTTGTGAGTGAATTTTCCACTAATATCAAAAAAAAAAAACTACTGTCGTGTATTTCACGCGACCGCTTCTCTCCTGTAAACTTCTACTGAAATTTGTCGGAAATTGCAGTAGGAAACTTCTTCAACTGAGTTTTGAATTTTAAAGCCGGTAATTAAGAAAGAAAGGATGTATAATTTCCCTCCCTGCATTTCATCGAACTTTCGGAAGTTAGAATAGATTTACGTTCACGTAATTAAATCAAATATTTGATAATAAATAAAAATACAAGAAATAAAAACATTTATATAATCGATTCCACTTAACTTTCACAAAGTCAAGATTTTCGAACTTTGATTTTTCAATTAAAAATTTCTAACTTACGATTAAAGACACGATGACAGACTTCTTATACGACCTCATGTACAAAATTTGTCTTTGCCATCACCTTCATAAAAATAATAAATAGTTCCATTTCCATAGATATATATATATTGAAGTTATATAATTTCTTGGTTGGAGCTTGCGCTTTGGTGGATGACATAATAGAATGGGGGTAAGATTATATCTTTTCTTTTCTTCAGAAAACTTGCAGATAATTATGCTTGAAATTTTTCAGAAATAATTGAGTACGTCTTTTTCTATTATCAAGTCCATATAAAATTTGGTAGAATTCAAGGGTTCATTCTTTCGACGATAGTCAATAATTTTTAATATCACAAGCGCAGAAACTACCGTGACTTTTTCAATTATATTTAATTATGTTGAAAAATACAATTCACCTCTCTTGTATAACCATTCGATCTTACAGTTCATTACCAAACAACAACTGTGTCCAGTGATATTTCATCGTGGAGTTCAAACAACGGACGTAACAATGAACCGTATGAATTAAACAAGTACGACAGTTACATTCTGCCAGATTAATGTGGTTGTAATCAGTCGCATTGAGCAAGTCCTGTACTGTTATAGGAATAATAGAACCATGCTCATCATCTGAGATTGGGATGCTACCCTGTTTCCGTGGGTTTTTTGCTCAACGTGGCAAATGTTGATTTTGTATTGAGTTTCATTTGTTATTTGAGGGACCTGTCAAGACTTCACCTTACACCTTCTTTTTGAAAAGGCTGCCTCATTTACGTCATGCTCGATACACTCAAATGTGCAAAGAAATATGTAATTTGGGCTTTAAATGATCATATTTTATGTCTAAGCTACGGGGTTTGCTTAATTTGAAACTTAGATATTTGCATTTTCTTTAGTATCCAAGTTATAGGGTCAACTTAATTTTAAACTTAGATATTTGTTTTTTTATCCAAGCTGGGACTTGATTTGATTGTTTAAACTTAGATATTTTCCTATTATATCTAAGTTATGATTTGATTTAATGTGTTTTTTAGTTTGACGTCAAAGAGAGATTTGTGCCATTCGTTTTTGATATTTCAAAAATTTAGAAAATAAATAAAGATTTCTGTGTAGGGGACTTCTTCTCCTGTCAACTTTCACTGAAATTTGTCGGAAATTGCAGTAGGAAACTTCTTCAACTGAGATTTGAAATTTAAAGTCGTTAATTAAGAAAGAAAGGATGTATAATTTCCATCCCTACGTTTCATCGAACTTTCGGAAGTTAAGAAGCTCATAACTTGTGTCAAAATCATAATTTTTATTTCCTGTAAATTAGAAAAAAAAAAGATTACTACCATTATCAAAAATAAATAATTTTTTTAACCTCTTAAATTAAATTTTTAGCTATTAAAAGATTTCTTGTAAAATAATTTTTAAAATTTTTAAATTAAATTAAATTATTACCAATTTTTAATTTTTTTCATATTTTTTGTTTGTTTCATGCAATTATATTCAAACTTACACTATCCTATTTGTGCATTTGTTCAGTACCATGGAGGAATTTTTAGAAACTGGTGATTTAATGGATATTGAAGTTGAGGAAATTTTTGAGTTACTTCTATTGTTGCTTTACGCATGCATAATACAATTGTTGTAAACTTATAATTCAACCAAAAGGCAACGAATGCATAGCATTCCTTATTCTGGAAAAGATGTTACTTACAACATGTTATGACATTGGAGGGTTTGTTTTGACATGTGTCATATGATCCCATCCACTTTTATCACTTTGTGTCAAATATTGAGGGGGAAAAACCTTTTGGAGAATGGGAGGTGGGCTATTGTTGAGGAGCAAGTGAAGATTTTTTTGCAAACAGTTGGGCATGGACATAAAAATAGAGTACTATAGAACTACCAACAACATTCTAGTGAAACAATTAGTAAATATGTTCATAAAGTTTTAGATGCGTTACTTTGTGGGCACCTAAGGTTATTCAGCCTAAGGAATCTTTCAATGAAACACCACAATTTCTTAAGGACAACCCTAGATTTATTCCATATTTCGAAGATGCAATAGGAGCACTTGATGGTACACATGTTCATTGTGTTGATAGGAAAAACAAACAAATCTCATTTAAATGTGGTAGACATGGCAAGCAAACAACTCAAAATGTATTGGGCGTATGTGACTTCAACATGTGATTCATTTTTGCATCAGCCAGGTGGGTGGGCATTGCACATGATTGTCAAGTACTTAAGCATGCAATGTCTGATCCATGTCACAAATTTCCTAATCCACCTGCAGGTACTATATTTTCAATTTATTAAGAACATTGTATAGTCTACCTTGAATATATTTTTGAACTAATATTGTTGTCAAATTTATAGGTAAGTACTACTTGGTTGACTCTGACTATCCAAATGTAGTTAGTTTTCTTGCACGATATAGGACCATTAGATATCACTTACCAGAATTCCAATCCTCACAACCACACAGTGTACAGGAGCATTTCAATTATTTACATTCTTCTTTGAGGAATGTTGTTGAGCGTGCATTTGGAGTATTGAAGAGGAGGTGGCACATTTTGAATCATATGCCACCATTTCCATACACTACTCAAGTAAAGTTAGTAGTCGCTTGCATGGTCTTACACAACTTCATAATTGATCAGAAGTCTGTAATGGATCAAGAAGCATTATCGATCAATCAAGATGAAGAACCTATTGAAGTTCATGATCAAGAAATGTTAACAAGTACCAACTATGAAGTTCCTATTATGTTAGACGAGTTGGACATGGGTACTATGTGTGACAACATTAGGGATCTAGTAATGCAAAATGAATGATTTGTTTGATAACTCAAATTTCAAACATTTTATTCCATTGTTTTGTTATTTCTATTGTTTAAATGTTATCTTTATTGTTCAAATATGATTTGTAATATAAATTGGTCTGTATTGTTATTATTCCATTATTGAATGTCATTTCTATTGCTTAAATATTTCTAGTGTTTGAATGTTATTTGTTATTGTTAGACTTCTCTAATGTTTGTTAAAAGAATGTACGTGAATCTCTTAAGGGGAGAGCAAGCATCAAAACGTGTCCCAAAGACAAGCACTCCTAGAGTAGCATGGGAAGATGATCTAGTTTCTACATTGCTAGATATTTGCATAGAGCTTACTGACTTGGGACACAAACATGGCACACACTTGGATGTAAAAAGATATGACTTATGCGAACAAAAATTGTTGGAGAGGACAAGAACAAGGCAAAAAAGAGATCACTTAAAGAATAAATTGGAAAAATTGAGGAAGGATTGGCAATTGTGGAAAACAATTGGCTCCCAAATAAGTATCAGATGGAGTTCTACAACCAAGACTTGGGAAGGTGTGGATGACACATGGTGGGAAAATTTTCAAAAGGTATGTAATTGTTTTGTAATAATTTTGTTTGATAATTTTATTTCATTTCATTATTCACCAACTTATTTGATAATTTTGTTTGATACATATAGATCAAACCAAATTGTGAGAAATTTCGTTATCGAGGCATAAAATTTGTTGGCAAGTTGGAGAGACTTTTTGATGGCACTATTGTAGTAGGTGAGTCTGTTTATGTTGAGTATTTTGTTTTGATGATGTGTGCTGAATGAAATTAATCATATTTGCTCAATTACTATTGCTTGTGAAAGGAAATTAAAATCATTAATTAAGACAGAAAAAGCTTACTGATATAAATACTTGTCTGTATTGGATCTGAAATTATACTAAGTTAATAACTAGTCATTTCATTGCATTAATTTCTCATTTAACTAAACGTTAAGTTAACGTGTGTTTTTATTGAAAAGCATGATATGTTTTAAAGTTATATTCTCTGTATCATGTATAGTGCACGTTTGGAAAACTCGTTAAGTTAGAGTTTTAGTCATATAGAGATCACGTGAGAACTCGTTAAGTTAGAGGCTTAAAGGTTAAAATATGTCACGTGAAAACTCATTAAGTTAGTGAGTAAAAGTTTAGACAACTTGTTAAGTTAGTGTTATACACGTGGTGAAACTATAAGTTACGAATGTTATATTATATCATGTGAAGTGTACATGTTTAACTCATTAAGTTAACATAACTAAACGCATTGAGTTGCTATATTGAACACTAAGGCAACACATTAGGTTAGCGTTATAAACTTAAGTTGTTATTTTTTGCACATGGTAAAATTCTTATTATAAAAACATTTGTATATTACTGGTTCGTTAAGTTATTGTAACACAACGGAGATAGTTCGTTGAGTTATCCTTAACACAACGGAGTTAGTTCGTTGAGTTAGCTACAGTACTTGTCACGTGAATTGGCACATGAGAAACTCGTTAAGTTGAAAACGTTAAGTTATATATATACTTGTGTTACTCGTTTAGTTAACATTAAAGTAATGACTTCTTATTATACTTGATGAAAAATTTTGGACGAGAAAGTTTATTTTGCAGGAAATTTTTCAGAGATCCAGGATTGATGATTAAAGAAAATTCGAAATGTAAACGTGGGTCAGAACGTGTGTATTTCGATGAAAGAAAAAGAAAAGATGTGAAGAAGTGGAAAACTAGTAGTGATTAAACGTGGAGGATATGCATGAAATGAAGATACAGTACAAAAGGCATAGAATTCTTGCTGATCAAACTATCCCTGCACACCAAAAGAAAAATCTTTTCAGAGATCAAAAACACCTCTTCATGGAAAATCTCTCAGGTGGAAGAAAGTTCAGTGAAGCATAAAAAGACAAGATATTCGTCACTGAAGAATTGTTGAAGAAGAAAGATCTCAAACAGGGAGAAATGTTTTAAATTCCACAAATTAGTTTTCTCTGTTTGTAGTTATGAAATTGTTTAGATGATACATGGTATCGAGATATAATTGCATCTACAATTTCTGAGGAGAATTGAATTGTATATTGTAATTGAAACCTTGAATAAAAATGATTTTATGAAAACAGTGACTTAACTTGTTTTGAGTTTTAAAGTTTCAATTATATTTGAAAATATTGAGAAACACAATTCACCCCCCCTCTTGTGTAGCCATACAGTCCTACAGTTTATATCCCAAGCTTTGAAGTAAATCCATCCCAAAGTAGTGAGCAGATACCTGTAGAGGATTTGAATTTGGAAGTGGACATCGACACACCCATTGTTGGAAGTACACCAACGTCGACATCCACTACATCTTCTACAGGTAGAACACGTCAACATGTTGCAAGCTTAAATGATCGGATTGATTCATTAGAGTCAATCATATTGAAATTCGAAGAACGTAAACAAATGTATGATTATCCTCAATGCATCAAGAAGCTTAAAGAGATTGGATTTATGGAAGGCATAGAAATATGAGTGTATGCCATGTTGAAGTTTGAGAAACAAGTCACTCGAGAAAGCTTTCTAAAGGTAGAACCAGATTCAATGAAGGTTCAATGGCTAGAAATGGCCTTCATGAATTGGAAGAGAACGAGGACAATATGAAGATTTTTAGTTACATGCATGAACATCTAAAAATTAGAAAACTTTAATGTTTTCAAGACATTTCTACTATTGGAAGACTTTAATGTTTTAACTTTAATTATTTTAACTTTGAATGATTCATGAATGAAGACTTCTATTTGATGTTCATATATTTATAAATTTATTAATGTGTTTGAATGATGAATTGATTATTGAATAACGTTGTAATTTTTTTATTTTAATTTAAAATAAAAAATAAAAAATATCGATCCAATCGAATTTAAGCTTCGGTCAAACTAAAGGAAAAAATACCAAAAATAAAAAACATTGGTCTGACCGAAGGTGAGATTCGGTCAAACCAATGACACAATAAAAAATAAAAAAAACTTCGGTCTGACCAAAGTTGAGATACGGTTAGACCGACGAATAAAATAAAAAATGTAAAAAATAAAAAATATCGGTCCAACCGAATTTAAGCTTCGGTCAAACCGAAGGAAAAAATACTAAAAATAAAAAATATCGATCTGACCAAAGGTGAGATACGATCTAACCGAAGTGTCTTATTTTCTTTATTTTTTTTTCGGTTGGACCAAATCTTAACTTCGGTCCAACCGAAGTTTATTACTTTTTATATTTATTTTTTTGATTTTTTAAAATAAAAAATTAACATTAGGCCCCTTTTACTAAACTCGAACAGTTATCCATTACTATACATAAAACTCGAACAGTTATCCATTATCTATATAGAAAACTCGAACATTTATCATAACTCTTCTAGTTTTTCAAAGCTGCACATGAAAAACACGTGAAAACTTATAGCTTTTAAAACACATGTGCATAAATCATAACTATATGAGTTTATTATTTATTATATATATTTTTTGATTTTAAATTAAAATAAAAAATTAACATTAAGCCTTTTTACAGAACTCAAACAGTTATCCATTACTATACATAAAACTAAAACAGTTATCCATTATCTATATATAAAACTCGAATAGTTATCATAACTCTTCTAGTTTTTCAAAGATGCACATGAAAAACATGTGAAAACTTATAACTTTTGAAACGCGTGCATAAATCATAGCTATACGAGTTTATTAACAATAACCCTTCTAGTTTTTCATACACTTAATCTTAACTACACTACTTTTCACATAACCTTTTAAATTAATTCTTCTCGTCTTTCTTCCTTCTTCAACTCTACTTTAAGAATGAAATTTGCAATGTCTTCAATTCTTCCTATAAAATCATATAAGATATCTTTCCATGAAGCATATTTTATATAATAATTATCATATATCAATTTATGCATTATTTAATCATTTAAAATATATAAAATCATAAAAATCACAATTATCATACGTTCTTCATTAAATCACATATAATTGCAATTATAATCTATAAAATGGATAAATTATCATATAAAAAATGTAAACTTTGAAGTCTAAACATGCTACATCAGCATAATCTTATAAATAATGATCACTGTCTATTAAAAAATCGAGTTGGGTCTGGCTGGCTCGTAATGGCTCGACCCAATTGACACTTTTAGACTGAAGTCAAATTTCAAGCTGGGTCAAGCTACCTCAAAAAAATTATTTACACAATATTTTGATGTTTTGATACACCATATTTATTTAAGTACAAATAGTGAGGGTATAATCATCAAAAGATATAACATTAGTTAAAAAAAATAAAAATAAGAGTTGAGGCATTAGTAGTCCCAACCAAACGACTCCTGAAAGCTCCTTAAGAGTTGGAGTTAGAGTCAACACGTTTTCCAAAGTTAAGCATCTCCAACTCCTTAGGAGTTGAAATTGGTGCTACCAAACATTGGCATTGTGTGAATTTATCATTTGGAGTATGGCATATGTGTATGCTCATCGATTTATTAGACCTAAAGTTAGCATGTGTGAATTCTACAATTTAAAAGGTCATGACACAGTTGACTATTTGAAATTCAAATGTTTACAAGTGTCTAGATAAGAGCAACAAATGAATTATATCCAAAATAATAGAAATGATTATAACATGCCTATAGTTCATCCAGCCAATTGCCATTTCATGACTAGAAATGTGTTGAGAGAATGGGAAAATGAGGATAGGTGTGTTAGAGGGAAAAAATTTGACTACCTTGAACAAAGCTTAATTAGATTAGATCAACAACTTACTAGACTAGAAATTTACATGAATTATAATCAAGAAGTCAACTAATTAAACTATAATGAAAATCATTCTAAACCCAAGATAGATTATATTTATGAAACTAAGCAAAATTTGAAAAAATTTGACTAGAGAATAGACAAAATGAGACTAGATAATCTAGAAAGAAAGCTTAATTCACTTGATGAATTTACAATGAAAGTACAATATATTAAAAATCAACAAGAGACTATAATTGAAAATTCAAATCTTCAAAACATGCATAAATTAAAAAGCATCAAGACAAAAGAAAGTAAATGTGAAAAATAAGAAGGAATTACCGATAAAATAGAAATTAAGGAATGTAATTCAACAAAAAAATTTATAGATCCAACTCCTAAGAAAGATGTAGCTTTCGATTTCTAAGTTCTATAAGCTTGCAAAATGTCTGGAAGAGGTAGAGGACGTGGAAGTGGTAGACTTACAAAAGCTCAGAAGATAGAGTTAGAACTACAAGACATAGAAAGACAGATTCACGACTACCATGCACGGTACACATTTCCAATTCATGCATTAGAAAATATACAAAAATCTATACAAGATGAATGAAACTTTTGTTGGAAATTTATAAGAAATATTGTAGATACAAATTTTCGAACAAAGCAAACTAAGCTATCATGTTTGCAACTTTGGGCAAGAAACTTGTAACCAAACTTGTATGTTGCTAGCAGCTTAGGTATAGGTTCACAGCAAATGGGAATGCAACCAGTTAAAAGCTTTGGTAAGAAGTGGACAAAATTGATAGACAAAGCAAATGTAGAGTTATTAGATTTGTATTCAAGGTACACATTCTCTGAGTCTATTTTACTGGAAGTTAAAAATGCCATTGATAATACAAGAACTGATTTATGGAAGTATGGTTTTAGAAGTGAAGGAGAAAGAATGTTTCAATTAAAAATGATAGAAGTAGAAATGTTACATTTGTATGCTAAACAGTTACAAGAAAGGAAGGATGGAGTTGGACAATCTATAGCATAGGTACCACTCACAAGAGAAATTAAGGAAACACCAAAGCTTGTTATAGAAAAATTGCAGACATACAACTGAAATGAAGAAAGATTGAAAATATTGGGCTAATTGTAGGAGAGTTGAAAATTCTGAGATCGAGAGAAGAATCACTCAGAAATAGCAAATTATGTTTCATAGCAATAGCAAGAGAGCAAATTCCAGAAGGCATACTAATAGATTTCACACACTTAGGGCTAAAAGAGTATACATTAAGGTATTGTGTTGCTCTCACCTACAATATTTCATTTACTATGATGGAGAATTTTCCAAGTCGTACTACAGCCTATGCAAATATTTTGGGAACAAATGAAAATGTTTTTGAAAATCAACAAATTGCTTTTGAAAATGATGAAAATGTTTTTCATAATGAAGATCACTATGGAACAAACCTTGATAATGAATTTTACACTGATGATATGTTTGTTGATGAAGAAACTGAGTCACTGAATTTTGAACACATAGATTTATATGAGGAATGCACAGTTATCATTCCTTATAAATCCCAACAGGACTTAACTCAGTTTTTTTTGTTGTTTACAAGTTTTTGTTAATTATTGGTTAAAGTAGCTACAGGTTATTTATTTTTATCTAGTTTATATCTATGAAAGGCAACAATATGTTTATCAAGTTGAATACTATCTTACTGATGTCTCGATGGAAGATCAAATTGAATAGATTGAATATATCCCAAGGTAGTTGCTACCTTCAAATCTGCAATATCTAGTAATGATATTTGAAGAAGAATTACATGAACATAACTCTATAAGTACTGTAATCAGTTTTTATTTACTAATGAACAAGTTAATATTGTTGAGATTGTTGAGTTTTATGCTGAAAATTTTAATTCTGTTGAAATTCATGATGACATTTCTGATAATGCTGCTAATATTGGTACATCTATTGAAAATGTTGAAAGTTTTGATGATCTTATGGATACTGTTGAAAATGAAAATCTAGAGACTACTGACATCAGGAAAATTCCATATTCGAACCAAGATATTAATGACCCAACATTACTATGGTTTAGAGATATTTCCTGAATTGAAAATTTCAGAATTACTCTAAGTTCAATATTTTATATTCCAGACCTGTGAAATTCCATGACATGGGTGAAATTGGGAATATGTTTGAATTCCAAGGTTTATTGCAAATTCCTAGTCTACCTAGTATTGTATAATGTTAGAAATTGTATTTGCTTTTTATGCAAACCTTATAGTGATAAATGACATGCCAACAACCAAGATACAGGAAGATGACATCCCATTAACCATAGAATTAATTTTTCTAGTATTGGGACTTAGAAATGAAGGGGTTAAATTATCTGAAAGAAGGCAAGTTTATCAGTTAGGATGGGATGTACAATAGCTTGCTCGTGATCCAAGTTTACATGGTGAGTTAAGGATGTTAAATGACTTGAATGGCTGAGAAAGATTTATAGCAAAGATTTTACATGCTGTAAATTTTCAAAAAAAAAAATATTTTTATAGAGAACTTTTTTTTTTTTTTGGATCCTCAAACACTCAAACAACCTGGTGAACACAGTGATAACATGTGAGTCTCAATGAACACTCAAACGACTTGGTATGCACCAGGAGTATCCAATGAGGCGAAAGCTTGCAGGAGGGTTGCCCATAGGTACTGCATGAGAACTTCTCCAAGTCCATTGAGATTCTACTCCCACCCAAATACACTTAGCTCCAAAGGTCTTACGGGAGTGAGTGCTTGGTAGTAGGTGTAAATGCATCTATAATTTTTCAAAAATTTGATCATGAAGCAAAAGTGGGTAGATGTTGTTTATACGCAACCTATGCTATAATCAACAAAATACAGGTAAATTGGTGTAATATTTTTGTACATCACTTGAAAAACTTACCAAGCAAATTATTTTATGGTGATGCTATATTAAAAATTATGGCAAAAGTCAAGTTGATCTATCACCCTAGCCACAGAAAAAGATTAAGTCACGATCATTTTCTATTAAAGAACTACATAAATATCAGGAAAATGATTTACAATAGCATGTACAGTAGCAAGCATAGCCATAGGAACAACAACAGCAAGCATAGTAGTAGCAGTAGTAATCAGACCAAGGGCAACAACCACAACAACGATTTACAGATTTGGATCTAGAGATAGTTGATAGAGTTAACAAAGTTGTTGGGATCGAATGGTACACTAGAGTATCCTAGCAAGTTTTAATTACTTTTAAAAATTTCGAAAGCAGTTGGCACTAAGTAACCCTAATTAAGATAGTTCAATTTAACAATAAGCAAATGCAGTAACTAAAGAACATATTTTTGGGTGTTTGTGCACGATTCCCATCGAGAAAGTAAATGACAGGAATTACTGGAAATATTGGGAATTGGAAAAGTTGAGAAATGATAGGAGATGATAAGAAAGTTTACGTGTTTGTGAAGGTTAAGAAATAACAAGAAATGATAAGAAAGTTTGACATGTTTGTGCAAAATAGGAAATGAAATGATCGGAAATGACATGAAATTTTTTGGAGATTTTACATACTTCAAATAATTTTTAGTAATAAGGATTGGATGGAGTAAATAATAATAGTACAACTTTAAAGTAATATTTTAAATAATAGAATATATATTAATTATACTAAGTAATATAGTATAATATAAAATAGTACATAATTATTTTATCCAACTATAAATTTTTCATCACAAACATAATTCATTACATCATGTTCAACAAACAACATTTCAATTCCTTTCCCACATGGAATACATAATATGATCTCGTTTTCTATTAGCTATTCTTTTTCTTTGTTCTGCACTCATATTACTAGAACTTATACTTTCTTCGACAACATTATCAACAATTTCCTCAGACGTATCAACATTTATTTTGACTAATTCCTTTGATAGATCTTGAAGTAAGTCTTCTCGATCTACTCTTCTAATGAAATTGTGTACAAGAAAACATGCTAATATAATTTTGACTTGTGTTTGGAATGGATATGGCATATAACCTCGTAAAATAGCAAATCGATGTTTGATCACTCCAAACGTACGTTCAATTACATTCCTTAATTGAGAGTGTTTGTAATTAAAATTCTCTATTGCATTATTTGGAGCATGATTCTGATCATATTCTGATAAATGATATCGCACATCACGAAATGGAGAAATAAATTCAGGACGATTTGGAAAGCATGCGTCTACCAAATAAAACGTACCTACACAATGTACCATACTATTAAGTAATTTCAATAAACTAATATCTAAAATTATTAAATCTGTACACAATTATACTTATACCAGGTGGGACTTGAAGCTCATGAGGTCGAGAAATAGCATCTTGTAAGATCCTTGCATCTGCAATTGATCCTTCCCATCCTGCAAGTACATATGTAATTTCCATATCAAAGTTACAAGCTACTAAAACATTTTGTGTTAATGCTCCCTTCCTATTCCTATATCTTGCATTTTCTTCTCCATAAATTATTGCATTTACATGTGTACCATCAATAGCATCAATGCAATCCTACATTGAAAAATCAAATAGAATGTTAGTAATACAATGTCAACTTTTTAAACTTTGAATAAAATGAAATTCACATCTTAATTTAAAATATGGGAAGACATTCACATCATTCCGAATTCTACTATGTGTTGATGATGAAGGCTTCACTATAAGTAAATCTTGTATTCTACAGATAACATTTACAATCTCATTGAAATATGTGCTAATTGTCCAAGTGGAACGATGAAAACGCTCAGTGGTAACTCCATATCTTTGGTTTTGTCCAACTGTGACAAGAAAAATCGCTAGTTTCTCCTCAATAGTAACACCTCGACTATCTTCTACTACCTTTTGTCTTCTAAGTAATTCACAAAACTCTCGAAAAACATGTTGACTCAATCGATATATTTTTCGACAATGATATGCTTGGTGAGGTAGTGATAAGTCTAACAATCTCATGATATATCGTTGTCCTTCTCTACTATAGATACGTTCTGTTGCATTTGGAGTAACATCTGTAATATATTGTCCTACTAATCCACATGTTTGCAAAATGGACAATAGCAACCTACGTCGTCTTCTTCGTCTCCTTTCATCTCGTGCTACATTGTTTGCCATATGTAAAATGACCTGTACAAGTAGATGACATTTTAATAGTTAAATATTGTGTTTCATAAACTTAACCTACTAAACAGTTCAATACTCAAATATCAACATATAATGTAATAACCTGCCAAACAATTCAACACTCAAATATCAACATAACGTGTAATAATTTGTTAAACAATTCAACCACGACACACTTTTCAACTATTAGCATTCACCAATAGAAACATTCATAAATGAAATAAGCATTTCGGAAATAAGACATGACTTTCAAATTTGGGGAAAACATAATATAAAGACATGTTCACAACTTCTAAAGACAACTAATATAAAAACATAACACAACCAAGTGACTAGTCCTTCAAATTGTAGCGCAACCATTCAATCCGATCTTCATCAGTCTCTAGTGATAGGAAAATAGCTCTTTTCATCTCAATTTCTAACAGCTTAACCCCTGCGAGTTTTTCTCCCTTAGTAAGACCTTCCATTTTCATCAAGTAGGGGATGCATTCTTCTATTTCTCTTCTTAATTCAGACTTATTATGAGATGGTTCATCTTGTTGCACAAACTTTTTCACAAACCCACTTATTTCATTCATTGACTGTGCAATAGATTGAGAAGATTCTGCATGAGGTCAAGCTCTTTTTCATGCCTTTCTAAATGTCCGCTCCACATTACAAGGGCTAGGGCTTCCAGTGCCTTCTTCAAATTCAAGATTTGATGGAGGCAGTTGAGTACTAAAAACAGGAATGGGGTCTTCAGGTTCTGCAGTTCCCTTCTCTTGTGTTTCTTGTACATCTTGAGGAATTTGACTATTCACTCCAGTAGCCATATTGCCATCAAACACTATATATAAGTCATCATATATAGGACATGGCTTTCCTGCACATGATTTACATTCTGGATGTTGCTGCAAATAAAACATTTAAAAAAGTCCACTATTAGTAATAAGCTTTAGTGAAAATGTATTCTACGTAAGAAAATAAAATACTTATGTACTTGAACAAATTCATCCCATATTTCCTTCGGTATATCAGTATGACCACAAATATAATCCCACCCCCATCCACTTTGCTTTGCAATCTTTGTATAATTTTTATAGATGGTCCTTCAAGTTTTCATTCTACTTTCCACATTTTTCTTCTCAATATTGGCATTTGTTTGAGCATTATATTCAGCAATCACCTTTACCCATGTCTCCGCTCTAAGCTTACCATCTTGTTGTTTTGCATTTCCTTCTTTGATTTCTGCTGCTAATATACCTAAAAAAATTTCATCTTGTTTTGTGCTCCAGTTCATGTATTTCCTTCTCTCGGAGGTCATATTTCCTGTACTATGTTAAATAAAAAACATTTTAATGAATAACAAGAGAGAAAAATTTACAAAATTGAGCCTTCACACAAATAGTGGGAGTGGAACTTGAACTTCTAAGTATATGAAAAAGGGCATAATCTTCATGGCCAAATAGGAAATGTTGAAATGAATGGTCATTGAAGACCATTCAAGGAGGAGGGGAGAGACAGTCATCCCTTTTTCTCCTCCTTGCTGTAACTGTCGGAATAAATGATCGACAGTTACAAAGGATAGATAAGCGAGACACAAACTAGGCTTAAACACTCATAGAATAAATATCACCAGATCCTCTATAGACTTAGAATAAATAGTATAAATAATCTAAATGAAGATATGTGTATTGTTGCATATATGGTTGTTGGTAATTTGTTTCAGAATGACCACTTTAATGAGTCAAGTAAAAATTTGTTTCCCGCACAAGATGAGAATCCTGTTAAAAAATGGTGACCTCAACAAGTCAAGATCACAAGCATTAGCAATATTACAAGATCGAGGAGAGCCACTTATTGCAACTTCAACGATTCTGACTTTCCACACCTTTATTGATGCAGACTCCCATTCGTGACATAGAAGGGGGGTGAAAGGTCTGCAACTTTCTTCCAATTGCCTTAAGCTCCATTCACACAAACCTCTACCCAGATCCCTTAGTATGATCCCAGCACATCCGTGTAGTCTATGTCGTTTGATTACCAAGAACCCAATTCTCGATCTCAAACCTCACTCATGTAAACAATCCATCAATCCGATCAGATAAGGAAAACATTCATCAATGCACAATGCTCAGGAAACCCAATAATAGATCGGAGCTCAGTGTATACGTGCAAATCAGTAGGATTGGTATATAGCGTATAGGGGGAAATCACCGTCTGCGGTTGTCGAGTCGCGATGCGTCGAGATGAGCGGCGAATGAGCGTTGAATGAGCGTCGAGGCCGCGAGCGGCGATGTCGCAGGTGTTCTCCTCGATTTCGCCTGTTGTGCGGAAGGAGCGTCGGTGTTGCGCAGAAGGAGCGGTGAATGAGCGTCGAGGCCGCGAGCAACGAATGAGTGAGCGGCGATGTCGCGAGTGTTCTCAATCGCTTGTCGCGCGGAAGGAGCGTCGGTGTCGCGCGGAAGGAGCGGCGAAGGAGTGTCGGTGTCGCGAGGGTTTATTCTCGATGATTTCCCGACCTTACCGAGGGGGGGGGGGGGCTGAGAAATCATGAGACAACGAGTTATTTATATACAGGAAATGTTGGAAATTATTTTCCCAATATTTTTAAAATGCACAAACACATAAATCTTGAGAAATTATTTCGCAAGATTATCTTTCTTGACATTTCCTAACCTTTCCAAGATGCACAAACCCCCCCTTATAGTGGTTCCCCAAATGGGTAGTCCACTACTCAAGGCACCAACCTTGAGAATTCACTATATGTTTTTAAGGCTAAACACAAACCTAAGTCAAGTTGCTTTTACAGGCTAAGCAACAACCTTTACAAGTGTTGTTTTTCTCAAGCTCAACAACAAACCACACAAATGTTGTTTTTCAGGCTAAACAATAACTTTACACAAAGCACCAACTTTGTGTACTCAAGGCCTTAATCTTGAGCAAGTGAAGTCTCACACTTCACTCTCTTCACCAAGACCCTAACCTTGTGAAGGTTTACTCACAACACCCTTGTGAGTTAGGGTTTTTCAGAAATTCAGGAAACAGATTCAACACAGGAGTCCACGACTCAAATTGATTAAAAACACACTACAGAGAAACTCCCTGTTTGAAATGTTGATGACTGAATCCTCAAGAGTATTTCGGATGGATATGCATGACTTGATCTTCAATGATTATTGCAGAAAAATCTCTTTTGTTCTTCAATGGTTGCAGAATGTAAGCTTTCTCTCCTTGTGTTTTTTCTCTGTGTATCTTTTTTCTGTATTCTATAATTCAATTTTTCATTCTTCTCCAAATTCCTTAAGCTGGAAAGCACTCTAAATCTGTCAAATTGCTTGTAATTTGTAATCTTAAAATCAAATCTACAATCAGAATAATATCTTGCCAAAATAGTGAGATTTCATAAAATAGTAGTTGAAATTTTAAGTTATAGATCATTAGATTCTTTCAGTAAAATTGGAACCTTTCAGTTGAAACCCTTCGATGCTTAAAAGCATTTCGGATAGTTTCAAAAATGAAACCTTTCGAAGGACAAACTTAAATTATGTGGTGAAAACATAACACGTGTCCTATAAACAGTAGCATAAAACATTTAATTGAGAATAAAAATATCCGACAATTCAAATGGTATTTCAGATACTTTTAGCATGAAACCTTCCGATGCTTAAAAGTATTTCAGATAGTTTCAAATCAAGACACGTGTCCTTCTGGAAACAGTAAACGAAATACACTATAAGGCATTTAAAATGAAATTGTCCGGTACTTAAAATGAAACCTTCCAAAACAGACCACATTTTAGATACTTTCAAAAATCAAAACACTCTGAACGAATAAATCTGAAACTCACTGACAGTTAAAATATTTTTGGATACTTTCAAATGAAACTCTCCGAAAACATAGTGTGCAAGTGAAACTATCCAACTAACCTGGATTTTCGATGACTTTCAGTGAAACTCTTCGAAACTATACCTAATAAGAGTTGAAACCTTTCGAAACCTATTTTCGAAGGTTTACTGAATAAAAAACAGTTAGGCAAATTCAATTAAAATAGAGTAAGTGCTAAAAACATTTGACCTAATATTAAGCACTCGATTTTTCATCATCAAAATTAAACCTGTAAATAATGAACTAACAAAAGTTGGTGCAAAAATAGCTCAAAGAATTTCAGAAACTCTATTAGATATTGTTAGAAGACAGAGAGATTAATTGTGTGAATTATAATTCTGGAGTATATCTGTAAATGGATATGTGAAAAGTTGTATTGTTATTTGTTAACATGTTTTGAAAAGTCATATAGTTATCAATTAACGGTTTGAAAAAGTCAAAGAGTTATCTTTAAAAACTCGTATAGTTATCGTTTTTCTTTTCTCACATGTGTTTTAAATGACTTAAGTTCTTTACATGCATTCCATATGCGCTTTTAAAGAAATAGAAAAGTTAGGATAACTACTCGAGTTTTACATATGGATAGTAATAACCGTTCGAGTTTTACAAGTGACTAACATTATACGTTAAGTTAGTATAGGTCACGTACTTTGCAGGTGAAAAAAACTTGAAGAGTTATCAGAAGATAAGTGTTTTGAGTTTTTACAGGTGTTACAAGTGTAACTATTGGACTAAAACGGTGACTTAGACAAAAACACTATGATTCTCGACAAATCTAGAACAGGAGATTGTGGAAATCATGTAGAACGTGGAATGTGGTTAATTCAAAATTAAAAAGAACGTAGGATCATGGAAAAATGTCAATAGTGGATGAACGTACACCTCCAATTCGAAGACGATAAATAAGAGGTCCTGAGTTGCACTACAGAACATCCTTTTCAAAATATGCCTTCAACAATTCCCATATATTCTTTTAGAGTTTAGAGAGTCCAGAAATTCCACCACACCACACGAGATTTACTTGGAGAGCTTAAAAGTCCGAGGAATCAAAGCTGAAGATCTACGAAGCATCTAAAAGAGCAAGGCTCTAGTAGCTTAGGAAGAGCTTGGACCTAAAATACAGATAATTAATGTAAGGGTATTTAATTATAATCTTTTTCTCCTACCTCCCTATAGCGTCCAAGACCAGGCATCCATGCCTCAATATCAAACTTGCGATATGCAGGAGCTCCCAAATCCCCAGAAGCCACATCTATGGTCCTGCACCCGATCAATGTGGTTATCTCTATCTGTAGTCTGAAAAAACAAGTAAGCATGACATTGAAGCTTTAATTCATATACTTGAAATGAAGACCAAGGGGCTTGAACGGGTCCTCCTCAATGCCAATAACCTCCTCGTGATGGTGTATCACTATATATCCTCTGGTCGGCAAATGATGAACATCTCAAACTTGCTGAACTGGTGTACACGGTAGAGACCCCTACACAAGTATGCGGTAAAACCAACGAGTCTGTTTCCAAATTCCAATGTGCTGGTGTGAAGCTCACGGAAGATACAGTTGACGTAAGTTACATAAACAGTTTTAAGTCACCATATTTTGCATGTGTGTGTTGACTGACGGCAATATTTTCTTTATGGCTCAAACTTAAAGGATAATCATCTTAATATATTAAAGCTACGAAACATATATACGTGCTATAATTATTTAAAATGTAAGTCACGTTCGTGAATACGTTCCAAAAAATATAAAGTTAAAGAAAAACACATATAGCGATCGAACGTATCTTTTCATGAGCCGACGCGTTTCGTTTTCGCGGAGGGTTGCGTCGGTAGAAGAGGGAATCGGCCTGTCATTTATGAATAGGCGGGTAACGTCGAAGTTTCGTCATTTATAATTTGGCAGTTATTGTCAACTTCCAGTTAATTTTGGGATGTAATGCTTCACATTTGCAGGTCTTTGACCTGGGGGTGGGCATAGTGTGCCTATTTAGACCATGAATGACGGAGGAAACACTCCACAGCCACAATCTGTATCAGCGGAATGGCACCAGCTCTTCATGGAAGGGATCCCCTACGTGTTGTCTCGGTGGACGGCACTCCAAATGGCAGTCCAAAATGAGTGGGGTGGGAGGGATTCCAAGCAGAAGGCTGAGGATCATTTCATTTTTTTCTCAAACAAAAGGTAACTATGGATCCTATAGTTGTTCTCTTGTGGTTTTCCAATCTTGTCATTTTCTCTGGCTTCCAGCAACTCAATTTGCGGGGCTTCTTCCTTTTTTTGATCTTTTAGGTGTGTTGTACATTGACGATTTGGAAAATATGCTTGATGAGGAGATGGTTAGTTTGTTTAATGCTGAGTTTGATGATGGAAGCTTCGAGGAGGTAATGAGATATTTAATTTGGTGTTTCATCTTATTCGACATCTTTGCTTAAAAGTTAAAAGCACCGGATTTTTTGTTGCATATGCTTGCTCAAGATGATTTAATTTAGTTAGTTTCCCCTGTATTAGAAACGAGGGTGTTATGGCACAAATGTGTAATAAAAAACATATTAATGAATTATATTATGCATTAATATACCTAGTTTAATTCAAGATCACATCAATGGATAGTTATTATATAAAAGGGCAAATTCAGCGCACCAGACTTTCACCTATCAAATAGGATGAGGATTTCTGGTAAGAATTAGGCTTAGCAGTTGTCCCAATGTTAGATCAAGACGATAAGCTTTTTAGGCTGTAGAGTTATGGGTTCCTTCTCTCCACTTGCGTAAAAGAGTTTTGCAAGTGTTTAGTATCATTTGTTGATTTTCCTTGGAGAGGAATCGGTTGTACACAACATTTCATTAATAAATCAAAAGGTTGCATCTTAGGATTCAGACTCCTTACCTTCAACATCACAATGGAGCAATCATACCATTATATCCAGGTTTATCTGCAATGAACATTTATATTAAATAGTAGTTAATATTTAAACAATAAATAACATGATATTCAAAAATTTTAAATTTCACATTAACAACTTGTAAAAAACCAACAAGAGATTAAAATGATACAAAACCAAATTTGTTAGAAATATGAACTCATTATAACAAACATAAACATTTGAACGTAAACAAATATATGCTTATTTTTGTAACAAAACAAAAATAGGAATATTAACTTATGATTAACAAAAAATAAGAACTTATGCTTGTTCCATAACTAAAAGCAATATTATCAATATTATATATCATTCGATGTGTAATTGTCTAGATGCCTCAACCAGGATAGGTATTTCATGCCTAGCCTTTTTTCAAAATTGGATCTTCATTGGATGGAAAGCTCTCTCAACCTCACTAAACTCATATATTAATCTTTATGTGATTTTTGGTATAATTTAATTATTTGTAATATGATTTTTAAATTTTACATGCATTAAAATATTATAATTTTTTTTATGATTTTTCATTAAGCATATTATTTTTTTTACAAAGTTTCTTTATCAAGATCTGGAAGGAAAAAAAAAACTAAAGTACATGAGAACCCAAGAATTAGGTGGTGGAATCTAAAAAGGAAAAGAAAATGATATTTAGAAATAAATTGTTAAAAGAAGAATATGGAAAGTAGATGGAGAAGTAAATTAACTTTGGAATGAAATAACTACTTATATTAAAAATATTGCTATGAAAATTTTAGGATAGTCTTGTAGGATAACTCTACCAAGTAAAAAAAGTTGGTGGTAGAATGAAGACTTACAAAAGATGATAAAAGAAAAGAAAGAATGCTACAAAATCTATCGTAAATGTAGAAATGAGAAAATTTTAGAGAAGTATAAACTAGCAAAAAGGAATGCTAAGAAAATTATCGGTGATGTTAAAAAATAAGCCTATAAGGAATTATATGATAATTTAAACATAAAAAAGGAGAAAATAAAATATATAAATTAACTAAGGCTTGAGAAAGAAAATCTACATATTTAAGTCAAATGTTTTAAAGATGAGGACGGTAGAGTTCTAATAAAAAAATGAAATAAAAGATATGTAGGTGTTTTAGTAAATTTTTCAATAAATCTATCATAGAAAACTCTTACATGCAAAATTTGGGTAGTACCACAAAGGATACAAATTATAGTTATTTCAGAAGAATTAGCAGTTTGAATGTAGAAGAAGCTATTAAGAAATTGAAATATGAGAAAACTATTGGACTAGATAATATTCTTATTGAAATGTGGAGTTGTATGGGTGAAGTAGGGATTAGGTGGCCAACTAAGGTTTTTAATATAATTTTAAAGACAGAAGATGTTAGATGAATGAAGAAAGAGTTCTTTAATACTTATATTTAAGAATAAGAGAGGCATAATTTTTTTTAATAATTATCCAGGTGTTAAGTTGATAAGTCATACTATGAAACTATAGGAAAGAATAATTAAGCAAAGATTATAGCATGCAAGTAAAATCACAAAAAATCAATTTTGGTCTATGTTGGGTAGGTCAACAATAAAAGCTATTCATTTATTTAGACAATTAGCAGAAAATTTTAGATTTAAGAAAAAGGGCCTTCATATGGTTTTCATTGATTGAGAAAAAGCTTATGATAGAGTATTTAGAAACCTATTGTGATGGATTTTAGAAAGAAAAAGGCTACCTGTAGAATATATTGATATTATAAAAGACATACATGAAAGAACAATTACATGTTAAAACTATAGGAGGAGAAACTAAGCAATTTCCAATAGACATAGGCTTACACCAAGAATCCTCTCTAAATTCATACCTATTTGTCTTAGTTGGTTAAAATTACTAAGAAAATTCAAAGAGAAATATCTTAGTATATGCTATTTGTTGACAACATAATTTTAATTGATGAAAGTAAGGCAGAAATTAGTTTTAAAATATAATTATAGAGAAATATTTTAGAGTCTAAGGGATTTAGATTGAGTAGGTCAAAAACTAAAAATATAGAATGTAGGTTCACTAAAAATAGGAATAATAATGAAGGTATACACTTAGATGGCCATAAAATTCCTAAAAGTAAAACTTTAATGCTTAGGATATATAATAAATAGCAATGGTGAAATTATAGAAGATGTTATTCATAGACTTAAAATAAAAGGAATGAAGTAGAGAAATACGTCTATTGTTATATGATAGGAGGATACCCTTAAAATTAAAAGAAAATTTCTATAAAATTACTATTCATCTAGCTATGCTATATGACTACGCAAAGAGTCAATGTTGTTGAAAGGCATATGCTTAGATGGATGAGTGGCAATATTACTAGGACCATAAGCTAAAAACCGATTTTATTAGAAATAGAGTAAGTGTTGCATGAATTGATAATAAGAGAAAATCAACATAGATGGTTTAGTCATATCCTTAGGAGACTAAAGAAATGTACCAGTTAGAAAAAGAGAATTAATTAGTGTAGAAGAAACTAAAAAATTATAATAATGCCTAAAACTACTTGGTTAGGAATTGTGAGAAAAAAATTAAATTTATTTAATTTAACCAAAGATTTGACTATAGATAGAAATATATGGAAGAAAACAATTTATGTAGCCACCCTTATGTAGTGTGAAATTATGGCTCAAATTGTTGTTATACAAAATTTGTATATCAAAACTTGTTCTTCGTATTTTAATATTATTATGTTGGGCATAGCATTTAACATCTGATTTTGTTAGTATTATGCATATATTAAATATATTCTACAACAATATAATTAATTTGATTATGTATTTTATTGACAAATTCTATGAACCTTGATTTGCTTTTCTTATTTTGTGTAACTAAGATTTAATTTTGTAACATAGTTTATGCATACATATACAATTATACACATAAATAAATACACATACACACACATCTATCTTTGAATGTACGCATACCCTATTTGAAAATGTCACCTAAGCATTGTATAGGTGCCACCTAGCATCATTGTGTTCAAGGTGCCCTTGGCTGGGCACCTTGATGTCTTAACAAGTACAGTTGGATGCTTGTTGAATCTGGTTTATTAAAAGAAGGCTGGACATAATTTGCCTAGCATAAGAAAACCCTTAATAAGCATGATTACAAAATCCTGCTAGAAATGGAAAGACATTGTCTTTCTGGCAATCTCTACTTTTCACCTATAGTGAATGATGTGCTTTGATTTGATATATATTTTTAAAACTATAGTTGATTGATGGGCGTAGTGAAGAAGACCAGCCTGAATCATAAGTCCTGAAAATCTGACATTGTACCTTTTCTTTGGATAAATAGGTTTTATTTAATTACCAGTCATCAATTTGAATATAAATATTGTTCCCTGAACACAAGATTCCACATAACAATCTCTCTCTGTGATCCATTTTGACTTTAATCAATATGGTGCAACTGTGAAATACAAAGTTAAATGTTTTAAGAAATTGTGAATATAAGATGGAATGATGAGAACTTTTGTTATGGTTAGAGGTCTACTCATGCGTTATTTGGTGACCACACAACCAGACAACAATTGTGACAGCAATTGGTGCTTATATCTTGGGCAGGTTGCATATGAATTAATGTGTCTGCATGAGGAATGCCTTCAAGGCAAACACGAGTTACTTGAGAAGCTAAGGAGATCGACACCTGGAACAAGTGTGATTTTCCAAAGTAGACAGGTACTGCCAGGGATTATTTTTCCCAGTTTAGTATTTGTGTTAATCTTCCATGGGATTTTTAATATGATTTCGTCATATTCTGAGTGGCCGTGGGTAGCATCTTGAATATTTTTCGTGGGTCGGGGTATGTAATGTTTTATTAACGTTGCATATTTTGTTTTCACTTTTCGAGTGTGTTACATGTTATCCCATTGTATGTATTTTATGTGCATGTCACCGTGTAGCATGATACTGTGATATAGAGATGGACAATGATGTGGAATTAACCATACCTCATGCTGGTCCATACTTTTCATTGGATGGGAATTTTTTTCTTAAGGGCAATAGGAAGAGAAGATAGTAAACAAATTCTCCTTTGCCATTTTGTATAAGATGGTTAGGTGAATTGGATCTGGAAATTTAATTTACCCAAATGAAGACATTGACTGATAATTTTGTTTAAACATCAGCTTCAAAAAGAGATTTCTCTAAACATGCAACTTGGATGGATGAAGTCCAGCCTGATAATCATGCTTGCAAGGGCTAATATGTTGCTGTTCTTATAAATTCACAAATTTGTATAATTGGAAAACACACAGTTGCTTGTACTAAGCAACAGCTTTTTCGTTATTTTACAATAACTGAACAAATTCGTTTTGACTGAATGAAGCTTGTCAATTAACCTTTGGAGGTTAACAATGGGAATGATGTTGAGAGTTCAGACGATGAAGAGTCAAACATGATTGTTGATGATCCAAACCAAGAAAACATGGCCAGCATCTCTCACAGTCAACGGACATCCGTTGATGAAGGCTGGACCTTTGTTGCTCCTAGGAAGAACAGGGGCAGAAGGTCAAGTTAAAGCCTCCTGCACATCTGCTCGTTACAATTTCACTGATTGATTGTCTATCACCGTTCTGTATTGCTTTCGCAAAATTGGTGTATTCATAATCTTCAATATGAATTTTGCGAATGGTCATTAGGAAGTGCATTTCAGGCATATATGAATTGTGGCCATTAGTTGCCTATTTATGATTTACCATATTACGACAGCATTTCTAAAAAGTTTTTGAGCTTTTCTACCATGGTTTTTGATTTCTTTTCTCTCTAGTTATGTAAAAACACGATGGATTTTGAATGCATTCGGTGGATCGTCCTTTTATGGGATTTTATGATGAGTTTGTTGTGATTACTTGAGTGGTTATGGAAGATGTTATATACGCCCATTACTATGTTGTTTAGACATGATGCCTATCAAATTTCATTGATTTATAGCAAAAGTCATAACCCAATGGTGGCCATGCATTACGTTCATGGAGTTGCAGCAAATAAAGACAGATGCACCTGATGTGTGACAAAATGTCATCTGATCTTCTCATGCTGGTTTAAATTCTTGCAAGATCTGGCTGCAATATCTTCTTCCATGTTTTCTATCTTTATTTAATCTAATATTGTGGGTAAGGTAGAGAAACTTGATTTGTCGGTATTTCTTGCATTAAAAATGTGCGATTGTTGACTTCTACAGTAATTTCTTTCTTTTACCATAAATGCTGATGATATATTGTTTCTTCTTCTTCTTCAAGATTCCAGATTTTCTGAGAGGCCTTGATTGGTTTGAGCTGGCCACCATGTTTTGATACAACTACTAAAGCATCCCTCGGGATGTCCGGCCTCCATAACCTTGTGTCCTCCTTTCCCGCAAAGATCTCAACCAAGCCATGTCTCACCAAGAATGGGGGTTCGATGACCTCGCCATCTTGCACCCAACACCATATATAGAGAAGATCATCAGGGCTCCAGGAGCATACGACGCTGACAATTCATGAGGCTCCTCGTACACTACCTCAAAACAGTCGTTTGAAGATCAGGCGACAGCACGGGGGATTGATGATCTTCTACTTGTTGAAGGATGTCATCTACTCAAGGAATTCCCTAAGAGCATCACTAGTTTACAGAATCTCATGTTACTAGATAACAGGAATGTTTGGGATCCAATAGAAATGCCAAAAGGATTGGGAAGAATGAAAAAACTTGAAAAGTTAATATTTAAAGTGGCAGAAAATGAGAATGAAGCAAAGCTAGGAGAAATTCGAAGTTTGAATTTGTTGAGGCATCTTGAAATAGACAATTTGCAACAAAACCAATCTTTGGAGGAGGCCAGGTCAGTGGAACTTGTGAGAAAGAATCATCTTCAAAAGTTACGTCTTCATTGGAAGCATAAAAGAAATGTTAGTGACGAGGACAGTGATAGAGTCACAGAGGTCTTTGAGGAGCTTCGTCCTCCTTCTAGCTTGTTGGACCTTCATGTTGAAAATTTCTATGGCTATATATCTTCCGAATTGGTTGTCACGTCCAAATGACGTTTCTCTAAATAATCTTGTATTTTTGTATATTGATGGTTGTAAACACTGTCAACAACTTCCTGGATTTGGAAAGTTGCCCCAACTTGAAATTCTTAGAATTTATGAAGCATCAAGCATTCAGAATTAACTAGGTTGAGGAGACAGATCACCTATTTTCGTCGTCCATTCGCCAAGTTGGAAAGAATTTTTCAGAATTAAAAGAATGACACTGGGGTGGAGCAAAGAATGATGAGGATGGAAGAACATACATACATGTATGTATCGCTCGCGTGCTGGAAGAATAAATATATATTGATCGTCATTTTCCGTGCTCTCCTCAGTTTCTCCCTCCAAATTAATATTTCGCTTGTATTAATGAATCGTTTTGCACTTGAATGGTTGTGGTACTGTCTGTTTCAACTATTGTGCTAGTAAGCAACTAAAAGGAGCAAGTAAGAAAAAGGTAGAAAAGAGTGTACAAGTATTAAAGATTATCGACATTGGTGCATTCAGGGAGATTTCTGAAGAATTATTACAACAGCTACCTTTTGATTTAGAAAAAAAAAAAGGTTTCTACTGATTTCCATGTTCTTTCTGAATCTTCAATTTTGCTTTTATAAGAAAAATAATTGTCTTTAAAAGCTTTGTTTTATGTGTTTTTCTCTAGTACCTAATCTGTTTTGTTAAGAAAAAGACCAACTTCATCGGGTTGTGGTAATAAGAAGTGTGTTTTTGGGATAAAATACACGGATAGGGTTTTGTGTTAAGTCCTAAGAAAAACACAAAGTTGAGGTTTTTGTGTTGAGCCTCGATTTAAAAACACAAAGTGTAATAGATTGAATGCTAAACCTGCAAAAGCATTTGGAAAATCTTAAGTTCGGACTTGAGGAGTATACTACTCATTATAGAGGAACCAATATAAATTCTTGGTGTTCACTGTTATTCATTTGATATTTTATTTGTCATCTAAGAATTTTGGTTTTGAATTAGTCATTAAATACATTGAACTAGTTTTAAGTCTTTGAAGTGATAATTTACTTCAAAAGGGTTTGATTTAGTTTTAAATAATTAAGTTAAATAATTCTTGGGCTTCTCCTGGATTAGAGTTTGTAATTATAAATTTAGTTATAATTTTCTAATTTTCATCCGTTATTCACACATGTCCACGCATTGCATTTCACATGCATGATGTCCCTTAATTTAAATCTAAGGAAGAAAAGGTAAGTTAGATAAGTTCACGCATCATAACTCATATTGCCTTTAATTTTTCACATATTACATACATTCTTGTGTTTCATGCATTGTGTACTCATATGCATGTTGTACTTGCTAGCTCGTAGATCGATAGCATCGTTGTTAGCCACGCCACTTGATCGACGTCATGCCCTGACTTACTACAATTAGGCTCATTTATTCTAGACTCATCTAAGGTTCATCCTTATTTCACACAAAAATGAGGGATCTTATACACGATTATCTTCAAGACTCCTATTTCTCTTCATCTTAAGCCCAATAGCCTGTTCTCCTTTGGGCTTATTAGTCGAACCTCTCCCCTCATCCTGTATAACTAGATGCACTTACATTAAACACACACACTAGCACCTATCAGGCATGTAAGAGATCAACACTTGGTTAGGTATATGGGGTGCCTATCACCTTCCTTACATGTAACCAGAAAACTTACCCAGAACTCTCTAGTTAAACATGCTAACATTATCTCTCTTGTTAAGTACAAATGTCACTTGTATACATCACACTACATTGCATCCTAAGGTTTTCTTAATTTACTCTTCTAATAGACTAAGTGGCAACTCATTTTTCTAAGACGTGAAAATTCTCTAACATCGAGTTAGGTGTTGGTCAGTTCTCGTTCTATTGGTGGCAATGTCATAGCATACTAAATTTATTACTGTTAAGAATTTACCTATTAATTTTGGTGCTAGTGAATATCTTGAAGAATATATTTCACAAGCATATTGTTCACAATTTAAACATGTTTCTAAGAATACAACTAGAAAAGGTATATTGTTGTTGTTTATGATAAACTTAAAATAGAATTAATTAATGTAATGGGTAGTATAAGTACTTTAATAGCATGTACTTCTGGTATTTGGGAGGATAGATTTAAAAATAGATATATTGCTATAACTACACATTTTATTGATCAAAATTGGACTTTACAAAAAAGATTAATAGGATTTAGAAGAATAACTCATTCCCCTAATGTTAATGATATCTTTTCACATATTGTAGAAGCTTTTGAAATTTTTGGAATTAAAGACAAAATAGATAGTATTACTTTTGATAATACTTCTAATAATAGTGCAACTATTCCCATGTTTAGAAATAAATTAAATCCACCATATGGTTTTTCTTTAATTCACCAAAAATGTATATATCACATAATTAATTTTATAGTTCAAATTGGTATAGAAGAAATAAAACGTTTTGTTGATAATATTAAAAGTGCAATAGCTTATATTAATAGTGGAGATAAATGTCAAAAAGAAGAGGATGCATGTGATTTGTCTTCTCACATAAAACATTTACTATAGATGTACCTTATAAATAAAATTCTTTATATTTAATGTTGACAAATTGTTACCCTTATAATGAAGCAATAAAAACTTATTATAATGATAGAATTAGTAATAATATAGCTCAGAATCGTCTCGAAAAGAAGTCGCTACCTAATCTATTGGAGGGAAAAACTAACAAAACATTAAATACAATGCAATGAAGATGCATGTGAAATGACATCCATGCCTTAAAGGAATAAGGCACATTAGATACTTAAATAGGTACTAAGTGTATTGGATGTAGGTACATCTCTTAGTGTATAACATAAGAAGGGAAAATTAGGTCTTTGAACCTAGAGAAGAATAGGCGAGAGGGCTTAGGAAGAAAAGAACTAACAGTTTAGAAGATAGTCATGTAAGACATTCTTCACTCGTGTAGGGAGTAGAAATAGACACTAAGTAGACCTAGATTATATGAGCCTAATTTTAATAGGTCAGGACAAAACATCGATCAAGTAATGCAATTGAGCACACTACCATCGAACAGTGACCAAACCAACGAATCATGCATGAGGATGCAAGACTCAAACTAGTAGGATGCAATGCATGCAACGATTTTATTCAATCCTACCTAAGGTTGTGCATCTCTTTAGATTGTCCATCATTATGGGAGTTTTTTAAACGTTTCATATTCCACGAATAAAAATTTACTAGTTGTATGTCTCCCTCACACTACTCGATCACTCTTCTCTCTTCCCACGCACTTATTCTAATATTCTTCGCTTCATGTTCACTTGATCGTACGGTCGGTGTTTTCTTCAAAAGTGGAGTCTTTCTATGTATATAAATCTGGAAGCAAGTGCAAAGTCTCGAGAAACTTAAAAAATGTGAGAAATTTCTGGAAAAGAAAGAGAACATGGGAATTGATGAACTTCAGAAAAGAAGGAAGAGAAGACTGATGTTGGACTTACGACCATAAACATGCACCCCATATATTTGATCGTCGACGGTTCTTCATCTTTGACGGTATGCATTCGAAATCTCATAACTATGAAGGAACTTCGCGTCCCTCGACCGAAAATCGAGAAGCATCGTTTTAGAAAAGCTGGTGCTCGAAGATCCACCGAAATCGATTAAACCACAAGCTCGTCTGTTGGGAGCCTACAGAGGAGTGCAACCACAGCGTTTACCTCTATTGCAAGAAGTGCAACGACAACGTTTACCTCCGCATTTATTGCTTTGGAGACGGCTGTTGGAAGCCCACAAAGACGGTGACATTCGGTTCTAGAGCAATCAAGGACGAAAGCCCTATCGTCATAGGCAACACAGTCTATCTTGTGTCGGATTGCAACTCGCACATCCTTTCAGATCCCTACATCGTCGTCATCAACGTTGAAGAAGAGACCGCTAAAATGCTCCCACTGCCGCCTCTTGTTGGAGGGATGAGGAGCCTCACGTCCTTGGATGACGTTATGGAGATCACAGTGTGGTGGGGTAAGAGGAGATCATAATCGCCATCACTATGTTTCACATGATGGTACGCGTTGGAGATGACGTTTTGCATATGGACGATGGAAGACCATAGGAGGTGACGTTGGAACACAAACTACGTGGAGGTGAAGATGAGTTTACAATCATTGACAACCGCATCCATCGGAAGGTTAACGTTGATCAACGAGAACATGCTGGTGCTCACCGTTGACGATGTCATCCTCGTTCACAAGTTAGATCAACGTGAACCTTACGATAGACGCCGTTGTCGATGGTTGTAAACTCATCTTCACCTCCACGTAGTTTGTGTTCCGACATCATCTTTCATGGTCTTCCATCGTCCATATGCGAAACGTCATCTCCAACGTGTATCAAATCATGTCAAACGTATGATGATGGTCTCCTCCTACCTCACTATACTGTGATCTCCATAACGTCATGAAATTTCGATAGTTTATTTTTGTAAACTTTTTGGTTTGAAGAATTTAAACTTGCTGTTACCTACAACTCAGAAGATTGTGAAAAAGAATATGAACTATCGTCATCAGCAATGAGGACAATAGCAATAAGTAGGCCGTAGCATAGTGGTTGCATGCCAATCACACAAGATTGAAGCCTATAGTGAAGTTTGAGTTGGGTTTCTTTTTAAGCAAGAATTCGAACCTGTAACTTAAAGATTAAAGATAAACCTCCTAACTACTTAGAATGAACAATGACACTCAGCTCACATAACTAATTTCCATTAGCAGGTCAATTTGAGAATGGTCATTCCTATAGCACACAACATTTGGTACATCTTCAAATCTAGGTTATAGTTTCAATTTATAATTCAATATAATATAAGTTACATTTTTTCTCCTGATTTTTTTAATTCATTTTTTCTAAGATAATCACCAAGATATAAATATTAATCAAATTATTATTCAATATATCTAATATTACATTTAAATACAAGCTAAGTTACATTTCAAAGCATTAAAATTCAGGTTATATTTAATTACAATCTAGTTTGGGATGCTAGTGCCAAGAAATCCAAGACTTTTGTGAACTTTAACCATGTGGTATGCACTTTCAAGCTGCAACTCAACAAGCATTCAAAAGAAGAAAAACATCCAAACGGCCCTGGACAGCGCAAACAAGAAATGGAAGAAGAAGTTTATGAAAAAGGATTCTGATGAATTTACAGAAAAGGAGGAGCCGTCATCTTGTAAGAAGTTGTGTCAAAGGAAAAACTATCCCCCATGTAAGCACTGCAATAAGAAGGGTCATCATCCTTTAAATTGCTGGAGAAGGCTGGATGCCCATTGTTCCAAATGTGATCAGCTTGGACATGGAGCTGTTGTCTGCAAAGCCAACAAGGCTCAAGCTGAAGATTCATCACAGAAAAAGGTTCGGGGTGATAAGGAAGATGAGCATCTGTGGATTATTCTTCAAATTCATCACCTCATGCTGAAAATTGGTTAGTGGATTCTGGTTGCACTAACCATATGACATTTGATAGAAGTCCTTTTGTCAACCTATCTATCTCCTACTGATATTACACAAGTAAGGATAGGAAATGGAGAAATGCTACCTGCTGTAGGAAAAGGCATTGTATCTTTTACCACGTCAACTGGGGAAAGGTGTCCTATCAGATGTATTGCTTGTGCCAAGCATTGATCAAAATCTGATCAGTGTTGGTCGATTGTTGGAGAATACTGCATTTTGAAGATAATTGATCGACGGATGTTTACAGTTAAAATGGCAATGGCTCGTCGAAGTTTTTTGTTAAGTCTGGCGAAGTCAGCCTCCACTCTATTTCAGATCAGTGGCACAGACGATTGGGGCATTGTAGTTCAGAAAGGTTGAAGTTGCTGGTAAAACTGTACAACAATCAGAAATTTTCTCGTAGCTCGTGGCCGGTTCCACCATGTCCCCTGACAAATACAGGGGTTGAAATCCCCTAATATCCTCCCTTTACCACATCATGGGGGGTTCTACAGACTCCAGTTCAAAATACAGATTCAGAAAGTAACGAAGAATTTGTCGCTGTCAGAGGAACAAGATCTTTAGAGGAAATTTATGCTCAAGCAAAGTGTAGATAATAATAATAACGTTGAGACGGTGAAGATAGAATACGTACGTTCGAGAGACCGCGTGGAGGAGTAGTTGAGGAGCTCCGACCGAGAGCTATTGCGTGAAGGGAGCTCCATACATCTGTGATCAACCGTGCGAGGATATTAATCGCGAACTTTGCTTGTCCGTGCCTGTACGCGTGAGGGAAGAAGGGGAGGCACGATTTCAGTAAAGAATAGGAGAAGAAGAAGAAAACAGAAAAGGGGGATAAAGGAAAATAGGGAATAATATTGGGTTTTTGCAATTTTCCCCTCTTAGTAAGTCTTTCTTCCTTTAGTCCAAAAAAATATAGCTTTATTTGAGATTTATGCATGATTTTGGTAATTATGGTGATTTATGTAATTATATTCGTAATTACTTGCCATTAATGTCATGCATTTTAGAATAATGTATGGTTATACTTAATAGTGGTACGCATTTCAAATTCGTGAGCATAAGCACATTTATATTGATTATGGCATAATTATGTGTTTATGCCAATATTGAGATTTTACATAACTTCTTGAGATTAGTGCATATCACAGACTTTGCAGCAAATAATAGGAATTTGTGATTATTTTGCATGACGTGGATATTTGCCATTGACCATGGAACGTTTATTTATGTTGCATGTGATTATTTGACATTAAGGCAAGTACCGTAGATTGCATGCTTTATATTTTGCCCTAAGTTGATAACGTAGCCTTCCTTTTTACATGCACAACATGATATTTATTTTATTTTGGACTTACGGTAGATTGACTTTGTCGGACTTTAGCTCACATGTTGTCGTTGTTGTTGCTTTTAGGACACTTGGTAGATACTTCGAGTGAACCGTTTATTGCTTTCAGAAGGACACGTGTCGTAACCTTAGTACATATGATGACTTAAGTTATCCTTTAGAAGGTTTCAAACGAAACTATCTGAAATGCTCATCAGAGAGTTAGTTACATTCTGCAAGTATTCAAAATACCCTTTTTACCATTGGATAGTTTATTTTAAAGGATTATTTATTTTCTTCTATTGTTTATAGAAGGACATGTGTCTTAATTTGAACACATTACTTAAGTTCATCCTTTGGAAGGCTTTGTTTTAAACCATCCGAAATGTTTTTGACCATCGAAAGGTTTCAACATAAAGGTTTCGATTTTCTAAAAGTATTCGATGATTTTGAAATGAAGACTCTACTACTGTTATATGCTATCTCATTGTTTTAGCAAGACATCATTTTGATTGCAGATATGATTTGATGATTATTGATCATTACTGGAAACAGATTGACACACAAGGAATTTAACAAATTCAGAGTACTTTCCAAATTAAGAATTCTCAAAGGAAAATAGAAAAACCAGATTTACAGATTATAGAACATACAGAACACATAGAAGGAGAAAAAGATTTTACACAACTCTACAAACAACTGAAAGATTTTTTTTACAACGTCTACTAAAGATCCAACCTTACAGATTGTTCTAGAATTCTCCCTGAGTTTCAGCAATCGACTTCATTATAGGAGTTTTTCTATTGTGTGGTTTAATCAATTTGAGTCATAGACTCCTGAGCTTAATCATGTTTCTTAAACTTCTGAAAAACCCTAACTCACAAGGGTGTTGAGTAAACCTTCGCTAGGTTAGGGGCCTTGGTGAAGAGAGTGAAGTGTGAGATTTCACTTAGCTTAAGATTTGAGTCTTGAGTACACAAAGTTGGTGCTTTGTGTAAGGTTGTTGTTTAACCTGAAAAAAATATTTGTAGGGTTGTTTAGCTTGTGAAAAACAACATTAGTAAGGTTATTGCTTAGCTTGCAAAAGCAACTTGACTAAGGCTATTTTTTATTTTTTATTTTCCGTTGATTTCAACCTAGCTCGAATTAGCCCGTGGGCCAGCCCAAGCCCAGCCTGAATCGACCCACGGGCCAGCCCAGCCCGGCATGAATAGGCTTGCGGGCCAGCCTGGCCCGCGGGCTGATTTTCTAATCTATTGTAGCCCAGCCCGGCCCGATTTAAAAAATAGGCCGGGCCCGACTAGGCTGGCCCGCAATGGCCCGGCCCAATTGACACCTCTAATGAAACATAAATATATAAAAGATCAAATGTAAGTGTAAATTACCAAAATATTTGAAATATTTTAAAAGATATGGAGTACTCTTAGATAAGAGTTTAAACTCTCTACAATACTTTTAAATTTTGTTTGTTGTTTATATTTATAAAAAGGCCGGGCGGGTAAAACGGATCCAGCACCCAAACTTCGACCGGAATCCCCAAATATGCGTCGGCTCCGGTAAACCAATATGAACCACTAAATATGACTTGTGAGCCATGTGCTTCAACCAATATTAATTTATAAACTTTCAAGTCTTTAAGTCAAGTGAAATTATTTTTTAGTTTGACGTCAAAGAGAGATTTGTGCCATTCGTTTGTGATATTTCAAAAATTTAGAAAATAAATAAAGATTTCTGTGTAGGGGACTTCTTCTCCTGTCAACTTTCACTGAAATTTGTCGGAAATTGCAGTAGGAAACTTCTGAGCTTTGAATTTTAAAGCCGGTAATTAAGAAAGAAAGGATGTATAATTTCCATCCCTGCATTTCATCGAACTTTCAGAAGTTAAGAAGCTCAATACTTGTGTCAACATCATAATTTTTGTTTCTTGTAGAACGTATTTCTTTTGCTCTTTCGAAACTGATAAGAAAATATCATTAAGGAATGAATATGAAACCACACAATTTTCACCGACTTAACTGATCGGAGTTGGTTGTAGAAGATATTTCTGCTGCCTGCCATCATTAATTCTTAGCACAAGGGTACAATGGTAGTAGCTATACATTACCCTCATGAATTCTCTTAATCAAGATCGAGCTATCATTTTTCAGAATGAAGGCTTCGACTCTCCAAAAAAAGGAAAACAGGGAGAGACATATTCAAGAAGAGATGTTTGTGGAATCATCAATCTGGCACCAATGTCTATTGTAAAACCACATGGAACCAGCAAGCACTGCATTGCCATCTTGATTCCGGTTCCAGGCAAAGTATGCATGGGTTCGATTCTTTATGCATGACCAAAGCTCGCCTCTCAAAAGGCTGAATAATCTGGCTGTGGCTCTATGAACCTGAATGAGAGAAAGTACGTAATTATGCCAAGAACATGAGCAAGAAATCCAAATATGAAAAGAAGAACTTAGGCAGAGATGGAATTCTAAGATCTCGTTCATACTCATTGGCTAAGCCCTCAATGTTTCCTCCATCACCACCAATGGTGATGTACATTGGGGCGGACCGATTGGGTGCTGGAGTGCACTGCCTCTGTAGGATGTTGTACTCCACATTTGAAATTCGATCCTACCATGATAACATTGAAGAGCAAACGACCTCATGAGCATTTTACTCTCTTCCAATAGTGATGTTTCATCGTGGAGTTCAAATAGCGTGTAAACAATCATAATAAGCAATGCATGATCATTGTTAAAGCACACGACCATCATTCTTATCATCATTCTGTGCCTTAATCTATGTGAAGAATTACCTTTTCTTGAAGTTGAATTCATTTTTTATGATGTTATGAATCTTGATAACAATTACTCTTAAAGGTAAGTGTTAGAGGTATGCACTAAAAATAGTGTTATCGATAAGTGCTACTGATAAAAAGGATCGATAAATATATAGACTCAGTCTCTTGCATATAAAGAGATTTTCATTCTAGTCATTAACAACCATCACTTATTATTATTCTTTTTCCTCTTAATAAAGTACTGGAGGAAGGCTAGGACTTAGGAGATCCACAACCTTAGCCGCCACCACCACTTCTTCTTTCACCATTACCGGTCTTTAGGAGAGCAACAACATTTGTCATTTGTTAGATATATATATAAGTAATAGTTTGATTTAACTTAGATATATAATTATATATATATATATATTGGATACTCTTTGATATTTTTGTATCCTCATATCTAAGGTATTTGATTTTATTTTAGATACTTTTTATTTTGTATCTAAAATTAATTTGATTTTTTCAATACTTATATATATATATATATTTAAGATATTCGTTTTCATTTTAGATACCTCTTTTTTTAATTTTTGTATCCAAAACATTTTGATTTTTTAAACACTTAGATATTTTTACATCTTTATACCTAAGATATTTGATTTTTTTATCTATTTTTATTTTAGTTCTAGCTGATTTGGTTTATATTTGTTTATTTATTTACTTTGGTTTCGGTTTGACTGAAACTTCTGTTTGTTTTTATTTTATTTTATTCTTTGGTTCGGTCGAGCTGAGGGAAAGATTCGGTTCGACCGACCTTTTGTTTGTTTTTTTATCTTTATACTTCGGTCTAGCCGATGGCATCTTCGGTCTAACGCAACCTTTGTTTTATTTATTTATTTTTGTTTCGGTTCGACCAAAACTTTTGTTTTTTTATTTATTTTGAGGCTTCAATCTAACCGAATATCTACTTCGGTTCAACCGTGAAAGAGACTTTTTTTTTATTTTCATTTCGGTCGAGCTGAAGGAAAATGTCGGTTCGACCGAAACTCCTCATATATATATATATTAATAATAATATTATATATTTTTTTTTAATTCTTTTTTTTCTTTTTAGGTTCATTTGTAAGTTTTAGCTAATTTTAAACTTAGATATCCAGGTCTTACACCTAAGTTATGATTTGTTAAATGTGAAACATTTGTTTTTGTTTCTTACATCTAAGTTTTAAGCTTAAATATTTTTAAACTTAGATATACATATTTTCTCTAAGTTACCATTTAATTGAGACGTTCTTATATATTTTATCTACATTCAAAAACCTTTCTTTTAACTTTGATATTGCTATACCTAAGTTACAATTCAATTAAAATTTTTCTTTTAACTTAGATATTTTTATGTTTTATCTAAGTTATAATTTCATTTAATAAAATTTTTCTTTTAACTTAGATATTTTTATTTTTTATCTAAGTTATAATTTCATTTAATTAATTTAATCTTTTTCTTTTAACTTAGATATTTTTATATTTTATCTAAGTTCTAATTTCATTCAATTACTTTTTTTAAAATTTTTTTCCTTTTAACTTAGATATTTTTATATTTTATCTAAGTTATACTTTCATTTAACTTTTAAGCTTACATATCTGTGCCTTGTATCGAAGTTATGATTTCCTTGTGTCAAGTCAATAACTGTTTGAATGAATTTTCCAAAATCCGTCAAATCAATAACTGTCTGTCAACATTAACGTTTATCACGGAATAAACAAACCTGTGACTGACGGAATAGCCCATTACGGGCCCATTTGACACCTCTATATTTATTGCCAGTAAAGTTTTTTGATCTAATCCTCCCACATTTTATTGCCTTTAAATAGATTTTTGTGTCATGAATACATCAGGGATTTTCTTTAAAAAAATAGAAAAATTGGAGAATGTTGACATCTTTTTTCAAAAAATATCCGTTTAGGGTTTATGAATGATGGTGCCATAATTTAACGGCGGAGATCGCATCCCCAAGCTTCTCCCACCCTTCCGGTGCCTCAATCGCTTGCGCTACCTCAGTCCCTTCACCTGCAGCTGCCTCCCTTGCCTTCGATCGTCGGCCTCCTCGCAATCGAAGTATCATAGTCCGTCACTGTGTCCGTCGTCTCCAATCGTTCGCTGCTGCGTCTGTCGCCTCCAATCGTCCGCCGCTTCCTAGAACATTGTATTGGTAAGGAAAAGAGAAAGATTAATTCATAAACATATAATGTCAGTTTCACTTTAAAGGAGATCCTGGGTGAGCTTCTACTGATCGCGCGAATGCGTCGTCCGTTCAGCCGACAGGTGAGTCCGTCCGATGGGTGAAGGGGCTACTCACGTGGAGTGGAGACGGCACTGATCTCCGATCTTCTTCCCCTATTCAGGCGTGCGTGAGAGGGAGATGGGTGCTGACCTCTCTGTGCTTATGCAGGTAGGTGTCCGGCTGTGCGTGGGAGAGAGGGGTGAAGCTCTGCTGGATTTCAGTGGAAGAAGGGTGACTTCTGGTTGTTTGCAGTGAAGGAGAAAGGAGAGAAATTTAGTGCAAATTTGTGATTTTGCCCCTATAGTAAGTTTTCCTCCCAATTAGTCCAAAAATAGTATTTTCATTGATTATTGCATATTATTGTTTACTATTGCATATTATGGTTCGTTACGTGCATTTTCCTTGAATTATTGCATATCGTGGTGAAGTTCAGTTGATATTAGATGTTGTGCATAATGACTAATTAATGGGAAGGTTATTGTGTTGTATATGCATGTGCATTATTTTATTTATGTGGAGTAAATTATGTTTGGGTATTCTGTGTCTGAATTCTTAGGAGATTCTCAAATTTATAAAGTTAGGTGCATTTATTTTTAGGATTGTCTAGTTGTGATGCATTTTGGCAAATATGGCATCTTCTAGATGTGACTTGTGCAGATTCACTTATTTTATTTTGAAAATAGTAGCATGCATGCATGTTGGAATAATTATAAAATGACTATGACATAGATGTGGCTATGAGGAGTTAAATTGTGATATTATGTGCATGATTGACAAATTGAGATGACTAGTCAATACTTGTTGGGCTTTTAACTCACCTTTTCTGTGGTTGTTTTCTTTAGGTTTTGAAGAGTGATTTCTTGGGCTGGGAGAGCATGGAAGGGCATTATAGATAGTTGTTCAGGTTGCTTGTAGTTGAACTCTTTCCTTAGATGTGTATTTGGAGACATATATTTATATGTGTGTGAGATGTAAATGTTGAAACCTTTTGTGGTTGGATTTATTATGGGCTGAATTATTTTGTTAAATTATGTTTATATATGGATGTAGTTTTTTTGGTTATTAAATTTGTTATAAGTGTCTAGCTTTGTAATATTAGGAGGAGGTTTTTTACATTGTTCTTTTTTTAACGTGATTTTCCTTTTTAATATTGTGATAATTGTCATTTTTCGAATTTTTGAGGTATGACAAGGAGATCTCCTTCCTCCATTGACAACTTACTTTGTGGTTCTCCTCTTCCTCTGGTGACTAAATCTCCCTTTGCTCTGGTGGTTTCCTTAGTTGTGGAGTATTTTTTTTAATAAGTGATTTATATTATTATCCCTTTTTTTAAAAATACCCCTTTTTTCAAATGCTTTTTTTCTCAATCAGCTTAATATCTGTTTTCTTTTTTTTTCAGAAGATCATGCAATATTCCCAATGGAGCTTGTGATCGCCTCATCCCCTTTCGATGCAGGGATTAGTTGTTGGGACCTCCACACAGGCACAGAGAATCTCCGCTATCGTTCATGTGCTTCCTCAACCCATGGACTCACCTCTGTTGCTGGGAATTTCCTTGCCTCCTCCCAGTTCAAAGACTCATCGTCTTCCTCCACTGGTTCAATCCTATACTGGTCATGGAACAAGGTAATCCCCACCTTTTAGTCAGTCATCCTGTCCAAAGGGTAAGGATCCCTTCTCTACATTAGCATCCTCTCTTTTTTTCTCCAGCCACAGGTGGAGGTCAAGAGTTTTCCCGCAGAGGTCATTGGTCCAATAGTTGCTAATTTCAAAGGGACGTATCTATTTGGGGGTGGATTGTCTGGTAGCGTCTACATGTGGGAGGTAAATTATAATTCCGTGTTTGCATCCATGTCTGCCATTAACCTCTTTCTTTTTTGTAATTATGGTTGTGTATTTGGATGATTGACTACAAGTAACATTTTTTGATTAAGTTAAATATAACTTGGATGGTCCTACTCAGTCTTTGCGTTTTGTAGGTGGCTAGTGGGAGAATGCTAAAGAAGTGGCAGGCACATTACAGATCTGTTACTTGCTTTGCCTTCTCCAATGATGAGTCATTCTTGATATCTGGTTCAGAGGATGGAGGCATCAGAGTTTGGTGTCTTGTCATGTACGATGCTAAAGTCTTTCAAAATTTCTGATGTTTTCTTAAACAAATGTGTTTTATTTTGACATTTTTTGTGAGTTTTGTTATTTTTTTGTGCAGGCTTTTTGATGATATGGCAAGTTTTGAAAAAAAGCATTTGTATCAGTATAGCTTCTATGAACATAGTTTACGTGTGACAGACATTGTCACTGGTTATGGTTTATGTAATTCAATTGCAATATCCTCTTCAGAGGATTACACATGCAAGTTAAGTTGTTTCTTCACATTGCAGGGAATATGTGATTCTTTCAAGTTTTGCATTCTTTTTTGAGTTCATTTTTGACATTTAATTTCTTGATGGAATTATTTTGTTGTTTTGAACATCGGATGTAGGAACTTTTAGGTAGATCACCAACACATTAAAAATAAAAAAGTTGTTTTAATTACAATGACCATTACCAAATTAAAAGTTATAATTGTGTTTTACTACTGTACTTATCAGTTCAACATGCAGTTATTTTTGGCAGGTTAAATGTACTGATATCTCACTGTTTGTTGCTCTGCATCATTTTTCAGATATGGAGCTTATCCAAGGGTAAACTACTGAGATCAGTTACTTTCCCGTCAATCATTAATGCTGTGGCAATGGATCCTGGAGAGCACGTGTTTTATGCTGCTGGTAGAGATGGGAAAATATATATTTCTGCACTTAATACTGTATGTACCCCAAGCAGCAACAGTGGAATGCACATAATAGGCTCCTTTTCTGATGAAAGGTTCATCTTCATTGTCCCTTATGTGATTATGCTTTGAAGAACATATTCGAATATAGTATTACTGTAATGCCTACTTGTGGTAAAGAGAACTGCCAGATCTGCAAGTTTATATTCTACAAAGTTGTTAACTGTCCTTAAAATTTTAAGATAAGTTCTTGTTGCTGAGTAGAATTTAATTTCCTTTGCTATTGGCATTATTGATAATTCAAATCCTCACTAACATTTTCAAACTTGATGTCCTACAGCAAATCTATTAATTGTTTGGTACTTAGCAGCGATGGGATTACACTAGTATCTGGCTCAGAGGATGGTACCATCCGAGCTTGGGACACTAGGAATCAACATGTGATTCGTGTACTTAAACATGCAAAAGGTAATTGCAAGTCTTCAGCCTCCACTAACTTCTCCAAATTAAGTTCCATTTTCTTGGTCATTAGATTTTGGAAATAATTTATGAAGTAAACATGATTTGTTATTCTATTTGTTGAGACAAGGCAAAGCAAACATCCAAGGCATGACCAAGTCATGTTTGGGAGCCCAAGAACCTGCCTTAATAAGTATGTCTGCCCCTACCCAAAGAAGGGAAGGATCCTGTTCTTGCATTTTCTCCTAGCTAGCAACAATGATAAAGTAGTGTGTGCAAGCACTTGTTATTGGGACTTAAATCATTTTAAATTGGATGATTGTTGTTTTATTAATAAGAATCGTCCCATCCTTATTAAAAAAGAGATATGAAACTCCTTATAGGATGTTTCAGGCAAGGAATCTTAAGTGGTAAGTAGGACAAAGATATTGGCACGTGAACCAGAAAGTGAATATTGTACAGTTCCTTTTATAGAATGTGGAGTTCTAGTATGATGGTAAATTACTTGACCTTTCATGGACTAGAAACTTTGCTTCTTAAATCTAAATTGGGTTCATGGCTGATGTTTATGTTTCATCATATGTGATCAATTATATTTGTTGTGCCTGTGTTACTTTTTGTTTGTTTGTTGTTTCATTCCATCCACATTTCTTTTCCAGAGAAAAAAATTTTTATATAGGTGGAAAATAATACTGATATCTTTTGTGTGATGCAGGGCCTATTAACAATGTTCTCATAGTAAGGCAGCCATTTCTATCATATTCACAGGGACCATCAAACTGGCAGATATCTTCATGCAAAAAGTGTGTGAATCTGTCACTGGCACCACAATTAGAAAGACACTTCAGTTCACTTGATGGAAATATTGAACATAAAGTTATTCTTTTGCATCAGTCTACTTCGGAAGATATGCTATACAATAAATATCGCACTTATGATGTAATGAAGAATCAAATTGAAGAGCTTCAGGTTCTCATCTAATCCTCATTATTGTTTTTTTTATTGCAGATCGTTTACCAATTTGTTGACTGTCGTTCTCCTGCTGTTTTTCTCGGCATGCTTTTCTTTCTCTTCTAAATGATGATACCATGTGTTATAACATCTATGGATATCATTTCCTTGAACTCATGGGTTTACTTTGCTTGTCCTTGACGACGGTAATGTGAGAGTTTTTATTGATTGGTACTTAGTAGCGTTTGCTCATTGTTCACCAGCTGATAGAATTTACTGCCCTTTTACTTAATTTCTATATTTTACATTTGTAGATGAATTAGTAATTTATTTGTTCACGTTTGGGAGAAACATCTAGAGAAATCCATAATGGGCATGTCTTTTTGTTCTAGTATTTTCTTGTGATCCTTTCCAGGTGGGACAGGAAAATGTCCTTCCTGATCAAATCCCATCAATAAATTGGATTTGTTATCAAGGACTTTTAGAAGTACACTTTATAGTGCATATCTGAATGTCAAAAGTGATTTTGCGTAATTACGTTACCTAGTAATTACCGACCATTTCTGGTGACGTGGGATCAAGATCGAGTCCTAGTTCTTCCTCTGGGTTCTGGTTCTTCTAACATGCTTTCACTATCATACCAGGCTAGTATATGTCTTTATGCAGCTAAATATATATGAAGCATCTCATATGCTAAATCAATTGCATTTGGGGCATTACGACATATTTTCAGTATGTATTCCGTTATGATTTTCTCTTGGGATACTGTCATATCTATGTTTTGTGGGCTGAATAAATACTTTATTAGTATTTATCTTTGTTTCAGCATTTAAACCTTGACTACATTGATGTATGCCTAAAAATTTAAAAATGTTTCATAAGTAGGTGTTTTAACAATTGTAACTAAGTCGATTTTGCAAAAATGGAAGACAGACATTAAACAAATCAAGAATTTAAAAAAAAGAGGTTTAAATGGTTTTTTTTTGAAAAATGGTATAAATTAAAATAAATAAATGTAAATATGCTTGTACATTAATACTAAGCTAGTTGAATAAAACTAATCATAACTCAAGTATGTGAAATATAATTAGAAAGCATATCTTGAATATGTGTGACTATAACTCACGAACACAATTTAGTACTTCTTTTTTTTTTTCTGTGGTTCTGCTTGTGGAACACAATTTCTTTTCACGTGAAGATCCCTTGTTGGGGGCTCTTCTTTTGACTGTGCTTTTGATGACTTTCTCAAAAAACCTATACAAGAAACACAATTAGAGTTGAAAACAACATAGTGAAATTGTGTCAATGACAACTTAAAGTAATAAAAATAAAAATGATCATTTAATCAGCCAGTAATGAGAAAATTGGTAATTCCCCCCCCCTCCCCTTCCCAAAAGGAGAAAATGACTATTTAAATAAAAATGTTTTTATACTATTTTTCTTATTTTACAAGAAAAATGGATTGGGCTAAACATTGTCAGAAATGACCGTTTGCTTCATGTTTTGAACAATTGTCTTGGTGTAATTCTTTTCATGTTATTTATTTCCAAATTTACACTGAACTTGAAGTATAATTTATAGCTAGATGTGGTTATCATTCTCATGTCTTGCTTCCTATTTTCAGCAACAAGGTTCTTCCGGAGCCACGGAAATGGAACTGGAAAGATTGAAGCAGGAATCTAAAAGATCGGCTCAGATGAGCCAACATTGGAAAAAACTATACCAAGATCTGCATAAATTTTGTGTGGATGAGCTTCTAGACAGCAGAGAGCAGTTACCTGCAAAAAAAAAAAAAAAAAAAAAACCATCAGAGGCCAGTTCAGAAGTTAAACAAGCATCTTGAGAACAACTACTAGTTTTTTATCAATTCTTTGCGATAGTGTGTACAATATATTTTAAATAATATTTAGCACAAATCTAACATAATTATTGCTTTCAGATATGGTTGGGATTATTGAATCTTTTTATTAATGAACACTGCGAGCAATTTTGACATGGATTATACTTGGTGTTTGCTCGTGTCTTGTTTCCCTGTAAATGAAATATCAAACATGCATGGTCGAGTCGTAAGAATATAGTTTTTTTAAGAATGTATCTTCATTGCATGGATCTGAAGATTATGATTAAACTCGTAATGTGACATTATATATAGCTTTCCATAAACACTGGTGGGTGGTGGCTTTTATAATGCATAATGCTTGACCTTGCATGCATTGCGAACAGGGGTTCACTGGAATCCCTAAGAGCAAGAAATGAGAAGTATATGCGGAAAGAAAACAAGATATCCAATTTGATTTTGTTCTTATTATTATGTTTGTTGGAAAAACTTGATATATCTTCCAGCAAGAATGTTTTTCTTTTAATAAGATTCTGCCTTATCCTTTTCACAAAAAGAAGGGTATTTTTTAAAAAAATCTATTTCAAAACTGTTTTCCCATGGAAACTTTATTTTTGTTGATAGACCAGTAATGGACCCATGCAGTGCACGGATCGTCCAATGCTGAAATTGCAAAAGCATTGGTGGCATTATTAGATATTAATCCACTGGTTATATTAAAGTTATTAATCAAAAGGCATATCATCCTTGTAAGATCAAGTGATTGGTCTGCAAGCTCCTCCTAATATGAGCAGTTCCTGGTCACAGGCAAAAACTTGTTTTATTGGAATACAAGAAATGTAAGTTAGTGGCTCACTTTTGTGCTTAAGACTCGTATGTGTTTTCACCAGTATCATGGGAAGAGTGCCTGAATGGTAGAACTATTATTTCTCAGGACAAAGTTAATTTGGTAAATATTTCATGTCACAGAGACAGAATATGCACGTACAAGGGAAGGTAGGTTGAAAAATCTTCATGACAAGACATTAAAACCTACCACCATCAGTGAGAATTTCATCAGCAGTCTAGGATGAGGCTTCCATACTATATATATTTAGGACCAGTTTCTGCATTTCAATTTTCTGCTACGTACATCTTGGAATTAAATTTACCACACCATCCATTGTTTTAGAGCAAGCACATTGGGCATCAGCTTTGTTGAATTTTGTCTTGCTTTATGTCGAACATTGTTTTCTCGTTGTTTCTTATATGTGAACTCATTGACATATTTGCCTAATTCCTGTCTCAGCCACTCCCCACACATTCACTTGCTTATTCTTGAAACTTAAAACACTTCGACGACGCACTTAACAGCTAGAATGCAGAATATATTCAATATTAGCATTAAGATTGAAATTCATGTGCCTCTAGGATGGCTGCCTTGCACCTCATGCAAATTCCTTGGGGCACTTTTATTAGGGAAAGGAAATAGAATATCTGGAATATCAGAATTCCCGTAGGAGTTTAGTGCACCTACTAGAAAATTCAAAAAGTTAAAATTCCCGTGAGAGGTTTAGTGCACGCTAGAATGTTCGAAAATTAAAAAAGTAACGAAATAAATTGTCAAACACTTTGAAATTGTGTAATTAATACATCAATTTGTAATTTAATATTTAAAAATAAAAATAATATTAATGAATTGAAAAAGTACACTTGTTCAAATTATTACAACATAGATGTAAAGAATAGTCTAAAGGTACAAAACATTTAAAGTATTACAATATGAATGTAGAGAATGGTCCAAAGATGCAAAACATTTTACTTATTACAACATCAATATAATAAATAATCCAAAGGTACAACATAAATGAACTTAAATAGTTCTTCCATCTCACATTTCCATCATCATATCCTCACGCATCTTATTAGCTACTACTTTTCGTTGTTCTTGACTCATTTCAACCTGTGAATGTCCATCCATATGCACTTCTCCTGTTGATTGTATATCATTAGTAATATTTAATTCTTTTAACTCATCTTACAAATCTTCAAGTAAATCTTCTTTATCAGTCATTCAAATGAAATTATGAAGTAAAAAACATGCAATCACAATCTTCACTTGTGTTTCATATGAATATGGCATCTAACCTTATAAGATTGAAAAATGATGTTTCACAACTCCAAATGTGTATTCAATGACTATTCTCAGTTGTGAATGTCTATAGTTAAAGTTTCCTACAACATTATTAGGAAGCCTATCATTAACATAATCAGATAAATGATAGCATACACCACAAAATGGGCAAATATACTCTGGCCGATTGGAATATCTAACATCTACCAAGTAAAACTTACCTATATAAAAATAGAAATTAGTATGATAATGTACTTATAACTTGAAAATATACTAAAACATTTATCTAGTGGAACTCGAAAATCGTTAGGCCTATTAATTGCATCTTGAAAGATACGAGCATCAACTGTTGATCCTTCCCAACTAGTAAAAATATATGTAAATCTCATATTAAAGTTACATGCTACCATCACATTTTGAGGCAATTCACCTTTCCTATTTCTAAATCTAGTTGTTTGTGATCCAAAAATAGTTGCTTTGGTATGAGTACCATCAATAGCTCCAATGCAATCCTATACACATTAAACATCATTTTAATCTTATTTTAAATAACATAAAAAAAGGAAGGACATTACAAAAGTGAATACATACCTTAAAATAAGGATAGTCATTTGCATCATCCGCAATTCGACTTGGTATTGAGGATGAAGGTCTTGTTATAAGTACATGATTTAGACATAATATAGCATTTAATACTTCATTAAAGTATTTACTAACACTCCAACTTGAACAACTAAATCACTCAATTGTTACTCTGTACCTTTAATTTTGCCCTATTGTGACAATAAATATGGTAAATTTCTTCTCTACTGATGTTGTTGGTATCAACAATAACTCCTTCATTTCTCATTAAAGTACAAAAACTTTTAAACACACTCTGACACATTTTGTAAATCTTCTGACAATTGTAAGCTTAATAAGGTTGAGAAGGATCTAGTAATCTCTTCATATAATCTTCACCTTCTTTAATATATATATATGACTTATGTTATTGTAAAGCAATGGTGACGTACTTGCTATTTTTACTAAAATTGTCCATGATGTAAATAGACGTAGTCACCTTCTTCTTCATCCACTAGGAATGAAATTGCATTATCAACTTTAGTAGTAAACATGTCACTGAGAATCATCCTCACCTACAAGATAACAAGAATATTAAGAACTTATCATTCCACATTTCAATGTATAAAAGACATTCTACATTTCTAAGAAAATAAAAGACATTCGACATTTCAAAATATAAAAAGCATTTTACATTTCATAACGATAAGTCATTTCACATTTCAATATATAATATCCATTTTACATTTCATCCATATATCCATTCAAAAAAATTTCCACATTATAGATTAAATTATTATGTAAACTGTGCATTCCAGTTAACCAAACGGAAGCAGTAGTTGGTCAGAGAGGCTGAAGTTTTTAAATGTTTTAGTTTTTCTTTATTATTGTTACAATTTGTTCTTTCCTAGGAAATGTTTCCTTGTTTTATCTTGGGCTCTACATGACCCACTCCTACCAACAATCCTTTTTGCACTCTGGTTTAATTAAATTTTAAGCTACCACTCAAAAACAAGATCCACAAAATCGATGAATTGGAACTTCATTTATGTCCCAAAACTATTGTTGCTCACAACAGTATACCCACTATCAAATAGCCACCAAAAAGGTAAATTCCCAACTCAGCTACCATCTTTGTAACTCATAGATCATCTAATGTATTTAAAATTTAAATTAACATACTTAAGTTAAGCCATACAAGATTAACACACACTGGTCAAGGACAAATTTAATAACTAACAATTTCTGAATGTGAAAGAGCATCTTCATTAATGATGAAAGACTCTGGAATTTCTAGTGCGGTGTCACCGATATTCATATCCTCTGCTGCCACTACACCTCTTCCTGCTCCCTTAAAGTCTGCATCATGAATTACAAACTTGCGATAAAAACCCAAAAGACATCTTAGAAAAATAATAGATTTAATCAAAACAACTAGGCAGCACAAATGAAATTATGGAAATAACAGTGTTCAGTTGATAATTATGAAATAAAGAGCAGATAACTCCATCTGGCATCATATTGAAAAAAATGATACATATTGACACAAACAGGGTACAAACCTACATCAAAGACTGATTTCTTGTCTGCCTTCCAACAAAGCCCTATTATACTTTTCTATGAAGTTCATAAAAAATGAGTTGTGGCAGGCCTAATGCATGAGTCTCTAAACAATACAGTATCTTGGAGGCATTACCCTTGCACAAGGAGAGATTTAAAGACTCAAATCTATGATAAGAAAGTAACAACAAACCAACCTCATCTTTAAAGCAAAGTTCATCTGCATACTAACAAGCATTCTAAGCAAAAGAATTTCATTCCAATTGTTTACTTTATTACAATATCTCTAAGTGGAGGGTTTTTTTGTTTACTTGTGAAAATAATTCCTCTTCTCCTATATGGTATTTCTGTTAATGTGAATTTTAGTCGTAGTTCAACAAGAGATTGAAAATAAGAAAAGTATGAGAAAATAATCCAATGAAGTGGAAATATATTGAAAGAACAAGGGCATGATAGGAAATTTCTTAAAAAAGGAGATGGTGAAATGGCAGATGTTAAGGTCCATATGGATGAGATTTTATCTGAAGTTCATTTTTTTTGTTCATTAATCCAGACATGGAAACATCAATACACACCCCAAGACAGGGGAACAATATAAGAATATTGCACTTCATCCTTTGTGTTCTTTCAGAAAAATTTGCCATGAAAGCAAAAAATTGGGAATTGTCATGCTTGTCACATTTTTTCCTTTTGATCAAACACATTGCAGGGACGATTCAGAGGTGATATTTATGGGAAAACAAATACAAGGTGAGCAGGTAAATTTGTCAAATGACAATGCACCATGTGAAGGGATTTAGACTAAAAATAACCTCATACTGTATCAGAAATAACAAGAAAGAGGCAGGAAAAAAGCAAATGCATGCTGTTTTGAATTATCTTATAATATCTCCCTTAAAGTACTCTGTATCATGAAATTCAAAGGCAAACATGTAGTTGGTTTGTCAGCAATATCCACAATATGTGGTTAACTTCACAAAAAATTATTTCACAGCATTGATTAGTCATCTTAAGGAGGAAACAGATCATGTAAACCACTTTATATAAAAATTAATAATAACAACTCAACTTACGGGATATCTTCAATCTTGTCTGTACACATTGATTTAGACCCCATTCAAATAACAACTCTTCTGCATGAGAATCGCATGTCGTTGTTGACATTCTCTCAGCACTATCAAGTACAATAGAGTTAGACATATCGATGGTTCTCTTCCTCCAAATCTATAGAACTTTTGCTTTGCTCTCTTCAGCATGTAAGAGTGAGGAATTGATCAATGAAAGAACAGAGTTTAGAGACTCAAGCTTGTTTCTGGGAGTAAATGGGCCAAAAGCATCATCTTCTACAAAATAAAGTTCTGTCTGCAATAATATTGGTGCCAAAATAACTGCATAAATACTTATATTTATGACTATGTATTTCTGACCTTAAAAAGGAAAATGAAAACACAATCTCATTAAGTTGTAATATCCTAGAAGTTTGAATCAATTGATCCAATTTTTGAAGCAAATCCTCTTTGGAAGATGACAGATGTGCTTTCACTTCAAGGTCAATGCTCCTCAAGTTCAACAATTTCTGCAAGATATAACAAGGAATGATCTATAAAGGTTCATTAAATGTAAATCTTATAAAATTAAAGTGATGATGCAGACCATAAGTCAAAAGTCAGCCAATAGGTGCTTTTATGAACTAAGGTCTCTTTTGGGAACTATGTTAGGACAACTTCTATGTATAGAACACAAGAGGAGAGATTGAGTCGATAAATCTAAAGAAGAGCAGACCAATTGACCTAAGATGAAAAGAGTTAAGATTAGAGCAGTTAAAAGATTAGACCAATTGACCTGAGCTTCAGTAGATTTTTTATTTATTTTAAACTCGGTCGGTAACTTCGGTCTGACCGAAGTGTACAACCGAAGTTTTTGATTTTTTTGATTTTAAATTAAAATAAAAAATAAAAAAATTTACAACGTTATACGATAATCAATTCATCATTCAAACACTATTTTATTTATAAATACATGAACATGATACATAAGTCATCATTCATGAATCATGATTTATCACATTAACGTTAATATCAAGACATCATCAACTCACCGTTCATGATTCATCATTCATCAACACATTCGAACACAAGTCATAAAGTTAAAATAATTATTTTATTTCTGAATTCAAATTAAAAATACATTATTTTTGTAATCATCAAATATTTTTACATTCATAATCAATTTGTTCTAAATTAGATGTCTCTATATTTCAACATAGTATCATAACAAACAAAGTCTATGTAGTATGTTCATACATCTCTACCAAATAAAAAATGGCATTTGGAGGATGTTAAAAAAATTATAAGTGAAGAAGAGTGATGGAATAGTATAATATTACTGAAATTTAAAATGAAATGTGGACTAATATATATATATATATATAGATAGGCCTAATCACTCAAAATTATTTCCTTTAAGTTGAATATCCCACATTTCAACAACAAGAACATCGATAGAATTTCAATTTTGACTACTCTTTACTGAATTGAACTTGTTCATAACTACAAGTTTTTGAGCTAGCTTTTGGTTAAAGACCACAATTACTTTACATTTTCTAAGTTTTCCTCGTGCTGTGTACATCAGGGATTTTAGTAGATAGCTTGGGCCTATTTTCCTATTCCCTTTTCCTTTTCCAAGAATGAGAAGATTATGAAATGTCCAATGTGCATACCATGGGAAAACATGCATTCCATAATCTTTATGAAGTTTAATCACATATTTGAAATCAACCACTATTAGCACGCTATCTTTTTTCCTCTCCTCTATCTAATAAGCAAATTGCTTGTGATTGTGCCTACCCCAGTGTTCCTTCTGTTCACTCTCATCTAATATTTTTATTCCTTTTTCTTATCAAAAAATTGATCTTCCACCTAAACAACATATATTGAGATGAAGAAATATTTTTAAAAATTTTCCCATCCATACCTGGATGAGAATCTTTAACTAGACATAATGGAAACCATTAAGATTTCACTTAATATGAATTAAGCAAAAATCAACGCCTGAATTTCTAACATGTTCGACGGCAAGGAAGGGGTAAACCATGGAGTTCAACGCCTGAATTTCTTTAATCTCATTGCCGGACCCATCTCTCTGTATCACCGACAGTTCTGGAATGCCCTTCAGATCAATGTACCTGTCGTACCGGCCAAGCTCTTTGTAGACACCCGAACACGTGTCGCCGACGACCAACTTTATCCGTCTGCTGCACTCCTCCGATTTCAGCAGAGCTTCAAACTCGCTAATGCTTGTAGGACGATGCCAGCAGGAATCCAAACAAGCCGGTCCACAATTATCTGATGAACCATCCAATCCCCCGACCCTAAACTTTTGCGGTTCCTCGGTTTGCACGAAGGTAAAGGAGTCTGCAGCAGACTCCTCTGCTTCGGCTTTGAGGAAGTCAGGGAACGTCACCACGCCATCGGGATCGTAGGAGGGCAATTTGCTCGCATTCACGTCTTCATCTCGTCCCTTTCCCCAGAAAGTGTTCAAGCCCTAGTCTTCTATGTCGACGTCGGAGGCAAAGCTCTTGCACGCGTCGATGATAGGGCGATAACTGGTACATCGGCATAACTTGCCGGCGACGGCCTTTTCGGCTTCGGAGGCGGTGAGTTTGGAGAAGCCTGGAGGTGGGTCGGGCCTGTCGGATTTGTGGGCATGGAGTAGAGCAGAGAAGAGGGACACGCATATGCCCGGGGTGCAGAAACCACATTGAGACGCGTGGAAGCCGGAGAATCCGAGTGGAAGCCGCGTTTGGAGTTTCCGAGGCCCTCGGAAGTGGTGACGGAGCACAGATGCACGCTGCAGAGGAGAGTGAGGCACGAACTTACGGCAGATTCTTCAAGCAACTTGGACACGGGATCGTACTTGGACAGGAGGGCCACGCAGGCTCCACAACCACCGTATCTGCCATGATCGTCAATAAAGAATGGATTTGAAATCGAGGCGATAAATCTCTTGGCGTAGGATTGCCGCCAGCATTACCCTGGGACCGGAAGAACGAGTACGTAATTGGTAATGAACGGAGAGATCGAAAGTGGTCATCTTCGCCGCATCCAAGCTTGGGTCCCCTGTACTTGGTGTTGGTCCTGATGAACTCCAGCAGCGTCATGGAAGGGTCTACGGTGGCCACCTCGAACCTCTCCCCCTTCACCGCAAACACCAGGCTCCTACTCCTCACCTTCGTCTCCATCACCGTCGTCCACGTCAACCCCCGCTTCTGCAACTGCTCTTGCTCTTCCGGCCAAGCAAGGACGCCACCATCATATATTGTTCTCCGTAAAGGTGTCCTGTCGCAGTGACGGTGCCGTTGAGAATAATCGACAGTTGACGGGGGGAATGGAAAATAAACTGAAGGATTAGATGCACTAGCATTGGAGATGTAGCTGTCCACGGTCCAACAATTTTCTCAACCCTGACAACCAATCCTAGACCATTACCAAATAAAAGAAACAAGACATATAAATAGATTCAATTGTAAAACCTGAATATCTGAATTAGGTGACGTGACGCGCATGACATTACTCTCAACCTTGGTGAGAAGCAGTTGATACTCCTTTCATTTGGCAGACTTCTTTCTCGCCTTTGCCTTACCATTGGATTAAAACTTTTGGAGTTTAATTTTGTTTTAAACTTCGGTCCGACCGAAGCTTAATAAAAAGAATAGACTTTAAGACCGAAGCACACCAACCGAAGTTTTTTATTTATATATTTTTTAATGCCGAAGCTTTTTTAATTTTATTTTAACTTTTAAGCTTCGGTCGGACTGAAGCTGTGCTTCGATCCCGATCCGCTCAAAGTTTTTTATTCTTTTTAAACTTCCGTCGGACCAAAGGCAAGGTCCGACCGAAGATTTTTATTTTGTTAAAACTATTTTATAATGCAATAGAACATTTATTAGGAATATATTATTAGGAACATTTATGCAATCCATCATTTCTATAATATTGTAAGAGTTTTTAATAATTATGGTAATTATCCATTTTTTGCACCTATAGTTTTAAAAATGAAAGAAATTTTTTTAAAATATTGGAATAAGATACCTCTCTTATATACATTAATTGCTTGTTTAGATCCTAGGATTAGAATAAAGTTGTTAAAAAAGTAATAAATGCAATACAAAATTGTTTAAACGTAGAACGTTAGTAACAAGTAGTTGGAACGCGCCTCTACGTTGGAACGTGTGTCAAAAGCGTGCTTTAAACAAACAGTCGAGCTCTTCATCGATGCCAGAAGCGCTGGAGCTGCAGCGACGGCCAACAAAGCATATTTTTAGGCATTGTATTTTCCCACCTCCAGCAAGGCGTTGTCGATCGAAAGTTTAGAATACCCTCGTCACCTCCACAACCCTAAACAGCGCCTTCGCGACTTTCACCTTAAACAGCGCCTCCATCGATCTGCAATGGAGTAAAGCTCCTCTTTCACCTTCGTCGATCTCCATCGATCTAGTTTTTTCTTTTGTCGATCTGCGACCATCGTATATTTGAAGCTTCTTTTGTCGATCTTCGACCATCGTTTATTTGAAGCTTCTTTTGTCGATTTGCGACCAAACTATATTTTAAAAGCTTCTTTTGTCGATCTGCGACAAAAGTATATTTTAGCTTTCTCCTATTAATTGGGTTCATGCAGTTTTATCGTTGTCGTTATTTTTCTATTTTTTCCTGCAATTTTAGTGCATTGTTTTCATATGCATATGTAGGGGTTAGTAGAGGATTTAATCTACAGTTGATCGTGTATGATTGCTGTTAATTTTAGTGATTTCTTCAATGTTTTCAGCAGCATATTTATTGGCAAATGTAAAGATTCATTTACTATCATAAAAGTATCTAAAAATGGTACAGAATCGAATTATGATTTTCAATTTATGAAATTTTCTTGAAAGATCAACCAAATATCTATTCGTAGCTGTTGGTTTTGTTGGATTTCACTTAATATTGAGGGAGTTACGAAGATTTCAAGTTAGAGGTGTTTTAATGTTTTTATTGGAACAACCATGTTGTCACCTTCTGATATTTGTGCTACCACTTGTGAATGATTAAGTGATTTACTTAGAAAATATTTTTCCTAGTTAGAGGACTTTCTCCTAATATGATCTGCGACCATCGTATATGATTGCTGTTAATTTTAGTGATTTCTTTTGTCTTCTGTGCAGCCTTGAGCTTTCTTTTTTTTAGCTCTTTCTCCTTTGCCTGAGAGGAGAAATATTTTAGACAATAAGAAGAAGAAATAGTAGTGGTAGTAGTAGTAGAAAAAAAAGTCTATGGGTTGGATAAGAAATCTCAGCAACTTGTAAAATTTTGAGTTATGTTGTTTCCTTATTTTTATTAAATGAATATGGAAACTATATTTTTATTGATGAGAGTCATATGAATCATGCTTATTTTTATTTGAATGTTTTCAATCACTAGTTTATTTGAATAGTTTTTAATTGAAATCATTTTGTGTTTGTTTCATGCAATTATATCTGAACTTACACTATCCTATTTTCGCATTTGTTCTGTACAATGGAGAAATTTTTAGAAACTGGTGATTTGATGGATCTTGAAGTTGAGGAAATTTTTGAGTCACTTCTATTGTTTTATGCATACATAATACAATTGTTGCAAACTTATAATTCAACCAAAAGGCAACGAGTGCATAGCATGCCCTATTCTGGAAAAGATGTTATTGACAACATGTTAGGAGGACATTGGAAGGTTTGTTTTGACATGTGTCGTATGATCCCATCCACTTTTATCACTTTGTGTCAAATATTGAGGGGGAAAAACCTTTTAGAGAATGGGAGGTGGGTTACTGTTGAGGAGCAAGTGAAGATTTTTTTGCAAACAGTTGGGCATGGACATAAAAATAGGGTACTACAGAACTACCAACAGCATTCAGGGAAACAATTAGTAAATATGTTCATAAAGTTTTAGATGTGATACTATTATGGGCACCTAAGGTTATTAAGCCTAAGGAATCTTTCAATGAAACACTACAATTTCTTAAGGACAACCCTAGATTTATGCCATATTTCGAAGATGTAATAGGAGCACTTGATGGTACACATGTTCATTGTGTTGTTAGGAAAATAAACAAATCTCATTTAGATGTGGTAGACATGGCAAGCAAACAACTCAAAATGTATTGGACATATGTGACTTCAACATGCGATTCATTTTTGCATCAACTAGGTGGGAGGGCATTGCACATGATTGTCAAGTACTTAAGCATGCAATGTCTGATCCACATCACAAATTTCCTAATCCACCTACAGGTACTATATTTTCAATTTATTAAGAACATTGTAAGTCTACCTTGAACATATTTTTAAACTAATATTGTTGTCAAATTTATAGGTAAGTACTACTTGGTTGACTCTGGCTATCCAAATGCAGTTGGTTTTCTTGCACCATATAGGACCACTAGATATCACCTACCAGAATTCCAATCCTCACAACCACACGATGTAGAGGAGCATTTCAATTATTTACATTCTTCTTTGAGGAATGTTGTTGAGCGTGCATTTGGAGTATTGAAGAGGAGGTGGCACATTTTGAATCATATACCGCCATTTCCATACACTACTCAAGTAAAGTTAGTGGTCGCTTGCATGGTCTTACACAACTTCATAATTGATAAGAAGTCCATAATGGATCAAGAAGCATTATCGATCAATCAAGATGAAAAACATGTTGAAGTTCATGATCAAGAAATGTTAACAAGTACCAACTATGAAGTTCCTATTATGTTAGACGAGTTGGACATGGTTACTATACGTGACAACATTAGGGATCTAATAATGCAAAATGAATGATTTATTTGATAACTCAAATTTCAAACATTTTATTCCATTGTTTTGTTATTTCTATTGTTTAAATGTTATCTTTATTGTTCAAATATGATTTGTAGTATAAATTGGTCTGTATTGTTATTATTCCATTATTGAATGTCATTTCTATTGCTTAAATATTTTCAGTGTTTGAATGTTATTTGTTATTGTTGGACTTCTCTAATGTTTGCTGACAGAATGTACATGAATCTCTTAAGGGGAGAGCAAGCATCAAAACGTGTCCCAAAGACAAGCGCTCCTAGAATAGCATGGGAAGATGATCTAGTTTCTACATTGCTAGATATTTGCATAGAGCTTACTGACTTGGGACACAAACCTGACACACACTTGGATGCAAAAGGATATGACTTATGTGAACAAAAATTATTGGAGAGGACAAGAATGAGGTGAACAAGATCACACTTAAAGAATAAATTGGAAAAATTGAGGAAGGATTGGCAATTATGGAAAACAATTGGCTCTCAAACAGGTATTGGATGGAATCCTACAACCAAGACTTGGGAAGGTGCAGATGACACATGGTGGGAAAATTTTCAAAAGGTATGTAATTGTTATGTAATAATTTTGTTTGATAATTTTATTTTATTTCATTATTCACTAACTTATTTGATAATTTTGTTTGATACATGTAGGTCGAACCAAATTGTGAGAAATTTCGCTATCGAGGCATAAAATTTGTTGGCAAGTTGGAGAGACTTTTTGATGGCACTGTTGCAGTAGGTGAGTCTGTTTATATCCCAAGCTCTTAAGTAAATCCATCCCAAAGTAGTGAGCAGATATCTGTAGAGGATTTGAATGTGGAAGTGGACATCAACACACCCATTGTTGGAAGTACACCAACGTTAACATCCACTACATGATGTCAACATGTTGCAAGCCTAAATGATCGGATTGATTCATTAGAGTCAATCATTTTGAAATTTGAAGAACGTAAACAGATGTATGATTATCCTCAATGCATCAAGAAGCTTAAAGAGATTGGATTTATGGAAGGCATAGAAATATGGGTGTATGCCATGTTGAAGTTTGAGAAACAAGTCACTCGAGAAAGCTTTCTAAAGGTAGAACCAAATTCAGTGAAGGTCCAATGGCTAGAAATGGCCTTCATGAATTGGAAGAGAACGGGGACGATATGAAGACTTTTAGTTATATGCATGAACATCTAAAAATTAGAAGACTTTAATATTTTCAAGACATTTCTACTATTAGAATACTTTAATGTTTTAACTTTAATTATTTCAACTTTATTACTTGTGTTTGAATGATTCATGAATGAAGATTTATGTTTGATGTTCATATATTTATAAATTTATTAATGTGTTTGAATGATGAATTGATTACTGAATAACGTTGTAATTATTTTATTTTAATTTAAAATAGAAAATGTAAAAAATAAAAAATGTCAATCCAACTGAATTTAAGCTTCGATCAAACCAAAGGAAAAAATACCAAAAATAAAAAACATCGCTCTAACTGAAGCCTATATTTTCGATCAGACTAATGACACAATAAAATAAAAAAACTTCGATCAGGTCTAACTGGAGTTGAGATATGGTTAGACCAATGTAAAAAATAAAAAACATCGGTCCAACCGAATTTAAGCTTTGGTTAAACCGAAGGAAAAAATACCAAGAATAAAAAATATCGGTCTTACCGAAGGTGAGATTCGGTCAGACCAATAAAAAAAAAAAAACTTCGGTCTGATCGAAGTTGAGATACGGTTAGACAAAAGAATAAAATAAAAAAATAATAAACTTCGGTCGGACCGAAGTCAAGTCAGACCGAAGAAAAATAATAATAAAATGTTTAAAAAAATCAAAAACTTCTATCGGACCGAAGTTGGGTTAGATCGAAGAAAAATAATAATAAAATGTTTAAAAAAATCAAAAACTTCGGTCTGACCGAAGCTGGTTTAGACCGAAGAAAAATAATAATAGAATGTTTAAAATATCAAAAACTTCGGTCACCGAAGCTCAACTTCGGTCTGACCGAAGGTATGTTAGACCGAAGAAAAATAATAATAGAATGTTTAAAAAATCAAAAACTTTGGTCGGACCAAATTTGGGATCCAGTCAGACCGAAGAAAAATAATAATAAAATGTTTAAAAAAATCAAAAACTTCGTTCGAAACGAAGTTGGTCTTCGTTCCGACCGAATTGTTTTTAGTTTTTTATTTTTTTAACAGTATGACCGTATCTTTACTTCGGTCCAACTGAAGTAATAATAAAATTTTAATTTATTTCTTTCTTTCTCGGTCTAACTGAAGCTCAACTTCGGTCCAACCGGGGACCGAAGTTGATGATTTTTTTAATAATTTTATTATTATTTTTCTTCGGTCTGACCGAAGATAATCTTTGGTCCAACCGTAGTGTTTTATTTTCTTTGGTCCAACCGAAGTGTTTTATTTTCTTTATTTTTTCTTCGGTTGGACCAAATCTTAACTTCGGTCCAACGGAAGTTTATTATTTTTTATATTTATTTTTTTGATTTTAAATTAAAGTAAAAAAATTAAAAATTTAGCTTTTTCAACTCTCTCAAAAATCTTCAGATATGTTTTATCTAAATACATTTGATGTAATTTCACGTATACAGTTGTCATTCTCGTTCAGATTCTTTCTTTCACTATTATTTATTTAACATTATGATTATTGATTCTTGTCGTTCTATTACATTAATTATTTTCGTTCTTCTGTGATTATAATAAGTTATTATTTATTAGAAGACTTTAACGTATTTATATTTATTAATAATTACATTTATTACTGTTAATGTTGATACAACTTATAATTATATTGTATTATTTATTTATTTAATGTTAACGTATTATAAATAAATAATGTATTATTGATTAAATGTTTATATAATAAATTATAAATTTTTATTAGTGTGTATCGTCGATTTAATAAACTTACATATTGAAACCTTAATCTTATTATGTGCTACATTACCATAATCTTATAAATAATGATCACCATGTATTAAAAAATTGGGTCAGACAAGGCTAGCCCATAATGGCCCAGCCCAATTGACACTTTTAGACCGAAGTCAAATTTCAAGCTGGGCCGAGCTACCTCAAAAAAGTTATTTACACAATATTTTGATGTTTTGATACATCATATTTATTTAAGTACAAATAGTAAGGGTATAATCGTTAAAAGATATAACATTAGTTAAAAAAAAATAAAAATAAGAGCTAAAGTTGGAGCCAACACATCTTCCAAAGTTAAGCATCTCCAGCTCCTTAGGAGTTGAAATTGGTGCTACCAAACGCAGTTGCCGGCCCTCTCTCTTTCCTACCAACCTACTCTGTGTAAGTGGTCGCCAACCTTTCTGAACAAATTGAGTCTCCTTTACAACCTCTTTTGAGGAGATTTGTTTTAGAGGAGTTTTTATCGTTAATCACAAGTTTAAGCAAAGCCTTCCAGCTTTACGAACTAGGACCTGAGATTTTCAAATGTGGTGATAATAGCAAAATCTGATTCGTAGCATCAATAAGAAGAGAGCATCATGATTTTGTGAGGTAAAGATTATTGAAATTAAAGATTCTATGAGATGAGGCCAGGTCTATTAGTCATCTTAATGGAAGTAAGAACGGGAAGGAAGTTGTCGGCCGATATTCTCAAATTTACAGCACATAAAAAAGACTTGAATCCATTGCTACAGAAAATTTAGCCGAAATTTTTAGAATTCTATTGAGAGCAAAGGTTTCAGAAAATAAAATTTTTAGAACTTCGTTGGAAAACCAATGATTTTTGCGAGAATGGAAAGATTTTCTACGAGAAAAAAAGTTGAGTGAGATCGCGTTCTTCCCGTCTCCGTATTCTCGTCTTCTCCGCAATTTATCACTTGCGTTTATCAATAGTAATCTCATATTTATTATTTAATTAACGTATTTACAAGGTGGATTAATTAACATATTTATAACTAACGTAATTATAATTTATGCTTATGTATTTATTTATTTAACGTTAACATATTATTTATTTAGCGTTTATATAATAATTAGTTATATTAGGTACAGTGAACTACCCTACGTGCATTATCAATATCTCTACGTGTGACTTGTTTGAACATAAACTTCCTTCGTAAATGAATATTTGGGGTGCGAAAAGAGGAAGAGAAGGTAAAAAAGAAAGGAACGTCCTTTTCCGATCACCACCATCTCAACATGGAGGGCTCCACCTGCTGCCGCTCCCGAGACATACATGAGCATGTGTCGTTGGTTTCACCACTGTCTGTCTTTTGTTGTGATTTAAATTAGTCTATCGTTTTTTGAATTATTCTTTTGTATTTTAGTTATTTAGTTTTGAGATTTTTTTTTGTTTTTGAGAAAGTCTGTACGTGGGATGTACTTGGTCATGTGTGGGTGTCTATATAAACATGTATCGAGTTCATTACCGTGTTGAATTGAACAGCTAATTTTAATTTTTTTTAGCAACGGAATCTCCGTCTTCCTCTTTTCTTCAATAGTCTCATTTGCAATAACATTACGCACCTTCGAACTGGTACCAAAGCGAAGTTTTAGAATTGTCGATTATGCATGGATGTTGATATGACGTTCAACCAGTTATGTCAGAAAAATACAGCAATAGCAAGGAATAAGGATGTAGCTCAAACAAATCCGTTCAACAACCAGAACTTGTATTTTCCAACAGTGTCCAAACAAACTCCGACAGTTTTAAGACCCCAAAAATTGGTTGAGGAAGAGAGTCCATTTCCCATGATATCACAAGCTCTTCTCAAGACTACAAACACAGAATCCCCTGTGGAAGCACAAAACTAATAGATCCTACATCTAGATTCCACACGTGTCAGTTACTAACTGCGTTTGGTAGCTAAGAGCTGGAACTGCTTAACTTTGGAAGACGTGTTTTGGCTCCTAACTCCAGCTCTTGAGGAGCTCCCAATAGTCGTTTGGTTGGGACTACTAATGACACAACTCTTATTTTTATTTTTTTTAACTAATGTTATATCTTTTGACGATTATATCCTTATTATTATCTGTACTTAAATAAACATGGTGTATCAAAACATCAAAATATTGTGTAAATAACTTTTTTGAGGTAGGTAGCCCGGCCTGGCCCGAAATTTGACTTCGGTCTAAAAGTGTCAATTGGGTTGGGCCATTACGGGCTAGCCTGGTCCGACCCAATTTTTTAATACACATTGATCATTATTTATAAGATTATGGTAATGTAGCACATAATAAGATTAAGGTTTCAATATGTAAGTTCATTAAATCGATGATACATACTAATAAAAATTCATAATTTATTATATAAACATTTAATCAATAATACATTATTTATTTATAATACGTTAACATTAAATAAATAAATAATACAATATAATTATAAGTTGTATCAATGTTAATAGTAATAAATGCATTATAAGTTAACGTTATAACAACATAAAAAATAATCATAATGTATAATAAATATAAATACGTTCAAGTCTTCTAATAAATAATAACTTATTATAATCACAGAAGAACGAAAATAATTAATGTAATAGAATGACAAGAATCAATAATCATAATGTTAAATAAATAATAGTGAAAGAAAGAATCTGAACGAGAATGATAACTGTATATGTGAAATTACGTCAAATGTATTTAGATAAAACATATCTGAAGATTTGTGAGAGAGTTGAAAAAGCTAAATTTTTAATTTTTTACTTTAATTTAATCAAAAAAATAAATATAAAAAATAATAAACTTCCGTTGGACCGAAGTTAAGATTCGGTCCAACCGAAGAAAAAATAAAGAAAATAAAACACTTCGGTTGGACCAAAGATTACCTTCGGTCAGACCGAAGAAAAATAATAATAAAATGATTAAAAAAATCATCAACTTCGGTCCACGACCGAGAATGAAATAAATTAATTAAAATTTCGGTTGGACCGAAGTAAAGATACGGTCATACCGTTAAAAAAATAAAAAACTAAAAACAATTCGGTCGGAACGAAGCCCAACTTGGGTCCGACCGAAGTTTTTGATTTTTTTAAACATATTATTATTATTTTTCTTCTGTCTGATTCAATGTCGGTCCGACCGAAGTTTTTGATTTTTTTAAACATTTTATTATTATTTTTCTTCGGTCTGACCCAACTTCGGTTCGACCGAAGTTTATTATTATTTTATTTTATTCGTCTGTCTAACCGTATCTCAACTTCAGCCAGACCGATATTTTTTATTCTTGGTATTTTTTCCTTCGGTTTGACCAAAGCTTAAATTTGATTGGACCGACGTTTTTTATTTTTTACATTTTTTATTTTATTCGTCAGTCTAACCGTATCTCAACTTCGGTTAGACCTGACCGAAGTTTTTTTTTTTTTGTGTCATTGGTCTGATCGAAAATATAGGCTTCAGTTAGAGCGATGTTTTTTATTTTTGGTATTTTGTCCTTTAGTTTGACCGAAGCTTAAATTCGATTAGACCGACATTTTTTATTTTTTACATTTTCTATTTTAAATTAAAATAAAAAAATTACAACGTTATTCAATAATTAATTCATCATTCAAACACATTAATAAATTTATAAATATATGAACATCAAACATAAGTCTTCATTCATGAATCATTCAAACACAAGTAATAAAGTTAAAATAATTAAAGTTAAAACATTAAAGTCTTCTAATAATAGAAATGTCTTGAAAATATTAAAGTCTTCTAATTTTTAGATGTTCATGCATGTAACTAAAAGTCTTCATATCATCCCCATTCTCTTCTAATTCATGAAGGCCATTTCTAGCCATTGGACCTTCACTGAATTTGGTTCTACCTTTAGAAAGCTTTCTCAAGTGACTTGTTTTTCAAACTTCAACATGGCATACACCCATATTTCTTTGCCTTCCATAAATCCAATCTCTTTAAGCTTCTTGATGCATTGAGGATAATCATACATCTGTTTATGTTCTTCAAATTTCAAATGATTGACTCTAATGAATCAATCCGATCATTTAAGCTTGCAACATGTTGACGTCTTCTACCTATAGAAGATGTAGTGGATGTCGATGTTGGTGTACTTCCAATAATGGGTGTGTTGATGTCCACTTCCATGTTCAAATCCTCTACAGATATTTACTCACTACTTTGGGATGGATTTACTTCGAAGCTTGGGATATAAACAAACTCACCTACTGCAACAGTGCTATCAAAAAGTCTCTCTAACTTGCCAACAAATTTTATGCCTCGATAGCGAAATTTCTCACAATTTGGTTCGATCTACATGTATCAAACAAAATTATCAAATAAGTTGGTGAATAATGAAATAAAATAAAATTATCAAACAAAATTATTACAGAACAATTACATACCTTTTGAAAATTTTCCCACCATGTGTCATCTGCACCTTCCCAAGTCTTGGTTGTAGGATTCCATCCAATACCTGTTTGGGAGCTAATTGTTTTCCACAATTGCCAATCCTTCCTTAATTTTTCCAATTTATTCTTTAAGTGCAATCTTGTTTGCCTCGTTCCTGTCCTCTCCAATAATTTTTGTTCACATAAGTCATATCCTTTTGCATCCAAGTGTGTGCCAGGTTTGTGTCCCAAGTCAGTAAGCTCTATGCAAATATCTAGCAATGTAGAAACTAGATCATCTTCCCATGCTATTCTAAGAGCACTTGTCTTTGGGACACGTTTCGATGCTTGCTCTCCCCTTAAGAGATTCACGTACATTCTATTAGCAAACATTAAAGAAGTCCAACAATAACAAATAACATTCAAACACTGAAAATATTTAAGAATAAGAAATGACATTCAATAATGGAATAATAACAATACAGACCAATTTATACTACAAATCATATTTGAATAATAAAGATAACATTTAAACAATAGAAATAACAAAACAATGGAATAAAATGTTTGAAATTTGAGTTATCAAACAAATCATTCATTTTGCATTATTAGATCCCTAATGTTGTCACGCATAGTACCCATGTCCAACTTGTCTAACATAACAAGAACTTCATAGTTGGTACTTGTTAACATTTCTTAATCATGAACTTCAATAGCTTCTTGATCCATTATAGGCTTTTGATCAATTATGAAGTTGTGTAAGACCATGCAAGCGACCACTAACTTTACTTGAGTAGTGTATGGAAATGGCGGCATATGATTCAAAATGTGCCACCTCCTCTTAAATACTCCAAATGCACGCTCAACAACATTCCTCAAAGAAGAATGTAAATAATTGAAATGCTCCTTTGCACTGTGTGGTTGTGAGGATTGGAATTCTGGTAAGTGATATCTAGTGGTCCTGTATGGTGCAAGAAAACCAACTGCATTTGGATAGCCAGAGTCAACCAAGTAGTACTTATAAATTTGACAACAATATTAGTTCAAAAATATGTTCAAGGTAGACTTACAATGTTCTTAATAAATTGAAAATATAGTACCTGCAGGTGGATTAGGAAATTTGTGATGTGGATCAGACATTGCATGCTTAAGTACTTGACAATCATGTGCAATGCCCTCCCACCCAATTGATGCAAAAATGAATCGCATGTTGAAATCACATATGCCCAATACATTTTGAGTTGTCTGCTTGCCATGTCTACCACATCTGAATGAGATTTGTTTATTTTTCCTAACAACACAATGAACATGTGTACCATCAAGCGCTCCTATTGCATCTTCGAAATATGGCATAAATCTAGGGTTGTCCTTAAGAAATTGTGGTGTTTCATTGAAAGATTCCTTAGGCCGAATAACCTCAGGTGCCCATAATAGTGACGCATCTAAAACTTTATGAACATATTTACTAATTGTTTCCCCAGAATGTTGTTGGTAGTTCTGTAGTACTCTATTTTTATGTCCATGCCCAACTGTTTGCAAACAAATCTTCACTTGCTCCTCAACAGTAACCCACCTCCCATTCTCCAAAAGATTTTCCCCCCTCAATATTTGACACAAAGTGATAAAAGTGGATGGGATCATACGACACATGTCAAAACAAACCCTCCAATGTCCTCCTAACATGTTGTCAATAATATCTTTTCTAGAATAGGGCATGCTATGCACTTGTTGCCTTTTAGTTGAATTATAAGTTTGCAACAATTGTATTATGTATGCATAAAACAATAGAAGTGACTCAAAAATTTCCTCAACTTCAAGATCCATCAAATCACCAGTTTCTAAAAATTTCTCCATTGTATAGAACAAATGCGAAAATAGGATAGTGTAAGTTCAGATATAATTGCATGAAACAAACATAAAATGATTTCAATTAAAAACTATTCAAATAAACTAGTGATTGAAAACATTCAAATAAAAATAAGTATGATTCATATGACTCCTGTCAATATAAATATAGTTTCCATATTCATTTAATAAAAATAAGAAAACAACATAACTCAAAATTTTACAAGTTGCAGAGATTTCTTATCCAACCCATAGACTTTTTTTTCTACTACTACTACCACTACTATTTCTTCTTCTTATTGTCTAAAATATTTCTCCTCTCAGGCAAAGGAGAAAGAGCTAAAAAAAAAGCTCAAGGCTGCACAGAAGACAAAAGAAATCACTAAAATTAACAGCAATCATATACGATGGTCGTAGATCATATTAGGAGAAAGTCCTCTAACTAGGAAAAATATTTTCTAAGTAAATCACTTAATCATTCACAAGCGGTAGCACAAATATCAGAGGGTGGCAACATGGTTGTTCCAATAAAAACATTAAAACACCTCTAACTTGAAATCTTCATAACTCCCTCAATATTAAGTGAAATCCAACAAAACCAACGGCTACCAATAGATATTTGGTTGATCTTTCAAGAAAACTTCATAAATTGAAAATCATAATTCGATTCTGTACCATTTTTAGATACTTTTATGATAGTAAATGAATCTTTACATTTGCCAATAAATATGCTGCTGAAAACATTGAAGAAATCACTAAAATTAACAGCAATCATACACGATCAACTGTAGATTAAATCCTCTACTAACCCCTACAAAGAATACATATGAAAACAATGCACTAAAATTGATCCTAATCATGAACTATAATTGCAGGAAAAAATAGAAAAATAACGACAACGATAAAACTGCATGAACCCACTTAATAGGAGAAAGCTAAAATATACGATGGTCGCAGATCGACAAAAGAAAAAATCAGATCGATGGAGATCGACGAAGGTGAAAGAGGAGCTTACTCCATTGCAGATCGACGGAGGCGCTGTTTAGGGCTGTGGAGGTGACGAGGGTATTCTAGACTTTCGATCGGCGACGCCTTGCTGGAGCTGGAAAAATACAACGCCTAAAAATATGCTTTGTTGGCCGTCGCTGCAGCTCCAACGCTTCTGGCGTCGATGAAGAGCTCGACTGTTTGTTTAAAGCGCGCTCCTGGCACACGTTCCAGCCATGTACTTTTCTTTAAAACCATTCTTTTCAATACATGACATTGATTTTGAAAGGAATGACTCTAGATAGCGATAAAGGTTTATGACCTGTGGTTGCATCTGGGAGACACAACTTGTTAAGGGAGCCGTCTACCATTCCGTGTGAGAAATATTCTGTCAAACTTAGCTAATCTTGCGTTAGCCTGCATATTTGACCAGATAAACATGTCCCCGCTGATATACAACTCTAGCCATTCCAACTCCTTCATGACTCCATTAAATTCTTCCATACCAGTAGAAATTCCTGCAGACATTAAAAATTCTGTCTCTAGAGAATCTGTAACATTAAAGTCACCTCTTGTCATCATCTTTGAGATGCTCAAGTTGGCTTACACATGTAGCACATCTAGAGAATCCTGCCTTCTGACTTATTCCAATGGACCATACACATTAACCGCAACCATCTTCAAATCTGACCTTGACATAGTTCTTAAAGCAACACCTATACTTCCTGAAAGGGAAGCTAGGATTATAATTGTTCAGATTTTGCAAGCACTTGTTTACTTAACTAAGAGACAACAAAAGATTATTCATTATGATTTGAAGCCAGGAAATGTAATATTTAATGAGGTTGGTGTTGCAAAAATAACTGATTTTGGTCTTAGCAAGATAATGGAGGATGATGCTGGATCACAAGGCATGGAACTCAACTCCCAAGGAGCTGGAACTTACTGGTGAGCACAAATTCTCCTAACTAAATCAATAATTTATTACCCAGTATTGCTTGTGTGGAAAGAAATGCAATGGTAGAAGATATTGTTGTTTTGCATCAATAATATAAAGCCTCTTATATAGATATTACAAGGTGTATACAAACATAACTCGAGTAATGTCAGACTAAACTCATTACAACACACCTACTCTTAACACTCTCCTTCAAGTTTGAACATCCAAGTTGAACTAGACTCATATAAGTAACACTAGAACAAAATAAAGAAAGATATACAAGGAGATACATAATGGATAAATAAAATGCAAGTGCCTAAAATGGTTAAACCCTAGTTGATCATACAAGAAAACACAAACATTATCAATCATCTAAGAAAGATGTGGATTGTTAATCTTTGAGGTATCCACAAAATTTCAAATGGTATAGATTGTTAATCTTTAAGGTATCCACAAAACCTTAAATAGTTTTAGTTTGGAGATTGATAGTGAAATATTAAAGAGTTTCTTTGGTCCTTTTTTTAGTCTCCTTGTTCTTTTCCTTTCTTTTCTTTTTTCTTTTTTTTTTCAATTTTGTTCTTTATTTTTTGATTTTTTTTCACTACCACCTTTTTTTTCATCACCATCCATTTTTCTTTTATTCTCTTCTCTTCCCCTCCTTCATAATATGTATATATACATATATTTCTTCTTCTCATCTATTTTTCTCCTTTTTTTTTTTTAACTTTCCACGCTTTTTTTTCTTTTTCTCTTCTCCTCTTTTTTGCTTTTTCTTCTTTCTTCTTCTCCCCTCTCCTTTATTGTTTCTGTTCGTAACCCTAATGGGTTTAGATGGCAACAATGGCTAAAAGAAGCAGCAATGGTCAACATGAAGAGACGTGCAGAGGACAATGTTTGCAAATCATGTGCAGAAGCATTGCATGGAAGAGTCTTGGCACCTGGAGACTGGGCAGAGAAGACACGTGATGCACAATGGCAAAGGTGCACAAGAACTACGTGGAGAATGCTAAAGGAGACAACCATTGGTAGACAACCCTAATTGTGGGCTACAATAGAGAAAACGATGGGAGGAGGAGCCACAGATGTCGTCATAAGCAAGAGAGGCTGACAAGGCATAGATCAGCATGAAAAGATGGTCACAAATGCCATGTAAGCTTCACAAGAGGGAATAGCTGACACATGGAGGAGGGAAGTTAGAGAAGTAGTGCATAGACTTGCATGTGCGAAGATAGGCACTAGAGGGAGGACAAAGACTTCATCAAGGAGAGAGTGGCAGATAGGCGTCACTGGCAGTGGTGGTGGTGGTGGTGATGGGAAGGAAGGTAACGTTCAGTTAATGTTTTCCTTCCTCCCTATCTATAATATTTGCCTTAATAGACTCTTAAATTTAACCTATGCTCTAATACCATATGGAAAGAAATGAGATGGTGGAAGATATTATTGTTTTGCATCAATAACATAAAACTTCTTATATAGAGACTATAAGGTGGATACAAACATATCTCTAATAATGTGAGACTAAATTCACCACAACACACCTCATACTCGAACAATTTGAAAAATTCAGTAAACTCAGTGTTAGGGACAACTAAGATATTTTAAGATGTCTGCACACAAAATTTGGGAAGACCATGTAGAATATGTGCTTTTGGATGACTAATATGGCATTGTGAATATTATCTTTAATGGTTATATTTCATTTGCATTGTTCTCCTTCTCATAATATTTTTTACTTAAAATTGTCTCTTCAATAACCAAAATTTTCACTTTTTTGTAGGTACTTGCCTCCAGAATGTTTTGACCTCAACAAGACACCACTAATATCATCAAAGGTTTGTGAGGAAAGGGTGGCTCTAACATATTGCATTACATTTAAATTTTTTTGCTTTATGTGTTAATATGGTGAAGCATTGTGTACCTTGAAATCTATTGTGGTAGGTTTTGTAAAGAAAAAAAGTATCAATAGGATATATTAATATTATAAAAGATATTTATGAAAGAGTAGTTACTAATACTAAATGTATAAGAGGAAAAACTAAGAAATTTTTAATAGAAAGGTTTAACCAAGGGTCCTCTCTAAGTTCATATCTATTTGTTTTAATTATGAATGAAATAAGTAAAGAAATTCAAGGAAAAATATCTTGATATATGCTATTTGTTGATAATATGGTTTTAATTACTGAAAGTAAATTAAGAATTAGTTTTAAATTAAAATTATGGACTCTAAATGATTTAAATTAAGTAGGTTAAAAATTAAATATATGGGATGTAGATTCAATAAAAATAGGAATAATGATAAAGATATATACTTAGTCATAGAATTTATAAAAGTAAGACTTTTAAATACTTTAAGATCTATAATAAGTAGCAATGGTGAAATTATAGAAGTTATTCATAGGGATTAAAATAGGATGGATAAAATAAAGAAATGCTTTTGGAGTATTATATAATAGAAGGAAATTTTATAAAAGTGTTATTGACTCAACTATACTTTATGACTCAAAATGTTAAAGTGTAAGACATAATCATATGCAAAAAGTTAGTCATTGAGATGTATATGCTTAGATAAAAGAGTGATAATCCTACAAGGGATAAATTAAAAAATGATTTTATTAGAAATAGAATACGAGTTACACCAATTGCAGATAAGGTAAGGAAAAATTGACTTAAATTATTTGACCATATCCTTAAAAGACTAAAGAATGCAACAATTAGAAAAGAAAAATTAATTAGTGTAAAAGAAACTAAAAGAAGTAGAAGGTCTAAAACTAATTTGTTAGAAATTGTAAGAAAAGATTTAAATTTATGTAATTTAATCAAAGATATGACCATAGATAGAAATATATAAAAGAAAAGGATTCATGTAATTGTCCTTACATAGTGAAATTATAACATGGATTATTGTTGTTGTTGAGCTATTTTGATTACAAATAGTAAAACCTTATTTGTGAAATGTGATTTAGCTGGTTTATTGCTTTTTATTATAATATTATTAGCTTCCATGTGGAGGAATCAGATGTTTTTATCTAAATAGATTGACAAACTTGATGATGTATTGATTTTGAAGTTGGTTATATTCATGACATATATAGTAGTCATTTGTCGCTAATAGAGATAGCCAATAAAGTTTAGTGTTATTGTCATTACTTACATGAAGTGCTAGTTCATTATTTTATAAGTTAATTTTGATGATGAAAAATGTGTTTAATATCCCTAAAATAATTTTCGCAGTCATTCTATTGAAACTGAAATTATCTAATTGCTATATATTTAGAAATCTTTTGAAAATAGATTTTGAAAGGTTTCCATTTTTGTCAAGTGGCTGATTAGAGAGTTACATTGCAAGTCACCACACAAAATAGGTAAATTAGATAGTTAACTCTTTTTCTTGGTTGATCGGAGAGTTATTTCTATAACTATCCGAAAAGAATTTCTCTTCAGTGAGTTAAGCTTTATTTCTAAGTATCCAAAATGCCTTTGGCTTTGGATAGTTAAGTTTTTAAGTTCAAGATAGTTAGCTATTTTCTAATTTAATGTATTTTCAGTTACTTTCTTTTGAAGGACACATGTCATGCCCTTATCACATGACTTAAGTGGCTTTTCGGAAGGTTACAATGTAATTATCCAAAAACCCTTAAGAATCAGAGAGTTACCTTTAGTAAGTATCTGAAATTTGTTTTAACCTTCGGATAGTTAATTTTAATGTTATTTCTGACTTAAGTAACTTTTTGGAAGGTTACGAGTGTAACTATCCAAAATTCCTTAAGAATCAGAGAGTTATCTTTTGTAAGTATCTAAAACATGTTTTCTCCATCAAATAGTTTATTTTTAATGTTTTATGCTACTATTTTAGGACACGTGTTTTAATTTAAATGCATGATTTAAGTGGCCTTTCGGAACGTTAGCTTTATCTATTCGAAATGTTTTTGAGTTTCAGTAGGTTATCCTTCTAAGTCTCTGATTTTCTAAAAACCTCTAAAGATTTTATTTTTACAGAATCTGCAACTACTAATTATTGACTAGCTATTTTGCCAAGATATCTCTTGATTGCAGATCTCAAATTAATTATGATTGAACATTGCTGGAAATGGATTACTGCACAAGGAATCTAACCATTTTCAAAACCCTTTTCATATATGCAAATTTCGAAGGAAGAATAGAAAGGGATTTGTAGAAAACATAAAATATAGAGAACATAGATTTTCAACACACAGAAGGAGAAATTGGTTTTTCAACAATCCTACAAACACCTTGAAGATTCGTTTGCAACAAAGCATTGAAGATTAAAGCCTGTAGATCAATCAAGATTTCTCCTAGAGCTTCATCAAACAACTCCCCACTGGGAGTTGTCTTTGTGTTGTGTGTTTTAATCATTTTAAGTCTATGACTCTTGCAATAAAATTGTTTTCTCATTGTGTTTGAAAACCCTAACTCACAAGGGTGTTGTGAGTATACCTTCACAAGGTTGGGGCCTTGGTGAAGAGAGTGAAGTGTGATACTTCACTTGCTCAAGATTGAGATATTGAGTACACAAAGTTAGGTGCTTTGTGTGAGGTTTTTGTTTAGCCTATAAAAACATCTGTAAGGTTGTTGCTTAACTTGCAAAAGCAACTTGTTTAAGGTTTGTGCTTAGCCTTAAAAGCACTTAGTGGAATTCTCAAAGTTGTGGCCTTGAGGAGTGGACTACCCAGTTTGGGGAACCACTATAAAATCCTGTGTCATTTACTTTTTGCTTTGCATTTTACAAATCTAAAATCAATTAATTAGGGTTCATTAGTGTCTACAGCTTTTGAAAATTTAAAAGCAAAATAAATTTGATTAGGACACTATTCAACCCCCTCTAGTGTGTGCCATTCGATCACATCATGAAGACCATATGAGCTAGTGAAATGCTGAAAGCATATGCAATTTTGTTTGCTTCCATTTGAATTGCAAAAATCTGGCTTTGATAAGGTGTAGCATCTTAATCCTTCAGTTTGAGAAAAAGGAGATGCCCTAGATATAAATATTAGTAGGATTCAAATCTTCGGTTATACATGAAATTTTCTAGTACCAATTCACTTAAATCAGAAGGTAAAAGCTGGCCAGTGGCAAATGATAACTATCCCAATCATTATGCTAGCTCCAGCTAATTATGGGAAGAACTCAGGTGTTAGGCCAGGTTATAAGGATATCCACTGCCCGTAGATTTTGTGGGTGATTGGACATCCTTCGACTTCCTAACTTGTTTTTACCTACACTCTTTGAACTCTCTTTCGTGGCACTCAGATTTGGCTCGGTGTAAGTTAGTGCTTTTCCATTGCTATGGCACTGGATCAACAAGATGTAGTGTTGAGTATTTTCATTCTCTATCCTGTGCCAAATAACAGCTACTGTAGTACCTGAATTGTCAATCTTTCTGACAAGACATAGTGTTTTCCGATACATGACATGCAAATCTAACATGGTTGAAAGCAGGTGGATGTATGGTCAGCAGGTGTCATATTCTACCAGATGCTTTTTGGTAAACGCCATTTTGGACATGATCAATCGCAAGAGAGAATTCTGCGAGAAGATACAATTAATAACGCACGGAAGGTGGAGTTCCCCTCAAAGCCCTCCGCTTCTAATGAGGCAAAGGTATGTTCATTGTTTTGATAGCTGAGCATTATTTCTTGTTATGGGGCTTTAATGGAATTACATTCCAAGTTTAATTTGGATACATGGGAAACAATGATCTATACAATATGAATTGATCTTTACATCTGTTACTCTGAACAAAGGATAATCAAGACAAGAAGATAAATGATCTTTGCTTGAAATGATTTTCACTTTTCTTGCAGTGCTTCTTCTGTTTTTCTTGCCTAATTGCTTCTTTTGACACTAAGGATTGGCAAGGAAAAAGGCATTTATTTACATTGAAAAATCATGTCAGATTTTACATCTCAATATTCCTGTTTCCGATTGCAGGATCTGATTCGTCGATGCCTGACGTATAACCAAGCGGAAAGACCAGATGTTCTGGCGATAGCTCAAGACCCATATCTATCATATGTGAAAAGATGACTCTTTTGTAGGTTCTCATCGGCACAAAACCTAAGACAACTGTAAATGCTCCACCCAGCCGCTCATATTTTTAGCCCTCGGCCGAGGAGCTGGCAGCCCATTTGCGGGTCCATCCCACAAGATGTACCCACGCAAGGCTGCTGACACCTCAACACTTGACAATGTGATTGGACCACTCACTTGGGAGGATGATCTTTTCCATGTACAGACATCTTCTCTTACAGAAGCATTTTGAGAGTTTGGTTCCTTTGTAGCGCCATCTCAAGCACTGTTTATGCGAACCAATCACGTCGCTTGTAGCCTGAAATGTTGATGATCTTAAATCTTTTTGTAATGCAATCGCGCGCAACCGGCGCAGTTTGTGTTCTTGACGTTGTTGTATCTCACTTCATTTCCAATTCCAATTATGGGATTTGTTCTTGATGCTTGTCTGTCTATGATGCTGATTCAACCAACCGAGATCGAGAGGGAGAGCTTTCTGTGTTTATTCACTAAAGAGTGCAAGTAGATTGTGATTGATTCTTATTATTATTGGTAAGAGGACCTGCTGACGTCCAAGGTATCTTCAATTCAGCACGTACCGGTTGGTATCCTTGTAAATATGCAGCATGTTAAAGGTTCAAACATGCAAGGATATGGTGCGGAATGCGTTCTCTCTCATCTGCCGTTCCAGAAAGTTAAAAAACATTCAGCGAGCGAGGGCGTAGAGTTCAACTTACACGAAAAACATTTTATTCGTATGATAATAGATACACTGGGAAGGTGGGGGCTACGAAGTAGATACACATGTGTCGGCAGTCCAAGTAGGTAGAGCGGTCGGCCTGCCGGCACACAACTCGTCTGAAGCGTTGGAATGAATGGCCTTACCATTCTGAGTTCTGCGTCAAGCTGTCAAATCAAACGACTCCTACACTGTCGATACGAAAATGGATGATTTGTTGTAAAAGTTACATTTAATTAAAACATAGGTAATTTAAAATGGAAAACAAAAAATATCGTTCGTTACAATGGAATTTGTTCTCGCAAGAAAAAGAAAGAAAATTACAACAGTTCAGGTCAGACAAGTGTAGATCATCTCTCCCATGTTTATTTCTACAAATGTAGCTCAAAGTAAGCACACTCTTACATGGACCAATCAAAGAATTTGAGCGTAATGTATACCCAAAAACCCCCCTCCCAAAACGCCAATTTTATTTCACAAAAAAAAGGGAGAAAACATACCCAACCGACCAGATGCCCCCAACAACCCCGAGAACTAGGCAGACCAACAATATGGTCGAACAAATTCAGAACCGATGTTGATGAAAGATTTTTATAACACTTACATGTATAAATATGCCATCTTACACGAAGATCTCGGAAACCTCAACCACCATTCCTAACTGCTACCATTTTTCCAAGGTTTAAGCACGCCCACCACAATCACGGCAACAATTATGAGAAGGATGATGATAGCTATGCACATCCATTTGCGTGAGTTTTTCTGCAGTGTCTTGGCCTTCTGCAATGCAGTTGTTCCGGATTGAACGTGATCAACAGCACTTGAAACCTGTGTGAAAGTAGTGTGCTCTCATATCAAGGCCGTGATTCAGAGCAGAATATATATTCTTTGATGAGTTGGTCATTGTCAAATGTATGGGTGAGAACAAACCTGTGATTCGATGTTGTCTAGCATATCTCCCTGACTCTCAACCAAAACTGACATATCAAGGAAGACCTACGTAGAAAACAATATGTGAATGTAGCAATTTATACCAGACAATATTAGTTTCTGTTTCTTTGAAAGAAAACCACTAATTTTAATCATGGACTGACTGATCTGATGTAGATAGTTTTAACCTAGGTAAGCCATCGATGAGGATAAAAGTAGTACCAGCTGTACGTCAAGAAGCTTACCTGCTGTAAGTCAAGAAGCTTCCTTTCTATCTCTCGGACGGTATCATGGCGCTCTTGAATTTCTGCAAGGGTGTCAAGCACCTGCAATTACAAAACATGTTGTTCTGTAATATATGACAAGAAATGATTAACGGAAAAAAAAAAACATGAATGCCATTTATTGCATATAATATAAAGCTTCAAATCCGAAAAATTCATCTTTACAAAGGAGAGAGAAGATGAACCTGGCCTCGGCCTTGCTCCTGAATTGCTTTTTTAAATATTTGTTCACTCTGCCCTGTCTCTATCAATTGGTCAATCGTCTGCAAACAAGATTCATACATGAGGAAATATTTATGCAAAAATTTTGCAGTTTTCTCAGAGAATTGTAGCTGAGGTCACCTCTTCATCAACCCGATTACCAGTTACTGCACATGAGAAAACATGAGAAACAGTGAAAAGCAAAGGGCAGTATTCCCTTGAATATTAACTGTAAGGTAAATTAAAAATTCTCAAATAGCAGTGTCTTTAGCTTTGGAGGAGGTACCTGTGTAGACCCTTCTCTCAACAAGTTCACGATGATCTTGATGGATGGTATTCCTTAGCGTCTGTGGTAAGTCATAGATCAAAGCACACATTAAATTTGAAGCTTTGATGTTCTAAATTTTCTATGTTGCACCATAGGTTGAAGGAATTAAACATAAGAAAAGACTGCCGAACTGCTTGATAACAATCACCAAGGAATGTAGAACTAAAGTATTTGACACCTCTATTTTTAGATTATAAACTACAGATATGAGTCCAAAGAAAATAAGAAACATATTGGACATCGGTAGAAAAATCTGTTAGAAAAGAATCTGGAAATTGATGGAAGTGAACAAATAATTATGAAATTTAATTTGAAACAGGATAAGCTGAAGTAAACAACACAGAATAAGATTACATAAATTCAATTTTTAGACATGCGTCATGTTGAAATTGTACTTGTAAGTATTACGAAAATTTAAGTATATAAAATTCTTAAAATATTTAAATGCTTAATTCAAAGAATTAAAACTTTCAATAAGTATTTTAATATGAACATATTTAATCGTGTTTCATATTCCATCTAGGATTTTTTATGATCTTTATATTTTTGGAAACATTATTATTAACATGCAGTGTAAAAATTTATATTTTTTTATTCTTATATTGTTATATTATCCACTGTCTTTTGAGTGGAAAATATGGTGAATCTCATTGAAAACATTCAAAATAATAAGTTTCATCTAGTATGTTGCTTCCAAGGAAAAGGGAGTAAAAGGAAAATAGAAAAGAAGTATTCTTTACAACAGTAACCAATGTCTTGATGACGGTAATATGAGGTCAGCTATATAAATTCATTATTACTTGCCAAAGATCTGTAAAAACATGTCAATCCACTATGAAAATGAGTCGTAGCTGTAAAAATATTATGCTTTATTTAATATTATATTATTATTTAAAAAAGTTGTTTCTTTAAATTTTATATTGACTTTCCTGCTAAACTTGTGCTACATTTTGATTAACATGGGTAGTTTAGTCTTTTATATTATTTTTACTTTATTATTCTTATATTGCTTTATTTCTTTATATATAATTATATTATTATCTCAAAGTTATTTATCTGGTTTTATCTTATGAAACATTCATGTTAAACTTGTGCTACATTACTTAACATTTTACATGAATATATTGTGCGAGAACCAACTTGATTGTGTATAATGTGCTTGTTTGATTTGCGTGTTGGTCATATTCACTTTTCTTTTCCCATTGGAAAACCCTAATAACTTGTGGCAACCACTAAAGAAATAGGATAACAGCACATTGGCGGCTCTTTCCATTGTTTCAACTACCTCTAGAGAGAGAGGATAAAAATACTTTAAATTGGTGGCTGCAATCCCTCAAGGAGATTTCAAACATGCAAAAAAGAAAGAAGCAGCAAGTGAAGAAGATCTACATAGAAGAAGAATGGAAGAAGCATCACTTAAGGATAACTCTGGCCAGTTTGGCATATCAGTGGCTTAAATGGCCATGCAGACAATATGGGCTCCATTCTGTATTTTTTTTTTAATATTTTGATCAACCTAACATTATATGGCCAACATGAGCGGACAAACAGTTACATTGATATTCACCTAACTGTCTTGTCATCTCCATCATCTACAAATGGAGTTGAAAAAAATACGACCCAAGATGTCTAGCCAGTTTGACATATCAGTAATTTAAATGGCCATGCAGACAATATGTACTGCACCCTGTATCTTTTTCCTATTTTAATACCATATTCACTTAATTGTCTTTCATTTGCCATCGTCATCAAATGGTATTAAAATTAATTGATTTTTCTGAACTTGCTCAGAAATCAAACGTGAAAATTTAGAACTATGGTAAACTAAATGTCAGTATTTGCATGAGCAGTCCATGACTGCTTTGTTGTCAACTCAAGAAGTTGATTGATAGTTGTCCATTGCTGCTTTCTTTGGTTACTTCTTTCATTTTCTCAACACCATCCTAGCAAACAAAGCAAATTTTTAGATAAAAGTGATAGCAAACTAAAGACTTCAAATACTCTTGATAGGTTGCACATTCACTGGAAATATGTATAGTTAAAAACTTGCATCCTGAGCTTATAGTTCCGAAGGGATTTCCAATAGGCTAGGTTTAAATGTTAAGGTGGGTGCCTAGGCAGCTACTTCAAAGTTTAGCATTTACATGCCCAGTTCTTTTAATCAGGATCCTTGTCAAACATGGAAAAGGATTTAGTATTTTAAAAGGTTTCTTCAACACAAAACAGCCCTGAAAGAACTGCAGACCAGTGGCTCGTCTCCCTTTCTCCTGCATCCTATTCCTTTGGTGAGAAAATCCACAACCATTTCAGGTGACTCCAGCAAGATGGCCAGCATGTTCTAGTTTAAGCAACTCACCTATTACTCTCCTGCTAAGGAAAACGTCATACCTTTTCTCTTTTCTTGATTGTCTTGGACATTATGTTTGGCACCTCCTCTCCCTGAGTTTCAGTTTTAAACTGAGATCTGGATTTATTTTTCGGTTTTGTTCTTCATATGTGACTCTGATATTATTGTTTAATTTTAATAATTTCCTTTTCACTCTTGTTTACTTTAAAAAAATAGCTTTAGTATTTATCAAATAATGTTGTCTTTTCCCAGAAGTTTGCCCAAGGCACTCAAGGCCAATGCCTCGCACCTTGGTACCAATAATAGCCTGGATTTAGTTCAAACAAAATAAAATAGTATTCATGAGAGAAAAAAAAGATCCATATAGCTAAATACACTTGGAAAGTTGCACTGGTTTTGATTTGCACTACTAGTTCATAAAAAAAGCAGTAGGGTACTGTCTTTGTACCTGAAATTCATTCATTTTCTCTTGATATTTCTTCTTCAATGAGCTGCAATGAGTATTACAAGCAACAATGAGAATGATGGATTGTAGAAATTCTAATTATGATAACATCATCCACACACTGGGATGGACTATGGGATCAAATGATCAATCCTACTGGACACGTTTTTTTTTTGAGCAGTAAGCCAAGCAACTATCATATAAACGAAAAAAACAAAACAAGCTAATAACTCGTCAAGAAGATAAGCTAATAGCTCAGCAATCCCACCGGACACATGACACCATCATATATAAGCACAACCATTGGGTAATGAAACAAGGGTACCTAAGAGGGAATTAGAAATGCTTACACTGTGGTTGCAGTCCTGGATCGATCTACTCCAGATCCCATTCCACATCCTGGCTTCTGTCTGTTGGCTATATTCTAGATAATCAACAAAGGCACAAAATCACATGTAAATAAAGAAAATATCCCAGAGAATGTAAATTATTCGATAAAAAATGTTTTATGAATCCTTTCTACATGAGTTATTTAAATTTTTTTGAGAAATAACAAGATACCAATTCTTCCAAGGAAAACCACAAGGGTTCAAATCTGAAAGAACTTGGATGCTTGACATCCCAGGACTCCAGTAGAAGAGGTACATAGTCAGAGCAAGTTCTCTGATACTTTTTCCACTGGGAAAAGTGAGATCCACATTTGGCTTACATGAAATCTATCCAACTTGGAGAGAACCGGTCACTCTTGAAACTTTGATCAAGTGAATCACTGACCTTAATGGGAAATCTAGGAGCTCCATCTCAATCCATCTAGAGAATTATCTCATCTCTATTGTAAAGCTGCCTCCATTGATTGCTACTCAGGATCATGTTCAAATCTCCAGCAATCACCCAATGAACATTCCATTTCCTACACATTTCAGAAAATTCTTCCAAAAAAGTTGACTTCTGTGACTATTATTCAGTCACAAACTGTCAGCACCCACTGATTACCACTATTCAAATTCTGGAAGAGGACTGAAATTGAGAACATTGCATCCCACTGGTCAATCTCTTTGTATCTAGCTGAATTCCACATAAGGACAATTCCCTCCAATCGTCCTACTGCTGGTTTGACATAATTGCCCCCCTGGTCTACTTCCCCCAACTTGCCTGAAAAAACCCAGTGACAGGTTCTCAATCTTGGTCTCTTGCAAACATAAAAAATCCACCTTATTAACAAAAATTAGGTCCCATAAGTGTCCTTGTTTACTCCTATCATTTGCCCCCTGGTGTCCCAAGCAAGCATCTTCATAAGGTGACTGGTATATCCCCATTTTCATTCTCCAAATCAAGCTTTTCTCAATCTCTCTTAAAACATGTATTCTTGCCTGTCAGGTCAATCCCTATCGAATTTGCCTTGTAGATGATAATTTCACTTGGACAAATGAGAGGTGAGCAGTCCCCTTCCCAGAAGGGATCAGAAGGAGAGTAAAAGGGCCCTTCTAGACCCCAACTATACAATGAAATCAGTGGCTCCTCCCTCCCAGTTAAGACCTCCATCTAAATCACCGGTGGTGTCTCCAACAAATCATGCTGGTAAAGCCTATCCTTCATTAGGGTTGAGATTTAGTTCCACCAAAATTGGGTATTCAACTAGTAGAAGATACAAATGGATATTTTCCACAGTTACAGAAATTTGCTCTTCAGGCATCAAGGACAGCCCACTTTTTGTGGGCTTGTGGATGCAGCTGATCTAAGCAGACATGATTGTGTGGGTTGAGGCATGAACATGTGGACAACAATCTGCAAGACAGGCCCTTGCAAAATTCCGAGGTGAGCTGAGGTTGTTATTCTCCTTGTGTTTTGTATCTTGTCCATAGGCTGGTCTGGTCCCCATGTGTGTTGTTGAGTCTGCTAAGCTGGTTTCTTGTGAAGAATATCCTCTCCAAATTGTAAGTCCCACTTGTAATCTACTAATCTCCACCATATTCTCTGCAGTGTGAACCTGGTCACCTCCCAAAATTTTGGAAATTCTCCTTTTTGGTCTTCCTCCTAATAATTCCCAAATATAAAAACAATACAATGAATCTCTACATTTTGAATTTCCTCAACTACAACATCTACAATCCACTCTAAGATTTTCTTGCTTTCATCCATTATTAAATTGTCTTCCAACCTAGCTTCCTTGGACTATTCTTGTCGCCAAAAACCAAGTTGGCCCCAACAACTCCTTGATTTCATCCTAAGGATCCTCTTGACTTTGGATCACTTTTAAAAACTCTCCTATTATCCTCTCCAGTGACAGAAACCATCTCCAGCAAGCTCTGGTGACCACCTGAAGCTATTTCTGATGAATACAAAATTTCTCTCCTACCATTATGATCTACTATCTCCCTCATCACATCTCAAACAAACCTCCTTCTCAAGATATCGGCCCAAGAAATGGGCATGATGACACAAACCCCAATGAAGCACAAAGGTGGTTCTTGGAGGCTTGCAATTTAACTCTATTGATGATCTTGCTGAAGGGGTGAACCAAATTATCAAGGGGAAGCTCCCCAGTGACAAGCACAGATTACTCATCCTGATCCACAGCATTTTTTGGACTGTCTCACTGAAAAGGATTGCTATTTTATTGTGTAAGGAGCTTGTGGCTGTGGAAGACATTGTTGCTATGGTGGATTACTTCTGCAGTGCATGAGAGAGGGTTTTACTGGGTTGAGTTGTAGCTTCTTCTGTTTTACTCTGTAATGTTTTTCTCTCTTTTCCTTTTTGTCCCTGCTTTAGGAGGCTTTTGTAACTGAATATCTTATTATTTTAATGAGAATCACCCTACTTTTCCTAAAAACAATTCTATATGGAATTGAGACCTCTTGTCAAAGCTCCACCAACACATCTGCTGTTTCCAGACATTGCGGCTCTGATTTTTCAGGCAATCTCTTCCAATCTCCTAAATGAATTAGTTGGGATCATGAAAGGTAGTACACCCCATGCATTCAAAGGGATTCCTAAGAACTCCACCTTCAAAGACCCCCAGAGCTACAAGCCATGCCAAAGGCTTGGCTGTCACTTCTTCCATTCAGACAGCCCATAATCATTGAAGACACTTATTGACTGATTGTGCCTCTACCAGCATCCCATTAGAGGCTGATGAGTGCCTTTAGGTTCCCCTCCCTTCTCCAGTGTAGGGATTCCATCAGTATCAAACTTCCATCGCCATCCCCATCTCCTCTCACTCATGCTCTCAATCAAATCAAGATCCCTAATCCTGTAAAGACTTTTACATGTTGAAACGGGAAATATGCTTTTACATAGTTTTAAGTGTCGGTTTTGTGTTAGACTTCAATGGGTAAAAACTAACATCTATTGAAAAAATTTCAACATGTCTGAGTCATATAGATAGAAACAAAGTAAAGAAAAACACATTTTTATACACAAATACAATGTTAGTATTGTGTCAACTAGTTGGATAACTGAAGCATGTCAATCAAATCTGGCTGAAATGTGTCAAAAAAATGATGTTTAGTTCTGCAATGTCCCATCATTGTTATCACACATCTCCAAGCACCAAAATCATCTACAGTAAGTTGATCTGCTGACTCGCGTACTACAGGTTCTAGTAGCAAGAACAATCACTTCATCTCTTCCAGATCTGTATATCATTGATTTCTGGAAAATATCAGATTAAACTCCTGACTCAAATCAAACAAGATCAATGCTTCTAGGTCTGTTGCAAGACTGCCTAGAAAGCTGATCTTTCAGTACTCACCCATTACAACATTTACCCACCCAGAAACCAGTGTTGAATAACAATATATCAAGATAGAAATGAAAATGGACCTATAATGGTGTGTTTTGCAAGAAATAATGGTGTTTTTCAAACTTCAAAAAAAAGCATCAGATCTTACTTCCATATTTTATGTGGAATGCATAAAATTAAACAAAAAACTATTTCCTTTCATGAGCCCCATTTTAAAAACTGGAGAAGAGCTTCTAGGCGAAGTGCCTTTCACCTATTGTATGGCCAGGATTAATTTAGATGATGACAATGTCGAACATCAATATATCAAGATAGAAATGAAAAAAAAAACATGGTGGTTTTGCCCAGCTGTAAGAAACATAGGTAAAACAGAACATTGACAATTTACATCTTGGTCCAGCTCCTCAATTTTTGACTTAGCCAAGACAGCTACTTTCCCCACTTCATCAATATCCTTTGCCATCTTTTGCCTAATTGCTACAAAATAAAAATAGAGAAATAAGTCTTTAAAGAACAAACTAAGAAAAAAAATCATAGAACCCTAAATGAGAACCAACTTTACCAAATATTTGGCAACAAGAAAAAGAAACAATGGAATATAACACAATGGCTCCTTTTTGAAGTGGCAAAAGATAATCATTAAAACGGTAAAATCACCTATGACAATCAACAGGATAGTCCAAAAAATACAAGGAGAAAAAACAATATTTCTATGAAGAACATGTTAGAATAAATGGATCCTTGTATGGATCTTGGATAGGCTACTTCTAGGTTAAGTCATAGTACTCTCTACTTTTTTATTTGGTGCCAAAGCATAGGATTCAAGGAGAAAAGACAAGGAAAACCCTCTAACTACCAACAACACCCTATTGTAGTGGTGGTGGAATCCAAGAAACCTCATCCTCCACTTACCAAAACCCTAGCACTCTTCTCAACATGGAGATTGATGTGGCTAAGAAATTTATCATCGATGTTGCCACCACCATACTTGCAAGGTGGCTAGGCATTGGCCAAGGGCATCTTAAATGCTTAGGCACCATTTCTTAATAAAGTATATGCATATTTAACAATAGACATGAATATTACAATGTATTTAAACTATGTCATTAGTGTAAACATGTTAAATATATGTATAACATTCCAAAACTGGATGCTAGTTACTCAAAATTACGTAAATAAGAAAAACAAGTCATGATACATAGAATTTATTAATAAAATACAACATGTGTCATAATCCCACCATGTAGGGTTAGCCAAAATTTATCAACAAAATATACAATGAAAATCATAATAATGTCATAAAGCATGCTAAATATATGCATAATACTATATATTAGCAACTCTTAAAAAAACTATATATCAACATGTGTTTAAAGGCAATGTTCAAGAAGTTTTGAGACTAAGTTAGGACTACAAAAGGGTTGAGCGGTCATCACCGCTAATCCATTGTCTCATCACCAATTCCCATCCAAGTACCACTGCTTCATGGGACCTCATTTCCATTCTTCAATCCATCCTTTGCTTCCTATATTCCTCCAAAACTATTACCAACTGTAATCCTCCACCTCTGAGATTGCTCTTTCACCACCACCAAAGCAATAGGGTTGTATCTTTTAAAGATTCTTCCTCTGATCATCATAGAGATATGGTGAATAGCATTTGGTGTTGCAATTAGCATTTGTAGCAAGTGACAAAATCAATGGACATGACATTAAAGGCACCAATGAAGTCAAGATACCATGGTAGTGGTTCTTTGCCACCAACAATCAAAGTGAAGGAAAAAATGGAAGTTAGGGTCTATTTTTGGATTATTTGTATTTTAGCTAAATCATTCCTAAAATAGTAAAAAATGAGAGGACTTCAAATATTCAAATTGGCGAAATTTTTTTTGATTTTTTAAAAAAAGAATGTGATCAACATGATTGGTCATTGTTGCTACCTACATGATGACATGATGCAACTAGAAAGTTAATGTATTTAAGAAATGGCCAATATGATAGGTCATCATTGCTACCTACATGACCTATTAGAAAGTCAATCTATTTGAGAAAATGCTAATGTGATAGGTCACCATTCATGATATCTAATAGTAAGAAAGTCAACATGATTGATTTTTATTTGTGCCTACTTGATCAACGTAACTGACAATTGCCTTTCTATCACATTATGTTTGTGTTTGCACTTGTTTGGTCAGCATCATTGATTGCCACTCAAGCCTACTTGTTACTGAATGGTCAGTGTGATTGACCATTATTTTTTTTTTTTGATAATGACAATTTTTCCCTTCAACAAGATTCAAATCCTAATAGAAGCTACAAATAATGCTACTCGTAACCAATTGAACTATTGTAATTGGTTATGGCTGTTTACCACTGAAAAGTCAACGCAATTGGCTATTGTTATTAGTACTACAAATCACAGCAACAGTTACCAACATAACTACTGCTATTGATCATGTGACCGCCAATTTCTATTGAAAGTTATTTTATATATTTCATCTTACTTACATGAGAGTTTGTTTCAAATCGTAGATGTTAGATACTTTAGTTTGAGTAAGAGTGTTAGAATAAATAAATCCTAATTAGAATGCTATAGGATACATAATTGATTGCCTGCATGATACGCACACTCTTATATGTTCATTTTCAATTCCAAATAACAGTAACAAACATTCTCCATTTCTTCATGAAAATTAATGAAGAAACCAAAGGACATAAAAGAAAACAACATAATATAAAAAAGCAGCACCAGTACCGCTCAAAAATAAAAAACATACCTCTCATGGTCGATGCTTTTGTAAGTGCTTTATACTCCTCATTGGCATCCTACAAATGTTTGGTTGTACAAGTGATAAAAGAGCCAAGTATACCAACATATACAACTTGTAATATCAAAAATGACAGCTGAAAGTTGGATATCAGTACAGAAGCACAAGCAGCAAAAAGATCCAAGTATTCCAGATTCCCAAACAAGGATAGCTTTCTCTTGAGATAACCACCATGAAAGTAGGATATTGTATGCTTACCTGAAGCTTCTTTAGTAATTTTGCAAGCTTTTCAATTTGTTTCTCAATATCATTGGCCTAAACAAGAAAAAAAAAAAATGTCAGTGAACAACAACAGCTGATATGTAAAAAATGCAAGCAAAGATAGGCATCCAATAATGGGGAAACACAACACAAATTTTCCCTACCTGTTTAAAAAACCCCTTCAGAGTCACTTCTGCAGAATTCATTCCAACATTTCCTCCCATTTCAATGTCATTATCTCTCGAATTTTCAGTTCGAGGGATATCAAAGGAATCCTGAAGAATTAACATGGTTAGGGAGTCTTATTTTCAAACATGATAAAGTTTCAGGATTTGACAACAGAAAATAATATTGCAAATTCAAAAGCATATGAGCAATAAGGTAAATATATGTTCCTTACAATGGCCTAATGGCCAAGTCAAATGAAATGTAATTAAAAAGGTATGTGGAAAGGGAAGAAGATGACATTTCTATCATTAGATTAATCCTAACAGGGGATTCCAAGGGACATATGTAGGGTTGGATATAAACAGATATCCAATAACCCAATTATACGACCCAACAATATATAAATTATAGACCACATGATAATAAACTCTATACTCTTCCTCAAACCAAAGCATACGTGAAAGACAAGTCCAACTTAGTGCTAAGTATGCTAAAGAGACTAACACCCAAGCCTTTAGTGAACACATCTACTAATTGCTCTAAAGACTAAGTGTAAAGTGTAAAGACAACTTTGTGCATCGTCATATCATGAATGTAGTGATGGTCAACTTCAACATGCTTTGTCCTCTCATGAAAAGTAAAATTATTTGTAATGAATATGATGGCTTAATTATTGCAAGGCACACCCATAAAAGTCTTAACATCAAACCCAAACTCCATTAAAAAGTCCTTATCCATATCATCTTACAAGTTGTTTGGGACATGACATTGTATTCAACTTTAGCACTAAATTTTGACACCACATTTTGCTTCTTATTGCATCAAGTCACAAGGTTTCTCCCAACATAAGTGTAGTAGCCCAAAGTAGACTTCTTGTCACTCATATCTCTTGCATAACCAAAGTTAGAAAAAGGTCTTAATCTCAAAATGATCATCTTTACCATAGACCAAACCTTTCCTAGGGGGGCCCTTTAATATAGGCAAACAAACAACTCCTTTCTAATGAACTACTTTAAGCTCATGCATGAACTAGAAAAGTAAATCAAATGTAAATGTAATGTTAAGTGACTGTCAAATAAATGAACTTGCCAATCAATCTCCTATACCATCCTAGGTCCTCCAAATGTCTCAAAGCATCATCTCAAAAATTTAGGTTCTATCCTGAGGGTACTCTTAGGTTTGTCATATTTTAGAGTATTGTCTCTTGTAGCAAATATAAAGCATATTTTCTTTAGGATGGTGTCAACCTCTTCTTTGAGTAGGCATACTCAATATTAAGAAAAATCATGACCTACCCATATCCTTAGTGACAAAGTGTGTCCTTAGGTTCTCTTTTGTCTTTGATATTCTTATAGAATTGCTATCTATTACTAAATCATCTACATAAACTAAAAGAATAATGCACTCAGCTATAGACTTCTTGCAAAATACTGAATGGTCAACAATACAACAACAAAAACCTTCCTACTCAACCACTTTGCTAAATTTTTCAAACTAGACGTGTGAGCTAGATAAGTCATAAAGAACCTTCTTTAGGTGATATATTCTATCTTCCCCCTAAGCAACATACCTTCAAAGTTACTCCATCAGCACCTACTTCGTAGGTCACCATAAAGAAATGTGTTCTTTACACCCAATCAGTGTAGCTGCCACATCTAGGTAATAACCATTGACAGAAGCACCAAGATTGAATTCAACTTAGCAACTAAAGAGAACATCTCTACATAATCCACCCTAAAATTTTGGTTGAAGTCACAAACAACAAACATTGCCTTGTATTTGTCCACTGTACCATTAAATTTATGCTTGACAATGAATAACTCATCTACAAGTGACTATGCTAACATCCACATGTTAAGGCACCAATTTCCATGTGCCATGGGACATAAGAACCAATATCTCTTCATCTATTGCTACATTCCAATGTGGTGTTAATAAGACTTCTAAGTAGTTCTTAAGAATAGACTCAAATATGATGGACAAGGCACATTCTCAAAATGATGGTGTCAAATAATCATAAGATACAAAATAGAAAATAAGATGTGCAATGCAAATCCGTTTACCCTTCAATAACACAATGTGTAGCTTAGAGGACCCTAAGGATTCAATCGGACTTGCATTTAGGGTTAGAGATGGTTCAAATGTAGAAGCTAGTTATGTTTCCCAACTTCAGTGATATAACTTTAATAGGCACTGAACTTCTAGTTCCATAATCATGGAATCACTTCCATCTATACTTAGTAACTCAATCAAACTTGGCAAAAGAATGCACTTAACAAGATTATTAGTAGACCCAAAATAAGACTAAAACTTGAAAAATGTGATATCTGCAGAGAAAAAGTATGCTTGGTAGGAGGATGAAAGCATCAATACCTCCATTAGGTGCAAAAATATCCAACAAAGGTATACTTCAAAGATTGAAGGGCTAACTTTTCAAAACTTGAAGACAAGTCATGTACAAATGCAACATGCTCAACTAGCTTATGTGAGAAGGCATCTTATCAATTAAGTAGGATGCAATTAAAATAGCATCAAACCACAAATACTTCAAGAGTTTCATTTGAAACATGATGGTGCAGGCCACATTAAGAATATGTTGATGTTCGTGCTCATGTATGGCAGCCAAAGAGTTATAATAGAAAAATTGGATAAATTTCTATTGTATCCAATTATTAGTATAAAAAAAGTGGACATACTAGAAAAATGATTTTTTATTTTCTTAGAAAAATTTCACTCTTCAATCTTTTAAGAGATAATCCAACTAACATGAGAATAATTATCAATAAAAACAATATAATACCTATAACTAGACACAGACAGCATGCACATAGGTTCCCAAATATCATAGTGAACCGACTCAAATAGATTCTAACTAGGCACAAAACACAACCAATTAATCTCAACATGATAGTGTTGAGCCACTAGCATGGCTCACAATGAAAAGATGAAATAGAAAACCAAGGTAATGTAGACTATAACCTACAATGAGATGGATGGTAAAACTAATAGTGTCAAAGAATAGAAAGCTCAAAATTGGTAACCACAAGGTATCTTATTACAAACAAAATTCTCCTTATAGTTTAAACCAATCCTCATCCCCATCTACAAGTCCCAAAAAATACAATGAAAGGAAAAAAAGGCTACACAACATAATGATTTTTCTCTAATAATAACAATAGATAAAAGATTAATAGGAAAATTAGTAACATAAAGGACTTTGTCAAGAGTGATCTAATAAGAAGCTTGTACAACCCCACTGAGTAAAGTATAGGTGTAACCATTAGTAATGGAGACAAAGCAAAAATCAAATAGGTAAGACAAGCAAGTAAAGATGTTTCATGTACTTGACATGTGAGAAGATGCACGTAAGTCTATGACCAAAGAACTATCCCTACAAGCCAATAAGGCAATGGTACATGAAGTGGAAAGTATGAGACATGATGCCTAAGTTTTAGTGCTCTCAAAGCTATAGCAAATCAACATATTCTGCCTAAGATAGGGTCACTATCAAAGCTAAGGTGTGCTTTCACTTAGTGGAGAAGCTAGCAACTAAAGAACTCCACATCTCTGTAAACATCTATGCCCAAGATGGCTTGCCATACTTCTCCCAACATCAGCCTAATTTGTGACTTATCTTCTTATAATGCTCACCCAACTATTGTCCACGGTCATCTATACATCCAACTCTACCTACATTACAACCCTAGCCATGTATGATAACCAAGACAAACTGATCAATGACTAGAGTAGGGCTAACAACAAAGATTCTCAACACCTTGGAAAAGGTAGTATGAAGATCAAGTACAATGTCACTACCTAGAATCTATCCTTAAATCTGTGATGAGAGATCACAATTGAGGTTGTAGAGGTAGACTTCTATATTCAAATCATTTCAATACTAGCACACGTTGTATACATCAATAGTCAAGGGCTAATGGACCTCAAGCTCGTCAATCAAAACACAAAAAACAGTAAAGTGCTCCTAAACTAATTGTTCCCCTTGATGATTTGTAGAAAGCTACTCATAGGCTTTAAACACCCAAGTGATGTTCTTCTCATGGCCATAAGCAGTCCTTTGCCTATCCAAAATCATCTTGGCAAATTTTAACAGCATGACACTACATGCTATGACTGAATCCATACTACTGTTCATCTAAGAAATGACACCAACATCTGCAATGCACTCATCCGTGTACATTGCATCCTTCACATCAAGGGAAAAATGAGTCACATGCTTAGCTTGCAGTGTGCAAGTAGAAATTTCTTGAAATCATAGGCCTGAAGTAGGTATTTTTTGTCATTCAACTTTTCTAAGGTCCAAGTGAGATTTTCACCAATAGATCATTATTATCCATGCTGATTAGAAGCAAAAAGAACCTTCAATATTGCAAGAAAGACAAACACAATCTAAAGGCAACAAACCAGGTGGATAAAAAACCAACTCTTAATAGTGACTAAAATAAAAAGACAATCCCTTTCATGGGCTGTGCAGCATCAAAGGCCACCAGCCAAGCTGACTGATGGTAGAACAGAAGAAGAACATCCTTATAAGAGCTTCCAGAGGATCTGAAATGTTCAATCAATGCTGAAGGCTAGCCTCCTTCTGGTGTGCGATGGTTGGAGAGGCCTCGAGGGGTTGTGTTAGTAGGTAGAGAGGAGCCTGGAGCCCCTGAATGTGGCAACTGAAGGGTTACGAACCCTAGTTGGCAACCACCATGAGGATGGAGATGGTTGGCAGTAGCTGGAAAGGGTGATGCTGGGCTGTGGTGTGTGGCAGCTCACCCTAGATCAAAACCCTAGGCTTTGGGATCAAGTGGAAATGGAAGAAGACAAGATTTTTGTCATTAGATTAACCCTAATAAGAGATTACAAGGGACATATATAGGGTTGAATATAAAGGTATCCAATAACTCAATTATACCACCCAACAAAAGATATAACATAAAGACCACATGACAATCATTTATTAGCATGTTAAAGTTTCAAGTTGTGTAAGAAATAAAATACAATACAGAACCACCCAGGATATTTTTAGCAGGTGACCCTTGACAATTTTGCAAGCTTCAATTTGCAATCAACAAGGATCAGATCATAATATCAAAGGCATCAAATCAAAGCAAAGCTATCAAGGCAAATGGAGATACTAAGGTGATGACCTCTTAAAATTACCCTAGGTGAAAGACAACAAAAGGTGATGACCTAATTGAAGCAAGTAAACAATAATTTATTAATTTTTAAGGATAATGTAATTCATTAATTGTTATGGTAGAACCAATTTTTGTACTATTTCAGAGTTTTCAAAACGTAAAAAAAAGACAATACTACAAGTCTAAAACATGTGCAAAGTAAATCACAAACTCCTAACTAATAATGTTCAATTTAACTATTAATGTGATCATATAAAACAATAAAAGAGAAACAAAAATTATCATATCAATTCTATCTAAGAAATAATTCCATTAATGATGATCACCCAATCACAATAAAACAAGCTAATTACAAAAAAAAAGAAAATTCTACTGAAACTATCGCCAAAATGACAAGAAAATAGAAATGAGGCAAGAGTTAGAGGAAGAAAGTTGAGGAGGAGAAGAGAATATAGATAAGACCATTGAAGAGTTGTCAAGAAGTTAGGATTGGCCATTGGTGACGCTCACAAGCCATGAGATGCAAGACTTGCAATGCCTTGTTCGGTTTCTTTCCTTTTAATTAGGTCAAATGATCCATTTGCCTCACTTCAACAAGGCAGCCACCTGAACCAAGACAAGAGGTACCAAGGCAACAAAATGGCAAGTTCCTGGCAACACCTGTTTGAAGGAAGTCAATAGACTAGTTCCTCAGGAAAGAGAACCCAAAAATGCCTTGCCTAGATAGCATAGGCAACCAACTTGATAGCATTGCATCAAATTTCATCCAGATGTCAACTAGAGAGGTGATTCGGCAATGAAATAGGCTGAATTGCAGGAAAAATTTTCTAGTAGGTGGCACTTAATATGTACTTCAATTTGGTGAGAAGTACATAGAAGTTTTGGTATTTGTTAACCAACTAATCAAAACGGCAGATTAACACAATTCTTTGAAATCTAGGTTTTAATAACTTCTTTGAAACCATCAAAAATCATTTTTCGCTTTCACAGGAAGGTGAATGGCCCTATGTTTATGTATTGTCATGCAGCATCCCTTTATGCAAATAAAAAAAATTCTTCCACAACTATCAATATCAACCACTTCAGAATTATTTCGGGGATCAATATCTATATCAATATCGATATAAATAAGTCATACACAATGAACAGACAAATAGAGTCAGAAAAATACAACAATAGCAAGGAATAAGAATGTAGCTCAAACAGATCCGTTCAACAACCAGAACTTGTATTTTCCAGCAGCGTCCAACCTCCAACAGTTTAAGACCCCAAAAATTGGTTGAGGAACAGAGTCCATTTCCCATGATATCACAAGCTCTTCTCAAGACTACAAACACAGAATCCCCTGTGGAAGCACAAAACTAATAGATCCTACATCTAGATTCCACATGTGTCCGTACTCATACTAAGAGCACCAAGCGGGCAACAAAAGCAACGAAAAGAAACCAGACTCACGGTAAGAAGATTGTTCATCTTCGGATTCTGCCGTAGACGGTCAAGGAGAGCCTAGTCGGAACCTGCGTTGCCGTCACAGGCAGAGTGGGAGGTGGCCTCGGAAATGAAAGGAGGCCTGGAGGTCGAGCGGAGGAAGATCTCGGAAAATAAGAGTCTTCTCCTAGGCCAATCGATCCACCGCGTGGGAAAGCTAGGATTGGGGGGCGAGGGTGGTCGATCCGAGCGAGGTAGGGGACGGTGGGGATTTTCACGAGAGGGCGGGCGGGGTTATCAAGGAGAAGCGGGGCCTTGGACTCTAGGATACAGGAAGGTAGGCTGGGCGGAGCTGTCTGCTGCAACGGGAATGGGCAGGTGGGTGGACGAGAGGACGCCCGAGGGATGTCGCTAAGAGAGGAAGAGAAGGACCATCGGGTAGAGGTGTCAATTGGGCCGGGCCATTACGAGCCGGGCTGGGGTACAATAAATTAGAAAAATCGGCCCGCGGGCAGGGCTGGCCCGCAAGCCGATTCAGGCCGGGCCGGGCTGACCTGTGGGCCAGGTTGAAATGAACCAAAAATAAAAAATAAAAAATAGAATATGATACCTCTCTTATATACATTAATAAATGTAAACGTAAAAGTTGATGAATACAAAATTAATAAATGTTAAAGTAAAAGTTGTTAAAAAATTAATAAATGTAATACAAACTTGTTTAAACGTAGAACTTGATGTAACAATTGAAAATATAGAACAAAGTTTAAATAACGTTTGATATGTATGTTACAAAATATGGAAAGAATTAAATAAGAGATTTATCATAACAAATAGGAAATAATAAAATAATTTTAATCATAGCTATTTAATAAGAGATAATCATGATTTTCTAGATTTTGATGTAATAAAATTGAAGGAAAACACAAAAATGCACATTTCTTATTTTATCATTAATATAATTTTGATGTAATAAATGTTTAAATATAATTATGTACATTGTACATTAAATGTAAAAATATTTGATGTAATTACAAAAATAATGTAATTTTAATTTAAATTTAGAGATAAAATAATTATTTTAACTTTATGACTTGTGTTTGAATGTGTTGATGGATGATGAATTATGAATGGTCCGTTGATGATGTCTTGATATTGATGTTAATGTGATGAATAATAATTTATGAATGATGACTTATGTTTTATGTTCATGTATTTATAAATAAAATAATGTATTTGAATGATGAATTGATTATCAGAAACGTTGTAAAAAAATTTTATTTTAATTTAAAATCAAAAAATAAATATAAAAAATCAAAAACTTCGGTTGGACCGAAGAATGAGCTTCTCTCTGACCGAAGGAAAAAATAAAAAACTTACGTTAGTCAGACCGAAGAAATAAATAAAAGAAAAAAATTCGGTCGGACCGAAGTCCGAGCTTCGGTCTAACCGAAAAGAAATAAAAAAATAAAAAACTTCGGTCGGACCGAAGTCTGAGCTTCGGTCTGACCGTATAAAAATAAAAAACTTCAGTCATACTGAAGACTGAGCTTCGATCTGACCGAAGGAAAAAATAAAAAAACTTCCGTTAGTCGGACCGAAAAAATAAATAAAAGAAAAAAAATTCGGTCGGATAGAAGCTCGGAACACGGGTTGCCACTTTTTGGGCCAGGCTGGCCTAACCCGGCCCATTGACTCCTCTACCGTCGGGGGGATGAGGAAAGTGTGCATGAAGGCCCTCGGCCCTCCTCTTTTTTCGTAAATACCACATGGGTTTGGGTGCTATTTCTCTATTTCCTGAAATTGGCATGAAAGGTCAACCTTCTTCTCTCATAAACGTCGAAAAGGAAATTAATACAGGTATTAATTAAATGTGAAAGATATATTACAATTGATGTGAACCTAGCATAATCATAATTAAGTATAATTATTTACCATAATCTTTTGGCAATCAACGTAAGATATTGCTAGGGATGTTTGGATAGGATCCGAGTTGTACGTCGTAAGCTCACTCGATGGGACGACTATGGATGTCGCCCCCCCCCCTCGTCTCCACGATCTCCTAATCATAAATGGTAACAACCATAAATTTTATGTAACAAGCGGTACAAAACCTGAATCAGTGAATTTCCAAGCATGTTAGTTTTTTTTATAACTAACTTTGCAATTTTCGATATGTGAATCAAACACCATCAAATGTACCGTCACCTTTTTAGGAAGAAACAAATAGCTTCTCTCGTACACGAATGTGAAAGGACCTCTAGATTTTGATAATTCAAAAATCAATGTGAGGAATAAACTCTTGTATTTTATAGATCGATAGATGAATAGCTACAGATAATCAAAAGTAGTTCATTCAAAGTTGTCAGTTGAAATTAGAAGGATCGGACAGTTATCAATTTAAGTATCCGAAAGAAGTAGATTTTCAGAATGTAAACATCTCAAGTATCCAGAAGAAGCAGATTTTCAAAAGGTTAAATTCTTAAGTATCTAAAAGACTACTTAAAGACAGCAAGAAAGTTCTTCAGAAATAGGGTTAACTATCTAAAAATAAGGTCTTCAGAATGTTAGATAAAGGCTTGAATTCTTCAAAAAGTTAGGACAACTAACTATCTGAAAATCTAAGAAAATTGGTGAGTTAGAAAATCTAACTATCCGATAAGTTAAGTCATTTAATATGCACTTGATGAAAGTCAGAAACAGAGAAAGACAATTGTTCAAGTTTTCAGAGAGTTAAATTGGTAACTATCCAAAAATACAAGCAAATCGGAAAGTTATCTGGAACAACTATTTGGACAATTAAGTCAGAAGAGTATGCACGTGTAGAAATTGAACTTATAGCAGACAAAGGCTTAAAAGGACCATTTGGTAAGTTAGGAAAGCTAACGATCCAAAAACTAAGAAGTTTCGAAAGGTTGTAGATATAACTATCCAAAACTTAAGTTATTCAAATACACACGTGTAGAATTCAGAAACTTTAGTCGGAAACTTGAGAAGGATTTTTCAGTAAGTTAGTAAAGCTAACTATCCAAAGAATCAAAAGGATCGGAAGGTTATAATTTCAAGTATCCGAACTTAAGGCACTTGTTTGGATCTCCAGCACGACACCAAAAAAACTTGATTGGTTACCCAGCAACACGCCAGAAAAACTAGGATTTGTTAACTTCTGTTTTTACTTAGTTAATTTATCTTTATGCCTATATCACTGAATTCCTTTTTAGAAGTAAACAAACAACCTTTCACACAAATTAGATATTAATTCCAATTTGTATTTTAACTTCAAGTGCATAGTGTCTATTGTATTAGTGTGCAAGTACAAGTCAATCCTACAAGGAATTGCTTAAGAATTGTGAACTGTTCCGTTTTTAACAATCACATTTATATTCAATAAGCTCTATGCTGAATTACAATTAACTCAACAGACTAAGTTCGTTGATTTATGTATAACTCAATGGACTAATCTCGTGGACTTAAGTTAACTCCACGAGCCTATCTTTCCAGTTTAATATTGCTATTTACAGAGGAATTCGACCAACCATTGGGCGGTTCCACAGATTGTAAATAACATCAATTAAGCTCTTTAATGTTAGTGAACATTGGATTTATCATTAGGCAATACTAACATTCAGATATTTCAAACAGTAACCATTAAAATCTTTAAGTCTTTTGGACGAACCAATTTCAGTAAACTGTAAAACTAAAACAAACATAAAACATTCACAACACTGACAAAGATAACATTAATCACGATAAAAAACAAACAATACAACACTTAAATACTAAATACAAACACAAACAAGTAGTTTTTGGTATTTTTGTTTTCGTATGATCATGAAAATGGGCGAAAGGTGAAATGTAAAAGTAATCTCAATCAATTTAACGACTTACAATTCTGTCTCCTCTTTCTATAGAATCGCGAGTCCAGAATTGCAAGATGATCTCCTCTTCAACATACTGGCATCAACTCGAAGCCAAGGCTAGAAGCTTTACGATCTCCTGAGATATGACTCGGTGCTTGGTGAAAATGGCTTCCCTTCCCGCGACGCGATCACTCCTCACAGTGGTTGTCAAGCACTATGTTTGGCTTGGAATTGACCCGACATCAGGAAAGTATCCTCACAGACCTCCAATGGTTGGTGATTATGGTGGTGGTGGAGATGGTTGGTGTGGTACTTCAGAGAATTGCCAACGCTGCCTACAGAAAGCTCGGTGATCCTCCTCTACACACATTGGCCACACCCATTGGCCACCACCATGCTACTTTTTTTCTTCTTTTCTTTTATATTTCTTTAGTGGTAACTACTTCTGCTTGAATGATCGGTTGGATTTCCTTCATTCATATCAACGACGATGATTTCTTCTTCCTTCGACGAGTGAATTCCTACGTGATACGTGTGATCGTGGTTTTTTTTTCTTCCAACTGTTCTATTCCTGCAATTGCTACAGTGGCATATTAGAAAATAAATGGTCCGTGGAGTTACAGATAACTCAACGGACTTGCTTCATTGATTTAACTATTAAACACGTGCATAAATTTAACTATCCGATGCTTAGGTGCATTTCAGATACTTACAAACTTAACTATTTGATGCCCAGATGCATTTCGGATAGTTACAGACTTAACTATCTGATGCTCAAATGCATTTCGGATAGTTACAGATAACTCACCGATATATAACTTAAGTCAATCTTCCAGATCACGACACATGTATGGATCTCCAGCACAGCACCAGAAAACTTGTTTGGATCTCCAGCAATGCACTAGAAAAACTTGGATTTGTTAACTTCTGTTTTTACTTAGTTAATTTATCTTTATGCCTATATCACTGAATTCCTTTTTAGAAGTAAACAAACAACCTTTCACACAAATTAGATATTAATTCCAATTTGTATTTTAACTGCAAGTGCATAGTGTCTATTGTATTAGCGTGCAAGTACAGGTCGACCCCATAGGGAATTGCTTAAGAATTGCGAACTGTTCTGTTTTTAACAATCAAATTTATATATTCAATAAGCTCTCCATTGAGTTACAGTTCGTTGAGTTATGGCTAACTCAACGGACTAACCTTGTGGACTTAAGTTAACTCCACGAGCCTGTCTTTCCTATTTAATATTGCTATTTACAAAGGAATTCGACCAACCATTGGGCGGTTCCACAGATTGTAAATAACATTAATTAAGCTCTTTAATGTTAGTAAACACTGGATTTATCATTAGGCAATACTAACATTCAGATAATTCAAACAATAACCATTAAAATCTTTAAGTCTTTTAAACGAACCAATTTCAGTAAACTATAAAACTAAAACAAACATAAAACAATCACAACAATGACAAAGATAACATTAATCACGATGCAAAACAAACAATACAACACTCAAATACAAAATATAAACATAGATAAGTTGTTTTTGGTATTTTTGTTTTGATATGAGCATGGAAATGGGTGAAAGGTGAAATGTAAAGTAATCTCAGTCGATAGTAAATACTTCTGTCACTATATGCGACGTGATTACACCACTGAAAATTAAACCACTTACAATTTTGTCTCCTCACCCTATAGAATCGCAAGTCCAAAATTGCAAAATGATCTCCTCTTCAGCATACAAGCATCAACCCGAAGCCAAGGCTAGAAGCTTTATGATCTCCTGAGATATGAGTCAGCACTTGGTGAAAATGGCTTCCCTTCCCGTGACGTGATCACTCCTCACAGTGGTTGTCAGGCACTGTGTTTGGCTCGGAATCGACCCGACATCAAGAAAGTATCCTCACAGACCTCTGATGGTTGGTGATTATGGTGGTGGTGATGATGGTTGGTGTGGTACTTCAGAGAATTGCCGACGGTGATCCTCCTCTACACACACTGGCCACACCCATCGATCACACACTTACTTCTTTTTCTTCTTTTATTTTATATTTCTTCAGTGGTAACTGCTTCTGCTTAAATGGTCGGTTGGATTTCCTTCATTCATATCAACGACGATGATTTCTTCTCCCTGCGTGATACGTGCGATCGTGGTTTTTCCTTCCAATTGTCCTGTTTCTACAACCGCTACAGTGGCATATTAGAAAATAAATAGTCCGTTAAGTTATCTGATATAAATTTAACTATAAAACACGTGCATAAATTTAACTATCCGATGCTCAAGTGCATTTCGAATACTTACAAACTTAACTATCTGATGCCCAGTTGCATTTCGGATAGTTACAGATAACTCACTGATATATAACTTAAGTTAATCTTCTAGATCACGACACGTGTCATCAGCAGTTTTATAATAAAAGAAACATTTCGGAGAGTTACTAGTCTAACTATCCGAAGTCCATCTGGACTTCGGATAGTTACAGATAACTCACCAAAAATCCACTTAAGTCATTCTCCCAGAACATGACACGTGTCCACAACTGTTTTATAAATAAAAGGAGACTTCGGAGAGTTACACATATAACTATCTGATGCCCAACTGCAATTTCGGATAATTATAGATAACTCACCGAAAGTTCACTTAAGTCATGCATTATGGTTTCGACTCGTGTACTTTAGGAAATAATAAAGTATTCTTTTAAAACATAACTATTCGGTAATTTAAACATAACTGTTTGGTACATGTTGGGTATGTTAAACATAACTGTTCGAAATAACAGAAAATTCGGATACTTAAGAACTTCACAATCTACAATTTACCGACAGTTTAGAAATATACTAAATTATCATTAATTCCCTGAAATTAAGCAGATTCTTTAATTAAAGCATATAACAGTGCAATTATAACAAATGGCTTAATTCTCATATGATAAGCTAAATATTATGCAATTAACCATCATTTAACCGTTAATAATATGCACTTTTTCATTCTAAACACTCCCCCCATACCTAAATTTTGCTAGTCCCTTAACAAACTAAGATCTAATTAATGGGTCTTTCTAAAAGTGCTAGAATTAATTCTTCCTTTTTTCTTCTGTTCAACATAAGAACTTGTATTATTATATAGATATTCTGTATGTTTCAGTAATATTGTTTTCTCCTCTTCAACTTGCAAATATACTTAGAATATATGCAAATTACATACAAAGTATATCATCATCACATAGGTGTTAATTATATTATCGTTTGTTCTTCTTTTCATCATCTGTCATCCTGAATTTTCCAATAAGATTTCTAGAAGAAATTTCAACAACATACGAATCAAAGTACAATCCAATTCAATATGATTAAGACAAGTAGAATAAAGAATTGTATCTCCATTAAACAACTTCAAAAGTCAATTCTAGATTCATATTTCAGCAATTCTAGATAACAAAAAATATACTCGATTCATAAGATATCTGTATTTCACAAAACACTTGTATCTTTTCAGAACAGTATATGTAATTTTGTACTTTAAAAGTTAATTTGACAAACTTGAATCATACAAGAGCTTTCTAATGTACCCATGTAACGAGCTTTCAGTCAACAATCCCAGATCTGATCAGGATCTTAGGTTGCCAGATTTTAAGAGTCCTTTTTTCAGGTCAACAATCCTTACATACCTATCTGCTCAAGTACAAAAGGCTCGTGATCAAACAAGTCAATAAACTCTCAAAGTTTTTTTTTTTCTTTTCTTTTTTTTTCTTTTTTTTTTCTTTTCTCTTTTTTTTTTCTTTCTTTCTTTTTTTTTACAAAACAAAAAACATTAATCACATACTGTATATGTATGCATTTCATTAATATAGATGCAATAAAACACCAATCTCATATAGTCTTGCTTCTATCATTTACTGTAAATATGAATCCATAACAATAAGCTCATACTTTTCTATAGTTTAATAAGATCTACACATAAATCATTCTACAAGTTTAATCAGTCAAATTAAATGTATCTTTAATCATATGTGTTTCATTTAATCTAGAATTCATATCTCAACTCTTTCAAGACTTCAGATAATTTACTGATTTTTCATTAAGCATTCTGATTTCATTTTAAAATCGTGAAACTATTAAACTCACGAAATTCAGAAAAAACATAAGATACTATATCTAGATTTGCATAAATAGTAAATTCTATAGTATCTTATATAGCCTTCTAAATATAACATTCAAGCAGTTACAGTTTATAAAAATTTTATAGTCTCAATTATCGGATAGTTACAGCAAGTTCATAAAAATTTTCATTTTCCACAAAACTTAGTAGTACCATTCTAATTCCTTTAATTAACAAACTTACATGGCTGTTACTTTAATTACCTCCCCTCCCATACCTACATTTTGCATTGTCCTCAATGTAAAAGATTTGACAATAAATACAGTAATTGTAGTAGGCATGAATACAGTTTCGTTGATTTAGCACCTAACTCAACGAATGAGTTTAAATCTAAATTCCAGATAAGTAATCAGTTACATACCTTGTTTCGTTTGTATCTCCTTCTACATATTCCAATTTTTGATTCTGAATAACTTTTCATTCACAGATAAAAGCAGAATATATAACAAAATAACATTTAACAGATATTTATAAATCATTGTCTTGTGTGGAACCTAGGCTCCTATGCCTTTGGTGGCTCACAAGCAAGCCAGTAGGTTTCCCAACACAAATACCAACAAACTAGATTGATATTTTGTTTTTTTTATTTTTATAAAATAAACTAAAACTAAATTTTTTTTTTCTAAAAGTAAATGCAGAAACACACAACATTACAAGCACAAAATCACAACTTAAGAACATGATTGAAAAGTAGAAACAAATGGAATAAACGTGTTAGTCCAAGCAAACTTTTTAGGCATAATTCTTCTTGCTATTAATTCTGTTTTAATGCAGTTCTTGTTCCTTTTTAATTTGTAAACTTGTAATATATTATCAATGCTAAATACAAGTGTATTACCATTAATGAAATGAAATGCAGAAAGGGATCCTTTTCGGTTCCAGGGTAATGTAGCAGTTTCTATTTCTACATCTATTTCAATATATTCCTCTTCCCACTTCCATTCATTTATGTCTTTCATAATCCATATTTGAAATTTCATCAATTCATCCCACCATCTTATCAGACATAAAGTAGGATCATCATATTCATTATACCATATCCCTATTTGAATTTTATCAAATTCTACAGGTGGTGGTTTAGCTATTTCTCTCGGTATAGGCAAAATTTCTATATATTCATCATAACTATCTATGCTTACTATGTATAAATCAAATCTAAATGCTACTGATATATCTGTGACTAGATATATATATCCATCAAGTATGACATGCATGCTGTTAATTAATGATTTCTGTCCTAGATATATCATAGTATTTTCAGTCCAAGATCTATTCAGAAAATTATACACACTTAAGCATAAATCTTCATCCCAATTTCCTGTAGGTCTCCAATAATATAATTTTTCAGGAATGGTAGAATTTTTATTAGAAAATATTAAAGCCGACCCACAATTTACAGTTGGTACTTCATATCTATTAGGTCTTCCTATATTCCATTCTTCTCTTGTGATAGGATTTCTTATCAAAATATCAGGTAATAGACTTGCATACCTTGGTCTGGTCCTGTATATGATTAATCCTTCATCCATCCCCATAATATGATCTATTCCGTCTAATGTATTGGGTGGAATTCCAGTAGTTTCTTCCATATTCAGATATTCATGGCTAATTGAACTATGATTAAATGACTTCCATATGAATCCATCTCTAGTCATAGTCATTTTTGCAGCATGCAATCCCTGAAAATATTTTTCTTCAATACAATCTTTAATTTCCTTTGATACACAACACAGCTTACACAGATCTTTAGCTGACAAGTTACTCAGTACTTCCCTTAGTGCATCCAACGGTAATTGCATCAATTCCATTTGTCGATTTTGTATAACACAAACAAAAATTTTAGCAGAGACAAAAATTAACATAACTACTACACACTCTCGTGGAGTTAGGGCATAACTCAATGAACTTATATAAGGACTAACTCTACGATACTATTAACTATAAATAAACTTATATATATATATAGTTACTTTAGTTATACTACTTCATTCAGTTATCCTCCCAGAATAGGTATCAATTTCATTAACAGTTCTATTGATAGGGTTAGGTATTGCTTGTATTGGCAATCCTCCAATAGGTCTAACTTCCATTGATTCCTTCAGTCTAAGTGGTATATTTCTATTCTGATTTTGAATTGTAGTATTTCCAAATACAAAATCCAAACGATTGTTTAATTGTTGGATTATCTTTTCTAATTTCTCTATTTTAGATCCTTGTTCAAGTAATGCTTCATAACTTATATTCTTCTCATTTACATTTTCTCCTCCCTAGAAATTGTTGTTTCTCCAAGATAAATTCGGGTGATTTCTCCAATTAGGATTATAAGAATTTCCAAAGTTATCTTTCTGGATTCTAGCATAAATAATATCTAGATCATTAATGTTTGCATTCTTTTCTGCTAGCTTTTGATTTACTGATAACTCTTCTATTTTCTTTGTTAATTCAGTTAATTTCACTTCAAGCATGGTACTTGAATCTATTTCATGCATTCCTCTTGGCAATATTCTTTTATCTGCAATAGCTTCAGCCGAGTTTTCCCACTGTGCAGTTCTTTTTGCAAAGTTTTCTAAATATACCCATGCTTCCTCACTACATAGTTTTAGAAATCCATTTTGACAAGTAGATTCTAATAAAGATTTCGTTGAAACATCTATGCCTTCATAAATTATACCTATTAATTGTACTTTACTCATTGCATGACGTGGACATTGAGTCAGTAAATCTTTAAATCTTTCAAAATAGTTCAAGAATGATTCACCCTGTTTTTGGCTACACATTAATATTTCTTTTTTCTTTTTAATCATTTGATGTGTTGGATAATATTTTTCCAGAAAAACAAAGCAAACTTCAGTCCATGTAGAAATTGAATCAGGCGACAGAGTATATAACCATCTCTTAGCTGTGTCTTTTAAAGCAAAAGGGATATATCTAAGTTTAATAGCATCTATACTCATGTTCAGCATTTTCATCATTTGACAAACTTCGTTAAATTCTCTAAGGAAATAATAGGCATCCTCTCTTTCTAATCCATGAAAATGTGGCAATTGACTAATATAATTAGATTTCAGTTCAAACCTATCTCCCTCAAAGTTTGGCAATCGAATACATGAAAGTTCATCAACTAATTCAGGATACAGAATTTCTCCTAATGGTTTTTCTACTAGAGCAGCCATATCTACGTTCTCTTTTAAAGAAAGGTTAGCTACACCTTAAAGGATTTTGTTAAAGTCCAGTTCACAAAATGTTTCAGTACGCCTCTGTGTTGAATATTCCTAGGTAGGTGTTCTTACTAATCGTTTAGTGCTTAGAGAACGAGTCCATGTCCTCATAAATAAACAGCAGAAGATTAATTACATACCAGTCTGAAGCTTTCCATTCTGTAAATATTTGTTGACGGATGAAGTCGAATCAGTTGCTTCTCCTTCCAGTTCCCCCAATGCTTTTCTCCTTACTTTTTAAAAGTACTCGTAACTCGTAAATAACATTCTGTTTTATATATATAATGTGCATTCATAAAGTGAATAAATCTCGTTGCAAGAACGTGTCTTGCAATGTGCATCATGGTTCCTATTTTTATGGGTACGTGTACCACTACTAATTTCAAATTTTGGTAACTGCTAATCCGACGAAGTTTCGCTCGTGGTTAAAAGAATAACTGTTATGCTTAATCCACGAACTAACCTCGTTGAGTTATCTGTAACTCAACGGAACAATGTCGGTTACTGTTGCTAACTCCACGGACTAACTTCGTTGAGTTACAGTTAACTAAACGGAGTGACCTTATACTATATTACTGACCTCGTGGAGTTAAGTTTAACTCAACGAACTTATATTATATTTGTATGAACTTACTTCGTTGAGTTAACACTAGCAACCTCTAAGTTTACTCCTCATAAGTACCTCTATGTTTTTTTTCTTTTTCCTTTGCATTCTGCTAACTGAAATAAAGTTAAATATATGTCATTAATGCAGCATTCTAATCAAAATTCGTTTAAATCTAAACATTATATAAATATTTAACTTGCAGTTCATTTTATGTTATGCAGAATTTACATTTTACCTTGCAACATGCAGATATTTTCAAGCATCTATTATTTAATCCTGTCATTCAGCAAATTGTAAATCTGTTTAAACATTCATGCATAATGTTCCACAAATTATATAACATTCAATATAGTTCATCCATTTCATCATTCTAAACATGCATGAAAAGTATATCTGAAAAATATATATGAATTAATTTACATTACAACTCAATTCAGATATTTTTCATACAAATATATAAGTACAAGTAGACGAACAATACAATTTAGTCTCTATTCCTAAGTTCATCTACTTCCTTCTGGAGTTTTTCTAATTGTTGCTCTAATTGTTCTATCCTTTCTACAACTCCTGTAATGCCTCTAGAAGGTGTAGCACTCTCTGTAGCTACAAAATTTTTGTACTCTTTCACTGAAATGGTTCTTGATCTAATCCTTTTTTATGCCCATTTAGTGAAATCGATACAATCCACCATCAGCAATGGAATCAAATCTCCATAAAATAATTTCTTCTTCACTGTTCTCAGCTTGGAGATAAAAACTGCAGACCAATTTATTTGAATTCTATTTACAACTACATACGTGGCCCATTTGACAAATTGACTCAGTTCAATGTCATGGCCTTGTTGTTGGTAGACATTTTTAATCAAAATGTTAGCTATCATGTGTGCTTTACCATTTAAATGCTTTAGTCTATTTAATAATGGCACACCAGGATTGATAGCCAAACTATTCTTGATTTCCTGCTTTGTCCATTCAACAGCAGTTGTGCTTTCCAAAATTTCTTTTCCTTCATTCTTCAATCCAAGAATGCTATGGAGAAGCTCTAATGTTATCTATACATTAGCTTCCTCCACGTTGGAAATTAATTGTCCTTCCTTTTCTCTTAAATTAGCATAAAAGCAGGGCATTAGATTTTCATATATTGCATGCCTTTTCTGCTAAGAAATAAATTGTAGTAGACCCTGAAATTCAAATACTTCCTTAATTTCTTGCATTCCGTCCTAATTTACTAGTCTACTGTATATGATATCATAACCCCTAATCTCTTGGTATTTATTATAAGCTTCCTGACTCCAAAAGTGTACTTCATTCAGAACTGTTGCTTCAGTCGGGTCAGGAATGTGACTTTGTTGTTCCAGAGGGGTTTGTTCTTGATCTTCCTCTACCATAGGCTAAACTTGAAAATGTTCTATAGATTCTTGAACATTTGCTTCTGCTTTTGTCTGTCGTGGTGAGCCGGCAGAACTCTCCACTCTGTCTTGAATTGTTTCATTAAATTCAGTCGAATCTGCAAAGTCATTTTTGTCCAAATGGCTTTGTTCAGCTTCTTGTTCATTTTCTGTTCTTTCTTCTTCCTCCTGACTACCAATCTGCATTGTCACTATTCTTTTTGATTCTGTGGCAGATTGGGATGGAGTCATGGGCAATTCAGTTTCTTCCCTAATTTCTGTTTCTTCTATTTGTACAGGCTGCAGACTAGTTTCAGCTTGTTTTTCTTCTTCTCTTTGCTTTTGCTGCTGCTGCTACTGCTCATCCTCAGAATCAGATAGCAGGTTTATAAAAATTGGCTCTACAGGCCCTGTTGATATTGGTACTTTAGATTTAATCTCCTTTTGATATTCAGGCACTATCTCTTTTACTTTCCTTCGTCTGATTAATTGTGCCTAGTCTTCCTCTTCTTCTTCTGAGATTAAATCTAAAAACAAAGGCTCTACATGCCTTTAAGCCACAGGTACTGGCTCTTCCTGTTTAATTTTTTCAATATTTGCTGGTCTCGAAGGACCAGCTTCAGCTTTTCTTACAACAAGTCTAGTAGTAGCTTCTTGATGCTGTTCCACTTTGATTTTATATTGGGCTTTCAACTTTTCTACAACCCTCCTCTTGCGAAGTGCATCAAATACCAGATGTGCTTTGGCTACTGCTAAATCTTCTAGTTCTCCTTGGTTTTTCCCAACTTGAACCAGTCCTTGGAATTCTCTTAATTCCTCTTCAGTTGAAGGCCCCAACATTTCTGCTCGTGCCAATAGCCTAAATGGTGCATTTCAAATAGTTACAGACTTAACTATCCGATGCTCAAATGCATTTCAGATAGTTACAGATAACTCACCGATATATAACTTAAGTCAATCTTCCAGATCACGACACGTGTCATCATCAGTTTTATAATAAAGAAATATTTCAGAGAGTTACAAGTCTAACTATCCGATTCCCAGACGCATTTCAGATAGTTAGAGATAACTCACCGAAAATCCACTTAAGTCATTCTTCCAGAACATGACACGTGTCATCAGCAGTTTTATAATAAAAGGAGATTATGGTTTCGGATACCCTCACTAAGTCATGCACTAAAGTCATGCATTATGGTTTCGACACGTGTACTTCAAGAAATAATAAAATATTCTTTTAAAACATAAATGTTTGGTAATTTAAACATAACTCTTCGGTACATTAAGCATAACTGTTCGGTACGTTAAACATAATTGTTCGAAATAACAGAAAATTTGGATACTTAAGAATTTCACAGCCTGCAATTTACCGACAGTTCAGAAATGCACTAAATTAACATTAATTCCCCGAAATTAAGCAGATTCTTTCATTAAAGCATATAACAGTGCACTTATAACAAAATAGCTTAATTCTCATATGATAAGCTAAATATTATGCAATTAACCATCATTTAACCGTTAATATTATGCACTTTTTCATTCTAAACAACACCTTACGTGTATGACTTAAAATTTCACGTGATAGAATTAAAGGAAGTATTTACAAATCAGAGGGTTACAGTAAGTTCTCGGAAGGTTATGACATGTAACTATCAAAGGAAATCGGAAGGTTATCTTGAACCACCCTTCTAAATGATAACTTACCGTAATTGGACCTGGAAATTTAGTAAAGTACAACAGAATACATCCGTTAGAAAGAATATGATCGGATAATTTGGAGCTCTACTTTTTTTTATTCTCAGCGAACTAGCCTGGTTGGTCTTACCAGCATTTTTATTCTCAGCGAACTAGCCTGGAACTAGCCTAGAATTTTGATTCATCAACTGATTGAAAGGATTTTTGGAACTTCTGCGTTTGATAATTTAATGAAAAAATTTAGTGTTACGATCCATGTCCTTCAACCAATTGATTTGGGAAGATTGCTGCAGAAGTAAGAATTGGCGGTGATTATTTTTGATGAAAGCTTCCTGTTGTTGAATTAAACTGGCTGCCTTGGTGGTGGTTGAATTGATCTGCATTTCTTCTTCTTATTGTCTAAAATATTTCTCCTCTCAGGTGACGAGGGTATTCTGGACTTTCGATCGGCGACGCCTTGCTGGAGCTGGGAAAATGCAGCGCCCAAAAATATGCTTTGTTGGCCGTCGCTGCAGCTCCAGCGCTTCTGGCGTCGATGAAGAGCTCGACTATCTGTTTAAAGCGCGCTCCTGGCACGCGTTCCAGCGAAGGGGCGCGCTCCAGCTCCCTGCTTAACTTTGGAAGATGTGTTGGCTCCAACTCCAGCTCTTAAGGAGCCCCCAGGAGCCGTTTGGTTGGGACCACTAATGCCTCAGCTCTTATTTTTATTTATTTTTTAAACTAATGTTATATCTTTTAACGATTATACCTTCACTATTTGTACTTAAATAAATATGGTGTGTCAAAACATCAAAATATTGTGCAAATAATTTTTTTGAGGTGGCCCGACCCGGAATTTGACTTCGGTCTAAAAGTGTCAGTTGGGCCGGGCCCGATTTTTTAATGGACAGTGATCATTATTTATAAGATTATGCCGTTGTAGCACATAATAAGATTAAGGTTCCAATATGTAAGTTTAAGTCGACGATAGATACTAATAAAAATTCGTTTATTATGTAAACATTTAATAAATAATACATTATTTATTTATAATACGTTAGCATTAATTAAATAAATAATACAGTATAATTATAAGTTGTATCAATGTTAACGGTAATAAATGCAGATTACGTTAACGTTATAACAACATAACAATAATAGTTATATAACATGTTAAATAAACAATTGTTATATAACACGGTAAATAAATATAATATATTATTTTTATTTCATGTAATACATTAATAATTATCGTGATATAATTATTATATAATATGTTAAATAACTTATTACAATCACAGAAGAATGAAAATAATTAATGTAATGGAATGACGAGAATCAATAACCATAATGTTAAATAGATAAAACGTATGTGAAGATCTGTGAGAGAGTTGAAAAAGCTAATTTTTTATTTTAATTTAAAATCAAAAAAATAAATATAAAAAATAATAGATCTCGGTTGGACCGGAGTCGGGATTCGATCAGACCGAGGAAAAATAATAATAATAAAATGTTTAAAGAAATCATAAACTTCGGTCGGACCGAAGATTATCTTCGGTCAGACCGGAGAGTAATAATAATAATAATATGTGTAAAGAAATCATAAGCTTCGGTCAGACCGTAAGGGAAAATAAATAAATTAAAATTTCGATTGGACCGAAGTAAGGATACGGTGATACCGTTAAAGAAAATAAAAAACTAAAAGCACCTCAGTTCACTTTTCCTTCGGTCCGACTGACCGAAGTTTTTTAGTTTTTTATTTTATCTGTCTGTCTAACCGTATCTCAACTTCGGTCAGTCGACTTAGCGACGTTTGGTCCCAACAATTCCACTCAAGGTGGCAGAGGTGGAAGATTCAATGCTGGTCGAGGTAGATCTGGCGGCAACTACAAGGTTCAATGTTAGATCTATGGAAAGAATGGGCATCTGGCACTAAATTGCTTTAAACGCAATGATATGATTAACTATGCTCCTACTAAGACCTTTCTAAATGCATCTTTGAATGCAAAATTCGCATACAAAGGGGAAGAAGTGACTGAAACACCCCTGTGGTACCCGAACTCCGGTGCCACACATCATGTGACAAATGATCTATGCAACCTACAAATCAGTGCTCCATATATAGGCAATGAGGCACTAACAATTGGAAGTGGGCAACAACTATAGATCACACATACCAGTGCTTCGTCTCTTCCAACAGAGGCTGGTAACACTTCATTAAACAATATATTAGTTGTTCCTTCAATAACAAAAAATCTCTTATCAGTATATCGATATTGTAACGACAATGCATGCAATATAGAGTTTGACAATGAAGGTTTCATGATTAAGGATCGTTGAACGCTAGTGCCAATTCAAAGGGGAAGGGCACGCAATGAGCTGTATCGAATTAGTGGTGGCATCTGTAGATCTGATCCACCTCAGGCCTTGATAGCTGCTGCTAAAGGAACTTTGAATGTATGGCCGCACTTTAGATTGGGCCATCCCAATTTTCAGAAGACTACATCCATTGTTTGCTCTTTTCAATTGCCTGTTACTGGTACCAAATCTAGTTTTTGTAGTTCATGTAGTTATGGGAAATCACACAAACTTCACTTCTCCAATAGTTTATCAGTAGTTCATACAGAACCGTTGTCTCTGATTTACTCTAATATTTGGGGTCCTAGCCCCATTGCTTCCAATAATGGTTCTAGATACTACATTCACTTCATTGATGCATGTACAAAGTATACCTGGATTTATCAAATTGCTCTAAAATCTGAAGCTCTTAAAACTTTTGTTGTCTTCAAAACTGAGGTCGAGAAATAGTTTGGAAAGAACATTAAAATCCTACAGGCTGACAATGGGGGTGAATATGTGGCTTTCAAACACTATCTAGAAGAGCAAGGTATTAAGCATCAGTTTTCATGCCCATATTCACATGAACAAAATGGATCATCTAAAACGAAGCATAGGCATATAGTAGACACTGGTCTCACGTTACTCTCACACTCAAAATTTGCCCAAATCATTTTGGGTGGAAGCTTTTTAGACAGGTGTTTATCTTATAAATAGGTTACCTATGGCTGAAGCGGGTAATAAAAGTCCTCAACAATTACTCTATAAGTCTCTTCCTGATTACTCTCATTTAAGGGTTTTTGGATGCAAATGCTATCCAAATTTTCACCCTCATTTAAGGCACAAGTTCGATTTTAGAACAGTTGAATGCGTCTTCTTGGGATATCCATTGAATTATAAAGGCTATCTATGTTACTCTCCCAAGCATAAAAGAGTTTATATATCAAGGGATGTGATCTAATTTAGTTGATATTGATGTTCAACCTTAGATTATTCTGCCATGTTCTGATTCTCATACAGGTGCTGTCACTATCATGATTCTAGCACAGAATCCAATAGCCAAGAAGATGAATCTAGTTCTCTGGAAGAAAGAACATCATCATCACATCAAGATGGAGATAAAACTAATGATCCACCAGCTGAAATTAATGATCAGAGAGCTATAACTAGAGCTATGCGAGGTATTCACAAACCTAATCCTATATATGCTCTAGCCATTAATTGCTTTCATGTTCTGCTTGAAAATACAAGCCTTGAATGATCCCAAGTGAAAAGCTGCAATGAGTGAGGAAATTAATGCTCTAATGCAAACAAATACATGGGATCTTGCTATCCCTCCACCAGGTGCAAGTATAGTTGGGAATAGATGGATTTTTTGAATCAAGGAAAAATCTGATGGAACTCTAGATAGGTACAGGGCACGATCGGTTGCACAAGGTTACACACAACAATATGGTGTGGATTATGGAGAAACATTTAGCCCTGTAATTAAACCGGTTACCATTAGAATCCTGTTAAGTATAGCTCTCAATAATGATTGGCAGGACAACTTTTGCCCTGTTTTTCTTCCTCAGAGTGGGAAGCATCCTAAGGGGACTATATCCGTCGGTGATCTTCTCTGTTCCTTCGTTGAACGGAGGCTTTTATGTGTAAGAGTAATGCTAGCGATGTGCTGGATTTGGGGACGAGAACTTGGCACTAAAGTAGAGCAACTGTTGCTGTGGCGTGGAAATACCTCTCAATGCATTGATCTACTTTCTAATTGAATCCCATTTTCATTTTGCAGTGCATTTGTTGTACCCACAACAGCCATTTTTTTTGTTACGTTCTAAAGGGCTTGATCATCACCTTCGAACCAGTGTTTCAAAACAATGTCGCATTCAAGCTGTTATTTTGGTTTATGCATTGCTCATACAAGAGACAAGGTTTTCATGTTTTTGCTTATTTGAAACCTGCATTACATTTCATGTCTTATTTACTACATTAACATGGACAGACGTTCATCCATTTAATAGGCTACCACTTGACGATTGTTAAGTAGTGGTGCAAAGGTCAAATGCCTTTTAGAGGGCTTGATGTTCATCCTTTTGGTTGTTTCATGTGTTCTTCGACAATTGTAACATGGTTCTGAAGTTTGTGTAGTAACAAGAGTAGGACTTGTACTTATACTTTTAGTTTAGATTTCCTTGTAAAAATCTCGTAACTTTAAATTTATATATTTACCGGTAGGTCTGAAATAGCATAAATTAATTGACGATTTTTCATTCACACAGGCGGTCATCATGTTGAAGGATAACTCAAGTGGCCACAAATTTCTAACTAATACAAAGGTTTTTTTTTTTTTTTTTACAGATTTTGTTGGATTCTTTAGTTTATCTTAAAGGCAGTTCCCTACAAGCTTCCTCTTTTAGACTATCATGGAAGAAGACATTATCAACGTCAAGCTTACATAAATGCTAATTTTTTGTCGCAACCAAGGCAAGAATTATTCTAAAAGTAGTTGGCTTAGTTACAAGTGAAAAAAATTTTCATTAAAATAATAACCTACAAGATTATATGTTTTTACCATTAAAATAACCTTTTAAATCTTTTTATTATATCATTGACTTTGTATTTAATTTTGTAGGCTCATTTTGAGCCTATAACATGTCTATCTTCGGGTGTATCTATTAGTTCACCAACAACCTCTTGATAGGATGGAGTTGGGTTCATTGCTTTGAATAATTAAGGCTATTAAGGTGTTATATTGAGTGAAAAGTCTAGATGAAAAATAAAGATCAATAATAATAAAATCATAAAATTAATAAATATATAAAATCCTAAAACATATATACCATCAAATAATTTTGGAGACCCTGAATTAACAGGCATGTTTTATTATGGTACATGTTATTTGCTATTTTTTTAAAGAACCGTGAACTTGCATGATGTGTTGGAATGTAATTTATCACCGTGTCATTTTATTATTCAACCGATTTGGATATTTAGACGATATTTATATTACTTGAATTGATTTTGAATAGTTAGACTTTACTTGACTTATATATTAATAGAATAGACTAGTTAATATCGATGTCTTAACCAACAGTCAAGTAGGTATGATTACTTCGACCACCTACGTCACTCACTTTATCAACAATCTTTTTAACTTCGAGCCTGCACTAACCCCCACTTAGCGTATATAATTGTTTATTGACAAACACTAACATATCTGAATATAATAATAATTGGTAGGAAAAGCAAAGAAAAATGGCTGAAGAGGAAAGGGATTTGGTACAAAAAGAAACACAAGCAAAGGCACAAGTTCTTCGTTTTGAGGATGAAATGGCTAGAAAAAGAATGCAGGCTGCCACATGTTTTCAATATATTATCTATAAATTTAAAGTTAAAGTCTTCATGTTTGTTATTTCCCAAAAATTACAGACAGAGCATGAGGCTCAAAGGCACCAAAATGTTGAACTTGTGAAAATGCAAGAGGAATCCTACATTAGAAAAGAAAAGGCCAAACCTGCAACTGAAGAGCGGATTGAAGATCAGAAACGTCCAACAGAGAAAGAAAGGGCCGAGATAGAACGAGAAACTATTAGGGTAAAGGCTATGGCTGTGACTGAGGGTCGAGCTCATGAGGCAAAATTGACAGAAGATCATAATAGGCGAATGCTTATAGAGAAAATGAATGGTGAAAGGGAGAAGTGGCTTGCTGCTACCAATACCACTTTTAGTCACACTGAAGGTATCTATATTCACTCACTTTTTCCTGTTAAGCTCTTTATGTTCCCCACTTAAAGGCATAAGGCTTTCATTCCATTTATACAGGCAAAAGGATGTGGTTGTGCTCGAGTTAATATGTTATGATCTCCCCTTTTCATAAAAATCCCTCATTCTGTTCACCCCCTTCCAGAAATCTGACCACTCCATACACTCTGGAAATTCCTCACTGAGCTCAGCTGGATTTGTATATGTGCCCACAAAGCTGTTGTGTTGCAAACTTACGATCCAACTTTCACAGCCACTTAGTCATCATGGATTTGTTAAAAATCCTCGGAATTCTAATGCCCCTTTCATCCATTCTAAGCAGCATTCCTACCAGTTAATCTAGTGCACACTCTCTGTTGTCATCTCCTCCTCCCTGCCAGAGCCACTGTCGCATACACCTCTACAAAGTATCTAGGACCACCTTGGGTATCGAAAAAAGCAGACCAAAAATAAAGAAGGCTTTCCAGCATGGACTCAAAAGGACTAACTTCCCACCAAAGCTGAGAAAGATTGTTTTCCAGCCGTTTGATGCCTTCTTATAACTGTCACATAGAATCCTCCATTCAGTGCCCTATGAGAAAGGGGTACGCCTAAGTATTTGAATGGTACACTTTCAGTTTTGCATCCCTTAATCCTTTCTCAGCCAAGTTTATTCTGATCATTGAAGTCTTGTTTGTTTGCTCAGCCAAGAGGTCACAATAACAAATAAGTTATCATCAGTTACACATTAGCATTAAATTTGGACCATCCTCGTATATACATCATATTTGTAGAACATGGGAATGTATATTTGACTGGGCCAAGAAGTCCAGAAAAGGTTTATTGCTCTTTATTGACGAGGCAGATGCTTTTCTGTGCGAGTAAGTTTTTATCCATCTTATTCTTTAATACACCTGCTGCATTTATATTGATGATGTAGATGCACCTCCATGTGAATGAGTTTTTATCCATTTTCTTGTATATAAAATGGGCAAAATGCAGGTATGTCATAATGCTATCAAATGCAAGTATATTATGACACTAACAAAAGTACCCAATATCTAGGCTTATAGGAATTTTTTAATATAATTATTTTATTAAAGATAGTATCTTTTATCAGAGATTGTGAATGGGCATGTTAGAACAATATGGGTAGGTCGACCCAACTATCATACATGTGTAATGGACATCTGGCTTTTGTTTAAATCAAATCATTGTTCATATAAACTGTCGAATGAACCATGTAAAAATTACAAGGTACTGCAAAAGGCACCTTGGGAACAAGGATCTAATTTGCTCGCATAAGATGAAAGTTGGGACTGGTTTTGATTATGTTGATCCTCCATCTTGAATTGAATTGTCTTTATATATCTGGCAGCACTGATTTCTGGAGCAGTCTTTAAAAGCACATTACTCCTGTTATTGATTACTTTTGAAGCTGGGAGTGTTTGATAATGAAGTTGTGCTTTTGAAGATCTTTCCAAAAAATAGGTTGAATGACCAAAGTGGGAGATGTTTCAGATCCACACGTAATTCTTTCGTATGAGCAACAAGTGTTACATCTCAATAAAGATGTGCTCGGAACATTCGTGCAGTTGATTTTCTAAGATACGAACAATTTGGTGTACTGTTAAAGTGTCATGCCACTTGGTCACAGGGAAAGTTTTTTTGATAATTTGTTCGCAAGTGTCCCTCAATTCTTTTTGGGTACCATTGCAGGAGGAACAGCATCCATATGAGTGAGGCACAGCGAAGTGCTTTGAATGCACTTCTGTTTCGAACCGGAGATCAATCAAGAGAAGTTGTGCTTGTGCTAGCAACAAACAGGCAGGCCTGGTGATCTTGATGCCGCAGTCACAGATCGCATAGACGAAGTGATCGAGTTCCCTCTTCCTGGGTTGGAGGAACGCTCCAAGCTGTTGAAGCTTTACCTGAGCAAATACATCTCCGGAAAAGATGAACCAAAATCATCCTCATGGAATTCGTTCTTCAAGAAAAGTCGACAGTCAATAACCGTCAAGGATGTGTCTGATGATATAATCCTTAGAAGCTGCTCAGAAGACGGATGGTTTCTCCGGTAGGGAAATAGCAAAACTCATGGCCGGCATCCAAGCATCCGTATACGGGCAACTCCAACTGCGTCTTGGACTCACTGTTGTTCATGGAGATCGTAAATTACAAAGTTGGGGAACACCATCAGCGGATCAGACTAGCCAATGAAGGTGGATTGTGAATGTGACATACCATTTGGAGCTTTTACCTGGCCCTAGCTGTCACGAGAATGTGCCACTGGATGGGTATTACTACAGATGTAGCCGGTGACCGATGATCTGTGGGTCTTGGACTCCGACATTTTTACGCCGAAGTGAAGAGGTGTACTGATTCATTGGAGAAGACGACGGTAGAATTATTGAACTGGATGTTCATTCTTTCTTCCTGCCGACGTGAGTTTTGCGTGTCCCACGTTGGGAGGAACCCAAGTGAAAAACTTGTAATTGTATTGATCAATATGAATTGCATAATTGTACGACACGTATCTCTGTGCCCTTTCGTTGGCGTTGCCATTCAATGTTGGTTTCCTTGAATTTTTTCTAAGAGAACGTAGTCATCAATCTCGGTGAAAGTTATGAAATCATATAATGCTAGTTAATTCATCTACTTAAGGTACGTCCGGAAAGGATGTTGATAAGTTGCAATTTTGAATTCAACCCTTTTCAAATAATCTTTTAGGTCCAAAAATTCAAAAGGAACCTTCACCTAAATATCTTAAAATTCACTCATTTTTGTTAAATTTTAATAACTCGTTTATAAATAAAAAATGACATTGAATATTAGTTAGAGTAAATTGAAAATTTAGTATATTAAATACTTTACCAGAGATTAATAATATATCGTAGTTGAAAATTTTAGTATATTAAATATTTATATAAATAAATTTTTAATTTAATAATAGAATGATTTTATAAATTAGGTGCCACCAGAAAGTTTGCCCCGTGGCGCCGGCAAGAATACTTTTACCATAGATTAAATATTAAACACCTCAACAATAATAATAATATTGAAAATCATTCCACACGGCAACCGCAACTAATCAAGAGGAAAAATCACGAATACTTATTTTTTTTAAAATGATAAAAATATGTTAACATCAATATATAAACCATAATGAAAAATATAAAACCATGCATTTCTCGTCATCTCAGTCCGTTGAAGTCATGGACATTGCCAGACTGGACTTTGGGCAAACGCATGACGAGACGCCATTAGGACTTCTACCTCTCTGCTATCAATCCGTACCAAGGTCAGACAAAGTTCAGCTTGTTCATGTGTAATTTATTTCAAATGCCTGCATTTTTTAAAGTAAGGATAATCAGCTTACTTTTGGATGTACTTTTTCAATGTTTTTGTATAAAAATAAGACTCAAAAATGCACCATTTGTAAAACGCAACTTTTTTTCGAATATGAGGCCGAGCTGCTACAATTCATGCGTCTACACAAAACTGATTTCCCTTGTGCATTTCTCTCTTAAATATATATTAACTCGTGAAAAGATGAAAGACCATTTGAGAAGCCATGTAAACCGAACAAAAAGAAACAAGAGATCATTGGGATCATTCACCTACTTGCAGGCTGCGTGTAAACTTCACAAGCAATGAAACCACAGGAGAAACTCTGGTAAAGTTCCCCACCTCAAGGAGTGCACCTGAACCAAGAGGCCAAAGTTGGATGCCAACCAAGAGCATGACCTTGCTGCTGTCTCATGATATCTTCCGAGAAAGATTCTTCATTCCACACCCCACACACTTCAATATGACGGTATTTGTCGTGGGGTCGGGCTTGATAACAAATTTAACACCAAGGAAATCTCTGAGATTTCTTAGTGTATCAATAGCATATGGAGTGAGCTTCCCCACGCGAACCTTGGATACATCCTCAGGGCATAAAGCACAAAGAATGAATAGCAAGCCCTGATTAGAAACAAAAGTTTACATCACCATAGTATATCGTTATATTCATTATAAGACAAAGGTAAACAAAATTCTGCTTTAGAATACAAAATCACAAACTAAAAATGTCATGAGTCTTACGATAATTAGTGGGCAAAATTTGCTGAAATTATTTTAAAGAGATACCAACAAAAAGCATTGAGAAACAAACACACTACACGGAAAACTTCATAATAGGGGTCTGCCAGTGGATAAGGAAAATCCCAAAATCCGACTAACATCCAGATAAACAAATTAAAGTCATCAAAATGGCATTTTAGAATTGAATATATTCAAGCAGATGAGAATGCTCGTAGATTCACTATGAAAGGCATCATTCTCCATGATGAAAAATACTTGGTTCTATGAAATTTATGCACCAACGTTGAAAATATTTATTGCACCTAATGACTAAGAACAAAAAGATGGACCCAATCACAAGAGATTTTATTTTGGTTATTTCTCAAAAATAGGAATCAGCCTCTTTTAACTTTGAAATAACCAAAACACTAAAGAGAAATATACTGCATGTCTCGTTGAACACTTTAATTTAAGATATAAAGTATAACATTGAATACTTGAATTTATGATATTTTTAAACAATTTATCATTGAACACTTTAATTTTGAATTAAAATCTTTTATATAAGTTGAGAACCAAGGACCAAACCAATAAAAATCGAAATTTCAATGGTTCAGTTCAGTTCTGAACTTATAATTAGTTTGGTTCAATTCTTACTTGTTAGGGACTGATAAATATGGTTATGTTCATGGTTCAAGCTAAGACCATACCAAACTGTATTATTTGTACCCCTAAAACAGACATTTGGGTCTGCTCTATGAAATTGTCTGTATGAAAACTCAAGAAAATTTTAATAATAGTGCAAACATGTAATTTCCCTTATCAATAACCATCTACCACCCATGATCTTTTTATTTTCTCACTCCTTTCCTTTTTCATTGACCAACAAAATTTTTATTTTATTGTTTGAAAGGTGCATGCATTTGACTTGCCTATTTTATAGAAATCCCAAATTAGCAAAATACAAGTGACTTCCTAAAATTGAATTTCAAAATGACTGGAAAAATCATCACACCTGATGTGTAGAATCAACAACTCCACCTTGTTCAATTTCACCTAGTAAATTAGAAGCAGCACAGACACCAAAAGTCTCAGGAGGTATGTGATCCTGTTCGTCTTCATCGCCACCACCCATGTCTTCACTTCGTGCATGACAGACAGCAGCATCAACAGAGATCTGACAACCAGATGTAGTCTCCGCAACTAACGAAATTCCATATCCTGGTGACCTGAGAAGTAACAAGACCGAAAGTTCTTTGAAATGATCCCATGGAAATTTATGTAGCATGGATAAAAGAAGGATGCATTTTATGGATACTAATGGATCATATATCTATATATAACATAACAATTAAAAACAAATAAGAATAAAAACATTTAATTTGAAGCAAAAGAAAGGTTTCGACAAGAACACTGCAGATGTTGAAAATGGATGGTAGGACTGAAAAATACAAAATTTCTAATTGATCATAATTTAAAAATATTCCTGTAATTGATCATGTGTATAGCTTGGAGCAGATGTTTTTCCATGTCTTAACCCATTTACCGCTCTCTTAGAAAGGTTACCACAATTACAAAATGGAATAGAACAAACCAATTCAAAGTAAATCCAAAAGGTCACACATGTTGTCCAGGAAGCCAATAGAAAAAACCACAGTTTATTGACTTACTTTTCAAGTTAATCTGTCATCCTTTCCATAAGCTTTCGTGTGTGATAATTCTCCAAATATAACAGTTTATTTTAACAAAATCAAAAATAAGAAATATCTTTTTCGAGCTGATACCTTCCAGCAGATGGTCCAGATCTGTGGTCAGTAAAAATGTAAACATCTGGGATGAAACTGTTAAAGATTCCTCTAGCAGCATATATCATTTGCTGTTCAACCTCAGATGACACAATAGTGGAGAATGATACACCACGTATCCGTTTAACCATTCCTTCATCAACCCAATTAACTGCCTGTTGCAAAGGATGAGAAAATGAAAAGGCAGCAATGACACTTGTAGAAACCCATTCTACGTGGCTAACGACTAACCGACAAACTGCTGTGAACAATCGGAACTCCCAAGGAAACTTCCCCACCACCAAGAGGAGCAGTTCCCCTACTCTCGATTTTGAGATCCAGTCCTTCTTGTGGAACTCCAAAACGCTTGAGGATCTGCAATGTGGTAGTCCGAAATGTATCCACGGATGGATCTCTAGAATCATTGGTGATTCCTGTAAACAAGAAAAGTCAAGTTACATAATGATTGAGCTATAAGACCTACATATTAGTTTTACAGGATAATATTTAAGCATTTTAGTCAAGAAAGTAAGCTGTACGATCAAGTCATATCTACTCTTCACTGACATGGAATCAAAAAGAAAAATCATCCGTCGATAGAAGTATGATATGAAAAAAGAAACTACAGCGATAATGTAATTAAAATAGCCAGCACTCCCAGTGTTCATTTTGGTCTCAAAACAACTTCAGCGATAATGTAATTAAAGCTTACCACACTGATAGAAAAAATAGCCATCACTCCCAAGTGTTCATTTTGGTCTCATTAATTTAAAATGTACCATGATTTCGAAAAGTATAATTAACAGTATAAAGAAGATTGGCCTTATCAAATAAAAGAATTGTTTCTTTCAAATTATATCCAACTTAACATGCACGAAATCAGGATATTGTCGGCAAACCTTTAAGCTTTATAGAGAGAGGCCTCTTTCCGAATAGTGCAAGCACGATCAACGACTCCAGAAACCACCCAATCGCGCGGCTGAGGCCACAATCATGCACCAGGTGCTTCCCACCCATCACCACTCCGGGCTTGTATCTCAACTTCGTCCCTGCAAAACCAAAAAATGGTGCCACATTTGGAAATCAGCGCTGCAAAAAGAACACAATCAAGAGGGCCTCATTCATTACCAGTCTCGTTAATCTCAACAGTGCAGTCGTCGGACAACTTCTCAAATAGGCGTACGAGGGATATCTCGTGCGAGAGGAGCCCCGGGATGGTGTCGTCGGCGCGGATCTCCTCGATGAGTATTGGTGTAGACGAGAGGGTGGCGAGAAGGAGCCGCTGTCGGAAGTGCTCCGCGCCACGGTGGCGCGTGTAGGACACTTTCCCCATTTCCGTCGGCCGTCGCCTCCGCCAGGCAATTCCGGCGAGAGAGGAGCGAGAGATGTCAAAACCCTAAGCCCAAAAGTGCGGTGTGGTAAGGTTTAGGGTTTCTCACGTGTGCAGATCTTATACATCGTAACTAGACGTTCTCCCTCCTTCCTCGTGCGTGTTCGAACTTCGAATATCCTCAACTGCACGTACCACCATTGATCGATGACAGCAATCCTCGGCCCAGGACTTGAGAGAGGGAGATTTGGGGAAAAATAATACTAACCTAATTAACTAATTGAGGGGAAAAATAAAAGGTTAAACTCATAACCGTTTTCCCCAATAATCTCCCCCACTTTTTTTTTTACCAAAAATACCCATTCGTCGTAACTTTCCTTCGAAGAAAACATGCCATCTGTTTAATAAATAAGCATGATAAATTACACCTTCTTTCCAAAAAAATTTTGGTAAGTACCTTCCTTTCAATATATAAATGACGATATCAAAAAAATAAAAAATTTAATTAAAATTGTGTAGTCTAGAAATTACGCAAGTCCATCCGGAATTTAGTCCGAACAACCGTGACGTAAATCTGGATATTCCGGATGTCAAAAAAGAAGAAGTAAACCTATGTATCGTATTATATCAAATATATATACATATTAAACGACCGTATAGAAAAATCAAGTTCATAACTTACTATATACATATCTATATATATATCAAACATAAAATTTAATAATTACGTATTTTAAAATAATTATTTTTATTACATATCATATTAATAGTAGTTATAAAATTACCAATATATAAGTATGTTCTATCGTCGAAAATATAATTATATTTCACACATTAAATTTAATACTATGTTCTAGCGTTAAAAATAAAATTATAATTCACTATATTAGTAAAATTAAATCAATAAATAACCATTAATATAACTACGTTGCTTAATTATATAATATAGTATATATTACATATTATAAACTTCATCATTACATATTAATATTAATTATAAAATTACTAATAAATACATATAGATTAGTTATTACTAATTACTTATTATATATACTAATAACAAGTTAAAAGGGATTGAAACTAATCGCTCAACAATGCACACATGAGATGAAACGAGCAAACAACGCATAAACCCCATTACACAAAAGGCATAAGAATTTATGTGATTCAACAATAGCCTGTCTCCAACTATAGTAATTCTTACTATTTGCACAAATGATTTGAGTTACAAATATGTCCATGTTTATAAGAAACATTGGGATAATTCACAATTACAATAAAATGCCCTCAAAGTATCGAAATACGGCACATGTTATCGAAGTTTATGTATAATTAGAAATTCTAAATTCCAATGGTAGAATTTTGGTGAGAACGGTTAAAACCTTCCCAGTCTTTGCTAATAACTTCTGCACGGACAGAAAGGACGACCCACCTTCCACCAGCGCTCTTTTCCCTTTCTCCCTCATCTCCGACACCTTGCGCCTCACCTCGGCTCCTTCCTCCGAATCGACACCTCACTCCCCTCTCTATCTCCTCCGCGGTAAAAGTGTTTGAGGCATGGTTTGTGCAACACAAAGTTGACGTTGTCTTTGCCGGCCATATCCATGCATATGAACGCTCAGTAAGGCTGAATGTTTTTCATCATGCGCTTAAGTTCAAACTTGATGTTGTTATTGGAAGAGAGTAAAATCCTCATGAGGTCGTTTGTTCTTCAATGTTATCGTGGTAGGAGCGAATTTCAAATGTGGAGTACAACATCCTACAGAGGCAGTGCACTCCAGCACCCAATCGGTCCGCCCCAATGTACATCACCATTGGTGGTGATGGAGGAAACATTGAGGGCTTAGTCAATGAGTATGAACGAGATCTTAGAATTCCATCTCTACCTAAGTTCTTCTTTTCATATTTGGATTTCTTGCTCATGTTCTTGGCATAATTACGTACTTTCTCTCATTCAGGTTCATAGAGCCACAGCCAGATTATTCAGCCTTTTGAGAGGCGAGCTTTGGTCATGCATAAAGAATCGAACCCATGCATACTTTGCCTGGAACCGGAATCAGGATGGCAATGCAGTGCTTGCTGGTTCCATGTGGTTTTACAATAGACATTGGTGCCAGATTGATGATTCCACAAACATCTCTTCTTGAATATGTCTCTCCCTGTTTTCCTTTTTTTGGAGAGTCGAAGCCTTCATTCTGAAAAATGATAGCTCAATATTGATTAAGAGAATTCATGAGGGTAACGTCTCTTTCCAACAACACAAATCTATTTGGTATCATCCCATCGTCTTTGTGTGAAGTGCAATATTTGACTGTATTGGACTTGTCTAAAAATAATTTCTCTGGAGAGATTCCCGATTGCTTGATGAAAGTGGAAAGAATTCTTGATTTGGGACGCAACAAATTCAACAGTACATTTCCTATGATACTGGAACATCAGGATTGTACATTGGAATCATTGCATTTGGAGAATAATCAACTTCATGGAAATCTATCAACATCCTTGGGTAAGTGTAGGAATTTGACTGTCCTTGATCTTGGTGAAAACAAGTTCACCAGAACAATACCGTCTTGGATGATAGAAAGCATGCAGTCTCTAAAGATTTTGTGCTTGAGGTCAAATAAACTTTACGGGAATATTCCACAATCATTGTCAAGACTGGAATCACTTCAAGTCTTGGATCTTGTAATTAATAATTTATCAGGATCCATACCAAAGACTATAGGAGATTTCAAGGCAATGATGATTTTAAACAAGTCAATCATCTCTACTACCACTTATTACAAAGAATCTGTGACAATAGAGATGAAAGGAAGAGTTGACCTATATGTTGACAAGATACTTTCACTAGTCACAAGCATCGAACTCTCCAATAATAACTTATCAGGAATTATTCCCTAAGAATTCAGTGATTTACGTGGCTTGCGGAATTTGAATTTTACAGGAAATCAATTGACAAGTAGCATCCTGTTTAGAATGAAAAAGTGCATAATATTAACGGTTAAATAATGGTTAATTGCATAATATTTAGTTTATCATATGAGAATTAAGCTATTTTGTTATAAGTGCACTGTTATATGCTTTAATGAAAGAATTGTTTAATTTCGGGGAATTAATGTTAATTTAGTGCATTTCTGAACTGTCGATAAATTGCAGGCTGTGAAATTCTTAAGTATTCGAATTTTCTGTTATTTCGGACAATTATGTTTAACGTACCGAATAGTTATGCTTAATGTACCGAAGAGTTATGTTTAAATTATCGAACAGTTATGTTTTAAAAGAATATTTTATTATTTCCTGAAGTACACGTGTCGAAACCATAATGCATGACTTAAGTGGACTTTCGATGAGTTATCTATAACTATCCGAAATTGCAGTTGAGCATCGGATAGTTATATGTGTACCTCTCCGAAATCTCCTTTTATTATAAAACTGCTGATGACACGTGTCATGTTTTAGAAGAATGACTTAAGTGGATTTTCGGTGAGTTATCTCTAACTATTCGAAATGTGTTTGGGAATCGAATAGTTAGACTTGTAACTCTCTGAAATATTTCTTTATTATAAAACTACTGATGACACGTGTCGTGATCTGGAAGATTGACTTAAGTTATATATCGGTGAGTTATCTATAACTATCCGAAATGCATCTAAGCATTGGATAGTTAAGTCTGTAACTATCTGAAATGCATCTGGGCATCAGATAGTTAAGTATGTAAGTATCTGAAATGCACTTGAGCATCGGATAGTTAAATTTATGCACGTGTTTTATAGTTAAATCAACGAAGCAAGTCCGTTGAGTTATCTGTAACTCCACGGACCATTTATTTTCTAATATGCCACTGTAGCTGTTGTAGGAACAGAACAGTTTGGAAGAAAAAAAACCATGATCGCACGTATCACGTAGGAATTCACTTGTCGAAGGAAGAAGAAATCATCGTCGTTGATATGAATGAAGGAAATCCAACCGATCATTCAAGCAGAAGCAGTTACCACTGAAGAAATATAAAAGAAAAGAAGAAAAAAAGCAGCATGGTGGTGGCCGATGGGTGTGGCCAGTGTGTGCAAAGGAGGATCACCGAGCTTTATACAGGCAGCGTCGGCAATTCTCTAAAGTACCACACCAACCATCTCCACTACTACCATAATCACCAACCATCGGAGGTCTGTGAGGATACTTTCCTGATGTCGGGTCGATTCCAAGCCAAACACAGTGCCTAACAACCACTGTGAGGGGTGATCGCGTCGCGGGAAGGGAAACCATTTTCACCAAGCACCGACTCATATCTCAAGAGATCATAAAGCTTCTAGCCTTGGCTTCGGGTTGATGCCAGTATACTGAAGAGGAGATCATCTTGCAATTCTGGACTCGCAATTCTATAGGGAGAGGAGACAGAATTGTAAGTCATTAAATTGATTGAGATTACTTTTACATTTCAACTTTCACCCATTTTCATGATCATACCAAAACAAAAATACCAAAAACTACTTATGTGTTTGTATTTAGTATTTAAGTATTGTATTGTTTATTTTTTATCATGATTAATGTTATCTTTGTCAATGTTGTGAATGTTTTATGTTTGTTTTAGTTTTACAGTTTACTGAAATTGGTTCGTCCAAAAGACTTAAAGATTTTAATGGTTACTGTTTGAAATATCTAAATGTTAGTATTGCCTAATGATAAATCCAATGTTCACTAACATTAAAGAGCTTAATTGATGTTATTTACAATCTGTGGAACTGCTCAATGGTTGGCCGAATTCCTCTGTAAATAGCAGTATTAAATTGGAAACTTGTAGTTAAAATAATATTGAAGTACAAATGACATTAATGGGGAAATACTAGATGCCACAAACTCCAATAATCAATTACAAATGATTGATTTGAGTTCCAACAAATTTAAAGGTAACATGCATATCTGATCACCCTTCTTTCCATTTTGAAAGTAATAGATTGACATAATTTTTGTTTACCTTGCCTAATTCAATCTCTTTATGGTTTGATATTTGTAGGATCTAAGTGGCTATCTTCCCTCTTGAGCATGACGTCTACATTGAAGTACTTGTTACTTTCCAACAACACAAATCTATTTGGTAGCATCCCATCGTCCCTATGTGAAGTGCAAGATTTGAGAGTATTGGACTTGTCTAAAAATAATTTCTCTAGAAAGATTCTTGATTGCTTGATGAAGGAACATCAAAATTGTACATTGGAATCATTGCATTTGGAGAATAATCAACTTCATGGAAATCTATCAACATCCTTGGGTAAGTGTAGGAATTTGATTGTCCTTGATCTTGGTGGAAACAAGTTCACTAGATCAATACCGTCTTCGATAGTAGAAGGCATGCAATCTCTAAAGATTCTATGCTTGAGGTCAAATAGACTTTATGGGAATATTCCAGAATCATTGTCAAGGCTGCAATCACTTCAAGTCTTGGTTCTTGGAAATAATAATTTATCAGGATCCATACCAAAGACTATAGGAGATTTCAAGGCAATGACGATTTTAAACAAGTCAAAACAGTCAATTATCTCTGGTACCGCTTATTACAAAGAATCTGTGACAATGGAGATGAAAGGAGGATCATACGCTTATGTTGACAAGATGCTTTCACTAGTCACAAGCATCGACCTCTCCAATAATAACTTGACAGGAGTTATTCCCCAAGAATTCGGTGATCTACGTGGCTTGCAGAATTTGAATTTGGCAAGAATCAATTGACAAGTAGCATCCCAAAGACACTTGGTAGATTCTTGAAGTTGGAAGCACTAGATTTATCAAGAAATGAACTCTTTGGGCAAATTCCTCGAGAGATGACGAACATGACATTTTTATCTTCATTGAACCTTTCAGTTAACAACCTCTCAGGTCGTATTCCTACAAGCAAGCAGTTCTCAACATTTAGTAATAAATCTTACATAAACAACCCTAATCTATATGGACCCCCGTTATCTAAGAGATGTGGAGAAGAGCAAATTCCAAAATCAAAGAGTGATCAGAACGAGGATGATGATGATGATAAAGAGAGGTTATGGCTTTATATGACTGCAGTTCTTGGTTTTATCATTGGGTTTTGGACATTCTATGGCATCTTTTTCTTTAAGAAGACATGGAGGTATCCCTATCTCCAATTTCTGAGTGATACTAGTGAGGTGTTATACATGAGGATTATTCGACCAATCAAGCGGATGGTGAAATGATATTAGCAAAACAACCTCCAATGTTGCTCATCTCAACTAGTATGCTTGTTATGTATGGGTAGTTATTTTTATTGATCTTTTTTTAATCCATCGTACTCGACATATACATATGGGAGGTTGATTGAATAATAATGAGGGTTGTTGGCATTGTTTAGTAACAATTTTCTAGTAATGGTGTGTATTTGTCTTTTTTGAGAAGATACATGGTTACAAATCTTAGAGGATGCAAAGACCATTAGTTGCATCAAGGTTTTGCTCTCGTACCATCCTAAGTTGTAGGATCGTCTGTATTACAAGAGAGGGGTGAATTGTGTCTTTAGTAATTAAAATACCAATGGATAAAACAAGAGCACAAAACACTGGTAAATGAAATTCTATTCTTTATAAACTTTAAAGACAAAATTTACAATATTTTTTCAGCTCAATTCCCTTCTTGAAGGTTTTGATACAGTAATGCCCGATATACAATTTAAATAGAAAAATGAAGTTCTTATTTAAAACTAATTTCAAATCGTATAAAACCTTATCTCTATGCACACAGCTTCTTTCCTTCTCTTTGCTCAGCTTCTATATCTCTTCTTCTCCAGTTGTTGAATTTCTAGACTTCTTACGTTTGCTGCTCATTTTTCTGAAATTGCTTGAAATTTTGAACTTCTTCTGATGTTGGAGAACTTTTCAGGATATGAATATTCAAACTTAACTTTTCAGTTAGGGATCCAAATTGAAATTCAGACTTGGTTTTTGAGATTGGGATCCTTGTTTGTAATGTAGCTTGTACTCTCTATTAGTAGTCAAACTATGTCTTCACGTTCAGCATGTTCATCCACTTAATCCATAACCCATAATCCACATACTAATTTTTTCTTTAATCCAAATTACTATCTTTTTGAGTTTCCACTTTCTCTACTATTATTTTGAAAACACGATCTCCACTCGTAGATTCACCGAAACTTTATCTTCCTGGAGTCTTGTAGAATATCTTCTAAGTCTTCGATTTAGTCGAACACTTATCCTTTAAGTCCTGTAAAAACTCGAATACTTATCTGTAACTCTTCGAGTTTTTGCACATGCAAAACACGTGACTAAACATAGCAAACTTATCTGTTCATTGGTTATTTTATAAAACTTGAAGACTTATCTATCCATGCGTATAAAAACTCAAACAGTTATCTAACTATTCGATTTTCATTACCGAACACACATGGAAAACATGTGACAACTTAAAACATTTATAAACACACGTGCAGATAACTTAACTATACGAGTTTTTAACATAAACTATTCTACAAAAACAAAACGTTAACTATCTGAAAGTTTAACTATCCAAAATCTAACTCTTCGGAAAACTTTAACTTATCTGACATAAAAATGAAACTTTCCGATAATCTGTTAACATTTAATTACGTGACAATTATACTTAGAGAATATTATTTAAACTTATTTAAAAACTTTAATAAAGCATATATCATCAAAACAAAATTCCTAACAATCTCCCCCTTTTTGATGATGTCAAAACCTAATAAGTCAAATAATCTATCTTCTCCCCCTTTTTGGCATTATAAAAAGCAAATAGTCTATCTTCGCCTTCTTTAGTATTTAAGCCATGTAAATGTAAGGAAGAAAAAACCTTGCTAAGTATACATGAATCAAAAAGATATTTTTAAACATGCATAACTTTCGTGGATTAAGCATAAATTATTTAAACATAAACTGTCAAAAACAATCATGTGAGCATTAAGTGTAGTAAACAATTTACATAATATATTTGGTAACAAATTACAATATATAAATCGTGTAATACATAATTTGTATAATCACAAGCCTCTTTGTCTTTGAAAAATACTAATCAGAGTATCTGAAATTTGCCTTGCAATTTCTGTACTACTCTGTTTATTTGATCAATTACTGCTTGATCTAAATCATTTTGTGAAACTTGTGATGGTTGCTGTAAAAATTCAGTATGTATGTCTGTATTTATACCTGTATGTGTATCTGTATGTATACCTATATTTATATCTATATGTTGTTGTTGTTCTGAAAATTGTGTTGATTGTTGTTGTTGCTGTTGTGACTGAGTGTGTTGATCCTGTTGTTGTTGTTGTTGTCGAATTACAGGTGCATCTGCTTCTTGGTATTTCTGTAGTTCCTTTGTAGAGAAAGATCTTAACTTTAATCTTTTCTATGGCCAAGGTGTAATATCTGTTTGACTTGCCACAATTCTCAAAATCGTATCACCATAAAATAATTTACTCTGCAAATGTAAGATATGAGAAACAAAAATATCATACCAATTCACCTGTATATGGTTAATTAATGCATATGTAGCATAAAGACAACATCTGCCAACTTCTGCACCATGACCAAACCTCTGAAAGAATAAAGCATGTAGTATTTTTGCAATAAAATGTGCTTGGCCATTTAAATCATTTAGTAATCTCATTGGATTGTTGGTAGTTGGATCTTTGGCTAAATTTTTAATGTCCCATCCCAACTGATAAACCTGTTTTCTTTCAAATAATTTAACTCCATTTTTCAAACCAAGTACTTGATAAAGTAAATCTGGAGTTAAATATATGTCATCGTCTTGTATATTGGAAACATGAATACCTTCTTGCACTGTTAAGTTTGAGTAAAAACAACTTATAAGTTCTGGTATAACAAGATGGCCTGGCTGTTGTGGAAGCATAGTCAACAAGCCTTGAAATTCAAACATTTCTCGTATATGTGCCATCCCTTCAAACTTAACTGGTCTTGAATATAAAACTATAAAAGTTTTGTATGTTTGAAATTTTTCATAACAGGAACTATTTCTGAATCATAATAATGTATTTTCGTCTAAACTCTATTCAGGATTAGGTATTTTCCTGTCATGATGTTCTGATCTGGGACTGGTTTCAATATTATCAACAGTATCTATATTTTTAGAGTTTTCAGAACTGGTGGAATTTCTATCAAAGCTAGTATAAATGTCTGAAATATTTGTTATTGTCGTATCAATAATCTGCTGAAATTCCTCTATTTGATCTTCTTGAAACATATCAGTAGCAATAGTCTCTGTATTAATCTATCTATCAACAACATTTATGTCTAAGATTGATCTATACAACAACTATCTCTATAGGAAAGAATGTTCTATAATAGATTCATTTTGTATTTCTGAAATTTCTATACTTGAGACATTGGCAATGTGATATTCAATTTGTAACTGTGTAGGTTGTTGATTATATACATTTATCAACAAATATGCTATATACTGTAACAGACATAACCACATGTATAAACTGTAGTATAAGCAACTATACCAAAAATCAAAAGTTTCTATCCGAGATATAGTAAGAGGAAGAATATCTGTACATTCCTCTTCAGATGAAATATCTTCAACATTCATAGACTCAGTGTCTATGTCATAAAAAATATCATCAAAATTGATATCATCTATATATGTATCATTAAAATTTCCTACATGTTCTCTTTCCATAGGAAAAGAATGTGTGCTTGCAGCATGATGTGAAAAACTGTCCATTGTATGAAAAGAAATATTATGCACTAATGTGACACAATACCTTAGAGTGTATGCGTGTAATCTGATATTTGTCACATCTGTTGGGATTCCTGACACAAAAGTCTGTCCAGCTTCTGCAATGGAACATAGTTTTCCATTTTTCAATGATTCTTCTCTTTGCTGCAATATGCCTTGTACACCTGCAGTTAGTCCAAAATATTCTAATGTCTTCTTTTTTTTCCGACTATATGTCTACAGTGTTTCTGGTTGTTCAGGAGGTTCTAAAATTTCCTTAATTTCTCTTGTTAAAGGCACTTGTGGTCTTGATGGTCCTTCACCATGATGCCTAGGTTGTAATAATGGAATATAGAGTTTTAAGCTCTCAACCTCTGCCATTTTTAGTTGATAAACTTTTTGTCCTTCACTTCGAAGGCCCATTTTCCAAATGGTAGTTTTTTGTTCATCAATAAATTGTTGAATGTCATCTAAAATAGCTGGGGGAAAATAATGTTGGGAATACAAGGATTCTAAATCCCTGTTGGCATTTTCTATCATTGGTCCCCATTTCTTTCTATAATAAGTGATAGACTGTACCAATTTTTTAGGTATATGTCCAGAACTTGTAACAACCACAAGGTTAGGTTGTAAAGTTCGTTTCCATAGTTGTAATGCGGAAAGTTTAGTCTATTTTAGTCTAAACTTTGTTTCAGCATAATTGCGAATAAACTTCCAACAGAAATTTTTCTCGTCTTGAACAGCTTTTCTAATTTCATGTAGTACTTCATTTGTAAAAGTATACCTTGAGTAGATGTCGTTGATTTCACTTTCTATTTTCTGAAGTTCTAGCTTTCTTTTCTGCACTTTTGTCATTCTACCATGTCCTCTTCCACGTCTTGACATTGTCGATTAATCTTCACTGTGCATTGTAGAACTTAGTAGAAGTAAAGATTGTGAAACTAGGGTTTTACCTTGAGTAAAGTATACCTTGAGTAGATGTCGTTGATTTCACTTTCTATTTTTTGAAGTTCCAACTCTCTTTTCTGCACTTTTGTCATTCTACCATGTCCTCTTCCACGTCCTGACATTGTCGATTAATCTTTGTTGTGCATTGTAGAACTTAGTGGAAGTAAAGATTGTGAAACTAGGGTTTTACCAAGGTAGAAACATGAAAAGTTGTTAGTAAAACATTTATAACTCTTTGACTTTATAAACGGATAAACAGATTCAATCATTGAAATCATAAATATAAGATCCATTACTGATAAATAACTTGAATGCTTACAATAACTGTACGAGTTTTACAACCGACAAAAGTATAATACTTAGCGTAACTGTTCGTGTAAAGAAAATAACTTTGGGCTAAGTGAAAAGTGAGAAAACTCGAAGACTTATGATGACTATTCGAGTTTTGTGAGCAGTAAAGCACATAACTATAAGACAAACGAGAATGGTTATTGTCAGAGTAAGTCTTTCAAAAAAATATAAGAATATTAAGTTAACTGTTCGAGTTTCTCAAATGGATAGGTGTGAAAGTCGAAGAGTTAAACATAACTGTTCGAGTTTCAACTAAGACATAATAAAGCAATGAAATTCAACACGTGCATAATTCTAACTTAAGGAGTTCAGATATTTTCGGATACTTATAAACCTAACTATCCAATGCTTAGATGCATTTCGGAGAGTTACCAAATAACTTACCGAACATTCACTTAAGATATGCATTTAGGCTTCAACACATGTACTTCAGGAAATAATAAAATATTATGTTGATCATTTAAAACATAACTGTTCAGTATATCATAGAAAATTTGCATACTTAAGAATTAAAAAAAAAACTGTATTTCATCGATAGTTTAAAAATGTACTGAATTAATGTTAATTTCCTGAAATTATGTAAATTCTTTCATTAAAACATATAATAGTTCATAATAGTTGAATTATTATATGAGAAATTGCTCCCCCGACATAAATGTAGTCTAAAGAATCTATGGCGCACTTTAAACTAGGTTGCCAAGTCCTAATTGATTTGGCATTAAAAGGTCAAATTGATTATGTAAGTTGGGTATGAAGCCTTAAATAGATTTAAGTCTATCTCTTTTCTTTTCTTTTTAATTAAATACAGAAATAAGTAGTAGATTTAATAATTTAGACTTTCTGGCTTTTATCTTATTCAGTTTACAAAAGATTATTCATAGAGATATACCTTTAGGAACTTAAAAGAATTCAATAAGGAGTACACAAACTTAAGAAAATAAATATCATACATTATGTGTAAAGAATAGATAATAACAAAGAAAAATAACAAAGATTATATGCATAGATTATGGTAGGATTGTTATAACATCTAGAAAATAAATTAAACTTAAGTACATTGCCCCCCCCTTTTTTTTGTTTATAAATATATATATATACTTTATGTATTACCTTCCACAATATCATCTTTTGACATGATCACAATCCCTTGCTTAAAGGAAAGATGACCAGTTACTCAATGACAAGTGAGAACAGGTAAAAAAATTTTTTTTTTTAATATAACTTGAATTACTTGCAAAATGAGTTTTTAGTCAACACATCCCAAACCAGTTGGTTTAAGTGACTAGGGTTTAAGATCCCCCAATGGACTTAATTACTCAAGTAATTGCAGACAAAAAAAATGAAACAAGATAGTAAATTAAATTAGAGGCAACCGCAAGACTTAATTTTTCTAACAGAATGTTAATAACTTTCCTTTAATAAATAGTACATACTTCCTATGTATTTTCCTGTTAAAATCTCTGTAATAGCATATACATAAGTAACAAAATACAGTTGGCACTCACATTGAATCAAATTAACTTTTCTTAAGTAATCTTTTCTGAATTTTTCTTAAATAAATTGACTTCAATAAAAATTAGAATTTCATAAATTCTTAACTATCAAAAAATGGTAATTCGAAAATAGATTTTTTTTTTTTAATAATACAAAAATTAAATTCTAAAACTACCCTTTTAACAAACCAAAATGTTATGCAATGAATAGGACAATTTAAACATTAGATAACCTACAGATACCAAGTTCTAATCGTAGTTTTGAAAAGGTATTTTCATCTAAGGGTTTTGTAAATAGATTTGCTAATTATTCTGTGGTAGGAACAAAATTTAATATTATTTTTCCTTTTATAACATTATCCCTTAGAAAATGATGTCGAACTTCTATATGTTTAGCTCGTGAATGTAAGACAGGATTTTTAGACAAACTTATTGCAGAACTACTATCACAGAAAATCTTAGTTGGTTCATAGTCTAAATTAAAATCTTTTAAAGTTTGTCTGATCCATAGGATTTGAGCACAGCAAAGTGTAGCAGCTCTATATTCAGCTTCAATTGTAGATAATGCTACACAATTTTGCTTTTTGCTAAACCATGACACTAAAGAATTTCCTAATAATTGACAAGTGCCACTGGTGCTTTTTCTTTCAGACTTACATCCAGCGAAATCAACATCACTATAACCTATTAAATTTAAAGAACTGTGTTTAAAGTAAAACAATCCAAAATTGATGGTTCCTAATAGATATTTAAAAATTCGTTTAACAGCAAGTAGGTGTGATTCTTTAGGATTAGATTGATATCTAGCACAAGTACACACACTAAACATAATATTTGGTCGACTAGCTGTTAAATACAATAATGAACCAATCATACTTCTATATTGTTTTACATCTACAGTTTTTCGAGAGTCATCTTTATCCAACTTGGTGATAGTGCTCATTGATGTATTCTTTGTTTTAGTGTTGTCTAAACCAAACATCTTTAATAAATCTTGAGTATATTTTTCTTGTGAAATAAAAGTACCCTGATCTAATTGCTTAACTTGTAAGCCTAGAAAAAATGATAATTCACCCATCATACTCATTTCAAATTGATTAGTCATGTCTTTAGAAAAAGACTCAACTAATTTATCATTTGTTGCTCCAAATATGATGTCATCTACATAGATTTGAACTACCAATATATCTTTTTCAATCTTATTGATAAAAATAGTGTGATCTGCCTTTCCCATAGAATACCCTTTTTCCATAAGAAATTTAGATAATCTCTCATTCCAAGACCTAGGGGCTTGTTTAAGGCCATATAGTGCCTTCTTAAGCTTATAAGCATATTCAAGATGTTTTGAATCTTCAAAACCTAGAGGTTGTTTTACATAAACTTCTTCTTTTATATATCTATTTAAAAAAGCAGTCTTAACATCCATTTGATATAATTTAAAATCCATATAACAAGCATATGCTAACAAAATTCATATTGATTCTAGTCTAGCAACAAGAGCAAATGTTTCATCATAATCAATTCCTTCCTCTTGCTTGTAACCTTGAGCAACTAATCTAGATTTATTTTTAACTATATGTCCATCTTGATCTACTTTGTTTCTAAATACCCACCTTGTTCCTATTATGGACTAATTTTCAGGTGGTGGAACTAGATCCCATACCTCATTTCTTATAAATTGATTTAGCTCATCTTGCATAGCTAAATACCAAAATTCATCTTCTAAGGCATCTTCAAATTTCTTAGGTTCTAGTAAAGAAACAAATGAATAAGCACCACAAATGTTGACTACTAATGACCTAGTCCTAACTCCTTGATTAGGATCACCTATTATCTGATTAATAGGATGAGATGAAGCATAACGCCAATTTCTATGTTGTTCCATATTTTCAATAGGTATGACATTATTTTCTTCTAAATCTTCATCATTTAAGTTTATATTTCTTATTCCGTTAGATAATATCTCAATTTCTCTATCAACATCATTTGATACTATTTCTGGGAGAATTTCTAAATCAAAGTTTTTAGCATGTCTAAAATCCAAATGAGAATTTCATGAAATTTCACATGTAGGGTTTCCTCAATAGTTTTTGTTGATTTGTTATATACTCTATATGCCTTACTTCTAATGGAATAACCAACAAAAATACCCTCATCTGATTTGGCTCTAAATTTGTCTCGTCGTTCCTTAGTGTTTAAAATAAAGCACTTACAACCAAAGGGTTTTAAATAACTTATTTTGGGAACCCTGTTATACCATATCTCATAAGGAGTTTTATCTAAAATTGGTCTTAGATGTACTCTATTTATAACATAGCATGCTGTATGAACTACTTCTACCTAGAGATATAGGGGTAACTTATTCTCATTTAACATGGTTCTGGACATTTCCTGAAGTGATCTATTTTTACGTTCTACTATCTCAATTTGTGAAGGAGCTCTTGGAAATGAGTACCTATGATCTATGCCTAATTATTCATAAAAGGTGTTCATTTGATCATATCAAATTCTGTACCATGATCACTCCAAAGTTTTTGAATTTTAACATTTTGTTCATTCTGAACTTTATTACAGAATATCTTAAATATTTCAAAAACTTTAGTTTTATTAGCTAAAAAATAGACCCAAGTAAATCTAGAATAGTCATCAACTAGTACAAAAGCATAATGTTTACCTCCTAGACTAGTTGTCCTAGTAGGTCCAAATAAATCCATATGCACTAGTTCTAATACTCTTTTGCTTGTTATTTCATTTAAACTTTTAAAGGATGTTTTATGTAATTTACCTAGTTGACATGCATCACACATAAACTCTTTCGAGTACAGTTTAGAATGAAAAAGTGCATATTATTAACGGTTAAATGATGGTTAATTGCATAATATTTAGCTTATCATATGAGAATTAAGCCATTATGTTATAATTGCACTGTTATATGCTTTAATTGAAGAATCTGCTTAATTTTGGGGAATTAATGTTAATTTAGTACATTTATGAACTGTCGGTAAATTGCAGGCTGTGAAATTCTTAAGTATCCGAAAATGCATCTGAGCATCAAATAGTTATACTTGTAACTCTCCGAAATGTTATTTTATGTTTAAACTGCTGCTAACACGTGTTGAGAGCTGGTAGATTTACTTACGTTATAACTCGTTAAGTTAGTATAACTGCATGCGTTGAGTTACATGAAAATACACTAAGGCAACGCGTTAGGTTAGCGTTATAAACTTAAGTTGTTATTTTTGCACGTGTTTTATAGTTAAATCAACGAAAGAAGTCCGTTGAGTTATCAAGCAGTTATGTTTAACATGTACTAGACAATTATGTTTAAATTGCCGAAAAGTTATGTTTTAAAAGAATATTTTATTATTTCCTGAAGTACACGTGTCTAAACCATAATGCATGACTTAAATGGACTTTCGATGAGTTATCTCTAAGTATCTAAAATTGCAGTTGGGCATCGGATAGTTATATGTGTAACTCTCCGAAATCTCCTTTTATTATAAAACTGCTGATGACACGTGTCATGTTTTGGAAGAATGACTTAAGTGGATTTTCGGTGGGTTATCTCTAACTATCCGAAATGCATCTAGGCATCGGATAGTTAGAATTGTAACTCTCTGAAATATTTCTTTATTATAAAACTTCTGATGACACGTGTCGTGATCTGGAAGATTGACTTAAGTTATATATCGGTGAGTTATCTATAACTATCCGAAATGAATCTGAGCATCGGATAGTTAAGTCTGTAACTATCTGAAATGCATCTGGGCATCGAATAGTTAAGTTTGTAAGTATTCGAAATGCACCTGAGCATCGGATAGTTAAATTTATGCACGTGTTTTATAGTTAAATCAATGAAGCAAGTCCGTTGAGTTATCTGTAACTCCACAGACCATTTATTTTCTAATATGTCACTGTAGCGGTTGCGGAAACAAGACAGTTGGAAGAAAAAAACCACGATCACACGTATCACGTAGGAATTCACTCATCGAAGGGAGAAGAAATCATCATCATTGATATGAATGAAGGAAATCCAACTGACCATTCAAGTAGAAGCAGTTACCACTGAAGAAATATAAAAGAAAAGAAGAAAAAGAAGTAAAGGGTGGTGGCTGATGGGTGTGGCCAGTGTGTGCAGAGGAGGATCACCGAGCTCTCTGCAGGCAGCGTCGGTAATTCTCTGAAGTACAACACCAACCATCTCCACCACCACCATAATCACCAACCACCGGAGGTCTGTAAGGATATTTTCCTGATGTCAGGTCGATTCTGAGCCAAACACAACGCCTAACAACCACTGTGAGGAGTGATCGCGTCACGGGAAGGGAAGCCATTTTCACCAAGCGCCGACTCATATCTCAGGAGATCGTAAAGCTTCTAGCCTTGGCTTCAAGTTGATGCCTGTATGCTGAAGAGGAGATCATCTTGCAATTCTGGACTCGCGATTCTATAGGGAGAGGAGACAGAATTGTAAGTGGTTTAATTTTCAGTGGTGTAATTGCATCGCATGTAGTGATGGAAGTATTTATTGTCGACTGAGATTACTTTACATTTCACCTTTCGCCCATTTTCATGCTCATATCAAAACAAAAATACCAAAAACAACTTATCTGTGTTTATATTTTGTATTTGAGTGTTGTATTGTTTGTTTTGTATCATGATTAATGTTATCTTTGTTAGTGTTGTTATTGTTTTATGTTTGTTTTAGTTTTATAGTTTACTGAAGTTGGTTCGTTCAAAAGACTTAATGATTTTAATTGTTATTGTTTAAATTATCTGAATGTTAGTATTGCCTAATGATAAATCCAGTGTTTACTAACATTAAAGAGCTTAATTGATGTTATTTACAATCTGTGGAACTGCCCAATGGTTGGCATATTAAATAGGAAAGGCAAGCTCGTGGAGTTAACTTAAGTCCATGAGGTTAGTCCGTTGAGTTAGCTATAATTCAACGAACTTTGTTCGTTGAGTAAATTGTAACTCAACGGAGAGCTTATTGAATATATAAATTTGATTATTAAAAACGGAACAGTTCGCAATTCTTAAGCAATTCCCTGTGGTATTGACCTATACTTGCACACTAATACAATAGACACTGTGCACTTGCAGTTAAAATACAAATTGGAATTAATATCTAATTTATGTGAAAGGTTGTTTGTTTACTTCTAAAAAGGAATAGGTATAAAGATAAATTAACTAAGTAAAAACAGAAGTTAACAAATCCAAGTTTTTCTAGTGCCATGTTGGAGATCCAAACAAGTTTTCTAGCGTCGTTGCTGGGGAATTCATATAAGCAACTGTTAGAGCTGTTTTGTTTTAATAGCCAGAGTGTTGTGTGTTTTCTTCTGTAATTGAGAATATGGCATATGCTTATGCTCAAAGATTTTCAAAACCTGTAGTTAGCATATGTGAATTCTGCAATTCTGAAGGTCATGACATTTCTAACTGTTTGAAACGGAGACGTTTGCAGATGGCTAGATCCCATGAACAACAAATGAATTATCCTCAATATAATAGAGTCGAGTATGAGAATCCTATAGTTTACCCAACTGATGGTTAGTATAGAATGTGTAATATGTTGAGAGACACGAAAGTTTGGGATAGGTATGATAGACTGGAGCGTAGTATAGAGCAAAACCTAGATAAACTAGAATACTTTATGTGTCAGCAACAAGAAATCAACCAATTAAACTATAAGGAAGCATATTCAGAACCTAAAATGGATATAATTTACGAAATTGAAAAAACCATAATGAAAATTGATCAAAAATTGAATGCAATGAGATTAGATGATCTGGAAAGAAAACTAAAAGCATTGGACGAATATACAATGAAAATACAAGTTATGCAACAGGACAATGGAAATTATAATGTTATAGATCTGCATAATTTGCAAAATACACAACCAAAAGAAAATACTAATGCAAGAGAATTTAAAGAATGCACTTTAAAACTAAAAACAATTGAACATCATAATCACGAAAATGATATACAAAAACATCATGAGAGTAACGAAAATCTGGAAGATGTATGTGTAACATTAAGATCTAGAACTGATATACCATCAAGAACTCAAAATGAAAATAATATGAAGGTGGATAAGAGTAAAAATCAAAATGATAATGAAAATGTAATAGCTGAAAATCTAGAAATCAATGAAGAACAATCTGAGTCTACTAATGAGACTAAAAATGATCAAACAAATCAAACGAAAGAAAAAGAATCTTTTAAATCACAATCTTTAGCACCCTATCCTAAAAGATTACAACAAACAATACCTGAAAAACAAGAAAAAATTAGAGGAATTTTTGAAAAAGTACAAGTTAACATTCCTTTATTAGATCTATTGCAGAAAATGCCACCTTGTGCTAGATGTCTAAAGGATTGGTGTACTAAGAAAAGAGAGCGAAAGGTTCTTAGAAAGGTCTTTTTAGCTGAGCAAAGTAGTTCCCTATTTCTACGACAAATTCCTAAAAAGTTATCTGATCTTGGAATCTCTGTTATATCATGCACCATAGGAATTACCATTCTAGAAAGAACCTTAATAGACTTAGGTGCAGGTATAAATGTTATGCGAAGTGATATATTTGCATCCTTAGAATTAGAAGGCTTAACTCCTACTAGTATGGTTATTTAATTAGCTGATAGAAGTATAAGATAACCTAGAGGAAAAATAGAGAATGTCTTAATTAAAATCAAAAACTTTATATATCCTATTGATATTGTAATTTTGGATTCCCAACAAATTAAGCATAAAAATAGTGATACATCTTTAATTTTGGGAAGGTCATTTTTAGCAACATCAGGGGCTGTTATAAATTGTAAAACTAGAGTAATGAAGTTAACATATGGTAATGAGGATACTCAACTAAATATTTTCAAACCAAAAAGGTTTGAGGAGTTAGAAATGTCCTTACATACCATAGACTTTTTAAAGGATGAAGGAGATATGTTAGATGATGTGATTCAAGAAGAATTAAATAAGCAAATCAATTCTGAAACTTTAGAGGAAAGTGAAAGCATAAATATAGAAGGAGATCTGGAAGAAATTAATTTAGAAAATGATGATGTTCAATTAGGAGCTCTAGCTTCTGATGGGCAACATTTAGAATTAAAACCTTTACCTCTTGAATTAACCTATATATTTCTGGAAGAGAAACGAACCTGTCCAATCATTATTGCTTTAGATTTAAAAGAGGATCAAATAACTAAATTAAAAGATGTAGTAAAAAGTTATAAAGAAGCAATAGGATGGACTATGACTGATATAAAAGGGTTAAGTTCAACTTTATGCTGTCACCACATATATTTAGAAGAGAATGCTAAACCTGTTAAAATTCCTGAGAGGAGATTAAATCCAAACCTTAAAGAAGTAGTCAGGAAGGAAATAGTGAAATGGTTAGATAATGACATAATTTATCCAATTTCTGATAGCTCGTGGGTTAGCCCAATCCATGTAGTTCCCAAGAAATCAGGATTAACAGTTATTAGGAATGAAAGTCAAGACTTGATACCTACTAGAATTCAATCAGGCTGGAGAGTATGTATAGACTATAGAAAGCTGAATGCTGTGACTAGGAAAGATCATTTTCCCTTACCTTTTACAGATCAAATGTTGGAAAGATTAGCAGGGCAAGAATATTTTTGTTTCTTAGACGAGTATTCAGGTTATAATCAAATTCCAGTAGCATTAGAGGATCAAGAGAAAACAACTTTCACCTGTCCTAATGGAACTTATGCTTTTAAGAGAATGCCATTCGGATTATGCAATGCACCAGCTACCTTTCAAAGGTGTATGCAAGGCATATTTACTGGAATGACTGAAGATTTTTTAGAAATATTTATGGATGATTTTACTGTATATGGCAACTCATATGAAGTTTGTTTAAAAAATTTAGACCAAATATTAAAACGCTGTGCGGAAAAAAATCTGGTTTTAAATTGGGAAAAGTGTCACTTCATGGTTAAACAAGGAATAGTCTTAGGGCATGTTGTTTCTAAGAAAGGGTTGGAAGTAGATAAAGCTAAAATAGAAGTAATTTCTAATCTACTAGAACCTAAATCAGTAAAAGATATTAGATCATTTCTAGGACATGCCGATTTTTATAGAAGATTTATTAAAGACTTTAGCAAAATAGCTAGACCTTTAACTAATCTATTAAAAAATGTCCCATTCAACATTAATAAAAATTGCAAGGAAGTATTTTTCAGAATTAAAACTAGCTTAATTTCAACTCCTATAATTCAAGCACCTGATTGTAGCCATCCATTTGAATTAATGTGCAATGCATCTGATTTTGCTGTAGGAGCAATGTTGGGACAAAAGATAGAAAATCTCCTAGAGTGATTCATTATGCAAGCAAAACCTTAAATGATGCTCAAGTTAATTACACAACTACTGACAAAGAACTATTAGCTGTTGTGTTTGCCTTAGAAAAGTTTAGATCATATCTGATTGGAGCTAAAGTAATAGTATACACGGATCATTCAGCTTTAAAGCATTTAATAGCAAAAAAAGAGACTAAGCCTAGATTGATTCGATGGATATTATTATTACAAGAATTTGATCTAGAAATTAAAGATAAAAAGGTTGTGAGAATGTAGTAGCAGATCATTTATCAATATTACAAATAGAAAAATCAAATATTGAAATTAAGGATAATTTTCCTGATGAACAATTAATGACTATCAACACAATACCTTGGTATGTAGACATAGTTAATTACTTAGTTATTGGTTTAACACCTAAGGATTGGAATAGACAGGATAAGAAATTATTTTTCTCAAGAGTAAAATATTACTATTGGGAAGACCCATACTTATTTAAGAAATGTCCTGATCTGGTTTTAAGGAGGTGTGTTCCAGAAACTGAATATCAAAGCATATTATCTTTCTATCATGACCAAGTTTGTGGAGGGCATTTTGGCTTAGGGAAAATTGCTGCAAAAATTCTACAATGTGGATTTTATTGGCCAACACTATTCAAAGATGCTCATAAATATTGCTTAAGTTGTTTAAGATGTCAACAAATAGGAAGAATATCAAAGAGGAATATGATGCCTCTTAATCCTATTGTTGAGGTTGAAATCTTTGATGTGTGGGGAATAGATTTTATGGGTCCATTTCCTATGTCTAATCAATTTAATTACATATTGTTGGGGGTGGATTATGTATCTAAATGGATAGAAGCTATTCCTACAAAAACTAATGACAACAAAGTGGTAATACAATTTATAAGAACCAATATATTTGCCAGATTTGGAATACCTAAAGCTATTATCAGTGATAGAGGAACTCATTTTTGTAATAGAAGTTTTGAAGCCTTAATGAAGAAATATGGAGTAAACCATAAAATTGCAACATCATATCATCCACAAACAAGTGGACAAGTAGAAAGTGCTAACAAACAAATTAAGTTAATCTTAGAAAAAGTAGTAAATCCTACTAGAACAGATTGAGCTAATAGATTGATAGATGCACTTTGGGCTTATAGAACTGCTTATAAGACAAGCTTAGGTATGTCACCTTTTAGGCTAGTATATGGAAAAAGTTGTCATTTACCAGTTGAAATAGAACATAAAGCTTATTGGTCATTAAAAACTCTGAACACTAATTTAAATCAAGTTGCTGAAAATAGGAAAATGCAATTAATTGAATTAAAAGAATTTAGAAATGAAGCTTATTTGAAGATTGTAAGAGAAAAAGAGAAAATGAAATTCTGGCATGATAGGAAAATTATTCCAAAAAGCTTTGAAATAGGACAAGAAGTATATCTTTACATGGTTAGACTCCATAACCATCCAGGAAAATTAAGATCTAGATGGGTAGGACCTTACATAGTTCAAAATATTTATCCCTATAGAGCTATTGAGATTGAAAATCCTAAAAATCACAATATATTTAAAGTAAATGGACAAAGACTTAGACCTATTTTGAAAATACCAAAAAGATCCTTTGGAATTATAGAAGAAGTAAGAGTAGAGGACTACTCAAGCTTTACTCAGTAAGAAATTAGTTTTTATTTTATTTTCATTTTTATTAAAAAATAAAATATATATATATATATATATTTATAAAATATAAAAATCGTTGCGGTTCAACCGACTAGATCTATCGATATGACTGGAACATAAAAAATCTATATTAATTTTTAGTAAAAAAATTTGGTTTTACCGAAACATAGTATCGGTTAAACCGATAAAAACCGAAGAAAAAAAACTATTATCTTAAGTATTTTTTTATTATATCTATCTTTACGGGAGGTCCGTTGGGTTACGCTTAACTCAACGAACTTACTCCGTTGAGTCTTGAGTTAGTCAATGAGCTGACTCCATTGAGTTAACTGTAAATCAACGGAGTACTGTAGTTAAATCCACAGACTTAGTTCATGGAGTTATCTGTAATTCCACGGATGAGAGAGCGAGAGTTGGTTCGGGAAATGACTCGATTACCCGCTTAAAATTAGAGTTTATTTTAAAACTTAGGGTTTTGGGGGTGTTATCCAGCAAATCAGTTAGTACTTAGAACAGAAATATCAGAGCGATTTCGTGCCGTTGTGTAATTCCACGATGAGGAAGATGACACCCGAGTTCTGGGAAGATGCGGTTGACACATCACAATTTTTGAAAGAGTCAAAGGAATGGCACACACGACAGAAAATTCAGAATACAACAAGAGAAAAAGAGCTACAGAAGGTAGAATTCGAACTTTTCAACTTGAGAAGATTTTTAGTAAATTTGGGTATACAAATACCTTAGATAGTGGAAACAAGAATCAGAGTAGCAACAGAAATTGCTATAAGTAAAGAGAGAAAAAACAAGCCAAACAACGAAGTAGCCCTAGAGCTAATCCAGCGCAAGGACAGATTATGGTTCAAAAAGTGCATTGTTGGTCGTGCAAAGGGTGCAATAAGGCAGCAGCAACAAGTAGAGGAAGAACAAGAGGAGCCGACTGTTGAAAGACCTGTTCTTGAGGAACAGCAGCAAGGACCTTCAGTTCCACCATTCAGGCCATTAGCATGAGCAGAAATGTTGGGGCCTTCAACTGAAGAGGAATTAAGAGAATTCCAAGGATTGGTTCAAGTTGGGAAAAACCAAAGAGAACTAGAAGATTTAGTAGTAGCTAAAGCGCACCTGGTATTTGATGCACTTTGCAAGAGGAGGGCTGCAGAAAAATTGAAAGCCCAATACCAAATTAAAATTGAACAGCATCAAAGAACCACTGGCAGATTTGCTACAAGAGGAGAAGTTGAAGCTAGTCCTTCGAGACTAGCAAATATTGAAAAAATTAAACAGGAAGAGCCAGTACCTGTGGCTCAAAGGCGTGTAGAGCCTTTGTTTATGGATTTAATCTCAGAAGTAGAAGAGGAAGACCAGGCACAATTAATCAAACGAAGGAAAGGAAAAGAGATAGTGCCTGAATGTCAAAAGGAGATTAAATCTGAAGTACCAACATCAGCAAGGCCTGTAGAGCCAATTTTGGTGAACCTGCTATCCGATTCTAAGGAGGAGCAGGAGCAGCAACAGCAAGAGCAAAGAAAAGAAGAAAATCAGGCTAGAATTCAAGAGCAAAGAAAAGAAGAAAATCAGACTAGAATTAGTCTACAGCTTGTACAAGAAGAAGAAACAGAAAATAGGGTAGAAACTGAATTGCCCGTGACTCCATCCCAATCTACCAAAGAATTAGAAAGAACAGTGACAATGCAGATTGGTAGTTAGGAGTAAGAAGAAAGAATAGAAACTGAACGAGAAGCTGAACAAAGCCATATGGAAAAAAATGACTTTGTAGATTCGATTGAATTTAATGAAACAATTCAAGACAGAGTGGAGAGTTCTGCTGGCTCACCACCATAGACAAAAGAAGAAGCAAATGTTCAGGAATCTGCAGAACATTTTCAACAAGTTCAAGTTTAGCCTATGGAAGAGAAAGATCAAGAACAAACCCCTTTGGAACAATAAAGTCACATTCCTGACCCGACTAAAGCAATAGTTCTGAATGAAGTACACTTTTGGAGTCAGGAAGCTTATAATAAATACCAAGAGATTAGGGGTTATGATATCATATACAGTAGACTAGTAAATTGGGATGGAATGCAAGAAATTAAGGAATTATTTGAGTTCCAGGGTCTAATGCAATTTATTTCTCAACAGAAAGGGCATGCAATATATGAAAATCTAGTGCCCTGCTTCTATGCTAATTTAAGAGAAAAGGAAGGACAATTAATTTCCAACGTGGAGGAAGCTGATGTACAGATAACACTAGAGCTTCTCCACAACATTTTTGGATTGAAGAATGAAGGAAAAGAAATTTTGGAAAGCACAATTGCCGTTGAATGGACAGAGCAGGAAATCAAGAACAGTTTGGCTATCAATCCTGGTGTGCCATTATTAAATAGACTAAAGCATTTAAATGGTAAAGCACACATGATAGCTAACATTTTGATTAAAAATGTCTACCAACGACAGGGCCATGACATTGAACTGAGTCAATTTGTCAAGTGGGCCACTTACGCAATTGTGAATAGAATTCAAGTTAATTGGTGTCAAGTCTTCCTATCCAAAATGAAGTCTGCAAAGAAGAAATTATTTTATGGAGATTTGATACCTATATTGATGGTAGACTGTATTGATTTCACGAAATGGACATCCAAAAGGATAAGATCAAGAACCATTGCAGTGAAAGAATACAGAAATTATGTTGTAGCTGCTGAAGTATCTGTACCTTCTAGAGGCATTATTGGAGCTGTAGAGAGGATAGAACAAGTAGAGCAGCAATTAGAAAAACTCGAGAAGGAAGTAGATGAACTTAGGAATAGAGGCTAATTGTATAGTTTGTCTACTTGTACTTATATATTTGTATGAAAAATATCTGATTTGATTGTACTGTAATTGATTCATATGAATGAATATATGTTTTTCAGATATATTTTTCATGCGTGTTTAGAATGATGAAATGGATGAACTATATTGAATGTTATATAATTTGTGGAACATTATGCATGAATGTTTAAAAAGATTTACAGTTTGCTGAATGACACGATTAAATAATAGATGCTTGAAAATATCTACATGCTGCAAGGTAAAATGTAAATTCCACATAACATGAAATGAACTGCAAGTTAAATATTTATATAATGTTCAGATTTAAACAAATTTTGATTAGAATGCTGCATTAATGACATATATTTAACTTTATTTTAGTTAGCAGAATGCAGAGGAAAAAAAACATAGAGGTACTTACGAGGAGTAAACTTAGAGGTTGCCAAGTGTTAACTCAACGAAGTAAGTTCGTTGAGTTAAACTTAACTCCACGAGGTCAGTAATATAATATAAGGTCACTCCATTGAGTTATCTGTAACTCAACGAAGTTAGTTCGTGGAGTTAGCAACAGTAACCGACATTGTTCCGTTGAGTTATCTGTAACTCAACGAGGTTAGTTCGTGGATTAAGCAGAATAGTTATTCTTTTAACTACGAATGAAACTTTGTCAGCTTAGCGGTTACCAAAATTTGAAATTAGTAGTGGTACACATACCCATAAAAATAGGAACCACGCTGCACGTTGCAAGACACGTTCTTGCAACGAGATTTATTTACTTCATGGATGTGCATTATATATATAAAATAGAATGTTATTTTCGTGTTACCAGCACTTTTAAAAGAAAGGAGAATGCGTTGGGGGAACTGGAAGGAGAAGCAACTAATTCGACTTCATCCGTCAACATATATTTACTGAATGGAAAGCTTCAGATTGGTATGTAATTAATCGTCTACTATTTTATTTATGAGCACATGGACTCGTTCTCCTAGCATTAAACGATTAGTAAGAACACTTACCCAGGAATATTCAACACAGAGGCGTACTGAAACATTTTCTAAACTAGACTTTAACGAAATCCTTTAGGGTGTAGCTAACCTTTCTTTAAAAGAGAACGTAGAGATGGCTACTCCAGTAGAAAAACCATTAGGAGAAATTCTGTATCCTGAATTAGTTGATGAACCTTCATGTATTTGATTGACAAACTTTGAGGGAGATAGGTTTGAAGTGAAATCTAATTAGTCAATTGCCACATTTTCATGGATTAGAAAGAGAGGATGCCTATTATTTCCTTAGAGAATTTAACGAAGTTTGTCAAATGATGAAAATGCCAAACATGAGTATAGATGCTATTAAACTTAGATATATCCCTTTTGCTTTAAAAGACACAGCTAAGAGATGGTTATATACTCTATCGCCTGATTCAATTTCTGCATGGACTGAATTTTGTTCTGTTTTTCTAGAAAAATATTATCCAACACATCAAACGATTAAAAAGAAAAAAGAAATATTAATGTGTAGTAAAAAATAGGGTGAATCATTCTGGAAATATTTTGAAAGATTTAAAGATTTACTAACTCAATGTCCACATCATGCAATGAGTAAAGCACAATTAATAGGTATAATTTATGAAGGCATAGATGTTTCAACAAAATCTTTATTAGAATCTACTTGTCAAAATGGTTTTCTGAAACTATGTAGTGAAGAAGCATGGGCATATTTAGAAAACTTTGCAAAAAGAACTGCACAGTGGGAAAACTCGGTTGAAGTTATTGCAAATAAAAGAATATTACCAAGGGGAATGCATGAAATAGATTCAAGTACTATGCTTGAAGTGAAATTAACTGAATTAACAAAGAAAATAGAAGAGTTATCATTAAATCAAAAACTAGCAGAAAAGAATGCAAACATTAACGATCTAGATATTATTTATGCTAGAAACCAAAAAGATAACTTTGGAAATTCTTATAATTCTAATTGGAGAAATCACCTGAATTTATCTTGGAGAAACAACAATTTCCAGGGAGGAGAAAATATAAATGAGAAGAATATAAGTTATGAAGCATTACTTGAACAAGGATCTAGAATAGAGAAATTAGAAAAGATAATCCAACAATTAAACAATCATCTAGATTTTGTATTTGGAAATGCTGCAATTCAAAATCAAAATAGAAACATACCACTTAAATAGAAGGAATCAATGGAAGTTAGACCTACTGGAAGATTGCCAATACAAGCAATTCCTAACCCTGTCAATAGAACTGTTAATGAAATTGATACCTCTTCTAGGAGGATAGCTGAATGAAGCAGTATAACTGAAGTAACTATATATATATATATAAGTTTATTTATAGTTAAAAGTATCGTAGAGTTAGTCCTTAACTCAAGGAACTTAGTCCGTTGAGTTATGCCCTAACTCCACGAGGGTGTGCAGTAGTTATGTTAATTTTTGTCTCTGCTAAAATTTTTGTTTGTGTTATACAGAATCAACAAATGGAATTGATGCAATTACCGTTAGATGCACTAAGGGAAGTACTGAGTAACTTGTCAGTTAAAGATCTACGCATGTTGTGTTGTGTATCAAAGGAAATTAAAGATTGTGTTGGAGAAAAATATTTTCAGGGACTACAAGCTGCAAAAATGACTAAGACTAGAGATGGATTCATATGGAAGTCATTTAATCGTAGTTCAATTAGCCATGAATATCTGAATATGGAAGAAACTACTGGAATTCCACCCAATACATTAGAAGGAATAGATCATATTATGGGGATGGATGAAGGATTAATTATATACAGGACCAAACCAAGGTATGCAATTCTATTACTTGATATTTTGATCAGAAATCCTATCACAAGAGAAGAATGGAATATAGGAAGACCTAATAGATATGAAGTACCAACTAAAAATTGTGGGTCGGCTTTAATATTTTCTGATAAAAATTCGACCATTCTTGAAAAATTATATTATTGGAGACCTATAGGAAATTGGGATGAAGATTTATGCTTGAGTGTGTATAATTTTCTAAATAGATCTTGGACTGAAAAAACTATGATATATCTAGGATAGAAATCATTAATTAACAACATGCATGTCATACTTGATGGATATATATATCTAGTCACAGATATATCAGTTGCATTTAGATCTGATTTATACATAGTAAGTATAGATAGTTATGATGAATATATAGAAATTTTGCCTATACCGAGAAAAATAGCTAAACCACCATCTGCAAAATTTGATAAAATTCAAATAAGGATGTGGTATAATGAATATGATGATCCTACTTTATGTCTGATAAGATGGTGGGATGAATTGATGAAATTTCAAATATGGATTATGAAAGACATAAATGAATGGAAGTGGGAAGAGAAATATATTGAAATAGATGTAGAAATAGAAACTACTACATTATCCTGGAACCGAAAAGGATCCCTTTCTGCATTTCATTTCATTAATGGTAATACACTTGTATTTAGCATTGATAATATACTACAAGTTTACAAATTAAGAAGGAACATAAACTACATTAAAACAGAATTAATAGTAAGAAGAATTATGCCTAAAAAGTTTACTTGGACTGACACGTTTATTCCATTTGTTTCTACTTTTCAATCATGTTCTTAAGCTATGATTTTGTGCTTTTAATGTTGTGTGTTTTCTGCATTTACTTTTAGAAAAATTTTAGTTTTAGTTTATTTTATAATAATAATAAAAAACAAAAACAAAATATCAATCTAGTTTGTTGGTATCTGTTCTGGGAAACCAATTGACTTGCTTGTGAGCCACCAAAGTTATAGGAGCCTCGGTTCCACACAAGATACTAATTTATCGATATCTGTTAAATGTTATTTTGTTATATATTCTGCTTTTATCTGTGAATGAAAAGTTTTTCAGAATCAAAAATCAAAATATGCAGAAGGAGATACAAACGAAACAAGGTATGTAACTAATTACTTATCCTAAATTTAGATTTAAACCCATTCGTTGAGTTAGGTGCTAAATCAACGAAATTGTATTCATGCTTGCTACAATTATCGTATTTATTGTCAAATCTTTTACATTGAGGACAATGCAAAATGTAGGTATGGGGGGAGGTAATTAAAGTAACAGCTATGTAAGTTTGTTAATTAAAGGAATTAAAATGGTACTGAAAAGTTTGTGGAAATTGAAATTTTTTTTTATGAACTTGCTGTAACTATCCGATAATTGAGACTATAAAATTTTTATAAACTGTAACTGCTTGAATGTTATATTTAGAAGGCTATATAAGATGCTATAGAATTTACTATTTATGCAAATCTAGATATAGTATCTTTCTTTCTTTTTTCTAAATTTCATGAGTTTAACAGTTTCACGATTTTAAAATGAAATCAGAATGCTTAATGAAAAATCAGTAAATTATCTGAAGTCCTGAAAGAGCTGAGATGTGAATTCTGGATTAAATGAAACACATATGATTAAAGATACATTTAATTTGACTGATTAAACTTGTAGAATGATTTATGTGTAGATCTTATTAAACTACAGAAAAAGTATGAGCTTATTGTTATGGATTCATAATTTTAGTAAATGATAGAAGCAGGACTATATGAGATTGGTGTTTTATTGCAATTGTATTAATGAAATACGTACATATATAGTGTTGTGGAAAAAAAAAAAAAAAAAACTTTGAGATTTTATTGACTTGTTTGATCACGAGTCTTTTGTACTTGAGCAGATAGGTATGTGTTTAGAATGAAAAAGTGCATATTATTAACGGTTAAATGATGGTTAATTGCATAATATTTAGCTTATCATATGAGAATTAAGCCATTATGTTATAATTGCACTGTTATATGCTTTAATTGAAGAATCTGCTTAATTTTGGGGAATTAATGTTAATTTAGTACATTTATGAACTATCGGTAAATTGCAGGCTGTGAAATTCTTAAGTATCCGAAAATGCATCTGAGCATCGGATAGTTATACCTGTAACTCTTCGAAATGTTATTTTATGTTTAAACTACTGCTGACACGTGTTGAGAGCTGGTAGATTTACTTACGTTATAACTCGTTAAGTTAGTATAACTGCACGCGTTGAGTTACATGAAAATACACTAAGGCAACGCGTTAGGTTAGCGTTATAAACTTAAGTTGTTATTTTTGCACGTGTTTTGTAGTTAAATCAACGAAGGAAGTCCGTTGAGTTATCTGTAATTCCACGGACTATATATTTTCTAATATGCCACTGTAGTGGTTGCAGGAATAGACAGTTGGAAGGAAAAACCATGTTCGCACGTATCACGCAGGAATTCAATCGTGTAGGGAGAAAGAAATCATCATCGTTGATCTGAAGGAAGGAAATCCAACCGATCATTCAAGTAGAAGCAGTTACCACTGAAGAAATATAAAAGAAAAGAAGAAAAAAAGAAAGAGGGTGATCGATGGACGGCCAGTGTATACAGAGGAGGAGCACCAAGCTTTCTGCAGACAGTATCGGCGATTCTCTGAAGTATCACACCAACCATCGTATCACCACCATAATCACCAATCATCGGAGGTCTGTGAGGATACTTGCCTGATGTCGAGTCGATTCCGAGCCAAACATAGTGCCTAACAACCACTGTGAGGAGTGATCGCGTCGCGGGAAGGGAAGACATTTTCACCAAGCGCCGACTCATATTTCAGGAGATCGTAAAGCTTTTAACCTTGGCTTCGGGTTGATGCTTGTATGCTAAAGAGGAGATCATCTTGCAATTCTAGACTTGCGATTCTATAGGAAGAGGAGACAGAATTGTAAGTGGTTTAATTTTCAGTGGTGTAATCGCGTTACAAGTAGTGTCGAAAGTATTTACTATCAAGTGAAATTACTTTACATTGCACCTTTCGCCCATTTCATCAAAACAAAAATAGCAAAAACAATTTATCTTTGTTTGTATGTTGTATTTGAGTGTTGTATTGTTTGTGTTGTATCGTGATTAATGTTATTTGTATCAGTTTTATGATTGTTTTATGTTAGTTTTAATTTTACAGTTTACTGAAATTGGTTCATACAAAACAACTTAAAGATTTTAATGGTTACTGTTTGAATCATCTAAATGTTAGTATTGCATAATGATAAATCCAATGATAACTAGCATTAAAAAGCTTAATTGATGTTATTTACAATCTATGGAATCGCCCAATGGTTGGCCGAATTCCTTTGTAAATAGCAGTATTATAAAGAAGAGACAAGCTCGTGGAGTTAACTTAACTCTACGAGGATAGTCCGTTGAGTTAGCCATAACTCAACGAACTTAGTCCGTTGAGTTAACTATAACTCAACGGATAACTATAACTCAACGGAGTGCTTATTGAATATAAATTTGAATTGTTCACAATCAAACATTTCTTAAATTCGTCAACAATTCCCTGTGGGATCGACCTGTACTTGCACATTGATACAATAGACACTATGCACTTGTAGTTAAAGTACAAATTGGAATGAATATCTAAATTGTATTAAAGGTTGTTTGTTTACTTCTAAAAGAAAGAATAGGCATAAAGATAAATTAACTAAGTAAAAAATAGAAGTAACAAATCCAAACTTTTCTAGTGTAGTGCTGGGAAAACACGAACAGTATGTAAGGATTATTGACCTGAAAAAGGACTCTTGAAATCTAGCAACCTAAGATCCTAATCAGATCTCGGATTGTTGACTGAAAGCTCGTTACATGGGTACATTAGAAAGGTCTTAGATACATGGGTACATTTCAGTACATTAGATATTTCAAACAATAACCATTAAATCTTTAAGTATCTGGAATGAATCTGTTGAGTATTTTGTTTTGATGATGTGTGCTGAATGAAAATAATCATATTTACTCAATTACTATTGCTTGTGAAAAGAAATTAAAATCATCAATTAATACAGAAAAAGCTTACTGATATAAATACTTGTTTGTATTGGATCTGAAATTATACTAAGTTAATAACTAGTCATTTCATTGCATTAATTTCTCATTTAACTAAACGTTAAGTTAACGTGTGTTTTTATTGAAAAGCATGATATGTTTTAAAGTTATATCTTCTATAATATGAACAGTGCACGTTAAGACAACTCGTTAAGTTAGAGTGTTATTTGTATAGAGGTCACATGAGAACTCATTAAGTTAGAGGCTTAAAGGTTAAAATAGGTCACGTGAGAACTCGTTAAGTTAGTGAGTAAAAGAAGAGACGAACTTGTTAAGTTAGTGTTATACACGTGGTGAAATTATAAGTTACGAATGCTATATTGTATCACGTGAGGTGCACATGTTTAACTCGTTAAGTTAGCATAACTAAACGCGTTAAGTTGCTATATTGAACACTAAGGCAGCGCGTTAGGTTAGCGTTATAAACTTAAGTTGTTATTTTTGCACGTGGTAAAATTCTTATTATAAAAACATTTGTTTATTACTGGTTTGTTGAGTTATCGTAACACAACGGAGATGGTTCGTTGAGTTAGCGTAACACCACGGAGATAGTTCGTTGAGTTAGCTACAATACTTGTCACGTGAAATGGCACATGAGGAACTCGTTAAGTTAGAAACGTTAAGTTAATATCTACTTGTGTTACTCGTTTAGTTAACATTAAAGTAACGACTTCTTATTACACATGAAAAATTTTGAACGAGAAAGTTTATTTTGCAGAAAATTTTTTAGAGATCCAAGACTAATGATTAAAGAAAATTTGAAATATAAACGTGGGTCAGAACATGTGTGTTTCGATGAAGGAAAAAGAAAAGACGTGGAGAAGTGGAAAACTGGTAGTGATTAAACGTGGAGGATATGCATGAAATGAAGATACAGTATAAAAGGCATAGAGTTCTCATTGATCAAACCATCCTTGCACACAAAATGAAAAATCTTTTCAAGGATCAAACTATCCCTGCACACCAAAAGAAAAATCTTTTCAGGGATCAAAAACACCTCTTAGGGGAAAATCTCTTAAGTGGAAGAAAATTCAGTGAAACATAAAAAGTTAAGATTTTCGTCACTAAAGATTTGAAGTATCAGAAGAAAGCAAATTTGGTGAAGCATAAAAAGACAAGATATTCGTCACTAAAGAATTGTTGAAGAAGAAAGAAGAAGAAGAAGAAGAAGAAAAATCTCAAACAGGGAGAAATATTTTAAATTCCACAAATTAGTTTTCTCTGTTTGTAGTTATGAAATTGTTTAGATGATACATGGTATCAATATATAATTGCATCTACAATTTCTGAGGAGAATTGAATTGTATATTGTAATTGAAACCTTGAATAAAAATGATTTTATGAAAACAATGTCTTGACTTGTTTTTAACTTTTAAAGTTTCAATTATATTCGAAAATATTGAAAAACACAATTCACCCCCCTCTTGTGTAGCCATACGATCTTACAAAATCAATTTCAGTAAACAATAAAACTATTTTCTATTTTTTGAATCAAACAAACGTAAAACATTCACAATACTGACAATGATAACATTAATCACGATATAAAACAAACAATACAACACTTAATACTAAATGTAAACACAGATAATTTGTTGTTTTTGGTATTTTTGTTTTGATATCTTCCTGTAGATGTGCGAAAGGTGAAATGTAAAAATCTCTATTGACAGTAAAAACTTCTATCACTACATGCGACGCGATTACACCACTGAAAACTTAATCACTTACAATCTTGCCTCCTCTCCCTATAGAATTGCCAATCCAGAATTGTAAGATGATCTCCTCTTCAGCATACTAGCATCAACCTGAAACCAAGGCTAGAAGCTTTACGATCATTTGAAATATGAGTTGGTGCTTGGTGAAAATGGCTTCCCTTCCCACAACGTGATCACTCCTCACAATGGTCGTCAATCACCATGTTTGGCTCAGAATCGACCCAACATCAAGAAAGTATCCTCATAGACCTTCGATGGTTGGTGATTTTGGTGGTGGTGTGGAGCTTCAAGGAACTTCTGATGCTTCCTATAGTTAGCACGGTTCTCCACTACTACACACTTTTTCTTCGTCTTTCTCCTCTTCTTTTATATTTCTTTCAGTAGTAACTGCTTCTGTTTAAATGATCGGTTGGATTTCCTTCATTCATATCAACGATGGTGATTTCTTCTTCATTCCATGAGTGAATTCCTACGTGATACGTGCAATCGTGGTTTTCCTTCGAATTTCATGTTTCTGCAACTACTATAGTGGCATATTAGAAAATAAATGGTCCGTGGAGTTACAGCTAACTCAACAGACTTACTTCGTTGATTTAACTATAAAACACATGCAATAAAGAAATAACTTATAAGCTTATAACACTAACACAACGCGCTACCTTAGTGTATATTCAAGTAACTCTACGCATATAGTTATATTAACTATTCGAGTTCAACATGTGCAGCTCATGTGACATAATAAAGCATTTAAATTTAACACGTGCATAATTTTAACTTAACGATTTCAGATATTTCAGATACTTACACACCTAACTATCCGATGCTCAGATTCATTTTGGATAGTTACTAGATAACTTACCGAACATTTACTTAAGTCATGCATTATGATTTCAACATGTGTACTCCAAGAAATAATAAAATATTCTTCTATCATTTAAAACATAACTGTCTGGTACATACAATATAACTCTTTGAAATAACAGAAAATTCAAATACTGATCATATTTTTATCTAGTTTTTTATCCAAAAACATTTTGTCTAGAATAAAACTCATTTTGTCCGGAACTATCACATTTTGTCTAGAATTATAGTAATTTTATCTAGACATACTTTAGAAGCCTTGTTACTTTTATCTAGTTTTTCATCGAAAATATTTTGTCAAGAATAAAACTCAGTTTGTCTGGAACTATGCACTTTGTTCAACATTATAGCGATTTTGTCTAGACATGCTTTAAAAGCTTTATTATTTTTATGTAGTTTTCTATCAAAAATGTTTTATCCAAAATAAAACTCATTTTGTCCAGAACTATTTGCACTTTGTTTGAAACTATAGTGGTTTTGTCTAGACAAACTTTAAAAGTGATTTTTGCATTCCTATCATATATCTTTTCCTCCTTATCATTGGAAAACGTTTTGTTCGAACAAATAGGCTTTTTTCTAGAACCATTTACATTTTGCCCAACACTATAACAATTTTATCTAGTCAAAAGAATACTTTGTTCGACATTATTTACATTTTGATTCTGTAGCGAGTTATCCTATGGTGGTTTTATCTAGAGTGTTGCCCTATTTGAAGAGCATGATTTATCCAAACATTAATGGAATCTCCAAGAAGATAAAACTTAACAAAATGGGTATTTAGGAGGACTTGGAATGATACACATGTTGCAATTAAAACAAGCTAGTTATAACAACCTTGCTCTTATAAATACACGGGAGGGTCAACAAGAACTCCCTCCCCCACCCCTCCTTTGTCACTAAGTATTTGGCGCAAGCTGAGCAATCAAAGTCTTTGGTTTTTTGTGTGAACAACTTAGAGTCTCAACTAGCACTGCTCGTTTGAACTATAGGTAAGTAACACCAAACTTAGAATGATTAAGTTTGAAAATTTTCTATTTTTTATAGCTAAACAGTTTGGCTATCGATACAATTGAGTTTCAATGGTTAGCATCAATCTCCTTGATCGATATCAAAAGTCCTTTCTCAGATTTTCTTTTTCCTAATCCTTGATTTCTTGAAATTTCAGTACATCCTTACAATTTATAACTACGATTAGCATGCGTCCTCATCAATCTCTTGAGTTCTTTTTCCTTTTCAATTGTCTTCAGTTTAAATGGTTGTTTTCTTTCAAATTTCCATGAATCCTTGTAAATTCAATGTTGTATCAACGTTATTCTACACTGGATTCTACATGTATCCTTGTAGATTATCTTTCTTTGCTATTCTTGCTTCATTTTTAGGAGTGTTGCATGCATCTTTGCAACTTACCTTTTGAATTAGCATAAATCCTTGCTAATTCATTTCATCGTCATCTTCATTTTAAGTGATTTTGCATGAATCGTTGTAAGTCTACGTTATTTTCTATAGGTTTAGCATTTGCTTTTGTTGAATTTATACGAATCCTTGTAAATTCACAATTTTTAGTTTATTTGCCTTACATGTTGCAATTGGCATGTTGTTAGGAATAAGGTTATTAGCTCTAATGATGATCGAGAATAAAATCAGCATGGGGACTGAAGAATATTTTGGCAAACAACCAGAGATCGTTCCTTAAGGTCGGAAATGCCACTTTTGCCCCCACGAGCTAAGACCAACTCATATCACGTCTTCGGTAATTTCTACTTAAGCATACTGTTAGGATTGTATGGCTCACCAAAAGGAAGGTGAATGGTGAAGTTATACCTTTAAAATAATTTCTAACTTGCTTTATGGAACAATTAAATTTAGCAATCACAACAAAATTAATGTAATCATTAGAAATTTTAGGTGGTTCACCGTTAATAGCTAATTCACCCTCAAGCATAGCTTTGAGCTTCACTAAGTATTCAAACTTACATACATTTACTTTCAAGTCAGAAACAAGAACTAACACCAATGAACTTTCAGGTCGAAGCTCCAAAACTAACTAATCCAAAGCTTTCGGGTTGAAGCTCAAGAACCAACCAATCTAAGGCTTTAGGGTCGAAGCCACGAACCAACAATTTTTCATGAATTTGACTTTGTTAATCTTCTTGACTTCTGTAATTTCTATGTTAAGGCTTTCTCAATTTGATTCTCTATTTTCTAAATGTATATTGTCGTTATACACTAGTTTTTTGTCTTTTTACTAAATGATCTGATTGTATTTATGCCTGTATATACAATGATCAAATTCTCTTTAATCTTGTCAAACTCTACTATTGTACGCGTTGACAGTCTGAAATATGGTAAGTTATCATTATGTTGACTGTCAAAGGTTCTGTTAAGTTGTCGATGGATTAGCTCCTTATATCACCGAGACATTTTCTAGGTCGAATAGTTGCTATCATATGTTGTCAAATATTCAAAAAAAATCTTTAAAAGCTTCAATAGTTTATTTTTCTTCTACATCTAAGCCAGATACTTATTTTATAAGTTATCGAAGATATTGCCAATATTTGGACACTTCTTTCATAAGTCATCGAGTACCCGTAATCTTTAACTTTGTAGGGTTGGATAAACACAATGAACTTACTCCATCCAGTTTGCACTTGTCCTGTATGCTAGATGCTTTGCTGATGCTTGGATAAAAGTCATAGAGTTATCTTTCACTCTACCAGTTTTTCACATAAATTCCATGTAAAAGTTGTAGAGTTATTTTAACTCTACAAGTTTTTCTTCTTTACATCCTTTCTCTATTTCCATCAATTACCTATCTGTCACGTAGATATTTAAGTTAGCTGCACGTGAGACTAATATAAAAGTCATAGAGTTATCTTAACTCTATAAGTTTTTCTTTATTCATCCAATGTAGAACTCGTACAGTTATTCCATAACTTGCCGAGTCCCTAGCCTTTAATTTCTGCTACAACTCTTCTATAAGACAGATGGTTACTGATATTCGGTTACTTAACCAATTAACTTACCATCCTATCTAGTTAACCTTCTAAGTCTTTCTTTGGCTTTTACTTCTGTAACTATCCAACGTGTGGCAGATTTGTCAGGTCTAGTGCATTCCATATTCTATTCTTCTCGGTAGCTTTTAGTCTAATAATGATATTCTTGGATACTTATTCTCATAACTCTCTATTTGATCTGAATAACTTTCTGAACTACTGCTATATAATAAGCTTCTATGCAGCAGCATATACCGTCTTCACAGTTCTTCAACAACAGCTGTGAAATACATAATTGCCTTACATAGATTTTTGCATTATTAAAACATAATGATTCTTCACATACTTTCTGGCGCACCTACGTGTGTTGGTGGTGTATCACAAAGAACACCGGACCTTCCATTACCGATCGAATGCAAACGACTATACACTCTCTAATTGCTACTTATATGAGATTTAACGAAGAATAGATTTAGCTCCCAATTAAACTCAAATAGCAAATAGTCAAGGCACATTTTCAAAGTTTTAAACTAACTGGTTTCAAAATAAAAACATACTATTTCATATCAAACTAAAATAAAATGAACACACAACATTTAACAATTACTACCAAATAATACAAACACAGAACTTAATAAATATGTGGATGTACACATAAATGTTAATGTTCCTTAAAGTGGACGATTGATGAATGGAAAGCTCTTTACTAAAAATCAATGACCAGCAACACTACATGCGACGTAGCTATACCTCTAAAAACTTAACTACTTACTATCAAGCGCTCCTTTCCCTACTGGATTGTGGACCTAGACTTTCCTCTTTAGCAAATTAGCATCAACCTAACACTAAGGCAAGTAATGAGGTTAGAATAATTAAAGTTAAAACATTAAAGTCTTCAATTAGTAGAAATGTCTTGAAAACATTAAAGTCTTCTAACTTTTAGATGTCAATTGAATTGTAAGTTTGCAACAATTGTATCATGCATGCATAAAATAATAGAAGTAACTCAAAAACTTCCTCAACTCCAAGATCCATCAAATCACTAGTTTCTAAAAATTTCTCCATTGTACTAAACAAATGCGCAAACACAATGATTTCAATTAAAAACTATTCAAATAAACTAGTGATTGAAAACATTCAAATAAAAATAAGCATGATTCATATGACTCCCATCAATAAAAACATAGTTTCCATATTCATTTAATAAAAATAAAGAAACAACAAAACCCAAAATTTTACAAGTTGCATGGATTTTTTATCCAATTCACGGACTTTTTTTTCTACTACTACTACCACTACCATTTCTTCTTCTTATTGTCTAAAATATTTCTCCTCCCAGGTGACGAAGGTATTTTGGACTTTCGATCGGCGACGCATTACTAGAGCTGAGAAAATGCAGCACCCAAAAATATGCTTTGTTGGCCGTCACTGCAACTCCAATGCTTCTGGCATCAATGAAGAGCTCTACTGTCTGTTTAAAGTGCGCTCTTGGCACGTGTTCTAATGAAGGGGCACGCTTCATCTCCCTACTTAACTTTGGAAGACGTGTTGGCTCCAACTCCAACTCTTGAGGAGCTTCCAGGAGTCGTTTGGTTGGGACCATTAATGACCCAACTCTTATTTCTATTTCTTTTAAAACTAATGCTATTTCTTTTGACAATTACACCCTCACTATTTGTACTGAAATAAATATGGTGTGTCAAAACATCAAAATATTGTGTAAATAATTTTTTTGAGGTGGCCCGACCCGAAATTTAACTCCGGTCTAAAAGTGTCGGTTGGGCCGGGCCCGATTTTTTAATGGACAGTGATCAATATTGAAAGGCATATATTTAATACACGTATTTCTTAATTCTTCATCATTTGTTGATGGCATGAGGTCCTAAACTGTATTTGTTGCCTCTCGTTAGTTTCCATGGGATGTAGTCTTCAAAGCGTTGCAGTAATTAAAGCATAGCATGTAAACAAAGGTTTGTGATCCTGAATGACATTTCCCTCATAATTTTATTCTAATTACCAGGTCTGGAGAGAGAAGAATATTTTGAAGCCAGCATCTGGTAAAAGGAAGTGCAATTGTAGAAATGAGGTCCACCATAGACAAATTGCTCCAGGAATGTTCCAGCAGATCACAGAACAGGTAATTTTATGTATAAACATTGCATGTCTGCTCATTGTCAATGTTATACACCCCACGCTACAAATTAATCTATATGCATGCACTGTCTATAGCCTATTTGTTCTTTGTTTTGTGTTTATGCCTTTTTCATTTGACAGAATTAGAAGTGCCTTTTTATTTAATATACATTTTTGTCATGTTTTTTCGATTTTCAGGTATGTGAGCAGTGTCCTAATGTGAAATATGAACGTGAAGGAAATTTCATCACTGTTGACATTGAAAAGAGAATGCAGAATGGACTTGTAAGTTTTGATAGTTGCTCACTGATTTTTTTTCCAATGAAATTTGTATTATAAGTTCAAAATCTTTTTATTGCTATTGCATTCATTTCTTGAGATTTGTAGCCTGTTCCCTTGACCCTAGATAAAAGGTCATTCTTGCCAATATTGAAAATGCCTCAGTTGTTGAAACTTGAAAGTGTCATACTTACCATTTCCAACTGATGCTTCTTTCAATTTTTTTACTAGCTGCTTTGTTCTTTTAACTAAATATGCATTGGTTGCTCATCTTTAATATTTTATGCCTTCTTTAGGAAATTTTATTTTATGAGGATGGAGAGCCCATCATTGATGGAGAAGCTGGAGATCTGAAGGTCTGTTTTTTTTTTTTTTTTCTGCATTTATCAATGTTTTTGTTATTTTTCACCTATTCAGTCATCCGAATTTACTAATGCAGTATAGAATTAGAACCGCACCTCATGAGACCTTCAGAAGAGAAGAGAATGACTTGCACATTACTGTGACAATTACCCTGGTAACATGTGACCCTTTTTAATGTCAATACTGTTTCCTCCTTTTTACATCCTTCCTTTTAATTTTATAAATCATCATGCATGCATCGGTATCACGTCTGTTTTTTTGCAAGTTTGTTTACCATGTAGATATGAAAGGCAAGAATATCGTAAGATAGCTGGATAAGCATGTTCCACATGATCTGGTTGATGTTCTGATCTTCATGCTATTTTGTTCTCCTCAGCTCCAATCTCTGGTCGGCTTTGAGAAGTCCCTTAAGCATCTGGATGAGCACTCAGTGAACATTGGTACAAAGGTAAGTGTCATGAAATGCGTGATCAAACCCTGTTTCCACTGTTTTTGACGATTTGTCTGTCTATAACTCCAAACATGACATATTCAGGGAATTACCAAACCCAAGGAAGTGAGGAGATTCAAAGGGGAAGGGATGCCGTTATATATGAGCACAAAGAAAGGGGACCTCTACGTCACATTTGAGGTTCTATTCCCCACAACGCTAACCGAAGATCAGACGTCAAAGATCAGGGAAGCTCTTTCTTGAGTCACGGCTTCTCAAAGTGGGTGCTGATTAATCCCCATTACCATCTCCTGATCGACATCATGGTGGACAGCAATGGAATTCATCTGGTAGGGAATTATCCCACTTAAACGTAATCGATATTTCCCTGGGGTGAGTAGTTCCATCTTCATGTAGTTTCCAAGTCTGGTCGCTGTTCTTATAGGAAAATCTTTATATTGGTGAATGAAAAGAGAAAGTCTGGGTAGATTCTTGACAGGTGCAGATTCCTCGTGACAATATTTTTTTCCACATGAAAGAAAAATGAGCCGCAGCTCATGTGTAGTAACCTTCTACGATTTTGACTAATTGGAGTATCCATCTACGTCAGTTTGCTACAGTGGTTATCGGAATTTGGAAGATGATTTGGTCATCCGTCTGATGGAACTGTAAATGAGATTTTTTTTTTCTTGTTAATTTTGCTTATTATCTTTTTTGTCAAGTAAGATCATATGGTGTTTACTTTGCAAGTGGGTATTGATTTCACGCAAAAAGAAAAAGAAAAAGTGTTGAGGAATTAACCACTCAAATTCATGGTGTTATGATCAATGGATGTTTTATAAAGAGGGAGGCATCAACCATTTTGATCTTTTTGTGATTGGTATGGGTCCTATGGAGGAAATAAAGTCATTTTGCTTCTTCGTGATTGGTATGACCTTAAGAGGAGAGTCACATATAACAACACTAGACATGATATAGGAGATTGGAGCCATGTCATATGTCTTCATGTTTTGTTTCTTCTTTTTTTACATTACCAATGGCAAAAAAAAAAATCTTTACCGGATTGTTTTTGCAAATAGTGACATAGGTCACAACTTAGTGTTCGCGACGGGTGTGGAAAGAATCCTATATATAAACAATGTACATATGAAACTTTGAATGTACATGAATAAAATGTAAGGCGCAGGTTGGCTTTTACCATTTTACTTCTACAAAAAAAACAAGTGCTTATAGAAATGTCTTTAGATATGAAAAAGGACAATGTGTGGAAAATAGAAACCCGTACCAGGTGGATTGAGTTTGCAATGCTTCCTTCACCAATGTCAACAGTGGCTTCGGCATTTAGTATTAGCAAGCCTTGTCAAGAATGATGTCGCATGGTGCCTGCAATCTTAAATGATTTAAGGCAATAAATTAATAAATACGGTTCAGAAATATCATCACTCCTGAATTTATGGTGGATCTTTAGATCAGAAAGACGTTCATGGTCCCAAATATATGATAACAAAAAGATAAATAAATTAATCAGTTCATAGAGTAATAGAGAAACAAATTGCAAGAAAACAGGATGACGCTATATGAATACAAAAACAACCAATGTTCTTTTGCATAATGAATGTGGGAGTCATGCAATGGACGACTCATGCACTTCTGTTTTATTGACTCTATAAATCGCATCCAATATCTTTTGTTTCTGTAATGGCTTTGTAAGATGAAAATCCATTCCTGCTTCAATTGACTTGTGCATATGTTCGTCTGAGTCATGAGCACTGGTGGCTATAATTGGGATGTGGAGGCCTTTATATTTCTCCTCAATGCGAATCTGCCTTGTTGCCTCATAACCATTCATTATTGGCATCTATGTGGCAAAAAAAGAAAACTTAGAAAAGCCAACCAAGACCATACTACAATCTTGTATTAATGCAAACATGAACCAAAGCATGCTTGTCTTGATGAATTAAAAGAAATCAAAAAGATCCAATAACATCCAACCTCTGTCAATTTGATGATTTTGGAATGAATCAATGGTTTTAGTAATTTAAAGAGTATAATTATTCAAATCTTATACATGATCATATCATGAAGTATCATGGTATTAATATTGATCACACGTGTATGCAAATAATCAAGGAGATATAATTTTTTTATAGTATGCTTATGAAATTTAACCTCTTAATTGTTTTTAACAATGGCATATCATTGAAGAAAGTGATGTTTACAAAAGCCTTAATATCAACAAAAATTTTATAGTGAAGGTACAGATATTGGGTTGCATAGTTACATATCAGCAAGAGTTTAAGAATTATGAAAACCCTGATAAACAATTCTAGGTTTATTTGAAGATTTAATTATGTAAAAACTACAACCAAAGAAAATATAAGCTTACCTCACAGTCCATGAGGATAAGATCATATGGGAAGTGCTTTAAGAAGGGACCTTTCAATGCATCATTATCTTCATAACCACCAGCTAAACTTTCCAAAGCCTCATGTACAAGGCTTACAGCTCTCAGACCATTCTCAGCAACTGTGACACTTGCACCAAGTTGAGAAAGGATTGCAGAGGCAATATGACGCAGTGGTAGTACATCCTCAACAATCAAGACATTTACGCCACTCAGAGGTTTGTTATCAATTGAGCTAGTTTCAGGTTCACATTTTTCATGAAAAAGAGCATCTGGCACGGATGATGTTAAACCAAAAGAAACTTGCCTTGATCCTTTAGATGAACCTGTTTGAGAAGGCACGTCAATCCCTTCTGTTACTATCTGAATTCTTGACTCAATTTGCCTACTTTCATTTGCCCTTCCAAACTCTTCCAAAACTTCTAGTACCGTGTAGAGGCGAGAACCATGTAATGGTTTTCGTAGCATGAGATCACATAATGTTTGTCCATCATCAAGCATTTTCAATTCAGCCAAAGGAGCGTTTGAATCTGCCAACCAAATGATTTTGTATTGCTGTCTATTCACATCTTTCACAAAACGTTTCAAGGTCAAGATCATCTCAGACAGAGGCTTGAAGAGCAAATCAAGAATGAGAAGAACATGAGTCATCAATCTCTTAGAGCCCGTCCTCTTTAGAAATGAACTATGATCAAGAGCTTCTTTTATAAATGAAGAACTATTTGTTTCTCCTTTTTCAGTATAATAAGAAGGGGAACTACTACTATCTGAATGCACCCCATGTGATCCAGAAGAACTGGAGTTACTAGAAACTAAACTACGGTGTAACTTCTCAAGCATGGGACCAAACTGTTCTATGGAATTAGCATTCCATACTCTTACACCAAAATTTGTCAACCAACCTTTTGCTATTCTCCTTGTTTCTTCTCCTTGAACAAAAAGCAAAGCATGAATGAACATGCCTTCTTTCCTGAGATCTTTATGGAATCCCACGAATTTATTATCTAACTTGATCATTGGGTATAATCCTGGTTGCTGAAGACCTGTTGAAGAAGATATTTCTATATCTCGTGGCTCATTTGATACTTGACAGATTGTTGAAATGATTTCTCTTTCTGATTCTCCTGTTGTCTCCACTGACTTGAGGAAAATATTGAACCTGAAACATGTTCCCTTCTCACTGATCATTTTGTCTAGAATTCCAATTTCTCCTCCCATTAGGCGTACCTAGCACATGGTCAAAGAAAAAAAGAGAGGACAAAAATTTAGAAGAAAATATCAAGACAAAAAAAATCTACAACTTTCCAATTACACAAAACATTAGTTCATCTTTATGCAACTCATAGCTTAGACTTACATAAGATTGGACAATACCAAGACCCAATCCTGTGCCTTGTTCACCATGATGAGATGATTCTCTTACTTGAACATAATTCTCAAAAACAGATTCTCTCTTTTCTTTCAGAATTCCTATTCCCGTGTCATCAATCTCAAATATGAACTCAATTTTGTCTGTATTGGAGAATGCTAGATCGGTGGATATCAAGTCAAGATATGAACCACCATCATCACTCTTGCAAAACCAATGTCCTAGAGAACCCCATATGTTCCTTGGCTGACAAGCAGGCTTGGAAGGGAGTGTTGGACCTTGTAGAGTTGATCTCTTGGCCCAAGCACGCACCACTACATGTCCATTTGGTGTGAACTTCACTGCATTACCAAGTAGATTGTCCAATATTTGCTTAAGTCTTCTACAGTCACCTCTGACTTTTGTGGCTTTTAGAATAGAGTAATCACAAGGATCCCAGATAACCTCCAATCCTTTCTTTAAAGCAACAATGTAAAAGATATCAACTGACTCTTCAATGACCTGTGCCATGTCAAACTCAATCTCTTCCAATTGCATCTTTCCGGCCTCTACTTTGCTTATGTCCAGAACAGAGTTTAATATGCCTAAGAACATTTAACCAAAAAAAGAAGAGAACCATTAGTTTGAAATATCTACTGATGAATGGATTATCAGCATAAATATCAGAGAATTCCAAAAGAATCTAGTATTTACATTATATTCAGGACAATGTAAGGTGAAGTACATGAACAATGGAAGACAGATGCTAAATAGAATGTGGCATATGGTAATGGATGGTCTAAAAATTTTAAACCAACCTAGGAGCTTTGAAGCACAAACAGACATCTGATCCAAGTTGTTATACACTTCTGACTTTTGTGAAACCACACCTCGGGAAAGTTCTATCAGACCTGTGATGCCAGCAAGAATAGTACGTATGTCATGGTTAGCGCTTGCAAATGCTAAACTCTTGTTCATGCTCTTTCTTTCTGCTTGTTGTGTAGCTTGCTTTTGTTTGATAAGGGATGCATTTAAGAAAACCTCTTTCTTTTGATATAATCTTGTGAACTGCAGCATAATACAATTTGCAAAGGCAACCACAATGAGCATCACCACCAACTCTGACAATGCTGCAATGCCCATCTTTTGGACATGTCGCAATGTATCGTTTTTAGGCAAAGCCAATACAGAAACCTATGTAAAAGTCAAACTTGAAAAATAAGGTTATTCTTTAACAGGAAAAATAGAATACAAAAGAAATTGTTGATGCTAAATTAGAAGGACTTGTGCAGTATCAGCTAAAGAAAATATCTTTCTAGCAGTTATTTAAAAATATAAATAAATTAAAATGAGATAGGCATATACCATTTGAATCCCAGCAACATAAATGGGAATACAGTAGACCGTATCAGCCATAATGAATGAGTGACTAGTTGATCCACATAAAGCATCTGATGTCATTTGTTTAGCAATATCCACAGAAATAACATTATCTCTTTTCTTAGCTAGAACTTCCCCATCTTTCGTTACCAAGTACATTGCTCTGACATCAAGACCTCTGAAAACATACTCAACAAAGGAATTTAAAGGAATTCCAAGGGAGACCACTCCTTCCTGCTCTTGCAAAGGAGCAGTGAAAATGAGTGAAAGCTTATGATCTTTTTGTGGTGCTTGGGCAATTATGACAGTGTTACTGTCATGTTTCAATGCTATCTCTATCCAAACTGAACTGTAAGTGGATGACTGAGTTAGGTTAATTGCATCACCATAAGGTAGGCCTGTGTCTGAATGCACTGTCATCCCATAGTAGGCATGTCCAAGATGGCCTGAAGAAGAGGACCATGATGTGTTGGAAAATACCACAACAGTCTGGTTTCTATCCCTGTGGTAAGAGTAAAAGAGACCATCTCCTCTTATGTAGGAAGCTTGTGACAATAATGGGATGGTGGAGAGTGCCAAAAACAATGATGGAGCCACCTACATTTCAAAGAAAGGAAAAACTTCATATGTGAACTATGTAAAAGAAATCAGCACCAGCAATGGACAAACAAAAGCACCTGATTCTCAATGTCAGAAAAAGGAAATTGTTTTACATGAACAGAAGGACTTAAAGCTGTTGCAAGTTTGGAGGCAGATGTGTTCACGATATCCAATATCTGCACTCGGTCAAGAATTGAACCAGCCACTAGTGTTTGCCTGTCAACAGAGGCTTGATCTAGGACCTTAGTAATGAAGTCCAGTGTATAGCACCATTGCCACAAAACAAAACTCTCAAGTGCCACTAAGACCTGCATCAACATAGTCCACTTATCATATATCTTAAAATACAATTTTTTTTCCAGTAAAAGCAAAAGAAGTAAATACTACCATGAACAAGATAGTGAAGCCCAAGGGACGGAGTCTGGTAGGCCAACAACACATTGTTCTGAAAACAAAACAAAAAGGTATGCATCTCAAGGCTTCCTCATTATAAAACGAACCACCTAATACAAGCATTCAACACTACTAAAAATCAACAAAGTCTACTAAAAACCCTATCTAAGCCTCTCATCAAAGATCCCTTAAGTTAAATCATCAGAAGAGGAAATACGTAATGACAAGATTTTAAAATGCATGATTTATGGAAAGGTTTAACATATGCAAAAATTTTAAATAAGCACAATTTATATGGTGTGACATTAAATATGGAAAAACTAAATGAAGAATGTAACAGTATCTTTACAAGGCATAGACTTCACTGTTGCTACTCTCTTTTCTCTATAGGAGATGTGAAAAGAGGCGAAAAATTAGAGTTGTGATCTAATCTAAATTAAGGATAAACTAGAAAAAATCTATATGCAAGTGTCACATATCTCTTAAGTAAATGCAAAACTTGGTTTATGAACTTAAAGTTTAAGTAAGTGTTCTGAGTACACATGAGAAATGTGTCAGGCATCTTATATGCTTGAATTACTAGGCTTTTCGGTTATCCCTATTAAGTTGTTAAAGTTGCTATGTGTCTGAAAGTGTGAGTGTCACATGCTAGAATTAAGTGGATGCTAGAGATAAGCTTAAGTACAAAATAAACGCAAAAACAAGATGAATGAGCCTATGAGATCTATATGGGATGAAATGAAGTAAGAGTGAAAGGAGGAGATGAGAAAAAAAGACCTAAAAATGTTAGATAGAGAAAAGAGTTGTGCAATTATTTCTTATTCACGTATAGTAATGGAAAGAAATTTACTAAGTACTTCTATGTGTGACTTAATCATGGTATGCATATATATCCTAAGTTAGTCTAGGACAAACCAAGTAAAATGCAAACAATTACAATACATAATTAAATGAAGACAAGAAATGATGCATAAATTAATATAAGGAATACACATGATTATGAAATCATATGACATAACATGAAAAAAGAAATTACAATGACACAATAAGAAGATGCATGAATGTAAGTTATATGATATATGATTTAGTTGCTTGGAGGCACGATTTATTAAATGAGTTAATTTTATGGATGCATGATTTAATTATTTGACTTAATTGCAAGATTGAATTATTTTATTACATTTTGATTTAATTATATGGATACATGATTAAATTATTTGATTGAATTACTACAGATGTGTGATTAAATGATATACTTTAATTAAGGATACAAAATTAAGTTATTCAATTGCATTATTATTTGACCATATGATTTGATTATTAAACTATATGACTTAACATGATTTAATTATTTAACTATCAAACTTAATTTGATTTGATTATTAAACTGTGTGATAATATGATTTCATTATTAAATCCATTTGATTTATCATGTTCATATTATTAAATCATATGCGTTAATATGACTTGATAAGGTAATTCTGTGATTTTATGTGACAAGATGTAATTATTTAAATTTTACGATGGTCTTATACTGAATATGCAAGATGATTTTTAAATATGAAGATAATTTTAAACATGGAAAATGATTTCTTAAGTATGAAAAATGATTTTAATTATGCAAAATGATTTTTAAATATGACAAATGATTTTAATTATGCAAGGTGATTTTTAAATATGAAAGATGGTTTTTAAATTATTGAAAGATGATTTTTAATTAAGATTTTGAATTATAAATTATGTTTTTTTATTATGATTTTTAATTAGGTAAGAGGATTTTTAATTGTGGAAAATGGTTTTGGTTATGCAAGATAATTTTTAAATATGAAAGATGATTTTTACATTATGAAAGACAATTTTAAATTATAGAAGGCAATCTTTAAATTATTGAAAGGTGATTTTAATTTATAAAAGATGGTTTAAAGCTGTGAACGATGATTTTTTTACATTACGAAGGATGATGTTAAATTATGAAAGACGACTTTTTGATTAAGGAAGATGACTTTCATATTATGAAAGATGATTTTAATTATACAAGATAACTTTTAACTACGGAAGATGGTTTCAATTAAGAAAGATGATATTTTTATTATGGAATACAATTTTAATTCAAAAAATGATTTAATTTATAAAGGTAATTTTTAAATTATGAAAGATGATGTTAATTAAGAAAGATGGTTTTAGTTATGGAAGATGATTTTTAATTATAAGTGACGATTTTTAAATTATGAAAGATGATTTTTAAATGTGAAAAAGTATTTTAATTATGTAAAATGATTTTTAGTTATGAAAATATGATGTTTAATTATAATTTTAAATTACGAAGGATGATTCTTAATTACACAAGAGGATTTTTAATTGTGAAAAATGGTTTTAATTGTGAAAAATGGTTTTAATTATGCAAGATCATCTTTAATAAGAAAAATGATTTTAACTATGCAAGATGATTTCTAATTATAAAAAGATGATTTTCAATTATGATCTTAAATTATGAAGGATGATTTTTAATTATGAAGATGATTTTTTTAATACGAAAAATGATTTTAATTATGCAAGATGATTTTTAAATTGTGATTTTGAATTATGAAAGTTGATTTTTAAATTATGAAAGATGAATTTTAATTATGATTTTAAATTGTGAAGAATGATTTTATTTATGTAAGACAATTTTTTAAATATGCAAGATGATTTTTAATTGTGATTTTAAATTATGAAAGATGATTTTTAAATTATGATTTTAACTTATGAAAGATGGATTTTAAATTATGAAAAATGGTTCTTAAATTCTTGGAAGATGATTTTTAATTATGATTTTGAATTGTAAACGATGATTTTTAAATTATGAAAGTGGTTTTTAATTATGATCTAAGTTGATGATTTTTATTATATGCCTTACATTAACTTAAACCCTAGATTATTGCTAGATGGTTTTTAACATGCAAGATTATTTTGATTTTTAATCTTTGCGATCTACATAAAATGATTTGAGACATTATGATGTGCAAGATAAAATTTAATTTATATAATTTAAAATAATATGTATGAGGATCTTAAACTATGTTATTTAAGATGATATACTAGACTTTATATACGATGTTACACGACCATTTAATATAAAACGAGCTCCTCCACTCGTCGGGGACAGCCGCATGATCGATCGAAACCAAATCAACGGCGACGTCTCCGGTGAGGTTTTGGAGTTTGGTTGTTTTCCGGAGATTAATAAGGAGCAAACATTGCCAGTGAGGCGTTCTGGAGATTCACCTGGAATCGATCGACGGCTTTGGTTCGGACGCAGGTGAATATGACGCTTTCCACAGGCCCTGAGTTAGTCCACGGTTGTGTCTATGCTTTGAAGTTGGTCGTTCGGTGGAGGCAATCGTGCGCGGACGGCCAACCGAGAGATTTCTCCGAGCACGGACTGGCGAGCGGCGTGATTCTTCCGTACACGGTCGACCGGTCGGTGGTGTTTGGCGCCGGGATCGTCGATTGGGACGACGGAGCGGACTGACGACGTTTCCGATGGTCGACGATTGTGGCGGAACACGATTGTTTCTGGATTAAACGAGAGGACTCCTCGTCTAGGTTTTCCGGGGGTCGTACAGGGAGATCCAGAGAACCCCCACGCTGAGAGTTTTGGAGGCTTTTTGAAAGACAAGGTGTCCTCGGAAAAGGAAGGAGGCTTCGTGGGACGTCGGCACCGGAGATTTCGCCGACTTTCCATACCGGCGATGGAGACGACGGGGTTCGCTCGATTGGGCTCGGCTGAGATTACGGGTGGGCAAATTGCTGTCGGTGGTGAGTACTGTAGACTGTAGTTTTATATTAGAAGAGATTTGGTGGTGGTAGAGAAGAGTAATAATTTTAAAAATTATACTTATTTTGTAGAGTAATATTAAGCTGACGGAAAGGTAAATTATTGAATTCCGTCAGAATGTTCTTAGTGTGCATTACACTTGATGGAAACTTAGTGTCTATGTCATCAATAATATGATATCATTTGTATATATATCATCAAAATTTCCTACATTCTCACTTTCCGTAGGAAAAGAATGTGTGCTTGCAACATTGTGTCAAAAATTGTCCATTGTATTAAAAGATACATTATGCATTAATGTGACACAATACCTTAGAGTATATGCTTGTAAGCCAATATTTGTCACATCTGCTAGGATTCCTGACAAAAATGTCTGTCCAGCTTCTACAATGGAGCATAGTTTTCCATTTTTCACTGATTCTTCTTTTTGCTACAATATTCCTTGTACACTTACAGTTAGTCCAAAATATTCAATTGTCTTTTTCTTTGTCCGACTATATGTCTGCAGTGTTTCAGGTTGTTCAGGAGATTCTAAAATTGTCTTAATTTCTCCTATTAAAGGCACTTGTTGTCTTGATGGTCCTTCACCATGATGCCTAGATGGTAATAATGGAATATAGAGTTTTAAGCTCTCCACCTCTGCCATTTTGAGTTGATAAACTCTTTGTCCTTCACTTCGAAGGCCCATTTTGCTAATGGCAGTTTTATGTTCATCGATATACTGTTTAATATCATCTAAAACAAGTAAGGGAAAATAATGTTGGGAATACAAGGATTGTAATTCCCTGTTTGCATTTTCGATCATTGGTCCCCACTTCTTTCCATAATAAGTGATAGACGGTACCGATGTCTCTAGTACATGTCCAAAACTTACAACCGTAGGGTGAGGTTGTAAATTTCTTTTCCATAAATGCAATGTGGAAAGTTCAATCTATTTTAGTCTAAACTGTGTTTCAGCATAATTTCGAATAAATTTCCAACAGAAATTTTTCTCATCTTGAATAGCTTTTCTTATTTCATGTAGTATTTCATTTGAAAAGTGTACCTTGAATAGATGTTGTTGATTTCATTCTGCATTTTCTGAAGTTCCAGCTCTCTTTTTTGCACTTTGGTCATTCTACCACGTCCTGACATTGTTGATTAATCTTCGCTTTGCACTGTAGAACTTAGTGGAAGGAAAGATTATGAAGCTAGGGTTTTACCAAGGTAGAAACACGAAAGGTTGTTAGGAAAACATTCATAACTCTTCGAGTTTATAAATGGATAAACGGATTCAATCATTGAAATCATAAATAGAAGATCCGTTACCGATAAATAACTCGAGTGCTTGCAATAACTGTATAAGTTTTACAACCAACAATTGCAGAATACTTTTAGCGTAACTGTGCATATAAAGAAAATAACTTCATGCTAAGTGAAAAAGTGAGAAAACTCGAAGACTTATGATAACTGTTCGAGTTTCTCGAAGGAATAGGTGTGAAAAGTCGAAGATTTAAACATAACTGTTCGAGTTTCGACTGAGACATTATAAAGCAGTGAAATTCAACACGTGCACAATTTGAACTTAAGGTGTTTAGAAAGTTTCGAAGACTTATAAACCTAACTATCTGATGCTTAAGTGCATTTCGGAGAGTTATAGATAACCTTCTAAAAGATAACTTAAGTCAATCGTCCAAATCACGATAAGTGTACTTAAGCAGTTTTATAATAAAGAGATGTTTCGGACAGTTACAAATCTAACTTTCCGATGCCCAGACGCATTTTAGAGAGTTACAGATAACTTACCGAAAATCCACTTAAGTCATGCATTATGGTTTCGACATGTGTACTTCAGGAAATAATAAAATAGTCTATTGAACGTTTTAAAATACAACTATCCGATACTTGTAATATAACTTGCCGAAATAATAGAAAATTTGGATACTTAAGAATTAAAATACCTGCAAGTCACCGACAGTTTAGAAATGTACTTAATTAAGGTGTATTTCCTGAAATTATGTAGATTCTTTCATGAAAACATATAATAGTTCAAAAGTTATGAATTATTATATGAGAAATTGCTCCCCCTACATAAATGTAGTGTAAAGAATCTATGGCGTACTTAATCTGGGTTGCCAAGCCCTAAGTAGAGTTGGCTTAAAAAGGTCAAATAGCTTACTTAAAGAGGATGCTAAGCCTTAAATAGATTTGAGTCTCTCCTTTTTTCTTTTCTTTTTTAATTTGAATGAAATACAGAAATAGGTAGTAGAGTTAACAATTTAAACTTACTGGCTTTTATCTTATTCAGTTTACAAAAGATAATTCATAGAGATATACCTACAGAAACTTAAAAGATTTCAATAATGAGTACACAACTTAAGACAAATAAATATCGTACATTATGTGTAAAGAGTAGATAATAACAAAAATAACAAGGATTATAAGCACAGATTATGTCATGATTGTTATAACACCTTGAAAGATAAATTAAGCTTGAGTACATTGCCCCCTTTTTTTCTTTTTTTTTTATATTCATATATATATATTTTATGTATTACCTCCCACAATATCATCTTTTTACGTGATCATAATCCCTTGCTTAGGGGAAAGATAACCAGTTACTCAATGACAAGTGAGAACAGGTAATTTTTTTAAAAAAATATAATCTGAATTACTTGCAAAATGAGTTTTCAGTTAGCACATCCCAAACTAGTTGGTTTAAGTGACTAGGGTTTAAGATCCCCCAACGGACTTAATTACTCAAGTAATTACAGAAAAAAAATAAACAAAAATAAAACAAGATAGTAAATTAAATTAGAGTCAACCGTAAGACTTAATTTTTCTAACAGAATGTTAATAACTTTCATTTAATAAAAAGTACATACTTTCTATGTATTTTCCTGTTAAAATCTCTGTAATAGCATATACATAAGTAACAAAAATATAGTTGGCACTCACATTAAATCAATTTAACTTTTCCTTAAGTAATCTTTTCTGAATTTTTCTTAAATAAATTGACTTCAATAAAAATCAGAATTTCATAAATTCTTAACTACCATAAAATTGTAATTCAAAAATAGATATGTTGTTTTGTATTTTTTTTTAATAATAAAGACATTAAATTCTAAAACTACCTTATAACAAACCAAAATACAATGAACAGGACCATTTAAATATCAGATAACCTACAGATACCAAGTTCTAATCGTAATTTTGAGAATGTATTTTCATCTAAGGGTTTTGTAAATAGATCTGCTAATTGTTCTGTGGTAGGAACAAAATTTAATACTATTTTTCCTTTTATAACATTATCCCTTAGAAAATGATGTCGAACTTCTATATGTTTTGCTCGTGAATGTAAGACATGATTTTTAGATAAACTAATTGTAGAATTACTATCACAGAAAATCTTAATTGGTTCATAGTCTAAATTAAAATCTTTTAAGGTTTGTCTGATCCACAGGATTTGAGCACAACAAAGTGCAGCAACTATATATTCAGCTTCAGTTGTAGATAATGCTACACAATTTTGCTTTTTGCTAAACCATGACACTAAGGAATTACCTAACAATTGACAAGTGCCACTAGTGCTTTTTCTTTTAGATTTACATCCTGCAAAATCAGCATCACTATAACCTACTAAGTTTAAAGAACTGTGTTTAAAGTAAAATAGTCTGAAATTGATGGTTCCTAATAGATATTTAAAAATTCGTTTAACAGCAAGTAGGTGTGATTCCTTAGGATTTGATTGATATCTAGCACAAGTACACACACTAAACATAATATCTGGTCGGCTAGCTGTTAAATAGAGTAATGAACCAATCATACTTCTATATTGTTTTACATCTATAGTTTTTCCAGAGTCATCTTTATCCAACTTGGTGATAGTACTCGTTGGTGTATTCTTTGTTTTAGTGTTGTCTAAACCAAACCTCTTTAATAAATCTTGAGTATATTTTTCTTGTGAAATAAAAGTACCCTGATCTAATTGCTTAATTTGTAAGCCTAGGAAAAATGATAGTTCACCCATTGTTTGGTTTTCCCAGCACTACACTAGAAAAACTTGGATTTGTTAGTTCTGTTTTTACTTAGTTAATTTATCTTTATGCCTATTATTTCTTTTAGAAGTAAACAAACAACCTTTAATACAATTTAGATATTAATTCCAATTTGTACTTTAACTGCAAGTGCACAGTGTCTATTGTATTAGTGTGCAAGTATAGGTCGATCCCATAGGGAATTGCTTACGAATTTAAGAACTATTTGATTGTTAACAATTCAAATTTATATTCAATAAGCACTCCGTTGAATTACAGTTAACTCAACGGACAAAGTTCATTGAGTTATGGCTAACTCAACGGACTATCCTCGTAGACTTAAGTTAACTCCATGAGCGTGTCTCTTCTTTATAATATTGCTATTTACAGAGGAATTCGACCAACCATTGGGCGATTCCACAGATTGTAAATAACATCAATTAAGCTTTTTAATGCTAGTTAACATTGGATTTATCATTAAGCAATACTAACATTCAGATGATTCAAATAGTAACCATTAAAATCTTTAAGTCTTTTGTACGAACCAATTTCAGTAAACTGTAAAATTAAAACTAACATAAAACAATCACAAAACTGATACATATAACATTAATCACGATACAACACTCAAATACAACATACAAACAAAGATAAATTGTTTTTGGTATTTTTGTTTTGATGTGAACATGGAAATGGGCAAAAGGTGAAATGTAAAGTAATCTCACTTGACAGTAAATACTTCCGACACTACTTGCAACACGATTACACCACTGAAAATTAAACCACTTACAATTCTGTCTCCTCTCCCTATAGAATCGCGAGTCCAGAATTGCAAGATGATCTCCTCCTCAGCATACAGGCATCAACCCGAAGCCAAGGCCAAAAGCTTTACGATCTCCTGAAATATGAGTCGACGCTTGGTGAAAATGGCTTCCCTTCCTGCGACGTGATCACTCCTCACAGTGGTTGTTAGGCATTGTGTTTGGCTCGGAATCGACCCGACATCAGGCAAGTATTCTCACAGACCTCCGATGGTTGGTGATTATGGTGGTGATGATGGTGGTTGGTGTGGTACTTCAGAGAATTGCGACGCTCATCCTCCTCTGCACACATTGTCCGTCCATCGATCACACATCGATCACACTCTCTTCTTTTTTTCTTCTTTTCTTTTATATTTCTTCAGTAGTAACTACTTCTGCTTAAATGATCGGTTGGATTTCCTTCATTCATATCAACGGCAATGCTTCCTTCTCCTACGCGATACGTACAAACGTGGTTTTTCCTTCCAACTGTCCTGTTTCTGCAACCGCTACAGAGGCATATTAGAAAATATATAGTCCGTGGAGTTATAGATAACTCAAAGGACTTTCTTCGTTGATTTAACTATAAAACACGTGCATAAATTTAACTATCCGAAGCTCAGGTGCATTTCGGATACTTATAAACTTAACTATCCGATGCTCAGATGCATTTCGGATAGTTACAATTAACTCACCGATATATAACTTAAGTAAATCTACCAGATCTCGACACGTGTCAATAGTAGTTTAATCATAAAATAACATTTCGGAGAGTTACAGGTCTAACTATCTGATGCTTAGATGTATTTCGGATAGTTACAGCTAACTCATCGAAAATCCACTTAAGTCACTTACCCAGAACATGACACGTGTCCTCAGCTATTTTATAAATAAAAAGAGATTTCGGAGAGTTACAGGGATAACTATCTGATGCTCAGCTGCAATTTCGGATAGTTATAGATAACTCACTAAAAGTTCACTTAAGTCATTCATTCTGGTTTCGACATACGTACTTCAGGAAATAATAAAATATTCTCTCAAAACATAATTGTTCGGCAATTTAAACATAACTATCTGATACATATTCGGTCTGTTAAACATAACTATCCGAATTTGTTCGTTATGTTAAACATAACTATCTGAAATATCAAAAAATTCGGATACTTAAGAATTTCACAGCCTGCAACTTACTGACAGTTCATAAATGTACTAAATTAACATTAATTTCCCAAAATTAAGTAGATTCTTTAATTAAAGCATATAACAGTGCAATTAAAACATAATGGCTTAATTCTCATATGATAAGCTAAATATTATGCAATTAACCATCATTTAACCGTTAATAATATGCACTTTTTCATTCTAAGCACCCATCATACTCATTTCAAATTGATTAGTCATGTCTTTCGAAAAGGACTCAACTAATTTATCATTTGTTGCTCCAAATATGATGTCATCTACATAGATTTGAACTACTAATATATCTTTTTCGATCTTCTTGATAAAAAGAGTGTGATCTGCCTTTCCCATAGAATACCCTTTTTCCATAAGAAATTTAGATAATCTTTCATACCAAGACCTAGGAGCTTGTTTAAGGCCATATAGTGCCTTCTTAAGCTTGTAAACATACTTAGGATGTTTTGAATCTTCAAAACCTGGAGGTTGTTTTACATACACTTCTTCTTTTATATATCCATTTAAAAAAGCAATCTTAACATCCATTTGATATAATTTGAAATCCATATAACAAGCATATGCTAACAAAATTCATATTGATTCTAGTCTAGCAACAAGAGCAAATGTTTCATCATAATCAATTCCTTCCTCTTGCTTGTAACCTTGAGCAACTAATCTAGCTTTATTTTTAACTATATGTCCATCTTGATCTACTTTGTTTCTAAATACCCACCTTGTTCCTATTATGGATTGATTTTCAGGTGGTGGAACTAGATCCCATACCTCATTTCTTATAAATTGATTTAGCTCATCTTGCATAGTTAAATACCAAAATTCATCTTCTAAGGCATCTTCAATTATCTTAGGTTCTAGTAAAGAAACAAATGAATAAGCACCACAAATGTTGACTACTGATGACCTAGTCTTGACTCCTTGATTAGGATCACCTATTATCTGATCAATAGGATGAGATGAAGCATAACGCCAATTTCTATGTTGTTCCATATTTTCTATAGGTATGACATTATTTTCTTCTAAATTTTCATCATTCAAACTTAGATTTTTTATTCCGTCAGCTAATCTATCAATTTCTCTGTCAACATCATTTGGTACTATTTCTGGGAGAATTTCTGAATCAAAGTTTTCAGCATGTCTTAAATCCAAATGAGAATTTTCATGAAATTTCACATGCAGGGTTTCCTCAATGGTTTTTGTTGATTTATTATAAACTCTATATGCTTTACTTCTAATGGAATAACCAACAAAAATCCCTTCATCTGATTTGGCTTTAAATTTGTCTCTTCGTTCCTTAGTGTTTAAAATAAAACACTTATAGCCAAAGGGTTTTAAATAACTTATTTTGGGAACCCTGTTATACCATATCTCATAAGGAGTTTTATCTAAAATTGGTCTTAGATGTACTCTATTTATAACATAGCATGCTGTATGAACTGCTTCTGCCTAGAGAAAAAGGGGTAACTTATTCTCATTTAACATGGTTCTAGACATTTCTTGAAGTGATCTATTTTTACGTTCTACTATCTCAATTTGTGAAGGAGCTCTTGGAAATGAGTACATATGATCTATGCCTAATTCTTCACAAAAGGTGTCCATTTGATCATTATCAAATTCTATACCATGATCACTCCTAAGTTTTTGAATTTTAACATTTTGCTCATTCTTAACTTTATTACAGAATATCTTAAATATTTCAAAAACTTCAGTTTTATTAGCTAGAAAATAGACCCAAGTAAATCTAGAATAGTCATCAACTAGTACAAAAGCATAATGTTTACCTCCTAGACTGGTTGTTCTAGTAGGTCCAAATAAATCCATATGCAATAGTTCTAATACTCTTTTGCTTGTTATTTCATTTAAGCTTTTAAAGGATGTTTTATGTAATTTACCTAGTTGACACGCATCACACAAACTCTTTCGAGTACTTAATACTAGGTAAACCTTTAACTAGATTCTTTTTAGACAGCTTTTGTAATAATTTTAAGTTTGAGTGTCCTAGCCTTCTATGCTATAAAATGACTTCATCCGATTTTGCAAGCATTGTCTTTAATAATATAAGAAGGCAAATTTAGAATGCAAACAGATCCTTTCCTGTATGTAGTGAATAAAATTTCATTTGTAGTCATGTCCATAATTTTATAGGAATATTTTTCAAAAATTACTCTATAAATCTTCATTAAAACAGGAACACTCAATAAATTAAAACCTAAGTTTTCAACTAATAAGGCATCATTTATAAAACATTTCTCAGTTACCTGAACCTTGCCAAACCCAAGGATATTTGTTTTACTTTTATTTCCAAAGGTAACTTGTCCGTTTTTGGTCTTTGTTATTTCTGTAAGTAATCGTATATCTCCAGTCATGTGGCTGGATGCTCCACTGTCCATTATCCATTTTGATTTGTGTACCTACAAAACAGTAAAAAAGAGATTTTATCTCTTGGAACCCATTTTTGAGTGGGTCCAAGAATTTTAGAGAGAGTCATATCAAAATAATCCATATTTTTAGACTTCAACTTATCTATTTTCTGATAATTATTTTTGCGTTTCTTTCTCTTAGTGTTATAATTATCAGAACATTTATCTCCATGTAAACCAAAGTTGAAATTTTCATTTTTGACATTATTTGATTTCCAATATTCGATATTCTTTAAATATGAAGAAAATTGATCAAGAATATTAAAATTCTCAAATGTCTTAGCTTGATTCTTCTGAAGATTTCTTTTGAAATTCTTGCATCGTGTGCTATCATTTATATGCTGCATTTCATCAATTTGCACATATTTTTCTCCCTTTTTGATGACGCACGAAATAGTTTTTCTCTTACTATTCTTAGTACTGGAAATAAAGGCATTATTTTTAGCAGTACCATCATGCAATATATAATTTTCAGAAGATGCATCGTGTAAACCAATACCATGTTTTTCTACATTTGATATTTTACTACTGAGTTCATTTGTTAAAGTTTGACTATTATTCCATTTACTTAATATAGCCTTTTGATCGTAGACTTTAATCTTTAACACATCAATTTCTGAATTTAAATCAGTAATAGTCAGTTCCAGTTTTTCAATTTCATAGATCATTTTTTTCTTATCAGCAATTAAATTTTCACAATCAGTATGCAATTTTCTTTCTATAGCAATGAACTTTAAAATTTCCTGTGCATGCCTTTGATTTTCTTCTTTAAATTTATTCAACGTAGAGTTCAGAAAATCAATCTTATTTTCAGATTCATCTAGCATTTTCCTAGTGTCCTTTCTTTCTATTTTGACTTTCTTATATTTTTTGGCCAGTCTATTGTATTCAACAAGTAATCCATCAAAACTATCAAAATTAGCATTTTGATCAGAGGATACCTCACTAGATTTTTCCATAAAGCATACATTTGCCAGATTTTCTTTTGAATCTGATGTTGATGAGGATTCATTGTCTGATGTTGAATCCTTTGTTTCTTCACTTTGTGAAGCTGAAGAGTCATCCCATGTCACTTTAGGGGGGGTTTGTGCCTACTCGGATTTTTAAGAAAGGAAAGAAATGAAAGTAAAGAAAGTATGTAAGTAGTTTACGCAGATTTGGAAACTTGGGAAAGTTTGTTAACTTTCCCAAATATAAAAGGAAAAATTTTCCTTGATTTTGGAGACTCTCCCCTTTGAAATCAAGGAATCCCCGACTGCCCGAATGCCCTGATTTCGTCTGCTTGAAGCTCGCCAGGTGCATGATTCTCGTCGACTGTTCGAAGCTCGCCGACCGCTCGAAGGCCATCGGCCGCTCGAACCTCGCCGACTACTCGAAAGCTCGCGGACCGCTTGAAGCTCGCCGACTGCTTTCAAGCTCGCGGACCGCTTGAAGCTCGCCGACTGCTCGAAAGCCCCTGGACCGCTCGAAGCTCGCGGACCACTCGAAGCTCACCGACTGCTCGAAAGCTCGTCGACCGCTCGAAGCTCGTCGACCGTTGGAAAGCTCGCCAACTGCTCAAAGCTCACCGACCGCTTGAAGCTCGCCGACTGCTCGAAGCTCGTGGACCACTCGAAGCTCGTCGACTGCTCGAAAGCACGCGAACCGCTCGAAGCTCGCCAACTGCTCAAAGCTCACTGACCGCTTGAAGCTCGTTGATTGCTCGAAGCTCGTGGACCGCTTGAAGCTCGCCGACTGCTCGAAAGCTCCTAGACCGCTCGAAGTTCGCCGACTGCTCGAAAGCTCGCCGACCACTCAAAGCTCGCCGACCTCTTAAAGCTCGCCGACCGCTCGAAGCTCTTGGATAGCTCAAAGCTCATCGACTGCTCGAAAGCTCGCCAACCGCTCAAAGCTCGCTGACCACTCGAAAGCTCACCGACTGCTTGAAGCTCACCGACCTCTTAAAGCTCGCCGACCGCTCGAAGCTCTTGGATAGCTCAAAGCTCATCGACTGCTCGAAAGCTCGCCAACCGCTCAAAGCTCGCTGACCACTCGAAGCTCATCGACCGCTCCAGGCTCGCCGACCACTCCAAGCTCGTCGATTGCTCGAAGCTCACCGACCGCTCGAAGGTAATAATTTCATGGAACTTTTGCATACTTTATTTCTTGCAGCCAGAAGAATACTAACAAATATTATTACCTATGCATGTCGGTGAGCCACTATTCCTAGTTTATTGCGTTCAAAATTTCATTTTTGTCGTTACAAGAACAAATAGGCAGGGACATACGATGGAAACTAATAGGGGTAGACGTAGAGCTTTCCAAGCAAACACTCTTATCTTATCTACCAAAGTTTAAATTGAGTAACTTTTTATTTCATCCATTCATCACCTCTAATAATTTCTGTTGTTTGCGGTGGAACTTATTTTGTATCAGTCGTCTGAACTTATTTACAAGGTAACATTTGTAAAATATGTATTTTGTTAATAAGAGTTAGAAGTTCATATCATGTTTATATGGTTAGTGGAGATTAATGAGAAGAGGAAAATTGAAAAAACAAGAAGCAAGATCTTTTGCAAGAACTAAGGTTGTTGAAGATTTAGGATTTTGTTAATATGACTCAATATTTTCTATTGTGATTGTTTGGGTTTTTTCCAACACTACACTAGAAAAACTTGGATTTGTTACTTCTATTTTTACTTAGTTAATTTATCTTTATGCCTATTCTTTCTTTTAGAAGTAAACAAACAACCTTTAATACAATTTAGATATTAATTCCAATTTGTACTTTAACTGCAAGTGCAAAGTGTCTATTGTATCAGTGTGCAAGTACAGGTCGATCCCATAGGGAATTGCTGACGAATTTGAGAACTGTTTGATTGTGAACAATTCAAATTTATATTCAATAAGCACTCCGTTGAGTTACAGTTAACTCAACGGACTAAGTTCGTTGAGTTATGGCTAACTCAACAAACTATCCTCGTGGACTTAAGTTAACTCCACGAGCCTGTCTCTTCTTTGTAATACTACTATTTACAAAGGAATTCGGCCAACCATTGGGCGATTCCACAGATTGTAAATAACATCAATTAAGCTTTTTAATGCTAGTTAACATTGGATTTATCATTAAGCAAAACTAACATTCAGATGATTCAAATAGTAACCATTAAAATCTTTAAGTTTTTTGTATGAACCAATTTCAGTAAACTATAAAATTAAAACTAACATAAAACAATCACAAAACTGATATAGATAACATTAATCACGATACAACACAAACAATACAACACTCAAATACAACATACAAACAAAGATAAATTGTTTTTGGTATTTTTGTTTTGATGTGAACATGGAAATGGGCGAAAGGTGAAATGTAAAGTAATCTCACTTGACAGTAAATACTTCCGACACCACTTGCAACGCGATTACACCATTGAAAATTAAACCACTTACAATTCTGTCTCCTCTCCCTATAGAATCGTGAGTCCAGAATTGCAAGATGATCTCCTCTTCAGCATACAGGCATCAACCCGAAGCTAAGGCTAAAAGCTTTACGATCTCTTGAAATATGAGTCGACGCTTGGTGAAAATGTCTTCCCTTCCCGTGACGCAATCACTCCTCACAGTGGTTGTTAGACACTGTGTTTGGCTCGGAATCGACCCGACATTAGGCAAGTATCCTTACAGACCTCCAATGATTGGTGATTATGGTGGTGATAACGATGGTTGGTGTGATACTTCGAAGAATTGTCGATACTGTCTGCAGAAAGCTTGGTGCTCCTCCTTTGTATGCATTGGTCGTCCATCGATCACACCTTTTTTTCTTCTTTTCTTTTATATTTCTTCAGTAGTAACTACTTCTGCTTGAATGATCGGTTGGATTTCTTTCCTTCAGATCAATGGCGATGATTTCTTTCTCCATGCACGATTGAATTCCTGCGTGATACGTGCAAACGTGGTTTTTCCTTCCAACTGTCTGTTCCTGCAACTACTACAGTGGCATTTTGGAAAATAACTATAAAATAAATGCAATAAAGAAATAAGTCACTAACCTAACGCTTTACCTTAGTGTATATTCATGTAACTCAACGCGTACAATTATGCTAACTTAACGAGTTAAGCATGTGCATCTCACGTGATATTCTAAAGCATTTAAATTCAACACGTGCATAAAATACATGCAATAAAGAAATAAGCCGCTAACATAACACTTTATCTTAGTGTGTATTCATGTAACTCAACGCGTACAGTTATGCTAACTTAACGAGTTATAACTTAAGTAAATCTACCAGATCTCAACACGTGTCAGCAGTAGTTTAATCGTAAAAAGAGATTTCGGAGAGTTACAAGGATAACTATCCGATGCTCAGATGCATTTTCGGATACTTAAGAATTTCACAGCCTGCAACTTACCGACAGTTCATAAATGTACTAAATTAACATTAATTCCCCAAAATTAAGCAGATTCTTCAATTAAAGCATATAACAGTGCAATTATAACATAATGGCTTAATTCTCATATGATAAGCTAAATATTATGCAATTAACCATCATTTAACTGTTAATAATATGCACTTTTTCATTCTAAACAGTGATCAATATGGCTCAATTTGCATTAATGAGGTCCTACATTATTTGGATTTTGCTTTAGACAAGGAGGGACTACGTTGGCCTTGCATTAGCAACAAAGCATGCTTGGACTTAAGCAATCTTAGTGTAGGCTATGTGTTAATTCTTGAATATCTTTTCCTGCTATTCTTACTTCATTTGCTTCCCTTTTCATGATATCCAACTTATTTCTTTAGTTATATTTTGATTACAAATCCAACGAAAAAAAGTATGAAATTTTATGTATGCCATTTCATATGTGTTATGAATGACTAGTAACTTATTTAAGTTATTCATTCTTATCCATTTTTAATGCATATTGTCATTGAATGAATAATAACTTATTTAATTTTTATGTTAATGATTGATGTTGTCATTGTCATCCATATTTCAATGATGTGTTTTTCATTTATATATATGTTTTGCAAATTAGATATGGCTACTACAGATAATACAGTACCAAGTAGGCAAAGATCTTATACTAGTTGGAATGCAAAAGCAGATGCGACATTTTTGGGTATATTAGAAGATGTTTTAAATGAAGGGAATGGAAAAACACATGATGGAAAAGTTAAAGTTGAAACATGGAACAAGGTAATAGAGAAGTACAATAATGACACAAATGCAGGTATCACAAAGAAAAATGTTGACAGTCGAATTAAAACATGGCAACAGATGTATCGTAACTACACAAAAATTATGTCTCAAAGTGGTTGAGGATGGAATTACATACAAGGTCATACTGATATTTCAGATGAAGTTTGGAATGAATTTATTAAGGTAATATTTTTGAATGTGTTAATATAATTTGTACGTTCTGTATATACTAACATATTTTTAATCTTGCAGAAACACCCAGATTGTGCCCCCCTCAAAGGTAAATCATGTCCTATTTATGATCAACTGCAATTGTTATTTGAAAGTAATATGGCTACAGGGAATGTCAGTAGAGACCCTGAAACAATTACTCAGAATGAAGGAGACATACTTATGAATGAACCAAATGAAATGACACCTCCACCAAATCATTTTCAATACTTCACACCACCAAGTGATAGTCCAATGGATACAGATGGTACCCAACTTCAATCTCCAATGTCTTCATTAAGAAGGTTCAATGAGGTGAAAAAGGGAAAACGTCCAAGACCACATGAAGAGTCAGCACAACTAATGGCATCTTCATTTAAAGAAGCTACATCTACTATTATGTCATTATGTGAAAAAGAAGAGGATAAAGTTAAAGCTCGACAAGAATATTATGATAATGTAACAAACATACAGAAAGAACAACTTCAAATCCAGAAACAACAAGTTAAAGTGCAAGAGCAAATGCTACATTTCAAAGTGAAACAAGGAAGTCTTACAACACAAGCTATAGAAGCATTATTGCAAATTGAAAGTCTTACCAACAGTGAGAAATTCAAAGCAATGACTTTATTGGAAAGAAAAGAACTAGCAGAGCAATTTCTTAGCATCCCAACAGATATGAGGGTAGAATGGATTAAGTATCACAACTTATGAATGTACTTTTCTATTGTTGAGTAATGTTGATGGATGTGATGAACTTTATTATTGTGGTGAATAATGTGTAATGTTGAATTTTAGATAATGATGATGACTATTGATTTTCATATGTGAATGCTTTATTGCTTGATATTTTATATAAATATTGTTATGTAAAATAAATGTTTTTATTATTGTTGAAGATTCTTATATATTTTTAGGAAAATGTGTACTAATCTCATTACTTCTTGTAGGTAATAATTATCATGAATGGTATGGATGGTTGGGAATTGTTAAAGAATATGCTTGAGGAAGAAGAGTGTTGAATATTTTTGTTTTGATGATGTGTGCTGAATGAAAATAATCATATTTGCTCAATTACTATTGCTTGTGAAAAGAAATTAAAATCATCAATTAATACAGAAAAAGCTTACTGATATAAATACTTGTCTATATTGGATCTAAAGTTAATAACTAGTCGTTTCGTTGCATTAATTTCTCATTTAGCTAAACGTTAAGTTAACGTGTGTTTTTATTGAAAAACATGATATGTTTTAATGTTATATCTTCTGTATCATGAACAGTGCACGTTTAGACAACTCGTTAAGTTAGAGTTTTGTTTGTATAGAGGTTACGTGAGAACTCGTTAAGTTAGAGGCTTAAAGGTTAAAATAGGTCACGTGATAACTCGTTAAGTTAGTGAGTAAAAGAAGAGACGAATTCGTTAAGTTAGTATTATACACGTGGTGAAATTATAAGTTACGAATGTTGTATTGTATCACGTGAGGTGCACATGTTTAACTCGTTAAGTTAACATAACTAAACGCGTTGAGTTGCTATATTGAACACTAAGGCAACGCGTTAGGTTAGCGTTATAAACTTAAGTTGTTATTTTTGCACGTGGTAAAATTCTTATTATAAAAACATTTGTTTATTACTGGTTCGTTGAGTTATCATAACACAACGGAAATGGTTCATTGAGTTATCATAACACAATGGAGATGGTTCGTTGAGATAGCATAACACCACGGACTTAGTTCGTTGAGTTAGCTACAGTACTTGTCATGTGAAATGGCACATGAGGAACTCGTTAAGTTAGAAACGTTAAGTTATATATATACTTGTGTTACTCATTTAGTTAACATTAAAGTAACAACTTCTTATTACACTAATGAAAAACTTTTCGACGAGAAAGTTTATTTCGCAGGAAATTTTTCAGAGATCCAAGACTGATGATTAAAGAAAATTCGAAATATAAACGTGGGTTAGAACATGTGTTTCGATGAAGGAAAAAGAAAAGACGTGGAGAAGTGGAAAATTGGTGGTGGTTAAACGTGAAGGATATGCATGAAATGAAGATACAGTATAAAAGGCATAGAATTCTCGTTGATCAATTTATCCTTACACACAAAACGAAAAATCTTTTCAAGGATCAAGCCATCCCTACACACCAAAAGAAAAAATCTTTTTCAGGGATCAAAAACACCTCTTCGGGAAAAATCTCTCAAGTGGAAGAAAGTTCAGTGAAGCATAAAAAGGTAAGATTTTCGTTACTGAAGATTTGAAGTATCAGAAGAAAGCAAATTCGGTGAAGCATGAAAAGACAAGATATTCGTCACTGAAGAATTGCTGAAGAAGAAAAAGAAGAAGAAAGATCTCAAACAGGGAGAAAAGTTTTAAATTCTGCAAATTAGTTTTCTCTGTTTGTAGTTATGAAATTGTTTAGATGATACATGGTATCGAGTTATAATTGCATCTACAATTTCTGAGGAGAATTGAATTGTATATTGTAATTGAAACCTTGAATAAAAATGATTTTATGAAAACAATGTCTCAACTTGTTTTTGAGTTTTAAAGTTTCAATTATATTTCAAAAAATATTAAAGATACACAATTCACCCCCCTCTTGTGTAGCCATACGATCCTACAAAGAGGAAGAAGCAGAAGGACGACGAACGTTACTTCTTTCACTTTGGAACTTCCTTGCAGGTGTTGCATGTATGTCAAGTACATTGACTAATATTACACATCGCATTTATAGTAGAGAAGGGCATGACTACCCTAGAAGGTTATTAGATCCATCATTACCACATCAAGCATATAATTGTCGAAAAATATATAGAATGAGTCAACATGTATTTCTTGACTTCTGTAATTTGTTACGAAGAGAAGGTGTCATGGGAAATACAAGTAATGTTAGTGTCGAAGAGAAGTTTGCAATCTTTCTTGTCACTGTTGGTCAAAACCAACGATATGGAGTAACAAGGGAGCGCTTCTCTTGGTCTGCATGGACTGTTAGTACGTACTTCAATGAAGTACTTAATGCAATTTTGAACTTGCATAAACAACTTCTTGCAATGCCTCCAACATCAACTCCATGTAGAATACTGAATGATTCAAATGTGTATCCCTATTTTGAGGTAAATATATATTTTCATATGAAATTGATTTGTATATTATTTTTTTCTCATTTTCTTATTCATATGTTAACAGAATTGCATTGGTGCTATTGATGGAACACATATTAAGGCAACTATTTATGGACGACAAACAACAAGATTTAGAAATAGAAAAGGAGAGTTAAGTCAAAATGTTATGGCCGCATGTAATTTTGATATGGAATTTACATATATTCTTAGTGGTTGGGAAGGATCAACTTCTGACGCAAGAATCCTTCAAGATTCTGTCACAAGACATCATCCGTTCAAGGTTCCACCAAGTATAAAATGACATTATTGAATTTTTTTTTTTTTACACTAATTTTTAATTATTTACAAGAAAGTTTTACTTGGTTGATGCTGGTTATCCTAATCGACCTGAATTTATTTGTCCATATTGAGGAGTGAGATATCATCTATCTGAATATGAAAATAATAGAGTTCCAGAAAATGCAATCGAAAACTTCAATTACAGACATTCACAATTAAGATCAGTGATTGAGCGATCATTTGGAGTTGTTAAACATCGTTTTGCAATCTTACGAGGACATATGCCGTATCCTTATGATACACAAACGAAGATTGTGATGGCTTGCTTCCTATTACATAATTTTATATGTAAAGCTGACAGAGCAAATTTATTAGAAGATCTAGAAGATGAGTTAGCTGAATTTGATCTAGAAAATGAAGAAATTGGAATTACTGAAGATGAGCTTTCACAGATAGATAGTACATTAGAAATGACATAAGAACGAAGAAAACAAATAGTAGATGAAATGCGTGACAACATGAAGACTACCATGTGGGATGGACGTGACTTTTAAATTATTTCATATGTAACTTTGTCAAATTTTTATGTTACAATATTTGAATATTTGTATGTTGACAATTTATATTTATGTTGTGAATTTTATTTATATATTGGATGTTAGTTAACAATTTTGAAAAGTAATTGTTTGTGATATGTTATGTTCAAATAGGTAATACACAATACAACTTTTGTTCAATTTGTTCAAATTGATATTATTAATAAATATAAATAAGAAGACTTAATATTTTTTCTTAAAATATAAGTTTTCTTTTTCTTTTATTTTTTTTCCGATCAAACCGTTAGACCACCTTCGGTGCGATCAGCAAAATTTTCTTCATTTTTATTTTTCTCTGGTTCAACACTCCAACTGCGTTTGGTAGCACCAATTTCAGCTCCTAAGGAGCTGAAGCTGCTTAACTTTGGAAGACGTGTTGGCTCCAGCTCTAGCTCTTGAAGAGCTCGCAATAGTCGTTTGGTTGGGACTACTAATGCCACAGCTCTTATTTTTATTTTTTTTTAACTAATGTTATATCTTTTGACAATTATACCCTTACTATTTGTACTTAAATAAATATGATGTATCAAAACATCAAAATATTGTGTAAATAACTTTTTTGAGGTAGCTTGGCCCAGCTTGAAATTTAACTTCGGTCTAAAAGTGTCAATTAGTGTTTAGAATGAAAAAGTGCATAATATTAACGGGTAAATGATGGTTAATTGCATAATATTTAGCTTATCGTATGAGAATTCACCCATTATGTTATAATTGCACTGTTATATGCTTTAATTGAAGAATCAGCTTAATTTCGGTGAATTAATGTTAATTTAGTACATTTCTGAACTGTTGGTAAATTGCAGGCTGTGAAATTCTTAAGTATCTGAATTTTTTTGTTATTTCGAACAGTTATGTTCAACATACCGAACAGTTATGATTAATGTATCGGTTAGTTATGTTTAAATTGCCGAACAGTTATGTTTTGAAAGAATATTTTATTATTTCCTGAAGAACACGTGACGAAACCATAATGCATGACTTAAGTGAACTTTCAGTGAGTTATTCATACTATCTGAAATTGCAGCTGGGCATTAGATAGTTATGTGTGTAACTCTCTAAAATCTCCTTTTGCTTATAAAATAGCTGTGGACACGTGTCATGTTCTGGAAAAGTGACTTAAGTGGATTTTCGGTGAGCTATCTCTAACTATCCGAAATGCATCTGAGCATTAGATAGTTATACCTGTAACTCTCCGAAATGTTTCTTTTATTATAAAACTGTTGATGACACGTGTCGAGATCTGGAAGATTGACTTAAGTTATATATCAGTGAGTTATTTGTAACTATCCGAAATGCACCTGAGCATTGGATAGTTAAGTTTGTAAGTATCTGTAATGCACCTGAGCATCAGATAGTTAAATTTATACACGTGTTTTATAGTTAAATCAACGAAGCAAGTCCGTTGAGTTATTTGTAACTCCACGGACCATATATTTTCTAATATGCCACTGTAGCAGTTGTAGGAATAGACAGTTGGAAGAAAAAAAACAATTGAAAAATCAGGCTCGTAAATAGCAGTATTAAATTGAAAAATCAGGCTCGTGGAGTTAACTTAAGTCCACGAGGTTAGTTCGTTGAGTTAGCAATAACTCAACGAACTTAGTCCGTTGAGTTAACTGTAATTCAACGGAGAGTTTATTGAATATATATATTTGATTGTTAAACGCGAAGCCCCACTTTGGTCCGACCGAAGTTTTTGATTTTTTAAACATTTTATTATTATTTTTCTTCAGTCTGACCGAAGCCCAACTTCAGTCCAACCGAAGTTTTTGATTTTTTTAAATATTCTATTATTATTTTTCTTCGGTCTAACCCAACTTCGGTCAAACCGAAGTTTTGGATTTTTTTAAATATATTATTATTATTTTTCTTCGATCTAACCTAACTTTGGTCTGACAGAAGTTTTTGATTTTTTTAAACATTTTATTATTATTTTTCCTTTGGTTTGATCGAAGCTTAAATTCAGTTGGACTGACATTTTTTATTTTTTACATTTTCTATTTTAAATTAAAATAAAAAATTACAACGTTATTCAATAATCAATTCATCATTCAAACAAATTAATAAATTTATAAATATATGAACATCAAACATAAGTCTTCATTCATGAATCATTCAAACACAAGTAATAAAGTTGAAATAATTAAAGTTAAAACATTAAAGTCTTCTAATAGTATAAATGTCTTGAAAATATTAAAGTCTTCTAATTTTTAGATGTTCATGCATGTAACTAAAAGTCTTCATATCGTCCTCATTCTCTTCCAATTCATGTAGGCCATTTCTAGCCATTGGACCTTCACTAAATCTAGTTCTACCTTTAGAAAGCTTTCTCGAGTGACTTGTTTCTTAAACTTCAACATGGCATAAAATTTCCTCAACTTCAAGTTCCATCAAATCACCAGTTTCTAAAAATTTCTCCATTGTACTGAACAAATGCAAAAATAGGATAGTGTAAGTTTAGATATAATTGCATGAAACAAACACAAAATGATTTCAAATAAAAACTATTCAAATAAACTAGTGATTGAAAACATTTAAATAAAAATAAGCATGATTCATATGACTCCCATCAATAAAAATATAGTTTCCATATTCATTTAATAAAAATAAGGAAACAACATAACTCAAAATTTTACAAGTTGCATAGATTTCTTATCCAATCCATAGAGTTTTTTTTCTACTACTACTACCACTACTATTTCTTCTTATTGTCTAAAATATTTCTCCTCTCAAGCAAAGGAGAAAAAGCTAAAAAAAAAAAGCTCAAGGCTGCATAGAAGACAAAAGAAATCACTAAAATTAACATCAATCATATACGATGGTCATAGATCATATTATGAGAAAGTCCTCTAACTAGGAAAATTATTTTTTAAGTAAATCACTTAATCATTCACAAGCGGTAGCACAAATATCAGAGGGTGGCAACATGGTTGTTCCAATAAAAACATTAAAACACCTCTAAATGCATAAAAACTACATGAACCCACTTAATAGGAGAAAGCTAAAATATACTTTTATTGCAGATCGACAAAAGAAGCTTTTAAAATATAGTTTGGTTGCAAATTGACAAAAGAAGCTTCAAATAAACGATGGTCGCAGATCGACAAAAGAAGCTTCAAATATACAATGGTCGCAGATCGACAAAAGAAAAAATCAGATTGATGGAGATCGACGAAGGTGAAAGAGGAGTTTACTCCATTGCAGATCGACGGAGGCGCTGTTTAGGGTGAAAGTCGCGGAGGCGCTGTGATGGTGACGAGGCCCGAATTGGCCCACGGGCTAGCCTAGGCCCAGCTCGAACCAACCCACGGACCAGCCTAGCCTAGCCGAATAATATATTTACGTTAGTTAACAATTTCGAAAGGTAATTGGTTGTGATATGCTATGTTCAAATAGGTAATACACAATACAACTTTTGTTCAATTTGTTTACAATATTATTAATAAATAAATGTTTTTATTTTTGATATTTTTTTAAAAAAATGTAAGTATTATGATGTGAAGAAATAGAGTAAATTAAAATTAATTATTAGAATTCTTTGATTAAAAAAATATATTTCAATTCTGAACATTCCATCTAGCACAAACCCCACTATTCAAATAGAGTGTGTCAAATTTAGAAGGTGTCTGTATCACTTAAATTAGAAATTGGAAAGTTGAAAATAAATTTTTAATATTTTAATGTTTATGACATCTTTTTAAGATATAAATAGATAGTATTTCTCAATTTTTAGACTAAAGATAGTCTGAAAATCAGGAGACTCTAATGAAAAGAAAAAATCTTTCGACGTGATTATATTATATTATTATTATATTATTATTTATTATTATAATTTTTTTAAACCAACTTGAAGGAAAAATAAAAAGGATTTTGTAGAAAACCAAAAATACACACATAGAATTTTTCAACACTCAAAAAGGAGAATTTGTTTGCTCATCAATTCTGAAAACACTTTGAAGATTCGTCTGCAACAAAGTCCAGAAGATCAACCGCTGCAAATCAATCAAGAATTCTCCTTAGAGCTTCTGTGTCAACTCTTCATAGGAGTTGATTTGGTGTTGTGTGTCATTTTCATTTTGAGTCAGTGACTCCTGAGTTTAAATTGTCTTCTCATTTACTTGAAAACCTAAACTCACAAGGGTGTTGTGAGTATACCTTCACAAGGTCGCGACCTTGGTGAAGAGAGTGAAGTGTGATACTTCACTTACTCAAGATTGGGGTCTTGAGTACACAAAGTTGGTGTTTTGTGTGAGGTTTTTATTTAGCCTTTAAAAACATCTATAAGGTTGTTGCTTAGCTTGCAAAAGCAACTTGTGTAAGGTTGTTACTTAGCCAGCAAAAGCAACTTGTTTAAGGTTTGTGCTTAGCCTTAAAAGCACTTAGTGGAATTCTCAAGGTTGTGGCCTTGAGGAGTGGACTACCCAGTTTGGGGAACCACTATAAATCTTTTTGTGTTCTTTACTTTCTGCATTGCTAGTCTTAATTCCAAAATCAATTAATCAAGGTTCATTAGTGTCAACTACTTTCGGAATTTTTAAAAGTAAAATAAACTTGATTAGGATACTATTCACCCCCCCTCTAGTGTGCCATTCGATCCTTTCAAAAAAGATGACTTCATCAATGAATTTGCAAATTTAAATGTTTAAATATAATTATGTACATTGTACATTAAATGCAAAAATATTTGATGTAATTACAAAAATAATGTAATTTTAATTTAAATTCAGAAAATAAAATAATTATTTTAACATTATGACTTGTGTTTGAATGTGTTGATGGATGATGAATTATGAAGAGTCCGTCGATGATATCTTGATATTGATGTTAATGTGATGAATAATGATTTATGAATAATGGCTTATGTTTGATGTTCATGTATTTATAAATAAAATAATGTGTTTGAATAATAAATTGATTATCAGAAATGTTGTAAAATTTTTTAATTTTTATTTTAATTTAAAATCAAAAAAATAAATATAAAAAATCAAAAATGTCGGTTGGATCGAAGTTAAGATTCAATCAAACCGAATGATAAAATAAAGAAAATAAAAACTTCGGTCGGACTGAAGCTTATCTCCGGTCTCACCGAAGAAAAAAATTAAAAAATTGTCTGTCAGACCGAATGAAGAAATAAAAAACTTCGGTCGGTCAGACCGAAGAAATATAGTAATAAAAAAATGTTTAAAAAAATAAAACAATTCGGTCGGACCGAAGTTATGCTTCGGTCAGACCGAAGAGGAAAATAAAAAATAAAGCTTTCGGTTGGACCGAAGTAAGGTTACGGTCATACCATTAAAAAAATAAAAAACTGAAAAAGATTTGGTTGGACCGAAGTTTACATTCGGTTAAATCGAAGAAGAAAATAAAAAAATAAAAAGTTATAAAAGGAGGTGGTTACGGGCCGGGCCGGGTTGTCGGAAAAAATTTCGGGTCGGAATGGGCTGTCCCTAAAAAATTTTGGGCCGAGCCGGGCTGTCCTAAAAAATTTTGGCCCGGCCCGTAGCCCGAACGGCCATTGATACCTCTATGCATGGAATCGAGAAATTTTTATAGACTTTTATACGATAAAAGAATATAATTAAAATTAAATAAAAAAGTCTATAATTTTATTATTCACCCGTTTATGCTTCATAACTAAGAAAATTAGGCCGTAAAATATGCGCATGTGCAAAAAGTTAGCATCATTGAGATGCACGTGCTTAAATAAACAAATAGTGATAATATAAGAGATAAGTAAAAAATAAATTTATAAATAGAATAAAAGTTTAATATATTAAAATTAAACCGAATCACAGTTTACATTATATCTAAATCGATGTATAAAAATTGATGCGATTGAATGACAAAGTTTATTATTCGACACATATTTTCTTTCAACCTTTGATTAATTATACGTTTTAACAAGATTATAAAATTAAATTACTGAATATATTTATATTTATATTTTTATAAAATTTTTTGTTCAAATTAATATAAAATATACATTATTATTTGCACCTTGATTTTAAAAGTGGGTAATATATCGAAGAAAATTTAGACTTAAGTACGGTTAACTTAATCGGGTATGAACCCGACCGACTACTAATGTTCGAATTTGGGAGCTGAGAGAACTGCGTGTGGGCTCCCGAACGATCTCGATCCAATTCCTTACGGTTAAATTAATCGGGTGTGAACCCGACCGACTACCAGAGTTCGAATTTGGGAACCGAGAGAACGGCGCGTCGGCTGGCGTACGATCTCGATCCAATTCCCTACACGGCCGTCGCTGCCCTTCCCCGGTTCCCCCCCTCCTCGGCGGCCGAGGGCTTAGCTTGTTTCGGTGCTAATGGAAGTAGAAGAAAGAGGGAAAGAGGCCCGTGTCGCCTCGGACGAGATGGACGGTAACAGCTTGAAAAGCAACGGTGAGGAGGAGTTAAACGAAGATGATGACGATGACTCACGGCAACCAGGAGCGCAGAGGTACAATAGTGACGGTAGGACCAACAACGAGAAGAAGAAGACGAAGAAGAAGAAGAAGAAGAAGAATAAGGACAGAAGGAAAGTTTCCGGGAAGAAGCCTACGGTAGCCGATTTTAGAAAGAGAGGTGCCTGCTACCTCAGCAGGATTCCACGCCACATGGACCACGTGAATCTCCGTCATATCCTGTCCCAGTCCGGAGAAGTCGAGCGCATTTACCTCGCACCAGAAAGTAATCGCCTTTCACTCAGTCCTTCCTGATACTTCGTTTGCAGTTTCCTCATAGAAATTTCCCAAGCGGGAAGTAATTTTGGCGGTAATGTGGCGTCATTTTTTTTCGTGTTTTTACCTGTAGATCCTTCTACCCATATCAATCGCAAGAGAGCCGGTGGGTTTCGTGGGATAGAGTTTTCTGAAGGGTATGATTGTTACTTATGGGGTATACACCAGAAATATATGTCAGGTGTTCATATGCTGACCCTGAACTGGCATTACAGGTGGGTTGAATTTGCAGATAAATCTGTTGCTAAGAGGGTTGCAAGGTTCCTAAATGGTGAACAAATGGTTAAGGACTGTTTAATGGACCCTGCTATATTTATATTTGCGTTTTCTAGACTTTGCTGTAAGATCAATGAATTAGGTAGCGTTCCCTCTAGGAGTTGATTGAACGAAAAACCTATAGCGAGCTTTTCTTTTAATGTGAAATATCATTATCTGATTGCTGATATACAATTGAAAATTATAAGCCGAAGTGCTTTTGATTGAGTTGTTACTTAGCTATTGATTGCAGCTATGGATCCAATATCAAAACTTCATCGACTTGGGGTATATGAATTTTGATTCGACTTTCATGCATTCTTATGTGAACATCAACTGCGAGTTACATGAACAAGGTCATACGAGCTTCAATCAACATTTGATATTTCTGATTTTCAAAACATTCTTTCTCATAAGAAATCATGTTTCATGAAGGTCAATTATTTTGTACTCAAAGACTAGGTACTCATCTCAGCTTGTTTTGAATTTTTATATCCAAAAAAAATTAAATTAGAGGCATTTGGTTGTCTTGCTTATGGTATGGTATGGTCCTCCTCCACTGATGATGAAATTTCTTTGCAGCACTGATGAAAAAAATCTGCCATTGTAGCTATGGAAATGGTTGATGTAACCCTTACTTTGAGCCATGGAACAATAGCATATGATTTTCTTATTTTTACTTGAAAATTGCAAGATGGTGTGGGTAATTCATTCATTTAATCATTTAATTGTATGGTTGCTAGAGGTGGTAGGTTTGAATCCTAGGAAACATCTTCTTTGTTTATGGAATTAAGGCTGTATACAATTGAACCCATCCCAAATCCCACATTGTTAGGATCTTTGTGCACTGAATTTGCCCTTTTTAAGATACTGATAAACCAATGACTTCTATTTTGTCCCCTTTCCTGGAAGTGTAGTGCAGCTATTCAATCATCACACGAAAATGCATTTCTTCCATTTAGAATTTAGAGCTGCATGTTATCTCCCTTTAATCTTAGTGCCTATTGCTTCTACCTTGCTGTATCATAAGGGTGGGTGTGTACTGATACATGCTGAATTCCTAATTTTAGGATACAATCTGATGCACATATTATACAATACTCTTAAATTAGTTATGCTACCATATACCACATCATTTTTACAAATAACTTTATAATTTATATATTATATGTGTGCTATACAATGATTAATCAAATTTTAGTAAACTCTAAGTTGTGGTTGTGTAAACATGGTGCATGTTGGGATTCATTGGAACTAAAAACATTAACCAAATTATTTATTTATTTGACTACTTGTTTTCATTGTATGGTTCTAGGTGGAAAGAAAAGATCGACATTTTATTATGACATTTGGAACATTAAGTACCTCCACAAATTTCAATGGGATGATCTGACAGAAGAGATAGGTATGTGAATTCTTCGGACTGATAGCATCATTGGATAAAAATAAGTCTGCCTCTTCTCTTGCTTTCAACATGGCTTACCTAGATTATACTTAGATATCATATATGACTGCAGCCTACAAGCTTGCCATTAAGGAACAAAAGATGGCATTAGAAATGTCAGCTGCTAAGCGAGAACGTGACTTCTACCTTTCAAAGGTTGATCAAGCTTGTGCTTTGAATTCTATGGAAGAGCGTGCAAAGAAGGTCAGTGTAGAACTTTTCTTTGTGTGATTCTAAGGTGCCCTATATGTCATTTTGTGCTTGTGCAATTTCATGTGATTGTGTTTGAAAGTAACCAGGCCAATCCAAGCTTTTCTTGAGAGTTGTGACCCTCCTCTTTCTGCAAATTGTCAAATTGATCTCCTACTTTTATGTCTACATCCAAGAATAGCCATGTTTTCGGTACAGGTTTTCTCTGACCATTACACAGTTTTTCCCCACGTCCAGGCAAAGTTGCTTCAGATCGGTTCCTTTTCTTTCCCTTCTTCCATCTTATTGAAGTTATACTAGTAATTGATTCTTGTGAACCATGAGGCCGTGGTTTTTTACTGTCCTCTTCTAAGGAACTAGTTGGACTGATACATGTGGTGCACAAAATTAGAAATATATATAATTTTAAAGTATAAAATTGTTGAAGATAATAAAGATTATGTTAATTATGTGTATTATATTATGAAATATGTAAAATTAAGTATGTTGATGTTATGTTGATTTGCATAAAGCATCATGTTTGTATGAATATGATATGTCATAATATCTAATACACACACACACGTATATAATATGTAACGTGTGGTTTCCTCTCTTCTTACCAAATGCATAAGTACTTAAAAAGTCAAATTATTGTATCTTATAATTCTAAAATTTGTTTTACAAAATTATAAAAAGTATTATTTAATAAACACATTAGTCATTGATATATTTAAAAACATTAAATATATTTATTCTAATAAATACTGAAGAGGATAGTATAAGAGGAAAGTTGAAAAGCAATAAAAGATCTAGCAGTGCCACATGCTATTTTTGTCTTAAATAGAGTAGAAATGTATATTAGATTATTAAAATTTAAAAAAAGAAAATAATTGCATACATAGTGTGAACATTCCAAAAAATACGAATATCGAGGGTGACCCGAACGTCCACGAATGATGCCAACACCCCACCAACGTGAACTCGAAAGGGGCCACATTGGTGAAGAAGGAGTCGCCACCTAGTCCATTAAAGGGAGACTAAGAAAACCTGCACTATCGATCTCTCGTGTATCAAGGGACCGACAAGAAAAGCCCCCCAAGACTCTAGGCAAGTCTCTCGGGTACGAGTAGGGAAGGTGTGAGGCACCCTACCCGCTCGACCGAAGCTGGCCTCTCTAGAGGGTCGTGCAAATGTCTTATCGGGCTCTAAAATGTGAAACAAGGGATTATGGGACAAACGAAAGGTAATTTAGACATGCTGAGTCCGAATCCAGCCTCCGTTTTGGCAAATTTGACTTGTACGACGTCGAAATGGCCTTGAGAAGTCGAATCCTCAAACAGACGGCCTAGATTCTTTGAGTTGATTTGGGACAATCTAGAGACCCGATTGATGATCCGATTGAAGGGTTGGTCAATCAGGGAGGAGATGAGCCTCATCCTATGATCGTATTTCTCGATCGTTAGCCGGATGAGCGAGATTCTCATTCCTCACCCAAATGGAGGGTTAGAATTCCCAAGAGTTAACCTGAGAAGACCACAGGTGCGATTGACGATCCAATTGAAGGATCGGTCAACCTGAGGGGCATTGATCATATCTAGATGATCAAAAGTACCCAATGGTAGACGAGATGGATTCAAAGCCAAACACCTTGTGTAAACGGCCATGATCATTCGCGGCAGAACCAGGCGATCGACATGCATCAACATCGATCGAATAGTGTATCTATACGATCCAAGGTGCTCCGATCACGAATATGTGATCAGACGACCGATTCAACATCTCGAGATGTGCCAAACAAGATAAGGGCCGAATGGACAGCCCAAATTGTTTGAGATTGATTAGGACAATCGAAAGCTTTGATTGACGATTCAACCAAAGGATCAGTCAATCAAGGAAAGGGAGGCCCTAACCATATGGTTAGACGGAGTAAACTTCATCGGGGGACCAGTAGTAGTCACAGACCCGAACAAGGCCAAGGCCATCTAGCACTACTCCAGATGACAGAGGTGTACAATTGCATAAGCGCAATGATAGTGTACACCTCAAGGGTTGTAACAGTGAAAAAGGTAGTTCCTAAAAAGGGGGGGTTGAGATTTGGGTGTCTACACATAGCAAACAAGAATGTGGAGCACATACTTGAGAAAATCACACAAACGTGGTGAGAGTTACGTATAACAATAATGTAATCAATGAATAAAGGGGTAATTGTTATCAACTGTTAAACGTTGAAGTTTAATTAATGCTAAAACAAATAAGTACAATAAACTTAGTAGAGCTTTATGATAATAAAGAGTAATAAATGTCATGTCACATGCGTAGCATAGTACCTGACACAACAATATATTAGTAAGTGACAACATAGGAATGAGGTGGCGAATCAAATTGCTGGTTTTTGTAGTAGTGCAGATTTAGCTTCCTTTTTGAAGCTACAAATTAGGTCATTTGATTCAAGTGTGTGCATATTGCCCTACATGTGGTGATACTTGCGTACCAAAAAAAAGCTTTCATATCTCACAGCCATCTATGTGGTATCATTGCCACGATGGACCAAAATACTACAAAAACACTTTCCACTGTTCTCCTTGAAACTAATTCTAATAACACAAGAAATAATAATATCTCTGGATCTATTAAAGAAATATTAACATCATGAAACAAAAATCATTGTTATTGCAGCATTTGACGGCCAGTGCTCATAGTCAAGCAATGCAGAACCTTTGTTTGAGTGCATATTCACAATAACTCAGTATTTTACCAGTGTATGGCGTAGTTCCGTGAAAGTTATTTCTTTCTTGCTTTCCAGTTTGCCTTTGATGTTCTAGAATTGTTCCTTAAAATCACTTTCATAAATACCTATTATTTTATAATTATACATTATAAAATCAATATAATTGATGTTAATTTCTACCAGTACCATACATCTGTCAGTGTAATATATGGTTTGTAGTTGTTTTGGATGTTACTTTCCTCCATGCCCTCGGTTACTCACTATTCAAAAGAGTGCCTCATGCAGAAACAGAAGACTGAATCTACAGAGAAGGTTAATATAGATGATGATGGCAAGAAGATCAAGACCAAGGTCATTCGGCAATTCCCTCAGAATCGGCCAGTCAATGAAGCTCCCGGTCATAAGAGAAAACCAGGGTTGTCTAAAGATATATTGGCAGGGGTAATTGCGTCGTGCTGTTTCTGCTACTTATACTCCTTTACCCCTGATTCTAATTTGTAGCTTCTCACGTTAAGTTACATTGTCATTGCACCAGGTTTTTGGAGGAAGTACAGCATGATGATCGACTTGCCAAAAGATCAACCAGATCCGAAAACTTGAGATAAAATTTTGCATCTATGGAAGAGTGGTACTTCTCTCTTCCTTAGGTTCACATTCAACGTGCTCGGCTGATTTAGATGAGAGCAACGGGCACTTGTGGAGGTGGGAATCACCTATTTAATATTTACTAGTAATTGAATTTCAAAAAAATAATATAGTAGTCTGATGATTGTAGGAGGATCTTGCTGGAAGCATAATTTAAATTTTTTCGTCCCTGTGGTTTCTTATCCTTAATTGTTTGCAAGCTTGTTTTTTTAATCATTTGCAATATCTATTTACCATTTAGTTTATGTTCCTGTATTTACTGTTTAGTTGGAACAAGAAAAAAACCGTGCAATTCTTTGGAGAGTAGGGTTAATTGAATTAGTTAAATTCCAAGAGAAAATTTAATGAGGTGTTCGAATTTTGGAAATTTTAGATGGAAAAGAGTCAAATAAGTGATCAGAAGAGTAAAAAAAAAAAACTGTAGGAAAAAATGTGGTTTCCCAGATGATTATACACATATTTTCACTCCCCAACGCTATTAGCGTATCCAAGTAGAGAAACATTAAATTTAAAGAATTAGACAAATAAAAAGTCCAAATGGGAAAATTTTATGGCAGATGAGTTTGCTTCAATTCAAACGAGAACTTTCTTTCTTCCTTGTAGGCTTGTAGTTGTTTTTTAACACAGAAAAGTGAAAATAAAAATAATCGAATGATTTTTACAAATAAATGCAAATTATGAAGACACAATGGCAAGTCCCTTGGGATATGATCACATAAAAATCTAAGGTACAAGGAAGGAAGTTTTAATTTTACAATCTGTGCATCTTCCATTCATCCATCCTATACATGATACTTCACTCTCAACACATATGACAAGTCAATATTGTTATATGTAGGAGTGGTAATTGAGTCGAACAAATGATGTTCAAACTTGATTTATTTATTTATTTAAATAAGCATAAAATTATGTTCGAGCTTGATTTATCATTTATAATCAAGATATATTCAAGCTGGGCCTTTTGTTGAGCAATGCTTCATGAAATTCAATACGCAGATCTAATAAATAATAAGCAGCAGCAGCAATGTCAACGCAAAAAATTGATAGTATAATATATTTTTTATGAACAATAATATATTTAGTTAATAATTTACTTAGAGATATCAAGTAGATTATATTAATTTATGAGTAACACCCTATAAAAGTATACATTCTAAAATAATAGGTCGGTTAGGGCGACGAAGTTGTAACACAAATCTGTGTCTAAGATGGTCAGATGAGATGGAATATACACATACAAAAAAATTTAATTAACACACAAAAAAGGACGGTCCACGGACGTACGAGGGTTTTACCTGAGAAGCGCGAGGGCTTTCCTGCAGGGGAAGATCGGATAGGAGGCGCCGGGAGAAGCGGACGCGCGCGAGGAGGAGGAACCGCGAGGCAGAATCTGAAGGAAACGGGAGGCGGACGCAATTTCCGAAGGGTTGGGAACGACTAGGGTTTAAAGACGCCTGATCGCAGTTGCTTCCTCCCAAGCCGGCGAACAAGACCGGTGGTTAAATTTTACCGTTTTTCCTTCCTTATTGGGCAGTCCGTAGTTGTCGGAGATGCCCACCGTCAGCGTTGGGAGAGATCGCCTCTTCAAGGCGCTGGGACGATCCTACAGTAATGCACCACAAACCACAAGCAAAAGACCGAGAAAGAAATGTCTGGTTTTCTTCTTGCTTTCTTTCTATTTATTCACTAAAATGTGTTTTTGTTGGAATTGCAGCTGACGAGGAGTTCGACGACCTGTGCTTCCAGTTTGGAATCGAGCTTGACGATGTGGTAAGCATGTTGTCAGATTCTACACTGTTCTCATCAATCTTGTTGTTCTTTGAACTGTTTTTTGGGAGCTGACGTCGTCGGAATGTGGAATTGAATCTCGTAGACTACGGAGAAGGCCATTATCAGGAAAGAGAAGCACTTGGGAGAGGACGAAGAGGCACTGGAGGATGCTGACGACGAAGTCATTTACAAGATTGACATTCCTGCAAATAGGTGAGAAAAAGATGCCACTTTTGAGATCAGAGGACCCAGTTTCACAATTTACCAATGTGGTCTTCAGGTATGATTTGCTCTGCCTGGAAGGCATATCACAGGCTCTTCGAATATTTATTGGGATCGACAAAATACCCGTGTATAAAACAACAGCTATTCCTGCTGAATCTAGACTCAAGATGCATGTTAAACCCGAGGTAGCTGTCTAATTGCCGTGCATTTAGCATTAGATATGCAACAGCAATTCTAATGGAGTCTGTGGAATTCTGACAGACCAAACTGATCAGGCCATATGTTGTATGTGCTGTTCTGAGAGGAATCACATTTGACGAGGCGAGCTATAATAGCTTCATTGACCTACAGGATAAGCTTCACCAGAACATCTGCAGGTAATTTTATAAATCTAGTCGGTGCCCAAACTGCCAAGCAGCTCAATGTGCATCTTGCTAATGTATTTAATTTTGTTTCTCGTGGAACTCTTTTAGTTATTATGTTTTGTCTTGTAACTAGGAAGAGAACCCTAGTTGCCATTGGTACCCATGATTTGGACACACTTGATCCTCCTTTCACATACGAGGTAAATGTCTATCTGGAGGGTTATTATTCTTATTGATATGCTATATGTCACTTTGTTTCTGAGTTCTGGAAACATGGATGAAGTGCTCAGAAAAGCTTAGTAGAAGAGTGAATGGTTGTGTTCGTAGATGAATATTTTGGACATTTGGTTCCCATTTCACATCAATTAATAATTGCTTGATAGGCTTACCCTACACTTTGGGTGCAATTGTTAATGTAACTTCCACCTTCCACCAAGGAAATGTCAGGAACTGTACTTACCAGTAAATGACCACGTTGTGGTGTGGTCCCTGTAAACAAAGCACCCCTACTTACTGTGGCAACAAGAATAACATGGGAACTTCTAAACCAGTTCCCATTAATAAACCCACCCTTAAGATCATTGTCATACATAGGAGTGTTTCAAAAATCTTAATTGCAAGAAATATTTTTAATTATGCTGCAAATGGGAGTTAAAAGTGTAGCTCCTAGGCACATTTATAGTATTAGTTGGTAGGAATTGGAAGTTTCTAAGCAGAGTGACCATATTTGAGACAACTCATGCTAAGCTTTAATCTGCTCCCATGTAGCATGGGCTACTGGACTACATAATCTACTAAATTCGTAACACACCTAATCACCAAATGTTAAGTAGCTATGGTTCTGATTTAGCTTTAGCTATTTTCAACAACAATAACTGTATATCTTAATTTTATTCATAATTTCTCCAATAATACAAAGGAGAAATTTGAGCACATGCACAAGTATTTCCATGAATCGAGTCTCAATAATACAATGGAACAACCTTATTTTGTGCAGAAATTTGTGCTGTATAAGTTCTCTTTGTGGGTCATCTTGATCAAGAGCTAAGAGATTCACTTACCTCCTAGCTTTACATTAGACTTCGATCTTACTTTTGTAAAAAATGATAAATGGTATCCATTATTAATTTTTTATACCTATATATCTTAGAAGAGGACATGCATTCTTTTCCTCTTCCCAAAATTTTTTAATCTTTTGTTGTGCTTTTATTTGCTAGGCTTTGCCACCCTCGGAGATAAACTTCATGCCTTTGAAACAGGTAAATACAATACCCTCATTTTTTGTTTGGATTCTATGTAACATCAGGTAGCTCACTTATATTCAATGCTCTTTCCTTTTTTATTAGTGTTTTTGGGTCCTTTCTTTGGTTTTGTTTTTATAAGGCATGGAAAGTTTTTTTATTGAGAGTGAATTACAATATTCTATTATCATAGGAAAACCTTAGAATCAATAATCTAAGGTTAAATAGGGCTATTGTAATCTTCAAAAAAAAACCGTCAAGCCTATGTTGGCAATTGATGTCTGATCCACTTCTGCAAGGATTGAAACATATTTCCCAGTAAAAGCTAGTCCAATATTAAGCACCATCCTGCTTCTGTGAAGTAGGTTTGACAATTCTACTTGATGCTCATTGAATGATTTGTTTTCAATTCAATAAAAACCTGTCAAGTTTGATTCAACTAAAAATGTGCTAAACTTGAACATAATTTTAGGCTTGTTTAAATAGACAAGGCAAACCTAAAGATTGTTGGTTCAGCTCGGTTTGACTCAATTAAGGCTCATTTAAAATGTATTATTATTATTTTCAACTTTTATTGTATGTATTATTTTGCAGGATCTTACTTATAAAGCATACAATTTACGTGGTATCTGTTGATAAATTATCTACTAAATTTGTTTTTATTCATAATGTATATTTTATAAAGATTTGTAAAAGAATATATAGTTATTCTTGGTATTGTTGAAGAATCCTATATATACCTTCTTCCATCATCTCATATATCTTCTACACTAATCTACCTCCATTCATTAATTTTGTAAATTCTACTTGTCACATTGAACATCTCATGCTTAACTTGATAAAGGCTTAGCTTAAGTTTAGCTCAATTATAAATGAGCCAAGTCTAAACATCATTTTAAGCTTGAACATTTTTTATTTTGGTCGATTGTCATCCCTATTGAGAAGCTTAATTTTCCCAACCAAGAAGTTTCGGTTAAGTTCAATTATCTCCCTCTTCTTAACATTCTTTTTCTTCCTCAATCTCAAAGAAAGAAACCAAATAATGATGATTTTGTGGTGTTAGTTGTCTTTATCTTATTGTCCATTGATTCAGAATCTAATAAGCATCTGGTGCTGCAATTGTGACAGAGATGTGTTTGATGTCATCTTAACTCTCCCTTTGAGTATTATAAGAGAACAGGGAAATCTGCTTGGCATTGATGTAATCTTCTATTTCAGGTAAAATGCTTCAGAGGTGACGAGCTAATGGAATTTTACAAAGTAAGCCCTTTTTGTCAATTTTCATTGGCTGTTATTTTTTATTGATGTCTAAACATTACTTGTAGTTAGAATTTTACATTCAACTAGTCATCAATGCTGTCAAAAAATGGAAAAATGGACATTATACCAATTGAAAATTAGAAATAGTTTTAAAGAATGGGATTTAAATGGTCATTTAAAAAAGGTATAAATGAATATGAATAAATATAAGTATATTTTAAAATATACAAGTATCACAATCATCAAAATAATTGAATAAAAAATTATAATTCAATTACATCCAATATAATTTAAAAACATATTTTTATTATGTGTAATTGCCACTCAATAAATACTTAAATTCAGAACATAAATATGTAAAGATTATCATCAAATTTGTAACAACAAAACAAGTAACAAAATAGTGAGATTATGTCAATGAAAGTAACTCAGAAGATAGAATCTAATAATTTTTGAAAAAACGGCCATTTAAATAGGCAAACATGGAAAAGTAGTCGTTACAAGGAAAATGGCTGTTTCTCCCAAACCCTTTTTTCTTTTCTTTTTTTCAAAAAATGAAACAGATTGAGGGAAAAAAGTTTAAATGGTCTTTTTTTTGTTGTTTTACAACAAAGCTAATTATTCAATTATCATAAACTTTATTTATGTGCAGTCAGATATGAAACTCAAGAAATTCTTGCACATTATTGAGCACTCTCCAGTGTATCCTGTGATATATGATAGCAAAAGGTAGGCCATTACTGCATTATCTTATTCCTATTACAATTTGGAGTAGCCTACTTGTTTGTTGATGTGAATTAAACTTCTGATATTGAAATTTCAAATTTCTATCATATGTAAATAAATGAATTAACTTCTGATTGAATAATTATTGTTTTAACTAACAACATGGAATAAGATATTATTTTTCAAAATCCACCTTTTCTGGTTGGTGGTTTTGAATTTTTTGAGCAGCGGAGAATAGAAATATATTAAAATAAAAATACGTAGAAGGCCTTCACAAGCCATAGGCATACTAGAAAACAAAACAAATAACAAAAGAGGCAGATCAACCAGAAGGAGATCTGAGAACAAAACTAAAGACAAGCAAAAAAAAAGAATGGCCAAAGGAGAGGCATTGGATCTTTGAAAGCATAAGAGGTTTCTCAACTGTGAGAGTGTCCTTTAAGAATGACAATTATGGGCTCCAGCTAGGTCCATTGATGTAACTTGAGGTTCATTCTGACAATGGATTAATGTGCTGGGCCATGCAGTCAGAGGATTAATGAGGGGGGGGGGGGCTTCATGCTAATGGAGCAAGTTAAAGGGTTGGGTCATGTGGTGATGCTTGCCCTCAAGAAAATGTAAATTCCTCTTTGAAAAGGATTGAGAGACTACATGGGATTGGCCACTTGGATATTATAACTACCACATTCTCAATTCAACTCCAAATTTTCTTTGTTTTCTTTTGTGAAAAATCTTCACGTAATTCACCTTCATCATAAAGTGTCATCATCTTTTGTAAGCAAAGGTTGGCCATCTTGTAAATCTCAATTTCCCCCAAGATTTAAGCCAAGATTTAATCTCTCTCGACATTATAGTGGGTCCTTGCTTGCCTCCATGTGCTCTGACTATCTTCTCTACCACTAGAAACACTTTTGATGACCCCTCCAACGTCATAATTGCTATTACATAACAACAATAATAACTCATACCATAATCCTACTCTGTAAGGTTAGCCATATGAATCCTTTTTGTATATATATTTTTATGGTCATATCTTTGATTAATTTGCATAAATCTAATTTTTTTTCTCACAATTCCTAATCAAGTAATTTTAAGGTTTCCTTTACTTTTAGCTTTTCTATGCTAATTAATTCTTCTCTCTTAAATGATGCATCTTTTAACCTCCTGAGAATATAACTAAACCATTTAAGTTGATTTTCTCTTATCTCATCTTTAATTGGTACAATGCCTACTTTATTAATAACAAAATCATTTTTTAACTTATCACATAACCCCAATACATTATTTACTTTAACAGATGCTATTTCCTAAAATTTAAATTTTTGGCCGAAATCTTAAACATATGAAATACATTGTATACTTTTTGCTGATAATATTCTCTTTAATAGCTAGTAACCAGTGTGTCAAACTTCAAGATGTGTTGGCAAAATTTTTCTGACATATGTTGGAAATCATCATGGTTGAAACAATATTCACTTGAATATCATCAGATGCAAAACTTTTGGGGTATATTGGTAAAATTTTGGTGTTTCACTTTATGTCCATGGAAACTTGGTACAGTGGCAGTAGAACTACTGCTGATGCTGCTGTTTTCTCTCCTTCTTTGCTTCTCTTCTCTTCTCTTCTCTTCTTCAATCAAGGAAACTTGCATCCAAGCCTTTTTCTGCCACTGGAAAGTGATTGCAGCCTTCTTACATTTCAGAATACATTTAATTAGATCTAAGGTGCCTTTATTTGTATAATTTATGATCCATGTATATTTAATGCTGTAAGGCTTAGATCTAAAATTTTTGCAGGAGTTTTTCATGTTTTCTATAGATTTCAAGAAATTTTCTTTTATTTCAGATTTTTTTATGTAGATCGAAGTAGTTTATTTATATAAATGATGTTTTATGGAGATCAAACCACGAAATTTTACTGATTTTAAAATGATTTCGTAATTTTGATTAAATATTAATTGAAAATGCATATTTGTTGTGTACCATGGTTATAACTATATATTATATTTATAAAATTGTTTATATCATATTTGTACATATATGAATATCATTTTCTTTGATAGTATAAGTGCTTTTATTGTATTCTAAGTCTTTAAATAGGTAGTATAATGTATTTTTAATTTCACTAATGCTTATAAAATTATTCTAATTATTCTTGGATGTGTATTTGTTATTATTTTAGCATGTCTTAAAATTTCACATTGAAACTCATATTTTTGGTTTTTTTTAAAAGGACTTCCTTGATTTTACCAAACTTACATTGAAATGTCTACCAAAGTCCAATACTTTTCCTTTACCCATTGGACCGAAGTTTGAGATGAAATAGAAGTTGGATTCTCTAGTAGTAACAATGTCAAATGTTTAATGCTTGGGTATTTTTTCCGATTGTGTGAAATGGACAGTAAAATGTTGAACTATGTCAAATAAAGTTTCATCAAACAAGAATTACATAATAAACTTCAATGTGGCTAAAATTAATCATTAAACTTTAGGTATACTCAACTTAAAACTTCATTTTCTTTGAATTGTTCCCTTCCACTTGATGTTCCAATTGAACTAGATTTTCCTTCAAATTTGTAAAGCTGGAAATTTCTACAATAATGCAACTTTTAGTTTCATGGGGAGAACTGTTGAACCATTTGTTTTGATTTGTCTTCATCTAATATTTTCTTTTTTTTTGGAATTTTTTATCCGGGCAGAACGGTTCTATCACTTCCTCCAATTATAAATGGGGCACATTCAGCAATTACTCTGAAGACGAAGAACGTGCTTATTGAATGTACAGCCACTGATCAAACAAAGGCAGAGATTGTCCTGAATACAATGGTAAAAAAATATAAATTAATTTTCTTTTTGGTGTTGGGATGTTTTTGGGCAGAAACAAAAGTCTGTTCCTTGTGTAAGAATGCCTTCTGACATGGTTTCAGGTGACAATGTTTTCTGTGTACTCCACAAGAAAATATGAGGCAGAGCCTGTTGAAGTTGTGTACCCTGATGGGAAGACATATGTCTATCCTAATCTTTCAGATTACTCCATGGAGATTGATGTACGCGATGTTACACAGAAAGTAGTAGGCGTTTCTCTGGAAGTCAGTGAGGTCATACGACTTTCTTGTACATCTTGTTGTGTTCTGCTTCCAAAGCATAAAGAATTTTGCATATTTTCCCAAATTCAAGAGTTGTGAGGTAGGAATTGATAGGTCGGTTTAAACTACAAGCCTCAACTTGAGAAGTCAGGAAGGTACTTCTCAATTGAACCATAGGACTCAACCTAAGTTCTCAAAAGGGAGGGAGGCTATCGTAGTTGAGGATCCTCCAGAAGTGACTAGTGATGACCTGATCTTCAAAAGGGAGATTAACTAGTATTTATTGATACTAGAGGTCGACATGAATGTGTACACACTAAAAGTGGATTCAAATTTTAGATTATCCAAGTATACACATGATGAAGGTATTTCATACTTATGTAAGGTCAGAAAGGTCTCTTGTCTATGGCATTCATCTAGAATATCTTCTTCCATGTTAGATGCTCTCCCTTGTTGATTTGAAGCATTTAGGTTTATCATATTTTGGCTGAGGTTGACTCAGCAGAGTGGCAGATATTTTTTTGGTCCCATATGACCATGCATGCCTCAACTCACTTTACTGGGATTTGGTGTTTATAAACATCTAATCTACATGAAGAAAGGTAATTTTCCCAAGTAGGATAAGCAAACCAATGCATGTATGTGAAATTATCATATACAGATAAAGGATGCTTCCTCATCATAACGTTTGTGTAAAATCTTATAAATTTTGGATATTATACAAATTTTCTTCTTATGCTTTGATTACTCTTTTCTTTTCTATTACTTTAGTAATTTTTAAGACTTTATTTATTTGTATTAATTCTTTCATCATCATCATTATTGTTACATACAATTAAAGGAAGCTTCTTCTTGACAACCCATAAGTAAATTCCCATAAATTTTGGATATAACAACAAATTTTCTTCTTTTAATTACTATTTTTGTTACAATCTTCTCTCCTACTACCTTTAACAATTTTTAACATCTTTATTTATTCATTTTAATTCTCACATAATTGATATTTGTTTCTAAATTTGTCCAACCTTTCAAATTCATATGTACAGTTGAAACCAAAATACCATCTGTAGATTTAGAAAGATCTAAAATAGCATCAGTTACATCTAAAAAAAAGGAAAAGCTAGCAGAAAACAGGGATGTGGCTATGAGTCGGGCTACAGTACAGTATGTAGCAGTTAAACTAACATTGAGGTCCTCAGTGACCTTCAATTCTATCTACATCCTGGTTGGGAGGTTTAGGCTTAGGTTAGTAGTGAGTATACATCCCAAGGCTAGTGTCCATTTAACTTGCAAATGATATGCACTCAGGTGTCTGCCGTAGTTTTTAATTCAGTTTTCCATTAGTCTGCAGAACTAATTCAAAAGCTACCATGTAGATTGTAGTTATGTTCAATGCCTTTCGTACGTTTTTGTGTTATATCAGTAATATTCATATGTTTTCCATGAGCATATTTCATTATGGTCTTTGTGTGGCCTTGTCTTGGATCGGTAATGATTTCTCAGACTATTCTTTAGGTTGTTTCCTTGTTGAACAAAATGCAACTGCGTGCTGAGATGTCCTGCTCTGGAAATGGAGATGGTATCACAGTGTCCGTACCTCCTACCAGAAGTGACGTTCTTCATGCTGTTGATGTGGCTGAGGTAAATTTCAGCAATGGATTTCTTATTTTAGATATGACAATTTTCTATAATATCCTATATGTAAACAATAGTTGTTTTCTTGAGTATTCATTCTTAATAAATTCTTATAAAGGTTTGTTCATAATACTATTCTAGGATATAGCAATTGCATTTGGGTACAACAACGTTCCCAAGACAATGCCTGTTTTTGTTCCTGGAAAGAGGGAACCACTGAATAAATTTTCTGATCTTATTCGAGAGCAGGTATGAGACATGAATTTAAATGTTTGTGTATTGCAGCATACTTTTCTTGGGTTGTTGAGAAAATATATAGAATATTATTTGTAGTCTGTATGCTAAATGACATTTTGCGGGTCATTAGAAGTTGGATACTTGGATACCACTCAAGTTAAAAATAAAACACAACTTAACAATGTAGAATATATCTTGAGTTAAATTTTTTTTATCAACTCCTTTTATACCTCTGGATGCTCCACCCCACATTTTCTCAAAGGAGGCATAGCATATGTTATTTGTTCTTTATTTTAATCTACATTTGTACTTGGCCTGTGTCAGGTGATTTTAGATTTTAGTTTAAACCTTAATATTCATTGTGAGGCTACTGTTATAATTACATCCATTCTCTGGGGAAGAAAATGCTGGCTTCTCAAAGTCTCTAATGGAGACCATATTTTGTTAGATTTCTTGATTTGTGATGTCCTCTGTTGGGTCATTCACTTTCAGCCATACTTAGGCATTACTAGAGATTGCTGCTTATTCTTGTGTAATATAAATATCATTTATCTTAAGATGAATGGTTTTTCTAAAAGATAATGTAGGTTTTTTTGACTTTTATTACCGATAACTACAATAGCATGCCAAGATTGCCTGGTTCTGTTATTTGATATGTGAGGCCTGGGAACCTGGCAAGACATGCTGTTAATGAGATTTACCAATAATGGTTTCATATTGTTATTAAATTTGATTTTTTTTTTGCATGTCAAAACTTTTGTTAAATTGTAAACTTGATGTTGTTGTGAAAAAGGGTAAAAGTGATTATTCCATAACTATGTGAGGGATTATATATTTATTGGTGAGTTTTGAAGATTTTTTAATATATGGATATCCAGTAACTCAACAAACCTATAAATCAGGTAACATCTTTAATAGATCTAATAATCTCTCTCTCTCTCCCTTAAGTTGGAGCATATATATTTGTTCTACCAAACTTATCATAAAGAAAAACACCTTAACATTCCAACTTTTGGTGTCTGAAGAGTGAAGACAATACATGTGATAGCAATAATGTCTCTCATTATCATGACTTAGCGACAATGTACCTTAATATGCTTAAGCCTTGATGCACTCTTGGAAGATAGGATTGATCTTTTGAGGAGCACAAGGTAGATTCTTATTAATCGATAAGCATCAACCAAAGATGATAATGGATTGAATGATCGATTAACAAGATTGACCACAAAACCCAGAAGAGAGAATTGCACCAGCACTTTACAAATATCAGCCCATGACCCAAGGCAACTTATACATGAAGCTTCACACACTAACTGGAATTACAAACTGTGTCAAGAAAATGCATTATACAAAATATCTTTCTGATCTTTTCATGACCATGAAAGACCACTTTGTTCCTTGCTAGCCAGATGCTTGTGCAGATGGGATGCATAGCTAAAGAAAGGAAGTGTAGCAGCGTGTAAATCTTCTCTTGACTGGAATGACAGTCTATCCTGACTTGTTCTGACTATAACTCTCCTAATGTTTATAATTCATGAACCTTGTCATTTACATGTTCATACTAGTGGACTGTGAGTATTGGATGTTATGTTGGTTTCCTGTTATTCTGAATCATATGATCAAGTTATTTTGATTCCTAATATATGATCAGACCTGCTAACATTGTCATTCTCTAGGTGGTTGCCATGGGATTCATGGAAGTTCTCAACTGGATTCTCTGCTCTCATGAAGAAAACTTTTCAATGTTAAATAGAAAAGATGATGGGGAAACATCAGTGGTTGTTGGAAATCCACGTTCATCTGATTTTGAGGTTTATATGTTGGGTCTCTTTTGTTTAGTTGAATGCATATTTATCTTCCCTATACTCAAGGAGATGTATGCTAAATTCCTAGTGGACTGCTAATTTGGTTGATTATGACTAAATTCTAGCTTCTAAAATTGAAGTTTGTGTTTGAGAAAGGGAGAAGCTCATTTGCCTCACATTGGGTTGGTAATACTTTAAGCTTTAGTGGACAAATGGATTCTAGAAGACTCCAACAAACCATCATCCAAACTAATGAATTATGCTTCTCTTGATTATTTCATTTGAAAATTCACACAAAAAATGCTTGCCAAGCTGATGTACCTTGCACTAAATTAGAAATAGAATCAACATAGTAGACAAGTTAAAATAACCTAAAATTTTGATATTTTTGGTCTTGACCATTGTCATTGCACTAGTAAGCTTTCGACTTTTTGCAGGCTGCACGTACAAATCTAATGTCTGGCTTGTTGAAAACTCTAAAGCATAATATAGACCATCCACGACCAATAAAGGTACCTTGAGCCCAGCTCTTTCAACTTTGTGTTTTATCTGTTCTTCGTTGTTATATTTCATCTTTTTAAAAATACAATTTTTTTTACATGATGAAATGATCTTGTGGTTATAATGGTTTTTTTTAAAAAAATGGATAAGGTTGAATCTTATTAGATAAGATCAAACAAGAGTACAAGTGCTTAGTAAGAAACTAAGCAAAATTACAATGCAACAAAAGACGAAGCAAAAAAAAATGACTTGAAAATATCAGGGAAGAACTGATTTCCAGAGATTGCAAAAGTCAGCCGCCTTCTCAATGATCCCACATTGATTCACAGTGCTGCTGCAGAAAATTACATCATTAAAGATCAACCAGATGTTGAGATCTCTCCAGTTTGCCCTTAATATCACTGTGAACATGTTGAAGAAGATCCATTCTGGAGTTCAGCTGTACAAGTCCAAAGGAAAGTGTAGAGATTGTATGATTCCAGACTGCTTGGCTCACAGGATAGTTGAAGAACAAGTACTCTATCTCCTCTTTATCACCACAACACAGAGAAAAACTCAAATCTTGTTGGTTCTCATCCTGTTCCGAACATTTAGTAACCAATCTTCCTCTCACAAGTCGCCACATGAAAAAAATCTGACCTTTAGAGGGTTTTGGCTTCCACACAAGTTGGTAAGACTGCCATTTAGCTCCCTTTACAGAGAACATCTCAGCTAGCAGCTTCTAACGGTAGATAATCCTGAACCTTCAGGAGCCCATTTGGTCTATCTTCTACCATCTGAGTAAGACTTAAGTTGCTGGGGAGAGCCTGGAGAAGTTGACAGCACTCTTGGATCTCCTCATCCTTCAAATTCTTTCTGAATTTGAGGCAAGCCTGTGGTTATAATGTTGAGTTTCATCATCCTCTATATGAATTGACATCTTATATGCAATATGTGTCTGTGCCTCCGAAGGTGACTCATGGTGGTAACTGGAAGCATGCAATATGAAAAGGCAGAATGAGGTTAAAGGCTAATCTGGTAATGGAAGCTCCTTCAAAGTGGAATCTTTTTTTCTAAAGAGAAAAAAGATGGATTTCATTAAAGTAAATAAGATGCATCCAAGGTTAAAAGATTCTTATCAAGAAGATAAGAATCAAAAGAAAGAAAAATTCATTAAAATACTACGAACTTATCCAGAAAGAAAACAGTCCCTTAGCGAAAATGGAGTTAGTGAAACAATAGCTTGGTTGCCTTCAAGATGTAGTCTTCCCCAGCCAGATTGGGTCTACCCCTTGGGTTTTCCTCTAGCTTAATTCTGGGTTTCCCTTTTTAAACCCCCTCGGTGGGTATTCATAAAAATGGCCATTTTAAATTATTTTTATGCCAATCTGCAAATCAATCAAGAGAATGTATTTTTTGGTAGATCAAGCGAAAGTTTATTTAGTCCAAAGATCCCCAACATGAGAAATAAGAACTTGGTTTACCAAGGAAAAATAATTTAGCATAGAATTAACATGAAAATGGTTATGTTTGAGAAACAAATGTTATATGTTTTTATCTCATCCCCGGCAATATCTTAATATCCACCTCCCCCTAATATACCCATGTTAGGACATGAAACAACACCATTACTTGAATGAGATAACTGGGCTGTAAAAGTATCATACAAGTTAATTTACAGTATTTTTGTTGATTATCATGTACACAAGTCAATTTTCAGCCCTATGCTTAGTAGTTTCAGACCAACTGATGCACGTGTACATGAATACGCACACATGCATGCACGTGCCCGCATCAACCCCCCATGGTTTTTCCCTAAAATTTTTTTGTAACATAATGAATTTATAATTCTAGAAAAAAGTCTATGATCATTGTCAATTTGTAAGGTTATGAATATGCTCCTTTTGATATCCATATCCATGTCTTTAATTGAAAAAATGGAAATTAGGGAAATATCTGTTATACATGATTTTATTTTCTTTCTTTTCTTCAATGGTTAAATGTAATCTGTAATTTATATTTGCACAGCTTGAGTTTCATCAGCTATTTCTTATATTATTTTCTCTCTCTAGATTTTTGAGGTAGGTGATGTTTTATTATTGGATGAAAGCAAAGATGTTGGTGCAAGAAACAGTCGTAGACTTGCAGCATTATATTGCAGTGGAAACTCAGGTTTTGAGGTATACTGACGTAACTGAGTGACTGACCTTATACTTTGTTAATGTATTTGACTCGGCACCTTAATTCAATCTGGAAATTGACTTTCTCGTATTTTTCAAATTGCTCTTCTTGTTTGTCCCGTGCATAACATTTTAATATTTTTAACTTGGTCATAGGTCATGGCCACGTCAACTCTTTAAGTGTTCCTTAAATTGGAATCATGGACTTGTCATTTACTATTGTATAACATTTAATATTTTTTAACTTGACCATAGGTCACGACCACCTTAACTCTTAAAAGTTCCTTAAATGGGAACCATGGACTCGTCATTTACTGTTGCGCAATGCTCTGATATCACTACTTTGTTTTATATAGATATATAGGCAATTATCTCGTAAGGATCATCCTAATACATACATTAAGCATGCTCCATACTTTCAGACATTAGAAGAGAATCTTATGGACAAGTAAAAATTGCAACCTTTGGAGTAGTTTTTTTCCAGTTAAACTAAGTATGTGAGCGATGGTTATAACTGCATATCATATTGGATTAATGTTTAAGATGGAAGCTAAGAGACAGATACAATATCAGGCATGAAAATGTATGAATGGGAGAGTGGCAGTTTTCCTGAGATGAGTAGGAGGATGGGCCCTTTTCTCTTTTGTGTATCAGGTCTGGTGATTTGTCCTATTTAAGATTATATTGATTATATGGTTAGAACTTGTGACGTTAAGGTGGGCTGTTTACAGAGCTACATGTAATTAATTTATGACACTACATATAATTAATTTATGACACTACATAGTATACGGTAAACTCAATTGTTTAGGTGTCAGATGGGAATTGGAAGAAGAAACACACCTGGCTAAAAATGACCAACTCATTTCCAGTGCCTTTGTGTGCGTGTGTATAAAACCGAAACCAATTGTTTCTTTGTTTTTTACAATGCTCTGTTGTGTTAATAGCTTTTTTTTTATTGTTTGTACCTTTATGCTTTCCTTTATTGAGTGATGTTGCCCAACCATTTTCAAAAAACCATGAAGATTAGTGTTGATATTCTTTATGCGTGGTGAATCAATTATTGGTTTTATTATTAAGATGCAAACATAATTAACATGTATGTCACATGCTTTCCTCTTTTCAGAGATGCATGTTTTCTTTTTATGAAATAGGGAATGCGTTGCTTTTGATCGCACCGTAATGAAATTGTAGGTGATTAATGGCTTCATAGAAAGAATCATGGAGGTTGTGCAACCAAGACCCAGCAACGTAGATGATGATGATAGTATGGATAATGCCCCGCAATCTTGCAACGTAAGGATGTAAATGGAATATATGAGATGATAACCTTGCTGTTTTCTGTATTTGACGCGTTCCATTTTGCTGGCTATTGCAGGAACCTGAGTATTTACCCGACCGGCAAAAGAGCATCATCTTTAAAGGAAAGAGGATAGGCACATGTGGAATTGTGCACCCCGATGTAACTTCGACTCTCATTTATGACATTATCTTTATTATTTCTTGTTTTCACAATATTTTTCTGCTGTTATAATTCAAAGAAATATTTTGCTTAAAATATTAGACTATAAAATATGATCATATGTAAAATGTTACTGAAATAAGATAGATGAACGATAATACTATAAAAGAGATTATTTTAAAAATGATTTTATTAAGGATAGAACAAGAGTTGTATCTATTATCTATGGAAAATAAGATAAAAGAAAATCAACTTTTTAAGTAGCTTGTAAAATAAAGGAAAAGACCAATTAGGAGATGGTATTTAATTAATGCTAAAAAATTAAAAGAAACAGAGTTAGGCTTAAAATTATTTGATTAGAAGCTGTAGAAAAAGATTTAATTTTATATAATTTAACTAACTGAAGACTCAACGATAGATAGAAATATTTGAAAGAAAAAGATTCATATAATTAATTGACTTCACGTAATAGGATTATGACTTAAATTGTTACTATTTTTGTTCTAACGTAACATGCAGGTTTTGGAGAAATTCGGCATTCCCGATCCCTGCTCCTTTGCTGAGATTGACATTGAACCCCTACTGTGAAATTGGCGTATTTATAAGCCGCAATTTTGGAAGCACTTATCTTAAACTTTTTGAGGATGGAATGGCATTTATTTATGGGACAGAATGGTATTTATTTATTTATTTGTTGGCTTAATTGCTTGTACGGCGAATTTTTTTTAACCATGCACTTATTCTATTTGTTGTAGAAAAAAAATCATGATAGATATCCGCAAGTCATTCTTGTCCAAAATTACCCTGATGATTATCGATCATTTCAATATCCTGTTATTACAGTATCCGCAAGTTGATTTTTTATTTATTTTTAAATTTTCTATTTCAACGCGAACAAATTGATTGTGCATGTAGTCGAAGATTAAAGGTCGTCACTCATACACCCATGTTTAAGCCGAGGGTCCTTCCACATCCAGAAACATTGGCTAGGCTGTTCGTCCGAGGCAACCTCCGAAATTAAAAGGGACGAAGGGCGTATTGTGTGATTGCTTGCATTAGAGCGATGTTTCCACGGTTTTCATTTTCACGCACGGAGCATCGGAAACGAAAGTACTTCTTCCAAACAAGGATTGCATGCTCTACAAGCTGGCAGTGATGATGGAAAGAGAGAAGGGTACCATCCACTTCTTGGCATTTTATACAACAGACATGGAAAGTATCCACTTTCCTTTCTCCTATGATTAGAACATAGATCGCACTATAAATGATACAGGGCTGAATTCCGACATGACGTTCTCTGTTCAGGTTCTTCCTTCGACAATGATACAACAATCTGGTACAAAGACAGCAGCGACTGGTTAGGTGGCGGCTACAGCCTATATCTTTCAATATTTTACAACACAAATCATGTCAGAATTTCATAGGTTGGTTAGACTCCAAAAGAAAACCCTGAAGCTCAAAGTACAAAACAATGCTGAGTTCGGAGATCCTGAATCTTTCCATGGGCACACCGATAAGTTCTTGCTTCTGGGCTCTTCTTCCAAATGAGTTAGTTATTAGCGCTGATTTGCCGATTACCGCTACAGTCCACTGAAATAGACCAAGACAAAGCAACCACTCCCTCAATTATTCACTTGCTTTGGGTTCACGAGTAAATGACATGAGATCTGAGCGGAACTAATACGAATTACCGTGCTCTAACAAATGTACGACTTGAAAGACCATGCAACAATTTGACAGCAATTTTCCATCAGTATGCCGGATCCAGTCTTGGAGGGCTGAAGGGCTGAGACTCAGTTCCTGAAGAACAGTGTAAAGAATGACAGCAATTATCATTAGCAACATAAGCATGGAGAATTATGGACAGCATATTAATAATGATTTTGTATGTCAAGAACATGTGCATTGTTGTATATTGCAGAGCAGACGTGAGAAAGATGATTAAATGATGAATAGCCAAGGGGGGGCAGGGCAATCCATGCTTTACACCTTCACACTTCCAAGTGATATTATTAAACTCAACTACCATAATAAATTCGAAAAATGTCATACCGACGCAAGCTCATCAATGACAATGGCTCTGTTACCATCCTTCTCAAAAATTTCATATGCACAACGAGCATGTTGCTCCCATCTTTCCAGGCTTTCTAGCTGATGCACGTTTAATGAAATTTCACAAAAAGGAAAACAATAGTGAGGAACTAAGCTGGAGAAATCAATGAAATTTCAGAATTCGTCAAAGTCCATGCTTCCGTACTGGAGCGCGCTAAGCTGGAGAAATCAATGAAATTTCAGATAGATATGATTGTCAATCAAATATAAATGGAAGATCAGATAATTTAGGAAAGAAAAGGTTGAATCTGCCAGCAGGAAAGGAATAATCACCGGTATAAGAAGATCGTGAACACGAGATTCCTTCATTGCATCAGTCACCTTTTCTGTCACAGCCTAGCAAAAGTATGAGAACATAGCACAGATATCAGCTTCTCATACTAAAGTTTGTTTTAGTCTAAAATATATATATGTTATTGATAAAAAACCAACCGCTTTCATATTCTCAAAAGTAATGTAACCATAAATATCTGGCTCAAGCAGTGCAAACTGCTCTTTCAGATAAAATAGCTCATCCACGGTCAAAGTTTTTGAAAGTGCCTGATGAAAGATGAATACCAATAAATGTCAGCATTATAATTTGAATTGCACAAAAGTGTGAAACCCATGCACAATGTCCATTAACAGAACCAATGAGAAGAAATGCTCTTTTCCTCTTGCTATAAATGACAGTCTTATACTGATGGTATTGTTTCATAATTGATGTCATCATGATAGATGTCATTTCAATATTATGCACAAAAAGGAAAACAATAGTGAGGAACTCTCTCATCATTGTTGAAATGCTACGTTAGTTACATTATATAGGGTCACAAGAATAGCTTGGTCTAAATTACTTGCCCAGATTATGCCATTGTTCACAGTGTACTACTATCTTCAAACAATTGTGCTAATGATTATGGAAAAAGTTAGGACCAAATTGTCATACCCAAATGTTGGGTGGAATTTCGTCTCCTTTATGATATGACAACTATTACATGATCTATTTTTCTGACCAACCACCTTTGCTGTTTGTCCTTTTTGTAGTGTACAAACTTGAATGTATTATGTTATGGAACAATAATCGGTTGGGCAAGATGCCCTCTCAGGCTATGTTTATTTTGCTCGTAAATTCCAACATTTTGGTCCAGCAACATCAAAATTTTCAATTAAAAGTTAAACGCTGAAATTTTGAGGCTATCCGTGGACCTCAGCTTCTAGGTTAAAAAAAAACTAAAAGTTAGAATATGATTTTTGAAAGAATGATTCACCTTTTATTTCCACACTAACTAGATGCAAAACTACAACATCCTCTTTTGCTGTTTATTAGCCGATTCACCAGAAAGTTCCACACAATGTATACATCAATTACAACCAGATTAATTATTTTCATCAGAAATTGTTGCTAGATTCCTATTCAAAGTATTTGGAAGGAAAAGATGACATCTAGTGCATCACAAGGAAGTACTCTAGTGGGAAAAAGGATGATTAAAGTGTATTCTATGTGCCTACATATTATCCATTTCTATGACAAAACAAGGCTAAGATTCTTCATAAGTTTGAACACTCACCCTTAAGGTAGACTTACGCAAGGATGAAGATCGTATATAAGCCTTCATGAGTCTGAATATAAGAATATCTAGAGGAACTTTTGAATCATTATGAACAAAAAGATTAAAAGACTAATAAAAGATGATAGAACAAGCAATTAGTATAAAAAATATACTAGATGATAGAAGAGTAAGATTAAAAGATGATATTTTAGAAGCATTAATGTGTGTTAAAGACTGAAAGTTTACTTCTGTTCGTGGATAGCAACAAAAATGTTAGTTCATTTATTTATCAGTTAATTTTGATGATGAAAAACGTGTGGTTTAATTATTTCTACCATATTTTAGATGTCTTTTTATTCACATGAATCTTGGCTAACCGCTGTGTACTCAAAGTCTTTTAAATTAGATTTCGACAGGTTATTTTGTTCATAGTGTATTGAACGAAGAGTTATTTTATAAGTCACCGAACAAAATAGGACAAATCGGATGGTTATGTCTCTCTCTCCTGGCCTTTCGGAGGGTTATATCAGTAACTATTCGAAAAGTATTTTATCTTCGGTGAGTTAAGTCTTTTTATGTCCGGATATGATTTTTTATGGTAAGTCTTCGAAATCCCTTTGGTTTCAGATAGTTAAGGTTTTTCTTTCCGAATAGTTAGCTGTTTCTCAATTTTAATATATTTTCGGTTACTTTCTTCTGAAGGACACATGTCAGTCTCTCATCGCTTGACTTAAGTGACTTTTCAGAAGGTTACGATGTAACTATCCGAAAACTCTTAAGAATCGGAGAGTTATCTTTTATAAGTATCCGAAAACAGTTTTAAGCTTCGGATAGTTGAGTTTTCTTTTATTTTCTGACTTAAGTGACTTTTCGGAAGGTTACCTGTGTAACTATTTGAAATGACTTAAGGATCGGAGAGTTATCTTTTATAAGTATCCGAAAACAGTTTTGAGCTTCAGATAGTTGAGTTTTCTATTATTTCTGACTTAAGTGACTTTTCGAAAGGTTGCCTGTGTAACTATCCGAAATGACTTAAGAATTAGAGAGTTATCGTTTATAAGTATCTGAAACATGCCTTCTCTATTGGATAGTTTATTTTTTAATATTTTATAACGTGGTTTCAGAAGGACACGTGTTTCAATTTTAATACATGACTTAAGTGGTCTTTCAGAATGTTAGTTCTATCTATCCGAAATGTTTTTGAGTTTCGGCAGGTTATCTTTCTAAGTCTCCGATTTTCTGAAAGCCTCCGAAGATTTTATTTTTACGGAAACTACAACTATTATTAATTGACTAATCTTTGTGGCAAGATATCTTTTGATTGTAGATCTCAACTTTATTATGATTGAAGGTTGCCGAAAATGTATTCCTACATAAGGAATCTGACCATTTCAGAATTCTTTCCACTTATGCAAATCTCGAAGGAAAAATAAAAAGGATTTTGTAGAAAACCAAAAATACACACATAGAATTTCAACACTCGAAAAGGAGAATTTGTCTGCTCAGCAATTCTGAAAACACTTTGAAGATTTGTCTGCAACAAAGTCCAGAAGATCAACCGCTGCAGATCAATCAAGAATTCTCCTTAGAGCTTCTGTGTCAACTCTTCATAGGAGTTGATCTGGTGTTGTGTGTCATTTTCATTTTGAGTCAGTGACTCCTGAGTTTAAATTGTCTTCTCGTTTACTTGAAAACCTAAACTCACAAGGGTGTTGTGAGTATACCTTCACAAGGTCGGGGCCTTGGTGAAGAGAGTGAAGTGTGATACTTCACTTACTCAAGATTGGGGTCTTGAGTACACAAAGTTGGTGCTTTGTGTGAGGTTTTTGTTTAGCCTTTAAAAACATCTATAAGGTTGTTGCTTAGCCTACAAAAGCAACTTGTGTAAGGTTGTTGCTTAGCCAGCAAAAGCAACTTGTTTAAGGTTTGTGCTTAGCCTTAAAAGCACTTAGTGGAATTCTCAAGGTTGTGGCCTTGAGGAGTGGACTACCCAATTTGGGGAACCACTATAAATCTTTTTGTGTTCTTTACTTTCTACATTGCTAGTCTTAATTCCAAAATCAATTAATCAAGGTTCATTAGTGTCAACTGCTTCCGGAATTTTTAAAAGCAAAATAAACTTGATTAGGACACTATTCACCCCCCTTCTAGTGTGCCATTCGATCCTTTCAAGTGGTATCAGAGCTTGGTTATCTCTGTAATAGATTTAATCAATCTGAGATCAATGGCAGAGGGTCAACATGTACACTGACCTCCACTGTTTGATGGCAATAACTATGGTTTTTGGAAAAATAAAATGACTAACTTTTTGAAATCCATGGATGTGAAGGTATGGAGAGCAGTGGTTCATGGTATACAACTTCCAGATGTTACTGAAGACATGTGGAATGATGAAGATGAGAAGAAAATACAAATGGATGCAAGAGGAATGAATGCACTAACTTGTGCAATCACAGTTGATATATACAACAAGATCTCTGCTTGTTCTACTACACATGAAGCTTGGTGTGCATTAGAAATTACATATGAAGGAACAAATGAGGTGAAGGATACAAAAATAAGTATTCTATTGAGGAAATATGAAATGTTTAAAATGAAAGAGAATGAGAGTATCATTGATCTCATTTCTCGTTTCATTGAGATAATAAATGGACTGAAGAATCTCGAGAAAGAATTTCCCATGAAAGAACAGGTTATCAAAGTATTGAGAAGCCAGAATAAAGACTAGAAAGCTAAGGCTACCTCCCTACAAGATTCAAAGGATATGAGGACTTTCACTCTTGAAGATCTCATTGGCAATCTGTTAGCCTATGAGACTCAACTAAAGGATTGGAAAGAAGAGGAAGGAGAAACCTCAAGGAAAGTTGAAAAGAAAAAGGAACTTGCACTAAAAGCTCAACAACCATCTGAGGAATCTGTTAATGAGTTTCCAGAAGAATTGGCTTGTGTTATCAGAAAATACAGAAAATTCTGGAAGAAAGGAAGAAGTCATGATAAAGGGAAACAATCGGCTACAAAATGCTTCAACTGCAACAAATTTGGGCATTTTCAGAGTCAATGCACATATCAAAAGAAAGATGAAAGAAAGAACTTTGACAAGAAGAAATCTCGTGGAAAACAAAAATTCCATCAGAAAAGATTTAATCAAGGAAAGAAGAAAGCATTCCAAGTTACTTGGGATGATTCTATAGAATCTAAAGTATCTGAAGGTACCAGTACTGAAGGTACACAGATTGAGTCTGAGTTTGAAGAGCTAGCCAATGTCTGTTTTATGGCTAACACCAATGAGGTACATTCTGACTCAAATATAGCTGATGAAATGATTTCTGATAATGATTCTGATGTATCAGATATAAATCAAGATGATTATAATGAATTATTGGAAGAACTGAAAAATGTTAGTTTGGAAAATTCTATGTTAAAAAGGAAATTATCGAATAGTAATAAAACTACTGCAAAGTTAGAAAAGGAAATTTCTGCATTAAAAACTAAAAATTCTACATTAAAGAAAAATAAATTTGTTGCTGATAATTCTGATATGCATGATAAAATTTCTGAACTTGAAAAATATAATTCAGAACTTATTAAAGAACTAAAGGATAGATTTTTAGAAAACAAAAGGCTACAAGATGAATTTGAAAAATTAAATGAAAAACTTAAAAATCGGTGTGTTGAAAATTCTAGTTCTAATACTGATATAAAAAAGTTAGAACAAGAAATTGGTAGACTGGAATTTAAACTAGGAGCATTTACTAAAGGAGATAAGAAAGTGACAAATATTATTAATAGTTATAAAGTCTTTGGTGATAGAACTGGAATAGGTTTCAACTATGAACCACCAAAAACAATGCTTTTGTTAACTTTTCAAACAGTTATAAAATGGATTACGGAAATGGCTATTTGAAAACAATTAATAAAGAGAAAGTTATCTATGTGTTAAAAAGAAATATTGTTAATCGAACTAACACATGGATTTCAAAACAAAATAGATTTCAAATATTTTCCATTGACAAAAATGGACCCAAGAAAATATGGGTACCAAAGGATGTGATTATGACTGTCCTTGCAGGTCAAAACTAAAAGATCACGATGGGTGATGGACAATGGTGCTTCAAAGCATATGACTGGAGATAAATCTGTCCTAAAAGACTTGAAGATGATGAATGGAGGAAATGTTAGATTTGGCAATGATCAAAAAGGTAAGATTATTGGTATCGGATCTGTCTATGTAAATGATAAAATGGTTATAGATAATGTCTTACTAGTTGAAAATTTAGAGCATAATTTAATTAGTATTACTCAGTTAGAAGATAAAGGTTATATGGTTTTGTTTAAATCTAAGAAATACCTTGTTATTGATGAAAACTCTAATGAAGTTAAATTTACTGCTCATAGAAGAAATGATGTATGTTTTCTTAATTTACTTGATGATGTTTCTTCAACTGATTCCTGTTTAATTGCAAATAATTTAGACAATGCATGGTTATGTGTTTAGAATGAAAAAGTGCATATTATTAACAGTTAAATGATGGTTAATTGCATAATATTTAGCTTATCATATGAGAATTAAGCCATTATGTTATAATTGCACTGTTATATGCTTTAATTGAAGAATCTGCTTAATTTGGGGGAATTAATGTTAATTTAGTACATTTCTGAACTATCGGTAAGTTGCAGGCTGTGAAATTCTTTAGTATCCAAATTTTCTGTTATTTCGGAGAGTTATATTGCATGTACCAGACAGTTATGTTTTAAATGCTAAAAGAATATTTAGGTAAACAATAACAACTCGTTGAGTTACAGGTTTAAAGGTATAAAAAGATCACATGAGAACTCGTTAAGTTAGCGAGTAAAAACCTTAAGTTATATATCTGAACTCGTTAAGTTAGCATAATTGTACGCGTTTAGTTACATGAATACACACTAAGGTAACGCGTTATGTTAGCGGCTTATTTCTTTATTGCACGTATTTTATAGTTAAATCTATTTTCTAAAATGCCACTGTAGCGGTTGCAGGAACAAACAGTTGGAAGAGAAAAACCATGTTTGCGCGTATCGCGCAGGGAAAGAAATCATCACCATTGATACGAATGAAGGAAATCCAACCGACCATTTAAGTAGTAGTTACTATTGAAGAAATATAAAAGAAAAGAAGAAAAAAAAGAAAGGGGTGATCGATGGGCGGACAGTGTGTGTAGAGGAGGATGAGCGTCGCAATTCTCCGAAGTTCCACACCAACAATCATCATCACCACAACCATCATCACCACCATAATCACCAACCATCGGAGGTCTGTGAGGATACTTGCCTGATGTCGGGTCAATTCCGAGCCAAACACAGTGCCTGACAACCACTATGAGGAGTGATCGCGTCGCGGGAAGGGAAGCCATTTTCACTAAGCGCTGACTCATATTTCAAGAGATCGTAAAGCTTTTAGCCTTGGCTTCGGGTTGATGCCTGTATGCTGAAGAGGAGATCATCTTGCAATTCTGGACTCGCGATTCTATAGGGAGAGGAGACAGAATTGTAAGTGGTTTAATTTTCAGTGGTGTAATCGCGTTTCAAGTAGTGTCAGAAGTATTTACTGTCAAGTGAGATTACTTTACATTTCAACTTTCGCCCATTTCCATGTTCACATCAAAACAAAAATACCAAAAACAATTTATCTTTGTTTGTATGTTGTATTTGAGTGTTGTATTGTTTGTGTTGTATCGTGATTAATGTTATCTGTATCAGTTTTGTGATTGTTTTATGTTAGTTTTAATTTTACAGTTTATTGAAATTGGTTCGTACAAAAGACTTAAAGGTTTTAATGGTTACTATTTGAATCATCTGAATGTTAGTATTGCTTAATGATAAATCCAATGTTAACTAGCATTAAAAAGCTTAATTGATGTTATTTACAATCTGTGGAATCGCCCAATGGTTAGCCGAATTCCTCTGTAAATAGCAATATTATAAAGAAGAGACAGGCTCGTGGAGTTAACTTAAGTCCACGAGGATAGTCCGTTGAGTTAGCCATAACTCAACGAACTTTGTCCGTTGAGTTAACTGTAATTCAACGTCCGTTGAGTTAACTGTAATTCAACGGAGTGCTTATTGAATATAAATTTGAATTGTTAACAATCAAACAGTTCTTAAATTCGTTAGCAATTCCCTATGGGATCGACCTGTACTTGCACACTGATACAATAGACACTATGCACTTGTAGTTAAAGTACAAATTGGAATTAATATCTAAATTATATTAAAGGTTGTTTGTTTACTTCTAAAAGAAAGAATAGGCATAAAGATAAATTAACTAAGTAAAAACAGAAGTAACAAATCCAAGTTTTTCTAGTGTAGTGTTGGGAAAACCAAACAAGTTTTATGGCGTCGTTGCCGGGGAATTGAATTGAATTAAATAGATATAAGCAATTGTTAGAGCTGTTTCGTTTTAATAGTTAGAGTTGTGTGTTTTCTTTTGTAATTGAGAATATGGCATATGCTTATGCTCAAAGATTTCTGAAACCTGTAATTAGCATATGTGAATTTTGCAATTCTGAAGGACATGACATTTCTGATTGTTTGAAATTGAGACGTCTACAGATTGTTAGATCCCATGAACAACAAATGAATTATCCTCAATATAATAGAGCCGAGTATGAGAATCCTATAGTTTACCCAACTGATGGTTAGTATAGAATGTGTAATATGATGAGAAACACTGAAGTTTGGGATAGCTATGACAGACTGGAGCATAGTATAGAGCAAAATCTGGACAAACTGGAATACTTTGTGTGTCAACAACAAGAAGTCAACCAATTAAACTATAAGGAATCATATTCAGAACCTAAACAGGATATAATTTACAAAACTGAAAAAGCCATAAAGAAAATTGATCAAAAATTGAATGCAATGAAATTAGATGATCTGGAAACAAAATTAAAAGCATTAGACGAAAATGCAATGAAAATACAAGTTATGCAACGAGACAATGAGAATTATATTGTTATAAACCTGCATAATTTGCAAAATATACAGCAAACAGAAAACACTAATGTAAGAGAATTTAAAGAATGCACTTTAAAACTAAAAACAATTGAAGATCATAATCACGAAAATGATATGCAAAAACATCATGAAAATAATGAAAATCTGGAAGATGTATGTGTAACATTAAGATCTGGAACTGATATACCACCAAGAACTCAAAATGAAAATGATATGAAGGTGGACAAGAGTAAAAATCAAAATGATAATGAAAATGTAATAGCTGAAAATCTAGAAATCACTGAAGAACAATCTGAATCTGCGATTGAAGCTAAAAGTGATCAAACAAATCAACTGAAAGAAAAAGAGTCTTTGAAATCAAAATCTTTAGCACCCTATCCTAAAAGATTACAACAAACAATTCCTGAAAGATAAGAGAAAATCAGAGAAATTTTTGAAAAAGTACAAGTTAACATTCCTTTGTTAGATCTATTGCAGAATATGCCACCTTGTGTTAAATTTCTGAAGGATTGGTGTACTACGAAAAGAGAGCGAAAAGTTCTTAGAAAGGTCTTTTTAGCTGAGCAAAGTAGTTCCCTATTTCTGCCACAAATTCCTAAAAAGTTATCTGATCCTGGAATCCCTGTTATATCATGCACCATAGGAAATACCATTCTAGAAAGAACCTTAATAGACTTAGGTGCAGGTATAAATGTTATGCCAAGTGATATATTTGCATCCTTAGGATTAGAAGGCTTAACTCCTACTAGTACAGTTATTCAATTAGCTGATAGAAGTATAAGATACCCTAGAGGAAAAATAGAGGATGTCTTAAGTAAAATCAAGAATTTTATATATCCTATTGATATTGTAATTTTGGATTCCCAACAAATTAAGCATAAAAATAGTGATACATCTTTAATTTTGGGAAGGCCATTTTTAGCAACATCAGGGGTTGTTATAAATTGTAAAACTGGAGTAATGAAGTTAGCATATGGTAATGAGGATACTCAATTAAATATTTTCAAACCAGAAAGGTTTGAGGAGTTAGAAATGTCCTTACATACCATAGACTTTTTAGAGGATGAAGGAGATATGTTAGATGATGTGATTCATCACAAGAAGAATTAAATAGGCAAATCAATTCTGAAACTTTAAAAGAAAGTGAAAGCATAAATATAGAAGGAGATCAGGAAGAATTAATTTAAAAAATGATGATGTTCAATTAGGAGCTCTAGCTTCTGATGGGCAGCATTTAGAATTAAAACCTTTACCTCCTGAATTAACCTATATATTTCTGGAAGATAAATGGACTTGTCCAATCATTATTGCTTCAGATTTAAAAGAGGATCAAATAGCTAAATTAAAAGATGTAGTAAAAAGTTATAAAGAAGCAATAGGATGGACTATGACTGATATAAAAGGGTTAAGTTCAACTTTATGCTGTCACCACATATATTTAGAAGAGAATGCTAAATCTGTTAGAATTCCTGAGAGGAGATTAAATCCAAACCTTAAAGAAGTAGTCAGGAAGGAAATAGTTAAATGGTTAGATAATGATATCATTTATCCGATTTCTGATAGCTTGTGGGTTAGTCCAATCCATGTAGTTCCCAAGAAATCAAGATTAACAGTTATTAGGAATGAAAGTCAAGACTTGATAGAATTCAATCAAGCTGGAGAGTATGTATAGACTATAGAAAGCTGAATGCTGTGACTAGGAAAGATCATTTTCCCTTACCTTTTATAGATCAAATGTTGGAAAGATTAGCAGGGCAAGAATATTTTTGTTTCCTAGATAGGTATTCAGGGTATAATCAAATTCCAGTAGCATTAGAAGATCAAGAGAAAACAACTTTCACCTGTCCTAATGGAACTTATGCTTTTAAGAGAATGCCATTCGGATTATGTAATGCGCCAGCTACCTTTCAAAGGTATGTGCAGGGCATATTTACTGGAATGACTGAAGATTTTTTAGAAATATTTATGGATGATTTTACTGTATATGGCAACTCATATGAAGTGTGTTTAAGCAATTTAGACCAAATATTAAAACGCTGTGTGGAAAAAAAATTTGGTTTTAAATTGGGAAAAATGTCACTTCGTGGTTAAACAAGGAATAGTCTTAGGGCATGTTGTTTCTAAAAAAGGGTTGGAAGTAGATAAAGCTAAAATAGAAGTAATTTCTAATCTACCAGAACCTAAATCAGTAAAAGATATTAGATCATTTCTAGGACATGCTGGTTTTTATAGAAGATTTATTAAAGACTTTAGCAAGATAGCTAGACCTTTAACTAATCTATTAAAAGACGTTCCATTTAACTTTGATAAAAATTGCAAGGAAGCATTTTTAAGACTTATGACTAGCTTAATTTCAACTCCTATAATTCAAGCACCTAATTGGAACCATCCATTTGAATTAATGTGCGATGCTTCTGATTTTGCTATAGGAGCAGTGTTAGGATAGAAGATAGAAAAATCTCCTAGAGTGATTCATTATGCAAGCAAAACCTTAAATGATGCTCAAGTTAATTACACAACTATTGAAAAAGAATTATTAGTTGTTGTGTTTGCTTTAGAAAAGTTTAGATCATATCTGATTGGAGCTAAAGTAATAGTATACACGGATCATTCAACTCTAAAACCTCTAATAAAGAAAAAAGAAACTTAACCTAGATTGATCCGATGGATATTATTATTGCAAGAATTTGATTTAGAAATTAAAGATAAAAAAGGTTGTGAGAATGTAGTAGCAGATCATTTATCAAGATTACAAATAGAAAAATCAAATATTGAAATTAAGGATAATTTTCCTGATGAACAATTAATGACCATCAACACAATGCCTTGGTATGCAGACATAGTTAATTACTTAGTTACTGGTTTAACACCTAAGGATTGGAATAGACAGGATAAGAAATTGTTTTTCTCAAGAGTAAAATATTACTATTGGGAAGACCCATACTTATTTAAGAAATGTCTTGATCTGGTTTTAAGGAGGTGTGTTTCAGAAACTGAATATTTGAGCATATTGTCTTTCTGTCATGACCAAGCTTGTGGAAGACATTTTGGTTCAGGGAAAAGTACTGCAAAAATTCTGCAATGTGGGTTTTATTGGCCAACACTATTCAAAGATGCTCATAAATATTGCTTAAGTTGTTTAAGATGTCAACAAATAGGAAGAATATTAAAGAGGAATATGATGCCTCTTAATCCTATTGTTGAGGTTGAAATCTTTGATGTGTGGGGAATAGATTTTATGGGTCCATTTCCTATCTCTAATCAATTTAATTACATATTGTTGGGGGTGGATTATGTATCTAAATGGATAGAAGCTATTCCTACAAAAACTAATGATAACAAAGTGGTAATACAATTTATAAGAACAAATATATTTGCTAGATTTGGAATACCTAAAGCTATTATCAGTGATAGAGGAACTCATTTCTGTAATAGAAGTTTTGAAGCCTTAATGAAGAATTATGGAGTAAACCACAAAATTGCAACATCATATCATCTGCAAACAAGTGGACAAGTAGAAAGTGCAAACAAACAAATTAAATTAATCTTGGAAAAAGTAGTAAATCCTACTAGAACAGATTGGGCTAATAGATTGATAGATGCACTTTGGGCTTATAGAACTGCTTATAAAACGAGCTTAGGTATGTCACCTTTTAGGCTAGTATATGGAAGAAGTTGTCATTTACCTGCTGAAATAGAACATAAAGCTTATTGGGCATTAAAAACTCTAAACACTAATTTAAATCAAGCTGCTGAAAATAGGAAAATGCAACTAATTGAATTAGAAGAATTTAGAAATGAAGCTTATTCAAAGACTGTAAGAGAAAAAGAGAAAATTAAATTCTAGCATGATAGAAAAATTATTCCTAAAAGCTTTGAAATAGGACAAGAAGTATATCTTTATATGGCTAGACTCCATAACCATCTAGGAAAATTAAGATCTAGATGGGCAAGACCTTACATAGTTCGAAATATTTATCCTTATGGAGGTATTGAAATTGAAAATCCTAAAAATCAGAATATATTTAAAGTAAATGGACAAAGACTAAAACCTATTCTAAAAACACCAAAAAGCTCCTTTGGAATTATAGAAGAAGTCAAAGTAGAGGACTACTCGAGCTTTACTTAGTAAGAAATCAGTTTTTATGTTTATATATATATATATATATATATATATATATATATATATATATATAAATTTAAAAATATATATAAAACATAAAAATCGTTGCGGTTCAACTGATTGGATCCATCGATATGATCGAAACATAAAAAAATATGTATATTAATTTTCAAAAAAAATGTTGGTTTTACTGAAACATAGTATCGGTTCAACCGAAAGAAAAATAAAAAAAATAAAAAAATAAATTTTTTTTAGGTTTAACCGAAACATAGTATTGATTAAATCAGTAAAAAAAACAGAAAAACTATTATCTATAGTATTTTTATTATTATATCTGTTTGTACGAGGAGTCCGTTGAATTATGCTTAACTCAATGAGCTTACTCCGTTGAGTCTTGAGTTAGTCAACGAGCTTATTCCGTTGAGTTAACTGTAACTCAATGGAGTACTGTAGCTAAGACTGCAGATAAAATAGTAATAGTTGGTTCGAGAAATGACCCGATTACCAGCCTAAACTTAGAGCTTATTTAAACTAAAACCTAGGGTTTTGGGGGCATTATCCGGCAAATCATTTAGAATCTAGAATAGTAGAAATCAGAGCAATTCCGTGCTGTTGTGTAACTCCACGATGAGGAAGATGACACCTGAATTCTGGGAAGATGCTGTTGATACATCAGAATTTCTGAAGGAATCAGAAGAGTGGCACATGCAGCAGAAGATCAGAAATACGACAAGATAGAAAGAGCTACAGAAGGTAGAATTAGAACTTTTCAAGTTTAGAAGAGATTTAGTAGATATGGGTATACAAATACCTCAAATAATGGAAACACGAATCAGAATAGCAACAGAAATAGCTGTAAGCAAGGAAAGACAAATAAGGCCAAGTAATGAAGTTGCCCTAGAATTAATCTAGCGTAAGTCCCGGCTCTGGTTCAAAAGACGAATCTGTAGACAAGCTAAATGGGCGATCTGGGAGCAAGAAAGGAAAGAAAATGAAGAGGCAACTAAAGAACAGGAGGAACCAACTGTTGAAAGACCTATTCCTGAGGAGCAGTAGTCTGGACCTTCAGTTCCACCATTTAAGCCATTGGCACGAGCAGAAATGATGGGGCCTTCGACTGAAGAAGAAATAAGAGAATTTGCAGAACTGGTTCATGTTGGAAAAAACCAAGGAGAATCAGAAGATTTGGCAGTGGCTAAAGCACACCTGGTGTTTGATGCACTATACAAAAAGAGGGTTGTAGAAAAGTTGAAAGCCCAATATAAAATTAAAGTGGAACAACATCAAGAAGCTACTGCCAGAACTGCTGTTAGATATGCTGCAAAAGAAGTTGAACCTGGTCCTTCGAGACCAGCAATTATTGGAAGAATTAAATAGGAAGAGCTAGTACCTGTGGCTCGAAGGCCTGCAGAGCCTATTTTTGTAGATTTAATTTCAGAAGATGAAGAGGAAGAACAGGCACAACTAATTAGAAAAAAGAAAGGAAAAGAAAAAGTGCCTGAATATGAAGAAATTAAATCTGAAGTACCAATTTTTATAGGGCCTGTGAAGCAGATTTTTATTAACCTGCTATCCGAATCTGAGGAGCAGCAGGAGCAAAGAAAAGAAAAAAATCAGGCTAAAATTAGTTTGCAGCCTGTACAAGAAGAAACAAAAATTAGGGTAGAAACTGAATTGCCCGTGACTCCATCCCAATCTGTTACAGAATTAGAAAGAATAGTAACAGAACAGATTGGTAGTCAGGAGGAAGAAGAAAGAGCAGAAAATGAAGAGGCTGAAAGAAGCCATTTGGACAAAAATAATTTCACAGATTCCACTGAAGAGCAAGAAACTCTTCAGCAAATTATGGAAAGAATTCAAGATAGAGTGGAGAGTTCTGCCGGCTCACCACCACAGACAGAAGCAAAAGCAAAAATTCAGGAATCTGAAGAGAATGTCCAAATGCAGCCTATGCTAGAGGAAGAACAAGTACAAACCCCTCTAGAGCAACAAAGTCACCTTCTTGACCCGACTAAAACAACAATTTTGAATGAAGTACATTTTTGTAGTTAGGAAGCTTATACCAAATACCAAGAAATAAGGGGTTACGATATTATTTACAGTAGACCAGTAAATTGGGATGGAATGCAAGAAATCAAAGATCTATTTGAATTCCAAGGTCTATTGCAATTTATATCTCAAGAAAGAGGGCATGCAGTATATGAAAATTTAGTGCCCTATTTCTATGCAAATTTGAGAGAAAGAGAAGGAGGATTAATTTCAAACGGGGAGGAAGCTGATGTATAGATAACACCAGAGCTTCTCCACAACATATTTGGTTTAAAGAATGAAGGAACAAAAATTTTGGAAGATACAACTACAGTTGAATGGACTGAGCAGCAAATTAAGGATTGTTTAGTTATCAATCCTGGTGTGCCATTATTAAACAGATTGAAGCATTTAAATGGTAAAGCACACATGGTAGCTAACATTCTGATTAAGAATGTCTATCAACGACAGGGCCATGACATAGAATTAAGTCAATTTGTCAAATGGGCCACGTATGCAGTTGTAAATAAGATCCAAATAAATTGCTCTGCAGTTTTTATCTCCAAGCTGAAAATAGTGAAGAAGAAATTATTTTATGGAGATTTGATTCCACTGCTGATGGTGGATTGTATTGATTTCACTAAATGGACATCAAAAAGGATCAGATCTAGAACCATTTCAATGAAAGAATACAGAAATTTTGTAGCTGCAGAATTAGCTGTACCTTCTGGAGAAATTGTAGGAGCAGTAGAGAGGATAAATCAATTAGAGCATCAATTAGAAAAACTCCAAAAGGAAGTAGATGAACTTAGGCATAAAGATTAAATTGTATTGTTCGTCTACTTGTGTAAAATTGTATGGTGTACTTGTAATGTAATTGATTCATATTAATGAATATAATTTTTCAGATGCAATTTTCATACGTGTTTGGATGTGAAATGAATGGAATTTATTGAATATTATGTAATTTGTGGAACTTTATGAATGAATACGTAACAGATTTACAATTTGCTGAATGACAGGATAACTGCTTAAAAATTTCTACATGTTATAAGCTAAAATGTAAATTCTACATAACATAAAATGACCTGCAAGTTAAATCTTTATATAATGTTCAAATTTAAATGTATTTTAATCAAAATGAGGCATTAATGACATAGATTTAACTTTATTACAGTTAGCAGAATGACAGAGCAAATAAAAAAAAAATAGAATAGAAACACTTACGAGAGTGAAGCTTAGAAGTTGCCAAGTGTTAACTCAATGAAGTAAGTCCGTTGAGTTAACTGTAACTCCACGAGGTCAGTAATATAATATAAGGTCACTCCGTTGAGTTATCTGTAACTCAACGAAGTTAGTCCGTGGAGTTAGCAACAGTAACCGACTGTGTTCCGTTGAGTAATCTGTAACTCAACGAGGTTAGTTCGTGGATTAAGCAGAACGGTTATTCTTCTAACCACGAACGAAACTTCGTCGGTTTAGCGGTTATCTAAATTTGAAATTAGTAGTGGTACACGTACCCATAAAAATAGGAACCACGATGCACGTTGCAAGACACGTTCTTGCAATGAGATTTATTCACTTTATGGATGCGCAGTATATATATGAAACAAAATGTTATTTACGAGTTACCAGCACTTTTAAAAGAAAGGAGAAAGCGTTGGAGGAACTAGAAGGAGAAGCAACTGATTCAACTTCATCCGACAATAAATATTTATAGAATGGAAAGCTTTAGACTAGTATGTAATCAATATTCTACTATTTATTTATGAGCACATGGACTCGTTCTCCTAGCACTAAACGATTAGTAAGAACACCTACCCAGGAATTTTCATTGCAAAGGAGTACTGAAAAATTTTCTAAACTGAACTTTAACGAAATTCTTTAGGGTGTAGCTAACCTTTCTTTAAAAGAGAACGTAGAGATGGCTGCTCCAGTAGAAAAACCATTAGGAGAAATTCTATATCCTGAATTAATTGATGAACCTTCATGTATTCGATTGCCAATCTTTGAGGGAGATAGGTTTGAACTGAAATCTAATTACATTAGTCAATTGCCACATTTTCATGGATTAGAAAGAGAGGATGCCTATTATTTCCTTATAGAATTTAACGAAGTTTGTTAAATGATGAAAATGTCGAACATGAGTATAGATGCTATTAAACTTAGATATATCCCTTTTTCTTTAAAAGATACAGCTAAGAGATGGTTATATACTCTATCGCTTGATTCAATTTCTACATGGACTGAATTTTGCTTTGTTTTTTTGGAAAAATATTATCCGACACATCAAACGATTAAAAAGAAGAAAGAAATATTAATGTGTAGCCAAAAACAGGGTGAATCATTCTGGAAATATTTTGAAAGATTTAAAGATTTACTGACTCAATGTCCACATCATGCAATGAGTAAAGCACAATTAATAGGTATAATTTATGAAGGCATAGATGTTTTAACGAAATCTTTATTAGAATCTACTTGTCAAAATGGATTTTTAAAATTATGTAGTGAATAAGCATGGGCATATTTAGAAAATTTTGCAAAAAGAACTGCATAGTGGGAAAATTCGGTTGAAGCTATTGCAGATAAAAGAATATTACCAAGAGGAATGCATGAAATAGATTCCAATACTATGCTGGAGGTGAAATTAAATGAATTAACAAACAAAATAGAAGAATTATCTTTAAATCAAAAGCTAGCAGAAAAGAATACAAACATAAATGACTTAGATATTATTTATGTTAGAAACCAGAGAGATAACTTGGGAAATTCTTATAATCCTAATTGGAGAAATCACCCGAATTTATCTTGGAGAAACAACAATTTCCAAGGAGGAGAAAATATAAATGAGAAGAACATAAGTTATGAAGTATTAATTGAACAAGGAGCTAGAATAGAGAAATTAGAAAAGATAATCCAACAAGTAAACAATCATCTAGAATTTATATTTGGAAATGCTGCAATTCAAAATCAGAATAGAAATATATCACTTAGACAGAAGGAACCAATGGAAGTTAGACCTATTGGAGGATTGCCAATACAAGCTATACCTAATCCTGTCAATAGAACGGTTAATGAAATTGATACCTCTTCTAGGAGGGCAGCTGAATGAAGCAGCATATCTGAAGTAACTATCTGTATGTATATATGTTTTATTTTTAGTTAATAGTATCGTAGAGTTAATTTTTAACTCAACGAACTTAGTCCGTTGAGTTATGCCTTAACTCCACGAAGGTGTGCAGTAGTTATGTTAATTTTTGTCCCTGCTAAATTTTTGTTTGTGTTATATAGAATCGACAAATGGAATTGATGCAATTACCGTTGAATGCACTAAGAGAAGTATTAAGTAACTTGTCAGCTAAAGATCTGTGTAGGCTGTGTTGTGTATCACAGGAAATTAAAGACTGTATTGAAGAAAAATATTTTCAGGGACTACAAGCTACAAAAATGACTAAGATTAAAGATGGATTCATATGGAGGTCATTTAATCGTAGTTCAAATACCCATGAATATCTGGCTATGGAAGAAACTACTGGAATTCCACCCAATGCATTAGAAGGAATAAATCATATTATGGGGATAGATGAAGGATTAATCATATACAAGACGAGACCAAGGTATGCAAGTTTAATATTACCTGATATTTTGATACGAAATCCTATAATAGGAGAAGAATGGAATATAAGAAGACCTAATATATTTGAAGCACCAACTAAAAATTGTGGGTCAGCTTTAATATTTTCTAATAAAAGTTCTGCAATTCCTAAAAAATTATATTATTGGAGACCTACAGGAAATTGGGGTAAAGATTTACGCTTAAGTGTGTATAATTTTCTGAACAGATCTTGGAATGAAAACATTATAATATATCTAGGACAGAAATCATTAATTAACCAAACACATGTCATACTTGATGGATATATCTATTTAGTCACGGAGATATCATTAGCATATAGATCTGATTTATACATAGTGAGCATAGACAGTTATGATGATTATATAGAAATTTTACCTGTACTGAGTGAAATAGCTAAACCACCATCTGCAGAATTTAATGAAATTCAAATAGGAATGTGGTATAATGAAGAAGATGATCCTACTTTATGTCTGATAAGATGGTGGGATGAACTGATGAAATTTCAAATATGGATTATGGAAGACATGAATGAATGGAAGTGGGAAGAGGAGTATATTGAAATAGATGTAGAAATAGAAACTGCTACATTACCTTGGAACCAAAAAGGATCCCTTTCTGCATTACATATCATTAATGGTAATACACTCGTATTTGGAATTTATAATATATTGCATGTTTACAAATTAAGAAGGAACAAGAACTGCATTAAAATAGAATTAATAGCAAGAAGAACTATGCCTAAAAAGTTTGCTTGGACTGATACATTTATTCCATTTGTTTCTACTTTTCAATCATGTTCTTAAGCTATGATTTTGTGTGTTTAACGTTGTGTATTCTGCATTTATTTTTAGAAAGAAAAAAAAAAGGAATTTTGAAGTTTTCATGTTCATTTTATAAAAAAAAAACAAACAAAACAAAATATCAATCCAGTTTGTTGGTATCTGTTCTGGGAAACCAACTGGCTTGTGTGTGAGCCACCAAAGGCATAGGAGTCTGGGTTCCACACAAGACACTGATTTATTAATATCTGTTAAATGTTATTTTGTTTTATATTTTGTGTTTATCTGGGAATGAAAAGTTTTTCAGAATCAAAAATCAGAATATGCAGAAGGAGATACAAATGGAACAAGGTATGTAACCAATTACTTATCCTGAATTTTAAATCAAACAAAACTTTATTCATGCCTGCTACAATTACTGTATTTATTGTCAAATCTTTTACATTGAGGACAATGCAAAATGTAGGTATGGGGGGGAGGTAATTAAAGTAACAGCCATGTAAGTTTGTTAATTAAAGGAATTAAAATGGTACTGCAAAGTTTTGAGGAAATTGAAAATTTTTATGAACTTGCTGTAACTATCCAATAATTGAGACTGTAAAATTTTTATAAACTGCTTAAATGTTATATTTAGAAGGCTATAGAAGATGCTATAGAATTTATTATTTATGTAAATCTAGATATAGTATCTTATGTTTTTTTTCTGAATTTCATGAGTTTAACAGTTTCACGATTTTAAAATGAAATCCGAATACTTAATGCTTAATCAGAAAATTATCTGAAGTCCTGAAGGAGCTGAGATGTGAATTCTAGATTAAATGAAACACATATGATGAAAGATACATTTACTTTGACTGATTGAACTTGTAGAATGATTTATGTGTAGATCTTATTAAACTACAGATAAAGTATGAGCTTATTGTTATGGATTCATATTTTTAGTAAATGATAGAAGCATGATTATATGAGATTGGTGTTTTACTACATCTGTATTAATGAAATACGTGCATATACAGTATGTGATTAATGCTTTGTTTCGTGTGTGCATTTTATTATTATTTTTTTTTTAAAAAAAAAGAAGAAAAATTATTGAGAGTTTATTGACTTGTTTGATCACGAGCCTTTTGTACTTGAGCAGATAGGTATGTAAGGATTGTTGACCTGAAAAAGGACTCTTGAAATCTGGCAACCTAAGATCCTGATCAGATTTGGGATTGTTGACTGAAAGCTTGTTACATGGGTACATTAGAAAGCTCTTGTATGATTCAAGCTTGTCAAATTAACTTTTAAAGAAAAAAAACATATACTGTTCTGAAAAGATACAAGTGTTTTGTGAAATACAGATATCTTATGAATCGAGTATATTTTCTATTATCTAGAATTGCTGAAATATGAATCTGGAATTGACTTTTGAAGTTGTTTAATGGAAATACAATTCTTTATTCTACTTGTCTTAATAAGATTGAATTGGATTGTATTGTGATTCGTATGTTGTTGAAATTTCTTCTAGAAATCTTGTTGGAAAATTCAAGATGACAGATGATGAAAAGAAGAACAAACGATAATATAATTAACACCTATATGAAGATGATATACTTTGTATGTAATTTACATATATTCTAAATATCTTTGCAGGTTGATTACTAAAACATACAGAATATATTTTTATGCTAAACAGAAGAAAAAAACAAAAGGGGAAGAATTAATTCTAGCACTTTTAAAAACCAATTAATTAGATCTTAGTTTGCTAAGGGACTAGCAAAAATTAGGTATGGGGGAAGTGTTTAGAATGAAAAAGTGCATATTATTAACAGTTAAATGATGGTTAATTGCATAATATTTAGCTTATCATATGAGAATTAAGCCATTATGTTATAATTGCATTGTTATATGCTTTAATTGAAGAATCTGCTTAATTTGGGGGAATTAATGTTAATTTAGTACATTTCTAAACTGTCGGTAAGTTGTAAGCTGTGAAATTCTTTAGTATACGAATTTTCTGTTATTTCAGAGAGTTATATTGCATGTACCGGATAGTTATGTTTTAAATGCTAAAAGAATATTTAGGTAAACAATAACAACTCGTTGAGTTACATGTTTAAAGGTATAAAAAGATCACGTGAGAACTCGTTGAGTTAGCGAGTAAAAACCTTAAGTTATATATCTGAACTCGTTAAGTTAGCATAACTGTACACGTTTAGTTACATGAATACACACTAAGGTAATGCGTTATGTTAGCGGCTTATTTCTTTATTGCACGTATTTTATAGTTAAATCTATTTTCTAAAATGCCATTGTAGCAGTTGCAGGAACAAACAGTTGGAAGAGAAAAACCACGTTTGCAAGTATCGCGCAGGGAAAGAAATCATCGTCGTTGATATGAATGAAGGAAATCCAACCAACCATTTAAGCAGAAGCAGTTACTATTGAAGAAATATAAAAGAAAAGAAAAAAAAGAAAGGGGTGATTGATGGGCAGACAGTGTGTGTAGAGGAGGATGAGCGTCGCAATTCTTCGAAGTTCCACACCAACAATCATCATCACCACAACCATCATCACCACCATAATCACCAACCATCGGAGGTCTGTGAGGATACTTGCCTGATGTCGGGTCGATTCCGAGCCAAACACAGTGCCTGACAACCATTGTGAGGAGTGATCGCGTCGTGGGAAGGGAAGCCATTTTCACCAAGCGCCGACTCATATTTCAGGAGATTGTAAAGCTTTTAGCCTTGGCTTCGGGTTGATGCCTGTATGCTGAAGAGGAGATCATCTTGCAATTCTAGACTCGTGATTCTATAGGGAGAGGAGACAGAATTGTAAGTGGTTTAATTTTCAGTGGTGTAGTCGCATTGCAAGTAGTGTCGGAAGTATTTACTGTCAAGTGAGATTACTTTACATTTCACCTTTCACCCATTTCCATGTTCACATCAAAACAAAAATACCAAAAACAATTTATCTTTGTTTGTATGTTGTATTTGAGTGTTGTATCGTGATTAATGTTATCTGTATCAGTTTTGTGATTGTTTTATGTTAGTTTTAATTTTACAGTTTACTGAAATTGGTTTGTACAAAAGACTTAAAGATTTTAATGGTTACTATTTGAATCATCTGAATGTTAGTATTGCTTAATGATAAATCCAATGTTAACTAGCATTAAAAAGTTTAATTGATGTTATTTACAATCTGTGGAATTGCCCAATGGTTGGCCGAATTCCTCTGTAAATAGCAATATTATAAAGAAGAGACAGGCTCGTGGAGTTAACTTAAGTCCACGAGGATAGTCCGTTGAGTTAGCCATAACTCAACGAACTTTGTCCGTTGAGTTAACTGTAATTCAACGGAGTGCTTATTGAATATAAATTTGAATTGTTAACAATCAAATAGTTCTTAAATTCGTCAGCAATTCCTTGTGGGATCGACCTGCACTTGCACACTGATACAATAGACACTGTGCACTTGTAGTTAAAGTACAAATTGGAATTAATATCTAAATTGTATTAAAGGTTGTTTGTTTACTTCTAAAAGAAAGAATAGGCATAAAGATAAATTAACTAAGTAAAAACAAAAGTAACAAATCCAAGTTTTTCTAGTGTAGTGCTGGGAAAACCAAACATTATGGCATCGTAGACTAGGTCATATTCATATGAAGCAGCTAGATAAGTTAGCTAAGAAGAACCTAGTAGATGGTTTACCAAATTTGAAATTTAAAAAGGATAAAATTTGTGATGAATGTGAATTGGGAAAACAGAAGAAGAGTTCTTTTAAATCCGGAAAGCAAATTATATCAAGAAGAATATTGGAATTAATTCACGTGGATTTATTTGGCCCTACTAGAACAAAAAGTTTAGGTGGTAAGAGATATGTATTTGTTCTAGTCGATGATTTTTCAAGATATACTTGGGTAATATTTCTTAGACATAAAAGTGAAGTGTTTGAGGAGTTTAAAATTTTTCTGAATATGGTTCAAAATGAAAAGCAATTGAAAGTTCAGAAAATTAAGAGTGATCATGGAGGGAAATTTGAAAATGAAAATATGGAAAAACTTTGCAAAGATCTAGGAATAGAACATAGATTTGCCTTTCCTAGAGCCCCTTCTCAGAATGGAGTTGTAGAGAGAAAGAATAGATCTCTTCAAGAAATGGCTAGAACTATGTTGAATGAAAACAAGGTTGCTTATTATTTTTGGGTTGAGGCAGTTAGTACTGCATGTTATATTTTAAATAGAGTAACTGTAAGAAGAGATTTGAATAAGACTCCTTTTGAGCTATGGATGGGAAGAATTCCTAAAGTACATTATTTTAAAGCTTTTGGATCTAAATGTTTTATTCTGAATACAAAAGAGAATAAAGATAAATTTGAAGCAAAATCTGATGAAGGTATATTTTTGGGATATTCTTCAAGAAGTAAAGCATATAGAATTTATAACAAAAATTCTTTGGGTGTTGAAGAATTTATGCATGTAAATTTTGATGAAGAGCCAAGTAATGTTTCAAAAGAAATTGTTGATAATTAAGATTATGATTGTGATGAATCAAATATTGGAGGATCTAGTACCATGGGTCAAGAAAGAAATGATAATCCTTTGACTCATAAATTTTTGCCTCAACACCCTAAGGAGTTTATTATTGGTGATATTTCTAAAGGTGTGCAAACAAGATCTAGGATTAATGTTTCCGGGTGTTATGCATTTCTATCTGTAATAGAACCTAAAAACATTATTGAGGCATTAAATGATGAATTTTGGATTAGTGCCATGCAGGAAGAACTTAATCAATTTAGAAGAAATGAAGTTTGGGACTTAGTTCCTAAACCTCTAGATCATTCAATTATTAGCACTAAATGGATATTTAAGAATAAGTCTGATGAATCAGGACAGGTAATTAGAAATAAGGCTAGACTAGTAGCCCAAGGGTATAACCAACAAGAGGGAATAGATTTTGAAGAAACCTTTGCTCCTGTAGCTAGATTAGAATCTATTAGAAATTTTCTAGCTTTTAATGCTCATATGAATTTTAAACTATATCAAATGGATGTTAAAAGTGCATTTTTAAATGGTCTCATTAAAGAAGAAGTTTATGTTAGGCAACCACCTGGTTTTGCTGATGCTGATTTTCTTGAGCACGTTTACAAATTGAAGAAGGCCTTGTATGGTTTGAAACAAGCTCTGAGAGCTTGGTATGATAGGCTGAAATCCTTTCTGTTAGATAATGGTTTTTCTATTGGTAAGGTTGACAATACCTTATTCTTTAAGAAAAATCATCTAGGTTTGTTAGTTGTTCAGATCTATGTAGATGATATCATTTTTGGAGCAACCAATGAGGATTTAAGTAATAAGTTTGCAGATAAGATGAAAAATCAGTTTGAGATGAGTTTAATGGGTGAGTTGACATTCTTTTTGCGATTGCAGATTAAACAAGTTGAAAAAGGAATTTTTGTATATCAAGAGAAATATACAAAACAACTTTTAGAAAAATTTGGAATGAGTAACTGCAAGTCCTCAGGCACTCCTATGAGTTCATCAATTAAATTGGATAAAGATGAATCTGGACCAGCTGTTGATATTACTAAATATAGAGGAATGATAGGTTCTCTTCTTTATTTAACAGCTTCTAGACTTGATATCATGTTCAGTGTTTGTGCCTGTGCTCGTTTTCAAGCTCAACCAAAAGAATCTCACCTATCTACAGTTAAAAAGATAATGAAATACCTACAAGGAACTTCAAATTTTGGTTTAATGTATTTCAAAGATAGCAATTTGGATCTAATTGGATATAGTGATGCCGATTATGCTGGATGCAAATCTGATAGGAAGAGTACTAGTAGAACTTGCCAACTGTTTGACAGTTCATTAATTTCATGGTTCAGTAAGAAGCAGAATTGTGTTGCCCTATCAACTACTGAAGCTGAATATGTTGCTGTTGCCCTATGTTGTGCACAAATTCTATGGATGAAACAAACTATGAAAGATTATGGAATTACATAGGGAAAAACTCCTATTAATTGTGACAGTAATGTTAGGAACGTATGGCTTCACCAGAGGGGGGGTGAATGGTGAACACTGTGAATTTAAGACTATTTTTCACTTTACTAACTAATTTGATTAATCAGTTTGCACAAGTAATAATCAGATATAAATATCATGCACAACCGAAATAAAGTAGGAAACACAAGGAAATTTTAGGTGGTTCACCAACTCGGCTAGTCCACCCCCAAGGGTCACTTGGGCTTCACTAAGTGTCTCAACACTTACACACTTGCTTTCAAGTCGAAGCAAGAACCAACCACACAGAAGTTTTTAGGTATAAACTCCAGAAAACCAACTTCTTGAGTTTTCAGGTCGAAACTCAAACCAACAACTGAATGAAGCTTTAAGGTTGAAGCCACGAACCAAATGATCCTTCTTGGATCAGACTTTCAGCACATGGAGAGCTTTAAGAATCTTCTTATAAATCCAGCTTTCAATCAATTCCTTGTTAAATTGAATTGAGCTTTCTTCTATATCAGTAATTGATCTGTAATGTATACTGTATCTCTGTATGTAATTGTATCTGTAATCTTGCATCTCAGCTCTTTTTCAATACTGAATGATCTAACTGTATATATGCTTGAATATCCAACGATCATATTTTCTCCTCAACAGATTTATTCTACTATACTTGCTAAGTTTGTAGATCCAAATATGGTAAGTTACCGTTTAGAAAGGTATCTCAAGATAACCTTCCAATCTTCTCAAACTTTCGGATAGTTATCAGTGTAACTCTCCGAAGGATGATCTTAACTCACCGAAAATCCACTTAAGTTTATTTGTCATGTGAGTTTTAAGTCATACACGTGAAGTACTTAAAGTTTGGATACCTGCAATTGTAACTCACTAAAATTCTCCTGACTATTGGATAGTTAGCTACAGTAACTCTCCGATTTTTCCTTTCAAGCTTTTAACTGCTGTCTTCTCAATTCTGCACGTGCATAATAGAATAACTTAAGTTTCGGATAGTTAAAACTGTAACTCACCGAAACTTCCTGTTTTTCGGATAGTTATCTTTCTAACTCTCCGATTTTTCCTTTCAAGCTTTTAACTGCTGTCTTCTCAATTCTGCACGTGCATAATAGAATAACTTAAGTTTCGGATAGTTAAAACTGTAACTCACCGAAACTTCCTGTTTTTCGGATAGTTATCTTTCTAACTCTCCGAAAACTCATTTAAGCTTCTGTCTGGATTTCTACATGTGGGAAATTCAATGACTTAAGTTTTGGATAGTTATAACTGTCTCTCACTGAAACTCTCTTGACTTTTTAGATGGTTAGCTACAGTGACTCTCCGATTTTCCTTTTTGAGCTTCAGACTGCTGTCTTCTTAATTCTACACGTGTATAATAAGATAACTTAAGTTTCAGATAGTTAAAACTGTAACTCATCGAAACTTCCTATTTTTCGGATAGTTATCTTTCTAACTCTTCGAAAACTCATTTAAGCTTTTGTTCTGAATTTCTACACGTGGAAAATTGAATGACTTAAGTTTTGGATAGTTAGCCTTTCTAACTTTCCGATTTTCCTTTTGCTTTCGGATAGTTAACTCCTTAACTCTTCGATCATTCAACCAACTGCCTTTTATAACTCTCCGAAGGCTTTATAATTTCGGATAGTTATTCTTCTAACTGTCCGATAGTATTGCTGCTGCTTTAAACTCGCTCTTCGGATACTTAGACCTGTACGATTTTCCTATAGCTTTGTAGCAGTATCTTCTAGAACTTTCTGCATTTGTTTGTCTGCCTTCTGATCTTTTGCTGAGCTGTCATATCTGTGAAATACAATTTGGTTTCCTCACATAGGTTTTTGCATTATCAAAGTGCTAGGGTCCTAACAAGTAATAGTGGAATAAGTTTGTCAAAGAACCTTGTGTTGCACTCTCGGGCAAAACATACTGAGATAAGACACCATTTTTTGAGAGATGATGTTATGAAGGATAACATTGGGCTGAATTTTGTTTCTACTGATGAGCAGTTGGCAGATATTTTTACTAAGCCTCTTGAAGAAAAATAGTTTATCAAATTGAGAAGAGATTTAGGAATATGTTGCCTAAATGATTTTTAGCTTTACCTACTATCTTTTATCTTCTATTTCTTTTATATTTACTTCACCATCTTATTTTCTATTATTTGTTTTAATTATATTGAGTTAGTTTGATAATCTATTTCTGTCTAATTCTTATTTTGAGTTATTTCTTGAGAATATTTATAAATTATTTTTCTTCAAATTTTAAAACAAAAACATCACAACCAACACTCTTCCTGAGATGATTTTCTACTGAGTTTATAAGTTATAATGATTTCTTACATCTATATTAAAATCAACTCAGATTAATTCATCAAAATTACTGAAGGCTTCAGCTCCACACATAGAATAATGCCCACATGACACTTAGAATGGGGATCTAAATCCGAAAAATAGCCAAGTTACCTTAATTAATTCAGTGATTGTATGCCTATTTGCTAGACTGAATGTTTCTTGATTAGAAAATTTAGAGGTGTTTAATATGTAAGAGTGAAAAACAAGGAAAAGTGGCTGGAAGTAATAAGACTCAAGATATTTAACCTGACCTTGTCCAAATGTTTTTAACTTTCTACACTTTCAATTTTTTTTTTCAGTACTGTCAATGTGATTGCCATTATCAAAATATATATATAAAAAAAAAATTGGAATGTTTGTTACAAAGAGCAACCAACACCAATTTACACAAAAAAAAAATCTGATTATTGGCTATGCAGTAGTGATAGTTTCATAATTCTCAAAGATCTTCTCTTCCTCTTGGTTAATTACATAACCAACATTGTTAAGGGAAAATATACCTTGGGGTTGCTTCATGGAAATTTCAAACTGGCCGGAGAGAACATATTAAATAATTCTGAATTTTTCTACTCTAAAAACATTAAGTTCTAGCACTAAAGTTTATAAAAACTGATTTCTTTAAGGTTAATAAGGTGAACCATAGGATCAAGTCCTTATGCTATGTGAAATGTGTTATTTATCTTAATGTGGAGCCTTGAATAATTCAATAATTCTCCAACAGTTAAAATTTAAATAAAAACAATATATATATATATATAAAATAAAAACATTATAAAAATACAAATACCTTAACCAAAATATTTTTGATTTCGTTTATTCATATATTCAGGGGGATTTTATTCTTTTTGATATGTTTGATTTTCTCAAGTTTAAGATTTTTTGTCAGCATATTTTTTAGGGGGAGTTATTTTCTTTACCTAGTTGGGTGGTGGTAGTCATCGTAGAGTTAGTCTTTTTGTCTCAAGGGTTTTTCGGACAGTTAAGTTGTAACTATCCAAAAACTTCTTAGTTTTCGGCAAGTTACTGTCTTGTGCCTTATTTCTTTTTCGGACAGTTATCCTGTAACTATCTGAAAATTCTTTTCTTTCGGTAAGTTAGGCCTCTGACTCATCGATCTTTGGAACTTTCCGATTTTTATATGCGTTCGGAGGGTTATCTTCTCATTCTGTCTCAACCTTCCGATTCTCAAATCCTTCGTTTACTTCATCCCTTTTTTCGCACCTCCTCCTTCATGGCTTCATCTGGTCATTTCTCTGCCCTCTCTCTGCAAGAGCAAGAACAACAGATTCACTGAATGGAACAAGATCTCCAGAGAGGTATGGCAGATCTTTCTCCTGAACAAGTTCAACAATTATTTCTACCGGAGAAGAGGTTATAGATATTGAGTTAGTATATGGCACTTCAGAAATAGTTACTCGGTTATTATGTTTGGAGAAATAGTTGTCTGTTCTTCGTAAACTTCATCCTATTACCACTAGTGTTAAGAGTAGAAAACAGTTGAAAACCAAGCAGCATTCCTCGAGAAAATCCACCAAAACTTCCACTAGTCATAAGAAACTAAAGACCACTTCTACTCGTGCTTCACAAAGCAGTAAAACAGATTGTGTTGATTCTAGGGTTTCTAAGGATTCTTCTTCGGATGATGAAGACATATTTACTGCCAAAGTGAACTTAGAACCTCAATTTAAATCTGTTTATGAGGCTTATGTTAGCCAATTTTTGAATGCTTCTGAGGATACTAGGGCATCTGAAAAACGAGCATTACATATGGCCCTACATTTACAAGACACTTTAGTCAAGAGGAGAAATCAAGCATTATTGCATAAACTCAGTGAGCAACCAGGAATTAAGATTCAAGAGCCTACAGAGCTTGCTTGTCTTCATGATTTTTCTGATACGTCAGAGAAGAAGAAATCAGTGGCTGAACCTGAATTCTTTTTGCCCTAGAAAGGAATTGATTTCAGGCATGTGGCTGGCTGTTCATATCCTCCAATTCCTGAGTTATGTATTGGAATTCTACACCAAATTGCTCCTGGTCCTTCTCATTAGATCTCCTCAGCTAGTCCAATTTTGCCTACAGTTGTTTCCTCTCCCCTTCCATCTACTTCATTTTCTTACTCTAGGAGAAGAAAGAAAACTCTTTCTTCTCATCTGAGTTTTGCCCAATCTCTGCTTGTGCATAGAAAAGATTTCACACCTCCTCCTTCATTTGATGTAGAATCTCATCCAATTCCTTCTCCTCACACTCAATTGGTGATACAAGGATTGTATGAAGATTCAGGTTTTGTCTCTGCACCTCAATCTCCTCCTTCTGCAAACCCTCCAACAGATGAAGATCTAGAGGTTGAAGTCAATTATTCTTTAGAAATCCCTACAGATGTATATTTTTTCAGATCTTCTGCTACTAGGGATCTCTTTTTTAATAAATATCAAGGCATGAAGATCATTTACAGCAGACCTATAAACTTTAAAGGAATGGATTCTATTCATAGTCTGCTTATTCATCAAGGGCTTTTAGGTCTTATTTCTTCCCCCTCAGGGTTATCTGTTTTTGAAGACCTAATTCCCCTTTTCTATTCAAACCTTGAGATATTTCCTCATTTTTGTCTCTTGCACCTACAAAATCAAACAATAAGGATTTATGGAGAATTTTTGGAAAATCTTTTTGGAATACCCTCTACTGGTATAAATATTGCTCTTTCTCCATTAGAGCTTGGGTGGCAGGAATCAGAGATAAATAAATTGATTGGAAAATCTCCTAATAGACAATTCAAGTTGGTAAAGACTGCAGATCTCAATGGTATGGCCTGGATGATTGCTACAATTCTGTCTTCCTCTGTATTTCAGAAGATTGGTCATGCTGATGAATTGGAAAGGAAAGTCTACCAAGCCACTTATGCTATGATGGTTGGTATCAAGGTTAACTAGGCAAAAGTTATTATTGCTCAGATTTCTCATCTGCAAAGTTTTCTGTACTATGGAGATTTTGTTTATCATCTGATGGCTAGATACATCGATTTATTAGGCAAGCCTTTGAAATCCATTAAAAGAAGAGTATTACAACTTAAGGATCTTCAGAGAATGTCATCTTCTGATCCGGTTGAGTTGCCCTCTCATTTTCAACCATCTGCAACTCAGAATGCTACTTCTCCTTCTACACTAAATACACCTCCTACAACACCTCCTTCAGCTCCAACATCTTCATTTACAACAGTTGACAGTTCTAAGACCCTCCTAAAACAGAATGAGCTTCTACTTCAGCATAATCAGATGCTTTTGGATCAAGTGGCTCATTTAGAACAACTTTTGAGAGAGGGATAATTTAATTCAAGATTTGTTACAGAAAAAGTCAACTGCACCTTAGAATTGTTGATTTTCCTTTGATGTAATTTTCATTTTTTTTATGTAACCTTAATGTTCTTACTCTTAAATAAATGAAATTACATTTTATTTATCTCCGAGTATCTTTCACTTAATTGTCTCCACTTTTTAATTCTGACAAAGGGGGAGAATATATCTGTTTACAGTTTTGTCATCATCGAAAAGGAGGAGATTGTTAGTTCATTTATTTATCAGTTAATTTTGATGATGAAAAGCGTGTGGTTTAATTATTTCTACCATATTTTAGAAGTCTTTTTATTCATATGAATCCTGGCTAATCGTTGTGTACTCAAAGTCTTTTAAATTAGATTTCGATAGGTTATTTTGTTCACAGTGTATTGAATGGAGAGTTATTTTATAAGTCACCGAACAAAATAGGACAAATTGGATGGTTATGTCTCTCTCTCCTGGCCTTTCAAAGGGTTATATCAGTAATTATTCGAAAAGTATTTTATCTTTGGTGAGTTAAGTCTTTTTATGTCTGGATATGATTTTTTATGGTAAGTCTCCGAAATCCCTATGGTTTCAGATAGTTAAGGTTTTTCTTTCCGGATAGTTAGATGTTTCTCAATTTTAATATATTTTCGGTTACTTTCTTCTGAAGAACATGTGTCAGTCTCTCATCGCTTAACTTAAGTGACTTTCCAGAAGGTTACGATGTAACTATCCGAAAACTCTTAAGAATCGGAGAGTTATCTTTTATAAGTATCCGTAAACAATTTTAAGCTTCGGATAGTTGAGTTTTCTTTTATTTTCTAACTTAAGTGACTTTCCGGAAGGTTACATGTGTAACTATCCGAAATGACTTAAGGATCGGAGAGTTATCTTTTATAAGCATCCGAAAATAGTTTTAAGCTTCGGATAGTTGAGTTTTCTATTATTTCTGACTTAAGTGACTTTTCGGAAGGTTACCTGTGTAACTATCCGAAATGACTTAAGAATCGAAGAGTTATAATTTATAAGTATCCGAAACATGCCTTCTCTATCGGATAGTTTATTTTTTAATATTTTATAACGTGGTTACAGAAGGACACGTGTTTCAATTTTAATACATGACTTAAGTGGTCTTTCGGAATGTTAGTTCTATCTATCTGAAATGTTTTTGAGTTTCAGCAGGTTATCTTTAGGATGAAGGGGGAAGGGCATTTACGTATTTCCGCCTGCGTCGACGTACCCTCCACTACTTTTTACGAAAGGTTTTTTCGACTAGGACATCAAATAACTAGCGATAATCTTTTAATTATTTATTTTACTGTAGAACTTTCAGTTAAATTACATAAATTTAAATATTTTCTTATAATTTTTAATCAATTTGTTTAAAGTTTACTTTTATTTTTTAATTCTTCTTATTTTATTACCAATAAGTACAGTTTTTATTATATTCTTGATAAAATTATCTTTTTGCTTATTTCTTATGGTATTACCATTGGTACAATTAAACATACACATGTTAACAATACTAATTTTTTTATATATCATCATCCTTTAGCATTCTTAGCCCAAATTTAAAATTCGTTCTGAAACACAGTTCTGATGGTAGGTTTTTCTTTTAAAAATAAGATAAGATATATCCATATGTATGATGATAAATGATTTGGATCTAATTAATTCTTCTTTTTACAATTGTTTATTTAACTTTAAAATTTTAAATCTAATGTAATTTTAATTTAAATTCAGAAATAAAATAATTATTTTAACTTTATGACTTCTGTTTGAATGTGTTGACGGATGATGAATTATGAATGGTACGTTGATGATGTCTTGGTATTGATGTTAATGTGATGAATAATGATTTATGAATGATGACTTACGTTTGACGTTCATGTATTTATAAATAAAATAATGTGTTTGAATGATGAATTGATTATCTAAAACGTTGTAAATTTTTTTATTTTTATTTTAATTTAAAATCAAAAAAATAAATATAAAAAATCAAAAACTTAGGTTGGACCGAAGTTAAGATTAGGTCTGACCGAAAGAAATAAAAAAATTCAGTCGAACCGAAGAAAGAGCGTCGGTCTGACCGAAGGAAAAAATAAAAAAATAAAAAACTTCAGTTAGCCGGACAGAAGAAATAAATAAAAGAAAAATAATTCGGTCAGACCGAAGTCCGAGCTTCGGTCTGACCGGAAAAGAATAAAAAATAGAAAACTTCGGTCGAACCGAAGTCTGAAATTCGGTCTAACCGAAAAAATAAAAAACTTATGTCGGATTGAAGACTGAGCTTCGGTCTAACCGAAAAAGTAAAAAACTAAAAAACTTATGTCGGATTGAAGACTGAGCTTCGGTCTGACCGAAGAAAAAAATAAAAAACTTTCAGTTAGTCGGACAGAAAAAAAAATTCTGTCAGACCGAAAAAAAATAAAAGACTTCGGTCCGGACCGAAGTCTGCGCTTCGGTCTGACTGAAAAAAGTAAAAAACTAAAAAACTTCAGTCGGACCGAAGAGCTTCGGTCTGACCGAAGGAAAAAATAAAAAAATAAAAAACTTCAGTTAATCGGAGTGTCGGACCAAAGAAAAAATAAAAATAAAAAAAATTCTGCCGGTCGCACCGAAGCTGGTCTGGCGGTCTGACGGAAGAAAAAAAAAAAAAAAACTTCTACTTCGATCGGGTCGGGCCGGGCTGGGCTGTCAAAAAAATTATAAAAAATTCGGCCCGGCCTGGCCCGACCCGTAGCCCGCACGGGCTGCCACTTTTTGGGCCGGCCTGGCCCAGCCCAGCCCATTGACAACTCTACCCCAAGGTACAACCCCCGCAGCTTTGACAATCCCGAAAAACATTTTGGAAAATCAGCTCCATTGATGTTATCATTCCCTTCTAAGTATAGACTGTTGAGTAAAGGTAGGTTGCAAAGTGATTTTGGAATGGATCCAATGAAGTTATTGCCTGAAAGACGTAAAAATCGTAGTGACGTTAAATTTCTAAGAAAGGTGGGAATGGATCCAATGAATTTATTATATGAAAGATGTAAAGATTGTAATGATGTTAAATTTCCAAGGAACGTGGGAATGGATCAATAATAAAGTTATTACCTGAAAGACGTACGATGTTAAATTTCCAAGAAAGGTGGGAATAGATCATTGAATTTATTCTTAGAAAGATCTAAAGATTGTAGTGATGTTAAATTTCCAAGAAAGGTGAGAATGGATCTATTGAAGTTGTTCGAAGAAAGATCTAATTTTTGGAATGAAACTAAATTTCCAAAAAGGTGGGAATGTATCCATTAAAGTTATTCCCAGAAAGATCCAAAGTTTGTAACGATGTGAACAGAAGCATAAGCTGTTTTTCCTTTTAATTTAGATATTTTATCTAAGTTATACTTTCATTTAACTTTTAAATTTTATCTAAGTTATATTTTTATAACTTTTAAAAGATGTACCCCAAGTGTAAGTATTTTATAGTGCAGGTACCCCCCTCACCCCCAACCTAGTGAATAAAATTTTTAGAGGTTTTTTCTATACCAAAGGTCTGACGTCCTGGTGCTGTCGTCTTCTGTCCGTGATGATATCAGAGCAAACGCGGAACAGTTTCTATCTTCTTACTGCTCACACCAACTAGTAAACTTGTACCATGAAAATTTTGTATCCTCACCGGAAGGATACTTCCATACTGTCTGTCACTTGCAACTTTTTAGATGGGTTCAGACGCTCCGCTGTGAGCCATGATTTACACCACACATTGCTTGGGGTACACCTCCAAGCAACACCCTCGGACTCTCTTATATCTGTGAAGGACTTTGAGAATTAAAATGACTAACAGTGGAGCCCCCCCCCCATATGCAGGAAAGTTCAACAAAGGTGATCCAGGACAGGGCCGATGGAGAAAATCCGTGCTTGCTTGCCAAGGTGCAAGGGAGGAAGGTGTGTTTTTATCTAATAGATCTTTTCTGGGAATTTTTCCTTAAGGATTTCGCCCCAAAGGGGTTTCAAATCATTATTAATTACTTTGCAAACTAGTTTTCCTTTCAAAGGCTAAAGAGAACAACTTCTTCAAGTTTAAAATACCAACTCCAACATATTCTTTCGGTTTCCAGATTTTGTGTCATTGGACCAGATGCTATTTTTGGTTTCTAGTTATGTTATCTATTTTTGTTTCTTATGCTATCCAGGGTCTTGATTACTCTGACGAAGAGGTGGAGAAGGAAGAGGTAATGGGTTGGAATGGAAGAGAGAACAGAATTAATTAAGATTAGTTTACTTCCATGAGAGTGAAACTTTCCTTTCCAACTTTTTTACTCTCTTATTAAAGTCATCTATGACTTTTCAACAGTGCAAGATCTATTTGATGTTAACAACATTGGAAAAGAATGGTATCATCTATAAAGTGAAAATTAAAGATATGAGGGTCATTTTCAACAGTTTTAATTCCTTTTAGTTCTTCATTATCCAGTCCTAATTTTAGCATTCTATCAAGAAAGTACGAGACAATGAAAAATAGGAAGCGAATGGAGGATCGCCTTACCCTTAGTTCATTTAAAGATTTGAAGTAACTATAATGTGCAAATACATATTCAATAGTTTTGGTATTGGCTACGATTACTAACTTAACTCTATGTTGAGAAAAACAACACTTATAAACAGAATCATCCAAGACTAATTAGTCCACTTCCAAATCTTCCACTATAAATAATAACGAGTACAAAGGAGTCTTCTCTAGCATTTAATTAAAAAAATCACACATTTACGATTGCAAACAATAAATAAAATAAGAAACAACACAAATAAGAGGTATATTCATTTTACCTTAAACCAACTATGTATATTCTAGATAAATCTCCTGTCATTATGCTACTCCAAAAATCATGAAACTTGGCAAGAATAAAGCTCCATAAGTCTCGATCTTATGACAAAATTTCGACTCAAATGAACTTTGTTTTAATTCTCAAACTGACGTTCTATACCAAGAATATGCGTTATAGAACTATAATGATGATTTCTCTTTGTAATCTCCTTCAAATTTGAATCTTTACTACTCTGACTATCAATCCAACCATCAGACTTGAAGAGTATCAAGTCATGATATTGTCCTTGAAATTTTAGCTCAATCTGACCACAGGCATCTTTCCGATCGACCCTATAATCAAGATGATACACTAGTAGAAGTAGAAGAGAGAGAGAAAAACCTAGTGGCCACTTCTCTTTTGTGAATAATGTATTGTCCTTTTCTTTCTTTCTTTGCACAAACTCTAATAAGGTTTAATGAGAAAATTATGCTAAAGTTACCATAAAATAAATGTAAATCAAAAAGAACTACCTCTTGGTTGACCAAACTACTTACTTGGAGTAACTGAAACCAAATGTCTAGTGAATTAGACCAAACATCTAGTGAATTAGAATAAAGGTTTGGTGGAATTGAATCGGACGTCTAGTGAATCTTTCTCCATAAAGAAGGAAAAATCCAACAAACTCTCTTTCCCAACTACATGGAGGGGTTTATCAATTCTATAATTTGTCTGCAAGCATTTAATTTTCCCCTCATCACTACTTTAGTCAATATATCAACTTTATTGCCATCAGTATGGACCCTATCAAACTCAAGTTTCCTTGAATTCACCACATTTCAAATCTAATGATACTAGACATTAATATACTTTGAATTAAAAGTGGAAACTCAAATTTTTACTCAGGTAGATTGCACTCTGACTATCATCAAATGGTACAAATTTATCTTGTACAATTTCAACCAAGTATTCTCTTTAGCCAAATCATCCCTTTGTGAGCTTTTGTGGCTGTAATAAATTCAACTTTTATAGTAGACAAGGCAATATACTTCTACAATCTTGATTGCCATGAAATAGTTTTCCTTACAAAGGTAAATAAATATCATGAAGTAAACTTCTTGTCCTCTATATCTTTTGCCATATTTGAGTCTGTATAGCCAACCAAAACTTGTTAACCACTGTCAAAATAGATCTTCAGCCTTGAAATACCTTAGAGGTATTTCATGATCTACTTCACTACTTCCTAATACTATTCTCTAGGATTTGAAAGGAATCTGCTTACTATACTAACTACATGAGTAATAACAGGTCTAATACACACTGTAACATATATCAAACTTCCAATAGCTGAGATATATAAAACATTTTCCATTTCCCTCTTCTTTTTATCTGTAAAAGGATTTTGTTTTTTACTTAACCTAAAAGGAACTAACTAGCTTTACATTATTCATGTGAAACCTTTGAAGTACTTTCTTAATATACTTCTCCTGTGACAATGGTAGCTTATTAAAACTCTTATTTCTTTCAATTCTAATGCCAAGAACCCTTCTTCGTATGTCTCAAGTCTTTCATAGCAAAAAACTTATTCAACACCTTCTTCAACTTTGCAATCTTAGATAGATTCTTGTTAATAATCAAAATATCATCAACATAAAGTAAAAAAATAATAAAATCATTAAAGGAAAATTTCTTAATGAATATGTAATAGTCTGTGCTATACTTCCTGTAATATTGCTCTTCCGTAATAGTGTCAAAGTACATATATCATTGCCTTAGTGCTTGTTTTAGGCCATAAAGACTTTTCTTTAATTTGCACACTAAGTCTTTTTTGCCTTCGTCAACAAATCCTTCTAGTTGCTCCATGTACATCTCTTCTTCAAAATCTCCATAAAAAAAATAGTCTTTATATCTATCTGCTCAATCTTTAAATTAAGACTTGTTGCCAAGTTAAGAACTACTCGAATAGAAGTCCTCTTCACTATTAGGGAGAAGATCTTATTTAAGTCAATTCTCTTTTTTTAAATAAATCCTTTTACAACTAGTCTAGCCTTGTACCTTGGATGTGTCGTATGTTCATCTTACTTGATTCTATAGATCTACTTGTTTTTGAGTATTCTTTTACCCTCAAGAAACTTCACCAACTCATATATATGATTCTCATGCAAGAAACTCATCTCATCTTACATAGTTTCCATCCACTCCTCCTTGTGTTCATCATTTATTACATCTGCATAATACTCTAATTCTATACCATTAGAGAATAACACCACAAACTTGTCTAATGAATATCTAATAAAGAGTCTTCTATTTCTAGATGATTTTCTAAGCAGAACAACAGGTGAAACTTCTTACACTACTGATACTTAATCATGACCATCTGTATCAACATCAATCTGATCTTGGAGGGCATCCTATCCACTTGTGTGTACATTTTCGTTACCTTCAGCTTCAACCTATTGTTGAGCTGGAATTACATGAACATGGTCTAAATTAATCAAGTTTTTTTATTACTAAGTTGCTTTAACTTGTGCTTTGCCAATGTCCTTAATTATTTGATCTTCTACAAACACATCACAGCTTCTAATGATCTTAATTAACATATCATATGGTTTGTAGTTGAAATCATCCTACCAATAACTAAAAAAAATACACTATCGAATCTTAACATCAAATGTAGTTCTTTTTTCTTAAGGAACATGTACAAAGGTTTTATATCCAAATACTTTCATGTGATCATAGGAAATATCTTTATTGTACCAAACCTTATTTGGAACATCTTCTTATAAATGGTAATATGGTGAATGATTAACCAAATAAATGATAGTCATCAAGGCCTCTCCTTAGTAGGACATTGATAGCTTTACTTAAGAAAGCAAATATCTGATTCTCTCTACCAATAATCATTTATTCATCCTCTCAATAACTTCATTCAATTGTCATGTCTTTGGAGGAGTCTATGTTTTACTTCTTGCAATAAGTATCAAATGATGCATAATATTCACCTTCATTGTCTATTCAAATGTATTTTACTTTCTTGTCTATCTTTTTTTCAATTGAAACTTGGAATTCTTTAAACTTTTCAAGTACTTAATCTTTAGACTTTAAAACATAAGTCCAAATTTTCCTAAAAATAAATATATAAAAGTGACAAAATATCTAGCTCCGCCATATGTTATAACCTTCATCAATTCACATACATTAGAGTGTATTAGTTTCAACATCTTTGGCTTTTTGAAAGAATATTGGCTTTTAAAGACAATTCGATGTTACTTTCCTACCATGTAATATGCACAATTCTTCAAATGTGTACTCTTCAACTTTGACAAGAGATTCTTTTTCAAAAGCATTGTCATCCTCTTCTTACTCATGTAATCAAGTCTCTTATATCATAACATACTTCGTTCTTCATTCTTTAATGCATTCATAAAAACATTAGAAAATTTAGCATGAATATAATACAAGTAAACTCTTTTTCCTCTAGCTATAATTATACTTTTCTTAGTGAGCTTGTATTGTCATCCTTCAAAATGACTTGAGTAGTCTTCATCATCAAGTTTCCCAGCTGCAATTATGTTAAATCTCAAATTCTCAACATGCCAATTAATCTAAGGATTAATGTGATGTTATTTATGGTCTCTAAATGCACATCTCCTTTTCCAATGATTTTTACTCTATTGTTGTTATATCTTCAAAACCTCAAAATCACCTAGAATATAAGAAGTGAAGAAATGTCTTCAAGATATAGTATGAATTGTAGTACTACTATCTGGCACCTATACTGAAAGCAATGCTTTCCACTGATGTTTCAAGGTTATATTTACATTCTTGAGGTCCAGTGTTATTTGAGGGCAATCTTTGCTGTCCAGCAACTTTTTTATTGGCCTTGATAAAGTCTATTGTTTTGTATAGCATGATTGTAAATAATTTTGCTCATATTTGAAATGTGCAGTGCTATCCATCTTGGTATGGATCTATTCCTGGGCTGAAAGTTTTATGCCCATATTCCTCTGAAGATGCTTGTGGTTTACCGAAATCAGCAATTAGGGACCCAGACCCTGTTGTTTTCCTTGAGAATGAGCTTCTGTATGTGATTATGCTATTCTCCTTTTTTACATAATCATGTAGAAATGAAATTGTTGACTCCACGTAATGAGATTATAGTTTGAATTATTGTTGTCGTTGTTGTTTATGTACAACCGAAATTACATTTAAAGTTGTCATTAGCAACTGTGCATTGAATTTGCAATATAATGTTTAGGTATGGCGAGTCATTCCCAGTCTCAGAAGAAGTTCTTGACTCCAGTTTTTGCATTCAAATAGGCAAGGCCAAGGTATGTCTCCACGTACAGAACATTGTCAAATTTTAAAAAGGGGTTGTTTACTCTTTCTAAGGGTTCCCATTGGCAGATAGAACAAGAAGGAAAAGCTGTTTTACTATTGTTGCTTACTCCAAAATGGTTGGATATGCTCTGAAGGTGAACATTTTGTTGTAGTATTACTTTCAAAACTTCAGGTTTCTGTAAAAATTTTTAATCATTATGGTTTGAACTTTCACTAAAATTGATAGTTATGTGTTTTGCTTTCTTGTCATATCCATTCGGCATTTCATGTTTCTGCATTTATATTTCATCTCCTTTTGGGGAAGTGTTTTCAAGTTGCATAGAACATTGGAATATTTGAGTATAATCTTTTCTGGATGATCTCTAATTTCTCAAGGATAAAATTTTTAACACCATGTATTGTAGTTTAGAGTTATTTTTATGAGCTTGATTAGAAATGGATCTGTTTTAAATCTTTCATTTTCTGTTTTTCACCTACTTTAATGATTCTGTACAATTGTCACCCATCAATTTCTTTAGACACAAGTCTAGGAATTCATATGGGGCTGAAACATAGTTACTTATTTGTTGATTTTATAATTGATCTTTGGCCCCACATTTTATCCTTTGCTCAAGCACCAGCCTTCGTTCAACCTTTTGAAGCTTTATCCTTTGCTCAAGAGTTGTACGTCGATCTACGCATCGATGCTTTTCCTCCACCCACGCTCTCCTTGCTGAATATTGATTTCCAACCACTTGACACAGGAGGAATGATTACGAGTTGCTCAACTACGCTCGTGAGAAACGGAGGCGATGGGTTCGGTTACTGCAAGACGGAGAAGAAATGCTTCTTCGTTGCCTTAAAATTCCCTTTTTATCTTCCTTCCTCAAGTCGTCCATCAAAATGGATCCCTCAACGAGATGCTTTGCTGCTGATTTGGTAGGAATTTGAAGCTTCCAGCAACAAATATGAAGGCCTGACTGATTGTTTGTGCATTATTGATTATAGAAATTTGAATTTCATGCACTTATCTCCAACGAACCTGCACCTTTTGACTTGTTTTCTTCTCTTCCAACTGTCGACCCATGTGCCTTTGACAATTTATATTCCTACAAATTGCTCAACAATTACATTAATAATAGCACACACCTTTTTATTAAATTCAAAGATGGGCTACATATAGATAATAATAGTCCACATGGCATAAAGACATATGTCGGAAAATCATAATTTATTCTTAACAAATCATATATTTTCCCAAATAAAAATCTAAGTTTTCATAATTAATCGCAAAGCTATTTCTATTTCATCTTTTAATTTGTTAATAAAAATCTCAATTTATGCACTTATTATTATTTCACAAAAATCCTAACCCAATAATAATACTCATAAGGTGGTTAGGTACCTGCAAATATGGCAATTAGGACTACATCGTGGTGCAGATCCGGGTCACCGGAGGATCTGAATCCCACCAAACAGGAGAAAAATAGAAATAAGAGAAAATAGGAATAAGCACATGAAAAAGGAAAATCCTCAAAAAACGGGACTGGAAAACCAGAGGGCCCAGAAAAAAATAATCGGATACCAGACTGTCGAACCGGACGAGGAGCCGGATGCACCGAAAATACAAGGCGACAAATTCGAAGTGACCGTCGAAAAATCGGTCGATTTCGAAGCAGGATGTTTTCCGGATACGGTGAGGCCTATCCAAAACAATGGTTGAACCGGGACATTTTCCGGTTTCATTACAGCTATGAGCGGTGCGACCGACAAAGGCTCCATGTCAGATGTCAGACCAAGTGGGTCGCCCGTCAGAGGAATCTCTGTAACCTGCAGAAGTTCTGATAACGTAAAGGGCACCAGATATTTCACGTTCCTTTGGCGGGAATTCCCCATTTGTCCAGCTGTAAATTGCCACGACAAAGCTCTGGAAACAATACTTTTTTTGACCATATCTGTTTATGTCCAGCGAGACCCCATAATTAATATGAAAACCAACTAAATCCATGTAATTAACCATAATTGAGTTGAGTTTAACAAGAAAATACATATTAAAATATACACATTTTTATACCAAGCACTTATATTCTGGATATTTGCATATTTCATGTTTAAAGTATTTCATTTTAGTTTTAGCTTTAGATAATATATGTTGTATCTAAAACATTTTACGTTCGGTCTAACCGAATTTCTTTTCAGTTAGACCATTTTGAGATTCGATGTAACCGACTTTGTTTCGGTCATACCTTTTTAGGTCCGGTCTAGTCGGATTTTTCTTCCTTCTTTTTTTAGTTTTAGCTTTAGATATTATATTTTGTATCTAAAACATTTTATTGTCTTTTATATTTTATATTTTTATTTACTTTACTTTAGATATTTGTTTAGAATGAAAAAGTGCATAATATTAATGATTAAATGATGGTTAATTGCATAATATTTAGCTTATCATATGAGAATTAAGCTATTTTGTTATAAGTGCACTATTATATGCTTTAATGAAAGAATCTGCTTAATTTCAGAGAATTAATGTTAATTTAGTGCATTTCTGAACTGTCGGTAAATTGTAGGTTGTGAAATTCTTAAGTATCCGAATTTTCTGTTATTTTGGACAGTTATGCTTAATGTACCTAAGATTTATGTTTAAATTACCGAATAGTTATGTTTTAAAAGAATATTTTATTATTTCCTGAAGTACACGTGTCGAAACCATAATGCATGATGACTTAAGTGGATTTTCGATGAGTTATCTCTAGCTATCCGAAATGCATCTCGGCATTGGATAGTTAGACTTGTAACTCTCCAAAATATTTCTTTATTATAAAACTACTGATGACATGTGTCATGTTCTAGAAGATTGACTTAAGTTATATATTAGTGAGTTATCTGTAACTATCCGAAATGCATCTGGGCATCGGATAGTTAAGTTTGTAAGTATCTGAAATGCACCTGAGCATTGGATAGTTAAATTTATGCACGTGTTTTATAGTTAAATCAACGAAGCAAGTCCATTGAGTTATCTGTAACTCCACGGACCATTTATTTTCTAATATGCCACTGTAGCGGTTGCAAGAACAGAATAGTTAGAAGAAAAAAAACCATGATCGCACGTATCACATAGGAATTCACTTGTCGAAGGAAGAAGAAATCATCATCGTTGATATGAATGAAGGAAATCCAACCGATCATTCAAGCAGAAGCAATTACCACTGAAGAAATATAAAAGAAAAGAAGAAAAAAAGCAGCATGGTGGTGGTCGATGGGTGTGGCCAGTGTGTGCAGAGGAGGATCACCAATCTTTCTACAGTCAATGTCAGCAATTCTCTGAAGTACCACACCAACCAACTCCACCACCACCATAATCACCAACCATCGGAGGTCTATGAGGATACTTTCTTGATGTCGGGTCGATTCCAAGCCAAACACAATGCCTGACAACCACTGTAAGGAGTGATCGCGTCGTGGGAAGGGAAGCCATTTTCACCAAGCGCCGACTCATCATATCTCAGGAGATCGTAAAGCTTCTAGCCTTGGCTTCGGGTTGATGCTTGTATGCTAAAGAGGAGATCATCTTGCAATTCTGGACTCGCGATTCTATAGGGAGAGGAGACAGAATTGTAAGTGGTTTAATTTTCAGTGGTGTAATCGTGTCGCATGTAGTGACAGAAGTATTTACTGTCAACTAAGATTACTTTACATTTCACCTTTCGCCCATTTTCATGCTCATATCAAAACAAAAATACCAAAAACAACTTATCTGTGTTTGTATTTAGGTATTGTATTGTTTGTTTTGTATTGTGATTAATGTTATCTTTGTCAGTGTTGTGATTGTTTTATGTTTGTTTTAGTTTTACAGTTTACTGAAATTGGTTCGTTCAATAGACTTAAAGATTTTAATGGTTACTGTTTGAATTATCTGAATGTTAGTATTGCCTAATGATAAATCCAATGTTTACTAACATTAAAGAGCTTAATTGATGTTATTTACAATCTATGGAGCCGCCCAATGGTTGGTCGAATTCCTCCGTAAATAGCAGTATTAAATAGGAAAGATAGGCTCATGGAGTTAACTTAAGTCCACAAAGTTAGTCTGTTGAGTTAACTGTAACTCAACGGAGAGCTTAATTGAATATATAAATTTGATTGTTAAAAATGGAACAGTTCGCAATTCTTAAGCAATTCCCTGTGGGATCAACCTGTACTTGCACACTAATACAATAGACACTGTGCACTTGCAGTTAAAATACAAATTGGAATTAATATCTAATTTGTGTGAAAGGTTATTTGTTTACTTCTAAAAAGGAATTCAGTGATATAGGCATAAAGATAAATTAACTAAGTAAAAACAGAAGTCAACAAATCCAAGTTTTTCTGGCGTGTTGCTGTGTAACCAATCAAGTTTTCTAGTGTCGTGCTGGAGATCCAAACAAGTTTTCTGGCACCGTTGCTAGGGAACCAATGAAGTTTTTTGGTGCCATGTTGGAAATCCAAACACCCTACTGTTTGAAAAGCACTTTCATCTTAATCTGCCACAAGCTAAAGTTGTTCTTGCCATTAAACTTCTCAACTTTCAAGGCTGAAGATGCCATGACAATAGAACAACACAAACACAGCAAGGAAATACCAAAGAATTTAGACAACAAACAAGCACAAAATTTGCTATCCCAAAGTTGCAGATGAATCTTTCATTCAAAATACCCCAACCAACAAATGCAGCTACCAAATTCAAAAAATCACTCGTGAAGAATCCCAAGAAAACAAAGATGAGCCAAGATCACACGTATTGCCTCAAGATACAAAAGAATTCCCAAAGAACTTCTAAAGAATTCCAAAGAACTGGCCACACTTGATCTATTCTAAAAAGTTGAAAAAGAATTCCACAGAATCATAGCAAAAACTTCAAAAGTTATGATAGGAATTCTTACTACTCATTTCACCAATGTGGAAACGATAGATGACCAAGTGCACGTTGTCAAGATTCAAGATCGTGGGCATCAAACAAAAGAACTCCAATCACGGACACTTGTCGTGAACACAAGTTGCAAGCGAAGGTCGTGTGAGCAAACCGCGAGCGCTGGCGTTTGGCGAAGAAAGTGAGCGTTGGCGTCGGGTAAAAATGAGGGCGACCGCGCACGGATGCTGGCACGGGTGAAGATGCAGGCAAATGCGCACAAGCGCTAGCGTTGGGTGAGGATGCAAGCAGTCATGTAGGGAGGCTGGTGTCAGGTGTGGACAAGAGCGGTCGCGCACGAACGTTGGCACGGACGAAGACATGGAGGATTGCGCAGGCATCAGGTGCTGGTGTCACTAGTCTTGGGTGTCGGCTACGTGTGTTGGCCAAAATCTTTCTTTTCTTCTTTCCAAGGCTAATCCATGACCAACTCCTCAAGCTTCGCTCTGATACCACTTATTATGCAACGAGAGAATGCAGAAAGGGAGAAGCTTGGACATGTGGAGAAGAAAGAAGAAGACAAAGAGAGGTAGACGTGTGAAACGACAACAAACACCAAGGTTTAATGTGGTTCCCCAAATTGGGTACGTCCATGGATGGAGCTCAGTTGATTGATTCTTCTCTAGGTGATCACAAAAGGGATACAAGATTCATCATCATTCTAAAGCACACGTTAAGGGCCTATTTATAACATTTGTGCACCCCAAGTGGTCAAGGACAAAAATACCCCTACGTGTAACATTCTAATTCAAGACACATAATAACAAATAGTTTATACTCTTATCTAGGAGTGTTTAATATATTTTATATTTTTTTCTATGATCTTCGGTCGGAGAGGGAAACTTCGGTTCGACCGAAACTTTTTCTTTTTTTTAATTTTCGCTTTCGGTCGAGACGACAGTAAGTTCCGATTTGACGATTCATTTTTCTTTTTTTACTTTTCATTTCGGTCGAGCCGACCATAAGTTTCGGTTCGACCGCAACAGTTTCTCTTTTTTTATTTTTTCCTTTCGGTTGAGCCGACCGTAAGTTTCAGTTCGACCGAAGCCCTTTATATATATATATATATATATATCTATTATTGCCGCTCATTGTTGTTTTCTTTTATATCCGATTCTCGTTTACCTTTTTAATATTTTTTTTATAATGCCTCAATCTTCATTTCAAACTCATGTTTTATATTTAAGACATTTCGATTCTTGACTTCTTAGACATTTACATTTTATCTCTTAAGACATTAAGACATTTGTTTTTATTTTAGATACTTACATTTTGTATCTAAAATATTTTGATTTAATTTTATTTTGAGGTACTTGTCTTTTGTGTTGATAATGTTTTAATTTCAATTTCTTGGGTATTTATATTTTTTATTTAATATTTAAACAATTTTAAATCTTAGGTACTTATATTTTATACCTAAGCTCTTTGATTTCTTATTTTAAATATTGATATTTCATATCTAAAACATTTTTCTCTCTCTTTATTTTAGATATTTATATTTTATACCTAAAATACTTTAATTTCGAATCTTAGATATTTATATTCTATATCTAAGACATTTAGTTTAATCTAATTTTCATATATATCTTAGATATTTATATTTTATCAGTTCTTTTCTTTTCTTTTTGTTTTCTTTCTTTTTTTGAAGGCGAGCAGACAGCGCGCCGGACCATCCACTCGCTCGTTCATTTTTTTTTTATCAATCATTTTTTCTTTTGCAGGTGGCATTTTTCTGTCCATATATTTTATTTTATTCTATTTCATTTCTTTTAGTTGCGGTCCGTTTCTTTTGGCAAGGAATATGTTTTATTCCCCCGGTGGTATAGTCGTCTTCTCCGTCTCTGGCGACGAAATTCCGGCAGCATTTCCCCAAGGAAATAAGCATATGTTAGGTCTATTGCCGTACCCTTCCATGGGGGAGTGTGGCGGGCAGCCTTGCAGCCATTGTCGTAGTTCGATCTCATTTCATTTGGGGGAAGTGCAGCGACGCATTTTTTTTCACACCATCGTCACAGTCCGGTCCCTCACAGGGGAGAGTGCTACGGTCGTTTGAAATAATCGCAGCCACCACAGACGGATCCCTTCCAAGGGACGTGCGGCAGCGCAACTCTTTACCTTCTTTTTTTTGACCGGGCTGTGACTCACCTTGTTTGCTTGATTTTCCTTTGCAACAGAAACACACGACGGTGAGTGCAAGAGGAGAACCGGCTTTTCCCTTGCACAATCGTACGCCGGAAAATTCCTTTTCCGTCGGTTGCAGTTATCGTCCGGAAAGGAGTGCGCGCGGTCGCTGGATTCTTTTCAGGTATCTTTCCTGGAAGCATCCTATGTTCTTGGAATTCAGATCTTAAGAGATCGAAAAACAAGAACATTGAGTATAAATCAGGAAAGATACCTACAAATGGTGTTAAAAAGGTTTGGAATGTACAATTGTTCCTCAGCTCCCACACATTATATTTTAGGGAAAAAGTTAAGTACCAATGTCCTAGGAAAGGGAAGGAATCTTTAAGAGCACCTTATGCCCAAGTGGTTGGAAGTTTAATGTATGTTATGTTGTGTACAAGACCAGACTTGGCATATGCTGTAAGTATTGTAAGTAGGTATCAAAGTAATCCCGGAACAAAACATTGGGAAGGTGTCAAAAGAATTTTGAAATATATAAAAGGAACTTTGCACCAAAAATTGACTTATCAAGCAGATGAGCTTGAAGTGCTTGGTTATACAGATGCAGATTTAGGTGGTGACAAAGATGATGGGAAGTCTACTTCAGGACATATATTCATCTTTGAAGGTGCGGCCATATCTTGGGGAAGTAAGAAGCAAGGGTGTGTAGCAAAATACACACAGGAAGCTAAATATGTTGCCTGTAGTGCAGCCGCATCACATGCAGTTTGGATCAGAAGATTCATAAATGATTTGAATCTAAACTTAATAAATGGTCCAATAGAAATGTATTGTGATAACCAAGCGACAATAAGTCTTGTATATAGTGGTGCAAATACAACAAAAGGACACCATATAAACATACATTATCACTATATTCGTGATATTGTAGGAAATGGGGAAATAAAATTGAGTTATATCCCTACGGAAGATATGATAGCTGATCCTTTGACAAAAGGAATACCAACGGAAAAGTACATTAAGTTTGTAAACTTAATGGGATTAAGGAACATTTATATGGATAATGGAAACGGAGAACATTCTCACGAGTAATGGAAGATTGAAATTGTGCTACCTACGAGTAGTGGGAGCGGAATTAAAAAGAATATAGTTGGTCTTTGTGACCAAGTGGGAGATGTTGGAATTGGTCAAAAAGACCAAGTTTCAAATTCAATTTCCGGTGGTTACCAGAAATTGAGGAGGAGGTTGGGGGCAGAGATGGTGGAGGTAGTTAATCCTCCAAATGCTATAAATAGAGGTGATTAGAAGCTTATTAAGATGTGAAGAACAAGATTCTTTGATCACCTGGAATAACCCACCATCGGAGCCCCCAAACCGCGCAGATCAATAGTGGTATCAGAGCTGAGGTTGCTCCGCCAGTTCCGCCGCCGTTGCTACAGTTCCGCCTGTGACCTCCCGCCGCTTGCGTGCGCTCCTCTGCCCGCACGCACCTCTGCTCGCGTGCGCACCTCCCGCCGCCTGCGCACGCACCTGCACGTAGCTCTGCCCGTGCGTTCACCTCCCGTCGCCCACGCACGCAGCTCTGCCCGCGTGTGCACCTCCTACCGCCCTCATGCGCTCCTCTGCCCGCGCGCACCTTCGCAATCCACGTGCACCTCCTGCCGCTCAGGAATAAATATTTGTAATTTGAATTTGAATTTGGAAATTTAAATATTTTTGAAAAATTTGAAAATTGAAAATTTGAAATTTAAATTTGTTTTTTGAATTTTGAAATTAGAATTCAAATAGTTTTTCGGATTTTTGAAATTTTAAATTTAATATTTGCATTTTTGTTCATAAGGTAATTATTTATTTAAATTGGAAAGTAATTTCGATTGTAGATATAAGTATGGCTTCGAAGATGTTTACAACTTAGTTGGCAAGGATGGATAAATTAAATGGGGTAAATTATGAGATGTGGTATCGGAAAATATATCAAGCATTAGAATATGAAGATATTGAACATGTAATAGGTTCGCATCCTCCGGAAATAAGTGAAAACACTTCTGAAGTAGAAATAAAAAGAGTAAATCAATGGAGGAAAGATGATAAAAAGGCAAAAAATTTAATGTTCATGTTCATGGAAGATTGTCTTGTAAAGTGCTATGAAACATATACTAATGCTTATACACTATGGAATGCTTTGAAAGAAAAATATAATAAAGCAACTGAAATGAACACACAGTTGCTCCTTCAGAAATATAACTCTTGCAGGATGCTAGAGGAACAAAGTGTAGTGGAACATGTAAATAATATGATGGTAATGGCTAAAGACTTAGCTACTGCCGGAACTCCTAAACCAGAAAAATTGCAAATAGCAACCATATTGAATAGTTTGCCACACAGTTATGATATGGTTACCACATCTCTTAGGTCTACCCCACTTCAATTATCTTAATTGCCAGCTAGGTTGGGTACTGAACAGGAAATAATAGTCAGTCGGAGGCAACATGAATCTCATTTGGAAGAAGCCAATGCCATATTTCAAAAGCAGATATCTAAAAAAGGCAACAAAAGAAGAAATGGACCAAACAAGAACAACTTCAAGCAAAATCAAGCACGTGGAAAGAAAGCACGAGGATCTTGCCATGCTTGTGGCCAATTTGGTCATGGGAGAAATCCAAAATGAGCCTATAAATGGAATTGAAGAGAACAATAGGAATGGAGAAGATAGAGAACCGGATTTACCTATTAGCAACAAAAGGATGAGACATCAGCCAACATGGATGGATGACTACCATTTGTATTCCTATGAGCTTTCTTGTTTAATGATAGACATGGAGGAAAATCACATGGAACCTGTGACATATAAGGATGTCGTCGAATCTCATGAAAAGGATTTATGGTTGGATGCCATGAATGATGAGATTGATTCCATGAAATAGAATTATGTCTGGGAATTATGAAATAGTCATCATTCACCACAAATGGTGGCTCATGTTCCTTTCCTATTTCTTCCCTTTCATTTAGATTTTCTAGGAAAGTGGCATCCCTATATTCAATAATTCCCTTTTCTTTACGATAAAACCTATAACCGAAAGAATTTTCACAATAGCCTATAAACCTACATTTAAGAGTCTTTGATTTTAACTTATCCCTTAATTGTTCAGGAATAAGTACACGGGCTATAGATCCCCATTTTCTTAAATGATATAAATTGGGCTTAGTTCCGGTCCATAATTCATAAGGTATGTTAGATACAGACTTGGAGGGTATTCTATTTAATACATAATTTGTTGTGATCAATGCTTCTCCCCAAAAAACTTTGGAGAGACCTGAATGTGAAAACATGCATCTAACAGAATTCATAAGAGTTCTGTTCTTTCTTTCTGCCACACCATTTTGTTGTGGTGTATAAGGCATTGTAGTTTGTCTTTTAATTCCATGCATTTCACAAAACAATTTAAATTTATTAGAATTATATTCCCCTCCCCTATCTGACCTTAACATCTTAATCCTTCTTCCAAGTTGTTTTTCCACTTCCAACTTGTATTTCTTAAAACAAGTCAATACTTGACTTTTATGACTTATTAGATAAATGTAAGCATATCTTGAAAAATCATCTATAAAAGTCACAAAATATTCTTTGTTATCATGAGTTTTAATACTTAATGGACCACACACATCAGAATGAATCAACCCCAATAATTCATCTGATCTATATCCCTTACCAAAAGATTTCTTAGTCATTTTCCCAACTAAGCAATGTTGACATTTATTTAATTCCATGTCTTTAATTTCAGGCAACATGTTCAATTTTATCAATTGTTGTATTTTAGATTTATTAATATGTACTAACCTTAAATGCCACAAATCAATATCAGATAAACAACACTCAACATAATCAGAAACTATTTCATTTATTTCATTAGCAACGACAGAAAGTTTAAACAAATCATGTTCAGGTACAAAAATTCCCATAGCAAAGATCTTTTTGTCTTTTCCTATGGATACACGTTTATTGTAAAATCGAACTTCCAAATTATTCTTCAAAAGAGTGCCTACGGATATTAAATTCCGCCTCATGCCAGGTGCATAGAGGACGTCTTTCAAGATCATAATGCTGTCTCCCAAGTCCAAACGATATGTGCCAATACCTTCCACATCTAAATAAGTATTGTTTCCCATATAGATGCGTTGTTGTCCGGGACTCAATTCTTTAAATGAGTCAAGTCCCTTTTTCGTTTTGGCAATGTGCCTTGTGGCACCAGAATCAACCCACCATTCGTTTGAACTAGGGACTACAACATTATTGCATTCCACAACTCCCACAAAGGTTCTTTTGTTCTTTATGTTCGACTCCGAGGTTCCACCTTTATTTCCATCCTTGTTGGGACAATATGCCCTAAAATGACCAAATTGGCCACAAGCATGGCAAGATCCTCGTGCTTTCTTTCCACATGCTTGATTTTGCTTGAAGTTGTTCTTGTTTGGTCCATTTCTTCTTTTGTTGCCTTTTTCAGATCTCTGCTTTTGAAATATGGCATTGGCTTCTTCCAAATGAGATTCATGTTGCCTCCAACTGACTATTATTTCCTGTTCAGTACCCAACCTAGCTGGCAATTAAGGTAATTGAAGTGGGGTAGACCTAAGAGATGTGGTAATCATATCATAACTGTGTGGCAAACTATTCAATATGGTTGCTATTTGTAATTTTTCTGGTATAGGAGTTCCTGCAGTAGCTAAAGTCTTTAGCCATTACCATCATATTATTTACATGTTCCACTACACTTTGTTCCTCTAACATCCTGCAAGAGTTATATTTCTGAAGGAGCAACTGTGTGTTCATTTCAGTTGCTTTATTATATTTTTCTTTCAAAGCATTCCATAGTGTATAAGCATTAGTATATGATTCATAGCATTTTAAAAGACAATCTTCCATGAACATGAACATTAAATTTTTCGCCTTTTTATCATCTTTCCTCCATTGATTTACTCTTTTTATTTCCACTTCAGAAGCGTTTTCACTTATTTCCGGAGGATGCGAACCTATTACATGTTCAATATCTTCATATTCTAATGCTTGATATATTTTCCGATACCACATCTCATAATTTACCCCATTTAATTTATCCATCCTTGCCAACTCAGTTGTAAACATCTTCGAAGCCATACTTATATCTACAATCGAAATTACTTTCCAATTTAAATAAATAATTACCTTATGAACAAAAATGCAAATATTAAATTTAAAATTTCAAAAATCCGAAAAACTATTTGAATTCTAATTTCAAAATTCAAAAAACAAATTTAAATTTCAAAATTTCAATTTTCAAATTTTTCAAAAATATTTAAATTTCCAAATTCAAATTCAAATTACAAATATTTCTATTATTTAATTAAAGCATGCAATTTCTAAACATGTAATATAAATATAATGACTAACACATTTAACAACAACAAAAATTGCATGTTATTATTATTATTATTATCCAATATAATATAATATAATATATTATATTATATTATAATATTTTATCAAAGGAGGAGATTTCGAATATCTCTAACCAAATCGCCCGAGGGCGGAAGACCGGAGTTTCGCGTGCGGTGCGACGGTTGGGCGGACCGGCGTGCGCGCGAGCGGCGGGAGGTGCGCGCGAGCGGGGGTGCGCGCGCAGGCTGCGGAGGTGCGCGTGGACTGCGGAGGTGCGCGCGAGCGGCGGGAGGTGCGCGCGGACTGCGGAGGTGCGCGCCAGCGGCGGGAGGTGCGCGCGGACTGCGGAGGTGCGCGCGCAGGCTGCGGAGGTGCGCGCGGATTGCGGAGGTGCGTGCAGGTGCGTGCGCTGGCGGCGGGAGGTGAACGCGCGAGCAGAGCTGCGTGCAGGTGCGTGCGCGGGCGGCGGGAGGTGCGCGCGGGCAGAGGAGCGCACGCGGGCGGCGGGAGGTCGAGGGCGGAACTGCAGCGACGGCGGCGGAACTGGCGGAGCAACCTGGCTCTGATACCACTGTTGATCTGCGCGGTTTGGGGGCTCCGATGGTGGGTTATTCCAGGTGATCAAAGAATCTTGTTATTCACATCTTAATAAGCTTCTAATCACCTCTATTTATAGCATTTGGAGGATTAACTACCTCCACCATCTCCGCCCCCAACCTACTCCTCAATTTCCGGTAACCACCGGAAATTGAATTTGAAACTTGGTCTTTTTGACCAATTCCAACACTACGGTCGTTTAAAATAATCGCAGCCACCACAGACGGATCCCTTCCAAGGGACGTGCGGCAGCGCAACTCTTTACCTTCTTTTTTTTGACCGGGCTGTGACTCACCTTGTTTGCTTGATTTTCCTTTGCAACAGAAACACACGACGGTGAGTGCAAGAGGAGAACCGGCTTTTCCCTTGCACAATCGTACGCCGGAAAATTCCTTTTCCGTCGGTTGCAGTTATCGTCCGGAAAGAAGGAGTGCGCGCGGTCGCTGGATTCTTTTCAGGGTTGTTGGATTATCTGGAACGCGGGGAGGGAGGGAGAAGTCGTATGCCCTTCTTTTCAGATAGATTATCTGACCAGTTCTGACACCATCACCAGGAAAGCAATCAATCACCAGGAAAGCAACACTCACCACTAGCGAAATCGGAGCGCTATCCTTGCATCACATCCCCTTTAGTCTCGTCTCCTCTTTGAAGCAGCAACCATCCAACGCTCATCACCTTCCAGCTGCGTGACCCCCAACTTGTCAGTCAAGTCCTACGACATTTCTTGAACCTCCACAGCAGCTCCAAGAGGTGAAGCTGGTACCTCAGTAACATCTTCCGTCAACTGAACACCCTCCATCACCCCCACATCATCCACTAGCGGAATGGGGTCTTGAGTAGTAAACTTCTCCTCCATGACAGCAGTCTCCTCAACCCCAGATGGACCCATCGGGCCCCCACAAGTACCAACTTCATCTTTCCTTCACTCCTCCATAACCAACTCACCCAGCGGCGGTGCCTCCACCTCAGTCTCCTTTTCCACAACCTTCTCGACAGGTCGATGACCTGTACGATTGGCACAGCTGGTCTCCTTAGATTTGTCTCCTTTTCGGTAGTTTGCTTGGGTATGCCCTACCCGGAAACAAGAAGTACAGAAGTGCGGTTCATAGGGGTAACATATCGGTTGATTGATAGTTTCAGAGCCATCTTCAATTATGATGAATTGGGGAAGTGGCTTGGAGACATCCCATCTCCACACACACACAGCAACCACCCCCGATCGGGTAAAGTGGACGACATTCCGATTGACGCACTCGGCAGTCGCGAGGGTCGGAGATTGCAGAGAATCGAGGGTTTTTGGGGGAGATGGTTTTCCGACCTTACCGAGGGGGGGAGCTGGGAAATCATCTCCCAACGACCTTTTTATACGTGAGAGACCTTGGGAAATACTTTCTCAAGGTCTCCATACTGCACAAAGATGGTAACCTTGGGAAACACTTTCCCAAGGCTACCTTTCCCAAGCTTTCCCAGCATTGCTGGTATGCATTCAGGAATCACAGGAAAGACCAGCGACACATGATCTGCATGTGTGATGGCAGCAAAAGAAGGTCGTACAGCACCTTTCTTCCATACCTAGGGATTACCAAACTACGAAGGAGAGCCCAACGGCATCTCCGGGTTGTGTGCCGGACCCATACGTCTCTGTAAAACACAAATCCACACCACCAACACCCCACCAGAAGACTTTCTATACTTGAAATTGCAGCCGTATAGGTAGAAATCAACAGATAATCGCACTGACCATAAATTATCGGCTCGTTTCCATGGGCCTTTTGAAGTTATATCTAAAATAGGAAAAGTGGCCTATAAATTAAGACTTCCTGGAAATTCAAAGATTCATCCTATTTTCATATTTCCCAATTGTGCAGGAAGTTGGGACCAATTCACAGAGTAATTCCTCCAAATATTCTAGTAAGTCAAGCAACCGAAAGGGTTGCTCTGAAGAAAGTGCTAGCTAGAAGACTGAAAAAGAAGAAGAACACCACAGTCCTAGAGGTGTTGGTCCAATGGCAAGGTAGCTCGGAGCTGGAGGCTACTTGGGAGGAGTTCGTACCCTTGCTGGCAAGATATCCAGACCTTGAGGACAAGGTCTTGCGAGGAGGGAGGGGAGTAGTTTTTACCGTAATTTGTAGTAGGTCTGGTTCCGGACTCGAATCCGTTTCAGTCTATGTATGGGACTATTTTTGTTGGTTGTTGTGTTTTTTAGGGTTACCTTTTTCCGATCTTGAGACTTGTAACTTGGAGAGACCCCACGTCTCGAACTGTGGTTATCCTTGTTCTACAATAATAGATCACCCTCATTATCTTCGTTCAATAGCCAAGAGTTCGACCGCTAGCAACATGCATGTCAAGCACGAAAAGTGATGCAAATATCATGTCTAATGATGTTGGAAAGACCACAGGAAAATGTTGATTTTGAAAAATCACAGAGAAATGCATGATGATCAGAAAAGTATGAAATAGCTTCTGGATTATAGCACATTGAGTCTACGATCCAGGAAAAACATGCAACAAAAATGTTAGATGAACGCAAGAAGGTAAATATCATGCGGGCGTTGTGAGTACAAAAGAGGGTAGTACAAAATCGGCTCAACTACAAAAACTTCGGAAAACCTGTCCCAAAAGATCCTACTGGTCGGACAGAGATGGTTCAAATAGGGCATGAAACTTAGGTTGATCTAGTTTCATAGGAACGTATGAAACGATAATGTAAGGCCTCGTGAAGATGTAGCCATCACTGTGAGTGTAGTGAGCATGCAAGGGTGGTGACAGGCCTATTTCTGCGTTAAAACACTTTGAAAACAAAGCTTGTTTAACTGAAACTTGGAAAATTGCAAATGAGTATGCGAATGGAAGGTTGACAAGCGTTTTTGAAGAGAAAAAATGTGGGTTACATATTTGAAAACCCACAAAAAACACCCTGAGAGAATTTTTGCCCTCAAGGAGAAGCGGATTCGAGTCATTCAAGCCTCCTTTGAAGGCTGACTTGGATTGCCGAACAGAGAAAATCGCAAAAATTAGGAGGTCTTCGTGGAAGTCAAGATGAATGGGGGAAGTGAAATCCTGAGTTCTGGGGTAACTCTAGTGAATGAAAATAGAGCGTGGACTTTATGCATGGAAAATCACATTTCGTAAAAGTGTTAGACGGAAATGTGAAAGAACAAAATGGGTTGGACAGTGCGACGACCATGGATTAACATTATCATGCATGGTAAAATACATTCAGTATGCACGTGAAAACAGTACATTTAGGGGGAGCATGTAGGCTACTAGTTTCTAATAACATGAGTGTGAAAAATAAATGAACGAGAATAGGAGACTTACTTGCTTCAGAGGAGCGACGACAGGAGCTTAGCTGAGAAGTGACCCAAGGCAGCGTTCCTTCAGAGAGTCGGCAAGGATGAAGGCCTGGCCTCTACTGTAACACGCCATGGGCTCCGGTGGTTCCATGGGGAGTGGTTGGTAGTTAGAAAGAACGTCTAACAAATCGCTACGATGGAGAAAGGACCAAATCAAAGCTAACTTGGCAGTAGATGACTCGCTACATGCTGAGAAGGGCGCCAGGTTCGCACATAACAAGAGGACGCTCAGAAAGAAGGAGTGGTAGGTCTGCGTAAACACAATAGAGGGGTTTGCTGGGTTTACGCAAACACAACGAAGGATTTCGGTCAATTCACGTAAACACAATAGAGGGGTTTGCTGGGCTTACGCAAACACAACGAAGGAGGCTGGCTAGTTCACATAAACGCAATGGACGGCTCCATTGGGTTTACATAAACACAACGAGTGGTGCTGACTGGTTTACCTAGACACCACAAGGGGGTCCGTTGGGTTTATGTAAACATAACGAGGCACGAGAGATAGAAATTTTATCATTGATTAAAAAGGGAAGGGTGACATGTTCCACCAACATGGCATCTAACGTGGTAGGGTGCCATGTGTCGACCCTCGATTGGTCTAAAAGATGGTCATCAATAAGATCAGCCAATCCCAAGGTGCCATGTGTTGATGATGTGGCAAGCTGCCACATTGAAACCTACATAGCACGAGAGCTTGGTTGATTGGGTAGAAGAAAAACGTCGAATACAAATGTGTATAAAGAAAAAAAAAAAAAATTTAAATGTTTTGTACAATGAGACACTTCATCTTAAATACAAATATTTAAAGTAAAGTAAATGAAAATTGTAAAATATCAAAAGAAATTAAAAGTTTTGGATGTAAAGTATAATATCTAAAACTAAAGTACTCTAGATAAAACCACATAAATCTCTAAACAAATGAAAATGAAATATGAAACGTAAAAGAAATTAAAAATTTTTATATACAAAGTATAACATCTAAAATCAAAGTAAAACTAAAGTGCTTTAGAGAAAAATGTCAATATCTAAAGTAAAGAAATAAATTTTAAAATGTAAAGGAAATTAAAACGTTCTAGATATGAAACATAATATCTAAAAGTAAAGTGGAAAAAAAATGCTTTAGATATGAATGTCTAAAGTGAAGAAATAGAATTTAAAATACAAAAGAGAGTGAGACATCTTAAATACAAAATATAATGTCTGAAAGTAAAGTAAACAAAATATTTTTGATATGAAATAACAATATCTAGAGTAAAACAAGCAAAATATAAAACATAAAGGATACTAAAATGTTTTAGATGCAAAGTAAAACATCCAAAGCTAATAAAAATTTATTATTAAAAGAAGAAAAAAATCAAATGACAAATCGGTTAAACCAGATACTAGTTCGGTCTGACCAAATGTAAATATGGTCTAACCGTAATAACGTTCGGTTAGACCGAACCTAGAATGTTTTAAGATAAAAAATGTGGAATATCCAAATATCTAAAAAAGTAAATTAAAATATCACAATAAATTAAAATCTTTTAGATATAAAATATAAATATCTAAAATGAAACATTGTAATCTCATTTTAGATATTTGTATTTATATTTTATATTGTAAAATGGAATACATTTTATATCCAAAATGTTTGATTTTTATTTTAGATATTATATTTATAGCTAAAATATTGTAATCTCATTTCAAATATTTATACATTATATATAAAATGTTTAATTTTATTTTAGATATTTATATTTGATATCTAAAATGTTATAATTTCATTTTAGATACTTGTATTTTATATCTAAAATGTCTTAATTTTATTTTAGATATTTATATTTGATATCTAAAATGTTATAATTTCATTTTAGATATTTATATTTTATATCAAAAATATTTTAATTGTATTTTACATATTTATATCTTATATCTAAAACATCTTGATTTATTGTACTTTATCTTTAAATTATTTTTATTGTTGTTTTATATATTTTTTCATAAACATTTATTATATGTTATTTTATTATATATATATATTGTTATATTTATTTTCTCCACCACACCGAACATTCGATGTAGTATAACAATGTTTGGTGCCACACACCGAACATTTTTATTGTACTTCCATACTTTTATTATTTATCATTATTATTATTATTTTATTTCCTAGATTCTAGTTTGGCTACTCCAAACTCTTGCTAAGGCTTCGATTACCTAGTTAGGATATTCTTAACCATACAATTAAAATCTATCTTTTTTGTTTATGCATATATATTTTATTTTACTTTGTTTGGATCGAGTCTCAATATCGACTAGATCGTATTTCAATTCGATCAAACCAAATTTTGATTATTATTTTATTTTATTATATATATTTATTATTTTTCTATTTTTACTTTAGATATTTATATCTTTTGTCTAAAATGTTTAATTTCATTTTAGATATAATAAGATAGTATGTTTTATATGTAAGGTATCTTCCTTTCACTTTAGTCGAAGACATTTAATTTACTTGACCATATGTATGGTTCACTTCCTCTTCCCAAGTTTCACCTCCATCCTCTTCGAAGCTCTTGCTTTCTCTCTCTCTCGACCTTTGACTTCCACTTACAATATTTATATCCAAAATATTTAGGTTCATTTTAGATAGACGAGTTTATTTCTAAAGCATTTTAACTTTCATTTTAATATTTTATATATAAAATGTTTTCATTTTTGGTTTTATTTTAGATACATGAATTTATATCTAAAATATTCTTAATTTTATCTAAATTTTTTTAATTTTATTTTAGGTGTATATGCCTAATATATGAAATATTTTAAGTTTCTATTTTGTATTTTATATATTGTAGGATCGTATGGCTACACAAGAGTGGGGTGAATTGTGTATTTTTAATATTTTCTGAAATATAATTGAAACTTTAAAACACAAAAACAAGTTGAGACATTGTTTTCATAAAATCATTTTTATTCAAGGTTTCAATTACAATATACAATTCAGTTCTCCTTAGAAATTGTAGATGCAATTATATTTCGATACCATGTTTCATCTAAACAATTTCATACTACAAACAGAGAAAACTAATTTGCGGAATTTAAAACATTTCTCCCTGTTTGAGATCTTTCTTCTTCTTCTTTCTTCTTCAGCAATTCTTCAGTGACGAATATCTTGTCTTTCTATGCTTCACCGAATTTGCTTTCTTCTGATACTTCAAATCTTCAGTGATGAAAATCTTACCTTTTTATGCTTCACTGAATTTTCTTCCACTTGAGAGATTTTCCCTGAGAAGGTGTTTTTGATCCCTGAAAAAGATTTTTCTTTTGGTGTGCAGGAATGGTTTGATCCTTGAAAAGATTTTTCTTTTTATGTGCAAGGATGGTTTGATCAACGAGAACTCTATGCCTTTTATACTGTATCTTCATTTCATGCATATCCTCCACGTTTAATCACTACTAGTTTTCCACTTCTCCACATCTTTTCTTTTTCCTTCATCGAAACACACACGTTCTAACCCACGTTTATATTTCGAATTTCCTTTAATCATCAGTCTTGGATCTCTGAAAAATTTCCTGCAAAATAAACTTTCTCGTCCAAAAGTTTTTCATCAGTGTAATAAGAAGTTGTTACTTTAATGTTAACTAAACGAGTAACACAAGTATATATATATAACTTAACGAGTTCACCATGTGCCATTTCACGTGACAAGTACTATAGCTAACTCAACGAACTAAGTTCGTGGTGTTATGCTATCTCAACGAACCAGCTTAACCTTTCTTTCGGAAGGTTAAACGATAACTTACCGAAAATAGTTTAAGTTTCGGATAGTTACGGATGTAAGTCACCGAAAAACTCTTTATATGATAAAACTAGTGAGACACGTGTCAAGACCTGAAAACATGACTTAAGTTACCTTTCGGATAGTTACGACTGTAAGTCTCTGAAAAACTTTAACTCACTGATTCAATAATACACAAATGTTTTTATAATAGGAATTTTACCACGTGCAAAAATAACAATTTAGGTTTATAACGCTAACCTAACGCGTTGCCTTAGTGTTCAATATAGCAACTCAATGCGTTTAGTTATGTTAACTTAACGAGTTAAACATGTGCACCTCACGTGATACAATACAACATTCATAACTTATAATTTCACCACGTGTATAACACTAACTTAACGAGTTCGTCTCTTCTTTTACTCACTAACTTAACGAGTTATCACGTGACCTATTTTAACCTTTAAGCCTATAACTTAACGAGTTCTCACGTGACCTCTATACAAACAAAACTCTAACTTAACGAGTTGTCTAAACATGCAATGTTCATGATACAGAAGATATAACTTTAAAACATATCATGCTTTTCAATAAAAACACACGTTAACTTAACGTTTAGCTAAATGAGAAATTAATGCAATGAAACGACTAGTTATTAACTTCAGATCCAATACAGATAAGTATTTATATCAGTAAGCTTTTTCTGTATTAATTGATGATTTTAATTTCTTTTCACAAGCAATAGTAACTGAGCAAATATGATTATTTTCATTCAGCACACATCATTAAAACAAAAATACTCAACAATCTCCCCCTTTTTGATGATGACAAACATATTAAATCAATTATGAAATATGTATAACTCAACAAAGCACCTTCGTTGGGTTAACTTTTAATTCAACAAACTTGTTTGTTGACTTAAGTTCACTTAAGCTTATTTCTATTGTTTGTGTAAATTTTACCTCTTAGAACTAAAACTCTCAGATGTCAATAATTATATAAGTATCAGTTTTCTAATTATCATCTATCAGATTATAATAACCATTCAATAGCATCTCCTTTTATAATATATATATGCAATTAAGATCATAATCATCTTTTTATAATATTTTTCCCCCTTTTTGTCATTAATCAAAAAGATAATTACAGAGAATATATATACATATATAAGAGAATTACAACAACAATTTCTGTAAACAAGAATAATAATTGAACACATTTACAGAAAAATGTATTGTTCAATGAATCAAACAAGTAATACAAACATTACATTTTGTATTCAGAAACAAACAAAAACAGTTATCGACCCCTCCTAAGTATATCACTTATAGCATTACATATTTTATCTCCTAGATGCCTAATATCATTTTTGATGTCATTAAGCACTGCATCTAAGTCAGGAGGTAGTTGGGTTTGTTGTTCTGCTTGAACTGAATAACTTTGTTGTTGTTGTTGTATATGGTCTGTATTAGGTTGTTGTTGTTGTTGTCGTTGAGGTTTATGCATGGCCTGTAATTTTTGCAAATCTTTGACACTAAATGCTCTCATGCCTTTAGTTTCAGAGGGCTAGTCGGATAAAGTCAATTGGCTTGTAAGGATTCTACATACAGCATCACCATAAAATAACTTTGAACTCATATGCTGTAGTTGAGACATAAATACATCAAACCAATTTATTTGAATTCTATTCAGCAGGCCATAAGTTGCATATAAACAGCTTCTGCTGACTTCCAAATTGTGTCCAACTCTTTGAAATAAATTTGCATGCAATATATTTGCAATAAACCTTGCCTCTGCATTCAGATTTTCCATTAATCTCATTTCAGAATATACATCTGGAATTTTTGATAAAGACTGAATGTTCCATTCCAATTGTCTTATCATGTCAAATCTGTTGGTAATAACAACACCTTCATTCTTTAATCCTAAAACTTCAAAAATTAACTCAGGAGACAATAGAAACTCCTGTTCATTTATTTGAGTTTTCAGAAAATTTCCATTCTTGACCAGATTGCTATAAAAAGCTACAATAAGCTCTATGTATTGCTTCCATTTTGTTCCTACTGGTAAGAATTTAATGAGGCCTTGAAACTCAAACAGATCTCTTATTTCCATCAAATTTCTGAATTTTATTGGACGAGCATGCAAAATCTGACATGTAATCAGATTATTGTATTTCTGCAATGCTTCTTCAGATCTAAAATGAATTGCATTACCTTGAATTTGTAATATTGTACACAAAGAAGGTGATACCTGAAGCTGTGATTCAGAGTTTAATTCATCTTCAGGAACCTCTTCTTCAAAATGAATGTCATGTTGTTCCTCTTCCAAAATATTATCTTGAAGCTGCTCAGGTAAGCTTGATTCTTCAGCTTCAATAGTGTTAGGAGCATTGTCAATATGCTCAACATTCATCTTTTCAATCTCTATAGAATGTTCAGAGTTCAATTTTTCCACAAATTCTACAACCGGTGTATCTATCTGTAATTGTTCATTTTGTTCAACAGATAATTCCATTGATTCATGCTGTGAATTCTCAAACTCTACTTCTATAGATTCTGTAGAAGGCTGGTTAACTTTTAGCTCTTCTAGAGTTTTAACATTTTCAATATCTGCTACTCCAGACAATTCAGCCTGTGAACTAGTTAATGCTTCAACATTGTCAATTATATCTGCAATAACTTGTTCAATGTCAGGTGCCTGATGCTCTGATTTATCAATATCTACATCATCAGGACTTGTACTAATAGAAAAACTTGAGCTCATATTTGACTTGTATTTCATCTCAAGTTTTCTAGCAAGAAAAAATAAAGTCTCATTATCTTCATCAGTTTCAGTATGCTCAGAACTGATGAGTTTATCAGATGCACAATAAGGTACAATGTCTAGACATACATTGTCCTTTGGAAATAAATTTTCATCTGATTTTCCTTTATCAATAGACTTTGTTTCCTTAGACATAATTTTTCTGACTTTCCTTCCTCTATAACATTTTTGTTTCTCCTTTTCAAGTATTGCTGTTTTCTTTTCAAATTGCTCCATAAAAGTTTTCTGCTTTAATTCTTCTAAGGCACTTTCTATTGCAACGGCCTTGCGAAGACTGTCAACTTTTGTTTTGTCTACAGCAATATCTGATTCTACTTGTTTTGAATATAAAGGAGTAGGAATAGCTAATTCATGCTCTTCCTCAAATGCATGTAGTCTTGTACCGTTTATAGGAGTTTGAGGAGTTCTATTTGATGAACCTACACCTTTTTCCAAATATTTTGCATACTGTTCCAAAAATGCAATCTCAACACATTTCATTCTGTATTCTCTATCAAATTTACTACGAATACCCATGTATGTAATATTTGCATCAGTATGTTGAAGTTCTTGTCTAACTTCATTTAGTATACCTTTAGGAAAGAAGTAATCTTTATAAATTTCAGCTAACCTTCTATCCACTCGAAGTATTTTCTTGAACCAAGTACGTGGAACTTCATCATTCTCTATTTCTTTTCCTTTTGCATCTCTTCTGCTTTTGCTTTTTCCTCTGCCACGACCTTTGTAGAACTTGGAGACCATCGTTGTAGGTTGTAACAGCAACAAGCGGGAAAGATTTTCTTGACAAAGTTTACAAATAACCTAAGTGCCCGTGTAATAAGTGTTTAAATAGGGATTTTAGGCGTATAACTCAACGTGAAGAGAAGTCGGGTTTAGAAATTAAATAAATATTGAATAAAGTTTATTCAATCAAAGTACCCGAAATATTCAAGTATAACTCGTTGAGTTAACTAACCTAACGAGTAAAACGCTGTCTAGAGGCATTTTTACACATTACCTTATCTAACATAGTGTCTAGTTAGTACACAATTTTCGGATGCTTCCAATTGAAATGTTCCGAAAACAACACACATGCTAAACTTAACATTATCTTGAGAACATTGTAAACTATTTGAACATTTTGTCTTTTGAATCTAAAATAGTTTATTTGTCTTTTTAAATTAGTTCATCAAGATTTTAAGAGTACATTAATTCAGATTAACTAAGATTTGTATTCTAAATTATATTAATTTGTTTTCGACATTGTTAATGCTCCCCCTACAAATATACTTCAAATATATTCAATCAACATACAAAATATACTTGTAGTGACAATAGATGTTAAGTATAACTATACTTTTAAATTTTCTTTTCAGAAACTTCTGTTATCTTGAGATCATCAAAAATGATTTCCAGAATCAATTCCTACTCTATATGAATCAAAACACAACTTTGAACTCAATGTGATTAATTCAAGGAGAATAAAAGAATGTATCTCAAATAAACGTTTTCAAAAGTACTAATGTTGATTCAATAAATCAGTAGTCATATTGGTAGAAACTATATGTGATTCAAAGATATCTGTAATTAATGAAACAACTTTTTCTTTTCAAAACAGTAAATATTGATAATTTTCTTTAAAAGTTAGTTTGAAAGCTTGAATCATACAAGAGCTTTCTAATGTACCTGTGTAATGAGCTTTCAGTCAACAATCCCAGATCTGATCAGGACCTTAGGTTGCCAGATTTAAAGAATCCTTTTTCAGGACAACAATCCTTACATACCTATCTGCTCAAGTACAAAAGGCTTGTGATCAAACTGATCAATAAACTCTCAAAGATTTTCACTTTGTAAGCACTTTTCATTTTAAGCACAGTATATATGTATTCCATTAATACAGATGCAATAAAAACACAAATCTCATACAATTTTTACTTCTATGGTTGTACTAAGAATATGAATCAGTTTCGATAAGCTTATACTTTTGATTAACAGTTTAAGATGAGTGACATATAAATTATTCTACAAGTTTAATCAATTAAGTCAAATTTATGCATGATCATATGCATTTTCCTAGATTCAAAAAAAACATTTAATCAAAATTTCAGAATGTTAGAAGTATTTAATGTTTTTCATTTACATTTCCACTTAAAATCGTAAAAACCATTAAAATTGATAAACTACTTAAAATCAATAAGATACTACTATGATTTTACAATAAATGCATAGTATCTTAAGTAGCAGTTTAGATATTACTTTAGATATTTATAATAAGTATATAATATCTATGAGGTGAACAACATCATCAATAATATTTATCTTTTTATGTGGAGTTTAAGCATTTTACACATCACATAGCCTACAAATACCTAAATTTAATCTAATGTTGCAGAATGTATTTTCATCTAGAGGTTTTGTAAATATATCAGCTAATTGATTTTTACAAGACACAAATTCTAATTTAATTTTTCCTTTAATTACGTTATCTCTTAGAAAATGATGTCTAACCTCTATATGCTTTGCTCTTGAATGTAATACAAGATTTTTGGAAAGATTTATTGCAGAACTAATGTCACAATAAATCTCAGTTGTATCATAAGATAATCCAAAATCTTCTAAAGTTTGCCTTATCCACAAAATCTAAGTGCAACACAGTGCAGCAGCAACATATTCAGCTTCTGTAGTAGAAAGTGCTACACAGTTTTGCTTTTTACTAAACCATGACACCAAATTATTTCCCAATAATTGACATGTGCCACTGGTACTCTTTCTATCAGATTTAGATCCTACATAATCAGCATCAGTATATCCTATAAGATCTATTGAACTATCCTTAGAATAATACAGTCCAAAATTTTTAGTTCCTTGTATATATCTAAATATTCTTTTAACTGCAATTAAGTGTGATTCTTTAGGATTAGATTGAAATCTAGCACAAACACACATAGCAAACATAATATCAGGTCTACTAGCAGTCAAATAAAGTAAAGAACCAATCATACTTTTGTATTTTCTTTGATCTATAGATTTTCCTATGTCATCAATATCTAACTTTAAAGTAGTACTCATAGGAGTTCCTTGAATCCTTGTATCATTAAAATTAAATTTCTTAAGCATTTCATCTACATATTTTTCCTAATTTAAAAATATACCTTTATCCATTTGCTTAATTTGAAGTCCTAGAAAATATGAAAGTTCTCCTATCATACTCATTTCAAACTGATTAGTCATCTCTTCAGAGAATATTTCTATCAACTTATCAGAGGTTGCTCCAAAGATTATATCATCCACGTATATTTGAACAACAATCTAATCTTTACCATCTCTCTTAATAAATAGAGTATGATCCACTTTTCCCATGATATAGCTTTTTTCTATTAAAAAAGTAGACAATCTTTCATACCATGATCTAGGTGCTTGCTTCAAACCATATAAGGCTTTCTTCAATTTATACACAAAGTCAGGATTTTTAATATCTTCAAATCCAAGTGGTTGTTTTACATAAACTTCTTCATTAATTAAACCATTTAGAAATGCACTCTTTACATCCATTTGAAATAATTTAAAATCCATATAACAAGCATAGGCCAATAATATTCTAATACTTTCTAACCTAGCCACAACAGCAAATGTTTCATTATAATCTAATCCTTCTTCCTGTGTATACCCTTGTGCAACTAATCTAGCTTTATTCCTTATAATTTGACCAGTTTCGTTAGTTTTGTTTCTAAAGATCCACTTTGTACCTATTATGGACTGATTTTATGGTGGAGAGACTAATTCCTATACATCATTTCTGATGAATTGATTTAGTTCTTCTTGCATTGCCACTATCCAATTTTCATCAGATAATGCTTCTTGTATATTCCTTGGTTCCACCATAGAAACAAACATACACATACTATTTAAATTTACTGAAGCTCTAGTTTTAACTCCCTCATTAATATTACCAATGACTTAAGTAATGGGATGTGATGCAGAATAACGCCAATTTCTCTGATTTTCCTCAATATTCTCATCAACATCTGAAAGTCCATCACTTTCATCATTAGTTTGATCATTTAAGTTCATATTTTTGATTTTCTCAGATAAATCATCAATCTCTCTATTGATCTCTAACTCATTTGGAAAATTGATCATATCATCATTATCAACTTTAGATTGAGATTCTCTAAGAGAATTTTCATTGAAGCTTACATGAAGGGTTTCTTCAATAGTCCTAGAAGTCTTGTTATATACTCTATAGGCTTTACTTCTAGTAGAGTAACCTACAAAAATTCATTCATCCGATTTGGCTTGAAATTTATCCCTTTTATCCTTAGTATTGAGAATAAAACACTTGCAGCCAAATAGTTTCATATAGGAAATTTTTGGAACCTTATTAAACATAATTTCAAAAGGAGTTTTATTAACATGAGGTCTTAAATGACTTCTGTTAATAACATAACAAGCTGTATTTACTGCTTCAGCTCAAAGATTTTGAGATAACTTATGTTCATTCAACATAGTTCTGGCCATTTCTTGAAGTGATCTATTCTTTCTCTCAACAACACCATTTTGACACAGTGCTCTTGGAAAAGAAAATCTATGATCAATGCCATGCTCATTACAATAGTTATCTATTTGATCATTATCAAATTCAGTTCCATGATCACTCCTAAGTTTTTGAATAGAGACACTTTGCTCATTTTGAACAAAATTGCAAAACATTTTAAATTTTTCAAAAACTTTTGTCTTAGATGCTATAAAATATACCCAAGTGTATCTAGAGAAGTCATCTACTAAAACAAATACATACCGTTTAGCACCAAGACTCATGATTTTTGTTGGTCCAAATAGATCCATATGTATAAGTTCTAAGACTCTCTTGCTTGAAATATCAGTTTTGGATTTAAAAGAGTTTTTGTGAAGTTTACCTAACTCACATGCATCACACATAAAGTTCTTTGAGTATTTAATCTTTGGTAAACCTCTCACTAAATGTTTTCTAGATAGTTTATGTAACAGTCTCATATTTATATGCCCAATCTTTCTATGCCATAGATATGCATCACTAGTTTTAGCTAGCAAACATGAATTTAAATCAACTGCACCAAAAGGTAAAGATAAAATACATACAAAATCTTTTCTTTTAGCAATAAACTTAATTTCATCTGTATTTTTATCAATTATTTTACATACATTATCTTCAAACACTACATAATATCCATTTTCAGTTAATTTTATGACACTCAGCAAATTAAATCTTAGGTTTTCTACATATAGTACATTCGAAATAACACAATTAGGAGTTATTTGAACATTGCCCATACCTATGATTTTATCTTTACTTTTGTTTCCAAATGTTACACTTACATTCATGATATTTGTAAAATTTTGTAATAGACTTTTCTGTCTGGTCATGTGACTCGACGCTCCACTGTCTAAGATCCATCAAAATGGATCTTGCACTGTTCAAAAGTCATAGATGACTTTAATAAGAGAGTAAAAAAGTTGGAAAGGAAAAAATTCCCAGAAAAGATCTATTAGATAAAAACACACCTTCCTCCCTTGCACCTTGGCAAGCAAGCACGGATTTTCTCCATCGGCCCTGTCCTGGATCACCTTTGTTGAACTTTCCTGCATATGGGGGGGGGGCTCCACTGTTAGTCATTTTAATTCTCAAAGTCCTTCACAGATATAAGAGAGTCCGAGGGTGTTGCTTGGAGGTGTACCCCAAGCAATGTGTGGTGTAAATCATGGCTCACAGCGGAGCGTCTGAACCCATCTAAAAAGTTGCAAGTGACAGACAGTATGGAAGTATCCTTCCGGTGAGGATACAAAATTTTCATGGTACAAGTTTACTAGTTGGTGTGAGCAGTAAGAAGATAGAAACTGTTCCGCGTTTGCTCTGATATCATCACGGACAGAAGACGACAGCACCAGGACGTCAGACCTTTGGTATAGAAAAAACCTCTAAAATTTTATTCACTAGGTTGGGGGTGGGGGGGGGTACCTGCACTATAAAATACTTACACTTGGGGTACATCTTTTGTAAACGAAAGAAAGAAAAATAAACAGTTGTAAAAAGAAGAATTAATTAGATCCAAATCATTTATCATCATACATATGGATATATCTTATCTTATTTTTAAAAGAAAAACCTACCATCAGAGCTGTGTTTAAGAGCGAATTTTAAATTTGGGCTAAGAATGCTAAAGGATGATCATATATAAAAAAATTAGTATTGTTAACATGTGTATGTTTAATTGTACCAATGGTAATACCATAAGAAATAAGCGAAAAGATAATTTTATCAAGAATATAATAAAAAATGTACTTATTGGTAATAAAATAAGAAGAATTAATTAATATAAAGAATTAAAAAATAAAAGTAAACTTTAAACAAATTGATTAGAAATTATAAGAAAATATTTAAATTTATGTAATTTAACTGAAAGTTCTACAGTAAAATAAATAATTAAAAGATTATTGCTTGTTATTTTATGTCCTAGTCAAAAAAATCTTCCGTTAAAAGTAGTGGAGAGTACGTCGACACAGGTGGAAATACGTAAATGCCCTCCCCCCTTCATCCTAAAGATAACCTACCGAAACTCAAAAACATTTCAGATAGATAGAACTAACATTCCAAAAGACCACTTAAGTCATGTATTAAAATTGAAACACGTGTCCTTTTGAAACCACGTTATAAAATATTAAAAAATAAACTATTCGATAGAGAAGGCATGTTTCGGATACTTATAAACTATAACTCTCCGATTCTTAAGTCATTTCAGATAGTTACACAGGTAACCTTCCGAAAAGTCACTTAAGTAAGAAATAATAGAAAACTCAACTATCCGAAGCTTAAAATTGTTTTCGGATGCTTATAAAAGATAACTCTCCGATCCTTAAGTCATTTCGGATAGTTACACATGTAACCTTCCGAAAAGTCACTTAAGTCAGAAAATAAAAGAAAACTCAACTATCCGAAGCTTAAAACTGTTTTCGGTTACTTATAAAAGATAACTCTCCGATTCTTAAGAGTTTTCGGATAGTTACATCGTAACCTTCCGAAAAGTCACTTAAGTCAAGCGATGAGAGACTAACACATGTCCTTCAGAAGAAAGTAACCAAAAATATATTAAAATTGAGAAACAACTAACTATCCGGAAAGAAAAACCTTAACTATCCGAAACCATAGGGATTTCGGAGACTTACCATAAAAAATCATATCCGGACATAAAAAGACTTAACTCACCGAAGATAAAATACTTTTCGGATAGTTACTGATATAACCCTCCGAAAGGCCAGGAGAGAGAGACATAACCATCCGATTTGTCCTGTTTTGTTCGGTGACTTATAAAATAACTCTCCGTTCAATACACTATGAACAAAATTAGCTACCGAAATCTAATTTAAAAAACTTTGAGTACACAGCAGTTAGCCAAGATTCATGTGAATAAAAAGACATCTAAAATATGGTAGAAATAATTAAACCACACGTTTTTCATCATCAAAATTAAATGATAAATAAATGAACTAACAATCTCCCCCTTTTTTATGATGACAAAACTGTAAACAGATATATTCTCCCCCTTTGTCAGAATTAAAAAGTGGAGACAATTAAGTGAAAGATACTCGGAGATAAATAAAATGTAATTTCATTTATTTAAGAGTAAGAACATTAGGGATACATAAAAAAAATGAAAATTACATCAAAGGAAAATCAACAATTCTAAGGTGTAGTTGACTTTTTCTGTAACAAATCTTGAATTAAATTATCCCTCTCTCTTAGAAGTAAATGAGCCACTTGATCCAAAAGCATCTAATTATGCTGAAGTAGAAGCTCATTCTGTTTTAAGAGGGTCTCAGAACTGTCAACTCCTATAAATGAATCTGTTGGAGTTGAAGGAGGTGTTGCAAGAGGTGTATTTGCTGCAGAAGGAGAAGCAACATTTTGAGTTGCAAATGGTTGAAAATGAGAGGGCAACTCAACCGGATTAGAAGATGACATTCTTTGAAGATCCTTAAGTTGTAATACTCTTCTTTTAATGGATTTCAAAGGCTTGCCTGATAAATCAATGTATCTGGCCATCAGATGATAAATAAAATCTCCATAGTACAGAAAACTTTGTAGATGAGAAATCTGAGCAATAATAACTTTTGCCCAGTTAACCTTGATACCAGCCATCACAGCATAAGTGGCTTGGTAGACTTTTCTTTCCAATTCATCTGCATGACCAATCTTCTGAAATACAGAGGAAGATAGAATTGTAGCAATCATCCAGGCCATACCATTGAGATTTGTAATCTTTACCAACTTGAATTGTTTATCAGGAGATTTTCCAATCAATTTATTTATCTCTGATTCTTGCCACCCAAGTTCTGATGGAGAAAGAGCAATATTTATACCAGTAGAGGGTATTCCAAAAAGATTTTCCAAAAATTCTCCATCAATCCTCATTGTTTGATTTTGTAGGTGCAGGAGACAAAAATGAGGAAATATCTCAAGGTTTGAGTAGAAAAGGGGAATTAGGTCTTCAAAAACAAATAACCTTGAGGGGGAAGAAATAAGACCTAAAAGCCCTTGATGAATAAGCAGACTATGAATAGAATCCATTCCTTTAAAGTTTACAGGTCTATTGTAAATGATCTTCATGCCTTGATATTTATTAAAAAAGAGATCCCTAGTAGTAGAAGATCTGAAAAAATATACATCTATAGGGATTTCTAAAGAATAATTGACTTCAACCTCTAGATCTTCATCTGTTGGAGGGTTTGTAGGAGGAGGAGATTGAGGTGCAGAGACAAAACTTGAATCTTCATACAATCCTTGTATCACCAATTGAGTGTAAGGAGAAGGAATTGGATGAGATTCTACATCAGATGAAGGAGGAGGTGTGAAATCTTCTCTATGCACAAGCAGAGATTGGGCAAAACTCGGATGAGAAGAAAGAGTTTTCTTTCTTCTCCTATAGTAAGAAAATGAAGTAGATGGAAAGGGAGAGGAAACAATTGTAGGCAAAACTAGACTAGCTGAGGAGATCAAATGAGAAGGACCAGGAGCAATTTGGTGTAGAATTCCAATACATAACTCTGGAATTGGAGGATATGAATGGCTAGCCACATGCCTGAAATCAATTCCTTTCTAGGGCAAAAAGAATTCAGGTTCAGCCACTAATTTCTTCTTCTCTGCCGTATCAGAAAAATCATGAAGACAAGCAAGCTCTATAGGCTCTTGAATCTTAATTCCTGGTTGCTCACTAAGTTTATGCAATAATGCTTGATTTCTCCTCTTGACTAAAGTGTCTTGTAAATGTAGGGCCATATGCAATGCTCGTTTTTCAAATGCCCTAGTATCCTTAGAAGCATTCAAAAATTGGCTAACATAAGCCTCATAAACAGATTTAAATTGAGGTTCTAAGGAGTTCACTTTGGCAGTAAATGTCTTCATCATCCGAAGAAGAATCCTTAGAAACCCTAGAATCAACAATCTGTTTTAATGCTTTGTGAAGCACAGGTAGAAGTGGTCTTTAGTTTCTTATGACCAGTGGAAGTTTTGGTGGATTTTCTCGAGGAATGCTACTTGGTTTTCAACTGTTTTCTACTCTTAACACCAGTGGTAATAGGACGAAGTTTACGAAGAACAGACAATTGTTTCTCTAAACATAATAACCGAGTAACTAATTCTGAAGTGCCATATATTGACTTAATATCTATAACCTCTTCTCCGGCAGAAATAATTTGTTGAACTTGTTCAGGAGAAAGATCTGCCATACCTGTCTAGAGATCTTGTTCCATTCGGTGAATCTGCTGTTCTTGCTCTTGCAGAGAGAGGGCAAAGAAACGACTAGATGAAGCCATGAAGGAGGAGGTGCGAAAAAAGGGATGAAGCAGACGAAGGATTTGAGAATTGGAAGGTTGAGACAGAATGAGAAGATAACCCTCCGAAAGCATATAAAAATCGGAAAGTTACAGGTCTAAGTATCTGAAGAGCGAGTTTAAAGCAGTAGCAATACTATCGGACAGTTAGAAGAATAACTATCCGAAATTATAAAGCCTTCGGAGAGTTATAAAAGGCAGTTGGTTGAATGATCGGAGAGTTAAGGAGTTAACTTTTCGAAGGAAAAAGGAAAATCGAAAAGTTAGAAAGGCTAACTATCCAAAACTTAAGTCATTCAATTTTCCACGTGTAGAAATTCAGAATAGAAGCTTAAATGAGTTTTCAGAGAGTTAGAAAGCTAACTATCCTAAAAACAAGAAGTTTCGGTGAGTTACGGTTTTAACTATCTAAAACATAAGTTATCTTATTATGCACGTGCAGAATTAAGAAGACAGCAGTCTGAAGCTCAAAAAGGAAAATCGGAGAGTCACTATAGCTAACCATCCGAAAAGTCAAGAGATTTTCGGTGAGTTACAGTTATAACTATCCGAAACTTAAGTCATTGAATTTCCCACGTGCAGAAATCCAGATAGAAGCTTAAATGAGTTTTCGGAGAGTTAGAAAGCTAACTATCCAAAAAACAGGAAGTTTCGATGAGTTACAGTTTTAACTATCTGAAACTTAAGTTATTCTATTATGCACATGCAGAATTGAGAAGACGGTAGTTAAAAGCTTAAAAGGAAAAATCGGAGAGTTACTATAGCTAACTATCCGATAGTTAGGAGAATTTCGGTGAGTTACAACTGTAGGAATATGTTGCTTTTCGGATGGTTAGCTACAGTGACTCTTCGATTTTCCTTTTTGAGCTTCAGACTGCTGTCTTCTTAATTCTGCACGTGCATAATAAGATAACTTATGTTTTAGATAGTTAAAACCGTAACTCACCGAAACTTCTTGTTTTTAGGATAGTTAGCTTTCTAACTCTCCCAAAACTCATTTAAGCTTCTGTTCTGAATTTCTGCACGTGAAAAATTGAATGACTTAAGTTTCGGATAGTTAGACTTTCTAACTTTCCGATTTTCCTTTTGCTTTCAGATAGTTAACTCCTTAACTCTCCGATCATTCAACCAACTGCCTTTTATAACTCTCCGAAGGCTTTATAATTTTGGATAGTTATTCTTCTAACTGTTCGATAGTATTGCTGCTGCTTTAAACTTGCTCTTCAGATACTTAGACCTGTAACTATCTGATTTTCCTGTAGCTCTGTAGCAGTATCTTTTGGAACTTTCTACCTCTGTTCGTCTGCCTTCTGATCTTTTGCTGAGCTATCATATCTGTGAAATACAATTTGGTTTCCTCACATAGGTTTTTGCATTATCAAAATACTAGGGTCCTAACAAGTAATAGTGCAATAAGTTTGTCAAAGAACCCTGTGTTGCACTCTCGGGCAAAACATATTGAGATATGACACCATTTTTTGAGAGATGATGTTATGAAGGATAACATGGAGATGAATTTTGTTTCTACTCATGAGCAGTTGGCATATATTTTTACTAAGCCTCTTGAAGAAAAACAGTTTATCAAATTGAGAAGAGATTTAGGAATATGCTGCCTAAATGATTTTTAGCTTTACCTACTATCTTTTATCTTCTATTTCTTTTATATTTACTTCACCATCTTATTTTCTATTATTTGTTTTAATTCTATTGAGTTAGTTTGATAATCTATTTCTGTTTAATTCTTATTTTGAGTTATTTCTTGAGAATATTTACAAATTATTTTTCTTCAAATTTTAAAACAAAAACATCACAACCAACACTCTTCTTGAGATGATTTTCTACTGAGTTTGTAAGTTACAATGATTTCTTACATCTATATTAAAATCAACTCAGATTAATTCATCAAAATTATTGAAGGCTTCAGCTCCACACATAAAATAATGCCCACATGACACTTAGAAAGGGGATCTAAATCCAAAAAATCACCAAGTTACCTTAACTAATTCAGTGATTGTATGCCTATTTGCTAGATTGAATGTTTCTTGATTAGAAAATTTAGAGGTGTTTAAAATGTAAAGGTGAAAAACAAGGAAAAGTGGCCGGAAGCAATAAGACTCAAGATATTTAACCTGACCTTGTCCAAATGTTTTTAACTTTCTACACTTTCAAATTTTTTTTCAATACTGTCAAAGTGATTGCAATTATCAAAATATATAAAAAAAAAAAAATTGGAATGTTTGTTGCAAAGAGCAAACAACACCAATTTACACAAAAAAAAAAATCTGATTATTGGCTATGACAATTTCATAATTCTCAAAGATCTTCTCTTCCTCTTAGTTAATTACATAACAGACATTGTTAAGGAAAAATATATCTTGGAGTTGCTTCATGGAAATTTCAAATTGACCAGAGAGAACATATTAAATAATTCTGAATTTTTCTACTTTAAAAACATTAAGTTTATAAAAACTGATTTCTTTAAGTTTAATAGGGTGAACCATAGGATCAAGTGCTTATGCTACGTGAAATGTGTTATTTATCTTAACGTGGAGCCTTGAATAATTCAGTAATTCTCCAACAATTAAAATTTAAATAAAAACAAAAAAAAAAAACCCTCCCGTTTCCTTCAGATTCTGCCTCGCGGTTCCTCCTCCTCGCGCGCGTCCGCTTCTCCCGGCGCCTCCTATCCGATCTTCCCCTGCAGGAAAGCCCTCGCGCTTCTCAGGTAAAACCCTCGTACGTCCGTGGACCGTCCTTTTTTGTGCGTTAATTAAATTTTTTTGTATGTGTATATTCCATCTCATCTGACCATCTTAGACACAGATTTGTGTTACAACTTCGTCGCCCTAACCGACCTATTATTTTAGAATATATACTTTTATAGGGTGTTACTCATAAATTAATATAATCTACTTGATATCTCTAAGTAAATTATTAACTAAATATATTATTGTTCATAAAAAATATATTATACTATCAATTTTTTGCGTTGACATTGCTGCTGCTGCTTATTATTTATTAGATCTGCGTATTGAATTTCATGAAGCATTGCTCAACAAAAGGCCCAGCTTGAATATATCTTGATTATAAATGATAAATCAAGCTCGAACATAATTTTATGCTTATTTAAATAAATAAATAAATCAAGTTTGAACATCATTTGTTCGACTCAATTACCACTCCTACATATAACAATATTGACTTGTCATATGTGTTGAGAGTGAAGTATCATGTATAGGATGGATGAATGGAAGATGCACAGATTGTAAAATTAAAACTTCCTTCCTTGTACCTTAGATTTTTATGTGATCATATCCCAAGGGACTTGCCATTGTGTCTTCATAATTTGCATTTATTTGTAAAAATCATTCGATTATTTTTATTTTCACTTTTCTGTGTTAAAAAACAACTACAAGCCTACAAGGAAGAAAGAAAGTTCTCGTTTGAATTGAAGCAAACTCATCTGCCATAAAATTTTCCCATTTGGACTTTTTATTTGTCTAATTCTTTAAATTTAATGTTTCTCTACTTGGATACACTAATAGCGTTGGGGAGTGAAAATATGTGTATAATCATCTGGGAAACCACATTTTTTCCTACAGTTTTTTTTTTTTACTCTTCTGATCACTTATTTGACTCTTTTCCATCTAAAATTTCCAAAATTCGAACACCTCATTAAATTTTCTCTTGGAATTTAACTAATTCAATTAACCTTACTCTCCAAAGAATTGCACGGTTTTTTTCTTGTTCCAACTAAACAGTAAATACAGGAACATAAACTAAATGGTAAATAGATATTGCAAATGATTAAAAAAACAAGCTTGCAAACAATTAAGGATAAGAAACCACAGGGACGAAAAAATTTAAATTATGCTTCCAGCAAGATCCTCCTACAATCATCAGACTACTATATTATTTTTTTGAAATTCAATTACTAGTAAATATTAAATAGGTGATTCCCACCTCCACAAGTGCCCGTTGCTCTCATCTAAATCAGCCGAGCACGTTGAATGTGAACCTAAGGAAGAGAGAAGTACCACTCTTCCATAGATGCAAAATTTTATCTCAAGTTTTCGGATCTGGATGATCTTTTGGCAAGTCGATCATCATGCTGTACTTCCTCCAAAAACCTGGTGCAATGACAATGTAACTTAACGTGAGAAGCTACAAATTAGAATCAGGGGTAAAGGAGTATAAGTAGCAGAAACAGCACGACGCAATTACCCCTGCCAATATATCTTTAGACAACCCTGGTTTTCTCTTATGACCGGGAGCTTCATTGACTGGCCGATTCTGAGGGAATTGCCGAATGACCTTGGTCTTGATCTTCTTGCCATCATCATCTATATTAACCTTCTCTGTAGATTCAGTCTTCGGTTTCTGCATGAGGCACACTTTTGAATAGTGAGTAACCGAGGGCATGGAGGAAAGTAACATCCAAAACAACTACAAACCATATATTACACTGACAGATGTATGGTACTGGTAGAAATTAACATCAATTATACTGATTTTATAATGTATAATTATAAAATACTAGGTATTTATGAAAGTGATTTTAAGGAACAATTCTAGAACATCAAAGGCAAACTGGAAAGCAAGAAAGAAATAACTTTCACGGAACTATGCCATACACTGGTAAAATACTGAGTTATTGTGAATATGCACTCAAACAAAGGTTCTGCATTGCCTGACTATGAGCACTGGCCGTCAAATGCTGCAATAACAATGATTTTTGTTTCATGATGTTAATATTTCTTTAATAGATCCAGAGATATTATTATTTCTTGTGTTATTAGAATTAGTTTCAAGGAGAACAGTGGAAAGTGTTTTTGTAGTATTTTGGTCCATTGTGGCAATGATACCACATAGATGGCTGTGAGATATGAAAGCTTTTTTTGGTACGAAAGTATCACCACATGTAGGGCAATATGCACACGCACTTGAATCAAATGACCTAATTTGTAGCTTCAAAAAGGAAGCTAAATCTGCACTACTACAAAAACCAGCAATTTGATTCGCCACCTCATTCCTATGTTGTCACTTACTAATATATTGTTGTGTCAGGTACTATGCTACGCATGTCACATGACATTTATTACTCTTTATTATCATAAAGCTCTACTAAGTTTAATGTACTTATTTGTTTTAGCATTAATTAAACTTCAATGTTTAACAGTTGATAACAATTACCCCTTTATTCATTGATTACATTATTGTTATACGTAACTCTCACCACGTTTGTGTGATTTTCTCAAGTATGTGCTCCACATTCTTGTTTGCTATGTGTAGACACCCAAATCTCAACCCCCCCTTTTTAGGAACTACCTTTTTCACTGTTACAACCCTTGAGGTGTACACTATCATTGCGCTTATGCAATTGTACACCTCTGTCATCTGGAGTAGTGCTAGATGGCCTTGGCCTTGTTCGGGTCTGTGACCACTACTGGTCCCCCGATGAAGTTTACTCCGTCTAACCATATGGTTAGGGCCTCCCTTTCCTTGATTGACTGATCCTTTGGTTGAATCGTCAATCAAAGCTTTCGATTGTCCTAATCAATCTCAAACAATCTGGGCCGTCCATTCGGCCCCTATCTTGTTTGGCACATCTCGAGATGTTGAATCGATCGTCTGATCACATATTCGTGATCGGAGCACCTTGGATCGTATAGATACACTATTCGATCGATGTTGACGCATGTCGATCGCCTGGTTCTGCCCCGAATGATCATGGCCGTTTGCACAAGGTGTTTGGCTTTGAATCCATCTCATCTGCCATTGGGTACTTTTGATCATCTAGATATGATCAATGCCCCTCAAGTTGACCGATCCTTCAATTGGATCGTCAATCGCACCTGTGGTCTTCTCAGGTTAACTCTTGGGAATTCTAACCCTCCATTTGGGTGAGGAATGAGAATCTCGCTCACCCGGCTAACGATCGAGAAATCCGATCATAGGATGAGGCTCATCTCCTCCCTGATTGACCAACCCTTCAATCGGATCATCAATCGGGTCTCCAAATTGTCCCAAATCAACTCAAAGAATCTAGGCCGTTTGTTTGAGGATTCGACTTCTCGAGGCCATTTCGACGTCATACAAGTCAAATTTGCCAAAATGGAGGCTGGATTCGGACTCAGCATGTCTAAATTACCTTTCGTTTGTCCCATAATCCCTTGTTTCACATTTTAGAGCCCGATAGGACATTTGCACAACCCTCTAGAGAGGCCAGCTTCGACCGAGCAGGTAGGGTGCCTCACACCTTCCCTACTCGTACCCAAGAGACTTGCCTAGAGTCTTGGGGGGCTTTTCTTGTCGATCCCTTGATACACGAGAGATCGATAGTGTAGGTTTTCTTAGTCTCCCTTTAATGGACTAGGTGGCGACTCCTTCACCAATGTGGCCCCTTTCGGGTTTGCGTTGGTGGGGTGTTGGCATCATTCGTGGACGTTCGGGTCACCCTCGATATTCGTATTTTTTGGAATGTTCACACTATGTATGCAATTATTTTCTTTTTTTAAATTTTAATAATCTAATATACATTTCTACTCTATTTAAGACAAAAATAGCATGTGGCACTGCTAGATCTTTTATTGCTTTTCAACTTTCCTCTTATACTATCCTCTTCAGTATTTATTAGAATAAATATATTTAATGTTTTTAAATATATCAATGACTAATGTGTTTATTAAATAATACTTTTTATAATTTTGTAAAACAAATTTTAGAATTATAAGATACAATAATTTGACTTTTTAAGTACTTATGCATTTGGTAAGAAGAGAGGAAACCACACGTTACATATTATATAAGTGTGTATGTGTATTAGATATTATGACATATCATATTCATACAAACATGATGCTTTATGCAAATCAACATAACATCAACATACTTAATTTTACATATTTCATAATATAATACACATAATTAACATAATCTTTATTATCTTCAACAATTTTATACTTTAAAATTATATATATTTCTAATTTTGTGCACCACATGTATCAGTCCAACTAGTTCCTTAGAAGAGGACAGTAAAAAACCACGGCCTCATGGTTCACAAGAATCAATTACTAGTATAACTTCAATAAGATGGAAGAAGGGAAAGAAAAGGAACCGATCTGAAGCAACTTTGCCTGGACGTGGGGAAAAACTGTGTAATGGTCAGAGAAAACCTGTACCGAAAACATGGCTATTCTTGGATGTAGACATAAAAGTAGGAGATCAATTTGACAATTTGCAGAAAGAGGAGGGTCACAACTCTCAAGAAAAGCTTGGATTGGCCTGGTTACTTTCAAACACAATCACATGAAATTGCACAAGCACAAAATGACATATAGGGCACCTTAGAATCACACAAAGAAAAGTTCTACACTGACCTTCTTTGCACGCTCTTCCATAGAATTCAAAGCACAAGCTTGATCAACCTTTGAAAGGTAGAAGTCACGTTCTCGCTTAGCAGCTGACATTTCTAATGCCATCTTTTGTTCCTTAATGGCAAGCTTGTAGGCTGCAGTCATATATGATATCTAAGTATAATCTAGGTAAGCCATGTTGAAAGCAAGAGAAGAGGCAGACTTATTTTTATCCAATGATGCTATCAGTCCGAAGAATTCACATACCTATCTCTTCTGTCAGATCATCCCATTGAAATTTGTGGAGGTACTTAATGTTCCAAATGTCATAATAAAATGTCGATCTTTTCTTTCCACCTAGAACCATACAATGAAAACAAGTAGTCAAATAAATAAATAATTTGGTTAATGTTTTTAGTTCCAATGAATCCCAACATGCACCATGTTTACACAACCACAACTTAGAGTTTACTAAAATTTGATTAATCATTGTATAGCACACATATAATATATAAATTATAAAGTTATTTGTAAAAATGATGTGGTATATGGTAGCATAACTAATTTAAGAGTATTGTATAATATGTGCATCAGATTGTATCCTAAAATTAGGAATTCAGCATGTATCAGTACACACCCACCCTTATGATACAGCAAGGTAGAAGCAATAGGCACTAAGATTAAAGGGAGATAACATGCAGCTCTAAATTCTAAATGGAAGAAATGCATTTTCGTGTGATGATTGAATAGCTGCACTACACTTCCAGGAAAGGGGACAAAATAGAAGTCATTGGTTTATCAGTATCTTAAAAAGGGCAAATTCAGTGCACAAAGATCCTAACAATGTGGGATTTGGGATGGGTTCAATTGTATACAGCCTTAATTCCATAAACAAAGAAGATGTTTCCTAGGATTCAAACCTACCACCTCTAGCAACCATACAATTAAATGATTACATGAATGAATTACCCACACCATCTTGCAATTTTCAAGTAAAAATAAGAAAATCATATGCTATTGTTCCATGGCTCAAAGTAAGGGTTACATCAACCATTTCCATAGCTACAATGGCAGATTTTTTTCATCAGTGCTGCAAAGAAATTTCATTATCAGTGGAGGAGGACCATACCATACCATAAGCAAGACAACCAAATGCCTCTAATTTAATTTTTTTTGGATATAAAAATTCAAAACAAGCTGAGATGAGTACCTAGTCTTTGAGTACAAAATAATTGACCTTCATGAAACATGATTTCTTATGAGAAAGAATGTTTTGAAAATCAGAAATATCAAATGTTGATTGAAGCTCGTATGACCTTGTTCATGTAACTCGCAGTTGATGTTCACGTAAGAATGCATGAAAGTCGAATCAAAATTCATATACCCCAAGTCGATGAAGTTTTGATATTGGATCCATAGCTGCAATCAATAGCTAACAACTCAATCAAAAGCACTTCGGCTTATAATTTTCAATTGTATATCAGCAATCAGATAATGATATTTCACATTAAAAGAAAAGCTCGCTATAGGTTTTTCGTTCAATCAACTCCTAGAGGGAACGCTACCTAATTCATTGATCTTACAGCAAAGTCTAGAAAACGCAAATATAAATATAGCAGGGTCCATTAAACAGTCCTTAACCATTTGTTCACCATTTAGGAACCTTGCAACCCTCTTAGCAACAGATTTATCTGCAAATTCAACCCACCTGTAATGCCAGTTCAGGGTCAGCATATGAACACCTGACATATATTTCTGGTGTATACCCCATAAGTAACAATCATACCCTTCAGAAAACTCTATCCCACGAAACCCACCGGCTCTCTTGCGATTGATATGGGTAGAAGGATCTACAGGTAAAAACACGAAAAAAAATGACGCCACATTACCGCCAAAATCACTTCCCGCTTGGGAAATTTCTATGAGGAAACTGCAAACGAAGTATCAGGAAGGACTGAGTGAAAGGCGATTACTTTCTGGTGCGAGGTAAATGCGCTCGACTTCTCCGGACTGGGACAGGATATGACGGAGATTCACGTGGTCCATGTGGCGTGGAATCCTGCTGAGGTAGCAGACACCTCTCTTTCTAAAATCGGCTACCGTAGGCTTCTTCCCGGAAACTTTCCTTCTGTCCTTATTCTTCTTCTTCTTCTTCGTCTTCTTCTTCTCGTTGTTGGTCCTACCGTCACTATTGTACCTCTGCGCTCCTGGTTGCCGTGAGTCATCGTCATCATCTTCGTTTAACTCCTCCTCACCGTTGCTTTTCAAGCTGTTTCCGTCCATCTCGTCCGAGGCGACACGGGCCTCTTTCCCTCTTTCTTCTACTTCCATTAGCACCGAAACAAGCTAAGCCCTCGGCCGCCGAGGAGGGGGAGAACCGGGGAAGGGCAGCGACGGCCGTGTAGGGAATTGGATCGAGATCGTACGCGAGCCGACGCGCCGTTCTCTCGGTTCCCAAATTCGAACTCTGGTAGTCGGTCGGGTTCACACCCGATTAATTTAACCGTAAGGAATTGGATCGAGATCGTTCGGGAGCCCACACGCAGTTCTCTCAGCTCCCAAATTCGAACATTAGTAGTCGGTCGGGTTCATACCCGATTAAGTTACCGTACTTAAGTCTAAATTTTCTTCGATATATTACCCACTTTTAAAATCAAGGTGCAAATAATAATGTATATTTTATATTAATTTGAACAAAAAATTTTATAAAAATATAAATATAAATATATTCAGTAATTTAATTTCATAATCTTGTTAAAACGTATAATTAATCAAAGGTTGAAAGAAAATATGTGTCGAATAATAAACTTTGTCATTCAATCGCATCAATTTTTATACATCGATTTAGATATAATGTAAACTGTGATTCGGTTTAATTTTAATATATTAAACTTTTATTCTATTTATAAATTTATTTTTTACTTATCTCTTATATTATCACTATTTGTTTATTTAAGCACGTGCATCTCAATGATGCTAACTTTTTGCACATGCGCATATTTTACGGCCTAATTTTCTTAGTTATGAAGCATAAACGGGTGAATAATAAAATTATAGACTTTTTTATTTAATTTTAATTATATTCTTTTATCTTATAAAAGTCTATAAAAATTTCTCGATTCCATGCATAGAGGTATCAATGGCCGTTCGGGCTACGGGCCGGGCCAAAATTTTTTAGCACAGCCCGGCCCGGCCCAAAATTTTTTAGGGACAGCCCAGTCCGACCCGAAATTTTTTCCGACAACCCAGCCCGGCCCGTAACCATCTCCTTTTATAACTTTTTATTTTTTTATTTTCTTCTTCGGTTTAACCGAATGTCAACTTCGGTCCAACCGAATCTTTTTCAGTTTTTTATTTTTTCAATGGTATGACCGTAACCATACTTCGGTCCAACCGAAAGTTTTATTTTTTATTTTCCTCTTCGGTCTGACCGAAGCATAACTTCGGTCCGACCGAATTGTTTTAATTTTTTAAACATTTTTTTATTAGTATATTTCTTCGGTCTGACCGACCGAAGTTTTTTATTTCTTCATTCGGTCTGACAGACAATTTTTTAATTTTTTTCTTCGGTGAGACCGGAGATAAGCTTCGGTCCGACCGAAGTTTTTATTTTCTTTATTTTATCATTCGGTTTGATTGAATCTTAACTTCGATCCAACCGACATTTTTGATTTTTTATATTTATTTTTTCATTTTAAATTAAAATAAAAATTAAAAAATTTTACAACATTTCCGATAATCAATTTATTATTCAAACACATTATTTTATTTATAAATACATGAACATCAAACATAAGCCATCATTCATAAATCATTATTCATCACATTAACATCAATATCAAGATATCATCGACGTACTCTTCATAATTCATCATCCATCAACACATTCAAACACAAGTCATAATGTTAAAATAATTATTTTATTTTCTGAATTTAAATTAAAATTACATTATTTTTGTAATTACATCAAATATTTTTGCATTTAATGTACAATGTACATAATTATATTTAAACATTTAAATTTACAAATTCATTGATGAAGTCATCTTTTTTGAAAGGATCGAATGGCACACTAGAGGGGGGGTGAATAGTATCCTAATCAAGTTTATTAATGAACCTTGATTAATTAATTTTGGAATTAAGACTAGCAATGCAAAAAGTAAAGAACACAAAAAGATTTATAATGGTTCCCCAAACTGGGTAGTCCACTCCTCAAGGCCACAACCTTGAGAATTCCACTAAGTGCTTTTAAGGCTAAGCACAAACCTTAAACAAGTTGCTTTTGCTGGCTAAGCAACAACCTTACACAAGTTGCTTTTGCAAGCTAAGCAACAACCTTATAGATGTTTTTAAAGGCTAAACAAAAACCTCACACAAAACACCAACTTTGTGTACTCAGGACCCCAATCTTGAGTAAGTGAAGTATCACACTTCACTCTCTTCACCAAGGCCCCGACCTTGTGAAGGTATACTCACAACACCCTTGTAAGTTTAGGTTTTCAAGTAAACGAGAAGACAATTTAAACTCAAGAGTCACTGACTCAAAATGAAAATGACACACAACACCAGATCAACTCCTATGAAGAGTTGACATAGAAGCTCTGAGGAGAATTCTTGATTGATCTGTAGCGGTTGATCTTCTGGACTTTGTTGCAGACGAATCTTCAAAGTGTTTTCAGAATTGCTGAGCAAACAAATTCTCCTTTTCGAGTGTTGAAAAATTCTGTGTGTGTATTTTTGGTTTTCTACAAAATCCTTTTTATTTTTCCTTCAAGTTGGTTTAAAAAAATTATAATAATAAATAATAATATAATAATATATAATAATAATATAATATAATCACGTCGAAAGATTTTTTCTTTGCATTAGAGTCTCCTGATTTTCAGACTATCTTTAGTCTAAAAATTGAGAAATACTATCTATTTATATCTTAAAAAGATGTCATAAACATTAAAATATTAAAAATTTATTTTCAACTTTCCAATTTCTAATTTAAGTGATACAAACACCTTCTAAATTTGACACACTCTATTTGAATAGTGGGGTTTGTGCTAGATGGAATGTTCAGAATTGAAATATATATTTTTAATCAAAGAATTCTAATAATTAATTTTAATTTACTCTATTTCTTCACATCATAATACTTACATTTTTTTAAAAAAATATCAAAAATAAAAACATTTATTTATTAATAATATCATAAACAAATTGAACAAAAGTTGTATTGTGTATTACCTATTTGAACATAGCATATCACAACCAATTACCTTTCGAAATTGTTAACTAACGTAAATATATTATTCGGCCAGGCTAGGCTGGTCCGTGGGTTGATTCGGGCTGGGCCTAGGCTGGCCCGTGGGCCAATTCGGGCCTCGTCACCATCACAGCGCCTCCGTCGATCTGCAATGGAGTAAACTCCTCTTTCACCTTCGTCGATCTCCATCAATCTGATTTTTTCTTTTGTCGATCTGCGACCATCGTATATTTGAAGCTTCTTTTGTCGATCTGCGACCATCGTTTATTTGAAGCTTCTTTTGTCGATTTGCAACCAAACTATATTTTAAAAGCTTCTTTTGTCGATCTGCGATAAAAGTATATTTTAGCTTTCTCCTATTAAGTGGGTTCATGCAGTTTATATGCATTTAGAGGTGTTTTAATGTTTTTATTGGAACAACCATGTTGCCACCCTCTGATATTTGTGCTACCGCTTATGAATGATTAAGTGATTTACTTAAAAAATATTTTTCCTAGTTAGAGGACTTTCTCCTAATATGATCTATGACCATCTTATATGATTGATGTTAATTTTAGTGATTTCTTTTGTCTTCTATGCAGCCTTGAGCTTTTTTTTTTTAGCTTTTTCTCCTTTGCCTGAGAGGAGAAATATTTTAGACAATAAGAAGAAATACTAGTGGTAGTAGTAGTAGAAAAAAAACTCTATGGATTGGATAAGAAATCTCTGCAACTTGTAAAATTTTGAGTTATGTTGTTTCCTTATTTTTATTAAATGAATATGGAAACTATATTTTTATTGATGGAGTCATATGAATCATGCTTATTTTTATTTGAATGTTTTCAATCACTAGTTTATTTGAATAGTTTTTATTTGAAACCATTTTGTGTTTGTTTCATGCAATTATATCTAAACTTACACTATCCTATTTTTGCAACTGGTGATTTGATGGAACTTGAAGTTGAGGAAATTTTATGCCACGTTGAAGTTTAAGAAACAAGTCACTCGAGAAAGTTTTCTAAAGGTAGAACCAGATTAAGTGAAGGTCCAATGGTTAGAAATGGCCTTCATGAATTGGAAGAGAACGAGGACGATATGAAGACTTTTAGTTACATGCATGAACATCTAAAAATTAGAAGACTTTAATATTTTCAAGACATTTCTGCTATTAGAAGACTTTAATGTTTTGACTTTAATTATTTCAACTTTATTACTTGTGTTTGAATGATTCATGAATGAAGACTTATGTTTGATGTTCATATATTTATAAATTTATTAATGTGTTTGAATGATGAATTGATTATTGAATAACGTTGTAATTTTTTATTTTAATTTAAAATAGAAAATGTAAAAAATAAAAAATGTCAGTCCAACTGAATTTAAGCTTCGATCAAACCAAAGGAAAAATAATAATAAAATGTTTAAAAAAATCAAAAACTTCTGTTAGACCAAAGTTAGGTTAGATCGAAGAAAAATAATAATAATATATTTAAAAAAATCCAAAACTTCGATTTGACCGAAGTTGGGTTAGATCGAAGAAAAATAATAATAGAATATTTAAAAAAATCAAAAACTTCGGTCGGACTGAAGTTGGGCTTCGGTCAGACCGAAGAAAAATAATAATAAAATGTTTAAAAAATCAAAAACTTCGATCGGACCAAAGTTGGGCTTCACGTTTAACAATCAAATATATATATTCAATAAACTCTCCGTTGAATTACAGTTAACTCAACGGACTAAGTTCGTTGAGTTATTGCTAACTCAACAAACTAACCTCGTGGACTTAAGTTAACTCCACGAGCCTGATTTTTCAATTTAATACTGCTATTTACGAGCCTGATTTTTCAATTGTTTTTTTTCTTCCAACTGTCTGTTGAGTCCACGAGGATAGTTTCTTTACTGAAGTTTTTGAAATATTTAAGATATTCTGTAATAAAGTTCAGAATGAGCAAAATGTTAAAATTCAAAAACTTAGGAGTGATCATGGTACAGAATTTGATAATGATCAAATGGACACCTTTTGTGAAGAATTAGGCATAGATCATAGGTACTCATTTCCAAGAGCTCCTTCACAAAATGGGATAGTAGAACGTAAGAACATATCACTTCAGGAAATGTCCGGAACCATGTTAAATGAGAATAAGTTACCCCTTTTTCTTTGGGCAGAAGCAGTTCATACAGCATGCTATGTTATAAATAGAGTACATCTAAGACCAATTTTAGATAAAACTCCTTATGAGATATGGTATAACAGGGTTCCCAAAATAAGTTATTTAAAACCCTTTGGCTATAAGTGTTTTATTTTAAACACTAAGGAACGAAGAGACAAATTTAAAGCCAAATTAGATGAAGGAATTTTTGTTGGTTATTCCATTAGAAGTAAAGCATATAGAGTTTATAATAAATCAACAAAAACCATTGAGGAAACCCTGCATGTGAAATTTCATGAAAATTCTCATTTGGATTTAAGACATGTTGAAAACTTTGATTCAGAAATTCTCCTAGAAATAGTACCAAATGATGTTGACAAAGAAATTGATAGATTAGCTGACGGAATAAGAAATCTAAGTTTGAATGATGAAAATTTAGAAGAAAATAATGTCATACCTATAGAAAATATGGAACAACATAGAAATTGGCGTTATGCTTCATCTCATCCTATTGATCAGATAATAGGTGATCCTAATCAAGGAGTCAGGACTAGGTCATCAGTAGTCAACATTTGTGGTGCTTATTCATTTGTTTCTTTACTAGAACCTAAGATAATTGAAGATGCCTTAGAAGATGAATTTTGGTATTTAGCTATGCAAGATGAGCTAAATCAATTTATAAGAAATGAGGTATGGGATCTAGTTCCACCACCTGAAAATCAATCCATAATAGGAACAAGGTGGGTATTTAGAAACAAAGTAGATCAAGATGGACATATAGTTAAAAATAAAGCTAGATTAGTTGCTCAAGGTTACAAGCAAGAGGAAGGAATTGATTATGATGAAACATTTGCTCTTGTTGCTAGACTAGAATCAATATGAATTTTGTTAGCATATGCTTGTTATATGGATTTCAAATTATATCAAATGGATGTTAAGATTGCTTTTTTAAATGGATATATAAAAGAAGAAGTGTATGTAAAACAACCTCCAGGTTTTGAAGATTCAAAACATCCTGAGTATGTTTACAAGCTTAAGAAGGCACTATATGGCCTTAAACAAGCTCCTAGGTCTTGGTATGAAAGATTATCTAAATTTCTTATGGAAAAAGGGTATTCTATGGGAAAGGCAGATCACACTCTTTTTATCAAGAAGATCGAAAAAGATATATTAGTAGTTCAAATCTATGTAGATGACATCATATTTGGAGCAACAAATGATTAATTAGTTGAGTCCTTTTCGAAAGACATGACTAATCAATTTGAAATGAGTATGATGGGTGCTTAGAATGAAAAAGTGCATATTATTAACGGTTAAATGATGGTTAATTGCATAATATTTAGCTTATCATATGAGAATTAAGCCATTATGTTATAATTGCAATGTTATATGCTTTAATTGAAGAATCTGCTTAATTTTGGGGAATTAATATTAATTTAGTACATTTATGAACTGTTAGTAAGTTGTAGGCTGTGAAATTCTTAAGTATCTGAATTTTCTGATATTTCAGATAGTTATGTTTAACATATCGAACAAATTCGGACAGTTATGTTTAACAGACCGAATATGTATCAGATAGTTATGTTTAAATTGCTGAACAGTTATGTTTTAAGAGAATATTTTATTATTTCTTGAAGTACGCGTGTCGAAACCAGAATGAATGACTTAAGTGAACTTTCAATGAGTTATCTATAACTATCCGAAATTGCAGCTGAGCATCAGATAGTTATCCCTGTAACTCTCCGAAATCTCTTTTTATTTATAAAATAGCTGAGGACACGTGTCATGTTCTGGGTAAGTGACTTAAGTGGATTTTCGGTGAGTTAGCTGTAACTATCCGAAATACATCTGAGCATTGGATAGTTAGACCTGTAACTCTCCAAAATGTTATTTTATGATTAAACTGCTGTTGACACGTGTCGAGATCTGGTAGATTTACTTAAGTTATATATCGGTGAGTTAATTGTAACTATCCAAAATGCATTTGAGCATCGGATAGTTAAGTTTATAAGTATCCTAAATGCACCTGAGCTTCGGATAGTTAAATTTATGCACATGTTTTATAGTTAAATCAACGAAGAAAGTCCTTTGAGTTATCTGTAACTCCACGGACTATATATTTTCTAATATGCCTCTGTAGTGGTTGCAGAAATAGGATAGTCGGAAGGAAAAACCACGTTTGCACGTATCGCGTAGGAGAAGGAAGCATCGCCGTTGATATGAATGAAGGAAATCCAACCGATCATTCAAGTAGAAGTAGTTACTACTGAAGAAATATAAAAGAAAAGAAGAAAAAAAGAAGAGAGTGTGATCGATGTGTGATCGATGGACGAACAGTGTGTGTAGAGGAGGATGAGCGTCGCAATTCTCTGAAGTACCACACCAACCACCATCATCACCACCATAATCACCAACCATCGGAGGTCTGTGAGGATACTTGCCTGATGTCGGGTCGATTCCGAGCTAAACACAGTGCCTAACAACCACTGTGAGGAGTGATCACGTCGCGGGAAGGGAAGCCATTTTCACCAAGCGCCGACTCATATTTCAAGAGATCGTAAAGCTTTTAGCCTTGGCTTCGGGTTGATGCTTGTATGCTGAAGAGGAGATCATCTTGCAATTCTGGACTCGCGATTCTATAGGGAGAGGAGACAGAATTGTAAGTGGTTTAATTTTCAGTGGTGTAATCGTGTTGCAAGTAGTGTCGGAAGTATTTACTATCAAGTGAGATTACTTTACATTTCACCTTTCGCCCATTTCCATGTTCACATCAAAACAAAAATACCAAAAACAATTTATCTTTGTTTGTATGTTGTATTTGAGTGTTGTATCGTGATTAATGTTATATGTATCAGTTTTGTGATTGTTTTATGTTAGTTTTAATTTTACAATTTACTGAAATTGGTTCGTACAAAAGACTTAAAGATTTTAATGGTTACTATTTGAATCATCTAAATGTTAGTATTGCTTAATGATAAATCCAATGTTAACTAGCATTAAAAAGCTTAATTGATGTTATTTACAATCTGTGGAATCGCCCAATGGTTGGCTGAATTCCTCTGTAAATAGCAATATTATAAAGAAGAGACACGCTCGTGGAGTTAACTTAAGTCCACGAGGATAGTCCGTTGAGTTAGCCATAACTTAATGAACTTTGTCCATTAAGTTAACTATAATTCAACGGAGTGCTTATTGAATATAAATTTGAATTGTTAACAATCAAACAGTTCTTAAATTCGTCAGCAATTCCCTGTGGGAACGACCTATACTTGCACACTAATACAATAGACACTATGCACTTGTAGTTAAAGTACAAATTGGAATTAATATCTAAATTGTATTAAAGGTTGTTTGTTTACTTCTAAAAGAAAGAATAGGCATAAAGATAAATTAACTAAGTAAAAACAGAAGTAACAAATCCAAGTTTTTCTAGTGTAGTGCTGGGAAAACCAAACAATGGGTGAACTATCATTTTTCCTAGGCTTACAAATTAAGCAATTAGATTAGGGTACTTTTATTTCACAAGAAAAATATACTCAAGATTTATTAAAGAGGTTTGGTTTAGACAACACTAAAACAAAGAATACACCAACGAGTACTATCACCAAGTTGGATAAAGATGACTCTGGAAAAACTATAGATGTAAAACAATATAGAAGTATGATTGGTTCATTACTCTATTTAACAGCTAGCCGACCAGATATTATGTTTAGTGTGTGTACTTGTGCTAGATATCAATCAAATCCTAAGGAATCACACCTACTTGCTGTTAAACGAATTTTTAAATATCTATTAGGAACCATCAATTTCAGACTGTTTTACTTTAAACACAGTTCTTTAAACTTAGTAGGTTATAGTGATGCTGATTTTGCAGGATGTAAATCTGAAAGAAAAAGCACTAGTGGCACTTGTCAATTGTTAGGTAATTCCTCAGTGTCATGGTTTAGCAAAAAGCAAAATTGTGTAGCATTATCTACAACTGAAGCTGAATATATAGTTGCTGCACTTTACTGTGCTCAAATCCTATGGATCAGACAAACCTTAAAAGATTTTAATTTAGACTATGAACCAATTAAGATTTTCTGTGATAGTAATTCTACAATTAGTTTATCTAAAAATCCTGTCTTACATTCACAAGCAAAACATATAGAAGTTCGACAACATTTTCTAAGGGATAATGTTATAAAAGGAAAAATAGTATTAAATTTTGTTCCTACCACAGAACAATTAGCAGATCTATTTACAAAACCTTTAGATGAAAATACATTCTCAAAATTACGATTAGAACTTGGTATCTGTAGGTTATCTGATATTTAAATGGTCCTGTTCATTGTATTTTGGTTTGTTATAAGGTAGTTTTAGAATTTAATGTCTTTATTATTAAAAAAACAAAAACAAAACAAAACAACATATCTATTTTCGAATTACAATTTTCTGGTAGTTAAGAATTTATGAAATTCTGATTTTTATTGAAGTCAATTTATTTAAGAAAAATTCAGAAAAGATTACTTAAGGAAAAGTTAAATTGATTTAATGTGAGTGCCAACTATATTTTTGTTACTTATGTATATGCTATTACAGAGATTTTAATAGGAAAATACATAGAAAGTATGTACTTTTTATTAAAGGTAAGTTATTAACATTCTGTTAGAAAAATTAAGTCTTGCGGTTGCCTCTAATTTAATTTACTGTCTTGTTTTATTTTTGTTTATTTTTTTTCTGTAATTACTTGAGTAATTAAGTCCGTTGGGGGATCTTAAACCCTAGTCACTTAAACCAACTGGTTTGGGATGTGCTAACTAAAAACTCATTTTGCAAGTAATTTAGATTATATTTAAAAAAAAAAAATTACCTGTTCTCACTTGTCATTGAGTAACTGGTTATCTTTCCCCTAAGCAAGGGATTATGATCACGTAAAAAGATGATATTGTGGGAGGTAATACATAAAATATATATATATGAATATAAAAAAAAAAGAAAAAAAGGGGGCAATGTACTCAAGCTTAATTTATCTTTCAAGGTGTTATAACAATCCTGACATAATCTGTGCATATAATCCTTGTTATTTTTGTTATTATCTACTCTTTACACATAATGTACGATATTTATTTGTCTTAAGTTGTGTACTCATTATTGAAATCTTTTAAGTTTTTGTAGGTATATCTCTATGAATTATCTTTTGTAAACTGAATAAGATAAAAGCCAGTAAGACTAAATTGTTAACTCTACTACTTATTTCTATATTTCATTCAAATTAAAAAAGAAAAGAAAAAAGGAGAGACTCAAATCTATTTAAGGCTTAGCATCCTCTTTAAGTAAGCTATTTGACCTTTTTAAGCCAACTCTACTTAGGGCTTGGCAACCCAGATTAAGTACGCCATAGATTCTTTACACTACATTTATGTAGGGGGAGCAATTTCTCATATAATAATTCATAACTTTTGAACTATTATATGTTTTCATGAAAGAATCTACATAATTTCAGGAAATACACCTTAATTAAGTACATTTCTAAACTGTCGGTGACTTGCAGGTATTTTAATTCTTAAGTATCTGAATTTTCTATTATTTCGGCAAGTTATATTACAAGTATCGGACAGTTGTGTTTTAAAACGTTTAATAGACTATTTTATTATTTCCTGAAGTACACATGTCGAAACCATAATGCATGACTTAAGTGGATTTTCGGTAAGTTATCTGTAACTCTCTAAAATGCGTCTGGGCATCGGAAAGTTAGATTTGTAACTGTCCGAAACATCTCTTTATTATAAAACTACTTAAGTACACTTATCGTGATCTGGACGATTGACTTAAGTTATCTTTTAGAAGGTTATCTGTAACTCTCCGAAATGCACTTGAGCATCAGATAGTTAGGTTTATAAGTCTCCGAAACTTTCTGAACACCTTAAGTTCAAATTGTGCACGTGTTGAATTTTACTGCTTTATAATGTCTCAGTCGAAACTCGAACAGTTATATTTAAATCTTCGACTTTTCACACCTATTCCTTTGAGAAACTCGAACAGTTATCATAAGTCTTCGAGTTTTCTCACTTTTTCACTTAGCTTGAAGTTATTTTCTTTATATGCATAGTTACGCTAAAAGTATTCTGCAATTGTTGGTTGTAAAACTTATACAGTTATTGCAAGCACTCGAGTTATTTATCGGTAACGGATCTTCTATTTATGATTTCAATGATTGAATCCGTTTATCCATTTATAAACTCGAAGAGTTATGAATGTTTTCCTAACAACCTTTCGTGTTTCTACCTTGGTAAAACCCTAGCTTCACAATCTTTCCTTCCACTAAGTTCTACAGTGCAAAGCGAAGATTAATCAACAATGTCAGGATGTGGTAGAATGACCAAAGTGCAGAAAAGAGAGCTGGAACTTCAGAAAATGCAGAATGAAATCAACGACATCTATTCAAGGTACACTTTTTCAAATGAAATACTATATGAAATAAGAAAAGCTATTCAAGATGAGAAAAATTTCTGTTGGAAATTTATTCGAAATTATGTTGAAACACAGTTTAGACTAAAACAGACTGAACTTTCCGCATTGCATTTATGGAAAAGAAATTTACAACCTAACCCTACGGTTGTAAGTTTTGGACATGTACCAGAGACATCGGTACAGTCTATCACTTATTATGGAAAGAAGTGGGGACCAATGATCGAAAATGCAAACAGGGAATTACAATCCTTGTATTCCCAACATTATTTTCCCTTACTTGTTTTAGATGATATTAAACAGTATATCGATGAATAGAAAACTGCCATTAGCAAAATGGGCCTTCGAAGTGAAGGACAAAGAGTTTATCAACTCAAAATGGCAGAGGTGGAGAGCTTAAAACTCTATATTCCATTATTACCACCTAGGCATCATGGTGAAGGACCATCAAGACAACAAGTGCCTTTAACAGGAGAAATTAAGACAATTTTAGAACCTCCTAAACAACCTGAAACACTGCAGACATATAGTCGGACAAAGAAAAAGACAATTGAATATTTTGGACTAACTGTAGGTGTACAAGGAATATTGCAGCAAAAAGAAGAATCAGTGAAAAATGGAAAACGATGCTCCATTGTAGAAGCTGGACAGACATTTTTGTCAGGAATCCCAACAGATGTGACAAATATTGGCTTACAAGCATATACTCTAAGGTATTGTGTCACATTAGTGCATAATGTATCTTTTAATACAATGGACAGTTTTTCACACAATGTTGCAAGCACACATTCTTTTCCTACGGAAAGTGAGAATGTAGGAAATTTTGATGATATATATACAGATGATATCAAATTTAATGATATTATTGATGACATAGACACTAAGTCTATGAATTTTGAAGATATTTCATCTGAAGAGGAATGTACAGATATTCTTCCTCTTATTGTATCTCGAACAGAGACTTTTGAATTTTGGTACAGTTGCTTATACTACACTTTATATGTATGGTTATGTCTATTACAATATATCGTATACTTGTTGATAAATGTATATAATCAACAACATACACAGTTACAGATAGAATATGATACTACCAATGTCTCACATCTACAAATTTCAGAAATACAGGATGATTCTATTCCACAAACAGATATAGAACATTCTTTCATACGGAGACAGTTGTATAGATCACATATAGATATACAGGTTGCTGATATCCAGATTGTTACAAAGACTGTTGCTACTGAAATGTTTCCAGAAGAACAAATAGAAGAAATTTAGCAGATTATTGATACGACAATAATAGATATTTCAGACATTTATACTAGTTTTGATAGAAATTCCACCAGTTCTGAAAGATCTGACAATATAGATGCTGCTGATAATATTGAAACAAGTCCCAGATCAGAACATCATGACAGGAAAATACCTAATCCTGAACAGAGTTTAGATGCAAATACACTATTATGGCTCAGAAATAATTCCTATTATGACAAATTTCAGACATATAAAACTTTTACAATTTTATATTCAAGACCAGTTAAGTTTGAAGGGATGGCACACATACGTGAACTGTTTGAATTTCAAGGCTTGTTGACTCTACTTCCACAACAGCCAGGCCATCTTGCTATACCCGAACTTCTCAGTTGTTTTTACTCAAACTTAACAGTGGAAGAAGGTATTCCTGTTTCTAATATACAAGAAAATGACATATATTTAACTCCAGATTTACTTCATCAGGTACTTGGTCTAAAAAATGAAGGAGTTAAATTATTAGAAAGAAAACAGGTTTATCGATTGGGATGAGACATTACAAGTTTAGCCAAAGATCCAATTGCCAACAAACCATTGACATTACTAAATGACTTAAATGGCCAAGCATGTTTTATTGCAAAAATATTGCATGCTACATTGTTTCAGAGGTTTGGTCATGGGGCAGAAGTTGGCAGATGTTGTCTTTATGCTACATACGCATTAATCAACCATATACAGGTGAACTGGTATGATATTTTTGTTTCTCATATCTTACATTTGTAGAGTAAATTATTTTATGGTGATACAATTTTTAGAATTGTGGCAAGTCAAATAGATGTTACACCTTGGCCACAGAAAAGATTAAAGTCACGATCTTTCTCTGCAAAGGAACTCCAAAAATACCAAGCGGTAGATACACCTATTCTCAGACAACAACAACAACAGGTTCGGCAAACACAACAACAATCCACAAAATTTACAGAAACACAGCAACATACAGATATACAACAAGATATACAACAAGGTATACATAGAGAAATACATACAGGTATAGATACAGACATACATACTGAATTTTTACAGCAACCATCACAAGTTTCTCAAAATGATTTAGATCAGGCGTTACTTGATCAGATAAACAGAGTTAGTACAGATATTGCAAAGAAAATTTCAGATACCTTGATTGATATTTTTCGAAGACAAAGAGGCTTTTGATTATACAAATTATGTATTACATGATTTATTTTTTGTAATTTGTAACCAAAACCATTATGTAAACTGTTTACTGATTTTAATGTTATGTGATTATTTTTCACAGTTTATGATATTAAACAGTTTTTGCTTAATCCATAAATCCTATGTATGGTTGACACTATCGTTTTGATTAATATATACTTAGTAAGATATCCTTCCTTGCATTTATAAAACTTAACTTCCTAAAGGGGAAGAAAATAGTTTGTTTACTTTTTTATAATGCCAAAAGGGGGAGATATAAATTATGTGACTTATTAGGTTTTGACATCATAAAAAAGGGGGAGATTGTTAGGTATTTAATTTTGATGATGTATGCTTTATTAACGTATTTAAATAAGTCTACATAATATTCTCTAAGTATAATAGTTAACAGATTATCAGAAAGTTTTATTTTTATGTCGGATAAATTAAAGATTTCCGAAGAGCTAGATTTGCAATAGTTAAACTTTCGGATGGTTAACGTTTCATTTTTGTCAAATACTTTATGTTAAAAACTCGTATAGTTAAGTTATCCGCACGTGTGTTTTTAATGTTTTAAGTTGTCACGTGTTTTCCATGTGCGTTCAGTAATGAAAAATCGAATAGTTAGATAACTGTTCGAGTTTTTATACGCATGGATAGATAACTGTTCGAGTTTTATAAAAGGACTAACGAACAGATAAGTTTCCTTGTTTAGTCACGTGTTTTGCAGGTGCAAAAACTCGAAGAGTTAAAGGATAAATGTTTGACTAAATCGAAGACTTAGAAGTTATTCTACAAGACTCTAGGAAGATAAAGTTTCGGTGAATCTACGAGTGGAGATCGTGGAAACTCAAAATGTTAGTGAAGAAAGTGGAAATTTAAATAGAAAGTAATTTGGATTAAAGACAAAATTAGTATGTGGATTATGGATTATGGATTGTGGATCAAGTGGATGAACATGCTGAACGTGAAAGACAACAGAGTTCGACTACTAATAGAGAGTACGAGCTACATTACAACAGAGGATCCCAATCTCAAAAAAAAAAACAAGTCTGAATATTCAATCTGGATCCCTAACTGAAAAGTTAAGTTTGAATATTCATATTCTGAAAAGTTCTCCAACATCAGAAGAAGTTCGAAATTCCAAGTAATTTTAGAAAAGGAGCTGCAAACGCAAGAAGTCTGGAAATTCGACAACTGGAGAAGAAGAGATACAGAAGATGAACAAAGAGAAAGAAAAGAGCTGTGTGCATAAAGATCAGGTTTTATACAATTCAAAATTAGTTTTGAAAAAGAGCATTGTTTTCCTATTTGAATTGTATATCAAAAATTACTATATCAAAACCGTCAAGAAGGGAATTGAGCTGAAAAGATATTGTAAATTCTGTCTTGAAATAAAAGAATAGAATTTCATTTACGAGTGTTTTGTGCTCTTGTTTTATCCCCTAGTTTAATTACTAAAGACACAATTCACCCCCCCTATTGTGATACAAACGATCCTACAATTGAGATCTGCAGTCTTTACCAACTTGAATTGTCTATCAAGAGATTTTCCAATCAATTTATTTATCTCTAATTCCTGCCACCCAAGCTCTGATGGAGAAAGAGCAATATTTATACCAGTAGAGGGTATTCCAAAAAGATTTTCCAAAAATTTTCCATCAATCCTTATTGTTTGATTTTGTAGGTGCAAGAGACAAAAATGAGTAAATATCTCAAGGTTTGAGTAGAAAAGGGGAATTAGGTCTTCAAAAACAGATAACCCTAAGGGGGAAGAAATAAGACCTAAAAGCCCTTGATGAATAAGCAGACTATGAATAGAATCCATTCCTTTAAAGTTTACAGGTCTTGTTTAGAATGAAAAAGTGCATAATATTAACAGTTAAATGATGGTTAATTGCATAATATTTAGCTTATCATATGAGAATTAAGCCATTTTGTTATAATTGCACTGTTATATGCTTTAATGAAAGAATTTGCTTAATTTCGGGGAATTAATGTTAATTTAGTACATTTCTGAATTGTCGGTAAATTGCAGGCTGTGAAATTCTTAAGTATCCGAATTTTCTGTTATTTTGAAGAGTTATGTTTAATGTACCGGACAGTTATATTTATTTTATTATTTCCTGAAGTACACGTGCCGAAACCATAATGCATGACTTAAGTGGATTTTCGGTGAGTTATCTGTAACTATCCGAAATGCATCTGAATGTCAAATAGTTAGATGTGTAACTCTATGAAATATTTCTTTATTATAAAACTGCTTAAGGACAATCAATATATTTTAAAAAATATTATGTAATTTAAAATATTACATAATATTTAAAATATTTTAAAATATTATAACAATATTAATTCTGTAATATATTTTAAAGTAATATATTTTATTATGTAATTTAAAATATTACTTATTTAATCTAAATATTATTTAAATAAATTATTGAAAATTAATTTCTACATATTTATTTAAAATATCATTTTTATAGAATCATTCTGTTATACAAAATTATTTATTATTTTAAAATATTCCTATAAGTACTAAAAAAAATTCAATAAATATAATTATATTACATCAAAAAAATAAATTTTAAAAAATACAATTAATATTACTCTACAAAATAAGTATAATTTTTAAAATTATTACTCTTCTCTACCACCACCAAATCTCTTCTAATATAAAACTACAGTCTACAGTACTCACCACCGACAGCAATTTGCCCACCCGTAATCTCAGCCGAGCCCAATCGAGCGAACCCCGTCGTCTCCATCGCCGGTATGGAAAGTCGGCGAAATCTCCGGTGCCGACGTCCCACGAAGCCTCCTTCCTTTTCCGAGGACACCTTGTCTTTCAAAAAGCCTCCAAAACTCTCAGCGTGGGGGTTCTCTGGATCTCCCTGTACGACCCCCGGAAAACCTAGACGAGGAGTCCTCTCGTTTAATCCAGAAACAATCGTGTTCCGCCACAATCGTCGACCATCGGAAACGTCGTCAGTCCGCTCCGTCGTCCCAATCGACGATCCCGGCGCCAAACACCACCGACCGGTCGACCGTGTACGGAAGAATCACGCCGCTCGCCAGTCCGTGCTCGGAGAAATCTCTCGGTTGGCCGTCCGCGCACGATTGCCTCCACCGAACGACCAACTTCAAAGCATAGACACAACCGTGGACTAACTCAGGGCCTGTGGAAAGCGTCATATTCACCTGCGTCCGAACCAAAGCCGTCGATCGATTCCAGGTGAATCTCCAGAACGCCTCACTGGCAATGTTTGCTCCTTATTAATCTCCGGAAAACAACCAAACTCCAAAACCTCACCGGAGACGTCGCCGTTGATTTGGTTTCGATCGATCATGCGGCTGTCCCCGACGAGTGGAGGAGCTCGTTTTATATTAAATGGTCGTGTAACATCGTATATAAAGTCTAGTATATCATCTTAAATAACATAGTTTAAGATCCTCATACATATTATTTTAAATTATATAAATTAAATTTTATCTTGCACATCATAATGTCTCAAATCATTTTATGTAGATCGCAAAGATTAAAAATCAAAATAATCTTGCATGTTAAAAACCATCTAGCAATAATCTAGGGTTTAAGTTAATGTAAGGCATATAATAAAAATCATCAACTTAGATCATAATTAAAAACCACTTTCATAATTTAAAAATCATCGTTTACAATTCAAAATCATAATTAAAAATCATCTTCCAAGAATTTAAGAACCATTTTTCATAATTTAAAATCCATCTTTCATAAGTTAAAATCATAATTTAAAAATCATCTTTCATAATTTAAAATCACAATTAAAAATCATCTTGCATATTTAAAAAATTGTCTTACATAAATAAAATCATTCTTCACAATTTAAAATCATAATTAAAATTCATCTTTCATAATTTAAAAATCAACTTTCATAATTCAAAATCACAATTTAAAAATCATCTTGCATAATTAAAATCATTTTTCGTATTAAAAAAATCATCTTCATAATTAAAAATCATCCTTCATAATTTAAGATCATAATTGAAAATCATCTTTTCATAATTAGAAATCATCTTGCATAGTTAAAATCATTTTTCTTATTAAAGATGATCTCGCATAATTAAAACCATTTTTCACAATTAAAAATCCTCTTGTGTAATTAAGAATCATCCTTCGTAATTTAAAATTATAATTAAACATCATATTTTCATAACTAAAAATCATTTTACATAATTAAAATACTTTTTCACATTTAAAAATCATCTTTCATAATTTAAAAATCATCACTTATAATTAAAAATCATCTTCCATAACTAAAACCATCTTTCTTAATTAACATCATCTTTCATAATTTAAAAATCACCTTCATAAATTAAATCATTTTTTGAATTAAAATTGTATTCCATAATAAAAATATCATCTTTCTTAATTGAAACCATCTTCCGTAGTTAAAAGTTATCTTGTATAATTAAAATCATCTTTCATAATATGAAAGTCATCTTCCTTAATCAAAAAGTCGTCTTTCATAATTTAACGTCATCCTTCGTAATGTAAAAAAATCATCGTTCATAGCTTTAAACCATCTTTTATAAATTAAAATCACCTTTCAATAATTTAAAGATTGCCTTCTATAATTTAAAATCGTCTTTCATAATGTAAAAATCATCTTTCATATTTAAAAATTATCTTGCATAACCAAAACCATTTTCCACAATTAAAAATCCTCTTACCTAATTAAAAATCATAATAAAAAAACATAATTTATAATTCAAAATCTTAATTAAAAATCATCTTTCAATAATTTAAAAACCATCTTTCATATTTAAAAATCACCTTGCATAATTAAAATAATTTGTCATATTTAAAAATCATTTTGCATAATTAAAATCATTTTTCATACTTAAGAAATCATTTTCCATGTTTAAAATTATCTTCATATTTAAAAATCATCTTGCATATTCAGTATAAGACCATCGTAAAATTTAAATAATTACATCTTGTCACATAAAATCACAGAATTACCTTATCAAGTCATATTAACGCATATGATTTAATAATATGAACATGATAAATCAAATGGATTTAATAATGAAATCATATTATCACACAGTTTAATAATCAAATCAAATTAAGTTTGATAGTTAAATAATTAAATCATGTTAAGTCATATAGTTTAATAATCAAATCATATGGTCAAATAATAATGCAATTGAATAACTTAATTTTGTATCCTTAATTAAAGTATATCATTTAATCACACATCTGTAGTAATTCAATCAAATAATTTAATCATGTATCCATATAATTAAATCAAAATGTAATAAAATAATTCAATCTTGCAATTAAGTCAAATAATTAAATCATGCATCCATAAAATTAACTCATTTAATAAATCGTGCCTCCAAGCAACTAAATCATATATCATATAACTTACATTCATGCATCTTCTTATTGTGTCATTGTAATTTCTTTTTTCATGTTATGTCATATGATTTCATAATCATGTGTATTCCTTATATTAATTTATGCATCATTTCTTGTCTTCATTTAATTATGTATTGTAATTGTTTGCATTTTACTTGGTTTGTCCTAGACTAACTTAGGATATATATGCATACCATGATTAAGTCACACATAGAAGTACTTAGTAAATTTCTTTCCATTACTATACGTGAATAAGAAATAATTGCACAACTCTTTTCTCTATCTAACATTTTTAGGTCTTTTTTTCTCATCTCCTCCTTTCACTCTTACTTCATTTCATCCCATATAGATCTCATAGGCTCATTCATCTTGTTTTTGCGTTTATTTTGTACTTAAGCTTATCTCTAGCATCCACTTAATTCTAGCATGTGACACTCACACTTTCAGACACATAGCAACTTTAACAACTTAATAGGGATAACCGAAAAGCCTAGTAATTCAAGCATATAAGATGCCTGACACATTTCTCATGTGTACTCAGAACACTTACTTAAACTTTAAGTTCATAAACCAAGTTTTGCATTTACTTAAGAGATATGTGACACTTGCATATAGATTTTTTCTAGTTTATCCTTAATTTAGATTAGATCACAACTCTAATTTTTCGCCTCTTTTCACATCTCCTATAGAGAAAAGAGTAGCAACAGTGAAGTCTATGCCTTGTAAAGATACTGTTACATTCTTCATTTAGTTTTTCCATATTTAATGTCACACCATATAAATTGTGCTTATTTAAAATTTTTGCATATGTTAAACCTTTCCATAAATCATGCATTTTAAAATCTTGTCATTACGTATTTCCTCTTCTGATGATTTAACTTAAGGGATCTTTGATGAGAGGCTTAGATAGGGTTTTTAGTAGACTTTGTTGATTTTTAGTAGTGTTGAATGCTTGTATTAGGTGGTTCGTTTTATAATGAGGAAGCCTTGAGATGCATACCTTTTTGTTTTGTTTTCAGAACAATGTGTTGTTGGCCTACCAGACTCCGTCCCTTGGGCTTCACTATCTTGTTCATGGTAGTATTTACTTCTTTTGCTTTTACTGGAAAAAAAATTGTATTTTAAGATATATGATAAGTGGACTATGTTGATGCAGGTCTTAGTGGCACTTGAGAGTTTTGTTTTGTGGCAATGGTGCTATACACTGGACTTCATTACTAAGGTCCTAGATCAAGCCTCTGTTGACAGGCAAACACTGGTGGCTGGTTCAATTCTTGACCGAGTGCAGATATTGGATATCGTGAACACATCTGCCTCCAAACTTGCAACAGCTTTAAGTCCTTCTGTTCATGTAAAACAATTTCCTTTTTCTGACATTGAGAATCAGGTGCTTTTGTTTGTCCATTGCTGGTGCTGATTTCTTTTACATAGTTCACATATGAAGTTTTTCCTTTCTTTGATATGTAGGTGGCTCCATCATTGTTTTTGGCACTCTCCACCATCCCATTATTGTCACAAGCTTCCTACATAAGAGGAGATGGTCTCTTTTACTCTTACCACAGGGATAGAAACCAGACTGTTGTGGTATTTTCCAACACATCATGGTCCTCTTCTTCAGGCCATCTTGGACATGCCTACTATGGGATGACAGTGCATTCAGACACAGGCCTACCTTATGGTGATGCAATTAACCTAACTCAGTCATCCACTTACAGTTCAGTTTGGATAGAGATAGCATTGAAACATGACAGTAACACTGTCATAATTGCCCAAGCACCACAAAAAGATCATAAGCTTTCACTCATTTTCACTGCTCCTTTGCAAGAGCAGGAAGGAGTGGTCTCCCTTGGAATTCCTTTAAATTCCTTTGTTGAGTATGTTTTCAGAGGTCTTGATGTCAGAGCAATGTACTTGGTAACGAAAGATGGGGAAGTTCTAGCTAAGAAAAGAGATAATGTTATTTCTGTGGATATTGCTAAACAAATGACATCAGATGCTTTATGTGGATCAACTAGTCACTCATTCATTATGGCTGATACGGTCTACTGTATTCCCATTTATGTTGCTGGGATTCAAATGGTATATGCCTATCTCATTTTAATTTATTTATATTTTTAAATAACTGCTAGAAAGATATTTTCTTTAGCTGATACTGCACAAGTCCTTCTAATTTAGCATCAACAATTTCTTTTGTATTCTATTTTTCCTGTTAAAGAATAACCTTATTTTTCAAGTTTGACTTTTACATAGGTTTCTGTATTGGCTTTGCCTAAAAACGATACATTGCGACATGTCCAAAAGATGGGCATTGCAGCATTGTCAGAGTTGGTGGTGATGCTCATTGTGGTTGCCTTTGCAAATTGTATTATGCTGCAGTTCACAAGATTATATCAAAAGAAAGAGGTTTTCTTAAATGCATCCTTTATCAAACAAAAGCAAGCTACACAACAAGCAGAAAGAAAGAGCATGAACAAGAGTTTAGCATTTACAAGCGCTAACCATGACATACGTACTATTCTTGCTGGCATCACAGGTCTGATAGAACTTTCCCGAGGTGTGGTTTCACAAAAGTCAGAAGTGTATAACAACTTGGATCAGATGTCTGTTTGTGCTTCAAAGCTCCTAGGTTGGTTTAAAATTTTTAGACCATCCATTACCATATGCCACATTCTATTTAGCATCTGTCTTCCATTGTTCATGTACTTCACCTTACATTGTCCTGAATATAATGTAAATACTAGATTCTTTTGGAATTCTCTGATATTTATGCTGATAATCCATTCATCAGTAGATATTTCAAACTAATGGTTCTCTTCTTTTTTTGGTTAAATGTTCTTAGGCATATTAAACTCTGTTCTGGACATAAGCAAAGTAGAGGCCGGAAAGATGCAATTGGAAGAGATTGAGTTTGACATGGCACAGGTCATTGAAGAGTCAGTTGATATCTTTTACATTGTTGCTTTAAAGAAAGGATTGGAGGTTATCTGGGATCCTTGTGATTACTCTATTCTAAAAGCCACAAAAGTCAGAGGTGACTGTAGAAGACTTAAGCAAATATTGGACAATCTACTTGGTAATGCAGTGAAGTTCACACCAAATGGACATGTAGTGGTGCGTGCTTGGGCCAAGAGATCAACTCTACAAGGTTCAACACTCCCTTCCAAGCCTGCTTGTCAGCCAAGGAACATATGGGGTTCTCTAGGACATTGGTTTTGCAAGAGTGATGATGGTGGTTCATATCTTGACTTGATATCCACCGATCTAGCATTCTCCAATACAGACAAAATTGAGTTCATATTTGAGATTGATGACACGGGAATAGGAATTCTGAAAGAAAAGAGAGAATCTGTTTTTGAGAATTATGTTCAAGTAAGAGAATCATCTCATCATGGTGAACAAGGCACAGGATTGGGTCTTGGTATTGTCCAATCTTATGTAAGTCTAAGCTATGAGTTGTATAAAGATGAACTAATGTTTTGTGTAATTGGAAAGTTGTAGATTTTTTTTGTCTTGATATTTTCTTCTAAATTTTTGTCCTCTCTTTTTTTCTTTGACCATGTGCTAGGTACGCCTAATGGGAGGAGAAATTGGAATTCTAGACAAAATGATCAGTGAGAAGGGAACATGTTTCAGGTTCAATATTTTCCTCAAGTCAGTGGAGACAACAGGAGAATCAGAAAGAGAAATCATTTCAACAATCTGTCAAGTATCAAATGAGCCACGAGATATAGAAATATCTTCTTCAACAGGTCTTCAGCAACCAGGATTATACCCAATGATCAAGTTAGATAATAAATTCGTGGGATTCCATAAAGATCTCAGGAAAGAAGGCATGTTCATTCATGCTTTGCTTTTTGTTCAAGGAGAAGAAACAAGGAGAATAGCAAAAGGTTGGTTGACAAATTTTGGTGTAAGAGTATGGAATGCTAATTCCATAGAACAGTTTGGTCCCATGCTTGAGAAGTTACACCGTAGTTTAGTTTCTAGTAACTCCAGTTCTTCTGGATCACATGGGGTACATTCAGATAGTAGTAGTTCCCCTTCTTATTATACTGAAAAAGGAGAAACAAATAGTTCTTCATTTATAAAAGAAGCTCTTGATCATAGTTCATTTCTAAAGAGGACGGGCTCTAAGAGATTGGTGACTCATGTTCTTCTCATTCTTGATTTGCTCTTCAAGCCTCTGTCTGAGATGATCTTGACCTTGAAACGTTTTGTGAAAGATGTGAATAGACAGCAATACAAAATCATTTGGTTGGCAGATTCAAACACTCCTTTGGCTGAATTGAAAATGCTTGATGATGGACAAACATTATGTGATCTCATGCTACGAAAACCATTACATGGTTCTCGCCTCTACACGGTACTAGAAGTTTTGGAAGAGTTTGGAAGGGCAAATGAAAGTAGGCAAATTGAGTCAAGAATTCAGATAGTAACAGAAGGGATTGACGTGCCTTCTCAAACAGGTTCATCTAAAGGATCAAGGCAAGTTTCTTTTGGTTTAACATCATCCGTGCCAGATGCTCTTTTTCATGAAAAATGTGGACCTGAAACTAGCTCAATTGATAACAAACCTCTGAGTGGCGTAAATGTCTTGATTGTTGAGGATGTACTACCACTGCGTCATATTGCCTCTGCAATCCTTTCTCAACTTGGTGCAAGTGTCACAGTTGCTGAGAATGGTCTGAGAGCTGTAAGCCTTGTACATGAGGCTTTGGAAAGTTTAGCTGGTGGTTATGATGCATTGAAAGGTCCCTTCTTAAAGCACTTCCCATATGATCTTATCCTCATGGACTGTGAGGTAAGCTTATATTTTCTTTGGTTGTAGTTTTTACATAATTAAATCTTCAAATAAACCTAGAATTGTTTATCAGGGTTTTCATAATTCTTAAACTCTTGCTGATATGTAACTATGCAACCCAATATCGGTACCTTCACTATAAAATTTTTGTTGATATTAAGGCTTTTGTAAACATCACTTTCTTCAATGATATGCCATTGTTAAAAACAATTAAGAGGTTAAATTTCATAAGCATACTATAAAAAAATTATATCTCCTTGATTATTTGCATACACGTGTGATCAATATTAATACCATGATACTTCATGATATGATCATGTATAAGATTTGAATAATTATACTCTTTAAATTACTAAAACCATTGATTCATTCCAAAATCATCAAATTGACAGAGGTTGGATGTTATTGGATCTTTTTGATTTCTTTTAATTCATCAAGACAAGCATGCTTTGGTTCATGTTTGCATTAATACAAGATTGTAGTATGGTCTTGGTTGGCTTTTCTAAGTTTTCTTTTTTTGCCACATAGATGCCAATAATGAATGGTTATGAGGCAACAAGGCAGATTCGCATTGAGGAGAAATATAAAGGCCTCCACATCCCAATTATAGCCACCAGTGCTCATGACTCAGACGAACATATGCACAAGTCAATTGAAGCAGGAATGGATTTTCATCTTACAAAGCCATTACAGAAACAAAAGATATTGGATGCGATTTATAGAGTCAATAAAACAGAAGTGCATGAGTCGTCCATTGCATGACTCCCACATTCATTATGCAAAAGAACATTGGTTGTTTTTGTATTCATATAGCGTCATCCTGTTTTCTTGCAATTTGTTTCTCTATTACTCTATGAACTGATTAATTTATTTATCTTTTTGTTATCATATATTTGGGACCATGAACGTCTTTCTGATCTAAAGATCCACCATAAATTCAGGAGTGATGATATTTCTGAACCGTATTTATTAATTTATTGCCTTAAATCATTTAAGATTGCAGGCACCATGCGACATCATTCTTGACAAGGCTTGCTAATACTAAATGCCGAAGCCACTGTTGACATTGGTGAAGGAAGCATTGCAAACTCAATCCACCTGGTACGGGTTTCTATTTTCCACACATTGTCCTTTTTCATATCTAAAGACATTTCTATAAGCACTTGTTTTTTTTGTAGAAGTAAAATGGTAAAAGCCAACCTGCGCCTTACATTTTATTCATGTACATTCAAAGTTTCATATGTACATTGTTTATATATAGGATTCTTTCCACACCCGTCGCGAACACTAAGTTGTGACCTATGTCACTATTTGCAAAAACAATCCGGTAAAGATTTTTTTTTTTGCCATTGGTAATGTAAAAAAAGAAGAAACAAAACATGAAGACATATGACATGGCTCCAATCTCCTATATCATGTCTAGTGTTGTTATATGTGACTCTCCTCTTAAGGTCATACCAATCACGAAGAAGCAAAATGACTTTATTTCCTCCATAGGACCCATACCAATCACAAAAAGATCAAAATGGTTGATGCCTCCCTCTTTATAAAACATCCATTGATCATAACACCATGAATTTGAGTGGTTAATTCCTCAACACTTTTTCTTTTTCTTTTTGCGTGAAATCAATACCCACTTGCAAAGTAAACACCATATGATCTTACTTGACAAAAAAGATAATAAGCAAAATTAACAAGAAAAAAAAAATCTCATTTACAGTTCCATCAGACGGATGACCAAATCATCTTCCAAATTCCGATAACCACTGTAGCAAACTGACGTAGATGGATACTCCAATTAGTCAAAATCGTAGAAGGTTACTACACATGAGCTGCGGCTCATTTTTCTTTCATGTGGAAAAAAATATTGTCACGAGGAATCTGCACCTGTCAAGAATCTACCCAGACTTTCTCTTTTCATTCACCAATATAAAGATTTTCCTATAAGAACAGCGACCAGACTTGGAAACTACATGAAGATGGAACTACTCACCCCAGGGAAATATCGATTACGTTTAAGTGGGATAATTCCCTACCAGATGAATTCCATTGCTGTCCACCATGATGTCGATCAGGAGATGGTAATGGGGATTAATCAGCACCCACTTTGAGAAGCCGTGACTCAAGAAAGAGCTTCCCTGATCTTTGACGTCTGATCTTGTACACAGCTATTTTATAACAAAAGGAGATTTCGAAGAGTTACACATATAACTATCCGATGTCCAACTACAATTTCGGATAGTTATAGATAACTCATCGAAAGTTCACTTAAGTCATGCATTATGGTTTCGACACGTGTACTTCAGGAAATAATAAAATATTCTTTTAAAACATAAATGTTCGACAATTTAAACATAATTGTCCAGTACATGTTCGGTATGTTAAACATAACTGTCCAAAATAACAGAAAATTCGGATACTTAAGAATTTCACAGCCTGCAATTTACCGACAGTTCATAAATGTACTAAATTAACATTAATTCCTGGACTTATGCAGATTCTTTCATTAAAGCATATAACAGTGCAATTATAACATAATGGCTTAATTCTCATATGATAAGCTAAATATTATGCAATTAACCATCATTTAACCGTTAATATTATGCACTTTTTCATTCTAAACACTACCCCCATACCTAAATTTTGCTAGTCCCTTAGCAAACTAAGATCTAATTAATGGGTCTTTCTAAAAGTATTAGAATTAACTCTTCCTTTTTTCTTCTGTTCAGCATAAGAACTTGTATCATTATATAGCTATTCTGTATGTTTCAGTAATATTGTTTTCTCCTCTTCAACCTGCAAATATACTTAGAATATATGCAAATTACATACAAAGTATATCATCATCACATAGGTGTTAATTATATTATCATTTGTTCTTCTTTTCATCATCTATCATCCTGAATTTTCTAATAAGATTCTAGAAGAAATTTCAACAACATACGAATCAAAGTACAATCCCATTCAATATGATTAAGTCAAGTAGAATAAAGAATTGTATCTCCATAAAACAACTTCAAAAGTCAATTCTAGATTCATATTTCAGCAATTCTAGATAACAGAAAATATACTCGATTCATAAGATATTTGTATTTCACAAAACACTTGTATCTTTTCAGAACAGTATATGTAATTTTGTACTTTAAAAGTTAATTTTACAAGATTGAATCATACAAGACCTTTCTAATGTACCCATGTAACAAGCTTTCAGTCAACAATCCGAGATCTGATCAGGATCTTAGGTTGCTAGATTTCAAGAGTCCTTTTTCAGGTCAATAATCCTTACATACTATTCGTGTTTTCCCAGCACTACACTAGAAAAGTTTGGATTTGTTACTTCTATTTTTTACTTAGTTAATTTATCTTTATGCCTATTCTTTCTTTTAGAAGTAAACAAACAACCTTTAATACAATTTAGATATTCATTCCAATTTGTACTTTAACTACAAGTGCACAGTGTCTATTGTATCAGTGTGCAAGTACAAGTCGATCCCACAGGGAATTGTTGACGAATTTAAGAAATGTTTGATTGTGAACAATTCAAATTTATATTCAATAAGCACTCTGTTGAGTTATAGTTAACTCAACGAACTTAGTCCGTTGAGTTATGGCTAACTCAACGGACTATCCTCGTGGAGTTAAGTTAACTCCACGAGCCTGTCTCTTCTTTATAATACTGCTATTTACAAAGGAATTCGGCCAACCATTGGGCGATTCCACAGATTGTAAATAACATCAATTAAGCTTTTTAATGCTAGTTATCATTGGATTTATCATTATGCAATACTAACATTTAGATGATTCAAACAGTAACCATTAAAATCTTTAAGTTGTTTTGTACGAACCAATTTCAGTAAACTGTAAAATTAAAACTAACATAAAACAATCATAAAATTGATACAGATAACATTAATCACGATACAACACAAACAATACAACACTCAAATACAACATACAAACAAAGATAAATTGTTTTTGCTATTTTTGTTTTGATGAAATGGGCGAAAGGTGCAATGTAAAGTAATTTCACTTGACAGTAAATACTTTCGACACTACTTGCAACGCGATTACACCACTGAAAATTAAACCACTTACAATTCTGTCTCCTCTTCCTATAGAATCGCGAGTCCAGAATTGCAAGATGATCTCCTCTTCAGCATACAAGCATCAACCCGAAGCCAAGGCTAAAAGCTTTATGATCTTTTGAAATATGAGTCGGCGCTTGGTGAAAATGTCTTCCCTTCCCGCGACACGATCACTCCTCATAGTGGTTGTCAGGCACTATGTTTGGCTCGGAATCGACCCGACATCAGGCAAGTATCCTCACAGACCTCCAATGATTGGTGATTATGGTGGTGATATGATGGTTGGTGTGATACTTCGGAGAATCGCCGATACTGTCTGCAGAAAGCTCGGTGCTCCTCCTCTGTATACACTGGCCGTCCATCGATCACCCTCTTTCTTTTTTTCTTCTTTTCTTTTATATTTCTTCAGTGGTAACTGCTTCTACTTGAATGATCGGTTGGATTTCCTTCCTTCAGATCAACGGCAATGATTTCTTTCTCCCTGCACGATTGAATTCCTGCGTGATACATGCGAACGTGGTTTTTCCTTCCAACTATCTGTTCATGCAACCACTACAGTGGCATATTAGAAAATATATAGTCCGTGGAGTTACAGATAACTCAACGGACTTCCTTCGTTGATTTAACTACAAAACACGTGCAAAAATAACAACTTAAGTTTATAACGCTAACCTAATGCGTTGCCTTAGTGTATTTTCATGTAACTCAACGCGTGTAGTTATACTAACTTGACGAGTTATAACGTAAGTAAATCTACCAGCTCTCAACACGTGTCAGCAGCAGTTTAAACATAAAATAACATTTCGGAGAGTTACAGGTATAACTATCCGATGCTTAGATGCATTTTCGGATACTTAAGAATTTCACAGCCTGCAATTTACCGATAGTTCATAAATGTACTAAATTAACATTAATTCCCCAAAATTAAGCAGATTCTTCAATTAAAGCATATAACAGTGCAATTATAACATAATGGCTTAATTCTCATATGATAAGCTAAATATTATGCAATTAACCATCATTTAACCGTTAATAATATGCACTTTTTCATTCTAAACACATACCTATCTGCTCAAGTACAAAAGGCTCGTGATCAAACAAGTCAATAAAATCTCAAAGTTTTTTTTTTTTTTTTTTCCACAACACTATATATGTACGTATTTCATTAATACAGATGCAATAAAACACCAATCTCATATAGTCCTGCTTCTATCATTTACTAAAATTATGAATCCATAACAATAAGCTCATACTTTTTCTGTAGTTTAATAAGATCTACACATAAATCATTCTACAAGTTTAATCAGTCAAATTAAATGTATCTTTAATCATATGTGTTTCATTTAATCTAGAATTCACATCTCAGCTCTTTTAGGACTTCAGATAATTTACTGATTTTTCATTAAGCATTCTGATTTCATTTTAAAATCGTGAAACTGTTAAACTCATGAAATTCAGAAAAAAGAAAGAAAGATACTATATCTAGATTTGCATAAATAGTAAATTCTATAGCATCTTATATAGCCTTCTAAATATAACATTCAAGCAGTTACAGTTTATAAAAATTTTACAGTCTCAATTATCGGATAGTTACAGCAAGTTCATAAAAAAAAATTTCAATTTCCACAAACTTTTCAGTACCATTTTAATTCCTTTAATTAACAAACTTACATGGCTGTTACTTTAATTACCTCCCCCCCATACATACATTTTGCATTGTCCTCAATGTAAAAGATTTGACAATAAATACGGTAATTGTAGCAGGCATGAATACAATTTCGTTGATTTAGCACCTAACTCAACGAATCGGTTTAAATCTAAATTTAGGATAAGTAATTAGTTACATACCTTGTTTCGTTTGTATCTCCTTCTGCATATTTTGATTTTTGATTCTGAAAAACTTTTCATTCACAGATAAAAGTAGAATATATAACAAAATAACATTTAACAGATATCAATAAATCAATATCTTGTGTGGAACCCAGGCTCCTATAACTTTGGTGGCTCACAAGCAAGTCAGTTGGTTTCCGAGAACAGATACCAACAAACTAGATTGATATTTTGTTTTTGTTTTTTTTTTATTATTATAAAATAAACTAAAACTAAAATTTTTCTAAAAGTAAATGCAAAAAACACACAACATTAAAAGCACAAAATCATAGCTTAAGAACATGATTGAAAAGTAGAAACAAATGGAATAAACGTGTCAGTCCAAGTAAACTTTTTAGGCATAATTCTTCTTACTATTAATTCTGTTTTAATGCAGTTTGTGTTCCTTCTTAATTTGTAAACTTGTAGTATATTATCAATGCTAAATACAAGTGTATTACCATTAATGAAATGAAATGCAGAAAGGGATCCTTTTCGGTTCCAGGATAATGTAGTAGTTTCTATTTCTACCTCTATTTCAATATATTTCTCTTCCCACTTCCATTCATTTATGTCTTTCATAATCCATATTTGAAATTTCATCAATTCATCCCACCATCTTATCAGACATAAAGTAGGATCATCATATTCATTATACCACATCCCTATTTGAATTTTATCAAATTTTGCAGATGGTGGTTTAGCTATTTTTCTCGGTATAGGCAAAATTTCTATGTATTCATCATAACTATCTATACTTACTATGTATAAATCAGATCTAAATGCAACTGATATATCTGTGACTAGATATATATATCCATCAAGTATGACATGCATGCTGTTAATTAATGATTTCTATCCTAGATATATCATAGTTTTTTCAGTCCAAGATCTATTCAGAAAATTATACACACTCAAGCATAAATCTTCATCCCAATTTCCTGTAAGTCTCCAATAATATAATTTTTCAAGAATGGTCGAATTTTTATCAGAAAATATTAAAGCCGACCCACAATTTTTAGTTGGTACTTCATATCTATTAGGTCTTCCTATATTCCATTCTTCTCTTATGATAGGATTTCTGATCAAAATATCAAGTAATAGAATTGCATACCTTGGTTTGGTCCTGTATATAATTAATCCTTCATCCATCCCCATAATATGATCTATTCCTTCTAATGTATTGGGTGGAATTCCAATAGTTTCTTCCATATTCAGATATTCATGGCTAATTGAACTACGATTAAATGACTTCCATATGAATCCATCTCTAGTCTTAGTCATTTTTGCAACTTGTAGTCCTTGAAAATATTTTTCTCCAACACAATCTTTAATTTCCTTTGATACACAACACAACATGCACAGATCTTTAGCTGACAAGTTACTCAGTACTTCCCTTAGTGCATCCAACGGTAATTGCATCAATTCCATTTGTTGATTCTGTATAACACAAACAAAATTTTTAGTAGAGACAAAAATTAACATAACTACTGCACACCCTCGTGGAGTTAGGGCATAACTCAACGGAGTAAGTTCCTTGAGTTAAGGACTAACTCTACAATACTTTTAACTATAAATAATCTTATATATATATATAGTTACTTCAGTTATACTACATCATTCAGCTATCCTCCCAAAAGAGGTATCAATTTCATTAACAGTTCTATTGACAGGGTTAGGAATTGCTTGTATTGGCAATCCTCCAGTAGGTCTAACTTCCATTGATTCCTTCTATTTAAGTGGTATGTTTCTATTTTTATTTTGAATTGCAGCATTTCCAAATACAAAATCTAGACGATTGTTTAATTGTTGGATTATCTTTTCTAATTTCTCTATTCTAGATCCTTGTTCAAGTAATGCTTCATAACTTATATTCTTCTCATTTATATTTTCTCCTCCCTGGAAATTGTTGTTTCTCCAAGATAAATTCAGGTGATTTCTCCAATTAGGATTATAAGAATTTCCAAAGTTATCTTTCTGGTTTCTAGCATAAATAATATCTAGATCGTTAATGTTTGCATTCTTTTCTGCTAGTTTTTGATTTAATGATAACTTTTCTATTTTCTTTGTTAATTTAGTTAATTTCACTTCAAGCATAGTACTTGAATCTATTTCATGCATTCCCCTTGGCAATATTCTTTTATTTGCAATAACTTCAACCGAGTTTTCCCACTGTGCAGTTCTTTTTGCAAAGTTTTCTAAATATGCCCATGCTTCTTCACTACATAGTTTCAAAAATCCATTTTGACAAGTAGATTCTAATAAAGATTTTGTTGAAACATCTATGCCTTCATAAATTATACCTATTAATTGTGCTTTACTCATTGCATGATGTGGACATTGAGTCAGTAAATCTTTAAATCTTTCAAAATATTTCCAGAATGATTCACCCTATTTTTGACTACACATTAATATTTCTTTTTTCTTTTTAATCGTTTGATGTGTTGGATAATATTTTTCTAGAAAAACAGAGCAAAATTCAGTCCATGTAGAAATTGAATCAGGCGACAGAGTATATAACCATCTCTTAGCTGTGTCTTTTAAAGCAAAAGGGATATATCTAAGTTTAATAGCATCTATACTCATGTTTGGCATTTTCATCATTTGACAAACTTCGTTAAATTCTCTAAGGAAATAATAGGCATCCTCTCTTTCTAATCCATGAAAATGTGGCAATTGACTAATTAGATTTCACTTGAAACCTATCTCCCTCAAAGTTTGGTAATCAAATACATGAAGGTTCATCAATTAATTCAAGATACAGAATTTCTCCTAATGGTTTTTCTACTGGAGTAGCCATCTCTACGTTCTCTTTTAAAGAAAGGTTAGCTACACCCTAAAGGATTTCATTAAAGTCTAGTTCAGAAAATGTTTCAGTATGCCTCTGTGTTGAATATTCCTGGGTAGGTGTTCTTACTAATCGTTTAGTGCTAGGAGAACGAGTCCATGTGCTCATAAATAAAATAGTAGACGATTAATTACATACCAATCTAAAGCTTTCCATTCAGTAAATATTTGTTGACGGATGAAGTCGAATCAGTTGCTTCTCCTTCCAGTTCCCCCAACGCATTCTCCTTTCTTTTAAAAGTGCTGGTAACACGAAAATAACATTCTATTATATATATATAATGCACATCCATAAAGTAAATAAATCTCGTTGCAAGAACATGTCTTGCAACGTGCAGCGTGGTTCCTATTTTTATGGGTATGTGTACCACTACTAATTTCAAATTTTGGTAACCGCTAAGCTGACAAAGTTTCGTTCGTAGTTAAAAGAATAACTATTCTGCTTAATCCACGAACTAACCTCGTTGAGTTACAGATAACTCAACGGAACAATGTCGGTTACTGTTGCTAACTCCACGAACTAACTTCGTTGAGTTACAGATAACTCAATGGAGTGACCTTATATTATATTACTGACCTCGTGGAGTTAAGTTTAACTCAATGAACTTACTTCGTTGAGTTAACACTTGGCAACCTCTAAGTTTACTCCTCGTAAGTACCTCTATGTTTTTTTTCCTCTGCATTCTGCTAACTAAAATAAAGTTAAATATATGTCATTAATGCAGCATTCTAATCAAAATTCGTTTAAATCTGAACATTATATAAATATTTAACTTGCAGTTCATTTCATGTTATGTGGAATTTACATTTTACCTTGCAGCATGTAGATATTTTCAAGCATCTATTATTTAATCCTATCATTCAGCAAACTGTAAATCTTTTTAAACATTCATGCATAATGTTCCACAAATTATATAACATTCAATATAGTTCATCCATTTCATCATTCTAAACATGCATGAAAAATATATCTAAAAAACATATATTCATTCATATGAATCAATTACAATACAATCAAATCAGATATTTTTCATACAAATATATAAGTACAAGTAGACAAACTATACAATTAGCCTCTATTCCTAAGTTCATCTACTTCCTTCTGGAGTTTTTCTAATTGCTGCTCTAATTGTTCTATCCTCTCTACAGCTCCAATAATGCCTCTAGAAGTACAGATACTTCAGCAGCTGCAACATAATTTCTGTATTCTTTCACTGCAATGGTTCTTGATCTTATCCTTTTGGATGTCCATTTCGTGAAATCAATACAGTCTACCATCAATATAGGTATCAAATCTCCATAAAATAATTTCTTCTTTGCAGACTTCATTTTGGATAGGAAGACTTGACACTAATTAACTTGAATTCTATTCACAATTGCATAAGTGGCCCACTTGACAAATTGACTCAGTTCAATGTCATGGCTCTGTCGTTGGTAGACATTTTTAATCAAAATGTTAGCTATCATGTGTGCTTTACCATTTAAATGCTTCAGTCTATTTAATAATGGCACACCAAGATTGATAGCCAAACTGTTCTTGATTTCCTGCTCTGTCCATTCAACGGCAATTGTGCTTTCCAAAATTTCTTTTCCTTCATTCTTCAATCCAAAAATGTTGTGGAGAAGCTCTGGTGTTATCTGTACATCAGCTTCCTCCACATTGGAAATTAATTGTCCTTCCTTTTCTCTTAAATTAGCATAGAAGCAGGGCACTAGATTTTCATATATTGCATGCCCTTTCTGTTGAGAAATAAATTGCAGTAGACCCTGGAACTCAAATAATTCCTTAATTTCTTGCATTCCATCCCAATTTACTAGTCTACTGTATATGATATCATAACCCCTAATCTCTTGGTATTTATTATAAGCTTCCTGAATCCAAAAGTGTACTTCATTCAGAACTGTTGCTTCAGTCGGGTCAGGAATGTGACTTTATTGTTCCAGAGGGGTTTGTTCTTAATCTTTCTCTTCCATAGGCTGAACTTGAACTTGTTGAAAATGTTCTGCAGATTCCTAAACATTTGCTTCTTCTTTTGTCTTTGGTGGTGAGCCAGCAGAACTCTCCACTTTGTCTTGAATTGTTTCATTAAATTCAATCGAATCTACAAAGTCATTTTTTTCCATATGGCTTTGTTCAGCTTCTCGTTCAGTTTCTATTCTTTCTTCTTCCTCCTAACTACCAATCTGCATTGTCACTATTCTTTCTAATTCTTTGGTAGATTGGGATGGAGTCACGGGCAATTCAGTTTCTACCCTATTTTCTGTTTCTTCTTCTTGTACAAGTTGTAGACTAATTCCAGTCTGATTTTCTTCTTTTCTTTGCTCTTGAATTCTAGCCTGATTTTCTTCTTTTCTTTGCTCTTGCTGTTGCTGCTCCTGCTCCTCCTCAGAATCGGATAGCAGGTTCACCAAAATTGGCTCTACAGGCCTTGCTGATGTTGGTACTTCAGATTTAATCTCCTTTTGACATTCAGGCACTATCTCTTTTCCTTTCCTTTGTTTGATTAATTGTGCCTGGTCTTCCTCTTCTACTTCTGAGATTAAATCCATAAACAAAGGCTCTACACGCCTTTGAGCCACAGGTACTGGCTCTTCCTGTTTAATTTTTTCAATATTTGCTGGTCTTGAAGGACCAGCTTCAGCTTCTCCTCTTGTAGCAAATCTGACAATGGTTCTTTGATGCTGTTCAATTTTAATTTGGTATTGGGCTTTCAATATTTCTGCAGCCCTCCTCTTGCAAAGTGCATCAAATACCAGGTGTGCTTTAACTACTACTAAATCTTCTAGTTCTCTTTGGTTTTTCCCAACTTGAACCAGTCCTTGGAATTCTCTTAATTCCTCTTCAGTTGAAGGCCCCAACATTTCTGCTCATGCTAATGGCCTGAATGGTGGAACTAAAGGTCTTGGCTGCTGTTTCTCAAGAACAGGTCTTTCAGTAGTCGGCTCCTCTTGTTCTTTCTCTACTTGTTGCTGCCGCATTATTGCACCCCTTGCACGACCAGCAATGCACTTTTTGAACCATAATCTGGCCTTGCGCTGGATTAGCTCTAGGGCTACTTCATTGTTTGGCTTGTTTTTTCTCTCTTTACTTATAGCAATTTCTGTTGCTACTCTGATTCTTGTTTCCACTATCTAGGGTATTTGTATACCCAAATTTACTAAAAATCTTCTCAAGTTGAAAAGTTCGAATTCTACCTTCTGTAGCTCTTTTTCTCTTGTTGTATTCTGAATTTTCTGTCGTGTGTGCCATTCCTTTGACTCTTTCAAAAATTGTGATGTGTCAACCACATCTTTCTAGAACTCGGGTGTCATCTTCCTCATTGTGGAATTACACAATGGCACGGAATCGCTCTGATCTTTCTGTTCTAAGTTCTAACTGATTTGCTGGATAACACCCCCAAAACCCTAAGTTTTAAAATAAACTCTAATTTTAGGCGGGTAATCGAGTCATTTCCCGAACCAACTCTCGCTCTCTCATCCGTGGAATTACAGATAACTCCACGAACTAAGTCTGTGGATTTAACTACAGTACTTCGTTGATTTACAGTTAACTCAATGGAGTCAACTCATTGACTAACTCAAGACTCAACGGAGTAAGTTCGTTGAGTTAAGCGTAACCCAACGGACCTCCCGTAAAGATAGATATAATAAAAAAATACTTAAGATAATAGTTTTTTTTCTTCGGTTTTTACTGGTTTAATCGATACTATGTTTCGGTAAAACCAAATTTTTTTTACTAAAAATTAATATAGATTTTTTATGTTCCAGTCATATCAATAGATCTAGTCGGTTGAACCGCAATGATTTTTATATTTTATAAATATATATATATATTTTTTATTTTTTAATAAAAATGAAAATAAAATAAAAACTGATTTCTTACTGAGTAAAGCTCGAGTAGTCCTCTACTCTTACTTCTTCTATAATTCCAAAGGATCTTTTTGGTATTTTCAAAATAGGTCTAAGTCTTTGTCCATTTACTTTAAATATATTCTGATTTTTAGGATTTTCAATCTCAATAGCTCCATAGGGATAAATATTTCGAACTATGTAAGGTCCTACCCATCTAGATCTTAATTTTCCTGGATGTTTATGGAGTTTAACCATGTAAAGATATACTTCTTGTCCTATTTCAAAGCTTTTTGGAGTAATTTTCCTATCATGCCAGAATTTCATTTTCTCTTTTTCTCTTACAGTCTTCGAATAAGCTTCATTTCTAAATTCTTTTAATTCAATTAATTGCATTTTCCTATTTTCAGCAGCTTGATTTAAATTAGTGTTCAGAGTTTTTAATGACCAATAAGCTTTATGTTCTATTTCAACTGGTAAATGACAACTTTTTCCATATACTAGCCTAAAAGGTGACATACATAAGCTTGTCTTATAAGCAGTTCTATAAGCCCAAAGTGCATCTATCAATCTATTAGCCCAATCTGTTCTAATAGGATTTACTACTTTTTCTAATATTAACTTAATTTGTTTGTTAGCACTTTCTACTTGTCCACTTGTTTGTGGATGATATGATGTTGCAATTTTATGGTTTACTCCATATTTCTTCATTAAGGCTTCAAAACATCTATTACAGAAATGAGTTCCTCTATCACTTATAATAGCTTTAGGTATTCCAAATCTAGCAAATATATTGGTTCTTATAAATTGTATTACCACTTTGTTGTCATTAGTTTTTATAGGAATAGCTTCTATCCATTTAGATACATAATCCACCCCCAACAATATGTAATTAAATTGATTAGACATAGGAAATGGACCCATAAAATCTATTCCCCACACATCAAAGATTTCAACCTCAACAATAGGATTAAGAGGCATCATATTCCTCTTTGATATTCTTCCTATTTGTTGACATCTTAAACAACTTAAGCAATATTTATGAGCATCTTTGAATAGTGTTGGCCAATAAAATCCACATTGCAGAATTTTTGCAGCAATTTTCCTTGAGCCAAAATGCCCTCCACAAGCTTGGTCATGATATAAAGACAATATGCTTTGATATTCAGTTTCTGGAACACACCTCCTTAAAACCAGATCAGGACATTTCTTAAATAAGTATGGGTCTTCCCAATAGTAATATTTTACTCTTGAGAGAAACAATTTCTTATCCTGTCTATTCCAATCCTTAGGTGTTAAACCAGTAACTAAGTAATTAACTATGTTTGCATACCAAGGTATTGTGTTGATGGTCATTAATTGTTCATCAGGAAAATTATCCTTAATTTCAATATTTGATTTTTCTATTTGTAATCTTGATAAATGATCTGCTACTACATTCTCACAACCTTTTTATCTTTAATTTCTAGATCAAATTCTTGTAATAATAATATCCATCGAATCAATCTAGGCTTAGTCTCTTTTTTTGCTATTAAATGCTTTAAAGCTGAATGATCCGTGTATACTATTACTTTAGCTCCAATCAGATATGATCTAAACTTTTCTAAGGCAAACACAATAGCTAATAGTTCTTTTTTAGTAGTTGTGTAATTAACTTGAGCATCATTTAAGGTTTTGCTTGCATAATGAATCACTCTAGGAGATTTTCTATCTTTTGTCCCAACATTGCTCCTACACCAAAATCAGATGCATCGCACATTAATTCAAATGGATGGCTACAATCAGGTGCTTGAATTATAGGAGTTGAAATTAAGCTAGTTTTAATTCTGAAAAATACTTCCTTGCAATTTTTATTAATGTTGAATGGGACATTTTTTAATAGATTAGTTAAAGGTCTAGCTATTTTGCTAAAGTCTTTAATAAATCTTCTATTTAAACCAGCATGTCCTAGAAATGATCTAATATCTTTTACTGATTTAGGTTCTAGTAGATTAGAAATTACTTCTATTTTAGCTTTATCTACTTCCAACCCTTTCTTAGAAACATGCCCTAAGACTATTCCTTGTTTAACCATGAAGTGACATTTTTCCCAATTTAAAACCAGATTTTTTTCCGCACAGCGTTTTAATATTTGGTCTAAATTTTTTAAACAAACTTCATATGAGTTGCCATATATAGTAAAATCATCCATAAATATTTCTAAAAAATCTTCAGTCATTCTAGTAAATATGCCTTGCATACACCTTTGAAAGGTAGCTGGTGCATTGCATAATCCGAATGGCATTCTCTTAAAAGCATAAGTTCCATTAGGACAGGTGAAAGTTGTTTTCTCTTGATCCTCTAATGCTACTGGAATTTGATTATAACCTGAATACTCGTCTAGGAAACAAAAATATTCTTGCCCTGCTAATCTTTCCAACATTTGATCTGTAAAATGTAAGGGAAAATGATCTTTCCTAGTCACAACATTCAGCTTTCTATAGTCTATACATACTCTCCAACCTGATTGAATTCTAGTAGGTATCAAGTCTTGACTTTCATTCCTAATAACTGTTAATCCTGATTTCTTGGGAACTACATGGATTGGGCTAACCCATGAGCTATCAGAAATTGGATAAATTATGTCATTATCTAACCATTTCACTATTTCCTTCCTAATTACTTCTTTAAGGTTTGGATTTAATCTCCTCTCAGGAATTTTAACAGGTTTAGCATTCTCTTCTAAATATATGTGGTGACAGCATAAAGTTGAACTTAACCCTTTTATATCAGTCATAGTCCATCCTATTGCTTCTTTATAACTTTTTACTACATCTTTTAATTTAGCTATTTGATCCTCTTTTAAATCTAAAGCAATAATGATTGGACAGGTTCGTTTCTCTTCCAGAAATATATAGGTTAATTCAGGAGGTAAAAGTTTTAATTCTAAATGTTGCCCATCAGAAGCTAGAGCTCCTAATTGAACATCATCATTTTCTAAATTAATTTCTTCCAGATCTCCTTCTATATTTATGCTTTCACTTTCCTCTAAAGTTTCAGAATTGATTTGCCTATTTAATTCTTCTTGAATCACATCATCTAACATATCTCCTTCATCCTCTAAAAAGTCTGTGGTATGTAAGGACATTTCTAACTCCTCAAACCTTTTTGATTTGAAAATATTTAGTTGAGTATCCTCATTACCATATGTTAACTTCATTACTCCAGTTTTACAATTTATAACAGCCCCTGATGTTGCTAAAAATGACCTTCCCAAAATTAAAGATGTATCACTATTTTTATGCTTAATTTGTTGGGAATCCAAAATTACAATATCAATAGGATATATAAAGTTTTTGATTTTAATTAAGACATCCTCTATTTTTCCTCTAGGGTATCTTATACTTCTATCAGCTAATTGAATAACCGTACTAGTAGGAGTTAAGCCTTCTAATTCTAAGGATGCAAATATATCACTTGGCATAACATTTATACCTGCACCTAAGTCTATTAAGGTTCTTTCTAGAATGGTAATTCCTATGGTGCATGATATAACAGGGATTCCAAGATCAGATAACTTTTTAGGAATTTGTGGCAGAAATAGGGAACTACTTTGCTCAGCTAAAAAGGCCTTTCTAAGAACCTTTCACTCTCTTTTCTTAGTACACCAATCCTTTAGACATCTAGCACAAGGTGGCATTTTCTGCAATAGATCTAATAAAGGAATGTTAACTTGTACTTTTTCAAAAATTTCTCTAATTTTTTCTTATTTTTCAGGTATTGTTTGTTGTAATCTTTTAGGATAGGGTGCTAAAGATTGTGATTTAAAAGATTCTTTTTCTTTCGTTTGATTTGTTTGATCATTTTTAGTCTCATTAGCAGACTTAGATTGTTCTTCATTGATTTCTAGATTTTCACCTATTACATTTTCATTATCATTTTGATTTTTACTCTTATCCACCTTCATATTATTTTCATTTTGAGTTCTTGATGGTATATCAGTTCCAGATCTTAATGTTACACATACATCTTCCAGATTTTCGTTACTCTCATGATGTTTTTGTATATCATTTTCGTGATTATGATGTTCAATTGTTTTTAGTTTTAAAGTGCATTCTTTAAATTCTCTTGCATTAGTATTTTCTTTTGGTTGTGTATTTTGCAAATTATGCAGATCTATAACATTATAATTTCCATTGTCCTGTTGCATAACTTGTATTTTCATTGTATATTCGTCCAATGCTTTTAGTTTTCTTTCCAAATCATCTAATCTCATTGCATTCAATTTTTGATCAATTTTCATTATGGTTTTTTCAATTTCGTAAATTATATCCATTTTAGGTTCTGAATATGCTTCCTTATAGTTTAATTGGTTGATTTCTTGTTGCTGACACATAAAGTATTCTAGTTTGTCTAGGTTTTACTCTATACTACGCTCCAGTCTATCATACCTATCCCAAACTTCCGTGTCTCTCAACATATTACACATTCTATACTAACCATCAGTTGGGTAAACTATAGGATTCTCATACTCGGCTCTATTATATTGAGGATAATTCATTTGTTGTTCATGGGATCTAACCATCTGCAAACGTCTTAGTTTCAAACAGTTAGAAATGTCATGACCTTCAGAATTGCAGAATTCACATATGCTAACTACAGGTTTTGGAAATCTTTGAGCATAAGCATATGCCATATTCTCAATTATAGAAGAAAACACACAACACTCTAGCTATTAAAACAAAACAACTCTAACAGTTGCTTATATGAATTCCCCAGCAATGACGCCAGAAAACTTGTTTGGATCTCCAACATGGCACCAGAAAAACTTGATTGGTTACCTAGCAACGTGCCAGAAAAACTTGGATTTGTTAACTTCTGTTTTTACTTAGTTAATTTATCTTTATGCCTATTCCTTTTTAGAAGTAAACAAACAACCTTTCACATACATTAGATATTAATTCCAATTTGTATTTTAACTGCAAGTGCACAATGTCTATTGTATTAGTGTGCAAGTATAGGTCAATCCCATAGGGAATTGCTTAAGAATTGTGAACTGTTCCGTTTTTAATAATCAAATTTATATATTCAATAAGCTCTCCGTTGAGTTACAATTTACTCAACGGACAAAGTTCGTTGAATTATAGCTAACTCAACGGACTAACCTCATGGACTTAAGTTAACTCCACGAGCTTGCCTTTCCTATTTAATATTGCTATTTACAGAGGAATTCGGCCAACCATTGGGCAGTTCCACAGATTGTAAATAACATCAATTAAGCTCTTTAATGTTAGTAAACACTGGATTTATCATTAGGCAATACTAACATTCAGATAATTCAAACAATAACAATTAAAATCTTTAAGTCTTTTGAATGAACCAACTTCAGTAAACTATAAAACTAAAACAAACATAAAACAATAACAACACTGACAAAGATAACATTAATCATGATACAAAACAAACAATACAACACTCAAATACAAAATATAAACATAGATAAGTTGTTTTTGGTATTTTTGTTTTGATATGAGCATGAAAATGGGCGAAAGGTGAAATGTAAAGTAATCTCAGTTGACAGTAAATACTTCCGTCACTACATGCGACGCCACCACTGAAAATTAAACCACTTACAATTCTGTCTCCTCTCCCTATAGAATCGCGAGTCCAGAATTGCAAGATGATCTCCTCTTCAGCATACAGGCATCAACTCGAAGCCAAGGCTAGAAGCTTTACGATCTCCTGAGATATGAGTCGGCGCTTGGTGAAAATGGCTTCCCTTCCCGTGACGCGATCACTCCTCACAGTGGTTGTCAAGCATTGTGCTTGGCTCGAAATCGACCTGATATCAGGAAAGTATCCTTACAGACCTCCGATGGTTGGTGATTATGGTGGTGGTGGAGATGGTTGGTGTTGTACTTCAGAGAATTACCGACGCTGCCTGCAGAGAGCTCGGTGATCCTCCTCTACACACACTGGCCACACCCATCAGCCACCACCCTTTACTTCTTTTTCTTCTTTTATTTTATATTTCTTCGGTGGTAACTGCTTCTACTTGAATGGTCGGTTGGATTTCCTTCATTCATATCAACGATGATGATTTCTTCTCCCTTCGATGAGTGAATTCCTACGTGATACGTGCGATCATGATTTTTTTCTTCCAACTGTCCTGTTTCCGCAACCGCTATAGTGACATATTAGAAAATAAATGGTCCGTGGAGTTACAGATAACTCAACGGACTTGCTTCGTTGATTTAACTATAAAACACGTGCATAAATTTAACTATCTGATGCTCAAGTGCATTTTGGATACTTACAAACTTAACTATTCGATGCCCAGATGCATTTCGGATAGTTACAGACTTAACTATCCGATGCTCAGATTTATTTCGGATAGTTATAGATAACTCACCGATATATAACTTAAGTCAATCTTCCAGATCACGACACGTGTCATCAGAAGTTTTATAATAAAGAAATATTTCAGAGAGTTACAAGTCTAACTATCTGATGCCCAGATGCATTTCGAATAGTTAGAGATAACTCACCGAAAATCCACTTAAGTCATTCTTCCAGAACATGACATGTGTCATCAGCAGTTTTATAATAAAAGGAGATTTTGGAGAGTTACACATATAATTATCTGATGCCCAGCTGCAATTTTAGATACTTAGAGATAACTCATCGAAAGTCCACTTAAGTCATGCATTATGGTTTCGACATGTGTACTTCAGGAAATAATAAAATATTCTTTTAAAACATAACTATTCGGCAATTTAAACATAATTGTTTGGTACATGTTAAACATAACTGCTTGATAACTCAACGGACTTCTTTCGTTGATTTAACTATAAAACACGTGCAAAAATAACAACTTAAGTTTATAACGCTAACCTAACGCGTTGCCTTAGTGTATTTTCATGTAACTCAACGTGTGCAGTTATACTAACTTAACGAGTTATAACGTAAGTAAATCTACCAGCTCTCAACACGTGTTAGCAGCAGTTTAAACATAAAATAACATTTCGGAGAGTTACAGGTATAACTATAACTATTCGATGCTCAGATGCATTTTCGGATACTTAAGAATTTCACAGCCTGCAATTTACCGACAGTTCATAAATGTACTAAATTAACATTAATTCCCCAAAATTAAGCAGATTCTTCAATTAAAGCATATAACAGTGCAATTATAACATAATGGCTTAATTCTCATATGATAAGCTAAATATTATGTAATTAACCATCATTTAACTGTTAATAATATGCACTTTTTCATTCTAAACAGTACTCGAAAGAGTTTATGTGTGATGCATGTCAACTAGGTAAATTACATAAAACATCCTTTAAAAGTTTAAATGAAATAACAAGCAAAAGAGTATTAGAACTAGTGCATATGGATTTATTTGGACCTACTAGGACAACTAGTCTAGGAGGTAAACATTATGCTTTTGTACTAGTTGATGACTATTCTAGATTTACTTGGGTCTATTTTTTAGCTAATAAAACTAAAGTTTTTGAAATATTTAAGATATTCTGTAATAAAGTTCAGAATGAACAAAATGTTAAAATTCAAAAACTTTGGAGTGATCATGGTACAGAATTTGATAATGATCAAATGGACACCTTTTATGAATAATTAGGCATAGATCATAGGTACTCATTTCCAAGAGTTCCTTCACAAATTGAGATAGTAGAACGTAAAAATAGATCACTTCAGGAAATGTCCAGAACCATGTTAAATGAGAATAAGTTACCCCTATATCTCTAGGTAGAAGCAATTCATACAGCATGCTATGTTATAAATAGAGTACATCTAAGACCAATTTTAGATAAAACTCCTTATGAGATATGGTATAACAGGGTTCCCAAAATAAGTTATTTAAAACCCTTTGGCTGTAAGTGTTTTATTTTAAACACTAAGGAACGACGAGACAAATTTAGAGCCAAATCAGATGAGGGTATTTTTGTTGGTTATTCCATTAGAAGTAAGGCATATAGAGTATATAACAAATCAACAAAAACTATTGAGGAAACCCTACATGTGAAATTTCATGAAATTCTCATTTAGATTTTAGACATGCTAAAAACATTGATTTAGAAATTCTCCTAGAAATAGTATCAAATGATGTTGATAGAGAAATTGAGATATTATCTAACAGAATAAGAAATATAAACTTAAATGATGAAGATTTAGAAGAAAATAATGTCATACCTATTGAAAATATGGAACAACATAGAAATTGGCGTTATGCTTCAACTCATCCTATTAATCAGATAATAGGTGATCCTAATCAAGGAGTTAGGACTAGGTCATTAGTAGTCAACATTTGTGGTGCTTATTCATTTGTTTCTTTACTAGAACCTAAGAAATTTGAAGATGCCTTAGAAGATGAATTTTGGTATTTAGCTATGCAAGATGAGCTAAATCAATTTATAAGAAATGAGGTATGGGATCTAGTTCCACCACCTGAAAATTAGTCCATAATAGGAACAAGGTGGGTATTTAGAAACAAAGTAGATCAAGATGGACATATAGTTAAAAATAAATCTAGATTAGTTGCTCAAGGTTACAAGCAAGAGGAAGGAATTGATTATGATGAAACATTTGCTCTTGTTGCTAGACTAGAATCAATATGAATTTTGTTAGCATATGCTTGTTATATGGATTTTAAATTATATGAAATGGATGTTAAGACTGCTTTTTTAAATAGATATATAAAAGAAGAAGTTTACGTAAAACAAACTCTAGGTTTTGAAGATTCAAAACATCTTGAGTATGTTTATAAGCTTAAGAAGGCACTATATGGCCTTAAACAAGCCCCTAGGTCTTGGTTTGAGAGATTATCTAAATTTCTTATGGAAAAAGGGTATTCTATGGGAAAGGCAGATCACACTCTTTTTATCAAGAAGATTGAAAAAGATATATTGGTAGTTCAAATCTATGTAGATGACATCATATTTGGAGCAACAAATGATAAATTAGTTGAGTCTTTTTCGAAAGACATGACTAATCAATTTGAAATGAGTATGATGGGTGAATTATCATTTTTTCTAGGCTTACAAGTTAAGCAATTAGATCAGGGTACTTTTATTTCACAAGAAAAATATACTCAAGATTTATTAAAGAGGTTTGGTTTAGACAACACTAAAACAAAGAATACATCAATGAGCACTATCACCAAGTTGGATAAAGATGACTCTAGAAAAACTGTAGATGTAAAACAATATAGAAGTATGATTGGTTCATTATTGTATTTAACAGCTAGTCGACCAAATATTATGTTTAGTGTGTGTACTTGTGCTAGATATCAATCTAATCCTAAAGAATCAAACCTACTTGCTGTTAAACGAATTTTTAAATATCTATTAGGAACCATCAATTTTGGATTGTTTTACTTTAAACACAGTTCTTTAAATTTAATAGGTTATAGTGATGTTGATTTCGTTGGATGTAAGTCTGAAAGAAAAAGCACTAGTGGCACTTGTCAATTATTAGGAAATTCTTTAGTGTCATGGTTTAGCAAAAAGCAAAATTGTGTAGCATTATCTACAATTGAAGCTGAATATATAGCTGCTGCACTTTGCTGTGCTCAAATCCTATGGATCAGACAAACTTTAAAAGATTTTAATTTAGACTATGAACCAACTAAGATTTTCTGTGATAGTAGTTCTGCAATAAGTTTGTCTAAAAATCCTGTCTTACATTCACGAGCTAAACATATAAAAGTTCGACATCATTTTCTAAGGGATAATGTTATAAAAGGAAAAATAATATTAAATTTTGTTCCTACCACATAACAATTAGTAGATCGATTTACAAAACCCTTAGATGAAAATACCTTTTCAAAATTACGATTAGAACTTGGTATCTGTAGGTTATCTGATGTTTAAATTGTCCTATTCATTGCATAACATTTTGGTTTGTTAAAAAGGTAGTTTTAGAATTTAATTTTTGTATTATTAAAAAAAAAAAAATCTATTTTCGAATTACCATTTTCTAATAGTTAAGAATTTATGAAATTCTAATTTTTATTGAAGTCAATTTATTTAAGAAAAATTCAAAAAAGATTACTTAAGAAAAGTTAATTTGATTCAATGTGAGTGCCAACTGTATTTTGTTACTTATGTATATGCTATTACAGAGATTTTAACAGGAAAATACATAGGAAGTATGTACTGTTTATTAAAGGAAAGTTATTAACATTCTGTTAGAAAAATTAAGTCTTGCGGTTGACTCTAATTTAATTTACTATCTTGTTTCATTTTTTTTGTCTGCAATTACTTGAGTAATTAAGTCCGTTGGGGGATCTTAAACCCTAGTCACTTAAACCAACTGGTTTGGGATGTGCTGACTGAAAACTCATTTTGCAAGTAATTCAAGTTATATTAAAAAAAAAATTTTTTTTACCTGTTCTCACTTGTCATTGAGTAACTGGTTATCTTTCCTTTAAGCAAGGGATTGTGATCACGTCAAAAGATGATATTGTGGAAGGTAATACATAAAGTATATATATATATTTATAAACAAAAAAAAGGGGGGGCAATGTACTTAAGCTTAATTTATTTTCTAGATGTTATAACAATCCTACCATAATCTATGCATATAATCTTTGTTATTTTTCTTTGTTATTATCTACTCTTTACACATAATGTACGGTATTTATTTTCTTAAGTTTGTGTACTCCTTATTGAATTCTTTTAAGTTCCTAAAGGTATATCTCTATGAATAATCTTTTGTAAACTGAATAAGATAAAAGCCAAAAAGTCTAAATTATTAAATCTACTACTTATTTCTGTATTTAATTAAAACGAAAAAAAAAGAGAGAGACTCAAATCTATTTAAGGCTTCGTACCCAACTTACATAATCAATTTGACCTTTTAATGCCAAATCAATTAGGGCTTGGCAACCTAGTTTAAAGTGCGCCATAGATTCTTTAGACTACATTTATGTCGAGGGAGCAATTTCTCATATAATAATTCAACTATTATGAACTATTATATGTTTTAATAAAAGAATCTACATAATTTCAGGAAATTAACATTAATTCAGTACATTTTTAAACTATCGATGAAATACAGTTTTTTTTTTAATTCTTAAGTATCCAAATTTTCTATGATATACCGAACAGTTATGTTTTAAATGATCAACATAATATTTTATTATTTCCTGAAGTACACGTGTTGAAGCCTAAATGCATATCTTAAGTGAATGTTCGGTAAGTTATCTGGTAACTCTCTGAAATGCATCTAAGCATCGGATAGTTAGGTTTATAAGTATCCGAAAATATCTGAACTCCTTAAGTTAGAATTATGCACGTGTTGAATTTCATTGCTTTATTATGTCTTAGTTGAAACTCGAACAGTTATGTTTAACTCTTCGACTTTCACACCTATCCATTTGAGAAACTCGAACAGTTAACTTAATATTCTTATATTTTTTTGAAAGACTTACTCTGACAATAACCATTCTCGTTTGTCTTATAGTTATGTGCTTTACTGCTCACAAAACTCGAATAGTCATCATAAGTCTTCGAGTTTTCTCACTTTTCACTTAGCCCAAAGTTATTTTCTTTACACGAATAGTTACGCTAAGTATTATACTTTTGTCGGTTGTAAAACTCGTACAGTTATTGTAAGCATTCAAGTTATTTATCATTAATGGATCTTATATTTATGATTTCAATGATTGAATCCGTTTATCCGTTTATAAAGTCGAAGAGTTATAAATGTTTTACTAACAACTTTTCATGTTTTTACCTTGGTAAAACCCTAGTTTCACAATCTTTACTTCCACTAAGTTCTACAATGCACAACAAAGATTAATCGATAATGTCAGGATGTGGAAGAGGACATGGTAGAATGACAAAAGTGCAGAAAAGAGAGTTGGAACTTCAAAAAATAGAAAGTGAAATCAACGACATCTACTTGAGGTATACTTTACTCAAGGTAAAACCCTAGTTTCACAATCTTTACTTCTACTAAGTTCTACAATGCACAGTGAAGATTAATTGACAATGTCAGGACGTGGAGGAGGACATGGTAGAATGACAAAAGTGCAGAAAAGAGAGCTAGAACTTCAAAAAATAGAAAGTGAAATCAACGACATCTACTCAAGGTATACTTTTACAAATGAAGTACTACATGAAATTAGAAAAGCTGTTCAAGACGAGAAAAATTTCTGTTGGAAGTTTATTCGCAATTATGCTGAAACAAAGTTTAGACTAAAACAGACTAAACTTTCTGCATTACAACTATGGAAACGAACTTTACAACCTAACCCTGCGGTTGTTACAAGTTCTGGACATATACCTGAAAAATTGGTACAGTCTATCACTTATTATAGAAAGAAATGGGGACCAATGATAGAAAATGCCAACAGGGATTTAGAATCCTTGTATTCCCAACATTATTTTCCCCCAGCTATTTTAGATGACATTCAACAATTTATTGATGAACAAAAAACTACCATTTGGAAAATGGGCCTTCGAAGTGAAGGACAAAAAGTTTATCAACTAAAAATGGCAGAGGTTGAGAGCTTAAAACTCTATATTCCATTATTACAACCTAGGCATCATGGTGAAGGACCATCAAGACCACAAGTGCCTTTAACAAGAGAAATTAAGGAAATTTTAGAACCTCCTGAACAACCAGAAACACTGCAGACATATAGTCGGAAAAAGAAGAAGACATTAGAATATTTTGGACTAACTGCAGGTGTACAAGGCATATTGCAGCAAAGAGAAGAATCATTGAAAAATGGAAAACTATGTTCCATTGTAGAAGCTGGACAGACTTTTGTGTCAGGAATCCCAGCAGATGTGACAAATATCAGATTACACGCATACACTCTAAGGTATTGTGTCACATTAGTGCATAATATTTCTTTTCATACAATGGACAGTTTTTCACATCATGCTGCAAGTACACATTCTTTTCCTATGGAAAGAGAACATGTAGGAAATTTTAATGATACATATATAGATGATATCAATTTTGATGATATTTTTTATGACATAGACACTGAGTCTATGAATGTTGAAGATATTTCATCTGAAGAGGAATGTACAGATATTCTTCCTCTTACTATATCTCGGATAGAAACTTTTGATTTTTGGTATAGTTGCTTATACTACAGTTTATACATGTGGTTATGTCTATTACAGTATATAGCATATTTGTTGATAAATGTATATAATCAACAACCTACACAGTTACAAATTGAATATCACATTGCCAATGTCTCAAGTATAGAAATTTCAGAAATACAAAATGAATCTATTATAGAACATTCTTTCCTATAGAGATAGTTGTTGTATAGATCAATCTTAGACATAAATGTTGCTGATAGATAGATTAATACAGAGACTATTGCTACTGATATGTTTCAAGAAGATCAAATAGAGGAATTTCAGCAGATTATTGATACGACAATAACAAATATTTCAGACATTTATACTAGCTTTGATAGAAATTCCACCAGTTCTGAAAACTCTGAAAATATAGATACTGCTGATAATATTGAAACCAATCCCAGATTAGAACATCATGACAGGAAAATACCTAATCCTGAACAGAGTTTAGATGAAAATACATTATTATGGTTCAGAAATAGTTCCTGTTATGAAAAATTTCAAACATATAAAACTTTTACAGTTTTATATTCAAGACCAGTTAAGTTTGAAGGGATGGCACATATACGAGAAATGTTTGAATTTCAAGGCTTGTTGACTATGCTTCCACAACAGCCAGGCCATCTTGTTATACCAGAACTTATAAGTTGTTTTTACTCAAACTTAACAGTGCAAGAAGGTATTCATGTTTCCAATATACAAGACGATTACATATATTTAACTCCAGATTTACTTTATCAAGTACTTGGTTTGAAAAATGGAGTTAAATTATTTGAAAGAAAACAGGTTTATCAGTTGGGATGGGACATTAAAAATTTAGCCAAAGATCCAACTACCAACAATCCAATGAGATTACTAAATGATTTAAATGGCCAAGCACGTTTTATTGCAAAAATACTACATGCTTTATTCTTTCAAAGGTTTGGTCATGGTGCAGAAGTTGGCAGATGTTGTCTTTAGCTACATATGCATTAATTAACCATATACAGGTGATTTGGTATGATATTTTTGTTTCTCATATCTTACATTTGCAGAGTAAATTATTTTATGGTGATACGATTTTGAGAATTGTGGCAAGTCAAACAGATATTACACCTTGGCCATAGAAAAGATTAAAGTTAAGATCTTTCTCTACAAAGGAACTACAGAAATACCAAGAAGCAGATGCACCTGTAATTCGACAGCAACAACAACAACAGGATCGACACACTCAGTCACAACAGCAACAACAACAATCAACACAATTTTCAAAACAACAACAACATATAGATATAAATATAGGTATACATACAGATACACATACAGGTATAAATACAGACATACATACTGAATTTTTACAGCAACCATCACAAGTTTCACAAAATGATTTAGATCAAGCAGTAATTGATCAAATAAACAGAGTAGTACAGAAATTGCAAGGCAAATTTCAGATACTCTGATTAGTATTTTTCAAAGACAAAGAGGCTTGTGATTATACAAATTATGTATTACACAATTTATATATTGTAATTTGTTACCAAATATATTATGTAAATTGTTTACTACACTTAATGCTCACATGATTGTTTTTGACAGTTTATGTTTAAACAATTTATGCTTAATCCACGAAAGTTATGCATGTTTAAAAATATCTTTTTGATTCATGTATACTTAGCAAGGTTTTTTCTTCCTTACATTTACATGGCTTAAATACTAAAGAAGGCGAAGATAGACTATTTACTTTTTTATAATGCCAAAAAGGGGGAGAAGATAGATTATTTGACTTATTAGGTTTTGACATCATCAAAAAGGGGGAGATTGTTAGGAATTTTGTTTTGATGATATATGCTTTATTAAAGTTTTTAAATAAGTTTAAATAATATTCTCTAAGTATAATTGTCACGTAATTAAATGTTAACAGATTATCGAAAAGTTTCATTTTTATGTCAGATAAGTTAAAGTTTTCCGAAGAGTTAGATTTTGGATAGTTAAACTTTCAGATAGTTAACGTTTTGTTTTTGTAGAATAGTTTATGTTAAAAACTCGTATAGTTAAGTTATCTGCACGTATGTTTATAAATGTTTTAAGTTGTCACATGTTTTCCATGTGTGTTCGGTAATGAAAATCGAATAGTTAGATAACTGTTTGAGTTTTTATACGCATGGATAGATAAGTCTTCGAGTTTTATAAAATAACTAATGAATAGATAAGTTTGCTATGTTTAGTCACGTGTTTTGCATGTGCAAAAACTCGAAGAGTTACAGATAAGTATTCAAGTTTTTACAAGACTTAAAGGATAAGTGTTCGACTAAATCAAAAACTTAGAAGATATTCTACAAGACTCCAGGAAGATAAAGTTTCGGTGAATCTACGAGTGGAGATCGTGTTTTCAAAATAATAGTAGAGAAAGTGGAAACTCAAAAAGATAGTAATTTGGATTAAAGAAAAAATTAGTATGTGAATTATGGGTTATGGATTAAGTGGATGAACATGAAGACATAGTTTGACTACTAATAGAGAGTACAAGCTACATTACAAACAAGGATCCCAATCTCAAAAACCAAGTCTGAATTTCAATTTGGATCCCTAACTGAAAAGTTAAGTTTGAATATTCATATCCTAAAAAGTTCTCCAACATTAGAAGAAGTTCAAAATTTCAAGCAATTTCAGAAAAAGGAGCAGTAAACGTAAGAAGTCTAGAAATTCAACAACTAGAGAAGAAGAGATATAGAAGCTGAGTAAAGAGAAGGAAAGAAGCTGTGTGCATAGAGATCAGGTTTTATACGATTTGAAATTAGTTTTAAATAAGAACTTCATTTTTCTATTTAAATTGTATATCGGGCATTACTGTATAAAAACCTTCAAGAAGGGAATTGAGCTGAAAAAATATTGTAAATTTTGTCTTTAAAGTTTATAAAGAATAGAATTTCATTTACCAGTGTTTTGTGCTATTGTTTTATCCGCTGGTATTTTAATTACTAAAGACACAATTCACCCCTCTCTTGTGATACAGACGATCCTACAACTTAGGATGGTACGAGAGCAAAACCTTGATGCAACTAATGGTCTTTGCATCCTCTAAGATTTGTAACCATGTATCTTCTCAAAAAAGACAAATACACACCATTACTAGAAAATTGTTACTAAACAATGCCAACAACCCTCATTATTATTCAATCAACCTCCCATATGTATATGTCGAGTACGATGGATTAAAAAAAGATCAATAAAAATAACTACCCATACATAACAAGCATACTAGTTGAGATGAGCAACATTGGAGGTTGTTTTGCTAATATCATTTCACCATCCGCTTGATTGGTCGAATAATCCTCATGTATAACACCTCACTAGTATCACTCAGAAATTGGAGATAGGGATACCTCCATGTCTTCTTAAAGAAAAAGATGCCATAGAATGTCCAAAACCCAACGATAAAACCAAGAACTGCAGTCATATAAAGCCATAACCTCTCTTTATCATCATCATCATCCTCGTTTTGATCACTCTTTGATTTTGGAATTTGCTCTTCTCCACATCTCTTAGATAACGGGGGTCCACATAGATTGGGGTTGTTTATGTAAGATTTATTACTAAATGTTGAGAACTGCTTGCTTGTAGGAATACTACCTGAGAGGTTGTTAACTGAAAGGTTCAATGAAGATAAAAATGTCATGTTCGTCATCTCTCGAGGAATTTGCCCAGAGAGTTCATTTCTTGATAGATCCAGTGCTTCCAACTTCAAGAATCTTCCAAGTGTCTTTGGGATGCTACTTGTCAATTGATTTCCTGCCAAATTCAAATTCCGCAAGCCACGTAGATCACCGAATTCTTGGGGAATAACTCCTGACAAGTTATTATTAGAGAGGTCGATGCTTGTGACTAGTGAAAGTATCTTGTCAACATATTGGTCAGCTCTTCCTTTCATCTTTATTGTCACAGATTCTTTGTAATAAGTGATACTAGAGATGTTTGACTGTTTTGACTCGATTAAAATCGTACCAGAGAAGATTGATTCTTTTGACTTGTTTAAAATCGTCATTGCCTTGAAATCTCCTATAGTATTTGGTATGGATCCTAATAAATTATTATTTCCAAGATCCAAGACTTGAAGTGATTGCAGCCTTGACAATGATTGTGGAATATTCCCATAAAGTTTATTTGACCTCAAGCGTAGAATCTTTAGAAACTGCATGCTTTCTACTATCCAAGACGGTATTGATCCGGTGAACTTGTTTCCACCAAGATCAAGGAACAAGGACCCTCAAATTCCTACACTTACCCAAGGATGTTGGTAGATTTCCATGAAGTTGATTATTCTCCAAATGCAATGATTCCAACGTACAATTCTGATGTTCCAGTATCGTAGGAAATGTGCCGTTGAATTTGTTGCTTCCCAAGTGGAGAACATCTTTCACTTTCATCATGCAATGAGGAATCTCTCCAGAGAAATTATTTTTAGACAAGTCCAATACCCTCAAATCTTGCACTTCACACAGCGACGATGGGATGCTACCAAATAGATTTGTGTTGTTGGAAAGAAACAAGTACCACAATGTAGACGTCATCTTTGAGACGGTAGATAACCACCTAGATCCTAGAAATAGCAGACCATGAAGAGATTGAATTAGGCAAGGTAAACAAAAAATATGGCAATCTATTACTTTCAAATGGAAAGAAGGGTGATCAGATATGTATGTTACCTTTAAATTTGTTGGAACTCAAATCAATGCTATATAATTGATTACTGGAGTTTGTGGCATCTGGTATTTCCCCATCAATGTCATTGGAAGTCACCTTCAACCCGCGAAGAGAGGAAGAGAAGTTCCAAATCCATGCTGGAAGGCTTCCAGTGATGCCAACATTTGACAGGACAAGATCATAAAGTTCTTTTTGTGTACGAATCCATGTAGGGAATGATTCATTAGGCTCCACTCTCCACGATTGAATAGATAATCTTCGTAGACTAAATGGTGGGACCCAATTGGAAGAGGATACGTGGAATGTCGATGATGAGTTTGATTTCAAGCTAAGATACCGCAATTGACTCATGTTTACGAAATGAGATTCTGATAGACTGAAATCATGCCCCCCAAGGTACAACATCCACATGTTTGACAATCCCCAAAAACATTTTGGGAATTTAGCTCCATTGATGTTATCATTCCCTTCTAAGTCTAGACGATAGAGTAAATGTAGGTTGCAAAGTGATTTTGGAATGGATCCAATGAAGTTATTTCTTGAAAGATGTAAATATCGTAGTGACGTTAAATTTCCAAGAAAAGTGGGAATGGATCCATTGAATTTGTTCCAAGAAAGATCTAAAGATTGTAGTGATGTTAAATTTCCAAGAAAGGTGGGAATAGATCCATTGAAATTATTCCTAGAAAGATCTAAAGATTGTAGTGATGTTAAATTTCCAAGAAAGGTGGGAATGAATCTATAGAAGCTATTACATGAAAGACGTAAATATCGTAGCGATGTTAAATTTCCAATAAAGGAGGAAATAGATCCATTGAATTTGTTCCAAGAAAGATCTAAAGATCGTAGTGATGTTAAATTTCCAAGAAAGGTGGGAATAGATCCATTGAAGTTGTTTTAAGAAAGATCTAAAGATTGTAGTGATGTTAAATTTCCAATAAAGGTGGGAATGGATCCATTGAAATTATTCCTAGAAAAATCTAAAGATTGTAGTGATGTTAAATTTCCAATAAAGGTGGGAATGGATCCATTGAAGTTGTTCTTAGAAAGATCTAAAGATTGTAGTGATGTTAAATTTCCAATAAAGGTGGGAATAGATCCATTGAATTTGTTCCAAGAAAAATCTAAAGATTGTAGTGATGTTAAATTTCCAAGAAAGTTGGGAATGGATCTATTGAAGTTATTACCTAAAAGACGTAAAGATCATAACGATGTTAAATTTCCAATAAAGGTGGGAATAGATCCATTGAATTTGTTCCAAGAAAGATCTAAAGATCGTAGTGATGTTAAATTTACAAAAAAGATAGGAATGGATCTATTGAATTTATTACCTGAAAGACGTAAAGATAGAAATAGTTACATCATACATCTAATACAAAAAACAAACATGTAAATCATCTTTAGTCTTTCATATTTTTTAAATGAAACTTTAACCATCATTGTCGTATTTCTTTTGGAATTGATAAAAATATTTTACTAATTTTTTACTTTTAAAATAATTAAATAACTTTATATCGATCAGTCACAAATAGATATTAAATATCAAATATTGCTGCAATAACTTCATCCAAAGAATACCCAGAATTCTTTTGCCATGCAAACATTTCCTTCTTCCACAGCAGGAGGAGGAGGAAGGGCTACCACAGCGACGGACGCGACGAGGAAGATGCGGCGAGAGGGCTACGGCAGCGACGGGCGAGCAGGAGGGCTGCAGTAGCGACGGGCAGGAGGGCTGCGGCAGCGACGGATGCGACGAGGAAGAGTCGGTTTCAGGCGACGCGACGAATGTTCTTCGACTTCACAGGTCGAGATGGGGGCGTCAGGCTCGAGGGGAGGTCGATTTCCGAATGGGAGGAGGTCGGAAATCATGAAACGGTAAAGGTAATTTTCTAGGTATTTATATGTCGGTAAAATCTAACTTTCTTTTTCCTTCAGTATTGTGCACACTATGACAAATAAAAAGATCTGGCTTATGCACACTATGCAACAATTTTGTATTACATCAACTTGGCTTCCACGTTCCATGATAGCTAAGATAATGATGCAAAAATCAAAACCTCCGATATTTGTTCCATTTGTGTTGGGTCTTTTTTCTTTCTGTCCTGTGTTGTTCTCTTCCTCTTTGAAGCATTGTTCACTTGAATGTTTAATTTTAAATCTTTAAATATTTATATTTAAGTATATTTTTGGACATTTATATACTTATTTATCTTAATTGTGTAAGAGATGATGGCAAGCCATGCATGTTAGATGCTCCATGTTGAAGAGAGGTGTTAGAAACCGTCGTCGAAGTCACTTTGGTAGCTCGCCGCCTCCATTGTCGTTAAGGTAATGCTCTGCCATTTGGATGCGCTAAGATTTCCTTTGTGTTCTTATGAATCTGACCTTTTTTTTGGCCCGCCCGCATGATTTGTATGCTTCTTTAAGTTCTGCTAACAATCGTTGTATGATTTCTTATCACTTATCCATGGTATACTTAGAAATATCAAGTTTAGTCAGCATGAGTTGTGTTATGTTAAATGTCCATGGGATCATTCAATCTGTTTGTCTTTTTTCTAATTTGATTTATCATCCTGCATTTTAAATATTCTTGCCAGAATTGTCAGTCAAAGTGTTAGCAAAATACATCCTCTATTTTTGGAGCCATACATTTATTTAAATAATAATATGGTAATTATTATTTTAAAAATTATTATGAATGTTGAAGTTAATGACATTAATATCCATGTAAATTTAGGTTTTAATCATACAATTTCTGTTAATTCTAACACCTGCACAAATACCTATTTATTTATTTTATATAAAAATACAATGAAGGTTCGAATATATAAATCATAAACAGATCTGAAGCAGAAATTGAAAGGAGGAGGAATTACAAGCTGCGGGAATAAAACTGCTTTGTTGGAATGACAAATGAAGCTGCTTTTCTTGGTGTTTTTCTGGAACAAAACTGGAAAGGATGAAATTCAAAGGAAAAATTACAAGCTGCTAACTAAACAGATCTGAAATGTCATATTGAAGTCTATAATTCACCCATAAACATCATTAATAAGAACACCGCAAAATGTGTAAAAAATAGCTCTTTCAAACTGGTTATCTGTAATAAACTGGCATCCTCGTTCTGATCACTCTTTGATTTTGGATTTTGCTCTTCTTCACAACTCTTAGATAACGGAAACCCACATAGATTGGGGTTGCCTATGTAAGACTCATCAGTAAATGTCGAGAACTGCTTGCTTGTAGGAATACGACCTGAGAAGTTGTTAAATGACATGTTCAAGTGAGACAATGTTGTAATCTTCGTCATCTCTCGTGGAATTTGCCCAGAGAGTTTATTTCTTGATAGATCCAGTGCTTCCAACTTCAAGAATCTTCCAAGTGTCTTTGGGATGCTACTTGTCAATTGATTTCCTGCCAAATTCAAATTCAGCAAGCCACGTAGATCACCGAATTCTTGGGGAATAACTCCTGACAAGTTATTATTAGAGAGGTCGATGCTTGTGACTAGTGAAAGTATCTTGTCAACATATTGGTCAGCTCTTCCTTTGATCTTTATTGTCACAGATTCTTTGTAATAAGTGATACTAGAGATGTTTGACTGTTTTGACTCGCTTAAAATCGTACCAGAGAAGATTGACTGTTTTGACTTGTTTAAAATCGTCATTGCCTTGAAATCTCCTATAGTATTTGGTATGGATCCTGATAAATTATTATTTCCAAGATCCAAGACTTGAAGTGATTGCAGCCTTGACAATGATTGTGGAATATTCCCATAAAGTCTATTTGACGTCAAGCGTAGAATCTTTAGAAACTGCATGCTTTCTACTATCCAAGACGGTATTGATCCGGTGAACTTGTTTCCACCAAGATCAAGGACCCTCAAATTCCTACACTTACCCAAGGATGTTGGTAGATTTCCATGAAGTTGATTATTCTCCAAATGCAATGATTCCAACGTACAATTCTGATGTTCCAGTATCGTAGGAAATGTGCCGTTGAATTTGTTGCTTCCCAAGTGGAGAACTTCTTTCACTTTCATCATGCAATGAGGAATCTCTCCAGAGAAATTATTTTTAGACAAGTCCAATACCCTCAAATCTTGCACTTCACACAGCGACGATGGGATGCTACCAAATAGATTTGTGTTGTTGGAAAGAAACAAGTACCACAATGTAGACGTCATCTTTGAGACGGTAGATAACCACCTAGATCCTAGAAATAGCAGACCATGAAGAGATTGAATTAGGCAAGGTAAACAAAAAATATGGCAATCTATTACTTTCAAATGGAAAGAAGGGTGATCAGATATGTATGTTACCTTTAAATTTGTTGGAACTCAAATCAATCATTTGTAATTGATTACTGGAGTTTGTGGCATCTGGTATTTCCCCATCAATGTCATTGGAAGTCACCTTCAACAAGCGAAGAGAGGAAGAGAAATTCCAAATCCATGTTGGAAGGCTTCCAGTGATGCCAACATTTGACAGGACAAGATTATAAAGTTCTTTTTGTGTACGGATCCATGTAGGGAATGATTCATTAGGCTCCACTCTCCACGATTGAATAGATAAATGATATAGACTAAATGGTGGGACCCAATTGGAAGAGGATACGTGGAATGTCGATGATGAGTTTGATTTCAAGCTAAGATACCACAATTGACTCATGTTTACGAAATGAGATTCTGATAGATTGAAATCCTCAGAATCGTGGAATAACTCCAGACAAGTTATTATTGGAGAGGTCGATGCTTGTGACTAGTGAAAGTATCTTGTCAACATATGAGTCATTTCTTCCTTTCATCTCTATTGTCACAGATTCTTTGTAATAAGTGATACTAGAGATGCTTGACTATTTTGACTCGCTTAAAATCGTACCAGAGAAGATTGATTCTTTTGACTTGTTTAAAATCGTCATTGCCTTGAAATCTCCTATAGTATTTGGTAAGGATCCTGATAAATTATTATTTCCAAGATCCAAGACTTGAAGTGATTGCAGCCTTGACAATGATTGTGGAATATTCCCATAAAGTCTATTTGACCTCAAGCGTAGAATCTTTAGAAACTGCATGCTTTCTACTATCCAAGACGGTATTGATCCGGTGAACTTGTTTCCACCAAGATCAAGGACCGTCAAATTCCTACACTTACCCAAGGATGTTGGTAGATTTCCATGAAGTTGATTATTCTCTAAATGATTCGAAGATGGACTGAATTTAAATGATTTTGACTAACTAACTCGATAATATTTCAAGGATGCCTTCTCAAATGCCATTTGAAATGCAAGATCAGATGCCTTGTGACATGGATTTAGAAACACAACGACATTTTCTCTTAATACAGTAACAAAAAAGAACAGTGAAAAAATACAAGCAGCCTCATCCTCATGTAGAGTCTTAACAAGTCATATTAGAAATAACGAAAGAAGTTAAGTCAGAAATTTTTTGATTCAAAATTGGGAGTTACAATAGGAAGATTAGAAGTTATAAAAGAGATGATACATATACAAAAAATAAAATGTTCAAGTACAAAAAGCAAATGTTGAAGTACAAAGAGAAATTGCTCAAGTATAAAAAGAAACTACAGAAATATAGAAGAGAAATTGAAGATAATGATTGTATGAAAATGTTGTTTGAGGGTAGACTTACTACAAAATGAAATAACAACAATACCATAGTGAAATCTTTAAGAGAGGAGGATAAAAGGAGAATAAATATATATTGAAGCGGTCATTTACCGCTTCACTCCCTCATACAAAGGTGGGTAAGTGGCGGTACAAATTAAGAGAGGAAGAGAGAGCGAGAGGGAGGAAAAAAAGAGGGAGGAAGAAGAAGGGAGAGAGGGAGAGAGGGTGGAAGAAAGAGAGAGCAAGAGAGAGAGAGAAAGGGAGAAAAGGAAAAGTGGGAGAAGGAGAGAGAGAAGAAGGAAGAGAGAGAAAGAAAGAGGAGAGAGAAAGAGAATTATCGATGGTTATAAACCATAGTGAAATCTTTAAGAGAGGAGGATAAAAGGAGAGAAGAAAGAACGAGAAAAGGAAGAAAAAAAGAGAGGTTTCAAAATCAAGAATAAATGTAAATATGGATATTTGATCTAATTAATATTTTTCAATAACATCATTCGAAATATTTATTTGAATATTAAATATAATTTTTGACTTCGAAGTACATAGATTTCGATTACGTTGATTATTAAGTGTTTTTTTTGAAATCGATCTTACGATGAATGTTATCTTGATCTTTGTCTCTTTATGTCTAAAGAATGTGATTTGTGTCTAAATTTTCTAATCTAATTTTGCAATCATCCAATTGAAGTTTCTGGCAAGATTCCTTCTCCATTAAAAGCATGCTTTTTCATTGAACCAGGTTAATTTATTGGTTTCCTTTGATTTGCTGTTAATATGAATTATTAGCAAAAATATCTTCGTGGTTGTCACCAGAGTAAATCGTAAGTTTGCCCCAGCGGAGATATACAACACTGGATATGCATATTATAACTTTCACGATTACAGTGAATGCCACTCTTCAAATAAATCTAGAGAAGATGCCAGACATATGATTTATCATTTCAGTTTCTGGGTGATGACATCAAGACCACCCATATGAGGTCTCAATGGCTCAGGGATCACGACGGAGCCATCCTCTTGTTGAAAGTTCTCAAGCAAAGATATCATCATCCGAGGGACGGCACAAGCAGTGGCGTCGAGTGTGTGGACATATCGTGTGGGTACCAGATTACCTCCCTTGCCTTTCTTTGAATCGGAAGATATTGGTAGATCAGAAGATGATGGTCGGAAACGAATGCCCAACCTCCGGCTCTGATAATTCAGTTGGCAATACTTGATTAATATTTATAGGATTTTGTCGGGTGTATAAGTTTGATTTTCCTAATGTAATTTCTTTTTATTAGTACTTGATTAATTCCTTTTGTGTAAAAGGATTTGATGATCAAGCTTGATTTCTTGTGACATACATATTTATTGAGATAACATTTAGGTTAAATAATTACATAGATTCCTGTTTATAGTTTCTCATATCAATTTTTGTGTGCCCAATCATCTCAAGTATTATTATTAAACAAGAAAATTTGTCCACTATTTTCAAAAGATGTGTACTTGTCTACAATTTATATATACCGGTAGTGATATTTTTACTCATGAAATCCTATTAGTGTGAAAATTTCCCTAAAAATAATTTCTTTCTACAGGTCGAAAGTCATTTGGTTGAATTAGAAGATTAAAGTGGTCGTCTAAACGCATTTTTCTATTTTTATTATACTTCTCAATTATTGTTAAATTTCTTTTTGACTAATGTTCAAGGCAATTAAGTTTACAAACTGTTCAAATGCTAAAAACTATTTTTTGATGCACAACATTTGTGGAAAAATTTGTAGTTTATGTCACGTGTACAAATTTGATTCTTTTTATTGCAATTTAATTAAGAGTATTCCATCACTGACATGTAAACTTTTTGTGATCTTTTAGGTACATTTCTGGAAGTATATATATGGGGAGTCTTTGATTTGATTAGCTTCTTTACACTCTACTCATCAACATTGAGAAATGACTGCCCTAACTGTTGCTGGGCTGTTTGTTACTCCAATTGCGGAAACTATTGTTAATAGTTTGACTGACTTCCTCACGGATGAAGCACTGCCAATATTCTAAAGATCAACAGCAATCAAACAATACTGTCGAGGAAATTATTAGTAAGACAACACATTTTGTTATCGATGATATATGGTGGGATGTGCGAAAGATGATGCAAAGAAGATAATTAAATTGATGTTGGTCAAAAATGAAGTAGGTGGAAAGACTACCATTCTTGCTCAAAAGATATTTGACAAAGTGACTAAGAGTGGACAATTTCAGCAAAAAATCTGGATATGTGTGTCAAAGGTTTTTAAAGTGGTAGATCTTCTCAAGGAAATCATCAGGCTTGCAGATGGAAACTGTGGAAAAGGTGAATCACGAAATGAACTTGCAAATGTCCTTGAAGAGACTGAGGGACAAAAAGTTCTTCGTTGTACTTGATGATGTGTGGAATGCAGATATATGGGCTAAGGTTTTGAAGGATCCACTAAATGGTGGTGCAAATGGAAGCAAAATCTTGATCACCACTTGAGAAACAAAGATTATGAAACAAGATATTTAAAACAAAGGAAAAAAGGATAAGTTAATGGGAAAAGATTATTTCTAAAGAAGTGTGGGCTCAAAAAATATTTAAAGATAATGATGCGATGAAAGCGCTATATCTTAGTTATGAGTATCTATCATCTCAACTCAAGCAATGCTTAGTTTATTGTTCATTTTTGCCTGAAGACTATCTTTTTTCAAAAACAAATCAAGTGGGATTGTGAATTGCCGAGAGTTTTCTTAGGAATCTCTTACAACAGGATCGTTTTATCTTCTGCACTTAAATTGCCAAAAGGAATGAGACAACTGAAACAACTTCAATCTTTAGTATTTAGGGTGGCAGAGAATGATAACAAAGCAATGCTAGAGCTTCATGAGTTTGAATTTGTTGAAGGAACTTCGGATATTAAATTTACGAAAAGATTTATGTTTAGAGGAGGCCAGGTCTGTGGAACTTGAGAAAAGGAATCATCTTCAAAAGTTAACTCATCATTAGAAGCCTACAGAATATTTTAGTGATGAAGACATCAACAGAGTCACAGTGGTCGTTGAGAAGCTTTGTCCTCCTTCTAGCTAGTTGAACCTTGTTATTAGAAATTTCTTCGGACATAATCTTCAGAATTGGATGCCATGTTCAAATGGAATTTCTCTGAATGATTTGGTACAACTAAAAATTGTCGACAACTTCCTGAATTTGGAAAATTTCCTCACCTTAAATTTATGGAGCATCAAGCATTCAAAAAGTCGGGCCTGAGTTCTTAGGGAGACGAGAAAAATTGACTGACACCAGCCAGTATTCATCCATTTGCCAAGTTGACATCATTGAAACCGGTGGGTTTCTTGAGATTGCAAAAATGGCATTGGGATGCAGCGGAGGATGATGAGGATGGTGGGACAACCCCCTTTCCTTGCCTTAAATATTTATTCATTAAGAAATGCCCCCAGTTGAAGTCTCTACCTGAGGGTTTGCAACGTGCCACTTCCTTGTTGCATGGTCTTCGATGGAAACAAGTATCTTTGAGAGGATTCCAGGGCTTCCAACTGTCAAAGATTTATTTATCACAGATTGTTCATCCATACAGCACGTGGGGAATCTCAATTCATTGGAATATGTTAAGTTAGTGTTATACCATCATGGTTAAGCTCACTAGTGATTAATAGAAGCAAAGCATTGTCTAGCATGAAATTGTTTATAGAAACGGGTGAACTGATGCTTCTCCGAAGATTATGTCCATGGGACGTTGGCTTGGATTGGCCCTTGATCAACCACATTTCTGAAGTACTTGCCAATCTTGTAAGGCAAGATTGCAAGGCCAGCACTGATCAGCATTACAATGTCCCTAATCCAATCCACCGTGTTCATTATATCAAGTCTCCATTCTACATAGATGCTGATCTACCAAACACAGGTTTGATTCACTACACCAGTCCTAGCATATTCTCTCAGATTAATAGAATGAAATTTGCAACAACCGCTAGAGTAGAAGTTCTAGACATTACTCCCGCGACAAACAATCTGCTTGGGAATATAAAAAACCTGAAGCAAGTGGTTGGAAAGAGGCTTGCCAGGTACTCTAGGCTTCCCTTTGGCTTCCACAAACACGTCAAGATCACAACAGCTAATGGAAGGACAAGGGTCACCTGTATCCATCAATCATATTTTGACGAACCAGCTTTTTGACCATACTCATCTCCCGTATAGAACTAATCATGGGGAAACTGGCATGACATGCCTCCACAAGAAGCATATACACCCTAAAGGTAGTGTCTTTCCCACGAGTTAATGTTAGGTTCTCAGGCTTATTGAGTATATGCCAACTGAAGGTGTGTGGATATTTTTTTTCTCCAACGAACAAGTGCAGGTGTAGAAAGCTAGACTTCCTTGTCTGCCTCCCGATTTAGTGTCAAGATACATCAGATATTACTATGGTGAGTGTATTCTGGGTTTTTCTTTGATTGAAGTTTTGTGTTAGTTTTCTTATAACTGCTTATTCTTGCTTTGATTTCTTTTGTTTTCCTTGTCCTTGAAGTGCAGGCATAGTCATCAATATCGATTCTCGGTTTGGATTCCATCTAATATATAAGAAGTGCTTGTAAGATGAATGCCTTCCTCTTTAACTTTACAGTTCTTTGATCATCACCGTCCATCTATTTCAACGGCTGTGATTTTATCTATCTATATCTTCATATATGTATGTTGCTTTTGTGCTGGAAGAATATATTGATAATCATTTTTAGGGCTCGACTGGAGATTGTGGCTGGAGTGCCTCTCACACTCTCCCTGGCTGATCACAACCTGGTTTCTTCCTCCAAATTAATATTTTGCTTGTGTTAAATGAATCGTTTTGGGCTTAATGGTTGTTCTACTGTCTCCTTTGTGTTTTTTTTCGTTTGTGTTGTGTGTCGAACTGTTGTGCTTATGTACTATTTTTATTTGTGATATTTTTCAAACTATTAAGTGTTTTACTAAATTAATGGAAGATGGTCGTCGCTAGTCGATTCCTCAGAAAAGAGATCAAATAATTAAGCCGTAGATTGTCATAAGACGAGCTTCTTGGCGAGTACAAAAAGTACACCGTATATAGAATTTCCCTTGCCATGTATATCATGTATGTCCTTTGATAGTTAGATGGTGTTTGTCATGGAAAGAAGATCTTAAAATGTGTTAGTTGCAGTAGTTCTTCTTTACTTTTGAAACGATGAAGTTTTTCATTTAAAGACTCAAATTGCAAGTTGATACTTCAACTTAACTGTCTAAATATTCCAATTTGATACCTTCAATTTCAAACAAATGTTGTATATGTTGTACCATAAAATTTCAAGACGATTGACTGCATTGATTCCAAGAATGTCAAAAGAGTTAATATATTCACTATCTATACATGTTGTTATTAAATAAGTTAATCATTGTACTTGTTTTTACTAACTCTAGAGAAGATTCTAGAGTTCCGAACACTTGCATATATATGTATTTATTGTTATTTTATAATGGGGTTTTTCATCGTTCTCCTTCAGCCAAGCCCTAACTCCTTCTCCTCTTTGTCAACCTTTCGATCCTTCTCGCCCTTTTTCACCTTGGATCGATCTCAAGTATTGTTGAGATTTTCGCACTTGGTATCAGAACGCAGCGCCTCTCCTATTTTCATCATCATGACTTCCATATCCTCATCCTTGAAGCTCCCAACCGGCATCCGAATAAGCTATGAGCGTCGGAGAAGATGCTCGGAAAGTAAGTCCTATATTCAAGAAAGATGGCAGACGGTGCACACCAAATCTGGCTGGACGAGGTTTTTGTGTTACCTATTACTGGCAATCTATTACTTTCAAATGGAAAGAAGGGTGATCAGATATGTATGTTACCTTTAAATTTGTTGGAACTCAAATCAATGCTATATAATTTATTACTGGAGTTTGTGGCATCTGGTATTTCCCCATCAATGTCATTGGAAGTCACCTTCAACCAGCGAAGAGAGGAAGAGAAATTCCAAATCCATGTTGGAAGGCTTCCAGTGATGCCAACATTTGACAGGACAAGATCATAAAGTTCTTTTTGTGTACGGATCCATGTAGGGAATGATTCATTAGGCTCCACTCTCCACGATTGAATAGATAACTGATATAGACTAAATGGTGGGACCCAATTGGAAGAGGATACATGGAATGTCGATGATGAGTTTGATTTCAACCTAAGATACCGCAATTGACTCATGTTTACGAAATGAGATTCTGATAGATTGAAATCATGCCCCCCAAGGTACAACCATCGTAGCTTTGACAATCCCCATAAACATTTTGAGAATTTAGCACCATTGATGTTATCATTCCCTTCTAAGTTTAGACTGTTGAGCAAATGTAGGTTGCAAAGTGATTTTGGAATGGATCCAATGAAGTTATTACCTGAAAGACGTAAAGATCGTAACGATGTTAAATTTCCAAGAAAGGTGGGAATAGATCCATTGAAGTTATTGCCTGAAAGATGTAAAGATTGTAGTGATGTTAAATTTCCAAGAAAGGTGGGAATAGATCCATTGAAGTTGTTTGAATAAAGATATAATTTTTGCAATGAAACTAAATTTCCAAGAAAGGTGGGAATAGATCCATTGAAGTTATTGCCTGAAAGATTTAAAGATTGTAGGGATGTTAAATTTCCAAGAAAGGTGGGAATAGATCCATTGAATTTGTTCCAAGAAAGATGTAAAGATTGTAGGGATGTTAAATTTCCAAGAAAGGTGGGAATAGATCCATTGAATTTGTTCCAAGAAAGATGTAAAGATTGTAGCGATGTTAAATTTCCAAGAAAGGTGGGAATAGATCCATTGAAGTTATTGCCTGAAAGATGTAAAGATTGTAGCGATGTTAAATTTCCAAGAAAAGTGGGAATAGATCCATTGAAGTTGTTCCAAGAAAGATCTAAAGATTGTAGTGATATTAAATTTCCAAGAAAGGTGGGAATAGATCCAATGAAGTTATTTCTTGAAAGATATAAAGATTGTAGTGATGTTAAATTTCCAAGAAAGGTAGGAATAGATCCATTGAAGTTATTCCTTGAAAGACGTAAAGATCGTAGCGATGTTAAGTTTCCAAGAAAGGTGGGAATAGATCTATAGAAATTATTTCTTGAAAGATCTAAAGATTGTAGTGATGTTAAATTTCCAAGAAAGGTGGGAATAGATCCATAGAAATTATTCCTAGAAAGATCCAATTTTTGCAGTGATTGCATCGAATCAATGAATGTTGGAACGTGACCCCCCGAGAAACAATGAGAACATATTAAGGTGGATAGAGAAGGCAATTCACCAAGGGATTGAATCCAACGAGATGATGAATTACCAAGCTGGGAGAAGCTCATGTCGATGTATTGCAAAGAGTGAAGTCGTCGAAACCACCTCGTATCGTGAATTTTGAGATGAGAACCAGATGGAGAATAGTAGTAGATTGTAATCGAAGAAGAAAGATCGAGTTGGAGTAAGTTGGAGAGATTTCCAAGCGATGAAGGTACGAGTCCTTGAAAATATGAATTAGAAAGGTTTAGATACCTCAACTCCGCAAAGCAACCCAAGAAGGATGGAATGGTGCAGTTGTTGAAATTGTTGGAGCTGAAGTCCAGACGTCGTAAACGTGTCAAGTGGCATAAGGTGGGTTCATGGAGGTTCTCGCAACCTCTGACCCCCCCCGCCCTCAAATTCAAATTCAAATTCATGCCACGAAGGTTGAGCTCCACAACGTGACCGGTTTGGTCGTCACACCCAACTCCCCTCCAACCCCTGCAGCAATCATCACCAGTGGTATTTGTCCAGGTGCGAAGTTTACCTTGCGGATCGTCAAGTCCAAGCTTGAACCGCAAGAGAACTTCTCTTTCCACTGTGATACAACCGCTACTGGTGTCACAGAACAAGATCTGCATCCACCACACGAGCACCAAAACCATCTGAAAGTAGTGTGAGGAAGCAGCCATTCTTCCCTCCATGAACCAGTAAATGTGACTTGTGAGCCATGTGCTTCAACCAATATTAATTTATAAACTTTCAAGTCTTTAAGTCAAGTGAAATTATTTTTTAGTTTGACGTCAAAGAGAGATTTGTGCCATTCGTTTGTGATATTTCAAAAATTTAGAAAATAAATAAAGATTTCTGTGTAGGGGACTTCTTCTCCTGTCAACTTTCACTGAAATTTGTCGAAAATTGCAGTAGGAAACTTCTGAGCTTTGAATTTTAAAGCCGGTAATTAAGAAAGAAAGGATGTATAATTTCCATCCCTGCATTTCATCGAACTTTCAGAAGTTAGAATAGATTTACGTTCACGTAATTAAATCAAATATTTGATCATAAATAAAAATACAAGAAATAAAAACATTTATATAATCGATTCCACTTAACTTTCACAAAGTCAAGATTTTCGAACTTTGATTTTTCAATTAAATTTCTAACTTACGATTAAAGACACGATGACAGACTTCTTACATGACCTCATGTACAAAATTTGTCTTTGTCATCACCTTCATAAAAATAATAAATAGTTCCATTTTCATATATATATATTCAAGTTATATAATTTCTTGGTTGAAAACTTTCAGATAATATCTTTTCTTTTCTTCAGAAAACTTTCAGATAATTATGTTTGAAATTTTTCAGAAATAAACAGTTTTTTTCAGAAGTCATTGAGTACGTCGTTTTAATATCGCAATCGCACAACCTACCGTGACTTTTCCAAGTTAGAAAAGTCATCTTTGCCAATGACGTTTAAAAATAAATATATTCTAATTAAAAGTGCACCACCAAACGCTTTAGCTCTTGTTTTGATAAGAAAATATGAAACCACACAATTTTCACCGACTTAACTGATCGGAGTTGGTTGTAGAAGATATTTCTGCTGCCTGCCATCATTAATTCTTAGCACAAGGGTACAATGGTAGTAGCTATACATTACCCTCATGAATTCTCTTAATCAAGATCGAGCTATCATTTTTCAGAATGAAGGCTTCGACTCTCCAAAAAAAGGAAAACAGGGAGAGACATATTCAAGAAGAGATGTTTGTGGAATCATCAATCTGGCACCAATGTCTATTGTAAAACCACTTGGAACCAGCAAGCACTGCATTGCCATCCTGATTCCGGTTCCAGGCAAAGTATGCATGGGTTCGATTCTTTATGCATGACCAAAGCTCGCCTCTCAAAAGGCTGAATAATCTGGCTATGGCTCTATGAACCTGAATGAGAGTCATTATGCCAATATGAAATCCAAATATGAAAAGAAGAACTTAGGTAGAGATGGAATTCTAAGATCTCGTTCATACTCATTGGCTAAGCCCTCAATGTTTCCTCCATCACCACCAATGGTGATGTACATTGGGGCGGACCGATTGGGTGCTGGAGTGCACTGCCTCTGTAGGATGTTGTACTCCACATTTGAAATTCGCTCCTACCACGATAACATTGAAGAACAAACGATCTCATGAGGATTTTACTCTCTTCCAATAACAGCATCAAGGTTGAACTTAAGCGCATGATGAAAAACATTCAGCCTTACCGAGCGTTCATATGCATGGATATGGCCGTCAAAGACAACGTCAACTTTGTGTTGCACAAACCATGCCTCAAACATCACCCTCAAACATTACCAAACAACCGTGTTTGTGAGTCGACTAGAAAGGTCCTTCACGACAACAACACTCCCTACCATTTGGGTTCCGAGCAGAACAAAGCATCATATATAAATTAGGACACGAAGCTTTTCAGATTATGTATCAAATCAAAGATAAATATATTTAGGTAAATGATAAGAAAGCAATAGAAGAAGGAAAAGCTTGAATCTCACCATACGATGATAGAACAATGATATACGCTGAGGCTCATTTGATGGAGTACCAAAATGGAGTGTCAATTTTAGAAGCTCTATAGGGTATATGATATCTATGTGTGTACGGCTTAAAAGGCACTGCCTCTCCCTGAAAAATCAAAAAACATTGATTTCAAGTATAAACCAAAATTATAAGCTTCAGTATTGTTTCCTTTACATAAAACAGCTCTTGGACATGAAACATGCGCGAGTTGTGCAGCAAAAGCTAAGCATTGGTTCATTTTATTGTTATATTAAATGAGTTTTCATCTCATTTGTTTCCTTCTGCTTTACATTCTGTCCTGTAGTTTGAAGCTTAAAAAGACAACTTTTTAGTTAAGAGAACATTGCTTTCTTAGAAGTCCTAGATGTCCAAGTGACTTCTAAAGAACAGGATTCTACCAGTAGAAGAGCATGGCACCTCATTACTTTGTTGGATACGCTGAAAAGGAATCTAGAATTATTAGACCTCTTGATCAATGGGATTACTGTCTAGTCTTTCCTTACATGTACTATGAATACTAGAGTTGTTATTTCTAATGCATTGGCAACAAATAAGCCAAGACAGCCTTCACTGAATTAGCAATTTGTTTCCTTTGGAAGCACACATGCAGCACAATAGCCAAATTTCAATGTCACACAACTCAAAGGGAATTTTGTCTTACAATTTCAGGTGCATAATCAAGTTCTTTGAAGGTCCAGAAGTTTTTCTTGTTTAGTTTCACTAACCTGCCTTTTCCTCAATTCCCTAAGTGGGGAAATTAAAATATTTTGTTGCTATGAACCCGTCCCAAGGAAATCATTTGCAATGGTAAAATGAAACTGTAAATAAGATCTTTACTATTGAGAATAAATAAGAGCAGCCTCATTTATCCCCAACATTATTTCTTCACTCCTTTGTATGCTGAGTTCATTTATTGAATATCTGGGAAATGCTGGTCAGTTGTGAAAATTCAACATGTAAACCTCCTACATCAAATTTCTCTGATATTTATTGACAAATAAAAAGACCTGGCTTATTTCATCCTCCTTTCGATGCAACAATTTTGTATCACATCAACTTGGCTTCCACGTTCCTTGATAGCTAAGATACTGATACAAAAATCAAAATCTCTGATATTTGTTCCATTTGTGTTGGGTCTTTTTTCTTTCTGTCCTGTGTTGTTCTCTTCCTCTTTGAAGCTCGTTAGGTGTTGTTTTGTTTGGGTTTTCAACCTGCCAACGGCTTGTGTGTAGGTTCCCTTGATTTTTCACTAATTTAATGGATGTCCCTGTTGCTGATAAAAAAAAAAAGGAAATCTAGCCCCCAACAAACTGTCCATGATTAGAAAGATTCAACAGTACCAAGCTCTGGTTTCTAGAGACGAAATCAAACCATGATAAATCTAGGTGCATATGTTTGACCAAGTGCCTTACACATGCAACACTAATATAGATTCAACAATATAAAATTGAAGTAAGGCACGTTTCCATGATGGTTCTGAAACAAAGATGAAAAGAAGCACGCATGCACACATGCAAACACACATATAGAAGAAGCAAATGGGAGTGGACCAACTTGTTGGGGAGTGTTGTATCTAGGAGGGCATGTTGACGCTCTTGACGAGCTTCAACATGAATCTACTAGTGCCTCCTCCATTGCAAAGGTGTCGCTGGTATTTGGTCTTCCCAGTGACGTGCTTCCGCCAGCAGTCTGTCGATGAGTTGCTGGCGTCCTTGTGAATGATGTTGAGAAAGAAGATGACAAGAAGAGGGGGTGGGATGTAATTCGATATAGTAGATGCTCCCAAAGAAGGGGGGTAATCTACCATTCTGATGCCTCTTCATGTGTTGAGGCCTTTATTAAATAGTGGCGAGGTTGCCTTATTACACTTCAATCCAATTGCTGACAGATCTGACAATCAAGGATAAACTTGCTTAATATGCATATTAGGCATTAACATCAAATATAGCATTTCCAGTAACATCATTCTTTTGTTTCGAGGTTCCACGATCAATTCAATGCAATAATAAAAAGTATGCATTCTTCCTGTCACAAATAAAAATGCATCTTATAAATTACGATAATACCTTAGGACCCAATATCAAGACTATTCATACATTTTCATATTTAAGTTTAGCCATAACTACATATTTACTCCTTGTAGTAGGAACCAGTTGTCACATATCTCCCTGTGACTAGAGTTAATACCTTGAGTACTCGAGACAAGGCCAAACATATCCTCTATCTCTATTGTATACAATACCATAGTACCATGCCCTTGTGGTCAGGTTCATAACTAAACATTCATTTATTTTAATATATATCAAATTTTCACTTAAGGCTCAATAATGACATGCACTAATCTTAAGAAGGTATGCAAAATCTCATTATTTGCATAAACACATAATTATGCTATAGTCAATATAAATTTACAATAACACTAATATGTTTATGCTTATGAATTTAAAATGTATACTAATACCAATATAACTATATTCATGCATTATTCTAAAATGCATAACAGTAATGACAAGTATTTATGAATATAATTACATAACTTGCCATAATTACCAAAATCATGCATAAATCTCAAATAAGACTATTTTTGGACTAAAGGAAGAAAGACTTACCTATAGGAGAAAATTGCAAAAACATAACAATATTCTCTATTTTCTTCTTCTTCTTTTTCCTCTTCTTCCCCTTCTCTTTTTCTTTCACGTTCGGTGGTGAAAATAATTCACCATCGTACTTATATAATAATATATAGTTAAATATATGAGGCAATGGATGTTTCATCGCCTCAACATATTTTATTATTATTATATTTTTTATGATGTCACTTATGACTTCACATTCTACCCCCGTAAAATAAGTTTTGTCCTTAAAACTTAAAATTACCTGAATCTTCAAATAAGAAAGGGTACAGCTTCTTAACATCCTCTTCAAGTTCCCAAATGGCTTCTCGCTCAGAATGATTTTGCCACTGTACCTTGACATAACGCATAGTCCATCTCCTAACACGTGAGATAGATCTGATACATATTTCTTCAACGTCGAGACGTAGAAGACATTATTATGCACTCCAGCCAAAGCATCTAAAAGTCTAAACGATAAGCTACTGGCCTAACTCTTGAATAAAAGATTTTGTGGTTTGTACCTCTATCTTGTGTTTTTCCTTGTTTGGAATTAGATTGTAAATAACTTTTGTTACTTTTGATGCAAGTCTATATATATATATTGTGGGATATTGTTATTATACCTCTTTAACAGGTACCAACCTTGTAATATTAAAGGGAGGAGTTTTTCATGTACTAAAATTTTATTTATGCATGTTTTCTTCTCTTTAATATTACGGCAATTGTCTTACCTTTTCTGGGGTGTGACAATTCTAATAGACTGTAAATGCTATAAACAACATTTACTCATTGTAAAGTGTAACTAAAAATATGCAGGCAAAATTGGCTATTGAATTTGCTCTAAACGATGGAAAGTAGCTGATGGTGAGTTTGTCTTGGTTTGAATTCATGAGTTAAAGTACCAAATGAATTGTGATGTCACTGTCTTTTTTATTTTGCAGGAAATTGAATTCCCAACTGCAGGCCTTGAATCCGTACCCGGCTCTTCCAATTTGTTGGATTAAATATGCTGTGAACCTGCATACGGTCCAAAACAGCATTTCATTAAATTTAAATGACATTAGGGGATGGTGAAGGAGGAATGGAAATGACTGAAAGCTTGCAGCTGATCCGGGAATTTTGTGATCGTCTTATTGTTCCTGATGAAGCAAGGAAAACAAGAATAGTATGTTTTTTTATGAATTCAAGCCATACTCAGCTGGATTTCTTTATTTGATGCTATATACTTATCTTACTCATCCATGCCATGATCTTTGTTGACACTGAACTATGATACCATATGTCCTTCCATCAATGACCTGTTTCTCTAACAAAGCTATTCTCTTACAAATAGAAGAATTTGCATTGTACATTTGTGTAAACTATTTTAATCATATAAAAGGTCTATAAATTTCTTTTACAGTTGTTCTTGTATTTTCTGAGCAGAGTCGTTGTATTTTCAGAAGTAGGCTTTCTTACTTTTAGTTCAAGCAGCTATTCCTATTTCCAAATGAATGATTTTGGCATATAATTGATTACTTTTAGTCATACTCTCTACTCTAGGTTTGCCATCAAGCAATTGTCACTCTATGCAGTAAATTTCTTTATGTCCAGCTAGATGATCAATAGTTCCTTCTACTTAAATCACAAAACCTAGTCTAGCGTGACATGTTCATATTTTATTTTTCTAATGAAATTCTATTACATTAGTAACAGTTTTTCCATTATTATCAGAAGTTTTCCGGCAATGCTAGTATTTGGCTTTTAAATATGTATGAACCCAATTTTATCCTTGATGAAGATGCATCTAGATTATCCATCATTCTTCTATCCAAAGCTTGCAACTCTTTCTAAAACATTCTTTCCAAAGATGGATACTTCATACTACATTCACAACTTCAAAGGGCGCAATGGAGGATTTCTCTTAGGTGGCTAACCTTTGTATTGATTTTTATATAAGTGATATACTATTTTAGGAAAATGGGGGTTGGGTTCTTCATGAACTTTAGTTGATCCAATGTATTATTTTTTTAATACAAGTTCCAATAGGAAACCATGCCTCATTTACTTTGAAATGATATAAGCTTGTTATTATTTGTATGTTGACATGTTTAGAGCTGCTTTTGTTGGTGCTGCCTTTAATAAATAGTTATGTTCACGGTAGTAGTCTTGCATGTTCACTCTACCAGGTCATATCCGGGCCCATGGAAAGTTCTTAGAAAAGTGAAGGGCAAGTACGTTTGTGTGCAACACCAGGAGGAAATGCCATCCCTTAAATAAAGAAGTTGCCTTAGACATTCTTCCATTGGCTTGATGGCGAATTTTTCAATATTTTCTTACATGACAAATTTCCCTTATTACAAGATGTATACATGAACGCTTTATATATTGTATGTGTGAGAGAGATTTCCAAAACTCAGATTTCGGTAGCATATTTGGGTGCTGCTCTAAATTTTCTAATCTAATTTTGCAATCATTCAATTGAAGCTTCTGGCAAGATTCCTTTTCCATTTAAAGCATGCTTTTTCATTGAACCAGGTTAATTTATTGGTTTCCTTTGATTTGCGGTTGATATGAATTATTAGCAAAAATATCTTCGTGGTTGTCACCAGAGTAAAATTGTAAGTTTGCCCCAATGGAGAGATACAACACTGGATATGCATATTATAACTTTCGAGATTACACTGAATGCCACTCTTCAAATAAATCTAGAGAAGATGCCAAACAAATCATTAAGTAATCAATTTCCATCAAAACACGAAGAGTAATGAAATCAAACAAATAATTTATCATTTCTAGGTGATGACATGAAGACCACCCATATGAGGTCTCAATGGCTCCGGGATCACGACGGAGCCATCCTCTTGTTGAAAGTTCTCAAGCAAAGATATCATCATCCGAGGGACGGCACAAGCAGTGGCGTCGAGTGTGTGGACATATCGTGTGGGTACCAGATTACCTCCCTTGCCTTTCTTTGAATCGGAAGATATTGGTAGATCAGAAGATGATGGTCGGAAACGAATGCCCAACCTCCGGCTCTGATAATTCAGTTGGCAATACTTGATTAATATTTATAGGATTTTGTCGGGTGTATAAGTTTGATTTTCCTAATGTAAGTTCTTTTTATTAGTACTTGATTAATTCCTTTTGTGTAAAAGGATTTGATGATCAAGCTTGATTTCTTGTGACATACATATTTATTGAGATAACATTTAGGTTAAATAATTACATAGATTCCTGTTTATAGTTTCTCATATCAATTTTTGTGTGCCCACTCATCTCAAGTATTATTATTAAACAAGAAAATTTGTCCACTATTTTCAAAAGATGTGTACTTGTCTACAATTTATATATACCGGTAGTGATATTTTAATCATGAAATCCTATTAGTGTGAAAATTTCCCTAAAAATAATTTCTTTCTACAGGTCGAAAGTCATTTGGTTGAATTAGAAGATTAAAGTGGTCGTCTAAACGCATTTTTCTATTTTTATTATACTTCTCAATTATTGTTAAATTTCTTTTTGACTAATGTTCAAGGCAATTAAGTTTACAAACTGTTCAAATGCTAAAAACTATTTTTTGATGCACAACATTTGTGGAAAAATTTGTAGTTTATGTCACGTGTACAAATTTGATTCTTTTTATTGCAATTTAATTAAGAGTATTCCATCACTGACATGTAAACTTTTTGTGATCTTTTAGGTACATTTCTGGAAGTATATATATGGGGAGTCTTTGATTTGATTAGCTTCTTTACACTCTACTCATCAACATTGAGAAATGACTGCCCTAACTGTTGCTGGGCTGTTTGTTACTCCAATTGCGGAAACTATTGTTAATAGTTTGACTGACTTCCTCACGGATGAAGCACTGCCAATATTCTAAAGATCAACAGCAATCAAACAATACTGTCGAGGAAATTATTAGTAAGACAACACATTTTGTTATCGATGATATATGGTGGGATGTGCGAAAGATGATGCAAAGAAGATAATTAAATTGATGTTGGTCAAAAATGAAGTAGGTGGAAAGACTACCATTCTTGCTCAAAAGATATTTGACAAAGTGACTAAGAGTGGACAATTTCAGCAAAAAATCTGGATATGTGTGTCAAAGGTTTTTAAAGTGGTAGATCTTCTCAAGGAAATCATCAGGCTTGCAGATGGAAACTGTGGACAAGGTGAATCACGAAATGAACTTGCAAATGTCCTTGAAGAGACTGAGGGACAAAAAGTTCTTCGTTGTACTTGATGATGTGTGGAATGCAGATATATGGGCTAAGGTTTTGAAGGATCCACTAAATGGTGGTGCAAATGGAAGCAAAATCTTGATCACCACTTGAGAAACAAAGATTATGAAACAAGATATTTAAAACAAAGGAAAAAAGGATAAGTTAATGGGAAAAGATTATTTCTAAAGAAGTGTGGGCTCAAAAAATATTTAAAGATAATGATGCGATGAAAGCGCTATATCTTAGTTATGAGTATCTATCATCTCAACTCAAGCAATGCTTAGTTTATTGTTCATTTTTGCCTGAAGACTATCTTTTTTCAAAAACAAATCAAGTGGGATTGTGAATTGCCGAGAGTTTTCTTAGGAATCTCTTACAACAGGATCGTTTTATCTTCTGCACTTAAATTGCCAAAAGGAATGAGACAACTGAAACAACTTCAATCTTTAGTATTTAGGGTGGCAGAGAATGATAACAAAGCAATGCTAGGATGCACCACGCAAGAGCTTCAGAGTTTGAATTTGTTGAAGGAACTTCGGATATTAAATTTACGAAAAGATTTATGTTTAGAGGAGGCCAGGTCTGTGGAACTTGAGAAAAGGAATCATCTTCAAAAGTTAACTCATCATTAGAAGCCTACAGAATATTTTAGTGATGAAGACATCAACAGAGTCACAGTGGTCGTTGAGAAGCTTTGTCCTCCTTCTAGCTAGTTGAACCTTGTTATTAGAAATTTCTTCGGACATAATCTTCAGAATTGGATGCCATGTTCAAATGGAATTTCTCTGAATGATTTGGTACAACTAAAAATTGTCGACAACTTCCTGAATTTGGAAAATTTCCTCACCTTAAATTTATGGAGCATCAAGCATTCAAAAAGTCGGGCCTGAGTTCTTAGGGAGACGAGAAAAATTGACTGACACCAGCCAGTATTCATCCATTTGCCAAGTTGACATCATTGAAACCGGTGGGTTTCTTGAGATTGCAAAAATGGCATTGGGATGCAGCGGAGGATGATGAGGATGGTGGGACAACCCCCTTTCCTTGCCTTAAATATTTATTCATTAAGAAATGCCCCCAGTTGAAGTCTCTACCTGAGGGTTTGCAACGTGCCACTTCCTTGTTGCATGGTCTTCGATGGAAACAAGTATCTTTGAGAGGATTCCAGGGCTTCCAACTGTCAAAGATTTATTTATCACAGATTGTTCATCCATACAGCACGTGGGGAATCTCAATTCATTGGAATATGTTAAGTTAGTGTTATACCATCATGGTTAAGCTCACTAGTGATTAATAGAAGCAAAGCATTGTCTAGCATGAAATTGTTTATAGAAACAGGTGAACTGATGCTTCTCCGAAGATTATGTCCATGGGACATTGGCTTGGATTGGCCCTTGATCAAACACATTTCTGAAGTACTTGCCAATCTTGTAAGGCAAGATTGCAAGGCCAGCACTGATCAGCATTACAATGTCCCTAATCCAATCCACCGTGTTCATTATATCAAGTCTCCATTCTACATAGATGCTGATCTACCAAACACAGGTTTGATTCACTACACCAGTCCTAGCATATTCTCTCAGATTAATAGAATGAAATTTGCAACAACCGCTAGAGTAGAAGTTCTAGACATTACTCCCGCGACAAACAATCTGCTTGGGAATATAAAAAACCTGAAGCAAGTGGTTGGAAAGAGGCTTGCCAGGTACTCTAGGCTTCCCTTGGGCTTCCACAAACACGTCAAGATCACAACATCTAATGGAAGGACAAGGGTCACCTGTATCCATCAATCATATTTTGACGAACCAGCATTTTGACCATACTCATCTCCCGTATAGAACTAATCATGGGGAAACTGGCATGACATGCCTCCACAAGAAGCATATACACCCTAAAGGTAGTGTCTTTCCCACGAGTTAATGTTAGGTTCTCAGGCTTATTGAGTATATGCCAACTGAAGTGTGTGGATTTTTTTTTTCTCCAACGAACAAGTGCAGGTGTAGAAAGCTAGACTTCCTTGTCTGCCTCCCGATTTAGTGTCAAGATACATCAGATATTACTATGGTGAGTGTATTCTGGGTTTTTCTTTGATTGAAGTTTTGTGTTAGCTTTCTTATAACTGCTTATTCTTGCTTTGATTTCTTTTGTTTTCCTTGTCCTTGAAGTGCAGGCATAGTCATCAATATCGATTCTCGGTTTGGATTCCATCTAATATATAAGAAGTGCTTGTAAGATGAATGCCTTCCTCTTTAACTTTACAGTTCTTTGATCATCACCGTCCATCTATTTCAACGGCTGTGATTTTATCTATCTATATCTTCATATATGTATATTGCTTTTGTGCTGGAAGAATATATTGATAATCATTTTTAGGGCTCGACTGGAGATTGTGGCTGGAGTGCCTCTCACACTCTCCCTGGCTGATCACAACCTGGTTTCTTCCTCCAAATTAATATTTTGCTTGTGTTAAATGAATCGTTTTGGGCTTAATGGTTGTTCTACTGTCTCCTTTGTGTTTTTTTTCGTTTGTGTTGTGTGTCGAACTGTTGTGCTTATGTACTATTTTTATTTGTGATATTTTTCAAACTATTAAGTGTTTTACTAAATTAATGGAAGATGGTCGTCGCTAGTCGATTCCTCAGAAAAGAGATCAAATAATTAAGCCGTAGATTGTCATAAGACAAGCTTCTTGGCGAGTACAAAAAGTACACCGTATATAGAATTTCCCTTGCCATGTATATCATGTATGTCCTTTGATAGTTAGATGGTGTTTGTCATGGAAAGAAGATCTTAAAATGTGTTAGTTGCAGTTATTTACTTTTGAAACGATGAAGTTTTTCATTTAAAGACTCAAATTGCAAGTTGATACTTCAACTTAACTGTCTAAATATTCCAATTTGATACCTTCAATTTCAAACAAATACTGTATATGTTGTACCATAAAATTTCAAGACGATTGACTGCATTGATTCCAAGAATGTCAAAAGAGTTAATATATTCACTATCTATACATGTTGTTATTAAATAAGTTAATCATTGTACTTGTTTTTACTAACTCTAGAGAAGATTCTAGAGTTCCGAACACTTGCATATATATGTATTTATTGTTATTTTATAATGGGGTTTTTCATCGTTCTCCTTCAGCCAAGCCCTAACTCCTTCTCCTCTTTGTCAACCTTTCGATCCTTCTCGCCCTTTTTCACCTTGGATCGATCTCAAGTATTGTTGAGATTTTCGCACTTGGTATCAGAACGCAGCGCCTCTCCTATTTTCATCATCATGACTTCCATATCCTCATCCTTGAAGCTCCCAACCGGCATCCGAATAAGCTATGAGCGTCGGAGAAGATGCTCGGAAAGTAAGTCCTATATTCAAGAAAGATGGCAGACGGTGCACACCAAATCTGGCTGGACGAGGTTTTTGTGTTTTCGATTTACACGAATCACATGTTTTACATTTATAACCGAAAGCACGACAAGTACGAGTCGATTCACAAAAGAGTTGGTTCAAAAATATTTAAAAGTCAAACACCTAAACTATAGTGTTTTAAAAACTCGAAGAGTTATCTTACCGATCGACAGATGACTTACAAATCGAATGACTTGCTGAAACTTGAAAAGTTAATTCTAATGGTGTTAGTAGAACTAACTGCATATGCCGTCTACACCTCCGGATCTTCACCTGGTAGTTCATTTACAAACTCTCCGACTGGCCTTGCAGGTAGCGCTACCTCACTAAGCTGGAGAGGAGCTCCCCTACGGATGAGAGTCTGAATATGGTGCCGACCAAGTAAACTTGGACAATTCTCCACTTCCAAGAATCCTAGCCTCTACACAACATCACCAGCGCAAGTCTGATTGAGGGGCGAGGGAGTCTTGGCAGCAAGAATGTCCTGGTCCTCAGCCTTACGTGAGATGACAAATATGGAGACCGATTTTTCCTTCTTGCCCTAACTTATCTTATATAGGTGGTAGTTTCCCTTCGAGGGTTGATGGTTCCCACCACCTGCAAAGCAATTTATTTTCCGCAAAAGACTTAATGTAAAGCTAGAAAATAACAATACAAATAATTATACATGTGCCATATAATGTCTCACCAATGGTATTTCATGATTAATAGTTCATTCATTCACTTCGTGTCATTTAAACCCATAATTCATGCATTTCTATAAAAATAACTAAAGCATGGATTTTCCTTTAATCAATCTCAAGTTATATCACAATAAGGAAATTAATATGTTATAGAGTGCACAAATAAGCACTTTACAGCAACGTAAGATACTGCAGTCCACCAACTATATTCCTATAAGTTGTGGGATTGTCAAGAGGATCGCCATCAGTGGTTGCAGGTTTATGCCTCCTTGTAACGGTGTAGCTACCGTAGAACAATCGGACATCCATTTGCGATGTAAAAGATCGACGTCGTACTTGGTTTGTGTTAAATGAATGGTGGAATCAGAATAAGCAAGTTGCAAGTTTGGTTACAAGTTTCTTGCCCAAAGTTGCAAACATGATAGCTTAGTTTGCTTTGTTCGAAAATTTGTATCTACAATATTTCTTATAAATTTCCAGCAAAAGTTTCATTCATCTTGTATACCTTTTTGTATATTTTCTAATGCATGAATTGGAAATGTGTACCGTGCATGGTAGTCGTGAATCTGTCTTTCTAAGTCTTGTAGTTCTAACTCTATCTTCTGAGCTTTTGTAAGTCTACCACTTCCACGTCCTCTACCTCTTCCAGACATTTTGCAAGCTTATAGAACTTAGAAATCGAAAGCTACATCTTTCTTAGGAGTTGGATCTATAAATTTTTTTGTTGAATTACATTCCTTAATTTCTATTTTATCGGTAATTCCTTCTTATTTTTCACATTTACTTTCTTTTGTCTTGATGCTTTTTAATTTATGCATGTTTTGAAGATTTGAATTTTCAATTATAGTCTCTTGTTGATTTTTAATATATTGTACTTTCATTGTAAATTCATCAAGTGAATTAAGCTTTCTTTCTAGATTATCTAGTCTCATTTTGTCTATTCTCTAGTCGAATTTTCTCAAATTTTGCTTAGTTTCATAAATATAATCTATCTTGGGTTTAGAATGATTTTCATTATAGTTTAATTAGTTGACTTCTTGATTATAATTCATGTAAATTTCTAGTCTAGTAAGTTGTTGATCTAATCTAATTAAGCTTTGTTCAAGGTAGTCAAATTTTTTCCCTCTAACACACCTATCCTCATTTTCCCATTCTCTCAACACATTTCTAGTCATGAAATGGCAATTGGCTGGATGAACTATAGGCATGTTATAATCATTTCTATTATTTTGGATATAATTCATTTGTTGCTCTTATCTAGACACTTGTAAACATTTGAATTTCAAATAGTCAACTGTGTCATGACCTTTTAAATTGCAGAATTCACACATGCTAACTTTAGGTCTAATAAATCGATGAGCATACACATATGCCATACTCCAAATGATAAATTCACACAATGCCAATGTTTGGTAGCACCAATTTCAGCTCCTAAGGAGTTGGAGCTGCTTAACTTTGGAAGATGTGTTGACTCTAACTCCAACTCTTAAGGAGCTTCCAAGAGTCGTTTGGTTGGGACTACTAATGCCTCAACTCTTATTTTTATTTTTTTTAACTAATGTTATATCTTTTGATGATTATACCCTCACTATTTGTACTTAAATAAATATGGTGTATCAAAACATCAAAATATTGTGTAAATAATTTTTTTGAGGTAGCTTGACCCAGCTTGAAATTTGACTTCAGTCTAAAAGTGTCAATTGGGTCGAGCCATTACAAGCAAGCCAGACCTAACTCGATTTTTTAATAGACAGTGATCATTATTTATAAGATTATGCTGATGTAGCATGTTTAGACTTCAAAGTTTACATTTTTTATATGATAATTTATGCATTTTATAGATTATAATTGCAATTATATGTGATTTAATGAAGAACGTATGATAATTGTGATTTTTATGATTTTATATTTTTTAAATGATTAAATAATGCATAAATTGATATATGATAATTATTATATAAAATATGCTTCATGGAAAGATATCTTATATGATTTTATAGGAAGAATTGAAGACATTGCAAATTTCATTCTTAAAGTAGAGTTGAAGAAGGAAGAAAGACGAGAAGAATTAATTTAAAAGGTTATGTGAAAAGTAGTGTAGTTAAGATTAAGTGTATGAAAAACTAGAAGGGTTATTGTTAATAAACTCGTATAGCTATGATTTATGCACGCGTTTCAAAAGTTATAAGTTTTCACGTGTTTTTCATGTGCACCTTTGAAAAACTAGAAGAGTTATGATAACTATTCGAGTTTTATATATAGATAATGGATAACTGTTTGAGTTTTATATATAGTAATGGATAACTGTTTGAGTTCTGTAAAAGGGCCTAATGTTAATTTTTTATTTTAATTTAAAATCAAAAAAAATATATAAAAAATAATAAACTCGTATAGTTATGATTTATGCACATGTGTTTTAAAAGCTATAAGTTTTCACGTGTTTTTCATGTGCAGCTTTGAAAAACTAGAAGAGTTATGATAACTGTTCGAGTTTTCTATATAGACAATGGATAACTGTTCGAGTTTTATGTATAGTAATGGATAATTGTTCGAGTTTAGTAAAAGGGCCTAATGTTAATTTTTTATTTTAAAAAATCAAAAAAATAAATATAAAAAGTAATAAACTTCGGTTGGACCGAAGTTAAGATTTGGTCCAACCGAAAAAAAAATAAAGAAAATAAGACACTTCGGTTAGATCGAAGAAAAATAATAATAATAAAATGTTTAAAAAATCATAAACTTCAGTCCGACCGAAGTTGAGCTTCGGTCAAACCGAAAAGGAAAATAAATAAATTAAAATTTCGGTTGGACCGAAGTAAAGATACGGTCATACCGTTAAAAAAATAAAAAACTAAAAACAATTCTATCGGACTACTTTTTCATCTGTACAACCGAAGTTTATTATTATTATTATTTTTCCTTCGGTCTGACTAGCCAAAGTTTTTTATTTTTTTATTTTATTCGTCTGTCTAACCGTATCTCAACTTCGGTCAAACCGAAGTTTTTTTATTTTTTTATTTTTTCATTGGTTTGATCGTATCTCACCTTTGGTCAGATCGATATTTTTTATTTTTAGTATTTTTTCCTTCGGTTTGACCGAAGCTTAAATTCGGTTGGACCGATATTTTTTATTTTTTACATTTTTTATTTTAAATTAAAATAAAAAAATTACAACATTATTCAATAATCAATTCATCATTCAAACACATTAATAAATTTATAAATATATGAACATCAAATAGAAGTCTTCATTCATGAATCATTCAAAGTTAAAATAATTAAAGTTAAAACATTAAAGTCTTCCAATAGTAGAAATGTCTTGAAAACATTAAAGTTTTCTAATTTTTAGATGTTCATGCATGTAACTAAAAGTCTTCATATTGTCCTCGTTCTCTTCCAATTCATGAAGGCCATTTCTAGCCATTGAACCTTCATTGAATCTGGTTCTACCTTTAGAAAGCTATCTCGAGTGACTTGTTTCTCAAACTTCAACATGGCATACACTCATATTTCTATGCCTTCCATAAATCCAATCTCTTTAAGCTTCTTGATGCATTGAGGATAATCATACATTTGTTTACGTTCTTCGAATTTCAATATGATTGACTCTAATGAATCAATCCGATCATTTAGGCTTGCAACATGTTGACGTGTTCTACCTGTAGAAGATGTAGTGGATGTCGACGTTGGTGTACTTCCAACAATGGGTGTGTCGATGTCCACTTCCACATTCAAATCCTCTACAGGTATCTGCTCACTACTTTGGGATGGATTTACTTCAAAGCTTGGGATATAAACTGTAGGACCGTATGGCTACACAAGAGGGGGGGTGAATTGTGTTTCTCAATATTTTCAAATATAATTGAAACTTTAAAACTCAAAACAAGTCAAGACACTGTTTTCATAAAATCATTTTTATTCAAGGTTTCAATTACAATATACAATTCAATTCTCCTCAGAAATTGTAGATGCAATTATATCTCAATACCATGTATCATCTAAACAATTTCATAACTACAAACAGAGAAAACTAATTTGTGGAATTTAAAACATTTCTCCCTGTTTGAGATCTTTCTTCTTCTTCTTCTCTTTCTTCTTCGACAATTCTTCAGTGACGAATATCTTGTCTTTTTATGCTTCACTGAACTTTCTTCCACCTGAGAGATTTTCCCCGAAGAGGTGTTTTTGATCCCTGAAAAGATTTTTCTTTTGGTGTGCAGGGATAGTTTGATCAGCGAGAATTCTATGCCTTTTGTACTGTATCTTCATTTCATGCATATCCTCCACGTTTAATCACTACTATTTTTCCACTTCTTCACGTCTTTTCTTTTTCCTTCATCGAAATACACACGTTCTGACCCACGTTTACATTTCGAATTTTCTTTAATCATCAATTCTGGATCTCTGAAAAATTTCCTGCAAAATAAACTTTCTCGTCCAAAATTTTTCATCAAGTATAATAAGAAGTCATTACTTTAATGTTAACTAAACGAGTAACACAAGTATATATATAACTTAACGTTTTCAATTTAACGAGTTTCTCATGTGCCAATTCACGTGACAAGTACTGTAGCTAACTCAACGAACTAACTCCGTTGTGTTAAGGATAACTCAACGAACTATCTCCGTTGTGTTACAATAACTTAACGAACCAGTAATATACAAATGTTTTTATAATAAGAATTTTACCACGTGCAAAAAATAACAACTTAAGTTTATAATGCTAACCTAATGTGTTGCCTTAGTGTTCAATATAGCAACTCAATGCGTTTAGTTATGTTAACTTAATGAGTTAAACATGTACACTTCACATGATACAATATAACATTCGTAACTTATAATTTCACCACGTGTATAACACTAACTTAACGAGTTGTCTAAACTTTTACTCACTAACTTAATGAGTTTTCACGTGACATATTTTAACCTTTAAGCCTCTAACTTAACGAGTTCTCACGTGATCTCTATACGACTAAAACTCTAACTTAACGAGTTTTCCAAACGTGCACTATACATGATACAGAGAATATAACTTTAAAACATATCATGCTTTTCAATAAAAACACATGTTAACTTAACGTTTAGTTAAATGAGAAATTAATGCAATGAAATGACTAGTTATTAACTTAGTATAATTTCAGATCCAATACAGACAAGTATTTATATCCGTAAGCTTTTTCTGTATTAATTAATGATTTTAATTTCCTTTCACAAGCAATAGTAATTGAGCAAATATGATTAATTTCATTCAGCACACATCATCAAAACAAAATACTCAACATAAACAGACTCACCAACTGCAATAGTGCCATCAAAAAGTCTCTCCAACTTGCCAACAAATTTTATGCCTCGATAACGAAATTTCTCACAATTTGGTTTGATCTATATGTATCAAACAAAATTATCAAATAAGTTGGTGAATAATGAAATGAAATAAAATTATCAAACAAAATTATTACAAAACAATTACATACCTTTTGAAAATTTTCCCACCATGTGTCATCCACACCTTCCCAAGTCTTGGTTGTAGGACTCCATCTGATACTTGTTTGGGAGCCAATTGTTTTCCACAATTGCCAATCCTTCCTCAATTTTTCCAATTTATTCTTTAAGTGATCTCTTTTTTGCCTCGTTCCTGTCCTTTCCAACAATTTTTGTTCGCATAAGTCATATCTTTTTGCATCCAAGTGTGTGCCAGGTTTGTGTCCCAAGTCAGTAAGCTCTATGCAAATATCTTGCAATGTAGAAACTAGATCATCTTCCCGTGCTACTCTAGGAGTGCTTGTCTTTGGGACACGTTTTGATGCTTGCTCTCCCCTTAAGAGATTCACGTACATTCTTTTAGCAAACATTAGAGAAGTCCAACAATAACAAATAACATTCAAACACTAGAAATATTTAAGCAATAGAAATGACATTCAATAATGGAATAATAACAATACAGACCAATTTATATTACAAATCATATTTGAACAATAAAGATAACATTTAAACAATAGAAATAACAAAACAATGGAATAAAATGTTTGAAATTTGAGTTATCAAACAAATCATTCATTTTGCATTACTAGATCCCTAATGTTGTCACACATAGTACCCATGTCCAACTCGTCTAACATAATAGGAACTTCATAGTTGGTACTTGTTAACATTTCTTGATCATGAACTTCAATAGGTTCTTCGTCTTGATTGATCGATAATGCTTCTTGATCTATTACAGACTTCTGATCAATTATGAAGTTGTGTAAGACCATGCAAGCGACTACTAACTTTACTTGAGTAGTGTATGGAAATGGTGGCATATGATTCAAAATGTGCCACCTCCTCTTCAATACTCCAAATGCACGCTCAACAACATTCCTCAAAGAAGAATGTAAATAATTGAAATGCTCCCGTACACTGTGTGGTTGTGAGGATTGGAATTCTGGTAAGTGATATCTAATGGTCCTATATTGTGCAAGAAAACTAACTGCATTTGGATGGTCAGAGTCAACCAAGTAGTAGTTACCTATAAATTTGACAACAATATTAGTTCAAAAATATATTCAAGGTAGACTATACAATGTTCTTAATAAATTGAAAATATAGTACTTGCAGGTGGATTAGGAAATTTGTGACATGGATCAGACATTGCATGCTTAAGTACTCGACAATCATGTGCAATGCCCACCCACCTGGCTGATGCAAAAATGAATCGCATGTTGAAGTCACATACGCCCAATACATTTTGAGTTGTTTGCTTGCCATGTCTACCACATCTAAATGAGATTTGTTTGATTTTCCTATCAACACAATGAACATGTGTACCATCAAGTGCTCCTATTGCATCTTCGAAATATGGAATAAATCTAGGGTTGTCCTTAAGAAATTGTGGTGTTTCATTGAAAGATTCCTTAGGCTGAATAACCTTAGGTGCCCATAAAGTAACGCAACTAAAACTTTATGAACATATTTACTAATTGTTTCCCTAGAATGTTGTTGGTAGTTCTGTAGTACTCTATTTTTATGTCCATGCCCAACTGTTTGCAAAAAATCTTCACTTGCTCCTCAACAATAGCCCACCTCCCATTCTCCAAAAGGTTTTTCCCCCTCAATATTTGACACAAAGTGATAAAAGTGGATGGGATCATATGACACATGTCAAAACAAACCCTCCAATGTCCTAACATGTTGTCATTAACATCTTTTCTAGAATAAGGCATGTTATGCATTCGTTGCCTTTTGGTTGAATTATAAGTTTGCAACAATTGTATTATGCATGCGTAAAGCAACAATAGAAGTAACTCAAAAATTTCCTCAACTTCAAGATCCATCAAATCACCAGTTTCTAAAAATTCCTCTATGATACTGAACAAATGCACAAATAGGATAGTGTAAGTTCGAATATAATTGCATGAAACAAACAAAAAATATGAAAAAAATTAAAAATTGGTAATAATTTAATTAAATTTAAAAATTTTAAAAATTATTTTACAAGAAATCTTTTAATAGCTAAAAATTTAATTTAAGAAGTTAAAAAAATTATTTATTTTTGATAATGGTAGTAATCTTTTTTTTTTCTAATTTACAGGAAATAAAAATTATGATTTTGACACAAGTTATGAGCTTCTTAACTTCCGAAAGTTCGATGAAATGCAGGGAGGGAAATTATACATCCTTTCTTTCTTAATTACCGGCTTCAAAATTCAAAGCTCAGTTGAAGAAGTTTCCTACTGCAATTCCCGACAAATTTCGGTGAAAGTTGAGAGGAGAAAAAGTCCCCTGCACAGAAATCTTTATTTAGTTTCTAAATTTTTGAAATATCACAAACGAATGGCACAAATCTCTCTTTGACGTCAAACTAAAAAATTATTTCACTTGACTTAAAGACTTGAAAGTTTATAAATTAATATTGGTTGAAGCACATGGCTCACAAGTCATATTTACTGGTTCATATTGGTTTACCGGAGCCGACGCATATTTGGGGATTCCGGTCGAAGTTTGGGTGCTGGATCCGTTTTACCCGCCCGACCTTTTTATAAATATAAACAACAAACAAAATTTAAAAGTATTGTAGAGAGTTTAAACTCTTATCTAAGAGTACTCCATATCTTTTAAAATATTTCAAATATTTTGGTAATTTACACTTACATTTGATCTTTTATATATTTATGTTTCATTAGAGGTGTCAATTGGGCCGGGCCATTGCGGGCCAGCCTAGTCGGGCCCGGCCTATTTTTTAAATCGGGCCGGGCTGGGCTACAATATATTACAAAATCAGCCCGCGGGCCAGGCTGGCCCGCAAGCCTATTCATGCCGGGCTGGGCTGGCCCGTGGGTCGATTCAGGCTGGGCTTGGGCTGGCCCACGGGCTAATTCGAGCCAGGTTGAAATCAACAGAAAATAAAAAATAAAAAATAGCTTTAGTCAAGTTGCTTTTGCAAGCTAAGCAATAACCTTAATGTTGTTTTTCACAAGCTAAACAACCCTACAAATATTTTTTCAGGTTAAACAACAAACTTACACAAAGCACCAACTTTGTGTACCGAAGACTCAAATCTTAAGCTAAGTGAAATCTCACACTTCACTCTCTTCACCAAGGCCCCTAACCTAGCGAAGGTTTACTCAACACCCTTGTGAGTTAGGGTTTTTCAGAAGTTTAAGAAACATGATTAAGCTCAGGAGTCTATGACTCAAATTGATTAAACCACACAATAGAAAAACTCCTATAATGAAGTCGATTGCTGAAACTCAGGGAGAATTCTAGAACAATCTGTAAGGTTGGATCTTTAGTAGACGTTGTAAAAAAAATCTTTCAGTTGTTTGTAGAGTTGTGTAAAATCTTTTTCTCCTTCTATGTGTTCTGTATGTTCTACTATAATCTGTAAATCTGGTTTTTCTATTTTCCTTTGAGAATTCTTAATTTGGAAAGTACTCTGAATTTGTTAAATTCCTTGTGTGTCAATCTGTTTCCAGTAATGATCAATAATCATCAAATCAGATCTGCAATCAAAATGATATCTTGCTAAAACAATGAGATAGCATATAACAGTAGTAGAGTGTTCATTTCAAAATCATCGAATACTTTTAGAAAATCGAAACCTTTATGTTGAAACCTTTCGATGGTCAAAAACATTTCGGATAGTTTAAAACAAAGCCTTCCAAAGGATGAACTTAAGTAATGTGTTCAAATTAAGACACATGTCCTTCTATAAACGATAGCAGAAAATAAATAATCCTTTAAAATAAACTATCCAATGGTAAAAAGTGTATTTTGAATACTTGCAGAATGTAACTTAACTCTCTGACGAGCATTTCGGATAGTTTCATTTGAAACCTTCTAAAGGATAATTTCAAGTCATATGTACTAAGGTTACGACACGTGTCCTTCTGAAAACAATAAACGGTTCACTCGAAGTATCTACCAAGTGTCCTAAAAAGTAACAACAACGACAACATGTGAGCTAAAGTCCGACAAAGTCAATCTACCGTAAGTCCAAAATAAAATAAATATCATGTTGTGCATGTAAAAAGGAAGGCTACGTTATCAACTTAGGGCAAAATATAAAGCATGCAATCTTGTGACAACTAAAAATGCATCTTGCAAATTACACTAACACATTGGGTCCCAATACAATGACTACTCTCATCATATTTAGTTTAACTATGATTGCATATTTACTCATTCTAGAAGGGACCAACTGTTACATATCCTTAGGTTGGATACCTCGAATACTCCAACATATCGAATGCATGAAATACTATACTACCATGCTCCCCTGGTCGAGTTCATAGCCAACATTCATTCATTTTAATATGTAACAGATTTTGCATTAGGCCCAATAATGACATGCATTTTCTACGGTACTTGCCTTAATGTCAAATAATCACATGCAACATAAATAAACCTTCCATGGTCAATGACAAATAATCACAAATTCCTATTATTTGCTGCAAAGTCTGTGATATGCACTAATCTCAAGAAGTTATGTAAAATCTCAATATTGGCATAAACACATAATTATGCCATAATCAATATAAATGTGCTTATGCTCACGAATTTGAAATGCGTACCACTATTAAGTATAACCATACATTATTCTAAAATGCATGACATTAATGGCAAGTAATTACGAATATAATTACATAAATCACCATAATTACCAAAATCATGCATAAATCTCAAATAAAGCTATATTTTTTTGGACTAAAGGAAGAAAGACTTACTAAGAGGGGAAAATTGCAAAAACCCAATATTATTCCCTATTTTCCTTTATCCCCCTTTTCTGTTTTCTTCTTCTTCTCCTATTCTTTACTGAAATCGTGCCTCCCCTTCTTCCCTCACGCGTACAGGCACGGACAAGCAAAGTTCGCACAGTCGATCACAGATGTATGGAGCTCCCTTCACGCAATAGCTCTCGGTCGGAGCTCCTCAACTACTCCTCCACGCGGTCTCTCGAACGTACGTATTCTATCTTCACCGTCTCAACGTTATTATTATTATCTACACTTTGCTTGAGCATAAATTTCCTCTAAAGATCTTGTTCCTCTGACAGCGACAAATTCTTCGTTACTTTCTGAATCTGTATTTTGAACTGGAGTCTGTAGAACCCCCCATGATGTGGTAAAGGGAGGATATTAGGGGATTTCAACCCCTGTATTTGTCAGGGGACATGGTGGAACCGGCCACGAGCTACGAGAAAATTTCTGATTGTTGTACAGTTTTACCAGCAACTTCAACCTTTCTGAACTACAATGCCCCAATCGTCTGTGCCACTGATCTGAAATAGAGTGGAGGCTGACTTCGCCAGACTTAACAAAAAACTTCGACGAGCCATTGCCATTTTAACTGTAAACATCCGTCGATCAATTATCTTCAAAATGCAGTATTCTCCAACAATCGACCAACACTGATCAGATTTTGATCAATGCTTGGCACAAGCAATACATCTGATAGGACACCTTTCCCCAGTTGACGTGGTAAAAGATACAATGCCTTTTCCTACAGCAGGTAGCATTTCTCCATTTCCTATCCTTACTTGTGTAATATCAGTAGGAGATAGATAGGTTGACAAAAGGACTTCTATCAAATGTCATATGGTTAGTGCAACCAGAATCCACTAACCAATTTTCAGCATGAGGTGATGAATTTGAAGAATAATCCACAGATGCTCATCTTCCTTATCACCCCGAACCTTTTTCTGTGATGAATCTTCAGCTTGAGCCTTGTTGGCTTTGCAGACAACAGCTCCATGTCCAAGCTGATCACATTTGGAACAATGGGCATCCAGCCTTCTCCAGCAATTTAAAGGATGATGACCCTTCTTATTGCAGTGCTTACATGGGGGATAGTTTTTCCTTTGACACAACTTCTTACAAGATGACGGCTCCTCCTTTTCTGTAAATTCATCAGAATCCTTTTTCATAAACTTCTTCTTCCATTTCTTGTTTGCGCTGTCCAGGGCCGTTTGGATGTTTTTCTTCTTTTGAATGCTTGTTGAGTTGCAGCTTGAAAGTGCATACCACATGGTTAAAGTTCACAGAAGTCTTGGATTTCTTGGCACTAGCATCCCAAACGAGATTGTAATTAAATATAACCTGAATTTTAATGCTTTGAAATGTAACTTAGCTTGTATTTAAATGTAATATTAGATATATTGAATAATAATTTGATTAATATTTATATCTTGGTGATTATCTTAGAAAAAATGAATTAAAAAAATCAGGAGAAAACATGTAACTTATATTATATTGAATTATAAATTGAAACTATAACCTAGATTTGAAGATGTACCAAATGTTGTGTGCTATAGGAATGACCATTCTCAAATTGACCTGCTAATGGAAATTAGTTATGTGAGCTGAGTGTCATTGTTCATTCTAAGTAGTTAGGAGGTTTATCTTTAATCTTTAAGTTACAGGTTCGAATTCTTGCTTAAAAAGAAACCCAACTCAAACTTCACTATAGGCTTCAATCTTGTGTGATTGGCATGCAACCACTATGCTACGGCCTACTTATTGCTATTGTCCTCATTGCTGATGACGATAGTTCATATTCTTTTTCACAATCTTCTGAGTTGTAGGTAACAGCAAGTTTAAATTCTTCAAACCAAAAAGTTTACAAAAATAAACTATCGAAATTTCATGACGTTGTGGAGATCACAGTATAGTGAGGTAGGAGGAGACCATCATCATACGTTTGACATGATTTGATACACATTGGAGATGACGTTTCGCATATGGACGATGGAAGACCATGAAAGATGATGTCGGAACACAAACTACGTGGAGGTGAAAATGAGTTTACAACCATCGACAACGGCGGCGTCTATCGTAAGGTTCACGTTGATCAACTTGTGAACGAGGATGACATCGTCAACGGTGAGCACCAGCATGTTCTCGTTGATCAACGTTAACCTTCCGATGGATGCGGTTGTCAATGATTGTAAACTCATCTTCACCTCCACGTAGTTTGTGTTCCAACGCCACCTCCTATGGTCTTCCATCGTCCATATGCAAAACGTCATCTCCAACGCGTACCACCATGTGAAACATAGTGATGGCGATTATGATCTCCTCTTACCCCACCACACTGTGATCTCCATAACGTCATCCAAGGACGTGAGGCTCCTCATCCCTCCAACAAGAGGCGGCAGTGGGAGCATTTTAGCGGTCTCTTCTTCAACGTTGATGACGACGATGTAGGGATCTGAAAGGATGTGCGAGTTGCAATCCGACAGAAGATAGACTGTGTTGCCTATGACGATAGGGCTTTCGTCCTTGATTGCTCTAGAACCGAATGTCACCGTCTTTGTGGGCTTCCAACAGCCGTCTCCAAAGCAATAGATGCGGAGGTAAACGTTGTCGTTGCACTTCTTGCAATAGAGGTAAACGCTGTGGTTGCACTCCTCTGTAGGCTCCCAACAGACGAGCTTGTGGTTTAATCGATTTCGGTGGATCTTCGAGCACCAGCTTTTCTAAAACGATGCTTCTCGATTTTCGGTCGAGGGACGCGAAGTTCCTTCATAGTTATGAGATTTCGAATGCATACCGTCAAAGATGAAGAACCGTCGACGATCAAATATATGGGGTGCATGTTTATGGTCGTAAGTCCAACATCAGTCTTCTCTTCCTTCTTTTCTAAAGTTCATCAATTCCCATGTTCTCTTTCTTTTCCAGAAATTTCTCACATTTTTTAAGTTTCTCGAGACTTTGCACTTGCTTCCAGATTTATATACATAGAAATACTCCACTTTTGAAGAAAACACCGACCGTACGATCAAGTGAACATGAAGCGAAGAATATTAGAATAAGTGCGTGAGAAGAGAGAAGAGTGATCGAGTAGTGTGAGGGAGACATACAACTAGTAAATTTATATTCGTGGAATATGAAACGTTTAAAAAACTCCCATAATGATGGACAATCTAAAGAGATGCACAACCTTAGGTAGGATTGAATAAAATCGTTGCATGCATTGCATCCTACTAGTTTGAGTCTTGCATCCTCATGCATGATTCGTTGGTTTGGTCACTGTTCGATGGTAGTGTGCTCAATTGCATTACTTGATCGATGTTTTGTCCTGACCTATTAAAATTAGGCTCATATAATCTAGGTCTACTTAGTGTCTATTCCTACTCCCTACACGAGTGAAGAATGTCTTACATGACTATCTTCTAAACTGTTAGTTCTTTTCTTCCTAAGCCCTCTCGCCTATTCTTCTCTAGGTTCAAAGACCTAATTTTCCCTTCTTATGTTATACACTAAGAGATGTACCTACATCCAATACACTTAGTACCTATTTAAGTATCTAATGTGCCTTATTCCTTTAAGGCATGGATGTCATTTCACATGCATCTTCATTGCATTGTATTTAATGTTTTGTTAGTTTTTCCCTCCAATAGATTAGGTAGCGACTTCTTTTCGAGACGATTCTGAGCTATATTATTACTAATTCTATCATTATAATAAGTTTTTATTGTTTCATTATAAGGGTAACAATTTGTCAACATTAAATATAAAGAATTTTATTTATAAGGTACATCTATAGTAAATGTTTTATGTGATAAGTCAAGTCAAATCACATGCATCCTCTTCTTTTTGACATTTATCTCCACTATTAATATAAGCTATTGCACTTTTAATATTATCAACAAAACGTTTTATTTCTTCTATACCAATTTGAACTATAAAATTAATTATGTGATATATACATTTTTGGTGAATTAAAGAAAAACCATATGGTGGATTTAATTTATTTCTAAACATGGGAATAGTTGCACTATTATTAGAAGTATTATCAAAAGTAATACTATCTATTTTGTCTTTAATTCCAAAAATTTCAAAAACTTCTACAATATGTGAAAAGATATCATTAACATTAGGGGAATGAGTTATTCTTCTAAATCCTATTAATCTTTTTTGTAAAGTCCAATTTTGATCAATAAAATGTGTAGTTATAGCAATATATCTATTTTTAAATCTATCCTCCCAAATACCAGAAGTACATGCTATTAAAGTACTTATACTACCCATTACATTAATTAATTCTATTTTAAGTTTATCATAAACAACAACAATATACCTTTTCTAGTTGTATTCTTAGAAACATGTTTAAATTGTGAACAATATGCTTGTGAAATATATTCTTCAAGATATTCACTAGCACCAAAATTAATAGGTAAATTCTTAACAGTAATAAATTTAGTATGCTATGACATTGCCACCAATAGAACGAGAACTGACCAACACCTAACTCGATGTTAGAGAATTTTCACGTCTTAGAAAAATGAGTTGCCACTTAGTCTATTAGAAGAGTAAATTAAGAAAAGCTTAGGATGCAATGTAGTGTGATGTATACAAGTGACATTTGTACTTAACAAGAGAGATAATGTTAGCATGTTTAACTAGAGAGTTCTGGGTAAGTTTTCTGGTTACATGTAAGGAAGGTGATAGGCACCCCATATACCTAACCAAGTGTTGATCTCTTACATGCCTGATAGGTGCTAGTGTGTGTGTTTAATGTAAGTGCATCTAGTTATACAGGATGAGGGGAGAGGTTCGACTAATAAGCCCAAAGGAGAACAGGCTATTGGGCTTAAGATGAAGAGAAATAGGAGTCTTGAAGATAATCGTGTATAAGATCCCTCATTTTTGTGTGAAATAAGGATGAACCTTAGATGAGTCTAGAATAAATGAGCCTAATTGTAGTAAGTCAGGGCATGACGTCGATCAAGTGGCGTGGCTAACAACGATGCTATCGATCTACGAGCTAGCAAGTACAACATGCATATGAGTACACAATGCATGAAACACAAGAATGTATGTAATATGTGAAAAATTAAAGGCAATATGAGTTATGATGCGTGAACTTATCTAACTTACCTTTTCTTCCTTAGATTTAAATTAAGGGACATCAAGCATGTGAAATGCAATGCGTGGACATGTGTGAATAACGGATGAAAATTAGAAAATTATAACTAAATTTATAATTACAAACTTGCGTGGATGAATCGCAACCCTCTAATCCAGGAGAAGCCCAAGAATTATTTAACTTAATTATTTAAAACTAAATCAAACCCTTTTGAAGTAAATTATCACTTCAAAGACCTCTGTGACTCTATCACTGTCCTCGTCACTAACATTTCTTTTATGCTTCCAATGAAGACGTAACTTTTGAAGATGATTCTTTCTCACAAGTTCCACTGACCTGGCCTCCTCCAAAGATTGGTTTTGTTGCAAATTGTCTATTTCAAGATGCCTCAACAAATTCAAACTTTGAATTTCTCCTAGCTTTGCTTCATTCTCATTTTCTGCCACTTTAAATATTAACTTTTCAAGTTTTTTCATTCTTCCCAATCCTTTTGGCATTTCTATTGGATCCCAAACATTCCTGTTATCTAGTAACATGAGATTCTGTAAACTAGTGATGCTCTTAGGGAATTCCTTGAGTAGATGACATCCTTCAACAAGTAGAAGATCATCAATCCCCCGTGCTGTCGCCTGATCTTCAAACGACTGTTTTGAGGTAGTGTACGAGGAGCCTCATGAATCGCGAATTGTCAGCGTCGTATGCTCCTGGAGCCCTGATGATCTTCTCTATATATGGTGTTGGGTGCAAGATGGCGAGGTCATCGAAACCCCATTCTCTGGTGAGACTTGGCTTGGTTGAGATCTTTGCGGGAAAGGAGGACACAAGGTTATGGAGGCCGGACATCCCGAGGGATGCTTTAGTAGTTGTATCAAAACATGGTGGCCAGCTCAAACCAATCAAGGCCTCTCAGAAAATCTGGAATCTTGAAGAAGAAGAAGAAACAATATATCATCAGCATTTATGGTAAAAGAAAGAAATTACTGTAGAAGTCAACAATCGCACATTTTTAATGCAAGAAATACCGACAAATCAAGTTTCTCTACCTTACCCACAATATTAGATTAAATAAAGATAGAAAACATGGAAGAAGATATTGCAGCCAGATCTTGCAAGAATTTAAACCAGCATGAGAAGATCAGATGACATTTTGTCACACATCAGGTGCATCTGTCTTTATTTGCTGCAACTCCATGAACGTAATGCATGGCCACCATTGGGTTATGAATTTTGCTATAAATCAATGAAATTTGATAGGCATCATGTCTAAACAACATAGTAATGGGCGTATATAACATCTTCCATAACCACTCAAGTAATCACAACAAACTCATCATAAAATCCCATAAAAGGACGATCCACCGAATGCATTCAAAATCCATCGTGTTTTTACATAACTAGAGAGAAAAGAAATCAAAAACCATGGTAGAAAAGCTCAAAAACTTTTTAGAAATGCTGTCGTAATATGGTAAATCATAAATAGGCAACTAATGGCCACAATTCATATATGCCTGAAATGCACTTCCTAATGACCATTCGCAAAATTCATATTGAAGATTATGAATACACCAATTTTGCGAAAGCAATACAGAACGGTGATAGACAATCAATCAGTGAAATTGTAACGAGCAGATGTGCAGGAGGCTTTAACTTGACCTTCTGCCCCTGTTCTTCCTAGGAGCAACAAAGGTCCAGCCTTCATCAACGGATGTCCGTTGACTGTGAGAGATGCTGGCCATGTTTTCTTGGTTTGGATCATCAACAATCATGTTTGACTCTTCATCGTCTGAACTCTCAACATCATTCCCATTGTTAACCTCCAAAGGTTAATTGACAAGCTTCATTCAGTCAAAACGAATTTGTTCAGTTATTGTAAAATAACGAAAAAGCTGTTGCTTAGTACAAGCAACTGTGTGTTTTCCAATTATACAAATTTGTGAATTTATAAGAACAGCAACATATTAGCCCTTGCAAGCATGATTATCAGGCTGGACTTCATCCATCCAAGTTGCATGTTTAGAGAAATCTCTTTTTGAAGCTGATGTTTAAACAAAATTATCAGTCAATGTCTTCATTTGGGTAAATTAAATTTCCAGATCCAATTCACCTAACCATCTTATACAAAATGGCAAAGGAGAATTTGTTTACTATCTTCTCTTCCTATTGCCCTTAAGAAAAAAATTCCCATCCAATGAAAAGTATGGACCAGCATGAGGTATGGTTAATTCCACATCATTGTCCATCTCTATATCACAGTATCATGCTACACGGTGACATGCACATCAAATACATACAATGGGATAACATGTAACACACTCGAAAAGTGAAAACAAAATATGCAACGTTAATAAAACATTACATACCCCGCCCCACGAAAAATATTCAAGATGCTACCCACGGCCACTCAGAATATGACGAAATCATATTAAAAATCCCATGGAAGATTAACACAAATACTAAACTGGGAAAAATAATCCCTGGCAGTACCTGTCTACTTTGGAAAATCACACTTGTTCCAGGTGTCGATCTCCTTAGCTTCTCAAGTAACTCGTGTTTGCCTTGAAGGCATTCCTCATGCAGACACATTAATTCATATGCAACCTGCCCAAGATATAAGCACCAAATTGCTGTCACAATTGTTGTCTGGTTGTGTGGTCACCAAATAACGCATGAGTAGACCTCTAACCATAACAAAAGTTCTCATCATTCCATCTTATATTCACAATTTCTTAAAACATTTAACTTTGTATTTCACAGTTGCACCATATTGATTAAAGTCAAAATGGATCACAGAGAGAGATTGTTATGTGGAATCTTGTGTTCAGGGAACAATATTTATATTCAAATTGATGACTGGTAATTAAATAAAACCTATTTATCCAAAGAAAAGGTACAATGTCAGATTTTCAGGACTTATGATTCAGGCTGGTCTTCTTCACTACGCCCATCAATCAACTATAGTTTTAAAAATATATATCAAATCAAAGCACATCATTCACTAGGTGAAAAGTAGAGATTGCCAGAAAGACAATGTCTTTCCATTTCTAGCAGGATTTTGTAATCATGCTTATTAAGGGTTTTCTTATGCTAGGCAAATTATGTCCAGCCTTCTTTTAATAAACCAGATTCAACAAGCATCCAACCGTACTTGTTAAGACATCAAGGTGCCCAGCCAAGGGCACCTTGAACACAATGATGCTAGGTGGCACCTATACAATGCTTAGGTGACATTTTCAAATAGGGTATGCGTACATTCAAAGATAGATGTGTGTGTATGTGTATTTATTTATGTGTATAATTGTATATGTATGCATAAACTATGCTACAAAATTAAATCTTAGTTACACAAAATAAGAAAAGCAAGTCAAGGTTCATAGAATTTGTCAATAAAATACATAATCAAATTAATTATATTGTTGTAGAATATATTTAATATATGCATAATACTAACAAAATCAGATGTTAAATGCTATGCCCAACATAATAATATTAAAATACGAAGAACAAGTTTTGATATACAAATTTTGTATAACAATTTGAGCCATAATTTCACACTACATAAGGGTGGCTACATAAATTGTTTTCTTCCATATATTTCTATCTATAGTCAAATCTTTGGTTAAATTAAATAAATTTAATTTTTTTCTCACAATTCCTAACCAAGTAGTTTTAGGCATTATTATAATTTTTTAGTTTCTTCTACACTAATTAATTCTCTTTTTCTAACTGGTACATTTCTTTAGTCTCCTAAGGATATGACCAAACCATCTATGTTGATTTTCTCTTATTATCAATTCATGCAACACTTACTCTATTTCTAATAAAATCGGTTTTTAGCTTATGGTCCTAGTAATATTGCCACTCATCCATCTAAGCATATGCCTTTCAACAACATTGACTCTTTGCGTAGTCACATAGCATAGCTAGATGAATAGTAATTTTATAGAAATTTTCTTTTAATTTTAAGGGTATCCTCCTATCATATAACAATAGACGTATTTCTCTACTTCATTCCTTTTATTTTAAGTCTATGAATAACATCTTCTATAATTTCACCATTGCTATTTATTATATATCCTAAGCATTAAAGTTTTACTTTTAGGAATTTTATGGCCATCTAAGTGTATACCTTCATTATTATTCCTATTTTTAGTGAACCTACATTCTATATTTTTAGTTTTTGACCTACTCAATCTAAATCCCTTAGACTCTAAAATATTTCTCTATAATTATATTTTAAAACTAATTTCTGCCTTACTTTCATCAATTAAAATTATGTTGTCAACAAATAGCATATACTAAGATATTTCTCTTTGAATTTTCTTAGTAATTTTAACCAACTAAGACAAATAGGTATGAATTTAGAGAGGATTCTTGGTGTAAGCCTATGTCTATTGGAAATTGCTTAGTTTCTCCTCCTATAGTTTTAACATGTAATTGTTCTTTCATGTATGTCTTTTATAATATCAATATATTCTACAGGTAGCCTTTTTCTTTCTAAAATCCATCACAATAGGTTTCTAAATACTCTATCATAAGCTTTTTCTCAATCAATGAAAACCATATGAAGGCCCTTTTTCTTAAATCTAAAATTTTCTGCTAATTGTCTAAATAAATGAATAGCTTTTATTGTTGACCTACCCAACATAGACCAAAATTGATTTTTTGTGATTTTACTTGCATGCTATAATCTTTGCTTAATTATTCTTTCCTATAGTTTCATAGTATGACTTATCAACTTAACACCTGGATAATTATTAAAAAAAATTATGCCTCTCTTATTCTTAAATATAAGTATTAAAGAACTCTTTCTTCATTCATCTAACATCTTTTGTCTTTAAAATTATATTAAAAACCTTAGTTGGCCACCTAATCCCTACTTCACCCATACAACTCCACATTTCAATAAGAATATTATCTAGTCCAATAGTTTTCTCATATTTCAATTTCTTAATAGCTTCTTCTACATTCAAACTGCTAATTCTTCTGAAATAACTATAATTTGTATCCTTTGTGGTACTACCCAAATTTTGCATGTAAGAGTTTTCTATGATAGATTTATTGAAAAATTTACTAAAACACCTACATATCTTTTATTTCATTTTTTTATTAGAACTCTACCGTCCTCATCTTTAAAACATTTGACTTAAATATGTAGATTTTCTTTCTCAAGCCTTAGTTAATTTATATATTTTATTTTCTCCTTTTTTATGTTTAAATTATCATATAATTCCTTATAGGCTTATTTTTTAACATCACCGATAATTTTCTTAGCATTCCTTCTTGCTAGTTTATACTTCTCTAAAATTTTCTCATTTCTACATTTACGATAGATTTTGTAGCATTCTTTCTTTTCTTTTATCATCTTTTGTAAGTCTTCATTCTACCACCAACTTTTTTTACTTGGTAGAGTTATCCTACAAGACTATCCTAAAATTTTCATAGCAATATTTTTAATATAAGTAGTTATTTCATTCCAAAGTTAATTTACTTCTCCATCTACTTTCCATATTCTTCTTTTAACAATTTATTTCTAAATATCATTTTCTTTTCTTTTTTAGATTCCACCACCTAATTCTTGGGTTCTCATGTACTTTAGTTTTTTTTTTCCTTCCAGATCTTGATAAAGAAACTTTGTAAAAAAAATAATATGCTTAATGAAAAATCATAAAAGAAATTATAATATTTTAATGCATGTAAAATTTAAAAATCATATTACAAATAATTAAATTATACCAAAAATCACATAAAGATTAATATATGAGTTTAGTGAGGTTGAGAGAGTTTTCCATCCAATGAAGATCCAATTTTGAAAAAAGGCTAGGCATGAAATACCTATCCTGGTTGAGGCATCTAGACAATTACACATCGAATGATATATAATATTGCTTTTAGTTATGGAACAAGCATAAGTTCTTATTTTTTGTTAATCATAAGTTAATATTCCTATTTTTGTTTTGTTACAAAAATAAGCATATATTTGTTTACGTTCAAATGTTTATGTTTGTTATAATGAGTTCATATTTCTAACAAATTTGGTTTTGTATCATTTTAATCTCTTGTTGGTTTTTTACAAGTTGTTAATGTGAAATTTAAAATTTTTGAATATCATGTTATTTATTGTTTAAATATTAACTACTATTTATTATAAATGTTCATTGCAGATAAACCTGGATATAATGGTATGATTGCTCCATTGTGATGTTGAAGGTAAGGAGTCTGAATCCTAAGATGCAACCTTTTGATTTATTAATGAAATGTTGTGTACAACCGATTCCTCTCCAAGGAAAATCAACAAATGATACTAAACACTTGCAAAACTCTTTTACGCAAGTGGAGAGAAGGAACCCATACAACTACAGCCTAAAAAGCTTATCGTCTTGATCTAACATTGGGACAACTGCTAAGCCTAATTCTTACAAGAAATCCTCATCCTATTTGATAGGTGAAAGTCTGGTGCGCTGAATTTGCCCTTTTATATAATAACTATCCATTGATGTGATCTTGAATTAAACTAGGTATATTAATGCATAATATAATTCATTAATATGTTTTTTATTACACATTTGTGCCATAACACCCTCGTTTCTAATACAGGGGAAACTAACTAAATTAAATCATCTTGAGCAAGCATATGCAACAAAAAATCCAGTGCTTTTAACTTTTAAGCAAAGATGTCGAATAAGATGAAACACCAAATTAAATATCTCATTACCTCCTCGAAGCTTCCATCATCAAACTCAGCATTAAACAAACTAACCATCTCCTCATCAAGCATATTTTCCAAATCGTCAATGTACAACACACCTAAAAGATCAAAAAAAGGAAGAAGCCCCGCAAATTGAGTTGCTGGAAGCCAGAGAAAATGACAAGATTGGAAAACCACAAGAGAACAACTATAGGATCCATAGTTACCTTTTGTTTGAGAAAAAAATGAAATGATCCTCAGCCTTCTGCTTGGAATCCCTCCCACCCCACTCATTTTGGACTGCCATTTGGAGTGCCGTCCACCGAGACAACACGTAGGGGATCCCTTCCATGAAGAGCTGGTGCCATTCCGCTGATACAGATTGTGGCTGTGGAGTGTTTCCTCCGTCATTCATGGTCTAAATAGGCACACTATGCCCACCCCCAGGTCAAAGACCTGCAAATGTGAAGCATTACATCCCAAAATTAACTGGAAGTTGACAATAACTGCCAAATTATAAATGACGAAACTTCGACGTTACCCGCCTATTCATAAATGACAGGCCGATTCCCTCTTCTACCGACGCAACCCTCCGCGAAAACGAAACGCGTCGGCTCATGAAAAGATACGTTCGATCGCTATATGTGTTTTTCTTTAACTTTATATTTTTTGGAACGTATTCACGAACGTGACTTACATTTTAAATAATTATAGCACGTATATATGTTTCGTAGCTTTAATATATTAAGATGATTATCCTTTAAGTTTGAGCCATAAAGAAAATATTGCCGTCAGTCAACACACACATGCAAAATATGGTGACTTAAAACTGTTTATGTAACTTACGTCAACTGTATCTTCCGTGAGCTTCACACCAGCACATTGGAATTTGGAAACAGACTCGTTGGTTTTACCGCATACTTGTGTAGGGGTCTCTACCGTGTACACCAGTTCAGCAAGTTTGAGATGTTCATCATTTGCCGACCAGAGGATATATAGTGATACACCATCACGAGGAGGTTATTGGCATTGAGGAGGACCCGTTCAAGCCCCTTGGTCTTCATTTCAAGTATATGAATTAAAGCTTCAATGTCATGCTTACTTGTTTTTTCAGACTACAGATAGAGATAACCACATTGATCGGGTGCAGGACCATAGATGTGGCTTCTGGGGATTTGGGAGCTCCTGCATATCGCAAGTTTGATATTGAGGCATGGATGCCTGGTCTTGGACGCTATAGGGAGGTAGGAGAAAAAGATTATAATTAAATACCCTTACATTAATTATCTGTATTTTAGGTCCAAGCTCTTCCTAAGCTACTAGAGCCTTGCTCTTTTAGATGCTTCGTAGATCTTCAGCTTTGATTCCTCGGACTTTTAAGCTCTCCAAGTAAATCTCGTGTGGTGTGGTGGAATTTCTGGACTCTCTAAACTCTAAAAGAATATATGGGAATTGTTGAAGGCATATTTTGAAAAGGATGTTCTGTAGTGCAACTCAGGACCTCTTATTTATCGTCTTCGAATTGGAGGTGTACGTTCATCCACTATTGACATTTTTCCATGATCCTACGTTCTTTTAAATTTTGAATTAACCACATTCCACGTTCTACATGATTTCCACAATCTCCTGTTCTAGATTTGTCGAGAATCATAGTGTTTTTGTCTAAGTCACCGTTTTAGTCCAATAGTTATACACTTGTAACACCTGTAAAAACTCAAAACACTTATCTTCTGATAACTCTTCAAGTTTTTTTCACCTGCAAAGTACGTGACCTATACTAACTTAACGTATAATGTTAGTCACTTGTAAAACTCGAACGGTTATTACTATCCATATGTAAAACTCGAGTAGTTATCCTAACTTTTCTATTTCTTTAAAAGCGCATATGGAATGCATGTAAAGAACTTAAGTCATTTAAAACACATGTGAGAAAAGAAAAACGATAACTATACGAGTTTTTAAAGATAACTCTTTGACTTTTTCAAACCGTTAATTGATAACTATATGACTTTTCAAAACATGTTAACAAATAACAATACAACTTTTCACATATCCATTTACAGATATACTCCAGAATTATAATTCACACAATTAATCTCTCTGTCTTCTAACAATATCTAATAGAGTTTCTGAAATTCTTTGAGCTATTTTTGCACCAACTTTTGTTAGTTCATTATTTACAGGTTTAATTTTGATGATGAAAAACCGAGTGCTTAATATTAGGTCAAATGTTTTAAGCACTTACTCTATTTTAATTGAATTTGCCTAACTGTTTTTTATTCAGTAAACCTTCGAAAATAGGTTTCGAAAGGTTTCAACTCTTATTAGGTATAGTTTCGGAGAGTTTCACTGAAAGTCACCGAAAATCTAGGTTAGTTGGATAGTTTCACTTGCACACTATGTTTTCGGAGAGTTTCATTTGAAAGTATCCAAAAATATTTTAACTGTCAGTGAGTTTCAGATTTATTCGTTCAGAGTGTTTTGATTTTTGAAAGTATCTAAAATGTGGTCTGTTTTGGAAGGTTTCATTTTAAGTACCGAACAATTTCATTTTAAATGCCTTATAGTGTATTTCATTTACCTTTTTCCAGAAGGACACGTGTCTTGATTTGAAACTATCTGAAATACTTTTAAGCATCGGAAGGTTTCATGCTAAAAGTATTTGAAATACCATTGGAATTGTCGGATATTTTTATTCTCAATTAAATGTTTTATGCTACTGTTTATAGGACACGTGTTATGTTTTCACCACATAATTTAAGTTTGTCCTTCGAAAGATTTCATTTTTGAAACTATCCGAAATGCTTTTAAGCATCGAAGGGTTTCAACTGAAAGGTTCCAATTTTACTGAAAGAATCTAATGATCTATAACTTAAAATTTCAACTACTATTTTATGAAATCTCACTATTTTGGCAAGATATTATTCTGATTGTAGATTTGATTTGAAGATTACAAATTACAAGCAATTTGACAGATTTAGAGTGCTTTCCAGCTTAAGGAATTTGGAGAAGAATGAAAAATTGAATTATAGAATACAGAAAAAAGATACACAGAGAAAAAACACAAGGAGAGAAAGCTTACATTCTGCAACCATTGAAGAACAAAAGAGATTTTTCTGCAATAATCATTGAAGATCAAGTCATGCATATCCATCCGAAATACTCTTGAGGATTCAGTCATCAACATTTCAAACATGGAGTTTCTCTGTAGTGTGTTTTTAATCAATTTGAGTCGTGGACTCCTGTGTTGAATCTGTTTCCGTGCGACACCGACGCTCCTTCCGCGCGACAGGCGATTGAGAACACTCGCGACATCGCCGCTCGCGGCCTCGAAGCTCATTCGTTGCTCGCGGCCTCGACGCTCATTCACCGCTCCTTCTGCGCAACACCGACGCTCCTTCCGCACGACAGGCGAAATCGAGGAGAACACCTGCGACATCGCCGCTCGCGGCCTCGACGCTCATTCAACGCTCATTCGCCGCTCATCTCGACGCATCGCGACTCGACAACCGCAGACGGTGATTTCCCCCTATACGCTATATACCAATCCTACTGATTTGCACGTATACACTGAGCTCCGATCTATTATTGGGTTTCCTGAGCATTGTGCATTGATGAATGTTTTCCTTATCTGATCGGATTGATGGATTGTTTACATGAGTGAGGTTTGAGATCGAGAATTGGGTTCTTGGTAATCAAACGACATAGACTACACGGATGTGCTGGGATCATACTAAGGGATCTGGGTAGAGGTTTGTGTGAATGGAGCTTAAGGCAATTGGAAGAAAGTTGCAGACCTTTCACCCCCCTTCTATGTCACGAATGGGAGTCTGCATCAATAAAGGTGTGGAAAGTCAGAATCGTTGAAGTTGCAATAAGTGGTTCTCCTCGATCTTGTAATATTGCTAATGCTTGTGATCTTGACTTGTTGAGGTCACCATTTTTTAACAGGATTCTCATCTTGTGCGGGAAACAAATTTTTACTTGACTCATTAAAGTGGTCATTTTGAAACAAATTACCAACAACCATATATGCAACAATACACATATCTTCATTTAGATTATTTATACTATTTATTCTAAGTCTATAGAGGATCTGGTGATATTTATTCTATGAGTGTTTAAGCCTAGTTTGTGTCTCGCTTATCTATCCTTTGTAACTGTCGATCATCTATTCCGACAGTTACAGCAAGGAGGAGAAAAAGGGATGACTGTCTCTCCCCTCCTCCTTGAAGATTATGCACTTTTTCATATACTTAGAAGTTCAAGTTCCACTCCCACTATTTGTGTGAAGGCTCAATTTTGTAAATTTTTCTCTCTTGTTATTCATTAAAATGTTTTTTATTTAACATAGTACAGGAAATATGACCTCCGAGAGAAGGAAATACATGAACTGGAGCACAAAACAATATGAAATTTTTTTAGGTATATTAGCAGCAGAAATCAAAGAAGGAAATGCAAAACAACAAGATGGTAAGCTTAGAGCGGAGACATGGGTAAAGGTGATTGCTGAATATAATGCTCAAACAAATGCCAATATTGAGAAGAAAAATGTGGAAAGTAGAATGAAAACTTGGAGGACCATCTATAAAAATTATACAAAGATTGCAAAGCAAAGTGGATGGGGGTGGGATTATATTTGTGGTCATACTGATATATCGAAGGAAATATGGGATGAATTTGTTTAGGTACATAAGTATTTTATTTTCTTACGTAGAATACATTTTCACTAAAGCTTATTACTAATAGTGGACTTTTTTAAATGTTTTATTTGCAGCAACATCCAGAATGTAAATCATGTGCAGGAAAGCCATGTCCTATATATGATGACTTATATATAGTGTTTGATGGCAATATGGCTACTGGAGTGAATAGTCAAATTCCTCAAGATGTACAAGAAACACAAGAGAAGGGAACTGCAGAACCTGAAGACCCCATTCCTGTTTTTAGTACTCAACTGCCTCCATCAAATCTTGAATTTGAAGAAGGCACTAGAAGCCCTAGCCCTTGTAATGTGGAGCGGACATTTAGAAAGGCATGAAAAAGAGCTCGACCTCATGCAGAATCTTCTCAATCTATTGCACAGTCAATGAATGAAATAAGTGGGTTTGTGAAAAAGTTTGTGCAACAAGATGAACCATCTCATAATAAGTCTGAATTAAGAAGAGAAATAGAAGAATGCATCCCCTACTTGATGAAAATGGAAGGTCTTACTAAGGGAGAAAAACTCGCAGTGGTTAAGTTGTTAGAAATTGAGATGAAAAGAGCTATTTTCCTATCACTAGAGACTGATGAAGATCGGATTGAATGGTTGCGCTACAATTTGAAGGACTAGTCACTTGGTTGTGTTATGTTTTTATATTAGTTGTCTTTAGAAGTTGTGAACATGTCTTTATATTATGTTTTCCCCAAATTTGAAAGTCATGTCTTATTTCCGAAATGCTTATTTCATTTATGAATGTTTCTATTGGTGAATGGTAATAGTTGAAAAGTGTGTCGTGGTTGAATTGTTTAACAAATTATTACACGTTATGTTGATATTTGAGTGTTGATATTTGAGTATTGAACTGTTTAGTAGGTTAAGTTTATGAAACACAATATTTAACTATTAAAATGTCATCTACTTGTACAGGTCATTTTACATATGGCAAACAATGTAGCACGAGATGAAAGGAGACGAAGAAGACGACGTAGGTTGCTATTGTCCATTTTGCAAACATGTGGATTAGTAGGACAATATATTACAGATGTTACTCCAAATGCAACATAACGTATCTATAGTAGAGAAGGACAACGATATATCATGAGATTGCTAGACTTATCACTACCTCACCAAGCATATCATTGTCGAAAAATATATCGATTGAGTCAACATGTTTTTCGGGAGTTTTGTGAATTACTTAGAAGACAAATGGTAGTAGAAGATAGTCGAGGTGTTACTATTGAGGAGAAACTAGCGATTTTTCTTGTCACAGTTGGACAAAACCAAAGATATGGAGTTACCACTGAGCGTTTTCATCGTTTCGCTTGGACAATTAGTACATATTTCAATGAGATTGTAAATGCTATCTATAGAATACAAGATTTACTTATAGTGAAACTTTCATCATCAACACATAGTAGAATTCGGAATGATGTGAATGTCTTCCCATATTTTAAAGTAAGATGTGAATTTCATTTTATTCAAAGTTTAAAAAGTTGACATTGTATTACTAACATTCTATTTGATTTTTCAATGTAGGATTGCATTGATGCTATTGATGGTACACATGTAAATGCAATAATTTATAGAGAAGAAAATGCAAGATATAGGAATAGGAAGGGAGCATTAACACAAAATGTTTTAGCAGCTTGTAACTTTGATATGGAAATTACATATGTACTTGCAGGATGGGAAGGATCAATTGCAGATACAAGGATCTTACAAGATGCTATTTCTCGACCTCATGGGCTTCAAGTCCCACCTGATATGAGTATAATTGTGTACAGATTTAATAATTTTAGATATTAGTTTATTGAAATTACTTAATAGTATAGTACATTGTGCAGGTACGTTTTATTTGGTAGACGTAGGCTTTCCAAATCGTCCTGAATTTATTTCTCCATTTCGTGGTGTGCGATATCATTTATCAGAATATGATCAGAATCATGCTCCAAATAATGCAATAGAGAATTTTAATTACAAACACTCTCAATTAAGGAATGTAATTGAACGTACGTTTGGAGTGATCAAACATCGATTTGCTATTTTACGAGGTTATATGCCATATCCATTCCAAACACAAGTTAAAATTATATTAACATGTTTTCTTGTACACAATTTCATTAGAAGAGCAGATCGAGAAGACTTACTTCAAGATCTAGCAGAGGAATTAGTCGAAATAAATGTTGATACGTCTAAGGAAATTGTTGATAATGTTGTTGAAGAAAGTATAAGTTCTAGTAATATGAGTGCAGAACAAAGAAAAAGAATAGCTAATAGAAAACGAGATCATATTATGTATTTCATGTGGGAAATGAATTGAAATGTTGTTTGTTGAACATGATGTAATGAATTATGTTTGTGATGAAAAATTTATAGTTGGATAAAATAATTATGTACTATATTATATTATACTATATTACTTAGTATAATTAATATATATTCTATTATTTAAAATATTACTTTAAAGTTGTACTATTATTTACTCCATCCAATCCTTATTACTAAAAATTATTTGAAGTATGTAAAATCTCCAAAAAATTTCATGCCATTTCATTTCCTATTTTGCACAAACATGTTAAACTTTCTTATCATTTCTTGTTTTTTCTTAACCTGCACAAACACGTAAACTTTCTTATCATCTCCTATCATTTCTCAACTTTTCCAATTCCCAATATTTCCAGTAATTCCTGTCATTTACTTTCTCGATGGGAATCGTGCACAAACACCCAAAAATATGTTCTTTAGTTACTGCATTTGCTTATTGTTAAATTGAACTATCTTAATTAGGGTTACTTAGTGCCAACTGCTTTCGAAATTTTTAAAAGTAATTAAAACTTGCTAGGATACTATTCACCCCCCTTTAGTGTACCATTCGATCCCAACAACTTTGTTAACTCTATCAACTATCTCTAGATCCAAATTTGTAAATCGTTGTTGTGGTTGTTGCCCTTGGTCTGATTACTACTGCTACTACTATGCTTGCTGTTGTTGTTCCTATGGCTATGCTTGCTACTGTACATGCTATTGTAAATCATTTTCCTGATATTTATGTAGTTCTTTAATAGAAAATGATCGTGACTTAATCTTTTTCTGTGGCTAGGGTGATAGATCAACTTGACTTTTGCCATAATTTTTAATATAGCATCACCATAAAATAATTTGCTTGGTAAGTTTGTCAAGTGATGTACAAAAATATTACACCAATTTACCTGTATTTTGTTGATTATAGCATAGGTAGCGTATAAACAACATCTACCCACTTTTGCTTCATGATCAAATTTTTGAAAAATTATAGATGCATTTACACCTACTACCAAGCACTCACTCCTATAAGAACTTTGGAGCTAAGTGTATTTGGGTGGGAGTAGAATCTCAATGGACTTGGAGAAGTTCTCATGCAGTACCTATGGGCAACCCTCCTGCAAGCTTTCGCCTCCTTAGATACTCCTGGTGCATACCAAGTCGTTTGAGTGTTCATTGAGACTCACATGTTATCACTGTGTTCACCAGGTTGTTTGAGTGTTTGAGGATCAAAAAAAAAAAGAAAGATCTCTATAAAAATAATTTTTTTTTTGAAAATTTACAGCATGTAAAATCTTTGCTATAAATCTTTCTCAGCCATTCAAGTCATTTAACATCCTTAACTCACTATGTAAACTTGGATCACGAGCAAGCTATTGTACATCCCATCCTAACTGATAAACTTGCCTTCTTTCAGATAATTTAACCTCTTCATTTCTAAGTCCCAATACTAGAAAAATTAATTCTATGGTTAATGGGATGTCATCTTCCTGTATCTTGGTTGTTGGCATGTCATTTATCACTATAAGGTTTGCATAAAAAGCAAATACAATTTCTAACATTATACAATACTAGGTAGACTAGGAATTTGCAATAAACCTTGGAATTCAAACATATTCCCAATTTCACCCATGTCATGGAATTTCACAGGTCTGGAATATAAAATATTGAACTTAGAGTAATTCTGAAATTTTCAATTCAGGAAATATCTCTAAACCATAGTAATGTTGGGTCATTAATATCTTGGTTCGAATATGGAATTTTCCTGATGTCAGTAGTCCCTAGATTTTCATTTTCAACAGTATCCATAAGATCATCAAAACTTTCAACATTTTCAATAGATGTACCAATATTAGCAGCATTATCAGAAATGTCATCATGAATTTCAACAGAATTAAAATTTTCAGCATAAAACTCAACAATCTCAACAATATTAACTTGTTCATTAGTAAATAAAAACTGATTACAGTACTTATAGAGTTATGTTCATGTAATTCTTCTTCAAATATCATTACTAGATATTGCAGATTTGAAGGTAGCAACTACCCTGGGATATATTCAATCTATTCAATTTGATCTTCCATCGAGACATCAGTAAGATAGTATTCAACTTGATAAACATATTGTTGCCTTTCATAGATATAAACTAGATAAAAATAAATAACCTGTAGCTACTTTAACCAATAATTAACAAAAACTTGTAAACAACAAAAAAAACTGAGTTAAGTCCTGTTGGGATTTATAAGGAATGATAACTGTGCATTCCTCATATAAATCTATGTGTTCAAAATTCAGTGACTCAGTTTCTTCATCAACAAACATATCATCAGTGTAAAATTCATTATCAAGGTTTGTTCCATAGTGATCTTCATTATGAAAAACATTTTCTTCATTTTCAAAAGCAATTTGTTGATTTTCAAAAACATTTTCATTTGTTCCCAAAATATTTGCATAGGCTGTAGTACTTGGAAAATTCTCCATCATAGTAAATGAAATATTGTAGGTGAGAGCAACACAATACCTTAATGTATACTCTTTTAGCCCTAAGTGTGTGAAATCTATTAGTATGCCTTCTGGAATTTGCTCTCTTGCTATTGCTATGAAACATAATTTGCTATTTCTGAGTGATTCTTCTCTCGATCTCAGAATTTTCAACTCTCCTACAATTAGCCCAATATTTTCAATCTTTCTTCTTTTCAGTTGTATGTCTGCAATTTTTCTATAACAAGCTTTGGTGTTTCCTTAATTTCTCTTGTGAGTGGTACCTATGCTATAGATTGTCCAACTCCATCCTTCCTTTCTTGTAACTGTTTAGCATACAAATGTAACATTTCTACTTCTATCATTTTTAATTGAAACATTCTTTCTCCTTCACTTCTAAAACCATACTTCCATAAATCAGTTCTTGTATTATCAATGGCATTTTTAACTTCCAGTAAAATAGACTCAGAGAATGTGTACCTTGAATACAAATCTAATAACTCTACATTTGCTTTGTCTATCAATTTTGTCCACTTCTTACCAAAGCTTTTAACTGGTTGCATTCCCATTTGCTGTGAACCTATACCTAAGCTGCTAGCAACATACAAGTTTGGTTAGAAGTTTCTTGCCCAAGTTGCAAACATGATAGCTTAGTTTGCTTTGTTCGAAAATTTGTATCTACAATATTTCTTATAAATTTCCAGCAAAAGTTTCATTCATCTTGTATAGCTTTTTGTATATTTTCTAATGCATGAATTGGAAATGTGTACCGTGCATGGTAGTCGTGAATCTGTCTTTCTATGTCTTGTAGTTCTAACTCTATCTTCTGAGCTTTTGTAAGTCTACCACTTCCACGTCCTCTACCTCTTCCAGACATTTTGCAAGCTTATAGAACTTAGAAATCGAAAGCTACATCTTTCTTAGGAGTTGGATCTATAAATTTTTTTGTTGAATTACATTCCTTAATTTCTATTTTATCGGTAATTCCTTCTTATTTTTCACATTTACTTTCTTTTGTCTTGATGCTTTTTAATTTATGCATGTTTTGAAGATTTGAATTTTCAATTATAGTCTCTTGTTGATTTTTAATATATTGTGCTTTCATTGTAAATTCATCAAGTGAATTAAGCTTTCTTTCTAGATTATCTAGTCTCATTTTGTCTATTCTCTAGTCAAATTTTTTCAAATTTTACTTAGTTTCATAAATATAATCTATCTTGGGTTTAGAATGATTTTCATTATAGTTTAATTAGTTGACTTCTTGATTATAATTCATGTAAATTTCTAGTCTAGTAAGTTGTTGATCTAATCTAATTAAGCTTTGTTCAAGGTAGTCAAATTTTTTCCCTCTAACACACCTATCCTCATTTTCCCATTCTCTCAACACATTTCTAGTCATGAAATGGCAATTGGCTGGATGAACTATAGGCATGTTATAATCATTTCTATTATTTTGGATATAATTCATTTGTTGCTCTTATCTAGACACTTGTAAACATTTGAATTTCAAATAGTCAACTGTGTCATGACCTTTTAAATTGCAGAATTCACACATGCTAACTTTAGGTCTAATAAATCGATGAGCATACACATATGCCATACTCCAAATGATAAATTCACACAATGCCAATGTTTGGTAGCACCAATTTCAACTCCTAAGGAGTTGGAGCTGCTTAACTTTGGAAGACGTGTTGACTCTAACTCCAACTCTTAAGGAGCTTTCAGGAGTCGTTTGGTTGGGACTACTAATGCCTCAACTCTTATTTTTATTTTTTTTAACTAATGTTATATCTTTTGATGATTATACCCTCACTATTTGTACTTAAATAAATATGGTGTATCAAAACATCAAAATATTGTGTAAATAATTTTTTTGAGGTAGCTTGACCCAGCTTGAAATTTGACTTCAGTCTAAAAGTGTCAATTGGGTCGAGCCATTACGAGCCAGCCAGACCCAACTCGATTTTTTAATAGACAGTGATCATTATTTATAAGATTATGCTGATGTAGCATGTTTAGACTTCAAAGTTTACATTTTTTATATGATAATTTATGCATTTTATAGATTATAATTGCAATTATATGTGATTTAATGAAGAACGTATGATAATTGTGATTTTTATGATTTTATATATTTTAAATGATTAAATAATGCATAAATTGATATATGATAATTATTATATAAAATATGCTTCATGGAAAGATATCTTATATGATTTTATAGGAAGAATTGAAGACATTGCAAATTTCATTCTTAAAGTAGAGTTGAAGAAGGAAGAAAGACGAGAAGAATTAATTTAAAAGGTTATGTGAAAAGTAGTGTAGTTAAGATTAAGTGTATGAAAAACTAGATGGGTTATTGTTAATAAACTCGTATAGCTATGATTTATGCACGCGTTTCAAAAGTTATAAGTTTTCACATGTTTTTCATGTGCAGCTTTGAAAAACTAGAAGAGTTATGATAACTATTCGAGTTTTATATATAGATAATGGATAACTGTTTTAGTTTTATGTATAGTAATGGATAACTGTTTGAGTTCTGTAAAAGGGCCTAATGTTAATTTTTTATTTTAATTTAAAATCAAAAAATATATATAATAAATAATAATCTCATATAGTTATGATTTATGCACATGTGTTTTAAAAGCTATAAGTTTTCACGTGTTTTTCATATGCAGCTTTGAAAAACTAGAAGAGTTATGATAACTGTTCGAGTTTTATATATAGATAATGGATAACTGTTCGAGTTTTATGTATAGTAATGGATAACTGTTCGAGTTTAGTAAAAGGGGCCTAATGTTAATTTTTTATTTTAAAAAATCAAAAAAATAAATATAAAAAGTAATAAACTTCGGTTGGACCGAAGTTAAGATTTGGTCCAACCGAAAAAAAAATAAAGAAAATAAGACACTTCGGTTAGATCGTATCTCACCTTTGGTCAGATCGATATTTTTTATTTTTAGTATTTTTTCCTTCGGTTTGACCGAAGCTTAAATTCGGTTGGACTGATATTTTTTATTTTTTACATTTTTTATTTTATTCGTCGGTCTAACCGTATCTCAACTTTGGTCAGACCGAAGTTTTTTTTATTTTTTATTGTGTCATTGGTTTGACCGAATCTCACCTTCGGTCAGACCAATGTTTTTTATTTTTGGTATTTTTTCCTTTAGTTTGACCGAAGCTTAAATTCGATTGGACCGATATTTTTTATTTTTTACATTTTTTATTTTAAATTAAAATAAAAAAATTACAACGTTATTCAATAATCAATTCATCATTCAAACACATTAATAAATTTATAAATATATGAACATCAAATAGAAGTCTTCATTCATGAATCATTCAAAGTTAAAATAATTAAAGTTAAAACATTAAAGTCTTCCAATAGTAGAAATGTCTTGAAAACATTAAAGTTTTCTAATTTTTAGATGTTCATGCATGTAACTAAAAATCTTCATATTGTCCTCGTTCTCTTCCAATTCATGAAGGCCATTTCTAGCCATTGAACCTTCATTGAATCTGGTTCTACCTTTAGAAAGCTTTCTCGAGTGACTTGTTTCTCAAACTTCAACATGGCATACACTCATATTTCTATGCCTTCCATAAATCCAATCTCTTTAAGCTTCTTGATGCATTGAGGATAATCATACATTTGTTTACGTTCTTCGAATTTCAATATGATTGACTCTAATGAATCAATCCGATCATTTAAGCTTGCAACATGTTGACGTGTTCTACCTGTAGAAGATGTAGTGGATGTCGACGTTGGTGTACTTCCAACAATGGGTGTGTCGATGTCCACTTCCACATTCAAATCCTCTACAGGTATCTGCTCACTACTTTGGGATGGATTTACTTCAAAGCTTGGGATATAAACTGTAGGACCGTATGGCTACACAAGAGGGGGGGTGAATTGTGTTTCTCAATATTTTCAAATATAATTGAAACTTTAAAACTCAAAACAAGTCAAGACACTGTTTTCATAAAATCATTTTTATTCAAGGTTTCAATTACAATATACAATTCAATTCTCCTCAGAAATTGTAGATGCAATTATATCTCGATACCATGTATCATCTAAACAATTTCATAACTACAAATAGAGAAAACTAATTTGTGGAATTTAAAACATTTCTCCCTGTTTGAGATCTTTCTTCTTCAACAATTCTTCAGTGACGAATATCTTGTCTTTTTATGCTTCACTGAACTTTCTTCCACCTGAGAGATTTTCCCTGAAGAGGTGTTTTTGATCTCTGAAAAGATTTTTCTTTTGGTGTGCAGGGATAGTTTGATCAGCAAGAATTCTATGCCTTTTTTACTGTATCTTCATTTCATGCATATCCTCCACGTTTAATCACTACTAGTTTTCCACTTCTTCACGTCTTTTCTTTTTCTTTCATCGAAATACACACGTTCTGACCCACGTTTACATTTCGAATTTTCTTTAATCATCAATCCTGGATCTCTGAAAAATTTCCTGCAAAATAAACTTTCTCGTCCAAAATTTTTCATCAAGTATAATAAGAAGTCATTACTTTAATGTTAACTAAACGAGTAACACAAGTATATATATAACTTAACGTTTTCAAATTAACGAGTTTCTCATGTGCCAATTCACGTGACAAGTACTGTAGCTAACTCAACGAACTAACTCCGTTGTGTTAAGGATAACTCAACGAACTATCTCCGTTGTGTTACAATAACTTAACGAACCAGTAATATACAAATGTTTTTATAATAAGAATTTTACCATGTGCAAAAAATAACAACTTAAGTTTATAACGCTAACCTAATGTGTTGCCTTAGTGTTCAATATAGCAACTCAATGCGTTTAGTTATGTTAACTTAATGAGTTAAACATGTACACTTCACATGATACAATATAACATTCGTAACTTATAGTTTCACCACGTGTATAACACTAACTTAACGAGTTGTCTAAACTTTTACTCACTAACTTAATGAGTTTTCACGTGACATATTTTAACCTTTAAGCCTCTAACTTAACGAGTTCTCACGTGATCTCTATATGACTAAAACTCTAACTTAACGAGTTTTCCAAACGTGCACTATACATGATACAGAGAATATAACTTTAAAACATATCATGCTTTTCAATAAAAACACACGTTAACTTAACGTTTAGTTAAATGAGAAATTAATGCAATGAAATGACTAGTTATTAACTTAGTATAATTTCAGATCCAATACAGACAAGTATTTATATCAGTAAGCTTTTTCTGTATTAATTAATGATTTTAATTTCCTTTCACAAGCAATAGTAATTGAGCAAATATGATTAATTTCATTCAGCACACATCATCAAAACAAAATACTCAACATAAACAGACTCACCTACTACAATAGTGCCATCAAAAAGTTTCTCCAACTTGCCAACAAATTTTATGCCTCGATAACGAAATTTCTCACAATTTGGTTTGATCTATATGTATCAAACAAAATTATCAAATAAGTTGGTGAATAATGAAATGAAATAAAATTATCAAACAAAATTATTACAAAACAATTACATACCTTTTGAAAATTTTCCCACCATGTGTCATCCACACCTTCCCAAGTCTTGGTTGTAGAACTCCATCTGATACTTGTTTGGGAGCCAATTGTTTTCCACAATTGCCAATCCTTCCTCAATTTTTCCAATTTATTCTTTAAGTGATCTCTTTTTTGCCTTGTTCCTGTCCTCTCCAACAATTTTTGTTCGCATAAGTCATATCTTTTTGCATCCAAGTGTGTGCCATGTTTGTGTCCCAAGTCAGTAAGCTCTATGCAAATATCTTGGAATGTAGAAACTAGATCATCTTCCCATGCTACTCTAGGAGTGCTTGTCTTTGGGACACGTTTTGATGCTTGCTCTCCCCTTAAGAGATTCACGTACATTCTTTTAGCAAACATTAGAGAAGTCCAACAATAACAAATAACATTCAAACACTAGAAATATTTAAGCAATAGAAATGACATTCAATAATGGAATAATAACAATACAGACCAATTTATATTACAAATCATATTTGAACAATAAAGATAACATTTAAACAATAGAAATAACAAAACAATGGAATAAAATGTTTGAAATTTGAGTTATCAAACAAATCATTCATTTTGCATTACTAGATCCCTAATGTTGTCACACATAGTACCCATGTCCAACTCGTCTAACATAATAGGAACTTCATAGTTGGTACTTGTTAACATTTCTTGATCATGAACTTCAATAGGTTCTTCGTCTTGATTGATCGATAATGCTTCTTGATCCATTACAGACTTCTGATCAATTATGAAGTTGTGTAAGACCATGCAAGCGACTACTAACTTTACTTGAGTAGTGTATGGAAATGGTGGCATATGATTCAAAATGTGCCACCTCCTCTTCAATACTCCAAATGCACGCTCAACAACATTCCTCAAAGAAGAATGTAAATAATTGAAATGCTCCTGTACACTGTGTGGTTGTGAGGATTGGAATTCTGGTAAGTGATATCTAATGGTCCTATATCGTGCAAGAAAACTAACTGCATTTGGATAGTCAGAGTCAACCAAGTAGTACTTACCTATAAATTTGACAACAATATTAGTTCAAAAATATATTCAAGGTAGACTATACAATGTTCTTAATAAATTGAAAATATAGTACCTGCAGGTGGATTAGGAAATTTGTGACATGGATCAGACATTGCATGCTTAAGTACTTGACAATCATGTGCAATGCCCACCCACCTGGCTGATGCAAAAATGAATCACATGTTGAAGTCACATACGCCCAATACATTTTGAGTTGTTTGCTTGCCATGTCTACCACATCTAAATGAGATTTGTTTGTTTTTCCTATCAACACAATGAACATGTGTACCATCAAGTGCTCCTATTGCATCTTCGAAATATGGAATAAATCTAGGGTTGTCCTTAAGAAATTGTGGTGTTTCATTGAAAGATTCCTTAGGCTGAATAACCTTAGGTGCCCACAAAGTAACGCATCTAAAACTTTATGAACATATTTACTAATTGTTTCACTAGAATGTTGTTGGTAGTTCTATAGTACTCTATTTTTATGTCCATGCCCAACTGTTTGCAAAAAAATCTTCACTTGCTCCTCAACAATAGCCCACCTCTCATTCTCCAAAAGGTTTTTCCCCCTCAATATTTGACACAAAGTGATAAAAGTGGATGGGATCATATGACACATGTCAAAACAAACCCTCCAATGTCATAACATGTTGTAAGTAACATCTTTTCCAGAATAAGGAATGCTATGCATTCGTTGCCTTTTGGTTGAATTATAAGTTTACAACAATTGTATTATGCATGCGTAAAGCAACAATAGAAGTAACTCAAAAATTTCCTCAACTTCAATATCCATTAAATCACCAGTTTCTAAAAATTCCTCCATGGTACTGAACAAATGCACAAATAGGATAGTGTAAGTTTGAATATAATTGCATGAAACAAACAAAAAATATGAAAAAAATTAAAAATTGGTAATAATTTAATTAAATTTAAAAATTTTAAAAATTATTTTACAAGAAATCTTTTAATAGCTAAAAATTTAATTTAAGAGGTTAAAAAAATTATTTATTTTTGATAATGGTAGTAATCTTTTTTTTTTCTAATTTACAGGAAATAAAAATTATGATTTTGACACAAGTTATGAGCTTCTTAACTTCCGAAAGTTCGATGAAATGCAGGGATGGAAATTATACATCCTTTCTTTCTTAATTACCGGCTTTAAATTTCAAAGCTCAGTTGAAGAAGTTTCCTACTGCAATTTCCGACAAATTTCAGTGAAAGTTGACAGGAGAAAATGTCCCCTACACAGAAATCTTTATTTAGTTTCTAAATTTTTGAAATATCAAAAACGAATGGCACAAATCTCTCTTTGACGTCAAACTAAAAAACAAATTAAATCAAATCGTAACTTAGATATAATAGGAAAATATCTAAGTTTAAACAATCAAATCAAGTCCCAGCTTGGATAAAAAAACAAATATCTAAGTTTAAAATTAAGTTGACCCTATAACTTGGATACTAAAGAAAATGCAAATATCTAAGTTTCTAATTAAGCAAACCCCGTAGCTTAGACACAAAATATGATCATTTAAAGCCCAAATTACATATTTCTTTGCACATTTGAGTGTATCGAGCATGACGTAAATGAGGCAGCCTTTTCAAAAAGAAGGTGTAAGGTGAAGTCTTGACAGGTCCCTCAAATAACAAATGAAACTCAATACAAAATCAACATTTGCCACGTTGAGCAAAAAACCCACGGAAACAGGGTAGCATCCCAATCTCAGATGATGAGCATGGTTCTATTATTCCTATAAGAGTACAGGACTTGCTCAATGCGACTGATTACAACCACATTAATCTGGCAGAATGTAACTGTCGTACTTGTTTAATTCATACGGTTCATTGTTACGTCCGTTGTTTGAACTCCACGATGAAATATCACTGGACACAGTTGTTGTTTGGTAATGAACTGTAAGATCGAATGGCTATAATTATCTGAAAGTTTTCTGAAGAAAAGAAAAGATATAATCTTACCCCCATTCTATTATGTCATCCACCAAAGCGCAAGCTCCAACCAAGAAATTATATAACTTGAATATATATATATCTATGGAAATGGAACTATTTATTATTTTTATGAAGGTGATGGCAAAGACAAATTTTGTACATGAGGTCGTATAAGAAGTCTGTCATCGTGTCTTTAATCGTAAGTTAGAAATTTTTAATTGAAAAATCAAAGTTCGAAAATCTTGACTTTGTGAAAGTTAAGTGGAATCGATTATATAAATGTTTTTATTTCTTGTATTTTTATTTATTATCAAATATTTGATTTAATTACGTGAACGTAAATCTATTCTAACTTCCGAAAGTTCGATGAAATGCAGGGAGGGAAATTATACATCCTTTCTTTCTTAATTACCGGCTTTAAAATTCAAAACTCAGTTGAAGAAGTTTCCTACTGCAATTTCCGACAAATTTCAGTAGAAGTTTACAGGAGAGAAGCGGTCGCGTGAAATACACGACAGTAGTTTTTTTTTTTTGATATTAGTGGAAAATTCACTCACAAGTATAAAATTAAATATTTAAATCAAATGAATAACCTTTATATATATATATATATATATTACAAAAAGGAGTGAATTAAAAGGTTTGGAAGGAGAGAAGCGGTCGCGTGAAAGTTGAGAGGAGAAAAAGTCCCCTACAAAGAAATCTTTATTTAGTTTCTAAATTTTTGAAATATCACAAACGAATGGCACAAATCTCTCTTTGACGTCAAACCAAAAAGTAATTTCACTTGACTTAAAGACTTGAAAGTTTATAAATTAATATTGGTTGATACAGTGCACAAGGTCACCTTTTTTGACACAAGGTTGTCAGTGCTTCCACCGTCGAAAATAACATTGTAGGTCTTCCCTTGTACAGTGCACCTTGCGCGAAAGATGTTGTGTCGTTGGGTATGACTACTATCCATTTTTGGAGATAACAATACTCGATGTGTGACACAAGATAAGTGTTCGCCTTCATCCGCATATTGTTCTTCTCCCTCCTCGCTATTTAATGTCACTTCTTCTTGTTCTAACTCCTCCGGTCGATCGTCGTCGACAGCTCTAGTTGCAACATGTTCCGTACCCCTCCTTGGGCATTGGTTGGATCTATGGCCTGGCTGCTGGCAGCGATAACATTTGAGTGGCTCGGGTTTGGAATAAAGATTGGCAGGAGGAGGATTATTCAACACTCCGGCCTCCCGGTGATTCAGCTTTGGACTGTCGAGTGGCTTGGTGTTGGATCTGGTTGTACTTTCATTGGTTGTATTGGGATGTGACCGAAGGCCCCGTGCTAATTGTTTTCCAATCTTTTCAGCAAGGCTAATGGCGTCAACCAAAGTACAGGGATTTTGCAGGGAGATTCGGTCTTGTATAGTAAACTTTAAGCCTCCTACAAACCATGAGATCTGTTGAGGCTCCCAAGCGATAGAATTCTTGAGTGTATTCAGTTCACTGATCGCACTCCCTGTCGGCACTATTGATACTGTGTGAACAAGGTTTGTTCATAATCGGTCGGCAAGAATGGAGCACGCAGCAACCTCTTCATTTTGTCCCACGTACGCACAGGTTGTTTTTGTTGACGAGCTCGGTTCATCAATACTTGCTCCCACCATGCCGATGCTCCTCCTTTGAGGCGGGTAGGCTACCAACTTTACTTTGCGCTCTTCTGGAATCTCCATATAATCAACTTATAGGCGGGAGGTGCTCGCGCGGGCGGTCGGACTGGCGGACGCGCAGGCGGCGGGACTTGCGGACGCGGGGGCGGCGGGAGGTGCTCGCGTGGGCGGCCGGACTGGCGGTGCGCGCGGGCGGCCGGAGGTGCTCGCGCGGGCGGCGGGACTCGCTCTGATACCACTGTTGTGTTGCACGATTTTGGGGGCTCCGATGGAGGATTAACAACCTCCACCATCTCTTCCCCCAACTTCCTCCTTAAATTCCGGTAACCACCGAAATTTGAATTTGAAACTTGGTATTTTTAACCAATTCCAACAGGTACAAGAGCAAAACCTTGATACAACTAATGGTCTTTGCATCCTCTGAGATTTGTAACCATGTCTCTTTTCAAAAAGGACAAATACACACCATTACTAGAAAATTGTTACTAAACAATGCCAACAACCCTCATTATTATTCGATCAGCCTCCCATATGTATATGTCGAGTACGATGGATTAGAAAAAGATCAATAAAAATAACTACCCATACATAACAAGCATACTAGTTGAGATGAGCAACACTAGAGGTTGTCTTGCTAATATCACTTCACCATCCGCTTGATTGGTCGAATAATCCTCATGTGTAACACCTCACTGGTATCACTTAGAAATTGGAGATAAGGATACCTCCATGTCTTCTTAAAGAAAAGGATGCCGTAGAATGTCCAAAATCCAACGATAAAACCAAGAACTGCAGTCGTATAAAGCCATAACTTCTCTTCGTCGTCGTCGTCATCCTTGTTCTGATCACTCTTTGATTTTGGATTTTGCTCTTCTTCACAACTCTTAGATAACGGAAACCCACATAGATTGGGGTTGTTTATGTAAGATTTATTACTAAATGTCGAGAACTGGTTGCCTGTGGGAATACGACCTGAGAAGTTGTTAAATGACATGTTCAAGTGAGACAATGTTGTAATCTTCGTCATCTCTCGTGGAATTTGCCCAGAGAGTTTATTTCTTGATAGATCCAGTGCTTCCAACTTCAAGATTCTTCCAAGTGTCTTTGGGAGGTTACCTGTCAATTGATTTCCTGTCAAATTCAAATTCCGCAAGCCACGTAAATCACCAAATTCTTGGGGAATAACTCCTGACAAGTTATTATTGGAGAGGTCGATGCTTGTGACTAGTGAAAGTAACTTGCCAACATAAGCGTATGATCCTGCTTTCGTCTCTATTGTCACAGATTCTTTGTAATAAGCAGCAGTACGAGAGAAGATTGACTGTTTTGACTTGTTTAAAATCGTCATTGCCTTGAAATCTCCTATAGTATTTGGTATGGATCCTGATAAATTATTTTTTCCAAGATCCAAGACTTGAAGTGATTGCAGCCTTGACAATGATTGTGGAATATTCCCATAAAGTCTATTTGACGTCAAGCGTAGAATCTTTAGAAACTGCATGCTTTCTACTATCCAAGACGGTATTGATCCGGTGAACTTGTTTCCACCAAGATCAAGGACCCTCAAATTCCTACACTTACCCAAGGATGTTGGTAGATTTCCATGAAGTTGATTATTCTCCAAATGCAATGATTCCAACGTACAATTCTGATGTTCCAGTATCGTAGGAAATGTGCCGTTGAATTTGTTGCTTCCCAAGTGGAGAACTTCTTTCACTTTCATCATGCAATGAGGAATCTCTCCAGAGAAATTATTTTTAGACAAGTCCAATACCCTCAAATCTTGCACTTCACACAGCGACGATGGGATGCTACCAAATAGATTTGTGTTGTTGGAAAGAGACAAGTACCGCAATGTAGACGTCATCTTTGAGACGGTAGATAACCACCTAGATCCTAGAAATAGCAGACCATGAAGAGATTGAATTAGGCAAGGTAAACAAAAAATATGGCAATCTATTACTTTCAAATGGAAAGAAGGGTGATCAGATATGTATGTTACCTTTAAATTTGTTGGAACTCAAATCAATGCTATATAATTTATTACTGGAGTTTGTGGCATCTGGTATTTCCCCATCAATGTCATTGGAAGTCACCTTCAACAAGCGAAGAGAGGAAGAGAAATTCCAAATCCATGTTGGAAGGCTTCCAGTGATGCCAACATTTGACAGGACAAGATAATCAAGTTCTTTTTGTGTACGGATCCATGTAGGGAATGATTCATTAGGCTCCACTCTCCACGATTGAATAGATAATATTCGTAGACTAAATGGTGGGACCCAATTGGAAGAGGATACGTGGAATGTCGATGATGAGTTTGATTTCAAGCTAAGATACCGCAATTGACTCATGTTTACGAAATGAGATTCTGATAGATTGAAATCATGCCCCTCAAGGTACAACGATCCCAGCTTTGACAATCCCCATAAACATTTTGAGAATTTAGCACCATTGATGTTATCATTCCCTTCTAACTCTAGACGATAGAGCAAATGTAGGTTGCAAAGTGATTTTGGAATGGATCCAATGAAGTTATTTCTTGAAAGATCTAAAGATTGTAGTGATGTTAAATTTCCAAGAAAGGTGGGAATAGATCCATTGAATTTGTTTGAAGAAAGATATAATTTTTGCAATGAAACTAAATTTCCAAGAAAGGTGGGAATAGATCCATTGAAGTTGTTTGAAGAAAGATATAATTTTTGCAATGAAACTAAATTTCCAAGAAAGGTGGGAATAGATCCATTGAAGTTATTGCCTGAAAGATCTAAAGATTGTAGCGATGTTAAATTTCCAAGAAAGGTGGGAATAGATCCATTGAAGTTATTGCCTGAAAGATCTAAAGATTGTAGTGATATTAAATTTCCATGAAAGGTGGGAATAGATCCATTGAAATTATTCCTAGAAAGATCTAAAGATCGTAGCGATGTTAAATTTCCAAGAAAGGTGGGAATAGATCCATTGAAATTATTCCTAGAAAGATCTAAAGATCGTAGCGATGTTAAATTTCCAAGAAAGGTGGGAATAGATCCATTGAAATTATTGCCTGAAAGACTTAAAGATTGTAGCGATGTTAAATTTCCAAGAAAGGTGGGAATAGATCCATTGAAGTTATTGCCTGAAAGATCTAAAGATTGTAGCGATGTTAAATTTCCAAGAAAGGTGGGAATAGATCCATTGAATTTGTTCCAAGAAAGATGTAAAGATTGTAGCAATGTTAAATTTCCAAGAAAGGTGGGAATAGATCCATTGAAGTTATTGCCTGAAAGATGTAAAGATCGTAGCAATGTTAAATTTCCAAGAAAGGTGGGAATAGATCCATTGAATTTGTTCCAAGAAAGATCAAAAGATTGTAGTGATGTTAAATTTCCAAGAAAGGTGGGAATAGATCCATTGAAATTATTCCTAGAAAGATGTAAAGATTGTAGCGATGTTAAATTTCCAAGAAAGGTGGGAATAGATCCATTGAAGTTATTGCCTGAAAGATGTAAAGATCGTAGTGATGTTAAATTTCCAAGAAAGGTGGGAATAGATACATTGAATTTGTTCCAAGAAAGATCCAATTTTTGCAATGAAACTAAATTTCCAAAAAAGGTGGGAATAGATCCATTGAATTTGTTCCTAGAAAGAACTAATTCTTGCAGTGATTGCATCGATTCAATGAATGTTGGAACGTGACCCCCCGAGAAACAGTGAGAACATATTAAGGTGGATAGAGAAGGCAATTCACCAAGGGATTGAATCCAACGAGATGATGAATTACCAAGCTGGGAGAAGCTCATGTCGATGTATTGCAAAGAGTGAAGTCGTCGAAACCACCTCGTATCGTGAATTTTGAGATGAGAACCAGATGGAGAATAGTAGTAGATTGTAATCGAAGAAGAAAGATCGAGTTGGAGTAAGTTGGAGAGATTTCCAAGCGATGAAGGTACGAGTCCTTGAAAATATGAATTAGAAAGGTTTAGATACCTCAACTCCGCAAAGCAACCCAAGAAGGATGGAATGGTGCAGTTGTTGAAATTGTTGGAGCTGAAGTCCAGACGTCGTAAACGTGTCAAGTGGCATAAGGTGGGTTCATGGAGGTTCTCGCAACCTCTGACCCCCCCCCCCCCCCCTCAAATTCATGCCACGAAGGTTGAGCTCCACAACGTGACCGGTTTGGTCGTCACACCCAACTCCCCTCCAACATTTAGGTTAAATAATTACATAGATTCCTGTTTATAGTTTCTCATATCAATTTTTGTGATCTTTTAGGTACATTTCTGGAAGTATATATATGGGGAGTCTTTGATTTGATTAGCTTCTTTACACTCTACTCATCAACATTGAGAAATGACTGCCCTAACTGTTGCTGGGCTGTTTGTTACTCCAATTGCGGAAACTATTGTTAATAGTTTGACTGACTTCCTCACGGATGAAGCACTGCCAATATTCTAAAGATCAACAGCAATCAAACAATACTGTCGAGGAAATTATTAGTAAGACAACACATTTTGTTATCGATGATATATGGTGGGATGTGCGAAAGATGATGCAAAGAAGATAATTAAATTGATGTTGGTCAAAAATGAAGTAGGTGGAAAGACTACCATTCTTGCTCAAAAGATATTTGACAAAGTGACTAAGAGTGGACAATTTCAGCAAAAAATCTGGATATGTGTGTCAAAGGTTTTTAAAGTGGTAGATCTTCTCAAGGAAATCATCAGGCTTGCAGATGGAAACTGTGGACAAGGTGAATCACGAAATGAACTTGCAAATGTCCTTGAAGAGACTGAGGGACAAAAAGTTCTTCGTTGTACTTGATGATGTGTGGAATGCAGATATATGGGCTAAGGTTTTGAAGGATCCACTAAATGGTGGTGCAAATGGAAGCAAAATCTTGATCACCACTTGAGAAACAAAGATTATGAAACAAGATATTTAAAACAAAGGAAAAAAGGATAAGTTAATGGGAAAAGATTATTTCTAAAGAAGTGTGGGCTCAAAAAATATTTAAAGATAATGATGCGATGAAAGCGGTATATCTTAGTTATGAGTATCTATCATCTCAACTCAAGCAATGCTTAGTTTATTGTTCATTTTTGCCTGAAGACTATCTTTTTTCAAAAACAAATCAAGTGGGATTGTGAATTGCCGAGAGTTTTCTTAGGAATCTCTTACAACAGGATCGTTTTATCTTCTGCACTTAAATTGCCAAAAGGAATGAGACAACTGAAACAACTTCGATCTTTAGTATTTAGGGTGGCAGAGAATGATAACAAAGCAATGCTAGGATGCACCATGCAAGAGCTTCAGAGTTTGAATTTGTTGAAGGAACTTCGGATATTAAATTTACGAAAAGATTTATGTTTAGAGGAGGCCAGGTCTGTGGAACTTGAGAAAAGGAATCATCTTCAAAAGTTAACTCATCATTAGAAGCCTACAGAATATTTTAGTGATGAAGACATCAACAGAGTCACAGTGGTCGTTGAGAAGCTTTGTCCTCCTTCTAGCTAGTTGAACCTTGTTATTAGAAATTTCTTCGGACATAATCTTCAGAATTGGATGCCATGTTCAAATGGAATTTCTCTGAATGATTTGGTACAACTAAAAATTGTCGACAACTTCCTGAATTTGGAAAATTTCCTCACCTTAAATTTATGGAGCATCAAGCATTCAAAAAGTCGGGCCTGAGTTCTTAGGGAGACGAGAAAAATTGACTGACACCAGCCAGTATTCATCCATTTGCCAAGTTGACATCATTGAAACCGGTGGGTTTCTTGAGATTGCAAAAATGGCATTGGGATGCAGCGGAGGATGATGAGGATGGTGGGACAACCCCCTTTCCTTGCCTTAAATATTTATTCATTAAGAAATGCCCCCAGTTGAAGTCTCTACCTGAGGGTTTGCAACGTGCCACTTCCTTGTTGCATGGTCTTCGATGGAAACAAGTATCTTTGAGAGGATTCCAGGGCTTCCAACTGTCAAAGATTTATTTATCACAGATTGTTCATCCATACAGCACGTGGGGAATCTCAATTCATTGGAATATGTTAAGTTAGTGTTATACCATCATGGTTAAGCTCACTAGTGATTAATAGAAGCAAAGCATTGTCTAGCATGAAATTGTTTATAGAAACGGGTGAACTGATGCTTCTCCGAAGATTATGTCCATGGGACGTTGGCTTGGATTGGCCCTTGATCAACCACATTTCTGAAGTACTTGCCAATCTTGTAAGGCAAGATTGCAAGGCCAGCACTGATCAGCATTACAATGTCCCTAATCCAATCCACCGTGTTCATTATATCAAGTCTCCATTCTACATAGATGCTGATCTACCAAACACAGGTTTGATTCACTACACCAGTCCTAGCATATTCTCTCAGATTAATAGAATGAAATTTGCAACAACCGCTAGAGTAGAAGTTCTAGACATTACTCCCGCGACAAACAATCTGCTTGGGAATATAAAAAACCTGAAGCAAGTGGTTGGAAAGAGGCTTGCCAGGTACTCTAGGCTTCCCTTTGGCTTCCACAAACACGTCAAGATCACAACAGCTAATGGAAGGACAAGGGTCACCTGTATCCATCAATCATATTTTGACGAACCAGCTTTTTGACCATACTCATCTCCCGTATAGAACTAATCATGGGGAAACTGGCATGACATGCCTCCACAAGAAGCATATACACCCTAAAGGTAGTGTCTTTCCCACGAGTTAATGTTAGGTTCTCAGGCTTATTGAGTATATGCCAACTGAAGGTGTGTGGATATTTTTTTTCTCCAACGAACAAGTGCAGGTGTAGAAAGCTAGACTTCCTTGTCTGCCTCCCGATTTAGTGTCAAGATACATCAGATATTACTATGGTGAGTGTATTCTGGGTTTTTCTTTGATTGAAGTTTTGTGTTAGTTTTCTTATAACTGCTTATTCTTGCTTTGATTTCTTTTGTTTTCCTTGTCCTTGAAGTGCAGGCATAGTCATCAATATCGATTCTCGGTTTGGATTCCATCTAATATATAAGAAGTGCTTGTAAGATGAATGCCTTCCTCTTTAACTTTACAGTTCTTTGATCATCACCGTCCATCTATTTCAACGGCTGTGATTTTATCTATCTATATCTTCATATATGTATGTTGCTTTTGTGCTGGAAGAATATATTGATAATCATTTTTAGGGCTCGACTGGAGATTGTGGCTGGAGTGCCTCTCACACTCTCCCTGGCTGATCACAACCTGGTTTCTTCCTCCAAATTAATATTTTGCTTGTGTTAAATGAATCGTTTTGGGCTTAATGGTTGTTCTACTGTCTCCTTTGTGTTTTTTTTCGTTTGTGTTGTGTGTCGAACTGTTGTGCTTATGTACTATTTTTATTTGTGATATTTTTCAAACTATTAAGTGTTTTACTAAATTAATGGAAGATGGTCGTCGCTAGTCGATTCCTCAGAAAAGAGATCAAATAATTAAGCCGTAGATTGTCATAAGACGAGCTTCTTGGCGAGTACAAAAAGTACACCGTATATAGAATTTCCCTTGCCATGTATATCATGTATGTCCTTTGATAGTTAAGATGGTGTTTGTCATGGAAAGAAGATCTTAAAATGTGTTAGTTGCAGTAGTTCTTCTTTACTTTTGAAACGATGAAGTTTTTCATTTAAAGACTCAAATTGCAAGTTGATACTTCAACTTAACTGTCTAAATATTCCAATTTGATACCTTCAATTTCAAACAAATGCTGTATATGTTGTACCATAAAATTTCAAGACGATTGACTGCATTGATTCCAAGAATGTCAAAAGAGTTAATATATTCACTATCTATACATGTTGTTATTAAATAAGTTAATCATTGTACTTGTTTTTACTAACTCTAGAGAAGATTCTAGAGTTCCGAACACTTGCATATGTATGTATTTATTGTTATTTTATAATGGGGTTTTTCATCGTTCTCCTTCAGCCAAGCCCTAACTCCTTCTCCTCTTTGTCAACCTTTCGATCCTTCTCGCCCTTTTTCACCTTGGATCGATCTCAAGTATTGTTGAGATTTTCGCACTTGGTATCAGAACGCAGCGCCTCTCCTATTTTCATCATCATGACTTCCATATCCTCATCCTTGAAGCTCCCAACCGGCATCCGAATAAGCTATGAGCGTCGGAGAAGATGCTCGGAAAGTAAGTCCTATATTCAAGAAAGATGGCAGACGGTGCACACCAAATCTGGCTGGACGAGGTTTTTGTGTTTTCGATTTACACGAATCACATGTTTTACATTTATAACCGAAAGCACGACAAGTACGAGTCGATTCACAAAAGAGTTGGTTCAAAAATATTTAAAAGTCAAACACCTAAACTATAGTGTTTTAAAAACTCGAAGAGTTATCTTACCGATCGACAGATGACTTACAAATCGAATGACTTGCTGAAACTTGAAAAGTTAATTCTAATGGTGTTAGTAGAACTAACTGCATATGCCGTCTACACCTCCGGATCTTCACCTGGTAGTTCATTTACAAACTCTCCGACTGGCCTTGCAGGTAGCGCTACCTCACTAAGCTGGAGAGGAGCTCCCCTACGGATGAGAGTCTGAATATGGTGCCGACCAAGTAAACTTGGACAATTCTCCACTTCCAAGAATCCTAGCCTCTACACAACATCACCAGCGCAAGTCTGATTGAGGGGCGAGGGAGTCTTGGCAGCAAGAATGTCCTGGTCCTCAGCCTTACGTGAGATGACAAATATGGAGACCGATTTTTCCTTCTTGCCCTAACTTATCTTATATAGGTGGTAGTTTCCCTTCGAGGGTTGATGGTTCCCACCACCTGCAAAGCAATTTATTTTCCGCAAAAGACTTAATGTAAAGCTAGAAAATAACAATACAAATAATTATACATGTGCCATATAATGTCTCACCAATGGTATTCCATGATTAATAGTTCATTCATTCACTTCGTGTCATTTAAACCCATAATTCATGCATTTCTATAAAAATAACTAAAGCATGGATTTTCCTTTAATCAATCTCAAGTTATATCACAATAAGGAAATTAATATGTTATAGAGTGCAGAAATAAGCACTTTACAGCAACGTAAGATACTGCAGTCCACCAACTATATTCCTATAAGTTGTGGGATTGTCAAGAGGATCGCCATCAGTGGTTGCAGGTTTATGCCTCCTTGTAACGGTGTAGCTACCGTAGAACAATCGGACATCCATTTGCGATGTAAAAGATCGACGTCCTACTTGGTTTGTGTTAAATGAATGGTGGAATCAGAATAAGCAAGTTGCAAGTTTGGTTACAAGTTTCTTGCCCAAAGTTGCAAACATGATAGCTTAGTTTGCTTTGTTCGAAAATTTGTATCTACAATATTTCTTATAAATTTCCAGCAAAAGTTTCATTCATCTTGTATACCTTTTTGTATATTTTCTAATGCATGAATTGGAAATGTGTACCGTGCATGGTAGTCGTGAATCTGTCTTTCTAAGTCTTGTAGTTCTAACTCTATCTTCTGAGCTTTTGTAAGTCTACCACTTCCACGTCCTCTACCTCTTCCAGACATTTTGCAAGCTTATAGAACTTAGAAATCGAAAGCTACATCTTTCTTAGGAGTTGGATCTATAAATTTTTTTGTTGAATTACATTCCTTAATTTCTATTTTATCGGTAATTCCTTCTTATTTTTCACATTTACTTTCTTTTGTCTTGATGCTTTTTAATTTATGCATGTTTTGAAGATTTGAATTTTCAATTATAGTCTCTTGTTGATTTTTAATATATTGTACTTTCATTGTAAATTCATCAAGTGAATTAAGCTTTCTTTCTAGATTATCTAGTCTCATTTTGTCTATTCTCTAGTCGAATTTTCTCAAATTTTGCTTAGTTTCATAAATATAATCTATCTTGGGTTTAGAATGATTTTCATTATAGTTTAATTAGTTGACTTCTTGATTATAATTCATGTAAATTTCTAGTCTAGTAAGTTGTTGATCTAATCTAATTAAGCTTTGTTCAAGGTAGTCAAATTTTTTCCCTCTAACACACCTATCCTCATTTTCCCATTCTCTCAACACATTTCTAGTCATGAAATGGCAATTGGCTGGATGAACTATAGGCATGTTATAATCATTTCTATTATTTTGGATATAATTCATTTGTTGCTCTTATCTAGACACTTGTAAACATTTGAATTTCAAATAGTCAACTGTGTCATGACCTTTTAAATTGCAGAATTCACACATGCTAACTTTAGGTCTAATAAATCGATGAGCATACACATATGCCATACTCCAAATGATAAATTCACACAATGCCAATGTTTGGTAGCACCAATTTCAGCTCCTAAGGAGTTGGAGCTGCTTAACTTTGGAAGACGTGTTGACTCTAACTCCAACTCTTAAGGAGCTTCCAAGAGTCGTTTGGTTGGGACTACTAATGCCTCAACTCTTATTTTTATTTTTTTTAACTAATGTTATATCTTTTGATGATTATACCCTCACTATTTGTACTTAAATAAATATGGTGTATCAAAACATCAAAATATTGTGTAAATAATTTTTTTGAGGTAGCTTGACCCAGCTTGAAATTTGACTTCAGTCTAAAAGTGTCAATTGGGTCGAGCCATTACAAGCAAGCCAGACCTAACTCGATTTTTTAATAGACAGTGATCATTATTTATAAGATTATGCTGATGTAGCATGTTTAGACTTCAAAGTTTACATTTTTTATATGATAATTTATGCATTTTATAGATTATAATTGCAATTATATGTGATTTAATGAAGAACGTATGATAATTGTGATTTTTATGATTTTATATATTTTAAATGATTAAATAATGCATAAATTGATATATGATAATTATTATATAAAATATGCTTCATGGAAAGATATCTTATATGATTTTATAGGAAGAATTGAAGACATTGCAAATTTCATTCTTAAAGTAGAGTTGAAGAAGGAAGAAAGACGAGAAGAATTAATTTAAAAGGTTATGTGAAAAGTAGTGTAGTTGAGATTAAGTGTATGAAAAACTAGAAGGGTTATTGTTAATAAACTCGTATAGTTATGATTTATGCACATGTGTTTTAAAAGCTATAAGTTTTCACGTGTTTTTCATGTGCACCTTTGAAAAACTAGAAGAGTTATGATAACTGTTCGAGTTTTCTATATAGATAATGGATAACTGTTCGAGTTTTATGTATAGTAATGGATAATTGTTCGAGTTTAGTAAAAGGGCCTAATGTTAATTTTTTATTTTAAAAAATCAAAAAAATAAATATAAAAAGTAATAAACTTCGGTTGGACCGAAGTTAAGATTTGGTCCAACCGAAAAAAAAATAAAGAAAATAAGACACTTCGGTTAGATCGAAGAAAAATAATAATAATAAAATGTTTAAAAAATCATAAACTTCAGTCCGACCGAAGTTGAGCTTCGGTCAAACCGAAAAAGAAAATAAATAAATTAAAATTTCGGTTGGACCGAAGTAAAGATACGGTCATACCGTTAAAAAAATAAAAAACTAAAAACAATTCTATCGGACTACTTTTTCATCTGTACAACCGAAGTTTATTATTATTATTATTTTTCCTTCGGTCTGACTAGCCAAAGTTTTTTATTTTTTTATTTTATTCGTCTGTCTAACCGTATCTCAACTTCGGTCAAACCGAAGTTTTTTTATTTTTTTATTTTTTCATTGGTTTGATCGTATCTCACCTTTGGTCAGATCGATATTTTTTATTTTTAGTATTTTTTCCTTCGGTTTGACCGAAGCTTAAATTCGGTTGGACCGATATTTTTTATTTTTTACATTTTTTATTTTAAATTAAAATAAAAAAATTACAACATTATTCAATAATCAATTCATCATTCAAACACATTAATAAATTTATAAATATATGAACATCAAATAGAAGTCTTCATTCATGAATCATTCAAAGTTAAAATAATTAAAGTTAAAACATTAAAGTCTTCCAATAGTAGAAATGTCTTGAAAACATTAAAGTTTTCTAATTTTTAGATGTTCATGCATGTAACTAAAAGTCTTCATATTGTCCTCGTTCTCTTCCAATTCATGAAGGCCATTTCTAGCCATTGAACCTTCATTGAATCTGGTTCTACCTTTAGAAAGCTATCTCGAGTGACTTGTTTCTCAAACTTCAACATGGCATACACTCATATTTCTATGCCTTCCATAAATCCAATCTCTTTAAGCTTCTTGATGCATTGAGGATAATCATACATTTGTTTACGTTCTTCGAATTTCAATATGATTGACTCTAATGAATCAATCCGATCATTTAGGCTTGCAACATGTTGATGTGTTCTACCTGTAGAAGATGTAGTGGATGTCGACGTTGGTGTACTTCCAACAATGGGTGTGTCGATGTCCACTTCCACATTCAAATCCTCTACAGGTATCTGCTCACAACTTTGGGATGGATTTACTTCGAAGCTTGGGATATAAACTGTAGGACCGTATGGCTACACAAGAGGGGGGGTGAATTGTGTTTCTCAATATTTTCAAATATAATTGAAACTTTAAAACTCAAAACAAGTCAAGACACTGTTTTCATAAAATCATTTTTATTCAAGGTTTCAATTACAATATACAATTCAATTCTCCTCAGAAATTGTAGATGCAATTATATCTCAATACCATGTATCATCTAAACAATTTCATAACTACAAACAGAGAAAACTAATTTGTGGAATTTAAAACATTTCTCCCTGTTTGAGATCTTTCTTCTTCTTCTTCTCTTTGTTCTTCGACAATTCTTTAGTGACGAATATCTTGTCTTTTTATGCTTCACTGAACTTTCTTCCACCTGAGAGATTTTCCCCGAAGAGGTGTTTTTGATCCCTGAAAAGATTTTTCTTTTGGTGTGCAGGGATAGTTTGATCAGCGAGAATTCTATGCCTTTTGTACTGTATCTTCATTTCATGCATATCCTCCACGTTTAATCACTACTATTTTTCCACTTCTTCACGTCTTTTCTTTTTCCTTCATCGAAATACACACGTTCTGACCCACGTTTACATTTCGAATTTTCTTTAATCATCAATTCTGGATCTCTGAAAAATTTCCTGCAAAATAAACTTTCTCGTCCAAAATTTTTCATCAAGTATAATAAGAAGTCATTACTTTAATGTTAACTAAACGAGTAACACAAGTATATATATAACTTAACGTTTTCAATTTAACGAGTTTCTCATGTGCCAATTCACGTGACAAGTACTGTAGCTAACTCAACGAACTAACTCCGTTGTGTTAAGGATAACTCAACGAACTATCTCCGTTGTGTTACAATAACTTAACGAACCAGTAATATACAAATGTTTTTATAATAAGAATTTTACCACGTGCAAAAAATAACAACTTAAGTTTATAATGCTAACCTAATGTGTTGCCTTAGTGTTCAATATAGCAACTCAATGCGTTTAGTTATGTTAACTTAATGAGTTAAACATGTACACTTCACATGATACAATATAACATTCGTAACTTATAATTTCACCACGTGTATAACACTAACTTAACGAGTTGTCTAAACTTTTACTCACTAACTTAATGAGTTTTCACGTGACATATTTTAACCTTTAAGCCTCTAACTTAACGAGTTCTCACGTGATCTCTATACGACTAAAACTCTAACTTAACGAGTTTTCCAAACGTGCACTATACATGATACAGAGAATATAACTTTAAAACATATCATGCTTTTCAATAAAAACACACGTTAACTTAACGTTTAGTTAAATGAGAAATTAATGCAATGAAATGACTAGTTATTAACTTAGTATAATTTCAGATCCAATACAGACAAGTATTTATATCAGTAAGCTTTTTCTGTATTAATTAATGATTTTAATTTCCTTTCACAAGCAATATTAATTGAGCAAATATGATTAATTTCATTCAACACACATCATCAAAACAAAATACTCAACATAAACAGACTCACCAACTACAATAGTGCCATCAAAAAGTCTCTCCAACTTGCCAACAAATTTTATGCCTCGATAACGAAATTTCTCACAATTTGGTTTGATCTATATGTATCAAACAAAATTATCAAATAAGTTGGTGAATAATGAAATGAAATAAAATTATCAAACAAAATTATTACAAAACAATTACATACCTTTTGAAAATTTTCCCACCATGTGTCATCCACACCTTCCCAAGTCTTGGTTGTAGGACTCCATCTGATACTTGTTTGGGAGCCAATTGTTTTCCACAATTGCCAATCCTTCCTCAATTTTTCCAATTTATTCTTTAAGTGATCTCTTTTTTGCCTCGTTCCTATCCTTTCCAACAATTTTTGTTCGCATAAGTCATATCTTTTTGCATCCAAGTGTGTGCCAGGTTTGTGTCCCAAGTCAGTAAGCTCTATGCAAATATCTTGCAATGTAGAAACTAGATCATCTTCCCATGCTACTCTAGGAGTGCTTGTCTTTGGGACACGTTTTGATGCTTGCTCTCCCCTTAAGAGATTCACTTACATTCTTTTAGCAAACATTAGAGAAGTCCAACAATAACAAATAACATTCAAACACTAGAAATATTTAAGCAATAGAAATGACATTCAATAATGGAATAATAACAATACAGACCAATTTATATTACAAATCATATTTGAACAATAAAGATAACATTTAAACAATAGAAATAACAAAACAATGGAATAAAATGTTTGAAATTTGAGTTATCAAACAAATCATTCATTTTGCATTACTAGATCCCTAATGTTGTCACACATAGTACCCATGTCCAACTCGTCTAACATAATAGGAACTTCATAGTTGGTACTTGTTAACATTTCTTGATCATGAACTTCAATAGGTTCTTCGTCTTGATTGATCGATAATGCTTCTTGATCTATTACAGACTTCTGATCAATTATGAAGTTGTGTAAGACCATGCAAGCGACTACTAACTTTACTTGAGTAGTGTATGGAAATGGTGGCATATGATTCAAAATGTGCCACCTCCTCTTCAATACTCCAAATGCACGCTCAACAACATTCCTCAAAGAAGAATGTAAATAATTGAAATGCTCCTGTACACTGTGTGGTTGTGAGGATTGGAATTCTGGTAAGTGATATCTAATGGTCCTATATTGTGCAAGAAAACTAACTGCATTTGGATAGTCAGAGTCAACCAAGTAGTAGTTACCTATAAATTTGACAACAATATTAGTTCAAAAATATATTCAAGGTAGACTATACAATGTTCTTAATAAATTGAAAATATAGTACTTGCAGGTGGATTAGGAAATTTGTGACATGGATCAGACATTGCATGCTTAAGTACTCGACAATCATGTGCAATGCCCACCCACCTGGCTGATGCAAAAATGAATCGCATGTTGAAGTTACATACGCCCAATACATTTTGAGTTGTTTGCTTGCCATGTCTACCACATCTAAATGAGATTTGTTTGATTTTCCTATCAACACAATGAACATGTGTACCATCAAGTGCTCCTATTGCATCTTCGAAATATGGAATAAATCTAGGGTTGTCCTTAAGAAATTGTGGTGTTTCATTGAAAGATTCCTTAGGCTGAATAACCTTAGGTGCCCATAAAGTAACGCAACTAAAACTTTATGAACATATTTACTAATTGTTTCCCTAGAATGTTGTTGGTAGTTCTGTAGTACTCTATTTTTATGTCCATGCCCAACTGTTTGCAAAAAAATCTTCACTTGCTCCTCAACAATAGCCCACCTCCCATTCTCCAAAAGGTTTTTCCCCCTCAATATTTGACACAAAGTGATAAAAGTGGATGGGATCATATGACACATGTCAAAACAAACCCTCCAATGTCCTAACATGTTGTCATTAACATCTTTTCTAGAATAAGGCATGTTATGCATTCGTTGCCTTTTGGTTGAATTATAAGTTTGCAACAATTGTATTATGCATGCGTAAAGCAACAATAGAAGTAACTCAAAAATTTCCTCAACTTCAAGATCCATCAAATCACCAGTTTCTAAAAATTCCTCTATGATACTGAACAAATGCACAAATAGGATAGTGTAAGTTCGAATATAATTGCATGAAACAAACAAAAAATATGAAAAAAATTAAAAATTGGTAATAATTTAATTAAATTTAAAAATTTTAAAAATTATTTTACAAGAAATCTTTTAATAGCTAAAAATTTAATTTAAGAAGTTAAAAAAATTATTTATTTTTGATAATGGTAGTAATCTTTTTTTTTTCTAATTTACAGGAAATAAAAATTATGATTTTGACACAAGTTATGAGCTTCTTAACTTCCGAAAGTTCGATGAAATGCAGGGAGGGAAATTATACATCCTTTCTTTCTTAATTACCGGCTTCAAAATTCAAAGCTCAGTTGAAGAAGTTTCCTACTGCAATTCCCGACAAATTTCGGTGAAAGTTGAGAGGAGAAAAAGTCCCCTGCACAGAAATCTTTATTTAGTTTCTAAATTTTTGAAATATCACAAACGAATGGCACAAATCTCTCTTTGACGTCAAACTAAAAAATTATTTCACTTGACTTAAAGACTTGAAAGTTTATAAATTAATATTGGTTGAAGCACATGGCTCACAAGTCATATTTAGTGGTTCATATTGGTTTACCGGAGCCGACGCATATTTGGGGATTCCGGTCGAAGTTTGGGTGCTGGATCCGTTTTACCCGCCCGACCTTTTTATAAATATAAACAACAAACAAAATTTAAAAGTATTGTAGAGAGTTTAAACTCTTATCTAAGAGTACTCCATATCTTTTAAAATATTTCAAATATTTTGGTAATTTACACTTACATTTGATCTTTTATATATTTATGTTTCATTAGAGGTGTCAATTGGGCCGGGCCATTGCGGGCCAGCCTAGTCGGGCCCGGCCTATTTTTTAAATCGGGCCGGGCTGGGCTACAATATATTACAAAATCAGCCCGCGGGCCAGGCTGGCCCGCAAGCCTATTCATGCCGGGCTGGGCTGGCCCGTGGGTCGATTCAGGCTGGGCTTGGGCTGGCCCACGGGCTAATTCGAGCCAGGTTGAAATCAACAGAAAATAAAAAATAAAAAATAGCTTTAGTCAAGTTGCTTTTGCAAGCTAAGCAATAACCTTAATGTTGTTTTTCACAAGCTAAACAACCCTACAAATATTTTTTCAGGTTAAACGACAAACTTACACAAAGCACCAACTTTGTGTACCGAAGACTCAAATCTTAAGCTAAGTGAAATCTCACACTTCACTCTCTTCACCAAGGCCCCTAACCTAGCGAAGGTTTACTCAACACCCTTGTGAGTTAGGGTTTTTCAGAAGTTTAAGAAACATGATTAAGCTCAGGAGTCTATGACTCAAATTGATTAAACCACACAATAGAAAAACTCCTATAATGAAGTCGATTGCTGAAACTCAGGGAGAATTCTAGAACAATCTGTAAGGTTGGATCTTTAGTAGACGTTGTAAAAAAATCTTTCAGTTGTTTGTAGAGTTGTGTAAAATCTTTTTCTCCTTCTATGTGTTCTGTATGTTCTATAATCTGTAAATCTGGTTTTTCTATTTTCCTTTGAGAATTCTTAATTTGGAAAGTACTCTGAATTTGTTAAATTCCTTGTGTCAATCTGTTTCCAGTAACACAAAATAAAATAAAATAAATATCATGTTGTGCATGTAAAAAGGAAGGCTACGTTATCAACTTAGGGCAAAATATAAAGCATGCAATCTTGTGACAACTAAAAATGCATATTGCAAATTACACTAACACATTGGGTCCCAATACAATGACTACTCTCATCATATTTAGTTTAACTATGATTGCATATTTACTCATTCTAGAAGGGACCAACTGTTACATATCCTTAGGTTGGATACCTCGAATACTCCAACATATCGAATGCATGAAATACTATACTACCATGCTCCCCTGGTCGAGTTCATAGCCAACATTCATTCATTTTAATATGTAACAGATTTTGCATTAGGCCCAATAATGACATGCATTTTCTACGGTACTTGCCTTAATGTCAAATAATCACATGCAACATAAATAAACCTTCCATGGTCAATGACAAATAATCACAAATTCCTATTATTTGCTGCAAAGTCTGTGATATGCACTAATCTCAAGAAGTTATGTAAAATCTCAATATTGGCATAAACACATAATTATGCCATAATCAATATAAATGTGCTTATGCTCACGAATTTGAAATGCGTACCACTATTAAGTATAACCATACATTATTCTAAAATGCATGACATTAATGGCAAGTAATTACGAATATAATTACATAAATCACCATAATTACCAAAATCATGCATAAATCTCAAATAAAGCTATATTTTTTTGGACTAAAGGAAGAAAGACTTACTAAGAGGGGAAAATTGCAAAAACCCAATATTATTCCCTATTTTCCTTTATCCCCCTTTTCTGTTTTCTTCTTCTTCTCCTATTCTTTACTGAAATCGTGCCTCCCCTTCTTCCCTCACGCGTACAGGCACGGACAAGCAAAGTTCGCGATTAATATCCTCGCACGGTTGATCACAGATGTATGGAGCTCCCTTCACGCAATAGCTCTCGGTCGGAGCTCCTCAACTACTCCTCCACGCGGTCTCTCGAACGTACGTATTCTATCTTCACCGTCTCAACGTTATTATTATTATCTACACTTTGCTTGAGCATAAATTTCCTCTAAAGATCTTGTTCCTCTGACAGCGACAAATTCTTCGTTACTTTCTGAATCTGTATTTTGAACTGGAGTCTGTAGAACCCCCCATGATGTGGTAAAGGGAGGATATTAGGGGATTTCAACCCCTGTATTTGTCAGGGGACATGGTGGAACCGGCCACGAGCTACGAGAAAAATTCTGATTGTTGTACAGTTTTGCCAGCAACTTCAACCTTTCTGAACTACAATGCCCCAATCGTCTGTGCCACTGATCTGAAATAGAGTGGAGGCTGACTTCGCCAGACTTAACAAAAAACTTCGACGAGCCATTGCCATTTTAACTGTAAACATCCGTCGATCAATTATCTTCAAAATGCAGTATTCTCCAACAATCGACCAACACTGATCAGATTTTGATCAATGCTTGGCACAAGCAATACATCTGATAGACACCTTTCCCCAGTTGACGTGGTAAAAGATACAATGCCTTTTCCTACAGCAGGTAGCATTTCTCCATTTCCTATCCTTACTTGTGTAATATCAGTAGGAGATAGATAGGTTGACAAAAGGACTTCTATCAAATGTCATATGGTTAGTGCAACCAGAATCCACTAACCAATTTTCAGCATGAGGTGATGAATTTGAAGAATAATCCACAGATGCTCATCTTCCTTATCACCCCGAACCTTTTTCTGTGATGAATCTTCAGCTTGAGCCTTGTTGGCTTTGCAGACAACAGCTCCATGTCCAAGCTGATCACATTTGGAACAATGGGCATCCAGCCTTCTCCAGCAATTTAAAGGATGATGACCCTTCTTATTGCAGTGCTTACATGGGGGATAGTTTTTCCTTTGACACAACTTCTTACAAGATGACGGCTCCTCCTTTTCTGTAAATTCATCAGAATCCTTTTTCATAAACTTCTTCTTCCATTTCTTGTTTGCGCTGTCCAGGGCCGTTTGGATGTTTTTCTTCTTTTGAATGCTTGTTGAGTTGCAGCTTGAAAGTGCATACCACATGGTTAAAGTTCACAGAAGTCTTGGATTTCTTGGCACTAGCATCCCAAACTAGATTGTAATTAAATATAACCTGAATTTTAATGCTTTGAAATGTAACTTAGCTTGTATTTAAATGTAATATTAGATATATTGAATAATAATTTGATTAATATTTATGTCTTGGTGATTATCTTAGAAAAAATGAATTAAAAAAATCAGGAGAAAAAATGTAACTTATATTATATTGAATTATAAATTGAAACTATAACCTAGATTTGAAGATGTACCAAATGTTGTGTGCTATAGGAATGACCATTCTCAAATTGACCTGCTAATGGAAATTAGTTATGTGAGCTGAGTGTCATTGTTCATTCTAAGTAGTTAGGAGGTTTATCTTTAATCTTTAAGTTACAGGTTCGAATTCTTGCTTAAAAAGAAACCCAACTCAAACTTCACTATAGGCTTCAATCTTGTGTGATTGGCATGCAACCACTATGCTACGGCCTACTTATTGCTATTGTCCTCATTGCTGATGACGATAGTTCATATTCTTTTTCACAATCTTCTGAGTTGTAGGTAACAGCAAGTTTAAATTCTTCAAACCAAAAAGTTTACAAAAATAAACTATCGAAATTTCATGACGTTATGGAGATCACAGTATAGTGAGGTAGGAGGAGACCATCATCATACGTTTGACATGATTTGATAACACGTTGGAGATAACGTTTCGCATATGGACGATGGAAGACCATGGAAGATGATGTCGGAACACACAAACTACGTGGAGGTGAAGATGAGTTTACAACCATCGACAACGGCGTCTATCGTAAGGTTCACGTTGATCAACTTGTGAACGAGGATGACATCGTCAACGGTGAGCACCAGCATGTTCTCGTTGATCAACGTTAACCTTCCGATGGATGCGGTTGTCAATGATTGTAAACTCATCTTCACCTCCACGTAGTTTGTGTTCCAACGCCACCTCCTATGGTCTTCCATCGTCCATATGCAAAACGTCATCTCCAACGCGTACCACCATGTGAAACATAGTGATGGCGATTATGATCTCCTCTTACCCCACCACACTGTGATCTCCATAACGTCATCCAAGGACGTGAGGCTCCTCATCCCTCCAACAAGAGGCGGCAGTGGGAGCATTTTAGCGGTCTCTTCTTCAACGTTGATGACGACGATGTAGGGATCTGAAAGGATGTGCGAGTTGCAATCCGACACAAGATAGACTGTGTTGCCTATGACGATAGGGCTTTCGTCCTTGATTGCTCTAGAACCGAATGTCACCGTCTTTGTGGGCTTCCAACAGCCGTCTCCAAAGCAATAGATGCGGAGGTAAACGTTGTCGTTGCACTTCTTGCAATAGAGGTAAACGCTGTGGTTGCACTCCTCTGTAGGCTCCCAACAGACGAGCTTGTGGTTTAATCGATTTCGGTGGATCTTCGAGCACCAGCTTTTCTAAAACGATGCTTCTCGATTTTCGGTCGAGGGACGCGAAGTTCCTTCATAGTTATGAGATTTCGAATGCATACCGTCAAAGATGAAGAACCGTCGACGATCAAATATATGGGGTGCATGTTTATGGTCGTAAGTCCAACATCAGTCTTCTCTTCCTTCTTTTCTAAAGTTCATCAATTCCCATGTTCTCTTTCTTTTCCAGAAATTTCTCACATTTTTTAAGTTTCTCGAGACTTTGCACTTGCTTCCAGATTTATATACATAGACTCCACTTTTGAAGAAAACACCGACCGTACGATCAAGTGAACATGAAGCGAAGAATATTAGAATAAGTGCGTGAGAAGAGAGAAGAGTGATCGAGTAGTGTGAGGGAGACATACAACTAGTAAATTTATATTCGTGGAATATGAAACGTTTAAAAAACTCCCATAATGATGGACAATCTAAAGAGATGCACAACCTTAGGTAGGATTGAATAAAATCGTTGCATGCATTGCATCCTACTAGTTTGAGTCTTGCATCCTCATGCATGATTCGTTGGTTTGGTCACTGTTCGATGGTAGTGTGCTCAATTGCATTACTTAATCGATGTTTTGTCCTGACCTATTAAAATTAGGTCCATATAATCTAGGTCTACTTAGTGTCTATTCCTACTCCCTACACGAGTGAAGAATGTCTTACATGACTATCTTCTAAACTGTTAGTTCTTTTCTTCCTAAGCCCTCTCGCCTATTCTTCTCTAGGTTCAAAGACCTAATTTTCCCTTCTTATGTTATACACTAAGAGATGTACCTACATCCAATACACTTAGTACCTATTTAAGTATCTAATGTACCTTATTCCTTTAAGGCATGGATGTCATTTCACATGCATCTTCATTGCATTGTATTTAATGTTTTGTTAGTTTTTCCCTCCAATAGATTAGGTAGCGACTTCTTTTCGAGACGATTCTGAGCTATATTATTACTAATTCTATCATTATAATAAGTTTTTATTGCTTCATTATAAGGGTAACAATTTGTCAACATTAAATATAAAGAATTTTATTTATAAGGTACATCTATAGTAAATGTTTTATGTGATAAGTCAAGTCAAATCACATGCATCCTCTTCTTTTTGACATTTATCTCCACTATTAATATAAGCTATTGCACTTTTAATATTATCAACAAAACGTTTTATTTCTTCTATACCAATTTGAACTATAAAATTAATTATGTGATATATACATTTTTGGTGAATTAAAGAAAAACCATATGGTGGATTTAATTTATTTCTAAACATGGGAATAGTTGCACTATTATTAGAAGTATTATCAAAAGTAATACTATCTATTTTGTCTTTAATTCCAAAAATTTCAAAAACTTCTACAATATGTGAAAAGATATCATTAACATTAGGGGAATGAGTTATTCTTCTAAATCCTATTAATCTTTTTTGTAAAGTCCAATTTTGATCAATAAAATGTGTAGTTATAGCAATATATCTATTTTTAAATCTATCCTCCCAAATACCAGAAGTACATGCTATTAAAGTACTTATACTACCCATTACATTAATTAATTCTATTTTAAGTTTATCATAAACATCAACAATATACCTTTTCTAGTTGTATTCTTAGAAACATGTTTAAATTGTGAACAATATGCTTGTGAAATATATTCTTCAAGATATTCACTAGCACCAAAATTAATAGGTAAATTCTTAACAGTAATAAATTTAGTATGCTATGACATTGCCACCAATAGAACGAGAACTGACCAACACCTAACTCGATGTTAGAGAATTTTCACGTCTTAGAAAAATGAGTTGCCACTTAGTCTATTAGAAGAGTAAATTAAGAAAACCTTAGGATGCAATGTAGTGTGATGTATACAAGTGACATTTGTACTTAACAAGAGAGATAATGTTAGCATGTTTAACTAGAGAGTTCTGGGTAAGTTTTCTGGTTACATGTAAGGAAGGTGATAGGCACCCCATATACCTAACCAAGTGTTGATCTCTTACATGCCTGATAGGTGCTAGTGTGTGTGTTTAATGTAAGTGCATCTAGTTATACAGAATGAGGGGAGAGGTTCAACTAATAAGCCCAAAGGAGAACAGGCTATTGGGCTTAAGATGAAGAGAAATAGGAGTCTTGAAGATAATCGTGTATAAGATCCCTCATTTTTGTGTGAAATAAGGATGAACCTTAGATGAGTCTAGAATAAATGAGCCTAATTGTAGTAAGTCAGGGCATGACGTCGATCAAGTGGCGTGGCTAACAACGATGCTATCGATCTACGAGCTAGCAAGTACAACATGCATATGAGTACACAATGCATGAAACACAAGAATGTATGTAATATGTGAAAAATTAAAGGCAATATGAGTTATGATGCGTGAACTTATCTAACTTACCTTTTCTTCCTTAGATTTAAATTAAGGGACATCATGCATGTGAAATGCAATGCGTGGACATGTGTGAATAACGGATGAAAATTAGAAAATTATAACTAAATTTATAATTACAAACTTGCGTGGATGAATCGCAACCCTCTAATCCAGGAGAAGCCCAAGAATTATTTAACTTAATTATTTAAAACTAAATCAAACCCTTTTGAAGTAAATTATCACTTCAAAGACCTCTGTGACTCTATCACTGTCCTCGTCACTAACATTTCTTTTATGCTTCCAATGAAGACGTAACTTTTGAAGATGATTCTTTCTCACAAGTTCCACTGACCTGGCCTCCTCCAAAGATTGGTTTTGTTGCAAATTGTCTATTTCAAGATGCCTCAACAAATTCAAACTTCTCATTTCTCCTAGCTTTGCTTCATTCTCATTTTCTGCCACTTTAAATATTAACTTTTCAAGTTTTTTCATTCTTCCCAATCCTTTTGGCATTTCTATTGGATCCCAAACATTCCTGTTATCTAGTAACATGAGATTCTGTAAACTAGTGATGCTCTTAGGGAATTTCTTGAGTAGATGACATCCTTCAACAAGTAGAAGATCATCAATCCCCCGTGCTGTCGCCTGATCTTCAAACGACTGTTTTGAGGTAGTGTACGAGGAGCCTCATGAATCGCGAATTGTCAGCGTCGTATGCTCCTGGAGCCCTGATGATCTTCTCTATATATGGTGTTGGGTGCAAGATGGCGAGGTCATCGAAACCCCATTCTCTGGTGAGACTTGGCTTGGTTGAGATCTTTGCGGGAAAGGAGGACACAAGGTTATGGAGGCCGGACATCCCGAGGGATGCTTTAGTAGTTGTATCAAAACATGGTGGCCAGCTCAAACCAATCAAGGCCTCTCAGAAAATCTGGAATCTTGAAGAAGAAGAAGAAACAATATATCATCAGCATTTATGGTAAAAGAAAGAAATTACTGTAGAAGTCAACAATCGCACATTTTTAATGCAAGAAATACCGACAAATCAAGTTTCTCTACCTTACCAACAATATTAGATTAAATAAAGATAGAAAACATGGAAGAAGATATTGCAGCCAGATCTTGCAAGAATTTAAACCAGCATGAGAAGATCAGATGACATTTTGTCACACATCAGGTGCATCTGTCTTTATTTGCTGCAACTCCATGAACGTAATGCATGGCCACCATTGGGTTATGAATTTTGCTATAAATCAATGAAATTTGATAGGCATCATGTCTAAACAACATAGTAATGGGCGTATATAACATCTTCCATAACCACTCAAGTAATCACAACAAACTCATCATAAAATCCCATAAAAGGACGATCCACCGAATGCATTCAAAATCCATCGTGCTTTTACATAACTAGAGAGAAAAGAAATCAAAAACCATGGTAGAAAAGCTCAAAAACTTTTTAGAAATGCTGTCGTAATATGGTAAATCATAAATAGGCAACTAATGGCCACAATTCATATATGCCTGAAATGCACTTCCTAATGACCATTCGCAAAATTCATATTGAAGATTATGAATACACCAATTTTGCGAAAGCAATACAGAACGGTGATAGACAATCAATCAGTGAAATTGTAACGAGCAGATGTGCAGGAGGCTTTAACTTGACCTTCTGCCCCTGTTCTTCCTAGGAGCAACAAAGGTCCAGCCTTCATCAACGGATGTCCGTTGACTGTGAGAGATGCTGGCCATGTTTTCTTGGTTTGGATCATCAACAATCATGTTTGACTCTTCATCGTCTGAACTCTCAACATCATTCCCATTGTTAACCTCCAAAGGTTAATTGACAAGCTTCATTCAGTCAAAACGAATTTGTTCAGTTATTGTAAAATAACGAAAAAGCTGTTGCTTAGTACAAGCAACTGTGTGTTTTCCAATTATACAAATTTGTGAATTTATAAGAACAGCAACATATTAGCCCTTGCAAGCATGATTATCAGGCTGGACTTCATCCATCCAAGTTGCATGTTTAGAGAAATCTCTTTTTGAAGCTGATGTTTAAACAAAATTATCAGTCAATGTCTTCATTTGGGTAAATTAAATTTCCAGATCCAATTCACCTAACCATCTTATACAAAATGGCAAAGGAGAATTTGTTTACTATCTTCTCTTCCTATTGCCCTTAAGAAAAAAATTCCCATCCAATGAAAAGTATGGACCAGCATGAGGTATGGTTAATTCCACATCATTGTCCATCTCTATATCACAGTATCATGCTACACGGTGACATGCACATCAAATACATACAATGGGATAACATGTAACACACTCGAAAAGTGAAAACAAAATATGCAACGTTAATAAAACATTACATACCCCGCCCCACGAAAAATATTCAAGATGCTACCCACGGCCACTCAGAATATGACGAAATCATATTAAAAATCCCATGGAAGATTAACACAAATACTAAACTGGGAAAAATAATCCCTGGCAGTACCTGTCTACTTTGGAAAATCACACTTGTTCCAGGTGTCGATCTCCTTAGCTTCTCAAGTAACTCGTGTTTGCCTTGAAGGCATTCCTCATGCAGACACATTAATTCATATGCAACCTGCCCAAGATATAAGCACCAAATTGCTGTCACAATTGTTGTCTGGTTGTGTGGTCACCAAATAACGCATGAGTAGACCTCTAACCATAACAAAAGTTCTCATCATTCCATCTTATATTCACAATTTCTTAAAACATTTAACTTTGTATTTCACAGTTGCACCATATTGATTAAAGTCAAAATGGATCACAGAGAGAGATTGTTATGTGGAATCTTGTGTTCAGGGAACAATATTTATATTCAAATTGATGACTGGTAATTAAATAAAACCTATTTATCCAAAGAAAAGGTACAATGTCAGATTTTCAGGACTTATGATTCAGGCTGGTCTTCTTCACTACGCCCATCAATCAACTATAGTTTTAAAAATATATATCAAATCAAAGCACATCATTCACTATAGGTGAAAAGTAGAGATTGCCAGAAAGACAATGTCTTTCCATTTCTAGCAGGATTTTGTAATCATGCTTATTAAGGGTTTTCTTATGCTAGGCAAATTATGTCCAGCCTTCTTTTAATAAACCAGATTCAACAAGCATCCAACCGTACTTGTTAAGACATCAAGGTGCCCAGCCAAGGGCACCTTGAACACAATGATGCTAGGTGGCACCTATACAATGCTTAGGTGACATTTTCAAATAGGGTATGCGTACATTCAAAGATAGATGTGTGTGTATGTGTATTTATTTATGTGTATAATTGTATATGTATGCATAAACTATGCTACAAAATTAAATCTTAGTTACACAAAATAAGAAAAGCAAGTCAAGGTTCATAGAATTTGTCAATAAAATACATAATCAAATTAATTATATTGTTGTAGAATATATTTAATATATGCATAATACTAACAAAATCAGATGTTAAATGCTATGCCCAACATAATAATATTAAAATACGAAGAACAAGTTTTGATATACAAATTTTGTATAACAACAATTTGAGCCATAATTTCACACTACATAAGGGTGGCTACATAAATTGTTTTCTTCCATATATTTCTATCTATAGTCAAATCTTTGGTTAAATTAAATAAATTTAATTTTTTTCTCACAATTCCTAACCAAGTAGTTTTAGGCATTATTATAATTTTTTAGTTTCTTCTACACTAATTAATTCTCTTTTTCTAACTGGTACATTTCTTTAGTCTCCTAAGGATATGACCAAACCATCTATGTTGATTTTCTCTTATTATCAATTCATGCAACACTTACTCTATTTCTAATAAAATCGGTTTTTAGCTTATGGTCCTAGTAATATTGCCACTCATCCATCTAAGCATATGCCTTTCAACAACATTGACTCTTTGCGTAGTCACATAGCATAGCTAGATGAATAGTAATTTTATAGAAATTTTCTTTTAATTTTAAGGGTATCCTCCTATCATATAACAATAGACGTATTTCTCTACTTCATTCCTTTTATTTTAAGTCTATGAATAACATCTTCTATAATTTCACCATTGCTATTTATTATATATCCTAAGCATTAAAGTTTTACTTTTAGGAATTTTATGGCCATCTAAGTGTATACCTTCATTATTATTCCTATTTTTAGTGAACCTACATTCTATATTTTTAGTTTTTGACCTACTCAATCTAAATCCCTTAGACTCTAAAATATTTCTCTATAATTATATTTTAAAACTAATTTCTGCCTTACTTTCATCAATTAAAATTATGTTGTCAACAAATAGCATATACTAAGATATTTCTCTTTGAATTTTCTTAGTAATTTTAACCAACTAAGACAAATAGGTATGAATTTAGAGAGGATTCTTGGTGTAAGCCTATGTCTATTGGAAATTGCTTAGTTTCTCCTCCTATAGTTTTAACATGTAATTGTTCTTTCATGTATGTCTTTTATAATATCAATATATTCTACAGGTAGCCTTTTTCTTTCTAAAATCCATCACAATAGGTTTCTAAATACTCTATCATAAGCTTTTTCTCAATCAATGAAAACCATATGAAGGCCCTTTTTCTTAAATCTAAAATTTTCTGCTAATTGTCTAAATAAATGAATAGCTTTTATTGTTGACCTACCCAACATAGACCAAAATTGATTTTTTGTGATTTTACTTGCATGCTATAATCTTTGCTTAATTATTCTTTCCTATAGTTTCATAGTATGACTTATCAACTTAACACCTGGATAATTATTAAAAAAAATTATGCCTCTCTTATTCTTAAATATAAGTATTAAAGAACTCTTTCTTCATTCATCTAACATCTTCTGTCTTTAAAATTATATTAAAAACCTTAGTTGGCCACCTAATCCCTACTTCACCCATACAACTCCATATTTCAATAAGAATATTATCTAGTCCAATAGTTTTCTCATATTTCAATTTCTTAATAGCTTCTTCTACATTCAAACTGCTAATTCTTCTGAAATAACTATAATTTGTATCCTTTGTGGTACTACCCAAATTTTGCATGTAAGAGTTTTCTATGATAGATTTATTGAAAAATTTACTAAAACACCTACATATCTTTTATTTCATTTTTTTATTAGAACTCTACCGTCCTCATCTTTAAAACATTTGACTTAAATATGTAGATTTTCTTTCTCAAGCCTTAGTTAATTTATATATTTTATTTTCTCCTTTTTTATGTTTAAATTATCATATAATTCCTTATAGGCTTATTTTTTAACATCACTGATAATTTTCTTAGCATTCCTTTTTGCTAGTTTATACTTCTCTAAAATTTTCTCATTTCTACATTTACGATAGATTTTGTAGCATTCTTTCTTTTCTTTTATCATCTTTTGTAAGTCTTCATTCTACCACCAACTTTTTTTACTCGGTAGAGTTATCCTACAAGACTATCCTAAAATTTTCATAGCAATATTTTTAATATAAGTAGTTATTTCATTCCAAAGTTAATTTACTTCTCCATCTACTTTCCATATTCTTCTTTTAACAATTTATTTCTAAATATCATTTTCTTTTCTTTTTTAGATTCCACCACCTAATTCTTGGGTTCCCATGTACTTTAGTTTTTTTTTTCCTTCCAGATCTTGATAAAGAAACTTTGTAAAAAAATAATATGCTTAATGAAAAATCATAAAAAAAATTATAATATTTTAATGCATGTAAAATTTAAAAATCATATTACAAATAATTAAATTATACCAAAAATCACATAAAGATTAATATATGAGTTTAGTGAGGTTGAGAGAGCTTTCCATCCAATGAAGATCCAATTTTGAAAAAAGGCTAGGCATGAAATACCTATCCTGGTTGAGGCATCTAGACAATTACACATCGAATGATATATAATATTGATAATATTGCTTTTAGTTATGGAACAAGCATAAGTTCTTATTTTTGTTAATCATAAGTTAATATTCCTATTTTTGTTTTGTTACAAAAATAAGCATATATTTGTTTACGTTCAAATGTTTATGTTTGTTATAATGAGTTCATATTTCTAACAAATTTGGTTTTGTATCATTTTAATCTCTTGTTGGTTTTTTACAAGTTGTTAATGTGAAATTTAAAATTTTTGAATATCATGTTATTTATTGTTTAAATATTAACTACTATTTAATATAAATGTTCATTGCAGATAAACCTGGATATAATGGTATGATTGCTCCATTGTGATGTTGAAGGTAAGGAGTCTGAATCCTAAGATGCAACCTTTTGATTTATTAATGAAATGTTGTGTACAACCGATTCCTCTCCAAGGAAAATCAACAAATGATACTAAACACTTGCAAAACTCTTTTACGCAAGTGGAGAGAAGGAACCCATACAACTACAGCCTAAAAAGCTTATCGTCTTGATCTAACATTGGGACAACTGCTAAGCCTAATTCTTACCAGAAATCCTCATCCTATTTGATAGGTGAAAGTCTGGTGCGCTGAATTTGCCCTTTTATATAATAACTATCCATTGATGTGATCTTGAATTAAACTAGGTATATTAATGCATAATATAATTCATTAATATGTTTTTTATTACACATTTGCGCCATAACACCCTCGTTTCTAATACAGGGGAAACTAACTAAATTAAATCATCTTGAGCAAGCATATGCAATAAAAAAATCCAGTGCTTTTAACTTTTAAGCAAAGATGTCGAATAAGATGAAACACCAAATTAAATATCTCATTACCTCCTCGAAGCTTCCATCATCAAACTCAGCATTAAACAAACTAACCATCTCCTCATCAAGCATATTTTCCAAATCGTCAATGTACAACACACCTAAAAGATCAAAAAAAGGAAGAAGCCCCGCAAATTGAGTTGCTGGAAGCCAGAGAAAATGACAAGATTGGAAAACCACAAGAGAACAACTATAGGATCCATAGTTACCTTTTGTTTGAGAAAAAAATGAAATGATCCTCAGCCTTCTGCTTGGAATCCCTCCCACCCCACTCATTTTGGACTGCCATTTGGAGTGCCGTCCACCGAGACAACACGTAGGGGATCCCTTCCATGAAGAGCTGGTGCCATTCCGCTGATACAGATTGTGGCTGTGGAGTGTTTCCTCCGTCATTCATGGTCTAAATAGGCACACTATGCCCACCCCCAGGTCAAAGACCTGCAAATGTGAAGCATTACATCCCAAAATTAACTGGAAGTTGACAATAACTGCCAAATTATAAATGACGAAACTTCGACGTTACCCGCCTATTCATAAATGACAGGCCGATTCCCTCTTCTACCGACGCAACCCTCCGCGAAAACGAAACGCGTCGGCTCATGAAAAGATACGTTCGATCGCTATATGTGTTTTTCTTTAACTTTATATTTTTTGGAACGTATTCACGAACGTGACTTACATTTTAAATAATTATAGCACGTATATATGTTTCGTAGCTTTAATATATTAAGATGATTATCCTTTAAGTTTGAGCCATAAAGAAAATATTGCCGTCAACACACACATGCAAAATATGGTGACTTAAAACTGTTTCTGTACGTAACTTACGTCAACTGTATCTTCCGTGAGCTTCACCAGCACATTGGAATTTGGAAACAGACTCGTTGGTTTTACCGCATACTTGTGTAGGGGTCTCTACCGTGTACACCAGTTCAGCAAGTTTGAGATGTTCATCATTTGCCGACCAGAGGATATATAGTGATACACCATCACGAGGAGGTTATTGGCATTGAGGAGGACCCGTTCAAGCCCCTTGGTCTTCATTTCAAGTATATGAATTAAAGCTTCAATGTCATGCTTACTTGTTTTTTCAGACTACAGATAGAGATAACCACATTGATTGGTGCAGGACCATAGATATGGCTTCTGGGGATTTGGGAGCTCCTGCATATCGCAAGTTTGATATTGAGGCATGGATGCCTGGTCTTGGACGCTATAGGGAGGTGGGAGAAAAAGATTATAATTAAATACCCTTACATTAATTATCTGTATTTTAGGTCCAAGCTCTTCCTAAGCTACTAGAGCCTTGCTCTTTTAGATGCTTCGTAGATCTTCAGCTTTGATTCCTCGGACTTTTAAGCTCTCCAAGTAAATCTCGTGTGGTGTGGTGGAATTTCTGGACTCTCTAAACTCTAAAAGAATATATGGGAATTGTTGAAGGCATATTTTGAAAAGGATGTTCTGTAGTGCAACTCAGGACCTCTTATTTATCGTCTTCGAATTGGAGGTGTACGTTCATCCACTATTGACATTTTTCCATGATCCTACGTTCTTTTAAATTTTGAATTAACCACATTCCACGTTCTACATGATTTCCACAATCTCCTGTTCTAGATTTGTCGAGAATCATAGTGTTTTTGTCTAAGTCACCGTTTTAGTCCAATAGTTACACTTGTAACACCTGTAAAAACTCAAAACACTTATCTGATAACTCTTCAAGTTTTTTTCACCTGCAAAGTACGTGACCTGTACTAACTTAACGTATAATGTTAGTCACTTGTAAAACTTGAACGGTTATTACTATCCATATGTAAAACTCGAGTAGTTATCCTAACTTTTCTATTTCTTTAAAAGCGCATATGGAATGCATGTAAAGAACTTAAGTCATTTAAAACACATGTGAGAAAAGAAAAACGATAACTATACGAGTTTTTAAAGATAACTCTTTGACTTTTTCAAACCGTTAATTGATAACTATATGACTTTTCAAAACATGTTAACAAATAACAATACAACTTTTCACATATCCATTTACAGATATACTCCAGAATTATAATTCACACAATTAATCTCTCTGTCTTCTAACAATATCTAATAGAGTTTCTGAAATTCTTTGAGCTATTTTTGCACCAACTTTTGTTAGTTCATTATTTACAGGTTTAATTTTGATGATGAAAAATCGAGTGCTTAATATTAGGTCAAATGTTTTTAGCACTTACTCTATTTTAATTGAATTTGCCCAACTGTTTTTTATTCAGTAAACCTTCGAAAATAGGTTTCGAAAGGTTTCAACTCTTATTAGGTATAGTTTCGAAGAGTTTCACTGAAAGTCATCGAAAATCCAGGTTAGTTGGATAGTTTCACTTGCACACTATGTTTTCGGAGAGTTTCATTTGAAAGTATCCAAAAATATTTTAACTGTCAGTGAGTTTCAGATTTATTCGTTCAGAGTGTTTTGATTTTTGAAAGTATCTAAAATGTGGTCTGTTTTGGAAGGTTTCATTTTAAGTACCGGACAATTTCATTTTAAATGCCTTATAGTGTATTTCGTTTACTGTTTCCAGAAGGACACGTGTCTTGATTTGAAACTATCTGAAATACTTTTAAGGAGGGGTTAGTGTCTGACGGAATTCAACTGACGAAAAGGAAAATTATTGAATTCCGTCAGAATGCTGTTAGCGTGCATTACACTTGACGGAAAGGAAAGTCGGATTTTACCGTTGTATAAAATCCAAAAATTTCCTTTACCGTCAGAAAATTTCCGATCTCCCCCATTCAGAAAATTTTTCTCCCTCTCTCGTGCCTGACGTAATTTGTAAGACTGATAAGGAAGATTTACTTGATGACCTGTTAGATGAGTTGGAAGAGTTAAATATTATTGATGACATACAACCAATGGGAGAAATACATATAGAAAGCAATGCCCAGGTTCGAATGACTCAAGAACAAAGAAAAGAAATGACAAATAAGATGCGAGAAGATATGATGATGGCAATGTGGGATGGAAGAACTAGATGATATTATTTTGTATTGTAATATTTCAATTAAGATGTATTTGTATTTTTCGAATATTAGTTGTAATAAACTTTTGTCAGAATTTCCATCAGAATTTTCCATCCTGCACTAAACCCCTCTTAGAATTTTCCTTTTCCTTTCCGTTACAAATTTTCCATTTCATTTCCGTCAGAATTTTCCATTTCCTTTTCGTCAGAATTTTCCTTTTCGTCAGAATTTTCCGTCATGCACTAACACGCCCTAAGCATCGGAAGGTTTCATGCTAAAGGTATTTGAAATACCATTGGAATTGTCGGATATTTTTATTCTCAATTAAATGTTTTATGCTACTGTTTATAGGACACGTGTTATGTTTTCACCACATAATTTAAGTTTGTCCTTCGAAAGATTTCATTTTTGAAACTATCCGAAATGCTTTTAAGCATCGAAGGGTTTCAACTGAAAGGTTCCAATTTTACTGAAAGAATCTAATGATCTATAACTTAAAATTTCAACTACTATTTTATGAAATCTCACTATTTTGGCAAGATATTATTCTGATTGTAGATTTGATTTGAAGATTACAAATTACAAGCAATTTGACAGATTTAGAGTGCTTTCCAGCTTAAGGAATTTGGAGAAGAATGAAAAATTGAATTATAGAATACAGAAAAAAGATACACAAAGAAAAAACACAAGGAGAGAAAGCTTACATTCTGCAACCATTGAAGAACAAAAGAGATTTTTCTGCAATAATCATTGAAGATCAAGTCATGCATATCCATCCGAAATACTCTTGAGGATTCAGTCATCAACATTTCAAACAGGGAGTTTCTCTGTAGTGTGTTTTTAATCAATTTGAGTCGTGGACTCCTGTGTTGAATCTGTTTCCTGAATTTCTGAAAAACCCTAACTCACAAGGGTGTTGTGAGTAAACCTTCACAAGGTTGGGGTCTTGGTGAAGAGAGTGAAGTGTGAGACTTCACTTGCTCAAGATTAGGGCCTTGAGTACACAAAGTTGGTGCTTTGTGTAAAGCTATTGTTTAGCCTGAAAAACAACATTTGTGTGGTTTGTTGTTGAGCTTGAGAAAAACAACATTTGTAAAGGTTGTTGCTTAGCCTGTAAAAGCAACTTGGCTTAGGTTTATGTTTAACCTTAAAAACATATAGTGAATTCTCAAGGTTGGTGCCTTGAGGAGTGGATTACCCATTTGGGAAACCACTATAAGGGGGGGTTTGTGCATCTTGGAAAGGTTAGGAAATGTCAGGAAAGATAATCTTGGGAAATAATTTCTCAAGATTTATGTGTTTGTGCATTTTAAAAATATTGGAAAAATAATTCCCAACATTTCTTGTATATAAATAACTCGTTGTCTCATGATTTCTTGCCCCTCGGGTAAGGTCGGGAAATCATCGAGAATAAACCCTCGCGACACCGACACTCCTTCGCCGCTCCTTCCGTGCGACACCGACGCTCCTTCCGCGCGACAGGCGATTGAGAACACTCGCGACATCGCCGCTCGCGGCCTCGAAGCTCATTCGTTGCTCGCGGCCTCGACGCTCATTCACCGCTCCTTCTGCGCAACACCGACGCTCCTTCCGCACGACAGGCGAAATCGAGGAGAACACCTGCGACATCGCCGCTCGCGGCCTCGACGCTCATTCAACGCTCATTCGCCGCTCATCTCGACGCATCGCGACTCGACAACCGCAGACGGTGATTTCCCCCTATACGCTATATACCAATCCTACTGATTTGCACGTATACACTGAGCTCCGATCTATTATTGGGTTTCCTGAGCATTGTGCATTGATGAATGTTTTCCTTATCTGATCGGATTGATGGATTGTTTACATGAGTGAGGTTTGAGATCGAGAATTGGGTTCTTGGTAATCAAACGACATAGACTACACGGATGTGCTGGGATCATACTAAGGGATCTGGGTAGAGGTTTGTGTGAATGGAGCTTAAGGCAATTGGAAGAAAGTTGCAGACCTTTCACCCCCCTTCTATGTCACGAATGGGAGTCTGCATCAATAAAGGTGTGGAAAGTCAGAATCGTTGAAGTTGCAATAAGTGGCTCTCCTCGATCTTGTAATATTGCTAATGCTTGTGATCTTGACTTGTTGAGGTCACCATTTTTTAACAGGATTCTCATCTTGTGCGGGAAACAAATTTTTACTTGACTCATTAAAGTGGTCATTTTGAAACAAATTACCAACAACCATATATGCAACAATACACATATCTTCATTTAGATTATTTATACTATTTATTCTAAGTCTATAGAGGATCTGGTGATATTTATTCTATGAGTGTTTAAGCCTAGTTTGTGTCTCGCTTATCTATCCTTTGTAACTGTCGATCATTTATTCCGACAGTTACAGCAAGGAGGAGAAAAAGGGATGACTGTCTCTCCCCTCCTCCTTGAAGATTATGCACTTTTTCATATACTTAGAAGTTCAAGTTCCACTCCCACTATTTGTGTGAAGGCTCAATTTTGTAAATTTTTCTCTCTTGTTATTCATTAAAATGTTTTTTATTTAACATAGTACAGGAAATATGACCTCCGAGAGAAGGAAATACATGAACTGGAGCACAAAACAAGATGAAATTTTTTTAGGTATATTAGCAGCAGAAATCAAAGAAGGAAATGCAAAACAACAAGATGGTAAGCTTAGAGCGGAGACATGGGTAAAGGTGATTGCTGAATATAATGCTCAAACAAATGCCAATATTGAGAAGAAAAATGTGGAAAGTAGAATGAAAACTTGGAGGACCATCTATAAAAATTATACAAAGATTGCAAAGCAAAGTGGATCGGGGTGGGATTATATTTGTGGTCATACTGATATATCGAAGGAAATATGGGATGAATTTGTTTAGGTACATAAGTATTTTATTTTCATATGGGATGAATTTGTTTAGGTACATAAGTATTTTATTTTCTTACGTAGAATACATTTTCACTAAAGCTTATTACTAATAGTGGACTTTTTTAAATGTTTTATTTGCAGCAACATCCAGAATGTAAATCATGTGCAGGAAAGCCATGTCCTATATATGATGACTTATATATAGTGTTTGATGGCAATATGGCTACTGGAGTGAATAGTCAAATTCCTCAAGATGTACAAGAAACACAAGAGAAGGGAACTGCAGAACCTGAAGACCCCATTCCTGTTTTTAGTACTCAACTGCCTCCATCAAATCTTGAATTTGAAGAAGGCACTTGAAGCCCTAGCCCTTGTAATGTGGAGCAGACATTTAGAAAGGCATGAAAAAGAGCTCGACCTCATGCAGAATCTTCTCAATCTATTGCACAGTCAATGAATGAAATAAGTGGGTTTGTGAAAAAGTTTGTGCAACAAGATGAACCATCTCATAATAAGTCTGAATTAAGAAGAGAAATAGAAGAATGCATCTCTTACTTGATGAAAATGGAAGGTCTTACTAAGGGAGAAAAACTCGCAGTGGTTAAACTGTTAGAAATTGAGATGAAAAGAGCTATTTTCCTATCACTAGAGACTGATGAAGATCGGATTGAATGATTGCGCTACAATTTGAAGGACTAGTCACTTGGTTGTGTTATGTTTTTATATTAGTTGTCTTTAGAAGTTGTGAACATGTCTTTATATTATGTTTTCCCCAAATTTGAAAGTCATGTCTTATTTTCGAAATGCTTATTTCATTTATGAATGTTTCTATTGGTGAATGCTAATAGTTGAAAAGTGTGTCGTGGTTGAATTGTTTAACAAATTATTACACGTTATGTTGATATTTGAGTGTTGAATTGTTTGGCAGGTTATTACATTATATGTTGATATTTGAGTATTGAACTGTTTAGTAGGTTAAGTTTATGAAACACAATATTTAACTATTAAAATGTCATCTACTTGTACAGGTCATTTTACATATGGCAAACAATGTAGCACGAGATGAAAGGAGACGAAGAAGACGACGTAGGTTGCTATTGTCCATTTTGCAAACATGTGGATTAGTAGGACAATATATTACAGATGTTACTCCAAATGCAACATAACGTATCTATAGTAGAGAAGGACAACGATATATCATGAGATTGCTAGACTTATCACTACCTCACCAAGCATATCATTGTCGAAAAATATATCGATTGAGTCAACATGTTTTTCGGGAGTTTTGTGAATTACTTACAAGACAAAAGGTAGTAGAAGATAGTCGAGGTGTTACTATTGAGGAGAAACTAGCGATTTTTCTTGTCACAGTTGGACAAAATCAAAGATATGGAGTTACCACTGAGCATTTTCATCGTTTCGCTTGGACAATTAGCACATATTTCAATGAGATTGTAAATGCTATCTGTAGAATACAAGATTTACTTATAGTGAAACCTTCATCATCAACACATAGTAGAATTCAGAATGATGTGAATGTCTTCCCATATTTTAAAGTAAGATGTGAATTTCATTTTATTCAAAGTTTAAAAAGTTGACATTGTATTACTAACATTCTATTTGATTTTTCAATGTAGGATTGCATTGATGCTATTGATGGTACACATGTAAATGCAATAATTTATAGAGAAGAAAATGCAAGATATAGGAATAGGAAGGGAGCATTAACACAAAATGTTTTAGCAGCTTGTAACTTTGATATGGAAATTACATATGTACTTGCAGGATGGGAAGGATCAATTGCAGATGCAAGGATCTTACAAGATGCTATTTCTCGACCTCATGGGCTTCAAGTCCCACCTGATATGAGTATAATTGTGTACAGATTTAATAATTTTAGATATTAGTTTATTGAAATTACTTAATAGTATAGTACATTGTGCAGGTACGTTTTATTTGGTAGACGTAGGCTTTCCAAATCGTTCTGAATTTATTTCTCCATTTCGTGGTGTGTGATATCATTTATCAGAATATGATCAGAATCATGCTCCAAATAATGCAATAGAGAATTTTAATTACAAACACTCTCAATTAAGGAATGTAATTGAACGTACGTTTGGAGTGATCAAACATCGATTTGCTATTTTACGAGGTTATATGCCATATCTATTCCAAACACAAGTTAAAATTATATTAGCATGTTTTCTTGTACACAATTTCATTAGAAGAGCAGATCAAGAAGACTTACTTCAAGATCTAGCAGAGGAATTAGTCGAAATAAATGTTGATACGTCTAAGGAAATTGTTGATAATGTTGTTGAAGAAAGTATAAGTTCTAGTAATATGAGTGCAGAATAAAGAAAAAGAATAGCTAATAGAAAACAAGATCATATTATGTATTCCATGTGGGAAATGAATTGAAATGTTGTTTGTTGAACATGATGTAATGAATTATGTTTGTGATGAAAAATTTATAGCTGGATAAAATAATTATGTACTATATTATATTATACTATATTACTTAGTATAATTAATATATATTCTATTATTTAAAATATTACATTAAAGTTGTACTATTATTTACTCCATCCAATCCTTATTACTAAAAATTATTTGAAGTATGTAAAATCTCCAAAAAATTTCATGTCATTTCAGATCATTTCATTTCCTATTTTACACAAACATGTTAAACTTTCTTATCATTTCTTGTTTTTTCTTAACCTGCACAAACACGTAAACTTTCTTATCATCTCCTATCATTTCTCAACTTTTCCAATTCCCAATATTTCCAGTAATTCCTGTCATTTCCTTTCTCGATGGGAATCGTGCACAAACACCCAAAAATATGTTCTTTAGTTACTGCATTTGATTATTGTTAAATTGAACTATCTTAATTAGGGTTACTTAGTGCCAACTGCTTTCGAAATTTTTAAAAGTAATTAAAACTTGCTAGGATACTATTCACCCCCCCTCTAGTGTATCATTCGATCCCAACAACTTTGTTAACTCTATCAACTATCTCTAGATCCAAATCTGTAAATCGTTGTTGTGGTTGTTGCCCTTGGTCTGATTACTACTGCTACTACTATGCTTGCTGTTGTTGTTCCTATGGCTATGCTTGCTACTGTACATGCTATTGTAAATCATTTTCATGATATTTATGTAGTTCTTTAATAGAAAATGATCGTGACTTAATCTTTTTCTGTGGCTAGGGTGATAGATCAACTTGACTTTTGCCATAATTTTTAATATAGCATCACCATAAAATAATTTGCTTGGTAAGTTTGTCAAGTGATGTACAAAAATATTACACCAATTTACCTGTATTTTGTTGATTATAGCATAGGTAGCGTATAAACAACATCTACCCACTTTTGCTTCATGATCAAATTTTTGAAAAATTATAGATGCATTTACACCTACTACCAAGCACTCACTCTTATAAGAACTTTGGAGCTAAGTGTATTTGGGTGGGAGTAGAATCTCAATGGACTTGGAGAAGTTCTCATGCAGTACCTATGGGCAACCCTCCTGCAAGTTTTCGCCTCCTTGGATACTCCTAGTGCATACCAAGTCGTTTGAGTGTTCATTGAGACTCACATGTTATCACTGTGTTCACCAGGTTGTTTGAGTGTTTGAGGATCCAAAAAAAAAAAAAGTTCTCTATAAAAATAAATTTTTTTTGAAAATTTACAGCATGTAAAATCTTTGCTATAAATCTTTCTCAGCCATTCAAGTCATTTAACATCCTTAACTCACTATGTAAACTTGGATCACGAGCAAGCTATTGTACATCCCATCCTAACTGATAAACTTGCCTTCTTTCAGATAATTTAACCTCTTCATTTCTAAGTCCCAATACTAGAAAAATTAATTCTATGGTTAATGGGATGCCATCTTCCTGTATCTTGGTTGTTGGCATGTCATTTATCACTATAAGGTTTGCATAAAAAGCAAATACAATTTCTAACATTATACAATACTAGGTAGACTAGGAATTTGCAATAAACCTTGGAATTCAAACATATTCCCAATTTCACCCATGTCATGGAATTTCACAGGTCTGGAATATAAAATATTGAACTTAGAGTAATTCTGAAATTTTCAATTCAGGAAATATCTCTAAACCATAGTAATGTTGGGTCATTAATATCTTGGTTCGAATATGGAATTTTCCTGATGTCAGTAGTCTCTAGATTTTCATTTTCAACAGTATCCATAAGATCATCAAAACTTTCAACATTTTCAATAGATGCACCAATATTAGCAGCATTATCAGAAATGTCATCATGAATTTCAACAGAATTAAAATTTTCAGCATAAAACTCAACAATCTCAACAATATTAACTTGTTCATTAGTAAATAAAAACTGATTACAGTACTTATAGAGTTATGTTCATGTAATTCTTCTTCAAATATCATTACTAGATATTGCAGATTTGAAGGTAGCAACTACCTTGGGATATATTCAATCTATTCAATTTGATCTTCCATCGAGACATCAGTAAGATAGTATTCAACTTGATAAACATATTGTTGCCTTTCATAGATATAAACTAGATAAAAATAAATAACCTGTAGCTACTTTAACCAATAATTAACAAAAACTTGTAAACAACAAAAAAAACTGAGTTAAGTACTGTTGGGATTTATAAGGAATGATAACTGTGCATTCCTCATATAAATCTATGTGTTCAAAATTCAGTGACTCAGTTTCTTCATCAACAAACATATCATCAGTGTAAAATTCATTATCAAGGTTTGTTCCATAGTGATCTTCATTATGAAAAACATTTTCTTCATTTTCAAAAGCAATTTGTTGATTTTCAAAAACATTTTCATTTGTTCCCAAAATATTTGCATAGGCTGTAGTACGACTTGGAAAATTCTCCATCATAGTAAATGAAATATTGTAGGTGAGAGCAACACAATGCCTTAATGTATACTCTTTTAGCCCTAAGTGTGTGAAATCTATTAGTATGCCTTCTGGAATTTGCTCTCTTGCTATTGCTATGAAACATAATTTGCTATTTCTGAGTGATTCTTCTCTCGATCTCAGAATTTTCAACTCTCCTACAATTAGCCCAATATTTTCAATCTTTCTTCTTTTCAGTTGTATGTCTGCAATTTTTCTATAACAAGCTTTGGTGTTTCCTTAATTTCTCTTGTGAGTGGTACCTATGCTATAGATTGTCCAACTCCATCCTTCCTTTCTTGTAACTGTTTGTTTAGCATACAAATGTAACATTTCTACTTCTATCATTTTTAATTGAAACATTCTTTCTCCTTCACTTCTAAAACCATACTTCCATAAATCAGTTCTTGTATTATCAATGGCATTTTTAACTTCCAGTAAAATAGACTCAGAGAATGTGTACCTTGAATACAAATCTAATAACTCTACATTTGCTTTGTCTATCAATTTTGTCCACTTCTTACCAAAGCTTTTAACTGGTTGCATTCCCATTTGCTGTGAACCTATACCTAAGCTGCTAGCAACATACAAGTTTGGTTACAAGTTTCTTGCCCAAAGTTGCAAACATGATAGCTTAGTTTGCTTTGTTCGAAAATTTGTATCTACAATATTTCTTATAAATTTCCAGCAAAAGTTTCATTCATCTTGTATAGCTTTTTGTATATTTTCTAATGCATGAATTGGAAATGTGTACCGTGCATGGTAGTCGTGAATCTGTCTTTCTATGTCTTGTAGTTCTAACTCTTATCTTCTGAGCTTTTGTAAGTCTACCACTTCCACGTCCTCTACCTCTTCCAGACATTTTGCAAGCTTATAGAACTTAGAAATCGAAAGCTACATCTTTCTTAGGAGTTGGATCTATAAATTTTTTTGTTGAATTACATTCCTTCATTTCTATTTTATCGGTAATTCCTTCTTATTTTTCACATTTACTTTCTTTTGTCTTGATGCTTTTTAATTTATGCATGTTTTGAAGATTTGAATTTTCAATTATAGTCACTTGTTGATTTTTAATATATTGTACTTTCATTGTAAATTCATCAAGTGAATTAAGCTTTCTTTCTAGATTATCTAGTCTCATTTTGTCTATTCTCTAGTCAAATTTTCTCAAATTTTGCTTAGTTTCATAAATATAATCTATCTTGGGTTTAGAATGATTTTCATTATAGTTTAATTAGTTAACTTCTTGATTATAATTCATGTAAATTTCTAGTCTAGTAAGTTGTTGATCTAATCTAATTAAGCTTTGTTCAAGGTAGTCAAATTTTTTCCCTCTAACACACCTATCCTCATTTTCCCATTCTCTCAACATATTTCTAGTCATGAAATGGCAATTGGCGGGATGAACTATAGGCATGTTATAATCATTTCTATTATTTTGGATATAATTCATTTGTTGCTCTTATCTAGACACTTGTAAACATTTGAATTTCAAATAGTCAACTGTGTCATGACCTTTTAAATTGTAGAATTCACACATGCTAACTTTAGGTCTAATAAATCGATGAGCATACACATATGCCATACTCCAAATGATAAATTCACACAATGCCAATGTTTGGTAGCACCAATTTCAGCTCCTAAGGAGTTGGAGCTGCTTAACTTTGGAAGACGTGTTGACTCTAACTCCAACTCTTAAGGAGCTTCCAGGAGTCGTTTGGTTGGGACTACTAATGCCTCAACTCTTATTTTTATTTTTTTTAACTAATGTTATATCTTTTGATGATTATACCCTCACTATTTGTACTTAAATAAATATGGTGTATCAAAACATCAAAATATTGTGTAAATAATTTTTTTGAGGTAGCTCGACCCAGCTTGAAATTTGACTTCAGTCTAAAAGTGTCAATTAGGTCGAGCCATTACGAGCCAGCCAGACCCAACTCGAATTTTTAATAGACAGTGATCATTATTTATAAGATTATGCTGATGTAGCATGTTTAGACTTCAAAGTTTACATTTTTTATATGATAATTTATGCATTTTATAGATTATAATTGCAATTATACGTGATTTAATGAAGAACGTATGATAATTGTGATTTTTATGATTTTATATATTTTAAATGATTAAATAATGCATAAATTGATATATGATAATTATTATATAAAATATGCTTCATGGAAAGATATCTTATAAGATTTTATAGGAAGAATTGAAGACATTGCAAATTTCATTCTTAAAGTAGAGTTGAAGAAGGAAGAAAGACGAGAAGAATTAATTTAAAAGGTTATGTGAAAAGTAGTGTAGTTAAGATTAAGTGTATGAAAAACTAGAAGGGTTATTGTTAATAAACTCGTATAGCTATGATTTATGCACGCGTTTCAAAAGTTATAAGTTTTCACGTGTTTTTCATGTGCAACTTTGAAAAACTAGAAGAGTTATGATATCTATTGGAGTTTTATATATATATAATTGATAACTGTTTGAGTTTTATGTATAGTAATGGATAACTGTTTGAGTTCTGTAAAAGGGCCTAACGTTAATTTTTTATTTTAATTTAAAATCAAAAAATATATATAAAAAATAATAAACTCGTATAGTTATGATTTATGCACATGTGTTTTAAAAGCTATAAGCTTTCACGTGTTTTTCACGTGCATCTTTGAAAAACTAGAAGAGTTATGATAACTGTTCGAGTTTTCTATATAGATAATGGATAACTGTTCGAGTTTTATGTATAGTAATGGATAAATGTTCGAGTTTAGTAAAAGGGCCTAATGTTAATTTTTTATTTTAAAAAATCAAAAAAATAAATATAAAAAGTAATAAACTTCGGTTGTACCGAAGTTAAGATTTGGTCCAACCGAAAAAAAAATAAAGAAAATAAGACACTTCAGTCAGATCGAAGAAAAATAATAATAATAAAATGTTTAAAAAATCATAAACTTCAGTCCGACCAAAGTTGAGCTTCGGTCAAACCGAAAAAGAAAATAAATAAATTAAAATTTCGGTTGGACCGAAGTAAAGATACGGTCATACCGTTAGAAAAATAAAAAACTAAAAACAATTCTATCAGACTACTTTTTCATCTGTACAACCGAAGTTTATTATTATTATTATTTTTCCTTCGGTCTGACTAGCCGAAGTTTTTTATTTTTTTATTTTATTCCTCTGTCTAACCGTATCTCAACTTCGGTCAAACCGAAGTTTTTTTATTTTTTTATTTTTTCATTGGTTTGACCGTATCTCAACTTTGGTTAGATCGATATTTTTTATTTTTCGTATTTTTTCCTTCGGTTTGACCGAAGCTTAAATTCGGTTGGACCGATGTTTTTTATTTTTTACATTTTTTATTTTATTCGTCGGTCTAACCGTATCTCAACTTTGGTCAGACCGAAGTTTTTTTTATTTTTTATTGTGTCATTGGTTTAACCGAATCTCACCTTCGGTTAGACCAATGTTTTTTATTTTTGGTATTTTTTCCTTTAGTTTGACCGAAGCTTAAATTCGATTGGACCGATATTTTTTTTTTTTTACATTTTTTTTTAAAATTAAAATAAAAAAATTACAACGTTATTAAATAATCAATTCATCATTCAAACACATTAATAAATTTATAAATATATGAACATCAAATAGAAGTCTTCATTCATGAATCATTCAAACACAAGTAATAAAGTTAAAATAATTAAAGTTAAAACATTAAAGTCTTCCAATAGTAGAAATGTCTTGAAAACATTAAAGTTTTCTAATTTTTAGATGTTCATGCATGTAACTAAAAGTCTTCATATTGTCCTCGTTCTCTTCCAATTCATGAAGGCCATTTCTAGCCATTGAACCTTCATTGAATCTGGTTCTACCTTTAGAAAGCTATCTCGAGTGACTTGTTTCTCAAACTTCAACATGGCATACACTCATATTTCTATGCCTTCCATAAATCCAATCTCTTTAAGCTTCTTGATGCATTGAGGATAATCATACATTTGTTTACGTTCTTCAAATTTCAATATGATTGACTCTAATGAATCAATCCGATCATTTAGGCTTGCAACATGTTGACGTGTTCTACCTGTAGAAGATGTAGTGGATGTCAACGTTGGTGTACTTCCAACAATGGGTGTGTCGATGTCCACTTCCACATTCAAATCCTTTATAGGTATCTGCTCACTACTTTGGGATGGATTTACTTCGAAGCTTGGGATATAAACTGTAGGACCGTATGGCTACACAAGAGGGGGGGTGAATTGTGTTTCTCAATATTTTCGAATATAATTGAAACTTTAAAACTCAAAACAAGTCAAGACACTATTTTCATAAAATCATTTTTATTCAAGGTTTCAATTACAATATACAATTCAATTCTCCTCATAAGTTGTAGATGCAATTATATCTCGATACCATGTATCATCTAAACAATTTCATAACTACAAATAGAGAAAACTAATTTGTGGAATTTAAAACATTTCTCCATGTTTGAGATATTTCTTCTTCTTCTTCTTCTCTTTCTTCTTCAACAATTCTTCAGTGACGAATATCTTGTCTTTTTATGCTTCACTGAACTTTCTTCCACCTAAGAGATTTTCCCCGAAGAGGTGTTTTTGATCCCTGAAAAGATTTTTCTTTTGGTGTGCAGGGATAGTTTGATCAGCGAGAATTCTATGCCTTTTATACTGTATCTTCATTTCATGCATATCCTCCACGTTTAATCACTACTAGTTTTCCACTTCTTCACGTCTTTTCTTTTTCCTTCATCGAAATACACACGTTCTGACCCACGTTTACATTTCGAATTTTCTTTAATCATCAATCCTGGATCTCTGAAAAATTTCCTGCAAAATAAACTTTCTCGTCCAAAATTTTTCATCAAGTATAATAAGAAGTCATTACTTTAATGTTAACTAAACGAGTAACACAAGTATATATATAACTTAACGTTTTCAACTTAACGAGTTTCTCATGTGCCAATTCACGTGACAAGTACTGTAGCTAACTCAACAAACTAACTCCGTTGTGTTAAGGATAACTCAACGAACTATATTCGTTGTGTTACAATAACTTAACGAACTAGTAATATACAAATGTTTTTATAATAACAATTTTACCACGTGCAAAAAATAACAACTTAAGTTTATAACGCTAACCTAATGTGTTGCCTTAGTGTTCAATATAGCAACTCAATGGGTTTAGTTATGTTAACTTAATGAGTTAAACATGTACACTTCACATGATACAATATAACATTCGTAACTTATAATTTCACCACGTGTATAACACTAAACGAGTTGTCTAAACTTTTACTCACTAACTTAATGAGTTTTCACGTGACATATTTTAACCTTTAAGCCTCTAACTTAATGAGTTCTCACGTGATCTCTATACGACTAAAACTCTAACTTAACGAGTTTTCCAAACGTGCACTATACATGATACAGAGAATATAACTTTAAAACATATCATGCTTTTCAATAAAAACACACGTTAACTTAACGTTTAGTTAAATGAGAAATTAATGCAATGAAACGACTAGTTATTAACTTAGTATAATTTCATATCCAATACAGACAAGTATTTATATCATTAAGTTTTTCTGTATTAATTAATGATTTTAATTTCCTTTCACAAGCAATAGTAATTGAGCAAATATGATTAATTTCATTCAGCACACATCATCAAAACAAAATACTCAACATAAACAGACTCACCTACTGCAATAGTGCCATCAAAAAGTCTCTCCAACTTGCCAACAAATTTTATGCCTCGATAACGAAATTTCTCACAATTTGGTTTGATCTATATGTATCGAACAAAATTATCAAATAAGTTGGTGAATAATGAAATGAAATAAAATTATCAAACAAAATTATTACAAAACAATTACATACCTTTTGAAAATTTTCCCACCATGTGTCATCCACACCTTCCCAAGTCTTGGTTGTAGGACTCCATCTGATACTTGTTTGGGAGCCAATTGTTTTCCACAATTGCCAATCCTTCCTCAATTTTTCCAATTTATTCTTTAAGTGATCTCTTTTTTGCCTCGTTCCTGTCCTCTCCAATAATTTTTGTTCGCATAAGTCATATCTTTTTGCATCCAAGTGTGTGCCAGGTTTGTGTCCCAAGTCAGTAAGCTCTATGCAAATATCTAGCAATGTAGAAACTAGATCATCTTCCCATGCTACTCTAGGAGTGCTTGTCTTTGGGACACGTTTTGATGCTTGCTCTCCCCTTAAGAGATTCACGTACATTCTTTTAGCAAACATTAGAGAAGTCCAACAATAACAAATAACATTCAAACACTAGAAATATTTAAGCAATAGAAATGACATTCAATAATGGAATAATAACAATACAGACCAATTTATATTACAAATCATATTTGAACAATAAAGATAACATTTAAACAATAGAAATAACAAAACAATGGAATAAAATGTTTGAAATTTGAGTTATCAAACAAATCATTCATTTTGCATTACTAGATCCCTAATGTTGTCACACATAGTACCCATGTCCAACTCGTCTAACATAATAGGAACTTCATAGTTGGTACTTGTTAACATTTCTTGATCATGAACTTCAATAGGTTCTTCGTCTTGATTGATCGATAATGCTTCTTGATCCATTACAGACTTCTGATCAATTATGAAGTTGTGTAAGACCATGCAAGCGACTACTAACTTTACTTGAGTAGTGTATGGAAATAGTGGCATATGATTCAAAATGTGCCACCTCCTCTTCAATACTCCAAATGCACGCTCAACAACATTCCTCAAAGAAGAATGTAAATAATTGAAATGCTCCTGTACACTGTGTGGTTGTGAGGATTGGAATTCTGGTAAGTGATATCTAATGGTCCTATATCGTGCAAGAAAACTAACTGCATTTGGATAGTCAGAGTTAACCAAGTAGTACTTACCTATAAATTTGACAACAATATTAGTTCAAAAATATATTCAAGGTAGACTATACAATGTTATTAATAAATTGAAAATATAGTACCTGCAGGTGGATTAGGAAATTTGTGACATGGATCAGACATTGCATGCTTAAGTACTCGACAATCATGTGCAATGCCCACCCACCTGGCTGATGCAAAAATGAATCGCATGTTGAAGTCACATACGCCCAATACATTTTGAGTTGTTTGCTTGCCATGTCTACCACATCTAAATGAGATTTGTTTGTTTTTCCTATCAACACAATGAACATGTGTACCATCAAGTGCTCCTATTGCATCTTCGAAATATGGAATAAATCTAGGGTTGTCCTTAAGAAATTGTGGTGTTTCATTGAAAGATTCCTTAGGGTGAATAACCTTAGGTGCCCATAAAGTAACGCATCTAAAACTTTATGAACATATTTACTAATTGTTTCACTAGAAGGTTGTTGGTAGTTCTATAGTACTCTATTTTTATGTTCATGCCCAACTGTTTGCAAAAAAATCTTCACTTGCTCCTCAACAATAGCCCACCTTCCATTCTCCAAAAGGTTTTCCCCCCTCAATATTTGACACAAAGTGATAAAAGTGGATGGGATCATATGACACATGTCAAAACAAACCCTCCAATGTCCTAACATGTTGTCAGTAACATCTTTTCCAGAATAGGGCATGCTATGCATTCGTTGCCTTTTGGTTGAATTATAAGTTTGCAACAATTGTATTATGCATGCGTAAAGCAACAATAGAAGTAACTCAAAAATTTCCTCAACTTCAAGATCCATCAAATCACCAGTTTCTAAAAATTCCTCCATGGTACTGAACAAATGCACAAATAGGATAGTGTAAGTTCGAATATAATTGCATGAAACAAACAAAAAATATGAAAAAAATTAAAAATTGGTAATAATTTAATTTAATTTAAAAATTTTAAAAATTATTTTACAAGAAATCTTTTAATAGCTAAAAATTTAATTTAAGAAGTTAAAAAAATTATTTATTTTTGATAATGGTAGTAATCTTTTTTTTTTCTAATTTACAGGAAATAAAAATTATGATTTTGACACAAGTTATGAGCTTCTTAACTTCCGAAAGTTCGATGAAATGCAGGGATGGAAATTATACATCCTTTCTTTCTTAATTACCGGCTTTAAATTTCAAAGCTCAGTTGAAGAAGTTTCCTACTGCAATTTCCGACAAATTTCAGTGAAAGTTGACAGGAGAAAATGTCCCCTACACAGAAATCTTTATTTAGTTTCTAAATTTTTGAAATATCAAAAACGAATGGCACAAATCTCTCTTTGACGTCAAACTAAAAAACAAATTAAATCAAATCGTAACTTAGATATAATAGGAAAATATCTAAGTTTAAACAATCAAATCAAGTCCCAGCTTGGATAAAAAAACAAATATCTAAGTTTAAAATTAAGTTGACCCTATAACTTGGATACTAAAGAAAATGCAAATATCTAAGTTTCTAATTAAGCAAACCCCGTAGCTTAGACACAAAATATGATCATTTAAAGCCCAAATTACATATTTCTTTGCACATTTGAGTGTATCGAGCATGACGTAAATGAGGCAGCCTTTTCAAAAAGAAGGTGTAAGGTGAAGTCTTGACAGGTCCCTCAAATAACAAATGAAACTCAATACAAAATCAACATTTGCCACGTTGAGCAAAAAACCCACGGAAACAGGGTAGCATCCCAATCTCAGATGATGAGCATGGTTCTATTATTCCTATAAGAGTACAGGACTTGCTCAATGCGACTGATTACAACCACATTAATCTGGCAGAATGTAACTGTCGTACTTGTTTAATTCATACGGTTCATTGTTACGTCCGTTGTTTGAACTCCACGATGAAATATCACTGGACACAGTTGTTGTTTGGTAATGAACTGTAAGATCGAATGGCTATAATTATCTGAAAGTTTTCTGAAGAAAAGAAAAGATATAATTATTTCTTGTATTTTTATTTATTATCAAATATTTGATTTAATTACGTGAACGTAAATCTATTCTAACTTCCGAAAGTTCGATGAAATGCAGGGAGGGAAATTATACATCCTTTCTTTCTTAATTACCGGCTTTAAAATTCAAAGCTCAGAAGTTTCCTACTGCAATTTCCGACAAATTTCAGTGAAAGTTGACAGGAGAAGAAGTCCCCTACACAGAAATCAAATATTTAAATCAAATGAATAACCTTTATATATATATATATATATATTACAAAAAGGAGTGAATTAAAAGGTTTGGAAGGAGAGAAGCGGTCGCGTGAAAGTTGAGAGGAGAAAAAGTCCCCTACAAAGAAATCTTTATTTAGTTTCTAAATTTTTGAAATATCACAAACGAATGGCACAAATCTCTCTTTGACGTCAAACCAAAAAGTAATTTCACTTGACTTAAAGACTTGAAAGTTTATAAATTAATATTGGTTGATACAGTGCACAAGGTCAGCTTTTTTGACACAAGGTTGTCCAGTGCTTCCACCGTCGAAAATAACATTGTAGGTCTTCCCTTGTACAGTGCACCTTGCGCGAAAGATGTTGTGTCGTTGGGTATGACTACTATCCATTTTTGGAGATAACAATAGTCGATGTGTGACACAAGATAAGTGTTCGCCTTCATCCGCATATTGTTCTTCTCCCTCCTCGCTATTTGATGTCACTTCTTCTTGTTCTAACTCCTCCGGTCGATCGTCGTCGACAGCTCTAGTTGCAACATGTTCCGTACCCCTCCTTGGGCATTGGTTGGATCTATGGCCTGGCTGCTGGCAGCGATAACATTTGAGTGGCTCGGGTTTGGAATAAAGATTGGCAGGAGGAGGATTATTCAACACTCCGGCCTCCCGGTGATTCAGCTTTGGACTGTCGAGTGGCTTGGTGTTGGATCTGGTTGTACTTTCATTGGTTGTATTGGGATGTGACCGAAGGCCCCGTGCTAATTGTTTTCCAATCTTTTCAGCAAGGCTAATGGCGTCAACCAAAGTACAGGGATTTTGCAGGGAGATTCGGTCTTGTATAGTAAACTTTAAGCCTCCTACAAACCATGAGATCTGTTGAGGCTCCCAAGCGATAGAATTCTTGAGTGTATTCAGTTCACTGATCGCACTCCCTGTCGGCACTATTGATACTGTGTGAACAAGGTTTGTTCATAATCGGTCGGCAAGAATGGAGCACGCAGCAACCTCTTCATTTTGTCCCACGTACGCACAGGTTGTTTTTGTTGACGAGCTCGGTTCATCAATACTTGCTCCCACCATGCCGATGCTCCTCCTTTGAGGCGGGTAGGCTACCAACTTTACTTTGCGCTCTTCTGGAATCTCCATATAATCAACTTATAGGCGGGAGGTGCTCGCGCGGGCGGTCGGACTGGCGGACGCGCAGGCGGCGGGACTTGCGGACGCGGGGGCGGCGGGAGGTGCTCGCGTGGGCGGCCGGACTGGCGGTGCGCGCGGGCGGCCGGAGGTGCTCGCGCGGGCGGCGGGACTCGCTCTGATACCACTGTTGTGTTGCACGATTTTGGGGGCTCCGATGGAGGATTAACAACCTCCACCATCTCTGCCCCCAACTTCCTCCTTAAATTCCGGTGGTTACCGGAATTTGAATTTGAAACTTGGTATTTTTAACCAATTCCAACAGGTACAAGAGCAAAACCTTGATACAACTAATGGTCTTTGCATCCTCTGAGATTTGTAACCATGTCTCTTTTCAAAAAGGACAAATACACACCATTACTAGAAAATTGTTACTAAACAATGCCAACAACCCTCATTATTATTCGATCAGCCTCCCATATGTATATGTCGAGTACGATGGATTAGAAAAAGATCAATAAAAATAACTACCCATACATAACAAGCATACTAGTTGAGATGAGCAACACTAGAGGTTGTCTTGCTAATATCACTTCACCATCCGCTTGATTGGTCGAATAATCCTCATGTGTAACACCTCACTGGTATCACTTAGAAATTGGAGATAAGGATACCTCCATGTCTTCTTAAAGAAAAGGATGCCGTAGAATGTCCAAAATCCAACGATAAAACCAAGAACTGCAGTCGTATAAAGCCATAACTTCTCTTTGTCGTCGTCGTCATCCTTGTTCTGATCACTCTTTGATTTTGGATTTTGCTCTTCTTCACAACTCTTAGATAACGGAAACCCACATAGATTGGGGTTTCCTATGTAGGACTCATTAGTAAATGTCGAGAACTGCTTGCTTGTAGGAATACGACCTGAGAAGTTGTTAAATGACATGTTCAAGTGAGACAATGTTGTAATCTTCGTCATCTCTCGTGGAATTTGCCCAGAGAGTTTATTTCTTGATAGATCCAGTCCTTCCAATTTCTTGATTGTTCCAAGTGTCTTTGGGATGCTACCTGTCAATTGATTTACTGTCAAATTCAAATTCCGCAAGCCACGTAAATCACCAAATTCTTGGGGAATAACTCCTGACAAGTTATTATTGGAGAGGTCGATGCTTGTGACTAGTGAAAGTAACTTGCCAACATATTGGTCAGCTCTTCCTTTCATCTTTATTGTCACAGATTCTTTGTAATAACCAGCAGTAAAATAGATGATTGACTGTTTTGACTTGCTTAAAATCGTACGAGAGAAGATTGACTGTTTTGACTTGTTTAAAATCGTCATTGCCTTGAAATCTCCTATAGTATTTGGTATGGATCCTGATAAATTATTATCTCCAAGATCCAAGACTTGAAGTGATTGCAACCTTGACAATGATTGTGGAATATTCCCATAAAGTCTATTTGACGTCAAGCGTAGAATCTTTAGATACTGCATGCTTTCTACTATCCAAGACGGTATTGATCCGGTGAACTTGTTTCCACCAAGATCAAGGACCCTCAAATTCCTACACTTACCCAAGGATGTTGGTAGATTTCCATGAAGTTGATTATTCTCCAAATGCAATGATTCCAACGTACAATTCTGATGTTCCAGTATCGTAGGAAATGTGCCGTTGAATTTGTTGCTTCCCAAATCAAGAAATCTTTTCACTTTCATCATGCAATGAGGAATCTCTCTAGAGAAATTATTTTTAGACAAGTCCAATACCGTCAAATCTTGCACTTCACACAGCGACGATGGGATGCTACCAAATAGATCTGTGTTGTTGGAAAGAGACAAGTACCACAATGTAGACGTCATCTTTGAGACAGTAGATAGCCACTTAGATCCTAGAAATAGCAGACCATGAAGAGATTGAATTAGGCAAGGTAAACAAAAAATATGGCAATCTATTACTTTCAAATGGAAAGAAGGGTGATCAGATATGTATGTTACCTTTAAATTTGTTGGAACTCAAATCAATCATTTGTAATTGATTACTGGAGTTTGTGGCATCTGGTATTTCCCCATCAATGTCATTGGAAGTCACCTTCAACCCGCGAAGAGAGGAAGAGAAGTTCCAAATCCATGCTGGAAGGCTTCCAGTGATGCCAACATTTGACAGGACAAGAATATGAAGTTCTTTTTGTGTACGGATTCATGTAGGGAATGATTCATTAGGCTCCACTCTCCACGATTGAATATATAAATGACGTAGACTAAATGGTGGGACCCAATTGGAAGAGGATACGTGGAATGTCGATGATGAGTTTGATTTCAAGTCAAGATATTGCAATTGACTCATGTTTACGAAATGAGATTCTGATAGATTGAAATCATGCCCCCCAAGGTACAACGATCTCAGCTTTGACAATTCCCGAAAACATTTTGAGAAATCAGCTCCATTGATGTTATCATTCCCTAATAAGTATAGACTGTTGAGCAAATGTAGGTTGCAAAGTGATTTTGGAATGGATCCATTGAATTTGTTCCAAGAAAGAGCTAAAGATTGTAGTGATGTTAAATTTCCAATAAAGGTGGGAATAGGTCCATTTAAGTTGTTTGAATCAAGACATAATTTTTGCAATGAAACTAAATTTTCAAGAAAGGTGGGAATAGATCCAATGAAATTATTCCTAGAAAGATCTAAAGATTGTAGTGATGTTAAATTTCCAAGAAAGGTGGGAATAGATCCATTGAAATTATTCCTAGAAAGATCTAAAGATTGTAGTGATATTAAATTTCCAAGAAAGGTGGGAATAGATCCATTGAAGTTATTGCCTGAAAGATGTAAAGATTGTAGCGATATTAAATTTTTAAGAAAGGTGGGAATAGATTCATTGAATTTGTTCCAAGAAAGATCCAATTTTTGCAATGAAACTAAATTTCCAAAAAAGGTGGGAATAGATCCATTGAATTTGTTCCTAGAAAGAACTAATTCTTGCAGTGATTGCATCGATTCAATGAATGTTGGAACATGACCCCCCGAGAAACAGTGAGAACATATTAAGGTGGATAGAGAAGGCAATTCACCAAGGGATTGAATCCAACGAGATGATGAATTACCAAGCTGAGAGAAGCTCATGTCAATGTATTGCAAAGAGTGAAGTCGTCGAAACCACCTCGTATCGTGAATTTTGAGATGAGAACCAGATGGAGAATTGTAGATTGTAATCGAAGAAGAAAGATCGAGTTGAAGTAAGTTGGAGAGATTTCCAAGCGATGAAGGTACGAGTCCTTGAAAATATGAATTAGAAAGGTTTAGATACCTCAACTCCGCAAAGCAACCCAAGAAGGATGGAATGGTGCAGTTGTTGAAATTGTTGGAGCTGAAGTCCAGACGTCGTAAACGTGTCAAGTGGCATAAGGTGGGTTCATGGAGGTTCTCGCAACCTCTGACCCCCCTCCCCAAATTCAAATTCATGCCACGAAGGTTGAGCTCCGCAACGTGACCGGTTTGGTCGTCACACCCAACTCCCCTCCAACCCCTGCAGCAATCATCACCAGTGGTATTTGTCCAGGTGCGAAGTTTACCTTGCGGATCGTCAAGTCCAAGCTTGAACTTCAAGAGAACTTCTCTTTCCACTGCGATACAACCGCTACTGGTGTCACAGAACAAGATCTGCATCCACCATACGAGCACCAAAACCATCTGAAAGTAGTGTGAGGAAGCAGTCATTCTTCCCTCCATGAACCAGTAAATGTGACTTGTGAGCCATGTGCTTCAACCAATATTAATTTATAAACTTTCAAGTCTTTAAGTCAAGTGAAATTATTTTTTAGTTTGACGTCAAAGAGAGATTTGTGCCATTCGTTTGTGATATTTCAAAAATTTAGAAAAGAAATAAAGATTTCTGTGTAGGGGACTTCTTCTCCTGTCAACTTTCACTGAAATTTGTCGGAAATTGCAGTAGGAAACTTCTGAGCTTTGAATTTTAAAGCCGGTAATTAAGAAAGAAAGGATGTATAATTTCCATCCCTGCATTTCATCGAACTTTCAGAAGTTAAGAAGCTCAATACTTGTGTCAACATCATAATTTTTATTTCTTGTAAATTAGAAAACAAAAAGATTACTATCATTATCAAAAATAAATAAGTTAAGAAATAATTTTATTACTAATAAATTACGTATTACATCAACTGAAAATAAGATAAAAGAAAATCAAATCAACTTAATTAATTTAATCATATCCTTCTCCAAAGAAGTAAAAGAGAACAGATTTATCAGGTCAATAATTTTTAATATTGCAATCGCAGAACCTACCGTGACTTTTCCAAGTTAGAAAAGTCATCTTTGCCAATGACATGGACGTTTAAAAATAAATATATTCTAATTAAAAGTGCACCACCAAACGCTTTAGCTCTTGTTTTGATAAGAAAATATCATTAAGGAATGAATATGAAACCACACAATTTTCATTGACTCTGGCTGAATAATCTGGCTGTGGCTCTATGAACCTGAATGAGAGGAAGTATGTAATTATGCCAAGAATATGAGCTCTAAGATCTCCAAATATGAAAAGAAGAACTTAGGCTAAGATCTCCTTCATACTCATTGGCTAAGCCCTCAATGTTTCCTCCATCACCACCAATGGTGATGTACATTGGGGCAGACTGATTGGGTGCTGGAGTGCACTGCCTTTTTAGGATGTTGTACTTCACATTTGAAATTCGCTCCTACCATGATAACATTGAAGAACAAACGACCTCATGAGGAATTCACTCTCTTCCAATAACAGCATCAAGGTTGAACTTAAGCGCATGATGAAAAACATTCAGCCTTACCGAGCGTTCATATGCATGGATATGGCCGTCAAAGACAACGTCAACTATGTGTTGCACAAACCATGCCTCAAACATCACTCTCAAACATTACCAAACAACCGTGTTTGTGAGTCGACTAGAAAGGTCCTTCGCGACTACAACAGTCCCTACCATTTGAGTTCCGAGCAGAACAAAGCATCATATATAAATTAGGACACGAAGCTTTTCAGATTATGTATCAAATCAAAGATAAATATATTTAGGTAAATGATAAGAAAGCAATAGAAGAAGGAAAAGCTTGAATCTCACCATAAGATGACAGAACAATGATATATGCTGAGGCCTGTTTGATGGAGTACCAAAATGGAGTGTCACTTTTAGAAGCTCTATAGGGTATATGATATCTATGTGTGTACGGCTTAAAAGGCACGGCCTCTCCCTGAAAAACCAAAAAACATTGATTTCAAGTATAAACCAAAATTATAAGCTTCAGTATTGTTCCCTTTACATAAATAGCTCTTGGACATGAAACATGCGCGAGTTGTGCAGCAAAAGCTAAGCATTGGTTCATTTTATTGTTATATTAAATGAGTTTTCATCTCATTTGTTTCCTTCTGCTTTACATTCTGTCCTGTAGTTTGAAGCTTAAAAAGACCACTTTTTAGTTAAGAGTACATTGCTTCCTTTCAACTCCCAGATGTCCAAGTGACTTCTAAAGAACAGGATTCTACCAGCAGAAGAGCATGGCACCTCGTTACTTTGTTGGATACGCTGAAAAGGAATCTAGAATTATTAGACCTCTTGATCAATGGGATTACTGTCTAGTCTTTCCATGTACTATGAATGCTAGAGTTGTTATTTCTAATGCATTGGCAACAAATAAGCCAAGACAACCTTCACTGAATTAGCAATTTGTTTCCTTTGGAAGCACACATGCAGCACAATAGCCAAATTTCAATGTCACACAACTCAAAGGGAATTTTGCCTTACAATTTCAGGAGCATAATCAAGTTCTTTGAAGGTCCAGAAGTTTTTCTTGTTTAGTTTCACTAACCTGCCTTTTCCTCAATTCCCTAAGTGGGGAAATTAAAATATTTTGTTGCTATGAACACGTCCCAAGGAAATCATTTGCAATGGTAAAACGAAACTGTAAATAAGATCTTTACTATTAACAATAAATAAGAGCAGACTTATTTATCCCCAACACTATATCTTCACTCCTTTGTATGCTGAGTTCATTTATTGAATATCCTGGTCAGTTGTGAAAATTCGACATGTAAACCTCTTACATCAAATTTCTCTGATATTTAGGGGGGGAGGGGTTAGTGCCTAACAAAATTCAGCTGACGAAAAGGAAAATCGTTGAATTCCGTCAAAATGCAGTTAGTGTAATGATGGAAAATTCTGACAAAAAGCAAAAAGAAAATTTGTAATGAAAAGGAAAAGAAAAATTCTGAGAAAGGTTTAGTGTAGGATGGAAAGTTCTAATGAAAATTTTGATGAAAGGTTAATGCACGATGGAAAGTTCTAATGAAAATTCTAACAAAGGTTTATCACAATTAATATTCGAAAAAAAAGAAAATCTTGGAAAAAAAGAAATTCAATTATTTATTACAACTAATATTCGAAAAATACAAATACATCTTAATTCAAATATTACAATACTAAATAATATCAAGCAGTTCTTCCATCCCACATTGCCATCATCATATCTTCTCGCATCTTATCTGTCATTTCTTTTCTTTGTTCTTGAGTCATTCGAACTTGTGCATTGCTTTCCATATGTATCTCTCCTATTGGTTGTATGTCATCAATAATATTTAACTCTTCCAACTCATCTTGTAGGTCTTCAAGTAAATCTTCTTTATCAGTCTTACGAATAAAATTATGAAGCAAAAAACATGCGATGACAATCTTCACTTGTGTTTCATATGAATATGGCATTTGACCACGTAATATTGAGAATCGATGTTTCACAACTCCAAATGTACGCTCAATGACTGTTCTCAGTTGTGAATGTCTGTAGTTGAAATTTTCTATAGCATTACAATGAACTCTATCATTAACATAATCAGATAGATGGTATCTTACACCTCGATATGGACAAATATATTTTGGTCGATTTGGATATCCAGCATCAACTAAGTAAAACTTACCTATATAAAAAAAATATTAGTATGGTGATGTCTTCATAACTTCTAGAAGTAGAAAATACATTTACCTGGTGGAACCTGAAAACCATTAGGTCTAATAACTGCATTTTGGAGAATACGAGCATCAATAGCTGATCCTTCCCAACCAGCTAAAATATATGTAAATTCCATATCAAAATTACATGCTGCCATTACATTTTGAGATAATTCACCTTTTATGTTCCTAAATCTTGTTGTTTCTTATCCATAAATAGTTGCTTTGATATGTGTACCATCAATAGCTCCAATACAATCCTATAAACATGTATTTTTATTTTAATATTGATTAAAATAACATTAAAGACAAGGAAACTACAAAGGTGTGGAAATGTACCTTAAAATATGGATACACATTTGAGTCTTGACGAATTCGACTTGGTGTTTCAGATGAAGGTCTTGCTAGAAGAACATGATTTAGTCGTAATATAGCATTCAAGACTTCATTAAAGTATTTACTAACTGTCCAACTTGATCGACTAAATCGTTCTATGGTTACTCCATACCTTTGATTTTGCCCAACTGTCACAAGGAACATGGCAAACTTCTCTTCTACACTGATATTGTTGGTATCTTTCAGGACTTCTTCCCTCCTCGTTAATTCACAAAAACCCTTGAAAACATATTGACTCATTCTATAAATTTTTCGACAATTGTAAACTTGATGTGGTAAAGAAGGATCTAGTAATCTTCTTATATAATATGTACCTTCTTTACTATAAATACGACTTGTACTTGAAAACAAAGTTGAGATACTTGCAATCCCTACTAAAATATTCCAAAAAGCAAGTAGACGTCTTCGCCTTCTTCTAGCATGTTCTTCCTCTTCTTCAAATAACATCAATGTGTTATTTACTAGTTCGTCAAAATCCTCTTCAAAATTCATCGTCACCTACAAAATTTCATGTTCAAACATATTACAAGGTTGTAATACAAATAAACATACTACATGAAATCATTCCACAATTAATATAACATAACAAAATATGATAAACAAACATCTAACATAATATCATTCCACATTTCAAGTCCAAACAAAAAGTAGTTACGTCATACATCTAATACAAAAAACAAACATGTAAATCATCTTTAGTCTTTCATCTTTTCTAAATGAAACTTTAACCATACTTGTCGTATTTCTTTTGAAATTGATATAAATATTTTACTGATTTTTTACTTTTAAAATAATTAAATAACTTTATATCGATCAGTCACAAATAGATCTTCAATATCAAATATTGCTGCAATAACTTCATCTAAAGAATACCCAGAATTCTTTTGCCATGCAAACATTTCCTTCTTCCATACAAACATTTCTTTTCGTATGCCAACCATCTCATTTTGTATGCTAACCATCTCTCTTTTCATATTTGAACTGTTATATGTCATACAAGCAATGATAGATGATATGCCATATAAGCAACATTACTAGGCACTGTTTGGAGTAATACACAGAAATACATTATCATGAAGATTATAAGAAGTGTTAAACATCACGAATATTAATCCAAAGGAAATGTTGAAAGTCCGATCTCCTGCTTTCCTTTCACTCACAAGCAAGTACAAAAAAAAATGAAGAAGAGGAATTGTACCTGAGCAAGACGTGAAATGGCGGAGGTGGAGGAGGAAGGGCTACCACAGCGACGGACGCGACGAGGAAGATGCGGCGAGAGGGCTACGGCAGCGACGGGCGAGCAGGAGGGCTGCAGTAGCGACGGGAGGGTTTAGTGCGACGAGCGAGAGCGAGATGCGACAGGTGGGCTGCAGTAGCGACGAGCGACGGGCAAGCAAGAGGGCTACAGTAGCGACGGGCAGGAGGGCTGCGGCAGCGACGGATGCGACGAGGAAGAGTCGGTTTCAGGCGACGCGACGAATGTTCTTCGACTTCACAGGTCGAGATGGGGGCGTCAGGCTCGAGGGGAGGTCGATTTCCGAATGGGAGGAGGTCGGAAATCATGAAACGGTAAAGGTAATTTTCTAGGTATTTATATGTCGGTAAAATCTAACTTTCTTTTTCCTTCAGTATTGTGCACACTATGACAAATAAAAAGATCTGGCTTATGCACACTATGCAACAATTTTGTATTACATCAACTTGGCTTCCACGTTCCATGATAGCTAAGATAATGATGCAAAAATCAAAACCTCCGATATTTGTTCCATTTGTGTTGGGTCTTTTTTCTTTCTGTCCTGTGTTGTTCTCTTCCTCTTTGAGGCATTGTTCACTTGAATGTTTAATTTTAAATCTTTAAATATTTATATTTAAGTATATTTTTGGACATTTATATACTTATTTATCTTAATTGTGTAAGAGATGATGGCAAGCCATGCATGTTAGATGCTCCATGTTGAAGAGAGGTGTTAGAAACCGTCGTCGTTAAGGTAATGCATCCTGAAACCGTCGTCGAAGTCACTTTGGTAGCTCGCCGCCTCCATTGTCGTTAAGGTAATGCTCTGCCAGTGTTATGTTAAATGTCCATGGGATCATTCAATCTGTTTGTCTTTTTTCTAATTTGATTTATCATCCTGCATTTTAAATATTCTTGCCAGAATTGTCAGTCAAAGTGTTAGCAAAATACATCATCTATTTTTGGAGCCATACATTTATTTAAATAATAATATGGTAATTATTATTTTAAAAATTATTATGAATGTTGAAGTTAATGACATTAATATCCATGTAAATTTAGGTTTTAATCATACAATTTCTGTTAATTCTAACACCTGCACAAATACCTATTTATTTATTTTATATAAAAATACAATGAAGGTTCGAATATATAAATCATAAACAGATCTGAAGCAGAAATTGAAAGGAGGAGGAATTACAAGCTGCGGGAATAAAACTGCTTTGTTGGAATGACAAATGAAGCTGCTTTTCTTGGTGTTTTTCTGGAACAAAACTGGAAAGGATGAAATTCAAAGGAAAAATTACAAGCTGCTAACTAAACAGATCTGAAATGTCATATTGAAGTCTATAATTCACCCATAAACATCATTAATAAGAACACCGCAAAATGTGTAAAAAATAGCTCTTTCAAACTGGTTATCTGTAATAAACTGTCAATTATTCTATTTAATTAGTTTTATTATTGATTGTGATTTCTATTCTGTTTTCCATCTCTACGAGACCAGTTTTCACCTCCTGCCATCACGTTTCTCTTGCTCAGTCACGACCTTGAACTCTCCATCTTGGTTGGTAGTGTTGATCATGCAGACCAAGATCAGCAAGTTCTTCCAGATGACTGCCAACAATGCCCGGGGCTCCTTTCCACCTCTGGATCAGGTGGAGGAGATGGACATCTCAGGAAGTCCTGAGCCAGATGTTCTTGTGACCTACAGAAGACGAGAGCTCAACAACCCAAGTTTGAAATGGTACCTTCGATAAACCAGGTTGGGAACAAAAGGATGTATTTTCAAGTGGAGTATGTTGTTTGTTGTGCTGTTTTTTATGCTGCTATGTCATGTTCTATTATTTGAATTCGTGCTGTCTCTCTTTTGATGAAAGTCATGGAGTGAAATGCACAAATGCTGGGAACTAGGGATTTAGCCATTCGGGTAATTCTTCTAGCATTCTATGTAGAAGTTCTCGTTCCCTTTTTTCTTGTTTTTTGAATACCTTTTTTTCCAGTGGGATTGTAGCTCGTGAAAGGAAGAGGGCTGCAATTACATATTAGTTTTATTGAAGGAAGAGAGCTTCAAATTACACATTACTTTTCTGTTGCTCAATTAATGATTCTGGGTGAGCATTTCAGAGTATGTTTGTTATCCATCACCAGACTTGGCTTTTTTGACTCTTGAATTTCGTATGGGTATTATTTGATGAAAGCTACTCTGATTGATTTTTATGTTCAGTTAGGATGGTTGGGAACTGTAGCTAATATATCATTCTATGGTTATTATGACAGTGATGGTTTTCAGATTTGCACGTCCGATGAATATGACAAGGGAATACACAGAGGTGCCTCGGCGATGTCTTCAAGAAGACCAGATCCTTTACCCAACGTCACAAATAAGAAAAGGAGTTATGCGCAGTATTATCTGGAACTTGGTCAGTCTAGTTTCCTTCTCCACTTTTGTGATGTGTGCGGGTTGAGCTATGCACTTGGAGATGAAAAGGCTCACAAGGTTTTCCATAAAAATTACTACCTGGGTATCTTTTTCAAGGTGGGTTGCTTTGTTCATTTTAGTAGTAGTCTCAATTTTTTCTTTCTTTTCAAATTTCTCAATGAAAAATTTCATCAGGGATGGAACAATGAAAGAATCGTCCCAATGCCTAAGAGTGAGACAATTGAAGAACGTATTATGGTAGTCTTGGACGGTGATCCTCCTGGTCAAAAGCACAAGGTTCTTTAGTCACTTTGTTATCTATTAGCTAATAACTAGCTAGATTTTTCGTATATCTGATGCACATTATGAATCTCTCTGGATGAGTTTGTGACATCCTGGCTATGAGTCATAGGCTATCAAAGGCGCTGACTTATGTTTATTTTTCATCTTTGAGATTGTATTCCAATTTAATTGCATTTATTAAGCTCAATTCCTGGTTCTTTTTCCTAATGATATTCCAATCATTTCACAGCTCCAAGAGGTGGTAAGGGTGATGTCCAATGACCTTTGTTTGGCAAATGAGTGGTTTCTTCACAAGCTTTGCAAGGTGATTTTTGGGTTGAATTCTTACTCCATGACATTTTTATTATGCATGCTTCTCACTTTCTTCCTCAGACGTATCTCTTCATTTCTAGGAAAAGGATCGTCGGTTGTCTTGTTTTAGAACCAATTACAACAGCCCATAGGATAATCTCGAAGTCTTCCAGTTCGGATTCAAGCAGATCTACTAAACTGGTACCAGAGTCAAGTAATGCAAACTCAAGAAAAACAGCTAAATCTGTATTGCAATTTGGAAATGTCACTTTCCGTAGAGAATCTATAAAAAGTTCTTCAAGGACCGCTGAACAGAATATGTGGGACAGCGGAGGAACGTCTTATGAGGAGGAAGCTGTCCCGGCCGTCTGTGGTGTTCGAGTCATATGGGTTGCTCCTTCCCAGCGAAGGAAACGGGTTGCTAAGCGGCTATTGGATGCCGCAAGGTACTATTTATCTTTTCTATTATTTATTGTGGTGAGTAATCTGATGTTTAACTAATCAAATTCATTCTTATCTTAACATTTATCCAGGAAGAACTTCATTGCGAACAAGAAGTTAGCACCATCTGATTCTGCATTCTCTGCGCCAACTTCTGCTGGGAGGGCCTTTGCAGCCGCTTACAGCAGAACTGAATCATTCTTGGTATACAAAGCTTTTTCTACAAAGCTAGCTAGCCACAAAAACATCAAGCAGTGTCTAGTAGATGGGCGGTTAAGAATTGATGCATTGGATACACCTCAGGACTGCTTAACTTGTATTCATAATGCACAAGCTGTGGTCTCCTTGCTTCCTTTTAGAAAAAGATTAGAGTTGGCTTATGTTGATCATCCTTTTTACGTTCAACAAAGTGTATTACAGATATAAGCGTCGTGTACTGGTGATTTACATGTTCTTTTATCTTTGGCAAATTAGTGATTTACATGTTCTCCGCGAGCTCTATCTTTTGCCTTGCATGGGGTATTGAAACACAGCATTTTTTTGAATTTGTATTGATATTGACAGTTAATTTTCAAATAGGAAATAAGAGGAATTCGGCGTGGTTCTTTGGAAAGTCCTATCATTGCATGTAAATAAATAATTACAATTGGAAGTATGTATCAACACACATCTTCTACACGAGCAAATTTTGTATATTAAACGAAGAAGAAACCAAAATGACATTTCTCTGCTACCGAGTTTATATGGTGGTTACAAAATGATCGTAACGAGAACCCTTATGCTATAACTTACCATACAAGCTTATGAATCAAAGCGGTTGATGTTGGAACTATGTTAATGGTTATACAGATATTGACCTTGAAGTATGGAATGAATTTGTTGAACATGGTAGATTGTATATCTATGTGTTAATTTGTATCATTATATTTACAATTTTAACTTTGTTCTTTTTTCCAAATTTAGAAACACAAAGAATGTAAGTCTTGTAGAGGGAAGGGGGGCATCTCATATACAGCCAGCTACAACTTATTTTTGATGGTAGTACTGCAATAAGATATGTGGTGTAAAACCTCTTCAATTCGAAGATGGACTGAATTTAAATGATTTTGACTAACTAACTCGATAATATTTCAAGGATGCCTTCTCAAATGCCATTTGAAATGCAAGATCAGATGCCTTGTGACATGGATTTAGAAACACAACGACATTTTCTCTTAATACAGTAACAAAAAAGAACAGTGAAAAAATATAAGCAGCCTTTGTTGACACTGAACTATGATACCATATGTCCTTCCATCAATGACCTGTTTCTCTAACAAAGCTATATTCTCTTACAAATAGAAGAATTTGCATTGTACATTTGTGTAAACTATTTTAATCATATAAAAGGTCTATAAATTTCTTTTACAGTTGTTCTTGTATTTGCTGAGCAGAGTCGTTGTATTTTCAGAAGTATGCTTTCTTACTTTTAGTTCAAGCAGCTATTCCTATTACCATATGAATGATTTTGGCATATAATTGGTTCACATAAACATCATGAGTAAAGTGTCATACTCTCTACTCTATGTTTGTCATCAAGCAATTGCCACTCTATGCAGTAAATTTCTTTATGTCCAGCTACATGATCAATAGTTCCTTCTTCTACTTAAATCACAAAACCTAGTCTAGCGTGACATGCTCATATTTTATTTTTCTAATGAAATTCTATTACATTAGTAACAGTTTTTCCATTATTATCAGAAGTTTTCCGGCAATGCTAGCTAGTATTTGGCTTTTACATATGTATGAACCCAATTTTATCCTTGATGAAGATGCATCTAGATTATCCATCATTCTTCTATCCAAAGCTTGCAACTCTTTCTAAAACATTCTTTCCAAAGATGGATACTTCATACTACATTCACAACTTCAAAGTTCACAATGGAGGATTTCTCTTTAGGTGGCTAACCTTTGTATTGATTTTTATATAAGTGATATACTATTTTAGGAAAATGGGGGTTGGGTTCTTTATGAACTTTAGTTGATCCAATGTATTATTTTTTTAATACAAGTTCCAATAGGAAACCATTCCTCATTTACTTTGAAATGATATAAGCTTGTTATTATTTGTATCTTGACATGTTTAGAGCTGCTTTTCTTTGTGCTGCATTTAATAAATAGTTATGCTCACGGTAGTAGTCTAACATGTTCACTCTACCACCGTCATATCCGGGCCCATGGAAAGTTCTTAGAAAAGTGAAACAGGAATTGTTCAGCTCGGAGCCCCTTGGTAAAAAAAGGGGTAGGAGTCTTGATTATTCAAGATCCAATCGAATCATACCCAACGGCCATTGGAATTGCCTATATCCTTCTATTCCACAAGAGAATTCTTATTTATTGGCGAAGAGGCGAAGAAATAGATTCATAATTCCATTACAATATTATGATCAAGAACGAGAGAAAGAATTAATACCTCCTTTTGGTATTTCGATTGAAATACCCATAAATGGTATTTTACGTAGAAATAGTATTCTTGCTTATTTCGAAGATCCCCGATACAGAAGAAGCAGTTCAGGAATCATTAAATATGGGACCATAGAGGCGGATTCTCCCGTCAAAAAAGAGGATTTGATTGAGTATCGAGGAACAAAAGAATTTAATTCGCAATACCAACTGAAAGTAGATCGATTTTTTTTCATTCCCGAAGAAGTGCATATCCTACCTGTATCCTCGTTCATAATGGTCCGGAACAATAGTATTATTGGAGTAAATACACAAATCACTTTAAATATAAGAAGCCAAGTAGGCGGATTGGTCCGACTGGAGAGAAGAAAAAAAAGTATTGAACTGAAAATTTTTTCTGGGGATATCCATTTTCCTGGGGAGACGGATAAGATATCCAAGCACAGTGGCATTTTGATACCGCCAGGAACAGGAAAAAAAGATTTTAAGGAATCCAAAAAATTAAAAAATTGGATCTATGTACAGCGGATCACACCTACCAAGAAAAAGTATTTTGTTTTGGTTCGCCCCGTAGTTACATATAAAATATCGGATGGGATCAATTTATCAACATTTTTCCCCCCGGATCCCTTGCCGGAAAGGGATAATGTCCAACTTAAAGTTGTCAATTATATCCTTTATGGAAATGGAAAGCCAATTCGAGGGATTTCTCAAACAAGTATTCAATTAGTTCGGACTTGCTTAGTATTGAATTGGAACCAAGAGAAAAATGGTTCTATGGAAGAGGTTCATGCTTCCTTTGTTGAAATAAGGACAAACAATCTGATTCGCGATTTCATAAGAATTGAGTTAGTCCAGCCCCCCATTTCGTATATTGTAAAAAGGAATGATACGGCGGGTTCGGGATTTCTTTGCCATAATAATGGATTAGATTGTACCAAGATTAATCCCTTTTATACCAAAGTGAGGATTCCTTCACTTACCCAACATAAAGGAACTCTCGGTATTGGTACGTTATTGAATCAAAATAAGGAATCCCCATCTTTGGTATTTTTGTCATCATCCAATTGTTATCGAATTGGCCCATTCTATGATTCGAAATATGACAATATGATAAAAGAACCTATTAAGGAAGATTCTATAATTCCAATTAGAAATTCTTTGGGTCCCTTAGGTATTACTGTACCTAAAATTGCGAATTTTTATTCATCTTACCGTTTAATAACTCATAATCAAATATTGTTAAATAAATATTTACTACTTGACTATTTTAAACAAACTTTCCAAGTACTTAAATATTGTTTAATGGATGAAAATAGGAAGATTTATAATCCAGATCCTTGCAGTGACATCATTTTGAATTCATTCAATTTGAATTGGCACTTTCTACATCACAATTATTGTGAGGAACCCTCCACCATAATTAGTCTTGGTCAGTTTATTTGCGAAAATGTATGTTTATTCAATTACGGACTACACATAAAATCCGGTCAAGTTCTAATTGTTAATGTTGACTCTTTAGTAATAAGACCCGCTAAACCTTATTTGGCCACCCCAGGAACAACTGTTCATGGTCATTATGGGGAAATCTTTTATGAAGGAGATACATTAGTTACATTTATATATGAAAAATCGAGATCCGGTGACATAACGCAAGGTCTTCCAAAGGTGGAACAAGTCCTAGAAGTGCGTTCGATTGATTCAATATCAATGAACCTCGAAAAGAGAGTTAAAGGTTGGAATGATCGTATACCAAGAATTATGGGAATCCCCTGGGGATTCTTGATTGGTGCCGGGTTAACCATAGCCCAAAGTCGTATCTCTTTGGTTAATAAGATCCAAGAGGTTTATCGATCCCAGGGGGTACAGATCCATAATAGACATATAGAGATTATTGTGCGGCAAATAACATCAAAAGTGTTGGTTTCCGAAGATGGAATGTCTAATGTTTTTTCACCCGGGGAACTAATTGGATTATTGCGAGCGGAACGAGCAGGGCGTGCTTTGGATGAAACAATCTGCTATCGAGCAATCCCATTGGGAATAACTAAGGCATCCCTGAATACTCAAAGTTTCATATCTGAAGCTACATGAAATATTTCAACTTATTTATCTCTTATTTTATACATAATGGATTTAACTGGACCAATACATGATCTTCTTGTAGTATTTCTGGGATCTGTTCTTATATTAGGAAGTCTAGGAGTGGTTTTATTTACCAATCCCATTTTTTCTGCATTTTCGTTGGGATTGGTTCTTATTTGTATATCTTTATTATATATTTCATCGAACTCCTATTTTGTAGCTGCTGCACAGCTCCTTATTTATGTAGGAGCTATAAATGTCTTAATCATATTTGCTGTGATGTTCACAAGGAGTTCCGAATACTATAATGATTTCCGTCTTTGGACCGTTGGAGATGGGATCACTTCGCTGGTTTGTACAAGTATTCTTTTTTCACTAATTACTACTATCCTAGATGGCGAATTTTTCAATATTTTCTTACATGACAAATTTCCCTTATTACAAGATGTATACATTAACCCTTTACATATTGTATGTGTGAGAGAGATTTCCAAAACTCAGATTTCGGTAGCATATTTGCGGGCTGCTCTAAATTTTCTAATCTAAGTTTGCAATCATCCAATTGAAGTTTCTGGCAAGATTCCTTTTCCATTAAAAGCATGCTTTTTCATTGAACCAGGTCAATTTCTTGGTTTCCTTTGATTTTCGGTTGATATGAATTATTAGCAAAAATATCTTCGTGGTTGTCACCAGAGTAAAATTGTAAGTTTGCCCCAATGGAGAGATACAACACTGGGATGTCACTCTTCAAATAAATCTAGAGAAGATGTCAAAAAATTCATTAAGCAATCAATTTCCATCAAAACTCCAAAGTAACGAAACCAAACAAATAATTTATCATTTCAGTTTCTGGGTGATGACATGAAGACCACCCATATGAGGTCTCACTGGCTCCGGGATCACGACGGAGCCATCCTCTTGTTGAAAGTTCTCAAGCAAAGATATCATCATCCGAGGGACGGCACAAGCAGTGGCGTCGAGTGTGTGTGGACATATCGTGTGGGTACCAGATTACCTCCCTTGCCTTTCTTTGAATTAGAAGATATTGGTAGATCAGATGATGATGGTTGGAAACGAATGCCCAACCTCTTTGAATTAGAAGATATTGGATTATTGGGGGGCTTCTGCATGGTGGGATCAAACGTTGATGAAGAGAGCACGCCAACAGAAAACGCCTGTCCTCTCGTGGGACAAAATGAAGAGGAGGTTACCCATGGACTATGAAGACTTTATTTGCGCAGTATCAAAACTGTCAGCAGCGATCGCGCACCGTCACTGAATATATCACGGAGTTTTATCGCTTGGCCTCTTGGAACAACTTGAATGAATCCAAGCCGCAACAGATAGCTCCTTATATTGAGAAGCAAGCCAACCGGGGAAGTCGTCCAACGCCCACCTTCACGGGTGACAGTACTTCCAAACCTGCCGACAAATCGATTTTGGGTCCACAGCCAACTACCCATGAGGGTAGACCGTCGTCAACGCCGGACGCCGGGGAACCCGCACCAGCCAACCCTTACAGTCGCCCTACCACCGGGAAGTCAACTAGGGCACAAGTCCAATCAATGCCCACAACGAAAAGAGGTACATGTGACTGAGAAATGCGTCGACGATTCTCCGGTGGAAGACGATGACGACGACGACGCCTCACCACCAAGTGGGGAGGAGGATGAGTTGTACGCGGATGAAGGGGAGCACCTGTCCTGTGTCACCCGACGTCTGCTTCTCGCCCCCATGATCCGCGAGCCCACCCAACGACATACTATATTCCTCACCCGTTGTACAATCTCCGGCAAGGTGTGCGACATCGTCATAGACGGAGGTAGTACGGAAAACCTCATTTCTCAGAAGGTGGTGGCCAAGCTTGGATTACCAACTCAAGCTCACCCCCACCCCTACCACATCGGGTGGATTCGCAAAGACAACACCGTGAAGGTCACGGAGGTTTGCAAAGTCCCATTATCAATTGGTTCTCGGTATTCTAACGAGGTTTTCTGTGATATGGTCGCCTCCCATATTATCTTGGGACGCCCGTGGCAACACGACGTGGATGCCACCCATAGAGGACGTACTAATCAGTATGAATTGCGCGTGGGCAAAGCACTAATTCGTCTAATGCCATTAGTCCCCACCTCAAATCTGTCCATGGACGAGCACGTCCGCAAGAGCTTCCTTGTGGTGGACCAGGCCACCTTCACCGACGACGTTAAGAACGCTCTAGAAGCTTATGCTTTGGTAGCGTCCTATCATTTTGAAGCTGCAGAGGAAGCCACGCCGCTGCAGGTACACCAACTGTTAGAAGAATTCCATGCTATTATGCCAACAGAAACCCCACAGGTCCTTCCACCGCTTAGAGATGTACAGCACCACATCGACCTCATCCCTGGAGCCCAACTTCCAAATATACCGCACTACAGAATGAGCCCCAAGGAGGCTGCGATCCTTCAGTCACAAGTCGAACAACTGATCCAACAAAACCAGGAGAAAATGAGAATGAAGCAAAGCTAGGAGAAATTTGAAGTTTGAATTTGTTGAGGCATCTTGAGATAGACAATTTGCAACAAAACCAATCTTTGGAGGAAGCCAGGTCAATGGAACTTGTGAGAAAGAATCATCTTCAAAAGTTACGTCTTGGTTGGAAGCATAAAAGAAATGTTAGCGATAGAGTCACAGAGGTCTTTGAGGAGCTTCGTCCTCCTTGCCTGTTGAACCTTCATGTTGAAAATTTCTATGGCTATAATCTTCCGAATTGGTTGTCACGTCCAAATGACGTTTCTCTAAATAATCTTGTAAATTTGTATATTGATGGTTGTAAACACTGTCAACAATTTCTTGGATTTGGAAAGTTGCCCCAACTTCAACGTCTCAGAATTTATGAAGCATCATGCATTCAAAAAATCGGGCCTGAGTTCCTAGGTAGAGGAGACAGATCAAGTAACACCTCTTTTCGTCGTCCATTCGCCAAGTTAGAAAGAATTTTTCAGAATTAAAAGAATGACACTGGGATGGAGCAAAGAATGATGATTTTGAATGCATTCGGTGGATCGCCCTTTTATGGGATTTTATGATGAATTTGTTGTGATTACTTAGTGGTTATGGAAGATGTTATATATGCCCATTACTATGTTGTTTAGACATGATGCCTATCGGATTTCATTGATTTATAGCAAAATTCATAACCCAATAGTGGCCATGCATTACGTTCATGGAGTTGCAGCAAATAAAGAAGACAGATGCACCTGATGTGTGACAAAATGTCATCTAATCTATCTTCTCATGCCGGTTTAAATTCTTGCAAGATCTGGCTGCAATATCTTCTTCCATGTTTTCTATCTTTATTTAATCTAATATTGTTGGTAGGGTAGAGAAACTTGATTTGTCGGTATTTCTTGCATTAAAAATGTGCAATTGTTGACTTCTACAGTAATTTCATTTTTTTTACCATAAATGCTGATGATACATTGTTTCTTCTTCTTCTTCTTCAAGACTCCAGATTTTCTGAGTGGCCTTATTGGTTTGAGCTGGCCACCATGTTTTAATACAACGACTAAAGCATCCCTCGGGATGTCCGGCCTCCATAACCTTGTGTCCTCCTTTCCCGCAAAGATCTCAACCAAGCCATGTCTCACCAGAGAATGGGGGTTCGATGACCTCGCCATCTTGCACCCAACACCATATATAGAGAAGATCATCAGGGCTCCAGGAGCATACGACGCTGACAATTCATGAGGCTCCTCGTACACTACCTCAAAACAGTCGTTTGAAGATCAGGCGACAGCACGGGGGATTGATGATCTTCTACTTGTTGAAGGATGTCATCTACTCAAGAAATTCCCTAAGAGCATCACTAGTTTACAGAATCTCGTGTTACTAGATAACAGGAATGTTTGGGATCCAATAGAAATGCCAAAAGGATTGAGAAGATTGAAAAATTAATATTTAAAGTGGGAGAAAATGAGAATGAAGCAAAGCTAGGAGAAATTTGAAGTTTGAATTTGTTGAGGCATCTTGAAATAGACAATTTGCAACAAAACCAATCTTTGGAGGAAGCCAGGTCAATGGAACTTGTGAGAAAGAATCATCTTCAAAAGTTACGTCTTGGTTGGAAGCATAAAAGAAATGTTAGCGATAGAGTCACAGAGGTCTTTGAGGAGCTTCGTCCTCCTTGCCTGTTGAACCTTCATGTTGAAAATTTCTATGGCTATAATCTTCCGAATTGGTTGTCACGTCCAAATGACGTTTCTCTAAATAATCTTGTAAATTTGTATATTGATGGTTGTAAACACTGTCAACAATTTCTTGGATTTGGAAAGTTGCCCCAACTTCAACGTCTCAGAATTTATGAAGCATCATGCATTCAAAAAATCGGGCCTGAGTTCCTAGGTAGAGGAGACAGATCAAGTAACACCTCTTTTCGTCGTCCATTCGCCAAGTTAGAAAGAATTTTTCAGAATTAAAAGAATGACACTGGGATGGAGCAAAGAATGATGAGGGTGGAAGAACATATATATATATATATATATCGCTCGCATGCTGGAAGAATAAATATATATTGATCGTCATTTTCCGTGCTCTCCTCAGTTTCTCCCTCCAAATTAATATTTCGCTTGTATTAATGAATCGTTTTGCACTTGAATGGTTGTGGTACTGTCTCTTTCAACTATGTGCTAGTAAGCAACTAAAAGGAGCAAGTAAGAAAAAGGTAGAAAAGAGTGTACAAGTATTAAAGAATATCGACATTGGTGCATTCAGAGAGATTTCTGAAGAATTATTATAACAGCTACCTTTTGATTTAGAAAAAAAAGTTTTCTACTGATTTCCATGTTCTTTCTGAATCTTCAATTTTTCTTTTATAAGAAAAATGATTGTCTTTACTTTGTTTTATGTGTTTTTCTCTACTACCTAATCTGTTTTGTTAAGAAAAAGACCAACTTCATCGGGTTGTGGTAATAAGGAGTGTGTTTTGTGTTAAGTCCCAAGAAAAACACAAAGTTGAGGTTTTAGTCCCAAGAAATAGGTGGATGCCCTGACTTACTACAATTAAGCTCATTTAGTCTAGACTCATCAAAGGTTCATCCTTATTTCACACAAAAATGAGGGATCTTATACACGATTATCTTCTAGACTCCTAGTTCCCTTCATCTTAAGCCCAATAGCCTGTTCTCTTTTGAGCTTATTAGTCGAACCTCTCCTCTCGTGCTGTATAACTAGATGCACTTACATTGAACACACACACTAGCACCTATTAGGCATGTAAGAGATCAACCCTTGGTTAGGTATATGGGGGTGCCTATCACCTTCCTTACATGTAACCAGAAAACTTACCCAGAACTCTCTAGTTAAACATGCTAACATTATCTCTCTTGTTAAGTACAAATGTCACTTGTTTACATTACACTACGTTGCATCCTAAGGTTTTCTTAATTGACTCTTCTAATAGAGTAAGTGGCAACTCATTTTTCTAAGACGTGAAAATTCTCTAACATCGAGTTAAGTGTTGGTCAGTTCTCGTTCTATTGGTGGCAATGTCATGGCATACTAAATTTATTACTGTTAAGAATTTACCTATTAATTTTGGTGCTAGCGAATATCTTGAAGAATATATTTCACAAGCATATTGTTCACAATTTAAACATGTTTCTAAGAATACAACTAGAAAAGATATTGTTGATTTTTATGATAAACTTAAAATAGAATTAATTGATGTAATGGGTAGCATAAATACATTAATAGCATGTACTTCTGGTATTTAGGAGGGTAGATTTAAGCATAGATATATTGCTATAACTACACATTTTATTGATCAAAATTGGACTTTACAAAAAAGATTAATAGGATTTAGAAGAATAACTCATTCCCATAATGTTAATAATATCTTCTCACATATTGTGGGAATTTTTGAAATTTTTGGTATTAAAGACAAAATAGATAGTATTACTTTTGATAGTACTAATAATAGTGCAACTATTCCCATGTTTAGAAATAAATTAAATCCACCATATGGTTTTTCTTTAATTCACCAAAAATGTATATATCTAAATTGGTATAGAAGAAATAAAACCTTTTGTTGATAATATTAAAAGTGCAATAGCTTATATTAATAGTGGAGATAAATGTCAAAAAGAAGAGGATGCATGTGATTTGACTTATCACATAAAACATTTACTATAGATGTACCTTATAAATAAAATTCTTTATATTTAATGTTAACAAATTGTTACCCTTATAATGAAGCAATAAAAACTTATTATAATGATAGAATTAGTAATAATATAGCTCAGGATCGTCTCGAAAAGAAGTCGCTACCTAATCTATTGGAGGGAAAAACTAACAGAACATTAAATACAGTGCAATGAAGATGCATGTGAAATGGCATCCACGCCTTAAAGGGAATAAGGCACATTAGCTAACCAATGCACCCAACTTAGGGTTGATCTCTCAGATACTTAAGTGTATTGGATGTAGATACATCTCTAAGTGTATAACATAAGAAGGGAAAATTAGGAAGAAGAATAGGCGAGAGGGCTTAAGAAGAAAAGAACAAACAGTTTAGAAGATAGTCATGTAAGACATTCTTCACTCGTGTAGGGAGTAGGAATAGACACTAAGTAGACCTAGATTATATGGACCTAATTTTAATAGGTCAGGACAAAACATCGATTAAGTAATGCAATTGAGCACACTACCATCGATCAGTGACCAAACCAATGAGGATGCAAGACTCAAACTAGTAGGATGCAATGCATGCAACGATTTTATTCAATTCTACCTAAGCTTGTGCATCTCTTTAGATTGTCCATCATTACGGGAGTTTTTTAAACGTTTCATATTCCACAAATATAAATTTACTAGTTGTATGTCTCCCTCACACTACTCGATCACTCTTCTCTCTTCTCACGCACTTATTCTAATATTACTCACTTCATGTTCACTTGATCGTACGGTCGGTGTTTTCGTCAAAAGTGGAGTCTTTCTATGTATATATATTTGGAAGCAAGTGCAAAGTCTCGAGAAACTTAAAAAATGTGAGAAATTTTTGGAAAAGAAAGAGAACATGGGAATTTCAAGAAAAGAGGGAATGCTAGAATTGATAAACTTTAGAAAAGAAGGAAGAGAAGACTGATGTTGGACTTAGGACCATAAACATGCATCCCACATATGTACCTCCTATGTAATTGAGACATGCTGAGTCCGAATTCAACCTCCGTTTTGGCAAATTCGACTTGTAGGATGTTGAAATGGCCTCGAGAAGTCGAATCCTCAACCAGACGGTCTAGATTGTCTAAGTTGATCTCGAACAATCCGGAGACCTGATTGACAATCCGATTGAAGGGTTGGTCAATCAGGGAGGAGATGAGCCTTATCCTATGATCGAATTTCTCAATCGTTAGCCAGATGAGTGAGATTCTCATTCCTCACCCAAATGGAGGGCTAGAATTCCCTAGAGTTAATCTGAGAAGATCACAAGCGTGATCGACGATCCAATTGAAGGATCGGTCAACCCGAGGGGCATTGATCATATCTAGATGATCAACAGTACCCGATGGTAGATGAGATGGATTCAAAGTCAAAACACCTTGTACGGACGGTTGTGATCGTCCGGGGCAGAATTAGGTGACCAGCATGCGTCAACATCGATCGAATAGTGTATCTATACAATCCAAGGTACTTCGATCATGAATATGTGATCAGACAACTGATTCAACATCTCAAGATGTGCCAAACAAGATAGGGGTTGAATGGACGACCTAGATTGTCTAGGATTGATTCGGACAATCGAAAGCTCTGATTGACAATTCGACCAAAGGATCAATCAATCAGGGAATAGAGAGGCCCTAACCACAAGGTTAGATGGAGGAAACTCCATCGAGGGACCAGTAGTGGTCACACACCCAAACAAGGCTAAGGCCATCTAACACTACTCTAGATGGCAGAGGTGCACAATTGCATAAGCGCAATGATAGTGTACACCTCGGGGGTTGCAATAGTGAAAAATATAGTTCCTAAAAGGGGAGTTGAGATTTGGGTGTCTACAATATCCTTAGCTTATTCCAAGACAACTTAAGGTATCCACGGTTCGGTCACAAAATGGTATGTGACTATCTGACCTTACTGCAAGAGAAAATATGCAATTGTACTTGACCTTACTGTAGGGGAGGATATGCAATTGCACTTGATCTTGTTGTTGCAGTCGTTGCTAATCAAATGAATGAGAGAATTTGGAAAATGTGTGCGGTTGGCCTAGTCTCCTTGGTTATTTGGTAAAATTGAGGGATTGTTGATTTGGTTAAACTATATGCATTTTATGTTTATAAATTTTCTTATTGCAACATATTGTCATTTATTTAATTTAGTCGGCTAATGGATGGATGACTTATTGGACATTAGCTCACTCTTTTTGGATATTTCTTTTAGGTTTTCTTGTAAAGCATCAGGTAAGGCGTGAATTACAGAGGTCATGTTAAATTATACTTTGTAGACAGAGAGCAGGATCATCTTTTCTTGTTAAAGGATGTATGTTTGTATATTATACGGTGATTGTGAATATTTGTATGCATGTGAAGCAAGATAATATTTTGTGATATTGCTAGCTAGTGTGAATTTTTGTTAATCTAGCTTTTCTAGAAATGGGTGGATTGTTGATTTTTCTACTAATAAGAATTTGAAATTGATTTATTCCTTCTATATTGTTTGTTTTAAGTTTTATTTTGGTCTCTTGTTGTCAAATTCATCTTTTTAGCAGGTGCGGCTTTATAAAATTAAAGGGGAGAGTTTTTCACTTTTTTAATTTTACGGCATTTGTTGTGACCCTGTCCATGAGAGTGACAATACCAGATTCCATAAAATGTCTCTTACATCTCAGATATCTTGATCTTTGCTACAGTAAGATTACAATTATTTCAGAATCAATCAGCTATTTGAAAAGTCTACAATTTCTACTTGTTGAAGGATTTGAATTCCTCAGGAAATACCCTACAAGCATCACTAGGTTACAGAATCTCATGTTACTAGATAACAGGAATGTTTGGGATCCAATGGAAATGGCAAAAGGATTGGGAAGATTGAAAAAACTTGAAAAATTAATATTTAAAGTGGCAGAAAAAGAGAATAAAGCAAAGCTAGGAGAAATTCAAAGTTTGAATTTGTTGAGGTGTCTTTGTATAATGAATTTACAACAAAACCAATCTTTGGAGGAGGCCAGGTCAACGGAATTGGTGAGAAAAAATCATCTTCAAGAGTTACATCTTGGTTGGACGCATAAAGAAAATGTTAGCGTTGAGGACAACAATAGAGTCAAAGAGATCTTTGAGGAGCTTCATCCTCCTTCTAACTTGTTGAATCTTGTTATTCAAAATTTCCATGGACGTAATCTTTCGAATTGGATGTCATGTTCAAATGGCATTTCCTAAATAATCTGGTATAGTTGTATATTCATGGTTGTAAATACTGTCAATGACTTCCTGTATTTGGAGAATTGCCCTAACTTGAAGTTCTCGGAATTTCTAAAGCTTCAAGCATTCAAAAAGTCAGGCCTGAGTTCTGTGGGAGGGAGAGAAGACAGATCAACTAGCACCTATTTCCGTCCATTCGTCAAGTTGAAATCAATGAGACTAGAGAATTTTTCAGAATTAAAAGAATGACACTAGGATAGAGCAAAGGATGATGAAGATGGTAGGACAACCCCCTTTCCTTGCCTTAATTATTTAGACATTGTGAAATGCCCTAAGGTCTGCGACATGCTACTTCCTTGGTGCAACTATAGTTGAAAGGAGACAAAGATCTTGAGAGGATTCCAGGGCTTCCAACTCTCAAAAGGTTACTCATCACAAATTTTCTCATCAATGCAAGGCTTGGGGAATCTCAATTCTTTGGAAAATGTTGAATTAGAGGATGTGAAACTTGGTGCTATACCCTCATGGTTAAGCAATGCATTATCCAGCACGTATTCATTCCGGAAATTGTGTATTGGAACAGGTGAGGTGCAGCTTCTTCGAAGATTGTGTCCACGGGACATTGGCTTGGATTGGCCCTTCATCAAAGACGTCCCTCATCTACATGCCTATCTTGCAGGGCAGGATTGCATGACCAACGTTAATTACAGTGAACTTGAAAATCCATTCTATCGTGTTTGGTACTCCGTTCAAAATCGGTGCTTATCTTGAAAATCCATTCTTTTGTATTTATTTTATTATGATAAATACCTGATTTGTTGAACAATTCAAAGTCGTATATAATTTCTGGAAAAGAAAGAGAACATGGGAATTTCTAGAAAAGAGGGGATGCTAGAATTGATAAACTTTAGAAAAGAAGGAAGAGAAGACTGATGTTGGACTTACGACCATAAACATGCACCCCATATATAAAATCTCTTTCTGTTGTGGTAAAGGTCCACCCAAATTAAAATCATAAAATAATATTCCATATTGTGCAAAATTTGTTTTCCTCTAGGCATATATTATTTTTCTGAAAGAAGTAAAAGAAGAGTTAAAACTATTTGGTTATCATCAAATTGCGAGAAGAGAATTAAATTTATATAGATTAATCAAAGATTTGACCATAAATAATTCATGTGACTAAAACTACACAATGGGATTATAACATAGCTTGTTGCCATTAATGTTGTATCTATTATATATTTTCGAAAATAAAAGTTAAGTATGCAATATTTGACGCATAAGATAATCTATTATGTTGCAATTACATTATATTTCGAATTTTATTCATTGTTAATTTTCATCTAAAACTTTAAGATTTAAATCATTAATTATATATGTCAGACATTTAGGTCATACCTATAGGATCACCAAAGTTTTCCCTTAATTAATTTTGACCATATGTTTATCAAAGTTATTTCACTCTTTCAAAAGTATGGATCCACTTAACTTTTTATCTTGAAACACGGTTGATCGTTGGTTCGAATCCGAATCTTCTGCAGATTAAACCAAACACATTAATATAGTCTGAGGAATATTGGTTACATGATCATCGTCAACTACTTATGTATAATTTGAATACTCCTTAATCGTTGGATATATGTATTCTAGCTGGCAGTCAGGGCTTTACTTCTCAAGAAGAACATTTACGTCTCTTCGTACGTGTAGAGAACACATGTCCAGTATTGCGTTTTGATTTTAATTTGTTTTTAAAAATAGATTTACCCGAATCAATGATGCATGTAAACATAATTTAACTATATATAAGTTGAGAAATTAGAGGACACAAGTATATTTTCTAACAAAGCTATTCTCTTACAAATAGAAGAATTTGCATTGTACATTTGTGTAAACTATTTTAATCATATAAAAGGTCTGCTTCTTCATCAACAAACATATCATCAGTGTAAAATTCATTATCAAGGTTTGTTCCATAGTGATCTTCATTATGAAAAACATTTTCTTCATTTTCAAAAGCAATTTGTTGATTTTCAAAAACATTTTCATTTGTTCCCAAAATATTTGCATAGGCTGTAGTACGACTTGGAAAATTCTCCATCATAGTAAATGAAATATTGTAGGTGAGAGCAACACAATACCTTAATGTATACTCTTTTAGCCCTAAGTGTGTGAAATCTATTAGTATGCCTTCTGGAATTTGCTCTCTTGCTATTGCTATGAAACATAATTTGCTATTTCTGAGTGATTCTTCTCTCGATCTCAGAATTTTCAACTCTCCTACAATTAGCCCAATATTTTCAATCTTTCTTCTTTTCAGTTGTATGTCTGCAATTTTTCTATAACAAGCTTTGGTGTTTCCTTAATTTCTCTTGTGAGTGGTACCTATGCTATAGATTGTCCAACTCCATCCTTCCTTTCTTGTAACTGTTTAGCATACAAATGTAACATTTCTACTTCTATCATTTTTAATTGAAACATTCTTTCTCCTTCACTTCTAAAACCATACTTCCATAAATCAGTTCTTGTATTATCAATGGCATTTTTAACTTCCAGTAAAATAGACTCAGAGAATGTGTACCTTGAATACAAATCTAATAACTCTACATTTGCTTTGTCTATCAATTTTGTCCACTTCTTACCAAAGCTTTTAACTGGTTGCATTCCCATTTGCTGTGAACCTATACCTAAGCTGCTAGCAACATACAAGTTTGGTTAGAAGTTTCTTGCCCAAGTTGCAAACATGATAGCTTAGTTTGCTTTGTTCGAAAATTTGTATCTACAATATTTCTTATAAATTTCCAGCAAAAGTTTCATTCATCTTGTATAGCTTTTTGTATATTTTCTAATGCATGAATTGGAAATGTGTACCGTGCATGGTAGTCGTGAATCTGTCTTTCTATGTCTTGTAGTTCTAACTCTATCTTCTGAGCTTTTGTAAGTCTACCACTTCCACGTCCTCTACCTCTTCCAGACATTTTGCAAGCTTATAGAACTTAGAAATCGAAAGCTACATCTTTCTTAGGAGTTGGATCTATAAATTTTTTTGTTGAATTACATTCCTTCATTTCTATTTTATCGGTAATTCCTTCTTATTTTTCACATTTACTTTCTTTTGTCTTGATGCTTTTTAATTTATGCATGTTTTGAAGATTTGAATTTTCAATTATAGTCTCTTGTTGATTTTTAATATATTGTACTTTCATTGTAAATTCATCAAGTGAATTAAGCTTTCTTTCTAGATTATCTAGTCTCATTTTGTCTATTCTCTAGTCAAATTTTTTCAAATTTTGCTTAGTTTCATAAATATAATCTATCTTGGGTTTAGTATGATTTTCATTATAGTTTAATTAGTTGACTTCTTGATTATAATTCATGTAAATTTCTAGTCTAGTAAGTTGTTGATCTAATCTAATTAAGCTTTGTTCAAGGTAGTCAAATTTTTTCCCTCTAACACACCTATCCTCATTTTCCCATTCTCTCAACACATTTCTAGTCATGAAATGGCAATTGGCTGGATGAACTATAGGCATGTTATAATCATTTCTATTATTTTGGATATAATTCATTTGTTGCTCTTATCTAGACACTTGTAAACATTTGAATTTCAAATAGTCAACTGTGTCATGACCTTTTAAATTGCAGAATTCACACATGCTAACTTTAGGTCTAATAAATCGATGAGCATACACATATGCCATACTCCAAATGATAAATTCACACAATGCCAATGTTTGGTAGCACCAATTTCAACTCCTAAGGAGTTGGAGCTGCTTAACTTTGGAAGACGTGTTGACTCTAACTCCAACTCTTAAGGAGCTTTCAAGAGTCGTTTGGTTGGGACTACTAATGCCTCAACTCTTATTTTTATTTTTTTTAACTAATGTTATATCTTTTGATGATTATACCCTCACTATTTGTACTTAAATAAATATGGTGTATCAAAACATCAAAATATTGTGTAAATAATTTTTTTGAGGTAGCTTGACCCAGCTTGAAATTTGACTTCAGTCTAAAAGTGTCAATTGGGTCGAGCCATTACGAGCCAGCCAGACCCAACTCGATTTTTTAATAGACAGTGATCATTATTTATAAGATTATGCTGATGTAGCATGTTTAGACTTCAAAGTTTACATTTTTTAAATGATAATTTATGCATTTTATAGATTATAATTGCAATTATATGTGATTTAATGAAGAACGTATGATAATTGTGATTTTTATGATTTTATATTTTTTAAATGATTAAATAATGCATAAATTGATATATGATAATTATTATATAAAATATGCTTCATGGAAAGATATCTTATATGATTTTATAGGAAGAATTGAAGACATTGCAAATTTCATTCTTAAAGTAGAGTTGAAGAAGGAAGAAAGACGAGAAGAATTAATTTAAAAGGTTATGTGAAAAGTAGTGTAGTTAAGATTAAGTGTATGAAAAACTAGAAGGGTTATTGTTAATAAACTCGTATAGCTATGATTTATGCACGCGTTTCAAAAGTTATAAGTTTTCACATGTTTTTCATGTGCAGCTTTGAAAAACTAGAAGAGTTATGATAACTATTCGAGTTTTATATATAGATAATGGATAACTGTTTTAGTTTTATGTATAGTAATGGATAACTGTTTGAGTTCTGTAAAAGGGCCTAATGTTAATTTTTTATTTTAATTTAAAATCAAAAAAAATATATAAAAAATAATAAACTCGTATAGTTATGATTTATGCACATGTGTTTTAAAAGCTATAAGATTTCACGTGTTTTTCATATGCAGCTTTGAAAAACTAGAAGAGTTATGATAACTGTTTGAGTTTTCTATATAGATAATGGATAACTGTTCAAGTTTTATGTATGGTAATGGATAACTGTTCGAATTTAGTAAAAGGGCCTAATGTTAATTTTTTATTTTAAAAAATCAAAAAAATAAATATAAAAAGTAATAAACTTCGGTTGGACCGAAGTTAAGATTTGGTCCAACCGAAAAAAAAATAAAGAAAATAAGACACTTCGGTCAGATCGAAGAAAAATAATAATAATAAAATGTTTAAAAAATCATAAACTTCAGTCCGACCGAAGTTGAGCTTCGGTCAAACCGAAAAAGAAAATAAATAAATTAAAATTTCGGTTGGACCGAAGTAAAGATACGGTCATACCGTTAAAAAATAAAAAACTAAAAACAATTCTATCGGACTACTTTTTCATCTGTACAACCGAAGTTTATTATTATTATTATTTTTCCTTCGGTCTGACTAGCCGAAGTTTTTTATTTTTTTATTTTTTCATTGGTTTGACCGTATCTAACCTTTGGTCAGATCGATATTTTTTATTTTTAGTATTTTTTACTTCGGTTGGACCGATGTTTTTTATTTTTTACATTTTTTATTTTATTCGTCGGTCTAACCGTATCTCAACTTTGGTCAGACCGAAGTTTTTTTTATTTTTTATTGTGTCATTGGTTTGACCGAATCTCACCTTCGGTCAGACCAATGTTTTTTATTTTTGGTATTTTTTCCTTTAGTTTGACCGAAGCTTAAATTCGATTGGACCGATATTTTTTATTTTTTACATTTTTTATTTTAAATTAAAATAAAAAAATTACAACGTTATTCAATAATCAATTCATCATTCAAACACATTAATAAATTTATAAATATATGAACATCAAATAGAAGTCTTCATTCATAAATCATTCAAAGTTAAAATAATTAAAGTTAAAACATTAAAGTCTTCCAATAGTAGAAATGTCTTGAAAACATTAAAGTTTTCTAATTTTTAGATGTTCATGCATGTAACTAAAAGTCTTCATATTGTCCTCGTTCTCTTCCAATTCATGAAGGCCATTTCTAGCCATTGAACTTTCATTGAATCTGGTTCTACCTTTAGAAAGCTATCTCGAGTGACTTGTTTCTAAAACTTCAACATGGCATACACTCATATTTCTATGCCTTCCATAAATCCAATCTCTTTAAGCTTCTTGATGCATTGAGGATAATCATACATTTGTTTACGTTCTTCAAATTTCAATATGATTGACTCTAATGAATCAATCCGATCATTTAGGCTTGCAACATGTTGACGTGTTCTACTTGTAGAAGATGTAGTGGATGTCGACGTTGGTGTACTTCCAACAATGGGTGTGTCGATGTCCACTTCCACATTCAAATCCTCTACAGGTATCTGCTCACTACTTTGGGATGGATTTACTTCGAAGCTTGGGATATAAACTATAGGACCGTGTGGCTATACAAGAGGGGGGGTGAATTGTGTTTCTCAATATTTTCAAATATAATTGAAACTTTAAAACTCAAAACAAGTCAAGACACTGTTTTCATAAAATCATTTTTATTCAAGGTTTCAATTACAATATACAATTCAATTCTCCTCAGAAATTGTAGATGCAATTATATCTCGATACCATGTATCATCTAAACAATTTCATAACTACAAACAGAGAAAACTAAAACAATTCGGTCGGACTGAAGTTAGCCTTCGGTTAAACAGTTGAAAAAAATAAAAAAATAAAAAGTTATAAAAGCGAGCCGGGCTACGGGCCAGGCCGGATTGTCCCGAGCGGGGCTGCTCCGAAAAAATTTCGGGCCGGGCCGGGCTGTTCCAAAAAAATTAAAAAATTTTTTGGCCTGGCCCGTAGCCCTAACGGGCTGATACTTTTTGGGGCGGGCCGAGCCGGCCCGGCCCATTGACACCTCTACTTTTAACTTAGATATTTTTATATTTTATCTAAGTTTTACTTTCATTTAACTTTTAAGCTTCGATATCTCTGCCTTGTATCGAGGTTATGATTTTAATCCTCTTATATATATATATTAATATTATAATTATATATATTTAATCCTTTTTTTCTTTTTAGCTTCATTTGTAAGTTTTAGCTAATTTTAAACTTAGATATTCAGGTCTTACACCTAACTTATGATTTGTTAAACATGAAACATTGGTTTTTGTTTCTTATATCTAAGTTTTAAGCTTAAATATTTTTAGGTATACATATTTTCTCTAAGTAACCATTTAAACACAGCAGTAGCAGCGATAGTGGAAGAAGAAGAAGAAGAAGAAGAATTGATCTTCGTCGGAATAGTACCAAAGATTTTAATTCGGGCGCGGACATAAGAATGTCCACATATCCAACTATTATAATTAACTTACATCAAGTTATAGAGGTTGAATGATTAATTAATTTAAGAGAAAAAAGTTAACTTTTTTGCAATATATAATAACTCAGCTAACTTAGGATGGTACGAGAGCAAAACCTTGATGCAACTAATGGTCTTTGCATCTTCTGAGATTTGTAACCATGTATCTTTTCAAAAAAGACAAATACACACCATTACTAGAAAATTGTTACTAAACAATGCCGACAACCCTCATTATTATTCAATCAGCCTCCCATATATATTTGTCGAGTATGATGGATTAGAAAAAGATCAATAAAAATAACTACCCATACATAACAAGCATACTAGTTGAGATGAGCAACACTAGAGGTTGTCTTGCTAATATCACTTCACCATCCGCTTGATTGGTCGAATAATCCTCATGTGTAACACCTCACTGGTATCACTTAGAAATTGGAGATAAGGATACCTCCATGTCTTCTTAAAGAAAAGGATGCCGTAGAATGTCCAAAATCCAACGATAAAACCAAGAACTGCAGTCGTATAAAGCCATAACTTCTCTTTGTCGTCGTCGTCATCCTCGTTCTGATCACTCTTTGATTTTGGATTTTGCTCTTCTTCACAACTCTTAGATAACGGAAACCCACATAGATTGGGGTTGTTTATGTAAGATTTATTACTAAATGTTGAGAACTGCTTGTCTGTAGGAATACGACCTGAGAAGTTGTTAAATGACATGTTCAAGTGAGACAATGTTGTAATCTTCGTCATCTCTCGTGGAATTTGCCCAGAGAGTTCATTTCTTGATAGATCCAGTGCTTCCAACTTCAAGAATCTACCAAGTGTCTTTGGGATGGTACTTGTCAATTGATTTCCTGCCAAATTCAAATTCCGCAAGCCACGTAGATCACCGAATTCTTGGGGAATAACTCCTGACAAGTTATTATTAGAGAAGTCGATGCTTGTGACTAGTGAAAGTATCTTGTCAACATAAGCGTATGATCCTCCTTTCATCTCTATTGTCACAGATTCTTTGTAATAAGCAGCAGTACTAGAGAAGATTGATTCTTTTGACTTGTTTAAAATCGTCATTGCCTTGAAATCTCCTATAGTATTTGGTATGGATCCTGATAAATTATTATTTCCAAGATCCAAGACTTGAAGTGATTGCAGCCTTGACAATGATTGTGGAATATTCCCATAAAGTCTATTTGACCTCAAGCGTAGAATCTTTAGAAACTGCATGCTTTCTACTATCGAAGACGGTATTGATCCGGTGAACTTGTTTCCACCAAGATGAAGGACCCTCAAATTCCTACACTTACCCAAGGATGTTGGTAGATTTCCATGAAGTTGATTATTCTCCAAATGCAATGATTCCAACGTACAATTCTGATGTTCCAGTATCGTAGGAAATATGTCGTTGAATTTGTTGCTTCCCAAGTGGAGAACTTTTTTCACTTTCATCATGCAATGAGGAATCTCTCCAGAGAAATTATTTTTAGACAAGTCCAATACCCTCAAATCTTGCACTTCACACAGCGACGATGGGATGCTACCAAATAGATCTGTGTTGTTGGAAAGAGACAAGTACCGCAATGTAGACGTCATCTTTGAGACAGTAGATAGCCACTTAGATCCTAGAAATAGCAGACCATGAAGAGATTGAATTAGGCAAGGTAAACAAAAAATATGGCAATCTATTACTTTCAAATGGAAAGAAGGGTGATCAGATATGTATGTTACCTTTAAATTTGTTGGAACTCAAATCAATCATTTGTAATTGATTATTGGAGTTTGTGGCGTCTGGTATTTCCCCATCAATGTCATTGGAAGTCACCTTCAATATGAAAACAGAGGAAGAGAAGTTCCAAATCCATGCTGGAAGGCTTCCAGTGATGCCAACATTTGACAGGACAAGATCATAAAGTTCTTTTTGTGTACGAATCCATGTAGGGAATGATTCATTAGGCTCCACTCTCCACGATTGAATAGATAATCTTTGTAGACTAAATGGTGGGACCCAATTGGAAGAGGATACGTGGAATGTCGATGATGAGTTTGATTTCAAACTAAGATACCGCAATTGACTCATGTTTACGAAATGAGATTCTGATAGATTGAAATCATGCCCCCCAAGGTACAACATCCTCATGTTTGACAATCCCCAAAAACATTTTGAGAAATCAGCTCCATTGATGTTATCATTCCCTACTAAGTATAGACTATTGAGCAAATGTAGGTTGCAAAGTGATTTTGGAATGTATCCATTGAATTTGTTCCAAGAAAGATCTAAAGATTGTAGTGATGTTAAATTTCCAATAAAGGTGGGAATAGATCCAGTGATGCCAACATTTGACAGGACAAGATCATAAAGTTCTTTTTGTGTACGAATCCATGTAGGGAATGATTCATTAGGCTCCACTCTCCACGATTGAATAGATAAATGATATAGACTAAATGGTGGGACCCAATTGGAAGAGGATACGTGGAATGTCGATGATGAGTTTGATTTCAAGCTAAGATACCGCAATTGACTCATGTTTACGAAATGAGATTCTGATAGACTGAAATCATGCCCCCCAAGGTACAACATCCACATGTTTGACAATCCCCAAAAACATTTTGGGAATTTAGCTCCATTGATGTTATCATTCCCTTCTAAGTCTAGACGATAGAGCAAATGTAGGTTGCAAAGTGATTTTGGAATGGATCCACTGAAGTTATTTCTTGAAAGATATAAAGATTGTAGTGATGTTAAATTTCCAAGAAAGGTGGGAATAGATCCATTGAAGTTATTGTTTGAAAGACGTAAAGATCGTAGCGATGTTAAATTTCCAAGAAAGGTGGGAATAGATCCATTGAATTTGTTCCAAGAAAGATCTAAAGATTGTAGTGATATTAAATTTCCAAGAAAGGTGGGAATAGATCCATTGAAGTTATTGTCTGAAAGACGTAAAGATCGTAGCGATGTTAAATTTCCAAGAAAGGTGGGAATAGATCCATTGAATTTGTTCCAAGAAAGATCTAAAGATCGTAGCGATGTTAAATTTCCAAGAAAGTTGGAAATGGGTCCATTGAATTTGTTCTCAGAAAGATCCAATTTTTGCAATGAAACTAAATTTCCAAGAAAGGTGGGAATAGATCCAATGAAGTTATTTCTTGAAAGATCTAAAGATTGTAGTGATGTTAAATTTCCAAGAAAGGTGGGAATAGATCCATTGAAATTATTCCAAGAAAGATCTAAAGATTGTAGTGATATTAAATTTCCAAGAAAGGTGGGAATAGATCCATTGAAGTTATTGCCTGAAAGATGTAAAGATTGTAGCGATGTTAAATTTCCAAGAAAGGTGGGAATAGATTCATTGAATTTGTTCCAAGAAAGATCCAATTTTTGCAATGAAACTAAATTTCCAAAAAATGTAGGAATAGATTCATTGAATTTGTTCCTAGAAAGATCGAGTTGGAGTAAGTTGGAGAGATTTCCAAGCGATGAAGGTACGAGTCCTTGAAAATATGAATTAGAAAGGTTTAGATACCTCAACTCCGCAAAGCAACCCAAGAAGGATGGAATGGTGCAGTTGTTGAAATTGTTGGAGCTGAAGTCCAGACGTCGTAAACGTGTCAAGTGGCATAAGGTGGGTTGACTGAGGTTCTCGCAACCTCTGATCCCCCTCCCCAAATTCAAATTCATGCCACGAAGGTTGAGCTCCGCAACGTGACCGGTTTGGTCGTCACACCCAACTCCCCTCCAACCCCTGCAGCAATCATCACCAGTGGTATTTGTCCAGGTGCGAAGTTTACCTTGCGGATCGTCAAGTCCAAGCTTGAACTGCAAGAGAACTTCTCTTTCCACTGCGATACAACCGCTACTGGTGTCACAGAACAAGATCTGCATCCACCACACGAGCACCAAAACCATCTGAAAGTAGTGTGAGGAAGCAGCCATTCTTCCCTCCATGAACCAGTAAATGTGACTTGTGAGCCATGTGCTTCAACCAATATTAATTTATAAACTTTCAAGTCTATTTTTTAGTTTGACGTCAAAGAGAGATTTGTGCCATTCGTTTGTGATATTTCAAAAATTTAGAAAATAAATAAAGATTTCTGTGTAGGGGACTTCTTCTCCTGTCAACTTTAACTGAAATTTGTCGGAAATTGCAGTAGGAAACTTCTGAGCTTTGAATTTTAAAGCCGGTAATTAAGAAAGAAAGGATGTATAATTTCCATCCCTGCATTTCATCGAACTTTCAGAAGTTAAGAAGCTCAATACTTGTGTCAACATCATAATTTTTATTTCTTGTAAATTAGAAAACAAAAAGATTACTATCATTATCAAAAATAAATAAGTTAAGAAATAATTTTATTACTAATAAATTACGTATTACATCAACTGGAAATAAGATAAAAGAAAATCAAATCAACTTAATTAATTTAATCATATCCTTCTCGAAAGAAGTAAAAGAGAACAGATTTATCAGGTCTTTTTTTCTTATCAAGTCCATATAAAATTTGGTAGAATTCAAGGGCTCATTCTTTCCACGATGGTCAATAATTTTTAATATCGCAATCGCAGAACCTACCGTGACTTTTCCAAGTTAGAAAAGTCATCTTTGCCAATGACATGGACGTTTAAAAATAAATATATTCTAATTAAAAGTGCACCACCAAACGCTTTAGCTCTTGTTTTGATAAGAAAATATCATTAAGGAATGAATATGAAACCACACAATTTTCACTGACTCTGGCTGAATAATCTGGCTGTGGCTCTATGAACCTGAATGAGAGGAAGTATGTAATTATGCCAAGAATATGAGCCCTAAGATCTCCAGATATGAAAAGAAGAACTTAGGCTAAGATCTCCTTCATACTCATTGGCTAAGCCCTCAATGTTTCCTCCATCACCACCAATGGTGATGTACATTGGGGCAGACTGATTGGGTGCTGGAGTGCACTGCCTTTTTAGGATGTTGTACTTCACATTTGAAATTCGCTCCTACCATGATAACATTGAAGAACAAACGACCTCATGAGGAATTTACTCTCTTCCAATAACAGCATCAAGGTTGAACTTAAGCGCATGATGAAAAGCATTCAGCCTTACCGAGCGTTCATATGCATGGATATGGCCGTCAAAGACAACGTCAACTATGTGTTGCACAAACCATGCCTCAAACATCACCCTCAAACATTACCAAACAACCGTGTTTGTGAGTCGACTAGAAAGGTCCTTCGCGACTACAACAGTCCCTACCATTTGGGTTCCGAGCAGAACAAAGCATCATATATAAATTAGGACACGAAGCTTTTCAGATTATGTATCAAATCAAAGATAAATATATTTAGGTAAATGATAAGAAAGCAATAGAAGAAGGAAAAGCTTGAATCTCACCATATGATGACAGAACAATGATATATGCTGAGGCCTGTTTGATGGAGTACCAAAATGGAGTGTCACTTTTAGAAGCTCTATAGAGTATATGATATCTATGTGTGTACGGCTTAAAAGGCACTGCCTCTCCCTGAAAAACAAAAAAACATTGATTTCAAGTATAAACCAAAATTATAAGCTTCAGTATTGTTCCCTTTACATAAATAGCTCTTGGACATGAAACATGCGCGAGTTGTGCAGCAAAAGCTAAGCATTGGTTCATTTTATTGTTATATTAAATGAGTTTTCATCTCATTTGTTTCCTTCTGCTTTACATTCTGTCCTGTAGTTTGAAGCTTAAAAAGACCACTTTTTAGTTAAGAGAACATTGCTTCCTTTCAAGTCCCAGATGTCCAAGTGACTTCTAAAGAACAGGATTCTACCAACAGAAGAGCATGGCACCTCGTTACTTTGTTGGATACGCTGAAAAGGAATCTAGAATTATTAGACCTCTTGATCAATGGGATTACTGTCTAGTCTTTCCATGTACTATGAATGCTAGAGTTGTTATTTCTAATGCATTGGCAACAAATAAGTCAAGACAACCTTCACTGAATTAGCAATTTGTTTCCTTTGGAAGCACACATGCAACACAATAGCCAAATTTCAATGTCACACAACTCAAAGGGAATTTTGCCTTACAATTTCAGGAGCATAATCAAGTTCTTTGAAGGTCCAGAAGTTTTTCTTGTTTAGTTTCACTAACCTGCCTTTTCCTCAATTCCCTAAGTGGGGAAATTAAAATATTTTGTTGCTATGAACACGTCCCAAGGAAATCATTTGCAATGGTAAAATGAAACTGTAAATAAGATCTTTACTATTAACAATAAATAAGAGCAGACTTATTTATCCCCAACACTATATCTTCACTCCTTTGTATGCTGAGTTCATTTATTGAATATCCTGGTCAGTTGTGAAAATTCGACATGTAAACCTCTTACATCAAATTTCTCTGATATTTAGGGGGGAGGGGTTAGTGCCTAACAAAATTCAGCTGACGAAAAGGAAAATCGTTGAATTCCGTCAAAATGCAGTTAGTGTAATGATGGAAAATTCTGACAAAAAGGAAAAAGAAAATTTGTAATGGAAAGGAAAAGAAAAATTCTGAGAATGGTTTAGTGTAGGATGGAAAGTTCTAATGAAAATTTTGATGAAAGGTTAATGCACGATGGAAAGTTCTAATGAAAATTCTGACAAAGGTTATCACAATTAATATTCGAAAAAAAAGAAAATCTTGGAAAAAAAGAAATTCAATTATTTATTACAACTAATATTCGAAAAATACAAATACATCTTAATTCAAATATTACAATACTAAATAATATCAATTAGTTCTTCCATCCCACATTGCCATCATCATATCTTCTCGCATCTTATCTATCATTTCTTTTCTTTGTTCTTGAGTCATTCGAACTTGTGCATTGCTTTTTATATGTATCTCTCCTATTGGTTGTATGTCATCAATAATATTTAACTCTTCCAACTCATCTTGTAGGTCTTCAAGTAAATCTTCTTTATCAGTCTTACGAATAAAATTATGAAGCAAAAAACATGCAATGACAATCTACACTTGTGTTTCATATGAATATAGCATTTGACCTCATAATATTGAGAATCGATGTTTCACAACTTCAAATGTACGCTCAATGACTGTTCTCAGTTGTGAATGTCTGTAGTTGAAATTTTCTACAACATTACAAGGAACTCTATCATTAACATAATCAGATAGATGGTATCTTACACCTTGATATGGACAAATATATTTTGGTCGATTTGGATATCCAGCATCAACTAAGTAAAACTTACCTATATAAAAAAAATATTAGTATGGTGATGTCTTCATAACTTCTAGAAGTAGAAAATACATTTACCTGGTGGAACCTGAAAACCATTAGGTCTAGTAACTGCATTTTGGAGAATACGAGCATCAACAGCTGATCCTTCCCAACCAGCTAAAATATATGTAAATTCCATATCAAAATTACATGCTGCCATTACATTTTGAGATAATTCACCATTTCTGTTCCTAAATCTTGTTGTTTCTTGTCCATAAATAGTTGCTTTGATATGTGTACCATCAATAGCTCCAATACAATCCTATAAACATGCATTTTTATTTTGATATTGATTAAAATAACATTAAAGACAAGGAAACTACAAAGGTGTGGAAATGTACCTTAAAATATGGATACACATTTGAGTCTTGACAAATTCGACTTGGTGTTTCAGATGAAGGTCTTGCTAGAAGAACATGATTTAGTCGTAATATAACATTCAAGACTTCATTAAAGTATTTACTAACTGTCCAACTTGATCGACTAAATCGTTCTATAGTTACTCCATACCTTTGATTTTGCCCAACTGTCACAAGGAACATGGCAAACTTCTCTTCTACACTGATATTGTTGGTATCTTTCAGGACTTCTTCCCTCTTCATTAATTCACAAAAACCCTTGAAAACATATTGACTCATTCTATAAATTTTTCGACAATTGTAAACTTGATGTGGTAAAGAAGGATCTAATAATCTTCTTATATAATCTGTACCTTCTTTACTATAAATACGACTTGTACTTGAAAATAAAGTTGAGGTACTTGCAATCCCTACTAAAATATTCCAAAAAGCAATTAGACGTCTTCGCCTTCTTCTAGCATGTTCTTCCTCTTCTTCAAATAACATCAATGTGTTATTTACTAGTTCGTCAAAATCCTCTTCAAAATTCATCGTCACCTACAAAATTTCATATTCAAACATATTACAAGGTTGTAATACAAATAAACATACTACATGAAATCATTCCACAATTAATAGAACATAACAAAATATGATAAACAAACATCTAACATAATATCATTCCACATTTCAAGTCCAAACAAAAAGTAGTTACATCATACATCTAATACAAAAAACAAACATGTAAATCATCTTTAGTCTTTCATCTTTTTTAAATGAAACTTTAACCATCCTTGTCGTATTTCTTTTGGAATTGTTTTTACCTTAGTTGTATAATTAAACGTTAACAGATTTTTGAAAAGTTGTATAGTTATAGTTAACGTTTTGGGTTAGTCGAAGAGTTATATTAAAAACTCATATAGTTATAGTTATCTACACATGTGTTTTTAAATATCTTAAGTTTTCACATGTCTTCCATGTGAATACTTTAAAGAAATTGAAGAATTAGATAACTATTCGAGCTTTTATGCATAGATCTAATAACTATTTGAGTTTTATAAGTAACTAACAAAATGTTAAGTTTTGTTTTTTAATTATGTGTTTTGCAAGTAAAAAATTTGAAAAGTTATCAAATAAGTGTTCGAGTTTTTACAAGCATTACAAGATAAGTGTTCAACTAAAACGACAACTTAGAAGGAAAACTCTATGTTTCTCTAGAAAGAGCATTCTTGATGGATCTATGATAGGAGAATGTGGGACTCATGCAAGAACATGATGAACATGGACATTTCAAAATTCAAAAAGACATGAGATCATGAAATTATGGAAAAAGTGGATGAACGTGTTAAACATGTAACTCCAGATCGAATACGATAAATAAGAGGTCCAAGTTGCACTTCAAGACATCCCAATTGAATCTCAAATTCAATACTCTGTGAAAGCAAATAGAGAGAAGGTGTCTCTATCCAGAGAGGGAGAAAAAACTTCCACATAGTCAAAAATATTTAAACTACACGAGATTAATCTAAAAAGCTAAAGGTCAGAAGGAATCAAAGCTGAAGATCAATGAGGAATTCAGAAGAGCAAGGTTCTAATAACTACTAAGGAAAACTTTGGAGAAAGAAAAGTGAAATTTTTCGTGTAGTGAAATTAAAGATCAAAAGGTGTAAGTTTTCTGTGTTGTTATTTTTATTACTCAAAGATAAAATCTGAAAGTGTTATAAATTATACATTATTGTGTAATAAATTGTAAAAATCTTGTGCATAATAGAAAATTAGTTAAAAAAAGATTTTTACAGTGTTTTTTGTGAGATTAAATGCTATTTTGATCCTACTTTCATTTTTTGTTAGGCCGTTTGGGACAGACGTCCTACAACAAGGAGATCCATCACAAGGTATGCAATCAATCTATCAAGGAGATTCTTTGATATCATGAAAAAACAGAAAAACAAAATGCAGTGGCTCAGTCTTTAGCAGAGGTGGAGTATAGGGCCATGGCAGTGGCTATGTGAAGCCACATGGATTTCTTATCCGTTGAATGACCTGCAAATGCCACTCGAGAATGCAATTAAAACGCTTTGTGATAATAAAGCAAGTCTACATATAGCTGCAAATCCAGTATATCATGGGAGGAGTAAACAAACATACAGAGACATATTGCCAGTTGGTGAGAGAAAAAAAGTATAAACTGGATTTACTGTTACAAGACAAGTTTCTAAAAGCAATCATCTGGCTGACATGTTAACAAAGCCCATGAGAAGAACACAGTTCGAATCTACGACGAACAAGGTGGATTGATTCGGACAATCGAAAGCTCTGATTGACAATTCGACCAAAGGATAAATCAATCAGGGAATAGAGAGGCCCTAACCATAAGGTTGGTGCGGTTGTTGCGCGCTTGGTAGCCTCTCTTCCAAAGGGAATGTAAGATCTCGTCAAAAGAATCGTCTTGGAGAGAAGTAAAATGGTATCAGAGTACGAGAATCATGTCACGAAAACACAAGTGTCTTGTTTTGCTCTTTTCAAGGAAAATATATTATTTTGTGGAAGGGTCAGTTTTCGCCTAATGGGACGAAAGTGTTGCTTGCCCGCAAAAATGAGAACGCCGAGCAAATCCGCCTAATGACCGTCGTGATTTCTCGAACGATTTTTTTTCTCGCTTTTCTCTTTTCTTTTCTTTGTTATTTTTCTCGATTGCAACTGAAACGAGCAGCGTCGACTCATCCGCTCGTCCCCTTTTTCTTTTATGTGTCCTCTCGTCTTTGATTTTTACACGTAATTAATAATTTCTTATATGCATATGTATTTCTTACTATTGTCCTTGGTTTAAATTATTATTATTTTGTTCATTTCTCCCGACGGCATGGCTATCTTCTTCGTAGAGGTGTCAATTGGGCCGGGCCACTGCGGGCCAGCCCATTTAAAGTGTCGGACTATAATATATTAGAAAATCGGCCTGCTAGCTGGGCTGGCCTCGGGCTGGGCCGGGCTAGCCCGTGGGCCGATTTCGGCCGGGCTCAGATTGGGCCAGCCCATAACCCGTAACCATTCTAAATTGAACGTTAAAAAATGAACGTTTTACGAACGTTCGTTTTTCAGGCTTGAAATAACGTTCGTAAAAAACGAAAGTTGAAACCAACGGAAAAAAAGAGAAGAAAAGGGATGAAAGGGAGAGAGGAATGGTGGTGGAAAATTTTATAAATAGAGAAGAAGGTTAGAGTTTTTTTCACAATTCATGTTTATTCAATCTTCTCTCTTTTTACAAAATACAAAGTTCATCTTTCAGGCTTTAACTTTCTTCAACTCTCTAAGTCAAATTCTTTACAAAATTGGCATACAACTTCAACGACTTCATCTTCAATAGCACTGTAGGTGTTGGTGATGATTTTGAGCAATAACAACAATACTCTCAGGCTAAAACTATGGAAGGTGGAGCATCAACTTCAACTAATGTTGCTAAATCAAGAAGGTCAATTTTATGGTTGAAGTTTACAATAAAGACAAAAGAGCTAGGAGATGGTACTATAGTGGAGAGGGTCTACTACAACATTTTCAATGTAGTCTTCTCATGCAAAGCTTTTGGTGGTACAAGTCATTTATCTAGACATTTAGCTAATTATTCATCCAAAACTCTTGAAAAAAATAAAATGATTCAAACACAAATTAATTTTAACTCGAAAGCTAATATTACACAATGGCATTATGATCCTACTAATACTAGAGAATTACAAGCTAAATTTATTACTATTCAAAATTTACCTATTAGATTTGGTGATAGTCAACATTTTCAAGAATATATTTCACAAGCTTATTGTATACAATTTAAAAAAGCTTCTAGAAATACAACTAGGCAAGATGTTATTGCACTTTATAATAAATTTAGAGTGGAATTAGTTAATATAATAGGTTCTATTAATACATCTATACATCTAATATTTGGGAGGGTAGAAGTAAAGTAGGATATATTACTGTTACTACACATTTTATTGATGATAATTGGGTTTTACAAAAAGATTAATAGGATTTAGAAGAATAAATCATCCACATAATGCTTAAAAAAAATTTTCTACTATTATGAAAATTTTTGAATTTTATGGAATTAAAGAAAAAGTAGGTAGTATTACATTTGATAATGCATCTAGTAATAATGCAACTATCCCTATGTTTAAAAGTAGATTAACTCTACCAAATGGTTTTGATTTATTTCACTAAAGATGTATATGTCATATAATTAATCTTATAGTTCAAGTAGGTGTTGAAGAATTAAAACCTTTTCTAGAAAATATTAGAACTACATTAGGCTACATTTTATCTAGTGGTAGATGACAACAAGAATTTAATCATGTATGTGATACATTTGAATTACCACATAAAACATTTACAATGGAAGTCTCTCATAGGTGGAATTCATTATATTTAATGTTAAATAATTGTTTACCTTATAAAGAAGCTATAAAAACTTATTATAATGGTAGAATAAATGATGGTACAACACCACTAGATGAAAATGATTTTGCAATAGCTAATTGTTTTATTGAATTTTTAAAACCATTTTATAATGCAATAGAACATTTATCAAAAATATATTATTGTATATATGTTTATGCAATCCACCACGTATATAATATTGCAAGAGTTTTTAATAATTATAGTAATTATCCATTTTTTACACCTATAGCTTTTAAATGAAAGAAAATTTTTTAAACTATTGGAATAAGATACCTCTCTTATATACATTAAGTGCTTGTTTAGATCCTAGGACTAAAGTAAAAGTTGTTAAAAAATTAATAAATGTAATACAAACTTGTTTAAATGTAGAAGTTAATGTAACAATTGAAAATGTAGAAGAAAGTTTAAATAATATGTTTGATATGTATGTTACAAAATATGGAACGCAACAAACACAAAATATGCCCTATTTTTCACAACAATGGTCATCATCATCAATAATTGATTATAGTATATTTGATGATGAATATAGTGATTTTAACATAACAAATAGGAAAGAATTAAATAATTTTAATCATAGTTATTTAATAAGAGATAATCTTGATTTTCTAGATTTTGATGTAATAAATTGGTGGAAAACACAAAAACACACATTTCATGTTTTATCATTAATGGCTAGAGATTTACTGACAATTTCAACTTCTTCTATAGCATGTGAATAGGCATTTAGTATTAGTGGTGATATATTAGATAATAGAAGAGCAAGATTAAAAGATGATATTTTAGAAGCATTTATTTGTGTTAAAGACCAGGAGCTTGCTCGTGGACAGCAACAGAAAGAAGATTTCATCAATGAATTTGTAAATTAAAATATTTAAATATAATTATGTACATTAAATGTAAAAATATTTGATATAATTACAAAAATAATATATTTTTAATTTGAATTCAGAAATAAAATAATTTTTTTAACTTTATGACTTGTGTTTGAATGTGTTGACGGATGATGAATCATGAATGGTGAGTTGATGATGTCTTGATATTGATGTTAACCTGATGAATTGATTATCGGATAACGTTGGAATTTTTTATTTTTAATTTAAAATCAAAAAATAAATATTAAAAAATCAAAATCTTCGGTTGGACCGAAAAAAAAGACCTTCGGTTCGAAGTAACGGAGTTTTTAGTCCGACCAAAGCTTTTGATTTGTTTTAACTTTATTTTAAAACTCGGTCGGACCGAACATCGAAGTTAATGATTTAAACTTCGGTCGGACCGAACATCGAAGTTTTTGATTTTTTTTAAAACTTTGTTACTTCGGTTCGACCGAGTGGCGAGTCGGACCGAAGTTTTTTTTTTTCTCCTGCTGTACCGAAGTTTTTAATTTTAATATTTATTTTTTATTATTATTTTAAATTAAATTAAAAAATAAAAAATTTACATATTGCATATTTCAAAAAAAAAAAGTCGAGCTTCGGTCAGATCGAAAAAGAAAATAAAAATTTCGGTTGGACCGAAGTAAAGATACGGTCAGACCGTTAAAGAAATAAAAAACTAAAACAATTCGGTCGGACCGAAGTTAGCCTTCGGTTAAACAGTTGAAAAAAATAAAAAAATAAAAAGTTATAAAAGCGAGCCGGGCTACGGGCCGGGCCGGATTGTCCCGAGCGGGGCTGCTCCGAAAAAATTTCGGGCCGGGCCGGGCTGTTCCAAAAAAATTAAAAAAATTTCGGCCCGGCCCGTAGCTCTAACGGGCTGATACTTTTTGGGGCGGGCCGAGCCGGCCCGGCCCATTGATACCTCTACTTTTAACTTAGATATTTTTATATTTTATCTAAGTTTTACTTTCATTTAACTTTTAAGCTTCGATATCTCTGCCTTGTATCGAAGTTATGATTTTAATCCTCTTATATATATATATATTAATATTATTATTATATATATTTATTTAATCCTTTTTTTCTTTTTAGCTTCATTTGTAAGTTTTAGCTAATTTTAAACTTAGATATTCAGGTCTTACACCTAACTTATGACTTGTTAAATGTGAAACATTGGTTTTTGTTTCTTATATCTAAGTTTTAAGCTTAAATATTTTTAGGTATACATATTTTCTCTAAGTAACCATTTAAACACAGCAGTAGCAGCGATAGTGGAAGAAGAAGAAGAAGAAGAAGAAGAAGAAGAAGAAGAAGAATTGATCTTCGTCGGAATAGTACCAAAGATTTTAATTCGGGCGTGGACATAAGAATGTCCACATATCCAACTATTATAATTAACTTACATCAAGTTATAGAGGTTGAATGATTAATTAATTTAAGAGAAAAAAGTTAACTTTTTTGCAATATATAATAACTCAGCTAACTTAGGATGGTACGAGAGCAAAACCTTGATGCAACTAATGGTCTTTGCATCTTCTGAGATTTGTAACCATGTATCTTTTCAAAAAAGACAAATACACACCATTACTAGAAAATTGTTACTAAACAATGCCGACAACCCTCATTATTATTCAATCAGCCTCCCATATATATTTGTCGAGTATGATGGACTAGAAAAAGATCAATAAAAATAACTACCCATACATAACAAGCATACTAGTTGAGATGAGCAACACTAGAGGTTGTCTTGCTAATATCACTTCACCATCCGCTTGATTGGTCGAATAATCCTCATGTGTAACACCTCACTGGTATCACTTAGAAATTGGACATAAGGATACCTCCATGTCTTCTTAAAGAAAAGGATGCCGTAGAATGTCCAAAATCCAACGATAAAACCAAGAACTGCAGTCATATAAAGCCAGAACTTCAAAACAAGAACTACAGTCGTATAAAGCCATAACTTCTCTTTGTCGTCGTCGTCATCCTCGTTCTGATCACTCTTTGATTTTGGATTTTGCTCTTCTTCACAACTCTTAGATAACGAAAACCCACATAGATTGGGGTTGTTTATGTAAGATTTATTACTAAAATATATGTAAATTCCATATCAAAATTATATGCTGCCATTACATTTTGAGATAATTCACCTTTTCTGTTCCTAAATCTTGTTGTTTCTTGTCCATAAATAGTTGCTTTGATATGTGTACCATCAATAGCTCCAATACAATCCTATAAACATGCATTTTTATTTTGATATTGATTAAAATAACATTAAAGACAAGGAAACTACAAAGGTGTGGAAATGTACCTTAAAATATGGATACACATTTGAGTCTTGACGAATTCGACTTGGTGTTTCAGATGAAGGTCTTGCTAGAAGAACATGATTTAGTCGTAATATAGGATTCAAGACTTCATTAAAGTATTTACTAACTGTCCAACTTGATCGACTAAATCGTTCTATAGTTACTCCATACCTTTGATTTTGCCCAACTGTCACAAGGAACATGGCAAACTTCTCTTTTACACTGATATTGTTGGTATCTTTTAGGACTTCTTCCCTCCTCATTAATTCACAAAAACCCTTGAAAACATATTGACTCATTCTATAAATTTTTCGACAATTGTAAACTTGATGTGGTAAAGAAGGATCTAATAATCTTCTTATATAATCTGTACCTTCTTTACTATAAATACGACTTATACTTGAAAACAAAGTTGAGGTACTTGCAATCCCTACTGAAATATTCCAAAAAGCAAGTAGACATCTTCGCCTTCTTCTAGCATGTTCTTCCTCTTCTTCAAATAGCATCAATGTGTTATTTACTAGTTCGTCAAAATCCTCTTCAAAATTCATCGTCACCTACAAAATTTCATGTTCAAACATATTACAAGGTTGTAATACAAATAAACATACTACATGAAATCATTCCACAATTAATATAACATAACAAAATATGATAAACAAACATCTAACATAATATCATTCCACATTTCAAGTCCAAACAAAAAGTAGTTACATCATACATCTAATACAAAAAACAAACATGTAAATCATCTTTAGTCTTTCATCTTTTCGAAATGAAACTTTAACCATCCTTGTCGTATTTATTTTGGAATTGATAGAAATATTTTACTTATTTTTTACTTTTAAAATAATTAAATAACTTTATATCGATCAGTCACAAATAGATCTTCAATATCAAATATTGCTACAATAACTTCATCTAAAAAAGACTCAGACTTCTTTTGCCATGCAAACATTTCCTTCTTCCATGCAAACATTTATTTTCGTATGCCAACCATCTCCTTTTGTATGCTAACCATCTCTCTTTTCATATTTGAACTGTTATATGTCATACAAGCAATGATAGATGATATGCCATATAAGCAACATTACTAGGCACTGTTTGGAGTAATACACAGAAATACATTATCATGAAGATTATAAGAAGTAAAGATAGATGGTATCATTAACATAATCAGATAGATGGTATCTTACACCTCGATATGGACAAATATATTTTGGTCAATTTGGATATCCAACATCAACTAAGTAAAACTTACCTATATAAAAAAAATATTAGTATGGTGATGTCTTCATAACTTTTAGAAGTAGAAAATACATTTACCTGGTGGAACCTGAAAACCATTAGGTCTAGTAACTGCATTTTGGAGAATACGAGCATCAATAGCTGATCCTTCCCAACCAGCTAAAATATATGTAAATTCCATATCAAAATTACATGCTGCCATTACATTTTGAGATAATTCACCTTTTCTGTTCCTAAATCTTGTTGTTTCTTGTCCATAAATAGTTGCTTTGATATGTGTACCATCAATAGCTCCAATACAATCCTATAAACATGCATTTTTATTTTGATATTGATTAAAATAACATTAAAGACAAGGAAACTACAAAAGTGTGGAAATGTACCTTAAAATATGGATACACATTTGAGTCTTGACGAATTCGACTTGGTGTTTCAGATGAAGGTCTTGCTAGAAGAACATGATTTAGTTGTAATATAGCATTCAAGACTTCATTAAAGTATTTACTAATTGTCCAACCTGATCGACTAAATCGTTCTATAGTTACTCCATACCTTTGATTTTGCCCAACTGTCACAAGAAACATGGCAAACTTCTCTTCTACACTGATATTGTTGGTATCTTTCAGGACTTCTTCCCTCCTCATTAATTCACAAAAACCCTTGAAAACATATTGACTCATTCTATAAATTTTTCGATAATTGTAAACTTGATGTAGTAAAGAAGGATCTAGTAATCTTCTTATATAATCTATACCTTTTTTACTATAAATACGACTTGTACTTGAAAACAAAGTTGAGGTACTTGCAATCCCTACTAAAATATTCCAAAAAGCAAGTAGACGTCTTTGCCTTCTTCTAGCATGTTCTTCCTCTTCTTCAAATAACATCAATGTGTTATTTACTAGTTCGTCAAAATCCTCTTCAAAATTCATCGTCACCTACAAAATTTCATGTTCAAACATATTACAAGGTTGTAATACAAATAAACATACTACATGAAATCATTCCACAATTAATATAACATAACAAAATATGATAAACAAACATCTAACATAATATCATTCCACATTTCAAGTCCAAACAAAAAGTAGTTACATCATACATCTAATACAAAAAACAAACATGTAAATCATCTTTAGTCTTTCATCTTTTCTAAATGAAACTTTAACCATACTTGTCGTATTTCTTTTGGAATTGATATAAATATTTTACTAATTTTTTACTTTTAAAATAATTAAATAACTTTATATCGATCAGTCACAAATAGATCTTCAATATCAAATATTGCTGCAATAACTTCATCTAAAAAAGACCCAAACTTCTTTTGCCATGCAAACATTTCCTTGTTACATGCAAACATTTATTTTCGTATGCCAACCATCTCCTTTTGTATGCTAACCATCTCTCTTTTCATATTTGAACTGTTATATGTCATACAAGCAATGATAGATGATATGCCATATAAGCAACATTACTAGGCACTGTTTGGAGTAATACACAGAAAATCCGATCATGAAGATTATAAGAAGTGTTAAACATCACGAATATTAATCCAAAGGAAATGTTGAAAGTCCGATCTCCTGCTTTCCTTTCACTCACAAGCAAGTACAAAAAAAAATGAATAAGAGGAATTGTACCTGAGCAAGACGTGAAATGGCGGAGGTGGAGGAGGAAGGGCTACCACAGCGACGGACGCGACGAGGAAGATGCGGCGAGAGGGCTACGGCAGCGACGGGCGAGCAGGAGGGCTGCAGTAGCGACGGGAGGGTTTAGTGCGACGAGCGAGAGCGAGATGCGACAGGTGGGTTGCAGTAGCAACGAGCGACGGGCAAGCAAGAGGGCTACAGTAGCGACGGGCAGGAGGGCTGCGGCAGCGACGGATGCGACGAGGAAGAGTCGGTTTCAGGCGACGCGACGAATGTTCTTCGACTTCACAGGTCGAGATGGGGGCGTCAGGCTCGAGGGGAGGTCGATTTCCGAATGGGAGGAGGTCGGAAATCATGAAACGGTAAAGGTAATTTTCTAGGTATTTATATGTCGGTAAAATCTAACTTTCTTTTTCCTTCGCACACTATGACAAATAAAAAGATCTGGCTTATTTCATCCTCCTTTCGGTGCAACAATTTTGTATTACATCAACTTGGCTTCCACGTTCCATGATAGCTAAGATAATGATGCAAAAATCAAAACCTCCGATATTTGTTCCATTTGTGTTGGGTCTTTTTTCTTTCTGTCCTGTGTTGTTCTCTTCCTCTTTGAGGCATTGTTCACTTGAATGTTTAATTTTAAATCTTTAAATATTTATATTTAAGTATATTTGTGGACATTTATATACTTATTTATCTTAATTGTGTAAGAGATGATGGCAAGCCATGCATGTTAGATGCTCCATGTTGAAGAGAGGTGTTAGAAACCGTCGTCGAAGTCACTTTGGTAGCTCGCCGCCTCCATTGTCGTTAAGCTAATGCTCTGCCATTTGGATGCGCTAAGATTTCCTTTGTGTTCTTATGAATCTGACCTTTTTTTTGGCCCGCCCGCATGATTTGTATGCTTCTTTAAGTTCTGCTAACAATCGTTGTATGATTTCTTATCACTTATCCATGGTATACTTAGAAATATCAAGTTTAGTCAGCATGAGTTGTGTTATGTTAAATGTCCATGGGATCATTCAATCTGTTTGTCTTTTTTCTAATTTGATTTATCATCCTGCATTTTAAATATTCTTGCCAGAATTGTCAGTCAAAGTGTTAGCAAAATACATCATCTATTTTTGGAGCCATACATTTATTTAAATAATAATATGGTAATTATTATTTTAAAAATTATTATGAATGTTGAAGTTAATGACATTAATATCCATGTAAATTTAGGTTTTAATCATACAATTTCTGTTAATTCTAACACCTGCACAAATACCTATTTATTTATTTTATATAAAAATACAATGAAGGTTCGAATATATAAATCATAAACAGATCTGAAGCAGAAATTGAAAGGAGGAGGAATTACAAGCTGCGGGAATAAAACTGCTTTGTTGGAATGACAAATGAAGCTGCTTTTCTTGGTGTTTTTCTGGAACAAAACTGGAAAGGATGAAATTCAAAGGAAAAATTACAAGCTGCTAACTAAACAGATCTGAAATGTCATATTGAAGTCTATAATTCACCCATAAACATCATTAATAAGAACACCGCAAAATGTGTAAAAAATAGCTCTTTCAAACTGGTTATCTGTAATAAACTGTCAATTATTCTATTTAATTAGTTTTATTATTGATTGTGATTTCTATTCTGTTTTCCATCTCTACGAGACCAGTTTTCACCTCCTGCCATCACGTTTCTCTTGCTCAGTCACGACCTTGAACTCTCCATCTTGGTTGGTAGTGTTGATCATGCAGACCAAGATCAGCAAGTTCTTCCAGATGACTGCCAACAATGCCCGGGGCTCCTTTCCACCTCTGGATCAGGTGGAGGAGATGGACATCTCAGGAAGTCCTGAGCCAGATGTTCTTGTGACCTACAGAAGACGAGAGCTCAACAACCCAAGTTTGAAATGGTACCTTCGATAAACCAGGTTGGGAACAAAAGGATGTATTTTCAAGTGGAGTATGTTGTTTGTTGTGCTGTTTTTTATGCTGCTATGTCATGTTCTATTATTTGAATTCGTGCTGTCTCTCTTTTGATGAAAGTCATGGAGTGAAATGCACAAATGCTGGGAACTAGGGATTTAGCCATTCGGGTAATTCTTCTAGCATTCTATGTAGAAGTTCTCGTTCCCTTTTTTCTTGTTTTTTGAATACCTTTTTTTCCAGTGGGATTGTAGCTCGTGAAAGGAAGAGGGCTGCAATTACATATTACTTTTATTGAAGGAAGAGAGCTTCAAATTACACATTACTTTTCTGTTGCTCAATTAATGATTCTGGGTGAGCATTTCAGAGTATGTTTGTTATCCATCACCAGACTTGGCTTTTTTGACTCTTGAATTTCGTATGGGTATTATTTGATGAAAGCTACTCTGATTGATTTTTATGTTCAGTTAGGATGGTTGGGAACTGTAGCTAATATATCATTCTATGGTTATTATGACAGTGATGGTTTTCAGATTTGCACGTCCGATGAATATGACAAGGGAATACACAGAGGTGCCTCGGCGATGTCTTCAAGAAGACCAGATCCTTTACCCAACGTCACAAATAAGAAAAGGAGTTATGCGCAGTATTATCTGGAACTTGGTCAGTCTAGTTTCCTTCTCCACTTTTGTGATGTGTGCGGGTTGAGCTATGCACTTGGAGATGAAAAGGCTCACAAGGTTTTCCATAAAAATAAAGATGATTAAAGTAAAAAATTAGTAAAATATTTCTATCAATTCCAAAAGAAATACGACAAGGATGGTTAAAGTTTCATTTAGAAAAGATGAAAGACTAAAGATGATTTACATGTTTGTTTTTTGTATTAGATGTATGATGTAACTACTTTTTGTTTGGACTTGAAATGTGGAATGATATTATGTTAGATGTTTGTTTATCATATTTTGTTATGTTCTATTAATTGTGGAATGATTTCATGTAGTATGTTTATTTGTATTACAACCTTGTAATATGTTTGAACATGAAATTTTGTAGGTGACGATGAATTTTGAAGAGGATTTTGACGAACTAGTAAATAACACATTAATGTTATTTGAAGAAGAGGAAGAACATGCTAGAAGAAGGCGAAGACGTCTAATTGCTTTTTGAAATATTTTAGTAGGGATTGCAAGTACCTCAACTTTATTTTCAAGTACAAGTCGTATTTATAGTAAAGAAGGTACAGATTATATAAGAAGATTACTAGATCCTTCTTTACCACATCAAGTTTACAATTATCGAAAAATTTATAGAATGAGTCAATATGTTTTCAAGGGTTTTTGTGAATTAATGAGGAGGGAAGAAGTCCTAAAAGATACCAACAATATCAGTGTAGAAGAGAAGTTTGCCATGTTCCTTGTGATAGTTGGGCAAAATCAAAGGTATGGAGTAACTGTAGAACGATTTAGTCGATCAAGTTGGACAGTTAGTAAATACTTTAATGAAGTCTTGAATGCTATATTACGACTAAATCATGTTCTTCTAGCAAGACCTTCATCTGAAACACCAAGTCGAATTCGTCAAGACTCAAATGTGTATCCATATTTTAAGGTACATTTCCACACCTTTGTAGTTTCCTTGTCTTTAATGTTATTTTAATCAATATCAAAATAAAAATGCATGTTTATAGGATTGTATTGGAGTTATTGATGGTACACATATCAAAGCAACTATTTATGGACAAGAAACAACAAGATTTAGGAACAGAAAAGGTGAATTATCTCAAAATGTAATGGCAGCATGTAATTTTGATATGGAATTTACATATATTTTAGCTGGTTGGGAAGGATCAACTGTTGATGCTCGTATTCTCCAAAATGCAATTACTAGACCTAATGGTTTTCAGGTTCCACCAGGTAAATGTATTTTCTACTTCTATAAGTTATGAAGACAACACCATACTAATATTTTTTTTATATAGGTAAGTTTTACTTAGTTGATGTTGGATATCCAAATCGACCAAAATATATTTGTCCATATCGAGGTGTAAGATACCATCTATCTGATTATGTTAATGATAGAGTTCCTTGTAATGCTGTAGAAAATTTCAACTACAGACATTCACAACTACATTCACAACTGAGAACATTCATTGAGCATACATTTGGAGTTGTGAAACATCGATTCTCAATATTACGTGGTCAAATGCCATATTCATATGAAACACAAGTGAAGATTGTCATCGCATGTTTTTTGCTTCATAATTTTATTCGTAAGACTGATAAAGAAGATTTACTTGAAGACCTACAAGATGAGTTGGAAGAGTTAAATATTATTGATGACATACAACCAATAGGAGAGATACATATGGAAAGCAATGCACAAGTTCGAATGACTCAAGAACAAAGAAAAGAAATGACAGATAAAATGCGAGAAGATATGATGATGGCAATGTAGGATGGAAGAACTGTTTGATATTATTTAGTATTGTAATATTTGAATTAAGATGTATTTGTATTTTTCAAATATTAGTTGTAATAAATAATTGAATTTCTTTTTTTCCAAGATTTTCTTTTTTTTCGAATATTAATTGTGATAAACCTTTGTCAGAATTTTCATTAGAACTTTCCATCGTGCATTAACGTTTCATCAAAATTTTCATTAGAACTTTCCATCCTACACTAAACCCTTCTCAGAATTTTTCTTTTCCTTCCATTACAAATTTTCTTTTTCCTTTTTATCAGAATTTTCCATCATTACACTAACTGCATTTTGACGGAATTCAACGATTTTCCTTTTAGTCAGCTAAATTTTGTTATGCACTGACCCCTCCCCCCCTAAATATCAGAGAAATTTGATGTAAGAGGTTTACATGTCGAATTTTCACAACTGACCAGGATATTCAATAAATGAACTCAGCATACAAAGGAGTGAAGATATAGTGTTGGGGATAAATAAGTCTGCTCTTATTTATTGTTAATAGTAAAGATCTTATTTACAGTTTCATTTTACCATTGCAAATGATTTCCTTGGGACGTGTTCATAGCAACAAAATATTTTAATTTCCCCACTTAGGGAATTGAGGAAAAGGCAGGTTAGTGAAACTAAACAAGAAAAACTTCTGGACCTTCAAAGAACTTGATTATGCTCCTGAAATTGTAAGGCAAAATTCCCTTTGAGTTGTGTGACATTGAAATTTGGCTATTGTGCTGCATGTGTGCTTCCAAAGGAAACAAATTGCTAATTCAATGAAGGTTGTCTTGGCTTATTTGTTGCCAATGCATTAGAAATAACAACTCTAGCATTCATAGTACATGGAAAGACTAGACAGTAATCCCATTGATCAAGAGGTCTAATAATTCTAGATTCTTTTTCAGCGTATCCAACAAAGTAAGGAGGTGCCATGCTCTTCTGCTGGTAGAATCCTGTTCTTTAGAAGTCACTTGGACATCTGGGACTTGAAAGGAAGCAATGTTCTCTTAACTAAAAAGTGGTCTTTTTAAGCTTCAAACTACAAGAAAGAATGTAAAGCAGAAGGAAACAAATGAGATGAAAACTCATTTAATATAACAATAAAATGAACCAATGCTTAGCTTTTGCTGCACAACTCGCGCATGTTTCATGTCCAAGAGCTATTTATGTAAAGGGAACAATACTGAAGCTTATAATTTTGGTTTATACTTGAAATCAATGTTTTTTGGTTTTTCAGGGAGAGGCAGTGCCTTTTAAGCCGTACACACATAGATATCATATACCCTATAGAGCTTCTAAAATTGACACTCCATTTTGGTACTCCATCAAACAGGCCTCAGCATATATCATTGTTCTGTCATCATATGGTGAGATTCAAGCTTTTCCTTCTTCTATTGCTTTCTTATCATTTACCTAAATATATTTATCTTTGATTTGATACATAATCTGAAAAGCTTCGTGTCCTAATTTATATATGATGCTTTGTTCTGCTCGGAACCCAAATGGTAGGGATTGTTGTAGTCGCGAAGGACCTTTCTAGTCGACTCACAAACACGGTTGTTTGGTAATGTTTGAGGGTGATGTTTGAGGCATGGTTTGTGCAACACATAGTTGACGTTGTCTTTGACGGCCATATCCATGCATATGAACGCTCGGTAAGGCTGAATGTTTTTCATCATGCGCTTAAGTTCAACCTTGATGCTGTTATTGGAAGAGAGTAAATTCCTCATGAGGTCGTTTGTTCTTCAATGTTATCATGGTAGGAGCGAATTTCAAATGTGAAGTACAACATCCTAAAAAGGCAGTGCACTCCAGCACCCAATCAGTCTGCCCCAATGTACATCACTATTGGTGGTGATGGAGGAAACATTGAGGGCTTAGCCAATGAGTATGAAGGAGATCTTAGCCTAAGTTCTTCTTTTCATATTTGGAGATCTTAGGGCTCATATTCTTGGCATAATTACATACTTCCTCTCATTCAGGTTCATAGAGCCACAGCCAGATTATTCAGCTAGAGTCAGTGAAAATTGTGTGGTTTCATATTCATTCCTTAATGATATTTTCTTATCAAAACAAGAGCTAAAGCGTTTGGTGGTGCACTTTTAATTAGAATATATTTATTTTTAAACGTCCATGTCATTGGCAAAGATGACTTTTCTAACTTGGGAAAGTCACAGTAGGTTCTGCGATTGCAATATTAAAAATTATTGACCATCGTGGAAAGAATAAGCCCTTGAATTCTACCAAATTTTATATGGACTTGATAAGAAAAAAAGACCTGATAAATCTGTTCTCTTTTACTTCTTTCGAGAAGGATATGATTAAATTAATTAAGTTGATTTGATTTTCTTTTATCTTATTTTCAGTTGATGTAATACGTAATTTATTAGTAATAAAATTATTTCTTAACTTATTTATTTTTGATAATGATAGTAATCTTTTTGTTTTCTAATTTACAAGAAATAAAAATTATGATGTTGACACAAGTATTGAGCTTCTTAACTTCTGAAAGTTCAATGAAATGCAGGGATGGAAATTATACATCCTTTCTTTCTTAATTACCAGCTTTAAAATTCAAAGCTCAGAAGTTTCCTACTGCAATTTCCGACAAATTTCAATGGAAGTTGACAGGAGAAGAAGTCCCCTACACAGAAATCTTTATTTATTTTCTAAATTTTTGAAATATCACAAACGAATGGCACAAATCTCTCTTTGACGTCAAACTAAAAAATAATTTCACTTGACTTAAAGACTTGAAAGTTTATAAATTAATATTGGTTGAAGCACATGGCTCACAAGTCACATTTACTGGTTCATGGAGGGAAGAATGGCTGCTTCCTCACACTACTTTCAGATGGTTTTGGTGCTCGTGTGGTGGATGCAGATCTTGTTGTGTGACACCAGTAGCGGTTGTATCGCAGTGGAAAGAGAAGTTCTCTTGCAGTTCAAGCTTGGACTTGACGATCCGCAAGGTAAACCGGTCACGTTGGGGAGCTCAACCTTCGTGGCATGAATTTGAGGGGGGGGGGGGGGGTCAGAGGTTGCGAGAACCTCCATGAACCCACCTTATGCCACTTGACACGTTTACGACGTCTGGACTTCAGCTCCAACAATTTCAACAACTGCACCATTCCATCCTTCTTGGGTTGCTTTGCGGAGTTGAGGTATCTAAACCTTTCTAATTCATATTTTCAAGGACTTGTACCTTCATCGCTTGGAAATCTCTCCAACTTACTCCAACTCGATCTTTCTTCTTCAATTACAATCTACTATTCTCCATCTGGTTCTCATCTCAAAATTCACGATACGAGGTGGTTTCGACGACTTCACTCTTTGCAATACATCGACATGAGCTTCTCCCAGCTTGGTAATTCATCATCTCGTTGGATTCAATCCCTTGGTGAATTGCCTTCTCTATCCACCTTAATATGTTCTCACTGTTTCTCGGGGGGTCACGTTCCAACATTCATTGAATCGATGCAATCACTGCAAGAATTAGTTCTTTCTAGGAACAAATTCAATGGATCTATTCCTACTTTTTTTGGAAATTTAGTTTCATTGCAAAAATTGGATCTTTCTTGGAACAAATTCAATGAATCTATTCGCACCTTTATTGGAAATTTAACGTCGCTACAATCTTTAGATCTTTTTTGGAACAAATTCAATGGATCTATTCTCACCTTTCTTGGAAATTTAACATCGCTACAATCTTTACATCTTTCAAGCAATAACTTCAATGGATCTATTATCACCTTTCTTGGAAATTTAACATCGCTACAATCTTTAGATCTTTCTTGGAACAAATTCAATGGATCTATTCCCACCTTTCTTGGAAATTTAACATCGCTACAATCTTTACATCTTTAAGGCAATAACTTCAATGGATCTATTCCCACCTTTCTTGGAAATTTAACATCGCTACAATCTTTAGATCTTTCAGGCAATAACTTCAATGGATCTATTTCCACCTTTCTTGGAAATTTAGTTTCATTGCAAAAATTATATCTTTATTCAAACAACTTCAATGGATCTATTCCCACCTTTATTGGAAATTTAACATCACTACAATCTTTAGATCTTTCTTGGAACAAATTCAAGGGATCTATTCCCACCTTTCTTGGAAATTTAACATCGCTACAATCTTTAGATCTTTCAGGCAATAACTTCAATGGATCTATTCCCACCTTTTTTGGAAATTTAACATCACTACAATCTTTAGTTCTTTCTAGGAATAACTTCATTGGATCCATTCCCACTTTTCTTGGAAATTTAACATCACTACGATCTTTAGATCTTTCAAGAAATAACTTCATTGGATACATTCCAAAATCACTTTGCAACCTACATTTGCTCTATAGTCTAGACTTAGAAGGGAATGATAACATCAATGGTGCTAAATTCCCAAAATGTTTATGGGGATTGTCAAAGCTGCGATTGTTGTACCTTGGGGGGCATGATTTCAATCTATCAGAATCTCATTTCGTAAACATGAGTCAATTGCGGTATCTTAGCTTGAAATCAAACTCATCATCGACATTCCACGTATCCTCTTCCAATTGGGTCCCATCATTTAGTCTACATCATTTATCTATTCAATCGTGGAGAGTGGAGCCTAATGAATCATTCCCTACATGGATCCGTACACAAAAAGAACTTGATAATCTTGTCCTGTCAAATGTTGGCATCACTGGAAGCCTTCCAGCATGGATTTGGAATTTCTCTTCCTCTCTTCGCTGGTTGAAGGTGACTTCCAATGACATTGATGGGGAAATACCAGATGCCACAAACTCCAGTAATCAATTACAAATGATTTATTTGAGTTCCAACAAATTTAAAGGTAACATACATATCTGATCACCCTTCTTTCCATTTGAAAGTAATAGATTGCCATATTTTTTGTTTACCTTGCCTAATTCAATCTCTTCATGGTCTGCTATTTCTAAGATCTAAGTGGCTATCTACTGTCTCAAAGATGACGTCTACATTGCGGTACTTGTCTCTTTCCAACAACACAGATCTATTTGGTAGCATCCCATCGTCGCTGTGTGAAGTGCAAGATTTGAGGGTATTGGACTTGTCTAAAAATAATTTCTCTGGAGAGATTCCTCATTGCATGATGAAAGTGAAAGAAGTTCTCCACTTGGGAAGCAACAAATTCAACGGCACATTTCCTACGATACTGGAACATCAGAATTGTACGTTGGAATCATTGCATTTGGAGAATAATCAACTTCATGGAAATCTACCAACATCCTTGGGTAAGTGTAGGAATTTGAGGGTCCTTGATCTTAGTGGAAACAAGTTCACCGGATCAATACCGTCTTGGATAGTAGAAAGCATGCAGTTTCTAAAGATTCTACGCTTGAGGTCAAATAGACATTATGGGAATATTCCACAATCATTGTCAGGGCTGCAATCACTTCAAGTCTTGGATCCATACCAAATACTATAGGAGATTTCAAGGCAATGACGATTTTAAACAAGTCAAAAGAATCAATCTTCTCTGGTACGATTTTAAGCGAGTCAAAACAGTCAAACATCTCTAGTATCACTTATTACAAAGAATCTGTGACAATAGAGATGAAAGGAAGAGCTGACCCATATGTTGACAAGATACTTTCACTAGTCACAAGCATCGACCTCTCTAATAATAACTTGTCAGGAGTTATTCCCAAAGAATTCGGTGATCTACGTGGCTTGCGGAATTTGAATTTGGAAGGAAATCAATTGACAAGTAGCATCCCAAAGACACTTGGTAGATTCTTGAAGTTGGAAGCACTGGATCTATTAAGAAATGAACTCTCTGGGCAAATTCCACGAGAGATGAAGATTACAACATTGTCTCACTTGAACATGTCATTTAACAACTTCTCAGGTCGTATTCCTACAGACAAGCAGTTCTCAACATTTAGTAATAAATCTTACATAAACAACCCCAATCTATGTGGGTTTCCGTTATCTAAGAGTTGTGAAGAAGAGCAAAATCCAAAATCAAAGAGTGATCAGAACAAGGATGACGACGACGACAAAGAGAAGTTATGGCTTTATATGACTGCAGTTCTTGGTTTTATCGTTGGATTTTGGACATTCTACGGCATCCTTTTCTTTAAGAAGACATGGAGGTATCCTTATCTCCAATTTCTAAGTGATACCAGTGAGGTGTTACACATGAGGATTATTCGACCAATCAAGCGGATGGTGAAGTGATATTAGCAAGACAACCTCTAGTGTTGCTCATCTCAACTAGTATGCTTGTTATGTATGGGTAGTTATTTTTATTGATCTTTTTCTAATCCATCGTACTCGACATATACATATGGGAGGCTGATCGAATAATAATGAGGGTTGTCGGCATTGTTTAGTAACAATTTTCTAGTAATGGTGTGTATTTGTCTTTTTTGAAAAGATACATGGTTACAAATCTCAGAAGATGCAAAGACCATTAGTTGCATCAAGGTTTTGCTCTCGTACCATCCTAAGTTAGCTGAGTTATTATATATTGCAAAAAAGTTAACTTTTTTCTCTTAAATTAATTAATCATTCAACCTCTATAACTTGATGTAAGTTAATTATAACAGTTGGATATGTGGACATTCTTATGTCCGCGCCCGAATTAAAATCTTTGGTACTATTCCGACGAAGATCAATTCTTCTTCTTCTTCTTCTTCTTCTTCTTCTTCTTCTTCTTCTTCTTCCACTATCGCTGCTACTGCTGTGTTTAAATGGTTACTTAGAGAAAATATGTATACCTAAAAATATTTAAGCTTAAAACTTAGATATAAGAAACAAAAACCAATGTTTCACGTTTAACAAATCATAAGTTAGGTGTAAGACCTGAATATCTAAGTTTAAAATTAGCTAAAACTTACAAATGAAGCTAAAAAGAAAAAAAGGATTAAATATATATATATAATAATAATATTAATATATATATATAAGAGGATTAAAATCATAACTTCGATACAAGGCAGAGATATCGAAGCTTAAAAGTTAAATGAAAGTAAAACTTAGATAAAATATAAAAATATCTAAGTTAAAAGTAGAGGTGTCAATGGGCCGGGCCGGCTCGGCCCGCCCCAAAAAGTATCAGCCCGTTAGGGCTACGGGCCGGGCCAAAATTTTTTTTAATTTTTTTGGAACAGCCCGGCCCGGCCCGAAATTTTTTCGGAGCAGCCCCGCTCGGGACAATCCGGCCCGGCCCGTAGCCCGGCTCGCTTTTATAACTTTTTATTTTTTTATTTTTTTCAACTGTTTAACCGAAGGCTAACTTCGGTCCGACCGAATTGTTTTAGTTTTTTATTTTTTTAACGGTCTGACCGTATCTTTACTTCGGTCCAACCGAAATTTTTATTTTCTTTTTCGATCTGACCGAAGCTCGACTTTTTTTTTTTGAAATATGCAATATGTAAATTTTTTATTTTTTAATTTAATTTAAAATAATAATAAAAAATAAATATAAAAATTAAAAACTTCGGTCCAGCAGGAAAAAAAAAAAAACTTCGGTCCGACTCGCCACTCGGTCGAACCGAAGTAACAAAGTTTTAAAAAAAATCAAAAACTTCGATGTTCGGTCCGACCGAAGTTTAAATCATTAACTTCGATGTTCGGTCCGACCGAGTTTTAAAATAAAGTTAAAAAAAATCAAAAGCTTTGGTCGGACTAAAAACTCCGTTACTTCGAACCGAAGGTCTTTTTTTTCGGTCCAACCGAAGATTTTGATTTTTTAATATTTATTTTTTGATTTTAAATTAAAAATAAAAAATTCCAACGTTATCCGATAATCAATTCATCACGTTAACATCAATATCAAGACATCATCAACTCACCATTCATGATTCATCATCCATCAACACATTCAAACACAAGTCATAAAGTTAAAAAAATTATTTTATTTCTGAAATCAAATTAAAAATACATTATTTTTGTAATTATATCAAATATTTTTACATTTAATGTACATAATTATATTTAAATATTTTAATTTACAAATTCATTGATGAAATCTTCTTTCTGTTGCTGTCCACGAGCAAGCTCCTGGTCTTTAACACACATAAATGCTTCTAAAATATCATCTTTTAATCTTGCTCTTCTATTATCTAATATATCACCACTAATACTAAATGCCTATTCACATGCTATAGAAGAAGTTGAAATTGTCAGTAAATCTCTAGCCATTAATGATAAAACATGAAATGTGTGTTTTTGTGTTTTCCACCATTTATTACATCAAAATCTAGAAAATCAAGATTATCTCTTATTAAATAACTATGATTAAAATTATTTAATTCTTTCCTATTTGTTATGTTAAAATCACTATATTCATCATCAAATATACTATAATCAATTATTGATGATGATGACCATTGTTGTGAAAAATAGGGCATATTTTGTGTTTGTTGCGTTCCATATTTTGTTACATATCAAACATATTATTTAAACTTTCTTCTACATTTTCAATTGTTACATTAACTTCTACATTTAAACAAGTTTGTATTACATTTATTAATTTTTTAACAACTTTTACTTTAGTCCTAGGATCTAAACAAGCACTTAATGTATATAAGAGAGGTATCTTATTCCAATAGTTTAAAAATTTTTCTTTCATTTAAAAGCTATAGGTGTAAAAAATGGATAATTACTATAATTATTAAAAACTCTTGCAATATTATATACGTGGTGGATTGCATAAACAGATATACAATAATATATTTTTGATAAATGTTCTATTGCATTATAAAATGGTTTTAAAAATTAAATAAAACAATTAGATATTGCAAAATCATTTTCATCTAGTGGTGTTGTACCATCATTTATTCTACCATTATAATAAGTTTTTATAGCTTCTTTATAAGGTAAACAATTATTTAACATTAAATATAATGAATTCCACCTATGAGAGACTTCCATTGTAAATGTTTTATGTGGTAATTCAAATGTATCACATACATGATTAAATTCTTGTTGCCATCTACCACTAGATAAAATGTAGCCTAATGTAGTTCTAATATTTTCTAGAAAAGGTTTTAATTCTTCAACACCTACTTGAACTATAAGATTAATTATATGACATATACATCTTTAGTGAAATAAATCAAAACCATTTGGTAGAGTTAATCTACTTTTAAACATAGGGATAGTTGCATTATTACTAGATGCATTATCAAATGTAATACTACCTACTTTTTCTTTAATTCCATAAAATTCAAAAATTTTCATAATAGTAGAAAAAATATTTTAAGCATTATGTGGATGATTTATTCTTCTAAATCCTATTAATCTTTTTGTAAAACCCAATTATCATCAATAAAATGTGTAGTAACATTAATATATCCTACTTTACTTCTACCCTCCCAAATATTAGATGTATAGATGTATTAACAGAACCTATTATATTAACTAATTCCATTCTAAATTTATTATAAAGTGCAATAACATCTTGCCTAGTTGTATTTCTAGAAGCTTTTTTAAATTGTAGACAATAAGCTTGTGAAATATATTCTTGAAAATGTTGACTATCACCAAATCTAATAGGTAAATTTTGAATAGTAATAAATTTAGCTTGTAATTCTCTAGTATTAGTAGGATCATAATGCCATTGTGTAATATTAGCTTTCGAGTTAAAATTAATTTGTGTTTGAATCATTTTATTTTTTTCAAGAGTTTTGGATGAATAATTAGCTAAATGTCTAGATAAATGACTTGTACCACCAAAAGCTTTGCATGAGAAGACTACATTGAAAATGTTGTAGTAGACCCTCTCCACTATAGTACCATCTCCTAGCTCTTTCGTCTTTATTGTAAACTTCAACCATAAAATTGACCTTCTTGATTTAGCAACATTAGTTGAAGTTGATGCTCCACCTTCCATAGTTTGAGCTTGAGAGTACTGTTGTTCTTGCTCAAAATCATCACCAACACCGACGGTGCTATTGAAGATGAAGTCGTTGAAGTTGTATGCCAATTTTGTAAAGAATTTGACTTGGAGAGTTGAAGAAAGTTAAAGCCTGAAAGATGAACTTTGTATTTTGTAAAAAGAGAGAAGATTGAATGAACATGAATTGTGAAAAAAACTCTAACCTTCTTCTCTATTTATAAAATTTTCCACCACCATTCCTCTCTCCCTTTCATCCCTTCTCTTCTCTTTTTTTCCGTTGGTTTCAACTTTCGTTTTTTACGAACGTTATTTCAAGCCTGAAAAACGAACGTTCGTAAAACGTTCATTTTTTAACGTTCAATTTAGAAGGGTTACGGGTTATGGGCTGGCCCAATCTGAGCCCATAATATTGTTATATTTTCCTTGTGTTTTCGTGACATGATTCTCGTACTCTGATACCATTTTACTTCTCTCCAAGACGATTCTTTTGACGAGATCTTACATTCCCTTTGGAAGAGAGGCTACCAAGCGCGCAACAACCGCACCAACCTTATGGTTAGGGCCTCTCTATTCCCTGATTGATTTATCCTTTGGTCGAATTGTCAATCAGAGCTTTCGATTGTCCGAATCAATCCACCTTGTTCGTCGTAGATTCGAACTGTGTTCTTCTCATGGGCTTTGTTAACATGTCAGCCAGATGATTGCTTTTAGAAACTTGTCTTGTAACAGTAAATCCAGTTTATACTTTTTTTCTCTCACCAACTGGCAATATGTCTCTGTATGTTTGTTTACTCCTCCCATGATATACTGGATTTGCAGCTATATGTAGACTTGCTTTATTATCACAAAGCGTTTTAATTGCATTCTCGAGTGGCATTTGCAGGTCATTCAACGGATAAGAAATCCATGTGGCTTCACATAGCCACTGCCATGGCCCTATACTCCACCTCTGCTAAAGACTGAGCCACTGCATTTTGTTTTTCTGTTTTTTCATGATATCAAAGAATCTCCTTGATAGATTGATTGCATACCTTGTGATGGATCTCCTTGTTGTAGGACGTCTGTCCCAAACGGCCTAACAAAAAATGAAAGTAGGATCAAAATAGCATTTAATCTCACAAAAAACACTGTAAAAATCTTTTTTTAACTAATTTTCTATTATGCACAAGATTTTTACAATTTATTACACAATAATGTATAATTTATAACACTTTCAGATTTTATCTTTGAGTAATAAAAATAACAACACAGAAAACTTACACCTTTTGATCTTTAATTTCACTACACGAAAAATTTCACTTTTCTTTCTCCAAATTTTTCCTTAGTAGTTATTAGAACCTTGCTCTTCTGAATTCCTCATTGATCTTCAGCTTTGATTCCTTCTGACCTTTAGCTTTTTAGATTAATCTCGTGTAGTTTAAGTATTTTTGACTATGTGGATGTTTTTTCTCCCTCTCTGGATAGAGACACCTTCTCTCTATTTGCTTTCACAGAGTATTGAATTTGAGATTCAATTGGGATGTCTTGAAGTGCAACTTGGACCTCTTATTTATCGTATTCGATCTGGAGTTACATGTTTAACACGTTCATCCACTTTTTCCATAATTTCATGATCTCATGTCTTTTTGAATTTTGAAATGTCCATGTTCATCATGTTCTTGCATGAGTCCCACATTCTCCTATCATAGATCCATCAAGAATGCTCTTTCTAGAGAAACATAGAGTTTTCCTTCTAAGTTGTCGTTTTAGTTGAACACTTATCTTGTAATACTTGTAAAAACTCGAACACTTATTTGATAACTTTTCAAATTTTTTACTTGCAAAACACATAATTAAAAAACAAAACTTAACATTTTGTTAGTTACTTATAAAACTCAAATAGTTATTAGATCTATGCATAAAAGCTCGAATAGTTATCTAATTCTTCAATTTCTTTAAAGTATTCACATGGAAGACATGTGAAAACTTAAGATATTTAAAAACACATGTGTAGATAACTATAACTATATGAGTTTTTAATATAACTCTTCGACTAACCCAAAACGTTAACTATAACTATACAACTTTTCAAAAATCTGTTAACGTTTAATTATACAACTAAGGTAAAAACTTATACTTAGACTTATTTAGATCTATTTTCAAGCTAAGTAAAATACTCATCATCAAAACAAAAATTCCTAACAAAAAACTTTAACTATTTTTCCCAAGATAAAGCAACCTCTGTCTTGGATTCTTTTTGAGAAACTTGAGTACCTTGTAAGCTACATCAATACATGCCTTTGTTAGTGTTTTTATCTGTTGACTGAGCTGATTGACCACATATGACCTTGTCACAGTTGCATATAACAGTTTTCTCACCAAATTTCTATAGACTGCAGGATCTTCAAGAGCGTCATAACCATCTAACTTTAATTGTTGGTCCACAGGAGTATTTGATGGCCTAGCAGCCAATAGGCCTACTTCTTTTAGGATGGCTAAGATTATTTTCTTTAACAAATTTGGATTCCCTACTTGTTTGTCATCATTACAATGCTTAGAAAATAGTTCATAAGACTTAAGACTTTGATATAACATTGTTGCTGTAGGAACACTTGTGATAACTTCATTGTTACTAATAACTAATAGATCATCCACATACATATATATATAGCAAGCTTCGGTCGAATCGAAGAAGAATAAAAAATAAAAATAAAAAAAGTTATGCAAACTTCGGTCGAACCGTAGTTAATCTTCAGTCCGACCGAAGGATAAAAAATAAAAATAATCGAAAGGAAGAACAGTTAAAGATTTCACTATATTTCATAGAAGAATATTATTGACTATTGTAGTAAAAATGATATTTTTGTTCAATACTCTTGTCCTTACACTCCCCAATGGAATGGGAAAGCTAAAAGGAGACAGAACTATTGTAGATCTTGGTCTTTGTCTTGTGGCTTAAAGTAATGTTCCCAAAGTCCTTTAGAATGAATACTTTCATCATGCTGTTTATCTTATGAATAGAAGACCATCTAAAGTGCTTGAAAATCTCTCTGGTAAGGTTGTTTCTCCTTTCTTTGCTTTATATAATTGTCATCCTGATTATAATGTGCTTAAATCTTTTGGTTGTGAATGTTTTCCTTGTCTAAGAGATTATACTAAAAACCTAGATCTACTTCTTGTGTTTTTATAGGTTATCATCCTAAATATAAAGGCTTTAGATGTTTGGATCCTAAGACTAATCGTGTGTTTATAAGTAGACATGTGATTTTCAATGAACGTTTGTTTCCTTATAAAAACCATTGTACATTTAATAATCAATATAGTTATCCCTCTAGTGAGAAACATAACTTTCATTTTTCCCATGCTAATACTGTTCCTGTTCAAGACACTAATAGCATGACTAATATTTGTATTGATAATGATATGTCTGTCAACTCTAGAATTGAAAAAGACATTTCTATTGATTCCCATTCCACAACCGGCAATGATAATTCAAAACACTGGTGTCTGGACCAGATCAAAGTCTAGAATAACTAAGCCCAATCCTATGTATACTTTACATACTCCATATTCTGCCATACCTTTTGTTCCAAAAAATATTCAACAGGCTCTAGCACACGAGGGGTGGAATCATGCAATGCAAGAAGAATTAGAGGCTATCAAGAACAACAGAGTTTGGAATTTAATTCCAAAAACAAAAGGTATGCATATCTTAAGATCTAAATGGATTTATAAAAGCAAACTAAATGCAGATGGATCTCTTCAACGATTAAAAGCCAGATTGGTTGCTGTTGGAAATCATCAAGTGGAAGGGTTAGATTTTAATGAAACATTTTCTCCTATTGTAAGACCTGCCACTATGAAAATTGGTTTGTTAGACAATTAGATGTTAAAAATGCATTTTTACATGGTGATTTAAAGGAAGATGTGTTTCTTTATCAACCTCCTGGGTTTATTGATAAAAAATATCTTGATCATGTCTACAAGTTAAACAAAACCCTTTATAGTTTAAAATAGGCACCTAGGGCCTGGTTTGAAAATTGTAGTACTTTTTTGTTTAATTTTGGTTTCAATTCATGTCTTAGTGATCGTTCGTTGTTTGATTACAAAAAGGGTGAGGATTTGATGTATTTGTTGTTATATGTTGATGATATCATTCTTACTAATAATTCTAATAGTTTAATTGAAGAATTTACTCAAGCAGTTACTTCTAAGTTTGCTATGAAAGATTTAGGTCCTCTTCATTATTTTCTTGGAATACAAGTCTCGTCCACATCCATAGGTATGCATTTATCTCAATCACAGTACATTTATTCCATTCTTAAACGGACAGGTATGGAAAATTGTAAAACTGTTAAAACACCTCTTCCTGCAAAATTAACTCAATTTTTGTTAAGACTTAGTCAACCTTTTACTAATATCAACTATTATAGAAGTATAGTAGGAAGTTTACAATATCTCACTTTTACTCGTCTTGATCTAGTTTTTCCTGTCAACATCTTAAGTCAATCTATGCATGCTCCTAGCTACTACAATCATTTTGATCTTGTAAAACGTCTTCTAAGATATTTGAAAGGGACCATTACTCAAGGTCTTGTTCTAACGTCTCAATCAAAAATAAACTTATATGGATTCATTACTGGTGCAAACTGGGCTGCTTGTCCTCGTTCTCGTAGGTCCATTACTGGTTTTTGCATATGCTTGGGAGGAAATTGCATCAATTGGGGAGCCAAAAAACAACCTACTGTTGCCAGAAGCTCTACTGAAGTCGAATATCGTGCCATGGCTTCCACAACAGCAGAACTGGTTTGGACAACACATCTTTTAAAAGAATTGAAGATCAATTTGAAGACATGTCCGTTGCTGTACTGCGAAAACAAGAATGTTGTTCACCTCACCATTAATCCTGTTCTACGTTCCAAAGCTAAACATATAGCTTTGGATTATCACTTTGTTAGAGAAAGACTTGGAAATCAATCTCTCATTACACAGCACATCCCAAGCTTCAACTTACGGATTTGTTCACCAAGTTTCTACCAGCATCCAGACATCGTGATCTTCTTCGCAAACTTGGTGTGATCTCCCAGCCAAGTTTGAGGGGGCGTATTGAATAGTTTGTTATTATTGGGTAGTTAAATTGTTGTGTCTGTTTTAATTTTTTTTAGATCATTATGTACAGTTGTAAGATGTTTTGTTTGTAGTCCGGTCAAGTCTCGGATTATTATCCGATTGTATCTTTTATCTATAAAAGCTTCACTGGCGACGCTCTATGGTGCGGCTGTTTAGTTTCTCAAATCTGCTCCATGCGGCGATCTAGTTTTATTCAGTTGTCTGATTTCTACAGGGACAGACTCCAGCAGTGTCGTCTGGTTTTCGTTATTATTTGTCTATCGTGGATTCATATTCACGTTGCACCTGGTTGTATCCTCTCATTAACGAATTTGATGTGTTCGCTTGTTTCAAAAAATTTGTCACCATGTTTGAAAATCTCTTTTCCAAAACCGCTAAGATTATTCAAAGCGACAATGGAATGTAATTTCAAAATATTTCCTTTCGAGAGTTTACAAATTCCAAGAGTCTCGTTCACAGATTCTTGGCCTTACTCGTCATCCCAAAATGGTGTAGTTGAACGAAAACATCGCCACCTTGCTGACGTAGGGCGTTGCCCCTTGTTCACAGCTGGAGTCTCTCTTGCCCATTGGCTACATGCCTTCCAAACCACCTGTTTCCTTGTAAATCGTATACCCTCTTCGTTGGAAAGTCCCTCTCCTTGCAAGCTTCGTTTTGGTAACACACCTAATCTTTCCCATTCAAAGGTGGGTGTTTGTGTTTTCCTCTTCCACACCCACCATCACCAAACAAATTAACCCCACGATCTCTCCCTTGTGCCTTTTTAGGGTATCCACTAAATCGCAAAGGATATAATTACCTTGACCTCTCCAATGGCAAGATTTTAATATCCCAGCGTGTTCTCTTTCATGAGAATAAGTTCCCATTTAAAGAGGATGCTCTTGCCTCAATGGAGAATTCCTCATTAAATTTATTCAATGCTCCAACTCGTATGCCATTACAACTCCCTGCTCCTCTTTCTAGGGACGATACACCACCATCGCCCACCTCTCCCTCAAATCTTCATCCTCTTGTGGCTCAGTCCCCTAGTCAACCTCCTCCTCCTTGTCTGCGTCATTTATTCGAACTATACCATGATACCTCTCCAGTTCCGATTGCACTTACGGCTTCTACGTCGCCACCTGTTGAGATGATGGAGGAGGAGCCAGTTTCTTTTGCTCAAGCCCGTCGCTTATCTCAATGGCGAAAGGCCATGGAGACCAAGTTTCAAGCCATTCAATAAAATGGGACATGGGACGTTGTTCCTCCCCCAGTCAATCGTCCCAAAGTGGTTGTACAAGGTGAAGCGACGTAAGGCCTGTCTTGTGGCGTAGGGATAAACCCAATGCTATGGCCTTGACTTTCATGAGACTTTTAGTCCGATTGTCAAACACAACACAATCCGGATAGTCTTGTCTCTTGCTACCATATTCCGGTGAGAACTTCATTGACGTCAAGAATGCCTTCCTCAACGACTATCTTCATGACGAGGTTTACGTCAAGCAACCACCAGGATTTGTTCATCCTCAATTTCCTAACCATGTGTGCTGGCTACGCAAGGCTCCCTATGGTCTTCGGCAATCTCCACGTGCATGGTATGAGCGTCTACAATCTTTTTTGACTTCAGCTGGTTTTCGCACTAGTCTTGCAGATTCGTCTCTGTTCATTTGGCGATCTGGACCTCATGTCATTTGGCGATCTTCACCAACTCGACGTGGTCACTTGTTCTCATCGTCCCTCCATGACTACCTTTATGGGGTCACTTGAGCACACGTTGGACTACCGTCGACTTAGGCGATTGGAGCATTTCCTTGGCTTGCAACTTGCTTATTCTGATTCCACCATTCATTTAACACAAACCAAGTACGACGTCGATCTTTTACATCGCAAATGGATGTCCGATTGTTCTACGGTAGCTACACCGTTACAAGGAGGCATAAACCTGCAACCACTGATGGCGATCCTCTTGACAATCCCACAACTTATAGGAATATAGTTGGTGGACTGCAGTATCTTACGTTGCTGTAAAGTGCTTATTTGTGCACTCTATAACATATTAATTTCCTTATTGTGATATAACTTGAGATTGATTAAAGGAAAATCCATGCTTTAGTTATTTTTATAGAAATGCATGAATTATGGGTTTAAATGACACGAAGTGAATGAATGAACTATTAATCATGAAATACCATTGGTGAGACATTATATGGCACATGTATAATTATTTGTATTGTTATTTTCTAGCTTTACATTAAGTCTTTTGCGGAAAATAAATTGCTTTGCAGGTGGTGGGAACCATCAACCCTCGAAGGGAAACTACCACCTATATAAGATAAGTTAGGGCAAGAAGGAAAAATCGGTCTCCATATTTGTCATCTCACGTAAGGCTGAGGACCAGGACATTCTTGCTGCCAAGACTCCCTCGCCCCTCAATCAGACTTGCGCTGGTGATGTTGTGTAGAGGCTAGGATTCTTGGAAGTGGAGAATTGTCCAAGTTTACTTGGTCGTCACCATATTCAGACTCTCATCCGTAGGGGAGCTCCTCTCCAGCTTAGTGAGGCAGCGCTACCAGCAAGGCCAGTTGGAGAGTTTGTAAATGAACTACCAGGTGAAGATCCGGAGGTGTAGACGGCATATGCAGTTAGTTCAACTAACACCATTAGAATTAACTTTTCAAGTTTCAGCAAGTCATTCGATTTGTAAGTCATCTGTCGATCGGTAAGATAACTCTTCGAGTTTTTAAAACACTATAGTTTAGGTGTTTGACTTTTAAATATTTTTGAACCAACTCTTTTGTGAATCGACTCGTACTTGTCGTGCTTTCGGTTATAAATGTAAAACATGTGATTCGTGTAAATCGAAAACACAAAAACCTCGTCCAGCCAGATTTGGTGTGCACCGTCTGCCATCTTTCTTGAATATAGGACTTACTTTCCGAGCATCTTCTCCGACGCTCATAGCTTATTCGGATGCCGGTTGGGAGCTTCAAGGATGAGGATATGGAAGTCATGATGATGAAAATAGGAGAGGCGCTGCGTTCTGATACCAAGTGCGAAAATCTCAACAATACTTGAGATCGATCCAAGGTGAAAAAGGGCGAGAAGGATCGAAAGGTTGACAAAGAGGAGAAGGAGTTAGGGCTTGGCTGAAGGAGAACGATGAAAAACCCCATTATAAAATAACAATAAATACATATATATGCAAGTGTTCGGAACTCTAGAATCTTCTCTAGAGTTAGTAAAAACAAGTACAATGATTAACTTATTTAATAACAACATGTATAGATAGTGAATATATTAACTCTTTTGACATTCTTGGAATCAATGCAGTCAATCGTCTTGAAATTTTATGGTACAACATATACAACATTTGTTTGAAATTGAAGGTATCAAATTGGAATATTTAGACAGTTAAGTTGAAGTATCAACTTGCAATTTGAGTCTTTAAATGAAAAACTTCATCGTTTCAAAAGTAAAGAAGAACTACTGCAACTAACACATTTTAAGATCTTCTTTCCATGACAAACACCATCTAACTATCAAAGGACATACATGATATACATGGCAAGGGAAATTCTATATACGGTGTACTTTTTGTACTCGCCAAGAAGCTCGTCTTATGACAATCTACGGCTTAATTATTTGATCTCTTTTCTGAGGAATCGACTAGCGACGACCATCTTCCATTAATTTAGTAAAACACTTAATAGTTTGAAAAATATCACAAATAAAAATAGTACATAAGCACAACAGTTCGACACACAACACAAACGAAAAAAAACACAAAGGAGACAGTAGAACAACCATTAAGCCCAAAACGATTCATTTAACACAAGCAAAATATTAATTTGGAGGAAGAAACCAGGTTGTGATCAGCCAGGGAGAGTGTGACAGGCACTCCAGCCACAATCTCCAGTCGAGCCCTAAAAATGATTATCAATATATTCTTCCAGCACAAAAGCAATATACATATATGAAGATATAAATAGATAAAATCACAGCCGTTGAAATAGATGGACGGTGATGATCAAAGAACTGTAAAGTTAAAGAGGAAGGCATTCATCTTACAAGCACTTCTTATATATTAGATGGAATCCAAACCGAGAATCGATATTGATGACTATGCCTGCACTTCAAGGACAAGGAAAACAAAAGAAATCAAAGCAAGAATAAGCAGTTATAAGAAAACTAACACAAAACTTCAATCAAAGAAAAACCCAGAATACACTCACCATAGTAATATCTGATGTATCTTGACACTAAATCGGGAGGCAGACAAGGAAGTCTAGCTTTCTACACCTGCACTTGTTCGTTGGAGAAAAAAAATATCCACACACTTCAGTTGGCATATACTCAATAAGCCTGAGAACCTAACATTAACTCGTGGGAAAGACACTACGTTTAGGGTGTATATGCTTCTTGTGGAGGCATGTCATGCCAGTTTCCCCATGATTAGTTCTATACGGGAGATGAGCATGGTCAAAAAGCTGGTTCGTCAAAATATGATTGATGGATACAGGTGACCCTTGTCCTTCCATTAGCTGTTGTGATCTTGACGTGTTTGTGGAAGCCAAAGGGAAGCCTAGAGTACCTAGGAAGCCTCTTTCCAACCACTTGCTTCAGGTTTTTTATATTCCCAAGCAGATTGTTTGTCGCGGGAGTAATGTCTAGAACTTCTACTCTAGCGGTTGTTGCAAATTTCATTCTATTAATCTGAGAGAATATGCTAGGACTGGTGTAGTGAATCAAACCTGTGTTTGGTAGATCAGCATCTATGTAGAATGGAGACTTGATATAATGAACACGGTGGATTGGATTAGGGACATTGTAATGCTGATCAGTGCTGGCCTTGCAATCTTGCCTTACAAGATTGGCAAGTACTTCAGAAATGTGTTTGATCAAGGGCCAATCCAAGCCAATGTCCCATGGACATAATCTTCGGAGAAGCATCAGTTCACCAGTTTCTATAAACAATTTCATGCTAGGCAATGCTTTGCTTCTATTAATCACTAGTGAGCTTAACCATGATGGTATAACACTAACTTAACATATCCACTAACTTAACATATTCCAATGAATTGAGATTCCCCACGTGCTGTATGGATGAACAATCTGTGATAAATAAATCTTTGACAGTTGGAAGCCCTGGAATCCTCTCAAAGATACTTGTTTCCATCGAAGACCATGCAACAAGGAAGTGGCACGTTGCAAACCCTCAGGTAGAGACTTCAACTGGGGGCATTTCTTAATGAATAAATATTTAAGGCAAGGAAAGGGGGTTGTCCCACCATCCTCATCATCCTCCGCTGCATCCCAATGCCATTTTTGCAATCTCAAGAAACCCACCGGTTTCAATGATGTCAACTTGGCAAATGGATGAATACTGGCTGGTGTCAGTCAATTTTTCTCGTCTCCCTAAGAACTCAGGCCCGACTTTTTGAATGCTTGATGCTCCATAAATTTAAGGTGAGGAAATTTTCCAAATTCAGGAAGTTGTCGACAATTTTTAGTTGTACCAAATCATTCAGAGAAATTCCATTTGAACATGGCATCCAATTCTGAAGATTATGTCCGAAGAAATTTCTAATAACAAGGTTCAACTAGCTAGAAGGAGGACAAAGCTTCTCAACGACCACTGTGACTCTGTTGATGTCTTCATCACTAAAATATTCTGTAGGCTTCTAATGATGAGTTAACTTTTGAAGATGATTCCTTTTCTCAAGTTCCACAGACCTGGCCTCCTCTAAACATAAATCTTTTCGTAAATTTAAAATCCGAAGTTCCTTCAACAAATTCAAACTCTGAAGCTCTTGCATGGTGCATCCTAGCATTGCTTTGTTATCATTCTCTGCCACCCTAAATACTAAAGATTGAAGTTGTTTCAGTTGTCTCATTCCTTTTGGCAATTTAAGTGCAGAAGATAAAACGATCCTGTTGTAAGAGATTCCTAAGAAAACTCTCGGCAATTCACAATCCCACTTGATTTGTTTTCGAAAAAAGATAGTCTTCAGACAAAAATGAACAATAAACTAAGCATTGCTTGAGTTGAGATGATAGATACTCATAACTAAGATATAGCGCTTTCATCGCATCATTATCTTTAAATATTTTTTGAGCCCACACTTCTTTAGAAATAATCTTTTCCCATTAACTTATCCTTTTTTCCTTTGTTTTAAATATCTTGTTTCATAATCTTTGTTTCTCAAGTGGTGATCAAGATTTTGCTTCCATTTGCACCACCATTTAGTGGATCCTTCAAAACCTTAGCCCATATATCTGCATTCCACACATCATCAAGTACAACGAAGAACTTTTTGTCCCTCAGTCTCTTCAAGGACATTTGCAAGTTCATTTCGTGATTCACCTTGTCCACAGTTTCCATCTGCAAGCCTGATGATTTCCTTGAGAAGATCTACCACTTTAAAAACCTTTGACACACATATCCAGATTTTTTGCTGAAATTGTCCACTCTTAGTCACTTTGTCAAATATCTTTTGAGCAAGAATGGTAGTCTTTCCACCTACTTCATTTTTGACCAACATCAATTTAATTATCTTCTTTGCATCATCTTTCGCACATCCCACCATATATCATCGATAACAAAATGTGTTGTCTTACTAATAATTTCCTCGACAGTATTGTTTGATTGCTGTTGATCTTTAGAATATTGGCAGTGCTTCATCCGTGAGGAAGTCAGTCAAACTATTAACAATAGTTTCCGCAATTGGAGTAACAAACAGCCCAGCAACAGTTAGGGCAGTCATTTCTCAATGTTGATGAGTAGAGTGTAAAGAAGCTAATCAAATCAAAGACTCCCCATATATATACTTCCAGAAATGTACCTAAAAGATCACAAAAAGTTTACATGTCAGTGATGGAATACTCTTAATTAAATTGCAATAAAAAGAATCAAATTTGTACACGTGACATAAACTACAAATTTTTCCACAAATGTTGTGCATCAAAAAATAGTTTTTAGCATTTGAACAGTTTGTAAACTTAATTGCCTTGAACATTAGTCAAAAAGAAATTTAACAATAATTGAGAAGTATAATAAAAATAGAAAAATGCGTTTAGACGACCACTTTAATCTTCTAATTCAACCAAATGACTTTCGACCTGTAGAAAGAAATTATTTTTAGGGAAATTTTCACACTAATAGGATTTCATGATTAAAATATCACTACCGGTATATATAAATTGTAGACAAGTACACATCTTTTGAAAATAGTGGACAAATTTTCTTGTTTAATAATAATACTTGAGATGAGTGGGCACACAAAAATTGATATGAGAAACTATAAACAGGAATCTATGTAATTATTTAACCTAAATGTTATCTCAATAAATATGTATGTCACAAGAAATCAAGCTTGATCATCAAATCCTTTTACACAAAAGGAATTAATCAAGTACTAATAAAAAGAACTTACATTAGGAAAATCAAACTTATACACCCGACAAAATCCTATAAATATTAATCAAGTATTGCCAACTGAATTATCAGAGCCGGAGGTTGGGCATTCGTTTCCGACCATCATCTTCTGATCTACCAATATCTTCCGATTCAAAGAAAGGCAAGGGAGGTAATCTGGTACCCACACGATATGTCCACACACTCGACGCCACTGCTTGTGCCGTCCCTCGGATGATGATATCTTTGCTTGAGAACTTTCAACAAGAGGATGGCTCCGTCGTGATCCCTGAGCCATTGAGACCTCATATGGGTGGTCTTGATGTCATCACCCAGAAACTGAAATGATAAATCATATGTCTGGCATCTTCTCTAGATTTATTTGAAGAGTGGCATTCACTGTAATCGCGAAAGTTATAATATGCATATCCAGTGTTGTATATCTCCGCTGGGGCAAACTTACAATTTACTCTGGTGACAACCACGAAGATATTTTTGCTAATAATTCATATTAACAGCAAATCAAAGGAAACCAATAAATTAACCTGGTTCAATGAAAAAGCATGCTTTTAATGGAGAAGGAATCTTGCCAGAAACTTCAATTGGATGATTGCAAAATTAGATTAGAAAATTTAGACACAAATCACATTCTTTAGACATAAAGAGACAAAGATCAAGATAACATTCATCGTAAGATCGATTTCAAAAAAAACACTTAATAATCAACGTAATCGAAATCTATGTACTTCGAAGTCAAAAATTATATTTAATATTCAAATAAATATTTCGAATGATGTTATTGAAAAATATTAATTAGATCAAATATCCATATTTACATTTATTCTTGATTTTGAAACCTCTCTTTTTTTCTTCCTTTTCTCGTTCTTTCTTCTCTCCTTTTATCCTCCTCTCTTAAAGATTTCACTATGGTTTATAACCATCGATAACTCTCTTTCTCTCTCCTCTTTCTTTCTCTCTCTTCCTTCTTCTCTCTCTCCTTCTCCCACTTTTCCTTTTCTCCCTTTCTCTCTCTCTCTTGCTCTCTCTTTCTTCCACCCTCTCTCCCTCTCTCCCTTCTTCTTCCTCCCTCTTTTTTTCCTCCCTCTCGCTCTCTCTTCCTCTCTTAATTTGTACCGCCACTTACCCACCTTTGTATGAGGGAGTGAAGCGGTAAATGACCGCTTCAATATATATTTATCCTCCTATTTTATCCCAGTGCCTCCACGTGGTGATCTCCCATTGGTTTCCAAAGATTTGCCCGTCGGTCGACGACCCGTGTGGATGTAGCATATTTTATTTATTATATATATATATACGCAAATGTGGATGCAAGTCGAGTTCCTCGATAACCTTGTCGCGACGACATCTATCATCTTCTTCTTCTTTGTGATCAAAAATTCAACACCAGGCAGAGGAAGGAAAGATTTCTGACGGCCAAGTTGGGGCTTCAAATCCAATGTCACGTCATGCGCTTGGCGTCGAATCGAGCATTGAGTTGTGTTCTTGCGTGGGATACTATCAATTCGTCAAACACGACGGCTAGCAGTAATGTTTCTTTTAGTGCTCTTCTTATTGACCATATAACAGCTACCTTCCTACTTGTCATGCCTTCAATGGTAGAGTTTAACATGCATATATATTATTCGGTGCAGAGTTTAACTTGGATGCAGACGATGCTGGCGTAGAAGAAGTTGGTGAAGACACATATGGACACAGGAGGAAGTACTGCTGCGGACGCTGGATTAGACGTTGCCTGCGAAGGTGCTACCGTAAGAAATATTATGGTAAGGGCTATTACTACTGTAGCCGCTACCGTAGGTACTGCACGAGGTGGTGCCGGCGTCATTAATTAAACAGTGTCGTTGTACCTACGACGCCGCTGCTCAGTTGATGAGCGTATCTCCGACGTATGACGTACACTTGTATAAGATAAATAAGCAGCACTAGGTCGATCATGTGTAAGTGCCGCACCCTTCGAATAAGCAAGCATCATCCATGCAAGCCTACTTCAATATACTTGTGTCCTCTAATTTCTCAGCTTATATATACTTATATATAGTTAAATTATGTTTACATGCATCATTGATTCGGGTAAATCTATTTTTAAAAACAAATTAAAATCAAAACGCAATACTGGACATGTGTTCTCTACACGTACGAAGAGACGTAAATGTTCTTCTTGAGAAGTAAAGCCCTGACTGCCAGCTAGAATACATATATCCAACGATTAAGGAGTATTCAAATTATACATAAGTAGTTGACGATGATCATGTAACCAATATTCCTCAGACTATATTAATGTGTTTGGTTTAATCTGCAGAAGATTCGGATTCGAACCAACGATCAACCGTGTTTCAAGATAAAAAGTTAAGTGGATCCATACTTTTGAAAGAGTGAAATAACTTTGATAAACATATGGTCAAAATTAATTAAGGGAAAACTTTGGTGATCCTATAGGTATGACCTAAATGTCTGACATATATAATTAATGATTTAAATCTTAAAGTTTTAGATGAAAATTAACAATGAATAAAATTCGAAATATAATGTAATTGCAACATAATAGATTATCTTATGCGTCAAATATTGCATACTTAACTTTTATTTTCGAAAATATATAATAGATACAACATTAATGGCAACAAGCTATGTTATAATCCCATTGTGTAGTTTTAGTCACATGAATTATTTATGGTCAAATCTTTGATTAATCTATATAAATTTAATTCTCTTCTCGCAATTTGATGATAACCAAATAGTTTTAACTCTTCTTTTACTTCTTTCAGAAAAATAATATATGCCTAGAGGAAAACAAATTTTGCACAATATGGAATATTATTTTATGATTTTAATTTGGGTGGACCTTTACCACAACAGAAAGTGATTTTATATATGGGGTGCATGTTTATGGTCGTAAGTCCAACATCAGTCTTCTCTTCCTTCTTTTCTAAAGTTTATCAATTCTAGCATCCCCTCTTTTCTTGAAATTCCCATGTTCTCTTTCTTTTCCAGAAATTATATACGACTTTGAATTGTTCAACAAATCAGGTATTTATCATAATAAAATAAATACAAAAGAAAAGTTATAAAAGAAGGATATAAGATTGAGAGATAGCAACTCCGACGATGTCCATCTTCTCTATACTGAATAAAAGAAAGGTAAAGTATTGAAAGAGTATAAACTGTTTATATATAAAATATATTAAATACTCCTAAACAAGAGTATAAATTGTTTACATATAAATACTTGAAATATTAAATATTTCCCGGTAGGAGTCTAAGACAGATAGAGTCTCCTCACAATAGCACGAGAAATCCATGGAAGATCCAGAATATTTTCTGTCTTTTTTTTTTTTTTTTCCAAAATTACATTGTACAACATCAACTTGCACCCTTATTTGCAAATGATAATAAAATTTGATTTATCCGGATATATTCGGTATGTTCCATGCGATTGATGTGATGTATATGAGGTATCGTTCCTACGAGAAAGTGTAAGGCGTGAGATTAGTTGTTAATTCTTGAAAGGTCCCTTGACGCATATATACAATATATGTATATCAACATGTATCACAAATATACATGCATAATGAGACATATTTCTCTTCCCATGAGGAGACAATCGAGGTTCCAAGAAAAGCCATACAAACAAATAAACAAACAAACAGTGATCGAACTTTAGTTAAAGAAGAGCCAAGAATACACTTACCATGGTAAAACATTCAATCCAAGATAGGCAATCCTGTAATTAACGTTGGTCATGCAATCCTGCCCTGCAAGATAGGCATGTAGATGAGGGACGTCTTTGATGAAGGGCCAATCCAAGCCAATGTCCCGTGGACACAATCTTCGAAGAAGCTGCACCTCACCTGTTCCAATACACAATTTCCGGAATGAATACGTGCTGGATAATGCATTGCTTAACCATGAGGGTATAGCACCAAGTTTCACATCCTCTAATTCAACATTTTCCAAAGAATTGAGATTCCCCGCGCCTTGCATTGATGAGAAAATTTGTGATGAGTAACCTTTTGAGAGTTGGAAGCCCTGGAATCCTCTCGAGATCTTTGTTTCCTTTCAACTATAGTTGCACCAAGGAAGTAGCATGTCGCAGACCTTAGGGCATTTCACAATGTCTAAATAATTAAGGCAAGGAAAGGGGGTTGTCCTACCATCTTCATCATCCTTTGCTCTATCCTAGTGTCATTCTTTGAATTCTGAAAAATTCTCTAGTCTCATTGATTTCAACTTGACGAATGGACGGAAATAGGTGCTAGTTGATCTGTCTTCTCTCCCTCCCACAGAACTCAGGCCTGACTTTTTGAATGCTTGAAGCTTTAGAAATTCCGAGAACTTCAAGTTAGGTCAATTCTCCAAATACAGGAAGTCATTGACAGTATTTACAACCATGAATATACAACTATACCAGATTATTTAGGAAATGCCATTTGAACATGACATCCAATTCGAAAGATTACGTCCATGGAAATTTTGAATAACAAGATTCAACAAGTTAGAAGGAGGATGAAGCTCCTCAAAGATCTCTTTGACTCTATTGTTGTCCTCAACGCTAACATTTTCTTTATGCGTCCAACCAAGATGTAACTCTTGAAGATGATTTTTTCTCACCAATTCCGTTGACCTGGCCTCCTCCAAAGATTGGTTTTGTTGTAAATTTATTATACAAAGACACCTCAACAAATTCAAACTTTGAATTTCTCCTAGCTTTGCTTTATTCTCTTTTTCTGCCACTTTAAATATTAATTTTTCAAGTTTTTTCAATCTTCCCAATCCTTTTGCCATTTCCATTGGATCCCAAACATTCCTGTTATCTAGTAACATGAGATTCTGTAACCTAGTGATGCTTGTAGGGTATTTCCTGAGGAATTCAAATCCTTCAACAAGTAGAAATTGTAGACTTTTCAAATAGCTGATTGATTCTGAAATAATTGTAATCTTACTGTAGCAAAGATGAAGATATCTGAGATGTAAGAGACATTTTATGGAATCTGGTATTGTCACAACAAATGCCGTAAAATTAAAAAAGTGAAAAACTCTCCCCTTCAATTTTATAAAGCCGCACCTGCTAAAAAGATGAATTTGACAACAAGAGACCAAAATAAAACTTAAAACAAACAATATAGAAGGAATAAATCAATTTCAAATTCTTATTAGTAGAAAAATCAACAATCCACCCATTTCTAGAAAAACTAGACTAACAAAAATTCACACTAGCTAGCAATATCACAAAATATTATCTTGCTTCACATGCATACAAATATTCACAATCACCGTATAATTTACAAACATACATCCTTTAACAAGAAAAGATGATCCTGCTCTCTGTCTACAAAGTATAATTTAACATGACCTCTCTAATTCACGCCTTACCTGATGCTTTACAAGAAAACCTAAAAGAAATATCCAAAAAGAGTGAGCTAATGTCCAATAAGTCATCCATCCATTAGCCGACTAAATTAAATAAATGACAATATGTTGCAATAAGAAAATTTATAAACATAAAATGCATATAGTTTAACCAAATCAACAATCCCTCAATTTTACCAAATAACCAAGGAGACTAGGCCAACCGCACACATTTTCCAAATTCTCTCATTCATTTGATTAGCAACGACTGCAACAGCAAGATCAAGTGCACTTGCATATCCTCCCCTACAGTAAGGTCAAGTACGATTGCATATTTTCTCTTGCAGTAAGGTCAAATAGTCACATACCATTTTGTGACCGAACTGTGGATACCTTAAGTTGTCTTGGAATAGGCTAAGGATATTGTAGACACCCAAATCTCAACTCCCCTTTTAGGAACTATATTTTTCACTATTGCAACCCCCGAGGTGTACACTATCGTTGTGCTTATGCAATTGTGCACCTCTGCCATCTAGAGTAGTGCTAGATGGCCTTAGCCTTGTTTGGGTGTGTGACCACTATTAGTCCCTCGATGGAGTTTCCTCCATCTAACCTTATGGTTAGGGCCTCTCTATTCCCTGATTGATTGATCCTTTGGTCAAATTGTCAATCAGAGCTTTCGATTGTCCGAATCAATCCTAGACAATCTAGGCCGTCCATTCAGCCCCTATCTTGTTTGGCACATCTTGAGATGTTGAATCAGTCGTCTGATCACATATTCATGATCGAAGCACCTTGGATTGTATAGATACACTATTCGATCGATATTGACGCATGCTGATCACCTGATTTTGCCCTAGACGATCACAACCGTCCGTACAAGGTGTTTTGACTTTGAATCCATCTTGTCTACCATCGGGTACTGTTGATCATCTAGATATGATCAATGCCCCTCGGGTTGACCAATCCTTCAATTGGATCGTCGATCGCGCTTGTGATCTTCTCAAATTAACTCTAGGGAATTCTAGCCCTCCATTTGGGTGAGGAATGAGAATCTCACTCATCCGGCTAAAGATTGAGAAATTTGATCATAGGATAAGGCTCATCTCCTCCCTGATTGACCAACCCTTCGATCAGATTGTCAATCAGGTCTCCGGATTGTTCGAGATCAACTTAGACAATCTAGACCGTCTAGTTGAGGATTCAACTTCTCGAGGCCATTTCAACATCCTACAAGTCAAATTTGCCAAAACGGAGGTTGAATTCGGACTCAGCATGTCTGAATTACCTAGGAGGGACATATGTGGGATGCATGTTTATGGTCGTAAGTCCAACATCAGTCTTCTCTTCCTTCTTTTCTAAAGTTTATCAATTCTAGCAACCCCTCTTTTCTTGAAATTCCCATGTTCTCTTTCTTTTCCAAAAATTTCTCACATTTTTTAAGTTTCTCGAGACTTTGCACTTGCTTCCAAATATATATACATAGAAAGACTCCACTTTTGACGAAAACACCGACCGTACGATCAAGTGAACATGAAGCGAGCAATATTAGAATAATTGCGTGAGAAGAGAGAAGAGTGATCTAGTAGTGTGAGGGAGACATACAACTAGTAAATTTATATTCGTGGAATATGAAACGTTTAAAAAACTCCCATAATGATGGACAATCTAAAGAGATGCACAAGCTTAGGTAGAATTGAATAAAATCGTTGCATGCATTGCATCCTACTAGTTTGAGTCTTGCATCCTCATTGGTTTGGTCACTGATCGATGGTAGTGTGCTCAATTGCATTACTTAATCGATGTTTTGTCCTGACCTATTAAAATTAGGTCCATATAATCTAGGTCTTAGTGTCTATTCCGACTCCCTACACGAGTGAAGAATGTCTTACATGACTATCTTCTAAACTGTTTGTTCTTTTCTTCTTAAGCCCTCTCGCCTATTCTTCTTCCTAATTTTCCCTTCTTATGTTATACACTTAGAGATGTATCTACATCCAATACACTTAAGTATCTGAGAGATCAACCCTAAGTTGGGTGCATTGGTTAGCTAATGTGCCTTATTCCCTTTAAGGCGTGGATGCCATTTCACATGCATCTTCATTGCACTGTATTTAATGTTCTGTTAGTTTTTCCCTCCAATAGATTAGGTAGCGACTTCTTTTCGAGACGATCCTGAGCTATATTATTACTAATTCTATCATTATAATAAGTTTTTATTGCTTCATTATAAGGGTAACAATTTGTTAACATTAAATATAAAGAATTTTATTTATAAGGTACATCTATAGTAAATGTTTTATGTGATAAGTCAAATCACATGCATCCTCTTCTTTTTGACATTTATCTCCACTATTAATATAAGCTATTGCACTTTTAATATTATCAACAAAAGGTTTTATTTCTTCTATACCAATTTAAACTATAAAATTAATTATGTGATATATACATTTTTGGTGAATTAAAGAAAAACCATATGGTGGATTTAATTTATTTCTAAACATGGGAATAGTTGCACTATTATTACAAGTACTATCAAAAGTAATACTATCTATTTTGTCTTTAATACCAAAAATTTCAAAAATTCCCACAATATGTGAGAAGATATTATTAACATTATGGGAATGAGTTATTCTTCTAAATCCTATTAATCTTTTTTGTAAAGTTCAATTTTGATCAATAAAATGTGTAGTTATAGCAATATATCTATGCTTAAATCTACCCTCCTAAATACCAGAAGTACATGCTATTAATGTATTTATACTACCCATTACATCAATTAATTCTATTTTAAGTTTATCATAAACATCAACAATATCTTTTCTAGTTGTATTCTTAGAAACATGTTTAAATTGTGAACAATATACTTGTGAAATATATTCTTCAAGATATTCGCTAGCACCAAAATTAATAGGTAAATTCTTAATAGTAATAAATTTAGTATGCCATGACATTTCCACCAATAGAACGAGAACTGACCAACACTTAACTCGATGTTAGAGAATTTTCACGTCTTAGAAAAATGAGTTGCCACTTAGTCTATTAGAAGAGTCAATTAAGAAAACCTTAGGATGCAACGTAGTGTAATGTAAACAAGTGACATTTGTACTTAACAAGAGAGATAATGTTAGCATGTTTAACTAGAGAGTTCTGGGTAAGTTTTCTGGTTACATGTAAGGAAGGTGATAGGCACCCCCATATACCTAACCAAGGGTTGATCTCTTACATGCCTAATAGGTGCTAGTGTGTGTGTTCAATGTAAGTGCATCTAGTTATACAGCACGAGAGGAGAGGTTCGACTAATAAGCCCAAAAGAGAACAGGCTATTGGGCTTAAGATGAAGGGAACTAGGAGTCTAGAAGATAATCGTGTATAAGATCCCTCATTTTTGTGTGAAATAAGGATGAACCTTTGATGAGTCTAGACTAAATGAGCTTAATTGTAGTAAGTCAGGGCATCCACCTATTTCTTGGGACTAAAACCTCAACTTTGTGTTTTTCTTGGGACTTAACACAAAACACACTCCTTATTACCACAACCCGATGAAGTTGGTCTTTTTCTTAACAAAACAGATTAGGTAGTAGAGAAAAACACATAAAACAAAGTAAAGACAATCATTTTTCTTATAAAAGAAAAATTGAAGATTCAGAAAGAACATGGAAATCAGTAGAAAACTTTTTTTTCTAAATCAAAAGGTAGCTGTTATAATAATTCTTCAGAAATCTCTCTGAATGCACCAATGTCGATATTCTTTAATACTTGTACACTCTTTTCTACCTTTTTCTTACTTGCTCCTTTTAGTTGCTTACTAGCACATAGTTGAAAGAGACAGTACCACAACCATTCAAGTGCAAAACGATTCATTAATACAAGCGAAATATTAATTTGGAGGGAGAAACTGAGGAGAGCACGGAAAATGACGATCAATATATATTTATTCTTCCAGCATGCGAGCGATATATATATATATATATATATATGTTCTTCCATCCTCATCATTCTTTGCTCCATCCCAGTGTCATTCTTTTAATTCTGAAAAATTCTTTCTAACTTGGCGAATGGACGACGAAAATAGGTGTTAGTTGATCTGTCTCCTCTACCTAGGAACTCAGGCCCGAATTTTTGAATGCATGATGCTTCGTAAATTCTGAGACGTTGAAGTTGGGGCAACTTTCCAAATCCAAGAAATTGTTGACAGTGTTTACAACCATCAATATACAAATTTACAAGATTATTTAGAGAAACGTCATTTGGACGTGACAACCAATTCGGAAGATTATAGCCATAGAAATTTCAACATGAAGGTTCAACAGGCAAGGAGGACGAAGCTCCTCAAAGACCTCTGTGACTCTATCGCTAACATTTCTTTTATGCTTCCAACCAAGACGTAACTTTTGAAGATGATTCTTTCTCACAAGTTCCATTGACCTGGCTTCCTCCAAAGATTGGTTTTGTTGCAAATTGTCTATTTCAAGATGCCTCAACAAATTCAAACTTCAAATTTCTCCTAGCTTTGCTTCATTCTCATTTTCTCCCACTTTAAATATTAATTTTTCAATCTTCTCAATCCTTTTGGCATTTCTATTGGATCCCAAACATTCCTGTTATCTAGTAACACGAGATTCTGTAAACTAGTGATGCTCTTAGGGAATTTCTTGAGTAGATGACATCCTTCAACAAGTAGAAGATCATCAATCCCCCGTGCTGTCGCCTGATCTTCAAACGACTGTTTTGAGGTAGTGTACGAGGAGCCTCATGAATTGTCAGCGTCGTATGCTCCTGGAGCCCTGATGATCTTCTCTATATATGGTGTTGGGTGCAAGATGGCGAGGTCATCGAACCCCCATTCTCTGGTGAGACATGGCTTGGTTGAGATCTTTGCGGGAAAGGAGGACACAAGGTTATGGAGGCCGGACATCCCGAGGGATGCTTTAGTCGTTGTATTAAAACATGGTGGCCAGCTCAAACCAATAAGGCCACTCAGAAAATCTGGAGTCTTGAAGAAGAAGAAGAAGAAGAAACAATGTATCATCAGCATTTATGGTAAAAAAAATGAAATTACTGTAGAAGTCAACAATTGCACATTTTTAATGCAAGAAATACCGACAAATCAAGTTTCTCTACCCTACCAACAATATTAGATTAAATAAAGATAGAAAACATGGAAGAAGATATTGCAGCCAGATCTTGCAAGAATTTAAACCGGCATGAGAAGATAGATTAGATGACATTTTGTCACACATCAGGTGCATCTGTCTTCTTTATTTGCTGCAACTCCATGAACGTAATGCATGGCCACTATTGGGTTATGAATTTTGCTATAAATCAATGAAATCCGATAGGCATCATGTCTAAACAACATAGTAATGGGCATATATAACATCTTCCATAACCACTAAGTAATCACAACAAATTCATCATAAAATCCCATAAAAGGGCGATCCACCGAATGCATTCAAAATCCATCGTGTTTTTACATAACTAGACAGAAAAAAAATCAATAAACCGTGGTAGAAAAGCTCAAAAACTTTTTAGAAATGCTGTCGTAATATGGTAAATCATAAATAGGCAACTAATGGCCACAATTCATATGTGCCTGATATGCACTTCCTAATGACCATTCGCCAAATTCATATTGAAGATTACGAATACACCAATTTTTGCGAAAGCAATAAGGAACGGTGACAAGCAATCAGTGAAATTGTAACGAGCAGATGTGCAGGAGGCTTTAACTTGACCTTCTGCCCCTGTTCTTCCTAGGAGCAACAAAGGTTCAGCCTTCATCAACGGATGTGCTAGGGGCGTTTGACAAGCCATTCAAACAATCCCTCCTTGGTTTTGAAAGCCGTCTTCCATTCATCACCTTCGCGTAGGCAGATTTGATGATAGCTGCTACGTAGATCAAGTTTGTAGAAGAGTTGTCCACCGGCAAGGACATCCAGCATGTCTTCAAGCCGAGGGATAGGAAATCTGTACTTGATGGTGATCCAGTTGATGGCACGATTGTCGACGCACATTCTCCATCCACCATTTTTCTTGGGAACAAATGGTGCCAGGACAGCGCAGGGGCTCAGACTAGGACGCACTAGTCCTTGTTGGATCAGTTGTTCGACTTGTGACTGAAGGATCGCAGCCTTCCTCCTTGGGGCTCATTCTGTAGTGCGGTATATTTGGAAGTTGGGCTCCAGGGATGAGGTCGATGTGGTGCTGTACATCTCTAAGCGGTGGAAGGACCTGTGGGGTTTCTGTTGGCTTAATAGCATGGAATTCTTCTAACAGTTGGTGTACCTGCAGCGGCGTGGCTTCCTCTGCAGCTTCAAAATGATAGGACCCTACCAAAGCATAAGCTTCTAGAGCGTTCTTAACGTCGTCGGTGAAGGTGGCCTGCAATTCATACTGATTAGTACGTCCTCTATGGGTGGCATCCACGTCGTGTTGCCACGGGCGTCCCAAGATAATATGGGAGGCGACCATATCACAGAAAACCTCGTTAGAATACCGAGAACCAATTGATAATGGGACTTTGCAAACCTCCGTGACATTCACGGTGTTGTCTTTGCGAATCCACCCGATGTGGTAGGGGTGGGGGTGAGCTTGAGTTGGTAATCCAAGCTTGGCCACCACCTTCTGAGAAATGAGGTTTTCCGTACTACCTCCGTCTATGACGATGTCGCACACCTTGCCGGAGATTGTACAACGGGTGAGGAATATAGTATGTCGTTGGGTGGGCTCGCGGATCATGGGGGCGAGAAGCAGACGTCGGGTGACACAGGACAGGTGCTCCCCTTCGTCCGCGTACAACTCATCCTCCTCCCCACTTGGTGGTGAGGCGTCGTCGTCGTCATCGTCTTCCACCGGAGAATCGTCGACGCATTTCTCCGTCACATGTACCTCCTTTCGTTGTGGGCATTGATTGGACTTGTGCCCTTGTTGATTGCATCGGTAACACTTCCCGGTGGTAGGGCGACTGTAAGGGTTGGCTGGTGCGGGTTCCCCGGCGTCCGGCGTTGACGACGGTCTACCCTCATGGGTACTTGGCTGTGGACCCAAAATCGATTTGTCGGCAGGTTTGGAAGTACTGTCACCCGTGGAGGTGGGCGTTGGACGACTTCCCCGGTTGGCTTGCTTCTCAATATAAGGAGCTATCTGTTGCGGCTTGGATTCATTCAAGTTGTTCCAAGAGGCCAAGCAATAAAACTCCGTGATATATTCAGTGACGGTGCGCGATCGCTGCTGACAGTTTTGATACTGCGCAAATAAAGTCTTCATAGTCCATGGGTAAAGTCTTCCTCCTCTTCATTTTGTCCCACGAGCGGACAGGCGTGTTCTGTTGGCGTGCTCTCTTCATCAACGTTTGATCCCACCATGCAGAAGCCCCCCAATAATCCAATATCTTCTAATTCAAAGAGGTTGGGCATTCGTTTCCAACCATCATCATCTGATCTACCAATATCTTCTAATTCAAAGAAAGGCAAGGGAGGTAATCTGGTACCCACACGATATGTCCACACACACTCGACGCCACTGCTTGTGCCGTCCCTCGGATGATGATATCTTTGCTTGAGAACTTTCAACAAGAGGATGGCTCCGTCGTGATCCCGGAGCCAGTGAGACCTCATATGGGTGGTCTTCATGTCATCACCCAGAAACTGAAATGATAAATTATTTGTTTGGTTTCATTACTTTGGAGTTTTGATGGAAATTGATTGCTTAATGAATTTTTTGACATCTTCTCTAGATTTATTTGAAGAGTGACATCCCAGTGTTGTATCTCTCCATTGGGGCAAACTTACAATTTTACTCTGGTGACAACCACGAAGATATTTTTGCTAATAATTCATATCAACCGAAAATCAAAGGAAACCAAGAAATTGACCTGGTTCAATGAAAAAGCATGCTTTTAATGGAAAAGGAATCTTGCCAGAAACTTCAATTGGATGATTGCAAACTTAGATTAGAAAATTTAGAGCAGCACGCAAATATGCTACCGAAATCTGAGTTTTGGAAATCTCTCTCACACATACAATATGTAAAGGGTTAATGTATACATCTTGTAATAAGGGAAATTTGTCATGTAAGAAAATATTGAAAAATTCGCCATCAAGCCAATGGAAGAATGTCTAAGGCAACTTCTTTATTTAAGGGATGGCATTTCCTCCTGTTGTTGCACACAAGCGTACTTGCCCTTCACTTTTCTAAGAACTTTCCATGGGCCCGGATATGACGGTGGTAGAGTGAACATGTTAGACTACTACCGTGAGCATAACTATTTATTAAATGCAGCACAAAGAAAAGCAGCTCTAAACATGTCAAGATACAAATAATAACAAGCTTATATCATTTCAAAGTAAATGAGGAATGGTTTCCTATTGGAACTTGTATTAAAAAAATAATACATTGGATCAACTAAAGTTCATAAAGAACATTGGATCATCTAGCTGGACATAAAGAAATTTACTGCATAGAGTGGCAATTGCTTGATGACAAACATAGAGTAGAGAGTATGACACTTTACTCATGATGTTTATGTGAACCAATTATATGCCAAAATCATTCATATGGTAATAGGAATAGCTGCTTGAACTAAAAGTAAGAAAGCATACTTCTGAAAATACAACGACTCTGCTCAGAAAATACAAGAACAACTGTAAAAGAAATTTATAGACCTTTTATATGATTAAAATAGTTTACACAAATGTACAATGCAAATTCTTCTATTTGTAAGAGAATAGCTTTGTTAGAGAAACAGGTCATTGATGGAAGGACATATGGTATCATAGTTCAGTGTCAACAAAAATCATGGCATGGATGAGTAAGATAAGTATACAGCATCAAATAAAGAAATCCAGCTGAGTATGGCTTGAATTCATAAAAAAACATACTATTCTTGTTTTACTTGATTCATCAGGAACAATAAGACGATCACAAAATTCCCTGATCAGCTGCAAGCTTTCAGTCATTTCCATTCCTCCTTCACCATCCCCTAATGTCACTTAAATTTAATGAAATGCTTTTTTGGACCGTATGCAGGTTCACAGCATATTTAATCCAACAAATTGGAAGAACCTGGTAGTAATTTTTATGGAAAACCTTGTGAGCCTTTTCATCTCCAAGTGCATAGCTCAACCCGCACACATCACAAAAGTGGAGAAGGAAACTAGACTGACCAAGTTCCAGATAATACTGCGCATAACTCCTTTTCTTATTTGTGACGTTGGGTAAAGGATCTGGTCTTCTTGAAGACATCGCCGAGGCACCTCTGTGTATTCCCTTGTCATATTCATCGGACGTGCAAATCTGAAAACCATCACTGTCATAATAACCATAGAATGATATATTAGCTACAGTTCCCAACCATCCTAACTGAACATAAAAATCAATCAGAGTAGCTTTCATCAAATAATACCCATACGAAATTCAAGAGTCAAAAAAGCCAAGTCTGGTGATGGATAACAAACATACTCTGAAATGCTCACCCAGAATCATTAATTGAGCAACAGAAAAGTAATGTGTAATTTGAAGCTCTCTTCCTTCAATAAAAGTAATATGAAATTGCAGCCCTCTTCCTTTCACGAGCTACAATCCCACTGGAAAAAAAGGTATTCAAAAAACAAGAAAAAAGGGAACGAGAACTTCTACATAGAATGCTAGAAGAATTACCCGAATGGCTAAATCCCTAGTTCCCAGCATTTGTGCATTTCACTCCATGACTTTCATCAAAAGAGAGACAGCACGAATTCAAATAATAGAACATGACATAGCAGCATAAAAAACAGCACAACAAACAACATACTCCACTTGAAAATACATCCTTTTGTTCCCAACCTGGTTTATCGAAGGTACCATTTCAAACTTGGGTTGTTGAGCTCTCGTCTTCTGTAGGTCACAAGAACATCTGGCTCAGGACTTCCTGAGATGTCCATCTCCTCCACCTGATCCAGAGGTGGAAAGGAGCCCCGGGCATTGTTGGCAGTCATCTGGAAGAACTTGCTGATCTTGGCCTGCATGATCAACACTACCAACCAAGATGGAGGGTTCAAGGTCGTGACTGAGCAAGAGAAACGTGATGGCAGGAGGTGAAAACTGGTCTCGTAGAGATGGAAAACAGAATAGAAATCACAATCAATAATAAAACTAATTAAATAGAATAATTGACAGTTTATTACAGATAACCAGTTTGAAAGAGCTATTTTTTACACATTTTGCGGTGTTCTTATTAATGATGTTTATGGGTGAATTATAGACTTCAATATGACATTTCAGATCTGTTTAGTTAGCAGCTTGTAATTTTTCCTTTGAATTTCATCCTTTCCAGTTTTGTTCCAGAAAAACACCAAGAAAAGCAGCTTCATTTGTCATTCCAACAAAGCAGTTTTATTCCCGCAGCTTGTAATTCCTCCTCCTTTCAATTTCTGCTTCAGATCTGTTTATGATTTATATATTCGAACCTTCATTGTATTTTTATATAAAATAAATAAATAGGTATTTGTGCAGGTGTTAGAATTAACAGAAATTGTATGATTAAAACCTAAATTTACATGGATATTAATGTCATTAACTTCAACATTCATAATAATTTTTAAAATAATAATTACCATATTATTATTTAAATAAATGTATGGCTCCAAAAATAGATGATGTATTTTGCTAACACTTTGACTGACAATTCTGGCAAGAATATTTAAAATGCAGGATGATAAATCAAATTAGAAAAAAGACAAACAGATTGAATGATCCCATGGACATTTAACATAACACAACTCATGCTGACTAAACTTGATATTTCTAAGTATACCATGGATAAGTGATAAGAAATCATACAACGATTGTTAGCAGAACTTAAAGAAGCATACAAATCATGCGGGCGGGCCAAAAAAAAGGTCAGATTCATAAGAACACAAAGGAAATCTTAGCGCATCCAAATGGCAGAGCATTAGCTTAACGACAATGGAGGCGGCGAGCTACCAAAGTGACTTCGACGACGGTTTCTAACACCTCTCTTCAACATGGAGCATCTAACATGCATGGCTTGCCATCATCTCTTACACAATTAAGATAAATAAGTATATAAATGTCCACAAATATACTTAAATATAAATATTTAAAGATTTAAAATTAAACATTCAAGTGAACAATGCCTCAAAGAGGAAGAGAACAACACAGGACAGAAAGAAAAAAGACCCAACACAAATGGAACAAATATCGGAGGTTTTGATTTTTGCATCATTATCTTAGCTATCATGGAACGTGGAAGCCAAGTTGATGTAATACAAAATTGTTGCACCGAAAGGAGGATGAAATAAGCCAGATCTTTTTATTTGTCATAGTGTGCGAAGGAAAAAGAAAGTTAGATTTTACCGACATATAAATACCTAGAAAATTACCTTTACCGTTTCATGATTTCCGACCTCCTCCCATTCGGAAATCGACCTCCCCTCGAGCCTGACGCCCCCATCTCGACCTGTGAAGTCGAAGAACATTCGTCGCGTCGCCTGAAACCGACTCTTCCTCGTCGCATCCGTCGCTGCCGCAGCCCTCCTGCCCGTCGCTACTGTAGCCCTCTTGCTTGCCCGTCGCTCGTTGCTACTGCAACCCACCTGTCGCATCTCGCTCTCGCTCGTCGCACTAAACCCTCCCGTCGCTACTGCAGCCCTCCTGCTCGCCCGTCGCTGCCGTAGCCCTCTCGCCGCATCTTCCTCGTCGCGTCCGTCGCTGTGGTAGCCCTTCCTCCTCCACCTCCGCCATTTCACGTCTTGCTCAGGTACAATTCCTCTTATTCATTTTTTTTTGTACTTGCTTGTGAGTGAAAGGAAAGCAGGAGATCGGACTTTCAACATTTCCTTTGGATTAATATTCGTGATGTTTAACACTTCTTATAATCTTCATGATCGGATTTTCTGTGTATTACTCCAAACAGTGCCTAGTAATGTTGCTTATATGGCATATCATCTATCATTGCTTGTATGACATATAACAGTTCAAATATGAAAAGAGAGATGGTTAGCATACAAAAGGAGATGGTTGGCATACGAAAATAAATGTTTGCATGTAACAAGGAAATGTTTGCATGGCAAAAGAAGTTTGGGTCTTTTTTAGATGAAGTTATTGCAGCAATATTTGATATTGAAGATCTATTTGTGACTGATCGATATAAAGTTATTTAATTATTTTAAAAGTAAAAAATTAGTAAAATATTTATATCAATTCCAAAAGAAATACGACAAGTATGGTTAAAGTTTCATTTAGAAAAGATGAAAGACTAAAGATGATTTACATGTTTGTTTTTTGTATTAGATGTATGATGTAACTACTTTTTGTTTGGACTTGAAATGTGGAATGATATTATGTTAGATGTTTGTTTATCATATTTTGTTATGTTATATTAATTGTGGAATGATTTCATGTAGTATGTTTATTTGTATTACAACCTTGTAATATGTTTGAACATGAAATTTTGTAGGTGACGATGAATTTTGAAGAGGATTTTGACGAACTAGTAAATAACACATTGATGTTATTTGAAGAAGAGGAAGAACATGCTAGAAGAAGGCAAAGACGTCTACTTGCTTTTTGGAATATTTTAGTAGGGATTGCAAGTACCTCAACTTTGTTTTCAAGTACAAGTCGTATTTATAGTAAAAAAGGTATAGATTATATAAGAAGATTACTAGATCCTTCTTTACTACATCAAGTTTACAATTATCGAAAAATTTATAGAATGAGTCAATATGTTTTCAAGGGTTTTTGTGAATTAATGAGGAGGGAAGAAGTCCTGAAAGATACCAACAATATCAGTGTAGAAGAGAAGTTTGCCATGTTTCTTGTGACAGTTGGGCAAAATCAAAGGTATGGAGTAACTATAGAACGATTTAGTCGATCAGGTTGGACAATTAGTAAATACTTTAATGAAGTCTTGAATGCTATATTACAACTAAATCATGTTCTTCTAGCAAGACCTTCATCTGAAACACCAAGTCGAATTCGTCAAGACTCAAATGTGTATCCATATTTTAAGGTACATTTCCACACTTTTGTAGTTTCCTTGTCTTTAATGTTATTTTAATCAATATCAAAATAAAAATGCATGTTTATAGGATTGTATTGGAGCTATTGATGGTACACATATCAAAGCAACTATTTATGGACAAGAAACAACAAGATTTAGGAACAGAAAAGGTGAATTATCTCAAAATGTAATGGCAGCATGTAATTTTGATATGGAATTTACATATATTTTAGCTGGTTGGGAAGGATCAGCTATTGATGCTCGTATTCTCCAAAATGCAGTTACTAGACCTAATGGTTTTCAGGTTCCACCAGGTAAATGTATTTTCTACTTCTAAAAGTTATGAAGACATCACCATACTAATATTTTTTTTATATAGGTAAGTTTTACTTAGTTGATGTTGGATATCCAAATTGACCAAAATATATTTGTCCATATCGAGGTGTAAGATACCATCTATCTGATTATGTTAATGATACCATCTATCTTTACTTCTTATAATCTTCATGATAATGTATTTCTGTGTATTACTCCAAACAGTGCCTAGTAATGTTGCTTATATGGCATATCATCTATCATTGCTTGTATGACATATAACAGTTCAAATATGAAAAGAGAGATGGTTAGCATACAAAAGGAGATGGTTGGCATACGAAAATAAATGTTTGCATGGAAGAAGGAAATGTTTGCATGGCAAAAGAAGTCTGAGTCTTTTTTAGATGAAGTTATTGTAGCAATATTTGATATTGAAGATCTATTTGTGACTGATCGATATAAAGTTATTTAATTATTTTAAAAGTAAAAAATAAGTAAAATATTTCTATCAATTCCAAAATAAATACGACAAGGATGGTTAAAGTTTCATTTCGAAAAGATGAAAGACTAAAGATGATTTACATGTTTGTTTTTTGTATTAGATGTATGATGTAACTACTTTTTGTTTGGACTTAAAATGTGGAATGATATTATGTTAGATGTTTGTTTATCATATTTTGTTATGTTCTATTAATTGTGGAATGATTTCATGTAGTATGTTTATTTGTATTACAACCTTGTAATATGTTTGAACATGAAATTTTGTAGGTGACGATGAATTTTGAAGAGGATTTTGACGAACTAGTAAATAACACATTGATGCTATTTGAAGAAGAGGAAGAACATGCTAGAAGAAGGCGAAGATGTCTACTTGCTTTTTGGAATATTTTAGTAGGGATTGCAAGTACCTCAACTTTGTTTTCAAGTATAAGTCGTATTTATAGTAAAGAAGGTACAGATTATATAAGAAGATTATTAGATCCTTCTTTACCACATCAAGTTTACAATTGTCGAAAAATTTATAGAATGAGTCAATATGTTTTCAAGGGTTTTTGTGAATTAATGAGGAGGGAAGAAGTCCTGAAAGATACCAACAATATCAGTGTAAAAGAGAAGTTTGCCATGTTCCTTGTGACAGTTGGGCAAAATCAAAGGTATGGAGTAACTATAGAACGATTTAGTCGATCAAGTTGGACAGTTAGTAAATACTTTAATGAAGTCTTGAATGCTATATTACGACTAAATCATGTTCTTCTAGCAAGACCTTCATCTGAAACACCAAGTCGAATTCGTCAAGACTCAAATGTGTATCCATATTTTAAGGTACATTTTCACACCTTTGTAGTTTCCTTGTCTTTAATGTTATTTTAATCAATATCAAAATAAAAATGCATGTTTATAGGATTGTATTGGAGCTATTGATGGTATACATATCAAAGCAACTATTTATGGACAAGAAACAACAAGATTTAGGAACAGAAAAGGTGAATTATCTCAAAATGTAATGGCAGCATATAATTTTGATATGGAATTTACATATATTTTAGTAATAAATCTTACATAAACAACCCCAATCTATGTGGGTTTTCGTTATCTAAGAGTTGTGAAGAAGAGCAAAATCCAAAATCAAAGAGTGATCAGAACGAGGATGACGACGACGACAAAGAGAAGTTATGGCTTTATACGACTGTAGTTCTTGTTTTGAAGTTCTGGCTTTATATGACTGCAGTTCTTGGTTTTATCGTTGGATTTTGGACATTCTACGGCATCCTTTTCTTTAAGAAGACATGGAGGTATCCTTATGTCCAATTTCTAAGTGATACCAGTGAGGTGTTACACATGAGGATTATTCGACCAATCAAGCGGATGGTGAAGTGATATTAGCAAGACAACCTCTAGTGTTGCTCATCTCAACTAGTATGCTTGTTATGTATGGGTAGTTATTTTTATTGATCTTTTTCTAGTCCATCATACTCGACAAATATATATGGGAGGCTGATTGAATAATAATGAGGGTTGTCGGCATTGTTTAGTAACAATTTTCTAGTAATGGTGTGTATTTGTCTTTTTTGAAAAGATACATGGTTACAAATCTCAGAAGATGCAAAGACCATTAGTTGCATCAAGGTTTTGCTCTCGTACCATCCTAAGTTAGCTGAGTTATTATATATTGCAAAAAAGTTAACTTTTTTCTCTTAAATTAATTAATCATTCAACCTCTATAACTTGATGTAAGTTAATTATAATAGTTGGATATGTGGACATTCTTATGTCCACGCCCGAATTAAAATCTTTGGTACTATTCCGACGAAGATCAATTCTTCTTCTTCTTCTTCTTCTTCTTCTTCTTCTTCTTCCACTATCGCTGCTACTGCTGTGTTTAAATGGTTACTTAGAGAAAATATGTATACCTAAAAATATTTAAGCTTAAAACTTAGATATAAGAAACAAAAACCAATGTTTCACATTTAACAAGTCATAAGTTAGGTGTAAGACCTGAATATCTAAGTTTAAAATTAGCTAAAACTTACAAATGAAGCTAAAAAGAAAAAAAGGATTAAATAAATATATATAATAATAATATTAATATATATATATATAAGAGGATTAAAATCATAACTTCGATACAAGGCAGAGATATCGAAGCTTAAAAGTTAAATGAAAGTAAAACTTAGATAAAATATAAAAATATCTAAGTTAAAAGTAGAGGTATCAATGGGCCGGGCCGGCTCGGCCCGCCCCAAAAAGTATCAGCCCGTTAGAGCTACGGGCCGGGCCGAAATTTTTTTAATTTTTTTGGAACAGCCCGGCCCGGCCCGAAATTTTTTCGGAGCAGCCCCGCTCGGGACAATCCGGCCCGGCCCGTAGCCCGGCTCGCTTTTATAACTTTTTATTTTTTTATTTTTTTCAACTGTTTAACCGAAGGCTAACTTCGGTCCGACCGAATTGTTTTAGTTTTTTATTTTTTAACGGTCTGACCGTATCTTTACTTCGGTCCAACCGAAATTTTTATTTTCTTTTTCGATCTGACCGAAGCTCGACTTTTTTTTTTTGAAATATGCAATATGTAAATTTTTTATTTTTTAATTTAATTTAAAATAATAATAAAAAATAAATATTAAAATTAAAAACTTCGGTACAGCAGGAGAAAAAAAAAAACTTCGGTCCGACTCGCCACTCGGTCGAACCGAAGTAACAAAGTTTTAAAAAAAATCAAAAACTTCGATGTTCGGTCCGACCGAAGTTTAAATCATTAACTTCGATGTTCGGTCCGACCGAGTTTTAAAATAAAGTTAAAACAAATCAAAAGCTTTGGTCGGACTAAAAACTCCGTTACTTCGAACCGAAGGTCTTTTTTTTCGGTCCAACCGAAGATTTTGATTTTTTAATATTTATTTTTTGATTTTAAATTAAAAATAAAAAATTCCAACGTTATCCGATAATCAATTCATCAGGTTAACATCAATATCAAGACATCATCAACTCACCATCCATGATTCATCATCCGTCAACACATTCAAACACAAGTCATAAAGTTAAAAAAATTATTTTATTTCTGAATTCAAATTAAAAATATATTATTTTTGTAATTATATCAAATATTTTTACATTTAATGTACATAATTATATTTAAATATTTTAATTTACAAATTCATTGATGAAATCTTCTTTCTGTTGCTGTCCACGAGCAAGCTCCTGGTCTTTAACACAAATAAATGCTTCTAAAATATCATCTTTTAATCTTGCTCTTCTATTATCTAATATATCACCACTAATACTAAATGCCTATTCACATGCTATAGAAGAAGTTGAAATTGTCAGTAAATCTCTAGCCATTAATGATAAAACATGAAATGTGTGTTTTTGTGTTTTCCACCAATTTATTACATCAAAATCTAGAAAATCAAGATTATCTCTTATTAAATAACTATGATTAAAATTATTTAATTCTTTCCTATTTGTTATGTTAAAATCACTATATTCATCATCAAATATACTATAATCAATTATTGATGATGATGACCATTGTTGTGAAAAATAGGGCATATTTTGTGTTTGTTGCGTTCCATATTTTGTAACATACATATCAAACATATTATTTAAACTTTCTTCTACATTTTCAATTGTTACATTAACTTCTACATTTAAACAAGTTTGTATTACATTTATTAATTTTTTAACAACTTTTACTTTAGTCCTAGGATCTAAACAAGCATTTAATGTATATAAGAGAGGTATCTTATTCCAATAGTTTAAAAAATTTTCTTTCATTTAAAAGCTATAGGTGTAAAAAATGGATAATTACTATAATTATTAAAAACTCTTGCAATATTATATACGTGGTGGATTGCATAAACATATATACAATAATATATTTTTGATAAATGTTCTATTGCATTATAAAATGGTTTTAAAAATTCAATAAAACAATTAGCTATTGCAAAATCATTTTCATCTAGTGGTGTTGTACCATCATTTATTCTACCATTATAATAAGTTTTTATAGCTTCTTTATAAGGTAAACAATTATTTAACATTAAATATAATGAATTCCACCTATGAGAGACTTCCATTGTAAATGTTTTATGTGGTAATTCAAATGTATCACATACATGATTAAATTCTTGTTGTCATCTACCACTAGATAAAATGTAGCCTAATGTAGTTCTAATATTTTCTAGAAAAGGTTTTAATTCTTCAACACCTACTTGAACTATAAGATTAATTATATGACATATACATCTTTAGTGAAATAAATCAAAACCATTTGGTAGAGTTAATCTACTTTTAAACAGAGGGATAGTTGCATTATTACTAGATGCATTATCAAATGTAATACTACCTACTTTTTCTTTAATTCCATAAAATTCAAAAATTTTCATAATAGTAGAAAATTTTTTTTAAGCATTATGTGGATGATTTATTCTTCTAAATCCTATTAATCTTTTTGTAAAACCCAATTATCATCAATAAAATGTGTAGTAACAGTAATATATCCTACTTTACTTCTACCCTCCCAAATATTAGATGTATAGATATATTAATAGAACCTATTATATTAACTAATTCCATTCTAAATTTATTATAAAGTGCAATAACATCTTGCCTAGTTGTATTTCTAGAAGCTTTTTTAAATTGTATACAATAAGCTTGTGAAATATATTCTTGAAAATGTTGACTATCACCAAATCTAATAGGTAAATTTTGAATAGTAATAAATTTAGCTTGTAATTCTCTAGTATTAGTAGGATCATAATGCCATTGTGTAATATTAGCTTTCGAGTTAAAATTAATTTGTGTTTGAATCATTTTATTTTTTTCAAGAGTTTTGGATGAATAATTAGCTAAATGTCTAGATAAATGACTTGTACCACCAAAAGCTTTGCATGAGAAGACTACATTGAAAATGTTGTAGTAGACCCTCTCCACTATAGTACCATCTCCTAGCTCTTTTGTCTTTATTGTAAACTTCAACCATAAAATTGACCTTCTTGATTTAGCAACATTAGTTGAAGTTGATGCTCCACCTTCCATAGTTTTAGCCTGAGAGTATTGTTGTTATTGCTCAAAATCATCACCAACACCTACAGTGCTATTGAAGATGAAGTCGTTGAAGTTGTATGCCAATTTTGTAAAGAATTTGACTTAGAGAGTTGAAGAAAGTTAAAGCCTGAAAGATGAACTTTGTATTTTGTAAAAAGAGAGAAGATTGAATAAACATGAATTGTGAAAAAAACTCTAACCTTCTTCTCTATTTATAAAATTTTCCACCACCATTCCTCTCTCCCTTTCATCCCTTTTCTTCTCTTTTTTTCCGTTGGTTTCAACTTTCGTTTTTTACGAACGTTATTTCAAGCCTGAAAAACGAACGTTCGTAAAACGTTCATTTTTTAACGTTCAATTTAGAATGGTTACGGGTTATGGGCTGGCCCAATCTGAGCCCGGCCGAAATCGGCCCACGGGCTAGCCCGGCCCAGCCCGAGGCCAGCCCAGCTAGCAGGCCGATTTTCTAATATATTATAGTCCGACACTTTAAATGGGCTGGCCCGCAGTGGCCCGGCCCAATTGACACCTCTACGAAGAAGATAGCCATGCCGTCGGGAGAAATGAACAAAATAATAATAATTTAAACCAAGGACAATAGTAAGAAATACATATGCATATAAGAAATTATTAATTACGTGTAAAAATCAAAGACGAGAGGACACATAAAAGAAAAAGGGGACGAGCGGATGAGTCGACGCTGCTCGTTTCAGTTGCAATCGAGAAAAATAACAAAGAAAAGAAAAGAGAAAAGCGAGAAAAAAAATCGTTCGAGAAATCACGACGGTCATTAGGCGGATTTGCTCGGCGTTCTCATTTTTGCGGGCAAGCAACACTTTCGTCCCATTAGGCGAAAACTGACCCTTCCACAAAATAATATATTTTCCTTGAAAAGAGCAAAACAAGACACTTGTGTTTTCGTGACATGATTCTCGTACTCTGATACCATTTTACTTCTCTCCAAGACGATTCTTTTGACGAGATCTTACATTCCCTTTGGAAGAGAGGCTACCAAACGCGCAACAACCGCACCAACCTTATGGTTAGGGCCTCTCTATTCCCTGATTGATTTATCCTTTGGTCGAATTGTCAATCAGAGCTTTCGATTGTCCGAATCAATCCACCTTGTTCGTCGTAGATTCGAACTGTGTTCTTCTCATGGGCTTTGTTAACATGTCAGCCAGATGATTGCTTTTAGAAACTTGTCTTGTAACAGTAAATCCAGTTTATACTTTTTTTCTCTCACCAACTGGCAATATGTCTCTGTATGTTTGTTTACTCCTCCCATGATATACTGGATTTGCAGCTATATGTAGACTTGCTTTATTATCACAAAGCGTTTTAATTGCATTCTCGAGTGGCATTTGCAGGTCATTCAACGGATAAGAAATCCATGTGGCTTCACATAGCCACTGCCATGGCCCTATACTCCACCTCTGCTAAAGACTGAGCCACTGCATTTTGTTTTTCTGTTTTTTCATGATATCAAAGAATCTCCTTGATAGATTGATTGCATACCTTGTGATGGATCTCCTTGTTGTAGGACGTCTGTCCCAAACGGCCTAACAAAAAATGAAAGTAGGATCAAAATAGCATTTAATCTCACAAAAAACACTGTAAAAATCTTTTTTTAACTAATTTTCTATTATGCACAAGATTTTTACAATTTATTACACAATAATGTATAATTTATAACACTTTCAGATTTTATCTTTGAGTAATAAAAATAACAACACAGAAAACTTACACCTTTTGATCTTTAATTTCACTACACGAAAAATTTCACCTTTCTTTCTCCAAATTTTTCCTTAGTAGTTATTAGAACCTTGCTCCTCTGAATTCCTCATTGATCTTCAGCTTTGATTCCTTCTGACCTTTAGCTTTTTAGATTAATCTCGTGTAGTTTAAGTATTTTTGACTATGTGGAAGTTTTTTCTCCCTCTCTGGATAGAGACACCTTCTCTCTATTTGCTTTCACAGAGTATTGAATTTGAGATTCAATTGGGATGCTCTATATGAGATTGGGATGTCTTGAAGTGCAACTTGGACCTCTTATTTATCGTATTCGATCTGGAGTTACATGTTTAACACGTTCATCCACTTTTTCCATAATTTCATGATCTCATGTCTTTTTGAATTTTGAAATGTCCATGTTCATCATGTTCTTGCATGAGTCCCACATTCTCCTATCATAGATCCATCAAGAATGCTCTTTCTAGAGAAACATAGAGTTTTCCTTCTAAGTTGTCGTTTTAGTTGAACACTTATCTTGTAATGCTTGTAAAAACTCGAACACTTATTTGATAACTTTTCAAATTTTTTACTTGCAAAACACATAACTAAAAAACAAAACTTAACATTTTGTTAGTTACTTATAAAACTCAAATAGTTATCCGATCTATGCATAAAAGCTCGAATAGTTATCTAATTCTTCAATTTCTTTAAAGTATTCACATGGAAGACATGTGAAAACTTAAGATATTTAAAAACACATGTGTAGATAACTATAACTATATGAGTTTTTAATATAACTCTTCGACTAACCCAAAACGTTAACTATAACTATACAACTTTTCAAAAATCTGTTAACGTTTAATTATACAACTAAGGTAAAAACAATTCCAAAAGAAATACGACAAGGATGGTTAAAGTTTCATTTAAAAAAGATGAAAGACTAAAGATGATTTACATGTTTGTTTTTTGTATTAGATGTATGATGTAACTACTTTTTGTTTGGACTTGAAATGTGGAATGATATTATGTCTGTCCCAAACGGCCTAACAAAAAATGAAAGTAGGATCAAAATAGCTTCACAAGAAGGGGGTGAATTGTGAATTTAAAAATTTATGCATTTAATCTCACAAAAAACACTGTAAAAATCTTTTTTTAACTAATTTTCTATTATGCACAAGATTTTTACAATTTATTACACAATAATGTATAATTTATAACACTTTCAGATTTTATCTTTGAGTAATAAAAATAACAACACAGAAAACTTACACCTTTTGATCTTTAATTTCACTACACGAAAAATTTCACTTTTCTTTCTCCAAATTTTTCCTTAGTAGTTATTAGAACCTTGCTCTTCTGAATTCCTCATTGATCTTCAGCTTTGATTCCTTCTGACCTTTAGCTTTTTAGATTAATCTCGTGTAGTTTAAGTATTTTTGACTATGTGGATGTTTTTTCTCCCTCTCTGGATAGAGACACCTTCTCTCTATTTGCTTTCACAGAGTATTGAATTTGAGATTCAATTGGGATGTCTTGAAGTGCAACTTGGACCTCTTATTTATCGTATTCGATCTGGAGTTACATGTTTAACACGTTCATCCACTTTTTCCATAATTTCATGATCTCATGTCTTTTTGAATTTTGAAATGTCCATGTTCATCATGTTCTTGCATGAGTCCCACATTCTCCTATCATAGATCCATCAAGAATGCTCTTTCTAGAGAAACATAGAGTTTTCCTTCTAAGTTGTCGTTTTAGTTGAACACTTATCTTGTAATGCTTGTAAAAACTCGAACACTTATTTGATAACTTTTCAAATTTTTTACTTGCAAAACACATAATTAAAAAACAAAACTTAACATTTTGTTAGTTACTTATAAAACTCAAATAGTTATTAGATCTATGCATAAAAGCTCGAATAGTTATCTAATTCTTCAATTTCTTTAAAGTATTCACATGGAAGACATGTGAAAACTTAAGATATTTAAAAACACATGTGTAGATAACTATAACTATATGAGTTTTTAATATAACTCTTCTGACTAACCCAAAACGTTAACTATAACTATACAACTTTTCAAAAATCTGTTAACGTTTAATTATACAACTAAGGTAAAAACTTATACTTAGACTTATTTAGATCTATTTTCAAGCTAAGTAAAATACTCATCATCAAAACAAAAATTCCTAACAAAAAACATTAACTATTTTTCCCAAGATAAAGCAACCTCTGTCTTGGATTCTTTTTGAGAAACTTGAGTACCTTGTAAGCTACATCAATACATGCCTTTGTTAGTGTTTTTATCTGTTGACTGAGCTGATTGACCACATATGACCTTGTCACAGTTGCATATAACAGTTTTCTCACCAAATTTCTATAGACTGCAGGATCTTCAAGAGCGTCATAACCATCTAACTTTAATTGTTGGTCCACAGGAGTATTTGATGGCCTAGCAGCCAATAGGCCTACTTCTTTTAGGATGGCTAAGATTATTTTCTTTAACAAATTTGGATTCCCTACTTGTTTGTCATCATTACAATGCTTAGAAAATAGTTCATAAGACTTAAGACTTTGATATAACATTGTTGCTGTAGGAACACTTGTGATAACTTCATTGTTACTAATAACTAATAGATCATCCACATACATATATATATAGCAAGCTTCGGTCGAATCGAAGAAGAATAAAAAATAAAAATAAAAAAAGTTATGCAAACTTCGGTCGAACCGTAGTTAATCTTCAGTCCGACCGAAGGATAAAAAATAAAAATAATCGAAAGGAAGAACAGTTAAAGATTTCACTATATTTCATAGAAGAATATTATTGACTATTGTAGTAAAAATGATATTTTTGTTCAATACTCTTGTCCTTACACTCCCCAATGGAATGGGAAAGCTAAAAGGAGACAGAACTATTGTAGATCTTGGTCTTTGTCTTGTGGCTTAAAGTAATGTTCCCAAAGTCCTTTAGAATGAATACTTTCATCATGCTGTTTATCTTATGAATAGAAGACCATCTAAAGAGCTTGAAAATCTCTCTGGTAAGGTTGTTTCTCCTTTCTTTGCTTTATATAATTGTCATCCTGATTATAATGTGCTTAAATCTTTTGGTTGTGAATGTTTTCCTTGTCTAAGAGATTATACTAAAAACCTAGATCTACTTCTTGTGTTTTTATAGGTTATCATCCTAAATATAAAGGCTTTAGATGTTTGGATCCTAAGACTAATCGTGTGTTTATAAGTAGACATGTGATTTTCAATGAACGTTTGTTTCCTTATAAAAACCATTGTACATTTAATAATCAATATAGTTATCCCTCTAGTGAGAAACATAACTTTCATTTTTCCCATGCTAATACTGTTCCTGTTCAAGACACTAATAGCATGACTAATATTTGTATTGATAATGATATGTCTGTCAACTCTAGAATTGAAAAAGACATTTCTATTGATTCCCATTCCACAACCGGCAATGATAATTCAAAACACTGGTGTCTGGACCAGATCAAAGTCTAGAATAACTAAGCCCAATCCTATGTATACTTTACATACTCCATATTCTGCCATACCTTTTGTTCCAAAAAATATTCAACAGGCTCTAGCACACGAGGGGTGGAATCATGCAATGCAAGAAGAATTAGAGGCTATCAAGAACAACAGAGTTTGGAATTTAATTCCAAAAACAAAAGGTATGCATATCTTAAGATCTAAATGGATTTATAAAAGCAAACTAAATGCAGATGGATCTCTTCAACGATTAAAAGCCAGATTGGTTGCTGTTGGAAATCATCAAGTGGAAGGGTTAGATTTTAATGAAACATTTTCTCCTATTGTAAGACCTGCCACTATGAAAATTGGTTTGTTAGACAATTAGATGTTAAAAATGCATTTTTACATGGTGATTTAAAGGAAGATGTGTTTCTTTATCAACCTCCTGGGTTTATTGATAAAAAATATCTTGATCATGTCTACAAGTTAAACAAAACCCTTTATAGTTTAAAATAGGCACCTAGGGCCTGGTTTGAAAATTGTAGTACTTTTTTGTTTAATTTTGGTTTCAATTCATGTCTTAGTGATCGTTCGTTGTTTGATTACAAAAAGGGTGAGGATTTGATGTATTTGTTGTTATATGTTGATGATATCATTCTTACTAATAATTCTAATAGTTTAATTGAAGAATTTACTCAAGCAGTTACTTCTAAGTTTGCTATGAAAGATTTAGGTCCTCTTCATTATTTTCTTGGAATACAAGTCTCGTCCACATCCATAGGTATGCATTTATCTCAATCACAGTACATTTATTCCATTCTTAAACGGACAGGTATGGAAAATTGTAAAACTGTTAAAACACCTCTTCCTGCAAAATTAACTCAATTTTTGTTAAGACTTAGTCAACCTTTTACTAATATCAACTATTATAGAAGTATAGTAGGAAGTTTACAATATCTCACTTTTACTCGTCTTGATCTAGTTTTTCCTGTCAACATCTTAAGTCAATCTATGCATGCTCCTAGCTACTACAATCATTTTGATCTTGTAAAACGTCTTCTAAGATATTTGAAAGGGACCATTACTCAAGGTCTTGTTCTAACGTCTCAATCAAAAATAAACTTATATGGATTCATTACTGGTGCAAACTGGGCTGCTTGTCCTCGTTCTCGTAGGTCCATTACTGGTTTTTGCATATGCTTGGGAGGAAATTGCATCAATTGGGGAGCCAAAAAACAACCTACTGTTGCCAGAAGCTCTACTGAAGTCGAATATCGTGCCATGGCTTCCACAACAGCAGAACTGGTTTGGACAACACATCTTTTAAAAGAATTGAAGATCAATTTGAAGACATGTCCGTTGCTGTACTGCGAAAACAAGAATGTTGTTCACCTCACCATTAATCCTGTTCTACGTTCCAAAGCTAAACATATAGCTTTGGATTATCACTTTGTTAGAGAAAGACTTGGAAATCAATCTCTCATTACACAGCACATCCCAAGCTTCAACTTACGGATTTGTTCACCAAGTTTCTACCAGCATCCAGACATCGTGATCTTCTTCGCAAACTTGGTGTGATCTCCCAGCCAAGTTTGAGGGGGCGTATTGAATAGTTTGTTATTATTGGGTAGTTAAATTGTTGTGTCTGTTTTAATTTTTTTTAGATCATTATGTACAGTTGTAAGATGTTTTGTTTGTAGTCCGGTCAAGTCTCGGATTATTATCCGATTGTATCTTTTATCTATAAAAGCTTCACTGGCGACGCTCTATGGTGCGGCTGTTTAGTTTCTCAAATCTGCTCCATGCGGCGATCTAGTTTTATTCAGTTGTCTGATTTCTACAGGGACAGACTCCAGCAGTGTCGTCTGGTTTTCGTTATTATTTGTCTATCGTGGATTCATATTCACGTTGCACCTGGTTGTATCCTCTCATTAACGAATTTGATGTGTTCGCTTGTTTCAAAAAATTTGTCACCATGTTTGAAAATCTCTTTTCCAAAACCGCTAAGATTATTCAAAGCGACAATGGAATGTAATTTCAAAATATTTCCTTTCGAGAGTTTACAAATTCCAAGAGTCTCGTTCACAGATTCTTGGCCTTACTCGTCATCCCAAAATGGTGTAGTTGAACGAAAACATCGCCACCTTGCTGACGTAGGGCGTTGCCCCTTGTTCACAGCTGGAGTCTCTCTTGCCCATTGGCTACATGCCTTCCAAACCACCTGTTTCCTTGTAAATCGTATACCCTCTTCGTTGGAAAGTCCCTCTCCTTGCAAGCTTCGTTTTGGTAACACACCTAATCTTTCCCATTCAAAGGTGGGTGTTTGTGTTTTCCTCTTCCACACCCACCATCACCAAACAAATTAACCCCACGATCTCTCCCTTGTGCCTTTTTAGGGTATCCACTAAATCGCAAAGGATATAATTACCTTGACCTCTCCAATGGCAAGATTTTAATATCCCAGCGTGTTCTCTTTCATGAGAATAAGTTCCCATTTAAAGAGGATGCTCTTGCCTCAATGGAGAATTCCTCATTAAATTTATTCAATGCTCCAACTCGTATGCCATTACAACTCCCTGCTCCTCTTTCTAGGGACGATACACCACCATCGCCCACCTCTCCCTCAAATCTTCATCCTCTTGTGGCTCAGTCCCCTAGTCAACCTCCTCCTCCTTGTCTGCGTCATTTATTCGAACTATACCATGATACCTCTCCAGTTCCGATTGCACTTACGGCTTCTACGTCGCCACCTGTTGAGATGATGGAGGAGGAGCCAGTTTCTTTTGCTCAAGCCCGTCGCTTATCTCAATGGCGAAAGGCCATGGAGACCAAGTTTCAAGCCATTCAATAAAATGGGACATGGGACGTTGTTCCTCCCCCAGTCAATCGTCCCAAAGTGGTTGTACAAGGTGAAGCGACGTAAGGCCTGTCTTGTGGCGTAGGGATAAACCCAATGCTATGGCCTTGACTTTCATGAGACTTTTAGTCCGATTGTCAAACACAACACAATCCGGATAGTCTTGTCTCTTGCTACCATATTCCGGTGAGAACTTCATTGACGTCAAGAATGCCTTCCTCAACGACTATCTTCATGACGAGGTTTACGTCAAGCAACCACCAGGATTTGTTCATCCTCAATTTCCTAACCATGTGTGCTGGCTACGCAAGGCTCCCTATGGTCTTCGGCAATCTCCACGTGCATGGTATGAGCGTCTACAATCTTTTTTGACTTCAGCTGGTTTTCGCACTAGTCTTGCAGATTCGTCTCTGTTCATTTGGCGATCTGGACCTCATGTCATTTGGCGATCTTCACCAACTCGACGTGGTCACTTGTTCTCATCGTCCCTCCATGACTACCTTTATGGGGTCACTTGAGCACACGTTGGACTACCGTCGACTTAGGCGATTGGAGCATTTCCTTGGCTTGCAACTTGCTTATTCTGATTCCACCATTCATTTAACACAAACCAAGTACGACGTCGATCTTTTACATCGCAAATGGATGTCCGATTGTTCTACGGTAGCTACACCGTTACAAGGAGGCATAAACCTGCAACCACTGATGGCGATCCTCTTGACAATCCCACAACTTATAGGAATATAGTTGGTGGACTGCAGTATCTTACGTTGCTGTAAAGTGCTTATTTGTGCACTCTATAACATATTAATTTCCTTATTGTGATATAACTTGAGATTGATTAAAGGAAAATCCATGCTTTAGTTATTTTTATAGAAATGCATGAATTATGGGTTTAAATGACACGAAGTGAATGAATGAACTATTAATCATGAAATACCATTGGTGAGACATTATATGGCACATGTATAATTATTTGTATTGTTATTTTCTAGCTTTACATTAAGTCTTTTGCGGAAAATAAATTGCTTTGCAGGTGGTGGGAACCATCAACCCTCGAAGGGAAACTACCACCTATATAAGATAAGTTAGGGCAAGAAGGAAAAATCGGTCTCCATATTTGTCATCTCACGTAAGGCTGAGGACCAGGACATTCTTGCTGCCAAGACTCCCTCGCCCCTCAATCAGACTTGCGCTGGTGATGTTGTGTAGAGGCTAGGATTCTTGGAAGTGGAGAATTGTCCAAGTTTACTTGGTCGTCACCATATTCAGACTCTCATCCGTAGGGGAGCTCCTCTCCAGCTTAGTGAGGCAGCGCTACCAGCAAGGCCAGTTGGAGAGTTTGTAAATGAACTACCAGGTGAAGATCCGGAGGTGTAGACGGCATATGCAGTTAGTTCAACTAACACCATTAGAATTAACTTTTCAAGTTTCAGCAAGTCATTCGATTTGTAAGTCATCTGTCGATCGGTAAGATAACTCTTCGAGTTTTTAAAACACTATAGTTTAGGTGTTTGACTTTTAAATATTTTTGAACCAACTCTTTTGTGAATCGACTCGTACTTGTCGTGCTTTCGGTTATAAATGTAAAACATGTGATTCGTGTAAATCGAAAACACAAAAACCTCGTCCAGCCAGATTTGGTGTGCACCGTCTGCCATCTTTCTTGAATATAGGACTTACTTTCCGAGCATCTTCTCCGACGCTCATAGCTTATTCGGATGCCGGTTGGGAGCTTCAAGGATGAGGATATGGAAGTCATGATGATGAAAATAGGAGAGGCGCTGCGTTCTGATACCAAGTGCGAAAATCTCAACAATACTTGAGATCGATCCAAGGTGAAAAAGGGCGAGAAGGATCGAAAGGTTGACAAAGAGGAGAAGGAGTTAGGGCTTGGCTGAAGGAGAACGATGAAAAACCCCATTATAAAATAACAATAAATACATATATATGCAAGTGTTCGGAACTCTAGAATCTTCTCTAGAGTTAGTAAAAACAAGTACAATGATTAACTTATTTAATAACAACATGTATAGATAGTGAATATATTAACTCTTTTGACATTCTTGGAATCAATGCAGTCAATCGTCTTGAAATTTTATGGTACAACATATACAACATTTGTTTGAAATTGAAGGTATCAAATTGGAATATTTAGACAGTTAAGTTGAAGTATCAACTTGCAATTTGAGTCTTTAAATGAAAAACTTCATCGTTTCAAAAGTAAAGAAGAACTACTGCAACTAACACATTTTAAGATCTTCTTTCCATGACAAACACCATCTAACTATCAAAGGACATACATGATATACATGGCAAGGGAAATTCTATATACGGTGTACTTTTTGTACTCGCCAAGAAGCTCGTCTTATGACAATCTACGGCTTAATTATTTGATCTCTTTTCTGAGGAATCGACTAGCGACGACCATCTTCCATTAATTTAGTAAAACACTTAATAGTTTGAAAAATATCACAAATAAAAATAGTACATAAGCACAACAGTTCGACACACAACACAAACGAAAAAAAACACAAAGGAGACAGTAGAACAACCATTAAGCCCAAAACGATTCATTTAACACAAGCAAAATATTAATTTGGAGGAAGAAACCAGGTTGTGATCAGCCAGGGAGAGTGTGACAGGCACTCCAGCCACAATCTCCAGTCGAGCCCTAAAAATGATTATCAATATATTCTTCCAGCACAAAAGCAATATACATATATGAAGATATAAATAGATAAAATCACAGCCGTTGAAATAGATGGACGGTGATGATCAAAGAACTGTAAAGTTAAAGAGGAAGGCATTCATCTTACAAGCACTTCTTATATATTAGATGGAATCCAAACCGAGAATCGATATTGATGACTATGCCTGCACTTCAAGGACAAGGAAAACAAAAGAAATCAAAGCAAGAATAAGCAGTTATAAGAAAACTAACACAAAACTTCAATCAAAGAAAAACCCAGAATACACTCACCATAGTAATATCTGATGTATCTTGACACTAAATCGGGAGGCAGACAAGGAAGTCTAGCTTTCTACACCTGCACTTGTTCGTTGGAGAAAAAAAATATCCACACACTTCAGTTGGCATATACTCAATAAGCCTGAGAACCTAACATTAACTCGTGGGAAAGACACTACGTTTAGGGTGTATATGCTTCTTGTGGAGGCATGTCATGCCAGTTTCCCCATGATTAGTTCTATACGGGAGATGAGCATGGTCAAAAAGCTGGTTCGTCAAAATATGATTGATGGATACAGGTGACCCTTGTCCTTCCATTAGCTGTTGTGATCTTGACGTGTTTGTGGAAGCCAAAGGGAAGCCTAGAGTACCTAGGAAGCCTCTTTCCAACCACTTGCTTCAGGTTTTTTATATTCCCAAGCAGATTGTTTGTCGCGGGAGTAATGTCTAGAACTTCTACTCTAGCGGTTGTTGCAAATTTCATTCTATTAATCTGAGAGAATATGCTAGGACTGGTGTAGTGAATCAAACCTGTGTTTGGTAGATCAGCATCTATGTAGAATGGAGACTTGATATAATGAACACGGTGGATTGGATTAGGGACATTGTAATGCTGATCAGTGCTGGCCTTGCAATCTTGCCTTACAAGATTGGCAAGTACTTCAGAAATGTGTTTGATCAAGGGCCAATCCAAGCCAATGTCCCATGGACATAATCTTCGGAGAAGCATCAGTTCACCAGTTTCTATAAACAATTTCATGCTAGGCAATGCTTTGCTTCTATTAATCACTAGTGAGCTTAACCATGATGGTATAACACTAACTTAACATATCCACTAACTTAACATATTCCAATGAATTGAGATTCCCCACGTGCTGTATGGATGAACAATCTGTGATAAATAAATCTTTGACAGTTGGAAGCCCTGGAATCCTCTCAAAGATACTTGTTTCCATCGAAGACCATGCAACAAGGAAGTGGCACGTTGCAAACCCTCAGGTAGAGACTTCAACTGGGGGCATTTCTTAATGAATAAATATTTAAGGCAAGGAAAGGGGGTTGTCCCACCATCCTCATCATCCTCCGCTGCATCCCAATGCCATTTTTGCAATCTCAAGAAACCCACCGGTTTCAATGATGTCAACTTGGCAAATGGATGAATACTGGCTGGTGTCAGTCAATTTTTCTCGTCTCCCTAAGAACTCAGGCCCGACTTTTTGAATGCTTGATGCTCCATAAATTTAAGGTGAGGAAATTTTCCAAATTCAGGAAGTTGTCGACAATTTTCACAACCTTCAATTTTTAGTTGTACCAAATCATTCAGAGAAATTCCATTTGAACATGGCATCCAATTCTGAAGATTATGTCCGAAGAAATTTCTAATAACAAGGTTCAACTAGCTAGAAGGAGGACAAAGCTTCTCAACGACCACTGTGACTCTGTTGATGTCTTCATCACTAAAATATTCTGTAGGCTTCTAATGATGAGTTAACTTTTGAAGATGATTCCTTTTCTCAAGTTCCACAGACCTGGCCTCCTCTAAACATAAATCTTTTCGTAAATTTAAAATCCGAAGTTCCTTCAACAAATTCAAACTCTGAAGCTCTTGCATGGTGCATCCTAGCATTGCTTTGTTATCATTCTCTGCCACCCTAAATACTAAAGATTGAAGTTGTTTCAGTTGTCTCATTCCTTTTGGCAATTTAAGTGCAGAAGATAAAACGATCCTGTTGTAAGAGATTCCTAAGAAAACTCTCGGCAATTCACAATCCCACTTGATTTGTTTTCGAAAAAAGATAGTCTTCAGACAAAAATGAACAATAAACTAAGCATTGCTTGAGTTGAGATGATAGATACTCATAACTAAGATATACCGCTTTCATCGCATCATTATCTTTAAATATTTTTTGAGCCAACACTTCTTTAGAAATAATCTTTTCCCATTAACTTATCCTTTTCTCCTTTGTTTTAAATATCTTGTTTCATAATCTTTGTTTCTCAAGTGGTGATCAAGATTTTGCTTCCATTTGCACCACCATTTAGTGGATCCTTCAAAACCTTAGCCCATATATCTGCATTCCACACATCATCAAGTACAACGAAGAACTTTTTGTCCCTCAGTCTCTTCAAGGACATTTGCAAGTTCATTTCGTGATTCACCTTGTCCACAGTTTCCATCTGCAAGCCTGATGATTTCCTTGAGAAGATCTACCACTTTAAAAACCTTTGACACACATATCCAGATTTTTTGCTGAAATTGTCCACTCTTAGTCACTTTGTCAAATATCTTTTGAGCAAGAATGGTAGTCTTTCCACCTACTTCATTTTTGACCAACATCAATTTAATTATCTTCTTTGCATCATCTTTCGCACATCCCACCATATATCATCGATAACAAAATGTGTTGTCTTACTAATAATTTCCTCGACAGTATTGTTTGATTGCTGTTGATCTTTAGAATATTGGCAGTGCTTCATCCGTGAGGAAGTCAGTCAAACTATTAACAATAGTTTCCGCAATTGGAGTAACAAACAGCCCAGCAACAGTTAGGGCAGTCATTTCTCAATGTTGATGAGTAGAGTGTAAAGAAGCTAATCAAATCAAAGACTCCCCATATATATACTTCCAGAAATGTACCTAAAAGATCACAAAAATTGATATGAGAAACTATAAACAGGAATCTATGTAATTATTTAACCTAAATGTTATCTCAATAAATATGTATGTCACAAGAAATCAAGCTTGATCATCAAATCCTTTTACACAAAAGGAATTAATCAAGTACTAATAAAAAGAACTTACGTTAGGAAAATCAAACTTATACACCCGACAAAATCCTATAAATATTAATCAAGTATTGCCAACTGAATTATCAGAGCCGGAGGTTGGGCATTCGTTTCCGACCATCATCTTCTGATCTACCAATATCTTCCGATTCAAAGAAAGGCAAGGGAGGTAATCTGGTACCCACACGATATGTCCACACACTCGACGCCACAGCTTGTGCCGTCCCTCGGATGATGATATCTTTGCTTGAGAACTTTCATCAAGAGGATGGCTCCGTCGTGATCCCGGAGCCATTGAGACCTCATATGGGTGGTCTTGATGTCATCACCTAGAAATGATAAATTATTTGTTTGATTTCATTACTCTTCGTGTTTTGATGGAAATTGATTACTTAATGATTTGTTTGGCATCTTCTCTAGATTTATTTGAAGAGTGGCATTCAGTGTAATCTCGAAAGTTATAATATGCATATCCAGTGTTGTATCTCTCCATTGGGGCAAACTTACAATTTTACTCTGGTGACAACCACGAAGATATTTTTGCTAATAATTCATATCAACCGCAAATCAAAGGAAACCAATAAATTAACCTGGTTCAATGAAAAAGCATGCTTTAAATGGAAAAGGAATCTTGCCAGAAGCTTCAATTGAATGATTGCAAAATTAGATTAGAAAATTTAGAGCAGCACCCAAATATGCTACCGAAATCTGAGTTTTGGAAATCTCTCTCACACATACAATATATAAAGCGTTCATGTATACATCTTGTAATAAGGGAAATTTGTCATGTAAGAAAATATTGAAAAATTCGCCATCAAGCCAATGGAAGAATGTCTAAGGCAACTTCTTTATTTAAGGGATGGCATTTCCTCCTGGTGTTGCACACAAACGTACTTGCCCTTCACTTTTCTAAGAACTTTCCATGGGCCCGGATATGACCTGGTAGAGTGAACATGCAAGACTACTACCGTGAACATAACTATTTATTAAAGGCAGCACCAACAAAAGCAGCTCTAAACATGTCAAGATACAAATAATAACAAGCTTATATCATTTCAAAGTAAATGAGGCATGGTTTCCTATTGGAACTTGTATTAAAAAAATAATACATTGGATCAACTAAAGTTCATGAAGAACCCAACCCCCATTTTCCTAAAATAGTATATCACTTATATAAAAATCAATACAAAGGTTAGCCACCTAAGAGAAATCCTCCATTGCGCCCTTTGAAGTTGTGAATGTAGTATGAAGTATCCATCTTTGGAAAGAATGTTTTAGAAAGAGTTGCAAGCTTTGGATAGAAGAATGATGGATAATCTAGATGCATCTTCATCAAGGATAAAATTGGGTTCATACATATGTAAAAGCCAAATACTAGCTAGCATTGCCGGAAAACTTCTGATAATAATGGAAAAACTGTTACTAATGTAATAGAATTTCATTAGAAAAATAAAATATGAGCATGTCACGCTAGACTAGGTTTTGTGATTTAAGTAGAAGAAGGAACTATTGATCATGTAGCTGGACATAAAGAAATTTACTGCATAGAGTGGCAATTGCTTGATGACAAACATAGAGTAGAGAGTATGACACTTTACTCATGATGTTTATGTGAACCAATTATATGCCAAAATCATTCATATGGTAATAGGAATAGCTGCTTGAACTAAAAGTAAGAAAGCATACTTCTGAAAATACAACGACTCTGCTCAGAAAATACAAGAACAACTGTAAAAGAAATTTATAGACCTTTTATATGATTAAAATAGTTTACACAAATGTACAATGCAAATTCTTCTATTTGTAAGAGAATAGCTTTGTTAGAGAAACAGGTCATTGATGGAAGGACATATGGTATCATAGTTCAGTGTCAACAAAAATCATGGCATCAAATAAAGAAATCCAGCTGAGTATGGCTTGAATTCATAAAAAAACATACTATTCTTGTTTTACTTGATTCATCAGGAACAATAAGACGATCACAAAATTCCCTGGTCAGCTGAAAGCTTTCAGTCATTTCTATTCCTCCTTCACCATCCCCTAATGTCATTTAAATTTAATGAAATGCTTGTTTGGACCGTATGCAGGTTCACAGCATATTTAATCCAACAAATTGGAAGAACCTGGTACAGATTCAAGGCCTGCAGTTGGGAATTCAATTTCCTGCAAAATAAAAAAGACAGTGACATCACAATTCATTTGGTACTTTAACTCATGAATTCAAACCAAGACAAACTCACCATCAGCTACTTTCCATCGTTTAGAGCAAATTCAATAGCCAATTTTGCCTGCATATTTTTAGTTACACTTTACAATGAGTAAATGTTGTTTATAGCATTTACAGTCTATTAGAATTGTCACACCCCAGAAAAGGTAAGACAATCGCCGTAATATTAAAGAGAAGAAAACATGCATAAATAAAATTTTAGTACATGAAAAACTCCTGCCTTTAATATTACAAGGTTGGTACCTGTTAAAGAGGTATAATAACAATATCCCACAATATATATATATAGACTTGCATCAAAAGTAACAAAAGTTATTTACAATCTAATTCCAAACAAGGAAAAACACAAGATAGAGGTACAAACCACAAAATCTTTTATTCACGATATTTTGTTGTAGTTATCAAAAAGTGGCTAACTCTTCTTGCCCTACTCACGTTCCCCCAAAATATCTACCTGATATCTTAAAAGAAACAATATCAACACGTAAGCTGAAGTCCAGTGAGTCATTCTACCATCAGTCCAAAATATAATAATAACATGTTATGCACATGAAAAGCAAGGTTGTACTATCAACTCAATACAATAATAAAAAGTATATATTTCTGTCACAAATAAAAATACATTCTATAAATTACAATAATACTTTGGACCTCAATATTAAGATTATTCATATATTTTCATATTTAATTTAACTATGACTATATATTTACTCTCTACAGTAAGGACCATATGAAAACCCAAGGTAGATCTAAGAGCCGACTCAAGGTAGTTCAAAGTCAATAGAAGAGTTACGAAGATTGTCAACGGCGACCCCTTGAGTTTCGAAAAGGCGATAAGGTTTTTCTTTGGATTGCCCCTACGTTTAGACTTGTTAGATGCTTTGGCTGGAGTGCATAATGTCTTCTACGTCTCGACGTTGAAGAAATATGTATCAGATCTATCTCACGTGTTAGGAGATGGACTATGCGTTATGTCAAGGTACAGTGGCAAAATCATTCTGAGCGAGAAGCCATTTGGGAACTTGAAGAGGATGTTAAGAAGCTATACCCTTTCTTATTTGAAGATTCAGGTAATTATTTTACGGGGGTAGAATGTGATGTCATAAGTGACATCATAAAAAATATAATAATAATAAAATATGTTGAGGCGATGAAACATCCATTGCCTCATATATTTAACTATATATTATTATATAAGTACGATGGTGAATTATTTTCACCACCGAACGTGAAAGAAAAAGAGAAGGGGAAGAAGAGGAAAAAGAAGAAGAAGAAAATAGAGAATATTGTTATGTTTTTGCAATTTTCTCCTATAGGTAAGTCTTTCTTCCTTTAGTCCAAAAATAGTCTTATTTGAGATTTATGCATGATTTTGGTAATTATGGCAAGTTATGTAATTATATTCATAAATACTTGTCATTACTGTTATGCATTTTAGAATAATGCATGGATATAGTTATATTGGTATTAGTATACATTTTAAATTCATAAGCATAAACATATTAGTGTTATTGTAAATTTATATTGACTATAGCATAATTATGTGTTTATGCAAATAATGAGATTTTGCATACCTTCTTAAGATTAGTGCATGTCATTATTGAGCCTTAAGTGAAAATTTGATATATATTAAAATAAATGAATGTTTAGTTATGAACCCGACCACAAGGGCATGGTACTATGGTATTGTATACAATAGAGATAGACGATATGTTTGGCCTTGTCTCGAGTACTCAAGGTAATTAACTCTAGTCACAGGGAGATATGTGACAACTGGTTCCTACTACAAGGAGTAAATATGTAGTTATGGCTAAACTTAAATATGAAAATGTATGAATAGTCTTGATATTGGGTCCTAAGGTATTATCGTAATTTATAAGATGCATTTTTATTTGTGACAGGAAGAATGCATACTTTTTATTATTGCATTGAATTGATCGTGGAACCTCGAAACAAAAGAATGATGTTACTGGAAATGCTATATTTGATGTTAATGCCTAATATGCATATTAAGCAAGTTTATCCTTGATTGTCAGATCTGTCAGCAATTGGATTGAAGTGTAATAAGGCAACCTCGCCACTATTTAATAAAGGCCTCAACCCATGAAGAGGCATCAGAATAGTAGATTACCCCCCTTCTTTGGGAGCATCTACTATATCGAATTACATCCCACCCCCTCTTCTTGTCATCTTCTTTCTCAACATCATTCACAAGGACGCCAGCAACTCATCGACAGACTGCTGGCGGAAGCACGTCACTGGGAAGACCAAATACCAGCGACACCTTTGCAATGGAGGAGGCACTAGTAGATTCATGTGGAAGCTCGTCAAGAGCGTCAACATGCCCTCCTAGATACAACACTCCCCAACAAGTTGGTCCACTCCCATTTGCTTCTTCTATATGTGTGTTTGCATGTGTGCATGCGTGCTTCTTTTCATCTTTGTTTCAGAACCATCATGGAAACGTGCCTTACTTCAATTTTATATTGTTGAATCTATATTAGTGTTGCATGTGTAAGGCACTTGGTCAAACATATGCACCTAGATTTATCATGGTTTGATTTCGTCTCTAGAAACCAGAGCTTGGTACTGTTGAATCTTTCTAATCATGGACAGTTTGTTGGGGGCTAGATTTCCTTCTTTTTTTTATCAGCAACAGGGACATCCATTAAATTAGTGAAAAATCAAGGGAACCTACACACAAGCCGTTGGCAGGTTGAAAACCCAAACAAAACAACACCTAACGAGCTTCAAAGAGGAAGAGAACAACACAGGACAGAAAGAAAAAAGACCCAACACAAATGGAACAAATATCAGAGATTTTGATTTTTGTATCAGTATCTTAGCTATCAAGGAACGTGGAAGCCAAGTTGAGGTGATACAAAATTGTTGCATCGAAAGGAGGATGAAATAAGCCAGGTCTTTTTATTTGTCAATAAATATCAGAGAAATTTGATGTAGGAGGTTTACATGTTGAATTTTCACAACTGACCAGGATATTCAATAAATGAACTCAACATACAAAGGAGTGAAGATATAGTGTTGGGGATAAATAAGTCTGCTCTTATTTATTGTTAATAGTAAAGATCTTATTTACAGTTTCATTTTACCATTGCAAATGATTTCCTTGGGACGTGTTCATAGCAACAAAATATTTTAATTTCCCCACTTAGGGAATTGAGGAAAAGGCAGGTTAGTGAAACTAAACAAGAAAAACTTCTGGACCTTCAAAGAACTTGATTATGCTCCTGAAATTGTAAGGCAAAATTCCCTTTGAGTTGTGTGACATTGAAATTTGGTTATTGTGCTGCATGTGTGCTTCCAAAGGAAACAAATTGCTAATTCAGTGAAGGTTGTCTTGGCTTATTTGTTGCCAATGCATTAGAAATAACAACTCTAGCATTCATAGTACATGGAAAGACTAGACAGTAATCCCATTGATCAAGAGGTCTAATAATTCTAGATTCCTTTTCAGCGTATCCAACAAAGTAACGAGGTGCCATGCTCTTCTGCTGGTAGAATCCTGTTCTATAGAAGTCACTTGGACATCTGGGACTTGAAAGGAAGCAATGTTCTCTTAACTAAAAAGTGGTCTTTTTAAGCTTCAAACTACAGGACAGAATGTAAAGCAGAAGGAAACAAATGAGATGAAAACTCATTTAATATAACAATAAAATGAACCAATGCTTAGCTTTTGCTGCACAACTCGCGCATGTTTCATGTCCAAGAGCTATTTATGTCAAGGGAACAATACTGAAGCTTATAATTTTGGTTTATACTTGAAATCAATGTTTTTTGGTTTTTCAGGGAGAGGCAGTGCCTTTTAAGCCGTACACACATAGATATCATATACCCTATAGAGCTTCTAAAAGTGACACTCCATTTTGGTACTCCATCAAACAGGCCTCAGCATATATCATTGTTCTGTCATCATATGGTGAGATTCAAGCTTTTCCTTCTTCTATTGCTTTCTTATCATTTACCTAAATATATTTATCTTTGATTTGATACATAATCTGAAAAGCTTCGTGTCCTAATTTATATATGATGCTTTGTTCTGCTCGAAACCCAAATGGTAGGAACTGTTGTAGTCTCGAAGGACCTTTCTAGTCGACTCACAAACACGGTTGTTTGGTAATGTTTGAGGGTGATGTTTGAGGCATGGTTTGTGCAACACATAGTTGACGTTGTCTTTGACGGCCATATCCATGCATATGAACGCTCGGTAAGGCTGAATGTTTTTCATCATGCGCTTAAGTTCAACCTTGATGCTGTTATTGGAAGATAGTAAATTCCTCATGAGGTTGTTTGTTCTTCAATGTTATCATGGTAGGAGCGAATTTCAAATGTGAAGTACAACATCCTAAAAAGGCAGTGCACTCCAGCACCCAATCAGTCTGCCCCAATGTACATCACCATTGGTGGTGATGGAGGAAACATTGAGGGCTTAGCCAATGAGTATGAAGGAGATCTTAGAATTCCATCTCTACCTCAGTTCTTCTTTTCATATTTGGAGATCTTAGGGCTCATATTCTTGGCATAATTACATACTTCCTCTCATTCAGGTTCATAGAGCCACAGCCAGATTATTCAGCCAGAGTCAGTGAAAATTGTGTGGTTTCATATTCATTCCTTAATGATATTTTCTTATCAAAACAAGTGCTAAAGCGTTTGGTGATGCACTTTTAATTAGAATATATTTATTTTTAAACGTCCATGTCATTGGCAAAGATGACTTTTCTAACTTGGAAAAGTCACGGTAGGTTCTGCGATTGCGATATTAAAAATTATTGACCATCGTGGAAAGAATGAGCCCTTGAATTCTACCAAATTTTATATGGACTTGATAAGAAAAAAAGACCTGATAAATCTGTTCTCTTTTACTTCTTTCGAGAAGGATATGATTAAATTAATTAAGTTGATTTGATTTTCTTTTATCTTATTTCCAGTTGATGTAATACGTAATTTATTAGTAATAAAATTATTTCTTAACTTATTTATTTTTGATAATGATAGTAATCTTTTTGTTTTCTAATTTACAAGAAATAAAAATTATGATGTTGACACAAGTATTGAGCTTCTTAACTTCTGAAAGTTCGATGAAATGCAGGGATGGAAATTATACATCCTTTCTTTCTTAATTACCGGCTTTAAAATTCAAAGCTCAGAAGTTTCCTACTACAATTTCCAACAAATTTCAATGAAAGTTGACAGGAGAAGAAGTCCCCTACACAGAAATCTTTATTTATTTTCTAAATTTTTGAAATATCACAAACGAATGGCACAAATCTCTCTTTGACGTCAAACTAAAAAATAATTTCACTTGACTTAAAGACTTGAAAGTTTATAAATTAATATTGGTTGAAGCACATGGCTCACAAGTCACATTTACTGGTTCATGGAGGGAAGAATGGCTGCTTCCTCACACTACTTTCAGATGGTTTTGGTGCTCGTGTGGTGGATGTAGATCTTGTTCTGTGACACCAGTAGCGGTTGTATCGCAGTGGAAAGAGAAGTTCTCTTGCAGTTCAAGCTTGGACTTGACGATCCGCAAGGTAAACTTCGCACCTGGACAAATACCACTGGTGATGATTGCTGCAGGGGTTGGAGGGGAGTTGGGTGTGACGACCAAACCGGTCACGTTGTGGAGCTCAACCTTCGTGGCATGAATTTGAATTTGAATTTGAGGAGGGGGGGGGGGGTCAGAGGTTGCGAGAACCTCCATGAACCCACCTTATGCCACTTGACACGTTTATGACGTCTGGACTTCAGCTCCAACAATTTCAACAACTGCACCATTCCATCCTTCTTGGGTTGCTTTGCGGAGTTGAGGTATCTAAACCTTTCTAATTCATATTTTCAAGGACTCGTACCTTCATCGCTTGGAAATCTCTCCAACTTACTCCAACTCGATCTTTCTTCTTCGATTACAATCTACTATTCTCCATCTGGTTCTCATCTCAAAATTCACGATACGAGGTGGTTTCGACGACTTCACTCTTTGCAATACATCGACATGAGCTTCTCCCAGCTTGGTAATTCATCATCTCATTGGATTCAATCCCTTGGTGAATTGCCTTCTCTATCCACCTTAATATGTTCTCACTGTTTCTCGGGGGGTCACGTTCCAACATTCATTGAATCGATGCAATCACTGCAAGAATTAGTTCTTTCTAGGAACAAATTCAATGGATCTATTCCTACCTTTTTTGGAAATTTAGTTTCATTGCAAAAATTGGATCTTTCTCTAGTATCACTTATTACAAAGAATCTGTGACAATAAAGATGAAAGGAAGAGCTGACCAATATGTTGACAAGATACTTTCACTAGTCACAAGCATCGACCTCTCTAATAATAACTTGTCAGGAGTTATTCCCCAAGAATTCGGTGATCTACGTGGCTTGCGGAATTTGAATTTGGCAGGAAATCAATTGACAAGTAGCATCCCAAAGACACTTGGAAGATTCTTGAAGTTGGAAGCATTGGATCTATCAAGAAATAAACTCTCTGGGCAAATTCCTCGAGAGATGACGAACATGACATTTTTATCTTCATTGAACCTTTCAGTTAACAACCTCTCAGGTAGTATTCCTACAAGCAAGTAGTTTTCAACATTTAGTAATAAATCTTACATAAACAACCCCAATCTATGTGGACCCCCGTTATCTAAGAGATGTGGAGAAGAGCAAATTCCAAAATCAAAGAGTGATCAGAACGAGGATGATGATGATGATAAAGAGAGGTTATGGCTTTATATGACTGCAGTTCTTGGTTTTATCGTTGGGTTTTGGACATTCTATGGCATCTTTTTCTTTAAGAAGACATGGAGGTATCCCTATCTCCAATTTTTGAGTGATACTAGTGAGGTGTTATACATGAGGATTATTCGACCAATCAAGCGGATGGTGAAATGATATTAGCAAAACAACCTCCAATGTTGCTCATCTCAACTAGTATGCTTGTTATGTATGGGTAGTTATTTTTATTGATCTTTTTTTAATCCATCGTACTCGACATATACATATGGGAGGTTGATTGAATAATAATGAGGGTTGTTGGCATTGTTTAGTAACAATTTTCTAGTAATGGTGTGTATTTGTCTTTTTTGAGAAGATACATGGTTACAAATCTTAGAGGATGCAAAGACCATTTGTTGCATCAAAGTTTTGCTCTCGTACCATCCTAAGTTGTAGGATTGTCTGTATCACAAGAGAGGGGTGAATTGTGTCTTTAGTAATTAAAATACCAGTGGATAAAACAAGAGCACAAAACACTAGTAAATGAAATTCTATTCTTTATAAACTTTAAAGACAAAATTTACAATATTTTTTTAGCTCAATTCACTTCTTGAAGGTTTTGATACAGTAATGCCCGATATACAATTTAAATAGAAAAATGAAGTTCTTATTTAAAACTAATTTCAAATCGTATAAAACCTGATCTCTATGCACACAGCTTCTTTCCTTCTCTTTGCTCAGCTTCTATATCTCTTCTTCTCCAGTTGTTGAATTTCTAGACTTCTTACGTTTACTGCTCCTTTTTCTGAAATTGCTTGAAATTTTGAACTTCTTCTAATGTTGGAGAACTTTTCAGGATATGAATATTCAAACTTAACTTTTCAGTTAGGGATCCAAATTGAAATTCAGACTTGGTTTTTGAGATTGGGATCCTTGTTTGTAATGTAGCTTGTACTCTCTATTAGTAGTCAAACTATGTCTTCACGTTCAGCATGTTCATCCACTTAATCCATAACCCATAATCCACATACTAATTTTTTCTTTAATCCAAATTACTATCTTTTTGAGTTTCCACTTTCTCTACTATTATTTTGAAAACACGATCTCCACTCGTAGATTCACCGAAACTTTATCTTCCTGGAGTCTTGTAGAATATCTTCTAAGTCTTCGATTTAGTCGAACACTTATCCTTTAAGTCCTGTAAAAACTCGAATACTTATCTGTAACTCTTCAAGTTTTTGCACATGCAAAACACGTGACTAAACATAGCAAACTTATCTGTTCATTAGTTATTTTATAAAACTCGAAGACTTATCTATCCATGCGTATAAAAACTCAAACAGTTATCTAACTATTCGATTTTCATTACCGAACACACATGGAAAACACGTGCAGATAACTTAACTATACGAGTTTTTAACATAAACTATTCTACAAAAACAAAACGTTAACTAGCTGAAAGTTTAACTATCCAAAATCTAACTCTTCGGAAAACTTTAACTTATCTGACATAAAAATGAAACTTTCCAATAATCTGTTAACATTTAATTACGTGACAATTATACTTAGAGAATATTATTTAAACTTATTTAAAAACTTTAATAAAGCATATATCATCAAAACAAAATTCCTAACAATCTCCCCCTTTTTGATGATGTCAAAACCTAATAAGTCAAATAATCTATCTTCTCCCCCTTTTTGGCATTATAAAAAAGTAAATAGTCTATCTTCGCCTTCTTTAGTATTTAAGCCATGTAAATGTAAGGAAGAAAAAACCTTGCTAAGTATACATGAATCAAAAAGATATTTTTAAACATGCATAACTTTCGTGGATTAAGCATAAATTGTTTAAACATAAACTGTCAAAAACAATCATGTGAGCATTAAGTGTAGTAAACAATTTACATAATATATTTGGTAACAAATTACAATATATAAATCGTGTAATACATAATTTGTATAATCACAAGCCTCTTTGTCTTTGAAAAATACTAATCAGAGTATCTGAAATTTGCCTTGCAATTTCTGTACTACTCTGTTTATTTGATCAATTATTGCTTGATCTAAATCATTTTGTGAAACTTGTGATGGTTGCTGTAAAAATTCAGTATGTATGTCTGTATTTATACCTGTATGTGTATCTGTATGTACACCTATATTTATATCTATATGTTGTTGTTGTTTTGAAAATTGTGTTGATTGTTGTTGTTGCTGTTGTGACTGAGTGTGTCGATCCTGTTGTTGTTGTTGCTGTCGAATTACAGGTGCATCTGCTTCTTGGTATTTCTGTAGTTCCTTTGCAGAGAAAGATCTTAACTTTAATCTTTTCTATGGCCAAGGTGTAATATCTGTTTGACTTGCCACAATTCTCAAAATCGTATCACCATAAAATAATTTACTTTGCAAATGTAAGATATGAGAAACAAAAATATCATACCAATTCACCTGTATATGGTTAATTAATGCATATGTAGCATAAAGACAACATCTGCCAACTTCTGCACCATGACCAAACCTTTGAAAGAATAAAGCATGTAGTATTTTTGCAATAAAATGTGCTTGGCCATTTAAATCATTTAGTAATCTCATTGGATTGTTGGTAGTTGGATCTTTGGCTAAATTTTTAATGTCCCATCCCAACTGATAAACCTGTTTTCTTTCAAATAATTTAACTCCATTTTTCAAACCAAGTACTTGATAAAGTAAATCTGGAGTTAAATATATGTCATCGTCTTGTATATTGGAAACATGAATACCTTCTTGCACTATTAAGTTTGAGTAAAAACAACTTATAAGTTCTGGTATAACAAGATGGCCTGGTTGTTGTGGAAGCATAGTCAACAAGCCTTGAAATTCAAACATTTCTCGTATATGTGCCATCCCTTCAAACTTAACTGGTCTTGAATATAAAACTGTAAAAGTTTTATATGTTTGAAATTTTTCATAACAGGAACTATTTCTGAACCATAATAATGTATTTTCGTCTAAACTCTGTTCAGGATTAGGTATTTTCCTGTCATGATGTTCTGATCTGGGACTGGTTTCAATATTATCAGCAATATCTATATTTTTAGAGTTTTCAGAACTGGTGGAATTTCTATCAAAGCTAGTATAAATGTCTGAAATATTTGTTATTGTCGTATCAATAATCTGTTGAAATTCCTCTATTTGATCTTCTTGAAACATATCAGTAGCAATAGTCTCTATATTAATCTATCTATCAGCAACATTTATGTCTAAGATTGATCTATACAACAACTATCTCTATAGGAAAGAATGTTCTATAATAGATTCATTTTGTATTTCTGAAATTTCTATACTTGAGACATTGGCAATGTGATATTTAATTTGTAACTGTGTAGGTTGTTGATTATTTACATTTATCAACAAATATGCTATATACTGTAATAGACATAACCACATGTATAAACTGTAGTATAAGCAACTATACCAAAAATCAAAAGTTTCTATCCGAGATATAGTAAGAGGAAGAATATCTGTACATTCCTCTTCAGATGAAATATCTTCAACATTCATAGACTCAGTGTCTATGTCATAAAAAATATCATCAAAATTGATATCATCTATATATGTATCATTAAAATTTCCTACATGTTCTCTTTCCATAGGAAAAGAATGTGTGCTTGCAGCATGATGTGAAAAACTGTCCATTGTATGAAAAGAAATATTATGCACTAATGTGACACAATACCTTAGAGTGTATGCGTGTAATCTGATATTTGTCACATCTGTTGGGATTCCTGACACAAAAGTCTGTCCAGCTTCTGCAATGGAACATAGTTTTCCATTTTTCAATGATTCTTCTCTTTGCTGCAATATGCCTTGTACACCTGTAGTTAGTCCAAAATATTCTAATGTCTTCTTCTTTTTCCGACTATATGTCTGCAGTGTTTCTGGTTGTTCAGGAGGTTCTAAAATTTCCTTAATTTCTCTTGTTAAAGGCACTTGTGGTCTTGATGGTCCTTCACCATGATGCCTAGGTTGTAATAATGGAATATAGAGTTTTAAGCTTTCAACCTCTGCCATTTTTAGTTAATAAACTTTTTGTCCTTCACTTTGAAAGCCCATTTTCCAAATGGTAGTTTTTTGTTCATCAATAAATTGTTGAATGTCATCTAAAATAGCTGGGGGAAAATAATGTTGGGAATACAAGGATTCTAAATCCCTGTTGGCATTTTCTATCATTGGTCCCCATTTCTTTCTATAATAAGTGATAGACTGTACCAATTTTTCAGGTATATGTCCAGAACTTGTAACAACCGCAGGGTTAGGTTGTAAAGTTCGTTTCCATAGTTGTAATGCGGAAAGTTTAGTCTGTTTTAGTCTAAACTTTGTTTCAGCATAATTGCTAATAAACTTCCAACAGAAATTTTTCTCGTCTTGAATAGCTTTTCTAATTTCATGTAGTACTTCATTTGTAAAAGTATACCCTGAGTAGATGTCGTTGATTTCACTTTCTATTTTTTGAAGTTCTAGCTCTCTTTTCTGCACTTTTGTCATTCTACCATGTCCTCTTCCACGTCCTGACATTGTCGATTAATCTTCACTGTGCATTGTAGAACTTAGTAGAAGTAAAGATTGTGAAACTAGGGTTTTACCTTGAGTAAAGTATACCTTGAGTAGATGTCGTTGATTTCACTTTCTATTTTTTGAAGTTCCAACTCTCTTTTCTGCACTTTTGTCATTCTACCATGTCCTCTTCCACGTCCTGACATTGTCGATTAATCTTTGTTGTGCATTGTAGAACTTAGTGGAAGTAAGGATTGTGAAACTAGGGTTTTACCAAGGTAGAAACATGAAAAGTTGTTAGTAAAACATTTATAACTCTTCGACTTTATAAACGGATTCAATCATTGAAATCATAAATATAAGATCCATTACTGATAAATAACTTGAATGCTTACAATAACTGTACGAGTTTTACAACCGACAAAAGTATAATACTTAGCGTAACTGTTCGTGTAAAGAAAATAACTTTGGGCTAAGTGAAAAGTGAGAAAACTCGAAGACTTATGATGACTATTCGAGTTTTGTGAGCAGTAAAGCACATAACTATAAGACAAACGAGAATGGTTATTGTCAGAGTAAGTCTTTCAAAAAAATATAAGAATATTAAGTTAACTGTTCAAGTTTCTCAAATGGATAGGTGTGAAAGTCGAAGAGTTAAACATAACTGTTCGAGTTTCAACTAAGACATAATAAAGCAATGAAATTCAACACGTGCATAATTCTAACTTAAGGAGTTCAGATATTTTCGGATACTTATAAACCTAACTATCCGATGCTTAGATGCATTTCGGAGAGTTACCAGATAACTTACCGAACATTCACTTAAGATATGCATTTAGGCTTCAACACGTGTACTTCAGGAAATAATAAAATATTATGTTGATCACTTAAAACATAACTGTTCGGTATATCATAGAAAATTTGGACACTTAAGAATTAAAAAAAAAACTGTATTTCATCGATAGTTTAAAAATGTACTGAATTAATGTTAATTTCCTGAAATTATGTAGATTCTTTTATTAAAACATATAATAATTCATAATAGTTGAATTATTATATGAGAAATTGCTCCCCCGACATAAATGTAGTCTAAAGAATCTATGGCGCACTTTAAACTAGGTTGCCAAGCCCTAATTGATTTGGCATTAAAAGGTCAAATTGATTATGTAAGTTGGGTACGAAGCCTTAAATAGATTTGAGTCTCTCTCTTTTTTTTTCTTTTTAATTAAATACAGAAATAAGTAGTAGATTTAATAATTTAGACTTTTTGGCTTTTATCTTATTCAGTTTATAAAAGATTATTCATAGAGATATACCTTTAGGAACTTAAAAGAATTCAATAAGGAGTACACAAACTTAAGAAAATAAATACCGTACATTATGTGTAAAGAGTAGATAATAACAAAGAAAAATAACAAAGATTATATGCATAGATTATGGTAGGATTGTTATAACATCTAGAAAATAAATTAAGCTTAAGTACATTGCCCCCCCTTTTTTTTGTTTATAAATATATATATATACTTTATGTATTACCTTCCACAATATCATCTTTTGACGTGATCACAATCCCTTGCTTAAAGGAAAGATAACCAGTTACTCAATGACAAGTGAGAACAAGTAAAAAATTTTTTTTTTTTAATATAACTTGAATTACTTGCAAAATGAGTTTTCAGTCAGCACATCCCAAACCAGTTGGTTTAAGTGACTAGGGTTTAAGATCCCCCAACGGACTTAATTACTCAAGTAATTGTAGACAAAAAAAATGAAACAAGATAGTAAATTAAATTAGAGGCAATCGCAAGACTTAATTTTTCTAACAGAATGTTAATAACTTTCCTTTAATAAACAGTACATACTTCCTATGTATTTTCCTGTTAAAATCTCTGTAATAGCATATGCATAAGTAACAAAATACAGTTGGCACTCACATTGAATCAAATTAACTTTTCTTAAGTAATCTTTTCTGAATTTTTCTTAAATAAATTGACTTCAATAAAAATTAGAATTTCATAAATTCTTAACTATCAAAAAATGGTAATTCGAAAATAGATTTTTTTTTTTAATAATACAAAAATTAAATTCTAAAACTACCTTTTTAACAAACCAAAATGTTATGCAATGAATAGGACAATTTAAACATCAGATAACCTACAGATACCAAGTTCTAATCGTAATTTTGAAAAGGTATTTTCATCTAAGGGTTTTGTAAATAGATCTACTAATTGTTCTGTGGTAGGAACAAAATTTAATATTATTTTTCCTTTTATAACATTATCCCTTAGAAAATGATGTCAAACTTCTATATGTTTAGCTCGTGAATGTAAGACAGGATTTTTAGACAAACTTATTGCAGAACTACTATCACAGAAAATCTTAGTTGGTTCATAGTCTAAATTAAAATCTTTTAAAGTTTGTCTGATCCATAGGATTTGAGCACAGCAAAGTGCAGCATCTATATATTCAGCTTCAATTGTAGATAATGCTACACAATTTTGCTTTTTGCTAAACCATGACACTAAAGAATTTCCTAATAATTGACAAGTGCCACTAGTGCTTTTTCTGTTTGACTTACATCCAACGAAATCAGCATCACTATAACCTATTAAATTTAAAGAACTGTGTTTAAAGTAAAACAATCCAAAATTGATGGTTCCTAATAGATATTTAAAAATTCGTTTAACAGCAAGTAGGTGTGATTCTTTAGGATTAGATTGATATCTAGCACAAGTACACACACTAAACATAATATTTGGTCGACTAGCTGTTAAATACAATAATGAACCAATCATACTTCTATATTGTTTTACATCTATAGTTTTTCCAGAGTCATCTTTATCCAACTTGGTGATAGTGCTCATTGATGTATTCTTTGTTTTAGTGTTGTCTAAACCAAACCTCTTTAATAAATCTTGAGTATATTTTTCTTATGAAATAAAAGTACCCTGATCTAATTGCTTAACTTCTAAGCCTAAAAAAAATGATAATTCACCCATCATACTCATTTCAAATTGATTAGTCATGTCTTTCGAAAAAGACTCAACTAATTTATCATTTGTTGCTCCAAATATGATGTCATCTACATAGATTTGAACTACCAATATATCTTTTTCAATCTTCTTGATAAAAAGAGTGTGATCTGCCTTTCCCATAGAATACCCTTTTTCCATAAGAAATTTAGATAATCTCTCATACCAAGACCTAGGGGCTTGTTTAAGGCCATATAGTGCCTTCTTAAGCTTATAAACATACTCAAGATATTTTGAATCTTCAAAACCTAGAGTTTGTTTTACATAAACTTCTTCTTTTATATATCTATTTAAAAAAGCAGTCTTAACATTCATTTGATATAATTTAAAATCCATATAACAAGCATATGCTAACAAAATTCATATTGATTCTAGTCTAGCAACAAGAGCAAATGTTTCATCATAATCAATTCCTTCCTCTTGCTTGTAACCTTGAGCAACTAATCTAGATTTATTTTTAACTATATGTCCATCTTGATCTACTTTGTTTCTAAATACCCACCTTGTTCCTATTATGGACTAATTTTCAGGTGGTGGAACTAGATCCCATACCTCATTTCTTATAAATTGATTTAGCTCATCTTGCATAGCTAAATACCAAAATTCATCTTCTAAGGCATCTTCAAATTTCTTAGGTTCTAGTAAAGAAACAAATGAATAAGCACCACAAATGTTGACTACTAATGACCTAGTCCTAACTCCTTGATTAGGATCACCTATTATCTGATTAATAGGATGAGATGAAGCATAACGCCAATTTCTATGTTGTTCCATATTTTCAATAGGTATGACATTATTTTCTTCTAAATCTTCATCATTTAAGTTTATATTTCTTATTCCGTTAGATAATATCTCAATTTCTCTATCAACATCATTTGATACTATTTCTGGGAGAATTTCTAAATCAAAGTTTTTAGCATGTCTAAAATCTAAATGAGAATTTCATGAAATTTCACATGTAGGGTTTCCTCAATAGTTTTTGTTGATTTGTTATATACTCTATATGCCTTACTTCTAATGGAATAACCAACAAAAATACCCTCATCTGATTTGGCTCTAAATTTGTCTCGTCGTTCCTTAGTGTTTAAAATAAAACACTTACAGCCAAAGGGTTTTAAATAACTTATTTTGGGAACCCTGTTATACCATATCTCATAAGGAGTTTTATCTAAAATTGGTCTTAGATGTACTCTATTTATAACATAGCATGCTGTATGAACTGCTTCTACCTAGAGATATAGGGGTAACTTATTCTCATTTAACATGGTTTTGGACATTTCCTGAAGTGATCTATTTTTACGTTCTACTATCTCAATTTGTGAAGGAGCTCTTGGAAATGAGTACCTATGATCTATGCCTAATTATTCATAAAAGGTGTCTATTTGATCATTATCAAATTTTGTATCATGATCACTCCAAAGTTTTTGAATTTTAACATTTTGTTCATTCTGAACTTTATTACAGAATATCTTAAATATTTCAAAAGCTTTAGTTTTATTAGCTAAAAAATAGACCCAAGTAAATCTAGAATAGTCATCAACTAGTACAAAAGCATAATGTTTACCTCCTAGACTAGTTGTCCTAGTAGGTCCAAATAAATCCATATGCACTAGTTCTAATACTCTTTTGCTTGTTATTTCATTTAAACTTTTAAAGGATGTTTTATGTAATTTACCTAGTTGACATGCATCACACATAAACTCTTTCGAGTACTGTTTAGAATGAAAAAGTGCATATTATTAACGGTTAAATGATGGTTAATTGCATAATATTTAGCTTATCATATGAGAATTAAGCCATTATGTTATAATTGCACTGTTATATGCTTTAATTGAAGAATTTGCTTAATTTTGGGGAATTAATGTTAATTTAGTACATTTATGAATTGTCGGTAAATTGCAGGCTGTGAAATTCTTAAGTATCCGAAAATACATTTGAGCATCGAATAGTTATAGTTATACCTGTAACTCTCCGAAATGTTATTTTATGTTTAAACTACTGCTGACACGTGTTGAGAGCTAGTAGATTTACTTATGTTATAACTCGTTAAGTTAGTATAACTGCACGCGTTGAGTTACATGAAAATACACTAAGGCAACGCGTTAGGTTAGCGTTATAAACTTAAGTTGTTATTTTTGCACGTGTTTTATAGTTAAATCAACAAAAGAAGTCCGTTGAGTTATCAAGCAGTTATGTTTAACATGTACCAGACAATTATGTTTAAATTGCCGAATAGTTATGTTTTAAAAGAATATTTTATTATTTCCTGAAGTACACGTGTCGAAACCATAATGCATGACTTAAGTGGACTTTCGGTGAGTTATCTCTAAGTATCTAAAATTGCAGCTGGGCATCGGATAGTTATATGTGTAACTCTCCGAAATCTCCTTTTATTATAAAACTGCTGATGACACGTGTCATGTTCTGGAAGAATGACTTAAGTGGATTTTCGGTGAGTTATCTCTAACTATCCGAAATGCATCTGGGCATCAGATAGTTAGACTTGTAACTCTCTGAAATATTTCTTTATTATAAAACTTCTGATGACACGTGTCGTGATCTGGAAGATTGACTTAAGTTATATATCGGTGAGTTATCTATAACTATCCGAAATAAATCTGAGCATTGGATAGTTAAGTCTGTAACTATCCGAAATGCATCTAAGCATCAAATAGTTAAGTTTGTAAGAATCCGAAATGCACCTAAGCATCGGATAGTTAAATTTATGCACGTGTTTTATAGTTAAATCAATGAAGCAAGTCCGTTGAGTTATCTGTAACTCCACAGACCATTTATTTTCTAATATGACACTGTAGCGATTGCAGAAACAGGACAGTTGGAAGAAAAAAACCACGATCTCATGTATCACGTAGGAATTCACTCATCGAAGGGAGAAGAAATCATCATCGTTGATATGAATGAAGGAAATCCAACCGACCATTCAAGTAGAAGTAGTTACCACTGAAGAAATATAAAAGAAAAGAAGAAAAAGAAGTAAAGGGTGGTGGCTGATGGGTGTGGCCAGTGTGTGCAAAGGAGGATCACCGAGCTCTCTGCAGGCAGCGTCGGTAATTCTCTGAAGTACAACACCAACCATCTCCACCACCACCATAATCACCAACCATCGGAGGTCTGTAAGGATACTTTCCTGATGTCAGGTCGATTCCGAGCCAAACACAATGCTTGACAACCACTGTGAGGAGTGATCGCGTCACGGGAAGGGAAGCCATTTTCACTAAGCGCCGACTCATATCTCAGGAGATCGTAAAGCTTCTAGCCTTGGCTTCGAGTTGATGCCTGTATGTTGAAGAGGAGATCATCTTGCAATTCTGGACTTGCGATTCTATAGGGAGAGGAGACAGAATTGTAAGTGGTTTAATTTTCAATGGTGTAATTGCGTTACATGTAGTGACAGAAGTATTTACTGTCGATTGAGATTACTTTACATTTCACCTTTCGCCCATTTTCATGCTCATATCAAAACAAAAATACCAAAAACAACTTATCTGTGTTTATATTTTGTATTTGAGTGTTGTATTGTTTGTTTTGTATCATGATTAATATTATCTTTGTCAGTGTTGTTATTGTTTTATGTTTGTTTTAGTTTTATAGTTTACTGAAGTTGGTTCATTCAAAAGACTTAAATATTTTAATTGTTATTGTTTGAATTATCTGAATGTTAGTATTGCCTAATGATAAATCCAGTGTTTACTAACATTAAAGAACTTAATTGATGTTATTTACAATCTGTGGAACTGCCCAATGGTTGGCCAAATTCCTCTGTAAATAGCAATATTAAATAGGAAAGGCAAGCTCGTGGAGTTAACTTAAGTCCATGAGGTTAGTCCGTTGAGTTAGCTATAATTCAACGAACTTTGTCCGTTGAGTAAATTGTAACTCAACGGAGAGCTTATTGAATATATAAATTTGATTATTAAAAACGGAACAGTTCGCAATTCTTAAGCAATTCCCTATGGGATTGACCTATACTTGCACACTAATACAATAGACACTGTGCACTTGCAGTTAAAATACAAATTGGAATTAATATCTAATTTATGTGAATGGTTGTTTGTTTACTTCTAAAAAGGAATAGGCATAAAGATAAATTAACTAAGTAAAAACAGAAGTTAACAAATCCAAGTTTTTCTGGCACGTTGCTGGGTAACCAATCAAGTTTTTCTGGTGCCATGTTGGAGATCCAAACAAGTTTTCTGGCGTCATTGCTGGGGAATTCATATAAGCAACTGTTAGAGCTGTTTTGTTTTAATAGCCAGAGTGTTGTGTGTTTTCTTCTGTAATTGAGAATATGGCATATGCTTATGCTCAAAGATTTCCAAAACCTGTAGTTAGCATATGTGAATTCTGCAATTCTGAAGGTCATGACATTTCTAACTGTTTGAAACTAAGACGTTTGCAGATGGCTAGATCCCATGAACAACAAATGAATTATCCTCAATATAATAGAGCCGAGTATGAGAATCCTATAGTTTACCCAACTGATGGTTAGTATAGAATGTGTAATATGTTGAGAGACACGGAAGTTTGGGATAGGTATGATAGACTAAAGCGTAGTATAGAGCAAAACCTAGACAAACTAGAATACTTTATGTGTCAGCAACAAGAAATCAACTAATTAAACTATAAAGAAGCATATTCAGAACCTAAAATGGATATAATTTACGAAATTGAAAAAACCATAATGAAAATTGATCAAAAATTGAATGCAATGAGATTAGATGATCTGGAAAGAAAACTAAAAGCATTGGACAAATATACAATGAAAATACAAGTTATGCAACAGGACAATGGAAATTATAATGTTATAGATCTGCATAATTTGCAAAATACACAGCCAAAAGAAAATACTAATGCAAGAGAATTTAAAGAATGCACTTTAAAACTAAAAACAATTGAACATCATAATCACGAAAATGATATACAAAAACATCATGAGAGTAACGAAAATCTGGAAGATGTATGTGTCACATTAAGATCTGGAACTGATATACCATCAAGAACTCAAAATGAAAATAATATGAAGGTGGATAAGAGTAAAAATCAAAATGATAATGAAAATATAATAGCTAAAAATCTAGAAATCAATGAAGAACAATCTAAGTCTACTAATGAGACTAAAAATGATCAAACAAATCAAACGAAAGAAAAAGAATCTTTTAAATCACAATCTTTAGCACCCTATCCTAAAAGATTACAACAAACAATACCTGAAAAATAAGAAAAAATTAGAGAAATTTTTGAAAAAGTACAAGTTAACATTCCTTTATTAGATCTATTGCAGAAAATGCCACCTTGTGCTAGATGTCTAAAGGATTGGTGTATTAAGAAAAGAGAGTGAAAGGTTCTTAGAAAGGTCTTTTTAGCTGAGCAAAGTAGTTCCCTATTTCTGCCACAAATTCCTAAAAAGTTATCTGATCTTGGAATCTCTGTTATATCATGCACCATAGGAATTACCATTCTAGAAAGAACCTTAATAGACTTAGGTGCAGGTATAAATGTTATGCCAAGTGATATATTTGCATCCTTAGAATTAGAAGGCTTAACTCCTACTAGTACGGTTATTCAATTAGCTGATAGAAGTATAAGATACCCTAGAGGAAAAATAGAGGATGTCTTAATTAAAATCAAAGACTTTATATATCCTATTGATATTCTAATTTTGGATTCCCAACAAATTAAGCATAAAAATAGTGATACATCTTTAATTTTGGGAAGGTCATTTTTAGCAACATCAGGGGCTGTTATAAATTGTAAAACTGGAGTAATGAAGTTAACATATGGTAATGAGGATACTCAACTAAATATTTTCAAACCAGAAAGGTTTGAGGAGTTAGAAATGTCCTTACATACCATAGACTTTTTAGAGGATGAAGGAGATATGTTAGATGATGTGATTCAAGAAGAATTAAATAGGCAAATCAATTCTGAAACTTTAGAGGAAAGTGAAAGCATAAATATAGAAGGAGATCTGGAAGAAATTAATTTAGAAAATGATGATGTTCAATTAGGAGCTCTAGCTTCTGATGGGCAACATTTAGAATTAAAACTTTTACCTCCTGAATTAACCTATATATTTCTAGAAGAGAAACGAACCTGTCCAATCATTATTGCTTTAGATTTAAAAGAGGATCAAATAGCTAAATTAAAAGATGTAGTAAAAAGTTATAAAGAAGCAATAGGATGGACTATGACTGATATAAAAGGGTTAAGTTCAACTTTATGCTGTCACCACATATATTTAGAAGAGAATGCTAAACCTGTTAAAATTCCTGAGAGGAGATTAAATCCAAACCTTAAAGAAGTAGTCAAGAAGGAAATAGTGAAATGGTTAGATAATGACATAATTTATCCAATTTCTGATAGCTCGTGGGTTAGCCCAATCCATGTAGTTCCCAAGAAATCAGGATTAATAGTTATTAGGAATGAAAGTCAAGACTTGATAACTACTAGAATTCAATCAGGCTGGAGAGTATGTATAGACTATAGAAAGCTGAATGCTGTGACTAGGAAAGATCATTTTCCCTTACCTTTTATAGATCAAATGTTGGAAAGATTAGTAGGGCAAGAATATTTTTGTTTCCTAGACGAGTATTCAGGTTATAATCAAATTCCAGTAGCATTAGAGGATCAAGAGAAAACAACTTTCACCTGTCCTAATGGAACTTATGCTTTTAAGAGAATGCCATTCGGATTATGCAATGCACCAGCTACCTTTCAAAGGTGTATGCAAGGCATATTTACTGGAATGACTGAAGATTTTTTAGAAATATTTATGGATGATTTTACTGTATATGGCAACTCATATGAAGTTTGTTTAAAAAATTTAGACCAAATATTAAAATGCTGTGCGGAAAAAAATCTGGTTTTAAATTGGGAAAAATGTCACTTCATGTTAAACAAGGAATAGTCTTAGGGCATGTTGTTTCTAAGAAAGGGTTGGAAGTAGATAAAGCTAAAATAGAAGTAATTTCTAATCTACTAGAACCTAAATCAATAAAAGATATTAGATCATTTCTAGGACATGCTGGTTTAAATAGAAGATTTATTAAAGACTTTAGCAAAATAGCTAGACCTTTAACTAATCTATTAAAAAATGTCCCATTCAACATTAATAAAAATTGCAAGGAAGTATTTTTCAGAATTAAAACTAGCTTAATTTCAACTCCTATAATTCAAGCACCTGATTGTAGCCATCCATTTGAATTAATGTGCGATGCATCTGATTTTGCTGTAGGAGCAATGTTGGGACAAAAGATAGAAAATCTCCTAGAGTGATTCATTACGCAAGCAAAACCTTAAATGATGCTCAAGTTAATTACACAACTATTGAAAAAGAACTATTAGCTGTTGTGTTTGCCTTAGAAAAGTTTAGATCATATCTGATTGGAGCTAAAGTAATAGTATACACGGATCATTCAGCTTTAAAGCATTTAATAGCAAAAAAAGATACTAAGCCTAGATTGATTCGATGGATATTATTATTACAAGAATTTGATGTAGAAATTAAAGATAAAAAGGTTGTGAGAATGTAGTAGCAGATCATTTATCAAAATTACAAATAGAAAAATCAAATATTGAAATTAAGGATAATTTTCCTGATGAACAATTAATGACCATCAACACAATACCTTGGTATGCAGACATAGTTAATTACTTAGTTATTGGTTTAACACCTAAGGATTGGAATAGACAGGATAAGAAATTGTTTCTCTCAAGAGTAAAATATTACTATTGGGAAGACCCATACTTATTTAAGAAATGTCCTGATCTTGTTTTAAGGAGGTGTGTTCTAGAAACTGAATATCAAAGCATATTGTCTTTATATCATGACCAAGCTTGTGGAGGGAATTTTGGCTCAGGGAAAATTGCTGCAAAAATTCTACAATGTGGATTTTATTGGCCAACACTATTCAAAGATGCTCATAAATATTGCTTAAGTTGTTTAAGATGTCAACAAATAGGAAGAATATCAAAGAGGAATATGATGCCTCTTAATCCTATTGTTGAGGTTGAAATCTTTGATGTGTGGGGAATAGATTTTATGGGTCCATTTCCTATGTCTAATCAATTTAATTACATATTATTGGGGGTGGATTATGTATCTAAATGGATAGAAGCTATTCCTACAAAAACTAATGACAACAAAGTGGTAATACAATTTATAAGAACCAATATATTTGCTAGATTTGGAATACCTAAAGCTATTATCAGTGATAGAGGAACTCATTTTTGTAATAGAAGTTTTGAAGCCTTAATGAAGAAATATGGAGTAAACCATAAAATTGCAACATCATATCATCCACAAACAAGTGGACAAGTAGAAAGTGCTAACAAACAAATTAAGTTAATCTTAGAAAAAGTAGTAAATCCTACTAGAACAGATTGGGCTAATAGATTGATAAATGCACTTTGGGCTTATAGAACTGCTTATAAGACAAGCTTAGGTATGTCACCTTTTAGGCTAGTATATGGAAAAAGTTGTCATTTACCAGCTGAAATAGAACATAAAGCTTATTGGTCATTAAAAACTCTGAACACTAATTTAAATCAAGCTGCTGAAAATAGGAAAATGCAATTAATTGAATTAAAAGAATTTAGAAATGAAGCTTATTTGAAGACTGTAAGAGAAAAAGAGAAAATGAAATTCTGGCATGATAGGAAAATTATTCCAAAAAGCTTTGAAATAGGACAAGAAGTATATCTTTACATGGTTAGACTCCATAAACATCTAGGAAAATTAAGATCTAGATGGGTAGGACCTTACATAGTTCGAAATATTTATCCCTATGGAGATATTGAGATTGAAAATCCTAAAAATCAGAATATATTTAAAGTAAATGGACAAAGACTTAGACCTATTTTGAAAATACCAAAAAGATCCTTTGGAATTATAGAAGAAGTAAGAGTAGAGGACTACTCGAGCTTTACTCAGTAAGAAATCAGTTTTTATTTTATTTTCATTTTTATTAAAAAATAAAATATATATATATATATTTATAAAATATAAAAATCGTTGCGGTTCAACCGACTAGATCTATCGATATGACTGGAACATAAAAAATCTATATTAATTTTTAGTAAAAAAAATTTGGTTTTACCGAAACATAGTATCGGTTAAACCAGTAAAAATCGAAGAAAAAAAACTATTATCTTAAGTATTTTTTTATTATATCTATCTTTACGGGAGGTCCGTTGGGTTACGCTTAACTCAATGAACTTACTCCGTTGAGTCTTGAGTTAGTCAATGAGTTGACTCCATTGAGTTAACTGTAAATCAACGAAGTACTGTAGTTAAATCCACAGACTTAGTTCGTGGAGTTATCTGTAATTCCACGGATGAGAGAGCGAGAGTTGGTTCGGGAAATGACTCGATTACCCGCCTAAAATTAGAGTTTATTTTAAAACTTAGGGTTTTGGGGGTGTTATCCAGCAAATCAGTTAGAACTTAGAACAGAAAGATCAGAGCGATTCCGTGCTGTTGTGTAATTCCACGATGAGGAAGATGACACTCGAGTTCTGGAAAGATGCGGTTGACACATCACAATTTTTGAAAGAGTCAAAGGAATGGCACACACGATAGAAAATTCAGAATACAACAAGAGAAAAAGAGCTACAGAAGGTAGAATTTGAACTTTTCAACTTGAGAAGATTTTTAGTAAATTTGGGTATACAAATACCCTAGATAGTGGAAACAAGAATTAGAGTAGCAATAGAAATTGCTATAAGTAAAGAGAGAAAAAACAAGCCAAACAATGAAGTAGCCCTAGAGCTAATCCAGCGCAAGGCCAGATTATGGTTCAAAAAGTGCATTGCTGGTTGTGCAAGGGGTGCAATAAGGCGGCAGCAACAAGTAGAGGAAGAACAAGAGGAGCCGACTACTGAAAGACCTGTTCTTGAGGAACAGCAGCCAGGACCTTCAGTTCCACCATTCAGGCCATTAGCATGAGCAGAAATGTTGGGGCCTTCAATTGAAGAGGAATTAAGAGAATTCCAAGGACTAGTTCAAGTTGGGAAAAACCAAAGAGAACTAGAAGATTTAGTAGTAGCTAAAGCACACCTAGTATTTGATGCACTTTGCAAGAGGAGGGCTGCAGAAAAATTGAAAGCCCAATACCAAATTAAAATTGAACAGCATCAAAGAACCACTGTCAGATTTGCTACAAGAGGAGAAGCTGAAGCTGGTCCTTCAAGACCAGCAAATATTGAAAAAATTAAACAGGAAGAGCTAGTACCTGTGGCTCAAAGGCGTGTAGAGCCTTTGTTTATGGATTTAATCTCAGAAGTAGAAGAGGAAGACCAGACACAATTAATCAAACGAAGGAAAGAAAAAGAGATAGTGCCTGAATGTCAAAAGGAGATTAAATCTGAAGTACCAACATTAGCAAGGCCTATAGAGCCAATTTTGGTGAACCTGCTATCCGATTCTGAGGAGGAGCAGGAGCAGCAACAGCAAGAGCAAAGAAAAGAAGAAAATCAGGCTAGAATTCAAGAGCAAAGAAAAGAAGAAAATCAGACTGGAATTAGTCTACAACTTGTACAAGAAGAAGAAATAGAAAATAGGGTAGAAACTGAATTGCCCGTGACTCCATCCCAACTACCAAAGAATTAGAAAGAATAGTGACAATGCAGATTGGTAGTTAGGAGGAAGAAGAAAGAATTGAAACTGAACGAGAAGCTGAACAAAGCCATATGGAAAAAAATGACTTTGTAGATTCGATTGAATTTAATGAAACAATTCAAGACAAAGTGGAGAGTTCTGCTGGCTCACCACCAAAGACAAAAGAAGAAGCAAATGTTCAGGAATCTGCAGAACATTTTCAACAAGTTCAAGTTCAGCCTATGGAAGAGAAAGATTAAGAACAAACCCCTCTGGAACAATAAAGTCACATTCCTGACCCGACTAAAGCAACAGTTCTGAATGAAGTACACTTTTGGATTCAGGAAGCTTATAATAAATACCAAGAGATTAGGGGTTATGATATCATATACAGTAGACTAGTAAATTGGGATGGAATGCAAGAAATTAAGGAATTATTTGAGTTCCAGGGTCTACTGCAATTTATTTCTCAACAGAAAGGGCATGCAATATATGAAAATCTAGTGCCCTACTTTTATGCTAATTTAAGAGAAAAGGAAGGACAATTAATTTCCAATGTGGAGGAAGCTGATGTACAAATAACACCAGAGCTTCTCCACAACATTTTTGGATTGAAGAATGAAGGAAAAGAAATTTTGGAAAGCACAATTGCCGTTGAATGGACAGAGCAGGAAATCAAGAACAGTTTGGCTATCAATCTTGGTGTGCCATTATTAAATAGACTGAAGCATTTAAATGGTAAAGCACACATGATAGCTAACATTTTGATTAAAAATGTCTACCAACGATAGAGCCATGACATTGAACTGAGTCAATTTGTCAAGTGGGCCACTTATGCAATTGTGAATAGAATTCAAGTTAATTGGTGTCAAGTCTTCCTATCCAAAATGAAGTCTGCAAAGAAGAAATTATTTTATGGAGATTTGATACCTATATTGATGGTAGACTGTATTGATTTCACGAAATGGACATCCAAAAGGATAAGATCAAGAACCATTGCTGTGAAAGAATACAGAAATTATGTTGCAGCTACTGAAGTATTTGTACCTTCTAGAGGCATTATTGGAGCTGTAGAGAGGATAGAACAATTAGAGCAGCAATTAGAAAAACTCCAGAAGGAAGTAGATGAACTTAGGAATAGAGGCTAATTGTATAGTTTGTCTACTTGTACTTATATATTTGTATGAAAAATATCTGATTTGATTGTACTGTAATTGATTCATATGAATGAATATATGTTTTGTAGATATATTTTTCAGGCGTGTTTAGAATGATGAAATGGATGAACTATATTGAATGTTATATAATTTGTGGAACATTATGCATGAATGTTTAAAAAGATTTACAGTTTGCTGAATGATAGGATTAAATAATAGATGCTTGAAAATATCTACATGCTGCAAGGTAAAATGTAAATTCCACATAACATGAAATGAACTGCAAGTTAAATATTTATATAATGTTCAGATTTAAACGAATTTTGATTAGAATGCTGCATTAATGACATATATTTAACGTTATTTTAGTTAGCAGAATGTAGAGGAAAAAAAACATAGAGGTACTTACGAGGAGTAAACTTAGAGGTTGCCAAGTGTTAACTCAACGAAGTAAGTTCATTGAGTTAAACTTAACTCCACGAGGTCAGTAATATAATATAAGGTCACTCCATTGAGTTATCTGTAACTCAACGAAGTTAGTTCGTGGAGTTAGCAACAGTAACCGACATTGTTCCGTTGAGTTATCTGTAACTCAATGAGGTTAGTTCGTGGATTAAGCAGAACAGTTATTCTTTTAACTACGAACGAAACTTTGTCAGCTTAGTAGTTACCAAAATTTGAAATTAGTAGTGGTACACATACCCATAAAAATAGGAACCACGCTGCACGTTGTAAGACACGTTCTTGCAACGAGATTTATTTACTTTATGGATGTGCATTATATATATAAAATAGAATGTTATTTTCGTGTTACCAGCACTTTTAAAAGAAAGGAGAATGCGTTGGGGGAACTGGAAGGAGAAGCAACTGATTCGACTTCATCCGTCAACAAATATTTACTGAATGGAAAGCTTCAGATTGGTATGTAATTAATCGTCTACTATTTTATTTATGAGCACATGGACTCGTTCTCCTAGCACTAAACGATTAGTAAGAACACCTACCCAGGAATATTCAACACAGAGGCATACTGAAACATTTTCTGAACTAGACTTTAACGAAATCCTTTAGGGTGTAGCTAACCTTTCTTTAAAAGAGAACGTAGAGATGGCTACTCTAGTAGAAAAACCATTAGGAGAAATTCTATATCCTGAATTAGTTGATGAACCTTCATGTATTTGATTGCCAAACTTTGAGGGAGATAGGTTTCAAGTGAAATCTAATTAGTCAATTGCCACATTTTCATGGATTAGAAAGAGAGGATGCCTATTATTTCCTTAGAGAATTTAACGAAGTTTGTCAAATGATGAAAATGCCAAACATGAGTATAGATGGTATTAAACTTAGATATATCCCTTTTGCTTTAAAAGACATAGCTAAGAGATGGTTATATACTCTGTCGCCTGATTCAATTTCTGCATGGACTGAATTTTGCTCTGTTTTTCTAGAAAAATATTATCCAACACATCAAATGATTAAAAAGAAAAAAGAAATATTAATGTGTAGTCAAAAATAGGGTGAATCATTCTAGAAATATTTTGAAAGATTTAAAGATTTACTGACTCAATGTCCACATCATGCAATGAGTAAAGCACAATTAATAGGTATAATTTATGAAGGCATAGATGTTTCAACAAAATCTTTATTAGAATCTACTTGTCAAAATGGATTTCTGAAACTATGTAGTGAAGAAGCATGGGCATATTTAGAAAACTTTGCAAAAAGAACTACACAGTGGGAAAACTCGGTTGAAGTTATTGCAAATAAAAGAATATTGCCAAGGGGAATGCATGAAATAGATTCAAGTACTATGCTTGAAGTGAAATTAACTGAATTAACAAAGAAAATAGAAGAGTTATCATTAAATCAAAAACTAGCAGAAAAGAATGCAAACATTAACGATCTAGATATTATTTATGCTAGAAACTAGAAAGATAACTTTGGAAATTCTTATAATCCTAATTGGAGAAATCACCTGAATTTATCTTGGAGAAACAACAATTTCCAGGGAGGAGAAAATATAAATGAGAAGAATATAAGTTATGAAGCATTACTTGAACAAGGATCTAGAATAGAGAAATTAGAAAAGATAATCCAACAATTAAACAATCGTCTAGATTTTGCATTTGGAAATGTTGCAATTCAAAATCAAAATAGAAACATACCACTTAAATAGAAGGAATCAATGGAAGTTAGACCTACTGGAGGATTGCCAATACAAGCAATTCCTAATCCTATCAATAGAACTGTTAATGAAATTGATACCTCTTCTGGGAGGATAGCTGAATGAAGCAGTATAACTAAAGTAACTATATATATATATAAGTTTATTTATAGTTAAAAGTATCGTAGAGTTAGTCCTTAACTCAAGGAACTTACTCCATTGAGTTATGCCCTAACTCCACGAGGGTGTGCAGTAGTTATGTTAATTTTTGTCTCTGCTAAAATTTTTGTTTGTGTTATACAAAATCAACAAATGGAATTGATGCAATTACCGTTGGATGCACTAAGGGAAGTACTAAGTAACTTGTCAGCTAAAGATCTGTGCATGTTGTGTTGTGTATCAAAGGAAATTAAAGATTGTGTTGGAGAAAAATATTTTCAGGGACTACAAGCTGCAAAAATGACTAAGACTAGAGATGGATTCATATGGAAGTCATTTAATCGTAGTTCAATTAGCCATGAATATCTGAATATGGAAGAAACTACTGGAATTCCACCCAATACATTAGAAGGAATAGATCATATTATGGGGATGGATGAATGATTAATTATATACAGGACCAAACCAAGGTATGCAATTCTATTACTTGATATTTTGATCAGAAATCCTATCACAAGAGAAGAATGGAATATAGGAAGACCTAATAGATATGAAGTATGAACTAAAAATTGTGGGTCGACTTTAATATTTTCTGATAAAAATTTGACCATTCCTGAAAAATTATATTATTGGAGACCTACAGGAAATTGGGATGAAGATTTATGCTTGAGTGTGTATAATTTTCTAAATAGATCTTGGACTGAAAAAACTATGATATATCTAGGATAGAAATCATTAATTAACAACATGCATGTCATACTTGATGGATATATATATCTAGTCACAGATATATCAGTTGCATTTAGATCTGATTTATACATAGTAAGTATAGATAGTTATGATGAATATATAGAAATTTTGCCTATACCGAGAAAAATAGCTAAACCACCATCTGCAAAATTTGATAAAATTCAAATAGGGATGTGGTATAATGAATATGATGATCCTACTTTATGTCTGATAAGATGGTGGGATGAATTGATGAAATTTCAAATATGGATTATGAAAAACAGAAATGAATGGAAGTGGGAAGAGAAATATATTGAAATAGATGTAGAAATAGAAACTGCTACATTATCCTGGAACCAAAAAGGATCCCTTTCTACATTTCATTTCATTAACGTTAATACACTTGTATTTAGCATTGATAATATACTACAAGTTTACAAATTAAGAAGGAACACAAACTGCATTAAAACAGAATTAATAGTAAGAAGAATTATGCCTAAAAAGTTTACTTGGACTGACACGTTTATTCCATTTGTTTCTACTTTTCAATCATGTTCTTAAGCTATGATTTTGTGCTTTTAATGTTGTGTGTTTTTTGCATTTACTTTTAGAAAAATTTTAGTTTTAGTTTATTTTATAATAATAATAATAAAACAAAAACAAAATATCAATCTAGTTTGTTGGTATCTGTTCTGGGAAACCAACTGACTTGCTTGTGAGCCACCAAAGTTATAGGAGCTTGGGTTCCACACAAGATACTGATTTATCGATATCTGTTAAATGTTATTTTGTAATATATTCTGCTTTTATCTGTGAATGAAAAGTTTTTCAGAATCAAAAATCAAAATATGCAGAAGGAGATACAAACGAAACAAGGTATGTAACTAATTACTTATCCTAAATTTAGATTTAAACCCATTCGTTGAGTTAGGTGCTAAATCAACGAAATTGTATTCATGCCTGCTACAATTACCGTATTTATTGTCAAATCTTTTACATTGAGGACAATGCAAAATGTAGGTATGGGGGGGAGGTAATTAAAGTAACAGCCATGTAAGTTTGTTAATTAAAGGAATTAAAATGGTACTGAAAAGTTTGTGGAAATTGAAATTTTTTTTTATGAACTTGCTGTAACTATCCGATAATTGAGACTGTAAAATTTTTATAAACTATAACTGCTTGAATGTTATATTTAGAAGGCTATATAAGATGCTATAGAATTTACTATTTATGCAAATCTAGATATAGTATCTTTCTTTCTTTTTTCTAAATTTCATGAGTTTAACAGTTTCACGATTTTAAAATGAAATCAGAATGCTTAATGAAAAATCAGTAAATTATCTAAAGTCCTGAAAGAGCTGAGATGTGAATTCTGGATTAAATGAAACACATATGATTAAAGATACATTTAATTTGACTGATTAAACTTGTAGAATGATTTATGTGTAGATCTTATTAAACTACAGAAAAAGTATGAGCTTATTGTTATGGATTCATAATTTTAGTAAATGATAGAAGCAGGACTATATGAGATTGGTGTTTTATTGCATCTGTATTAATGAAATACGTACATATATAGTGTTGTGGAAAAAAAAAAAAAAAAAAACTTTGAGATTTTATTGACTTGTTTGATCACGAGCCTTTTGTACTTGAGCAGATAGGTATGTGTTTAGAATGAAAAAGTGCATATTATTAACGGTTAAATGATGGTTAATTGCATAATATTTAGCTTATCATATGAGAATTAAGCCATTATGTTATAATTGCACTATTATATGCTTTAATTGAAGAATCTGCTTAATTTTGGGGAATTAATGTTAATTTAGTACATTTATGAACTATCGGTAAATTACAGGCTGTGAAATTCTTAAGTATCCGAAAATGCATCTGAGCATCGGATAGTTATACTTGTAACTCTCCGAAATGTTATTTTATGTTTAAACTGCTGCTGACACGTGTTGAGAGCTGGTAGATTTACTTACGTTATAACTCGTTAAGTTAGTATAACTGCACGCGTTGAGTTACCTGAAAATACACTAAGGCAACGCGTTAGGTTAGCGTTATAAACTTAAGTTGTTATTTTTGCACGTGTTTTGTAGTTAAATCAACGAAGGAAGTCCGTTGAGTTATCTGTAACTCCACAGACTATATATTTTCTAATATGCCACTGTAGTGGTTGCAGGAACAAACAGTTGGAAGGAAAAACCACGTTCGCACGTATCACGCAGGAATTCAATCGCGTAGGGAGAAAGAAATCATTGCCGTTGATCTGAAGGAAGGAAATCCAACCGATCATTCAAGTAGAAGTAGTTACCACTGAAGAAATATAAAAGAAAAGAAGAAAAAAAGAAAGAGGGTGATCGATGGACGGCCAGTGTATACAGAGGAGGAGCACTGAGCTTTCTACAGATAGTATCGGCGATTCTCCGAAGTATCACACCAACCACCGTATCACCACCATAATCACCAATCATCGGAGGTCTGTGAGAATACTTGCCTGATGTCGGGTCGATTCCGAGCCAAACATAGTGCCTGACAACCACTATGAGGAGTGATCGCGTCACGGGAAGGGAAGACATTTTCACCGAGCGCCAACTCATATTTCAGGAGATCGTAAAGCTTTTAGCCTTGGCTTCGGGTTGATGCTTGTATGTTGAAGAGGAGATCATCTTGTAATTCTGGACTCCCGATTCTATAGGGAGAGGAGACAGAATTGTAAGTGGTTTAATTTTCAGTGGTGTAATCGTGTTGCAAGTAGTGTCGAAAGTATTTACTGTCAAGTGAAATTACTTTACATTGCACCTTTCGCCCATTTCATCAAAACAAAAATAGCAAAAACAATTTATCTTTGTTTGTATGTTGTATTTGAGTGTTGTATTGTTTGTGTTGTATCGTGATTAATGTTATTTGTATCAATTTTATGATTGTTTTATGTTAGTTTTAATTTTACAGTTTACTGAAATTGGTTCGTACAAAACAACTTAAAGATTTTAATGGTTACTGTTTGAATCATCTAAATGTTAGTATTGCATAATGATAAATCCAATGATAACTAGCATTAAAAAGCTTAATTGATGTTATTTACAATCTTTGGAATCGCCCAATGGTTGGCCGAATTCCTTTGTAAATAGCAGTATTATAAAGAAGAGACAGGCTCGTGGAGTTAACTTAACTCCACGAGGATAGTCCGTTGAGTTAGCCATAACTCAACGAACTTAGTCCATTGAGTTATAGTTAACTATAACTCAACGGAGTGCTTATTGAATATAAATTTGAATTGTTCACAATCAAACATTTCTTAAATTCGTCAACAATTCCCTGTGGGATCGACCTGTACTTGCACACTGATACAATAGACACTGTGCACTTGCAGTTAAAGTACAAATTGGAATGAATATCTAAATTGTATTAAAGGTTGTTTGTTTACTTCTAAAAGAAAGAATAGGCATAAAGATAAATTAACTAAGTAAAAAATAGAAGTAACAAATCCAAACTTTTCTAGTGTAGTGCTGGGAAAACACGAACACTATGTAAGGATTATTGACCTGAAAAAGGACTCTTGAAATCTAGCAACCTAATATCCTGATCAGATCTCGGATTGTTGACTGAAAGCTCGTTACATGGGTACATTAGAAAGGTCTTGTATGATTCAATCTTGTCAAATTAACTTTTAAAGTACAAAATTACATATACTGTTCTGAAAAGATACAAGTGTTTTGTGAAATACAAATATCTTATGAATCGAGTATATTTTCTGTTATCTAGAATTGCTGAAATATGAATCTAGAATTGACTTTTGAAGTTGTTTCATGGAGATACAATTCTTTATTCTACTTGTGAATTGGATTGTACTTTGATTCGTATGTTGTTGAAATTTCTTCTAGAAATCTTATTGGAAAATTCAAGATGACAAATGATGAAAAGAAGAACAAATGATAATATAATTAACACCTACGTGATGATGATATACTTTGTATGTAATTTGCATATATTCTAAGTATATTTGCAGGTTGAAGAGGAGAAAACAATATTACTGAAACATACAGAATATCTATATAATAATACAAGTTCTTATACTGAACATAAGAAAAAAAGAAGAGTTAATTCTAGCACTTTTAGAAAGACCCATTAATTAGATCTTAGTTTGCTAAAGGACTAGCAAAATTTAGGTATAGGGGGAGTGTTTAGAATGAAAAAGTGCATAATATTAGCGATTAAATGATGGTTAATTGCATAATATTTAGCTTATCATATGAGAATTAAGCCATTATGTTATAATTGCACTATTATATGCTTTAATGAAAGAATCTACATAAGTCCAGGGAATTAATGTTAATTTAGTACATTTCTGAACTATCATTAAATTGCAAGCTGTGAAATTCTTAAGTATTCGAATTTTCTGTTATTTTGGACAGTTATGTTTAATGTATCGAACATGTACCGGACAGTTATCTTTAAATTGCCGAACAGTTATGTTTTAAAAGAATATTTTATTATTTCCTGAAGTACACGTGTCGAAACCATAATGCATGGCTTAAGTGGACTTTCGATGAGTTATCTCTAAGTATCCGAAATTGTAGCTGGGCATCGGATAGTTATATGTGTAACTCTTCAAAATCTCCTTTTATTATAAAACTGCTGATGACGTGTCATGTTCTGGAAGAATGACTTAAGTGGATTTTCGGTGAGTTATCTCTAACTATCTGAAATGCATCTAGGAATCGGATAGTTAGACTTGTAACTCTCGAAATATTTCTTTATTATAAAACTGTTGATGACACGTGTCGTGATCTGGAAGATTACTTAAGTTATATATCGGTGAGTCATCTGTAACTATCCAAAATGCATCTGAGCATCAGATAGTTAAGTCTGTAATTATCCGAAATGCATCTAGGCATCGGATAGTTAAGTTTGTAAGTATCCGAAATGCACCTGAGCATCGGATAGTTAAATTTATGCACGTGTTTTATAGTTAAATCAACGAAGCAAGTTCGTTGAGTTATTTGTAACTCCACGGACCATTTATTTTCTAATATGTCACTGTAGTAGTTGTAGAAACAGGACAGATGGAAGAAAAAAACCATGATCGCACGTATCACACAGGAATTCACTCATCAAAGGGAGAAGAAATCATCGTCGTTGATATGAATGAAGGAAATCCAACCGACCATTCAAACAGAAGCAGTTACCACTGAAGAAATGTAAAAGAAAAGAAGAAAAAGAAGTAAAGGGTGTGTGATCGATGGGTGTGGCCAGTGTGTGTAGAGGAGGATCACTGAGCATTCTGCAGGTAGCGTCAGCAATTCTCTAAAGTACCACACCAACCATCATCACCCCCACCATAATCACTAACCATCGGAGGTCTGTGAGGATACTTTCCTGATGTCGGGTCGATTCCGAGCCAAACACAATGCTTGACAACCACTATGAGGAGTGATCGCGTCGTGGGAAGGGAAGCCATTTTCACCAAGCGCCGACTCATATCTCAAGAGATCGTAAAGCTTCTAGCCTTGGCTTCGGGTTGATGCCTGTATGCTAAAGAGGAGATCATTTTGCAATTCTGGACTCGCGATTCTATAGGGAGAGGAGATAGAATTGTAAGTGGTTTAATTTTTAGTGGTGTAATCGCGTCGCATGTAGTGACGGAAGTATTTACTATCGATTGAGATTACTTTACATTTCACCTTTCACCCATTTCCATGCTCATATCAAAACAAAAATACCAAAAACAACTTATCTGTGTTTATATTTTGTATTTGAGTGTTGTATTGTTTGTTTTTTATCATGATTAATGTTATCTTTGTTAGTGTTGTGATTGTTTTATGTTTGTTTTAGTTTTACAGTTTACTGAAATTGATTTGTTCAAAAGACTTAAAGATTTTAATGGTTATTGTTTGAATTATCTGAATGTTAGTATTGCCTAATGATATATCTAGTGTTTACTAACATTAAAGAACTTAATTGATGTTATTTACAATCTGTGGAACCGCCCAATGGTTGGCCAAATTCCTCTGTAAATAGTAGTATTAAATAGGAAAGGCAGGCTCGTGGAGTTAACTTAAGTCCACGAGGTTAGTCCGTTGAGTTAGCCATAATTCAACAAACTTTGTCCATTGAGTTACAGTTAACTCAACGGAGAGCTTATTGAATATATAAATTTGATTATTAAAAACGGAACAGTTTGCAATTCTTAAGCAATTCCCTATGGGATCGACCTGTACTTGCACACTAATACAATAGACACTGTGCACTTGCAGTTAAAATACAAATTGGAATTAATATCTAATTTGTGTGAAAGGTTGTTTATTACTTCTAAAAAGGAATAGGAATAAAGATAAATTAACTAAGTAAAAATAGAAGTTAACAAATCCAAGTTTTTCTGGCACGTTGCTGGGTAACCAATCAAGTTTTTCTGGTGCCGTGCTGGAGATCCAAACAGGAAGCCATTTTCACCAAGCACCGACTCATATCTTAGGAGATTGTAAAGCTTCTAGCCTTGGTTTCGGGTTGATGCCAGTATGCTGAAGAGGAGATCAACTTGCAATTCTGGACTCGCGATTCTATAAGGAGAGGAGACAGAATTGTAAGTGGTTAAACTTTCAGTGGTGTAATCGCGTTGCATGTAGTGACGGAAGTTTTTACTATCAATAGAGATTACTTTTACATTTCACCTTTCGCCCATTTTCATGACCATATTAAAACAAAAATACCAAAAACAACTTATCTGTGTTTATAGTTAGTATTTTAGTGTTGTATTGTTTGTTTTGTATCGTGATTAATGTTATCATTGTCAGTGTTGTGAATGTTTCATGTTTGTTTGATTTAGAAAATAGAAAATAGTTTTATAGTTTACTGAAATTGAATCATTCTTGATACTTAAAGATTTAATGGTTACTGTTTGAAATATCTGAATGTTAGTGTTGCTGAATGATAAATCTAATATTAACTAGCATTAAAGAGCTTAATTGATGTTATTTACAATCTGTGGAACCGCCTAATGGTTGGCCGAATTCCTTTGTAAATAGTAGTGTTAAACTAGATAGATAGCTTCGTTGAGTTAATTCAATTCCACGAGGTTAGTTCGTTGAGTTAGCTATAACTCAATGGAGTGCTTACTGAATATATAAATTTCATTATTAAAAATGGAACAGTACACAATTCTTGCTCAATTCTCTATGGGATCGACCTGTACTTGCACATAAATACAATATACACTGTGCACTTGTAGTTAAAATACAAATTAGAATTAATATCTAATTTGTGTGAAAGACTATTTGCTTACTTCTAAAAAGGAATTACTGATAAGCATAAAGACAAATTAACTAAGTTACAAACAGAAGTTAACAAGCCAATACACATCTTATATAAGATTCTAAATATAACATTCAAGCAGTTACAGTTCTTAAAAATTTGATAGTTTCAATTATCGAATAGTTACAGCAAATTCATAAAAAAAAAATTTCAATTTCAGTTTCCATAGAAATTTGCAGCACCATTCTAATTCCTCTAATTAACAAAATTACTTAGATTTTAATCTAATTACCTCCCCCCATACCTACATTTTGCATTGTCCTCAATGTAAAAGATTTATAGTAAATACAGTAATTGTTAGCAGGCATGAATATTGTTTCGTTGACTTAGCACCTAACTCAATGAACTTAATTTGTTGAGTTAATGAATAACTCCACGAACTGAGTTTAAATGTAAATTCAGGATAAGTAATCAATTACATACCTTGTTCTTTAAATTCTACTGCATTGGTATTTTCTTTTGTCTATATGTCTTGCAAATTATGCAAATTTGTAACATTAAAGTTTTCATTTGTGTTTTTCTGTTGCATAACTTGTAATTTCATTATAAATTCGTCCAATGCTTTTAGCTTTCTTTCAAGATCATCTAATCTCATTGCATTCAATTTTTGATCAATTTTCATTATGGTTTTTACAGTTTCGTATATGATATCAATTTTAGGTTCTAAATATTCTTCCTTATAATTTAATTGGTTGATTTCTTGTTGCTGACACCTGTATTGTTCCAGTTTGTCCATGTTTTGGTCTAAGCTACGCTCTAGTTTGTCATACCTATCCCAAACTTCTTTGTCTCTCAACAAATTACACATTCTAAATTGACCATTAGTTGGGTAAACTATAGGATTCTCATACTCAGCTCTATTATATTGAATATAATTCATTTGTTATTCATGTGATCTAACCATCTACAGTCATCTCAGTTCAAACAATCAGAGATGTCATGACCTTCCAAATTGCAGAATTCACATATGCTAACTACAAGTTTTAGAAATCTTTGAGCATAAGCATAAGCATATGCCATATTCTCAATTATAGAATAAAACACACAACACTCCCTCTGCTATTAAAACAAAACAGCACTCATAGTTGCTTAGCTTCTCAATCCCTAGCAACAGCACTAGAAAACTTGTTTATATTGCTTTGTGAACTTCTATTTGATTTGTTTTTATGCTTATATCAATAATTAGAAGTAAACAAACAACCTTTCACATAGATTAGATGTTAAATCCAATTTGTATTTTTAACTGCAAGTGCACAGTGTATATTGTATTTGTGTGCAAGTACAGGTCGATCCCATAGAGATTAAGAATTATGTACTGTTCCGATTTTTATATTGGAGTTTATATGTGTTCAGTTAAGCACTTCGTTGAGTTACAGTTAACACAACGGACTTAGTTCGTGGAGTTATGGTTAACTCAATGGACTAACCTCATGGACTTAAGTTAACTCCACGTGCCTAAATTTCCAGTTAAATACTACTATTTACAAAGGAATTTGGCCAACCATTGGGCAGTTCCACAGAATGTAAATAACACCAATTAAGCTCTTTAATGTTAGTTAATATTAGATTTATCATTAAGCAACACTAACATTTAGATATTTCAAACAATAACCATTAAATCTTTAAGTATCTGGAATGAATCTGTTGAGTATTTTGTTTTGATGATGTGTGCTGAATGAAAATAATCATATTTGCTCAATTACTATTGCTTGTGAAAAGAAATTAAAATCATCAATTAATACAGAAAAAGCTTACTGATATAAATACTTGTCTGTATTGGATTTGAAATTATACTAAGTTAATAACTAGTCATTTCATTGCATTAATTTCTCATTTAACTAAATGTTAAGTTAACGTGTGTTTTTATTGAAAAGCATGATATGTTTTAAAGTTATATCTTCTGTAATATGAACAGTGCACGTTAAGACAACTCGTTAAGTTAGAGTGTTATTTGTATAGAGGTCACATGAGAACTCGTTAAGTTAGAGGCTTAAAGGTTAAAATAGGTCACATGAGAACTCGTTAAGTTAGTGAGTAAAAGAAGAGACGAACTTGTTAAGTTAGTGTTATACACGTGGTGAAATTATAAGTTACGAATGTTATATTGTATCACGTGAGGTGCACATGTTTAACTCGTTAAGTTAGCATAACTAAACGCGTTGAGTTGCTATATTGAACACTAAGGCAGCGCGTTAGGTTAGCATTATAAACTTAAGTTGTTATTTTTGCACGTGGTAAAATTCTTATTATAAAAACATTTGTTTATTACTAGTTTGTTGAGTTATTGTAACACAACGGAGATGGTTCGTTGAGTTAGCGTAACACCACGGAGATAGTTCGTTGAGTTAGCTACAGTACTTGTCACGTGAAATGGCACATGAGGAACTCGTTAAGTTAGAAACGTTAAGTTAATATCTACTTGTGTTACTCGTTTAGTTAACATTAAAGTAACGACTTCTTATTACACATGAAAAATTTTGGACGAGAAAGTTTATTTTGCAGGAAATTTTTCAAAGATCCAAGACTAATGATTAAAGAAAATTTGAAATATAAACGTGGGTCAGAACATGTGTGTTTCGATGAAGGAAAAAGAAAAGACGTGGAGAAGTGGAAAACTGGTAGTGATTAAATGTGGAGGATATGCATGAAATGAAGATACAGTATAAAAGGCATAGAGTTCTCATTGATCAAACCATCCTTGCACACAAAATGAAAAATCTTTTCAAGGATCAAACTATCCCTGCACACCAAAAGAAAAATCTTTTCAGGGATCAAAAACACCTCTTCGGGGAAAATCTCTCAGGTGGAAGAAAATTCAGTGAAACATAAAAAGGTAAGATTTTCGTCACTGAAGATTTGAAGTATGAGAAGAAAGCAAATTTGGTGATGCATAAAAAGACAAGATATTCGTCACTGAAGAATTGTTGAAGAAGAAAGAAGAAGAAGAAGAAGAAGAAGAAGAAGAAGAAAAATCTCAAACAGGGAGAAATGTTTTAAATTCCACAAATTAGTTTTCTCTGTTTGTAGTTATGAAATTGTTTAGATGATACATGGTATCAATATATAATTGCATCTACAATTCCTGAGGAGAATTGAATTGTATATTGTAATTGAAACCTTGAATAAAAATGATTTTATGAAAACAATGTCTTGACTTGTTTTTAACTTTTAAAGTTTCAATTATATTCGAAAATATTGAAAAACACAATTCACCCCCCTCTTGTGTAGCCATACGATCCTACAGAATCAATTTCAATAAATAATAAAACTATTTTCTATTTTTTGAATCAAACAAATGTAAAACATTCACAATACTGACAATGATAACATTAATCACGATATAAAACAAACAATACAACACTTTAATACTAAATGTAAACACAGATAATTTGTTGTTTTTGGTATTTTTGTTTTGATATCTTCCTGTAGATGTGCGAAAGGTGAAATGTAAAAATCTCTATTGACAGTAAAAACTTCTATCACTACATGTGACGCGATTACACCATTGAAAACTTAATCACTTACAATCTTGCCTCCTCTTCCTATAGAATTGCCAATCCAGAATTGTAAGATGATCTCCTCTTCAGCATACTAGCATCAACCTGAAACCAAGGCTAGAAGCTTTACGATCATTTGAGATATGAGTTGGTGCTTGGTGAAAATGGCTTCCCTTCCCACGACGTGATCACTCCTCACAATGGTCATCAATCACCATGTTTGGCTCGGAATCGACCCAACATCAAGAAAGTATCCTCATAGACCTTCGATGGTTGGTGATTTTGGTGGTGGTGTGGAGCTTCAAGGAACTTCTAATGCTTCCTATAGTTAGCACGGTTCTCCACTACTACACACTTTTTCTTCGTCTTTCTCCTCTTCTTTTATATTTCTTTCAGTAGTAACTGCTTCTATTTAAATGATCGGTTGGATTTCCTTCATTCATATCAACGATGGTGATTTCTTCTTCATTCCATGAGTGAATTCCTACGTGATACGTGCAATCGTGGTTTTCCTTCGAATTTCCTGTTTCTGCAACTACTATAGTGGCATATTAGAAAATAAATGGTCCGTGGAGTTACACTTAACTCAACAGACTTACTTCGTTGATTGAACTATAAAACACATGCAATAAAGAAATAACTTATAAGCTTATAACACTAACACAACGCGCTACTTTAGTGTATATTCAAGTAACTCTATGCATATGGTTATGTTAACTATTCGAGTTCAACATGTGCAGCTCATGTGACATAATAAAGCATTTAAATTTAACACGTGCATAATTTTAACTTAACAATTTCAGATATTTTAGATACTTACACACCTAACTATCCGATGCTCAGATTCATTTTGGATAGTTACTAGATAACTTACCGAACATTTACTTAAGTCATGTATTATGATTTCAACATGTGTACTCTAAGAAATAATAAAATATTCTTCTATCATTTAAAACATAACTGTCTGGTACATACAATATAACTCTTTGAAATAACAGAAAATTCAAATACTTATCATATTTTTATCTAGTTTTTTATCCAAAAACATTTTGTCTAGAATAAAACTCATTTTGTCCGGAACTATCACATTTTGTCTAGAATTATAGTAATTTTATCTAGACATACTTTAGAAGCCTTGTTACTTTTATCTAGTTTTTCATCGAAAATATTTTGTCAAGAATAAAACTCAGTTTGTCTGGAACTATGCACTTTGTTCAACATTATAGCGATTTTGTCTAGACATGCTTTAAAAGCTTTATTATTTTTATGTAGTTTTCTATCAAAAATGTTTTATCCAAAATAAAACTCATTTTGTCCAGAACTATTTGCACTTTGTTTGAAACTATAGTGGTTTTGTCTAGACAAACTTTAAAAGTGATTTTTGCATTCCTATCATATATCTTTTCCTCCTTATCATTGGAAAACGTTTTGTTCGAACAAATAGGCTTTTTTCTAGAACCATTTACATTTTGCCCAACACTATAACAATTTTATCTAGTCAAAAGAATACTTTGTTCGACATTATTTACATTTTGATTCTGTAGCGAGTTATCCTATGGTGGTTTTTTCTAGAGTGTTGCCCTATTTGAAGAGCATGATTTATCCAAACATTAATGGAATCTCCAAGAAGATAAAACTTAACAAAATGGGTATTTAGGAGGACTTGGAATGATACACTTGTTGCAATTAAAACAAGCTAGTTATAACAACCTTGCTCTTATAAATACAAGGGAGGGTCAACAAGAACTCCCTCCCCCACCCCTCCTTTGTCACTAAGTATTTGGTGCAAGCTGAGCAATCAAAGTCTTTGGTTTTTTGTGTGAACAACTTAGAGTCTCAACTAGCACTGCTCGTTTGAACTATAGGTAAGTAACACCAAACTTAGAATGATTAAGTTTGAAAATTTTCTATTTTTTATAGCTAAACAGTTTGACTATCGATACAATTGAGTTTCAATGGTTAGCATCAATCTCCTTGATCGATATCAGAAGTCCTTTCTCAGATTTTCTTTTTCCTAATCCTTGATTTCTTGAAATTTCAGTACATCCTTACAATTTATAACTACGATTAGCATGCGTCCTCATCAATCTCTTGAGTTCTTTTTCCTTTTCAATTGTCTTCAGTTTAAATGGTTGTTTTCTTTCAAATTTCCATGAATCCTTGTAAATTCAATGTTGTATCAACATTATTCTACACTGGATTCTACATGTATCCTTGTAGATTATCTTTCTTTGCTATTCTTGCTTCATTTTTAGGAGTGTTGCATGCATCTTTGCAACTTACCTTTTGAATTAGCATAAATCCTTGCTAATTCATTTCATCGTCATCTTCATTTTAAGTGATTTTGCATGAATCGTTGTAAGTCTACGTTATTTTCTATAGGTCTAGCATTTGCTTTTGTTGAATTTATACGAATCCTTGTAAATTCACAATTTTTAGTTTATTTGCCTTACATGTTGCAATTGGCATGTTGTTAGGAATAAGGTTATTAGCTCTAATGATGATCGAGAATAAAATCAGCATGGGGACTGAAGAATATTTTGGCAGACAACCAGAGATCGTTCCTTAAGGTCGGAAATGCCACTTTTGCCCCCACGAGCTAAGACCAACTCATATCACGTCTTCGGTAATTTCTACTTAAGCATACTGTTAGGATTGTATGGCTCACCAAAAGTAAGGTGAACGGTGAAGTTATACCTTTAAAATAATTTCTAACTTGCTTTATGGAACAATTAAATTTAGCAATCACAACAAAATTAATGTAATCATTAGAAATTTTAGGTGGTTCATCGTTAATAGCTAATTCACCCTCAAGCATAGCTTTGAGCTTCACTAAGTATTCAAACTTACATACATTTACTTTCAAGTCAGAAACAAGAACTAACACCAATGAACTTTCAGGTTGAAGCTCCAAAACTAACTAATCCAAAGCTTTCGGGTTGAAGCTCAAGAACCAACCAATCTAAGGCTTTAGGGTCGAAGCCACGAACCAACAATTTTTCATGAATTTGACTTTGTTAATCTTCTTGACTTTTGTAATTTCTATGTTAAGGCTTTCTCAATTTGATTCTCTATTTTCTAAATGTATATTGTCGTTATACACTAGTTTTTTATCTTTTTACTAAATGATCTGATTGTATTTATGCCTGTATATACAATGATTAAATTCTCTTTAATCTTGTCAAACTCTACTATTGTACGCGTTGACAGTCTGAAATATGGTAAGTTATCATTATGTTGACTGTCAAAGGTTCTGTTAAGTTGTCGATGGATTAGCTCCTTATATCACCGAGACATTTTCTAGGTCGAATAGTTGCTATCATATGTTGTCAAATATTCAAAAAAAATCTTTAAAAGCTTCAATAGTTTATTTTTCTTCTACATCTAAGCCAGATACTTATTTTATAAGTTATCGAAGATATTGCCAATATTTGGACACTTCTTTCATAAGTCATCGAGTACCCGTAATCTTTAACTTTGTAGGGTTGGATAAACACAATGAACTTACTCCATCCAGTTTGCACTTGTCCTGTATGCTAGATGCTTTGCTGATGCTTGGATAAAAGTCATAGAGTTATCTTTCACTCTACCAGTTTTTCACATAAATTCCATGTAAAAGTTGTAGAGTTATCATCCAGTTTGCACTTGTCCTGTATGCTAGATGCTTTGCTGATGCTTGGATAAAAGTCATAGAGTTATCTTTCACTCTACCAGTTTTTCACATAAATTCCATGTAAAAGTTGTAGAGTTATTTTAACTCTACAAGTTTTTCTTCTTTACATCCTTTCTCTATTTCCATCAATTACCTATCTATCACGTAGATATTTAAGTTAGCTGCACGTGAGACTAATATAAAAGTCATAGAGTTATCTTAACTCTATAAGTTTTTCTTTATTCATCCAATGTAGAACTCGTACAGTTATTCCATAACTTGCCGAGTCCCTAGCCTTTAATTTCTGCTACAACTCTTCTATAAGACAGATGGTTACTGATATTCGGTTACTTAACCAATTAACTTACCATCCTATCTAGTTAACCTTCTAAGTCTTTCTTTGGCCTTTACTTCTGTAACTATCCAACGTGTGGCAGATTTGTCAGGTCTAGTGCATTCCATATTCTATTCTTCTCGGTAGCTTTTAGTCTAATAATGATATTCTTGGATACTTATTCTCATAACTCTCTATTTGATCTGAATAACTTTCTGAACTACTGCTATATAATAAGCTTCTATGCAGCAGCATATACTGTCTTCACAGTTCTTCAACAACAGCTGTGAAATACATAATTGCCTTACATAGATTTTTGCATTATTAAAACATAATGATTCTTCACATACTTTCTGGCGCACCTACGTGTGTTGGTGGTGTATCACAAAGAACACCGGACCTTCCATTACCGATCGACAATCATTTTCTTAGAAGGAAGGCACCTCGAAGATCAGATCGACACCTTTCGTGCTCCCGCATCCTTGAACACTGGACCTCAAACCAACACTTCAACCGATGAACTCTTGGTCTCTTAGAACACTCAGGTAAGCCTCTTGAGTCAACAACCACAATTCCATGTAGCTTAGGGTGGGGGATTCTCTTTTAGCTTGGACAACTAGGAGAATCCCCTAGGTAGTTGCGTGAATCCTCGCAACCAACACCCATGTTCAGCATCCTCTTGAACAGTATGAATCCTTACTATTGGGTCTAGTTTTAGGACTTTGAAACTGCATGAATCCCCACAGGTTCGTTACATCATTCAACCTCTTGAACTTGCATGAATCCTCGTAGGTTTAGCCTTATGGGATAGTTCGTATAACCTGCATGAATCCTTGCAGTCCACGTTTATTTTTTTTTGGAACTTCTGCATGAATCCTTGTAGACTCCCTTGCACCTCATCATGCCTATCTAGCCTTAGCACCACTACATGAATCCTTGTAGTTGGTTCCATCCATCTTACCCTACATTTTTTAAGTTATTGCCTTGCTGAACATTGCAACATTGACTAAAACCTAAACCTGCGAGCACTAGAGAGGTTGGCCTCTAATCAAGCAAGGTGGGTGCTTAACACCTTTCCACCTCGTACCCTGAACACTCACCTAGAACTCTTTATGTAGACCGGTGACCTATCCTTTGCAGGAAGACACCATTACCTACAGGTTTTCTTAGTTTTCTCCTTAACAAACTAAGTGGTGACTCCATTTTCTTTCCCTTTCTCTCTCCTTTCTTTCTTTCCTCCCCCTTCCTTCTCCTCTTCTTTCTTCTTTCTCTCCCTTCTTCTCTTTCCTCCTCCCCTAGGATTATCAGCCCTCCTTTGTGGTGCATCTTCAAATGTGTTACAGTAATATTTTAGTTTAACCTCATCTTAATCCTTTATTATTCTAACCGCATTGTATTTTCAATTTAACCATGCATAGACTCGATTTAATCTTTAATGCTTATTTCATGAGATTTTCCAACCTTATTGTTTCATCTTTAGTTTTCCTAAAACCTTCACTGACTTAAATTATAAAATTGGGTTTTTATTTCATTTCTTATGTACTTATGGAAATAACAGATATTGATTATCCTTAATATGGTATTTGGCTTTTTGACAAGTATGTAGATTTAATGAAAGTTGTGTAAGAAAAATATTTTAGGATTATATGATTAAAGACTAAAAGGGAAGAAAATCAATACTAATTGATTCAATCACCAATTAAGTGTCAAGTTTCCTAAAAGAAATAAACATATAGTTTTGTTTATACTCAAGAACTATATAGACAATTGGGAGAGAAGTAGCGTATAAAGGAATGCTTGCTGATCAAGACTTGCAGAAAAAAATGGAAAACTTTTCATGTGCTTAGCTTCCATTTGAAAATTTTATTTGCTATGTTTTGCTTCTAAGAGAAGGTTGTGTCATTTACTTTAATGTTTTATGCTTCTCTCCAATGTTAGGTTGCTACTTTGTGTATGTTTTGGGGTTGAAGTGTAAATTAAAACACCTATGGGGATTCAAGGTTACTACCTTAATTAAGTATAAGGGTTGGGTCTAAACTAAAATCACCAGAAGCTAGTGAAATCTCAAGTTCTTTCTTAAGGAGTGGACATACCTATTTGGGGAACCACTATAAAATTTCTATGCATTATTTGATTTAATCTTGCTACTATTCACTTAGTTAAAAAGATTTTAGAGTGTATCCTTATTGAATTAGATTTCATATTATCCATCACTTCCTATTCACCCCCTTCTAGTAAAGTTTGATCCAACACACTATAAGCATCCTATCTTGTCAACTTAAAATGGTCTTTCTAAGGAAACAATCAATCTCCTAAACAATATTTTAGCTTAGTAAATCCGTTCGTTTAATTTACTACAAGTGCATAGTGTCAGTTGTAAAAAGTGTGCAAGAATAGGTCAAACCACAGAATAACTAAAATCAGATTCTAGGATGCTTTGATATGGGTATAGTGTTGTACTAACGAAACCTCTCACTTTGTTGAGTTACTGCTTAACTTAATAGACTAAGTTTATTGAGTTACCAAATAACTCAATGGACTATCCTTGTTGAGTTATTGCTTAACTTAATAGATAGGTCCATGACTCTCTCTCTTGATAGTTGTTTTGCATTTGGATTTGACCATCCATTGGGCAATACCAAAGAATGCAAACGACTATACACTCTCTGATTGCTACTTATATGAGATTTAATGAAGAATAGATTTAGCTCCCAATTAAACTCAAATAGCAAATAGTCAAGGCACATTTTCAAAGTTTTAAACTAACTGGTTTCAAAATAAAAACATACTATTTCATATCAAACTAAAATAAAATGAACACACAACATTTAACAATTACTACAAAATAATACAAACACAGAACTTAATAAATATGTGGATGTACACATAAATGTTAATGTTCCTTAAAGTGGACGATTGATGAATGGAAAGCTCTTTATTAAAAATCAATGACCAACAACACTACATGCGACGTAGCTATACCTCTAAAAACTTAACTACTTACTATCAAGCGCTCCTTTCCCTACTGGATTGTGGACCTAGACTTTCCTCTTTAGCAAATTAGCATCAACCTAACACTAAGGCAAGTAATGAGGTTAGAATAATTAAAGTTAAAACATTAAAGTCTTCAATTAGTAGAAATGTCTTGAAAACATTAAAGTCTTCTAACTTTTAGATGTCAATTGAATTGTAAGTTTGCAACAATTGTATCATGCATGCATAAAATAATAGAAGTAACTCAAAAACTTCCTCAACTCCAAGATCCATCAAATCACTAGTTTCTAAAAATTTCTCCATTGTACTAAACAAATGCGCAAACACAAAATGATTTCAATTAAAAACTATTCAAATAAACTAGTGATTGAAAACATTCAAATAAAAATAAGCATGATTCATATGACTCCCATCAATAAAAACATAGTTTCCATATTCATTTAATAAAAATAAGGAAACAACAGAACCCAAAATTTTACAAGTTGCATGGATTTTTTATCCAGTTCACGTACTTTTTTTTTCTACTACTACTACCACTACCATTTCTTCTTCTTATTGTCTAAAATATTTCTCCTCCCAGGTGACGAGGGTATTTTGGACTTTCGATCGGCGACGCCTTACTAGAGCTGGGAAAATGCAGCACCCAAAAATATGCTTTGTTGGCCGTCACTGCAACTCCAATGCTTCTAGCATCAATGAAGAGCTCGACTGTCTGTTTAAAGTGCGCTCTTGGCACGTGTTCTAATGAAGGGGCACGCTTCATCTCCCTACTTAAGTTTGGAAGACGTGTTGGCTCCAACTCTAACTCTTGAGGAGCTTCCAAGAGTCGTTTGGTTGGGACCACTAATGCCCCAACTCTTATTTCTATTTCTTTTAAAACTAATGCTATTTCTTTTGACAATTACACCCTCACTATTTGTACTGAAATAAATATGGTGTGTTAAAACATCAAAATATTGTGTAAATAATTTTTTTGAGGTGGCCCGACCCGAAATTTAACTCCGGTCTAAAAGTGTCGGTTGGGCCGGGCCCGATTTTTTAATGGACAGTGATCAATATTGAAAGGCATATATTTAATACACGTATTTCTTAATTCTTCATCATTTGTTGATGGCATGAGGTCCTAAACTGTATTTGTTGCCTCTCGTTAGTTTCCATGGGATGTAGTCTTCAAAGCGTTGCAGTAATTAAAGCATAGCATGTAAACAAAGGTTTGTGATCCTGAATGACATTTCCCTCATAATTTTATTCTAATTACCAGGTCTGGAGAGAGAAGAATGTTTTGAAGCCAGCACCTGGTAAAAGGAAGTGCAATTGTAGAAATGAGGTCCACCATAGACAAATTGCTCCAGGAATGTTCCAGCAGATCACAGAACAGGTAATTTTATGTATAAACATTGCATGTCTGCTCATTGTCAATGTTATACACCCCACGCTACAAATTAATCTATACGCATGCACTGTCTATAGCCTATTTATTCTTTGTTTTGTGTTTATGCCTTTTTCATTTGACAGAATTAGAAGTGCCTTTTTATTTAATATACATTTTTGTCATGTTTTTTCGATTTTCAGGTATGTGAGCAGTGTCCTAATGTGAAATATGAACGTGAAGGAAATTTCATCACTGTTGACATTGAAAAGGGAATGCAGAATGGACATGTAAGTTTTGATAGTTGCTCGCTGATTTTTTTTCCAATGAAATTTGTATTATAAGTTCAAAATCTTTTTTTTGCTATTGCATTCATTTCTTGAGATTTGTAGCCTGTTCCCTTGACCCTAGATAAAAGGTCATTCTTGCCAATATTGAAAATGCCTCAGTTGTTGAAACTTGAAAGTGTCATACTTACCATTTCCAACTGATGCTTCTTTCAATTTTTTTACTAGCTGCTTTGTTCTTTTAACTAAATATGCATTGGTTGCTCATCTTTAATATTTTATGCCTTCTTTAGGAAATTTTATTTTATGAGGATGGAGAGCCCATCATTGATGGAGAAGCTGGAGATCTGAAGGTCTGTTTTTTTTTTTTTTTTCTGCATTTATCAATGTTTTTGTTATTTTTCACCTATTCAGTCATCCGAATTTACTAATGCAGTTTAGAATTAGAACCGCACCTCATGAGACCTTCAGAAGAGAAGAGAATGACTTGCACATTACTGTGACAATTACCCTGGTAACATGTGACCCTTTTTAATGTCAATACTGTTTCCTCCTTTTTACATCCTTCCTTTCAATTTTATAAATCATCATGCATGCATCGGTATCACGTCTGTTTTTTTGCAAGTTTGTTTACCATGTAGATATGAAAGGCAAGAATATCGTAAGACAGCTGGATAAGCATGTTCCACATGATCTGGTTGATGTTCTGATCTTCATGCTATTTTGTTCTCCTCAGCTCCAATCTCTGGTCGGCTTTGAGAAGTCCCTTAAGCATCTGGATGAGCACTCAGTGAACATTGGTACAAAGGTAAGTGCAATGAAATGCGTGATCAAACCCTGTTTCCACTGTTTTTGACGATTTGTCTGTCTATAACTCCAAACATGACATATTCAGGGAATTACCAAACCCAAGGAAGTGAGGAGATTCAAAGGGGAAGGGATGCCGTTATATATGAGCACAAAGAAAGGGGACCTCTACGTCACATTTGAGGTTCTATTCCCCACAACGCTAACCGAAGATCAGACGTCAAAGATCAGGGAAGCTCTTTCTTGAGTCACGGCTTCTCAAAGTGGGTGCTGATTAATCCCCATTACCATCTCCTGATCGACATCATGGTGGACAGCAATGGAATTCATCTGGTAGGGAATTATCCCACTTAAACGTAATCGATATTTCCCTGGGGTGAGTAGTTCCATCTTCATGTAGTTTCCAAGTCTGGTCGCTGTTCTTATAGGAAAATCTTTATATTGGTGAATGAAAAGAGAAAGTCTGGGTAGATTCTTGACAGGTGCAGATTCCTCGTGACAATATTTTTTTCCACATGAAAGAAAAATGAGCCGCAGCTCATGTGTAGTAACCTTCTACGATTTTGACTAATTGGAGTATCCATCTACGTCAGTTTGCTACAGTGGTTATCGGAATTTGGAAGATGATTTGGTCATCCGTCTGATGGAACTGTAAATGAGATTTTTTTTTTCTTGTTAATTTTGCTTATTATCTTTTTTGTCAAGTAAGATCATATGGTGTTTACTTTGCAAGTGGGTATTGATTTCACGCAAAAAGAAAAAGAAAAAGTGTTGAGGAATTAACCACTCAAATTCATGGTGTTATGATCAATGGATGTTTTATAAAGAGGGAGGCATCAACCATTTTGATCTTTTTGTGATTGGTATGGGTCCTATGGAGGAAATAAAGTCATTTTGCTTCTTCGTGATTGGTATGACCTTAAGAGGAGAGTCACATATAACAACACTAGACATGATATAGGAGATTGGAGCCATGTCATATGTCTTCATGTTTTGTTTCTTCTTTTTTTACATTACCAATGGCAAAAAAAAAAATCTTTACCGGATTGTTTTTGCAAATAGTGACATAGGTCACAACTTAGTGTTCGCGACGGGTGTGGAAAGAATCCTATATATAAACAATGTACATATGAAACTTTGAATGTACATGAATAAAATGTAAGGCGCAGGTTGGCTTTTACCATTTTACTTCTACAAAAAAAACAAGTGCTTATAGAAATGTCTTTAGATATGAAAAAGGACAATGTGTGGAAAATAGAAACCCGTACCAGGTGGATTGAGTTTGCAATGCTTCCTTCACCAATGTCAACAGTGGCTTCGGCATTTAGTATTAGCAAGCCTTGTCAAGAATGATGTCGCATGGTGCCTGCAATCTTAAATGATTTAAGGCAATAAATTAATAAATACGGTTCAGAAATATCATCACTCCTGAATTTATGGTGGATCTTTAGATCAGAAAGACGTTCATGGTCCCAAATATATGATAACAAAAAGATAAATAAATTAATCAGTTCATAGAGTAATAGAGAAACAAATTGCAAGAAAACAGGATGACGCTATATGAATACAAAAACAACCAATGTTCTTTTGCATAATGAATGTGGGAGTCATGCAATGGACGACTCATGCACTTCTGTTTTATTGACTCTATAAATCGCATCCAATATCTTTTGTTTCTGTAATGGCTTTGTAAGATGAAAATCCATTCCTGCTTCAATTGACTTGTGCATATGTTCGTCTGAGTCATGAGCACTGGTGGCTATAATTGGGATGTGGAGGCCTTTATATTTCTCCTCAATGCGAATCTGCCTTGTTGCCTCATAACCATTCATTATTGGCATCTATGTGGCAAAAAAAGAAAACTTAGAAAAGCCAACCAAGACCATACTACAATCTTGTATTAATGCAAACATGAACCAAAGCATGCTTGTCTTGATGAATTAAAAGAAATCAAAAAGATCCAATAACATCCAACCTCTGTCAATTTGATGATTTTGGAATGAATCAATGGTTTTAGTAATTTAAAGAGTATAATTATTCAAATCTTATACATGATCATATCATGAAGTATCATGGTATTAATATTGATCACACGTGTATGCAAATAATCAAGGAGATATAATTTTTTTATAGTATGCTTATGAAATTTAACCTCTTAATTGTTTTTAACAATGGCATATCATTGAAGAAAGTGATGTTTACAAAAGCCTTAATATCAACAAAAATTTTATAGTGAAGGTACCGATATTGGGTTGCATAGTTACATATCAGCAAGAGTTTAAGAATTATGAAAACCCTGATAAACAATTCTAGGTTTATTTGAAGATTTAATTATGTAAAAACTACAACCAAAGAAAATATAAGCTTACCTCACAGTCCATGAGGATAAGATCATATGGGAAGTGCTTTAAGAAGGGACCTTTCAATGCATCATTATCTTCATAACCACCAGCTAAACTTTCCAAAGCCTCATGTACAAGGCTTACAGCTCTCAGACCATTCTCAGCAACTGTGACACTTGCACCAAGTTGAGAAAGGATTGCAGAGGCAATATGACGCAGTGGTAGTACATCCTCAACAATCAAGACATTTACGCCACTCAGAGGTTTGTTATCAATTGAGCTAGTTTCAGGTCCACATTTTTCATGAAAAAGAGCATCTGGCACGGATGATGTTAAACCAAAAGAAACTTGCCTTGATCCTTTAGATGAACCTGTTTGAGAAGGCACGTCAATCCCTTCTGTTACTATCTGAATTCTTGACTCAATTTGCCTACTTTCATTTGCCCTTCCAAACTCTTCCAAAACTTCTAGTACCGTGTAGAGGCGAGAACCATGTAATGGTTTTCGTAGCATGAGATCACATAATGTTTGTCCATCATCAAGCATTTTCAATTCAGCCAAAGGAGCGTTTGAATCTGCCAACCAAATGATTTTGTATTGCTGTCTATTCACATCTTTCACAAAACGTTTCAAGGTCAAGATCATCTCAGACAGAGGCTTGAAGAGCAAATCAAGAATGAGAAGAACATGAGTCACCAATCTCTTAGAGCCCGTCCTCTTTAGAAATGAACTATGATCAAGAGCTTCTTTTATAAATGAAGAACTATTTGTTTCTCCTTTTTCAGTATAATAAGAAGGGGAACTACTACCATCTGAATGCACCCCATGTGATCCAGAAGAACTGGAGTTACTAGAAACTAAACTACGGTGTAACTTCTCAAGCATGGGACCAAACTGTTCTATGGAATTAGCATTCCATACTCTTACACCAAAATTTGTCAACCAACCTTTTGCTATTCTCCTTGTTTCTTCTCCTTGAACAAAAAGCAAAGCATGAATGAACATGCCTTCTTTCCTGAGATCTTTATGGAATCCCACGAATTTATTATCTAACTTGATCATTGGGTATAATCCTGGTTGCTGAAGACCTGTTGAAGAAGATATTTCTATATCTCGTGGCTCATTTGATACTTGACAGATTGTTGAAATGATTTCTCTTTCTGATTCTCCTGTTGTCTCCACTGACTTGAGGAAAATATTGAACCTGAAACATGTTCCCTTCTCACTGATCATTTTGTCTAGAATTCCAATTTCTCCTCCCATTAGGCGTACCTAGCACATGGTCAAAGAAAAAAAGAGAGGACAAAAATTTAGAAGAAAATATCAAGACAAAAAAAATCTACAACTTTCCAATTACACAAAACATTAGTTCATCTTTATGCAACTCATAGCTTAGACTTACATAAGATTGGACAATACCAAGACCCAATCCTGTGCCTTGTTCACCATGATGAGATGATTCTCTTACTTGAACATAATTCTCAAAAACAGATTCTCTCTTTTCTTTCAGAATTCCTATTCCCGTGTCATCAATCTCAAATATGAACTCAATTTTGTCTGTATTGGAGAATGCTAGATCGGTGGATATCAAGTCAAGATATGAACCACCATCATCACTCTTGCAAAACCAATGTCCTAGAGAACCCCATATGTTCCTTGGCTGACAAGCAGGCTTGGAAGGGAGTGTTGAACCTTGTAGAGTTGATCTCTTGGCCCAAGCACGCACCACTACATGTCCATTTGGTGTGAACTTCACTGCATTACCAAGTAGATTGTCCAATATTTGCTTAAGTCTTCTACAGTCACCTCTGACTTTTGTGGCTTTTAGAATAGAGTAATCACAAGGATCCCAGATAACCTCCAATCCTTTCTTTAAAGCAACAATGTAAAAGATATGAACTGACTCTTCAATGACCTGTGCCATGTCAAACTCAATCTCTTCCAATTGCATCTTTCCGGCCTCTACTTTGCTTATGTCCAGAACAGAGTTTAATATGCCTAAGAACATTTAACCAAAAAAAGAAGAGAACCATTAGTTTGAAATATCTACTGATGAATGGATTATCAGCATAAATATCAGAGAATTCCAAAAGAATCTAGTATTTACATTATATTCAGGACAATGTAAGGTGAAGTACATGAACAATGGAAGACAGATGCTAAATAGAATGTGGCATATGGTAATGGATGGTCTAAAAATTTTAAACCAACCTAGGAGCTTTGAAGCACAAACAGACATCTGATCCAAGTTGTTATACACTTCTGACTTTTGTGAAACCACACCTCGGGAAAGTTCTATCAGACCTGTGATGCCAGCAAGAATAGTACGTATGTCATGGTTAGCGCTTGCAAATGCTAAACTCTTGTTCATGCTCTTTCTTTCTGCTTGTTGTGTAGCTTGCTTTTGTTTGATAAGGGATGCATTTAAGAAAACCTCTTTCTTTTGATATAATCTTGTGAACTGCAGCATAATACAATTTGCAAAGGCAACCACAATGAGCATCACCACCAACTCTGACAATGCTGCAATGCCCATCTTTTGGACATGTCGCAATGTATCGTTTTTAGGCAAAGCCAATACAGAAACCTATGTAAAAGTCAAACTTGAAAAATAAGGTTATTCTTTAACAGGAAAAATAGAATACAAAAGAAATTGTTGATGCTAAATTAGAAGGACTTGTGCAGTATCAGCTAAAGAAAATATCTTTCTAGCAGTTATTTAAAAATATAAATAAATTAAAATGAGATAGGCATATACCATTTGAATCCCAGCAACATAAATGGGAATACAGTAGACCGTATCAGCCATAATGAATGAGTGACTAGTTGATCCACATAAAGCATCTGATGTCATTTGTTTAGCAATATCCACAGAAATAACATTATCTCTTTTCTTAGCTAGAACTTCCCCATCTTTCGTTACCAAGTACATTGCTCTGACATCAAGACCTCTGAAAACATACTCAACAAAGGAATTTAAAGGAATTCCAAGGGAGACCACTCCTTCCTGCTCTTGCAAAGGAGCAGTGAAAATGAGTGAAAGCTTATGATCTTTTTGTGGTGCTTGGGCAATTATGACAGTGTTACTGTCATGTTTCAATGCTATCTCTATCCAAACTGAACTGTAAGTGGATGACTGAGTTAGATTAATTGCATCACCATAAGGTAGGCCTGTGTCTGAATGCACTGTCATCCCATAGTAGGCATGTCCAAGATGGCCTGAAGAAGAGGACCATGATGTGTTGGAAAATACCACAACAGTCTGGTTTCTATCCCTGTGGTAAGAGTAAAAGAGACCATCTCCTCTTATGTAGGAAGCTTGTGACAATAATGGGATGGTGGAGAGTGCCAAAAACAATGATGGAGCCACCTACATATCAAAGAAAGGAAAAACTTCATATGTGAACTATGTAAAAGAAATCAGCACCAGCAATGGACAAACAAAAGCACCTGATTCTCAATGTCAGAAAAAGGAAATTGTTTTACATGAACAGAAGGACTTAAAGCTGTTGCAAGTTTGGAGGCAGATGTGTTCACGATATCCAATATCTGCACTCGGTCAAGAATTGAACCAGCCACCAGTGTTTGCCTGTCAACAGAGGCTTGATCTAGGACCTTAGTAATGAAGTCCAGTGTATAGCACCATTGCCACAAAACAAAACTCTCAAGTGCCACTAAGACCTGCATCAACATAGTCCACTTATCATATATCTTAAAATACAATTTTTTTTCCAGTAAAAGCAAAAGAAGTAAATACTACCATGAACAAGATAGTGAAGCCCAAGGGACGGAGTCTGGTAGGCCAACAACACATTGTTCTGAAAACAAAACAAAAAGGTATGCATCTCAAGGCTTCCTCATTATAAAACGAACCACCTAATACAAGCATTCAACACTACTAAAAATCAACAAAGTCTACTAAAAGCCCTATCTAAGCCTCTCATCAAAGATCCCTTAAGTTAAATCATCAGAAGAGGAAATACGTAATGACAAGATTTTAAAATGCATGATTTATGGAAAGGTTTAACATATGCAAAAATTTTAAATAAGCACAATTTATATGGTGTGACATTAAATATGGAAAAACTAAATGAAGAATGTAACAGTATCTTTACAAGGCATAGACTTCACTGTTGCTACTCTCTTTTCTCTATAGGAGATGTGAAAAGAGGCGAAAAATTAGAGTTGTGATCTAATCTAAATTAAGGATAAACTAGAAAAAATCTATATGCAAGTGTCACATATCTCTTAAGTAAATGCAAAACTTGGTTTATGAACTTAAAGTTTAAGTAAGTGTTCTGAGTACACATGAGAAATGTGTCAGGCATCTTATATGCTTGAATTACTAGGCTTTTCGGTTATCCCTATTAAGTTGTTAAAGTTGCTATGTGTCTGAAAGTGTGAGTGTCACATGCTAGAATTAAGTGGATGCTAGAGATAAGCTTAAGTACAAAATAAACGCAAAAACAAGATGAATGAGCCTATGAGATCTATATGGGATGAAATGAAGTAAGAGTGAAAGGAGGAGATGAGAAAAAAAGACCTAAAAATGTTAGATAGAGAAAAGAGTTGTGCAATTATTTCTTATTCACGTATAGTAATGGAAAGAAATTTACTAAGTACTTCTATGTGTGACTTAATCATGGTATGCATATATATCCTAAGTTAGTCTAGGACAAACCAAGTAAAATGCAAACAATTACAATACATAATTAAATGAAGACAAGAAATGATGCATAAATTAATATAAGGAATACACATGATTATGAAATCATATGACATAACATGAAAAAAGAAATTACAATGACACAATAAGAAGATGCATGAATGTAAGTTATATGATATATGATTTAGTTGCTTGGAGGCACGATTTATTAAATGAGTTAATTTTATGGATGCATGATTTAATTATTTGACTTAATTGCAAGATTGAATTATTTTATTACATTTTGATTTAATTATATGGATACATGATTAAATTATTTGATTGAATTACTACAGATGTGTGATTAAATGATATACTTTAATTAAGGATACAAAATTAAGTTATTCAATTGCATTATTATTTGACCATATGATTTGATTATTAAACTATATGACTTAACATGATTTAATTATTTAACTATCAAACTTAATTTGATTTGATTATTAAACTGTGTGATAATATGATTTCATTATTAAATCCATTTGATTTATCATGTTCATATTATTAAATCATATGCGTTAATATGACTTGATAAGGTAATTCTGTGATTTTATGTGACAAGATGTAATTATTTAAATTTTACGATGGTCTTATACTGAATATGCAAGATGATTTTTAAATATGAAGATAATTTTAAACATGGAAAATGATTTCTTAAGTATGAAAAATGATTTTAATTATGCAAAATGATTTTTAAATATGACAAATGATTTTAATTATGCAAGGTGATTTTTAAATATGAAAGATGGTTTTTAAATTATTGAAAGATGATTTTTAATTAAGATTTTGAATTATAAATTATGTTTTTTTATTATGATTTTTAATTAGGTAAGAGGATTTTTAATTGTGGAAAATGGTTTTGGTTATGCAAGATAATTTTTAAATATGAAAGATGATTTTTACATTATGAAAGACGATTTTAAATTATAGAAGGCAATCTTTAAATTATTGAAAGGTGATTTTAATTTATAAAAGATGGTTTAAAGCTGTGAACGATGATTTTTTTACATTACGAAGGATGATGTTAAATTATGAAAGACGACTTTTTGATTAAGGAAGATGACTTTCATATTATGAAAGATGATTTTAATTATACAAGATAACTTTTAACTACGGAAGATGGTTTCAATTAAGAAAGATGATATTTTTATTATGGAATACAATTTTAATTCAAAAAATGATTTAATTTATGAAGGTGATTTTTAAATTATGAAAGATGATGTTAATTAAGAAAGATGGTTTTAGTTATGGAAGATGATTTTTAATTATAAGTGACGATTTTTAAATTATGAAAGATGATTTTTAAATGTGAAAAAGTATTTTAATTATGTAAAATGATTTTTAGTTATGAAAATATGATGTTTAATTATAATTTTAAATTACGAAGGATGATTCTTAATTACACAAGAGGATTTTTAATTGTGAAAAATGGTTTTAATTATGCAAGATCATCTTTAATAAGAAAAATGATTTTAACTATGCAAGATGATTTCTAATTATGAAAAGATGATTTTCAATTATGATCTTAAATTATGAAGGATGATTTTTAATTATGAAGATGATTTTTTTAATACGAAAAATGATTTTAATTATGCAAGATGATTTTTAAATTGTGATTTTGAATTATGAAAGTTGATTTTTAAATTATGAAAGATGAATTTTAATTATGATTTTAAATTGTGAAGAATGATTTTATTTATGTAAGACAATTTTTTAAATATGCAAGATGATTTTTAATTGTGATTTTAAATTATGAAAGATGATTTTTAAATTATGATTTTAACTTATGAAAGATGGATTTTAAATTATGAAAAATGGTTCTTAAATTCTTGGAAGATGATTTTTAATTATGATTTTGAATTGTAAACGATGATTTTTAAATTATGAAAGTAGTTTTTAATTATGATCTAAGTTGATGATTTTTATTATATGCTTTACATTAACTTAAACCCTAGATTATTGCTAGATGGTTTTTAACATGCAAGATTATTTTGATTTTTAATCTTTGCGATCTACATAAAATGATTTGAGACATTATGATGTGCAAGATAAAATTTAATTTATATAATTTAAAATAATATGTATGAGGATCTTAAACTATGTTATTTAAGATGATATACTAGACTTTATATACGATGTTACACGACCATTTAATATAAAACGAGCTCCTCCACTCGTCGGGGACAGCCACATGATCGATCGAAACCAAATCAACGGCGACGTCTCCGGTGAGGTTTTGGAGTTTGGTTGTTTTCCGGAGATTAATAAGGAGCAAACATTGCCAGTGAGGCGTTCTGGAGATTCACCTGGAATCGATCGACGGCTTTGGTTCGGACGCAGGTGAATATGACGCTTTCCACAGGCCCTGAGTTAGTCCACGGTTGTGTCTATGCTTTGAAGTTGGTCGTTCGGTGGAGGCAATCGTGCGCGGACGGACAACCGAGAGATTTCTCCGAGCACGGACTGGCGAGCGGCGTGATTCTTCCGTACACGGTCGACCGGTCGGTGGTGTTTGGCGCCGGGATCGTCGATTGGGAAGACGGAGCGGACTGACGACGTTTCCGATGGTCGACGATTGTGGCGGAACACGATTGTTTCTGGATTAAACGAGAGGACTCCTCGTCTAGGTTTTCCGGGGGTCGTACAGGGAGATCCAGAGAACCCCCACGCTGAGAGTTTTGGAGGCTTTTTGAAAGACAAGGTGTCCTCGGAAAAGGAAGGAGGCTTCGTGGGACGTCGGCACCGGAGATTTCGCCGACTTTCCATACCGGCGATGGAGACGACGGGGTTCGCTCGATTGGGCTCGGCTGAGATTACGGGTGGGCAAATTGCTGTCGGTGGTGAGTACTGTAGACTGTAGTTTTATATTAGAAGAGATTTGGTGGTGGTAGAGAAGAGTAATAATTTTAAAAATTATACTTATTTTGTAGAGTAATATTAATTGTATTTTTTAAAATTTATTTTTTTGATGTAATATAATTATATTTAGTGAATTTTTTTTAGTACTTATAGGAATATTTTAAAATAATAAATAATTTTGTATAACAGAATGATTCTATAAAAATGATATTTTAAATAAATATGTAGAAATTAATTTTCAATAATTTATTTAAATAATATTTATATTAAATAAGTAATATTTTAAATTACATAATAAAATATATTACTTTAAAATATATTACAGAATTAATATTGTTATAATATTTTAAAATATTTTAAATATTATGTAATATTTTAAATTACATAATATTTTTTAAAATATATTGATTGTCCTTAAGTAGTTTTATAATAAAGAAATATTTCAGAGAGTTACACATCTAACTATCCGATGTTCAGATGCATTTCGGATAGTTACAGATAACTCACCAAAAATCCACTTAAGTCATGCATTATGGTTTCGACACGTGTACTTCAGGAAATAATAAAATATTCTTTAAAAATATAACTGTCCGGTACATTAAACATAACCCTCCAGTACATTAAACATAACTGTCCGGTACATTAAACATAACTCTTCAAAATAACAGAAAATTCGGATACTTAAGAATTTCACAGCCTGCAATTTACCGATAGTTCAGAAATGTACTAAATTAACATTAATTCCCTGAAATTAAGCAGATTCTTTCATTAAAGCATATAACATTGCAATTATAACAAAATGGCTTAATTCTCATATGATAAGCTAAATATTATGCAATTAACCATCATTTAACCGTTAATATTATGCACTTTTTCATTCTAAACAAGACTTGTAAACTTTAAAGGAATGGATTCTATTCATAGTCTGCTTATTCATCAAGGGCTTTTAGGTCTTATTTCTTCCCCCTCAGGGTTATCTATTTTTGAAGACCTAATTCCCCTTTTCTACTCAAACCTTGAGATATTTACTCATTTTTGTCTCCTGCACCTACAAAATCAAACAATAAGGATTGATGGAAAATTTTTGGAAAATCTTTTTGGAATACCCTCTACTGGTATAAATATTGCTCTTTCTCCATCAGAGCTTGGGTGGCAGGAATCAGAGATAAATAAATTGATTGGAAAATCTCCTGATAGACAATTCAAGTTGGTAAAGACTGTAGATCTCAATTGTAGGATCGTCTGTATCACAAGAGGGGGGGTGAATTGTGTCTTTAGTAATTAAACTAGGGGATAAAACAAGAGCACAAAACACTCGTAAATGAAATTCTATTCTTTTATTTCAAGACAGAATTTACAATATCTTTTCAGCTCAATTCCCTTCTTGACGGTTTTGATATAGTAATTTTTGATATACAATTCAAATAGGAAAACAATGCTCTTTTTCAAAACTAATTTTGAATTGTATAAAACCTGATCTTTATGCATACACCTCTTTTCTTTCTCTTTGTTCATCTTCTGTATCTCTTCTTCTCCAGTTGTCGAATTTCCAGACTTCTTGCGTTTGCAGCTCCTTTTCTAAAATTGCTTGGAATTTCGAACTTCTTCTGATGTTGGAGAACTTTTCAGAATATGAATATTCAAACCTAACTTTTCAGTTAGGGATCCAGATTGAATATTTAGACTTGGTTTTTTTTTTGAGATTGGGATCCTCTATTGTAATGTAGCTCGTACTCTCTATTAGTAGTCGAACTCTGTTGTCTTTCATGTTCAGCATGTTCATCCACTTGATCCACAATCCATAATCCATAATCCACGTACTAATTTTCTCTTTAATCCAAATTACTTTCTATTTAAATTTTCACTTTCTTCACTAACATTTTGAGTTTCCACAATCTCCACTCGTAGATTCACCGAAACTTTATCTTCCTAAAGTCTTGTAGAATAACTTCTAAGTCTTTGATTTAGTCGAACATTTATCCTTTAACTCTTCGAGTTTTTGCACCTGCAAAACACATGACTAAACAAGGAAACTTATCTGTTCGTTAGTCCTTTTATAAAACTAGAACAGTTATCTATCCATGCGTATAAAAACTCGAACAGTTATCTAACTATTCGATTTTTCATTACCGAACGCACATGGAAAACACGTGACAACTTAAAACATTAAAAACACACATGCGGATAACTTAACTATACGAGTTTTTAACATAAAGTATTCGACAAAAATGAAACGTTAACCATCCGAAAGTTTAACTATTGCAAATCTAGCTCTTCGGAAATCTTTAATTTATCCAACATAAAAATGAAACTTTCTGATAATCTGTTAACTATTATACTTAGAGAAATATACTTAGAGAATATTATGTAGACTTATTTAAATACGTTAATAAAGCATACATCATCAAAATTAAATACCTAACAATCTCCCCCTTTTTGATGATGTCAAAACCTAATAAGTCACATAATTTATATCTCCCCCTTTTTGGCATTATAAAAAAGTAAACAAACTATTTTCTCCCCCTTTAGGAAGTTAAGTTTTATAAATGCAAGGAAGGATATCTTACTAAGTATATATTAATCAAAACGATAGTGTCAACCATACATAGGATTTATGGATTAAGCAAAAACTGTTTAATATCATAAACTGTGAAAAATAATCACATAACATTAAAATCAGTAAACAGTTTACATAATGGTTTTGGTTACAAATTACAAAAAATAAATCATGTAATACATAATTTGTATAATCACAAGCCTCTTTGTCTTCGAAAAATATCAATCAGGGTATCTGAAATTTTCTTTGCAATATCTGTACTAACTCTGTTTATCTGATCAAGTAATGCCTGATCTAAATCATTTTGAGAAACTTGTGATGGTTGCTGTAAAAATTCAGTATGTATGTCTGTATCTATACCTCTATGTATTTCTCTGTGTATACCTTGTTGTATATCTGTATGTATATCTTGTTGTATATCTGTATGTTGCTGTGTTTCTGTAAATTTTGTGGATTCTTGTTGTGTTTGCCGAACCTGTTGTTGTTGTTGTCTGAGAATAGGTGTATCTACCGCTTGGTATTTTTGGAGTTCCTTTGTAGAGAAAGATCATGACTTTAATCTTTTCTGTGGCCAAGGTGTAACATCTGTTTGACTTGCCACAATTCTAAAAATTGTATCACCATAAAATAATTTACTCTGCAAATGTAAGATATGAGAAACAAAAATATCATACCAGTTCACCTATATATGGTTGATTAATGCATATGTAGCATAAAGACAACATTTGCCAACTTCTGCCCCATGACCAAACCTTTGAAACAATGTAGCATGCAATATTTTTGCAATAAAACGTGCTTGGCCATTTAAGTCATTTAGTAATGTCAATGGTTTGTTGGCAGTTGGATCTTTGGCTAAACTTGTAATGTCCCATCCCAATCGATAAACCTGTTTTCTTTCTAATAATTTAACTCCTTCATTTTTCAGACCAAGTACCTGATGAAGTAAATCTGGAGTTAAATATATGTCATTTTCTTATATATTAGAAACAGGAATACCTTCTTCCACTGTTAAGTTTGAGTAAAAACAATTGAGAAGTTCGGGTATAGCAAGATGGCCTAGCTGTTGTGGAAGTAGAGTCAACAAGCCTTGAAATTCAAATAGTTCACGTATGTGTGCCATCCCTTCAAACTTAACTAGTCTTGAATATAAAACTGTAAAAGTTTTATATGTCTGAAATTTGTCATAATAGGAATTATTTCTGAACCATAATAGTGTATTTGCATCTAAACTCTGTTCAGGATTAGGTATTTTCCTGTCATGATGTTCTGATCTGGGACTTGTTTCAATATTATCAGCAGCATCTATATTGTTAGATCTTTCAGAACTGGTGGAATTTCTATCAAAACTAGTATAAATGTCTGAAATATCTGTTATTGTCGTATCAATAATCTGCTAAATTTCTTCTATTTGTTCTTTTGGAAACATTTCAGTAGCAACAGTCTCTGTAACAATCTGTATATCAGCAACCTGTATATCTATATGTGATCTATACAACTGTCTCCGTATGAAAGAATGTTCTATATCTATCTGTGGAATAGAATCATCTTGTATTTCTGAAATTTGTAGATGTGAGACATTGGTAGTATCATATTCTATTTGTAACTATGTATGTTGTTGATTATATACATTTATCAACAAGTATACGATATATTGTAACAGATATAACCATACATATAAAGTGTAGTATAAGCAACTGTACCAAAATTCAAAAGTCTCTGTTCGAGATATAGTAAGAGGAAGAATATCTGTACATTCCTTTTCAGATGAAATATCTTCAAAATTCATATACTTAGTGTCTATGTCATCAATAATATCATCAAATTTGATATCATCTGTATATATATCATCAAAATTTCCTACATTCTCACTTTCTGTAGGAAAAGAATGTGTGCTTGCAACATTGTGTGAAAAACTATCCATTGTATTAAAAGATACATTATGCACTAATGTGACACAATACCTTAGAGTATATGCTTATAAGCCAATATTTGTCACATCTGCTGGGATTCCTGACAAAACTGTCTGTCCAGCTTCTGCAATGGAGCATAGTTTTCCATTTTTCACTGATTCTTCTTTTTGCTGTAATATTCCTTGTACACCTGCAGTTAGTCCAAAATATTCAATTGTCTTTTTCTTTGTCCGACTATATGTCTGCAGTGTTTCAGGTTGTTCAGGAGGTTCTAAAATTGTCTTAATTTCTCCTGTTAAAGGCACTTGTTGTCTTGTTGGTCCTTCACCATGATGCCTAGGTGGTAATAATGGAATATAGAGTTTTAAGCTCTCCACCTCTGCCATTTTGAGTTGATAAACTCTTTGTCCTTCACTTCGAAGGCCCATTTTGCTAATGGCAGTTTTCTATTCATCGATATACTATTTAATATCATCTAAAACAACTAAGGGAAAATAATGTTGGGAATACAAGGATTGTAATTCCCTGTTTACATTTTCGATCATTGGTCCCCACTTCTTTCCATAATAAGTGATAGACTGTACTGATGTCTCTGGTACATGTCCAAAACTTACAACCATAGGGTTAGGTTGTAAATTTCTTTTCCATAAATGCAATGCGGAAAGTTCAGTCTGTTTTAGTCTAAACTGTGTTTCAGCATAATTTCGAATAAATTTCCAACAGAAATTTTTCTCATCTTGAATAGCTTTTCTTATTTCATGTAGTATTTCATTTGAAAAAGTGTACCTTGAATAGATGTCGTTGATTTCATTATGCATTTTCTGAAGTTCTAGCTCTCTTTTCTGCACTTTGGTCATTCTACCACGTCCTGACATTGTTGATTAATCTTCGCTTTGCACTATAGAACTTAGTGGAAGGAAAGATTGTGAAGCTAGGGTTTTACCAAGGTAGAAACACGAAAGGTTGTTAGGAAAACATTCATAACTCTTCGAGTTTATAAATGGATAAACGGATTCAATCATTGAAATCATAAATAGAAGATCCGTTACCGATAAATAACTCAAGTGCTTGCAATAACTGTATAAGTTTTACAACCAACAATTGTAGAATACTTTTAGCGTAACTGTGCATATAAAGAAAATAACTTCAGGCTAAGTGAAAAAGTGAGAAAACTCGAAGACTTATGATAACTGCTCGAGTTTCTCGAAGGAATAGGTGTGAAAAGTCGAAGATTTAAACATAACTGTTCGAGTTTCGACTGAGACATTATAAAGCAGTGAAATTCAACACGTGCACAATTTGAACTTAAGGTGTTCAGAAAGTTTCGGAGACTTATAAACCTAACTATCTGATGCTCAGGTGCATTTCGGAGAGTTACAGATAACCTTTTGAAAGATAACTTAAGTCAATCGTCCAGATCACGATAAGTGTACTTAAGCAGTTTTATAATAAAGAGATGTTTCGGACAGTTACAAATCTAACTTTCCGATGCCCAGACGCATTTTAGAGAGTTACAGATAACTTACCGAAAATCCACTTAAGTCATGCATTATGGTTTCGACATGTGTACTTCAGGAAATAATAAAATAGTCTATTGAACGTTTTAAAACACAACTATCCGATACTTGTAATATAACTTGCCGAAATAATAGAAAATTCAGATACTTAAGAATTAAAATACCTACAAGTCACCGACAATTTAGAAATGTACTTAATTAAGGTGTATTTCCTGAAATTATGCAGATTCTTTCATGAAAACATATAATAGTTCAAAAGTTATGAATTATTATATGAGAAATTGCTCCCCCTACATAAATGTAGTGTAAAGAATCTATGGCGTACTTAATCTGGGTTGCCAAGCCCTAAGTAGAGTTGGCTTAAAAAGGTCAAATAGCTTACTTAAAGAGGATGCTAAGCCTTAAATAGATTTGAGTCTCTCCTTTTTTCTTTTCTTTTTTAATTTGAATGAAATACAGAAATAAGTAGTAGAGTTAACAATTTAGACTTACTGGCTTTTATCTTATTTAGTTTACAAAAGATAATTCATAGAGATATACCTACAGAAACTTAAAAGATTTCAATAATGAGTACACAACTTAAGACAAATAAATATCGTACATTATGTGTAAAGAGTAGATAATAACAAAAATAACAAGGATTATATGCACAGATTATGTCAGGATTGTTATAACACCTTGAAAGATAAATTAAGCTTGAGTACATTGCCCCCTTTTTTTCTTTTTTTTTTATATTCATATATATATATTTTATGTATTACCTCCCACAATATCATCTTTTTACGTGATCATAATCCCTTGCTTAGGGGAAAGATAACCAGTTACTCAATGACAAGTAAGAACAGGTAATTTTTTTTTTTTTAAATATAATCTGAATTACTTGCAAAATGAGTTTTCAGTTAGCACATCCAAAACCAGTTGGTTTAAGTGACTAGGGTTTAAGATCCCCCAACGGACTTAATTACTCAAGTAATTATAGAAAAAAAATAAACAAAAATAAAACAAGACAGTAAATTAAATTAGAGGCAACCACAAGACTTAATTTTTCTAACAGAATGTTAATAACTTTCCTTTAATAAAAAGTACATACTTTCTATGTATTTTCCTGTTAAAATCTCTATAATAGCATATACATAAGTAACAAAAATATAGTTGGCACTCACATTAAATCAATTTAACTTTTCCTTAAGTAATCTTTTCTGAATTTTTCTTAAATAAATTGACTTCAATAAAAATCAGAATTTCATAAATTCTTAACTACTAGAAAATTGTAATTCGAAAATAGATATGTTGTTTTGTTTTGTTTTTGTTTTTTTAATAATAAAGACATTAAATTCTAAAACTACCTTATAACAAACCAAAATACAATGAACAGGACCATTTAAATATCAGATAACCTACAGATACCAAGTTGTAATCGTAATTTTGAGAATGTATTTTCATCTAAGGGTTTTGTAAATAGATCTGCTAATTGTTCTGTGGTAGGAACAAAATTTAATACTATTTTTCCTTTTATAACATTATCCCTTAGAAAATGATGTTGAACTTCTATATGTTTTGCTCGTGAATGTAAGACAGGATTTTTAGATAAACTAATTGTAGAATTACTATCACAGAAAATCTTAATTGGTTCATAGTCTAAATTAAAATCTTTTAAGGTTTGTCTGATCCACAGGATTTGAGCACAGCAAAGTGCAGCAACTATATATTCAGCTTCAGTTGTAGATAATGCTACACAATTTTGCTTTTTGCTAAACCATGACACTAAGGAATTACTTAACAATTGACAAGTGCCACTGGTGCTTTTTCTTTCAGATTTACATCCTGCAAATTAGCATCACTATAACCTTCTAAGTTTAAAGAATTGTGTTTAAAGTAAAACAGTCTGAAATTGATGGTTCCTAATAGATATTTAAAAATTCATTTAACAGCAAGTAGGTGTGATTCCTTAGGATTTGATTGATATCTAGCACAAGTACACACACTAAACATAATATCTGGTCGGTTGGCTGTTAAATAGAGTAATGAACCAATCATACTTCTATATTGTTTTACATCTATAGTTTTTCCAGAGTCATCTTTATCCAACTTGGTGATAGTACTCGTTGGTGTATTCTTTGTTTTAGTGTTGTCTAAACCAAACCTCTTTAATAAATCTTGAGTATATTTTTCTTGTGAAATAAAAGTACCCTGATCTAATTGCTTAACTTGTAAGCCTAGGAAAAATGATAGTTCACCCATTGTTTGGTTTTCCCAACACTACACTAGAAAAACTTGGATTTGTTACTTCTGTTTTTACTTAGTTAATTTATCTTTATGCCTATTCTTTCTTTTAGAAGTAAACAAACAACCTTTAATACAATTTAGATATTAATTCCAATTTGTACTTTAACTGCAAGTGCACAGTGTCTATTGTATTAGTGTGCAAGTATAGGTCGATCCCACAGGGAATTGTTGACGAATTTAAGAACTATTTGATTGTTAACAATTCAAATTTATATTCAATAAGCACTCCGTTGAATTACAGTTAACTCAACGGACAAAGTTCGTTGAGTTATGGCTAACTCAACGGACTATCCTCGTGGACTTAAGTTAACTCCACGAGCGTGTCTCTTCTTTATAATATTGCTATTTACAGAGGAATTCGGCCAACCATTGGGCGATTCCACAGATTGTAAATAACATCAATTAAGCCTTTTAATGCTAGTTAACATTGGATTTATCATTAAGCAATACTAACATCTAGATGATTCAAATAGTAACCATTAAAATCTTTAAGTCTTTTGTACGAACCAATTTCAGTAAACTGTAAAATTAAAACTAACATAAAACAATCACAAAACTGATACATATAACATTAATCACGATACAACACTCAAATACAACATACAAACAAAGATAAATTATTTTTGGTATTTTTGTTTTGATGTGAACATGGAAATGGGCGAAAGGTGAAATGTAAAGTAATCTCACTTGACAGTAAATACTTTTGACACTACTTGCAACACGATTACACCATTGAAAATTAAACCACTTACAATTTTGTCTCCTCTCCCTATAGAATCGCGAGTCCAGAATTGCAAGATGATCTCCTCTTTAGCATACAGGCATCAACCCAAAGCCAAGGCTAAAAGCTTTACAATCTCCTGAAATATGAGTCGGCGCTTGGTGAAAATGGCTTCCCTTCCCACGACGAGATCACTCCTCACAGTGGTTGTTAGGCACTGTGTTTGGCTCGGAATCGACCCGACATCAAGCAAGTATCCTCACAAACCTCCGATAGTTGGTGATTATGGTGGTGATGATGGTGGTTGGTGTGGTACTTCAAAGAATTTCGACGCTCATCCTCCTCTGCACACACTGTCCGTCCATCGATCACACATCGATCACACTCTCTTCTTTTTTTCTTCTTTTCTTTTATATTTCTTTAGTAGTAACTACTTCTGCTTGAATGATCGGTTGGATTTCCTTCATTCATATCAACAGCGATGCTTCCTTCTCCTACGCGATACGTGCAAACGTGGTTTTTCCTTCCAACTGTCCTGTTTCTGCAACTGCTATAGAGGCATATTAGAAAATATATAGTCCGTGGAGTTACAAATAACTCAAAGGACTTTCTTCGTTGATTTAACTATAAAACACGTGCATAAATTTAACTATTCGAAGCTCAGGTACATTTCGGATACTTATAAACTTAACTATCCGATGCTCAGATGCATTTCAGATAGTTACAATTAACTCACCGATATATAACTTAAGCAAATCTACTAGATCTCGACACGTGTCAATAGCAGTTTAATCATAAAATAACATTTCGGAGAGTTACAGGTCTAACTATCCGATGCTCAGATGTATTTCGGATAGTTACAGCTAACTCACCGAAAATCCACTTAAGTCACTTACCCAAAACATGACACATGTCCTCAGCTATTTTATAAATAAAAAGAGATTTCGGAGAGTTATAGGGATAACTATCTGATGCTCAGCTGCAATTTCGGATAGTTATAGATAACTCACTGAAAGTTCACTTAAGTCATTCATTCTGGTTTCGACACGCGTACTTTAGGAAATAATAAAATATTCTCTCAAAACATAACTGTTTGGCAATTTAAACATAACTATCTAATACATATTCGGTCTGTTAAACATAACTGTCTGAATTTGTTCGGTATGTTAAACATAACTATCTGAAATATCAGAAAATTCGGATACTTAAGAATTTCACAGCCTGCAACTTAATGATAGTTCATAAATGTACTAAATTAACATTAATTCCCCAAAATTAAGCAGATTCTTCAATTAAAGCATATAACAGTGCAATTATAACATAATGGCTTAATTCTCATATTATAAGCTAAATATTATGCAATTAACCATCATTTAACCGTTAATAATATGCACTTTTTCATTCTAAGCACCCATCATACTCATTTCAAATTGATTAGTCATGTCTTTCGAAAAGGACTCAACTAATTTATCATTTGTTGCTCCAAATATGATGTCATCTACATAGATTTGAACTACTAATATATCTTTTTCGATCTTCTTGATAAAAAGAGTGTGATCTGCCTTTCCCATAGAATACCCTTTTTCCATAAGAAATTTAGATAATCTTTCATACCAAGACCTAGGAGCTTGTTTAAGGCCATATAGTGCCTTCTTAAGCTTGTAAACATACTTAGGATGTTTTGAATCTTCAAAACCTGGAGGTTGTTTTACATACACTTCTTCTTTTATATATCCATTTAAAAAAGCAATCTTAACATCCATTTGATATAATTTGAAATCCATATAACAAGCACATGCTAACAAAATTCATATTGATTCTAGTCTAGCAACAAGAGCAAATGTTTCATCATAATCAATTCCTTCCTCTTGCTTGTAACCTTGAGCAACTAATCTAGCTTTATTTTTAACTATATGTCCATCTTGATCTACTTTGTTTCTAAATACCCACCTTGTTCCTATTATGGATTGATTTTCAGGTGGTGGAACTAGATCCCATACCTCATTTCTTATAAATTGATTTAGCTCATCTTGCATAGCTAAATACCAAAATTCATCTTCTAAGGCATCTTCAATTATCTTAGGTTCTAGTAAAGAAACAAATGAATAAGCATCACAAATGTTGACTACTGATGACCTAGTCCTGACTCCTTGATTAGGATCGCCTATTATCTGATCAATAGGATGAGATGAAGCATAACGCCAATTTCTATGTTGTTCCATATTTTCTATAGGTATGACATTATTTTCTTCTAAATTTTCATCATTCAAACTTAGATTTCTTATTCTGTCAGCTAATCTATCAATTTCTCTGTCAACATCATTTGGTACTATTTCTGGGAGAATTTCTGAATCAAAGTTTTCAGCATGTCTTAAATCCAAATGAGAATTTTCATGAAATTTCACATGTAGGGTTTCCTCAATGGTTTTTGTTGATTTATTATAAACTCTATATGCTATACTTCTAATGGAATAACCAACAAAAATCCCTTCATCTGATTTGGCTTTAAATTTGTCTCTTCATTCCTTAGTGTTTAAAATAAAACACTTATAGCCAAAGGGTTTTAAATAACTTATTTTGGGAACCCTGTTATACCATATCTCATAAGGAGTTTTATCTAAAATTGGTCTTAGATGTACTCTATTTATAACATAGCATGCTGTATGAACTGCTTCTGCCCAGAGAAAAAGGGGTAACTTATTCTCATTTAACATGGTTCTGGACATTTCTTGAAGTGATCTGTTCTTACGTTCTACTATCCCATTTTGTGAAGGAGCTCTTGGAAATGAGTACCTATGATCTATGCCTAATTCTTCACAAAAGGTGTCCATTTGATCATTATCAAATTCTGTACCATGATCACTCCTAAGTTTTTGAATTTTAACATTTTGCTCATTCTGAACTTTATTACAGAATATCTTAAATATTTCAAAAACTTCAGTTTTATTAGCTAGAAAATAGACCCAAGTAAATCTAGAATAGTCATCAACTAGTACAAAAGCATAATGTTTACCTCCTAGACTGGTTGTTCTAGTAGGTCCAAATAAATCCATATGCAATAGTTCTAATACTCTTTTGCTTGTTATTTCATTTAAGCTTTTAAAGGATGTTTTATGTAATTTACCTAGTTGACACGCATCACACAAACTCTTTTGAGTACTTAATACTAGGTAAACCTCTAACTAGATTCTTTTTAGACAGCTTTTGTAATAATTTTAAGTTTTAGTGTCCTAGCCTTCTATGCTATAAAATGACTTCATACGATTTTGCAAGCATTGTCTTTAATAATATTAGAAGGCAAATTTAGAATGCAAACAGATCCTTTCTTGTATGCAGTGAATAAATTTTCATTTGTAGTCATGTCCATAATTTTACAAGAATCTTTTTCAAAAATTACTCTGTAAATCTTCATTAAAACAGGAACACTCAATAAATTAAAACCTAAGTTTTCAACTAATAAGGCATCATTTATAAAACATTTCTTAGTTACCTGAACCTTGCCAGACCCAAGGATATTTGTTTTGCTTTTATTTCCAAAGGTAACTTGTCCGTTTTTGGTCTTTGTTATTTCTGTAAGTAATCGTATATCTCCAGTCATGTGGCTGGATGCTCCACTGTCCATTATCCATTTTGATTTGTGTACCTACAAAACAGTCAAAAAGAGATTTTATCTCTTGGAACCCATTTTTGAGTGGGTCCAAGAATTTTAGAGAGAGTCATATCAAAATAATCCATATTTTTAAACTTCAACTTATCTATTTTCTGATAATTATTTTTGCGTTTCTTTCTCTTAGTGTTATAATTATCAGAACATTTATCTCCATGTAAACCAAAGTTGAAATTTTCATTTTTGACATTATTTGATTTCCAATATTCGATATTCTTTAAATATGAAGAAAATTGATCAAGAATATTAAAATTCTCAAATGTCTTAGCTTGATTCTTCTGAAAATTTCTTTTGAAATTCTTGCATCGTGTGCTATCATTTATATGCTACATTTCATCAATTTGCACATATTTTTCTCCCTTTTTGATGACACACGAAATAGTTTTTCTCTTACTATTCTTAGTACTGGAAATAAAGGCATTATTTTTAGCAGTACCATCATGCAATATATAATTTTCAGAAGATGCATCGTGTAAACCAATATCATGTTTTTCTACATTTGATATTTTACTACTAAGTTCATTTGTTAAAGTTTGACTATTATTCCATTTACTTAATATAGCCTTTTGATCGCAGACTTTAATCTTTAACACATCAATTTCTGAATTTAAATCAGTAATAGTCAGTTCCAGTTTTTCAATTTCACAGATCATTTTTTTCTTATCAGCAATTAAATTTTCACAATCAATATGTAATTTTCTTTCTATAGCAATGAACTTTAAAATTTCCTGTGCATGCCTTTGATTTTCTTCTTTAAATTTATTCAACGTAGAGTTCAGAAAATCAATCTTATTTTCAGATTCTTCTAGCATTTTCCTAGTGTCCTTTCTTTCTATTTTGACTTTCTTATATTTTCTAGCCAGTATATTGTATTCAACAAGTAATCCATCAAAACTATCGAAATTAGCATTTTGATCAGAGGATACCTCACTGGATTTTGCCATAAAGCATACATTTGCCAGATTTTCTTTTGAATCTGATGTTGATGAGGATTCATTGTCTTATGTTGAATCCTTTGTTTCTTCACTTTGTGAAGCTAAAGAGTCATCCCATGTCACTTTAGGGGGAGTTTGTGCCTACTCGGATTTTTAAGAAAGGAAAGAAATGAAAGTAAAGAAAGTATGTAAGTAGTTTGCGCAGATTTGGAAACTTGGGAAAGTTTGTTAACTTTCCCAAATATAAAAGGAAAAATTTTCCCTGATTTCGGAGACTCTCCCCTCTGAAATCAAGGAATCCCCGACTGCCCGAATGCCTTGATTTCGTCTGCTCGAAGCTCGCCAGGTGCGTGATTCCCGTCGACCGTTCGAAGCTCGCCGACCGCTCGAACCTCGCCGACTACTTGAAAGCTCGCAGACTGCTTGAAGCTCGCTGACTGCTTTCAAGCTCGCGGACCGCTTGAAGCTCGCCGAGTGCTCGAAAGCCCCTGGACCACTCGAAGCTCGCCGACTGCTCGAAAGCTCGTCGACCGCTCAAAGCTCGCCGACTGCTCAAAGCTCACCGATCGCTTGAAGCTCGCCGACTGCTCGAAGCTCACGAACCACTCGAAGCTCGCCGACTGCTCGAAAGCTCGCGAACCGCTTGAAGCTCGTGGACCGCTCGAAAGCTCGCTGACTGCTCAAAGCTCACCGACCGCTTGAAGCTCGCCGATTGCTCGAAGCTCGCGGACCACTTGAAGCTCGCGGACCGCTTGAAGCTCGTCGACTGCTTGAAAGCTCGTCGACCGCTCGAAGCTCTTGGATAGCTCGAAGCTCATCGACTGCTCGAAAGCTCGCCGACCGCTTGAAGCTCGCCGACCATTCGAAAGCTCGCCGACCGCTCCAAGCTCGTCGACCGCTCCAAGCTCGCCGACCACTCCAAGCTCGTTGATTGCTCGAAGCTCACCGACCGCTCGAAGGTAATAATTTCATGAAACTTTTGCATAGTTTATTTCTTGTAGTCAGAAGAATACTAACAAATATTATTACCTATGCATGTCGGCGAGCCACTATTCCTGCTTTATTGCGTTCAAAATTTCATTTTTGTCGTTACAAGAACAAATAGGCAGGGACATACGATGGAAACTAATAGGGATAGACGTAGAGCTTTCCAAGCAAACACTCTTATCTTATCTACCAAAGTTTAAATTGAGTAACTTTTTATTTCATCCATTCATCACCTCTAATAATTTCTGTTGTTTGCGGTGGAACTTATTTTGTATCAGTCGTCTGAACTTATTTACAAGGTAACATTTGTAAAATATGTATTTTGTTAATAAGAGTTAGAAGTTCATATCATGTTTACATGGTTAGTGGAGATTAATGAGAAGAGGAAAATTGAAAAAACAAGAAGCAAGATCTTTTGCAAGAACTAAGGTTGTTGAAGATTTAGGATTTTGTTAATATGACTCAATATTTTCTATTGTGATTGTTTGGGTTTTTTCCAACACTACACTAGAAAAACTTGGATTTGTTACTTCTATTTTTACTTAGTTAATTTATCTTTATGCCTATTCTTTCTTTTAGAAGTAAACAAACAACCTTTAATACAATTTAGATATTAATTCCAATTTGTACTTTAACTACAAGTGCACAGTGTCTATTGTATCAGTGTGCAAGTACAGGTCGATCCCATAGGGAATTGTTGACGAATTTGAGAACTGTTTGATTGTGAACAATTCAAATTTATATTCAATAAGCACTCTGTTGAGTTACAGTTAACTCAACGGACTAAGTTCGTTGAGTTATGGCTAACTCAACAAACTATCCTCGTGGACTTAAGTTAACTCCACTACTATTTACAAAGGAATTCGGCCAACCATTGGGCGATTCCACAGATTGTAAATAACATCAATTAAGCTTTTTAATGCTAGTTAACATTGGATTTATCATTAAGCAATACTAACATTCAGATGATTCAAACAGTAACCATTAAAATCTTTAAGTTTTTTGTATGAACCAATTTCAGTAAATTGTAAAATTAAAACTAACATAAAACAATCACAAAACTGATATAGATAACATTAATCACGATACAACACAAACAATACAACACTCAAATACAACATACAAACAAAGATAAATTGTTTTTGGTATTTTTGTTTTGATGTGAACATGGAAATGGGCGAAAGGTGAAATGTAAAGTAATCTCACTTGACAGTAAATACTTCCGACACTACTTGCAACACGATTACACCACTGAAAATTAAACCACTTATAATTCTGTCTCCTCTCCCTATAGAATCGTGAGTCCAGAATTGCAAGATGATCTCCTCTTCAGCATACAGGCATCAACCCGAAGCCAAGGCTAAAAGCTTTACGATCTCTTGAAATATGAGTCGGCGCTTGGTGAAAATGTCTTCCCTTCCTGCGACGCGATCACTCCTCACAGTGGTTGTCAGGCACTGTGTTTGGCTCGGAATCGACCCGACATTAGGCAAGTATCCTCACAGACCTCCGATGATTGGTGATTATGGTGGTGATAACGATGGTTGGTGTGATACTTTGGAGAATTGCCGATACTGTCTGTAGAATGCTTGGTGCTCCTCCTCTGTATACACTGGTCGTCCATCGATCACACCTTTTTTTCTTCTTTTCTTTTATATTTCTTCAATAGTAACTGCTTCTGCTTGAATGATCGGTTGGATTTCCTTCCTTCAGATCAATGGCGATGATTTCTTTCTCCCTGCGTGATTAAATTCCTGCGTGATACGTGCAAACGTGGTTTTTCCTTCCAACTGTTTGTTCTTGCAACCGCTACAGTGGCATTTTGGAAAATAACTATAAAATACATGCAATAAAGAAATAAGCCGCTAACCTAACGCGTTACCTTAGTGTATATTCATGTAACTCAACGCGTACAGTTATGCTAACTTAACCAGTTAAGCATGTGCATCTCACGTGATATTCTAAAGCATTTAAATTCAACACGTGCATAAAATACATGCAATAAAGAAATAAGCCGCTAACATAACATGTTATCTTAGTGTGTATTCATGTAACTCAACACGTACAGTTATGCTAACTTAACAAGTTATAACTTAAGTAAATCTACCAGATCTCGACACGTGTCAGCAGCAGTTTAATTGTAAAAAGAGATTTCGGAGAGTTACAAGGATAACTATCCGATGCTCAGATGCATTTTCGGATACTTAAGAATTTCACAGCCTGCAACTTACCGACAGTTCATAAATGTACTAAATTAACATTAATTCCCCAAAATTAAGTAGATTCTTCAATTAAAGCATATAACAGTGCAATTATAACATAATGGCTTAATTCTCATATGATAAGCTAAATATTATGCAATTAACCATCATTTAATTGTTAATAATATGCACTTTTTCATTCTAAACAGTGATCAATATGACTCAATTTGCATTAATGAGGTCCTACATTATTTGGATTTTGCTTTAGACAAGGAGGGACTACGTTGGCCTTGCATTAGCAACAAAGCATGCTTGGACTTAAGCAATCTTAGTGTAGGCTATGTGTTAATTCTTGAATATCTTTTCCTGCTGTTCTTACTTCATTTGCTTCCCTTTTCATGATATCCAACTTATTTCTTTAGTTATATTTTGATTACAAATCCAACAAAAAAAAGTATGAAATTTTATGTATGCCATTTCATATGTGTTATGAATGACTAGTAACTTATTTAAGTTATTCATTCTTATCCATTTTTAATGCATATTGTCATTGAATGAATAATAACTTATTTAATTTTTATGTTAATGATTGATGTTGTCATTGTCATCCATATTTCAATGATGTGTTTTTCATTTATATATATGTTTTGCAAATTAGATATGGCTACTACAGATAATATACCAAGTAGGCAAAGATCTTATACTAGTTGGAATGCAAAAGCAGATGCGACATTTTTGGGTATATTAGAAGATGTTTTAAATGAAGGGAATGGAAAAACACATGATGGAAAAGTTAAAGTTGAAACATGGAACAAGGTAATAGAGAAGTACAATAATGACACAAATGCAAGTATCACAAAGAAAAATGTTGACAGTCGAATTAAAACATGGCGACAAATGTATTGTAACTACACAAAAATTATGTCTCAAAGTGGTTGGGGATGGAATTACATACAAGGTCATACTGATATTTTAGATGAAGTTTGGAATGAATTTATTAAGGTAATATTTTTGAATGTGTTAATATAATTTGTATGTTCTGTATATACTAACATATTTTTAATCTTGCAGAAACACCCAGATTGTGCCCCCCTCAAAGGTAAATCATGTCCTATTTATGATCAACTGCAATTGTTATTTGAAAGTAATATGGCTACAGGGAATGTCAGTAGAGACCTTGAAACAATTACTTAGAATGAAGGAGACATACCTATGAATGAACCAAATGAAATGACACCTCCACCAAATCATTTTCAATACTTCACACCACCAAGTGATAGTCCAATGGATACAGATGGTACCCAACTTCAATCTCCAATGTCTTCATCAAGAAGGTTCAATGAGGTGAAAAAGGGAAAACGTCCAAGACCACATGCAGAGTCAGCACAACTAATGGCATCTTCATTTAAAGAAGCTACATCTGCTATTATGTCATTATGTGAAAAAGAAGAGGATAAAGTTAAAGCTCGACAAGAATATTATGATAATGTAACAAACATACAGAAAGAACAACTTCATATCCAAAAACAACAAGTTAAAGTGCAAGAGCAAATGCTACATTTCAAAGTGAAACAAGGAAGTCTTACAGCACAAGCTATAGAAGCATTATTGCAAATTGAAAGTCTTACCAACAGTGAGAAATTCAAAGCAATGACTTTATTGGAAAGAAAAGAACTAGCAGAGCAATTTCTTAGCATCCCAACAGATATGAGGGTAGAATGGATTAAGTATCACAACTTATGAATGTACTTTTCTATTGTTGAGTAATGTTGATGGATGTGATGAACTTTATTATTGTGGTGAATAATGTGTAATGTTGAATTTTAGATAATGATGATGACTATTGATTTTCATATGTGAATGCTTTATTGCTTGATATTTTATATAAATATTGTTATGTAAAATAAATGTTTTTATTATTGTTGAAGATTCTTATATATTTTTAGGAAAATGTGTACTAATCTCATTACTTCTTGTAGGTAATAATTATCATGAATGGTATGGATGGTTGGGAATTGTTAAAGAATATGCTTGAGGAAGAAGAGTGTTGAGTATTTTTGTTTTGATGATGTGTGCTGAATGAAAATTATCATATTTTCTCAATTACTATTGCTTGTGAAAAGAAATTAAAATCATCAATTAATACAGAAAAAGCTTACTGATATAAATACTTGTCTGTATTGGATCTAAAGTTAATAACTAGTCGTTTCGTTGCATTAATTTCTCATTTAGCTAAACGTTAAGTTAACGTGTGTTTTTATTGAAAAGCATGATATGTTTTAATGTTATATCTTCTGTATCATGAACAGTGCACGTTTAGACAACTCGTTAAGTTAGAGTTTTGTTTGTATAGAGGTCACGTGAGAACTCGTTAAGTTAGAGGCTTAAAGGTTAAAATAGGTCACGTGATAACTCGTTAAGTTAGTGAGTAAAAGAAGAGACGAACTCGTTAAGTTAGTGTTATACACGTGGTGAAATTATAAGTTACGAATGTTGTATTGTATCACGTGAGGTGCACATGTTTAACTCGTTAAGTTAACATAACTAAACGTGTTGAGTTGCTATATTGAACACTAAGGCAACGCGTTAGGTTAGCGTTATAAACTTAAGTTGTTATTTTTGCACGTGGTAAAATTCTTATTATAAAAACATTTGTTTATTACTGGTTCGTTGAGTTATCATAACATAACGGAAATGGTTCATTGAGTTATCATAACACAACGGAGATGGTTCGTTGAGATAGCATAACACCACAGACTTAGTTCGTTGAGTTAGCTACAGTACTTGTCACGTGAAATGGCACATGAGGAACTCGTTAAGTTAGAAACGTTAAGTTATATATATACTTGTGTTACTCATTTAGTTAACATTAAAGTAATGACTTCTTATTACACTGATGAAAAACTTTTAGACGAGAAAGTTTATTTTGCAGGAAATTTTTCAAAGATCCAAGACTGATGATTAAAGAAAATTCGAAATATAAACGTGGGTTAGAACGTGTGTGTTTCGATGAAGGAAAAAGAAAAGACGTGGAGAAGTGGAAAACTGGTGGTGGTTAAACGTGAAGGATATGCATGAAATGAAGATACAGTATAAAAGGCATAGAATTCTCGTTGATCAATTTATCCTTGCACACAAAATGAAAAATCTTTTCAAGGATCAAGCCATCCCTACACACCAAAAGAAAAAATCTTTTTAAGGGATCAAAAACACCTCTTCGGGAAAAATCTCTCAAGTGGAAGAAAGTTCAGTGAAGCATAAAAAGGTAAGATTTTCGTCATTGAAGATTTGAAGTATCAGAAGAAAGCAAATTCAGTGAAGCATGAAAAGACAAGATATTCATCACTAAAGAATTGTTGAAGAAGAAAAAGAAGAAGAAGAAAGATCTCAAACAGGGAGAAAAGTTTTAAATTCCGCAAATTAGTTTTCTTTGTTTGTAGTTATGAAATTGTTTAGATGATACATGGTATCAAGTTATAATTGCATCTACAATTTCTGAGGAGAATTGAATTGTATATTGTAATTGAAACCTTGAATAAAAATGATTTTATGAAAACAATGTCTCAACTTGTTTTTGAGTTTTAAAGTTTCAATTATATTTCAGAAAATATTAAAGATACACAATTCACCCCCCTCTTGTGTAGCCATACGATCCTACAAAGAGGAAGAAGCGGAAAGACGACGAATGTTACTTCTTTCACTTTGGAACTTCCTTGCAGGTGTTGCATGTATGTGAAGTACATTGACTAATATTACACATCGCATTTATAGTAGAGAAGGGCATGACTACATTAGAAGGTTATTAGATCCATCATTACCACATCAAGCATATAATTGTCGAAAAATATATAGAATGAGTCAACATGTATTTCTTGACTTCTGTAATTTGTTACGAAGAGAAGGTGTCATGGGAAATACAAGCAATGTTAGTGTCGAAGAGAAGTTTGCAATCTTTCTTGTCACTGTTGGTCAAAACCAACGATATGGAGTAACAAGGGAGCGCTTCTCTCGGTCTGCATGGACTGTTAGTACGTACTTCAATGAAGTACTTAATGCAATTTTGAACTTGCATAAACAACTTCTTGCAATGCCTCCAACATCAACTCCAAGTAGAATACTGAATGATTCAAATGTGTATCCCTATTTTGAGGTAAATATATATTTTCATATGAAATTGATTTGTATATTATTTTTTTCTCATTTTCTTATTCATATGTTAACAGAATTGCATTAGTGCTATTGATGGAACACATATTAAGGCAACTATTTATGGACGACAAACAACAAGATTTAGAAATAGAAAAGGAGAGTGAAGTCAAAATGTTATGGCCGCATGTAATTTTGATATGGAATTTACATATATTCTTAGTGGTTGGGAAGGATCAACTTTTGACGCAAGAATCCTTCAAGATTCCGTCACAAGACATCATCCATTCAAGGTTCCACCAGGTATAAAATGACATTATTGAATATTTTTTTTTTTTACACTAATTTTTAATTATTTACAGGAAAGTTTTACTTGGTTGATGCTGGTTATCCTAATCGACCTGAATTTATTTGTCCATATCGAGGAGTGAGATATCATCTATCTGAATATGAAAATAATAGAGTTCCAGAAAATGCAGTCGAAAACTTCAATTACAGACATTCACAATTAAGATCAGTGATTGAGCGATCATTTGGAGTTGTTAAACATCGTTTTGCAATCTTACGAGGACATATGCCGTATCCTTATAATACACAAACGAAGATTGTGATGGCTTGCTTCCTATTACATAATTTTATATGTAAAGCTGACAGAGCAAATTTATTAGAAGATCTAGAAGATGAGTTAGTTGAATTTGATCTAGAAAATGAAGAAATTGGAATTACTAAAGATGAGCTTTCACAGATAGATAGTACATTAGAAATGACACAAGAACGAAGAAAACAAATAGCAGATGAAATGCGTGACAACATGAAGACTACCATGTGGGATGGACGTGACTTTTAAATTATTTCATATGTAACTTTGTCAAATTGTTATGTTACAATATTTGAATATTTGTATGTTGACAATTTATATTTATGTTGTGAATTTTATTTATATATTGGATGTTAGTTAACAATTTTGAAAAGTAATTGTTTGTGATATGTTATGTTCAAATAGGTAATACACAATACAACTTTTGTTCAATTTGTTCAAATTGATATTATTAATAAATATAAATAAGAAGACTTAATATTTTTTCTTAAAATATAAGTTTTCTTTTTCTTTTATTTTTTTTCCGATCAAATCGTTAGACCACCTTCGGTGCGATCGGCAAAATTTTCTTCATTTTTATTTTTCTTCGGTTCAACACTCCAGCTGCGTTTGGTAGCACCAATTTCAGCTCCTAAGGAGCTGGAGCTACTTAACTTTGGAAGACGTGTTGGCTCTAGCTCCAGCTCTTGAAGAGCTCCCAATAGTCGTTTGGTTGGGACTACTAATGCCACAGCTCTTATTTTTATTTTTTTTTAACTAATGTTATATCTTTTGACGATTATACCCTTACTATTTGTACTTAAATAAATATGATGTATCAAAACATCAAAATATTATGTAAATAACTTTTTTGAGGTAGCTCGACCCAGCCTGAAATTTAACTTCGGTCTAAAAGTGTCAATTGGTGTTTAGAATGAAAAAGTGCATAATATTAACGGTTAAATGATGGTTAATTGCATAATATTTAGCTTATCGTATGAGAATTCAGCCATTATGTTATAATTGCACTGTTATATGCTTTAATTGAAGAATCTGCTTAATTTCGGTGAATTAATGTTAATTTAGTACATTTCTGAACTGTTGGTAAATTGCAGGCTGTGAAATTCTTAAGTATCCGAATTTTTTGTTATTTCGAACAATTATGTTTAACATACCGAACAGTTATGATTAATGTACCGATCAGTTATGTTTAAATTGCCAAACAGTTATGTTTTGAAAGAATATTTTATTATTTCTTGAAGAACACGTGTCGAAACCATAATGCATGACTTAAGTGAACTTTCAGTGAGTTATTCATACTATCTGAAATTGCAGCTGGGCATTAGATAGTTATGTGTAACTCTCTAAAATCTCCTTTTACTTATAAAATAGCTGTGGACATGTGTCATGTTCTGGAAAAGTGACTTAAGTGGATTTTCGGTGAGCTATCTCTAACTATCCGAAATGCATCTGAGCATCGGATAGTTATACCTGTAACTCTTCGAAATGTTTCTTTTATTATAAAACTGCTGATGACACGTGTCGAGATCTAGAAGATTGACTTAAGTTATATATCGGTGAGTTATTTGTAACTATCCGAAATGCACCTGAGCATCGGATAGTTAAATTTATACACATGTTTTATAGTTAAATCAACGAAGCAAGTCCGTTGAGTTATTTGTAACTCCATGGACTGTATATTTTCTAATATGCCATTGTAGCGATTGCAAGAACATATAGTTGGAAGAAAAAAAACAATTGAAAAATCAAGCTTGTAAATAGCAGTATTAAATTGAAAAATCAGGCTCGTGGAGTTAACTTAAGTCCACGAGGTTAGTTCGTTGAGTTAGCAATAACTCAACGAACTTAGTCAGTTGAGTTAACTGTAATTCAACGGAGAGTTCATTGAATATATATATTTGATTGTTAAACGCGAAGCCCAACTTTGGTCCGATCGAAGTTTTTGATTTTTTAAACATTTTATTATTATTTTTCTTTGGTCTGATCGAAGCCCAACTTCAGTCCGACTGAAGTTTTTGATTTTTTTAAATATTCTATTATTATTTTTCTTCGGTCTAACCCAACTTCGGTCAAACCAAAGTTTTGGATTTTTTTAAATTTATTATTATTATTTTTCTTCGATCTAACCTAACTTTGGTCTGACAGAAGTTTTTGATTTTTTTAAACATTTTATTATTATTTTTCCTTTGGTTTGATCGAAGCTTAAATTCAGTTGGACTGACATTTTTTATCTTTTGGAGATCTTGAATCTTTCCATGGGCACATCGATAAGTTCTTGCTTCTGGGCTCTTCTTCCAAATGAGTTAGTTATTAGCGCTGATTTGCCGATTATCGCTACAGTCCACTGAAATAGACCAAGATAAAGCAACCACTCCCTCCATTATTCACTTGCTTTGGGTTCACGAGTAAATGACATGAGATCTGAGCGGAACTAATACGAATTACCGTGCTCTAACAAATGTACGACTTGAAAGACCATGCAACAATTTGACATCAATTTTCCATCAGTATGCCGGATCCAGTCTTGGAGGGCTGAAGGGCTGAGACTCAGTTCCTGAAGAACAGTGTAAAGAATGACAGCAATTATCATTAGCAACATAAGCATGGAGAATTATGGACAGCATATTAATAATGATTTTGTATGTCAAGAACATGTGCATTGTTGTACATTATTCACTTGTGACGTTAAGTTTTATGGCGTCGTTGCCGGGGAATTGAATTGAATTGAATAGATATAAGCAACTGTTAGAGCTGTTTCATTTTAATAGTCAGAGTTGTGTGTTTTCTTCTGTAATTGAGAATATGGCATATGCTTATGCTCAAAGATTTCTGAAACCTGTAATTAGCATATGTGAATTCTACAATTCTGAAGGACATGACATTTCTGATTGTTTGAAATTGAGACGTCTACAGATTGTTAGATCCCATGAACAACAAATGAATTATCCTCAATATAATAGAGCTGAGTATGAGAATCCTATAGTTTACCCAACTGATGGTTAGTATAGAATGTGTAATATGATGAGAGACACTGAAGTTTGGGATAGCTATGACAGACTGGAGCATAGTATAGAGCAAAATCTGGACAAACTGGAATACTTTGTGTATCAACAACAAGAAGTCAACCAATTAAACTATAAGGAATCATATTCAGAACCTAAACAGGATATAATTTACAAAACTGAAAAAGCCATAAAGAAAATTGATCAAAAATTGAATGCAATGAAATTAGATGATCTGGAAACAAAATTAAAAGCATTGGACGAAAATGCAATGAAAATACAAGTTATGCAATAAGACAATGAGAATTATAATGTTATAAACCTACATAATTTGCAAAATATACAGCAAACAGAAAACACTAATGTAAGAGAATTTAAAGAATGCACTTTAAAACTAAAAACAATTGAAGATCATAATCACGAAAATGATATGCAAAAACATCATGAAAATAATGAAAATCTGGAAGATGTATGTGTAACATTAAGATCTGGAACTGATATACCACCAAGAACTCAAAATGAAAATGATATGAAGGTGGACAAGAGTAAAAATCAAAATGATAATGAAAATGTAATAGCTGAAAATCTAGAAATCACTGAAGAACAATCTAAATCTGCGATTGAAGCTAAAAATGATCAAACAAATCAACTGAAAGAAAAAGAGTCTTTGAAATCAAAATCTTTAGCACCCTATCCTAAAAGATTACAACAAACAATTCATGAAAGATAAGAGAAAATTAGAGAAATTTTTGAAAAAGTACAAGTTAACATTCCTTTGTTAGATCTATTGCAGAATATGCCACCTTGTGCTAAATTTCTGAAGGATTGGTGTACTAAGAAAAGAGAGTGAAAAGTTCTTAGAAAGGTCTTTTTAGCTGAGCAAAGTAGTTCCCTATTTCTGCCACAAATTCCTAAAAAGTTATCTGATCTTGGAATCCCTATTATATCATGCACCATAGGAAATACCATTCTAGAAAGAACCTTAATAGACTTAGGTGCAGGTATAAATGTTATGCCAAGTGATATATTTGCATCCTTAGGATTAGAAGGCTTAACTCCTACTAGTATGGTTATTCAATTAGCTGATAGAAGTATAAGATACCCTAGAGGAAAAATAGAGGATGTCTTAAGTAAAATCAAGAATTTTATATATCCTATTGATATTGTAATTTTGGATTCCCAACAAATTAAGCATAAAAATAGTGATACATCTTTAATTTTGGGAAGGCCATTTTTAGCAACATCAGGGGCTGTTATAAATTGTAAAACTGGAGTAATGAAGTTAGCATATGGTAATGAGGATACTCAATTAAATATTTTCAAACCAGAAAGGTTTGAGGAGTTAGAAATGTCCTTACATACCATAGACTTTTTAGACGATGAAGGAGATATGTTAGATGATGTGATTCAAGAAGAATTAAATAAGCAAATCAATTCTGAAACTTTAAAAGAAAGTGAAAGCATAAATATAGAAGGAGATCAGGAAGAATTAATTTAAAAAATGATGATGTTCAATTAGGAGCTCTAGCTTCTGATGGGCAGCATTTAGAATTAAAACCTTTACCTCCTAAATTAACCTATATATTTCTGGAAGATAAATGGACTTGTCCAATCATTATTGCTTCAGATTTAAAAGAGGATCAAATAGCTAAATTAAAAGATGTAGTAAAAAGTTATAAAGAAGCAATAGGGTGGACTATGACTGATATAAAAGGGTTAAGTTCAACTTTATGCTGTCACCACATATATTTAGAAGAGAATGCTAAATCTGTTAGAATTCCTGAGAGGAGATTAAATCCAAACCTTAAAGAAGTAGTTAGGAAGGAAATAGTTAAATGCTTAGATAATGATATCATTTATCTGATTTCTGATAGTTTGTGGGTTAGTCCAATCCATGTAGTTCCCAAGAAATCAAGATTAATAGTTATTAGGAATGAAAGTCAAGACTTGATACCTACTAGAATTCAATCAGGCAGGAGAGTATGTATAGACTATAGAAAGTTGAATGCTGTGACTAGGAAAGATCATTTTCCCTTACCTTTTATAGATCAAATGTTGGAAAGATTAGCAGGGCAAGAATATTTTTGTTTCCTAGATGGGTATTCAGGGTATAATCAAATTCCAGTAGCATTAGAGGATCAAGAGAAAACAACTTTCACTTGTCCTAATGGAACTTATGCTTTTAAGAGAATGCCATTCGGATTATGCAATGTGCCAGCTACCTTTCAAAGGTATGTGCAGGGCATATTTACTGGAATGACTGAAGATTTTTTAGAAATATTTATGGATGATTTTACTGTATATGGCAACTCATATGAAGTGTGTTTAAGCAATTTAGACCAAATATTAAAATGCTGTGTGGAAAAAAATATGGTTTTAAATTGGGAAAAATGTCACTTCCTGGTTAAACAAGGAATAGTCTTAGGGCATGTTGTTTCTAAAAAAGGGTTGGAAGTAGATAAAGCTAAAATAGAAGTAATTTCTAATCTACCAGAACCTAAATCAGTAAAAGATATTAGATCATTTCTAGGACATGCTGGTTTTTATAGAAGATTTATTAAAGACTTTAGCAAGATAGCTAGACCTTTAACTAATCTATTAAAAGATGTTCCATTTAACTTTGATAAAAATTGCAAGGAAGCATTTTTAAGACTTAAGACTAGCTTAATTTCAACTCCTATAATTCAAGCACCTAATTCGAACCATCCATTTGAATTAATGTGTGATGCTTCTAATTTTGCTGTAGGAGCAGTGTTAGGACAGAAGATAGAAAAATCTCCTAGAGTGATTCATTATGCAAGCAAAACCTTAAATGATGCTCAAGTTAATTACACAACTACTGAAAAAGAATTATTAGTTGTTGTGTTTGCTTTAGAAAAGTTTAGATCATATCTGATTGGAGCTAAAGTAATAGTATACACGGATCATTCAACTCTAAAACATCTAATAAAGAAAAAAGAAACTTAACCTAGATTGATCTGATGGATATTATTATTGCAAGAATTTGATTTAGAAATTAAAGATAAAAAAGGTTGTGAGAATGTAGTAGCAGATCATTTATCAAGATTACAAATAGAAAAATCAAATATTGAAATTAAGGATAATTTTCCTAATGAACAATTAATGACCATCAACACAATGCCTTGGTATGCAGACATAGTTAATTACTTAGTTACTGGTTTAACACCTAAGGATTGGAATAGACAGGATAAGAAATTGTTTCTCTCAAGAGTAAAATATTACTATTGGGAAGACCCATACTTATTTAAGAAATGTCCTGATCTGGTTTTAAGGAGGTGTGTTTCAGAAACTGAATATTCGAGCATATTGTCTTTCTGTCATGACCAAGCTTGTGGAAGACATTTTGGTTCAGGGAAAACTGCTGCAAAAATTCTGCAATGTGGGTTTTATTGGCCAACACTATTCAAAGATGCTCATAAATATTGCTTAAGTTGTTTAAGATGTCAACAAATAGGAAGAATATCAAAGAGGAATATGATGCCTCTTAATCCTATTGTTGAGGTTGAAATCTTTGATGTGTGGGGAATAGATTTTATGGGTCCATTTCCTATCTCTAATCAATTTAATTACATATTGTTGGGGGTGGATTATGTATCTAAATGGATAGAAGCTATTCCTACAAAAACTAATGATAACAAAGTGGTAATACAATTTATAAGAACAAATATATTTGCTAGATTTGAAATACCTAAAGCTATTATCAATGATAGAGGAATTCATTTCTGTAATAGAAGTTTTGAAGCCTTAATGAAGAAGTATGAAGTAAACCACAAAATTGCAACATCATATCATCTGCAAACAAGTGGACAAGTAGAAAGTGCAAACAAACAAATTAAATTAATCTTGGAAAAAATAGTAAATCCTACTAGAACATTAGGCTAATAGATTGATAGATGCACTTTGGGCTTATAGAATTGCTTATAAAACGAGCTTAGGTATGTCACCTTTTAGGCTAGTATATGGAAGAAGTTGTCATTTACCTGCTGAAATAGAACATAAAGCTTATTGGGCATTAAAAACTCTGAACACTAATTTAAATCAAGCTGTTGAAAATAGGAAAATGCAACTAATTGAATCAGAAGAATTTAGAAATGAAGCTTATTCAAAGACTGTAAGAGAAAAAGAGAAAATTAAATTCTGGCATGATAGAAAAATTATTCCTAAAAGCTTTGAAATAGGACAAGAAGTATATCTTTATATGGCTAGACTCCATAACCATCTAGGAAAATTAAGATCTAGATGGGCAAGACCTTACATAGTTCGAAATATTTATCCTTATGGAGCTATTGAAATTGAAAATCCTAAAAATCAGAATATATTTAAAGTAAATGGACAAAGACTAAAACCTATTCTGAAAACACCAAAAAGCTCCTTTAGAATTATAGAAGAAGTGAGAGTAGAGGACTACTCGAGCTTTACTTAGTAAGAAATCAGTTTTTATGTTTATATATATATAAATTTAAAAATATATATAAAACATAAAAATCGTTGCGATTCAATCGATTGGATCCATCGATATGACCGGAACATAAAAAAATATGTATATTAATTTTCAGAAAAAATGTTGGTTTTACCGAAACATAGTATCGGTTCAACCGAAAGAAAAATTAAAAATTAAAAAATAAATAAAATTTTTTTAGGTTTAACCGAAACATAGTATCGATTAAATCAGTAAAAAAAAAAAAACAGAAAAACTATTATCTGTAGTATTTTTATTATTATATCTGTTTGTACGAGGAGTCCGTTGAATTATGCTTAACTCAATGAGCTTACTCTGTTGAGTCTTGAGTTAGTCAATGAGCTTATTCCGTTGAGTTAACTGTAACTCAACGGAGTACTGTAGCTAAGACTGCAGATAAAATAGTAATAGTTGGTTCGGGAAATGACCCGATTACCCGCCTAAACTTAGAGCTTATTTAAACTAAAACCTAGGGTTTTGGGGGCATTATCCGGCAAATCATTTAGAATCTAGAACAGTAGAAATCAGAGTGATTCCGTGCTGTTGTGTAACTCCACGATGAGGAAGATGACGCCTGAATTCTGGGAAGATGCTGTTGATACATCAGAATTTCTGAAGGAATTAGAAGAGTGGCACATGCAGCAGAAGATCAGAAATACGACAAGAGAGAAAGAGCTATAGAAGGTAGAATTAGAACTTTTCAAGTTTAGAAGAGATTTAGTAGATATGGGTATACAAATACCTTAAATAATGGAAACACGAATCAGAATAGCAACAGAAATAGCTGTAAGCAAGGAAAGACAAATAAGGCCAAGTAATGAAGTTGCCCTAGAATTAATCTAGCGTAAGTCCTGGCTCTAGTTCAAAAGACGAATATGTAGACAAGCTAAATGGGCGATCTGGGAGCAAGAAAGGAAAGAAAATGAAGAGGCAATTAAAGAACGGGAGGAACCAACTGTTGAAAGACCTATTTCTGAGGAGCAGCAGTCTGGACCTTCAATTCCACCATTTAAGCCATTGGCACGAGCAAAAATGATGGGGCCTTCGACTGAAGAAGAAATAAGAGAATTTGCAGAACTGGTTCAAGTTGGAAAAAACCAAGGAGAATTAGAAGATTTGGCAGTGGCTAAAGCACACCTGGTGTTTGATGCACTGTACAAAAAGAGGGTTGTAGAAAAGTTGAAAGCCCAATATAAAATTAAAGTGGAACAACATCAAGAAGCTACTACCAGAACTGCTATTAGATATGCTGTAAAAGAAGTTGAACCTGGTCCTTCGAGACCAGCAATTATTGGAAAAATTAAACAGGAAGAGCCAGTGCCTGTGGCTCGAAGGCTTGCAGAGCCTATTTTTGTAGATTTAATTTCAGAAGATGAAGAGGAAGAACAGGCACAACTAATCAGAAAAAAGAAAGGAAAAGAAAAAGTGCCTGAATATGAAGAAATTAAATCTGAAGTACCAATTTTTATAGGGCTTGTGAAGCAGATTTTTATTAACCTGCTATCCGAATCTGAGGAGGAGCAGTAGGAGCAAAGAAAAGAAAAAAATCAGGTTGAAATTAGTTTGCAGCCTGTACAAGAAGTAACTAAAATTAAGGAAGAAACTGAATTGCCTGTGACTCCATCCCAATATGTTACAGAATCAGAAAGAATAGTAATAGAACAGATTGGTAGTCAGGAGGAAGAAGAAAGAGCAGAAAATGAAGAGGCTGAAAGAAGCCATTTGGACAAAAATAATTTCACAGATTCCATTGAAGAGCAAGAAACTCTTCAGCAAATTATGGAAAGAATTCAAGATAGAGTGGAGAGTTCTGCCGGCTCACCACCACAGACAGAAGCAAAAGCAAAAATTCAGGAATCTAAAGAGAATGTCCAAATGCAGCCTATGCTAGAGGAAGAACAAGTACAAACCCCTCTAGAGCAATAAAGTCACCTTCCTAACCCGACTAAAACAACAATTTTGAATGAAGTACATTTTTGTAGTCAGGAAGCTTATACCAAATACCAAGAAATAAGGGGTTACGATATTATTTACAGTAGACCAGTAAATTGGGATGGAATGCAAGAAATCAAAGATCTATTTGAATTCCAAGGTCTATTGCAATTTATATCTCAAGAAAGAGGGCATGCAGTATATGAAAATTTAGTGCCCTGTTTCTATGCAAATTTGAGAGAAAGAGAAGGAGGATTAATTTCAAACGGGGAGGAAGCTGATGTATAGATAACACCAGAGCTTCTCCACAACATATTTGGTTTAAAGAATGAAGGAACAAAAATTTTGGAAGATACAACTGTAGTTGAATGGACTGAGCAGCAAATTAAGGATTGTTTAGCTATCAATCCTGGTGTGCCATTATTAAACAGATTGAAGCATTTAAATGGTAAAGCACACATGGTAGCTAACATTCTGATTAAGAATGTCTATCAACGACAGGGCCATGACATAGAATTAAGTCAATTTGTCAAATGGGCCACGTATGCAGTTGTAAATAAGATCCAAATAAATTGCTCTGCAGTTTTTATCTCCAAGCTGAAAACAGTGAAAAAGAAATTATTTTATAGAGATTTGATTCCACTGCTGATGGTGAATTGTATTGATTTCACTAAATGGACATCAAAAAGGATCAAATCTAGAACCATTTTAGTGAAAGAATATAGAAATTTTGTAGGTGCAGAATTAGCTGTACCTTTTGGAGAAATTGTAGGAGCAGTAGAGAGGATAAATCAATTAGAGCAACAATTAGAAAAACTCCAAAAGGAAGTAGATGAACTTAGGCATAAAGATTAAATTGTATTGTTCGTCTACTTGTGTAAAATTGTATGAAATTGTATGGTGTACTTGTAATGTAATTGATTCATATTAATGAATATAATTTTTCAGATGCAATTTTCATACGTGTTTGGATGTGAAATGAATGGAATTTATTGAATATTATGTAATTTGTGGAACTTTATGAATGAATATGTAATAGATTTACAATTTACTGAATGACAGGATAACTGCTTAAAAATTTCTACATGTTATAAGCTAAAATGTAAATTCTGCATAACATAAAATGACCTGCAAGTTAAATCTTTATATAATGTTCAGATTTAAATGTATTTTAATCAAAATGAGGCATTAATGACATAGATTTAACTTTATTATAGTTAGCAGAATGACAGAGCAAATAAAAAAAAAAAAGAATAGAAACACTTACGAGAGTGAAGCTTAGAAGTTGCCAAGTGTTAACTCAATGAAGTAAGTCCGTTGAGTTAACTGTAACTCCACAAGGTAAGTAATATAATATAAGGTCACTCCGTTGAGTTATCTATAACTCAACGAAGTTAGTCCGTGGAGTTAGCAACAGTAACCGACTGTGTTCCGTTGAGTAATCTGTAACTCAACGAGGTTAGTTCGTGGATTAAGCAGAACGGTTATTCTTCTAACCACGAATGAAACTTCGTCGATTTAGCGGTTACCTAAATTTGAAATTAGTAGTGGTACACGTACCCATAAAAATAGGAACCATGATGCACGTTGCAAGACACGTTCTTGCAATGAGATTTATTCACTTTATGGATGCGCAGTATATATATGAAACAGAATGTTATTTACGAGTTACCAGCACTTTTAAAAGAAAGGAGAAAGCGTTGGAGGAACTAGAAGGAGAAGCAACTGATTCAACTTCATCCGACAATAAATATTTATAGAATGGAAAGCTTTAGACTAGTATGTAATCAATCTTCTACTATTTATTTATGAGCACATGGACTCGTTCTCCTAGCACTAAACGATTAGTAAGAACACCTACCTAGGAATTTTCATTGCAGAGGAGTACTGAAAAAAATTTTGAACTGAACTTTAACGAAATTCTTTAGGGTGTAGCTAACCTTTCTTTAAAAGAGAACGTAGAGATGGCTGCTCCAGTAGAAAAACCATTAGGTGAAATTCTGTATCCTAAATTAATTGATGAACCTTCATGTATTCGATTGCCAAACTTTGAGGGAGATAGGTTTGAACTGAAATCTAATTACATTAGTCAATTGCCACATGTTCATGGATTAGAAAGAGAGGATGCCTATTATTTCCTTAGAGAATTTAACGAAGTTTGTCAAATGATGAAAATGCCGAACATGAGTATAGATGCTATTAAACTTAGATATATCCCTTTTTCTTTAAAAGATACAGCTAAGAGATGGTTATATACTCTATCGCTTGATTCAATTTCTACATGGACTGAATTTTGCTCTGTTTTTCTGGAAAAATATTATCTGACACATCAAACGATTAAAAAGAAGAAAGAAATATTAATGTGTAGCCAAAAACAGGGTGAATCATTCTAGAAATATTTTGAAAGATTTAAAGATTTACTGACTCAATGTCCACATCATGCAATGAGTAAAGCACAATTAATAGGTATAATTTATGAAGGCATAGATGTTTCAACGAAATCTTTATTAGAATCTACTTGACAAAATGGATTTTTAAAATTATGTAGTGAAGAAGCATGGGCATATTTAGAAAATTTTGCAAAAAGAACTGCACAGTGGGAAAATTCGGTTGAAGCTACTGCAGATAAAAGAATATTGCCAAGAGGAATGCATGAAATAGATTCCAATACTATGCTGGAGGTGAAATTAAATGAATTAACAAACAAAATAGAAGAATTATCTTTAAATCAAAAGCTAGCAGAAAAGAATACAAACATAAATGACTTAGATATTATTTATGCTAGAAACCAGAGAGATAACTTGGGAAATTCTTATAATCCTAATTGGAGAAATCACCCGAATTTATCTTGGAGAAACAACAATTTCCAGGGAGGAGAAAATATAAATGAGAAGAACATAAGTTATGAAGTATTAATTGAACAAGGAGCTAGAATAGAGAAATTAGAAAAGATAATCCAACAAGTAAACAATCGTCTAGAATTTATATTTGGAAATGCTGCAATTCAAAATCAGAATAGAAATATATCACTTAGACAGAAGGAACCAATGGAAGTTAGACCTACTGGAGGATTGCCAATACAAGCTATACCTAATCTTGTCAATAGAACGGTTAATGAAATTGATACCTCTTCTAGGAGGGCAGCTGAATGAAGCAGCATATCTGAAGCAACTATCTGTATGTATATATGTTTTATTTTTAGTTAATAGTATCGTAGAGTTAATTTTTAACTCAACGAACTTAGTCCGTTGAGTTATGCCTTAACTCCACGAGAGTGTGCAGTAGTTATGTTAATTTTTGTCTCTGCTAAATTTTTGTTTGTGTTATACAGAATCGACAAATGGAATTGATGCAATTACCATTGGATGCACTAAGAGAAGTATTAAGTAACTTGTCAGCTAAAGATCTGTGCAGGCTGTGTTGTGTATCAAAGGAAATTAAAGACTGTATTGAAGAAAAATATTTTCAGGGACTACAAGCTTCAAAAATGACTAAGATTAAAGATGGATTCATATGGAGGTCATTTAATCGTAGTTCAAATACCCATCAATATCTGGCTATGGAAGAAACTACTGAAATTCCACCCAATGCATTAGAAGGAATAAATCATATTATGGAGATAGATGAAAGATTAATCATATACAAGACGAGACCAAGGTATGCAAGTTTAATATTACCTGATATTTTGATACGAAATCCTATAACAGGAGAAGAATGGAATATAAGAAGACCTAATATATTTGAAGCACCAACTAAAAATTATGGGTCAGCTTTAATATTTTCTGATAAAAATTCTACAATTCCTGAACAATTATATTATTGGAGACCTACAGGAAATTGGGGTGAAGATTTACGCTTAAGTGTGTATAATTTTCTGAACAGATCTTGGAATGAAAACATTATAATATATCTAGGACAGAAATCATTAATTAACCAAACACATGTCATACTTGATGGATATATCTATTTAGTCACGGAGATATCATTAGCATATGGATCTGATTTATACATAGTGAGCATAGACAGTTATGATGATTATATAGAAATTTTACCTGTACCGAGTGAAATAGCTAAACCACCATCTCCAGAATTTAATGAAATTCAAATAGGAATGTGGTATAATGAAGAAGATGATCCTACTTTATGTCTGATAAGATGGTGGGATGAACTGATGAAATTTCAAATATGGATTATGGAAGACATGAATGAATGGAAGTGGGAAGAGGAGTATATTGAAATAGATGTAGAAATAGAAACTACTACATTACCTTGGAACCAAAAAGGATCCCTTTCTGCATTACATATCATTAATGGTAATACACTCGTATTTGAAATTTATAATATATTGCATGTTTACAAATTAAGAAGGAACAAGAACTGCATTAAAATAGAATTAATAGCAAGAAGAACTATGCCTAAAAAGTTTGCTTGGACTGATACATTTATTCCATTTGTTTCTACTTTTCAAACATGTTCTTAAGCTATGATTTTGTGTGTTTAACATTGTGTATTCTGCATTTATTTTTAGAAAGAAAAAAAAAAGGAATTTTGAAGTTTTCATGTTCATTTTATAAAAAACAAACAAACAAAACAAAATATCAATCCAGTTTGTTGTTATCTGTTCTGGGAAACCAACTGGCTTGCGTGTGAGCCACCAAAGGCATAGGAGCCTGGGTTCCACACAAGACACTGATTTATTAATATCTGTTAAATGTTATTTTGTTTTATATTTTGTGTTTATCTGGGAATGAAAAGTTTTTCAGAATCAAAAATCAGAATATGCAGAAGGAGATACAAATGGAACAAGGTATGTAACCAATTACTTATCCTGAATTTTAAATCAAACAAAACTTTATTCATGCCTGCTACAATTACTGTATTTATTGTCAAATCTTTTACATTGAGGACAATGCAAAACGTAGGTATGGGGGGGAGGTAATTAAAGTAACAGCCATGTAAGTTTGTTAATTAAAGGAATTAAAATGGTACTACAAAGTTTTGAGGAAATTGAAAATTTTTATGAACTTGCTGTAACTATCCGATAATTGAGACTGTAAAATTTTTATAAACTACTTGAATGTTATATTTAGAAGGCTATAGAAGATGCTATAGAATTTATTATTTATGTAAATCTAGATATAGTATCTTATGTTTTTTTTCTGAATTTCATGAGTTTAATAGTTTCACGATTTTAAAATGAAATCCGAATACTTAATGCTTAATCAGAAAATTATCTGAAGTCCTGAAGGAGCTGAGATGTGAATTCTAGATTAAATGAAACACATATGATGAAAGATACATTTACTTTGACTGATTGAACTTGTAGAATGATTTATGTGTAGATCTTATTAAACTACAGATAAAGTATGAGCTTATTGTTATGGATTCATATTTTTAGTAAATGATAGAAGTAGGATTATATGAGATTGGTGTTTTACTACATCTGTATTAATGAAATACGTGCATATACAGTATGTGATTAATGCTTTGTTTCGTGTGTGCATTTTATTTATTTATTTATTTATTTTTTAAAAAAAAAGAAGAAAAATTATTGAATCTTGAAAAAGGACTCTTGAAATCTAGCAACCTAAGATCCTGATCAGATTTGGGATTGTTGACTAAAAGCTTGTTACATGGGTACATTAGAAAGCTCTTGTATGATTCAAGCTTGTAAAATTAACTTTTAAAGAAAAAAAACATATACTGTTCTGAAAAGATACAAGTGTTTTGTGAAATACAGATATCTTATGAATCGAGTATATTTTCTATTATCTAGAATTGTTGAAATATGAATCTGGAATTGACTTTTGAAGTTGTTTAATGGAAATACAATTCTTTATTCTACTTGTCTTAATCAGATTGAATTGGATTGTACTGTGATTCGTATGTTGTTGAAATTTCTTCTAGAAATCTTATTGGAAAATTCAAGATGATAGATGATGAAAAGAAGAACAAACGATAATATAATTAACACCTATATGAAGATGATATACTTTGTATGTAATTTACATATATTCTAAATATCTTTGCAGGTTGATTACTAAAACATACAGAATATATTTTTATGCTAAACAGAAGAAAAAAACAAAAGGGGAAGAATTAATTCTAGCACTTTTAAAAACCAATTAATTAGATCTTAGTTTGCTAAGGGACTAGCAAAAATTAGGTATGGCGGAAGTGTTTAGAATGAAAAAGTGCATATTATTAACGGTTAAATGATGGTTAATTGCATAATATTTAGCTTATCATATGAGAATTAAGCCATTATGTTATAATTGCATTGTTATATGCTTTAATTGAAGAATCTGCTTAATTTGGGGGAATTAATGTTAATTTAGTACATTTCTGAACTATCGGTAAGTTGCAGGCTGTGAAATTCTTTAGTATACGAATTTTCTGTTATTTCAGAGAGTTATATTGCATGTACCGGACAGTTATGTTTTAAATGCTAAAAGAATATTTAGGTAAACAATAACAACTCGTTGAGTTACAGGTTTAAAGGTATAAAAAGATCACGTGAGAACTCGTTGAGTTAGCGAGTAAAAACCTTAAGTTATATATCTGAACTCGTTAAGTTAGCATAACTGTACGCGTTTAGTTACATGAATACACACTAAGGTAACGTGTTATGTTAGCGGCTTATTTCTTTATTGCACGTATTTTATAGTTAAATCTATTTTCTAAAATGCCATTGTAGCGGTTGCAAGAACAAACAGTTGGAAGAGAAAAACCACGTTTGCACGTATCGCGCAGGGAAAGAAATCATCGTCGTTGATACGAATGAAGGAAATCCAACCGACCATTTAAACAGAAGCAGTTACTATTGAAGAAATATAAAAGAAAAGAAAAAAAAGAAAGGGGTGATCGATGGGCGGACAGTGTGTGTAGAGGAGGATGAGCGTCGCAATTCTTCGAAGTTCCACACCAACAATCATCATCACCACAACCATCATCACCACCATAATCACCAACCATCGGAGGTCTGTGAGGATACTTGCTTGATGTCGGGTCGATTCCGAGCCAAACACAGTGCCTGACAACCACTATGAGGAGTGATCGCGTCCTGGGAAGGGAAGCCATTTTCACCAAGCGCCAACTCATATTTCAGGAGATCGTAAAGCTTTTAGCCTTGGCATCGGGTTAATGCCTGTATGCTGAAGAGGAGATCATCTTGCAATTCTAGACTCGCGATTCTATAGGGAGAGGAGACAGAATTGTAAGTGGTTTAATTTTCAGTGGTGTAATCGCATTGCAAGTAGTGTCGGAAGTATTTACTGTCAAGTGAGATTACTTTACATTTCACCTTTCACCCATTTCCATGTTCACATCAAAACAAAAATACCAAAAACAATTTATCTTTGTTTGTATGTTGTATTTGAGTGTTGTATTGTTTGTGTTGTATCGTGATTAATGTTATCTGTATCAGTTTTGTGATTGTTTTATGTTAGTTTTAATTTTACAGTTTACTGAAATTGGTTCGTACAAAAGACTTAAAGATATTAATGGTTACTGTTTGAATCATCTGAATGTTAGTATTGCTTAATGATAAATCCAATGTTAACTAGCATTAAAAAGCATAATTGATGTTATTTACAATCTGTGGAATTGCCCAATGGTTGGCCGAATTCCTCTGTAAATAGCAATATTATAAAGAAGAGACACGCTCGTGGAGTTAACTTAAGTCCACGAGGATAGTCCGTTGAGTTAGCCATAACTCAACGAACTTTGTCCGTTGAGTTAACTGTAATTCAACGGAGTGCTTATTGAATATAAATTTGAATTGTTAACAATCAAATAGTTCTTAAATTTGTTAGCAATTCCCTATGGGATCGACCTGCACTTGCACACTGATACAATAGACACTGTGCACTTGCAGTTAAAGTACAAATTGGAATTAATATCTAAATTGTATTAAAGGTTGTTTGTTTACTTCTAAAAGAAAGAATAGGCATAAAGATAAATTAACTAAGTAAAAACATAAGTAACAAATCCAAGTTTTTCTAGTGTAGTGCTGGGAAAACCAAACATTATGGCATCGTAGACTAGGTCATATTCATATGAAGCAGCTAGATAAGTTAGCTAAGAAGAACCTAGTAGATGGTTTGCCAAATTTGAAATTTAAAAAGGATAAAATTTGTGATGAATGTGAATTGGGAAAACAGAAGAAGAGTTCTTTTAAATCCGGAAAGCAAATTATATCAAGAAGAATATTGGAATTAATTCACATGGATTTATTTGGCCCTACTAGAACAGAAAGTTTAGGTGGTAAGAGATATGTATTTGTTCTAGTCGATGATTTTTCAAGATATACTTGGGTAATATTTCTTAGACATAAAAGTGAAGTGTTTGAGGAGTTTAAAATTTTTCTGAATATGGTTCAAAATGAAAAGCAATTGAAAGTTCAGAAAATTAAGAGTGATCATGGAGGGAAATTTGAAAATGAAAATATGGAAAAACTTTGCCAAGATCTAGGAATAGAACATAGATTTGCCTTTCCTAGAGCCCCTTCTCAGAATGGAGTTGTAGAGAGAAAGAATAGATCTCTTCAAGAAATGGCTAGAACTATGTTGAATGAAAACAAGGTTGCTTATTATTTTTGGGCTGAGGCAGTTAGTACTGCATGTTATATTTTAAATAGAGTAACCGTAAGAAGAGATTTGAATAAGACTCCTTTTGAGCTATGGATGGGAAGAATTCCTAAAGTACATTATTTTAAAGCTTTTGGATCTAAATGTTTTATTCTGAATACAAAAGAGAATAAAGATAAATTTGAAGCAAAATCTGATGAAGGTATATTTTTGGGATATTCTTCAAGAAGTAAAGCATATAGAATTTATAACAAAAATTCTTTGGCTGTTGAAGAATTTATGCATGTAAATTTTGATGAAGAGCCAAGTAATGTTTCAAAAGAAATTGTTGATAATTCAGATTATGATTGTGATGAATCAAATATTGGAGGATCTAATACCATGGGTCAAGAAAGAAATGATAATCCTTTGACTCATAAATTTTTGCCTCAACACCCTAAGGAGTTTATTATTGGTGATATTTCTAAAGGTGTGCAAACAAGATCTAGGATTAATGTTTCCGGGTGTTATGCATTTCTATCTGTAATAGAACCTAAAAACATTGATGAGGCATTAAATGAAGAATTTTGGATTAGTGCCATGCAGGAAGAACTTAATCAATTTAGAAGAAATGAAGTTTGGGACTTAGTTCCTAAACCTCTAGATCATTCAATTATTAGCACTAAATGGATATTTAAGAATAAGTCTGATGAATCAAGATAGGTAATTAGAAATAAGGCTAGACTAGTAGCCCAAGGGTATAACCAACAAGAGGGAATATATTTTGAAGAAACCTTTGCTCCTGTAGCTAGATTAGAATCTATTAGAAATTTTCTAGCTTTTAATGCTCATATGAATTTTAAACTATATCAAATGGATGTTAAAAGTGCATTTTTAAATGGTCTCATTAAAGAAGAAGTTTATGTTAGGCAACCACCTGGTTTTGCTGATGCTGATTTTCCTGAGCACGTTTACAAATTGAAGAAGGCCTTGTATGGTTTGAAACAAGCTCCGAGAGCCTGGTATGATAGGCTGAAATCCTTTCTGTTAGATAATGGTTTTTCTATTGGTAAGGTTAACAATACCTTATTCTTTAAGAAAAATCATCTAGGTTTGTTAGTTGTTCAGATCTATGTAGATGATATCATTTTTGGAGCAACCAATGAGGATTTAAGTAATAAGTTTGCAGATAAGATGAAAAATCAGTTTGAGATGAGTTTAATGGGTGAGTTGACATTCTTTTTGGGATTGCAGATTAAACAAGTTGAAAAAGGAATTTTTGTATATCAAGAGAAATATACAAAACAACTTTTAGAAAAATTTGGAATGAGTAACTGCAAGTCCTCAGGCACTCCTATGAGTTCATCAATTAAATTGGATAAAGATGAATCTGGACCAGCTGTTGATATTACTAAATATAGAGGAATGATAGGTTCTCTTCTTTATTTAACAACTTCTAGACTTGATATCATGTTCAGTGTTTGTGCCTGTGCTCGTTTTCAAGCTCAACCAAAAGAATCTCACCTATCTGCAGTTAAAAAGATAATGAAATACCTACAAGGAACTTCAAATTTTGGTTTAATGTATTTCAAAGATAGCAGTTTGGATCTAATTGGATACAGTGATGCCGATTATGCTGGATGCAAATCTGATAGGAAGAGTACTAGTAGAACTTGCCAACTATTTGGCAGTTCATTAATTTCATGGTTCAGTAAGAAGCAGAATTGTGTTGCCCTATCAACTACTGAAGCTGAATATGTTGCTGCTGCCCTATGTTGTGCACAAATTCTATGGATGAAACAAACTATGAAAGATTATGGAATTACATAGGGAAAAACTCCTATTAATTGTGACAGTAATGTTAGGAACATATGGCTTCACCAGAGGGGGGGTGAATGGTGAACACTGTGAATTTAAGACTATTTTTCACTTTACTAACTAATTTGATTAATCGGTTTGCACAAGTAATAATCAGATATAAATATCATGCACAACAGAAATAAAGTAAGAAACACAAGGAAATTTTAGGTGGTTCACCAACTCGGCTAGTCCACCCCCAAGGGTCACTTGGGCTTCACTAAGTATCTCAACACTTACACACTTGCTTTCAAGTCGAAGCAAGAACCAACCACACAGAAGTTTTCAAGTATAAACTCTAGAAAACCAACTTCTTGAGTTTTCAGGTCGAAACTCAAACCAACAACTGAATGAAGCTTTAAGGTTGAAGCCACGAACCAAATGATCCTTCTTGGATCAGACTTTCAGCACATGGAGAGCTTTAAGAATCTTCTTATAAATCCAGCTTTCAATCGATTCCTTATTAAATTGAATTGAGCTTTCTTCTATATCAGTAATTGATCTGCAATGTATACTGTATCTCTGTATGTAATTATATCTGTAATCTTGCATCTCAGCTCTTTTTCAATACTGAATGATCTAATTGTATATATGCTTGAATATCCAACAATCATATTTTCTCCTCAACGGATTTATTCTACTGTACTTGCTAAGTTTGTAGATCCAAATATGGTAAGTTACCATTTAGAAAGGTATCTCAAGATAACCTTCCAATCTTCTCAAACTTTCGGATAGTTATCAGTGTAACTCTCTGAAGGATGATCTTAACTCACCGAAAATCCACTTAAGTTTATTTGTCACGTGAGTTTTAAGTCATACACGTGAAGTACTTAAAGTTTGGATACCTGCAATTGTAACTCACTGAAATTCTCCTGACTATTGGATAGTTAGCTATAGTAACTCTCCGATTTTTCCTTTCAAGCTTTTAACTGCTGTCTTCTCAATTCTACACGTGCATAATAGAATAACTTAAGTTTTGGATAGTTAAAACTGTAACTCACCGAAACTTCCTGTTTTTCGGATAGTTATCTTTCTAACTCTCCGAAAACTCATTTAAGCTTCTATCTGGATTTCTACATGTGGGAAATTCAATGACTTAAGTTTCGGATAGTTATAACTATCTCTCACTAAAACTCTCTTGACTTTTTAGTTGGTTAGCTACAGTGACTCTCCGATTTTCCTTTTTGAGCTTCAGACTACTGTCTTCTTAATTCTACACGTGTATTAAGATAACTTAAGTTTCAGATAGTTAAAACTATAACTCACCGAAACTTCCTATTTTTCAGATAGTTATCTTTCTAACTCTTCGAAAACTCATTTAAGCTTCTGTTCTGAATTTCTGCACGTGGAAAATTGAATGACTTAAGTTTTGGATAGTTAGCCTTTCTAACTTTCCGATTTTCCTTTTGCTTTCAGATAGTTAAGTCCTTAACTCTCCGATCATTCAACCAACTGCCTTTTATAACTCTTCGAAGGCTTTATAATTTCGGATAGTTATTCTTCTAACTGTCCAATAGTATTGCTGCTGCTTTAAACTCGCTCTTCAGATACTTAGACCTGTAACTGTCCGATTTTCCTATAGCTCTGTAGCAGTATCTTCTAGAACTTTCTGCATTTGTTCGTCTGCCTTCTGATCTTTTGTTGAGCTATCATATCTGTGAAATACAATTTGGTTTCCTCACATAGGTTTTTGCATTATCAAAGTACTAGGGTCCTAACAAGTAATAGTGCAATAAGTTTGTCAAAGAACCTTGTGTTGCACTCTCGGGCAAAACATATTGAGATAAGACACCATTTTTTGAGAGATGATGTTATGAAGGATAACATTGGGCTGAATTTTGTTTCTACTCATGAGCAGTTGGCAGATATTTTTACTAAGCCTCTTGAAGAAAAATAGTTTATCAAATTGAGAAGAGATTTAGGAATATGCTGCCTAAATGATTTTTAGCTTTACCTACTATCTTTTATCTTCTATTTCTTTTATATTTACTTCACCATCTTATTTTCTATTATTTGTTTTAATTCTATTGAGTTAGTTTGATAATCTATTTCTATCTAATTCTTATTTTGAGTTATTTCTTGAGAATATTTATAAATTATTTTTCTTCAAATTTTATAACAAAAACATCACAACCAACACTCTTCCTGAGATGATTTTCTACTGAGTTTATAAGTTATAATGATTTCTTACATCTAGATTAAAATCAACTCAGATTAATTCATCAAAATTACTGAAGGCTTCAGCTCCACACATGGAATAATGCCCACATGACACTTAGAATGGGGATCTAAATCCGAAAAATAGCCAAGTTACCTTAATTAATTCAGTGATTGTATGCCTATTTGCTAGATTGAATGTTTCTTGATTAGAAAATTTAGAGGTGTTTAATATGTAAGAGTGAAAAACAAGGAAAAGTGGCTAGAAGCAATAAGACTAAAGATATTTAACTTGACCTTGTCCAAATGTTTTTAACTTTCTACACTTTCAATTTTTTTTTTCAGTACTGTCAATGTGATTGCCATTATCAAAATATATATATAAAAAAAAAATTGGAATGTTTGTTACAAAGAGCAACCAACACCAATTTACACAAAAAAAAAAATCTGATTATTGGCTATGCAGTACTGATAGTTTCATAATTCTCAAAGATCTTCTCTTCCTCTTAGTTAATTACATAACCGACATTGTTAAGGGAAAATATACCTTGGGGTTGCTTCATGGAAATTTCAAACTGGCCGGAGAGAACATATTAAATAATTCTGAATTTTTCTACTCTAAAAACATTAAGTTCTAGCAGTAAAGTTTATAAAAACTGATTTCTTTAAGGTTAATAAGGTGAACCATAGGATCAAGTCCTTATGCTATGTGAAATGTGTTATTTATCTTAATGTGGAGCCTTGAATAATTCAGTAATTCTCCAACAGTTAAAATTTAAATAAAAACAATATATATATATATATAAAATAAAAACATTATAAAAATACAAATACCTTAACCAAAATATTTTTGATTTCGTTTATTCATATATTCAGGGGGAGTTTATTCTTTTTGATATGTCTGATTTTCTCAAGTTTAAGATTTTTTGTCAGCATATTTTTTAGGGGGAGTTATTTTCTTTACCTAGTTGGGTGCTGGCAGTCATTGTAGAGTTAGTCTTTTTGTCTCAAGGGTTTTTCGGACAGTTAAGTTGTAACTATCCAAAAACTTCTTAGTTTTCGGCAAGTTACTGTCTTGTGCCTTATTTCTTTTTCGGACAGTTATCGTGTAACTATCTGAAAATTCTTTTCTTTCAATAAGTTAGGCCTCTAACTCATCGATCTTTGGAACTTTCCGATTTTTATATGCTTTCGGAGGGTTATCTTCTCATTCTGTCTCAACCTTCCGATTCTCAAATCCTTCATTTACTTCATCCCTTTTTTCGCACCTCCTCCTTCATGGCTTCATCTGGTCATTTCTCTACCCTCTCTCTGCAAGAGCAAGAACAACGGATTCACTGAATGGAACAAGATCTCCAGACAGGTATGGCAGATCTTTCTCCTGAACAAGTTCAACAATTATTTCTACCGGAGAAGAGGTTATAGATATTGAGTTAGTATATGGCACTTCAGAAATAGTTACTCGGTTATTATGTTTGGAGAAATAGTTGTCTGTTCTTCGTAAACTTCATCCTATTACCATTAGTGTTAAGAGTAGAAAACAGTTGAAAACCAAGCAGCATTCCTCGAGAAAATCCACCAAAACTTCCACTGGTCATAAGAAACTAAAGACCACTTCTACTCGTGCTTCACAAAGTAGTAAAACAGATTGTGTTGATTCTAGGGTTTCTAAGGATTCTTCTTCGGATGATGAAGACATATTTACTGCCAAAGTGAACTTAGAACCTCAATTTAAATCTGTTTATGAGGCTTATGTTAGCCAATTTTTGAATGCTTCTGAGGATACTAGGGCATCTGAAAAATGAGCATTGCATATGGCCCTACATTTACAAGACACTTTAGTCAAGAGGAGAAATCAAGCATTATTGCATAAACTCAGTGAGCAACTAGGAATTAAGATTCAAGAGCCTACAGAGCTTGCTTGTCTTCATGATTTTTTTGATACGTCAGAGAAGAAGAAATCAGTGGCTGAACCTGAATTCTTTTTGCCCTAGAAAGGAATTGATTTCAAGCATGTGGCTGGCCGTTCATATCCTCCAATTCTTGAGTTATGTATTGGAATTCTACACCAAATTGCTCCTGGTCCTTCTCATTAGATCTCCTCAGCTAGTCCAGTTTTGCCTACAGTTGTTTCCTCTCCCCTTCCATCTACTTCATTTTCTTACTCTAGGAGAAGAAAGAAAACTCTTTCTTCTCATCTGAGTTTTGCCCAATCTCTGCTTGTGCATAGAGAAGATTTCACACCTCCTCCTCCTTCATTTGATGTAGAATCTCATCCAATTCCTTCTCCTCACACTCAATTGGTGATACAAGGATTGTATGAAGATTCAGGTTTTGTCTCTGCACCTCAATCTCCTCCACCTTCTACAAACCCTCCAGCAGATGAAGATCTAGAGGTTGAAGTCAATTATTCTTTAGAAATCCCTACAGATGTATATTTTTTCAGATCTTCTGCTACTAGGGATTTCTTTTTTAATAAATATCAAGGCATGAAGATCATTTACAACAGACCTATAAACTTTAAAGGAATGGATTCTATTCATAGTCTACTTATTCATCAAGGGCTTTTAGGTCTTATTTCTTCCCCCTTAGGGTTATCTGTTTTTGAAGACCTAATTCTCCTTTTCTATTCAAACCTTGAGATATTTCCTCATTTTTGTCTCCTGCACCTACAAAATCAAACAATAAGGATTTATGGAGAATTTTTGGAAAATCTTTTTGGAATACCCTCTACTGGTATAAATATTGCTCTTTCTCCATTAGAGCTTGGGTGGCAGGAATCAGAGATAAATAAATTGATTGGAAAATCTCCTAATAGACAATTCAAGTTGGTAAAGACTGCAGATCTCAATGGTATGGCCTGGATGATTGCTACAATTTTGTCTTCCTCTGTATTTCAGAAGATTGGTCATGCTGATGAATTGGAAAGGAAAGTCTACCAAGCCACTTATGCTATGATGGTTGGTATCAAGGTTAACTAGGCAAAAGTTATTATTGCTCAGATTTCTCATCTGCAAAGTTTTCTGTACTATGGAGATTTTGTTTATCATCTGATGGCCAGATACATTGATTTATCAGGCATGCCTTTGAAATCCATTAAAAGAAGAGTATTACAACTTAAGGATCTTCAGAGAATGTCATCTTTTGATCTGGTTGAGTTGCCCTCTCATTTTCAACCATCTGCAACTCAGAATGCTACTTCTCCTTCTACACTAAATACACCTCCTACAGCACCTCCTTCAGCTCCAACATCTTCATTTACAACAGTTGACAGTTCTGAGACCCTCCTAAAACAGAATGAGCTTCTACTTCAGCATAATCAGATGCTTTTGGATCAAGTGGCTCATTTAGAACAACTTTTGAGAGAGGGATAATTTAATTCAAGATTTGTTATAGAAAAAGTCAACTGCACCTTAGAATTGTTGATTTTCCTTTGATGTAATTTTCATTTTTTTTATGTATCCCTAATGTTCTTACTCTTAAATAAATGAAATTACATTTTATTTATCTCCGAGTATCTTTCACTTAATTGTCTCCACTTTTTAATTCTGACAAAGGGGGAGAATATATCTGTTTACAGTTTTGTCATCATCGAAAAGGGGGAGATTGTTAGTTCATTTATTTATCAGTTAATTTTGATGATGAAAAGCGTGTGGTTTAATTATTTCTACCATATTTTAGATGTCTTTTTATTCACATGAATCATGGCTAACCGTTGTGTACTCAAAGTCTTTTAAATTAGATTTCGATAGGTTATTTTGTTCACAATGTATTGAATGGAGAGTTATTTTATAAGTCACCGAACAAAATAGGACAAATCGGATGGTTATGTCTCTCTCTCCTAGCCTTTCAGAGGGTTATATCATAATTATCTGAAAAGTATTTTATCTTCGGTGAGTTAAGTCTTTTAATGTCCGGATATGATTTTTTATGGTAAGTCTCCGAAATCCCTATGGTTTCAAATAGTTAAGGTTTTTCGTTCCGGATAGTTAGCTGTTTCTCAATTTTAATATATTTTTGGTTACTTTCTTCTGAAGGACACGTGTCAGTCTCTCATCGCTTAACTTAAGTGACTTTCCAGAAGGTTACGATGTAACTATCCGAAAACTCTTAAGAATTGGAGAGTTATCTTTTATAAGTATACGTAAACAATTTTAAGCTTTGGATAGTTGCGTTTTCTTTTATTTTCTGACTTAAGTGACTTTCCGGAAGGTTACATGTGTAACTATCTGAAATGACTTAAGGATCGGAGAGTTATCTTTTATAAGCATCCGAAAACAGTTTTAAGCTTCGGATAGTTGAGTTTTCTATTATTTCTGACTTAAGTGACTTTTCGGAAGGTTACTTGTGTAACTATCCGAAATGACTTAAGAATCGAAGAGTTATAGTTTATAAGTATCTGAAACATGCCTTCTCTATCGGATAGTTTATTTTTTAATATTTTATAACGTGGTTTCAGAAGGACACATGTTTCAATTTTAATACATGACTTAAGTGGTCTTTCGGAATGTTAGTTCTATCTATCCGAAATGTTTTTGAGTTTTGGTAGGTTATCCTTAGGATGAAGGGGAAGGGCATTTACGTATTTCCGCCAGTGTCGACGTACCCTCCACTACTTTTTACGAAAGGTTTTTTCGACTGGGACATCAAATAACTAGCGATAATCTTTTACTGTAGAACTTTCAATTAAATTACATAAATTTAAATATTTTCTTATAATTTTTAATCAATTTGTTTAAAGTTTACTTTTATTTTTTAATTCTTCTTATTTTATTACCAATAAGTATAGTTTTTATTATATTCTTGATAAAATTATCTTTTCGCTTATTTCTTATGGTATTACCATTGGTACAATTAAACATACACATGTTAACAATACTAATTTTTTTATATATGATCATCCTTTAGCATTCTTAGCCCAAATTTAAAATTCGCCCTTAAACACAGTTCTGATGGTAGGTTTTTCTTTTAAAAATAAGATAAGATATATCCATATGTACGATGATAAATGATTTGGATCTAATTAATTCTTCTTTTTACAATTGTTTATTTAACTTTAAAATTTTAAATCTAATGTAATTTTAATTTAAATTCAGAAATAAAATAATTATTTTAACTTTATGACTTCTATTTGAATGTGTTGACGGATGATGAATTATGAATGGTACGTTGATGATGTCTTGGTATTGATGTTAATGTGATGAATAATGATTTATGAATGATGACTTACGTTTGACGTTAATGTATTTATAAATAAAATAATGTGTTTGAATGATGAATTGATTATCTAAAACGTTGTAAATTTTTTTATTTTTATTTTAATTTAAAATCAAAAAAATAAATATAAAAAATCAAAAACTTCGGTTGGACCGAAGTTAAGATTAGGTCTGACCGAAAAAAATAAAAAAATTCAGTCGAACCGAAGAAAGAGCGTCGGTCTGACCGAAGGAAAAAATAAAAAAATAAAAAACTTCAGTTAGCCGGACAGAAGAAATAAATAAAAGAAAAATAATTCGGTCAAGACCGAAGTCCGAGCTTCGGTCAGACCGGAAAAGAATAAAAAATAGAAAACTTCGGTCGGACCGAAGTCTGAACTTCGGTCTAACCGAAAAAATAAAAAACTAAAAAACTTATGTCGGATTGAAGACTGAGCTTCGGTCTAACCGAAAAAGTAAAAAACTAAAAAACTTATGTCAGATTGAAGACTGAGCTTCGGTCTGACCGAAGAAAAAAATAAAAAAATAAAAAACTTTCAGTTAGTCGGACAGAAAAAATAAATGAAAGAAAAAAAAATTCTGTCAGACCGAAAAAAATAAAAGACTTCGGTCCGGACCGAAGTCTGCGCTTCGGTCTGACTGAAAAAAAGTAAAAAACTAAAAAACTTCAGTCGGACCGAAGAGCTTCGGTCTGACCGAAGGAAAAAATAAAAAATAAAAAACTTCAGTTAATCGGAGTGTCGGACCAAAGAAAAAATAAAAATAAAAAAAATTCTGCCGGTCGCACCGAAGCTGGTCTGGCGGTCTGACCGAAGAAAAAAAAAAAAAAAAACTTCTACTTCGATCGGGTCGGGCCGGGCTGGGCTGTCAAAAAAATTATAAAAAATTCGGCCCGGCCTGGCCCGACCCGTAGCCCGCACGGGCTGCCACTTTTTGGGCCGGCCTGGCCCAGCCCAGCCCATTGACAACTCTACCCCAAGGTACAACCCCCGCAGCTTTGACAATCCCGAAAAACATTTTGGAAAATCAGCTCCATTGATGTTATCATTCCCTTCTAAGTATAGACTGTTGAGTAAAGGTAGGTTGCAAATTGATTTTGGAATGGATCCAATGAAGTTATTGCCTGAAAGACGTAAAAATCGTAGTGACGTTAAATTTCTAAGAAAGGTGGGAATGGATCCAATGAATTTATTATATGAAAGATGTAAAGATTGTAATGATGTTAAATTTCCAAGGAATGTGGGAATGGATCAATAATAAAGTTATTACCTGAAAGACGTACGATGTTAAATTTCCAAGAAAGGTGGGAATAGATCATTGAATTTATTCTTAGAAAGATCTAAAGATTGTAGTGATGTTAAATTTCCAAGAAAGGTGAGAATGGATCTATTGAAGTTGTTCGAAGAAATATCTAATTTTTGGAATGAAACTAAATTTCCAAGAAAGGTGGGAATGGATCCATTAAAGTTATTCCCAGAAAGATCCAAAGTTTGTAACGATGTGAACAGAAGCATAAGTTATACTTTCATTTAACTTTTAAATTTTATCTAAGTTATATTTTTATAACTTTTAAAAGATGTACTCCAAGTGTAAGTATTTTATAGTGCAGGTCCCCCCCCCACCCCCACCAACCTAGTGAATAAAATTTTTAGAGGTTTTTTCCATACCAAAGGTCTGACGTCCTGGTGCTGTCGTCTTCTGTCCGTGATGATATCAGAGCAAACGCGGAACAGTTTCTATCTTCTTACTGCTCACACCAACTAGTAAACTTGTACCATGAAAATTTTGTATCCTCACCGGAAGGATACTTCCATACTGTCTGTCACTTGCAACTTTTTAGATGGGTTCAGACGCTCCGCTGTGAGCCATGATTTACACCACACATTGCTTGGGGTACACCTCCAAGCAACACCCTCGGACTCTATTATATCTGTGAAGGACTTTGAGAATTAAAATGACTAACAGTGGAGCCCCCCCCCCATATGCAGGAAAGTTCAACAAAGGTGATCCAGGACAGGGCCGATGGAGAAAATCCGTGCTTGCCAAGGTGCAAGGGAGGAAGGTGTGTTTTTATCTAATAGATCTTTTCTGGGAATTTTTCCTTAAGGATTTCGCCCCAAAGGGGTTTTAAATCATTATTAATTACTTTGCAAACTAGTTTTCCTTTCAAAGGCTAAAGGGAACAACTTCTTCAAGTTTAAAATACCAACTCCAACATATTCTTTCGGTTTCCAGATTTTGTGTCATTGGACCAGATGCTATTTTTGGTTTCTAGTTATGTTATCTATTTTTGTTTCTTATGCTATCCAGGGTCTTGATTACTCTGCCGAAGAGGTGGAGAAGGAAGAGGTAATGGGTTGGAATGGAAGAGAGAACAGAATTAATTAAGATTAGTTTACTTCCATGAGAGTGAAACTTTCCTTTCCAACTTTTTTACTCTCTTATTAAAGTCATCTATGACTTTTGAACAGTGCAAGATCTATTTGATGTTAACAACATTGGAAAAGAATGGTATCATCTATAAAGTGAAAATTAAAGATATGAGGGTCATTTTCAACAGTTTTAATTCCTTTTAGTTCTTCATTATCCAGTCCTAATTTTAGCATTCTATCAAGAAAGTACGAGACAATGAAAAATAGGAAGCGAATGGAGGATCGTCTTACCCTTAGTTCATTTAAAGATTTGAAGTAACTATAATGTGCAAATACATATTCAATAGTTTTGGTATTGGCTATGATTACTAACTTAACTCTATGTTGAGAAAAACAACACTTATAAACAGAATCATCCAAGACTAATTAGTCCACTTCCAAATCTTCCACTATAAATAATAACGAGTACAAAGGAGTCTTCTCTAGCATTTAATTAAAAAAATCACACATTTACGATTGCAAACAATAAATAAAATAAGAAACAACACAAATAAGAGGTATATACATTTTACCTTAAACCAACTATGTATATTCTAGATAAATATCCTGTCATTATGCTATTCCAAAAATCATGAAACTTGGCAAGAATAAAGCTCCATAAGTCTCTGATCTTATGACAAAATTTTGACTCAAATGAACTTTGTTTTAATTCTCAAACTGACGTTCTATACCAAGAATATGCGTTATAGAACTATAATGATGATTTCTCTTTGTAATCTCCTTCAAATTTGAATCTTTACTACTCTGACTATCAATCCAACCATCAGACTTGAAGAGTATCAAGTCATGATATTGTCCTTGAAATTTTAGCTCAATCTGACCACAGGCATCTTTCCGATCGACCCTATAATCAAGATGATACACTAGTAGAAGTAGAAGAGAGAGAGAAAAACCTAGTGGCCACTTCTCTTTTGTGAATAATGTATTGTCCTTTTCTTTCTTTCTTTGCACAAACTCTAATAAGGTTTAATGAGAAAATTATGCTAAAGTTACCATAAAATAAATGTAAATCAAAAAGAACTACCTCTTGGTTGACCAAACTACTTACTTGGAGTAACTGAAACCAAATGTCTAGTGAATTAGACCAAACATCTAGTGAATTAGAATAAAGGTTTGGTGGAATTGAATCGGACGTCTAGTGAATCTTTCTCCATAAAGAAGGAAAAATCCAACAAACTCTCTTTCCCAACTACATGGAGGGGTTTATCAATTCTATAATTTGTCTGCAAGCATTTAATTTTCCCCTCATCACTACTTTAGTCAATATATCAACTTTATTGCCATCAGTATGGACCCTATCAAACTCAAGTTTCCTTGAATTCACCACATTTCAAATCTAATGATACTAGACATTAATATACTTTGAATTAAAAGTGGAAACTCAAATTTTTACTCAGGTAGATTGCACTCTGACTATCATCAAATGGTACAAATTTATCTTGTACAATTTCAACCAAGTATTCTCTTTAGCCAAATCATCCCTTTGTGAGCTTTTGTGGCTGTAATAAATTCAACTTTTATAGTAGACAAGGCAATATACTTCTACAATCTTGATTGCCATGAAATAGTTTTCCTTACAAAGGTAAATAAATATCATGAAGTAAACTTCTTGTCCTCTATATCTTTTGCCATATTTGAGTCTGTATAGCCAACCAAAACTTGTTAACCACTGTCAAAATAGATCTTCAGCCTTGAAATACCTTAGAGGTGTTTCATGATCTACTTCACTACTTCCTAATACTATTCTCTAGGATTTGAAAGGAATCTGCTTACTATACTAACTACATGAGTAATAACAGGTCTAATACACACTGTAACATATATCAAACTTCCAATAGCTGAGATATATAAAACATTTTCCATTTCCCTCTTCTTTTTATCTGTAAAAGGATTTTGTTTTTTACTTAACCTAAAAGGAACTAACTAGCTTTACATTATTCATGTGAAACCTTTGAAGTACTTTCTTAATATACTTCTCCTGTGACAATGGTAGCTTATTAAAACTCTTATTTCTTTCAATTCTAATGCCAAGAACCCTTCTTCGTATGTCTCAAGTCTTTCATAGCAAAAAACTTATTCAACACCTTCTTCAACTTTGCAATCTTAGATAGATTCTTGTTAATAATCAAAATATCATCAACATAAAGTAAAAAAATAATAAAATCATTAAAGGAAAATTTCTTAATGAATATGTAATAGTCTGTGCTATACTTCCTGTAATATTGCTCTTCCGTAATAGTGTCAAAGTACATATATCATTGCCTTAGTGCTTGTTTTAGGCCATAAAGACTTTTCTTTAATTTGCACACTAAGTCTTTTTTGCCTTCGTCAACAAATCCTTCTAGTTGCTCCATGTACATCTCTTCTTCAAAATCTCCATAAAAAAAATAGTCTTTATATCTATCTGCTCAATCTTTAAATTAAGACTTGTTGCCAAGTTAAGAACTACTCGAATAGAAGTCCTCTTCACTATCAGGGAGAAGATCTTATTTAAGTCAATTCTCTTTTTTTAAATAAATCCTTTCACAACTAGTCTAGCCTTGTACCTTGGATGTGTCGTATGTTCATCTTACTTGATTCCATAGATCTACTTGTTTTTGAGTATTCTTTTACCCTCAAGAAACTTCACCAACTCATATATATGATTCTCATGCAAGAAACTCATCTCATCTTACATAGTTTCCATCCACTCCTCCTTGTGTTCATCATTTATTACATCTGCATAATACTCTAATTCTATACCATTAGAGAATAACACCACAAACTTGTCTAATGAATATCTAATAAAGAGTCTTCTATTTCTAGCTGATTTTCTAAGCAGAACAACAGGTGAAACTTCTTACACTACTGATACTTAATCATGACCATCTGTATCAACATCAATCTGATCTTGGAGGGCATCCTATCCACTTGTGTGTACATTTTCGTTACCTTCAGCTTCAACCTATTGTTGAGCTGGAATTACATGAACATGGTCTAAATTAATCAAGTTTTTTTATTACTAAGTTGCTTTAACTTGTGCTTTGCCAATGTCCTTAATTATTTGATCTTCTACAAACACATCACAGCTTCTAATGATCTTAATTAACATATCATATGGTTTGTAGTTGAAATCATCCTACCAATAACTAAAAAAAATACACTATCGAATCTTAACATCAAATGTAGTTCTTTTTTCTTAAGGAACATGTACAAAGGTTTTATAACCAAATACTTTCATGTGATCATAGGAAATATCTTTATTGTACCAAACCTTATTTGGAACATCTTCTTATAAATGGTAATATGGTGAATGATTAACCAAATAAATGATAGTCATCAAGGCCTCTCCTTAGTAGGACATTGATAGCTTTACTTAAGAAAGCAAATATCTGATTCTCTCTACCAATAATCATTTATTCATCCTCTCAATAACTTCATTCAATTGTCATGTCTTTGGAGGAGTCTATGTTTTACTTCTTGCAATAAGTATCAAATGATGCATAATATTCACCTTCATTGTCTATTCAAATGTATTTTACTTTCTTGTCTATCTTTTTTTCAATTGAAACTTGGAATTCTTTAAACTTTTCAAGTACTTAATCTTTAGACTTTAAAACATAAGTCCAAATTTTCCTAAAAATAAATAAATAAAAGTGACAAAATATCTAGCTCCGCCATATGTTATAACCTTCATCAATTCACATACATTAGAGTGTATTAGTTTCAACATCTTTGGCTTTTTGAAAGAATATTGGCTTTTAAAGACAATTCGATGTTACTTTCCTACCATGTAATATGCACAATTCTTCAAATGTGTACTCTTCAACTTTGACAAGAGATTCTTTTTCAAAAGCATTGTCATCCTCTTCTTACTCATGTGATCAAGTCTCTTATATCATAACATACTTCGTTCTTCATTCTTTAATGCATTCGTAAAAACATTAGAAAATTTAGCATGAATATAATACAAGTAAACTCTTTTTCCTCTAGCTATAATTATACTTTTCTTAGTGAGCTTGTATTGTCCTCCTTCAAAATGACTTGAGTAGTCTTCATCATCAAGTTTCCCAGCTGCAATTATGTTAAATCTCAAATTCTCAACATGCCAATTAATCTAAGGATTAATGTGATGTTATTTATGGTCTCTAAATGCACATCTCCTTTTCCAATGATTTTTACTCTATTGTTGTTATATCTTCAAAACCTCAAAATCACCTAGAATATAAGAAGTGAAGAAATGTCTTCAAGATATAGTATGAATGGTAGTACTACTATCTGGCACCTATACTGAAAGCAATGCTTTCCACTGATGTTTCAATGTTATATTTACATTCTTGAGGTCCTGTGTTATTTGAGGGCAATCTTTGCTGTCCAGCAACTTTTTTATTGGCCTTGATAAAGTCTATTGTTTTGTATAGCATGATTGTAAATAATTTTGCTCATATTTGAAATGTGCAGTGCTATCCATCTTGGTATGGATCTATTCCTGGGCTGAAAGTTTTATGCCCATATTCCTCTGAAGATGCTTGTGGTTTACCGAAATCAGCAATTAGGGACCCAGACCCTGTTGTTTTCCTTGAGAATGAGCTTCTGTATGTGATTATGCTATTCTCCTTTTTTACATAATCATGTAGAAATGAAATTGTTGACTCCACGTAATGAGATTATAGTTTGAATTATTGTTGTCGTTGTTGTTTATGTACAACCGAAATTACATTTAAAGTTGTCATTAGCAACTGTGCATTGAATTTGCAATATAATGTTTAGGTATGGCGAGTCATTCCCAGTCTCAGAAGAAGTTCTTGACTCCAGTTTTTGCATTCAAATAGGCAAAGGCCAAGGTATGTCTCCACGTACAGAACATTGTCAAATTTTAAAAAGGGGTTGTTTACTCTTTCTAAGGGTTCCCATTGACAGATAGAACAAGAAGGAAAAGCTGTTACTATTGTTGCTTACTCCAAAATGGTTGGATATGCTCTGAAGGTGAACATTTTGTTGTAGTATTACTTTCAAAACTTCAGGTTTCTGTAAAAAATTTTAATTATTATGGTTTGAACTTTCACTAAAATTGATAGTTATGTGTTTTGCTTTCTTGTCATATCCATTCGGCATTTCATGTTTCTGCATTTATATTTCATCTCCTTTTGGGGAAGTGTTTTCAAGTTGCATAGAACATTGGAATATTTGAGTATAATCTTTTCTGGATGATCTCTAATTTCTCAAGGATAAAATTTTTAACACCATGTATTGTAGTTTAGAGTTATTTTTATGAGCTTGATTAGAAATGGATCTGTTTTAAATCTTTCATTTTCTGTTTTTCACCTACTTTAATGATTCTGTACAATTGTCACCCATCAATTTCTTTAGACACAAGTCTAGGAATTCATATGGGGCTGAAACATAGTTACTTATTTGTTGATTTTATAATTGATCTTTGGCCCCACATTTTATCCTTTGCTCAAGCACCAGCCTTCGTTCAACCTTTTGAAGCTTTATCCTTTGCTCAAGAGTTGTACGTCGATCTACGCATCGATGCTTTTCCTCCACCCACGCTCTCCTTGCTGAATATTGATTTCCAACCACTTGACACAGGAGGAATGATTACGAGTTGCTCAACTACGCTCGTGAGAAACGGAGGCGATGGGTTCGGTTACTGCAAGACGGAGAAGAAATGCTTCTTCGTTGCCTTAAAATTCCCTTTTTATCTTCCTTCCTCAAGTCGTCCATCAAAATGGATCCCTCAACGAGATGCTTTGCTGCTGATTTGGTAGGAATTTGAAGCTTCCAGCAACAAATATGAAGGCCTGACTGATTGTTTGTGCATTATTGATTATAGAAATTTGAATTTCATGCACTTATCTCCAACGAACCTGCACCTTTTGACTTGTTTTCTTCTCTTCCAACTGTCGACCCATGTGCCTTTGACAATTTATATTCCTACAAATTGCTCAACAATTACATTAATAATAGCACACACCTTTTTATTAAATTCAAAGATGGGCTACATATAGATAATAATAGTCCACATGGCATAAAGACATATGTCGGAAAATCATAATTTATTCTTAACAAATCATATATTTTCCCAAATAAAAATCTAAGTTTTCATAATTAATCGCAAAGCTATTTCTATTTCATCTTTTAATTTGTTAATAAAAATCTCAATTTATGCACTTATTATTATTTCACAAAAATCCTAACCCAATAATAATACTCATAAGGTGGTTAGGTACCTGCAAATATGGCAATTAGGACTACATCGTGGTGCAGATCCGGGTCACCGGAGGATCTGAATCCCACCAAACAGGAGAAAAATAGAAATAAGAGAAAATAGGAATAAGCACATGAAAAAGGAAAATCCTCAAAAAACGGGACTGGAAAACCAGAGGGCCCAGAAAAAAATAATCGGATACCAGACTGTCGAACCGGACGAGGAGCCGGATGCACCGAAAATACAAGGCGACAAATTCGAAGTGACCGTCGAAAAATCGGTCGATTTCGAAGCAGGATGTTTTCCGGATACGGTGAGGCCTATCCAAAACAATGGTTGAACCGGGACATTTTCCGGTTTCATTACAGCTATGAGCGGTGCGACCGACAAAGGCTCCATGTCAGATGTCAGACCAAGTGGGTCGCCCGTCAGAGGAATCTCTGTAACCTGCAGAAGTTCTGATAACGTAAAGGGCACCAGATATTTCACGTTCCTTTGGCGGGAATTCCCCATTTGTCCAGCTGTAAATTGCCACGACAAAGCTCTGGAAACAATACTTTTTTTGTTTATGTCCAGCGAGACCCCATAATTAATATGAAAACCAACTAAATCCATGTAATTAACCATAATTGAGTTGAGTTTAACAAGAAAATACATATTAAAATATACACATTTTTATACCAAATACTTATATTCTGGATATTTGCATATTTCATGTTTAAAGTATTTCATTTTAGTTTTAGCTTTAGATAATATATGTTGTATCTAAAACATTTTACGTTCGGTCTAACCGAATTTCTTTTCAGTTAGACCATTTTGAGATTCGATGTAACCGACTTTGTTTCGGTCAGACCTTTTTAGGTCCGGTCTAGTCGGATTTTTCTTCCTTCTTTTTTTAGTTTTAGCTTTAGATATTATATTTTGTATCTAAAACATTTTATTGTCTTTTATATTTTATATTTTTATTTACTTTACTTTAGATATTTGTTTAGAATGAAAAAGTGCATAATATTAATGATTAAATGATGGTTAATTGCATAATATTTAGCTTATCATATGAGAATTAAGCTATTTTGTTATAAGTGCATTGTTATATGCTTTAATGAAAGAATCTGCTTAATTTCGGAGAATTAATGTTAATTTAGTGCATTTCTGAACTGTCGGTAAATTGTAGGTTGTGAAATTCTTAAGTATCCGAATTTTCTGTTATTTTGGACAGTTATGCTTAATGTACCAAAGATTTATGTTTAAATTACCGAACAGTTATGTTTTAAAAGAATATTTTATTATTTCCTGAAGTACACATGTCGAAACCATAATGCATGATGACTTAAGTGGATTTTAGATGAGTTATCTCTAACTATCCGAAATGCATCTCGACATTGGATAGTTAGACTTGTAACTCTCCAAAATATTTCTTTATTATAAAACTACTGATGACACGTGTCATGTTCTGGAAGATTGACTTAAGTTATATATCAGTGAGTTATCTGTAACTATCCAAAATGCATCTGGGCATTAGATAGTTAAGTTTGTAAGTATCTGAAATGCACCTGAGCATTGGATAGTTAAATTTATGCACGTGTTTTATAGTTAAATCAGCGAAGCAAGTCCGTTGAGTTAACTGTAACTCCACGGACCATTTATTTTCTAATATGCCATTGTAGCAATTGTAAGAACAGAACAGTTGGAAGAAAACAAACCACAATCGCACGTATCACATAGGAATTCACTCGTCGAAGGAAGAAGAAATCATCATCGTTGATATGAATGAAGGAAATCCAACCGATCATTCAAGCAGAAGCAGTTACCACTGAAGAAATATAAAAGAAAAGAAGAAAAAAAGCAGCATGGTGGTGGTCGATGGGTGTGGCCAGTGTGTGCAAAGGAGGATCACCAAGCTTTCTACAGGCAGCGTCAGCAATTCTCTAAAGTACCACACCAACCAACTCCACCACCACCATAATCACCAACCATCGGAGGTTTATGAGGATACTTTCTTGATGTCGGGTCGATTCCAAGCCAAACACAATGCTTGACAACCACTGTAAGGAGTGATCACGTCGTGGGAAGGGAAGCCATTTTCACCAAGCGCCGACTCATATCTCAGGAGATCGTAAAGCTTCTAGCCTTGGCTTCGGGTTGATGCCTGTATGCTAAAGAGGAGATCATCTTGCAATTCTGGACTTGCGATTCTATAGGGAGAGGAGACAGAATTGTAAGTGGTTTAATTTTCAGTGGTGTAATCACGTCGCATGTAGTGACAGAAGTATTTACTGTCAACTAAGATTACTTTACATTTCACCTTTCACCCATTTTCATGCTCATATCAAAACAAAAATACCAAAAACAACTTATCTGTGTTTGTATTTTGTATTTAGGTATTGTATTGTTTGTTTTGTATCGTGATTAATGTTATCTTTGTCAGTGTTGTGATTGTTTTATGTTTGTTTTAGTTTTACAGTTTACTGAAATTGGTTCATTCAATAGACTTAAAGATTTTAATGGTTACTGTTTGAATTATCTAAATGTTAGTATTGCCTAATGATAAATCCAATGTTTACTAACATTAAAGAGCTTAATTGATGTTATTTACAATCTATGGAACCGCCCAATGGTTGGTCGAATTCCTCTGTAAATAGCAGTATTAAATAGGAAAGATAGGCTCGTGGAGTTAACTTAAGTCCACAAGGTTAGTCCGTTGAGTTAACTGTAACTCAACGGAGAGCTTATTGAATATATAAATTTGATTGTTAAAAATGGAACAGTTCGCAATTCTTAAGCAATTCCCTGTGGGATCGACCTGTACTTGCACACTAATACAATAGACACTGTGCCCTTGCAGTTAAAATACAAATTGGAATTAATATCTAATTTGTGTGAAAGGTTGTTTGTTTACTTCTAAAAAGGAATTCAGTGATATAGGCATAAAGATAAATTAACTAAGTAAAAACAGAAGTCAACAAATCCAAGTTTTTCTAGCGCATTGCTGGGTAAACAATCAAGTTTTCTGGTGCCGTGCTGGAGATCCAAACAAGTTTTCTGGCACCGTTGCCAGGGAACCAATCAAGTTTTCTGGTGCCATGTTGGAAATCCAAACACCCTACTGTTTCAAAAGCACTTTCATCTTAATCTGCCACAAGCTAAAGTTGTTCTTGCCATTAAACTTCTCAACTTTCAAGGTTGAAGATGCCTTGACAATAGAACAACACAAACACAGTAAGGAAATACCAAAGAATTCAGACAACAAACAAGCACAAAATTTGATATCCCAAAGTTGCAGATGAATCTTTCATTCAAAATACCCCAACCAACAAATGCAGCTACCAAATTCAAAAAATCACTCGTGAAGAATCCCAAGAAAACAAAGATGAGCCAAGATCACACGTATTGCCTCAAGAAACAAAAGAATTCCCAAAGAACTTCTAAAGAATTCCAAAGAACTGGCCACACTTGATTTATTCTAAAAAGTTGAAAAAGAATTTCGTAGAATCATAGCAAAAACTTCAAAAGTTATGATAGGAATTCTTACTACTCATTTCACCAATGTGGAAATGATAGATGACCAAGTGCACGTTGTCAAGATTCAAGATCGTGGGCGTCAAACAAAAGAACTCCAATCACGGACACTTGTCGTGAACACAAGTTGCAAGCGAAGGTCGTGTGAGCAAACCCGAGCGCTGGCTTCTGGCGAAGAACGTGAGCGTTGGCGTCGAGTAAAAATGAGGGCGACCGCGCACGGATGCTAGCATGGGTGAAGACGCGGGCGAATGCGCACGAGCGCTAGCGTTGGGTGAGGATGTGAGCGGTCGTGTAGGGAGGCTGGTGTTAGGTGAGGACAAGAGTGGTCACGCACGGATGCTGGCACGGATGAAGACATGGAGGATTGCGCGGGCATTAAGCGCTGGTGTCACTAGTCTTGGGTGCCGGCTATGTGTGTTGGCCAAGATCTTTCTTTTCTTCTTTCCAAGTCTAATCCATGACCAACTCCTCAAGCTTCGCTCTGATACCACTTATTATGCAACGAGAGAATGCAGAAAGGGAGAAGTTTGGACATGTGGAGAAGAAAGAAGAAGACAAAGAGAGGTAGATGTGTGAAACAACGACAATAAACACCAAGGTTTAATGTGGTTCCCCAAATTGGGTACGTCCATGGATGGGGCTCAACTAATTGATTCTTCTCTAGGTGATCACAAAAGGGATACAAGATTCATCATCATTCTAAAGCACACGTTAAGGGCCTATTTATAACATTTGTGCACCCCAAGTGGCCAAGGACAAAAATACCCCTACGTGTAACATTCTAATTCAAGACACATAATAACAAATAGTTTATACTCTTATCTAGGAGTGTTTAATATATTTTATATTTTTTTCTATGATCTTCGGTCGGAGAGGGAAACTTCGGTTCGACCGAAACTTTTTCTTTTTTTTTATTTTCGCTTTCGGTCGAGACGACAGTAAGTTCCGATTTGACGATTCCTTTTTCTTTTTTTACTTTTCATTTCGGTCGAGCCGACCATAAATTTCGGTTCGACCGCAACAGTTTCTCTTTTTTTATTTTTTCCTTTCGGTTGAGCCGACCGTAAGTTTCAGTTCGACCGAAGCCCTTTATATATATATATATATATATATTATTGCCGCTCATTGTTGTTTTCTTTTATATCCGATTCTCGTTTACCTTTTTAATATTTTTTTTATAATGCCTCAATCTTCATTTCAAACTCATGTTTTATATTTAAGACATTTCGATTCTTGACTTCTTAGACATTTACATTTTATCTCTTAAGACATTAAGACATTTGTTTTTATTTTAGATACTTACATTTTGTATCTAAAATATTTTGATTTAATTTTATTTTGAGGTACTTGTCTTTTGTGTTGATAATGTTTTAATTTCAATTTCTTGGGTATTTATATTTTTTATTTAATATTTAAACAATTTTAAATCTTAGGTACTTATATTTTATACCTAAGCTCTTTGATTTCTTATTTTAAATATTGATATTTCATATCTAAAACATTTTTCTCTCTTTATTTTAGATATTTATATTTTATACCTAAAATACTTTAATTTCGAATCTTAGATATTTATATTCTATATCTAAGACATTTAGTTTAATCTAATTTTCATATATATCTTAGATATTTATATTTTATCAGTTCTTTTCTTTTCTTTTTGTTTTCTTTCTTTTTTTGAAGGCGAAGCAGACAGCGCGCCGGACTATCCACTCGCTCGTTCATTTTTTTTTTATCAATCATTTTTTCTTTTGCAGGTGGCATTTTGCTGTCCATATATTTTATTTTATTCTATTTCATTTCTTTTTGTTGCGGTCCGTTTCTTTTGGCAAGGAATATGTTTTATTCCCCCGGTGGTATAGTCGTCTTCTCCGTCTCTGGCGACGAAATTCCGGCAGCATTTCCCCAAGGAAATAAGCATATGTTAGGTCTATTGCCGTACCCTTCCATGGGGGAGTGTGGCGGGCAGCCTTGCAGCCATTGTCGTAGTTCGATCTCATTTCATTTGGGGGAAGTGCAGCGACGCATTTTTTTTCACACCATCGTCACAGTCCGGTCCCTCACAGGGGAGAGTGCTACGGTCGTTTGAAATAATCGCAGCCACCACAGACGGATCCCTTCCAAGGGACGTGCGGCAGCGCAACTCTTTACCTTCTTTTTTTTGACCGGGCTGTGACTCACCTTGTTTGCTTGATTTTCCTTTGCAACAGAAACACACGACGGTGAGTGCAAGAGGAGAACCGGCTTTTCCCTTGCACAATCGTACGCCGGAAAATTCCTTTTCCGTCGGTTGCAGTTATCGTCCGGAAAGGAGTGCGCGCGGTCGCTGGATTCTTTTCAGGTATCTTTCCTGGAAGCATCCTATGTTCTTGGAATTCAGATCTTAAGAGATCGAAAAACAAGAACATTGAGTATAAATTAGGAAAGATACCTGCAAATAGTGTTAAAAAGGTTTGGAATGTACAATTGTTCCTCAGCTCCCACACCTTATATTTTAGGGAAAAAGTTAAGTACCAATGTCCTAGGAAAGGAAAGGAATCTTTAAGAGCACCTTATGCCCAAGTGGTTGGAAGTTTGATGTATGTTATGTTGTGTACAAGACCAGACTTGGCATATGCTGTAAGTATTGTAAGTAGGTATCAAAGTAATCCTGGAACAAAACATTGGGAAGGTGTCAAAAGAATTTTGAAATATATAAAAGGAACTTTGCACCAAAAATTGACTTATCAAGCAGATGAGCTTGAAGTGCTTGGTTATACAGATGCAGATTTAGGTGGTGACAAAGATGATGGGAAGTCTACTTCAGGACATATATTCATCTTTGAAGGTGCGGCCATATCTTGGGGAAGTAAGAAGCAAGGGTGTGTAGCAAAATACACACAGGAAGCTAAATATCTTGCTTGTAGTGCAGTCGCATCACATGCAGTTTGGATCAGAAGATTCATAAATGATTTGAATCTAAACTTAATAAATGGTCCAATAGAAATGTATTGTGATAACCAAGCGACAATAAGTCTTGTATATAGTGGTGCAAATACAACAAAAGGACACCATATAAACATACATTATCACTATATTCGTGATATTGTAGGAAATGGGGAAATAAAATTGAGTTATATCCCTACGGAAGATATGATAGCTGATCCTTTGACAAAAGGAATACCAGCGGAAAAGTACATTAAGTTTGTAAACTTAATGGGATTAAGGAACATTTATATGGATAATGGAAACGGAGAACATTCTCACGAGTAATGGAAGATTGAAATTGTGCTACCTACGAGTAGTGGGAGCGGAATTAAAAAGAATATAGTTGGTCTTTGTGACCAAGTGGGAGATGTTGGAATTGGTCAAAAAGACCAAGTTTCAAATTCAATTTCCGGTGGTTACCAGAAATTGAGGAGGAGGTTGGGGGCGGAGATGGTGGAGGTAGTTAATCCTCCAAATGCTATAAATAGAGGTGATTAGAAGCTTATTAAGATGTGAAGAACAAGATTCTTTGATCACCTGGAATAACCCACCATCGGAGCCCCCAAACCGCGCAGATCAATAGTGGTATTAGAGCCGAGGTTGCTCCGCCAGTTCCGCTGCCGTTACTACAGTTCCGCCCGTGACCTCCCGCCGCCTACGTGCGCTCCTCTGCCCGCACGCACCTCTGCTCGCGCGTGCACCTCCCGCAGCCTGCGCACGCACCTGCACGTAGCTCTACCCGCGCGTTCACCTCCCGCCACCCGCGCAAGCAGCTCTGCCCGCGCGTGCACCTCCTGTCGCCCTCGTGCGCTCCTCTGCCCGTGCGCACCTCCGCAGTCCGCGTGCACCTCCCGCCGCTCAGGAATAAATATTTGTAATTTGAATTTGAATTTGGAAATTTAAATATTTTTGAAAAATTTGAAAATTGAAAATTTGAAATTTAAATTTGTTTTTTGAATTTTGAAATTAGAATTCAAATAGTTTTTCGGATTTTTGAAATTTTAAATTTAATATTTGCATTTTTGTTCATAAGGTAATTATTTATTTAAATTGGAAAGTAATTTCGATTGTAGATATAAGTATGGCTTCGAAGATGTTTACAACTGAGTTGGCAAGGATGGATAAATTAAATGGGGTAAATTATGAGATGTGGTATCGGAAAATATATCAAGCATTAGAATATGAAGATATTGAACATGTAATAGGTTCGCATCCTCCGGAAATAAGTGAAAACACTTCTGAAGTAGAAATAAAAAGAGTAAATCAATGGAGGAAAGATGATAAAAAGGCAAAAAATTTAATGTTCATGTTCATGGAAGATTGTCTTGTAAAATGCTATGAAACATATACTAATGCTTATACACTATGGAATGCTTTGAAAGAAAAATATAATAAAGCAACTGAAATGAACACACAGTTGCTCCTTCAGAAATATAACTCTTGCAGGATGCTAGAGGAACAAAGTGTAGTGGAACATGTAAATAATATGATGGTAATGGCTAAAGACTTAGCTACTGCCGAAACTCCTATACCAGAAAAATTGCAAATAGCAACCATATTGAATAGTTTGCCACACAGTTATGATATGGTTACAAAATCTCTTAGGTCTACCCCACTTCAATTATCTTAATTGCCAGCTAGGTTGGGTACTGAACAGGAAATAATAGTCAGTCGGAGGCAACATGAATCTCATTTGGAAGAAGCCAATGCCATATTTCAAAAGCAGAGATCTGAAAAAGGCAACAAAAGAAGAAATGGACCAAACAAGAACAACTTCAAGCAAAATCAAGCACGTGGAAAGAAAGCACGAGGATCTTGCCATGCTTGTGGCCAATTTGGTCATTTTAGGGCACATTGTCCCAACAAGGATGGAAATAAAGGTGGAACCTCGGAGTCGAACATAAAGAACAAAAGAACCTTTATGGGAGTTGTGGAATGCAATAATGTTGTAGTCCCTAGTTCAAACGAATGGTGGGTTGATTCTGGTGCCACAAGGCACATTGCCAAAACGAAAAAGGGACTTGACTCATTTAAAGAATTGAGTCCCGGACAACAATGCATCTATATGGGAAACAATACTTATTTAGATGTGGAAGGTATTGGCACATATCGTTTGGACTTGGGAGACAGCATTATGATCTTGAAAGACGTCCTCTATGCACCTGGCATGAGGCGGAATTTAATATCCGTAGGCACTCTTTTGAAGAATAATTTGGAAGTTCGATTTTACAATAAACGTGTATCCATAGGAAAAGACAAAAAGATCTTTGCTATGGGAATTTTTGTACCTGAACATGATTTGTTTAAACTTTATGTCGTTGCTAATGAAATAAATGAAATAGTTTCTGATTATGTTGAGTGTTGTTTATCTGATATTGATTTGTGGCATTTAAGGTTAGTACATATTAATAAATCTAAAATACAACAATTGATAAAATTGAACATGTTGCCTGAAATTAAAGACATGGAATTAAATAAATGTCAACATTGCTTAGTTGGGAAAATGACTAAGAAATCTTTTGGTAAGGGATATAGATCAGATGAATTATTGGGGTTGATTCATTCTAATGTGTGTGGTCCATTAAGTATTAAAACTCATGATAACAAAGAATATTTTGTGACTTTTATAGATGATTTTTCAAGATATGCTTACATTTATCTAATAAGTCATAAAAGTCAAGTATTGACTTGTTTTAAGAAATACAAGTTGGAAGTAGAAAAACAACTTGGAAGAAGGATTAAGATGTTAAGGTCAGATAGGGGAGGGGAATATAATTTTAATGAATTTAAATTGTTTTGTGAAATGCATGGAATTAAAAGACAAACTACAATGCCTTATACACCACAACAAAATGGTGTGGCGGAAAGAAAGAACAGAACTCTTATGAATTATGTTAGATGCATGTTTTCACATTCAAGTCTCTCCAAAGTTTTTTGGGGAGAAGCATTGATCACAGCAAATTATGTATTAAATAGAATACCCTCCAAGTCTGTATCTAACATACCTTATGAATTATGGACCGAAACTAAGCCCAATTTATATCATTTAAGAAAATGGGGATCTATAGCCCATGTACTTATTCCTGAACAATTAAGGGATAAGTTAAAATCAAAGACTCTTAAATGTAGGTTTATAGGCTATTGTGAAAATTCTTTCGGTTATAGGTTCTATAGTAAAGAAAAGGGAATTATTGAATATAGGGATGCCACTTTCCTAGAAAATCTAAATGAAAGGGAAGAAATAGGAAATGAACATGAGCCACCATTTGTGGTGAATGATGACTATTTCAATAATATCTTGGAAAATGACCCTAGAGTTGAAGAAGAAAGAAACATTGAAAATATAGATGAACCTATGGAAATTGCTGATGAAAACAATCGTGAACCCATGGAAATCATGGGAGAAATCCAAAATGAGCCTATAAATGGAATTGAAGAGAACAATAGGAATGGAGAAGATAGAGAACCGGATTTACCTATTAGCAACAAAAGGATGAGACATCAGCCAACATGGATGGATGACTACCATTTGTATTCCTGTGAGCTTTCTTGTTTAATGATAGACATGGAGGAAAATCACATGGAACCCGTGACATATAAGGATGTCGTCGAATCTCATGAAAAGGATTTATGGTTGGATGCCATGAATGATGAGATTGATTCCATGAAATGGAATCATGTGTGGGAATTATGAAATAGTCATCATTCACCACAAATGGTGGCTCATGTTCCTTTCCTATTTCTTCCCTTTCATTTAGATTTTCTAGGAAAGTGGCATCCCTATATTCAATAATTCCCTTTTCTTTACTATAGAACCTATAACCGAAAGAATTTTCACAATAGCCTATAAACCTACATTTAAGAGTCTTTGATTTTAACTTATCCCTTAATTGTTCAGGAATAAGTACACAGGCTATAGATCCCCATTTTCTTAAATGATATAAATTGGGCTTAGTTCCGGTCCATAATTCATAAGGTATGTTAGATACAGACTTGGAGGGTATTCTATTTAATACATAATTTACCCCATTTAATTTATCCATCCTTGCCAACTCAGTTGTAAACATCTTCGAAGCCATACTTATATCTACAATCGAAATTACTTTCCAATTTAAATAAATAATTACCTTATGAACAAAAATGCAAATATTAAATTTAAAATTTCAAAAATCCGAAAAACTATTTGAATTCTAATTTCAAAATTCAAAAAACAAATTTAAATTTCAAAATTTCAATTTTCAAATTCTTCAAAAATATTTAAATTTCCAAATTCAAATTCAAATTACAAATATTTCTATTATTTAATTAAAGCATGCAATTTCTAAACATGTAATATAAATATAATGACTAACACATTTAACAACAACAAAAATTGCATGTTATTATTATTATTATTATCCAATATAATATAATATAATATATTATATTATATTATAATATTTTATCAAAGGAGGAGATTTCGAATATCTCTAACCAAATCGCCCGAGGGCGGAAGACCGGAGTTTCGCGTGCGGTGCGACGGTTGGGCGGACCGGCGTGCACGCGAGCGGCGGGAGGTGCGCGCGAGCGGCGGGAGGTGCGCGCGGACTGCGGAGGTGCGCGCGCAGGCTGCGGAGGTGCGCGCGGATTGCGGAGGTGCGCGCGCAGGCTGCGGAGGTGCGCGCGGACTGCGGAGGTGAGCGCGGGCAGAGGAGCGCACGCGGGCGGCGGGAGGTGCACGCGCGGGCAGAGCTGCGTGCAGGTGCGTGCGCGGGCGGCGGGAGGTGAACGCGCGAGCAGAGCTGCGTGCAGGTGCGTGCGCGGGCGGCGGGAGGTGCGCGCGCGAGAAGAGGTGCGTGCGGGCAGAGGAGCGCACGCGGGCGGCGGGAGGTCGAGGGCGGAACTGCAGCGACGGCGGCGGAACTGGCGGAGCAACCTGGCTCTGATACCACTGTTGATCTGCGCGGTTTGGGGGCTCCGATGGTGGGTTATTCCAGGTGATCAAAGAATCTTGTTATTCACATCTTAATAAGCTTCTAATCACCTCTATTTATAGCATTTGGAGGATTAACTACCTCCACCATCTCCGCCCCCAACCTACTCCTCAATTCCCGGTAACCACCGGAAATTGAATTTGAAACTTGGTCTTTTTGACCAATTCCAACACTACGGTCGTTTAAAATAATCGCAGCCACCACAGACGGATCCCTTCCAAGGGACGTGCGGCAGCGCAACTCTTTACCTTCTTTTTTTTGACCGGGCTGTGACTCACCTTGTTTGCTTGATTTTCCTTTGCAACAGAAACACACGACGGTGAGTGCAAGAGGAGAACCGGCTTTTCCCTTGCACAATCGTACGCCGGAAAATTCCTTTTCCGTCGGTTGCAGTTATCGTCCGGAAAGGAGTGCGCGCGGTCGCTGGATTCTTTTCAGGGTTGTTGGATTATCTGGAACGCGGGGAGGGAGGGAGAAGTCGTATGCCCTTCTTTTCAGATAGATTATCTGACCAGTTCTGACACCATCACCAGGAAAGCAATCAATCACCAGGAAAGCAACACTCACCACTAGCGAAATCGGAGCGCTATCCTTGCATCACATCCCCTTTAGTCTCGTCTCCTCTTTGAAGCAGCAACCATCCAACGCTCATCACCTTCCAGCTGCGTGACCCCCAACTTGTCAGTCAAGTCCTACGACATTTCTTGAACCTCCACAGCAGCTCCAAGAGGTGAAGCTGGTACCTCAGTAACATCTTCCGTCAACTGAACACCCTCCATCACCCCCACATCATCCACTAGCGGAATGGGGTCTTGAGTAGTAAACTTCTCCTCCATGACAGCAGTCTCCTCAACCCCAGATGGACCCATCGGGCCCCCACAAGTACCAACTTCATCTTTCCTTCACTCCTCCATAACCAACTCACCCAGCGGCGGTGCCTCCACCTCAGTCTCCTTTTCCACAACCTTCTCGACAGGTCGATGACCTGTACGATTGGCACAGCTGGTCTCCTTAGATTTGTCTCCTTTTCGGTAGTTTGCTTGGGTATGCCCTACCCGGAAACAAGAAGTACAGAAGTGCGGTTCATAGGGGTAACATATCGGTTGATTGATAGTTTCAGAGCCATCTTCAATTATGATGAATTGGGGAAGTGGCTTGGAGACATCCCATCTCCACACACACACAGCAACCACCCCCGATCGGGTAAAGTGGACGACATTCCGATTGACGCACTCGGCAGTCGCGAGGGTCGGAGATTGCAGAGAATCGAGGGTTTTTGGGGGAGATGGTTTTCCGACCTTACCGAGGGGGGGAGCTGGGAAATCATCTCCCAACGACCTTTTTATACGTGAGAGACCTTGGGAAATACTTTCTCAAGGTCTCCATACTGCACAAAGATGGTAACCTTGGGAAACACTTTCCCAAGGCTACCTTTCCCAAGCTTTCCCAGCATTGCTGGTATGCATTCAGGAATCACAGGAAAGACCAGCGACACATGATCTGCATGTGTGATGGCAGCAAAAGAAGGTCGTACAGCACCTTTCTTCCATACCTAGGGATTACCAAACTACGAAGGAGAGCCCAACGACATCTCCGGGTTGTGTGCCGGACCCATACGTCTCTGTAAAACACAAATCCACACCACCAACACCCCACCAGAAGACTTTGTATACTTGAAATTGCAGCCGTATAGGTAGAAATCAACAGATAATCGCACTGACCATAAATTATCGGCTCGTTTCCATGGGCCTTTTGAAGTTATATCTAAAATAGGAAAAGTGGCCTATAAATTAAGACTTCCTGGAAATTCAAAGATTCATCCTATTTTCATATTTCCCAATTGTGCAGGAAGTTGGGACCAATTCACAGAGTAATTCCTCCAAATATTCTAGTAAGTCAAGCAACCGAAAGGGTTGCTCTGAAGAAAGTGCTAGCTAGAAGACTGAAAAAGAAGAAGAACACCACAGTCCTAGAGGTGTTGGTCCAATGGCAAGGTAGCTCGGAGCTGGAGGCTACTTGGGAGGAGTTCGTACCCTTGCTGGCAAGATATCCAGACCTTGAGGACAAGGTCTTGCGAGGAGGGGAGTAGTTTTTACCGTAATTTGTAGTAGGTCTGGTTCCGGACTCGAATCCGTTTCAGTCTATGTATGGGACTATTTTTGTTGGTTGTTGTGTTTTTTAGGGTTACCTTTTTCCGATCTTGAGACTTGTAACTTGGAGAGACCCCACGTCTCGAACTGTGGTTATCCTTGTTGTTCTACAATAATAGATCACCCTCATTATCTTCGTTCAATAGCCAAGAGTTCGACCGCTAGCAACATGCATGTCAAGGACGAAAAGTGATGCAAATATCATGTCTAATGATGTTGGAAAGACCACAGGAAAATGTTGATTTTGAAAAATCACAGAGAAATGCATGATGATCAGAAAAGTATGAAATAGCTTCTGGGTTATAGCACATTGAGTCTACGATCCAGGAAAAACATGCAACAAAAATGTTAGATGAACGCAAGAAGGTAAATATCATGCGGGCGTTGTGAGTACAAAAGAGGGTAGTACAAAATCGGCTCAACTACAAAAACTTCGGAAAACCTGTCCCAAAAGATCCTACTGGTCGGACAGAGATGGTTCAAATAGGGCATGAAACTTAGGTTGATCTAGTTTCATAGGAACGTATGAAACGATAATGTAAGGCCTCGTGAAGATGTAGCCATCACTGTGAGTGTAGTGAGCATGCAAGGGTGGTGACAGGCCTATTTCTGCGTTAAAACACTTTGAAAACAAAGCTTGTTTAACTGAAACTTGGAAAATTGCAAATGAGTATGCGAATGGAAGGTTGACAAGCGTTTTTGAAGAGAAAAAATGTGGGTTACATATTTGAAAACCCACAAAAAACACCCTGAGAGAATTTTTGCCCTCAAGGAGAAGCGGATTCGAGTCATTCAAGCCTCCTTTGAAGGCTGACTTGGATTGCCGAACAGAGAAAATCGCAAAAATTAGGAGGTCTTCGTGGAAGTCAAGATGAATGGGGGAAGTGAAATCCTGAGTTCTGGGGTGACTCTAGTGAATGAAAATAGAGCGTGGACTTTATGCATGGAAAATCACATTTCGTAAAAGTGTTAGACGGAAATGTGAAAGAACAAAATGGGTTGGACAGTGCGACGACCATGGATTAACATTATCATGCATGGTAAAATACATTCAGTATGCACGTGAAAACAGTACATTTAGGGGGAGTATGTAGGTTACTAGTTTCTAATAACATGTGTGAAAAATAAATGAACGAGAATAGGAGACTTACTTGCTTCAGAGGAGCGACGACAGGAGCTTAGCTGAGAAGTGACCCAAGGCAGCGTTCCTTCAGAGAGTCGGCAAGGATGAAGGCCTGGCCTCTACTGTAACACGCCATGGGCTCCGGTGGTTCCATGGGGAGTGGTTGGTAGTTAGAAAGAACGTCTAACAAATCGCTACGATGGAGAAAGGACCAAATCAAAGCTGACTTGGCAGTAGATGACTCGCTACATGCTGAGAAGGGCGCCAGGTTCGCACATAACAAGAGGACGCTCAGAAAGAAGGAGTGGTAGGTCTGCGTAAACACAATAGAGGGGTTTGCTGGGTTTACGCAAACACAACGAAGGATTTCGGTCAATTCACGTAAACACAATAGAGGGGTTTGCTGGGCTTACGCAAACACAACGAAGGAGGCTGGCTAGTTCACATAAACGCAATGGACGGCTCCATTGGGTTTACATAAACACAACGAGTGGTGCTGACTGGTTTACCTAGACACCACAAGGGGGTCCGTTGGGTTTATGTAAACATAACGAGGCACGAGAGATAGAAATTTTATCATTGATTAAAAAGGGGAGGGTGACATGTTCCACCAACATGGCATCTAACGTGGTAGGGTGCCATGTGTCGACCCTCGATTGGTCTAAAAGATGGTCATCAATAAGATCAGCCAATCCCAAGGTGCCATGTGTTGATGATGTGGCAAGCTGCCACATTGAAACCTACATAGCACGAGAGCTTGGTTGATTGGGTAGAAGAAAAACGTCGAATACAAATGTGTATAAAGAAAAAAAAAAAAAATTAAATGTTTTGTACAATGAGACACTTCATCTTAAATACAAATATTTAAAGTAAAGTAAATGAAAATTGTAAAATATCAAAAGAAATTAAAAGTTTTGGATGTAAAGTATAATATCTAAAACTAAAGTACTCTAGATAAAACCACATAAATCTCTAAACAAATGAAAATGAAATATGAAACGTAAAAGAAATTAAAATTTTTTATATACAAAGTATAACATCTAAAATCAAAGTAAAACTAAAGTGCTTTAGAGAAAAATGTCAATATCTAAAGTAAAGAAATAAATTTTAAAATGTAAAGGAAATTAAAATGTTCTAGATATGAAACATAATATCTAAAAGTAAAGTGAAAACAAAATGCTTTAGATATGAATGTCTAAAGTGAAGAAATAGAATTTAAAATACAAAAGAGAATGAGACATCTTAAATACAAAATATAATGTCTGAAACTAAAGTAAACAAAATATTTTTGATATGAAATAACAATATCTAGAGTAAAACAAGAAAAATATAAAACATAAAGGATACTAAAATGTTTTAGATGCAAAGTAAAACATCCAAAGCTAATAAAAATTTATTATTAAAAGAAGAAAAAAATCAAATGACAAATCGGTTAAACCAGATACTAGTTCGGTCTGACCAAATGTAAATATGGTCTAACCGTAATAACGTTCGGTTAGACCGAACCTAGAATGTTTTAAGATAAAAAATGTGGAATATCCAAATATCTAAAAAAGTAAATTAAAATATCACAATAAATTAAAATCTTTTAGATATAAAATATAAATATCTAAAATGAAACATTGTAATCTCATTTTAGATATTTGTATTTATATTTTATATTGTAAAATGGAATACATTTTATATCCAAAATGTTTGATTTTTATTTTAGATATTATATTTATAGCTAAAATATTGTAATCTCATTTCAAATATTTATACATTATATATAAAATGTTTAATTTTATTTTAGATATTTATATTTGATATCTAAAATGTTATAATTTCATTTTAGATACTTGTATTTTATATCTAAAATGTCTTAATTTTATTTTAGATATTTATATTTGATATCTAAAATGTTATAATTTCATTTTAGATATTTATATTTTATATCAAAAATATTTTAATTGTATTTTACATATTTATATCTTATATCTAAAACATCTTGATTTATTGTACTTTATCTTTAAATTATTTTTATTGTTGTTTTATATATTTTTTCATAAACATTTATTATATGTTATTTTATTATATATATATATTGTTATATTTATTTTCTCCACCACACCGAACATTCGATGTAGTATAACAATGTCTGGTGCCACACACCGAACATTTTTATTGTACTTCCATACTTTTATTATTTATCATTATTATTATTATTTTATTTCCTAGATTCTAGTTTGGCTACTCCAAACTCTTGCTAAGGCTTCAATTACCTAGTTAGGATATTCTTAACCATACAATTAAAATCTATCTTTTTTGTTTATGCATATATATTTTATTTTACTTTGTTTGGATCGAGTCTCAATATCGACTAGATCGTATTTCAATTCGATCAAACCAAATTTTGATTATTATTTTATTTTATTATATATATTTATTATTTTTCTATTTTTACTTTAGATATTTATATCTTTTGTCTAAAATGTTTAATTTCATTTTAGATATAATAAGATAGTATGTTTTATATGTAAGGTATCTTCCTTTCACTTTAGTCGAAGACATTTAATTTACTTGACCATATGTATGGTTCACTTCCTCTTCCCAAGTTTCACCTCCATCCTCTTCGAAGCTCTTGCTTTCTCTCTCTCTCGACCTTTGACTTCCACTTACAATATTTATATCCAAAATATTTAGGTTCATTTTAGATAGACGAGTTTATTTCTAAAGCATTTTAACTTTCATTTTAATATTTTATATATAAAATGTTTTCATTTTTGGTTTTATTTTAGATACATGAATTTATATCTAAAATATTCTTAATTTTATCTAAATTTTTTTAATTTTATTTTAGGTGTATATGCCCAATATATGAAATATTTTAAGTTTCTATTTTGTATTTTATATATTGTAGGATCGTATGGCTACACAAGAGTGGGGTGAATTGTGTATTTTTAATATTTTCTGAAATATAATTGAAACTTTAAAGCACAAAAACAAGTTGAGACATTGTTTTCATAAAATCATTTTTATTCAAGGTTTCAATTACAATATACAATTCAGTTCTCCTCAGAAATTGTAGATGCAATTATATTTCGATACCATGTTTCATCTAAACAATTTCATACTACAAACAGAGAAAACTAATTTACGGAATTTAAAACATTTCTCCCTGTTTGAGATCTTTCTTCTTCTTCTTTCTTCTTCAGCAATTCTTCAGTGACGAATATCTTGTCTTTCTATGCTTCACCGAATTTGCTTTCTTCTGATACTTCAAATCTTCAGTGATGAAAATCTTACCTTTTTATGCTTCACTGAATTTTCTTCCACTTGAGAGATTTTCCCTGAGAAGGTGTTTTTGATCCCTGAAAAAGATTTTTCTTTTGGTGTGCAGGAATGGTTTGATCCTTGAAAAGATTTTTCTTTTTGTGTGCAAGGATGGTTTGATCAACGAGAACTCTATGCCTTTTATACTGTATCTTCATTTCATGCATATCCTCCACGTTTAATCACTACTAGTTTTCCACTTCTCCACATCTTTTCTTTTTCCTTCATCGAAACACACACGTTCTAACCCACGTTTATATTTCGAATTTCCTTTAATCGTCAGTCTTGGATCTCTGAAAAATTTCCTGCAAAATAAACTTTCTCGTCCAAAAGTTTTTCATTAGTGTAATAAGAAGTTGTTACTTTAATGTTAACTAAACGAGTAACACAAGTATATATATATAACTTAACGAGTTCACCATGTGCCATTTCACGTGACAAGTACTATAGCTAACTCAACGAACTAAGTTCGTGGTGTTATGCTATCTCAACGAACCAGCTTAACCTTTCTTTCGGAAGGTTAAACGATAACTTACCGAAAATAGTTTAAGTTTCGGATAGTTACAGATGTAAGTCACCGAAAAACTCTTTATATGATAAAACTAGTGAGACACGTGTCAAGACCTGAAAACATGACTTAAGTTACCTTTCGGATAGTTACGACTGTAAGTCTCTGAAAAACTTTAACTCACTGATTCAATAATACACAAATGTTTTTATAATAAGAATTTTACCACGTGCAAAAATAACAACTTAGGTTTATAACGCTAACCTAACGCGTTGCCTTAGTGTTCAATATAGCAACTCAACGCGTTTAGTTATGTTAACTTAACGAGTTAAACATGTGCACCTCACGTGATACAATACAACATTCATAACTTATAATTTCACCACGTGTATAACACTAACTTAACGAGTTCGTCTCTTCTTTTACTCACTAACTTAACGAGTTATCACGTGACCTATTTTAACCTTTAAGCCTATAACTTAACGAGTTCTCACGTGACCTCTATACAAACAAAACTCTAACTTAACGAGTTGTCTAAACGTGCAATGTTCATGATACAGAAGATATAACTTTAAAACATATCATGCTTTTCAATAAAAACACACGTTAACTTAACGTTTAGCTAAATGAGAAATTAATGCAATGAAACGACTAGTTATTAACTTCAGATCCAATACAGATAAGTATTTATATCAGTAAGCTTTTTCTGTATTAATTGATGATTTTAATTTCTTTTCACAAGCAATAGTAACTGAGCAAATATGATTATTTTCATTCAGCACACATCATTAAAACAAAAATACTCAACAATCTCCCCCTTTTTGATGATGACAAACATATTAAATCAATTATGAAATATGTATAACTCAACAAAGCACCTTCGTTGGGTTAACTTTTAATTCAACAAACTTGTTTGTTGACTTAAGTTCACTTAAGCTTATTTCTATTGTTTGTGTAAATTTTACCTCTTAGAACTAAAACTCTCAGATGTCAATAATTATATAAGTATCAGTTTTCTAATTATCATCTATCAGATTATAATAACCATTCAATAGCATCTCCTTTTATAATATATATATGCAATTAAGATCATAATCATCTTTTTATAATATTTTTCCCCCTTTTTGTCATTAATCAAAAAGATAATTACAGAGAATATATATACATATATAAGAGAATTACAACAACAATTTCTGTAAACAAGAATAATAATTGAACACATTTACAGAAAAATGTATTGTTCAATGAATCAAACAAGTAATACAAACATTACATTTTGTATTCAGAAACAAACAAAAACAGTTATCGACCCCTCCTAAGTATATCACTTATAGCATTACATATTTTATCTCCTAGATGCCTAATATCATTTTTGATGTCATTAAGCACTGCATCTAAGTCAGGAGGTAGTTGGGTTTGTTGTTCTGCTTGAACTGAATAACTTTGTTGTTGTTGTATATGGTCTGTATTAGGTTGTTGTTGTTGTTGTCGTTGAGGTTTATGCATGGCCTGTAATTTTTGCAAATCTTTGACACTAAATGCTCTCATGCCTTTAGTTTCAGAGGGCTAGTCAGATAAAGTCAATTGGCTTGTAAGGATTCTACATACAGCATCACCATAAAATAACTTTGAACTCATATGCTGTAGTTGAGACATAAATACATCAAACCAATTTATTTGAATTCTATTCAGCAGGCCATAAGTTGCATATAAACAACTTTTGCTGACTTCCAAATTGTGTCCAACTCTTTGAAATAAATTTGCATGCAATATATTTGCAATAAACCTTGCCTCTACATTCAGATTTTCCATTAATCTCATTTCAGAATATACATCTGGAATTTTTGATAAAGACTGAATGTTCCATTCCAATTGTCTTATCATGTCAAATCTGTTGGTAACAACAACACCTTCATTCTTTAATCCTAAAACTTCAAAAATTAACTCAGGAGACAATAGAAACTCCTGTTCATTTATTTGAGTTTTCAGAAAATTTCCATTCTTGACCAGATTGCTATAAAAAGCTACAATAAGCTCTATGTATTGCTTCCATTTTGTTCCTACTGGTAAGAATTTAATGAGGCCTTGAAACTCAAACAGATCTCTTATTTCCATCAAATTTCTGAATTTTATTGGACAAGCATGCAAAATCTGACATGTAATCAGATTATTGTATTTCTGCAATGCTTCTTCAGATCTAAAATGAATTGCATTACCTTGAATTTGTAATATTGTACACAAAGAAGGTGATACCTGAAGCTGTGATTCAGAGTTTAATTCATCTTCAGGAACCTCTTCTTCAAAATGAATGTCATGTTGTTCCTCTTCCAAAATATTATCTTGAAGCTGCTCAGGTAAGCTTGATTCTTCAGCTTCAATAGTGTTAGGAGCATTGTCAATATGCTCAACATTCATCTTTTCAATCTCTATAGAATGTTCAGAGTTCAATTTTTCCACAAATTCTACAACCGGTGTATCTATCTGTAATTGTTCATTTTGTTCAACAGATAATTCCATTGATTCATGCTATGAATTCTCAAACTCTACTTCTATAGATTCTGTAGAAGGCTGGTTAACTTTTAGCTCTTCTAGAGTTTTAACATTTTCAATATCTGCTACTCCAGACAATTCAGCCTGTGAACTAGTTAATGCTTCAACATTGTCAATTATATCTGCAATAACTTGTTCAATGTCAGGTGCCTGATGCTCTGATTTATCAATAGCTACATCATCAAGACTTGTACTAATAGAAAAACTTGAGCTCATATTTGACTTGTATTTCATCTCAAGTTTTCTAGCAAGAAAAAATAAAGTCTCATTATCTTCATCAGTTTCAGTATGCTCAGAACTGATGAGTTTATCAGATGCACAATAAGGTACAATGTCTAGACATACATTGTCCTTTGGAAATAAATTTTCATCTGATTTTCCTTTATCAATAGACTTTGTTTCCTTAGACATAATTTTTCTGACTTTCCTTCCTCTATAACATTTTTGTTTCTCCTTTTCAAGTATAGCTGTTTTCTTTTCAAATTGCTCCATAAAAGTTTTCTGCTTTAATTCTTCTAAGGCACTTTCTATTGCAACGGCCTTGCGAAGACTGTCAACTTTTGTTTTGTCTACAGCAATATCTGATTCTACTTGTTTTGAATATAAAGGAGTAGGAATAGCTGATTCGTGCTCTTCCTCAAATGCATGTAGTCTTGTACCGTTTATAGGAGTTTGAGGAGTTCTATTTGAAGAACCTACACCTTTTTCCAAATATTTTGCATACTGTTCCAAAAATGCAATCTAAACACATTTCATTCTGTATTCTCTATCAAATTTACTATGAATACCCATGTATGTAATATTTGCATCAGTATGTTGAAGTTCTTGTCTAACTTCATTTAGTATACCTTTAGGAAAGAAGTAATCTTTATAAATTTCAGCTAACCTTCTATCCACTCGAAGTATTTTCTTGAACCAAGTACGTGGAACTTCATCATTCTCTATTTCTTTTCCTTTTGCATCTCTTCTGCTTTTGCTTTTTCCTCTGCCACGACCTTTGTAGAACTTGGAGACCATCGTTGTAGGTTGTAACAGCAACAAGCGGGAAAGATTTTCTTGACAAAGTTTACAAATAACCTAAGTGCCCGTGTAATAAGTGTTTAAATAGGGATTTTAGGCATATAACTCAACGTGAAGAGAAGTCGGGTTTAGAAATTAAATAAATATTGAATAAAGTTTATTCAATCAAAGTACCCGAAATATTCAAGTATAACTTGTTGAGTTAACTAACCTAACGAGTAAAACGCTGTCTAGAGGCATTTTTACACATTACCTTATCTAACATAGTGTCTAGTTAGTACACAATTTTCGGATGCTTCCAATTGAAATGTTCCGAAAACAACACACATGCTAAACTTAACATTATCTTGAGAACATTGTAAACTATTTGAACATTTTGTCTTTTGAATCTAAAATAGTTTATTTGTCTTTTTAAATTAGTTCATCAAGATTTTAAGAGGACATTAATTCAGATTAACTAAGATTTGTATTCTAAATTATATTAATTTGTTTTCGACATTGTTAATGCTCCCCCTACAAATATACTTCAAATATATTCAATCAACATACAAAATATACTTGTAGTGACAATAGATGTTAAGTATAACTATACTTTTAAATTTTCTTTTCAGAAACTTCTGTTATCCTGAGATCATCAAAAATGATTTCCAGAATCAATTCCTACTCTATATGAATCAAAACACAACTTTGAACTCAATGTGATTAATTCAAGGAGAATAAAAGAATGTATCTCAAATAAACATTTTCAAAAGTACTAATGTTGATTCAATAAATCAGTAGTCATATTGGTAGAAACTATATGTGATTCAAAGATATCTGTAATTAATGAAACAACTTTTTCTTTTCAAAACAGTAAATATTGATAATTTTCTTTAAAAGTTAGTTTGAAAGCTTGAATCATACAAGAGCTTTCTAATGTACCTGTGTAATGAGCTTTTAGTCAACAATCCCAGATCTGATCAGGACCTTAGGTTGCCAGATTTAAAGAATCCTTTTTCAGGACAACAATCCTTACATACCTATCTACTCAAGTACAAAAGGCTTGTGATCAAACTGATCAATAAACTCTTAAAGATTTTCACTTTGTAAGCACTTTTCATTTTAAGCACAGTATATATGTATTCCATTAATACAGATGCAATAAAAACACAAATCTCATACAATTTTTACTTCTATGGTTGTACTAAGAATATGAATCAGTTTCGATAAGCTTATACTTTTGATTAACAGTTTAAGATGAGTGACATATAAATTATTCTACAAGTTTAATCAATTAAGTCAAATTTATGCATGATCATATGCATTTTCCTAGATTCAAAAAAAACATTTAATCAAAATTTCAGAATGTTAGAAGTATTTAATGTTTTTCATTTACATTTCCACTTAAAATCGTAAAAACCATTAAAATTGATAAACTACTTAAAATCAATAAGATACTACTATGATTTTACAATAAATGCATAGTATCTTAAGTAGCAGTTTAGATATTACTTTAGATATTTATAATAAGTATATAATATCTATGAGGTGAACAACATCATCAATAATATTTATCTTTTTATGTGGAGTTTAAGCATTTTACACATCACATAGCCTACAAATACCTAAATTTAATCTAATGTTGCAAAATGTATTTTCATCTAGAGGTTTTGTAAATATATCAGCTAATTGATTTTTACTAGACACAAATTCTAATTTAATTTTTCCTTTAATTACATTATCTCTTAGAAAATGATGTCTAACCTCTATATGCTTTGCTCTTGAATGTAATACAAGATTTTTGGAAAGATTTATTGCAGAACTAATGTCACAATAAATCTCAGTTGTATCATAAGATAATCCAAAATCTTCTAAAGTTTGCCTTATCCACAAAATCTAAGTGCAACACAGTGCAACAGCAACATATTCAGCTTCTGTAGTAGAAAGTGTTACACAGTTTTGCTTTTTACTAAACCATGACACCAAATTATTTCCCAATAATTGACATGTGCCACTGGTACTCTTTCTATCAGATTTAGATCCTACATAATCAGCATCAGTATATCCTATAAGATCTATTGAACTATCCTTAGAATAATACAGTCCAAAATTTTTAGTTCCTTGTATATATCTAAATATTCTTTTAACTGCAATTAAGTGTGATTCTTTAGGATTAGATTGAAATCTAGCACAAACACACACAGCAAACATAATATCAGGTCTACTAGCAGTCAAATAAAGTAAAGAACCAATCATACTTCTGTATTTTCTTTGATCTATAGATTTTCCTATGTCATCAATATCTAACTTTAAAGTAGTACTCATAGGAGTTCCTCGAATCCTTGTATCATTAAAATTAAATTTCTTAAGCATTTCATCTACATATTTTTCCTAATTTAAAAATATACCTTTATCCATTTGCTTAATTTGAAGTCCTAGAAAATATGAAAGTTCTCCTATCATACTCATTTCAAACTGATTAGTCATCTCTTCAGAGAATATTTCTATCAACTTATCAGAGGTTGCTCCAAAGATTATATCATCCACGTATATTTGAACAACAATCTAATCTTTACCATCTCTCTTAATAAATAGAGTATGATCCACTTTTCCCATGATATAGCTTTTTTCTATTAAAAAAGTAGACAATCTTTCGTACCATGATCTAGGTGCTTGCTTCAAACCATATAAGGCTTTCTTCAATTTATACACAAAGTCAGGATTTTTAATATCTTCAAATCCAGGTGGTTGTTTTACATAAACTTCTTCATTAATTAAACCATTTAGAAATGCACTCTTTACATCCATTTGAAATAATTTAAAATCCATATAACAAGCATAGGCCAATAATATTCTAATACTTTCTAACCTAGCCACAACAGCAAATGTTTCATTATAATCTAATCCTTCTTCCTATGTATACCCTTGTGCAACTAATCTAGCTTTATTCCTTATAATTTGACCAGTTTCGTTAGTTTTGTTTCTAAAGATCCACTTTGTACCTATTATGGACTGATTTTATGGTGGAGAGACTAATTCCTATACATCATTTCTGATGAATTGATTTAGTTCTTCTTGCATTGCCACTATCCAATTTTCATCAGATAATGCTTCTTGTATATTCCTTGGTTCCACCATAGAAACAAACATACACATACTATTTAAATTTACTGAAGCTCTAGTTTTAACTCCCTCATTAATATTACCAATGACTTGAGTAATGGGATGTGATGCAGAATAACGCCAATTTCTCTGATTTTCCTCAATATTCTCATCAACATCTGAAAGTCCATCACTTTTATCATTAGTTTGATCATTTAAGTTCATATTTTTGATTTTCTCAGATAAATCATCAATCTCTCTATTGATCTCTAACTCATTTGGAAAATTGATCATATCATCATTATCAGCTTTAGATTGAGATTCTCTAAGAGAATTTTCATTGAAGCTTACATGAAGGGTTTCTTCAATAGTCCTAGAAGTCTTGTTATATACTCTATAGGCTTTACTTCTAGTAGAGTAACCTACAAAAATTCCTTCATCCGATTTGGCTTGAAATTTATCCCTTTTATCCTTAGTATTGAGAATAAAACACTTGCAGCCAAATAGTTTCATATAGGAAATTTTTGGAACCTTATTAAACATAATTTCAAAAGGAGTTTTATTAACATGAGGTCTTAAATGACTTCTGTTAATAACATAACAAGCTGTATTTACTGCTTCAGCTCAAAGATTTTGAGGTAACTTATGTTCATTCAACATAGTTCTGGCCATTTCTTGAAGTGATCTATTCTTTCTCTCAACAACACCATTTTGACACGGTGCTCTTGGAAAAGAAAATCTATGATCAATGCCATGCTCATTACAATAGTTATCTATTTGATCATTATCAAATTCAGTTCCATGATCACTCCTAAGTTTTTGAATAGAGACACTTTGCTCATTTTGAACAAAATTGCAAAACATTTTAAATTTTTCAAAAACTTTTGTCTTAGATGCTATAAAATATACCCAAGTGTATCTAGAGAAGTCATCTACTAAAACAAATACATACCGTTTAGCACCAAGACTCATGATTTTTGTTGGTCCAAATAGATCCATATGTATAAGTTCTAAGACTCTCTTGCTTGAAATATCAGTTTTGGATTTAAAAGAGTTTTTGTGAAGTTTACCTAACTCACATGCATCACACATAAAGTTCTTTGAGTATTTAATCTTTGGTAAACCTCTCACTAAATGTTTTCTAGATAGTTTATGTAACAGTCTCATATTTATATGCCCAATCCTTCTATGCCATAGATATGCATCACTAGTTTTAGCTAGCAAACATGAATTTAAATCAACTACACCAGAAGGTAAAGATAAAATACATACAAAATCTTTTCTTTTAGCAATAAACTTAATTTCATTTGTATTTTTATCAATTATTTTACATACATTATCTTCAAACACTACATAATATCCATTTTCAGTTAATTTTATGACACTCAGCAAATTAAATCTTAGGTTTTCTACATATAGTACATTCGAAATAACACAATTAGGAGTTATTTGAACATTGCCCATACCTATGATTTTATCTTTACTTTTGTTTCCAAATGTTACACTTACATTCATGATATTTGTAAAATTTTGTAATAGACTTTTCTGTCTGGTCATGTGACTCGACGCTCCACTGTCTAAGATCCATCAAAATGGATCTTGCACTGTTCAAAAGTCATAGATGACTTTAATAAGAGAGTAAAAAAGTTGGAAAGGAAAGTTTCACTCTCATGGAAGTAAACTAATCTTAATTAATTCTGTTCTCTCTTCCATTCCAACCCATTACCTCTTCCTTCTCCACCTCTTCGGCAGAGTAATCAAGACCCTGGATAGCATAAGAAACAAAAATAGATAACATAACTAGAAACCAAAAATAGCATCTGGTCCAATGACACAAAATCTGGAAACCGAAAGAATATGTTGGAGTTGGTATTTTAAACTTGAAGAAGTTGTTCTCTTTAGCCTTTGAAAGGAAAACTAGTTTGCAAAGTAATTAATAATGATTTGAAACCCCTTTGGGGCGAAATCCTTAAGGAAAAATTCCCAGAAAAGATCTATTAGATAAAAACACACCTTCCTCCCTTGCACCTTGGCAAGCACGGATTTTCTCCATCGGCCCTGTCCTGGATCACCTTTGTTGAACTTTCCTGCATATGGGGGGGGGGGGGGGGGGGGGGGGGGGGGGGGGGGGGCTCCACTGTTAGTCATTTTAATTCTCAAAGTCCTTCACAGATATAATAGAGTCCGAGGGTGTTGCTTGGAGGTGTACCCCAAGCAATGTGTGGTGTAAATCATGGCTCACAGCGGAGCGTCTGAACCCATCTAAAAAGTTGCAAGTGACAGACAGTATGGAAGTATCCTTCCGGTGAGGATACAAAATTTTCATGGTACAAGTTTACCAGTTGGTGTGAGCAGTAAGAAGATAGAAACTGTTCCGCGTTTGCTCTGATATCATCACGGACAGAAGACGACAGCACCAGGACGTCAGACCTTTGGTATAGAAAAAACCTCTAAAAATTTTATTCACTAGGTTGGGGGTGGGGGGGGTACCTGCACTATAAAATACTTACACTTGGGGTACATCTTTTGTAAACGAAAGAAAGAAAAATAAACAGTTGTAAAAAGAAGAATTAATTAGATCCAAATCATTTATCATCATACATATGGATATATCTTATCTTATTTTTAAAAGAAAAACCTACCATCAGAGCTGTGTTTAAGAGCGAATTTTAAATTTGGGCTAAGAATGCTAAAGGATGATCATATATAAAAAAATTAGTATTGTTAACATGTGTATGTTTAATTGTACCAATGGTAATACCATAAGAAATAAGCGAACAGATAATTTTATCAAGAATATAATAAAAACTGTACTTATTGGTAATAAAATAAGAAGAATTAATTAATATAAAGAATTAAAAAATAAAAGTAAACTTTAAACAAATTGATTAGAAATTATAAGAAAATATTTAAATTTATGTAATTTAATTGAAAGTTCTACAGTAAAATAAATAATTAAAAGATTATCACTTGTTATTTGATGTCCTAGTCAAAAAAATCTTTCGTTAAAAGTAGTGGAGGGTACGTCGACGCACGCGGAAACACGTAAATGCCCTCCCCCCTTCATCCTAAAGATAACCTATCGAAACTCAAAAACATTTCAGATAGATAGAACTAACATTCCAAAAGATCACTTAAGTCATGTATTAAAATTGAAACACGTGTCCTTCTGAAACCACGTTATAAAATATTAAAAAATAAATTATCCGATAGAGAAGGCATGTTTCGAATACTTATAAATTATAACTCTCTGATTCTTAAGTCATTTCAGATAGTTACACAGGTAACCTTCCGAAAAGTCACTTAAGTCAGAAATAATAGAAAACTCAACTATCCGAAGCTTAAAATTGTTTTCGGATGCTTATAAAAGATAACTCTCTGATCCTTAAGTCATTTCGGATAGTTACACATGTAACCTTCCGAAAAGTCACTTAAGTCAGAAAATAAAAGAAAACTCAACTATCCGAAGGTTAAAACTGTTTTCGGTTACTTATAAAAGATAACTCTCCAATTCTTAAGAGTTTTCGGATAGTTACATCGTAACCTTCTCAAAAGTCACTTAAGTCAAGCGATGAGAGACTGACATGTGTCCTTCAGAAGAAAGTAACCGAAAAGATATTAAAATTGAGAAATAACTAACTATCCGGAAAGAAAAACCTTAACTATCCAAAACCATAGGGATTTCGAAGACTTACCATAAAAAATCATATCTGGACATAAAAAGACTTAACTCACTGAAGATAAAATACTTTTCGGATAGTTACTGATATAACCCTCCGAAAGGCCAGGAGAGAGAGACATAACCATCCGATTTGTCTTGTTTTGTTCGGTGACTTATAAAATAACTCTTCGTTCAATACACTGTGAACAAAATTAGCTACCGAAATCTAATTTAAAAAACTTTGAGTACATAGCAATTAGCCAAGATTCATGTGAATAAAAAGACATCTAAAATATGGTAGAAATAATTAAACCACACGTTTTTCATCATCAAAATTAACTGATAAATAAATGAACTAACAATCTTCCCCTTTTTTATGATGACAAAACTGTAAACAGATATATTCTCCCCCTTTGTCAGAATTAAAAAGTGGAGACAATTAAGTGAAAGATACTCGGAGATAAATAAAATGTAATTTCATTTATTTAAGAGTAAGAACATTAGGGATACATAAAAAAAATGAAAATTACATCAAAGGAAAATCAACAATTCTAAGGTGCAGTTGACTTTTTCTGTAACAAATCTTGAATTAAATTATCCCTCTCTCTTAGAAGTAAATGAGCCACTTGATCCAAAAGCATCTGATTATGCTGAAGTAGAAGCTCATTCTGTTTTAGGAGGGTTTGAGAATTGTCAACTCCTATAAATGAATCTGTTGGAGCTGAAGGAGGTGCTACAGGAGGTGTATTTGGTGCAGAAGGAGAAGCAACATTTTGAGTTGCAAATGGTTGAAAATGAGAGGGCAACTCAACCGGATTAGAAGATGACATTCTTTGAAGATCCTTAAGTTGTAATACTCTTCTTTTAATGGATTTCAAAGGCTTGCCTGATAAATCAATATATCTGGCCATTAGATGATAAACAAAATCTCCATAGTACAGAAAACTTTGTAGATGAGAAATCTGAGCAATAATAACTTTTGCCCAGTTAACCTTGATACCAGCCATCACAGCATAAGTGGCTTGGTAGACTTTTCTTTCCAATTCATCTACATGACCAATCTTCTGAAATATAGAGGAAGATAGAATTGTAGCAATCATCCAGGCCATACCATTGAGATTTGCAGTCTTTACCAACTTGAATTGTTTATCAGGAGATTTTCCAATCAATTTATTTATCTTTGATTCTTGCCACCCAAGTTCTGATGGAGAAAGAGCAATATTTATACTAGTAGAGGGTATTCCAAAAAGATTTTCCAAAAATTCTCCATCAATCCTCATTGTTTGATTTTGTAGGTGCAGGAGACAAAAATGAGGAAATATCTCAAGGTTTGAGTAGAAAAGGGGAATTAGGTCTTCAAAAACAGATAACCTTGAGGGGGAAGAAATAAGACCTAAAAGCCCTTGATGAATAAGCAGACTATGAATAGAATCCATTCCTTTAAAGTTTACAGGTCTGCTGTAAATGATCTTCATGCCTTGATATTTATTAAAAAAGAGATCCCTAGCAGTAGAAGATCTGAAAAAATATACATCTGTAGGGATTTCTGAAGAATAATAGACTTCAACCTCTAGATCTTCATCTGTTGGAGGGTTTGTAGAAGGAGGAGGAGATTGAGGTGCAGAGACAAAACCTGAATCTTCATACAATCCTTGTATCACCAATTGAGTGTGAGGAGAAGGAATTGGATGAGATTCTACATCAGATGAAGGAGGAGGAGGTGTGAAATCTTCTCTATGCACAAGTAGAGATTGGGCAAAACTCGGATGAGAAGAAAGAGTTTCTTTCTTCTCCTAGAGTAAGAAAATGAAGTAGATGGAAGGGGAGAGGAAACAACTGTAGGCAAAACTAGACTACCTGAGGAGATCAAATGAGAAGGACCAGGAGCAATTTGGTGTAGAATTCCAATACATAACTCTGGAATTGGAGGATATGAATGGCCAGCTACATGCCTGAAATCAATTCCTTTCTAGGGCAAAAAGAATTCAGGTTCAGCCATTGATTTCTTCTTCTCTACCGTATTAGAAAAATCATGAAGACAAGCAAGCTCTATAGGCTCTTGAATCTTAATTCCTAGTTGCTCACTAAGTTTATGCAATAATGCTTGATTTCTCCTCTTGACTAAAGTGTCTTGTAAATGTAGGGCCATATACAATGCTCATTTTTCAGATGCACTAGTATCCTTAGAAGCATTCAAAAATTGGCTAACATAAGCCTCATAAACAGATTTAAATTGAGGTTCTAAGGAGTTCACTTTGGCAGTAAATGTCTTCATCATCCGAAGAAGAATCCTTAGAAACCCTAGAATCAACAATCTGTTTTACTACTTTGTGAAGCACGGGTAGAAGTGGTCTTTAGTTTCTTATGACCAATGGAAGTTTTGGTGGATTTTCTCGAGGAATGCTACTTGGTTTTCAACTGTTTTCTACTCTTAACACCAGTGGTAATAGGACGATGTTCACGAAGAACAGACAATTGTTTCTCCAAACATAATAATCGAGTAACTAATTCTGAAGTGCCATATACTGACTCAATATCTATAACCTCTTCTCCAGCAGAAATAATTTGTTGAACTTGTTCAGGAGAAAGATCTGCCATACCTGTCTAGAGATCTTGTTCCATTTAGTGAATCTATTGTTCTTGCTCTTGCAGAGAGAGGGCAGAGAAACGACCAAATGAAGCCATGAAGGAGGAGGCGCGAAAAAAGGGATGAAGCAGACGAAGGATTTGAGAATCGGAAGGTTGAGACAGAATGAGAAGATAACCCTCTGAAAGCATATAAAAATCAGAAAGTTACAGGTCTAAGTATCTGAAGAGCGAGTTTAAAGCAGTAGAAATACTATCGGACAGTTAGAAGAATAACTATTTGAAATTATAAAGCCTTCGGAGAGTTATAAAAGGCAGTTGGTTGAAAAGATCGGAGAGTTAAGTCGTTAACTTTTCGAAGGAAAAAGGAAAATCGGAAAGTTAGAAAGGCTAACTATCCGAAACTTAAGTCATTCAATTTTCCATGTGTAGAAATTCAGAATAGAAGCTTAAATGAGTTTTTAGAGAGTTAGAAAGCTAACTATCCTAAAAACAGGAAGTTTCGGTGAGTTACGGTTTTAACTATCCGAAACATAAGTTATCTTATTATGCACGTGCAGAATTAAGAAGACAGCTGTCTGAAGCTCAAAAAGGAAAATCGGAGAGTCACTATAGCTAACCATCCGAAAAGTTAAGAGAGTTTCGGTGAGTTACAGTTATAACTATCCGAAACTTAAGTCATTGAATTTCCCACGTGCAGAAATCCAGACAGAAGCTTAAATGAGTTTTTGGAGAGTTAGAAAGCTAACTATCCAAAAAATAGGAAGTTTCGATGAGTTACAGTTTTAACTATCCAAAACTTAAGTTATTCTATTATGCACATGTAGAATTGAGAAGACGGTAGTTAAAAGCTTAAAAGGAAAAATCGGAGAGTTACTATAGCTAACCATCCGATAGTCAGGAGAATTTCGGTGAGTTACAACTGCAGGAATATGTTGCTTTTCGGATGGTTAGCTACAGTGACTCTCCGATTTTCCTTTTTGAGCTTCAGACTGCTATCTTCTTAATTCTGCACGTGCATAATAAGATAACTTAGGTTTCGGATAGTTAAAACCGTAACTCATCAAAACTTCTTATTTTTCAAATAGCTAGCTTTCTAACTCTCCGAAAACTCATTTAAGCTTCTGTTCTAAATTTCTGCACATGGAAAATTGAATGACTTAAGTTTCGGATAGTTAGACTTTCTAACTTTCCGATTTTCCTTTTGCTTTCGGATAGTTAACTCCTTAACTCTCCGATCATTCAACCAACTGCCTTTTATAACTCTCCGAAGGCTTTATAATTTTGGATAGTTATTCTTCTAACTGTTCGATAGTATTGCTGCTGCTTTAAACTTGCTCTTCGGATACTTAGACCTGTAATTGTGTGATTTTCTTGTAGCTCTGTAGCAGTATCTTTTGGAACTTTCTACCTCTGTTCGTCTGCCTTCTAATATTTTGCTGAGCTATCATATCTGTGAAATACAATTTGGTTTCCTCACATAGGTTTTTGCATTATCAAAATACTAGGGTCCTAACAAGTAATAGTGCAATAAGTTTGTCAAAGAACCCTGTGTTGCACTCTCGGGCAAAACATATTGAGATAAGACACCATTTTTTGAGAGATGATGTTATGAAGGATAACATGGAGCTGAATTTTGTTTCTACTCATGAGCAGTTGGCATATATTTTTACTAAGCCTCTTGAAGAAAAACAGTTTATCAAATTGAGAAGAGATTTAGGAATATGCTGCCTAAATGATTTTTAGCTTTACCTACTATCTTTTATCTTCTATTTCTTTTATATTTACTTCACCATCTTATTTTCTATTATCTGTTTTAATTCTATTGAGTTAGTTTGATAATCTATTTCTGTTTAATTCTTATTTTGAGTTATTTCTTGAGAATATTTACAAATTATTTTTCTTCAAATTTTAAAACAAAAACATCACAACCAACCACTCTTCTTGAGATGATTTTCTACTGAGTTTGTAAGTTACAATGATTTCTTACATCTATATTAAAATCAACTCAGATTAATTCATCAAAATTACTGAAGGCTTCAGCTCCACACATAGAATAATGCTCACATGACACTTAGAAAGGGGATCTAAATCCGAAAAATAGCCAAGTTACCTTAACTAATTCAGTGATTGTATGCCTATTTGCTAGACTGAATGTTTCTTGATTAGAAAATTTAGAGGTGTTTAAAATGTAAGGGTGAAAAACAAGGAAAAGTGGCTGAAAGCAATAAGACTCAAGATATTTAACCTGACCTTGTCCAAATGTTTTTAACTTTCTACACTTTCAAAATTTTTTTCAGTACTGTCAAAGTGATTGCCATTATCAAAATATATAAAAAAAAAAAAAATTGGAATGTTTGTTGCAAAGAGCAAACAACACCAATTTCTACAAAAAAAAAATCTGATTATTGGCTATGCAGTTGACAATTTCATAATTCTCAAAGATCTTCTCTTCCTCTTAGTTAATTACATAACAGACATTGTTAAGGAAAAATATATCTTGGAGTTGCTTCATGAAAATTTCAAACTGATCATAGAGAACATATTAAATAATTCTGAATTTTTCTACTCTAAAAACATTAAGTTCTATCACTGAAGTTTATAAAAACTGATTTCTTTAAGTTTAATAAGGTAAATCATAGGATCAATTGCTTATGATACGTGAAATGTGTTATTTATCTTAATGTCGAGCCTTGAATAATTCAGTAATTCTCCAACAATTAAAATTTAAATAAAAACAAACAAAAAAAACCCTCCCGTTTCCTTCAGATTCTGCCTCGCGGTTCCTCCTCCTCGCGCGCGTCCGCTTCTCCCGGCGCCTCCTATCCGATCTTCCCCTGCAGGAAAGCCCTCGCGCTTCTCAGGTAAAACCCTCGTACGTCCGTGGACCGTCCTTTTTTGTGTGTTAATTAAATTTTTTTGTATGTGTATATTCCATCTCATCTGACCATCTTAGACACAGATTTGTGTTACAACTTCGTCGCCCTAACCGACCTATTATTTTAGAATGTATACTTTTATAGGGTGTTACTCATAAATTAATATAATCTACTTGATATCTCTAAGTAAATTATTAACTAAATATATTATTGTTCATAAAAAATATATTATACTATCAATTTTTTGCGTTGACATTGCTGCTGCTGCTTATTATTTATTACATCTGCGTATTGAATTTCATGAAGCATTGCTCAACAAAAGGCCCAGCTTGAATATATCTTGATTATAAATGATAAATCAAGCTCGAACATAATTTTATGCTTATTTAAATAAATAAATAAATCAAGTTTGAACATCATTTGTTCGACTCAATTACCACTCCTACATATAACAATATTGACTTGTGATATGTGTTGAGAGTGAAGTATCATGTATAGGATGGATGAATGGAAGATGCACAGATTGTAAAATTAAAACCTCCTTCCTTGTACCTTAGATTTTTATGTGATCATATCCCAAGGGACTTGCCATTGTGTCTTCATAATTTGCATTTATTTGTAAAAATCATTCGATTATTTTTATTTTCACTTTTCTGTGTTAAAAAACAACTACAAGCCTACAAGGAAGAAAGAAAGTTCTCGTTTGAATTGAAGCAAACTCATCTGCCATAAAATTTTCCCATTTGGACTTTTTATTTGTCTAATTCTTTAAATTTAATGTTTCTCTACTTGGATACGCTAATAGCGTTGGGGAGTGAAAATATGTGTATAATCATCTGGGAAACCACATTTTTTCCTACAGTTTTTTTTTTTTACTCTTCTGATCACTTATTTGACTCTTTTCCATCTAAAATTTCCAAAATTCGAACACCTCATTAAATTTTCTCTTGGAATTTAACTAATTCAATTAACCCTACTCTCCAAAGAATTGCACGGTTTTTTTCTTGTTCCAACTAAACAGTAAATACAGGAACATAAACTAAATGGTAAATAGATATTGCAAATGATTAAAAAAACAAGCTTGCAAACAATTAAGGATAAGAAACCACAGGGACGAAAAAATTTAAATTATGCTTCCAGCAAGATCCTCCTACAATCATCAGACTACTATATTATTTTTTTGAAATTCAATTACTAGTAAATATTAAATAGGTGATTCCCACCTCCACAAGTGCCCGTTGCTCTCATCTAAATCAGCCGAGCACGTTGAATGTGAACCTAAGGAAGAGAGAAGTACCACTCTTCCATAGATGCAAAATTTTATCTCAAGTTTTCGGATCTGGTTGATCTTTTGGCAAGTCGATCATCATGCTGTACTTCCTCCAAAAACCTGGTGCAATGACAATGTAACTTAACGTGAGAAGCTACAAATTAGAATCAGGGGTAAAGGAGTATAAGTAGCAGAAACAGCACGACGCAATTACCCCTGCCAATATATCTTTAGACAACCCTGGTTTTCTCTTATGACCGGGAGCTTCATTGACTGGCCGATTCTGAGGGAATTGCCGAATGACCTTGGTCTTGATCTTCTTGCCATCATCATCTATATTACCCTTCTCTGTAGATTCAGTCTTCTGTTTCTGCATGAGGCACACTTTTGAATAGTGAGTAACCGAGGGAGGGCATGGAGGAAAGTAACATCCAAAACAACTACAAACCATATATTACACTGACAGATGTATGGTACCGGTAGAAATTAACATCAATTATATTGATTTTATAATGTATAATTATAAAATACTAGGTATTTATGAAAGTGATTTTAAGGAACAATTCTAGAACATCAAAGGCAAACTGGAAAGCAAGAAAGAAATAACTTTCACGGAACTACGCCATACACTGGTAAAATACTGAGTTATTGTGAATATGCACTCAAACAAAGGTTCTGCATTGCCTGACTATGAGCACTGGCCGTCAAATGCTGCAATAACAATGATTTTTGTTTCATGATGTTAATATTTCTTTAATAGATCCAGAGATATTATTATTTCTTGTGTTATTAGAATTAGTTTCAAGGAGAACAGTGGAAAGTGTTTTTGTAGTATTTTGGTCCATTGTGGCAATGATACCACATAGATGGCTGTGAGATATGAAAGCTTTTTTTTGGTACGAAAGTATCACCACATGTAGGGCAATATGCACACGCACTTGAATCAAATGACCTAATTTGTAGCTTCAAAAAGGAAGCTAAATCTGCACTACTACAAAAACCAGCAATTTGATTCGCCACCTCATTCCTATGTTGTCACTTACTAATATATTGTTGTGTCAGGTACTATGCTACGCATGTCACATGACATTTATTACTCTTTATTATCATAAAGCTCTACTAAGTTTAATGTACTTATTTGTTTTAGCATTAATTAAACTTCAACGTTTAACAGTTGATAACAATTACCCCTTTATTCATTGATTACATTATTGTTATATGTAACTCTCACCACGTTTGTGTGATTTTCTCAAGTATGTGCTCCACATTCTTGTTTGCTATGTGTAGACACCCAAATCTCAACCCCCCCTTTTTAGGAACTACCTTTTTCACTGTTACAACCCTTGAGGTGTACACTATCATTGCGCTTATGCAATTGTACACCTCTGTCATCTGGAGTAGTGCTAGATGGCCTTGGCCTTGTTCGGGTCTGTGACCACTACTGGTCCCCCGATGAAGTTTACTCCGTCTAACCATATGGTTAGGGCCTCCCTTTCCTTGATTGACTGATCCTTTGGTTGAATCGTCAATCAAAGCTTTCGATTGTCCTAATCAATCTCAAACAATCTGGGCCGTCCATTCGGCCCCTATCTTGTTTGGCACATCTCGAGATGTTGAATCAGTCGTCTGATCACATATTCGTGATCGGAGCACCTTGGATCGTATAGATACACTATTCGATCGATGTTGACGCATGTCGATCGCTTGGTTCTGCCCCAAATGATCATGGCCGTTTGCACAAGGTGTTTGGCTTTGAATCCATCTCATCTGCCATTGGGTACTTTTGATCATCTAGATATGATCAATGCCCCTCAAGTTGACCGATCCTTCAATTGGATCGTCAATCGCACCTGTGGTCTTCTCAAGTTAACTCTTGGGAATTCTAACCCTCCATTTGGGTGAGGAATGAGAATCTCGCTCACCCGGCTAACGATCAAGAAATCCGATCATAGGATGAGGCTCATCTCCTCCCTGATTGACCAACCCTTCAATCGGATCATCAATCGGGTCTCCAGATTGTCCCAAATCAACTCAAAGAATCTAGGCCGTTTGTTTGAGGATTCGACTTCTCGAGGCCATTTCGACGTCATACAAGTCAAATTTGCCAAAACAGAGGTTGGATTCGGACTCAGCATGTCTAAATTACCTTTCGTTTGTCCCATAATCCCTTGTTTCGCATTTTAGAGCCCGATAGGACATTTGCACGACCCTCTGGAGAGGCCAGCTTCGACCGAGCAAGTAGGGTGCCTCACACCTTCCCTACTCGTACCCAAGAGACTTGCCTAGAGTATTGGGGGGCTTTTCTTGTCGATCCCTTGATACACGAGAGATCGATAGTGCAGGTTTTCTTAGTCTCCCTTTAATGGACTAGGTGGCGACTCCTTCACCAATGTGGCCCCTTTCGGGTTCGCGTTGGTGGGGTGTTGGCATCATTCGTGGACGTTCGGGTCACCCTCGATATTCGTATTTTTTGGAATGTTCACACTATGTATGCAATTATTTTCTTTTTTTAAATTTTAATAATCTAATATACATTTCTACTCTATTTAAGACAAAAATAGCATGTAGCACTGCTAGATCTTTTATTGCTTTTCAACTTTCCTCTTATACTATCCTCTTCAGTATTTATTAGAATAAATATATTTAATGTTTTTAAATATATCAATGACTAATGTGTTTATTAAATAATACTTTTTATAATTTTGTAAAACAAATTTTAGAATTATAAGATACAATAATTTGACTTTTTAAGTACTTATGCATTTGGTAAGAAGAGAGGAAACCACACGTTACATATTATATAAGTGTGTGTGTGTATTAGATATTATGACATATCATATTCATACAAACATGATGCTTTATGCAAATCAACATAACATCAACATACTTAATTTTACATATTTCATAATATAATACACATAATTAACATAATCTTTATTATCTTCAACAATTTTATACTTTAAAATTATATATATTTCTAATTTTGTGCACCACATGTATCAGTCCAACTAGTTCCTTAGAAGAGGACAGTAAAAAACCACGGCCTCATGGTTCACAAGAATCAATTACTAGTATAACTTCAATAAGATGGAAGAAGGGAAAGAAAAGGAACCGATCTGAAGCAACTTTGCCTGGACGTGGGGAAAAACTGTGTAATGGTCAGAGAAAACCTGTACCGAAAACATGGCTATTCTTGGATGTAGACATAAAAGTAGGAGATCAATTTGACAATTTGCAGAAAGAGGAGGGTCACAACTCTCAAGAAAAGCTTGGATTGGCCTGGTTACTTTCAAACACAATCACATGAAATTGCACAAGCACAAAATGACATATAGGGCACCTTAGAATCACACAAAGAAAAGTTCTACACTGACCTTCTTTGCACGCTCTTCCATAGAATTCAAAGCACAAGCTTGATCAACCTTTGAAAGGTAGAAGTCACGTTCTTGCTTAGCAGCTGACATTTCTAATGCCATCTTTTGTTCCTTAATGGCAAGCTTGTAGGCTGCAGTCATATATGATATCTAAGTATAATCTAGGTAAGCCATGTTGAAAGCAAGAGAAGAGGCAGACTTATTTTTATCCAATGATGCTATCAGTCCGAAGAATTCACATACCTATCTCTTCTGTCAGATCATCCCATTGAAATTTGTGGAGGTACTTAATGTTCCAAATGTCATAATAAAATGTCGATCTTTTCTTTCCACCTAGAACCATACAATGAAAACAAGTAGTCAAATAAATAAATAATTTGGTTAATGTTTTTAGTTCCAATGAATCCCAACATGCACCATGTTTACACAACCACAACTTAGAGTTTACTAAAATTTGATTAATCATTGTATAGCACACATATAATATATAAATTATAAAGTTATTTGTAAAAATGATGTGGTATATGGTAGCATAACTAATTTAAGAGTATTGTATAATATGTGCATCAGATTGTATCCTAAAATTAGGAATTCAGCATGTATCAGTACACACCCACCCTTATGATACAGCAAGGTAGAAGCAATAGGCACTAAGATTAAAGGGAGATAACATGCAGCTCTAAATTCTAAATGGAAGAAATGCATTTTCGTGTGATGATTGAATAGCTGCACTACACTTCCAGGAAAGGGGACAAAATAGAAGTCATTGGTTTATCAGTATATTAAAAAGGGCAAATTCAGTGCACAAAGATCCTAACAATGTGGGATTTGGGATGGGTTCAATTGTATACAGCCTTAATTCCATAAACAAAGAAGATGTTTCCTAGGATTCAAACCTACCACCTCTAGCAACCATACAATTAAATGATTAAATGAATGAATTACCCACACCATCTTGCAATTTTCAAGTAAAAATAAGAAAATCATATGCTATTGTTCCATGGCTCAAAGTAAGGGTTACATCAACCATTTCCATAGCTACAATGGCAGATTTTTTTCATCAGTGCTGCAAAGAAATTTCATTATCAGTGGAGGAGGACCATACCATACCATAAGCAAGACAACCAAATGCCTCTAATTTAATTTTTTTGGATATAAAAATTCAAAACAAGCTGAGATGAGTACCTAGTCTTTGAGTACAAAATAATTGACCTTCATGAAACATGATTTCTTATGAGAAAGAATGTTTTGAAAATCAGAAATATCAAATGTTGATTGAAGCTCGTATGACCTTGTTCATGTAACTCGCAGTTGATGTTCACGTAAGAATGCATGAAAGTCGAATCAAAATTCATATACCCCAAGTCGATGAAGTTTTGATATTGGATCCATAGCTGCAATCAATAGCTAACTAACAACTCAATCAAAAGCACTTCGGCTTATAATTTTCAATTGTATATCAGCAATCAGATAATGATATTTCACATTAAAAGAAAAGCTCGCTATAGGTTTTTCGTTCAATCAACTCCTAGAGGGAACGCTACCTAATTCATTGATCTTACAGCAAAGTCTAGAAAACGCAAATATAAATATAGCAGGGTCCATTAAACAGTCCTTAACCATTTGTTCACCATTTAGGAACCTTGCAACCCTCTTAGCAACAGATTTATCTGCAAATTCAACCCACCTGTAATGCCAGTTCAGGGTCAGCATATGAACACCTGACATATATTTCTGGTGTATACCCCATAAGTAACAATCATACCCTTCAGAAAACTCTATCCCACGAAACCCACCGGCTCTCTTGCGATTGATATGGGTAGAAGGATCTACAGGTAAAAACACGAAAAAAAATGACGCCACATTACCGCCAAAATCACTTCCCGCTTGGGAAATTTCTATGAGGAAACTGCAAACGAAGTATCAGGAAGGACTGAGTGAAAGGCGATTACTTCCTGGTGCGAGGTAAATGCGCTCGACTTCTCCGGACTGGGACAGGATATGACGGAGATTCACGTGGTCCATGTGGCGTGGAATCCTGCTGAGGTAGCAGACACCTCTCTTTCTAAAATCGGCTACCGTAGGCTTCTTCCCGGAAACTTTCCTTCTGTCCTTATTCTTCTTCTTCTTCTTCGTCTTCTTCTTCTCGTTGTTGGTCCTACCGTCACTATTGTACCTCTGCGCTCCTGGTTGCCGTGAGTCATCGTCATCATCTTCGTTTAACTCCTCCTCACCGTTGCTTTTCAAGCTGTTTCCGTCCATCTCGTCCGAGGCGACACGGGCCTCTTTCCCTCTTTCTTCTACTTCCATTAGCACCGAAACAAGCTAAGCCCTCGGCCGCCGAGGAGGGGGGGAACCGGGGAAGGGCAGCGACGGCCGTGTAGGGAATTGGATCGAGATCGTACGCGAGCCGACGCGCCGTTCTCTCGGTTCCCAAATTCGAACTCTGGTAGTCGGTCGGGTTCACACCCGATTAATTTAACCGTAAGGAATTGGATCGAGATCGTTCGGGAGCCCACACGCAGTTCTCTCAGCTCCCAAATTCGAACATTAGTAGTCGGTCGGGTTCATACCCGATTAAGTTAACCGTACTTAAGTCTAAATTTTCTTCGATATATTACCCACTTTTAAAATCAAGGTGCAAATAATAATGTATATTTTATATTAATTTGAACAAAAAATTTTATAAAAATATAAATATAAATATATTCAGTAATTTAATTTTATAATCTTGTTAAAACGTATAATTAATCAAAGGTTGAAAGAAAATATGTGTCGAATAATAAACTTTGTCATTCAATCGCATCAATTTTTATACATCGATTTAGATATAATGTAAACTGTGATTCGGTTTAATTTTAATATATTAAACTTTTATTCTATTTATAAATTTATTTTTTACTTATCTCTTATATTATCACTATTTGTTTATTTAAGCACGTGCATCTCAATGATGCTAACTTTTTGCACATGCGCATATTTTACGGCCTAATTTTCTTAGTTATGAAGCATAAACGGGTGAATAATAAAATTATAGACTTTTTTATTTAATTTTAATTATATTCTTTTATCTTATAAAAGTCTATAAAAATTTCTCGATTCCATGCATAGAGGTATCAATGGCCGTTCGGGCTACGGGCCGGGCCAAAATTTTTTAGCACAGCCCGGCCCGGCCCAAAATTTTTTAGGGACAGCCCAGTCCGACCCGAAATTTTTTCCGACAACCCGGCCCGGCCCGTAACCATCTCCTTTTATAACTTTTTATTTTTTTATTTTCCTCTTCGGTTTAACCGAATGTCAACTTCGGTCCAACCGAATCTTTTTCAGTTTTTTATTTTTTTAATGGTATGACCGTAACTATACTTCGGTCTGACCGAAGCATAACTTCGGTCCGACCGAATTGTTTTATTTTGTTAAACATTTTTTTATTAGTATATTTCTTCGGTCTGACCGACCGAAGTTTTTTATTTCTTCATTCGGTCTGACAGACAATTTTTTAATTTTTTTCTTCGGTGAGACCGGAGATAAGCTTCGGTCCGACCGAAGTTTTTATTTTCTTTATTTTATCATTCGGTTTGATTGAATCTTAACTTCGATCCAACCGACATTTTTGATTTTTTATATTTATTTTTTCATTTTAAATTAAAATAAAAATTAAAAAATTTTACAACATTTCCGATAATCAATTTATTATTCAAACACATTATTTTATTTATAAATACATGAACATCAAACATAAGCCATCATTCATAAATCATTATTCATCACATTAACATCAATATCAAGATATCATCGACGTACTCTTCATAATTCATCATCCATCAACACATTCAAACACAAGTCATAATGTTAAAATAATTATTTTATTTTCTGAATTTAAATTAAAATTACATTATTTTTGTAATTACATCAAATATTTTTGCATTTAATGTACAATGTACATAATTATATTTAAACATTTAAATTTGCAAATTCATTGATGAAGTCATCTTTTTTGAAAGGATCGAATGGCACACTAGAGGGGGGGTGAATAGTATCCTAATCAAGTTTATTTTGCTTTTAAAAATTCCAAAAGTAGTTGACACTGATGAACCTTGATTAATTGATTTTGGAATTAAGACTAGCAATGCAGAAAGTAAAGAACACAAAAAGATTTATAGTGGTTCCCCAAACTGGGTAGTCCACTCCTCAGGGCCACAACCTTGAGAATTCCACTAAGTGCTTTTAAGGCTAAGCACAAACCTTAAACAAGTTGCTTTTGCTGGCTAAGCAACAACCTTACACAAGTTGCTTTTGCAAGCTAAGCAACAACCTTATAGATGTTTTTAAAGGCTAAACAAAACCTCACACAAAACATCAACTTTGTGTACTCAAGACCCCAATCTTGAGTAAGTGAAGTATCACACTTCACTCTCTTCACCAAGGCCTCGACCTTATGAAGGTATACTCACAACACCTTTATGAGTTTAGGTTTTCAAGTAAACGAGAAGACAATTTAAACTCAAGAGTCACTGACTCAAAATGAAAATGACACACAACACCAGATCAACTCCTATGAAGAGTTGACACAGAAGCTTTGAGGAGAATTCTTGATTGATCTGTAGCGGTTGATCTTCTGGACTTTGTTGCAGACGAATCTTCAAAGTGTTTTCAGAATTGCTGAGCAAACAAATTCTCCTTTTCGAGTGTTGAAAAATTCTGTGTGTATTTTTGGTTTTCTACAAAATCCTTTTTATTTTTCCTTCAAGTTGGTTTAAAAAAATTATAATAATAAATAATAATATAATATAATCATGTCGAAAGATTTTTTCTTTGCATTAGAGTCTCCTGATTTTCAGACTATCTTTAGTCTAAAAATTGAGAAATACTATCTATTTATATCTTAAAAAGATGTCATAAACATTAAAATATTAAAAATTTATTTTCAACTTTCCAATTTCTAATTTAAGTGATACAAACACCTTCTAAATTTGACACACTCTATTTGAATAGTGGGGTTTGTGCTAGACGGAATGTTCAGAATTGAAATATATATTTTTAATCAAAGAATTCTAATAATTAATTTTAATTTACTCTATTTCTTCACATCATAATACTTACATTTTTTTAAAAAAATATCAAAAATAAAAACATTTATTTATTAATAATATCGTAAACAAATTGAACAAAAGTTGTATTGTGTATTACCTATTTGAACATAGCATATCACAACCAATTACCTTTCGAAATTGTTAACTAACGTAAATATATTATTCGGCCAAGCTAGGCTGGTCTGTGGGTTGGTTCGGGCTGGGCCTAGGCTGGCCCGTGGGCCAATTCGGGCCTCGTCACCATCACAGTGCCTCCGCGACTTTCACCCTAAAAAGCGCCTCCGTCGATCTGCAATGGAGTAAACTCCTCTTTCACCTTCGTCGATCTCCATCAATCTGATTTTTTCTTTTGTCGATCTGCGACCATCGTATATTTGAAGCTTCTTTTGTCGATCTGCGACCATCGTTTATTTGAAGCTTCTTTTGTCGATTTGCAACCAAACTATATTTTAAAAGCTTCTTTTGTCGATCTGCGATAAAAGTATATTTTAGCTTTCTCCTATTAAGTGGGTTCATGCAGTTTATATGCATTTAGAGGTGTTTTAATGTTTTTATTGGAACAACCATGTTGCCACCCTCTGATATTTGTGCTACCGCTTGTGAATGATTAAGTGATTTACTTAAAAAATATTTTTCCTAGTTAGAGGACTTTCTCCTAATATGATCTATGACCATCTTATATGATTGATGTTAATTTTAGTGATTTCTTTTGTCTTCTATGCAGCCTTAAGCTTTTTTTTTTTAGCTTTTACTCCTTTGCCTGAGAGGAGAAATATTTTAGACAATAAGAAGAAATACTAGTGGTAGTAGTAGTAGAAAAAAAACTCTATGGATTGGATAAGAAATCTCTGCAACTTGTAAAATTTTGAGTTATGTTGTTTCCTTATTTTTATTAAATGAATATGGAAACTATATTTTTATTGATGGGAGTCATATGAATCATGCTTATTTTTATTTGAATGTTTTCAATCACTAGTTTATTTGAATAGTTTTTATTTGAAACCATTTTGTGTTTGTTTCATGCAATTATATCTAAACTTACACTATCCTATTTTTGCATTTGTTCAGTATAATGGAGAAATTTTTAGAAACTGGTGATTTGATGGAACTTGAAGTTGAGGAAATTGTTGAGGAAATTTTATGCCATGTTGAAGTTTAAGAAACAAGTCACTCGAGAAAGCTTTCTAAAGGTAGAACTAGATTAAGTGAAGGTCCAATGGCTAGAAATGGCCTTCATGAATTGGAAGAGAACGAGGACGATATGAAGACTTTTAGTTACATGCATGAACATCTAAAAATTAGAAGACTTTAATATTTTCGAGACATTTCTACTATTAGAAGACTTTAATGTTTTAACTTTAATTATTTCAACTTTATTACTTGTGTTTGAATGATTCATGAATGAAGACTTATGTTTGATGTTCATATATTTATAAATTTATTAATGTGTTTGAATGATGAATTGATTATTAAATAACGTTGTAATTTTTTATTTTAATTTAAAACAGAAAATGTAAAAAATAAAAAATGTCAGTCCAACTGAATTTAAGCTTCGATCAAACCAAAGGAAAAATAATAATAATAAAATGTTTAAAAAAATCAAAAACTTCTGTCAGACCAAAGTTAGGTTAGATCGAAGAAAAATAATAATAATATATTTAAAAAAATCCAAAACTTCGATCTGACCGAAGTTGGGTTAGACCGAAGAAAAATAATAATAGAATATTTAAAAAAATCAAAAACTTCGGTCGGACTGAAGTTGGGCTTCGGTCAGACCGAAGAAAAATAATAATAAAATGTTTAAAAAATCAAAAACTTCGGTCAGACCAAAGTTGGGCTTCGCGTTTAACAATCAAATATATATATTCAATAAACTCTCCGTTGAATTACAGTTAACTCAACGGACTAAGTTCGTTGAGTTATTGCTAACTCAACGAACTAACCTCATCGACTTAAGTTAACTCCACGAGCCTGATTTTTCAATTTAATATTGCTATTTACGAGCCTGATTTTTCAATTGTTTTTTTTCTTCCAACTGTCCGTTGAGTCCACGAGGATAGTTTCTTTACTGAAGTTTTTGAAATATTTAAGATATTCTGTAATAAAGTTCAGAATGAGCAAAATGTTAAAATTCAAAAACTTAGGAGTGATCATGGTACAGAATTTGATAATGATCAAATTGACACCTTTTGTGAAGAATTAGGCATAGATCATAGGTACTCATTTCCAAGAGCTCCTTCACAAAATGGGATAGTAGAACGTAAGAACATATCACTTCAGGAAATGTCCGGAACCATGTTAAATGAGAATAAGTTACCCCTTTTTCTCTGGGTAGAAGCAGTTCATACAGCATGCTATGTTATAAATAGAATACATCTAAGACCAATTTTAGATAAAACTCCTTATGAGATATGGTATAACAGGGTTCCCAAAATAAGTTATTTAAAACCCATTGGCTATAAGTGTTTTATTTTAAACACTAAGGAACGAAGAGACAAATTTAAAGCCAAATTAGATGAAGGGATTTTTGTTGGTTATTCCATTAGAAGTAAAGCATATAGAGTTTATAATAAATCAACAAAAACCATTGAGGAAACCCTGCATGTGAAATTTCATGAAAATTCTCATTTGGATTTAAGACATGCTGAAAACTTTGATTCAGAAATTCTCCCAGAAATAGTACCAAATGATGTTGATAGAGAAATTGATAGATTAGCTGACGGAATAAGAAATCTAAGTTTGAATGATGAAAATTTAGAAGAAAATAATGTCATACCTATAGAAAATATGGAACAACATAGAAATTGGCGTTATGCTTCATCTCATCCTATTGATCAGATAATAGGCGATCCTAATCAAGGAGTCAGGACTAGGTCATCAGTAGTCAACATTTGTGGTGCTTATTCATTTGTTTCTTTACTAGAACCTAAGATAATTGAAGATGCCTTAGAAGATGAATTTTGGTATTTAGCTATGCAAGATGAGCTAAATCAATTTATAAGAAATGAGGTATGGGATCTAGTTCCACCACCTGAAAATCAATCCATAATTGGAACAAGGTGGGTATTTAGAAACAAAGTAGATCAAGATGGACATATAGTTAAAAATAAAGCTAGATTAGTTGCTCAAGGTTACAAGCAAGAGGAAGGAATTGATTATGATGAAACATTTGCTCTTGTTGCTAGACTAGAATCAATATGAATTTTGTTAGCATATGCTTGTTATATGGATTTCAAATTATATCAAATGGATGTTAAGATTGCTTTTTTAAATGGATATATAAAAGAAGAAGTGTATGTAAAACAACCTCCAGGTTTTGAAGATTCAAAACATCCTGAGTATGTTTACAAGCTTAAGAAGGCACTATATGGCCTTAAACAAGCTCCTAGGTCTTGGTATGAAAGATTATCTAAATTTCTTATGGAAAAAGGGTATTCTATGGGAAAGGCAGATCACACTCTTTTTATCAATAAGATCGAAAAAGATATATTAGTAGTTCAAATCTATGTAGATGACATCATATTTGGAGTAACAAATGATTAATTAGTTGAGTCCTTTTCGAAAGACATGACTAATCAATTTGAAATGAGTATGATGGGTGCTTAGAATGAAAAAGTGCATATTATTAACGGTTAAATGATGGTTAATTACATAATATTTAGCTTATCATATGAGAATTAAGCCATTATGTTATAATTGCAATGTTATATGCTTTAATTGAAGAATCTGCTTAATTTTGGGGAATTAATATTAATTTAGTACATTTATGAACTGTTAGTAAGTTGCAGGCTGTGAAATTCTTAAGTATCCAAATTTTCTGATATTTCAGATAGTTATGTTTAACATACCGAACAAATTCGGACAATTATGTTTAACAGACCGAATATGTATCGGATAGTTATGTTTAAATTGCTGAACAGTTATGTTTTAAGAGAATATTTTATTATTTCCTGAAGTACGCGTGTCGAAACCAGAATGAATGACTTAAGTGAACTTTCAGTGAGTTATCTATAACTATCCGAAATTGCAGCTGAGCATCAGATAGTTATCCCTGTAACTCTCTGAAATCTCTTTTTATTTATAAAATAGCTGAGGACACATGTCATGTTCTGGGTAAGTGACTTAAGTGGATTTTCAGTGAGTTAGTTGTAACTATCTGAAATACATCTGAGCATCGGATAGTTAGACCTGTAACTCTCCGAAATGTTATTTTATGATTAAACTGCTGTTGACACGTGTCGAGATCTGGTAGATTTACTTAAGTTATATATCGGTGAGTTAATTGTAACTATCCGAAATGCATATGAGCATCGGATAGTTAAGTTTATAAGTATCCAAAATGCACCTAAGCTTCGGATAGTTAAATTTATGCACGTGTTTTATAGTTAAATCAACGAAGAAAGTCCTTTGAGTTATCTGTAACTCCACGGACTATATATTTTCTAATATGCCTCTATAGCGCTTGTAGAAATAGGATAGTTGGAAGGAAAAACCACGTTTGCACGTATCGCGTAGGAGAAGGAAGCATCGCCGTTGATATGAATGAAGGAAATCCAACTGATCATTCAAGCAGAAGTAGTTACTACTGAAGAAATATAAAAGAAAAGAAGAAAAAAAGAAGAGAGTGTGATCGATGTGTGATCGATGGACGGACAGTGTGTGTAAAGGAGGATGAGCGTCGCAATTCTCTGAAGTACCACACCAACCACCATCATCACCACCATAATCACCAACCATCGGAGGTCTGCGAGGATACTTGCCTGATGTCGGGTCAATTCCGAGCTAAACACAGTGCCTAACAACCACTGTGAGGAGTGATCACGTCGCGGGAAGGGAAGCCATTTTCACCAAGCGCCGACTCATATTTCAAGAGATCGTAAAGCTTTTAGCCTTGGCTTCGGGTTGATGCTTGTATGCTGAAGAGGAGATCATCTTGCAATTCTGGACTCGCGATTCTATAGGGAGAGGAGACAGAATTGTAAGTGGTTTAATTTTCAGTGGTGTAATCGTGTTGCAAGTAGTGTCGGAAGTATTTATTGTCAAGTGAGATTACTTTACATTTCACCTTTCACCCATTTCCATGTTCACATCAAAACAAAAATACCAAAAACAATTTATCTTTGTTTGTATGTTGTATTTGAGTGTTGTATCGTGATTAATGTTATATGTATTAGTTTTGTGATTGTTTTATGTTAGTTTTTATTTTACAATTTACTGAAATTGGTTCGTACAAAAGACTTAAAGATTTTAATGGTTACTATTTGAATCATCTGAATGTTAGTATTGCTTAATGATAAATCCAATGTTAACTAGCATTAAAAAGCTTAATTGATGTTATTTACAATCTGTGGAATCGCCCAATGGTTGGCCGAATTCCTCTGTAAATAGCAATATTATAAAGAAGAGACACGCTCGTGGAGTTAACTTAAGTCCACGAGGATAGTCCGTTGAGTTAGCCATAACTTAATGAACTTTGTCCGTTAAGTTAACTGTAATTCAACGGAGTGCTTATTGAATATAAATTTGAATTGTTAACAATCAAACAGTTCTTAAATTCGTCAGCAATTCCCTGTGGGAACGACCTATACTTGCACACTAATACAATAGACACTGTGCACTTGCAGTTAAAGTACAAATTGGAATTAATATCTAAATTGTATTAAAGGTTGTTTGTTTACTTCTAAAAGAAAGAATAGGCATAAAGATAAATTAACTAAGTAAAAACAGAAGTAACAAATCCAAGTTTTTCTAGTGTAGTGCTGGGAAAACCAAACAATGGGTGAACTATCATTTTTCCTAGGCTTACAAATTAAGCAATTAGATCAGGGTACTTTTATTTCACAAGAAAAATATACTCAAGATTTATTAAAGAGGTTTGGTTTAGACAACACTAAAACAAAGAATACACCAACGAGTACTATCACCAAGTTGGATAAAGATGACTCTGGAAAAACTATAGATGTAAAACAATATAGAAGTATGATTGGTTCATTACTCTATTTAACAGCTAGCCGACCAGATATTATGTTTAGTGTGTGTACTTGTGCTAGATATCAATCAAATCCTAAGGAATCACACCTACTTGCTGTTAAACGAATTTTTAAATATCTATTAGGAACCATCAATTTCAGACTGTTTTACTTTAAACACAGTTCTTTAAACTTAGTAGGTTATAGTGATGCTGATTTTGCAGGATGTAAATCTGAAAGAAAAAGCACCAGTGGCACTTGTCAATTGTTAGGTAATTCCTCAGTGTCATGGTTTAGCAAAAAGCAAAATTGTGTAGCATTATCTACAACTGAAGCTGAATATATAGTTGCTGCACTTTGCTGTGCTCAAATCCTGTGGATCAGACAAACCTTAAAAGATTTTAATTTAGACTATGAACCAATTAAGATTTTCTGTGATAGTAATTCTACAATTAGTTTATCTAAAAATCCTGTCTTACATTCACGAGCAAAACATATAGAAGTTCGACAACATTTTCTAAGGGATAATGTTATAAAAGGAAAAATAGTATTAAATTTTGTTCCTACCACAGAACAATTAGCAGATCTATTTACAAAACCTTTAGATGAAAATACATTCTCAAAATTACGATTAGAACTTGGTATCTATAGGTTATTTGATATTTAAATGGTCCTGTTCATTGTATTTTGGTTTGTTATAAGGTAGTTTTAGAATTTAATGTCTTTATTATTAAAAAAACAAAAACAAAACAAAACAACATATCTATTTTCGAATTACAATTTTCTAGTAGTTAAGAATTTATGAAATTCTAATTTTTATTGAAGTCAATTTATTTAAGAAAAATTCAGAAAAGATTACTTAAGGAAAAGTTAAATTGATTTAATGTGAGTGCCAACTATATTTTTGTTACTTATGTATATGCTATTACAGAGATTTTAATAGGAAAATACATAGAAAGTATGTACTTTTTATTAAAGGTAAGTTATTAACATTCTGTTAGAAAAATTAAGTCTTGCGGTTGCCTCTAATTTAATTTACTGTCTTGTTTTATTTTTGTTTATTTTTTTTCTGTAATTACTTGAGTAATTAAGTCCGTTGGGGGATCTTAAACCCTAGTCACTTAAACCAACTAGTTTGGGATGTGCTAACTAAAAACTCATTTTGCAAGTAATTTAGATTATATTTTAAAAAAAAAAAAATACCTGTTCTCACTTGTCATTGAGTAACTGGTTATCTTTCCCCTAAGCAAGGGATTATGATCACGTAAAAAGATGATATTGTGGGAGGTAATACATAAAATATATATATATGAATATAAAAAAAAAAGAAAAAAAGGGGGCAATGTACTCAAGCTTAATTTATCTTTCAAGGTGTTATAACAATCCTGACATAATCTGTGCATATAATCCTTGTTATTTTTGTTATTATCTACTCTTTACACATAATGTACGATATTTATTTGTCTTAAGTTGTGTACTCATTATTGAAATCTTTTAATTTTCTGTAGGTATATCTCTATGAATTATCTTTTGTAAACTGAATAAGATAAAAGCCAGTAAGACTAAATTGTTAACTCTACTACTTATTTCTGTATTTCATTCAAATTAAAAAAGAAAAGAAAAAAGGAGAGACTCAAATCTATTTAAGGCTTAGCATCCTCTTTAAGTAAGCTATTTGACCTTTTTAAGCCAACTCTACTTAGGGCTTGGCAACCCAGATTAAGTACGCCATAGATTCTTTACACTACATTTATGTAGGGGGAGCAATTTCTCATATAATAATTCATAACTTTTGAACTATTATATGTTTTCATGAAAGAATCTACATAATTTCAGGAAATACACCTTAATTAAGTACATTTCTAAAATGTCGGTGACTTGCAGGTATTTTAATTCTTAAGTATCTAAATTTTCTATTATTTCGGCAAGTTATATTACAAGTATTAGACAGTTGTGTTTTAAAACGTTTAATAGACTATTTTATTATTTCCTGAAGTACACATGTCGAAACCATAATGCATGACTTAAGTGGATTTTCGGTAAGTTATCTGTAACTCTCTAAAATGCGTCTAGGCATCGGAAAGTTAGATTTGTAACTGTCCGAAACATCTCTTTATTATAAAACTACTTAAGTACACTTATCGTGATCTGGACGATTGACTTAAGTTATCTTTTAGAAGGTTATCTGTAACTCTCCGAAATGCACTTGAGCATCAGATAGTTAGGTTTATAAGTCTCCGAAACTTTCTGAACACCTTAAGTTCAAATTGTGCACGTGTTGAATTTTACTGCTTTATAATGTCTCAGTCGAAACTCGAACAGTTATGTTTAAATCTTCGACTTTTCACACCTATTCCTTTGAGAAACTCGAACAGTTATCATAAGTCTTCGAGTTTTCTCACTTTTTCACTTAGCCTGAAGTTATTTTCTTTATATGCATAGTTACGTTAAAAGTATTCTGCAATTGTTGGTTGTAAAACTTATACAGTTATTGCAAGCACTTGAGTTATTTATCGGTAACGGATCTTCTATTTATGATTTCAATGATTGAATCCGTTTATCCATTTATAAACTCGAAGAGTTATGAATGTTTTCCTAACAACCTTTCGTGTTTCTACCTTGGTAAAACCCTAGCTTCACAATCTTTCCTTCCACTAAGTTCTACAGTGCAAAGCGAAGATTAATCAACAATGTCAGGATGTGGTAGAATGACCAAAGTGCAGAAAAGAGAGCTGGAATTTCAGAAAATGCAGAATGAAATCAACGACATCTATTCAAGGTACACTTTTTCAAATGAAATACTACATGAAATAAGAAAAGCTATTCAAGATGAGAAAAATTTCTCTTGGAAATTTATTCGAAATTATGTTGAAACAAAGTTTAGACTAAAATAGACTGAACTTTCCGCATTGCATTTATGGAAAAGAAATTTACAACCTAACCCTACGGTTGTAAGTTTTGGACATGTACTAGAGACATCGGTACAGTCTATCACTTATTATGGAAAGAAGTGGGGACCAATGATCGAAAATGCAAACAGGGAATTACAATCCTTGTATTCCCAACATTATTTTCCCTTACTTGTTTTAGATGATATTAAACAGTATATCGATGAACAGAAAACTGCCATTAGCAAAATGGGCCTTCAAAGTGAAGGACAAAGAGTTTATCAACTCAAAATGTCTGAGGTGGAGAGCTTAAAACTCTATATTCCATTATTACCACCTAGGCATCATGGTGAAGGACCATCAAGACAACAAGTGCCTTTAACAGGAGAAATTAAGACAATTTTAGAACCTCCTAAACAACCTGAAACACTGCAGACATATAGTCGGACAAAGAAAAAGACAATTGAATATTTTGGACTAACTATAGGTGTACAAGGAATATTGCAGCAAAAAGAAGAATCAGTGAAAAATGGAAAACTATGCTCCATTGCAGAAGCTGGACAAACATTTTTGTTAGGAATCCCAACAGATGTGACAAATATTGGCTTACAAGCATATACTCTAAGGTATTGTGTCACATTAGTGCATAATGTATCTTTTAATACAATGGACAGTTTTTCACACAATGTTGCAAGCACACATTCTTTTCCTACGGAAAGTGAGAATGTAGGAAATTTTGATGATATATATACAGATGATATCAAATTTAATGATATTATTGATGACATAGACACTAAGTCTATGAATTTTGAAGATATTTCATCTGAAGAGGAATGTACAGATATTTTTCGTCTTATAGTATCTCGAATAGAGACTTTTGAATTTTGGTACAGTTGCTTATACTACACTTTATATGTATGGTTATGTCTGTTACAATATATCGTATACTTGTTGATAAATGTATATAATCAACAACATACACAGTTACAAATAGAATATGATACTACCAATGTCTCACATCTACAAATTTCAGAAATACAGGATGATTCTATTCCACAGACAGATATAGAACATTCTTTCATACGGAGACAGTTGTATAGATCACATATAGATATACAGGTTGCTGATATACAGATTGTTACAGAGACTGTTGCTACTGAAATGTTTCCAGAAGAACAAATAGAAGAAATTTAGCAGATTATTGATACGACAATAACAGATATTTCAGACATTTATACTAGTTTTGATAGAAATTCCACCAGTTCTGAAAGATCTGACAATATAGATGTTGTTGATAATATTGAAACAAGTCCCAGATCAAAACATCATGACAGGAAAATACCTAATCCTGAACAGAGTTTAGATGCAAATACACTATTATGGTTCAGAAATAATTCCTGTTATGACAAATTTCAGACATATAAAACTTTTACAATTTTATATTCAAGACCAGTTAAGTTTGAAGGGATGGCACACATACATGAACTGTTTGAATTTCAAGGCTTGTTGACTCTACTTCCACAACAGCCAGGCCATCTTGCTATACCCGAACTTCTCAGTTGTTTTTACTCAAACTTAACAGTGGAAGAAGGTATTCCTATTTCTAATATACAAGAAAATGACATATATTTAACTCCAGATTTACTTCATCAGGTACTTGGTCTGAAAAATGAAGGAGTTAAATTATTAGAAAGAAAACAGGTTTATCGATTGGGTTGAGACATTACAAGTTTAGCCAAAGATCCAACTGCTAACAAACCATTGACATTACTAAATGACTTAAATGGCCAAGCATGTTTTATTGCAAAAATATTGCATGCTACATTGTTTCAGAGGTTTGGTCATGGGGCAGAAGTTGGCAGATGTTGTCTTTATGCTACATACGCATTAATCAACCATATACAGGTGAACTGGTATGATATTTTTGTTTCTCATATCTTACATTTGCAGAGTAAATTATTTTATGGTGATACAATTTTTAGAATTGTGGCAAGTCAAACAGATGTTACACCTTGGCCACAGAAAAGATTAAAGTCACGATCTTTCTCTGCAAAGGAACTCCAAAAATACCAAGCGGTAGATACACCTATTCTCAGACAACAACAACAACAGGTTCGGCAAACACAACAACAATCCACAAAATTTACAGAAACACAGCAACATACAGATATACAACAAGATATACATACAGATATACAACAAGGTATACATAGAGAAGTACATACAAGTATAGATACAGACATACATATTGAATTTTTACAGCAACCATCACAAGTTTCTCAAAATGATTTAGATCAGGCATTACTTGATCAGATAAACAAAGTTAGTACAGATATTGCAAAGAAAATTTCAGATACCCTGATTGATATTTTTCGAAGACAAAGAGGCTTTTGATTATACAAATTATGTATTACATGATTTATTTTTTGTAATTTGTAACCAAAACCATTATGTAAACTGTTTACTGATTTTAATGTTATGTGATTATTTTTCACAGTTTATGATATTAAACAGTTTTTGCTTAATCCATAAATCCTATGTATGGTTGACACTATCGTTTTGATTAATATATACTTAGTAAGATATCCTTCCTTGCATTTATAAAACTTAACTTCCTAAAGGGGGAGAAAATAGTTTGTTTACTTTTTTATAATGCCAAAAGGGGGAGATATAAATTATGTGACTTATTAGGTTTTGACATCATCAAAAAGGGGGAGATTGTTAGGTATTTAATTTTGATGATGTATGCTTTATTAACGTATTTAAATAAGTCTACATAATATTCTCTAAGTATATTTCTCTAAGTATAATAGTTAACAGATTATCGGAAAGTTTTATTTTTATGTCGGATAAATTAAAGATTTCCGAAGAGCTAGATTTGCAATAGTTAAACTTTCGGATGGTTAACGTTTCATTTTTGTCAAATACTTTATGTTAAAAACTCGTATAGTTAAGTTATCCGCACGTGTGTTTTTAATGTTTTAAGTTGTCACGTGTTTTCCATGTGCGTTCAGTAATGAAAAATCGAATAGTTAGATAACTGTTCGAGTTTTTATACGCATGGATAGATAACTGTTCAAGTTTTATAAAAGGACTAACGAACAGATAAGTTTCCTTGTTTAGTCACGTGTTTTGCAGGTGCAAAAACTCGAAGAGTTAAAGGATAAATGTTTGACTAAATCGAAGACTTAGAAGTTATTCTACAAGACTCTAGGAAGATAAAGTTTCGGTGAATCTATGAGTGGAGATCGTGGAAACTCAAAATGTTAGTGAAGAAAGTGGAAATTTAAATAGAAAGTAATTTGGATTAAAGACAAAATTAGTATGTGGATTATGGATTATGGATTGTGGATCAAGTGGATGAACATGCTGAACGTGAAAGACAACAGAGTTCGACTACTAATAGAGAGTACGAGCTACATTACAACAGAGGATCCCAATCTCAAAAAAAAAAACAAGTCTGAATATTCAATCTGGATCCCTAACTGAAAAGTTAAGTTTGAATATTCATATTCTGAAAAGTTCTCCAACATCAGAAGAAGTTCGAAATTCCAAGTAATTTTAGAAAAGGAGCTGCAAACGCAAGAAGTCTGGAAATTCGACAACTGGAGAAGAAGAGATACAGAAGATGAACAAAGAGAAAGAAAAGAGCTGTGTGCATAAAGATCAGGTTTTATACAATTCAAAATTAGTTTTGAAAAAGAGCATTGTTTTCCTATTTGAATTGTATATCAAAAATTACTATATCAAAACCGTCAAGAAGGGAATTGAGCTGAAAAGATATTGTAAATTCTGTCTTGAAATAAAAGAATAGAATTTCATTTACGAGTGTTTTGTGCTCTTGTTTTATCCCCTAGTTTAATTACTAAAGACACAATTCACCCCCCCTATTGTGATACAAACGATCCTACAATTGAGATCTGCAGTCTTTACCAACTTGAATTGTCTATCAAGAGATTTTCCAATCAATTTATTTATCTCTAATTCCTGCCACCCAAGCTCTGATGGAGAAAGAGCAATATTTATACCAGTAGAGGGTATTCCAAAAAGATTTTCCAAAAATTTTCCATCAATCCTTATTGTTTGATTTTGTAGGTGCAGGAGACAAAAATGAGTAAATATCTCAAGGTTTGAGTAGAAAAGGGGAATTAGGTCTTCAAAAACAGATAACCCTAAGGGGGAAGAAATAAGACCTAAAAGCCCTTGATGAATAAGCAGACTATGAATAGAATCCATTCATTTAAAGTTTACAGGTCTTGTTTAGAATGAAAAAGTGCATAATATTAACGGTTAAATGATGGTTAATTGCATAATATTTAGCTTATCATATGAGAATTAAGCCATTTTGTTATAATTGCACTGTTATATGCTTTAATGAAAGAATTTGCTTAATTTCGGGGAATTAATGTTAATTTAGTACATTTCTGAACTGTCGGTAAATTGTAGGCTGTGAAATTCTTAAGTATCCGAATTTTCTGTTATTTTGAAGAGTTATGTTTAATGTATCGGATAGTTATGTTTAATGTACCAGACAGTTATATTTTTAAAGAATATTTTATTATTTCCTGAAGTACACATGTCGAAACCATAATGCATGACTTAAGTGGATTTTCGGTGAGTTATCTGTAACTATCCGAAATGCATCTGAACATCGGATAGTTAGATGTGTAACTCTATGAAATATTTCTTTATTATAAAACTGCTTAAGGACAATCAATATATTTTAAAAAATATTATGTAATTTAAAATATTACATAATATTTAAAATATTTTAAAATATTATAACAATATTAATTCTGTAATATATTTTAAAGTAATATATTTTATTATGTAATTTAAAATATTACTTATTTAATCTAAATATTATTTAAATAAATTATTGAAAATTAATTTCTACATATTTATTTAAAATATCATTTTTATAGAATCATTCTGTTATACAAAATTATTTATTATTTTAAAATATTCCTATAAGTACTAAAAAAAATTCACTAAATATAATTATATTATATCAAAAAAATAAATTTTAAAAAATACAATTAATATTACTCTACAAAATAAGTATAATTTTTAAAATTATTACTCTTCTCTACCACCACCAAATCTCTTCTAATATAAAACTACAGTCTACAGTACTCACCACCGACAGCAATTTGCCCACCCGTAATCTCAGCCGAGCCCAATCGAGCGAACCCCGTCGTCTCCATCGCCGGTATGGAAAGTCGGCGAAATCTCCGGTGCCGACGTCCCACGAAGCCTCCTTCCTTTTCCGAGGACACCTTGTCTTTCAAAAAGCCTCCAAAACTCTCAGCGTGGGGGTTCTCTGGATCTCCCTGTACGACCCCCGGAAAACCTAGACGAGGAGTCCTCTCGTTTAATCCAGAAACAATCGTGTTCCGCCACAATCGTCGACCATCGGAAACGTCGTCAGTCCGCTCCGTCGTCCCAATCGACGATCCCGGCGCCAAACACCACCGACCGGTCGACCGTGTACGGAAGAATCACGCCGCTCGCCAGTCCGTGCTCGGAGAAATCTCTCGGTTGGCCGTCCGCGCACGATTGCCTCCACCGAACGACCAACTTCAAAGCATAGACACAACCGTGGACTAACTCAGGGCCTGTGGAAAGCGTCATATTCACCTGCGTCCGAACCAAAGCCGTCGATCGATTCCAGGTGAATCTCCAGAACGCCTCACTGGCAATGTTTGCTCCTTATTAATCTCCGGAAAACAACCAAACTCCAAAACCTCACCGGAGACGTCGCCGTTGATTTGGTTTCGATCGATCATGCGGCTGTCCCCGACGAGTGGAGGAGCTCGTTTTATATTAAATGGTCGTGTAACATCGTATATAAAGTCTAGTATATCATCTTAAATAACATAGTTTAAGATCCTCATACATATTATTTTAAATTATATAAATTAAATTTTATCTTGCACATCATAATGTCTCAAATCATTTTATGTAGATCGCAAAGATTAAAAATCAAAATAATCTTGCATGTTAAAAACCATCTAGCAATAATCTAGGGTTTAAGTTAATGTAAGGCATATAATAAAAACCATCAACTTAGATCATAATTAAAAACCACTTTCATAATTTAAAAATCATCGTTTACAATTCAAAATCATAATTAAAAATCATCTTCCAAGAATTTAAGAACCATTTTTCATAATTTAAAATCCATCTTTCATAAGTTAAAATCATAATTTAAAAATCATCTTTCATAATTTAAAATCACAATTAAAAATCATCTTGCATATTTAAAAAATTGTCTTACATAAATAAAATCATTCTTCACAATTTAAAATCATAATTAAAATTCATCTTTCATAATTTAAAAATCAACTTTCATAATTCAAAATCACAATTTAAAAATCATCTTGCATAATTAAAATCATTTTTCGTATTAAAAAAATCATCTTCATAATTAAAAATCATCCTTCATAATTTAAGATCATAATTGAAAATCATCTTTTCATAATTAGAAATCATCTTGCATAGTTAAAATCATTTTTCTTATTAAAGATGATCTCGCATAATTAAAACCATTTTTCACAATTAAAAATCCTCTTGTGTAATTAAGAATCATCCTTCGTAATTTAAAATTATAATTAAACATCATATTTTCATAACTAAAAATCATTTTACATAATTAAAATACTTTTTCACATTTAAAAATCATCTTTCATAATTTAAAAATCATCACTTATAATTAAAAATCATCTTCCATAACTAAAACCATCTTTCTTAATTAACATCATCTTTCATAATTTAAAAATCACCTTCATAAATTAAATCATTTTTTGAATTAAAATTGTATTCCATAATAAAAATATCATCTTTCTTAATTGAAACCATCTTCCGTAGTTAAAAGTTATCTTGTATAATTAAAATCATCTTTCATAATATGAAAGTCATCTTCCTTAATCAAAAAGTCATCTTTCATAATTTAACGTCATCCTTCGTAATGTAAAAAAATCATCGTTCATAGCTTTAAACCATCTTTTATAAATTAAAATCACCTTTCAATAATTTAAAGATTGCCTTCTATAATTTAAAATCGTCTTTCATAATGTAAAAATCATCTTTCATATTTAAAAATTATCTTGCATAACCAAAACCATTTTCCACAATTAAAAATCCTCTTACCTAATTAAAAATCATAATAAAAAAACATAATTTATAATTCAAAATCTTAATTAAAAATCATCTTTCAATAATTTAAAAACCATCTTTCATATTTAAAAATCACCTTGCATAATTAAAATAATTTGTCATATTTAAAAATCATTTTGCATAATTAAAATCATTTTTCATACTTAAGAAATCATTTTCCATGTTTAAAATTATCTTCATATTTAAAAATCATCTTGCATATTCAGTATAAGACCATCGTAAAATTTAAATAATTACATCTTGTCACATAAAATCACAGAATTACCTTATCAAGTCATATTAACGCATATGATTTAATAATATGAACATGATAAATCAAATGGATTTAATAATGAAATCATATTATCACACAGTTTAATAATCAAATCAAATTAAGTTTGATAGTTAAATAATTAAATCATGTTAAGTCATATAGTTTAATAATCAAATCATATGGTCAAATAATAATGCAATTGAATAACTTAATTTTGTATCCTTAATTAAAGTATATCATTTAATCACACATCTGTAGTAATTCAATCAAATAATTTAATCATGTATCCATATAATTAAATCAAAATGTAATAAAATAATTCAATCTTGCAATTAAGTCAAATAATTAAATCATGCATCCATAAAATTAACTCATTTAATAAATCGTGCCTCCAAGCAACTAAATCATATATCATATAACTTACATTCATGCATCTTCTTATTGTGTCATTGTAATTTCTTTTTTCATGTTATGTCATATGATTTCATAATCATGTGTATTCCTTATATTAATTTATGCATCATTTCTTGTCTTCATTTAATTATGTATTGTAATTGTTTGCATTTTACTTGGTTTGTCCTAGACTAACTTAGGATATATATGCATACCATGATTAAGTCACACATAGAAGTACTTAGTAAATTTCTTTCCATTACTATACGTGAATAAGAAATAATTGCACAACTCTTTTCTCTATCTAACATTTTTAGGTCTTTTTTTCTCATCTCCTCCTTTCACTCTTACTTCATTTCATCCCATATAGATCTCATAGGCTCATTCATCTTGTTTTTGCGTTTATTTTGTACTTAAGCTTATCTCTAGCATCCACTTAATTCTAGCATGTGACACTCACACTTTCAGACACATAGCAACTTTAACAACTTAATAGGGATAACCGAAAAGCCTAGTAATTCAAGCATATAAGATGCCTGACACATTTCTCATGTGTACTCAGAACACTTACTTAAACTTTAAGTTCATAAACCAAGTTTTGCATTTACTTAAGAGATATGTGACACTTGCATATAGATTTTTTCTAGTTTATCCTTAATTTAGATTAGATCACAACTCTAATTTTTCGCCTCTTTTCACATCTCCTATAGAGAAAAGAGTAGCAACAGTGAAGTCTATGCCTTGTAAAGATACTGTTACATTCTTCATTTAGTTTTTCCATATTTAATGTCACACCATATAAATTGTGCTTATTTAAAATTTTTGCATATGTTAAACCTTTCCATAAATCATGCATTTTAAAATCTTGTCATTACGTATTTCCTCTTCTGATGATTTAACTTAAGGGATCTTTGATGAGAGGCTTAGATAGGGTTTTTAGTAGACTTTGTTGATTTTTAGTAGTGTTGAATGCTTGTATTAGGTGGTTCGTTTTATAATGAGGAAGCCTTGAGATGCATACCTTTTTGTTTTGTTTTCAGAACAATGTGTTGTTGGCCTACCAGACTCCGTCCCTTGGGCTTCACTATCTTGTTCATGGTAGTATTTACTTCTTTTGCTTTTACTGGAAAAAAAATTGTATTTTAAGATATATGATAAGTGGACTATGTTGATGCAGGTCTTAGTGGCACTTGAGAGTTTTGTTTTGTGGCAATGGTGCTATACACTGGACTTCATTACTAAGGTCCTAGATCAAGCCTCTGTTGACAGGCAAACACTGGTGGCTGGTTCAATTCTTGACCGAGTGCAGATATTGGATATCGTGAACACATCTGCCTCCAAACTTGCAACAGCTTTAAGTCCTTCTGTTCATGTAAAACAATTTCCTTTTTCTGACATTGAGAATCAGGTGCTTTTGTTTGTCCATTGCTGGTGCTGATTTCTTTTACATAGTTCACATATGAAGTTTTTCCTTTCTTTGATATGTAGGTGGCTCCATCATTGTTTTTGGCACTCTCCACCATCCCATTATTGTCACAAGCTTCCTACATAAGAGGAGATGGTCTCTTTTACTCTTACCACAGGGATAGAAACCAGACTGTTGTGGTATTTTCCAACACATCATGGTCCTCTTCTTCAGGCCATCTTGGACATGCCTACTATGGGATGACAGTGCATTCAGACACAGGCCTACCTTATGGTGATGCAATTAACCTAACTCAGTCATCCACTTACAGTTCAGTTTGGATAGAGATAGCATTGAAACATGACAGTAACACTGTCATAATTGCCCAAGCACCACAAAAAGATCATAAGCTTTCACTCATTTTCACTGCTCCTTTGCAAGAGCAGGAAGGAGTGGTCTCCCTTGGAATTCCTTTAAATTCCTTTGTTGAGTATGTTTTCAGAGGTCTTGATGTCAGAGCAATGTACTTGGTAACGAAAGATGGGGAAGTTCTAGCTAAGAAAAGAGATAATGTTATTTCTGTGGATATTGCTAAACAAATGACATCAGATGCTTTATGTGGATCAACTAGTCACTCATTCATTATGGCTGATACGGTCTACTGTATTCCCATTTATGTTGCTGGGATTCAAATGGTATATGCCTATCTCATTTTAATTTATTTATATTTTTAAATAACTGCTAGAAAGATATTTTCTTTAGCTGATACTGCACAAGTCCTTCTAATTTAGCATCAACAATTTCTTTTGTATTCTATTTTTCCTGTTAAAGAATAACCTTATTTTTCAAGTTTGACTTTTACATAGGTTTCTGTATTGGCTTTGCCTAAAAACGATACATTGCGACATGTCCAAAAGATGGGCATTGCAGCATTGTCAGAGTTGGTGGTGATGCTCATTGTGGTTGCCTTTGCAAATTGTATTATGCTGCAGTTCACAAGATTATATCAAAAGAAAGAGGTTTTCTTAAATGCATCCCTTATCAAACAAAAGCAAGCTACACAACAAGCAGAAAGAAAGAGCATGAACAAGAGTTTAGCATTTACAAGCGCTAACCATGACATACGTACTATTCTTGCTGGCATCACAGGTCTGATAGAACTTTCCCGAGGTGTGGTTTCACAAAAGTCAGAAGTGTATAACAACTTGGATCAGATGTCTGTTTGTGCTTCAAAGCTCCTAGGTTGGTTTAAAATTTTTAGACCATCCATTACCATATGCCACATTCTATTTAGCATCTGTCTTCCATTGTTCATGTACTTCACCTTACATTGTCCTGAATATAATGTAAATACTAGATTCTTTTGGAATTCTCTGATATTTATGCTGATAATCCATTCATCAGTAGATATTTCAAACTAATGGTTCTCTTCTTTTTTTGGTTAAATGTTCTTAGGCATATTAAACTCTGTTCTGGACATAAGCAAAGTAGAGGCCGGAAAGATGCAATTGGAAGAGATTGAGTTTGACATGGCACAGGTCATTGAAGAGTCAGTTGATATCTTTTACATTGTTGCTTTAAAGAAAGGATTGGAGGTTATCTGGGATCCTTGTGATTACTCTATTCTAAAAGCCACAAAAGTCAGAGGTGACTGTAGAAGACTTAAGCAAATATTGGACAATCTACTTGGTAATGCAGTGAAGTTCACACCAAATGGACATGTAGTGGTGCGTGCTTGGGCCAAGAGATCAACTCTACAAGGTTCAACACTCCCTTCCAAGCCTGCTTGTCAGCCAAGGAACATATGGGGTTCTCTAGGACATTGGTTTTGCAAGAGTGATGATGGTGGTTCATATCTTGACTTGATATCCACCGATCTAGCATTCTCCAATACAGACAAAATTGAGTTCATATTTGAGATTGATGACACGGGAATAGGAATTCTGAAAGAAAAGAGAGAATCTGTTTTTGAGAATTATGTTCAAGTAAGAGAATCATCTCATCATGGTGAACAAGGCACAGGATTGGGTCTTGGTATTGTCCAATCTTATGTAAGTCTAAGCTATGAGTTGCATAAAGATGAACTAATGTTTTGTGTAATTGGAAAGTTGTAGATTTTTTTTGTCTTGATATTTTCTTCTAAATTTTTGTCCTCTCTTTTTTTCTTTGACCATGTGCTAGGTACGCCTAATGGGAGGAGAAATTGGAATTCTAGACAAAATGATCAGTGAGAAGGGAACATGTTTCAGGTTCAATATTTTCCTCAAGTCAGTGGAGACAACAGGAGAATCAGAAAGAGAAATCATTTCAACAATCTGTCAAGTATCAAATGAGCCACGAGATATAGAAATATCTTCTTCAACAGGTCTTCAGCAACCAGGATTATACCCAATGATCAAGTTAGATAATAAATTCGTGGGATTCCATAAAGATCTCAGGAAAGAAGGCATGTTCATTCATGCTTTGCTTTTTGTTCAAGGAGAAGAAACAAGGAGAATAGCAAAAGGTTGGTTGACAAATTTTGGTGTAAGAGTATGGAATGCTAATTCCATAGAACAGTTTGGTCCCATGCTTGAGAAGTTACACCGTAGTTTAGTTTCTAGTAACTCCAGTTCTTCTGGATCACATGGGGTACATTCAGATAGTAGTAGTTCCCCTTCTTATTATACTGAAAAAGGAGAAACAAATAGTTCTTCATTTATAAAAGAAGCTCTTGATCATAGTTCATTTCTAAAGAGGACGGGCTCTAAGAGATTGGTGACTCATGTTCTTCTCATTCTTGATTTGCTCTTCAAGCCTCTGTCTGAGATGATCTTGACCTTGAAACGTTTTGTGAAAGATGTGAATAGACAGCAATACAAAATCATTTGGTTGGCAGATTCAAACGCTCCTTTGGCTGAATTGAAAATGCTTGATGATGGACAAACATTATGTGATCTCATGCTACGAAAACCATTACATGGTTCTCGCCTCTACACAGTACTAGAAGTTTTGGAAGAGTTTGGAAGGGCAAATGAAAGTAGGCAAATTGAGTCAAGAATTCAGATAGTAACAGAAGGGATTGACGTGCCTTCTCAAACAGGTTCATCTAAAGGATCAAGGCAAGTTTCTTTTGGTTTAACATCATCCGTGCCAGATGCTCTTTTTCATGAAAAATGTGGACCTGAAACTAGCTCAATTGATAACAAACCTCTGAGTGGCGTAAATGTCTTGATTGTTGAGGATGTACTACCACTGCGTCATATTGCCTCTGCAATCCTTTCTCAACTTGGTGCAAGTGTCACAGTTGCTGAGAATGGTCTGAGAGCTGTAAGCCTTGTACATGAGGCTTTGGAAAGTTTAGCTGGTGGTTATGAAGATAATGATGCATTGAAAGGTCCCTTCTTAAAGCACTTCCCATATGATCTTATCCTCATGGACTGTGAGGTAAGCTTATATTTTCTTTGGTTGTAGTTTTTACATAATTAAATCTTCAAATAAACCTAGAATTGTTTATCAGGGTTTTCATAATTCTTAAACTCTTGCTGATATGTAACTATGCAACCCAATATCGGTACCTTCACTATAAAATTTTTGTTGATATTAAGGCTTTTGTAAACATCACTTTCTTCAATGATATGCCATTGTTAAAAACAATTAAGAGGTTAAATTTCATAAGCATACTATAAAAAAATTATATCTCCTTGATTATTTGCATACACGTGTGATCAATATTAATACCATGATACTTCATGATATGATCATGTATAAGATTTGAATAATTATACTCTTTAAATTACTAAAACCATTGATTCATTCCAAAATCATCAAATTGACAGAGGTTGGATGTTATTGGATCTTTTTGATTTCTTTTAATTCATCAAGACAAGCATGCTTTGGTTCATGTTTGCATTAATACAAGATTGTAGTATGGTCTTGGTTGGCTTTTCTAAGTTTTCTTTTTTTGCCACATAGATGCCAATAATGAATGGTTATGAGGCAACAAGGCAGATTCGCATTGAGGAGAAATATAAAGGCCTCCACATCCCAATTATAGCCACCAGTGCTCATGACTCAGACGAACATATGCACAAGTCAATTGAAGCAGGAATGGATTTTCATCTTACAAAGCCATGACAGAAACAAAAGATATTGGATGCGATTTATAGAGTCAATAAAACAGAAGTGCATGAGTCGTCCATTGCATGACTCCCACATTCATTATGCAAAAGAACATTGGTTGTTTTTGTATTCATATAGCGTCATCCTGTTTTCTTGCAATTTGTTTCTCTATTACTCTATGAACTGATTAATTTATTTATCTTTTTGTTATCATATATTTGGGACCATGAACGTCTTTCTGATCTAAAGATCCACCATAAATTCAGGAGTGATGATATTTCTGAACCGTATTTATTAATTTATTGCCTTAAATCATTTAAGATTGCAGGCACCATGCGACATCATTCTTGACAAGGCTTGCTAATACTAAATGCCGAAGCCACTGTTGACATTGGTGAAGGAAGCATTGCAAACTCAATCCACCTGGTACGGGTTTCTATTTTCCACACATTGTCCTTTTTCATATCTAAAGACATTTCTATAAGCACTTGTTTTTTTTGTAGAAGTAAAATGGTAAAAGCCAACCTGCGCCTTACATTTTATTCATGTACATTCAAAGTTTCATATGTACATTGTTTATATATAGGATTCTTTCCACACCCGTCGCGAACACTAAGTTGTGACCTATGTCACTATTTGCAAAAACAATCCGGTAAAGATTTTTTTTTTTGCCATTGGTAATGTAAAAAAAGAAGAAACAAAACATGAAGACATATGACATGGCTCCAATCTCCTATATCATGTCTAGTGTTGTTATATGTGACTCTCCTCTTAAGGTCATACCAATCACGAAGAAGCAAAATGACTTTATTTCCTCCATAGGACCCATACCAATCACAAAAAGATCAAAATGGTTGATGCCTCCCTCTTTATAAAACATCCATTGATCATAACACCATGAATTTGAGTGGTTAATTCCTCAACACTTTTTCTTTTTCTTTTTGCGTGAAATCAATACCCACTTGCAAAGTAAACACCATATGATCTTACTTGACAAAAAAGATAATAAGCAAAATTAACAAGAAAAAAAAAATCTCATTTACAGTTCCATCAGACGGATGACCAAATCATCTTCCAAATTCCGATAACCACTGTAGCAAACTGACGTAGATGGATACTCCAATTAGTCAAAATCGTAGAAGGTTACTACACATGAGCTGCGGCTCATTTTTCTTTCATGTGGAAAAAAATATTGTCACGAGGAATCTGCACCTGTCAAGAATCTACCCAGACTTTCTCTTTTCATTCACCAATATAAAGATTTTCCTATAAGAACAGCGACCAGACTTGGAAACTACATGAAGATGGAACTACTCACCCCAGGGAAATATCGATTACGTTTAAGTGGGATAATTCCCTACCAGATGAATTCCATTGCTGTCCACCATGATGTCGATCAGGAGATGGTAATGGGGATTAATCAGCACCCACTTTGAGAAGCCGTGACTCAAGAAAGAGCTTCCCTGATCTTTGACGTCTGATCTTCGGTTAGCGTTGTGGGGAATAGAACCTCAAATGTGACGTAGAGGTCCCCTTTCTTTGTGCTCATATATAACGGCATCCCTTCCCCTTTGAATCTCCTCACTTCCTTGGGTTTGGTAATTCCCTGAATATGTCATGTTTGGAGTTATAGACAGACAAATCGTCAAAAACAGTGGAAACAGGGTTTGATCACGCATTTCATGACACTTACCTTTGTACCAATGTTCACTGAGTGCTCATCCAGATGCTTAAGGGACTTCTCAAAGCCGACCAGAGATTGGAGCTGAGGAGAACAAAATAGCATGAAGATCAGAACATCAACCAGATCATGTGGAACATGCTTATCCAGTTTTCCACTTCTCTACGTCTTTTCTTTTTTATTCATTGAAACACACATGTTCTGATTCACGTTTATATTTCAAATTTTCTTTAATCATTAGTCTTGGATCTTTGAAAAATTTCCTGCAAAATAAACTTTCTCGTCCAAAATTTTTCATGTGTAATAAGAAGTTGTTACTTTAATGTTAACTAAATGAATAACACAAGTAGATATTAACTTAACGTTTCTAACTTAACGAGTTCCTCATGTGCCATTTCACGTGACAAGTACTGTAGCTAACTCAACGAACTATCTCCGTGGTGTTACGTTAACTCAACGAACCATCTCCGTTGTGTTACGATAACTCAACAAACTAGTAATAAACAAATGTTTTTATAATAAGAATTTTACCACGTGCAAAAATAACAACTTAAGTTTATAACGCTAACCTAACGCGCTGCCTTAGTGTTCAATATAGCAACTCAACGCGTTTAGTTATGCTAACTTAACGAGTTAAACATGTGCACCTCACGTGATACAATATAACATTCGTAACTTATAATTTCACCACGTGTATAACACTAACTTAACAAGTTCGTCTCTTCTTTTACTCACTAACTTAACGAGTTCTCACGTGACCTATTTTAACCTTTAAGCCTCTAACTTAACGAGTTCTCATGTGACCTCTATACAAATAACACTCTAACTTAACGAGTTGTCTTAACGTGCATTGTTCATATTACAGAAGATATAACTTTAAAACATATCATGCTTTTCAATAAAAACACACGTTAACTTAACGTTTAGTTAAATGAGAAATTAATGCAATGAAATGACTAGTTATTAACTTAGTATAATTTCAGATCCAATACAGACAAGTATTTATATCAATAAGCTTTTTCTGTATTAATTGATGATTTTAATTTCTTTTCACAAGCAATAGTAATTGAGCAAATATGATTATTTTCATTCAGCACACATCATCAAAACAAAATACTCAACAGATTCATTCCAAATACTTAAAGATTTAATGGTTATTGTTTTAAATATCTAAATGTTAGTGTTGCTTAATGATAAATCTAATATTAACTAACATTAAAGAGCTTAATTGGTGTTATTTACATTCTGTGGAACTACCCAATGGTTGGCCAAATTCCTTTGTAAATAGTAGTATTTAACTGGAAATTTAGGCACGTGGAGTTAACTTAAGTCTATGAGGTTAGTCCATTGAGTTAACCATAACTCCACGAACTAAGTCCGTTGTGTTAACTGTAACTCAACGAAGTGCTTAACTGAACACATATAAACTCCAATATAAAAATCGGAACAGTACATAATTCTTAATCTCTATGGGATCGACCTGTACTTGCACACAAATACAATATACACTGTGCACTTGCAGTTAAAAATACAAATTGGATTTAACATCTAATCTATGTGAAAGGTTGTTTGTTTACTTCTAATTATTGATATAAGCATAAAAACAAATCAAATAGAAGTTCACAAAGCAATATAAACAAGTTTTCTAGTGCTGTTGCCAGGGATTGAGAAGCTAAGCAACTATGAGTGTTGTTTTGTTTTAATAGCAGAGGGAGTGTTGTGTGTTTTATTCTATAATTGAGAATATGGCATATGCTTATGCTTATGCTCAAAGATTTCTAAAACTTGTAGTTAGCATATGTGAATTCTGCAATTTGGAAGGTCATGACATCTCTGATTGTTTGAACTGAGATGACTGTAGATGGTTAGATCACATGAATAACAAATGAATTATATTCAATATAATAGAGCTGAGTATGAGAATCCTATAGTTTACCCAACTAATGGTCAATTTAGAATGTGTAATTTGTTGAGAGACAAGGAAGTTTGGGATAGGTATGACAAATTGGAGCGTAGCTTAGACCAAAACATGGACAAACTAGAACAATACATGTGTCAGCAACAAGAAATCAACCAATTAAATTATAGGGAAGAATATTTAGAACCTAAAATTGATATCATATACGAAACTGAAAAAACCATAATGAAAATTGATCAAAAATTGAATGCAATGAGATTAGATGATCTTGAAAGAAAGCTAAAAGCATTGGACGAATTTATAATGAAATTACAAGTTATGCAACAGAAAAACACAAATGAAAACTTTAATGTTACAAATTTGCATAATTTGCAAGACATACAGACAAAAGAAAATACCAATGCAGTAGAATTTAAAGAACAAGGTATGTAATTGATTACTTATCCTGAATTTACATTTAAACTCAGTTCGTGGAGTTATTCATTAACTCAACAAATTAAGTTCATTGAGTTAGGTGCTAAGTCAACGAAACAATATTCATGCTTGCTAACAATTATTACTATAAATCTTTTACATTGAGGACAATGCAAAATGTAGGTATGGGGGGGAGGTAATTAGATTAAAATCTAAGTAATTTTGTTAATTAGAGGAATTAGAATGGTGCTGCAAATTTCTATGGAAACTAAAATTGAAATTTTTTTTTTATGAATTTGCTGTAACTATTCTATAATTGAAACTATCAAATTTTTAAGAATTGTAACTGCTTGAATGTTATATTTAGAATCTTATATAAGATGTGTATTGGCTTGTTAACTTCTGTTTGTAACTTAGTTAATTTGTCTCTATGCTTATCAGTAATTCCTTTTTAGAAGTAAGCAAACAGTCTTTCACACAAATTAGATATTAATTCTAATTTGTATTTTAACTACAAGTGCACAGTGTATATTGTATTTATGTGCAAGTACAGGTCGATCCCATAGAGAATTGAGCAAGAATTGTGTACTGTTCCATTTTTAATAATGAAATTTATATATTCAGTAAGCACTCCATTGAGTTATAGCTAACTCAACGAACTAACCTCGTGGAATTGAATTAACTCAACGAAGCTATCTATCCAGTTTAACACTACTATTTACAAAGGAATTCGGCCAACCATTAGGCGGTTCCATAGATTGTAAATAACATCAATTAAGCTCTTTAATGCTAGTTAATATTAGATTTATCATTCAGCAACACTAACATTCAAATATTTCAAACAGTAACCATTAAATCTTGTATCAAGAACGATTCAATTTCAGTAAACTATAAAACTATTTTCTATTTTCTAAATCAAACAAACATGAAACATTCACAACACTGACAATGATAACATTAATCACGATACAAAACAAACAATACAACACTAAAATACTAACTATAAACACAGATAAGTTGTTTTTGGTATTTTTGTTTTGATATGGTCATGAAAATGGGCGAAAGGTGAAATGTAAAAGTAATCTCTATTGATAGTAAAAACTTCTGTCACTACATGCGACGTGATTACACCATTGAAAGTTTAACCACTTACAATTCTGTCTCCTCTCCTTATAGAATCGCGAGTCCAAAATTGCAAGTTAATCTCCTCTTTAGCATACTGGCATCAACCCGAAACCAAGGCTAGAAGCTTTACAATCTCCTAAGATATAAGTCGGTGCTTGGTGAAAATGGCTTCCTGTTTGGATCTCCAGCACGGCACTAGAAAAACTTGATTGGTTACCCAGCAACGTGCCAGAAAAACTTGGATTTGTTAACTTCTATTTTTACTTAGTTAATTTATCTTTATGCCTATTCCTTTTTAGAAGTAATAAACAACCTTTCACACAAATTAGATATTAATTCCAATTTGTATTTTAACTGCAAGTGCACAATGTCTATTGTATTAGTGTGCAAGTACAGGTCGATCCCATAGGGAATTGCTTAAGAATTGCAAACTGTTCTGTTTTTAATAATCAAATTTATATATTCAATAAGCTCTCCGTTGAGTTAACTGTAACTCAATGGACAAAGTTTGTTGAATTATGGCTAACTCAACGGACTAACCTCGTGGACTTAAGTTAACTCCATGAGCCTGCCTTTCCTATTTAATACTACTATTTACAGAGGAATTTGGCCAACCATTGGGCGGTTCCACAGATTGTAAATAACATCAATTAAGCTCTTTAATGTTAGTAAACACTAGATATATCATTAGGCAATACTAACATTCAGATAATTCAAACAATAACCATTAAAATCTTTAAGTCTTTTGAACAAATCAATTTCAGTAAACTGTAAAACTAAAACAAACATAAAACAATCACAACACTGACAAAGATAACATTAATCATGATAAAAAACAAACAATACAACACTCAAATACAAAATATAAACACAGATAAGTTGTTTTTGGTATTTTTGTTTTGATATGAGCATGGAAATGGGTGAAAGGTGAAATGTAAAGTAATCTCAGTCGATAGTAAATACTTCTGTCACTACATGCGACGCGATTACACCACTAAAAATTAAACCACTTACAATTCTATCTCCTCTCCCTATAGAATCGCGAGTCCAGAATTGCAAAATGATCTCCTCTTTAGCATACAGGCATCAACCCGAAGCCAAGGCTAGAAGCTTTACGATCTCCTGAGATATGAGTCAACGCTTGGTGAAAATGGCTTCCCTTCCCACGACGTGATCACTCCTCACAGTGGTTGTCAAGCATTGTGTTTGGCTCGGAATCGACCCGACATCAGGAAAGTGTCCTCACAGACCTCCGATGGTTAGTGATTATGGTGGTGGTGATGATGGTTGGTGTGGTACTTCAAAGAATTGCTGACGCTACCTGCAGAAAGCTCAGTGATCCTCCTCTGCACACACTGGCCACACCCATCGATCACACACCCTTTACTTCTTTTTCTTCTTTTCTTTTACATTTCTTCAGTGGTAACTGCTTCTGTTTGAATGGTCGGTTGGATTTCCTTCATTCATATCAACGATGATGATTTCTTCTCCCTTTGATGAGTGAATTCCTGTGTGATACGTGCGATCGTGATTTTTTTCTTCCATCTGTCCTGTTTCTATAACTACTACAGTGACATATTAGAAAATAAATGGTCTGTGGAGTTACAAATAACTCAACGAACTTGCTTCGTTGATTTAACTATAAAACACGTGCATAAATTTAACTATCCAATGCTCAGGTGCATTTCGGATACTTACAAACTTAACTATCTGATGCCTAGATGCATTTCGAATAGTTACAGACTTAACTATCTGATGCTCAGATGCATTTTGGATAGTTACAGATAACTCACCGATATATAACTTAAGTCAATCTTCCAGATCACGACACGTGTCATCAACAGTTTTATAATAAAGAAATATTTCGAGAGTTACAAGTCTAACTATCCGATTCCTAGATGCATTTCAGATAGTTAGAGATAACTCACCGAAAATCCACTTAAGTCATTCTTCCAGAACATGACACATGTCATCAGCAGTTTTATAATAAAAGGAGATTTCGAAGAGTTACACATATAACTATCCGATGCCTAGCTGCAATTTCGGATACTTAGAGATAACTCATCGAAAGTCCACTTAAGCCATGCATTATGGTTTCGACACGTGTACTTCAGGAAATAATAAAATATTCTTTTAAAACATAACTGTTTAGTAATTTAAAGATAACTATCTGGTACATGTTCGATACGTTAAACATAACTGTCCAAAATAACAGAAAATTCGAATACTTAAGAATTTCACAGGCTCCTATAACTTTGGTGGCTCACAAGCAAGTCAGTTGGTTTCCCAGAACAGATACCAACAAACTAGATTGATATTTTGTTTTTGTTTTTTTTATTATTATTATAAAATAAACTAAAACTAAAATTTTTCTAAAAGTAAATGCAAAAAACACACAACATTAAAAGCACAAAATCATAGCTTAAGAACATGATTGAAAAGTAGAAACAAATGGAATAAACGTGTCAGTCCAAGTAAACTTTTTAGGCATAATTCTTCTTACTATTAATTCTATTTTAATGCAGTTTGTGTTCCTTCTTAATTTGTAAACTTGTAGTATATTATCAATGCTAAATACAAGTGTATTACCATTAATGAAATGAAATGCAGAAAGGGATCCTTTTCGGTTCCAGGACAATGTAGCAGTTTCTATTTCTACCTCTATTTCAATATATTTCTCTTCCCACTTCCATTCATTTATGTCTTTCATAATCCATATTTGAAATTTCATCAATTCATCCCACCATCTTATCAGACATAAAGTAGGATCATCATATTCATTATACCACATCCCTATTTGAATTTTATCAAATTTTGCAGATGGTGGTTTAGCTATTTTTCTCGGTATAGGCAAAATTTCTATATATTCATCATAACTATCTATACTTACTATGTATAAATCAGATCTAAATGCAACTGATATATCTGTGACTAGATATATATATCCATCAAGTATGACATGCATGCTGTTAATTAATGATTTCTATCCTAGATATATCATAGTTTTTTTAGTCCAAGATCTATTCAAAAAATTATACACACTCAAGCATAAATCTTCATCCCAATTTCCTGTAGGTCTCCAATAATATAATTTTTCAAGAATGGTCGAATTTTTATCAGAAAATATTAAAGCCGACCCACAATTTTTAGTTGGTACTTCATATCTATTAGGTCTTCCTATATTCCATTCTTCTCTTGTGATAGGATTTCTGATCAAAATATCAAGTAATAGAATTGCATACCTTGGTTTGGTCCTGTATATAATTAATCATTCATCCATCCCCATAATATGATCTATTCCTTCTAATGTATTGGGTGGAATTCCAGTAGTTTCTTCCATATTCAGATATTCATGGCTAATTGAACTACGATTAAATGACTTCCATATGAATCCATCTCTAGTCTTAGTCATTTTTGCAGCTTGTAGTCCTTGAAAATATTTTTCTCCAACACAATCTTTAATTTCCTTTGATACACAACACAACATGCACAGATCTTTAGCTGACAAGTTACTCAGTACTTCCCTTAGTGCATCCAACGGTAATTGCATCAATTCCATTTGTTGATTCTGTATAACACAAACAAAAATTTTAGCAGAGACAAAAATTAACATAACTACTGCACACCCTCGTGGAGTTAGGGCATAACTCAACGGAGTAAGTTCCTTGAGTTAAGGACTAACTCTACGATACTTTTAACTATAAATAAACTTATATATATATATAGTTACTTCAGTTATACTGCATCATTCAGCTATCCTCCCAGAAGAGGTATCAATTTCATTAACAGTTCTATTGACAAGGTTAGGAATTGCTTGTATTGGCAATCCTCCAATAGGTCTAACTTCCATTAATTCCTTCTATTTAAGTGGTATGTTTCTATTTTTATTTTGAATTGCAGCATTTCCAAATACAAAATCTAGACGATTGTTTAATTGTTGGATTATCTTTTCTAATTTCTCTATTCTAGATCCTTGTTCAAGTAATGTTTCATAACTTATATTCTTCTCATTTATATTTTCTCCTCCCTGGAAATTGTTGTTTCTCCAAGATAAATTCAGGTGATTTCTCCAATTAGGATTATAAGAATTTCCAAAGTTATCTTTCTGGTTTCTAGCATAAATAATATCTAGATCGTTAATGTTTGCATTCTTTTCTACTAGTTTTTGATTTAATGATAACTCTTCTATTTTCTTTGTTAATTTAGTTAATTTCACTTCAAGCATAGTACTTGAATCTATTTCATGCATTCCCCTTGGCAATATTCTTTTATTTGCAATAACTTCAACCGAGTTTTCCCACTGTGCAGTTCTTTTTGCAAAGTTTTCTAAATATGCCCATGCTTCTTCACTACATAGTTTCAAAAATCCATTTTGACAAGTAGATTCTAATAAAGATTTTGTTGAAACATCTATGCCTTCATAAATTATACCTATTAATTGTGCTTTACTCATTGCATGATGTGGACATTGAGTCAGTAAATCTTTAAATCTTTCAAAATATTTCCAGAATGATTCACCCTATTTTTGACTACACATTAATATTTCCTTTTTCTTTTTAATCGTTTGATGTGTTGGATAATATTTTTCTAGAAAAACAGAGCAAAATTCAGTCCATGCATAAATTGAATCAGGCGATAGAGTATATAACCATCTCTTAGATGTGTCTTTTAAAGCAAAAGGGATATATCTAAGTTTAATAGCATCTATACTCATGTTTGGCATTTTCATCATTTGACAAACTTCGTTAAATTCTCTAAGGAAATAATAGGCATCCTCTCTTTCTAATCCATGAAAATGTGGCAACTGACTAATTAGATTTCACTTGAAACCTATCTCCCTCAAAGTTTGGCAATCAAATACATGAAGGTTCATCAACTAATTCAGGATACAGAATTTCTCCTAATGGTTTTTCTACTGGAGTAGCCATCTCTACGTTCTCTTTTAAAGAAAGGTTAGCTACACCCTAAAGGATTTCGTTAAAGTCTAGTTCAGAAAATGTTTCAGTATGCCTCTGTGTTGAATATTCCTAGGTAGGTGTTCTTACTAATCGTTTAGTGCTAGGAGAACGAGTCCATGTGCTCATAAATAAAATAGTAGACGATTAATTACATACCAATCTAAAGCTTTCCATTCAGTAAATATTTGTTGACGGATGAAGTCGAATCAATTGCTTCTCCTTCCAGTTCCCCCAACGCATTCTCCTTTCTTTTAAAAGTGCTGGTAACACGAAAATAACATTCTATTTTATATATATAATGCACATCCATAAAGTAAATAAATCTCGTTGCAAGAACGTGTCTTGCAACGTGCAGCGTGGTTCCTATTTTTATGGGTATGTGTACCACTACTAATTTCAAATTTTGGTAACCGCTAAGCTGACAAAGTTTCGTTCGTAGTTAAAAGAATAATTATTTTGCTTAATCCACGAACTAACATCGTTGAGTTACAGATAACTCAACGGAACAATGTCGGTTACTGTTGCTAACTCCACGAACTAACTTCGTTGAGTTACAGATAACTCAATGGAGTGACCTTATATTATATTATTGACCTTGTGGAGTTAAGTTTAACTCAACGAACTTACTTCGTTGAGTTAACACTTGGCAACCTCTAAGTTTACTCCTCGTAAGTACCTCTATGTTTTTTTTCCTCTGCATTCTGCTAACTAAAATAAAGTTAAATATATGTCATTAATGCAGCATTCTAATCAAAATTCGTTTAAATCTGAACATTATATAAATATTTAACTTGCAGTTCATTTCATGTTATGTGGAATTTACATTTTACCTTGCAGCATGTAGATATTTTCAAGCATCTATTATTTAATCCTATCATTCAGCAAACTGTAAATCTTTTTAAACATTCATGCATAATGTTCCACAAATTATATAACATTCACTATAGTTCATCCATTTCATCATTCTAAACATGCATGAAAAATATATCTAAAAAACATATATTCATTCATATGAATCAATTACAGTACAATCAAATCAGATATTTTTCAAACAAATATATAAGTACAAGTAGACAAACTATACAATTAGCCTCTATTCCTAAGTTCATCTACTTCCTTCTGGAGTTTTTCTAATTGCTGCTCTAATTGTTCTATCCTCTCTACAACTCCAATAATGCCTCTAGAAGGTACAGATACTTCAGCAGCTGCAACATAATTTCTGTATTCTTTCACTGCAATGGTTCTTGATCTTATCCTTTTGGATGTCCATTTCGTGAAATCAATACAGTCTACCATCAATATAGGTATCAAATCTCCATAAAATAATTTCTTCTTTGCAGACTTCATTTTGGATAGGAAGACTTGACACTAATTAACTTGAATTCTATTCACAATTGCATAAGTGGCCCACTTGACAAATTGACTCAGTTCAATGTCATGGCTCTATCGTTGGTAGACATTTTTAATTAAAATGTTAGCTATCATGTGTGCTTTACCATTTAAATGTTTCAGTCTATTTAATAATGGCACACCAAGATTGATAGCCAAACTGTTCTTGATTTCTTGCTCTGTCCATTCAACGGCAATTGTGCTTTCCAAAATTTCTTTTCCTTCATTCTTCAATCCAAAAATGTTGTGGAGAAGCTCTGGTGTTATCTGTACATCAGCTTCCTCCACATTGGAAATTAATTGTCCTTCCTTTTCTCTTAAATTAGCATAGAAGTAGGGCACTAGATTTTCATATATTGCATGCCCTTTCTGTTGAGAAATAAATTGCAGTAGACCCTAGAACTCAAATAATTCCTTAATTTCTTGCATTCCATCCCAATTTAATAGTCTACTGTATATGATATCATAACCCCTAATCTCTTGGTATTTATTATAAGCTTCCTGAATCCAAAAGTGTACTTCATTCAGAACTGTTGCTTTAGTCGGGTCAGGAATGTGACTTTATTGTTCCAAAGGGGTTTGTTCTTAATCTTTCTCTTCCATAGGCTGAACTTGAACTTGTTGAAAATGTTCTGCAGATTCCTGAACATTTGCTTCTTCTTTTGTCTTTGGCGGTGAGTCAGCAGAACTCTCCACTTTGTCTTGAATTGTTTCATTAAATTCAATCGAATCTACAAAGTCATTTTTTTCCATATGGCTTTGTTCAGCTTCTCGTTCAGTTTCTATTCTTTCTTCTTCCTCCTAACTACCAATCTGCATTGTCACTGTTCTTTCTAATTCTTTGGTAGATTGGGATGGAGTCACGGGCAATTCAGTTTCTACCCTATTTTCTGTTTCTTCTTCTTGTACAAGTTGTAGACTAATTCCAGTCTGATTTTCTTCTTTTCTTTGCTCTTGAATTCTAGCCTGATTTTCTTCTTTTCTTTGCTCTTGCTGTTGCTGCTCCTGCTCCTCAGAATCGGATAGCAGGTTCACCAAAATTGGCTCTACAGGCCTTGCTGATGTTGGTACTTCAGATTTAATCTCCTTTTGACATTCAGGCACTATCTCTTTTCCTTTCCTTCATTTGATTAATTGTGCCTGGTCTTCCTCTTCTACTTCTGAGATTAAATCCATAAACAAAGGCTCTACACGCCTTTGAGCCACAGGTACTGGCTCTTCCTGTTTAATTTTTTCAATATTTTCTGGTCTTGAAGGACCAGCTTCAGCTTCTCCTCTTGTAGCAAATCTGACAGTGGTTCTTTGATGCTGTTCAATTTTAATTTGGTATTGGGCTTTCAATTTTTCTGCAGCCCTCCTCTTGCAAAGTGCATCAAATACCAGGTGTGCTTTAGCTACTACTAAATCTTCTAGTTCTCTTTGGTTTTTCCCAACTTGAACCAGTCCTTGGAATTATCTTAATTCCTCTTCAGTTGAAGGCCCTAACATTTCTGCTCATGCTAATGGCCTGAATGGTGGAACTGAAGGTCCTGGCTGCTGTTCCTCAAGAACAGGTCTTTCAGTAGTCGGCTCCTCTTGTTCTTCCTCTACTTGTTGCGGCCGCCTTATTGCACCCCTTGCACGACCAACAATGCACTTTTTGAACCATAATCTGGCCTTGCGCTGGATTAGCTCTAGGGCTACTTCATTGTTTGGCTTGTTTTTTCTCTCTTTACTTATAGCAATTTCTGTTGCTACTCTGATTCTTGTTTCCACTATCTAGGGTATTTGTATACCCAAATTTACTAAAAATCTTCTCAAGTTGAAAAGTTCGAATTCTACCTTCTATAGCTCTTTTTCTCTTGTTGTATTCTGAATTTTCTGTCGTGTGTGCCATTCCTTTGACTCTTTCAAAAATTCTGATGTGTCAACCGCATCTTTCTAGAACTCTGGTGTCATCTTCCTCATTGTGGAATTACACAACGGCACGGAATCGCTCTGATCTTTCTATTCTAAGTTCTAACTGATTTGCTGGATAACACCCCCAAAACCCTAAGTTTTAAAATAAACTCTAATTTTAGGCGGGTAATCGAGTCATTTCCCGAACCAACTCTCGCTCTCTCATCCGTGGAATTACAGATAACTCCACGAACTAAGTCTGTGGATTTAACTACAGTACTTCGTTGATTTACAGTTAACTCAATGGAGTCAACTCATTGACTAACTCAAGACTCAACGGAGTAAGTTCATTGAGTTAAGCGTAACCCAACGGACCTCCCGTAAAGATAGATATAATAAAAAAATACTTAAGATAATAGTTTTTTTTCTTCGGTTTTTACTGGTTTAACCGATACTATGTTTCGGTAAAACCAAATTTTTTTTACTAAAAATTAATATAGATTTTTTATGTTCCAGTCATATCGATAGATCTAGTCGGTTGAACCACAACGATTTTTATATTTTATAAATATATATATATATATTTTATTTTTTAATAAAAATGAAAATAAAATAAAAACTGATTTCTTATTGAGTAAAGCTCGAGTAGTCCTCTACTCTTACTTCTTCTATAATTCCAAAGGATCTTTTTGGTATTTTCAAAATAGGTCTAAGTCTTTGTCCATTTACTTTAAATATATTTTGATTTTTAGGATTTTCAATCTCAATAACTCCATAGGGATAAATATTTCGAACTATGTAAGGTCCTACCCATCTAGATCTTAATTTTCCTAGATGTTTATGGAGTCTAACCATGTAAAGATATACTTCTTGTCCTATTTCAAAGCTTTTTGGAATAATTTTCCTATCATGCCAGAATTTCATTTTCTCTTTTTCTCTTACAGTCTTCGAATAAGCTTCATTTCTAAATTCTTTTAATTCAATTAATTGCATTTTCCTATTTTCAGCAGCTTGATTTAAATTAGTGTTCAGAGTTTTTAATGACCAATAAGCTTTATGTTCTATTTCAACTGGTAAATGACAACTTTTTCCATATACTAGCCTAAAAGGTGACATACCTAAGCTTGTCTTATAAGCAGTTCTATAAGCCCAAAGTGCATCTATCAATCTATTAGCCCAATCTGTTCTAGTAGGATTTACTACTTTTTCTAAGATTAACTTAATTTGTTTGTTAGCACTTTCTACTTGTCCACTTGTTTGTGGATGATATGATGTTGCAATTTTATGGTTTACTCCATATTTCTTCATTAAGGCTTCAAAACTTCTATTACAAAAATGAGTTCCTCTATCACTGATAATAGCTTTAGGTATTCCAAATCTGGCAAATATATTGGTTCTTATAAATTGTATTACCACTTTGTTGTCATTAGTTTTTATAGGAATAGCTTCTATCCATTTAGATACATAATCCACCCCCAACAATATGTAATTAAATTGATTAGACATAGGAAATGGACCCATAAAATCTATTCCCCACACATCAAAGATTTCAACCTCAACAATAGGATTAAGAGGCATCATATTCCTCTTTGATATTCTTCCTATTTGTTGACATCTTAAACAACTTAAGCAATATTTATGAGCATCTTTGAATAGTGTTGGCCAATAAAATCCACATTGCAGAATTTTTGCAGCAATTTTCCCTAAGCCAAAATGCCCTCCACAAGCTTGGTCATGATATAAAGACAATATGCTTTGATATTCAGTTTCTGGAACACACCTCCTTAAAACCAGATCAGGACATTTCTTAAATAAGTATGGGTCTTCCCAATAGTAATATTTTACTCTTGAGAGAAACAATTTCTTATCCTGTCTATTCCAATCCTTAGGTGTTAAACCAGTAACTAAGTAATTAACTATGTCTGCATACCAAGGTATTGTGTTGATGGTCATTAATTGTTCATCAGGAAAATTATCCTTAATTTCAATATTTGATTTTTCTATTTGTAATCTTGATAAATGATCTGCTACTACATTCTCACAACCTTTTTATCTTTAATTTCTAGATCAAATTCTTGTAATAATAATATCCATCGAATCAATCTAGGCTTAGTCTCTTTTTTTGCTATTAAATGCTTTAAAGTTGAATGATCCGTGTATACTATTACTTTAGCTCCAATCAGATATGATCTAAACTTTTCTAAGGCAAACACAATAGCTAATAGTTCTTTTTCAGTAGTTGTGTAATTAACTTGAGCATCATTTAAGGTTTTGCTTGCATAATGAATCACTCTAGGAGATTTTCTATCTTTTGTCCCAACATTACTCCTACAGCAAAATCAGATGCATCGCACATTAATTCAAATGGATGGCTACAATCAGGTGCTTGAATTATAGGAGTTGAAATTAAGCTAGTTTTAATTCTAAAAAATACTTCCTTGCAATTTTTATTAATGTTGAATGGGACATTTTTTAATAGATTAGTTAAAGGTCTAGCTATTTTGCTAAAGTCTTTAATAAATCTTCTATTTAAACCAGCATGTCCTAGAAATGATCTAATATCTTTTACTGATTTAGGTTCTAGTAGATTAGAAATTACTTCTATTTTAGCTTTATCTACTTCCAACCCTTTCTTAGAAACAACATGCCCTAAGACTATTCCTTGTTTAACCATGAAGTGACATTTTTCCCAATTTAAAACCAAATTTTTTTCCGCACAGCGTTTTAATATTTGGTCTAAATTTTTTAAACAAACTTCATATGAGTTGCCATATACAGTAAAATCATCCATAAATATTTCTAAAAAATCTTCAGTCATTCCAGTAAATATGCCTTGCATACACCTTTGAAAGGTAGCTAGTGCATTGCATAATCCGAATGGCATTCTCTTAAAAGCATAAGTTCCATTAGGACAGGTGAAAGTTGTTTTCTCTTGATCCTCTAATGCTACTGGAATTTGATTATAACCTGAATACTCGTCTAGGAAACAAAAATATTCTTGCCCTGCTAATCTTTCCAACATTTGATCTGTAAAAGGTAAGGGAAAATGATCTTTCCTAGTCACAGCATTCAGCTTTCTATAGTCTATACATACTCTCCAGCTTGATTGAATTCTAGTAGGTATCAAGTCTTGACTTTCATTCCTAATAACTGTTAATCCTGATTTCTTGGGAACTACATGGATTGGGCTAACCCACGAGCTATCAGAAATTGGATAAATTATGTCATTATCTAACCATTTCACTATTTCCTTCCTGACTACTTCTTTAAGGTTTGGATTTAATCTCCTCTCAGGAATTTTAACAGGTTTAGCATTCTCTTCTAAATATATGTGGTGACAGCATAAAGTTGAACTTAACCCTTTTATATCAGTCATAGTCCATCCTATTGCTTTTTTATAACTTTTTACTACATCTTTTAATTTAGCTATTTGATCCTCTTTTAAATCTAAAGCAATAATGATTGGACAGGTTCGTTTCTCTTCCAGAAATATATAGGTTAATTCAGGAGGTAAAGGTTTTAATTCTAAATGTTGCCCATCAGAAGCTAGAGCTCCTAATTGAACATCATCATTTTCTAAATTAATTTCTTCCAGATCTCCTTCTATATTTATGCTTTCACTTTCCTCTAAAGTTTCAGAATTGATTTACCTATTTAATTCTTCTTGAATCACATCATCTAACATATCTCCTTCATCCTCTAAAAAGTCTGTGGTATGTAAGGACATTTCTAACTCCTTAAACCTTTTTGGTTTGAAAATATTTAGTTGAGTATCCTCATTACCATATGTTAACTTCATTACTCCAGTTTTACAATTTATAACAGCCCTTGATGTTGCTAAAAATGACCTTCCCAAAATTAAAGATGTATCACTATTTTTATGCTTAATTTGTTGGGAATCCAAAATTACAATATCAATAGGATATATAAAGTTTTTGATTTTAATTAAGACATCCTCTATTTTTCCTCTAGGGTATCTTATACTTCTATCAGCTAATTGAATAACCGTACTAGTAGGAGTTAAGCCTTCTAATTCTAAGGATGCAAATATATCACTTGGCATAACATTTATACCTGCACCTAAGTCTATTAAGGTTCTTTCTAGAATGGTAATTCCTATGGTGCATGATATAACAGGGATTCCAAGATCAGATAACTTTTTAGGAATTTGTGGCAGAAATAGGGAACTACTTTGCTCAGCTAAAAAGGCCTTTCTAAGAACCTTTCACTCTCTTTTCTTAGTACACCAATCCTTTAGACATCTAGCACAAGGTGGCATTTTCTGCAATAGATCTAATAAAGGAATGTTAACTTGTACTTTTTCAAAAATTTCTCTAATTTTTTCTTGTTTTTCAGGTATTGTTTGTTGTAATCTTTTAGGATAGGGTGCTAAAGATTGTGATTTAAAAGATTCTTTTTCTTTCGTTTGATTTGTTTGATCATTTTTAGTCTCATTAGCAGACTTAGATTGTTTTTCATTGATTTCTAGATTTTCAACTATTACATTTTCATTATCATTTTGATTTTTACTCTTATCCACCTTCATATTATTTTCATTTTGAGTTCTTGATGGTATATCAGTTCCAGATCTTAATGTTACACATACATCTTCCAGATTTTCGTTACTCTCATGATGTTTTTGTATATCATTTTTGTGATTATGATATTCAATTGTTTTTAGTTTTAAAGTGCATTCTTTAAATTCTCTTGCATTAGTATTTTCTTTTGGCTGTGTATTTTGCAAATTATGCAAATCTATAACATTATAATTTTCATTGTCCTGTTGCATAACTTGTATTTTCATTGTATATTCGTCCAATGCTTTTAGTTTTCTTTCCAGATCATCTAATCTCATTGCATTCAATTTTTGATCAATTTTCATTATGGTTTTTTCAATTTCATAAATTATATCCATTTTAGGTTCTGAATATGCTTCCTTATAGTTTAATTGGTTGATTTCTTGTTGCTGACACATAAAGTATTCTAGTTTGTCTAGGTTTTGCTCTATACTACGCTCCAGTCTATCATACCTATCCCAAACTTCTATGTCTCTCAACATATTACACATTCTATACTGACCATCAGTTGGGTAAACTATAGGATTCTCATACTCGGCTCTATTATATTGAGGATAATTCATTTGTTGTTCATGGGATCTAGCCATCTGCAAACGTCTTAGTTTCAAACAGTTAGAAATGTCATGACCTTCAAAATTGCAGAATTCACATATGCTAACTACAGGTTTTGGAAATCTTTGAGCATAAGCATATGCCATATTCTCAATTACAGAAGAAAACACACAACACTCTGGCTATTAAAACAAAACAACTCTAACAGTTGCTCATATGAATTCCCCAGCAATGACGCCAGAAAAATTGTTTGGATCTCCAACATGGCACCAGAAAAACTTGATTGATTACCCAGCAACGTGCCAGAAAAACTTGGATTTGTTAACTTCTGTTTTTACTTAGTTAATTTATCTTTATGCCTATTCCTTTTTAGAAGTAAACAAACAACCTTTCACATACATTAGATATTAATTCCAATTTGTATTTTAACTGCAAGTGCATAGTGTCTATTGTATTAGTGTGCAAGTATAGGTCAATCCCATAGGGAATTGCTTAAGAATTGTGAACTGTTCCATTTTTAATAATCAAATTTATATATTCAATAAGCTCTCCGTTGAGTTACAATTTACTCAACGGACAAAGTTCGTTGAATTATAGCTACCTCAACGGACTAACCTCATGGACTTAAGTTAACTCCACGAGCTTGCCTTTCCTATTTAATATTGCTATTTACAGAGGAATTCGGCCAACCATTGGGTAGTTCCACAGATTGTAAATAACATCAATTAAGCTCTTTAATGTTAGTAAACACTGGATTTATCATTAGGCAATACTAACATTCAGATAATTCAAACAATAACAATTAAAATCTTTAAGTCTTTTGAATGAACCAACTTCAGTAAACTATAAAACTAAAACAAACATAAAACAATAACAACACTGACAAAGATAACATTAATCATGATACAAAACAAACAATACAACACTCAAATACAAAATATAAACACAGATAAGTTGTTTTTGGTATTTTTGTTTTGATATGAGCATGAAAATGGGCGAAAGGTGAAATGTAAAGTAATCTCAGTTGATAGTAAATACTTCCGTCACTACATGCGACGCCACCAATGAAAATTAAACCACTTACAATTCTGTCTCCTCTCCCTATAGAATCGCGAGTCCAGAATTGCAAGATGATCTCCTCTTCAACATACAGGCATCAACTCGAAGCCAAGGCTAGAAGCTTTACGATCTCCTGAGATATGAGTCGGCGCTTGGTGAAAATGGCTTCCCTTCCCGTGACGCGATCACTCCTCACAGTGGTTGTCAAGCATTGTGCTTGGCTCGGAATCGACCTGATATCAGGAAAGTATCCTTACAGACCTCTGATGGTTGGTGATTATGGTGGTGGTGGAGATGGTTGGTGTTGTACTTCAGAGAATTACCGACGCTGCCTGTAGAGAGCTCGGTGATCCTCCTCTACACACATTGGCCACACCCATCAGCCACCACCCTTTACTTCTTTTTCTTCTTTTCTTTTATATTTCTTCGGTGGTAACTGCTTCTACTTGAATGGTCGGTTGGATTTCCTTCATTCATATCAACGATGATGATTTCTTCTCCCTTCGATGAGTGAATTCCTACGTGATACGTGCGATCGTGATTTTTTTCTTCCAATCGTCCTATTTTCGCAACCGCTACAGTGACATATTAGAAAATAAATGGTCCGTGGAGTTACAGATAACTCAACGGACTTGCTTCGTTGATTTAACTATAAAACACGTGCATAAATTTAACTATCCGATGCTCAGGTGCATTTCGGATACTTACAAACTTAACTATTCGATGCCCAGATGCATTTCGGATAGTTACAGACTTAACTATCCGATGCTCAGATTTATTTCAGATAGTTATAGATAACTCACCGATATATAACTTAAGTCAATCTTCCAGATCACGACACGTGTCATCAGAAGTTTTATAATAAAGAAATATTTCAGAGAGTTACAAGTCTAACTATCCGATGCCCAGATGCATTTCGAATAGTTAGAGATAACTCACCGAAAATCCACTTAAGTCATTCTTCCAGAACATGACACGTGTCATCAGCAGTTTTATAATAAAAGGAGATTTTGGAGAGTTACACATATAACTATTCGATGCCCAGCTGCAATTTTAGATACTTAGAGATAACTCACTGAAAGTCCACTTAAGTCATGCATTATGGTTTCGACACGTGTACTTCAAGAAATAATAAAATATTCTTTTAAAACATAACTATTCGACAATTTAAACATAATTGTCTGGTACGTGTTAAACATAACTGCTTGATAACTCAACGGACTTCTTTCGTTGATTTAACTATAAAACATGTGCAAAAATAACAACTTAAGTTTATAACGCTAACCTAACGCGTTGCCTTAGTGTATTTTCATGTAACTCAACGCGTGCAGTTATACTAACTTAACGAGTTATAACGTAAGTAAATCTACCAGCTCTCAACACGTGTCAGCAGCAGTTTAAACATAAAATAACATTTCGGAGAGTTACAGGTATAACTATAACTATTCGATGCTCAGATGCATTTTCAGATACTTAAGAATTTCACAGCCTACAATTTACCGACAGTTCATAAATGTACTAAATTAACATTAATTCCCCAAAATTAAGCAGATTCTTCAATTAAAGCATATAACAGTGCAATTATAACATAATGGCTTAATTCTCATATGATAAGCTAAATATTATGCAATTAACCATCATTTAACCGTTAATAATATGCACTTTTTCATTCTAAACAGTACTCGAAAGAGTTTATGTGTGATGCATGTCAACTAGGTAAATTACATAAAACATCCTTTAAAAGTTTAAATGAAATAACAAGCAAAAGAGTATTAGAACTAGTGCATATGGATTTATTTAGACCTACTAGGACAACTAGTCTAGGAGGTAAACAGTATGCTTTTGTACTAGTTGATGACTGCATATGGATTTATTTAGACCTACTAGGACAACTAGTCTAGGAGGTAAACAGTATGCTTTTGTACTAGTTGATGACTATTCTAGATTTACTTGGGTCTATTTTTTAGCTAATAAAACTAAAGTTTTTGAAATATTTAAGATATTCTGTAATAAAGTTCAGAATGAACAAAATGTTAAAATTCAAAAACTTTGGAGTGATCATGGTACAGAATTTGATAATGATCAAATGGACACCTTTTATGAATAATTAGGCATAGATCATAGGTACTCATTTCCAAGAGCTCCTTCACAAATTGAGATAGTAGAACGTAAAAATAAATCACTTCAGGAAATGTCCAGAACCATGTTAAATGAGAATAAGTTACCCCTATATCTCTAGGTAGAAGCAGTTCATACAGCATGCTATGTTATAAATAGAGTACATCTAAGACCAATTTTAGATAAAACTCCTTATGAGATATGGTATAACAGGGTTCCCAAAATAAGTTATTTAAAACCCTTTGGGTATAAGTGTTTTATTTTAAACACTAAGGAACGACGAGACAAATTTAGAGCCAAATCAGATGAGGGTATTTTTGTTGGTTATTCCATTAGAAGTAAGGCATATAGAGTATATAACAAATCAACAAAAACTATTGAGGAAACCCTACATGTGAAATTTCATGAAATTCTCATTTAGATTTTAGACATGCTAAAAACTTTGATTTAGAAATTCTCCTAGAAATAGTATCAAATGATGTTGATAGAGAAATTGAGATATTATCTAACAGAATAAGAAATATAAACTTAAATGATGAAGATTTAGAAGAAAATAATGTCATACCTATTGAAAATATGGAACAACATAGAAATTGGCGTTATGCTTCAACTCATCCTATTAATCAGATAATAGGTGATCCTAATCAAGAAGTTAGGACTAGGTCATTAGTAGTCAACATTTGTGGTGCTTATTCATTTGTTTCTTTACTAGAACCTAAGAAATTTGAAGATGCCTTAGAAGATGAATTTTGGTATTTAGCTATGCAAGATGAGCTAAATCAATTTATAAGAAATGAGGTATGGGATCTAGTTCCACCACCTGAAAATTAGTCCATAATAGGAACAAGGTGGGTATTTAGAAACAAAGTAGATCAAGATGGACATATAGTTAAAAATAAATCTAGATTAGTTGCTCAAGGTTACAAGCAAGAGGAAGGAATTGATTATGATGAAACATTTGCTCTTGTTGCTAGACTAGAATCAATATGAATTTTGTTAGCATATGCTTGTTATATGGATTTTAAATTATATCAAATGGATGTTAAGACTGCTTTTTTAAATAGATATATAAAAGAAGAAGTTTATGTAAAACAAACTCTAGGTTTTGAAGATTCAAAACATCTTGAGTATGTTTATAAGCTTAAGAAGGCACTATATGGCCTTAAACAAGCCCCTAGGTCTTGGTATGAGAGATTATCTAAATTTCTTATGGAAAAAGGGTATTCTATGGGAAAGGCAGATCACACTCTTTTTATCAAGAAGATTGAAAAAGATATATTGGTAGTTCAAATCTATGTAGATGACATCATATTTGGAGCAACAAATGATAAATTAGTTGAGTCTTTTTCGAAAGACATGACTAATCAATTTGAAATGAGTATGATGGGTGAATTATCATTTTTTCTAGGCTTACAAGTTAAGCAATTAGATCAGGGTACTTTTATTTCACAAGAAAAATATACTCAAGATTTATTAAAGAGGTTTGGTTTAAACAACACTAAAACAAAGAATACATCAATGAGCACTATCACCAAGTTGGATAAAGATGACTCTGGAAAAACTGTAGATGTAAAACAATATAGAAGTATGATTGGTTCATTATTGTATTTAACAGCTAGTCGACCAAATATTATGTTTAGTGTGTGTACTTGTGCTAGATATCAATCTAATCCTAAAGAATCACACCTACTTGCTGTTAAACGAATTTTTAAATATCTATTAGGAACCATCAATTTTGGATTGTTTTACTTTAAACACAGTTCTTTAAATTTAATAGGTTATAGTGATGCTGATTTCGCTGGATGTAAGTCTGAAAGAAAAAGTACTAGTGGCACTTGTCAATTATTAGGAAATTCTTTAGTGTCATGGTTTAGCAAAAAGCAAAATTGTGTAGCATTATCTACAATTGAAGCTGAATATATAGCTGCTGCACTTTGCTGTGCTCAAATCCTATGGATCAGACAAACTTTAAAAGATTTTAATTTAGACTATGAACCAACTAAGATTTTCTATGATAGTAGTTCTACAATAAGTTTGTCTAAAAATCCTGTCTTACATTCACGAGCTAAACATATAAAAGTTCGACATCATTTTCTAAGGGATAATGTTATAAAAGGAAAAATAATATTAAATTTTGTTCCTACCACAGAACAATTAGTAGATCTATTTACAAAACCCTTAGATGAAAATACCTTTTCAAAATTACGATTAGAACTTGGTATCTATAGGTTATCTGATGTTTAAATTGTCCTATTCATTGCATAACATTTTGGTTTGTTAAAAAGGTAGTTTTAGAATTTAATTTTTGTATTATTAAAAAAAAAAATCTATTTTCGAATTACCATTTTCTAATAGTTAAGAATTTATGAAATTCTAATTTTTATTGAAGTCAATTTATTTAAGAAAAATTCAAAAAAGATTACTTAAGAAAAGTTAATTTGATTCAATGTGAGTGCCAACTGTATTTTGTTACTTATGTATATGCTATTACAGAGATTTTAATAGGAAAATACATAGGAAGTATGTACTGTTTATTAAAGGAAAGTTATTAACATTCTGTTAGAAAAATTAAGTCTTGCGGTTGACTCTAATTTAATTTACTATCTTGTTTCATTTTTTTTGTCTGCAATTACTTGAGTAATTAAGTCCGTTGGGGGATCTTAAACCCTAGTCACTTAAACCAACTGGTTTGGGATGTGCTGACTGAAAACTCATTTTGCAAGTAATTCAAGTTATATTAAAAAAAAAAATTTTTTTACCTGTTGTCACTTGTCATTGAGTAACTGGTTATCTTTCCTTTAAGCAAGGGATTGTGATCACGTCAAAAGATGATACTGTGGAAGGTAATACATAAAGTATATATATATATTTATAAACAAAAAAAAGGGGGGGCAATGTACTTAAGCTTAATTTATTTTCTAGATGTTATAACAATCCTACCATAATCTATGCATATAATCTTTGTTATTTTTCTTTGTTATTATCTACTCTTTACACATAATGTACGGTATTTATTTTCTTAAGTTTGTGTACTCCTTATTGAATTCTTTTAAGTTCCTAAAGGTATATCTCTATGAATAATCTTTTGTAAACTGAATAAGATAAAAGCCAAAAAGTCTAAATTATTAAATCTACTACTTATTTCTGTATTTAATTAAAAAGAAAAGAAAAGAGAGAGACTCAAATCTATTTAAGGCTTCGTACCCAACTTACATAATCAATTTGACCTTTTAATGCCAAATCAATTAAGGCTTGGCAACCTAGTTTAAAGTGCGCCATAGATTCTTTAGACTACATTTATGTCGGGGGAGCAATTTCTCATATAATAATTCAACTATTATGAACTATTATATGTTTTAATAAAAGAATCTACATAATTTCAGGAAATTAACATTAATTCAGTACATTTTTAAACTATCGATGAAATACAGTTTTTTTTTAATTCTTAAGTATCCAAATTTTCTATGATATACCGAACAGTTATGTTTTAAATGATCAACATAATATTTTATTATTTCTTGAAGTACACGTGTTGAAGCCTAAATGCATATCTTAAGTGAATGTTCGGTAAGTTATCTGGTAACTCTCCGAAATGCATCTAAGCATCAGATAGTTAGGTTTATAAGTATCCGAAAATATCTGAACTCCTTAAGTTAGAATTATGCACGTGTTGAATTTCATTGCTTTATTATGTCTTAGTTGAAACTCGAACAGTTATGTTTAACTCTTCGACTTTCACACCTATCCATTTGAGAAACTCGAACAGTTAACTTAATATTCTTATATTTTTTTGAAAGACTTACTCTGACAATAACCATTCTCGTTTGTCTTATAGTTATGTGCTTTACTGCTCACAAAACTCGAATAGTCATCATAAGTCTTCGAGTTTTCTCACTTTTCACTTAGCCCAAAGTTATTTTCTTTACACGAACAGTTACGCTAAGTATTATACTTTTGTCGGTTGTAAAACTCGTACAGTTATTGTAAGCATTCAAGTTATTTATCAGTAATGGATCTTATATTTATGATTTCAATGATTGAATCCGTTTATCCGTTTATAAAGTCGAAGAGTTATAAATGTTTTACTAACAACTTTTCATGTTTCTACCTTGGTAAAACCCTAGTTTCACAATCTTTACTTCCACTAAGTTCTACAATGCACAACAAAGATTAATCGATAATGTCAGGACGTGGAAGAGGACATGGTAGAATGACAAAAGTGCAGAAAAGAGAGTTGGAACTTCAAAAAATAGAAAGTGAAATCAACGACATCTACTCGAGGTATACTTTACTCAAGGTAAAACCCTAGTTTCACAATCTTTACTTCTACTAAGTTCTACAATGCATAGTGAAGATTAATCGATAATGTCAGGACGTGGAAGAGGACATGGTAGAATGACAAAAGTGCAGAAAAGAGAGCTAGAACTTCAAAAAATAGAAAGTGAAATCAACGACATCTACTCAAGGTATACTTTTACAAATGAAGTACTACATGAAATTAGAAAAGCTGTTCAAGACGAGAAAAATTTCTGTTGGAAGTTTATTCGCAATTATGCTGAAACAAAGTTTAGACTAAAACAGACTAAACTTTCCGCATTACAACTATGGAAACGAACTTTACAACCTAACCCTGCAGTTGTTACAAGTTCTAGACATATACCTGAAAAATTGGTACAATCTATCACTTATTATAGAAAGAAATGAGGACCAATGATAGAAAATGCCAATAGGGATTTAGAATCCTTGTATTCCCAACATTATTTTCCCCCAGCTATTTTAGATGACATTCAACAATTTATTGATGAACAAAAAACTACCATTTGGAAAATGGGCCTTCGAAGTGAAGGACAAAAAGTTTATCAACTAAAAATGGCAGAGGTTGAGAGCTTAAAACTCTATATTCCATTATTACAACCTAGGCATCATGGTGAATGACCATCAAGACCACAAGTGCCTTTAACAAGAGAAATTAAGGAAATTTTAGAACCTCCTGAACAACCAGAAACACTACAAACATATAGTCGGAAAAAGAAGAAGACATTAGAATATTTTGGACTAACTGCAGGTGTACAAGGCATATTGCAGCAAAGAGAAGAATCATTGAAAAATGGAAAACTATGTTCCATTGCAGAAGCTGGACAGACTTTTATGTCAGGAATCCCAACAGATGTGACAAATATCAGATTACACGCATACACTCTAAGGTATTGTGTCACATTAGTGCATAATATTTCTTTTCATACAATGGACAGTTTTTCACATCATGCTGCAAGCACACATTCTTTTCCTATGGAAAGAGAACATGTAGGAAATTTTAATGATACATATATAGATGATATCACTTTTGATGATATTTTTTATGACATAGACACTGAGTCTATGAATGTTGAAGATATTTCATCTGAAGAGGAATGTACAGATATTCTTCCTCTTACTATATCTCGGATAGAAACTTTTGATTTTTGGTATAGTTACTTATACTACAGTTTATACATGTGGTTATGTCTATTACAGTATATAGCATATTTGTTGATAAATGTATATAATCAACAACCTACACAGTTACAAATTGAATATCACATTGCCAATGTCTCAAGTATAGAACTTTCAGAAATACAAAATGAATCTATTATAGAACATTCTTTCCTATAGAGATAGTTGTATAGATCAATCTTAGACATAAATGTTGCTGATAGATAGATTAATACAGAGACTATTGCTACTGATATGTTTCAAGAAGATCAAATAGAGGAATTTCAGTAGATTATTGATACGACAATAACAAATATTTCAGACATTTATACTAGCTTTGATAGAAATTCCACCAGTTCTGAAAACTCTGAAAATATAGATACTGCTGATAATATTGAAACCAATCCCAGATTAGAACATCATGACAGGAAAATACCTAATCCTGAATAGAGTTTAGACGAAAATACATTATTATGGTTCAGAAATAGTTCCTGTTATGAAAAATTTCAAACATATAAAACTTTTACAGTTTTATATTCAAGACCAATTAAGTTTGAAGGGATGGCACATATACAAGAAATGTTTGAATTTCAAGGCTTGTTGACTATGCTTCCACAATAGCCAGTCCATCTTGTTATACCAGAACTTATAAGTTGTTTTTACTCAAACTTAACAGTGCAAGAAGGTATTCATGTTTCCAAAATACAAGACGATGACATATATTTAACTCCAGATTTACTTTATCAAGTACTTGGTTTGAAAAATGGAGTTAAATTATTTGAAAGAAAACAGGTTTATCAGTTGGGATGGGACATTAAAAATTTAGCCAAAGATCCAACTACCAACAATCCAATGAGATTACTAAATGATTTAAATGGCCAAGCACGTTTTATTGCAAAAATACTACATGCTTTATTCTTTCAAAGGTTTGGTCATGGTGCAGAAGTTGGTAGATGTTGTCTTTATGCTACATATGCATTAATTAACCATATACAGGTGAATTGGTATGATATTTTTGTTTCTCATATCTTACATTTGCAGAGTAAATTATTTTATGGTGATACGATTTTGAGAATTGTGGCAAGTCAAACAGATATTACACCTTGGCCATAGAAAAGATTAAAGTTAAGATCTTTCTCTGCAAAGGAACTACAGAAATACCAAGAAGCAGATGCACCTGTAATTCGACAGCAACAACAACAACAGGATCGACACACTCAGTCACAATAGCAACAACAACAATCAACACAATTTTCAAAACAACATATAGATATAAATATAGGTATACATACAGATACACACAGGTATAAATACAGACATACATACTGAATTTTTACAGCAACCATCACAAGTTTCACAAAATGATTTAGATCAAGCAGTAATTGATCAAATAAACAGAGTAGTACAGAAATTGCAAGGCAAATTTCAGATACACTGATTAGTATTTTTCAAAGACAAAGAGGCTTGTGATTATACAAATTATGTATTACACGATTTATATATTGTAATTTGTTACCAAATATATTATGTAAATTGTTTACTACACTTAATGCTCACATGATTGTTTTTGACAGTTTATGTTTAAACAATTTATGCTTAATCCACGAAAGTTATGCATGTTTAAAAATATCTTTTTGATTCATGTATACTTAGCAAGGTTTTTTCTTCCTTACATTTACATGGCTTAAATACTAAAGAAGGCAAAGATAGACTATTTACTTTTTTATAATGCCAAAAAGGGGGAGAAGATAGATTATTTGACTTATTAGGTTTTGACATCATCAAAAAGGGGGAGATTGTTAGGAATTTTGTTTTGATGATATATGCTTTATTAAAGTTTTTAAATAAGTTTAAATAATATTCTCTAAGTATAATTGTCACGTAATTAAATGTTAACAGATTATCAAAAAGTTTCATTTTTATGTCAGATAAGTTAAAGTTTTCCGAAGAGTTAGATTTTGGATAGTTAAACTTTCAGATAGTTAACGTTTTGTTTTTGTAGAATAGTTTATGTTAAAAACTCGTATAGTTAAGTTATCTACACGTATGTTTATAAATGTTTTAAGTTGTCTCGTATTTTCCATGTGTGTTCGGTAATGAAAATCGAATAGTTAGATAACTGTTTGAGTTTTTATACGCATGGATAGATAAGTCTTCGAGTTTTATAAAATAACTAATGAACAGATAAGTTTGCTACGTTTAGTCACGTGTTTTGCATGTGCAAAAACTCGAAGAGTTACAGATAAGTATTCAAGTTTTTACAAGACTTAAAGGATAAGTGTTCGACTAAATCGAAGACTTAGAAGATATTCTACAAGACTCCAGGAAGATAAAGTTTCGGTGAATCTACGAGTGGAGATCGTGTTTTCAAAATAATAGTAGAGAAAGTGGAAACTCAAAAAGATAGTAATTTGGATTAAAGAAAAAATTAGTATGTGGATTATGGGTTATGGATTAAGTGGATGAACATGCTGAACATGAAGACATAGTTTGACTACTAATAGAGAGTACAAGCTACATTACAAACAAGGATCCCAATCTCAAAAACCAAGTCTGAATTTCAATTTGGATCCCTAACTGAAAAGTTAAGTTTGAATATTCATATCCTGAAAAGTTCTCCAACATCAGAAGAAGTTCAAAATTTCAAGCAATTTCAGAAAAAGGAGCAGTAAACGTAAGAAGTCTAGAAATTCAACAACTGGAGAAGAAGAGATATAGAAGCTGAGTAAAGAGAAGGAAAGAAGTTGTGTGCATAGAGATCAGGTTTTATACAATTTGAAATTAGTTTTAAATAAGAACTTCATTTTTCTATTTAAATTGTATATCAGGCATTACTGTATAAAAACCTTCAAGAAGGGAATTGAGCTGAAAAAATATTGTAAATTTTGTCTTTAAAGTTTATAAAGAATAGAATTTCATTTACCAGTGTTTTGTGCTATTGTTTTATCCGCTGGTATTTTAATTACTAAAGACACAATTCACCCCTCTCTTGTGATACAGACGATCCTACAACTTAGGATGGTACGAGAGCAAAACCTTGATGCAACTAATGGTCTTTGCATCCTCTAAGATTTGTAACCATGTATCTTCTCAAAAAAGACAAATACACACCATTACTAGAAAATTGTTACTAAACAATGCCAACAACCCTCATTATTATTCAATCAACCTCCCATATGTATATGTCGAGTACGATGGATTAAAAAAAGATCAATAAAAATAACTACCCATACATAACAAGCATACTAGTTGAGATGAGCAACATTGGAGGTTGTTTTGCTAATATCATTTCACCATCCGCTTGATTGGTCGAATAATCCTCATGTATAACACCTCACTAGTATCACTCAGAAATTGGAGATAGGGATACCTCCATGTCTTCTTAAAGAAAAAGATGCCATAGAATGTCCAAAACCCAACGATAAAACCAAGAACTGCAGTCATATAAAGCCATAACCTCTCTTTATCATCATCATCATCCTCGTTCTGATCACTCTTTGATTTTGGAATTTGCTCTTCTCCACATCTCTTAGATAACGGGGGTCCACATAGATTGGGGTTGTTTATGTAAGATTTATTACTAAATGTTGAAAACTGCTTGCTTGTAGGAATACTACCTGAGAGGTTGTTAACTGAAAGGTTCAATGAAGATAAAAATGTCATGTTCGTCATCTCTCGAGGAATTTGCCCAGAGAGTTTATTTCTTGATAGATCCAGTGCTTCCAACTTCAAGAATCTTCCTAGTGTCTTTGGGATGCTACTTGTCAATTGATTTCCTGCCAAATTCAAATTCCGCAAGCCACGTAGATCACCGAATTCTTGGGGAATAACTCCTGACAAGTTATTATTAGAGAGGTCGATGCTTGTGACTAGTGAAAGTATCTTGTCAACATATTGGTCAGCTCTTCCTTTCATCTTTATTGTCACAGATTCTTTGTAATAAGTGATACTAGAGATCTTTGACTGTTTTGACTCGATTAAAATCGTACCAGAGAAGATTGATTCTTTTGACTTGTTTGAAATCGTCATTGCCTTGAAATCTCCTATAGTATTTGGTATGGATCCTGATAAATTATTATTTCCAAGATCCAAGACTTGAAGTGATTGCAGCCTTGACAATGATTGTGGAATATTCCCATAAAGTTTATTTGACCTCAAGCGTAGAATCTTTAGAAACTGCATGCTTTCTACTATCCAAGACGGTATTGATCCGGTGAACTTGTTTCCACCAAGATCAAGGACCCTCAAATTCCTACACTTACCCAAGGATGTTGGTAGATTTCCATGAAGTTGATTATTCTCCAAATGCAATGATTCCAACGTACAATTCTGATGTTCCAGTATCGTAGGAAATGTGTCGTTGAATTTGTTGCTTCCCAAGTGGAGAACTTCTTTCACTTTCATCATGCAATGAGGAATCTCTCCAGAGAAATTATTTTTAGACAAGTCCAATACCCTCAAATCTTGCACTTCACACAGCGACGATGGGATGCTACCAAATAGATCTGTGTTGTTGGAAAGAGACAAGTACCGCAATGTAGACGTCATCTTTGAGACGGTAGATAACCACCTAGATCCTAGAAAAAGCAGACCATGAAGAGATTGAATTAGGCAAGGTAAACAAAAAATATGGCAATCTATTACTTTCAAATGGAAAGAAGGGTGATCAGATATGTATGTTACCTTTAAATTTGTTGGAACTCAAATCAATGCTATATAATTGATTACTGGAGTTTGTGGCATCTGGTATTTCCCCATCAATGTCATTGGAAGTCATCTTCAACCCGCGAAGAGAGGAAGAGAAGTTCCAAATCCATGCTGGAAGGCTTCCAGTGATGCCAACATTTGACAGGACAAGATCATAAAGTTCTTTTTGTGTACGAATCCATGTAGGGAATGATTCATTAGGCTCCACCCTCCACGATTGAATAGATAATCTTCGTAGACTAAATGGTGGGACCCAATTGGAAGAGGATACGTGGAATGTTGATGATGAGTTTGATTTCAAGCTAAGATACCACAATTGACTCATGTTTACGAAAAGAGATTCTGATAGACTGAAATCATGCCCCCCAAGGTACAACATCCACATGTTTGACAATCCCCAAAAACATTTTGGGAATTTAGCTCCATTGATGTTATCATTCCCTTCTAAGTCTAGACGATAGAGTAAATGTAGGTTGCAAAGTGATTTTGGAATGGATCCAATGAAGTTATTTCTTGAAAGATGTAAATATCGTAGTGATGTTAAATTTCCAAGAAAAGTGGGAATGGATCCATTGAATTTGTTCCAAGAAAGATCTAAAGATTGTAGTGATGTTAAATTTCCAAGAAAGGTGGGAATAGATCCATTGAAATTATTCCTAGAAAGATCTAAAGATTGTAGTGATGTTAAATTTCCAAGAAAGGTGGGAATGAATCTATAGAAGTTATTACCTGAAAGACGTAAAGATCGTAGCGATGTTAAATTTCCAATAAAGGAGGGAATAGATCCATTGAATTTGTTCCAAGAAAGATTTAAAGATTGTAGTGATGTTAAATTTCCAAGAAAGGTGGGAAAAGATCCATTGAAGTTGTTTTAAGAAAGATCTAAAGATTGTAGTGATGTTAAATTTCCAATAAAGGTGGGAATGGATCCATTGAAATTATTCCTAGAAAGATCTAAAGATTGTAGTGATGTTAAATTTCCAATAAAGGTGGGAATGGATCCATTGAAGTTGTTCTTAGAAAGATCTAAAGATTGTAGTGATGTTAAATTTCCAATAAAGGTAGGAATAGATCCATTGAATTTGTTCCAAGAAAGATCTAAAGATTGTAGTGATGTTAAATTTCCAAGAAAGGTGGGAATGGATCTATTGAAGTTATTACCTGAAAGACGTAAAGATCTTAACGATGTTAAATTTCCAATAAAGGTGGGAATAGATCCATTGAATTTGTTCCAAGAAAGATCTAAAGATTGTAGTGATGTTAAATTTCCAATAAAGGTAGGAATGGATCTATTGAAGTTATTACCTAAAAGACGTAAAGATAGAAATAGTTACATCATACATCTAATACAAAAAACAAACATGTAAATCATCTTTAGTCTTTCATCTTTTCTAAATGAAACTTTAACCATCCTTGTCGTATTTCTTTTGAAATTGATAGAAATATTTTACTAATTTTTTACTTTTAAAATAATTAAATAACTTTATATCGATCAGTCACAAATAGATCTTCAATATCAAATATTGCTGCAATAACTTCATCTAAAGAATACCCAGAATTCTTTTGCCATGCAAACATTTCATTCTTCCATACAAACATTTCTTTTCGTATGCCAACCATCTCATTTTGTATGCTAACCATCTCTCTTTTCATATTTGAACTGTTATATGTCATACAAGCAATGATAGATGATATGCCATATAAGCAACATTACTAGGCACTGTTTGGAGTAATACACAGAAATACATTATCATGAAGATTATAAGAAGTGTTAAACATCACGAATATTAATCCAAAGGAAATGTTGAAAGTCCGATCTCCTGCTTTCCTTTCACTCACAAGCAAGTACAAAAAAAAATGAAGAAGAGGAATTGTACCTGAGCAAGACGTGAAGTGGTGGAGGTGGAGGAGGAAGGGCTACCACAGCGACGGACGCGACGAGGAAGATGCGGCGAGAGGGCTACGGCAGCGACGGGCGAGCAGGAGGGCTGCAGTAGCGACGGGAGGGTTTAGTGCGACGAGCGAGAGCGAGATGCGACAGGTGGGCTGCAGTAGCGACGAGCGACGGGCAAGCAAGAGGGCTACAGTAGCGACGGGCAGGAGGGCTGCGGCAGCGACGGATGCGACGAGGAAGAGTCGGTTTCAGGCGACGCGACGAATGTTCTTCGACTTCACAGGTCGAGATGGGGGCGTCAGGCTCGAGGGGAGGTCGATTTCCGAATGGGAGGAGGTCGGAAATCATGAAACGGTAAAGGTAATTTTCTAGGTATTTATATGTCGGTAAAATCTAACTTTATTTTTCCTTCGCACACTATGACAAATAAAAAGATCTGGCTTATGCACACTATGCAACAATTTTGTATTACATCAACTTGGCTTCCACGTTCCATGATAGCTAAGATAATGATGCAAAAATCAAAACCTCCGATATTTGTTCCATTTGTGTTGGGTCTTTTTTCTTTCTGTCCTGTGTTGTTCTCTTCCTCTTTGAGGCATTGTTCACTTGAATGTTTAATTTTAAATCTTTAAATATTTATATTTAAGTATATTTTTGGACATTTATATACTTATTTATCTTAATTGTGTAAGAGATGATGGCAAGCCATGCATGTTAGATGCTCCATGTTGAAGAGAGGTGTTAGAAACCGTCGTCGTTAAGGTAATGCTCTGCCAGTGTTATGTTAAATGTCCATGGGATCATTCAATCTGTTTGTCTTTTTTCTAATTTGATTTATCATCCTGCATTTTAAATATTCTTGCCAGAATTGTCAGTCAAAGTGTTAGCAAAATACATCATCTATTTTTGGAGCCATACATTTATTTAAATAATAATATGGTAATTATTATTTTAAAAATTATTATGAATGTTGAAGTTAATGACATTAATATCCATGTAAATTTAGGTTTTAATCATACAATTTCTGTTAATTCTAACACCTGCACAAATACCTATTTATTTATTTTATATAAAAATACAATGAAGGTTCGAATATATAAATCATAAACAGATCTGAAGCAGAAATTGAAAGGAGGAGGAATTACAAGCTGCGGGAATAAAACTGCTTTGTTGGAATGACAAATGAAGCTGCTTTTCTGGAACAAAACTGGAAAGGATGAAATTCAAAGGAAAAATTACAAGCTGCTAACTAAACAGATCTGAAATGTCATATTGAAGTCTATAATTCACCCATAAACATCATTAATAAGAACACCGCAAAATGTGTAAAAAATAGCTCTTTCAAACTGGTTATCTGTAATAAACATACAAGCCTTCATAAGGATCTGATACCCATATTCCGGGACCATACAAGCCTGTTACATGAAATGCACCAAAACCGAAACAAGCCACCCCGGAGAGAAATAAATGAATTCCGAAGATTTTTGGCAAATCCAAAGAGGGTTTTCCCGTACGTTCATCACAGAATATTTCTAGGTCCCAATATACCCAATGCCAGATAGCTGCTAAAAAGCACAAGCCAGAAAATACAATATGTGCCCCTGCCACACCTTCGTAACTCCAAATACCCGGATTAGTTATAGTCCCTCCTGTAATACTCCAACCGCCCCATGAATTGGTTATTCCTAAACGAGTCATGAAGGGTATAACGAACATACCCTGTCTCCACATTGGATCAAGAACAGGGTCAGAAGGATCAAAAACCGCTAGTTCGTATAGAGCCATTGAACCGGCCCAACCAGAAACTAAAGCCGTATGCATTATATGGACAGAAAGCAACCGACCGGGATCATTCAATACGACGGTATGAACACGATACCAAGGCAAACCCATAGAAATACCTCTTTATCAAGGATAAATAGACACTATGTAACTTTATCGCATTGGCAAAAACAAAACCATATATACTATAGTACCTAAATATACTATAGTATCTAACCCTTTTCAGTACCTAACCCTTTTCCGTGGATTCTCCATGAGCAAGGGTTAATATTTATTCCGTTCCATTCGAAATAATGTAATGGAACAATTTTGTTCGTAGGAAAAAATGGAAGCAGATCTATTCTATACCCGATAAGTAGCAATACGCAATGGTGGATTGGTCTAATTTTTGAGGAACAAGTATTTATATACTTGTTACTTGTTCCAATGATATCCTCGTAAAAAATTTTCTTTATTTATTCTGTCTTCCCCTATGATATGAACCTTACAATCTATGTATAAAATCCATATTAAAATAGGATAAACAGAAATAAACTAAAATAAAAAAATTAGGAAGACAATAAATTTTAATTATTACGTTTCCGTATCAAAGTAAAGTACTTAAATTTTTTTTCTTTAATTTAATGCCCATTGGTGTTCCAAAAGTACCTTTTCGGAGTCCCGGAGAGGAAGATGCAGTTTGGGTTGACGTATAGTGCGACTTGTCAGACATATTGGGTCATATGGGATTTACCCGTTCTCTCCCCCGACCGAGATATCTTATGTTTTGCCCGAGAAAGATTGATTGAACCATCAATAATTCGAAGCGCGAAGTACAATTAGATCAATTTATTTTTGGGATAAATAATTTAAAAATTTATGGTTGGCTTATACTTATAATATAATAATAAGGTATCCAGGCTTCGTTCAGAAAATACCAAATTGGTAATATATATATGATTACCACTTGTATCCTAAATCATTTTTCATAGGAGTTATATCAAACTGTCAATCGATAGAGTAGCACGGTAAATATATCTAATCGGTTAGTTTGTTGAAAGATATGAAATGTGTTGAAAAAATGAAGTCTTAGCAAAAAGAAGTGAATGGTACTGATATTGTTTGCCCTATATGTGCAAACAAAATTCGGACAGATCTTTACCCGGAGTAGAACATGAACCTAAAAAAAGAGGGAAGGGGCCCATTCAGGAACAAGAAAATAACATCAGGATTTCATTTCAATCTCGATGAAATAATACATCAATGAAAGGTTAGTTCAATAAGTTCGGTGAATTTTTTTTTGAGGGAAGGAGACAAAAATGGATTTTTCTTGAAAAGAAAACTAGAGGAACAAGTCCCCTCATTATAAAAAAATTAGTACAAAAAAAGAAATGGGGCTGAAATCAACACATTGGTTATTTTTTTTTTTCGATATTTTTTTGAACCGTATGCATCCAAAGGTGCGTGTACGGTTCCTAAGGGATACAATTTTATCCTAATCAACCGACTTTATCGAGAAAGATTACTTTTTTTAGGACAAGAGGTTGATAGCGAGATCTCGAATCAACTTGTTGGTCTTATGGTCTATCTTAGTATAGAGGATGATACTAGGGATCTTTATTTGTTTATAAACTCCCCCGGAGGATGGGTAATACCCGGAATAGCCATTTATGATACCATGCAATTTGTCCCACCAGATGTACATACAATCTGCATGGGATTAGCCGCTTCAATGGGATCCTTCATTCTGGTCGGGGGAGAAATTACCAAACGTCTAGCATTCCCTCACGCTTGGCGCCAATGTGTTTTTTATTTGAGAAAAAAGAAAAGAGACTATGCCTTCGCGATATCGAAATAATAAGTAATAATAGCATGGCACCTCAAGTTCGATATGAACAAACCCTTTTTTGTTTTTTCATAACACAAGATTATATATCGAAATAGTAGTATGAAAAAAAGTTATTTCAGATTTGGTTTTTGATATTATGTGTCAAAGAGCCATTTCAGCGTCACAAACCATTTTTCTTACACACCAAAAATTTCTTTGTGATATTTATATTTGAAAGAAAGAGTAAGAAAATTAAAAGATCATTTTTTTCCTTATTTTGATCGGATCAGAAAAAACCTTGGGATTGCTAAATCACAGATAAGATAAATATATAAAGCAACAGAACCGTCATAGTATTTTTTTAACTCCTACTGAAAGGAATACGAAAAGAAGGGCGGTAAATGGATTATTCAACAATCTGAATCATATGAATTCTTTTTGTCTCTCTTCTGTTTGTCTTTTCTTCGACGGAAAGAAGGGAAAAAAAATACCATTGCAGAGCCGTATGCAATGAACAAAAAATGCCTGTACGGTTGTTCAATTCTATCTTTTTTCTTTTTGTTATCCTTCCTTTTGACTAATCATGCGAGATAGAAGAATCTTTCGTGATGTTATATCATCAGGGTTATGATTCACCAACCCGCTAGTTCTTTTTATGAAGCACAAGCGGGGGAGTTTATCCTGGAAGCGGAAGAACTATTGAAACTTCGCGAAACCCTCACAAAGGTTTACGTACAAAGAACGGGAAACCCCTTATGGGTTATATCCGAAGACATGGAAAGGGATGTTTTTATGTCAGCAACAGAAGCCCAAGCTCATGGCATTGTTGATCTTGTAGCGGTCGAAAATACTGGAGATTTTGTATAAACCCATGAATAACAGACCATAATTTAAATTTTTCATGATTTGATATTGAATATTTTACCGGGGTAAAATATTTCATTCAATTGAATAGAAATAATTCAGAATCATCAGGTTAAGATCGATCTAAACCAGCCCGCCCATTCTAATTCCGTAATACATATAGATTCAAAATGCCAACTATTAAACAACTTATTAGAAAGACAAGACAGCCAATCAGGAATGTTACGAAATCTCCCGCTCTTCGAGGATGTCCTCAGCGCCGAGGAACATGTACTAGGGTGTATGTGCGACTCGTTCAAATCATGAGCTCGAACAAACGAGACAATTTTTCCAGTATCAATGAATAAAATAGATAGAAGAGAAAAAAAAAAGCTACTTACTTTACTTACTATCTAAACAAAAATGAGGAGTTATACCTCCATTGTGTAACAGGCTTGTAGCTTCTCACTTTCTTCCTCAGACGTATCTCTTCATTTCTAGGAAAAGGATCGTCGGTTGTCTTGTTTTAGAACCAATTACAACAGCCCATAGGATAATCTCGAAGTCTTCCAGTTCGGATTCAAGCAGATCTACTAAACTGGTACCAGAGTCAAGTAATGCAAACTCAAGAAAAACAGCTAAATCTGTATTGCAATTTGGAAATGTCACTTTCCGTAGAGAATCTATAAAAAGTTCTTCAAGGACCGCTGAACAGAATATGTGGGACAGCGGAGGAACGTCTTATGAGGAGGAAGCTGTCCCGGCCGTCTGTGGTGTTCGAGTCATATGGGTTGCTCCTTCCCAGCGAAGGAAACGGGTTGCTAAGCGGCTATTGGATGCCGCAAGGTACTATTTATCTTTTCTATTATTTATTGTGGTGAGTAATCTGATGTTTAACTAATCAAATTCATTCTTATCTTAACATTTATCCAGGAAGAACTTCATTGCGAACAAGAAGTTAGCACCATCTGATTGTGCATTCTCTGCGCCAACTTCTGCTGGGAGGGCCTTTGCAGCCGCTTACAGCAGAACTGAATCATTCTTGGTATACAAAGCTTTTTCTACAAAGCTAGCTAGCCACAAAAACATCAAGCAGTGTCTAGTAGATGGGCGGTTAAGAATTGATGCATTGGATACACCTCAGGACTGCTTAACTTGTATTCATAATGCACAAGCTGTGGTCTCCTTGCTTCCTTTTAGAAAAAGATTAGAGTTGGCTTATGTTGATCATCCTTTTTACGTTCAACAAAGTGTATTACAGATATAAGCGTCGTGTACTGGTGATTTACATGTTCTTTTATCTTTGGCAAATTAGTGATTTACATGTTCTCCGCGTGCTCTATCTTTTGCCTTGCATGGGGTATTGAAACACAGCATTTTTTTGAATTTGTATTGATATTGACAGTTAATTTCAAATAGGAAATAAGAGGAATTCGGCGTGGTTCTTTGGAAAGTCCTATCATTGCATGTAAATAAATAATTACAATTGGAAGTATGTATCAACACACATCTTCTACACGAGCAAATTTTGTATATTAAACGAAGAAGAAACCAAAATGACATTTCTCTGCTACCGAGTTTATATGGAGGTTACAAAATGATCGTAACGAGAACCCTTATGCTATAACTTACCATACAAGCTTATGAATCAAAGCGGTTGATGTTGGAACTATGTTAATGGTTATACAGATATTGACCTTGAAGTATGGAATGAATTTGTTGAACATGGTAGATTGTATATCTATATGTTAATTTGTATCATTATATTTATAATTTTAACTTTGTTCTTTTTTCCAAATTTAGAAACACAAAGAATGTAACTCTTGTAGAGGGAAGGGGGGCATCTCATATACAGCCAGCTACAACTTATTTTTGATGGTAGTACTGCAATAAGATATGTGGTGTAAAACCTCTTCAATTCGAAGATGGACTGAATTTAAATGATTTTGACTAACTAACTCGATAATATTTCAAGGATGCCTTCTCAAATGCCATTTGAAATGCAAGATCAGATGCCTTGTGACATGGATTTAGAAACACAACGACATTTTCTCTTAATACAGTAACAAAAAAGAACAGTGAAAAAATATAAGCAGCCTCATCATCATGTAGAGTCTTAACAAGTCATATTAGAAATAACGAAAGAAGTTAAGTCAGAAATTTTTTGATTCAAAATTGGGAGTTACAATAGGAAGATTAGAAGTTATAAAAGAGATGATACATATACAAAAAATAAAATGTTCAAGTACAAAAAGCAAATGTTGAAGTACAAAGAGAAATTGCTCAAGTATAAAAAGAAACTACAGAAATATAGAAGAGAAATTGAAGATAATGATTGTATGAAAATGTTGTTTGAGGGTAGACTTACTACAAAATGAAATAACAACAATACCATCAGAAAGTAATGCGAGGAAGCAGCCATTCTTCCCTCCATCAGCCAGTAAAGGTGACTTGTGAGCCATGTGCTTCAACCAATATTAATTTATAAACTTTCAAGTCTATTTTTTAGTTTGACGTCAAAGAGAGATTTGTGCCATTCGTTTGTGATATTTCAAAAATTTAGAAAATAAATGAAGATTTCTGTGTAGGGGACTTATAAAAATCATGCCCATGTCCGGGTGGAAGAAAAAAACATGAGTCAAGATCTGCTGTGATAGAAACATTCTGGCTTCTCCTGTTCCATGGAAAATTAGTAACAATATTTTCTGAACGAGCTGAGTTTGATGCACTGCTTTGTAATGTTCATACTTTATGCAATGCAGGAATGTTGATAGCCCTCAGAAAAACCAAGTTATTCCAATTCTTAGAAAGCTCGATCATCAGGTGCGGAAATAGCTAGAACTGAATGCCGAAAATATGGAAATACATCTTGTAATGTATTTTAACCAGAAAATCGATTATGCTCCCGCGGAAGTATCTACTCCTTACGGAATCTCAGGTGACAAAGTGTGGATCTCATATAGATAAAAACGAGCCTCACTAGTAACTTCCAATTAAATTTACCATTCATTCATAAAGGAATTTGGCCAATCCATTAGGCATGCATGTTTGGGGTTAGATTGTAAATAGCTTCTGTTACTTTTAATGCAAGTCTATATATGCATATATTGTGGGATTTTGTTATTATACCTCTTTTAGCAAGTACCAGTCTTGTAATATTAAACGAAGGAGTTTATTTATACGTGTTTTCTTCTCTTTAATATTACGGCGTTTGTCTTACCTTTTCTGGGGTGTGACAATTCTAATAGACTGTAAATGCTATAAATGCTAAGTGTAACTAAAAATATGCAGGCAAAATTGGCTATTGAATTTGCTCTAAACCATGGCAAGTAGCTGATGGTGAGTTTGTCTTGGTTTGAATTCATGAGTTAAAAGTACCAAATGAATTGTGATGTCACTGTCTTTTTTATTTTGCAGGAAATTGAATTCCCAACTGCAGGCCTTGAATCTGTACCAGGTTCTTCCAATTTGTTGGATTAAATATGCTGTGAACCTGCATACGGTCCAAAAAAGCATTTCATTAAATTTAAATGACATTAGGGGATGGTGAAGGAGGAATGGAAATGACTGAAAGCTTGCAGCTGATCCGGGAATTTTGTGATCGTCTTATTGTTCCTGATGAAGCAAGGAAAACAATAATAGTATGTTTTTTTATGAATTCAAGCCATACTCAGCTGGATTTCTTTATTTGATGCTGTATACTTATCTTACTCATCCATGCCATGATCTTTGTTGACACTGAACTATGATACCATATGTCCTTCCATCAATGACCTGTTTCTCTAACAAAGCTATTCTCTTACAAATAGAAGAATTTGCATTGTACATTTGTGTAAACTATTTTAATCATATAAAAGGTCTATAAATTTCTTTTACAGTTGTTCTTGTATTTTCTGAGCAGAGTCGTTGTATTTTCAGAAGTATGCTTTCTTACTTTTAGTTCAAGCAGCTATTCCTATTACCATATGAATGATTTTGGCATATAATTGGTTCACATAAACATCATGAGTAAAGTGTCATACTCTCTACTCTATGTTTGTCATCAAGCAATTGCCACTCTATGCAGTAAATTTCTTTATGTCCAGCTACATGATCAATAGTTCCTTCTTCTACTTAAATCACAAAACCTAGTCTAGCGTGACATGCTCATATTTTATTTTTCTAATGAAATTCTATTACATTAGTAATAGTTCCTTTTATGGGATTTTATGATGAATTTGTTGTGATTACTTAGTGGTTATGGAAGATGTTATATATGCCCATTACTATGTTGTTTAGACATGATGCCTATCGGATTTCATTGATTTATAGCAAAATTCATAACCCAATAGTGGCCATGCATTACGTTCATGGAGTTGCAGCAAATAAAGACAGATGCACCTGATGTGTGACAAAATGTCATCTAATCTATCTTCTCATGCCGGTTTAAATTCTTGCAAGATCTGGCTGCAATATCTTCTTCCATGTTTTCTATCTTTATTTAATCTAATATTGTTGGTAGGGTAGAGAAACTTGATTTGTCGGTATTTCTTGCATTAAAAATGTGCAATTGTTGACTTCTACAGTAATTTCATTTTTTTTACCATAAATGCTGATGATACATTGTTTCTTCTTCTTCTTCAAGACTCCAGATTTTCTGAGAGGCCTTGATTGGTTTGAGCTGGCCACCATGTTTTAATACAACGACTAAAGCATCCCTCGGGATGTCCGGCCTCCATAACCTCGTGTCCTCCTTTCCCGCAAAGATCTCAACCAAGCCATGTCTCACCAGAGAATGGGGGTTCGATGACCTCGCCATCTTGCACCCAACACCATATATAGAGAAGATCATCAGGGCTCCAGGAGCATACGACGCTGACAATTCATGAGGCTCCTCGTACACTACCTCAAAACAGTCGTTTGAAGATCAGGCGACAGCACGGGGGATTGATGATCTTCTACTTGTTGAAGGATGTCATCTACTCAAGAAATTCCCTAAGAGCATCACTAGTTTACAGAATCTCGTGTTACTAGATAACAGGAATGTTTGGGATCCAATAGAAATGCCAAAAGGATTGAGAAGATTGAAAAAACTTGAAAAATTAATATTTAAAGTGGAAGAAAATGAGAATGAAGCAAAGCTAGGAGAAATTTGAAGTTTGAATTTGTTGAGGCATCTTGAAATAGACAATTTGCAACAAAACCAATCTTTGGAGGAAGCCAGGTCAATGGAACTTGTGAGAAAGAATCATCTTCAAAAGTTACGTCTTGGTTGGAAGCATAAAAGAAATGTTAGCGATAGAGTCACAGAGGTCTTTGAGGAGCTTCGTCCTCCTTGCCTGTTGAACCTTCATGTTGAAAATTTCTATGGCTATAATCTTCCGAATTGGTTGTCACGTCCAAATGACGTTTCTCTAAATAATCTTGTAAATTTGTATATTGATGGTTGTAAACACTGTAAACAATTTCTTGGATTTGGAAAGTTGCCCCAACTTCAACGTCTCAGAATTTATGAAGCATCATGCATTCAAAAAATCGGGCCTGAGTTCCTAGGTAGAGGAGACAGATCAAGTAACACCTATTTTCGTCGTCCATTCGCCAAGTTAGAAAGAATTTTTCAGAATTAAAAGAATGACACTGGGATGGAGCAAAGAATGATGAGGGTGGAAGAACATATATATATATATATATATCGCTCGCATGCTGGAAGAATAAATATATATTGATCGTCATTTTCCGTGCTCTCCTCAGTTTCTCCCTCCAAATTAATATTTCGCTTGTATTAATGAATCGTTTTGCACTTGAATGGTTGTGGTACTGTCTCTTTCAACTATGTGCTAGTAAGCAACTAAAAGGAGCAAGTAAGAAAAAGGTAGAAAAGAGTGTACAAGTATTAAAGAATATCGACATTGGTGCATTCAGAGAGATTTCTGAAGAATTATTATAACAGCTACCTTTTGATTTAGAAAAAAAAGTTTTCTACTGATTTCCATGTTCTTTCTGAATCTTCAATTTTTCTTTTATAAGAAAAATAATTGTCTTTACTTTGTTTTATGTGTTTTTCTCTACTACCTAATCTGTTTTGTTAAGAAAAAGACCAACTTCATCGGGTTGTGGTAATAAGGAGTGTGTTTTGTGTTAAGTCCCAAGAAAAACACAAAGTTGAGGTTTTAGTCCCAAGAAATAGGTGGATGCCCTGACTTACTACAATTAAGCTCATTTAGTCTAGACTCATCAAAGGTTCATCCTTATTTCACACAAAAATGAGGGATCTTATACACGATTATCTTCTAGACTCCTAGTTCCCTTCATCTTAAGCCCAATAGCCTGTTCTCTTTTGGGCTTATTAGTCGAACCTCTCCTCTCGTGCTGTATAACTAGATGCACTTACATTGAACACACACACTAGCACCTATTAGGCATGTAAGAGATCAACCCTTGGTTAGGTATATGGGGGTGCCTATCACCTTCCTTACATGTAACCAGAAAACTTACCCAGAACTCTCTAGTTAAACATGCTAACATTATCTCTCTTGTTAAGTACAAATGTCACTTGTTTACATTACACTACGTTGATCGTCTCGAAAAGAAGTCGCTACCTAATCTATTGGAGGGAAAAACTAACAGAACATTAAAGACAGTGCAATGAAGATGCATGTGAAATGGCATCCACGCCTTAAAGGGAATAAGGCACATTAACTAACCAATGCACCCAACTTAGGGTTGATCTCTCAGATACTTAAGTGTATTGGATGTAGATACATCTCTAAGTGTATAACATAAGAAGGGAAAATTAGGAAGAAGAATAGGCGAGAGGGCTTAAGAAGAAAAGAACAAACAGTTTAGAAGATAGTCATGTAAGACATTCTTCACTCGTGTAGGGAGTAGGAATAGACACTAAGTAGACCTAGATTATATGGACCTAATTTTAATAGGTCAGGACAAAACATCGATTAAGTAATGCAATTGAGAACACTACCATCGATCAGTGACCAAACCAATGAGGATGCAAGACTCAAACTAGTAGGATGCAATGCATGCAACGATTTTATTCAATTCTACCTAAGCTTGTGCATCTCTTTAGATTGTCCATCATTACGGGAGTTTTTTAAACGTTTCATATTCTATGAATATAAATTTACTAGTTGTATGTCTCCCTCACACTACTCGATCACTCTTCTCTCTTCTCACGCACTTATTCTAATATTGCTCGCTTCATGTTCACTTGATCGTACGGTCGGTGTTTTCATCAAAAGTGGAGTCTTTCTATGTATATATATTTGGAAGCAAGTGCAAAGTCTCGAGAAACTTAAAAAATGTGAGAAATTTTTGGAAAAGAACGAGAACATGGGAATTTCAAGAAAAGAGGGGATGCTAGAATTGATAAACTTTAGAAAAGAAGGAAGAGAGGACTGATGTTGGACTTACGACCATAAACATGCATCCCACATATGTCCCTCCTAGGTAATTTAGACATGCTGAGTCAGAATTCAACCTCCGTTTTGGCAAATTCGACTTGTAGGATGTTGAAATGGCCTCGAGAAGTCGAATCCTCAACTAGACGGTCTAGATTGTCTAAGTTGATCTCGAACAATCCGGAGACCTGATTGACAATCCGATTGAAGGGTTGGTCAATCAGGGAGGAGATGAGCCTTATCCTATGATCGAATTTCTCAATCGTTAGCTGAATGAGTGAGATTCTCATTCCTCACCCAAATGGAGGGCTAGAATTCCCTAGAGTTAATCTGAGAAGATTGACGATCCAATTGAAGGATCGGTCAACCCGAGGGGCATTGATCATATCTAGATGATCAACAGTACCTGATGGTAGACGAGATGGATTCAAAGTCAAAACACCTTGTACGGACGGTTGTGATCGCCCGGGGCAGAATCAGGTGATTAGCATGCGTCAACATCGATCGAATAGTGTATCTATACAATCCAAGGTGCTTCGATCATGAATATGTGATCAGACGACTGATTCAACATCTCAAGATGTGCCAAACAAGATAGGGGCTGAATGGACGGCCTAGATTGTCTAGGATTGATTCGGACAATCGAAAGCTCTGTTTGACAATTCGACCAAAGGATCAATCAATCAGGGAATAGAGAGGCCCTAACCATAAGGTTAGTTGGAGGAAACTCCATCGAGGGACCAGTAGTGGTCACACACCCAAACAAGGCTAAGGCCATCTAGCACTACTCTAGATGGCAGAGGTGCACAATTGCATAAGCGCAATGATAGTGTACACCTTGGGGGTTGCAATAGTGAAAAATATAGTTCCTAAAAGGGGAGTTGAGATTTGGGTGTCTACAATATCCTTAGCCTATTCCAAGACAACTTAAGGTATCCATAGTTCGGTCACAAAATGGTATGTGACTATCTGACCTTACTGCAAGAGAAAATATGCAATCGTACTTGACCTTACTGTAGGGGAGGATATGCAATTGCACTTGATCTTGCTGTTGCAGTCGTTGCTAATCAAATGAATGAGAGAATTTGGAAAATGTGTGCGGTTGGCCTAGTCTCCTTGGTTATTTGGTAAAATTGAGGGATTGTTGATTTGGTTAAACTATATGCATTTATGTTTATAAATTTTCTTATTGCAACATATTGTCATTTATTTAATTTAGTCGGCTAATGGATGGATGACTTATTGGACATTAGCTCACTCTTTTTGGATATTTCTTTTAGGTTTTCTAGTAAAGCATCAAGTAAGGCGTGAATTAGAGAGGTCATGTTAAATTATACTTTGTAGACAGAGAGCAGGATCATCTTTTCTTGTTAAAGGATGTATGTTTGTAAATTATACGGTGATTGTGAATATTTGTATGCATGTGAAGCAAGATAATATTTTGTGATATTGCTAGCTAGTGTGAATTTTTGTTAGTCTAGCTTTTCTAGAAATGGGTGGATTGTTGATTTTTCTACTAATAAGAATTTGAAATTGATTTATTCCTTCTACATTGTTTGTTTTAAGTTTTATTTTGGTCTCTTGTTGTCAAATTCATCTTTTTAGCAGGTGCGGCTTTATAAAATTAAAGGGGAGAGTTTTTCACTTTTTTAATTTTACGGCATTTGTTGTAACCCTGTCCATGAGAGTGACAATACCAGATTCCATAAAATGTCTCTTACATCTCAGATATCTTGATCTTTGCTACAGTAAGATTACAATTATTTCAGAATCAATCAGCTATTTGAAAAGTCTACAATTTCTACTTGTTGAGGGATTTGAATTCCTCAGGAAATACCCCACAAGCATCACTAGGTTACAGAATCTCATGTTACTAGATAACAGGAATGTTTGGGATCCAATAGAAATGGCAAAAGGGTTGGGAAGATTGGAAAAACTTGAAAAATTAATATTTAAAGTGGCAGAAAAAGAGAATAAAGCAAAGCTAGGAGAAATTCAAAGTTTGAATTTGTTGAGGTGTCTTTGTATAATGAATTTACAACAAAACCAGTCTTTGGAGGAGGCCAGGTCAACGGAATTGGTGAGAAAAAATCATCTTCAAGAGTTACATCTTGGTTGGACGCATAAAGAAAATGTTAGCGTTGAGGACAACAATAGAGTCAAAGAGATCTTTGAGGAGCTTCATCCTCCTTCTAACTTGTTGAATCTTGTTATTCAAAATTTCCATGGACGTAATCTTTCGAATTGGATGTCATGTTCAAATGGCATTTCCTAAATAATCTGGTATAGTTGTATATTCATGGTTGTAAATACTGTCAATGACTTCCTGTATTTGGAGAATTGCCCTAACTTGAAGTTCTCGGAATTTCTAAAGCTTCAAGCATTCAAAAAGTCAGGCCTGAGTTCTGTGGGAGAGAAGACAGATCAACTAGCACCTATTTCCGTCCATTCGTCAAGTTGAAATCAATGAGACTAGAGAATTTTTCAGAATTAAAAGAATGACACTAGGATAGAGCAAAGGATGATGAAGATGGTAGGACAACCCCCTTTCTTTGCCTTAATTATTTAGACATTGTGAAATGCCCTAAGGTCTGCGACATGCTACTTCCTTGGTGCAACTATAGTTGAAAGGAAACAAAGATCTCGAGAGGATTCCAGGGCTTCCAACTCTCAAAAGGTTACTCATCACAAATTTTCTCATCAATGCAAGGCGCGGGGAATCTCAATTCTTTGGAAAATGTTGAATTAGAGGATGTGAAACTTGGTGCTATACCCTCATGGTTAAGCAATGCATTATCCAGCACGTATTCATTCCGGAAATTGTGTATTGGAACAGGTGAGGTGCAGCTTCTTCGAAGATTGTGTCCACGGGACATTGGCTTGGATTGGCCCTTCATCAAAGACGTCCCTCATCTACATGCCTATCTTGCAGGGCAGGATTGCATGACCAACGTTAATTACAGTGAACTTGAAAATCCATTCTATCGTGTTTGGTACTCCGTTCAAAATCGGTGCTTATCTACCAAACAAAGGTTCTATGGTTTTCGAAAAATTTGACTCATTCTCTCGATATATTAAGTTGGAACTTGCAACAACTTCTCAAGCAGAAGGTACTATATACATTTCCCATGACTTGATGTTAGTTACTTCTCATGCTTATTGAGTATATGCCAACTTAAGTGTGTGAATTTTTTTTTCTTTCCTCAAATGAACAAGTGCAGGTCTAATTAGAAGCCAGCCTTCCTCGTCCACCTCCTGATATGTACTTGATGTTGATGTCCATAAGATATTTACCATGGTAAGTGTATTCTTGGCTCTTCTTTAACTAAAGTTCGATCACTGTTTGTTTGTTTATTTGTTTGTATGGCTTTTCTTGGAACCTCGATTGTCTCCTCATGGGAAGAGAAATATGTCTCATTATGCATGTATATTTGTGATACATGTTGATGTACATATATTGTATATATGCGTCAAGGGACCTTTCAAGAATTAACAACTAATCTCACGCCTTACACTTTCTCGTAGGAACGATACCTCATATACATCACATCAATCGCATGGAACATACCGAATATATCCGGATAAATCAAATTTTATTATCATTTGCAAATAAGGGTGCAAGTTGATGTTGTACAATGTAATTTTGGAAAAAAAAAAGAAAAAAAGACAGAAAATATTCTGGATCTTCCGTGGATTTCTCGTGCTATTGTGAGGAGACTCTATCTGTCTTAGACTCCTACCGGGAAATATTTAATATTTCAAGTATTTATATGTAAACAATTTATACTCTTGTTTAGGAGTATTTAATATATTTTATATATAAACAGTTTATACTCTTTCAATACTTTACCTTTCTTTTATTCAGTATAGAGAAGATGGACATCGTCGGAGTTGCTATCTCTCAATCTTATATCCTTCTTTTATAACTTTTCTTTTGTATTTTTTTTGTTATGATAAATACCTGATTTGTTGAACAATTCAAAGTCGTATATAATTTCTGGAAAAGAAAGAGAACATGGGAATTTCTAGAAAAGAGGGGATGCTAGAATTGATAAACTTTAGAAAAGAAGGAAGAGAAGACTGATGTTGGACTTACGACCATAAACATGCACCCCATATATAAAATCTCTTTCTGTTGTGGTAAAGGTCCACCCAAATTAAAATCATAAAAGAATATTCCATATTGTGCAAAATTTGTTTTCCTCTAGGCATATATTATTTTTCTGAAAGAAGTAAAAGAAGAGTTAAAACTATTTGGTTATCATCAAATTGCGAGAAGAGAATTAAATTTATATAGATTAATCAAAGATTTGACCATAAATAATTCATGTGACTAAAACTACACAATGGGATTATAACGTAGCTTGTTGCCATTAATGTTGTATCTATTATATATTTTCGAAAATAAAAGTTAAGTATGCAATATTTGACGCATAAGATAATCTATTATGTTGCAATTACATTATATTTCGAATTTTATTCATTGTTAATTTTCATCTAAAACTTAAAGATTTAAATCATTAATTATATATGTCAGACATTTAGGTCATACCTATAGGATCACCAAAGTTTTCCCTTAATTAATTTTGACCATATGTTTATCAAAGTTATTTCACTCTTTCAAAAGTATGGATCCACTTAACTTTTTATCTTGAAACACGGTTGATCGTTGGTTCGAATCCGAATCTTCTGCAGATTAAACCAAACACATTAATATAGTCTGAGGAATATTGGTTACATGATCATCGTCAACTACTTATGTATAATTTGAATACTCCTTAATCGTTGGATATATGTATTCTAGCTAGCAGTCAGGGCTTTACTTCTCAAGAAGAACATTTACGTCTCTTCGTACGTGTAGAGAACACATGTCCAGTATTGCGTTTTGATTTTAATTTGTTTTTAAAAATAGATTTACCCGAATCAATGATGCATGTAAACATAATTTAACTATATATAAGTATATATAAGTTGAGAAATTAGAGGACACAAGTATATTGAAGTAGGCTTGCATGGATGATGCTTGCTTATTCGAAGGGTGCGGCACTTACACATGATCGACCTAGTGCTGCTTATTTATCTTATACAAGTGTACGTCATACGTCGGAGATACGCTCATCAACTGAGCAGCGGCGTCGTAGGTACAACGACACTGTTTAATTAATGACGCCAGCACCACCTCTTGCAGTACCTACGGTAGCGGCAACAGTAGTAATAGCCCTTACCATAATATTTCTTACGGTAGCACCTTCCCACGCAACGTTTATACCAGCCTCCGCAGCAGTACCTCTTGCGTCCATATGTGTCTTCACCAACTTCTTCTGCGCCAGCATCGTCTGCATCCAAGTTAAACTCTGCACCGAATAATATATATGCATGTTAAACTCTACCATTGAAGGCATGACAAGTAGGAAGGTAGCTGTTATATGGTCAATAAGAAGAGTACTAAAAGAAACATTTTGCGACCTTCGACATCTCCTGATTCGGCTTCCTCCTCTGCTTTCACCAGCACATCAGAGGTGATGAGCATGACGGCCATCAAAAGGACGGCAAACAGGAAAATAGGCTTAGCAGCCATCGCTCCTACTCTTCTTCCCTCCTGCGCTTCTGCACCAACGGTAATATGTGAAGATGCAGAAGAGCCACGACCACGCTCTCCATTTATAGCCAGCGTGGATGTGTTGAGGACATGATTTTCTTGGTTTTTTTTTTTTGATGACACCATATTTATTTTATTATGATAAATATCTGATTCGTTGAACGATTCTAAGTCGTATTTTTTTGTAGCTATCGTAAATGTCTCGTCAAGCGTGTCCATCATCGACGTTGATTTACCTCAACTTAACTATTTTTTATGAATAAATACGTGCATTGTTTTTCCACACGCGATTACTGCTAGCCGTCGTGTTTGACGAATTGATAGTATCCCACGCAAGAACACAACTCAATGCTCGATTCGACACCAAGCGCATGACGTGACATTGGATTTGAAGCCCCAACTTGGCCGTCAGAAATCTTTCCTTCCTCTGCCTGGTGTTGAATTTTTGATCACAAAGAAGAAGAAGATGATAGATGTCGTCGCGACAAGGTTGTCAAGGAACTCGACTTGCATCCACATTTGCGTATATATATATATAATAAATAAAATATGCTACGTCCACACGGATCGTCGACCGACGGGCAAATCTCTGGAAACCAATGGGAGATCACCACGTGGAGGCACTGGGATAAAATAGGAGAATAAATATATATTGAAGCGGTCATTTACCGCTTCACTCCCTCATACAAAGGTGGGTAAGTGGCGGTACAAATTAAGAGAGGAAGAGAGAGCGAGAGGGAGGAAAAAAAGAGGGAGGAAGGGAGGAAGAAGAAGGGAGAGAGGGAGAGAGGGTGGAAGAAAGAGAGAGCAAGAGAGAGAGAGAAAGGGAGAAAAGGAAAAGTGGGAGAAGGAGAGAGAGAAGAAGGAAGAGAGAGAAAGAAAGAGGAGAGAGAAAGAGAGTTATCGATGGTTATAAACCATAGTGAAATCTTTAAGAGAGGAGGATAAAAGGAGAGAAGAAAGAACGAGAAAAGGAAGAAAAAAAGAGAGGTTTCATCTTTAAGAGAGGAGGATAAAAGGAGAGAAGAAAGAACGAGAAAAGGAAGAAAAAAAGAGAGGTATATGATTAACTTTAGTGGAAGCATTTATGGTTTATATATGATTTTCCTTACAATAAGAACAACAATCAAAGCCATATTCTCATTAATTTAAATCCAAATGAATCCTTTTTTTCCAAGTATTTCTATGAATTGGCAAATCTTTAGTTAAATTACATTAATTTAAATATTTTCTTATAATTCCTAACCAAGTAATTTTAGGTCTATCTCTACTTCTTTTAATTTCTTTTGCACTAATTAATTCTCTTCTCCTAAGGATATAGTCAAACCACCTAAGCTAATATTCTCTTACTTTATCTTCAATAGGTGTAATTCTTACTCTATTCATAATAAAATATTTTTTTAGCTTATCTTTTATAGTATTACTATTTATTTATATAAGCATATGCACTTCAGCAACACTAACTTTTTGCATATGCTTATGCTTTATAATCTAGTATTCTCAGTCATAAAGTATAGCTAGATGGATGACGGTTTTATAGAATTTTCTTTATTATCATTTTTCTTATTTATCTTCAAAGATTAATTAAATTGTACACAGTATAACACATTGGAAATTTTCATTTTTTCTACCACTTTAAGAATCATCTAAGTTTTTGTTAAAGTTTCATATTTGAACTTTGAAACAATACTTTTCTGCTAGAGCAGTGTTGAAATGTGGTGAATTTTTTCCTCATGTTTAACCTATTCATTTTTTTGCTTGCAGGCAAGCAAAAGGATTGCTGATGCAAAATTGGCGAAAGATTTCCAAGCTGTTTTGAAAGAGTTCCAGAAGGCTCAGCGGATTGCTGCTGAAAGGGAAAGTGCATATGCTCCCTTTTCTCCCCAAGCAGCTATACCATCTAGGTAGATACTGTCTGTGTGCTTTTATGGTTTATTTGTCTGCTCTAGTTTATTGTTTGCCATGCTTGCCTTGGGGCCCTTAACAAGCTATTGAACCATGGAAAGAACATTTTTCTGCAACATGGCCTATAGGCTTTCTTCAAATCTTCAATTGCTGTCAAAGTTTGTCTAATTGTCAGTGAACAAAATGTGAAGTTGGTTCAAAAAAAGGGTATAATTGGTAGATCAGAAGATGATGGTCGGAAACGAATGCCCAACCTCCGGCTCTGATAATTCAGTTGGCAATACTTGATTAATATTTATAGGATTTTGTCGGGTGTATAAGTTTGATTTTCCTAATGTAAGTTCTTTTTATTAGTTCCTTTTGTGTAAAAGGATTTGATGATCAAGCTTGATTTCTTGTGACATACATATTTATTGAGATAACATTTAGGTTAAATAATTACATAGATTCCTGTTTATAGTTTCTCATATCAATTTTTGTGTGCCCACTCATCTCAAGTATTATTATTAAACAAGAAAATTTGTCCACTATTTTCAAAAGATGTGTACTTGTCTACAATTTATATATACCGGTAGTGATATTTTTACTCATGAAATCCTATTAGTGTGAAAATTTCCCTAAAAATAATTTCTTTCTACAGGTCGAAAGTCATTTGGTTGAATTAGAAGATTAAAGTGGTCGTCTAAACGCATTTTTCTATTTTTATTATACTTCTCAATTATTGTTAAATTTCTTTTTGACTAATGTTCAAGGCAATTAAGTTTACAAACTGTTCAAATGCTAAAAACTATTTTTTGATGCACAACATTTGTGGAAAAATTTGTAGTTTATGTCACGTATACAAATTTGATTCTTTTTATTGCAATTTAATTAAGAGTATTCCATCACTGACATGTAAACTTTTTGTGATCTTTTAGGTACATTTCTGGAAGTATATATATGGGGAGTCTTTGATTTGATTAGCTTCTTTACACTCTACTCATCAACATTGAGAAATGACTGCCCTAACTGTTGCTGGGCTGTTTGTTACTCCAATTGCGGAAACTATTGTTAATAGTTTGACTGACTTCCTCACGGATGAAGCACTGCCAATATTCTAAAGATCAACAGCAATCAAACAATACTGTCGAGGAAATTATTAGTAAGACAACACATTTTGTTATCGATGATATATGGTGGGATGTGCGAAAGATGATGCAAAGAAGATAATTAAATTGATGTTGGTCAAAAATGAAGTAGGTGGAAAGACTACCATTCTTGCTCAAAAGATATTTGACAAAGTGACTAAGAGTGGACAATTTCAGCAAAAAATCTGGATATGTGTGTCAAAGGTTTTTAAAGTGGTAGGTCTTCTCAAGGAAATCATCAGGCTTGCAGATGGAAACTGTGGACAAGGTGAATCACGAAATGAACTTGCAAATGTCCTTGAAGAGACTGAGGGACAAAAAGTTCTTCGTTGTACTTGATGATGTGTGGAATGCAGATATATGGGCTAAGGTTTTGAAGGATCCACTAAATGGTGGTGCAAATGGAAGCAAAATCTTGATCACCACTTGAGAAACAAAGATTATGAAACAAGATATTTAAAACAAAGGAAAAAAGGATAAGTTAATGGGAAAAGATTATTTCTAAAGAAGTGTGGGCTCAAAAAATATTTAAAGATAATGATGCGATGAAAGCGCTATATCTTAGTTATGAGTATCTATCATCTCAACTCAAGCAATGCTTAGTTTATTGTTCATTTTTGCCTGAAGTCTATCTTTTTTCAAAAACAAATCAAGTGGGATTGTGAATTGCCGAGAGTTTTCTTAGGAATCTCTTACAACAGGATCGTTTTATCTTCTGCACTTAAATTGCCAAAAGGAATGAGAGAACTGAAACAACTTCGATCTTTAGTATTTAGGGTGGCAGAGAATGATAACAAAGCAATGCTAGGATGCACCATGCAAGAGCTTCAGAGTTTGAATTTGTTGAAGGAACTTCGGATATTAAATTTACGAAAAGATTTATGTTTAGAGGAGGCCAGGTCTGTGGAACTTGAGAAAAGGAATCATCTTCAAAAGTTAACTCATCATTAGAAGCCTACAGAATATTTTAGTGATGAAGACATGAACAGAGTCACAGTGGTCGTTGAGAAGCTTTGTCCTCCTTCTAGCTAGTTGAACCTTGTTATTAGAAATTTCTTCGGACATAATCTTCAGAATTGGATGCCATGTTCAAATGGAATTTCTCTGAATGATTTGGTACAACTAAAAATTGTCGACAACTTCCTGAATTTGGAAAATTTCCTCACCTTAAATTTATGGAGCATCAAGCATTCAAAAAGTCGGGCCTGAGTTCTTAGGGAGACGAGAAAAATTGACTGACACCAGCCAGTATTCATCCATTTGCCAAGTTGACATCATTGAAACCGGTGGGTTTCTTGAGATTGCAAAAATGGCATTGGGATGCAGCGGAGGATGATGAGGATGGTGGGACAACCCCCTTTCCTTGCCTTAAATATTTATTCATTAAGAAATGCCCCCAGTTGAAGTCTCTACCTGAGGGTTTGCAACGTGCCACTTCCTTGTTGCATGGTCTTCGATGGAAACAAGTATCTTTGAGAGGATTCCAGGGCTTCCAACTGTCAAAGATTTATTTATCACAGATTGTTCATCCATACAGCACGTGGGGAATCTCAATTCATTGGAATATGTTAAGTTAGTGTTATACCATCATGGTTAAGCTCACTAGTGATTAATAGAAGCAAAGCATTGTCTAGCATGAAATTGTTTATAGAAACAGGTGAACTGATGCTTCTCCGAAGATTATGTCCATGGGACATTGGCTTGGATTGGCCCTTGATCAAACACATTTCTGAAGTACTTGCCAATCTTGTAAGGCAAGATTGCAAGGCCAGCACTGATCAGCATTACAATGTCCCTAATCCAATCCACCGTGTTCATTATATCAAGTCTCCATTCTACATAGATGCTGATCTACCAAACACAGGTTTGATTCACTACACCAGTCCTAGCATATTCTCTCAGATTAATAGAATGAAATTTGCAACAACCGCTAGAGTAGAAGTTCTAGACATTACTCCCGCGACAAACAATCTGCTTGGGAATATAAAAAACCTGAAGCAAGTGGTTGGAAAGAGGCTTGCCAGGTACTCTAGGCTTCCCTTTGGCTTCCACAAACACGTCAAGATCACAACAGCTAATGGAAGGACAAGGGTCACCTGTATCCATCAATCATATTTTGACGAACCAGCTTTTTGACCATACTCATCTCCCGTATAGAACTAATCATGGGGAAACTGGCATGACATGCCTCCACAAGAAGCATATACACCCTAAAGGTAGTGTCTTTCCCACGAGTTAATGTTAGGTTCTCAGGCTTATTGGGTATATGCCAACTGAAGTGTGTGGATTTTTTTTTTCTCCAACGAACAAGTGCAGGTGTAGAAAGCTAGACTTCCTTGTCTGCCTCCCGATTTAGTGTCAAGATACATCAGATATTACTATGGTGAGTGTATTCTGGGTTTTTCTTTGATTGAAGTTTTGTGTTAGTTTCTTATAACTGCTTATTCTTGCTTTGATTTCTTTTGTTTTCCTTGTCCTTGAAGTGCAGGCATAGTCATCAATATCGATTCTCGGTTTGGATTCCATCTAATATATAAGAAGTGCTTGTAAGATGAATGCCTTCCTCTTTAACTTTACAGTTCTTTGATCATCACCGTCCATCTATTTCAACGGCTGTGATTTTATCTATTTATATCTTCATATATGTATATTGCTTTTGTACTGGAAGAATATATTGATAATCATTTTTAGGGCTCGACTGGAGATTGTGGCTGGAGTGCCTCTCACACTCTCCCTGGCTGATCACAACCTGGTTTCTTCCTCCAAATTAATGTTTTGCTTGTGTTAAATGAATCGTTTTGGGCTTAATGGTTGTTCTACTGTCTCCTTTGTGTTTTTTTTCGTTTGTGTTGTGTGTCGAACTGTTGTGCTTATGTACTATTTTTATTTGTGATATTTTTCAAACTATTAAGTGTTTTACTAAATTAATGGATGATGGTCGTCGCTAGTCGATTCCTCAGAAAAGAGATCAAATAATTAAGCCGTAGATTGTCATAAGACGAGCTTCTTGGCGAGTACAAAAAGTACACCGTATATAGAATTTCCCTTGCCATGTATATCATGTATGTCCTTTGATAGTTAGATGGTGTTTGTCATGGAAAGAAGATCTTAAAATGTGTTAGTTGCAGTAGTTCTTCTTTACTTTTGAAACGATGAAGTTTTTCATTTAAAGACTCAAATTGCAAGTTGATACTTCAACTTAACTGTCTAAATATTCCAATTTGATACCTTCAATTTCAAACAAATGCTGTATATGTTGTACCATAAAATTTCAAGACGATTGACTGCATTGATTCCAAGAATGTCAAAAGAGTTAATATATTCACTATCTATACATGTTGTTATTAAATAAGTTAATCATTGTACTTGTTTTTACTAACTCTAGAGAAGATTCTAGAGTTCCGAACACTTGCATATGTATGTATTTATTGTTATTTTATAATGGGGTTTTTCATCGTTCTCCTTCAGCCAAGCCCTAACTCCTTCTCCTCTTTGTCAACCTTTCGATCCTTCTCGCCCTTTTTCACCTTGGATCGATCTCAAGTATTGTTGAGATTTTCGCACTTGGTATCAGAACGCAGCGCCTCTCCTATTTTCATCATCATGACTTCCATATCCTCATCCTTGAAGCTCCCAACCGGCATCCGAATAAGCTATGAGCGTCGGAGAAGATGCTCGGAAAGTAAGTCCTATATTCAAGAAAGATGGCAGACGGTGCACACCAAATCTGGCTGGACGAGGTTTTTGTGTTTTCGATTTACACGAATCACATGTTTTACATTTATAACCGAAAGCACGACAAGTACGAGTCGATTCACAAAAGAGTTGGTTCAAAAATATTTAAAAGTCAAACACCTAAACTATAGTGTTTTAAAAACTCGAAGAGTTATCTTACCGATCGACAGATGACTTACAAATCGAATGACTTGCTGAAACTTGAAAAGTTAATTCTAATGGTGTTAGTAGAACTAACTGCATATGCCGTCTACACCTCCGGATCTTCACCTGGTAGTTCATTTACAAACTCTCCGACTGGCCTTGCAGGTAGCGCTACCTCACTAAGCTGGAGAGGAGCTCCCCTACGGATGAGAGTCTGAATATGGTGCCGACCAAGTAAACTTGGACAATTCTCCACTTCCAAGAATCCTAGCCTCTACACAACATCACCAGCGCAAGTCTGATTGAGGGGCGAGGGAGTCTTGGCAGCAAGAATGTCCTGGTCCTCAGCCTTACGTGAGATGACAAATATGGAGACCGATTTTTCCTTCTTGCCCTAACTTATCTTATATAGGTGGTAGTTTCCCTTCGAGGGTTGATGGTTCCCACCACCTGCAAAGCAATTTATTTTCCGCAAAAGACTTAATGTAAAGCTAGAAAATAACAATACAAATAATTATACATGTGCCATATAATGTCTCACCAATGGTATTCCATGATTAATAGTTCATTCATTCACTTCGTGTCATTTAAACCCATAATTCATGCATTTCTATAAAAATAACTAAAGCATGGATTTTCCTTTAATCAATCTCAAGTTATATCACAATAAGGAAATTAATATGTTATAGAGTGCAGAAATAAGCACTTTACAGCAACGTAAGATACTGCAGTCCACCAACTATATTCCTATAAGTTGTGGGATTGTCAAGAGGATCGCCATCAGTGGTTGCAGGTTTATGCCTCCTTGTAACGGTGTAGCTACCGTAGAACAATCGGACGTCCATTTGCGATGTAAAAGATCGACGTCGTACTTGGTTTGTGTTAAATGAATGGTGGAATCAGAATAAGCAAGTTGCAAGCCAAGGAAATGCTCCAATCGCCTAAGTCGACGGTAGTCCAACGTGTGCTCAAGTGACCCCATAAAGGTAGTCATGGAGGGACGATGAGAACAAGTGACCACGTCGAGTTGGTGAAGATCGCCAAATGACATGAGGTCCAGATCGCCAAATGAACAGAGACGAATCTGCAAGACTAGTGCGAAAACCAGCTGAAGTCAAAAAAGATTGTAGACGCTCATACCATGCACGTGGAGATTGCCGAAGACCATAGGGAGCCTTGCGTAGCCAGCACACATGGTTAGGAAATTGAGGATGAACAAATCCTGGTGGTTGCTTGACGTAAACCTCGTCAGGAAGATAGTCGTTGAGGAAGGCATTCTTCACGTCAATGAAGTTCTCACCGGAATATGGTAGCAAGAGACAAGACTATCCGGATTGTGTTGTGTTTGACAATCGGACTAAAAGTCTCATGAAAGTCAAGGCCATAGCATTGGGTTTATCCCTACGCCACAAGACAGGCCTTACGTCGCTTCACCTTGTACACCCACTTTGGGACGATTGACTGGGGGAGGAACAACGTCCCATGTCCCATTTTATTGAATGGCTTGAAACTCGGTCTCCATGGGCTTTCGCCATTGAGATAAGCGACGGGCTTGAGCAAAAGAAACTGGCTCCTCCTCCATCATCTCAACAGGTGGCGACGTAGAAGCCGTAAGTGCAATCGGAACTGGAGAGGTATCATGGTATAGTTCGAATAAATGACGCAGACAAGGAGGAGGAGGAGGTTGACTAGGGGACTGAGCCACAAGAGGATGAAGATTTGAGGGAGAGGTGGGTGATGGTGGTGTATCGTCCCTAGAAAGAGGAGCAGGGAGTTGTAATGGCATACGAGTTGGAGCATTGAATAAATTTAATGAGGAATTCTCCATTGAGGCAAGAGCATCCTCTTTAAATGGGAACTTATTCTCATGAAAGAGAACACGCTGGGATATTAAAATCTTGCCATTGGAGAGGTCAAGGTAATTATATCCTTTGCGATTTAATGGATACCCTAAAAAGGCACAAGGGAGAGATCGTGGGGTTAATTTGTTTGGTGATGGTGGGTGTGGAAGAGGAAAACACAAACACCCACCTTTGAATGGGAAAGATTAGGTGTGTTACCAAAACGAAGCTTGCAAGGAGAGGGACTTTCCAACGAAGAGGGTATACGATTTATAAGGAAACAGGTGGTTTGGAAGGCATGTAGCCAATGGGCAAGAGAGACTCCAGCTGTGAACAAGGGCCAACGCCCTACGTCAGCAAGGTGGCGATGTTTTCGTTCAACTACACCATTTTGGGATGACGAGTAAGGCCAAGAATCTGTGAACGAGACTCTTGGAATTTGTAAACTCTCGAAAGGAAATATTTTGAAATTACATTCCATTGTCGCTTTGAATAATCTCAGCGGTTTTGGAAAAGAGATTTTCAAACATGGTGACAAATTTTTTGAAACAAGCGAACACATCAAATTCGTTAATGAGAGGATACAACCAGGTGCAACGTGAATATGAATCCACGATAGACAAATAATAACGAAAACCAGACGACACTGCTGGAGTCGGTCCCTGTAGAAATCAGACAACTGAATAAAACTAGATCGCCGCATGGAGCAGATTTGAGAAACTAAACAGCCGCACCATAGAGCGTCGCCAGTGAAGCTTTTATAGATAAAAGATACTATCGGATAATAATCCGAGACTTGACCGGACTACAAACAAAACACCTTACAACTGTACATAATGATCTAACAAAAATTAAAACAGACACAACAATTTAACTACCCAATAATAACAAACTATTCTATACGCCCCCTCAAGCTTGGCTGGGAGATCACACCAGGTTTGCGAAGAAGATCACGATGTCTGGATGTTGGTAGAAACTTGGTGAACAAATCCGCAAGTTGAAGCTTGGGGTGTGTTGTGTAATGAGAGATTGATTTGCAGCTCTTTCTCTAATAAAGTGATAATCCAAAGCTATATGTTTAGCTTTGGAACGTAGAACAGGATTAATGGTGAGGTGAACAGCATTCTTGTTGTCGCAGTACAGCAACGGACATGTCTTCAAATTGATCTTCAATTCTTTTAAAAGATGTGTTGTCCAAACCAATTCTGCTGTTGTGGAAGCCATGGCGTGATATACGACTTCAGTAGAGCAAACGGTAGGTTGTTTTTTTGGCTCCCCAATTGATGCAATTTCCTCCCAAGCAAACGCAAAAACCAGTAATGGACCTACGAGAACGAGGACAAGCACCCCAGTTTGCATCAGAAATGAATCCATATAAGTTTATTTTTGATTGAGACGTTAGAACAAGACCTTGAGTCATAGTCCCTTTCAAATATCTTAGAAGACGTTTTACAAGATCAAAATGATTGTAGCTAGGAGCATGCATAGATTGACTTAAGATGTTAACAGGAAAAACTAGATCAAGACGAGTGAAAGTGAGATATTGTAAACTTTTCTAACTTTTCAATTCTTAACTTTTTGATATAAATAGTGACTATAAATTATTGGAAAGTTGTGTGTCATTTTTGCAAATTGAAGATAGAAGTTGAGTTGAAAGTTGAAGAAATTTAAAAGTTGAAAGTCTGAAACTTAAAAACTGTGTATGTTTGTGGAAAAGGAGAAAAAATTAAATGAGCATGAAGAAAACTCTAACATTTTTTCCTATTTATAAAATTTTACATCTCCTCCTTCCCTCTCCCTCTCCCTCTATCCGTCTATCGGACGAATGTTCGTTTTTCCGAACGATGAAAAACGAACGATCGAAACGGACGTTTTTCCGAACGAAACGCGTTCGAAAAACGAACGTTATGACGTTCGAAATTGAAAATTTATATAGCCCAGTCCAACTTTTTAAATCGGGCTGGACCAGTATAGTCCATTACGGTCTGGGTCGGGTCAGCCCACACCGCCCAGCCCATTTGACATGTCTACTTACGATGGAGAATACAATAATGGATTCGATTCGCAAACGGTGAGCAAGCAATCCCTAGAATTCTCCTTCTCCTCACCCGCCATGGCGGCGCCGTCGCGGGCACAAGTGCTGTCCCTGATCCGCTCCCTCCTCTGCGTATCCGGAAGCTTCAAGGACTGCAGCATTTGGGAGTACGCCAGGAGGAGGAATATCGACGGCTTCCGCTAGAATCTAGAGTTATCGGACCCGTCCTCCGTGGCTTCCGAACATTTGTTACGTAATAAAGACCATCCCTCTTCTATCCTCAATGGCTCGACAAGATGAGAATACGAAGCAGACATCCTTTTAGCAGTATTGGCTTGTCTAGTGGTGATTAAGATTTCGCTTCCATTTGCACCACTTTTCAATGAATCTTTCCAAAGCTTGTGCCATATATTTGCCTCCCACACATCATCAAGCACAAGAAAGAACTTTTTGTCCCTTACAGCCTTTTCAAGGGCATCTGTAAGCTCATCTAGTGATTACTGCCATTATATTTTGTAAACATTATGCTTGATCCGTCGGTCGTCCGCCGTCCGATTACCGCCATCGCCGGTTGAGTGCCACCTGCTCGTGAAGCCCCAACCGCGACCACATGATGGAGTCGGAGCGAACAGCAACTCGGATTCTTGGCGCGAAATCACCGTCATGAACACTTGACGCTGATTGGACCACCCGAGGGGCCGAGGACAGCCGGTGCTTAGTGATTTTGAAATTCTTTTTTCTTGCTTACAGATCTTCGGCTCCGGTGAAGGTTCGGAAGGTTCGATTGGGGGATCATCGGCCGAGCTCGTCGCGATTTGGGGGCGCCGCTCGATCCTTCGATCGCCCATTCTCAATTTCAATTATTTTTTACACGAAAGCCCCCCTCCTTTTTTATCTTTCCTTCATTTTTTTTTTTAATCATCATTTTCTTTTGATATGAAAGTCACCCTTTTTATATATTTTATTTTTTTAATTTATTCCTTATTGTTATTTTTATTTTTATTCTATTATTTATTTATATTGAATTATTTTTATTTTTTTACAGTCAACAATAATACAAGTATTATGGTATCCATGTACATATCGTACATACATGCTGTCCTATTATTTAAAATGGTGTAATAAATGACATCTAATATTCATGTTTGTTAAGCTGAAATTGGTTATGTTTGATGATTGCTACTGAAATTGTGTCTTTAATCGATTGAATTAAGATGCTAATTCCTAATTAATTTTTATAATTTATTGTAAGTTTGTTTCTAAAGAAATATACACTGAAGGATGGTGTATCATTTTTACTCCAAAGGAAAGAGGAATTTTATCGAAATCTAGACAAAAACATTATAATTTCCAAAAATGAATTGATCCCATCATTTTTGCATAATTTTATCCAATCATGCATTATGAAGTATTCCTGAAATTCTTCAAAGGGATTTGATGAGATTGATATCTTGTGTCATATTTATTGAGATAACATATATATAGCTTAAACAATGGCATGGATCTTGTTTTCAGTTTTTCATGTCATTTTTATGTGACCATTAATCATCTCAAGTATTAGTACCAAACGACGAAATTTATGCACTATTTTCTAAAGATGTACGTGTACTTGTCTATATATATATTACAATTATACTGGTTGTGATATTTTTACCCATGAAGTCCTATTAATATTTATGAAAATATTCTGCACAATAATTTTTGTGTGCGAGCATTCCATTTTAACAAATATTTCAGTGATTAGTGAAATCATGTGGTTGTGTTAATTGGAACATTAAAGTAGTCATATATCTAAATGCATTTCTCTATATATTTTTATGATACTTCTCAATTGTCACTCTTGTTATATCTCTTTTTGGATAATGCCTAGTGCAATTAAATTTACGAAATGTTCAAATAATGCTACAAACTATTCTTTGATGCACAACATTCATCGAAAAATGTATGGTTTATGTTATGTGTATAAGTTTGATTCTTTTTATTGCAAGTTAAGAATATACCATCATTGACATGTACAAATTTTATGATTTTTTAGGTGTATTTCTTGAAGTATATATGGTGCCTTTGCTTTGATTATCTTCTTTGTACTCTACTCATCAACTTGAGAAATGGCAGACCTAATTGTTGCTCCAATTGTGGAAAAAGTTCTTTCTTGTGCTTGATGATGTGTGGGTTGCAAATATATTGTTGCTTTGATTATCTAGATCTACAACAAACTTTATATAAAGGGATATCACCAAAAATCTCTCTCTCTCTCTATTTTACGAGCTCTTCCATTTGGAGCCTCCTTACGGTGGTGGCTCTCCTCCTTCCTCTTCTCGTCTACTCCCTGTTAGGTGGTGGTGAATGCTTTCTTCTTGGCTTTGGCTCCCAATTCCGGTGAAGGCTTGTGCGTGGAGAAGACCTTGCTGTAAAGCTCTCCTCTCCGGTGCTGGTTGGAGTGTGGAGTTGGCCTTGCTGCAATCACCAAGGAGAGACGTGTGCTGCAGCCCTCTTGGGAGTTCCTTCTTGTCATTGGTGAGCTCTTCTCTTTTCCTGTGAAGCTTGAGCATGGAGACGACCTTGCTGCAAAGCTCTCCCTCTGGTGATGGCTACAACAGGAAGGATATCTTAGAGACTATGAGCTAGTAGCTGAAGAGGTGAAGAACGTCCATCAAGCTTGCTGAAATCCAAGGAGTGACGACCCTTGCATGGAACTAGCTTGGTGGGGAGCTTCAAGGTATGAGAGGGGAAATGGAATGAACATCTATGTTTGTGTGTGATTGTTTATGTGTTGTTTAGTACCTTTGATTTGTTTTGAATGTGATGTTGGTGTAAATTTCTGTTTGAGTGCATGGGTGTGTTTTGTGTTTGCACTCATGGTGTTTGTGATACTGTTTCTTTCATTTGGTTATCCACGTTAGTCTAGTTATAGTTGCAATTTCGTTTACCTATGATGCTTGACAATTCTTATCATTGATGTGGTTGATATCCATACTATAGAATAGCTAGTTGCTGCATAGAAGTAGTTAACGTTTTATTGTTGGTATCATTAGTAGTGCTAGAGTAGTTGTTAGTAGAATCTTCTTATGTCATTTTTGTTGCTCCATTATAGTTGAGGAGGGAGGACGTCCATGGTCTGAATTGTTCACTCCATGGATTATGTCTTCGTTGCACTTAAGTATAAGTGGAGATTTGTGTAGTTTTGTTTGTAGTGAGTTAGCTTCTAACCCTCATTCTTTGTATGGTTTGGTCTTGATTCTGTGCATATCTCGAGTATTCAAGGAAGTTTAGAAATATTTGTGCCTTGCTCTTTGAAGTTCGACCCCTACTTGCATGTTAACTATAATTGTCGCCGTGCACTTGCGGTTATTGTAAAATTGGACTTAATGACATACATTAATTCCATAGACATGTTTAGACCTGCTTTTCTTTGTGTTGCCTTTAATAAATAGTTACGTTCACGGCAGTAGTCTAACATGTTCACTCTACCAGGTCATATTCAGGCCCATGGAAAGTTCTTAGAAAAGTGAAGGGCAAGTACGTTTGTGTGCATCAACGGACGAAATGCCATCCCTTAAGAAGTTGCCTTGTCTTTCTTCCATTGGCTTGATGGTGAATTTTGAATATTTTCTTACATGACAAATTTCCTTTGTTGCAAGATGTATATGTTAACCCTTTACATATTGTATGTGTGGGAGAGATTTCCAAAGTTCAGATTTCGTTAATATATTCGAGTGCCACTCTAAATTTTCTAATTTAATTTTGCAATCATCCAAAAACATTCCTTTTCCATTAAAAGCATTCCTTTCCATTGAACTAGGTTAATTTCTTGGTTTCCTTTGATTTGCGGTTGATATAAATGATTAGCAAAAATATCTTCGTAGTTGTCACCAGAGTAAATTGTAAGTTTGCCCCAGTGGAGGTAAACAACACTGAATGCCACTCTTCAAATAAATAAGAGAAAATTTCAAAAAAATCATTAAGCAATCAATTTCCATCAAAACTCAAAAAGACAGTAGAGGTGGAAAATGCTTTTATATTGTTTTTGTGGTTAAATGCAATACAAGGATCTTCTCACTGAAACATGACATTGCATACACAATGATGTCAACTGATCGTTTTCTTTTGATAGAAGTGTGACTGTAACCTGAGCCTAATATATTTGGAAAATCCAGATGATTTTTTTTTAGCAGTAGAAGGAGGTCTTCATAAAATCCACAAGAGCAAGAAAAGGAATTCAGACCATGGCCTACCAAAACTGATAAACACTTTAATGTAAGTTCTCAAAACTTCCTTCTCTTCTGAGTAATGCAAGTATCTGCTACTAATACTGGGGATTCTACTGACTACCGTTGACTGATATTTTAACTGAAATTTAATTGTAATTTGTTCTTGGAAAGAACAATATTCTAAGCTTTGTGATACATTGCTAGTTCTCGATTGATCTGTACCTCCAGTTTACAGCACATTCCTGTCTTTGTAGAAAACAGATGCTGCCGGGTAAAGATTTAAATGGAGTATACTTTTTATTAGTTGTTTTGTTTACTCTGTCATGTCTGTATTTCTTATTGGAATGCACCATAAACGCTAAGGCTTCAAGGCACCCAAGTGCTAATGGACGCCTAAATACTATAAATAAATTTTAACAAGATATACAACACTGGATATGCATATTATAACTTTCGAGATTACACTGAATCTATAAAGGATTTAGATAAATCTGTGCGTCATTTGTACCTTCAAGGAAAGAATCCATTAATTGATGGTCGTGTACAAAGACTTGACAAAAAACTTGAGACATTCATATTGTTTGAGTTCAGATCTGAAAGTGATTCCATAAAGTGTATTTCAAAAGTTGAAGTACCTGATGGTGTTATCTCTTGCTTACATGGGGATTGATGTTATACCTGTCAGGCCCAAGGTAATTTGGTGGTGATAGGAGGGCATTATGGTCATTTTAAGTGCATGGTTAGGGAAAATACTCTGATTTTTCATCTTCACCCTCGATCCTCTTCTTCAACAGTTGCTTGGTTGAATCCCAGCAGCGACGGACGTGCGCGACATTAGCAACGAGCAAGCAACGCAAGTGGCAGGAGCCTTCGATGGTCTCACTCGTGTGCACACTGGTGGACGGCTTCCGACGACATCTCGTGGGTGAGTGCGGCTCGACGAAATTCACGCGTGTGGGAGTGCGTTCGTGCGAGTACTTTCGAGCAGTAGACGTTCGGGTTCGGCGAGCTCAGCGGTCTTCGGAGAACGCATGGGGGCAGTGGCATGCATTCCTTCAACGATGAGATTTGCAGACAAAAAGGAAAAGAAAAGAGAAGAGAAGGGGAGAAGAAGAAGAGCAGGGAAGGAGATAAAGGGTAATTTTGGGATTTTCATCTCTATTGTGGTAAGTAATACTTCCTCCCATTTAATTTTTCCATACGTGGTATTTTTGCATTTCATTATTGGCTGTCATATATTTGCTATGATTATGATGTCTATTGAAGTTTAAAATGTAGATTAATGTTTAATGAAGATAATGACGAAGTTATTATGTTGATTATTGTAAATCATGAAAATTATTACTAATGATAGCTAAATTAGCCCATAAATGGTAAGACTTGTAGTTGCAAAGTGTTTAAAAGCTTTAATTCTTAAATTTTAGTTGATGTGCATATTTATTAGTATGCTTGATATAATGTTAATGATTAACACCTAACGATATGGTGTAATGTGATTTATCCTGTTTATGTGCAAATATAGATGATGATATACATGGGAATGGACTCATGCATTTTATAAGATGTGATTGTTGTGTATTATGTGGTTGATATTGTGTAATGTGATTTATCTTGCTTATGTGAAAATATAGATGATGAGGCACGTGGGAATGGACTCATGCATTTTATGAGATGTGATTGTTGTGTATTACGTAGATGCTTAATGTCTTGAAACATTATGAAATGGTGTGGGACTTGTGCAGTGGTTTTGATTAAAGGCCAACTTGTTATATATGTTTAAATTGGTTAAATTATAAGTTGAACCAATTGCATTAGCTACGAAACCTAATCATAGGGGTATGGTAATGTGATATTATGTATATGATTGAGATAGGATATGCTTGACCTATTTTAGGGCAACTTAAGGTATCTGTAGTCTAGTCATAAGATAGTATGTGACTATTTGACTCTATTGTCAGGGAAAATATGTAGTTGTACCTGACCCTACTATAAGGGATGATATGTAGTTGCAATTGAACCTATAGTAGGGGGAAATATGCAATCGTAGCTAATCAAATGAAAGAGAGAATTTGAAAAATGTGTGTGGTTAGCCTAGTCTCCTTGGTTATTGAGTAAAATTAAGGGATTGTTGATTTTATTAAATTGTATGCATTTTATGTTTATAAATTTTCTTATTGTAACATATTATCATTTATTTAATTTAGCTGGCTAATGGATGGATTACTTATTGGGCATTAGCTCACTCTTTTTGGATATTTCTTTTAGGTTTTCTTGTAAAGTAGTAGGTGAGGTGTGAATTAGAGGTCATGCTAAATTATACTTTGTAGACAAGGGCAGGATCATCTTTTCTTATTAAAGGATGTATGTTTTAAACGTAAACTATATGGTGGTTGTGAATATTTGTTTGCATGTGAAGCAAGATAATATTTTGCAATATTGCTAACTAGTGTGAATTTATGTTAGTCTTGTTTTTCTAGAAATGAGTGAATTGTTGATTTTTCTATTAATAAGAATTCGTAATTGGTTTATTCCTTTTATTTTGTTCGCTTTTAGTTTTATTTTAATCTCTTTTTGTTGTCAAATTCATCTTTTTAGTAGGTGCAACCTTATAAAATTAAAGAAGGAAGGATAATATCACAGTACCATCCCTTTGTAGCTGAGTTTCATAGCTAATCCAATTGGTTAAACTTATAATTTAACCAATTTAAACATACATAACAAGTTGGCCTTTAATCAAGACCTTGCACAAGTCCCACACTATTTCATAATGTTTCAAGACATTAAGCATCCACATGATACATGACAATCACATCTCATAAAATGCATGAGTCCATTCCCATGTACATCATCATCTATATTTGCACATAAGCAAAATAAATCACATTACACAATATCAAGCACATAATACACAACAATCACATCTCATAAAGTCAAAAGCTGACATTACAACAGAATGCAAAATTTTGTATTAACTGAATATTTCAATTTTCCTGATGTATTTCCTCAAATTCGATAGGACTATCTCTTGATGAATTTAAAGGATAGATATTAAATAAAAAATAAAAAATGCATGAGTCCATTCCCATGTACATCATCTATATTTGCACGTAAGCATCTATATTTGCACGTAAGCATGATAAATCACATTACACCATATCGCTAGGTGTTAATCATCAACAATATATCAAGCATACTAATAAATATGCACATCAACCAAAATTTAAGAATTAAGGCTTTTAAGCACTTTGCAGTTAAAAGTCTTACTATTTATGGGCTAATTTAGCTACCATTATTAATAATTTTCATGATTTACAATAATCAACATAATAACTTCATCATTATCTTCATTAAACATTAATCTACATTTTAAACTTCAATAGACATCATAATCATAGCAAATATATGACAGTCAATAATGATATGCAAAAATACCACGTATGGAAAAATTAAAGGGGAGGAATGATCCTGCCATTGTACCTTGACATAAGGTATCATCCATCTTCTAAGCACTTGCAACTTTGCATCCATGATGTGTACAAGTACCTCATGATAAAACAAGTCACGACCAATAGGTATTGGCATTAGGTCCAAAATGTGAGATGAATATGATACATATTTCTTCAACATCGAGACGTGGAAAACATTATGCACATCAACTAGGGTATCTAGCAAGTCCAAACAAGTCATGACCAATAGGTATTGGCATCAAGTCCAAAATGTGAGATGAATATGATACATATTTCTTTAGCATTGAGATGTGGAAAACATTATGCACATCAACTAGGGTATCTAGCAAGTCCAAATAATAAGCTAGTCCAACTCTTGCCATGATCTCAAATGGCCCAACATATCGAGGGCTCAACTTGCCTTGAACTTTGAATCACATGATGCCCTTAGTAGGGGTGATCCGCATAAAAACCCTATCATCCTCTTGAAACTCAAGGGGTCACCATCGATAATCTACATACCTTTTCTATCAACTCTAAGCTGTCTTGAGTCACCCTTAGATTTGCTGGATCTTCTCTCTAGTGTCTTGAATGAACTCAAGATCTAAGTGTCTACTGTCACTGATGTCATCCCAACAAATGGGTGAGCAACAACACTTTTTGCCATATAAAGCCTCATACGATACCATCTAAATACTCGTGTGAAAGCTATTATTATATAGGAACTCAATTAGTGGCAAGTGCTTGTCCCAATGGCATCTGAAATCAATGGTACATGCCCTCAACATATCTTCTAAGGTTTGGATGGTTCGCTTAGACTAAACGTTTGCTTCGAGATGGAAAGTAGTGTTGAACTATAATTTAGTATCCAAGGCTCAATGCAAGCTTCCCTAGAATTTGGAAACAAATCTTAAATCTCGATTAGAGGTGATAATTAAAGGTACTCCATGTAGTCTCACTATCTCCTCCACATACAACTTAACCATCTTGCTTGGAGTCAATTTGGCTTTATAGAGTAAAAATTAGGCAAACTTGTCAACTTGTCTACAATCACCCACACAACATCATTGCCTGCCAAGGTCTTAGGCAAGCCTATTACAAAATCCATCATGATATACTCCTACTTCCATTTAGGAATAGACAAAGGTTGAAGTGGGGTCCAAGAGGCCTTTGATGCTCTACTTTGACTTGCAAACAAGTCAAACAGTAGGCAACAAAATCAGTGATATCTTTCTTCATTCCATTCCACTAAAAGTTCCTTCTTAGATCCTTATACATCTTAGTGCCACCAAGATGCACTAAGTACCTTGAACTATACACCTCAAACAAAATCAATTGTTTTAACTCAGCATCATCATGAACACAAAGTCTATCAACTAATCTTAACAATTCGTCTACATGAACTTCGAAATCTACCCATCAAGCTTCATGAACTTCAAAGTCTGATGTCTACCCTTTTTTGACCCACTACAACAATGTGGACTCCAAGCGAATCCCAACCAATAAGGCCTATAGTCCCTAACAACAGACATCTATTTCCTATCTTTTCAAATCTCTCAAAACTCATTTCTAGTATGCCAACAATGTTGCCAAAGATCCACATAATCTTTTGCTCAAGGCATCAAGCCTCATTGGCCTTCCTAAGATGGTATTGTATAGTCAAGTCATAATCTTGCAACAATTCTAACCATCTTCTTTACCTCATGTTTAGCTCTTTTTAAGTGAAAATATACTTAAGATCTATAAATACCTCGCAAGGGACATCGTACAAATGATGTCTCCAAATTTTGATGCCAAAGATGATTGCTACTAATTCCAAGTCATGTGTTAGGTAGTCCTCATGAGACTTCAATTGCCTAGAGGCATAGGCAACTACCCTTCCTTATTGCATCAAGACACAACCAAGCCCTCTTAGTGATGCATCATTAATAACAGGTAAACCAATATTTGACTTTGAGAGTACCAAAATTGGAGCTGACATCAATCTATCTTTAACTCTTAAAAACTATTCACACACTCTAGAGTCTAGTCAAATTTCACCTCTTACTATGTCAACCTTGTCAATGGCTTGACAATTTGGGTAAAACCTTCAACAAATCTTTGATAGTAACCTGTAAGGTCCAAAAAGTTGTGAATCTCTGTTACTAACTTAGGTTGACTCTAGGTACTGATCGCTTCCACCTTCTTGAGATCGACATATGTCCTATCACTAGAGATTACTTGTCCTAGAAAGGTTACACAATCTAGCCAAAATTTGCATTTCTTCAACTTAGATAAAGCCTCCTCTCCTATAACACCTGCAAAATAGTCCTTAGATGATGTTCATGTTCAAGCTTGCTTTGAGTGTAAATCAGGATGTCATTAATGAAGACAACTACAAACTGGTCTAGATAAGGCTTGAATATTTTGTTCAATAAATCCATAAATACTATCAAAGCATTGGTTAATCCACAAGGCATTACCAGAAACTCATAATGTCCATAGTGAGCACAAAAAGTAGGTTTTGGGCATCTTCTACCTTGATTTTCAATTGATGAAATCTAGATCTCAAATCAATCTTTGTAAGCACCTTGTAACTGATCAAATAAGTCGTCCATCCTTGAAAGGAGGTACTTATTCTTCACAATCACCTTATTCAATTCTCGGTAATCCACACAATCTCATACTTCTTCACAAAGAGGACAAAAGCACCCCCATGGAAACATGCTAGGTTGGATGAACTTCTTCTCTAACAACTCTTGAATCTGAGTTTTCAATTCCTTCAACTTTGCAAAAGGCATCTTATAACGGAATTTGGAAATTGGATTCACCTTAGGGACCAAATCTTTAGTAAACTCCACCTTACGATCCACTAACATGCCTGACAATTCTTCAGGAAAGACATTACCAAATTCCCAAATGATTGGAATATCATTCAAACTAAGAGTTGCCACATCAACCTTCAAAACAACTACAAAATATCCTAGACATCCCTTTTGCAACAACTACCTAGCTTTTACTATAGATATGAATATCCTAAAATTTGAAAGTAGACTTACTTCCCAAAACAATCAACATTTATATGATAGGCTGCTAACCAATTCATTCCTAGGATCACATCAAAATCTCTCATCAATAGGACAAAAGGATCTACTAACAAATTTCTTCCCTCTATTTGAATTTGGCAAGCTTTACACACTCGCCCTACTTCCAAGGTACTCCCAACAGAGGTATCCATTAACATTCAACCATCAATCCCCACACTCTCTGACTCATAATTATTTACAAAACTATGGCAATAAATGAATGAGTAGCACTAGGATCAAATAACGCTAAAGTGGGAAATGAGAAAACATGAACAATAGCTGGCACTACATTAGATTTGTTTGCCTCCTGATGAGTCAAGACGTAGACTCTTCCATAGGTTAGGGTATTCCCTTTACAATTTGCAACTTGATGGCTCTATCCTGCCCCACTTGTGCAACTACTAGAAACCAACACCTAAGTTGCACTTGGACCTGAAAGCTATGGATGTTGCTGATAGCCAAGGTAAAGTGGTTAAAAAGGCACAATGCTAGAACCCTAACAAATTCCTTCCCCAAAATGCAAACCATAGCCTTGTTGCCCTCTTGGCCACAAGTGAAGTATCTGCCATCCTTCCACTTGCACTAACCAAGATGGCTTCTCCTACACCTCTAACATGTAGCTAGTCTTTGCCTTAATCTAAATTTCTTTCCTTTTCCCTTGAATTTATTGCCAAAAGGCCTCTAACTCATTGATGGAGATGGTTAAGGAATTGAAATTGATCCTAAAGCTAAATATGTAACCCCAACAAACCTTGGAGTCGAAGCTGCAAGTTGACTTGCCCCTACCTCAAAACCAAACTTTGCTAATCTATTCTCTACAATCATGGCTAAATCTACTACCATCACATAAGTCGTTGGCCTTTGCATAGTTATTACAAATTGAGTTTGTGGGTTCAAACCTTGATAAAACTTCTTAATCTTCTTGCTTTCATCTATTACAATGCCTTCAAAGAATAAGGATAACTTGGTAAATTCTACCTTGTACTTCTCTATAGTCATACTACCCTAACATAGCATTTAAAAGTCATTCTCATATCTTGCGTGAATGCTGGGAGGATAGTACTTTTGCAAAAAGAGATCTCTAAAATCTTCCCATGTCCACAGTCGCCTAGAGGCTTTGTAGAGTTAGTCTATTGAGTCCCACCAATCACTTGTCATTCACTTGCACATATGGGCTGCAAGCCTAACTTTGCCCTCCTTGGGGCAATGACAAAGCTTAAATAGTCTCTTCACATCTCACAACCACTAGTGAGCTACCTAAGAATCCTTCCTTTCACCTGAGAAATAGGAAGGGACAACTTGAGAAAATCTTAGATTCTCACTCTCACTTCTCGCTCTCTACTTCTCAACACAACCTCACGTGAGAGCTACCCCACACTAGATTTGTCTCTAGCCATGTTGAAATATGTTAACAAGAACAACAATGAGTTAGTTGGCTATCATCTACCCACTTTACACAACACCACTCATACATCTTAAAGGTCACAATTCTTGTTGTCAAATTCAACCTTAACTCTGATAACAAAAATTTGTCACATCTCTAAATGGGGTCATGACAAATGTCATAAAATTAAAAGAGTGAAAAACTCCCTCCTTTGAATTTATAAGGTTGCACCTACTAAAAAGATGAATTTGACAACAAAAAGAGACTAAAATAAAACTAAAAGCGATCAATATAAAAGGAATAAACCAATTATAAATTCTTATCAATAGAAAAATCAACAATTCACCCATTTCTAGAAAAACAAGACTAACGGAAATTCACACTAGCTAGCAATATTGCAAAATATTATCTTGCTTCACATGTATATAGGATAAATCACATTACACCATATCGCTAGGTGTTAATCATCAACAGTATATCAAGCATACTAATAAATATGCACATCAACTAAAATTTAAGAATTAAAGCTTTTAAGCACTTTGCAACTACAAGTCTTACCATTTATGGGCTAATTTAGCTATCATTAGTAATAATTTTCATGATTTACAATAATCAACATAATAACTTCGTCATTATCTTCATTAAACATTAATCTACATTTTAAACTTCAATAGACATCATAATCATAGCAAATATATGACAGCCAATAATGAAATGCAAAAATACCACGTATGGAAAAATTAAATGGGAGGAAGTATTACTTACCACAATAGAGATGAAAATCCCAAAATTACCCTTTATCTCCTTCCCTGCTCTTCTTCTTCTCCCCTTCTCTTCTCTTTTCTTTTCCTTTTTGTCTGCAAATCTCATCGTTGAAGGAATGCATGCCACTGCCCCCATGCGTTCTCCGAAGACCGCTGAGCTCGCCGAACCCGAACGTCTACTGCTCGAAAGTACTCGCACGAACGCACTCCCACACGCGTGAATTTCGTCGAGCCGCACTCACCCACGAGATGTCGTCGGAAGCCGTCCACCAGTGTGCACACGAGTGAGACCATCGAAGGCTCCTGCCACTTGCGTTGCTTGCTCGTTGCTAATGTCGCGCACGTCCGTTGCTGCTGGGATTCAACCAAGCAACTGTTGAAGAAGAGGATCGAGGGTGAAGATGAAAAATCAGAGTATTTTCCCTAACCATGCACTTAAAATGACCATAATGCCCTCCTATCACCACCAAATTACCTTGGGCCTGACAGGTATAACATCAATCCCTATGTAAGCAAGAGATAACACCATCAGGTACTTCAACTTTTGAAATACACTTTATGGAATCACTTTCAGATCTGAACTCAAACAATATGAATGTCTCAAGTTTTTTGTCAAGTCTTTGTACACGACCATCAATTAATGGATTCTTTCCTTGAAGGTACAAATGACGCACAGATTTATCTAAATCCTTTATAGATTCAGTGTAATCTCGAAAGTTATAATATGCATATCCAGTGTTGTATATCTTGTTAAAATTTATTTATAGTATTTAGGCGTCCATTAGCACTTGGGTGCCTTGAAGCCTTGGCGTTTATGGTGCATTCCAATAAGAAATACAGACATGACAGAGTAAACAAAACAACTAATAAAAAGTATACTCCATTTAAATCTTTACCCGGCAGCATCTGTTTTCTACAAAGACAGGAATGTGCTGTAAACTGGAGGTACAGATCAATCGAGAACTAGCAATGTATCACAAAGCTTAGAATATTGTTCTTTCCAAGAACAAATTACAATTAAATTTCAGTTAAAATATCAGTCAACGGTAGTCAGTAGAATCCCCAGTATTAGTAGCAGATACTTGCATTACTCAGAAGAGAAGGAAGTTTTGAGAACTTACATTAAAGTGTTTATCAGTTTTGGTAGGCCATGGTCTGAATTCCTTTTCTTGCTCTTGTGGATTTTATGAAGACCTCCTTCTACTGCTAAAAAAAAATCATCTGGATTTTCCAAATATATTAGGCTCAGGTTACAGTCACACTTCTATCAAAAGAAAACGATCAGTTGACATCATTGTGTATGCAATGTCATGTTTCAGTGAGAAGATCCTTGTATTGCATTTAACCACAAAAACAATATAAAAGCATTTTCCACCTCTACTGTCTTTTTGAGTTTTGATGGAAATTGATTGCTTAATGATTTTTTTGAAATTTTCTCTTATTTATTTGAAGAGTGGCATTCAGTGTTGTTTACCTCCACTGGGGCAAACTTACAATTTACTCTGGTGACAACTACGAAGATATTTTTGCTAATCATTTATATCAACCGCAAATCAAAGGAAACCAAGAAATTAACCTAGTTCAATGGAAAGGAATGCTTTTAATGGAAAAGGAATGTTTTTGGATGATTGCAAAATTAAATTAGAAAATTTAGAGTGGCACTCGAATATATTAACGAAATCTGAACTTTGGAAATCTCTCCCACACATACAATATGTAAAGGGTTAACATATACATCTTGCAACAAAGGAAATTTGTCATGTAAGAAAAAAATTCAAAATTCACCATCAAGCCCATGGAAGAAAGACAAGGCAACTTCTTAAGGGATGGCATTTCGTCCGTTGATGCACACAAACGTACTTGCCCTTCACTTTTCTAAGAACTTTCCATGGGCCTGAATATGACCTGGTAGAGTGAACATGTTAGACTACTGCCGTGAACGTAACTATTTATTAAAGGCAACACAAAGAAAAGCAGGTCTAAACATGTCTATGGAATTAATGTATGTCATTAAGTCCAATTTTACAATAACCACAAGTGCACGGCGACAATTATAGTTAACATGCAAGTAGGGGTCGAACTTCAAAGAGCAAGGCACAAATATTTCTAAACTTCCTTGAATACTCGAGATATGCACAGAATCAAGACCAAACCATACAAAGAATGAGGGTTAGAAGCTAACTCACTACAAACAAAACTACACAAATCTCCACTTATACTTAAGTGCAACGAAGACATAATCCATGGAGTGAACAATTCAGACCATGGACGTCCTCCCTCCTCAACTATAATGGAGCAACAAAAATGACATAAGAAGATTCTACTAACTACTCTAGCACTACTAATGATACCAACAATAAAACGTTAACTACTTCTATGCAGCAACTAGCTATTCTATAGTATGGATATCAACCACATCAATGATAAGAATTGTCAAGCATCATAGGTAAACGAAATTGCAACTATAACTAGACTAACGTGGATAACCAAATGAAAGAAACAGTATCACAAACACCATGAGTGCAAACACAAAACACACCCATGCACTCAATCAGAAATTTACACCAACATCACATTCAAAACAAATCAAAGGTACTAAACAATCACACACAAACATAGATGTTCATTCCATTTCCCCTCACATACCTTGAAGCTCCCCACCAAGCTAGTTCCATGCAAGGGTCGTCACTCCTTGGATTTCAGCAAGCTTGATGGACGTCCTTCACCTCTTCAGCTACTAGCTCATAGTCTCTAGGATATCCTTCCTGTTGTAGCCATCACCAGAGGGAGAGCTTTGCAGCAAGGTCGTCTCCAAGCTCAAGCTTCACAGGAAAAGAGAAGAGCTCACCAATGGCAAGAAGAAGGAACTCCCAAGAGGGCTGCAGCACACGTCTCTCCTTGGTGATTGCAGCAAGGCCAACTCCACACTCCAACCAGCACCGGAGAGGAGAGCTTTGCAGCAAGGTCTTCTCCACGCACAAGCCTTCACCGGAATTGGGAGCCCAAGCCAAGAAGAAAGCATCCACCACCACCTAATAGGGAGTAGACAAGGAGAGGAAGGAGGAGAGCCACCACCGTAAGGAGGCTCCAAATGGAAGAGCTCGTAAAATAGAGAGAGAGAGATTTTTGGTGATTTCCCATTATATAAAGTTTGTTGTAGATCTAGATAATCAAAGCAACAATATATTTGCAACCCACACATCATCAAGCACAAGAAAGAACTTTTTCCACAATTGGAGCAACAATTAGGTCTGCCATTTCTCAAGTTGATGAGTAGAGTGCAAAGAAGATAGTCAAAGCAAAGGCACCATATATACTTCAAGAAATACACCTAAAAAATCATAAAAATTGTACATGTAAATGATGGTATATTCTTAACTTGCAATAAAAAGAATCAAACTTATACACATAACATAAACCATACATTTTTCAATGAATGTTGTGCATCAAAGAATAGTTTGTAGCATTATTTGAACATTTCGTAAATTTAATTGCACTAGGCATTATCCAAAAAGAAATATAACAAGAGTGACAATTGAGAAGTATCATAAAAATATATAGAGAAATGCATTTAGATATATGACTACTTTAATGTTCCAATTAACACAACCACATGATTTCAATAATCACTGAAATATTTGTTAAAATGGAATACTCGCACACAAAAATTATTGTCCAGATTATTTTCATAAATATTAATAGGACTTCATGGGTAAAAATATCACAACCAGTATAATTGTAATATATATATAGACAAGTACACGTACATCTTTAGAAAATAGTGCATAAATTTCGTCGTTTGGTACTAATACTTGAGATGATTAATGGTCACATAAAAATGACATGAAAAACTGAAAGCAAGATCCATGCCATTGTTTAAGCTATATATATGTTATCTCAATAAATATGACACAAGATATCAATCTCATCAAATCCCTTTGAAGAATTTCAGGAATACTTCATAATGCATGATTGGATAAAATTATGCAAAAATGATGGGATCAATTCATTTTTGGAAATTATAATGTTTTTGTCTAGATTTCGATAAAATTCCTCTTTCCTTTGGAGTAAAAATGATACACCATCCTTTAGTGTATATTTCTTTAGAAACAAACTTACAATAAATTATAAAAATTAATTAGGAATTAGCATCTTAATTCAATCAATTAATGACACAATTTCAGTAGCAATCATCAAACATAACCAATTTCAGCTTAACAAACATGAATATTAGATGTCATTTATTACACCATTTTAAATAATAGGACAGCATGTATGTACGATATGTACAGGGATACCATAATACTTGTATTATTGTTGACTGTAAAAAAATAAAAATAATTCAATATAAATAAATAATAGAATAAAAATAAAAATAACAATAAGGAATAAATTAAAAAAATAAAATATATAAAAAGGGAGACCTTCATATCAAAAGAAAATGATGATTAAAAAAAAAAATGAAGGAAAGATAAAAAAGGAGGGGGGCTTTCGTGTAAAAAATAATTGAAATTGAGAATGGGAGATCGAAGGATCGAGCGGCGCGCCCAAATCGCGACGAGCTCGGCCGATGATCCCCCAATCGAACCTTCCGAACCTTCACCGGAGCCGAAGATCTGTAAGCAAGAAAAAGGAATTTCAAAATCACTAAGCGCCGGCTGTCCTCGGCCCCTCGGGTGGTCCAATCAGCGTCAAGTGTTCATGACGGTGATTTCGCGCCAAGAATCCGTGTTGCTGTTCGCTCCGACTCCATCATGTGGTCGCGGTTGGGGCTTCACGAGCAGGTGGCACTCAACCGGCGATGGCGGTAATCGGACGGCAGACGACCGGCGGATCAAGCATAATGTTTACGAAATATAATGGCAGTAATCACTAGATGAGCTTACAGATGCCCTTGAAAAGGCTGTAAGGGACAAAAAGTTCTTTCTTGTGCTTGATGATGTGTGGGAGGCAAATATATGGGACAAGCTTTGGAAAGATTCATTGAAGAGTGGTGCAAATGGAAGCGAAGTCTTAATCACCACTAGACAAGCCAATACTGCTAAAAGGATGTCTGCTTCGTATTCTCATCTTGTCGAGCCATTGAGGATAGAAGAGGGATGGTCTTTATTTCGGAAGCCACGGAGGACGGGTTCGATAACTCTCGATTCTAGCGGAAGCCGTCAATAGTCCTCCTCCTGGCATACTTCCAAATGTTGCAGTCCTTGAAGCTTCCGGATACGCAGGGGAGGGAACGAATCAGGGACAGCACTTGTGCCCGCGACGGCGCCGCCATGGCGGGTGAGGAGAATGAGAATTCTAGGGATTGCTTGTTCACCGTGTGCGAATCGAATCCATTATTGTATTCTCCATCGTAAGTAGACATGTCAAATGGGCTGGGCGGTGTGGGCTGACCCGACCCAGCCCGTAATGGACTATCCTGGTCCAGCCCGATTTAGAAAATTGGACTGGGCTATATAACTTTTCAATTTCGAACGTCGTAACGTTCGTTTTTCGAACGCGTTCCGTTCGGAAAAACGTTCGTTTCGATCGTTCGTTTTTCATCATTCGGAAAAACGAACTTTCGTCCGATAGACGGATAGAGGGAGAGGGAGAGGGAGAGGGAAAGGGAGAGAGAGCATCTTAAGTACCTATAAAAATATAAAGAATAATCATTGTGGAAATAATCATACTAGAAATTGACGTTACGAAAGATATATGAATGTGTCGTAATCGATTAACATAAATCACATGTATTTTTGTGAACCGATACGTCTTTAGCATAGAGGGATGCGTCGGTATGCATTTATAAATAAGAGGATAACGTCGGTGACTTATAAATATAAATATGGATATTTATAAATAGCAGATCGGTGAGTTATCCGTAAATCTTCGATAAAACACGGCGAGTTATCCGTAACTCTCCGATAAAAAACGTTTGGTTACCCATTAGGCATGTGAAACTTAAAAATATACACGTGACAAGGAAAAAAATAAGAAAAAATAAATAATAAACAAAAGAGTTATAAAATATTATAATATATTTTATTAATACTTAGATTTAATTGAATATATTTACTAAAAAATAAATAAAATATTTAAAAAATAAAAAATTATCTTACTACACCCTGGGCCGACCCACGGTCTAGCCTGAGGTGGCCCGCGGGTCGGCCCAGGCCCAGACCGTATGGGCTTTCATTTTTTGGGCCGACCCGGCCCGCTAACATGTCTAATCGTAAGGGAAAAATATTTCTGTTTTTCTTTTCCGTTAAAGCTCTAGATTAATTAATATTCAAGGGCTAAGACGATAAATATTCCCGTCCTAAATACTTAGGTGTGTGCGTGTAAATATTTCCTTTTAGTTTCAATTAATGAATACTCTTCCAGATTCAAGTTCACGAATCGAGACTTAAATTGATAATTTCCATCACAAAAATATGACCGGATCAGTATGTTTTCCTCTGCATCATGAAACTTCATCTGTTACCACCCAATGACCTTTCTATCAAAATTGCATCCATTTATCTTCAAAGTTGATCACTGAGTTGAATATTTGAAGTGTGTGGCTTGTAAATATAACATGCATGGTGCATTAGGCTACAACAATTACCTTGGGATTTATTTAGTGTATTTATCTTCAGGCCTTTTTTTTTTAACGTTCCATGTTCGATGAATGCATACCCATCCATTGTCTTCAATTTGTGCCCAAACTGATTTCCTCGAGATGATGCTGTTATTCAGCGGAATTTATATCCTCTGTGGGAAATGGATCAAGTAAATGGAGCTGCTGAAACATGTGGAGGAGAAGATTAATATCTCATCCATTGACATATTTCAACGAGAAATGTAAATTCCGGACATACTCCAACTTTTCTCATCCATTGATATGTAATTTAAATACTGAGTTTGCATGGGTTTATGGTATGAATACAGTCATCCTCTGTTTCTAGTAGGCAAGAATATTCGTGAATTGAAACTAAAAGGAAATATTTACACGCACACACCTAAATATTTAGAACGGGAAAATTTATGGTCTTAGCCCTTGAATATTAATTAATCTAGACCTTTACCAGAAAAGAAAAGTAGAAATATTTTTCCCTTACGATGGAGAAGAATACAATAATGGAACCACATGCAATCCTATTTCAACCAAGCATGGACGCACCACGTAAATAAATCACGACAGGTTCATCTTCACATCATTGGCAATAAGCTCTAACAGCATTACCACCACAGATTCACCTAAGAGACAAGTCCCTTAGAATCCTGTTCGTCAAGATTTACGATAGAATCTTGATCGAATCATTCCCTGACTAAACAAACAGAAATAATAACCCAACTCTAAAGACATCAGGGCGGTGTCTTCGACTCAAAAAATTCATATATTTGTTTCTCCACGGTGATTGAGTGAGCGCAAAAGACGAAATGGGGAAGGGGAGTTACCTACTACCCTCTACAACACAATCTTCACGAGGTGGGCCTGATCTCCATTACGTTCTTCACATGGGGGGAGTAGAGCTCGTAGACGACGGCCTGCCTCCTGGCGACCTCGAGCTGGGACGCACCGTCGGAGAAGGCCACGGCCACGGAGGACGGGTCCGATAACTCTCGGTTCTGGCGGAAGCCATCGATAGTCCTCCTCCTGGCGTACTCCCGAATGTTGTAGTCCTTGAAACTTCCGGATACGCGGAGGAGGGAGCGGAACAGGGACAACACTTGCGCCCGCGACGGCGCCGCCATGGCGGGTGAGGAGAAGGAGAATTCTAGGGATTGCTTGTTTACCGTGTGCGAATCGAATCCATTATTGTATTCTCCATCATAAGGGAAATATATTTCTACTTTTCTTTTCTGGTAAAGGTCTAGATTAATTAATATTCAAGGGCTAAAACGATAAATTTTCCCGATATAAATATTCAGGTGTGTGCGTTTAAATATTTCCTTTTAAGTTTCAATTCATGAATATTCTTCCAGATTCAAGTTCACGAATCAGGACTTAAATTGATGATTTCCATCACAAAAATATGACCGGACTGGTATAATCAAACGTATTTTCAATACGATACAAGTATCTAAAAAATATAATTAAATATCTAGAATATAAAATATAAAGATATCTCAAAAAAATAAAAATAAAATCAAGATATTTTGTATGTAGAATATAAGTGTTTAAAACAAAGAAAATAAACTATTAAACGTCTTATATATGGATTATAAAGATCTAAGAAGTTAAACTAAGATATTTTAGATACGAAATACTAGTATCTAAATATATAAAAAAATATAAATATATAATCAAATATCTTGGAGATAAAGAATGATAGAATTATTTTGCATATGTCAGGTGACATTTTTTAATATGTTCGTGATTAAAAAAAAGATTAATAAATATAATAATAAAATAATAAGAATAATAATATATATAGAACAAATGTTGGTCACGTGAGGAGATGAATTTCCTCACGTGTGTGACAGCCGAACGAAAGAATATCATGGTCACGTGGGAACTTAAATTTCTCACGTGAAAAACTCGTTGAGTTATCATAAAAACTCGTAAAGCTACTCGGGTGTAGTTAGAAAAACTCGTAGAGTTATCCAGCCGTAGTTTAAAAAACACGTAGAGTTATGACTTGGCATCTTGTATGTTGGTATGTACTTGATCGAATGGTGGATTAAAATTGTATGAACGAATTAAAGATAAAATTAAATTATTTTTAGATACGAAATATTGGTATCTTAAGTGAAATATATAAAATTAACTATCTTGGATATAAAAATATAAATATTCAAGGAATTAGAATTAAAATATTTTAAATACAAAATAGACGTGTTTAAAATAAAATACGACATCTTAAAAATGAAGAAATAAATATTTAAGAAATCATCAATTGTTTTAAATGTGAATCATGGGCATTTGAAAATATATATAATATGTAACATTGAAGTAAATCAAATGCTAGAAAGAATTGTTTGATTGCGTATATGCTAACAAACTTCCTGATAAAAGGAGTTCATCAGTAGGCATGCATTGTTCAGATGATATATTGATGAAGTATTTTCTGGATTACCAGCGAAGGGAGCATGTCGACTCCGTTGCCTTTGTAAATCAGTGAATGCCTTCGTCAGCGATTTCTTTTTCAACACTTTTGCAATCGTCCCAATCTGTTGATAATTGTGGTGCGTTAATCAAATCCGAAATCTACAACCGACTCTTTTATGCCATGATCTTTGCTCAAGAGTCCCATCAAACTCTCTGGGCGACATAATACCTAATATTTTAGTAACAAGGTTTTATACAAAATATTACTTGTGGAGTTTGTTGGGTCCTGAAGGAACGCCCCTCTTCATCTTGCTTAAATAACTCTCTTTATATTATCATTGTTTAACAAGGTTTTATACAAAACAGCTTTAGCATGCTTTCACCACCTCTATAATATACTGTGGTTTGTAAAAATATCAAGACTCATTTTCCTAGCTCTATTCTCTTCTTCGGAATGACAACCCAATGCATAAGGTGAGCGCAATGCTTGCCTTCTTCTGTAAAACAATGTTAATGAACTATAGTTGACATGGGTGCTTGCCGTTAGCCATCGTAGGGTGCATATGCTTTGGGAAAGTGGAGGAAGCAAGACGAACACACAAAATGGATGCAATTATCTGGTGCAGGTTCTCATTGATGAGCAGGCGATATATATATATATACATGTATTGCAAACCTTCTAGAACTTTCGTTCTGAAGGAGACACCTCTATTAACAACCTCACGTGCAAGCCACATGAAGAGAAAGAATAATAAAAGAGAAAATGAACTGAATCAATCGACATGTATTAACATCCTCCCTCAAGCTGAAGGAGGGTCACCGATGGAAAGCTTGCCACAGAAATGTCTAAATGTTGTAATACCAACTGGTTTTGTGAGGGCGTCGGCCAATTGGTCTAAAGATGGAATATGTTTGACTGTAAAGTGATTATGCTTGATATGATCTCGAAGAAAATGCATATTGATATCGACATGCTTTGTCTGGGCATGTTGAATTGGATTGGCTGTCAAATATATTGCACCATATGGTTGGAGTAGCTGATATGAGCTATATTATTGTTATATATATATTGTCAAAAGTCAAAATGGAGAACTAAAATATTTTAGATACTTAAAAAAAATAAATATCTAAGAATTTGCAAATTAAAGAATTTTTGTTACAAAAAATAAGTAGCCAAAACGAAATGAAAATTATGAAATCAAAATATTTTAGATGGAAAAAGAAAATAAAAATGAAAACCAAATGCAAATATCTAAAAAAATGTGTATTTCGACATGTCAAAATAAATACATAATACGTTAACATATATATATATATAGCAAGCTTCGGTCGAATCGAAGAAGAATAAAAAATAAGAATAAAAAAAGTTATGCAAACTTCGGTCGAACCGTAGTTAATCTTCAGTCCGACCGAAGGATAAAAAATAAAAATAATCGAAAGGAAGAACAGTTAAAGATTTCACTATATTTCATAGAAGAATATTATTGACTATTGTATTTAAAATGATATTTTTGTTCAATACTCTTGTCCTTACACTCCCCAATGGAATGGGAAAGCTAAAAGGAGACAGAACTATTGTAGATCTTGGTCTTTGTCTTGTGGCTTAAAGTAATGTTCCCAAAGTCCTTTAGAATGAATACTTTCATCATGCTGTTTATCTTATGAATAGAAGACCATCTAAAGTGCTTGAAAATCTCTCTGGTAAGGTTGTTTCTCCTTTCTTTGCTTTATATAATTGTCATCCTGATTATAATGTGCTTAAATCTTTTGGTTGTGAATGTTTTCCTTGTCTAAGAGATTATACTAAAAACCTAGATCTACTTCTTGTGTTTTTATAGGTTATCATCCTAAATATAAAGGCTTTAGATGTTTGGATCCTAAGACTAATCGTGTGTTTATAAGTAGACATGTGATTTTCAATGAACGTTTGTTTCCTTATAAAAACCATTGTACATTTAATAATCAATATAGTTATCCCTCTAGTGAGAAACATAACTTTCATTTTTCCCATGCTAATACTGTTCCTGTTCAAGACACTAATAGCATGACTAATATTTGTATTGATAATGATATGTCTGTCAACTCTAGAATTGAAAAAGACATTTCTATTGATTCCCATTCCACAACCGGCAATGATAATTCAAAACACTGGTGTCTGGACCAGATCAAAGTCTAGAATAACTAAGCCCAATCCTATGTATACTTTACATACTCCATATTCTGCCATACCTTTTGTTCCAAAAAATATTCAACAGGCTCTAGCACACGAGGGGTGGAATCATGCAATGCAAGAAGAATTAGAGGCTATCAAGAACAACAGAGTTTGGAATTTAATTCCAAAAACAAAAGGTATGCATATCTTAAGATCTAAATGGATTTATAAAAGCAAACTAAATGCAGATGGATCTCTTCAACGATTAAAAGCCAGATTGGTTGCTGTTGGAAATCATCAAGTGGAAGGGTTAGATTTTAATGAAACATTTTCTCCTATTGTAAGACCTGCCACTATGAAAATTGGTTTGTTAGACAATTAGATGTTAAAAATGCATTTTTACATGGTGATTTAAAGGAAGATGTGTTTCTTTATCAACCTCCTGGGTTTATTGATAAAAAATATCTTGATCATGTCTACAAGTTAAACAAAACCCTTTATAGTTTAAAATAGGCACCTAGGGCCTGGTTTGAAAATTGTAGTACTTTTTTGTTTAATTTTGGTTTCAATTCATGTCTTAGTGATCGTTCGTTGTTGGATTACAAAAAGGGTGAGGATTTGATGTATTTGTTGTTATATGTTGATGATATCATTCTTACTAATAATTCTAATAGTTTAATTGAAGAATTTACTCAAGCAGTTACTTCTAAGTTTGCTATGAAAGATTTAGGTCCTCTTCATTATTTTCTAGGAATACAAGTCTCGTCCACATCCATAGGTATGCATTTATCTCAATCACAGTACATTTATTCCATTCTTAAACGGACAGGTATGGAAAATTGTAAAACTGTTAAAACACCTCTTCCTGCAAAATTAACTCAATTTTTGTTAAGACTTAGTCAACCTTTTACTAATATCAACTATTATAGAAGTATAGTAGGAAGTTTACAATATCTCACTTTTACTCGTCTTGATCTAGTTTTTCCTGTCAACATCTTAAGTCAATCTATGCATGCTCCTAGCTACTACAATCATTTTGATCTTGTAAAACGTCTTCTAAGATATTTGAAAGGGACTATTACTCAAGGTCTTGTTCTAACGTCTCAATCAAAAATAAACTTATATGGATTCATTACTGGTGCAAACTGGGCTGCTTGTCCTCGTTCTCGTAGGTCCATTACTGGTTTTTGCATATGCTTGGGAGGAAATTGCATCAATTGGGGAGCCAAAAAACAACCTACTGTTGCCAGAAGCTCTACTGAAGTCGAATATCGTGCCATGGCTTCCACAACAGCAGAACTGGTTTGGACAACACATCTTTTAAAAGAATTGAAGATCAATTTGAAGACATGTCCGTTGCTGTACTGCGAAAACAAGAATGTAAGTCATTCGATTTGTAAGTCATCTGTCGATCGGTAAGATAACTCTTCGAGTTTTTAAAACACTATAGTTTAGGTGTTTGACTTTTAAATATTTTTGAACCAACTCTTTTGTGAATCGACTCGTACTTGTCGTGCTTTCGGTTATAAATGTAAAACATGTGATTCGTGTAAATCGAAAACACAAAAACCTCGTCCAGCCAGATTTGGTGTGCACCGTCTGCCATCTTTCTTGAATATAGGACTTACTTTCCGAGCATCTTCTCCGACGCTCATAGCTTATTCGGATGCCGGTTGGGAGCTTCAAGGATGAGGATATGGAAGTCATGATGATGAAAATAGGAGAGGCGCTGCGTTCTGATACCAAGTGCGAAAATCTCAACAATACTTGAGATCGATCCAAGGTGAAAAAGGGCGAGAAGGATCGAAAGGTTGACAAAGAGGAGAAGGAGTTAGGGCTTGGCTGAAGGAGAACGATGAAAAACCCCATTATAAAATAACAATAAATACATACATATGCAAGTGTTCGGAACTCTAGAATCTTCTCTAGAGTTAGTAAAAACAAGTACAATGATTAACTTATTTAATAACAACATGTATAGATAGTGAATATATTAACTCTTTTGACATTCTTGGAATCAATGCAGTCAATCGTCTTGAAATTTTATGGTACAACATATACAGCATTTGTTTGAAATTGAAGGTATCAAATTGGAATATTTAGACAGTTAAGTTGAAGTATCAACTTGCAATTTGAGTCTTTAAATGAAAAACTTCATCGTTTCAAAAGTAAAGAAGAACTACTGCAACTAACACATTTTAAGATCTTCTTTCCATGACAAACACCATCTAACTATCAAAGGACATACATGATATACATGGCAAGGGAAATTCTATATACGGTGTACTTTTTGTACTCGCCAAGAAGCTCGTCTTATGACAATCTACGGCTTAATTATTTGATCTCTTTTCTGAGGAATCGACTAGCGACGACCATCATCCATTAATTTAGTAAAACACTTAATAGTTTGAAAAATATCACAAATAAAAATAGTACATAAGCACAACAGTTCGACACACAACACAAACGAAAAAAAACACAAAGGAGACAGTAGAACAACCATTAAGCCCAAAACGATTCATTTAACACAAGCAAAACATTAATTTGGAGGAAGAAACCAGGTTGTGATCAGCCAGGGAGAGTGTGAGAGGCACTCCAGCCACAATCTCCAGTCGAGCCCTAAAAATGATTATCAATATATTCTTCCAGTACAAAAGCAATATACATATATGAAGATATAAATAGATAAAATCACAGCCGTTGAAATAGATGGACGGTGATGATCAAAGAACTGTAAAGTTAAAGAGGAAGGCATTCATCTTACAAGCACTTCTTATATATTAGATGGAATCCAAACCGAGAATCGATATTGATGACTATGCCTGCACTTCAAGGACAAGGAAAACAAAAGAAATCAAAGCAAGAATAAGCAGTTATAAGAAACTAACACAAAACTTCAATCAAAGAAAAACCCAGAATACACTCACCATAGTAATATCTGATGTATCTTGACACTAAATCGGGAGGCAGACAAGGAAGTCTAGCTTTCTACACCTGCACTTGTTCGTTGGAGAAAAAAAAAATCCACACACTTCAGTTGGCATATACCCAATAAGCCTGAGAACCTAACATTAACTCGTGGGAAAGACACTACCTTTAGGGTGTATATGCTTCTTGTGGAGGCATGTCATGCCAGTTTCCCCATGATTAGTTCTATACGGGAGATGAGTATGGTCAAAAAGCTGGTTCGTCAAAATATGATTGATGGATACAGGTGACCCTTGTCCTTCCATTAGCTGTTGTGATCTTGACGTGTTTGTGGAAGCCAAAGGGAAGCCTAGAGTACCTGGCAAGCCTCTTTCCAACCACTTGCTTCAGGTTTTTTATATTCCCAAGCAGATTGTTTGTCGCGGGAGTAATGTCTAGAACTTCTACTCTAGCGGTTGTTGCAAATTTCATTCTATTAATCTGAGAGAATATGCTAGGACTGGTGTAGTGAATCAAACCTGTGTTTGGTAGATCAGCATCTATGTAGAATGGAGACTTGATATAATGAACACGGTGGATTGGATTAGGGACATTGTAATGCTGATCAGTGCTGGCCTTGCAATCTTGCCTTACAAGATTGGCAAGTACTTCAGAAATGTGTTTGATCAAGGGCCAATCCAAGCCAATGTCCCATGGACATAATCTTCGGAGAAGCATCAGTTCACCTGTTTCTATAAACAATTTCATGCTAGACAATGCTTTGCTTCTATTAATCACTAGTGAGCTTAACCATGATGGTATAACACTAACTTAACATATTCCAATGAATTGAGATTCCCCACGTGCTGTATGGATGAACAATCTGTGATAAATAAATCTTTGACAGTTGGAAGCCCTGGAATCCTCTCAAAGATACTTGTTTCCATCGAAGACCATGCAACAAGGAAGTGGCACGTTGCAAACCCTCAGGTAGAGACTTCAACTGGGGGCATTTCTTAATGAATAAATATTTAAGGCAAGGAAAGGGGGTTGTCCCACCATCCTCATCATCCTCCGCTGCATCCCAATGCCATTTTTGCAATCTCAAGAAACCCACCGGTTTCAATGATGTCAACTTGGCAAATGGATGAATACTGGCTGGTGTCAGTCAATTTTTCTCGTCTCCCTAAGAACTCAGGCCCGACTTTTTGAATGCTTGATGCTCCATAAATTTAAGGTGAGGAAATTTTCCAAATTCAGGAAGTTGTCGACAATTTTTAGTTGTACCAAATCATTCAGAGAAATTCCATTTGAACATGGCATCCAATTCTGAAGATTATGTCCGAAGAAATTTCTAATAACAAGGTTCAACTAGCTAGAAGGAGGACAAAGCTTCTCAACGACCACTGTGACTCTGTTCATGTCTTCATCACTAAAATATTCTGTAGGCTTCTAATGATGAGTTAACTTTTGAAGATGATTCCTTTTCTCAAGTTCCACAGACCTGGCCTCCTCTAAACATAAATCTTTTCGTAAATTTAATATCCGAAGTTCCTTCAACAAATTCAAACTCTGAAGCTCTTGCATGGTGCATCCTAGCATTGCTTTGTTATCATTCTCTGCCACCCTAAATACTAAAGATCGAAGTTGTTTCAGTTCTCTCATTCCTTTTGGCAATTTAAGTGCAGAAGATAAAACGATCCTGTTGTAAGAGATTCCTAAGAAAACTCTCGGCAATTCACAATCCCACTTGATTTGTTTTTGAAAAAAGATAGACTTCAGGCAAAAATGAACAATAAACTAAGCATTGCTTGAGTTGAGATGATAGATACTCATAACTAAGATATAGCGCTTTCATCGCATCATTATCTTTAAATATTTTTTGAGCCCACACTTCTTTAGAAATAATCTTTTCCCATTAACTTATCCTTTTTTCCTTTGTTTTAAATATCTTGTTTCATAATCTTTGTTTCTCAAGTGGTGATCAAGATTTTGCTTCCATTTGCACCACCATTTAGTGGATCCTTCAAAACCTTAGCCCATATATCTGCATTCCACACATCATCAAGTACAACGAAGAACTTTTTGTCCCTCAGTCTCTTCAAGGACATTTGCAAGTTCATTTCGTGATTCACCTTGTCCACAGTTTCCATCTGCAAGCCTGATGATTTCCTTGAGAAGACCTACCACTTTAAAAACCTTTGACACACATATCCAGATTTTTTGCTGAAATTGTCCACTCTTAGTCACTTTGTCAAATATCTTTTGAGCAAGAATGGTAGTCTTTCCACCTACTTCATTTTTGACCAACATCAATTTAATTATCTTCTTTGCATCATCTTTCGCACATCCCACCATATATCATCGATAACAAAATGTGTTGTCTTACTAATAATTTCCTCGACAGTATTGTTTGATTGCTGTTGATCTTTAGAATATTGGCAGTGCTTCATCCGTGAGGAAGTCAGTCAAACTATTAACAATAGTTTCCGCAATTGGAGTAACAAACAGCCCAGCAACAGTTAGGGCAGTCATTTCTCAATGTTGATGAGTAGAGTGTAAAGAAGCTAATCAAATCAAAGACTCCCCATATATATACTTCCAGAAATGTACCTAAAAGATCACAAAAAGTTTACATGTCAGTGATGGAATACTCTTAATTAAATTGCAATAAAAAGAATCAAATTTGTATACGTGACATAAACTACAAATTTTTCCACAAATGTTGTGCATCAAAAAATAGTTTTTAGCATTTGAACAGTTTGTAAACTTAATTGCCTTGAACATTAGTCAAAAAGAAATTTAACAATAATTGAGAAGTATAATAAAAATAGAAAAATGCGTTTAGACGACCACTTTAATCTTCTAATTCAACCAAATGACTTTCGACCTGTAGAAAGAAATTATTTTTAGGGAAATTTTCACACTAATAGGATTTCATGAGTAAAAATATCACTACCGGTATATATAAATTGTAGACAAGTACACATCTTTTGAAAATAGTGGACAAATTTTCTTGTTTAATAATAATACTTGAGATGAGTGGGCACACAAAAATTGATATGAGAAACTATAAACAGGAATCTATGTAATTATTTAACCTAAATGTTATCTCAATAAATATGTATGTCACAAGAAATCAAGCTTGATCATCAAATCCTTTTACACAAAAGGAACTAATAAAAAGAACTTACATTAGGAAAATCAAACTTATACACCCGACAAAATCCTATAAATATTAATCAAGTATTGCCAACTGAATTATCAGAGCCGGAGGTTGGGCATTCGTTTCCGACCATCATCTTCTGATCTACCAATTATACCCTTTTTTTGAACCAACTTCACATTTTGTTCACTGACAATTAGACAAACTTTGACAGCAATTGAAGATTTGAAGAAAGCCTATAGGCCATGTTGCAGAAAAATGTTCTTTCCATGGTTCAATAGCTTGTTAAGGGCCCCAAGGCAAGCATGGCAAACAATAAACTAGAGCAGACAAATAAACCATAAAAGCACACAGACAGTATCTACCTAGATGGTATAGCTGCTTGGGGAGAAAAGGGAGCATATGCACTTTCCCTTTCAGCAGCAATCCGCTGAGCCTTCTGGAACTCTTTCAAAACAGCTTGGAAATCTTTCGCCAATTTTGCATCAGCAATCCTTTTGCTTGCCTGCAAGCAAAAAAATGAATAGGTTAAACATGAGGAAAAAATTCACCACATTTCAACACTGCTCTAGCAGAAAAGTATTGTTTCAAAGTTCAAATATGAAACTTTAACAAAAACTTAGATGATTCTTAAAGTGGTAGAAAAAATGAAAATTTCCAATGTGTTATACTGTGTACAATTTAATTAATCTTTGAAGATAAATAAGAAAAATGATAATAAAGAAAATTCTATAAAACCGTCATCCATCTAGCTATACTTTATGACTGAGAATACTAGATTATAAAGCATAAGCATATGCAAAAAGTTAGTGTTGCTGAAGTGCATATGCTTATATAAATAAATAGTAATACTATAAAAGATAAGCTAAAAAAATATTTTATTATGAATAGAGTAAGAATTACACCTATTGAAGATAAAGTAAGAGAATATTAGCTTAGGTGGTTTGACTATATCCTTAGGAGAAGAGAATTAATTAGTGCAAAAGAAATTAAAAGAAGTAGAGATAGACCTAAAATTACTTGGTTAGGAATTATAAGAAAATATTTAAATTAATGTAATTTAACTAAAGATTTGCCAATTCATAGAAATACTTGGAAAAAAAGGATTCATTTGGATTTAAATTAATGAGAATATGGCTTTGATTGTTGTTCTTATTGTAAGGAAAATCATATATAAACCATAAATGCTTCCACTAAAGTTAATCATATACCTCTCTTTTTTTCTTCCTTTTCTCGTTCTTTCTTCTCTCCTTTTATCCTCCTCTCTTAAAGATGAAACCTCTCTTTTTTTCTTCCTTTTCTCGTTCTTTCTTCTCTCCTTTTATCCTCCTCTCTTAAAGATTTCACTATGGTTTATAACCATCGATAACTCTCTTTCTCTCTCCTCTTTCTTTCTCTCTCTTCCTTCTTCTCTCTCTCCTTCTCCCACTTTTCCTTTTCTCCCTTTCTCTCTCTCTCTTGCTCTCTCTTTCTTCCACCCTCTCTCCCTCTCTCCCTTCTTCTTCCTCCCTTCCTCCCTCTTTTTTTCCTCCCTCTCGCTCTCTCTTCCTCTCTTAATTTGTACCGCCACTTACCCACCTTTGTATGAGGGAGTGAAGCGGTAAATGACCGCTTCAATATATATTTATTCTCCTATTTTATCCCAGTGCCTCCACGTGGTGATCTCCCATTGGTTTCCAGAGATTTGCCCGTCGGTCGACGATCCGTGTGGACGTAGCATATTTTATTTATTATATATATATATACGCAAATGTGGATGCAAGTCGAGTTCCTTGACAACCTTGTCGCGACGACATCTATCATCTTCTTCTTCTTTGTGATCAAAAATTCAACACCAGGCAGAGGAAGGAAAGATTTCTGACGGCCAAGTTGGGGCTTCAAATCCAATGTCACGTCATGCGCTTGGCGTCGAATCGAGCATTGAGTTGTGTTCTTGCGTGGGATACTATCAATTCGTCAAACACGACGGCTAGCAGTAATGTTTCTTTTAGTGCTCTTCTTATTGACCATATAACAGCTACCTTCCTACTTGTCATGCCTTCAATGGTAGAGTTTAACATGCATATATATTATTCGGTGCAGAGTTTAACTTGGATGCAGACGATGCTGGCGCAGAAGAAGTTGGTGAAGACACATATGGACGCAAGAGGTACTGCTGCGGAGGCTGGTATAAACGTTGCGTGGGAAGGTGCTACCGTAAGAAATATTATGGTAAGGGCTATTACTACTGTTGCCGCTACCGTAGGTACTGCAAGAGGTGGTGCTGGCGTCATTAATTAAACAGTGTCGTTGTACCTACGACGCCGCTGCTCAGTTGATGAGCGTATCTCCGACGTATGACGTACACTTGTATAAGATAAATAAGCAGCACTAGGTCGATCATGTGTAAGTGCCGCACCCTTCGAATAAGCAAGCATCATCCATGCAAGCCTACTTCAATATACTTGTGTCCTCTAATTTCTCAACTTATATATACTTATATATAGTTAAATTATGTTTACATGCATCATTGATTCGGGTAAATCTATTTTTAAAAACAAATTAAAATCAAAACGCAATACTGGACATGTGTTCTCTACACGTACGAAGAGACGTAAATGTTCTTCTTGAGAAGTAAAGCCCTGACTGCTAGCTAGAATACATATATCCAACGATTAAGGAGTATTCAAATTATACATAAGTAGTTGACGATGATCATGTAACCAATATTCCTCAGACTATATTAATGTGTTTGGTTTAATCTGCAGAAGATTCGGATTCGAACCAACGATCAACCGTGTTTCAAGATAAAAAGTTAAGTGGATCCATACTTTTGAAAGAGTGAAATAACTTTGATAAACATATGGTCAAAATTAATTAAGGGAAAACTTTGGTGATCCTATAGGTATGACCTAAATGTCTGACATATATAATTAATGATTTAAATCTTTAAGTTTTAGATGAAAATTAACAATGAATAAAATTCGAAATATAATGTAATTGCAACATAATAGATTATCTTATGCGTCAAATATTGCATACTTAACTTTTATTTTCGAAAATATATAATAGATACAACATTAATGGCAACAAGCTACGTTATAATCCCATTGTGTAGTTTTAGTCACATGAATTATTTATGGTCAAATCTTTGATTAATCTATATAAATTTAATTCTCTTCTCGCAATTTGATGATAACCAAATAGTTTTAACTCTTCTTTTACTTCTTTCAGAAAAATAATATATGCCTAGAGGAAAACAAATTTTGCACAATATGGAATATTCTTTTATGATTTTAATTTGGGTGGACCTTTACCACAACAGAAAGAGATTTTATATATGGGGTGCATGTTTATGGTCGTAAGTCCAACATCAGTCTTCTCTTCCTTCTTTTCTAAAGTTTATCAATTCTAGCATCCCCTCTTTTCTAGAAATTCCCATGTTCTCTTTCTTTTCCAGAAATTATATACGACTTTGAATTGTTCAACAAATCAGGTATTTATCATAACAAAAAAAATACAAAAGAAAAGTTATAAAAGAAGGATATAAGATTGAGAGATAGCAACTCCGACGATGTCCATCTTCTCTATACTGAATAAAAGAAAGGTAAAGTATTGAAAGAGTATAAACTGTTTATATATAAAATATATTAAATACTCCTAAACAAGAGTATAAATTGTTTACATATAAATACTTGAAATATTAAATATTTCCCGGTAGGAGTCTAAGACAGATAGAGTCTCCTCACAATAGCACGAGAAATCCACGGAAGATCCAGAATATTTTCTGTCTTTTTTTCTTTTTTTTTTCCAAAATTACATTGTACAACATCAACTTGCACCCTTATTTGCAAATGATAATAAAATTTGATTTATCCGGATATATTCGGTATGTTCCATGCGATTGATGTGATGTATATGAGGTATCGTTCCTACGAGAAAGTGTAAGGCGTGAGATTAGTTGTTAATTCTTGAAAGGTCCCTTGACGCATATATACAATATATGTACATCAACATGTATCACAAATATACATGCATAATGAGACATATTTCTCTTCCCATGAGGAGACAATCGAGGTTCCAAGAAAAGCCATACAAACAAATAAACAAACAAACAGTGATCGAACTTTAGTTAAAGAAGAGCCAAGAATACACTTACCATGGTAAATATCTTATGGACATCAACATCAAGTACATATCAGGAGGTGGACGAGGAAGGCTGGCTTCTAATTAGACCTGCACTTGTTCATTTGAGGAAAGAAAGAAAAAATTCACACACTTAAGTTGGCATATACTCAATAAGCATGAGAAGTAACTAACATCAAGTCATGGGAAATGTATATAGTACCTTCTGCTTGAGAAGTTGTTGCAAGTTCCAACTTAATATATCGAGAGAATGAGTCAAATTTTTCGAAAACCATAGAACCTTTGTTTGGTAGATAAGCACCGATTTTGAACGGAGTACCAAACACGATAGAATGGATTTTCAAGTTCACTGTAATTAACGTTGGTCATGCAATCCTGCCCTGCAAGATAGGCATGTAGATGAGGGACGTCTTTGATGAAGGGCCAATCCAAGCCAATGTCCCGTGGACACAATCTTCGAAGAAGCTGCACCTCACCTGTTCCAATACACAATTTCCGGAATGAATACGTGCTGGATAATGCATTGCTTAACCATGAGGGTATAGCACCAAGTTTCACATCCTCTAATTCAACATTTTCCAAAGAATTGAGATTCCCCGCGCCTTGCATTGATGAGAAAATTTGTGATGAGTAACCTTTTGAGAGTTGGAAGCCCTGGAATCCTCTCGAGATCTTTGTTTCCTTTCAACTATAGTTGCACCAAGGAAGTAGCATGTCGCAGACCTTAGGGCATTTCACAATGTCTAAATAATTAAGGCAAGGAAAGGGGGTTGTCCTACCATCTTCATCATCCTTTGCTCTATCCTAGTGTCATTCTTTTAATTCTGAAAAATTCTCTAGTCTCATTGATTTCAACTTGACGAATGGACGGAAATAGGTGCTAGTTGATCTGTCTTCTCTCCCACAGAACTCAGGCCTGACTTTTTGAATGCTTGAAGCTTTAGAAATTCCGAGAACTTCAAGTTAGGGCAATTCTCCAAATACAGGAAGTCATTGACAGTATTTACAACCATGAATATACAACTATACCAGATTATTTAGGAAATGCCATTTGAACATGACATCCAATTCGAAAGATTACGTCCATGGAAATTTTGAATAACAAGATTCAACAAGTTAGAAGGAGGATGAAGCTCCTCAAAGATCTCTTTGACTCTATTGTTGTCCTCAACGCTAACATTTTCTTTATGCGTCCAACCAAGATGTAACTCTTGAAGATGATTTTTTCTCACCAATTCCGTTGACCTGGCCTCCTCCAAAGATTGGTTTTGTTGTAAATTCATTATACAAAGACACCTCAACAAATTCAAACTTTGAATTTCTCCTAGCTTTGCTTTATTCTCTTTTTCTGCCACTTTAAATATTAATTTTTCAAGTTTTTTCAATCTTCCCAATCCTTTTGCCATTTCTATTGGATCCCAAACATTCCTGTTATCTAGTAACATGAGATTCTGTAACCTAGTGATGCTTGTAGGGTATTTCCTGAGGAATTCAAATCCTTCAACAAGTAGAAATTGAAGACTTTTCAAATAGCTGATTGATTCTGAAATAATTGTAATCTTACTGTAGCAAAGATCAAGATATCTGAGATGTAAGAGACATTTTATGGAATCTGATATTGTCACTCTCATGGACAGGGTCACAACAAATGCCGTAAAATTAAAAAAGTGAAAAACTCTCCCCTTTAATTTTATAAAGCCGCAACTGCTAAAAAGATGAATTTGACAACAAGAGACCAAAATAAAACTTAAAACAAACAATATAGAAGGAATAAATCAATTTCAAATTCTTATTAGTAGAAAAATCAACAATCCACCCATTTCTAGAAAAGCTAGACTAACAAAAATTCACACTAGCTAGCAATATCACAAAATATTATCTTGCTTCACATGCATACAAATATTCACAATCACCGTATAATTTACAAACATACATCTTTTAACAAGAAAAGATGATCCTGCTCTCTGTCTACAAAGTATAATTTAACATGACCTCTCTAATTCACGCCTTACCTGATGGTTTACAAGAAAACCTAAAAGAAATATCCAAAAAGAGTGAGCTAATGTCCAATAAGTCATCCATCCATTAGCCGACTAAATTAAATAAATGAACTACCAGCAAGGCCAGTTGGAGAGTTTGTAAATGAACTACCAGGTGAAGATCCGGAGGTGTAGACGGCATATGCAGTTAGTTCAACTAAGGCCACATGCTTGTCTCCGTCGAGCAACCTTGGAGGTGACAGCTCCAACAAGCAAAGCGACAAGGCAACATGAAACAAGGTGCTTGGAGGCATTGAACGTGTTAGCATATCACGTATAAGGTATAATGAGTATAGGACGACCCAAAAAGTCTGAGTCTGGTGTCATGTGTGTCTTGTTTATCATGTCTGTTCTGTCTTTGTTTTATGCAAGTTCGTTTGTGTTTGTGTTGACTTGCACGTTGTGTTCTAACATTTTAATCACGCTACTAACATTTGACAGTAGATTAATGAAGTTCATTTTTACTCCTCCATGATTTCTGGTTACAGCTTGTATAGTGTAGAACTGTGTAAATGTATATGAGGTAACTGTAAATAGTTTTCTGATTTACGCCGGTTGTATAAATGTTTAATTCATCATTCATACTACTGTATAGCCAGGTCTTCACGCAGTTTTGATTAAAATAGTTTTTAGGATATAGCGGTATACAAAATACTTTTGCGTTTTCAGTAGTTCAATAGTTAGGATTGTAGAACTATTATTTCAAAGGGTGCTGTTCTGTTCTTCTGACCCTCATGCAGATGTTTCCCAAGTTTTCAACTAGTTGGGGTAACTCTACGAGTTTTCGGACGAGTTATTGGATAATTCTTCGAGTTTTACGCACATTAGAATTAACTTTTCGAGTTTCTGCAAGTCATTCGATTTGTAAGTCATCTGTCGGTCGGTAAGATAACTCTTCGAGTTTTTAAAACACTATAGTTTAGGTGTTTGACTTTTAAATATTTTTGAACCAACTCTTGTCGTGCTTACGGTTATAAATGTAAAACATGTGATTCGTGTAAATCGAAAACACAAAAACCTCGTCCAGCCAGATTTGGTGTGCACCGTCCGTCATCTTTCTTGAATATAGGACTTACTTTCCGAGCATCTTCTCCGACGCTCATAGCTTATTCGGATGCCGGTTGGGAGCTTCAAGGATGAGGACATGGAAGTCATGATGATGAAAATAGGAGAGGCGCTGCGCTCTGATACCAAATGCGAAAATCTCAACAATACTTGAGATCGATCCAAGGTGAAAAAGGGCGAGAAGGATCGAAAGGTTGACAAAGAGGAGGAGTAAGGGCTTGGCTGAAGGAGAACGATGAAAAACCCCATTATAAAGTAACAATAAATACATATATATGCAAGTGTTCGGAACTCTAGAATCTTCTCTAGAGTTAGTAAAAACAAGCACAATGATTAACTTCTTTAATAAGAACATGTATAGATAGTTAATATATTAACTCTTTTGACATTCTTGAAATCAATGCAGTCAATCGTCTTGAAATTTCATGGTACAACATATACAGCATTTGCTTGAAATTGAAGGTATCAAATTGGAATATTTAGACAGTTAGGTTGAAGTATCAACTTGCAATTTGAGTCTTTAAATGAAAAACTTCATCGTTTCAAAAGTAAAGAACTACTGCAACAAACACATTTTAAGATCTTCTTTCCATGACGAACACCATCTAACAACCAAAGGGCATACATGATACACATGGCAAGGGAAATTATATACTAGACAAGAAGCTCGTCTTATGACAATCTACGGCTTAATTATTTGATCTCTTTTCTGAGGAATCGACTAGCGACGACCATCTTCCATTAATTTAGTAAAACACTTAATAGTTTGAAAAATATCACAAATAAAAATAGTACATAAGCACAACAGTTCGACACACAACACAAACGAAAAAAAACACAAAGGAGACGGTAGAACAACCATTAAGCCCAAAACGATTCATTTAACACAATCAAAATATTAATTTGGAGGAAGAAACCAGGTTGTGATCAGCCAGGGAGAGTGTGAGAGGCACTCCAGCCACAATCTCCAGTCGAGCCCTAAAAATGATTATCAATATATTCTTCCAGCACAAAAGCAATATGCATATATGAAGATATAAATAGATAAAATCACAGCCGTTGAAATAGATGGACGGTGATGATCAAAGAACTGTAGAGTTAAAGAGGAAGGCATTCATCTTACAAGCACTTCTTATGTATTAGATGGAATCCAAACCGAGAATCGATATTGACGACTATGCCTGCACTTCAAAGAGAAGGAAAACAAAAAAAATCGAAGCGAGAAGAAGCAGTTACAAGGAAAACAAAAGAAATCAAAGCAAGAATAAGCATTTATAAGAAAACTAACATAAAAACTTCAATCAAAGAAAAGCCCAGAATACACTCACCATAGTAATATCTGATGTATCTTGACACTAAATCGGGAGGCAGACAAGGAAGTCTAGCTTTCTACACCTGCACTTGTTCGTTGGAGAAAAAAAATACCCACACACTTCAGTTGGCATATACTCAATAAGCCTGAGAACTAGCATTAACTCGTGGGAAAGACACTACCTTTGGGGTGTATATGCTTCTTGTGGAGGCATGTCATGCCAGTTTCTCCGTGATTACTTCTATACGGGAGATGAGTGTGGTCATTTGGATAACATGGTCAAAAAGCTGGTTCGTCAAAATATGATTGATGGATACAGGTGACCCTTGTCCTTCCATCAGCTGTTGTGATCTTGACGTGTTTGTGGAAGCCAAAGGGAATCCTAGAGTACCTGGCAAGCCTCTTTCCAACCACTTGCTTCAGTTGTTTTATATTCCGAAGCTGCTTGTTTGTCGCGGGAGTAATGTCTAGAACTTCTACTCTAGCGGTTGTTGCAAATTTCATTCTATTAATCTGAGAGAATATGCTAGGACTGGTGTAGTGAATCAAACCTGTGTTTGGTAGATCAGCATCTATGTAGAATGGAGACTTGATATAATGAACACGGTGGATTGGATTAGGGGCATTGTAATGCCGATCAGTGCTGGCCACAGTTTCCATCTGCAAGCCTGATGACTTCCTTGAGAAGATCTACCACTTTAAAAACCTTTGACGCACATATCCAGATTTTTTGCTGAAATTGTCCACTCTTAGTCACTTTGTCAAATTTCTTTTGAGCAAGAATGGTAGTCTTTCCACCTACTTCATTTTTGACCAACATCAATTTAATTAGCTTCTTTGCATCATCTTTCGCACATCCCACCATATATCATCGATAACAAAATGTGTTGTCTTACTAATAATTTCCTCGACAGTATTGTTTGATTGCTGTTGATCTTTAGAATATTGGCAGTGCTTCATCCGTGAGGAAGTCAGTCAAACTATTAACAATAGTTTCCGCAATTGGAGTAACAAACAGCCCAGCAACAGTTAGGGCAGTCATTTCTCAAAGTTGATGAGTAGAGTGTAAAGAAGCTAATCAAATCAAAGACTCCCCATATATATACTTCCAGAAATGTACCTAAAAGATCACAAAAGTTTTACATGTCAGTGATGGAATACTCTTAATTAAATTGCAATAAAAAGAATCAAATTTGTATACGTGACATAAACTACAAATTTTTCAACGAATGTTGTGCATCAAAAAATAGTTTTTAGCATTTGAACAGTTTGTAAACTTAATTGCCTTGAACATTAGTTAAAAAGAAATTTAACAATAATTGAGAAGTATAATAAAAATTAAAAAATGCGTTTAGACGACTACTTTAATCTTCTAATTCAACCAAATGACTTTCGACCTGTCGAAAGAAATTATTTTAGTGACACTAATAGGATTTCATGAGTAAAAATATCACTACCGGTATAAATAAATTGTAGACATCTTTTGAAAATGGTGGACAAATTTTCTTGTTTAATAATAATACTTGAGATGATTGGGCACACAAAAATTGATACGAGAAACTATAAACAAGAATCTATGTCATTATTTAGCCTAAATGTTATCTCAATAAATATATACGTCACAAGAAATCAAGCTTGATCATGAAATCCTTTTACACAAAAAGAATTAATCAAGTACTAATAAAAAGAACTTACATTAGGAAAGTCAAACTTATACACCCGACAAAATCCTATAAATATTAATCAAGTATTGCCAACTGAATTATCAGAGCCGGAGGTTGGGCATTCGTTTACGACCATCAACATCTGATCTACCAATATCTTCCAATTCAAAGAAAGGCAAGGCAAGTTATCTGGTACCCACACGATATGTCGACACACTCAACACCACTGCCTGTGCCGTCCCACGGATGATGATATCTTTGCTTGAGAACTTTCAACAAGAGGATGGCTCCGTCGTGATCCCTGAGCCATTGAGACCTCATATGGGTGGTCTAGATGTCATCACCTAGAAACTGAAATGATAAATTATCTGTTTGATTTCATTACTCTTTGAGTTTTGATGGAAACTGATTGCTTAATGATTTGTTTGGCATCTTCTCTAGATTTATTTGAAGAGTGGCATTCAGTGTAATCTCGAAAGTTATAATATGCATATCCAGTGTTGTATATCTCCGCTGGGGCAAACTTACAATTTACTCTGGTGACGACCACGAAGATATTTTTGCTAATCATTCATATCAACCGCAAATCAAAGGAAACCAAGAAATTAACCTGGTTCAATGAAAAAGCAATGCTTTTAATGGAAAAGGAATCTTGCCAGAAACTTCAATTGGATGATTCCAAGGTTCGATTAGAAAATTTAGACAAAATTCACATTCCTTAGACATAAAACACAAAGATCAAGGTAACATTTATCGTAAGATCGATTTCAAAAAAAACACTTAATAATCAACATAATCGAAATCTATGTACTTCGATGTCAAAAACTATATTTAATATTCAAATAAATACTTCGAATGATATTATTGAAAAAAATTAATTAGATCAAATATCCATACTTACATTTATTCTTGATTTTGAAACCTCTCATTTTTTCTTCCTTTTCTCGTTCTTTCTTCTCTCTTTATCCTCCTCTCTTAAAGATTTCACTATGGTTTATAGCCATCGATAACTCTCTTTCTCTCTCCTCTTTCTCTCTCTCTCTTCCTTCTTCTCTCTCTCCTTCTCCCTCTTTTCCTTTTCTCCCTTTCTCTCTCTTTCTCTCTCTTTCTCTCTCTCTTCCTCCCTCCCTCCCTCCCTCCCTCCCTCCCTCCCTCCTTTCCTCCCTCTTCTTTTCCTCCCTCTCGCTCACTCTCTTCCTCTCTTAAGTTTTTACCGCCACTTACCCACCTTTGTATAAGTGAGTGAAGCGGTAATTGACCGCTTCAATGGATATTTATCTTCCTATTTTAGCCGCATACTGGTTTCGAACGATTTGCAGGTGGGACGACGTCCCGTGTGCGTGTAGCATATTTTATCTATTATATATATATATATTCGCAAATGTGGCTGCTAGTCGAGTTCCTTGATAACTTTGTCACGTCATGCGCTTGGCGTCGAATCGAGCAGTGAATTGTGTTTTTGCGTGGGATACGATCAATTCGTCAAACACGACGGCTAGCAGTAATCGCGTGTGGAAAAACAATGCACGTATTTATTCATAAAAAGTAGTTCAAGTTGAGGTAAATCAACGTCGATGATGGGTACGCTTGGCGAGACATTTACGATACCTACAAAAAAAATACGACTTTGAATCGTCCAACGAATCAGATATTTATCATGATAAAATAAATACGACTTTGAATCGTTCAACGAATCAGATATTTATCATAATAAAATAAATATGGTGTCATCAAAAAAAAAAAACCAAGAAAATCATGTCCTCAACACATCCACGCTGGCTATAAATGGAGAGCGTGGTCGTGGCTCTTCTGCATCTTCACATATTACCGTTGGTGCAGAAGCGCAGGAGGGAAGAAGAGTAGGAGCGATGGCTGCTAAGCCTATTTTCCTGTTTGCCGTCCTTTTGATGGCCGTCATGCTCATCACCTCTGATGTGCTGGTGAAAGCAGAGGAGGAAGCCGAATCAGGAGATGTCGAAGGTCGCAAAATGTTTCTTTTAGTACTCTTCTTATTGACCATATAACAGCTACCTTCCTACTTGTCATGCCTTCAATGGTAGAGTTTAACATGCATATATATTATTCGGTGCAGAGTTTAACTTGGATGCAGACGATGCTGGCGCAGAAGAAGTTGGTGAAGACACATATGGACGCAAGAGGTACTGCTGCGGAGGCTGGTATAAACGTTGCGTGGGAAGGTGCTACCGTAAGAAATATTATGGTAAGGGCTATTACTACTGTTGCCGCTACCGTAGGTACTGCAAGAGGTGGTGCAAGAAGTGGTGAGGTGTACCTACGACGCCGCTGCTCAGTTGATGAGCGTATCTACGACGTATGACGTGCTACCACCTACGTACACTTGTATAAGATAAATAAGCAGCACTTGGTCGATCATGTGTAAGTGCCGTACCCTTCGAATAAGGAAGCATTATCCATGCAAACCTACTTCAATATATTTGTGTCGTCTAATTTCTCAACTTATATATATATATATATATATATATAGTTAAATTATAGTTAAAATATTTGGAAGAGTACAACTCCGTCGGTGTCCACCTTCCTAATATATTTTAAGAATCCAAGAAAATGACGCCTCCATCGACGCCCACTTTCCTCATATCATTTTGGTTTCATAATTCTTTCCAAGATTTAAGAAAACGAAGGGAAAAAGGATGACTCCATTGGCACCAACGATATTTCTTTTAAAAATTTTGGAAGATGGCAATACCGTCAGTGTCCATCTTCCCAGTATTGTACAGAGGAAAGGTAAAATATTAGAAAATAACGATACCATCGGTGTTCATCTTTTCTATATTTTACAAAAGAAAAGTTACGAAAGAAGGATATAAGATTGAGAGATAGCAACTCCGACGATGTCCATTTTCTTTATACTGAATAAAAGAAAGGTAAAGTATTGAAAGATAACAATTCTATCGATGCCTATCTTTTCTATATTTTACATAAAAGAAACTATAAAAGAAAGGTAAAATATTAGGAGATAATCGGTGCGCATCTGCCATCGGTCTCTATTTTTGTTGTACAACATAAATTTGCATCTCTCTTGCAAAAAATGAAATTTGATTGCGATTTGACATGATGTTATCAATGTCTGTCACGCCTCTCCACTCCGACGCCCAGGTGAAGACCATAAAATGGGAGACCGACGAGCGCCAATCCTCCTCCGATCGGCACTCCATTCATCCCGCAAGGCCCATTTTCTTCGATCGGCACTCAGAAAAAGAAACAAGGAAGACTAAAATATCTTTCAAATGATTAAAATACAGTATCTAAAATAAAATTAAGGGTACGAAATGTATACAGATCAAAATATATACCCACACTAGATTCGTCTTCAACCATGTTGAAGTCTATCAATAAAAATAGTAATGAATTAGTTTAACAAATTCAACAATCCTTCATTTTACACGGTAAGCCAAAAAATTAGGCCAACCAAACACATCTTTCAGTTCCTCTTTTATTTGATTAACTACGATTGCATATTCCTCCCAACAGTAATGCCAACTGCAACTACATATTTTTCCCGTACAGTAGGATCAAGTAGGCACATATCGTTCTGTGATCGAACCACGGATACCTCAAGTTCCTTGAAATGGCCAAGCATATCTTATCTCAATCATATACACCATAATCTAATTGATTCAACTTTTATTTGAACCAAATTTAACCATACATAACAAGTTGGTCATTAATCAAATCAAGTGCATAAGTTCCACACCATCTCATAGTATTTCAAATCATGGAGCATCCACATAATACACAACACTCACACATCATAAAATGCATAAGCCCATTTACATTGGGCATCATCATCTATATTTGCCCATAAGCCGGATAAACCACAGTACACAATATTGCTAGGTAATAATAATTCAACCATCTATCAAGCATACTAACAAAGATGCATCACCAGCCATAACCTTAAGAATTTAAGACTTTTAAATACCTTGCAGCTACAAGTCTTACTGCTCATGGCTGGTTCGGCTACCATTACTAATAATTTCCAAGATTTAGAATAATAAACACAATAAAACTCATAATCAACCGCATTACACATAAATCGACGTAATAAATTGCATGATTAACCACATTATACCTAAATCAGTAATTTAAAATTCAACACACTTCATAATCATAGCAATTTATTTGAAAATCAACAATGATAAAGAAAAATACCATACGTGGGATGATTAAGGGGAGGATTACTTACCTAAATTAGGGAGAAAATCACCAAAATACCCCTCCTCACAGTTGGCCGCCGAAAAGACCCCAACCACTAAGCTCAGCCAGCCTCCTCACGACCTCCGCACGATTCTCGCCCGCCATGCCCGCAACTCACGCGACCAGGAGATTCCAGCAGATCAACACCTTGTTGCAACACAAGAGGCGTCAGCATGACACTGCAACAGCTAGCGCTCATGCGGGATGGTTGACTCACCCGCAAGCTGGCAGCACCGAAGCCCCCAAACTTCCGCACTGTTGGAAGCGTCGAGCTCGCCGAACCTGAAGCGCTCGCTGCCTAGAAGCCACTCGGGCGAATGAAATCCTGCGTGCGCGATCTCTGTTGAGCTAAGCCCGTCTGCGTGATGCCGCCGGAAGCAGTACTCCGACACACACACGTGTAGAGATCATCGAAGCCGTCCGTCGCTTGCACTACTTGCTCGCCACCGGTGTCGCACGTCAGCCGCCACTAGGGATCTCGACGTCGAGCTACGCGAATATTTTTATTATTTTTCTTTGTTTGTAAGAATTATACTTACAACATCAACTTATATTTTCGTTTTGCAAATGATAATCAAACTTGACTTGTTCAAATATATATTTGGTATTTTTGACGTGACCGTTATGATACATATGAGACATCTTTCTTACGAGAAAATGTACGGCGTGAGATTAGTTGTTAATCCTTGAAGGATCTCTTCACCCACATATACGCAATAGATACCTTAAGATGCACAAAGAATATATATATCACGAGATAGCATTTCTCACTCTAAAAGGATATCAAGTGTAAAAAAAATAATCCACATTAAACAACATGTTAGACTACTGCCGTGTACATAACTATTTTTTAGAGACAACACAGAAAAGTAGCTCTAAACATGTCATCGTACAAACAATTAACAAGCTTATACGGTTTCAAAGTAAATGAGGCATGCTTTCCTATTGGAACTTGTATTAAAAAAATAATACATTGGACCAACTAAAGTTCGTAAAGAACCCAACCCTCATTTTCCTAAATAGTATATCACTTATGTAAAAAATCAATACAAAGGTTAGCCACCTGAAAAGAACTCCTCCATTGCGCCCTTCGAAGATGTGAATGTAGTATGAAGTCTCCATCTTTGGAAAGAATGTTTTAGAAAGAGCTGCAAGCTTTGGATAGAAGAATGATGGATAATCTAGATGCATCTTCATCAAGGATAAATTTGGGTTCGTACATAGAGAGTTAAGAAATAGAGCAAGTTTTTGAGAAGAGGAGAGAAGAAAGGACTTACTTTGCCACGTCCATTCTGTTGTATAATTTTGGCGCATATTTTTCCCTCTTGCCAAATGGTAGGATGGTCCTTGATTTGGCCTATATATTGTACCACTTGATTTTGGAACGAGTATTCTTTCGAGATTCACTTCTCACAGCACGCCCTTGCTTCTCTCCCTACTCTCTCCTCTTCTCGATAACTTCCTCTATTTCTTAACTTGGTATTAGAGCCAGGTTCCTCGGTTCAATGGCGTCGGCATCTACAAGTTCAGCGTCTGTTGCCATTACTACCAATTCTGCAACGCACTCAACAAGCGGTTCACCTTCAATTGTTGGCGTTCCATCTTCTATTAATCTCACCAATCTGGTCTCTATTAAACTCGACAGCAAGAATTATGTTATCTGGCAAGCCATGTTCTTGGTGCTCCTGAATGGTCACAATCTGATGGGGTACATAAATGACTCCTTTCCTTGCCCCACCAATTTTGTAGACAATGGTGAGGGCCGTGAGGCCGCTATCTTTTGGAGGCGACAGGACCAACTTCTCATGAGCTGGCTATTTGCCTCTCTCACACCTACAGTTCTATCCTCGGTCACCACACAACCAACCTTAGCTGCTGTTTGGCAAACCTTGGAGCGATTGTACGCTTTAAGATCGCAGGCAAGAATCCTGCAACTCAAATTTGATTTGCAAACCCTCAAGAAAGGTAATATGTCAATGGTGGATTATATCGCTCATGCTACATCCATCTCGGATGCATTGGAGGTTTCTAGTTCTCCTCTATCCAACGAGGAGCTTTGCTTGTTTGTTCTTGGCAGATTGGGGCAGGAATTCGAAGCCCTTATCACAAGTGTGACAACGCAGCTCAATCCTATTCGAATGTCAGATTTGCATAGCCTGTTGATGAACTATGAGATTTGTTTGTCTCATCTCAACTATTCTGTTCCTATGATGGCTAATTTTGCTTCTAGTGGTCGATCGAACAATTCAGCTCACGACGGTCGTGGCCAAGGAAACTGCAATGGAGGTCGTGGTGGTCAGTCTTCAAGTACTCCTAAAGTATAGTGCTAGATCTGCTCCAAACCAGGTCACTCAGCTCTTAACTGCTTCAAGTGACTTGACATGCAAACATACACTCCAACAAAGGTGAATCCTAATGCAAACGTTGTATATCGTGGTGACACCGTGTAGGAATCATCTCTCTGGTATCCCGACTCTAGAGCATCACATCACGTCACCAATGATGCCACTAATCTTCTGCAGTTTGCTCCCTATGATGGCGGTGATGTGCTTACTATCGGTAATGACAACAATCTTCTAATAACACTTACAGGATCTGCAACTCTGCCCACAGATACTGGTAATGCAATGCTCTCCAATATTCTAGTTGTTCCTTACATACGGAAAAATCTAATGTCAATATATCGGTTTTGCAAGGATAATCCACTTAACATTGAATTTGATGACTATGGATTTACTATAAAGGATCGGGCAACGGGGCAGGTGATGCGACAGGCTCAGGCTGATGATGCATAGGTGCTACATCATTTTCCATTGCAGGTCGAATCAAGAAATTTAAGGACTCAAATCTATCATGCAGTTAGGAACTCGGTAGACACTTGGCACTCACGCTTGGGACATCCTCATGCGTAGAAAACAAAAGATATGGTTTACGAATAAATACGAACACTAACGTTTTGTAATGCATGTTGTCTTAGCAAGATGCATAAATTGCCATTTAATGATAACATTTCCTCAATTTCTGCACCGCTTGAGTTATTATTTTAAGATTTACAGGGGCTGAGTTCGATGATTTCAAATAATGGTTTCAGATATTATATGTTGATTTTAGATGCCTATTCAAGATACTCTTGGGTTTTTCCGATCTACATAAAATTTAAGGCTCTTAAGGTTTTTATAACCTTCAAAAATCAAGTTGAAAAACAATTTAATCATCACATCAAGGTTTTGCATACTGATCATGGAGGGAAATTGTCATCAAACTCTTTTAAAGAATTTTTACATGAACATTGGATTGTGCATTCTTTTTCTTGTCCACACACACATGAGCAGAATGGGACAGCTGTAAGGAAACATCGACATCTTGTTGATACCAATATCACTTTGCTTGCACACGTCGATCTACCCCTCAAGTTTTGGTCTGAAGCTTTTTCCACTGCAGCTTTTTTGATTAACCTGCAACCTCTTTCATAAAGTCAAAATTGCAGCCCTCTGGAAAAATTACTTAGAATTGTTCCTGATTATACTTTTCTACGAGTATTTGGATGCACATGTTATCCCAACTTGAGGCCATATAATAACCACAAATGTTCATAGCGATCATCTCCATGTGTCTTCCTCGGATATGCCCCAAATCACAAAGGCTATATATGCTTCTCACCTCAATTCAATCGCACATATATATCTCGAGATGTAGTGTTTGATGAACATAATTTTGATTTGAGCAAGAAGTTGTCCGATACTCATTCTCAGAGGTCACAAGATAATTCATCTTCTCATCAGAATATCGCGTCACTCAATTACCTATTGACCGTACAGTAGCAGTTGGTCGGTAGCATGATGCAACTGCGGCAAGAGGGGGTCATGATGATATCGTTTCAGTGAGTCAAAATTCGACAGATTCAGATTCATCTGGTCAACTTTCAACAGATTCATCCGAATAGTTTCCAATTCAGTCATCAACGCCTCAACTCTCTATTCAGCCACCACCATCACCTAACCGTCGTCCACAAACCCGAGCATCTCATGGCGTCTATAAACCGAATCCTAAATATGCCTTGTGCGTTGAAGGATCCAAATCCACACCTCATTCACTTGCTCAATCATTGAAGGATGATCGATGGCGTGAGGGGATGCAACAAGAATACAATGCGCTCATTGCCAACAACACGTGGAAACTAGTGCCTCCCTCCACCAAATGGAACAAACGTAGTCCACTGTAAGTGGATTTTTAAATTCAAGGAAAAAGCCGATGGTACCGTTGATCGCTACAAGGCCCGATTGTAGCGCAAGGAGTAAAAACAAGTACAATGATTAGCTTATTTAATAACATGTATAGATAGTTAATATATTAACTTCCCCCCTCAAGGTGGACGTGGTAGAACCGCAGATAGCTTGCAGCAGAAGTTTTTGAAGGCTTGTGTGCCAACAACCTTTGCAAAGGCATCGACAACCTATGAATTAGACTAGATAAACTTCATAATGAAGTTCTCTTGAAGTGCATGATCTCTTATGAAGTGAATGTCCACTTCCATATGCTTGGTTCTTGAATGTTGAATGGGATTGGTTGTTAGATGAATAGTGCTTTGATTGTCACACCAAATAGTTGGTGTTTAGAAATTGATGCCTAGCTCATCAAGTAACATTTTTAACCATAAAATTTCACAAGCTGTGTCTGACAATGCCCTATATTCAAATTCAGTGCTTGATTTTGAGAAAATTCTTTGCTTGAATGATTTCCAGGAGATCGGATTTTGTCCCATAAAGATGTAGTAGCCTGAATGTGATCTTCGATCATCCAAATCTCTAGCCCAATCTGCATCGTCGTAACCATATAGACAGTGTATGGTTCTATTTTTAATTTTTCTGAACATCAAACCATAATCAACAGTGTTTTTAAGATAGCGTATGATCCTTTTTGCAGCCTTTAAGTGCTTTGAAGTGGGTACAACAAGAAATTGACTGACTTTGTTCACTGCATAAGATATATCTGGCCTAGTTATGCAAAGATACTGCAATGAACCAACTAACGAGCAGCTGGTTTTTATCCAGAGTAGGCGCCACACATTTTTTCTTACTTTTTGTTCTTTCAATTTACAAAATTCTAACTACTTTATAATGTTATTAGTTTTTCTATTTATCAAAATTCAAATTTTAATAAAAGTACAATTCCTGTTTCTCTTGTTTAACTAAACTATTATAGTTGATTTCAAAAAGAAAATAACTTAATGTTTCCAGGTGTCTGAAAAATGGTTTGAAAAATATCACAAATAAAAAAAGTGCATAATTAGCACAGCAGTTCAAGAAGACAGTACCGTAACCATTCAAGTGCAAAATGACTCATTTAATACGAGCGAAATATTAATATGGATAGAGAAACCAAACTAAGATCAGCCGATGAGAGCACGGAAAATGACGATCAATATATATATATATATTCTTCCAGCACGCGAGATATATATATATATATATATACGTTGATAAAATCACAGCCGTTGAAATGGATGGATGGTGATGATCGAAGAACTCTATAGTTAACGCAGAAAGGCATTAGTCTTCAAGTACTTCTTATATATTAGATGGAATCCAAACCAAGAATCGATAACCTGCACTTGAGAGAGAAGGAAAAAAATAAAATTAAAGCAAGAAGAAGCAGTTATAAGAAAATTAATTAGCATAAAAACTTCACTCAAAGAAAAGCCCAGAAGAGAAAATTACCATAGTAATATCTTACATGCTTTGACATCAAGTACATATCAGGAGGTGGACGACGAAGCCTGGCTTCTAATTAGACCTGCACTTGTTCATTTGAAGAAAGAAAAAAAAAGTCAACACAGTTAAGTTGGCATATACTCAATAAGCACGAGAAGTAATTAACATCAACTCGTGGGAAAGATATATGGTACGTACCTTTGGGGTGCATATGGTTCAAGTGCAGGCATGCCAAACCAGTTTCACCATGATTGGTTCTATATGGTAGATGAGTGTGTTTTAATGGATGATCAAATGGCACAAATGCTGGTTCATCAAAGTGTTGCCATTTTTCCCAATACTTCAATTCGACATTCAAGACGTTACAACTCGTTTGCAAACTCCAATTACTTGACTTGTCCTTTCATTTTTTTTTTAAAAAAAGAGAAATGTGAAAACAGAAAACAAGGATATATGGTACGTTCATTTAGGGTGCATATGGTTCAAGTGGAGGCATGCCATACCAGTTTCACCAAGATTAGTTCTACTAATCTATGCAGTTTGGGGGCTCCAATGGTGGATTATTCCAAGTGATCAAAGATTTTTGTTATTGTGTATTTACAAGCTTCTAATCACCTCTATTTATAGCATTTGGAGGATACATTACCTCCACCTTCTCTACCCCCAACCTTTTTCTTAATTTCCGGTAACCATTGGAAATTGAATTTCAAATTCAACTTTTTAAATTTGAATTTGGAACTTGGTCTTTTTTGACCAATTCCAACATCTACTACTTGGTCACAAAGACCAACTATATTCATTCATATGCCAAACCTTATAAGGCATATATTCTTTTTAATTCCGCTCCCACTATTCGTAGGTAGCACAATTTCAATCTTCCACTCCCATTATTCGTGAGAATGTTCTTCATTTCTATTATCCATAGAAATGTTCCTTAATTCCATTAAGTTTACAAACTTAATGTATTTTTCCGTTGGTATCCCTTTTGTCAAAGGATCAGCAATCATATCTTTCGTAGGGATATAACTCAATCTTATTTCCCCATTTCCTACAATATCATGAATATAGTGATAATGTATATTTATATGTTGTCCTTTTGTTGTATTTGCACCACTATATACAAGACTTATTGCTGCTTGGTTATCATAATACATTTCTATTGGACCATTTATTAAGTTTAGATTCAAATCATTTATGAATCTCTTAATCTAAACTACATGTGATGCAATCGCACTACAGGCAACATATTCAACTTCCTGAGTGTATTTCGCTACACACCCTTGCTTCTTACTTCCCCAAGATACAGTTGCACCTCCAAAGATGAACACATGTCCTGAAGTGGACTTCCCATCATCTTTGTCACCACCTAAATCTACATCTATATAACCAAGCACTTCAAGCTCATCTACTTGATAAGTCAATTTATGGTGCAAAGTTCCTTTTATATATTTCAAAATTCTTTTGACAGCTTCCCAATGTTTTATTTTAGGATTACTTTGATACCTACTTACAATACTTACAGCATATGCCAAGTCTGGTCTTGTACACAACATAGCATACATCAAACTTCCAACCACTTGGGCATAAGGTGCTCTTAAAGGTTCTTTCCCTTTTCTAGGACATTGGTCCTAACTTAACATTTTCCCTAAAATATAAGGTGTGGGAGCAGAGGAACAATTGTCCATTCCAAAACCTTTTAACACCATTTGCAAGTATCTTTCCTGATTTATACTCAGTGTTCTTGATTTCCAATCTCTTAAGATCTGAATTCCAAGAACATAGGATGCTTCCCCTATGTCCTTCATTTCAAATCTTCTACTAAGTTCTTCCTTTGTTTCATTCAACATGTTAGTGTTATTTCCAGCAAGTAAAATATCATCCACATACAAGGATAATATAATGAACTTACTCCCACTATTCTTGACATATACACAATAATCTAACCTGTTTGAAACAAATCCCATTTTGACAATTATATTATGAAATTTATGATACCATTGTCTAGATGCTTGTTTTAAACCATATATTGACTTCTTTAATTTGCACATTTTTTCCTCATGTCCTTCCACCTAAAATCCCTCAGGTTGTGACATGTAGATTTCTTCCTATAGGTCTCCATTTAGAAATGCAGTTTTTACATCCATTTGATGTAATTCCAAATCTTAATGTGCAACTATAGCTAATATAATTCTCATTGATGCAAACTTAGCTACTAGAGAATATGTCTCATGAAAGTCAATTCCTAGTTTTTGTGTATAACCTTTAGCAACTAAATGGGCCTTATATTTTTCAATAGACCCATCAACCTTTAATCATTTTCGAAATATCCATTTGCACCCTATGGCTTTCCTTCCTTTAGGTAAATCATATAATTCCCATACATGATTCCTTTAGTCAATCTCATCATTCATGACATCCAACCATAAATCTTTTTCATGAGACTCGGTGACATCCTTATATGTCACGAGTTCCATGTGATTTTCCTCCATATCTATCAATAAACAAGAAAACTCACAAGAATACAAATGGTAGTCATCCATCCACGTCGGTTGATGTCTCACCCTTTTGTTGCTAACATGTACATCTAGTTCTCTTTCTTCTTCATTCCTATTAATTTCTTCAATTCCATTTATAGGCTCATTTTGGATTCCTCCCATGATTCCATGGGTTCATGGTCATTTCCATCGACAATTTCCATAGGTTCATCTATATTTCAATGTTTTGTTCTCCATCAACTCCAGGGTCATTTTTCAAGTCATTATTGAAATAGTCATCATTCACCACAAATAGTGTTTCATGTTCCTTTCTTATTTCTTCCTTTTAATTCAGATTTTCTAGGAAAGTGGCATCCCTATATTCAATAATTCCCTTTTCTTTATTATAGAACCTATAATCGAAAGAATTTTCATAATAGCCTATAAATTTGCACTTTTGAGTCTTCATGTCTAACCCCAAGTCCAAACGATATGTGCTAATACCTTCCACATCTAAATAAGTATTGTTACCCATATAGATGTGTTGTTGTCTAGGACTCAGTTCTTTAAAGGAGTCAAGTCCCTTTTTGGTTTTGGCAATGTGCCTTGTGGTACCAGAATCAACCCACCATTCGTCTGAACTAGGGCCTACAACATTATTGTATTCCACAACTCCCAAAAAGGTTCTTTTGTTCTTCAGGTTCGATTTTGAGGTCCCACTTTTATTTCCATCCTTGTTGGGACAGTGTGCCCTAAAATGACCAAATTGGCCACAAGTGTGGCAAGATCCTCATGCTTTCTTTCCACGTGCTTGATTTGGCTTAAAGTTGTTCCTTTTTGGTCCATTCCTTCTTTTGTTGCTTTTATCAAATCTGGGCTTTTGAAATGCAACATTGGCTTCTTTCAAATTGGATTCATGTTGCCTTCGACTAACCATTATTTCATGTTCAATACCCAACCTAGCTGGCAATTCATATAATTGAAGTGGGGTGAACCTAAGAGATGTGGTAATCATATCATACATGTGTGGCAAACTACTCAATATAGTTGCTATTTGTAGTTTTTTCGGTATAAAAGTTCCTATAGTAGCCAAGTCCCTTGCCATCACTATCATCTTATTTACATGTTCCACCACACTTTGTTCCTCTAGCATCCTACAAGAGTTATACTTTTGAATGAGTAATTGAGTATTCATCTCAATTGTTCTATCATATTTCTCTTTCAAAGCATTCCATAAAGTAAAAGCAGTAGTGTAATTTTCAAAACATTTAATCAAACTATCCTCCATAAACATAAACATAAAACTTCTTGCCTTTTTATCTTCAATTTTCCACTTTTCAGCCCTTTTGATTTCCACTTCAGAAGCATTTTCAGATAATTCTAGAGGACTAGTTTCTACAACATGTTCTATGCTATCAAATTCTAATGCATTTTTAATTTTTCGATACCACATCTCATAATTTACCCCATTTAATTTATCCATCTTTGCCAACTCATTTGTAAATATCTTGGAAGTCATATTTATATCTACAATTGAAATCAATTTCCAATTTCAAACTCAATGTGTTTCTAAAAAGAAAATAGTTTCGAAAATTATGTAAATTTCAAAATTATTTAAATTCAAATTTCAAAGATTTCTTTTAACTAATTAAAGCATGCAATTTCTAAACATATAATATAAATATAATGACTAACACATTTAACAACAAAAAAAATTGCATGTTATTATTATTATTATTATCCAATATAATATAATATATTATATTATAATATTTTATCAAAGGAGGAGATTTCGAATATCTCTAACCAAATCGCCTGAGGGCGGAAGACCGGAGTTTCGCATGCGGTGCGACGGTTGGGCGGATCGGCGTGCACGAGAGGGAGGAGCGGCAGCAGAATCACACGCGGAAGGGTGGAGGTGCGGGCGGCGTGCGCTATTCGACGGGCGTAGAGCAGGGTCCGGTATCGCCCACGAAGGCAGAGGACGACGGATGTGCGTGGAAGGACGGAGATGCATGGGCAACGATGCACGGAAGGGCGGAGATGCACGGGCAGCGACGTGCAAGCAGAGGAGCACGTGGGCAGCAAAGAAACCGACTCTGATACCACTGCTAATCTACGCGGTTTGGGGGCTCCGATGGTGGATTATTGCAGGTGATCAAAGATTTTTGTTGTTGTGTATTTACAAGTTTCTAATCACCTCTATTTATAGCATTTGGAGGATTCACTACCTCCACCTTCTCCGCCCCCAACCTCCTCCTTAATTTCTGGTAACCATCGGAAATTGAATTTCAAATTCAACTTTTTAAATTTGAAATTGGAACTTGGTCTTTTTTGACCAATTCCAAGAAGTTCTATATGGTAGATGAGTGTGTTTTAATGGATGATCAAATGGCACAAATGCTGGTTCATCAAAGTACAATAGATAGATACAACTGACCCTTGTCCTTCCATCGGTTGTTACAATCTTAAGGTGTTTATGTAAGCCAAAGGGAAGCTTAGAGTACTTGGCAAGCCTCCTTTCAGCCATTTGCTTCAATTGTTTTATATTCCAAAGCTGATTGGCTGTTAAAGGAGTAACGTCTACGACTTCTGCTTGAGCAGTTGTTGCAAATTTCATTCTATAAATCCGAGAGATTAACTTGGGATTGTTGTAGACAATAGGACATGGACTTGTTTGATTAGTAGTTATGGAGAATGGAGACTTGACGTATTCAACAAAGGTTAGATCAGGGGCATCGGACGGGCTTGCATTAGAGGGATGTCTTTAATGAAGGGCCAATCCAAGCCAATGTCCCGTGGGCACAATCTTTGAAGAAGCTGTAGCCCACTGTTGACCCAAAAAAAAATGATGATGATGAAACAAGAAAATGATAAAAAGTGACCAACGAGTGAAGAAAGGGGCTTCGTTGGAAAATGTCAGGTGAGGCTTGTGAAATGTCGGATGAAGCTGTCGCTGGAAGAGAATGTCCGGTGAGCTTGTTGAGTAGTCGGGCTTCCGCGGGATAACGGGTTGCACAAGTGCACAGCGTCGGGACACAACATTCGAGGGTAATTCCCCCGCCCCCCCCACACCACGCAAGTTTATCTACGATCGCCCGCGCATTCATTCCTCGTAATAATAATATATATATATATATATTTTTAATATCTATCCTTTAAATTCATCAGTAGATAGTCCTACCGAATTTAAGGAAATACATTAGAAAAACTGAAATATTCAATTAATATAAAATTTTGCATTCTATTCTTGTAATGTCAGCTTCTGACTTTTTGATTGCCTGAGGAGAGGTGGTGAAGTCGATGAGTGGTTTAACACTTAAAACCATGGTAAGGCCATACTTTTTTGATTGCCCGAAGAGAGGGTGATGAAGTCGATGAATGATTTAACTTTTGAAACCACGGTAAGGCCATACTTTCTGACATGGAATATGAGAGGCTCGAGTCTTTTTAAAAAACCCTGGCGAAGGACGTCGTAAGACCAATTGAGAATTGTTCTGCAACTCTAGTGAACGACATTAAATATTTAGATAAAATTTTTAACCTGATATATGATGTACTAGATATTTGGGTTTTTATTAAGGAAGATAATGTCACATCTATGCTTCCATATGCACCAGAGAGAAATAACTGTCAAGAATTTTTAAAATAATGATTGAAACGTCTTTTTGGAAGATAATATGTTCTTGTTATTCCAACATTTCCAGTCTTTGCTAATATCAGTTCCCAATAAATGATTTAGCCAGATGGTTAAACCTCTAATAAAGAAGTAATAATAGAAGATGTACCTTATTGTTTCACTCGAGTTTTTGCAAAAACTACATATAGAAGAGAGACTCATAATAATAATATAAGGTGTAAATGAAGCATCAACCTTTAATGAAGGACATCTTAAGAATAGGAAATAAATAAAATAAGGTGTTTTAAGTATGGGGATATGAAAATCCAAAGTAAAAGTAAAGGAAAAGAACCTTAGATATTAATATGAATCTCTAAAGTAAAATACTTCAGATATAAGATGTGAATATTTAAGGTAAATAAATTGAATCCAAATTTAAAGGTACCTTGGACATAGGATATAAGTACATAAAAGAGAAAAAGAAAGAAAAAGGTCTTAAAAAAATAAAATAGATAGGTCAAATGTTTCAAACTGAAAATATAAATCAAAGAAAAAAAACAATCCAATCAAAATGCTTTAAATATAAAAAGAAACATAATATTTAAAGACAAGAAACGAAATTTAGATATTTTCGATATAAAATATGTGACATCCAAAATGAAGATGAACATAAAATACTTTAAGTGTAAAATGTAAGTGCAATATAATTTTTTTTAAAAAAAGAAACAAAAAAAACAAAGCAACAACAAAAATACTTTAAAAGTAAAATATAAAGAAAAGAGATTTTAAAAAATCAGTTGTTTTAGATATAAGATATAATATTTGAGACTAAATAAAATTATATATATATAATTAAATAATAATACCCAAACCCATCTTCGGTCTAATCAGACATGCTTTGGTTTTTTTATTAAAGAAAAAATGAGGGAAAAAATTAAAAAAAAGGGTTTCGATAAGACCCAAACCGAAGCGAATAAAAATTCGTTTCGACCGAAGATGATTGAGGGAAAATAATAATAAATAATAAAAATATCATAATAATGATATATATATATATATATATATAAGTAAAGTGACGGTATGAGAAAATACCTTAGGATATGAAAGTTCAAAGTCCTAAGTACAAACAGATCAGTTGAATGAAGCCTGGGTATTTTTCTTTTGTTGATATATATATGCAGCAATTAATCAAGGAGGAAGCTGCCCAAGACTGAATTGATTTAAGGAGGATGATATATATCCATGCATGAGTACTCACTGAACGATCCTCAATTGCCTTGTGATTGGAGTCTGGTATAAGTGGTTTGTTCGATGATTGTTACTGGAATTAGTTGAATTCAATTGCTAATACTTGATTAATTTTTATAGTTTTTTGTTGATTCATTTTTAAAGAAATACAAACCAACGGATGTGTACCATTTTTGGTCTAAATGAAAAGGGAATTTTATCAAAATCTTGGCAAAATACCACAATTACCAAAAACGAATTTACCCTTCAGTTTTGCATAATTTCATCCAGATTTCTGAAATTCTTACGAAGAATATGCTGAGCTTGATTTCTTGTGTCATGTCTATTAAGATAACATATATATATAGCGTAAACAATGGCATGGGTCTTGTTTATACGTCCAAACATCTCAAGTATCACTAAACAAGAAAATTTGTTGTACGCCAAAGTGAGTACCGCCGAAGATCCGGCGACCGTAGCATTACTTTCAAGGTAATCATTAAGATCCACCATTAATCACCTTGGGCACAAAATTCGGGATGGAAAACTAAGCATGGATGAAAACAAGGTGAGGAGGGAGGGCCTTTCAAGAGTGGGCACTTATGGAGGTGAAAAAAAGGGTGATTTACAACTCTAATTACTCCAGAGCTTGTTAGGTAGGTCACCTGTTGTTGAAAAGTGTGGCTTTCAACCCCGTGGGCAAAATACTCAGGTTCGTTGTCCAATTTTCCTATGGATATATATATATATATATAAATGTTTACGTAGATAAAATCACAGCCGTTGAAATAGATGGACGGTGATGATCGAAGAAGTGTAAAGTTAACGCAGAAAGGCATTAATCTTCCAAGCACTTCTTATATATTTTACATGGAATCCAAACCAAGAAAGAGAAGGACAACAATAAAATTAGAGCAAGAAGAAGCAGTTGTAAGAAAATTAATTTGCACAAAAACTTCACTCAAAGAAAAGACCAGAAGAGAAAATTACCATAACATCTCACATTCTTTCACATCACAGCAGGTGGACGAGGAAGCCTGACTTCGAATTAGATCTGCACTTGTTAGTTAAGTTAAGTTGGCATATACTCAACAAGCATGACAAGTAACTAACATCAACTCATGGGGAAAAACAAGTACCTTTCATTCGAGAGAATTCGGTAGGACTTGAGCAGCGAATTAAATCCGAATATTCTGGTAGACGAGCTTGTATGTAAAATGGAGCTTATATTTGGTGTATTCAACACTGTAATCACCACGTGACTTACAAGTGACGTGTACACGCGGCACGTCTTTGATGAGGGGCCAATCCAAGTCAATGTCGCACAATCTTCGAACAAGCTGTAGCTCACCTGTACCAATACGCGATTCCCGGAACGACGACGTGCTGGACAATGCATTGCTTAACCATGAGGGTATAGCGCCAAGTTCCATATCGTGTAGTGCAACAGTTTCCAAAGAATTGAGATTCCCCACGCGCTGCATTGACGAGCAATCTCTGATGAATAGAGTCTTTAAAGTTGGAAGACTTTTTTTGGAATCCTCTTCAGATCTTCGTTTTCTTCCAAGTGTAGTTTCACCAAGGAAGTGGCATGTCTCAGACCCTCAGGAAGAGACTGCAACCTACGGCATGCAATAATTTGTAAATATTTAAGGCAAGGAAAGGGAGTTGTTGTCCCACCATCCTCTGCTACATCCCACTGCCATTCTTTTAATTTTAAAAGTCCATCTAGTCTCATTTCAATCAACTTGGCGAATGGGTGGTGGACTGAAAATCCAGTGTTAGTTGATCTCTCTCCTCTCCCTGAGAACTCACGCCCGATTTTTTTAATTCTTGATGCATAAGAAATTTCAAGAACTTTAAGTTGGGGCAATTCTCCAAATCCAGGCAGAGACTTCAACTTTGGGCATCCTGAAATGTATAAATATTTAAAGGCAAGGAAAGGGGGTTGTTGTCCCGCCATCCTCGTCATCCTTTGCTCCATCCCAGTGCCATTGTTTTAATTCTGAAAATCCAGATAATTTCATTTTGACCAACTTGGCAAATGGATAGACTGAAAATCCAATGCTAGTTGATCTGTCTCCTCTCCCTAAGAACCCACGCCCAATTTTTTTAATGCTTGATGCTTCAGAAATTTTGAGATCTTCAAGTTGGGGCAATTCTCCAAATCCAGGAAGTTGTTGACAGTGTTTACATCCATCAATTTTCAAACGTACCAGATTATTTAGAGAAACGTCACTTGAACACGACATCCAATTTGGAAGATTACGTCCATAGAAATTTCGAATAACAAGATTCAACAAGCTAGAAGGAGGACGAAGCTCCTCGAAGACCACTGTGACTCTATCGCTGTCCTCATCACTAACATTTTCTTTATGCTTCCAACCAAGAGATAAATGTTGAAGATGAGTCTTCCTCACAAGTTCCACTGACCTGGCCTCCTCAAAAGATTGGTTTTCTTGCAAATTGTCTATTTCAAGATGCCTCAACAAATTCAAACTTCGAATTTCTCTTAACTTTGCTTCATTCTCATTTTCTCCCACTTTAAATATTAATTTTTCAAGTTTTTTCAATCTTCCCAATCCTTTTGTCATTTCTATATCATCCCAAACATTCCTGTTATCTACTAACATGAGGTTATGTATAAATTTCTTGAGGAGACGACATCCTTCAAAAAGTAGAAATTGTAGACTTTTCAAATAGCTTATTGATTCTGGAATAATTGCAATCTTACTATAGCTGAGATCAAGATATCTGAGATGTAAGAGACATTTTATGGAATCTGGTATAACCTCAATCCCTGTGTCAAACAGAGATAACACCCTCAGGTACTTTAGCTTCTGAAATACTCTCTTTGGAATCACTTCCAATTCTGAATTGCAAAAAAATATGAATGTCCTGATTTTTTTGTCAAGCCTTTGTAGACGATCATCAACTAATGGAATCTTTCCTTGAAGGAACAAATGACGTACAGATTTATCTAAATCCTTTAGATTTCCACAGAAATACTCACCTTCACCAAGACGTTGACCAAGAGATCTTAGAAGGTCATGCATGTTATGATAATCAGAAACATGACCTTTTTGTAAAAGATTCCTACTGACTAATTCCTCAAAAAGATTTTCTCCTGATTCAATAGTTACCTTATCTCCCAGCAAACCCTCAGCAATCCACAATGGCACCAGTTTTTCTTTATCAAAACTATAATCTTCGGGGAATAATGAACAATAAACAAAGCATTGCTTTAGTTGATATGATAGATGCTCGTAACTGAGACATAGGACTTTCATCACATTATCATCATTTTCAAATATATTTTGGGTCCATACTTCATTGGAAATAATCTTTTCCCATTCACCTCTGTTTTTATCCACTCTCCTAAGAATCCCAGCAATAGCTTTTATGGCTAGAGGAAGTTGGCCGCATTTCTCAATAATCCTGACACCAACGTCCTTCAAGTGTTCATTGGAGTTCTTTTCATTTTCTGTTTTAAAAACATTGTTACGTAATAAACACCATCCCTCTTCTATGCTCAATGGCTCGACAAGATAAGAATGCAAAGCAAACATCTTTTTAGCAATATTGGCATCTCTTGCGGTGATTAAGACTTTGCTTCCATCTGCACCACCTTTCAGTGGAACCTGCAAAACATTATTCCATATATTTGCGTCCCACACATCATCAAGCACAAGAAAGAACTTTTTATCCCTTACAGCCCTTTCAAGGGCATGTGTAAGCTCATTTAGTGATTCACCTTTTCCATGGTTACCATCTACTTGCCTAATAATTTCCTTGAGAATATCTGTCTCTTTAAAATCCTTTGACACACATATCCACATTTGTTGCTGAAATTCTCTGCTCTGAGTCACATTGGCAAAGATCTTTTGAGCAAGAGTGGTCTTTCCAATGCCTCCCATACCCAGAAATGCTAGATTTACACAAGTTCTTCCACCTGATTCATTTTCTTCTAACGTCTCTTTCGTTAGCTTTTCTGCAACTTCTACACATCCCACCAAATCACCAGCAACAAAATGTGTTGTCATACGGATAATTCTCTCTGCATTGTTTGATTGTTGTTGATCTCTAAAATTAGGAGCAATGGCATGCAACCGTTCATTCTCCTTTGCAATTTCTTCTAGCTTAGCATTTATCTTCTTTATTCTTTTTCCAATCTTACATGAAAATCGAAGATTTTTAAGACGAGAAAAGGATGTATAATGAGCGTCACCGGAAGAAGTGGATGCAAGAGCTAGTGCCTTGACTTTGCAATCATCAATAATATCATCTATGTCATATGCAATATCTTTGAGTCTTATCATCCGAGAGCGAATACGCTCGTCATCGAGGGACTGCTTCTCAGCATTTTTTATGGTAAACATGATATCTCGCACCTTCCTTTCCATTCCTTCCAACTCCTCCTTGACGTTTAATATTGTGAGTGTTTCATCTTGGAGAAAGTCAAACAAACGATTTACAAGAGTTTCCACAATTGGAGCAACAATTAGGTCTGCCATTTCTCAAGTTGATGACGAGTAGAGTACAAAGCAGATAATCAAAGCAAAGGCACCATATATACTTCAAGAAATGCACCTGAAAGATCATAAAAATTTTACATGTCAATGATGGCATATTCTTATTTAGCTTGCAAGAAAAAGAATCAAACCTATAACATAAACCATAGGTTTTTCAATGAATGTTGTGCATCCAAGAATAGTTTGCAGCATTATTTGAACATTTCGTAAATTTAATTGCACTAGGCATTATCCAAAGAGAAATATAACAAGAGTGACAATTGAGAAAAATATATAGAGAAATGCATTTAGATATATGACTACTTTAATGCCCCGATTAACTCAATCAAATGACTTCGCTAATCACTGAAATATTTGTTAAAATGGAATACTTGCACCCAAAAATTATTGTGCAGAATGTTTTCATAAATATTAATAGGATTTCATGGGTAAAAATATGACGACCAGTATGATTGTAATATGTACGTAGACAAGTACACGAACATCTTTAGAAAATAGTGCACAAATTTCGTCGTTTGGTAATAAAACTTGAGATGATTAACGGTCGACATGAAAAACTGAAAACAAGATCCATGGCATTGTTTAAGCTATATATATGTTATCTCAATAAATATGACACAAGCTCATCAAATCCCTTTGAAGAATTTCAGGAATTAAAATGACGAGATCAATTCATTTTTGGTGATTATAATGTTTTTGATGGAGCAGACATGGCACCACGGCGACAGCGGTACGGGAAAAGTAACAGAAGACGAAGGGAATGGTGCCAGCAATAATAATAGCAACGTTACTTTAGATCGAAGCGTCATGACAACCGAAATCTAAAGTAACGTTGTTGTTTTGGGCGGGCAGTTCAATTCGAAGAATTCCTTTTTGAAGTTAAAAACTTTTCAGTATGGTGACATACATTGTTGGTTGTATTTTCTTAGTCATGCTACAAGTTTTTGTCTAAATTCTAATAAAATTCCCTTACACTTAAGAGTAAAAATGGTACACTATCATTGTTGGTAAAAAATGTTGTAAAGAAAGAAACGATGAAACAAAAAATGGAAAGGAAAATTAATAAATGACGAAAATGAAAGTAAATAAACGAGGAATACCAAAAGAAAAAAAATGAAATAAATAAAGGAAATCAATAAATGAATGATTAAATAAAGAAAAGAAAATGAAAGTAAGTAAATAAAATAAAAACGAAAAATGAAATGAAACGCATTGGCGACTGAAATGAAACAAACCAACAAAAGCCTATAAATATTACTCAAGTATTGGGGACTGAATTAAATCATTTCAACGAACATAATCAATTTCAGCTTAGCAACCATGATCGTTAGATTTCATTCATTACACCGTTTTAAATAATAGGGCACCATTGAATTCTTCCTAAATAAAAACCATAGCGTGAAAGCTTTGTCACAAACAAAATTTAGATTGCAGGAACCATACCGCTTACATGGGACTCCAATCACAGGTTAATTCAGAATGGTTCAGAGAGTATATATATATATATATATATATATATGTATCATCCTTTTTGAAATGATCACTTCAGTCTTGGGCAGCTTGCTCCTTGATTAATTACTGCATATATATATATAATTATATCAACAAAGAAAGAGAAAGAAAAATATAAGTACAAGAGTGGCAATTGAGAAGTAAGATAAAGAAACGCATTTAAATGACTACTTTAAACTTCTTCTAACTCAACCTGCAAATGACTTCACTAATGACCAAAATATCTGTTAAAATGGAAGAATAGCTGACAAAAATTATTTTTAGGAAAACTTTCACTTTAATGGGATTTTATGTGTAAAAATATCAATACCGGTATAAATTGTAAGATATATATATATATAGACAAGTACACATACATCTTTAGGAAATAGTGCACAAATTTCCTCCTTTGGTAAGTAGTGCTTGACATAATTGGACACGTAAAAATTAACATGAAAAACTAAAAACAAGATCCATGCCATTGTTTAAGCTATATAAATGTTATCTCAGTAAATATGATGCAAGAAAACATGCAAGCTCATCAAATCCTTTTTCATAAATAGAATTAATCAAGTTTAATAAAAAGAACTTGCATGAGGAAAATCGAACTTATACACATGACAAAAGCCTATAAAAATTAATCAACTATTTATTGGCAACTGAATTCAACCAATTCCAATAACAATCATCGAACATAATCAAACCACTTACATATACAGGTCTCCAATTAATCACAAGGTCAGGATCATTCTCCTTGAAATTAAATCACGTTGGTCTTGGGCAGATTGCTCCTTGATTTAGCTATATGCATATGTATATCAACAAAGATAGAAAAAGAAAAATACCCATACCCTCTCGGCCTTCATTCAACAGATCTATTTGCTTGTCCGATGAAGAAGAGGAAGAATACAGACTACAATATATATATATATATAGTGAATGCCCTCTTCATATTTGGCCCTAACTCCTCTCCAAGGTCAACAGGAAACCGTGTTGGAGTAGCTGCATAACAAAGAATTGTAGGATTTTATATATATCATTAATGCACGCACGTCTTCAAGAAACAAATTAGTAAGAGAGGAACAAAGGAAGTTATTTAAGGTTCGATCGTCACTAAATAAAATCTAAACGGTTGGCTGTAATCATCACATACATATGTAATATATATTGCAATTACTTATATAGACGGCGTAATCGCTTGCGACATTAACATATATAATTCAAATTGGCCGGCCAGAAAACAAAACTACTACATATGAAACCATACAAAACTATATATTAATTAAAACTACCTAAAATACTTTTTTCTTTCAAGTAAGGCATTTTTAAATAATTATTTTCATTTGGTTTCATGTATGCCCATATATAAAGTGTCAATAATAATAATAATTCCATTAGTTTTTATTATTCTTCTCTCATCCACTTCATTTCTGTTATTTTTGGACGACATTAACTAACGTCTTTTCGGTCGAACATTTAAGTTAAACCGAAACTCATTTACATCTACTATATATATATTTATTATTAAAAGTATATTCGGTCGGGCCGAAGCATAGATTCGGTTCAACCGGTCTATACATTCCTATTATTATTATTTTTTTACACTTTACGGTAGGAACGAACAAAACTGCGGTTCAACCGATTTTTTATATTATTTTTATTATTACTTTTACTGTCGGACCGTAATATATCTTCGGTTCAACCATACTTTATATTATTTTACCTTTCGGTCGGACCGAAATATATCGTCGGTTCAACCGAACCTTATATTCTTATTATTATTATCATTCGGTTGCACAGGACATAATGTCGGTTCAACCGAGTTTTGTAATATTTTTTGTTGTTATTATTTTTTTATTTGTACGGTCGGACCTAAAATAACTTTGGCGAGAATGGATTTGGTACATTGAAAATGGGGATGTCTTAGGCGAGAATGCCACCCATCCATTGAAGTTCTCACAGTTGAGTAGGCATGAAAACGACTGGTCCGTCCTTCATCTGTCATGGATAGTCTATATAGAGAGATTCACTAGTCGCAGCCTGACCCCGACGAACTTGGTGCCCCGTTGCTTGATCCTTAATGGAGAAACCATAGTCATCAGATTCTATATTAAGTGGGTTATCTTTGCAGAATCGATAAACAGGCAGTAGATTCTTTGGTACTACTAAAACACATCGTTAAGGACTGCATTACCATTATCTATAGGAATTGTAGTGGCGCCAGTTTGTGTGATAGGAAGTGCATTACCATTTCCCACAACAAGAGCATCGGATCCTCCATAAGAAGCAGTTACAGCAAGGTTTCCAGAATCATTGGTGACGTGATGCGTGGAACCAAAGTCGGGATACCACATTCCTGCCTCAGAAATCACGTCACCACGATAAGCATGGTTAGCATTAGGGTTAACCTTTGTCAGGGAAAAATTCTATATATCTAGACGCTTGAAGCAATTGAGAGCCGAGCGACCGGATTTGCTGCAGATCTGACATTGTATTTTTGCATTACCGTTGGATCTTCCACCATGACCTGAATTGTTTTGTCCACGACCTCGTCCACCACGATTGTTATTGTTTCGTCCACCATTTAGTAGCAAAATTAGCGATCATAGGAACTGAATTATGAAATCTGTTTAAGCGTACCTCGTAATTCGTCAGCAAACTTTGCGGATCTTCTAAATTGAGAGGAGTTGCCTGAGTTGTGACACTCGTCACTCATACTCAGGTCCAAGACCTCCAAGAATGAAAAAAGAGACCTTTTCCTCAGATAGAGGAACGCCGGAGACAAGTAGAGTATCAGATTATGACATTGCATGAGCACTGTAATCATTCATTGTCTGATTTCCTTTCTTAAGTGTTTGTAATTCAAACCGTAACTGCAGGATTTGAGCCTGTGATCGTCGAGCATAAAGACGCTCAAGAGTTTGCCAGACATCAGCTAACGTCAGAGCACTGATGGCGTGAGCGAGGCAAATAACCAGCTCATAAGCAATTGATCCTGCCTTTTCCAAGCAGCAGCACCATTGTCAGGATCGTTCAGATTATCAGGACACTGAAACGATCCATCCATTTATACCATTAAGTTGTGCCCATTGAGAAGAGCAACAAACGAGGCCCGCCAGATAACATAGTTCTGTTTATCCAATTAAGTTTTGCCCATTAAGAATGCACAATTGATATAATGAACTCACTGACACTCTGTTGGTTGCTTCTGTTAAGTAAAATCTCGATTCTTTCATCGATCTCTAAAATTAAATCTGGGACTGTGTTTTTGAATTTTAACTATGTGATTTTAGATTTTTTTTAATAATTCAAATTAAATTTCTTCTTCTATACTTTTTGAATTTTACATCATCCATGAATGTTTCTTATTTATTTTGTCATCTGTCGGTAATTTATTTCTTATTTCTTATACGATGAATGATCTCAACAGATCTGCTTCTTTGATGTATTCAAATAACTAAAACTCAGAATTTGATTCATCCTTTAATGATTTGAACTAAATTTCTTCTTCAACTCACTTAGATTTGTTGAATTTTACATCATCCGTGAACCTAACTTTGTCTCTTCCTTATTTAATTATTTTATTGACCATAGCCGTGATTATTGACCCAAGTATCAAGTAAGTCCAGCATATATAGCTGCCAAGTGGCCCAGCCATGAATTATTTCATCTCCTACTTCTGTGATTCCTTGCCAACCAATCCCAATCCCCCCAAGCAGAGAAGATAAGCGAATGATGCTTCAGATGTCTTACAAATGATACTCCGGTTGCAGAATGCCCTCTTCCTAGCTAGCTATTTCACCCCAAGGTAGAGCAATTAGTCTACCACACATACATACATACATACATACATACATACATATATATATACATAGAGTATGCTTCGGTGAGTACTCATGCATGGATATCACCCGCCTTGAAATCACGTTGGTCTTGGGCAGCTTGCTTCTTAATTACTATTTATATCAGCAAAGAAAGAAAAGTAGGAACCCAGTGACAAGCATAACGATCAAACTATTAATCTCTTTCTCTATCTTCTCCTCTCACCATTCAGTCTTTTAACCATTCTTTACAGTTTACCCTTCTTTTCTTGTCCATCCAACCTTAACAAGTTTTTCCTATTTTTGTCAAATTTCCCAATACTTCAATTCTACATTCAAGACGTTACAACTCGTTTGCAAATTCCAATTGCTTGACTTGTCCTTGTATTTTTTTTTTAAAAAAAAGTGAAATGTGAAAACAGAAAACCCTTTCTTGCTAATTTAATGTCATCCTCTAATTTAAATCTGAGATCTGATTCTTTCTTTAATAACTCAAATCAGATTTCTTCTTCAACTCTCTTAAACTCTTTGAATTTTGCATCATTCGTGAGCCCAACTTTGTCTCTTTTTTAATTATTTTAAATTCTATAAGCAAGCAACCTATCTCCATGGTATCCAATGATCGAACATTAATCGTAGCTTGACTGATTCCTGGATTGTCTCTCCTTAATTATGTCATGACCTCCAAGAGTGATCGTGCAAGTTCTTTGCTTGGAATTTACACCATTCCTTTCCTTTGCTTCATCAATCGATCCTTTAAGTTACTATTTCGTCCAAAAATGAAGCGGTAATAATTATTTATCAAACTAATACAAAAGGTTATATATACATTGCCTTCTTCTTAAGTTTCTTAACATGCAGAGATAATATATAATTTAACACTACAACGGTAAGATTAAATGTTAATGTAACCGACAGAGTTTAATTAACACAGTAAGTTCTCAGAAAGCACTTAATAGTTTGGAAGATACCACAAATAAAAATAGTACAATAGTTAACATCACAGCAGTTCGACACAACGAACAGATTAAAACATAAAAAATAATTCATTTAACACAGAAGAAAACACGAGCAAAATATTTGGATGAAACCGTGCTGATCGAGCCGACGACGAACGGAAGCTCCAGTCACAATCTCCAGTTGAGTCCTAGAATGACGATCAATATAGTCTTCCAGAATGCCATGCGAGATATATATATTTATGGAGATAAAATTACAGCCCTTGTAACAGATGGATGGTGATGATCAGAGAACTGTAACGTCAATATATAGGAAGACGTTCTTACGAGCATTTCTTTTAAGATATTGGAATACAAATATTATATTGATGAGGACTACACCAGCACTAGCTTGAAAGAGAATAGAAACAACAAAATTAAAGCAAGGAGAAGCAATTATAATAAAATTAACAAGAGAACTTTTGTCAAAGAAAAGCCCAAAATACACTTACCACATATCGTAATATCTTGTGCACCTTGACATTAAAAGTGCATATCAGGAGGTGGACGAGGAAGCCTGGCTTCCCACACCTGCACTTGTTCATTTGAGGAAAAGAAATCCACACAATTCAGTTGGCATGTACTTAATTAATAAGCATGACAACTAAAATCAACAACTCATAGGAAAGACGTACCTTTGGGATGTATATACTTCAAGTGGAGGCATGTCATGCCAGTTTCACCTTGATTAGTCGTATATGGGAGATGAGTGTGGTTAAATGGATAAAATGGCACAAATGCTGGTTCATCAAAGTATGATTGATGGATACAGGTGACCCTTGTCCTTCCATCCGCTGTTGTGATCTTAAGGTGTTTATGGAAGCCAAACGGAAGCTTAGAGTACTTGGCAAGCTTCTTTCCAACCACTTGCTTCATTTGTTTTTTATTGGCAAGCCTCCTTTCAGCCATTTGCTTCAATTGTTTTATATTCCAAAGCTGATTGGCTGTTAAAGGAGAAACGTCTAGAACTTCTGCTTGAGCAGTTGTTGCAAATTTCATTCTATAAATCCGAGAGATTAAATTGGGATTGTTGTAGACAATAGGACATGGACTCGTTTGATTAGTAGTTATGGAGAATGGAGACTTGATGTATTCAACAAAGGTTAGATCAGGGGCATCCCAAGCAGTGTGGGCCTTGCAATCCTGCCCTATAAGACGGGCTTGCACTAGAGGGAGGCCTTTAATGAAGGGCCAATCCAAGCCAATGTCCCATGGGCACAATCTTTGAAGAAGCTGTAGCTCACCTGTTCTAATATACAAAGATAATGCTTTCCTTCTGCTGGTCACCATTGACTTCAACCAGTAGGGTATGACACTTAATTTTATATCCTCTAACTCAACATATTTCAAGGAATTGAGATTCCCCGCATGTTGTATTGATGAGCAATTTGTGATGAATAATTCTTTGACAGTTGGAAGCTCTGGAATCCTCTCAAGATCCTTGTTTCCATCCAAGACCAATTTCACCAAGGAAGTGGCATGTCGCAGACCTTCAGGCAGAGACTTCAACTTGGGGCATTTCTCAATGAATAAATATAGAAGGCAAGGAAAGGGGTTTATCCTCCCATCCACATCATCCTCTGCTCCATCCCAGTGCCATTCTTCCAATTCCGCGAAATCCACAAGTTTCATTATTAACAACTTGGCAAATGGACGAAAATAAGTGCCAATTGATTTGTCTCCTCTGCCTAAGAACTCAGGTCCAATTTTTTGAATGCTTGATGCTCCATAAATTTTGAGATCTAAAAGATGGGGAAATTTTCCAAATTCAGGAAGTCGTTGAATTTGTTTACAACCATCAATTGTCAAGTTTAACAGATTATTTAGAGAACTGCTACTTGAATATGACATCCAATTCGGAAGAGTATGTCCGTAGAAATTATAAATAAAAAGGACCATCAAGCAAGGAGGAGGATGAAGCTCCTCAATGACCTCTGTGGATCTGCCCATGTCCTTGTCACTAACATCTTCTACAGGCTTCCAATGAACAACCAATTTTCGAAGATGATTTTTTTTCACAAGTTCCACTGACCTAACCTCCTCCAAAGATTGATTTTGTTGTAAATTTGTTATTGAAAGATATGCCAACAAATTCAAACCTTGAAGCTCTTGCATGGTGCAACCTAGCTTTGCTTCATTCTCATTCTCTACCACGCTAAATACTATGGATTGAAGTTGTTTCATCTGTCCCATTCCTTTTGGCATTTGAGTTGCATTAGACTCTGAGTATTCCAGTGACATGAGATTTTGTAAATTAGTGATGCTTTTAGGGAGTTTCTTCAGGAACTCACATCTATTAAACAGTAGGAATTGTAGATTCTTCAAATGACCAATTGATTCTGGAATAGTTGTGATCTTCGTATAGGAGACATTAAGATATCTGAGATGTAAAATATATTTTATGGAATCTGGTATAGCATCAATTCCTGTGCCAGAAAGAGATAAAACCCAGGTACTGTAGCTTTTTGAATATACTTGTTGGAACCTGCTTTAGTTCTGAACTTTGGAACAATATCAGTGTCCTAAGACTTTTCTGAAGCCTTCGTGGATAGTTATAAACTAATGACTTCTCGTCATGAAGGGACAAACGGCGCACATATTTTTCTAAATTCTTTAGACTTCCATAGAAATGCTCACCACTGCCTAGCTTTTCACCAAGAGATCTTAGAAGGTCATGCATTATATGATGATCACCAGAATGGGAATACTGCAAAATATTCCTATTGACTAGTTCCTCATGAAGATCTTTTACTAATGCATATGTTGTCTTATCTCCAAGAAAACCCTCAGCAATCCATAGTTCCACTAGATCTTTTCTACGAAAGGAATAGCCTTCAGGAAACAGTGAACAGTAAACAAAGCATTGCTTGAGTTGATATGATAAATCCTCGTAGCTGAGATATAGGGCTTTCATCACATCATTATCTTCAAATATATTTTGAGACCATACTTCATTAGAATTAATCTTTTCCCATTCACCTATCCTTTTTTTCTTTGTTTCAAGAATCCCGGCAATACTTTTTATGGCTAAAGGAAGGCGACCACATTTCTCGACAATTTGGACTCCAACGTCCTTAAAGTATCCGCTGGAGTTCATTTCATTTTCTGTTGTAAAAACATTATTATGTAATAATGACCATCCCTCTTTTATGCTTAATAGCTTTACTTCATGGAGATGAGAAGCAGACATCCCTCTAGCAACATTGACATCTCTAGTGGTGATTAAGATTCTGCTACTCTTTGCACCACTTTTCAATGGATCTTTCAAATGCTTTTCCCATATATTTGCATCCCACACATCATCAAGTATAAGAAAGAACGTTTTGTCCCTTACAGCCTTTTCAAGGGAATCTGTAAGCTCATCTAGTGATTCACCATTTCCATAGTTGCCACCTGCTTTTCTAACAATTTCCTTGAGAAGATCTTCCACTTTAAAATCCTTTGACGCACATATCCACATTTTTTGTTGAAATTGTCGACTCTTAGTCACTTTCTCAAAGATCTTTTGAGCAAGAGTGGTTTTTCCAATGCCTCCCATACCCAGAATTGCTAGATTTACACAAGTTCTTCCACTTGATTCATTTGTATCCAATATAAGTTTCATTAGCTTCTCTGCATCTTCTTTTGCATTTCCTACCAAATCATCAACAACAAAATGTGTTGTCTTACTAATAAATCTCTCTGCATTATTTGATTGATGTTGATCTTTAAAATTAGGAGCAATGACATGCAATTGTTCATTCTCCTTTGCAATTTCTTCTAGCCTGACATTTATCACCTTTACTCTTTTTCCGATATTCCATGAAAATTGTAGATTTTTAAGGCAAGAGAAGTATGGAGGATCAATGCCAACTATTGTACTCCCAGAAGAAGTTGATGCAAGAACTTGAGCCCTGACTTTACAATCATCGATTATATCATCTATGTCATATGCAATATCTTTGAGATCTGTCATCCATAAGCGAATACTCTCATCATTCAAAGACTTCTTCTCAGCATTTTTTATAATAAGCATGATTTTCCGCATCTTCCTTTCTATTCCTTCCAACTCCTTTTTGAAGTTGAATATTGTGAGTGTTTCATCCTTGAGAAAGTCAAATAAACGATTTGCAAGAGTTTCCACAATTGGAGTAACTATTAGTTCTGCCATTTCTCAAGTTGATGAGTAGAGAATAAAGAAGATAATCAAAGCAAAGGCACCATACTTCAAGAAATACACCTAAAAGATCATAAAAATTTTACATGTCAATGATGGTATATTCTTATTTAACTTGCAATAAAAAGAATCAAACTTATACACGTAACATAAACCATAGATTTTTCAATGAATGTTGTGCATCAAAGAATAGTTTGTAGCATTATTTGATCATTTTGTAAATTTAATTGCACTAGGCGTTATCCAAAAAGAAATATAACAAGAGTGACAATTGAGAAAAATATATAGAGAAATGCATCTAGATATGCGACTACTTTAATGTTCCAATTAACTCAACCAAATGACTTCATTAATCACTGCAATATTTGTTAAAATGGAATACTTGCACACAAAAATTATGGTGCAGAATATTTTCATAAATATTAATAGGACTTCATGGTAAAAATATCACTTCCAGTATAATTGTAATATATATAGAGAGGGAGAGAGGCAAGTACACGTACATCGATAGTGCACAGATTTCCTCGTTTAGTAATAATACTTGAGATGATTGGACACATAAAACTTGACATGAAAAACTAAAAGCAAGATCCATGTCATTGTTTAAGCTATACATATGTTACCTCAATAAATAATAGAAATCAAGCTCAACAAATCCTTTGGAATAATTTCGGAAATCTGGATAAAATTATGTAATTGTAATGTTTTTGCCCATTGAAGTTCCCTTTTCCTTTGGGGGAAAAAGGGTACAGTATCTCTTAGTGTTTATTACTTTAAAAACAAACCAACAAAAACCTATAAAAATTAGTCTAGTATTAACAACTGAATTCAACCCATTCCAATAACAATCATTGAACTTTATCGAACCACTTACAGGAAGCATACCACTTACATGGGAGTCCATGGATATCATCTTCTTTCAAAACATCATGTTGGTCTTGGGCAGCTTGTTTCTTAATTAATGCATGGATATCATCTTCTTTCAAATCGTCATGTTGGTCTTGGGCAGCTTGTTTCTTAATTAATGCATATATAGCCAAAGAAAGAAAAAGAAAACCCTCCTAGCCTTCAATCAACACATCTGTTTGCTTGTCTGATGAAGAAGAATAAGGACTACAAAGTGACAATATATAGTGAATGTCCTCTTCCTATTTTGCCCTAACTCCTTCCCAAGAGCAACTGGAAACTATGCAAGATTAGTTGGAGCACACAGAATTGTACGCATTATTTATACTTGTCTATCACCCATGCACATATATATTCAAGAAACAAAGATAGGAAGTTATTAAGATTTGTCACTAAATAAAATCTAAACCTAAAATATTTTGAAATTCTATAATCAGAGGAGAAATTTTTTCGTTTAGTGATACTTGAGATGATTGGACACATAAAAATTGATTTGAAAAACTATAAACAAGATCCATGTCATTATTTAATCTATATGATATCTCGATATATATATATGACACAATAAATGGAGCTCATGAAATTCACTTTGAAGAATTTCAGGAATACTTCATAGTGCACGACCAGATAAAATTATGTAAAAATGATAGATCAATTCGTTTTTGGTAATTGTAATGTTTTTGCCTGATAAAATTTTCCTTTCCTTTGAAGTAAAAATGGTACAATATAGTATATATTCCTTTAAAGAAACAAACCAACAAAACTTACAAAAAGTAGTCAAATCTTAGCAACCGAATTCAACAGCTTACACACAATTCCAATAACAATCGTCGAACATAATCAAACCACTTACATGGAAGACCAAACACAAGCTCATGATCGTTCAGTGATTTATACCGACGGATATCATACTCCTTCGAATCACTTCAATCTTGGGCAGCTCGCTCCTTAATTAATTACCGCATATATCAACAAAGAAAGAAAAAGATAAATACCCACGCCCTCCCAGCCTTCCTTCAGCAGATCTGTTTGCTTGTCCAACGAAGAAGAGAAAGAATACAAACTACAATATATAGTGAAGGCCAATTGGAAACCGTGCAAGCTAGAGTACGTAGTTGAGAACACGGCAATATTGTATGCATTATTTATATCCATCAAGCTTGCACGCGCGTATGCAAGGAACAAATAGAGGAAGAAAGGAAGTTATTTAAGACTGTCACTAAATTAAATCTAAACGTAATCACATGCGCGACGTAATCACTTGGATTACATTAACATATCCCAACAAGCATTAACTTAATAATAACTCCATAAGATGCGCTCTCTCTTTTCCTTTCTATTGATCTCCGCACAAACTTCTTTAGATTCCACCGTCCAACACATAGGAATCTTGCTGTGCTTCACACTTCCACCGAACGTACCTCAATACACTTTTCCTATTTTTTGACAACCTTCTCAAGACTTCAATTCGTCCTTCACGGCGCCACAACTTGTTCGTAAACTTGAAACGAAGTTGGGGTTGCTTGAATCATCTTCTCAACCCTTAACACATTTTTCCTATTTTACCATCTTGTCACAACACCAACTCGCACGTCACATTGTGATTGCAAACTCCAAATAAAGTTAATATTGCTTAAATTTTTCACCCAATCTTAATACATTTTTCCCATTTTGCCGGCCTTTTCAAAACTTCAACTCGTTAGATACTCTTGACGTCACACCTCAGATTGCAAACTCTAAAATAAAGTCTGAGTTGTTTGAATCGTTCACCCAACCCTAAACACACATTTCTTATTTTTGAAGGCCTTGCTAAGACTCCAACACAACATTCATGACGTCACAACATGATTTGCAAACTCTACAAAATGTTGGTCTTGTTTTATAAAAGGAATTTGAAATGTATAAACCGATGCGTAGAAACTTAATTTCCTTGCTTTGATACTCTGATATTATGTAAAATCATCGAAAATCCTTATTTGAAATTAAGGAGATGAAAATCACCATAGGTACTTGTGGTGGTGATTTATATATTCTCATTGATCGAACGTATCAAACAAAGAGATGGAGAAAAAGAAAAACCCTTTGATCTGTAGCACGTACTACTTGCCGAGTTCCCACGCTCTCCTGGCCTTCAGCAGATGTGTTTCATACATATACATACCTGTGTTTGGCTGACGAGGAAGAAGAAGAAGAATACAGACTGGAGTAATAGCATATAGTCAACGAATGCCCAGTTGCAGAATGCCCTCTTACATTTCGCCACAACTCCTCCCCAAGGTAAAGCAAGTCGACCACATACATAGGTAGGAGGAAATCAACCTCAAGCTTAAGGTCATGAACTTTATTAAATCGTGGCTTTCTTTCAGCCATGTGTTCTTTCGTGTCTTCCTCACAAACCAATCCCCAAAAGTAGAGAAGATAAGCGAAGCGGAAATATCAACACATTTTAGATGGCGTATACTCAATAAGCATGAGAAGTAACTAACATCAATTCATGGGAAAAATGGTACCTTTCATTCGAGAGAATTCGGTAGGGTTGGAGCACTGAATCAAACCTGTGTTTGGTAGATGAACTTCTACGTAAAATGGAGACTTGATGTAACGAACATGGTGGATCCATAGTCACCATCCACACAAATGACGTGTACACGTGGAATGTCTTTGACGAGGGGCCAATCCAAGCCGATGTCCCATGGACACAATCTTCGAAGAAGCTGCACGTCACACAATCTTCGAAGAAGCTGCACGTCACGTGTTGTTTTGATAACCAAATCACTGGCAAATAAATTTATGGAGCATCAAGTATTCAAAAAATTGGACCTGAGTTCTTATGCAGAGGAGACAAATAAATTGACACCTATTTTCGTCCATTTGCCATGTTGATAATAATGAAACTTGTGGATTTCTCGGAATTGGAAGAATGGCACTGGGATGGAGCAGAGGATGATGTGGATGGGAGGATAACCCTCTGTCCTTGCCTTCTATATTTATTCATTGAGAAATGCCCCAAGTTGAAGTTTCTGCCTGAAGGTCTGCGACATGCCACTTCCTTGGAGAAATTGGTCTTGGATGGAAACAAGGATCTTGAGAGGATTCCAGAGCTTCCAACTGTCAAAGAATTATTCATCACAAATTGCTCATCAATACAATATGCGGGGAATCTCAATTCCTTGAAATATGTTGAGTTAGAGGATATAAAATTAAGTGTCATACCCTACTGGTTGAAGTCAATGGTGACCAGCAGAACGAAAGCATTGTCTTTGTATATTAGAACAGGTGCGCTACAGCTCCTTCAAAGAATGTGCCCATGGGACATCGGATTGGATCGGCCCTTCATTAAAGGCCTCCCTCTAGTGCAAGCCCGTCTTATAGGGCAGGATTGCATGGCCCACACTGCTTGGGATGCCCCTGATCTAACCTTTGTTGAATACATCAAGTCTCCATTCTCCATAACTACTAATCAAACAAGTCCATGTTCTATTGTCTACAACAATCCCAAGTTAATCTCTCGGATTTATAGGTGTTCGTACCTTTTCGCCCGGTGGGCTTTTAGAGAGGCTAAACCGATTCACAGAAGATGTCTACGATATGTCCTATGTGCTTTTTTTTGTTTTATTTATATATGTACAACTCTCTTTTAACAGTCCTTTCCGGGTTTCGAGTATGAGGAGGAATGCAATCGTAAGAATCAGATCGGCCGGGCCTTCTCACGCACTCGATAAGGGACCCTTGATTCTGTGGTTCATCGGTGGATCAACCACACTAGCACTCCCACAGACTTCTCTTCCACTCGTCATGATGTACCTGCTTCCTACCCAGACGACAACATCGTTCACTTCGGTTTGAGCCTTCTTTACGAAGATAGATGATGCCTCAAGTTGGAGCAGGCGATACCACGGGGGCATCAGAGCTTAGGTAGCACCGTGAGCTATAGCCATCCTTTATATGATATTTATGCTCGGCATGATTTTTCTATCGTTCCTGACTACCTCATGACCAGTTTAGCGGGGTACAAGCGCGTTAAGCTCGATGACTTTCATGAGGGCCGATGGAGAGAGGCCATGGAGTGGACCGCAATTCTGATGGCGAGGAACCCAACCTGACCCTACTTCCAAATCACCCAAGCAAGCCATTAGGTGGTCATTTTGTTGCCGGGTGTCTCCGCCAATTCTTCGACCAAGGGAATCGGCCAAAGAAATTAAGGGAACACTCTTGCATATAAGTCTAAACTATCTAGTTCTTCGTTTAAACACAAGAAATAGTCATTAAAAGTAAATCAAACTAGCAAACACTCTTAGATATGTCCTTAGACTGTCCAATTGTTCATTTAAGCTTAGGAAATAGCCGTTGAAGTGAATCAAACTAGCGAATGCTCTTAGATAAGAACTTAAATTATCTAGTTCTTCATTTAAGCATAGGAAATAGCCACTAAAGTGAATCAAACCTATGAACGCTCCTAAATATGAGTCTAAATTATCTAACAATCACTTTGACACCAATGAAATTGTCCTTCTAGTTGTGACTAAGAGCTTAGACTGATTCTCTGTATTTTCTATCTCATTCTATTCTTATATGAATTGTACACCAAATTTTATACTTTCACAATCATTAATGAAATATGTTTTTTAAATTGCATATTTCTTTACACATTTGATCACATCAAGGATGATGTAAATGAGACGTCCTTTTAAAAAGAAGATGTAAGGTATGGAGTTGTAGAGATCTCTCAGGTAACAAATGAAACCTGATATAAAATCAACATTTATGACGTTGAGGAAAAAACCCACGAAAATATAAGGATATTTAAAACATTGTCAAACTTAGTAGATTATATGAATAAAAAACCCAAATGTTTATCTAATTAAAGGTGGAACTTGAGTTGGACCAGGCCGACCCAATCATGAGTTTGACTCGGCCTATACAGATGCGGGTCGGATTGGGCCCAGGTGGAATTTGTCAACCTCCCAGCTAGGCCCATTTTTACATGATATATATGTCTATATGATTAATACCAATAGTAAACTAAAATAAACATGTATAAAAAATGAATAAATAAATAAATATGGAGCAGTTGAAGTCTAAAGGGTTTATTTGTTTGAAATGTTATTTTATGTCAATAAAGAGCAGAGCACTTTATTTAATTATGCAAACCATTTATTTACTAGTGCGGATTCATTATGGAGGTAAAGTATAAATTGATGGGCTGATTTTACGAACAAATGTATGTCGTACATTTAATTTTATTACATCTTTTCTCTGTCAATTTATTTATTATTTATAAAAAGGAAACATGGAGAAAAAATCGAGTTAGATTCCATTCGGGTATAAATTTTCCGAATGCTATGCGTAAGAGTTTACTTCTGCTTACACCAAAACCCTAGTTTGTTTCTTCTGATGGAAGACGACGATGCCTTCCCCCCACTTACCGGCCCTGCATCCACGCATAGGTTTCCGGCGGCTGGGAGTTGCTGGAGCGGGGAACCGCCGAAGGTGACTTTCCGCAAGCCCGAGGAACCGATCTCCGGCCGTGTTTTCAGAAACCAGAGATCAAGCAAGGGAATTTCCGTTGCGGTGGTCGATGCGAACGCGATTATTCACGGGGACAAGCTTACTAGCTGTGCAGATAAGTTTGTGACGGTGAGTGAGGTGCTCAATGAGGTTAGAGATCCTGTGTCGAGACAGAGGCTGGTGTTTTTGCCGATTCAGGTGGAAACCATGGAGCCTGCTCCTGATGCCCTCAAGAAAGGTGAGACCTTTGCCCCATGAGTTTCTATCCCTGCTGTAAACCGTGGAATCATTTGAAAGGATTTTGTCATGGTAAAATGCGAGTTTCTGAGTTGGATTTGCTTGCAATTTGGAAGATTGCTTGTCTTTTTCCGTTTTTTATTTGAGAGTAGAGCATTTTGTCAATTTTCTCTCCTTCTGTGATTGTTCACTTTTCAAATTCTTCTGTTGGCTTAATTAAATTATGGTGGTTTCGTGATGGGCACGAGCTGACTATTTGATTAATCGATGGCAGTTGTAAAATTTGCAAGGGAAACTGGAGACTTGCAGACCCTTTCAGATGTTGATATTAAGGTCATAGCTTTGGCGTACACGTTGGAATCTCAGATTCATGGGAATAGTCATCTGAGGGAAAAACCTCCACCACTTCACATGGTAAACGTCAGAAATCTGCCAGAGCCAGAGATGCTTGGCTGGGGTAAAAATGTACCTAATTTAGCAGAATGGGAAGCTCTAGAGCATTTAGCCGAGGGAGATAACTCAAATAATAATTCGAAGATCCTTTCGATAAGAGATCTTAGTGTTCATGAAGTTGCAGCAAATGAAGAAATAAACCACAGTTATGGGCAAGAGAATGGAAATCATATGCGTCACAGGTTTAGGCAGTACAATCGCCAAACAAAAGAGATAAATATTGAGGGTAAGAAGATGGTTGCTAACGGAATAGATGCTTCTCAGGGAGAATGTGATGATAATTGTGACGATTGGAAGCCTGCTGTAAGTAGAAGCACCCATAGAAGATATCTCAGAAGAAAAGCAAGGCGTGAATTGGAATCAGATAACCTCACTAATGATCCAGAAATTATTTCAAATGCTTCCAGTGATAGGATCTCTGATGCACACTCTGATGGGGGGACTGAGTGCCCAAAGATTCTGGCACATGAATATTCTGATCAATCAGATAATATGTCAAAGGATGAATTTGAAAATTCAAGATCAGCTCAGCCTCCAATGGTTGATTCTGTAACTGTAGAATCAGGTTTGAGTGATGCCCAAGAAGATGAAGTTGAGCATTGTGTAAGGGAATTGGATCAGTTGGAGATTTCAAGTCAAACTGATGGTAGTGTTGATATATATCAGACAGATGATGCTAGTAGCGAACAGAGTTGGGCTCTCGGATCCTTATCTGAGTCAACTGTAGCCTGTGTCACAAGTGATTTTGCCATGCAAAATGTTCTCTTGCAGATTGGCCTGAGACTTTTGGTCCCCGGAGGGATGCAGATCCGTCAGCTGCATAGGTGTGTCTCTTCAAATGTATGTGATATTGTTAAAATGATGCCACAATGTGAATCATATGGATGAATGACAACTATATTGCCAGAGCATTCACTATTTGGCATTCTTTAAGAGGCTAGAATATTATCTTTTAATTTAGCAACATATATTAATTGGTTTTCCTGCACTGAATTTATAGGTGCAGTTGCACCACTAAGAGCGAATTTTTGTATTTCCACTATCACAGGTGGGTGTTGAGATGTCATGCCTGTAACAAAGTAACTGCGGAAATTGGGCGAATATTTTGCCCAAAATGTGGCAATGGGGGTACTTTACGCAAGGTCTCTGTAACAGTTGGTGAAAATGGAATGGTTCTTTCAGCTTGTCGGCCACGCATAAATCTAAGAGGCACAAAAGTAAGTATAGTGTTCTATATTTCTGCTGGAAAAATCTATGTATTTTAATCATTCTAGTTACATGCCATGTTATTTTATTGTTCCTAATTTACTATTTAATAATTTTTTATTTTTTGGAGAGAATAGTATTTTCTTATTTGAGAATTTCAGGAGAGAGATTCCTCCTATTGGATGAATTCATTAATGCTATTCTATTGATAACATTACTAATATTAGTGACGTTATCTATTTTTTGCTCATCAGAAATGACAATTAAGCTGTGTTGCAGGCCATATTGCCAACATATTTGTTGAATAGTTTGTGGATAATCACGATAAATCTGATTTGGATGTTCTTTAAGTGGTGATAAATTCCTCTTAGCTAATCACTCGTTTGTGTTCAGAGAACTGCCAAAGTAGTTTCATTTTTGTATGTATTTTTTGCTCTACCTTTTGAAATAAGACGTCAAAGTTTAATTGAATGATTTCATATGATAAAAACAATTAATATAGGCTGAAATTTGGTAACGAGAAGAGGATGATGTAAGTACATCTTCAAGCTTTTGCCATGGTCCATGACACTTTCTGGTGTCGTACGTTCTGTTCCTTTTGTTTAATTTCCTTTCTTACGATCTGATTGACATTTGGAATTGTTTTGGTTAAGTTATTTTCTTGGTTGGATGTATATTTTGAAGTTGAAAAAACTACCATGGAGATTGGCAGCATTGTGGTGATCATATTTTGATAAGTTTGCCTTTGATTTTTTTTTAAACCGATGGTTACAAAAAATGTCCTGCACAGTTTTCGCTTCCCATGCCCCAAGGTGGAAGAGATGGTATAAGAAAGAATCTTATTTTGCGAGAAGATCAACTACCCCAAAAATTTCTTAATGGCAAGAAGAAGAAAGACAAAAATCAGGTAAATTTTTATGATTTTTTTTGTTGATTGTTTCGTTTTTAAATTGGGAGCACTTTTTTTTGACCGCTGGAACTCACTTCCTTTCCAGGATTTCTTTAGTGCAGAGGACGTATTTTCGCATGGTGAGATGAAAGGTCCTTTACAGCCTCCCGTGGGGAAGACTGTGGCAATCCTCAGTGGAAGGAGAAATCTAAACGACAATCATTTTTCTCGTAGAATTCTTTAAAACCATCGTCAGCTAAGAATTAAAATAGCTGTGGATGTTTCCCTGGGTTTAGTAGTTCTTCTGGAGGTTTTCTGAGATTAAAGAAATCAGATTCTATGTTGATTTTGACATGTAAATTTTAGGAATCGAAGCTCTTTTGACAGTTTTGCTACGATTCATTCTTAAGTTTATATTTTAGTCCTTTGGAAATCCATCAAAAAATATATATTTTTTATTTTCTGTAGAAAGAAGTAAGACAAAATATATTATATTTTCCATGGATCTATTGAGTATGATCACGATTAGATAGAAGTGGAACAGAAAGAACTAGGGTTAGATATGACGAGAACTACTCCAAGTTGAGAAAGTTGAATTTAACTTTTCTAATCTATCATGCGTACGTACCGACTATGGTTAAGCATGTCGCATGCGGGGAAAAACACTACGGCAAGGTATATCGTTCTTCCATTTTTGGTTGCACCAAATACGTTAGTTAGGATTTATTTATAACTTGTTCAAACACTAGATCATATATTCCACTCTTTACCGCGGTCGATACACACACATCTTTATGTGGTTTATGTTGAGTCTTTTGTTTTGATGATGTGTTTATGTGGTTTATGTTGAGTCTTTTGTTTTGATGATGTGTGTTGAATGAAAATAATTATATTTGTTTAATTAATATTGTTTGTGAAAATAAATTAAAATCATCAGTTAATATAGAAAAAGTTTATTAATATAAATACTTGTTTGTATTGGATTTGAAGTTAATAACTAGTAGTTTCATTGCATTAATTTCTCATTTAAATGTTAAGTTAACGTGTGTTTTTATTGAAAATCATGATACGTTTTAAAGTTAGTGTTATACATGTGGTGAAATTATAAGTTACAAATGTTGTATTGTATCACGTGAGGTGCATATGTTTAACTCGTTAAGTTAGCATATCTAAACACGTTGAGTTGTTATATTGAACACTAAGGCAACGCATTAGGTTAGCGTTATAAACTTAAGTTGTTATTTTTACATGTGGTAAAATTATTATTATAAAAACATTTGTTTATTATTGAATCGGTGAGTTAAAGTTTTTTCAGAGACTTACAGTCGTAACTATCCAAAAGTTAACTTAAGTCATGTTTTCAGGTTTTGACACATCTCACTAGTTTTATGGTAAAAAGAGTTTTTCGAAGACTTACAACCATAACTATCCAAAACTTAAATTGTTTTCGGTGAGTGATAGTTTAACCTTCTGAAAGAAAGGTTAAGCTGGTTTGTTGAGTTAGCATAACACCACGGACTTAGTTCGTTGAGTTAGCTACAGTACTTGTCACGTGAAATTGTACATGAGGAACTCGTTAAGTTAGAAACGTTAAGTTATATATATATACTTGTGTTATTCGTTTAGTTAACATTAAAGTAACTACTTATTATTACGCTTGATGAAATATTTTGGACGAGAAAGTTTATTTTGCAGGAAATTTTTTAGATATCCAAGATTGATGATTAAAGAAAATTCGAAATGTAAACGTAGGTTAGAACGTGTGTGTTTTGATGAAGGAAAAAGAAAAGACGTGAAGAAGTGGAAAATTGGTAGTGGTTAAACGTGAAGGATATGCATGAAATGAAGATACAGTATAAAAGGCATAGAGTTCTTATTGATAAAACAATCCTTGCACACAAAAAGAAAAATCTTTTCAAGGATCAAACTATCCCTACACATCAAAAGATTTTTTTTTTTTCAAGGATCAAAAACACCTCTTTGGGAAAATCTCTCAAGTGGAAGAAAATTCAATGAAGCATAAAAAGGTATTATTTATGTCACTGAAGATTTAAAGTATCAGAAGAAATCAAATTCGGTGAAGCAGAGAAAGACAAGATATTCATCATTGAAGAATTGCTGAAGAAGAATAAAGATCTCAAACAAGGAGAAATGTTTTAAATTTTGCAAATTAGTTTTCTCTGTTTGTAGTTATGAAATTATTTAGATGATACATGATATCGAGATATAATTGCATCTACAATTTATGAGGAGAATTGAATTGTATATTGTAATTGAAACCTTAAATAAAAATGATTTTATGAAAACAATGTTTCGACTTGTTTTTGAGTTTTAAAGTTTCAATTATATATCAGAAAATATTAAAGATACACAATTCACCCTCCTCTTGTGCACCCATACGTTCCTAAAGTTTCACAATTATTAGGATTTGAATTACACTTTCAACGTATCATTTTGGTTCAAAATACAGCATTTCAATTTTGCAATTATTAGGATTTGAATTACACTTTCAACGTAGCATTTTGGTTCAAAATACAGCATTTCAGTTGTGTCGCAAAAAATGTACATCATCAAATACGTTTTACTATAGAATATTTACCGATCTAAGAAAATGACAGTCTTGTGCCTCCCCTTACCTCACCGGCTCGCTGTACAAACCAAACGATATTATCTCTGGGCTTTACAAGAAGCAAGAAAACCAAGTTAATTATTTAGATTTGATTTCCTAAAAATCTTTCTTCCTAATTCTAAATCTTCATTGAGTAGGGAGAATAGACAAAGATTTTTCACTACTTCATCGACTCCTTTAATCCTATGCACTCGTGTAAGTGATAAATAATTCAAACTTTAAAGATTTTTCAAGTCCATCTTCACAACTTTAGTTGGATATAATATCCAAGAATGCTCCATTGAGTAAATTACTCCCTTACTTTCACACTTTCTTTCTCTTTTCTCTTCTTTTTTTTTAATTCTCGAGATTGGAGATGTTGGATTGTCTTCAGTTTAAAATATATTGGGAAAGACTTGGATCAACGATGGTGGGAGTTCTTGGCAGGTACTACTCTTTGGGAATGTTGGAAAGCTTAGTGTAAAATTATTCTCACTCATGAGCATCGGGATTTTGGGGATGTTCATCGAAAAATCTGGGTTGTTGCTTACACTTACCATGCAACTTACAGTACCATTCGTTGCCTTAAAAGGGTGAGTGGTTGGTTTGGCTAGATTAAACCGCCAGTTGGTTGGCTTACTTTGAATGTTGACAAGATTGTTGATCATTTTGGTCATGTTATCGGTGGTTTGGTGATTTGAGATGGGACTAGTAAGTTGAAAATTACGATGGCTGTTAGGTTTGGTCAGGTTGACTCCTTCGTAGCGGATGTCCTTACTGTTAAATCTGATAAAAGAGTTTGAAAAGATTGGTTTGATCAATGTGAGGTGAGAGAATTGTGAATTAGAATGTGAGAAAACATACTCCTCTTTACAAGAGTAGGTGTTTGATAATAGGTATAAATGCACCTAACACTAGATAACATACTCCTCCTTGCTTTAGATTTTATCAACTCTAATGCTAGATCACAAGAGTTGAAACTTGTCTACTAGTAGAGGTTTTGTAAAAATGTCTTGCCAACTAGTCCTCTGTCCTATAATAAGAAACAACTACTTCACCCTTGTTTTGCATGTCCCTCAAAGCATATAGCTTGACATTAAAATGTTTAGTTTTCGCATGGAAAATCGGATCATTTGCTATGGCAACTGCAGCTTGATTATCAACAAGTAGGGGAGTAGGATTAGCTTGCAAAAGATGAATATCCGAAAATAATTTTCTAATCCACACTACTTGATCGGTAGCAGCATTAACAACTGTGACTTCAACTTCGATTGTTGGTTGAGCCACAAGGTCTTGTTTCTTTAAGGACTAAGAAAACATACTTGAACCAAAAAAGAAACAAAAACTAAAGGTACTTGTTTAGAATGAAAATATGCATAATATTAGTGGTTAATAAATGGTTAATGACATGTTATTTAACTTATCAGAAGAGACTTAGACCATTATACTACATTTACATAAACTGGACTTAATTGAAGAATAAGCATAATTTAAAGTAATTAACGTTAATTAAGTATCATTTTTGAATGACTGAAAATTCCCTTTCTACATATTATTAAATGTTGTTTACACCTATGTAGTAAATATATATATATTGCTTTATTAAACTATAGGTTCAGATGAGTTTGTTGAGTTATATTAACTCCATAGATCAGTTATTATCTAATGTACGATTTTAAGAAGTTATAGGAAATGCATAGGAAAACCAAATTACATGATTCACACCTATAATCTCTAACATAGAATGAAGAAGCAATTACAGTCGTTGATATGTAGGAAAGAAGAATCTAGTTAGTCATTTTGGCACCAGTAGTTGCTAGTGAAAAAAAAATATAAAATGATTGAAAGAAATTGAGGAAAACAGGGGAAGATAGCCATGCTCACTGTAGAAAGCATTAGACGTTCCTTGAGATATCTTCCACCACCAACCACTATTCATCAGAGGTCTGTGAAGATAATTTCCAAAGTCGAATCGATTCTGAGCAAACCATGGTGACTAACAACTACTACGAAGGAGTGATTGCATCATAGGAAGTATTTCTTCACCAAGCATCGAATCATCTCTCCAAAGACAATGAAAGCTTTTAGCCTTGGTTTTAGGTTGATGACAATTTGCTAAAAAGGAGATTATCTTACCAAAGTCTAGGTTCACAATCCAATAGGGAGAAAAGCACTTCATAGTAAGTGGTTAAGTTTTCGAGGGTATAATCACATTGCATGTAGTGTTGGAAGTCTTTTATTTTCAATAGAGAGCTTTCCCCTCATAAATTGTCCACCTTAAGGAACATTAATAATTATGTTTACATCCACATAGGTATCAAGTTTTGTGTTTATATTGTTTGTGTTTGTATTGTTTGTTAGTAATTGTTAAATGTTGTGTGTTCATTTTATTTTAGTTTGATATGAAATAATATTATTTATTTTGAAACCAGTTAGTTAAAACTTTGAAATCGTGTCTTAATTGTTTGCTATTTAAGTTCATTTGGAAGCCAAATCTATTCTTCGTTAAATCTAATATAAGTAGCAATTAGAGAGCTTATACTCATTGTTTTCATTCTCTGATGTTGCCTAATGGATGGCTGAATCCAAATGCAAAACAACTATCAAGAGAGAGAGACATAGACCCATATGTTGAGTTAAGTAGTAACTCAACGAGTGTAGTCCGTTGAGTTATTTGGTAACTCAATGGAGTGAGAGGTTTCATTAGCACAACACTGCATCCATATCAAAGCATCTTAGAATCTGATTTTAATCACTCTCTATGGTTCAACTAGTTCTCGCACACTTGTTGCAACTAACGTTGTGCACTTGTAGTAAATTAAACAAATAGATTTACTAGCTTTAAATCTTGTTTGGGAGATTGGTTGTTTCCTTATAAAAAATTAGTTTAAGTAGACAGGAATAGGTTTTTTTGGCACCATTGCCAAGGAGCGAAAGCCTGAATCATAAAACACTAGGTTTTGTTTTTATAGCATAAAGGTGTTGTGTGAATTTATCATTTGGAATATGGCATATGAGTATGCTCATATATTTCTTAAACTTGAAGTTAGCTTATGTGAATTTTGCAAACTAAAAGGTCATGACATTGTTGACTATTTGAAGCTTAGACATTTACAAATGTCTAGAGTAGAAGAACAACAAATGAATTATATTTAGTATGATAGAAATGAGTATGACACACCTATAATTTACCTAACCAATAGTCATTTCATGACGTGAAATATTTCGAGAGAATGGGAAAATGGGGATAGGTATGTTAAAGGAGAAACTATTAACAGCCTTGACCAAAGTTTCATGAGAATAGACCAACAACTTACAAGACTAGAAGATTACATGTATTATAATCAAGAAGTCCACCAACTAAACTATCATGAAAATCATTCAAAACCCAAGATAGATTATATTTACGAAATTGAGAAAACTTTGAAACAAATTGATAAAAAATTGAATGAAATGAGACTAGATACTCTAGAAAAAAAGTTCAATTCACTTGATGAATTTACAATGAAAGTACGATACATTAAAAATCAACAAGAGTGTATAAGTGAAAATTCAAATTTTCAAAGTGCACATCAACTACAAAGCATGAAGACAAACAAAATTATAGATGAAATAGAAATTGAGGAATGTAATCTAACATAAAGATTTATGGAAACTATTGTAGAACAAAATCCTAAGAAAGATCTAGAAATAGATTCAATTTCTAAAATTCTTAGAGAATTGGAAAATGTGTATGTAACCTTAAGATCTGGAACTTATGTGCCACCTAGAATTCAAAAAGAAAATGAATTAAATTCAAGTGAAAATAATCTTCAAAATGAAAATGAAAATATAATATTTGAAAACATAGAAATTAATAAAGAAAAACTTGAGTCTAAAAATGAAATCAAAATTGGACAAGAAAAATAACTAGATAAAGGAGAATTTGAAATTAATTTGAAACAAGAAAAGGAACCTCTTAAATCACGATCTTTAGCACCTCATCCTGAAAGATTAAAACAAAAGTTTCTAGACAAACAAGATAAAATTTGTGAAATTTTTGAAAAAATTCAAGTTAACATTCCACTTCTAGATCTACTATAGAAGATACCACCTTGTGCTAAATTTCTTAAGAACTAGTGTACTAAAAAGAGAAAGCGGAAAGTGTTAAGAAAAGTCTTTTTAGCATGCTAGAGTAGTTCTCTATTTTTACCTCAAATTCCTAAAAAGTTATTTGATCTAGGAACTCCAGTTATATCATGCACAATAGGTAATACAACCTTAGATTGAACCTTAATAGATTAAGGTGCATGTATAAATGTTATGTCGAGTGACATATTTGCATCCTTAGGATTGGAAGGCTTGAGTCTTATTATTACTGTCATTCAATTAGCAGATCGAAGCATAACATACCCTAAAGGAAAAATAGATGATGTCCTGATTAAAGTTAAAAACTTCATTTATCTTGTGGATATTGTTGTTTTGGATTCCCAAAAAGCTATTCATCAAAATAAAGATACTTCTTTAATTTTGGGAAGGCCATTTCTAGCAACCTCTAGGCCAATTATAAATTGCAAGAATGGAATTATGAAATTAGCTTATGGTAATGAGAACACTTGTTTAGAATGAAAAAGTGCATAATATTAGTGGTTAATGAATAGTTAATTGCATGGTATTTAGCTTATCATATAAGAATTAAGCCATTATGTCATAATTATACAATTACATGCCTTAATTACAGAATATGCATAATTTCAAGGAATTAAATGTAATTAAGTATTATTTATAAAAGAGTGAAAACCTAACTTACGTGTGATTTTATGGTATAAAATATGGAACCTTGTAATGTTAGGAATTATTTCACACATCCAATTATGAATGATTAGAAATTACATCTTTTACATGGAAAGTGTTAAATATTATATGAATATGTATTTGTTTTACTAAACTATAGAACTGAATGAGTTTGTTGAGTTAAGCTTAACTCAACAAAGTCAGTCTATTGAGTTAATAGTTAAGTCAATGAAGTAAGTCCGTTGAGTTACACTAACTCTATAAACTAGTTATCTTCTAATATTCGACTGTGAGCAGTTGTAAGAAATTCAAAGGAAACCACATTGCACGGATTAAGCCATGATATAAATCATGGAATGAAGAAGTAATCACCATCATTGATGTGAAGGAAGGAAATCAAACTAGTCATTTAGGCAGAAGCAGTTATTACTGAAAGAAATATAAAAGGAAAAGAGAAAGAATGAAGAAAAGGGGGGAGAACCACGCTAACTACAAAAAGCGTTAATCATTTCTTGAGCTCCCACCAATACCACCATCCATCGGAGGTCTGTGAGGATACTTTTTAGATGTCGGGTCAATTTTGAGCCAAACATAGTGATTGACAACCACTGTGAGGAGTGATCGCATCACAGGAAGGGAAACTATTTTCACCAAGCACTAATTCATCTCTTAGGAGATAGTAAAACTTCTAGCCTTGGTTTCAAGTTGATGCCACTTGCTAAAGAGGAGATCAACTTAGAAAAGTCTAGGCTTGCGATCCAATAAGGAGAGGAGCACTTGATAGTAAGTGGTTAAGTTTTCAGTGGTGTAATTGCGTCGCATGTAATGACAGAAGTTCTTTTTCTTACTGTCAATAGAGAATTTCACCTTTCACCATTCACTCATCTAAAGGAACAGAAACAAAACATAAAACAAAAACAAAACTCTTTATCTGTGTTTTATACTTATTAAATCTATGTTGTATCATTTGTGTTTGTATTGTAACTATTGTTTAATGTTTGTTGTTTATTAAAGTTCAATTATAGAAAATTGTATTGTAATACAAATCTTTGAAATCTTGATTTAAGAATCTATTGTTTGGATTTATTGAATGCTAGAATCAATAAATGATAGATGTAAAATGAATTAGCATTCAAGGGCTTAATTGATGTTGTTTGTAATATATAGAATCGCCCAATGGATGGCCATATTCTACTGCAAACTACAATTCTAATTTAACGTTACCTGAGAGCCTATTGAGTTGAGTAAACATAACTCAATGAGGTAAGTTCGTTGAGTTAACTGTAAATCAACAGAGTAAGCATATTGTGCATATACATTATTTCTAGTTATGAAAATTTATTAAGCAAAGTGATTTTGATAGTTCTTTGTGGGTTTGACTTGTAATTGCACACTTATACAATAGATGTTGTGCACTTGTAGTTAATTTAATAGATTGGATTTAATATCTTGTTCGTGAAAATTGCTTGTTACTTATAAAAAAAATACACTTAAGCAAACAAGACAACACTTAATTAAATATTTTCAAAATAGAGGGAGAAGAAGGAATAAAGATGTCTATACATACTATAAACTTTTTAAAAGATGAAGGAGATGTGTTAGAAGATGTAATTGAAGAAGAATTAAATAGGCAATTAGAGATTGAGGAGTTCGAAGGGAGTAAAAATATAGATGAAGACATGGAGTAAACACATGGGGAATTTAATTTTCAGGGTGAGAATGTTAAATTAGGAGCTCTTGCTTCTAATGATCAACATCTAGATTTTAAAACCCTACCTCTTGACTTGATATACAAATTTTTGGAAAAAGAAAGAACTTGTCCTATAATAGTAGCATTGGATTTGAATGAAGATCAAATATTTGAATTAAAAGGCGTAGTAAGGAAGTATAAAGGTGTAATAGGACAAACTATGACTTATATAAAAGGGTTGAGCCCAACTATGTGCCAACATCACATATATTTGGAAGAAAATGCTAAACTAGTTAGAATACCTAAAAGAAGATTAAATCCTAACTTGAAAGAAATAGTAAGGAAGGAAATAGTGAAATAGTTAGACAATGATATCATATATCTGATTTCTAATAGCTCATGAGTGAGTCCAATCCAATATCCAAGACTACTAATATTATGCATGTTTTCATTCTAAATAGTTATATTAAAGAAGTTTATGTAAAACAACATCTAGGTTTTGAAAATTCAAAACATCTCGAGTATGTTTACAAGCTTAAGAAAGAGTATGTTTACAAGCTTAAGAAGGCATTGTATGGCCTTAAGCAATCACCTAAGTCTTGGTATGAGAGGTTATCTAAATTTCTTATGGGAATGGCAAATCATACACTATTTATCAAGAAAACTAAAAATAATATTTTGGTTGTTCAAATTTATATAGATGACATCATATTTAGAGTAACAAATGAAAAATTAGTTGAGTCTTTTTCAAATGACATAACATGTCAATTTGAAATGAGTATAATGGGTGAACTATCATTATTTTTAGGTTTACAAATTAAGCAATTAGATCAAGAGATTTTTATTTCACAAGAAAAATATACTCAAGATTTATTAAAGAATTTTGGTTTCGACAATACTTAAGTTAAAAATACAACAATGAGTATTATCATTAAGTTAGATAAGAATGACTATGGAAAAACTATAGATATAAAATAATATAAAAATATGATTGATTTGTTACTTTACTTGATAGTTAGTCAACTAGACATCATGTTTAGTGTGTATTCTTGGGACGGCCCGTGTGGGAATATTTTAAATTTTTCGAGATGGCCCAGTCCAACCTGTAGCCCAAGCCCGTACAAGTTGAGCCTGGGCCAGCCTGTAAGTAGCCTACGGACTCGCTTTTATAACTTTTTTAAAATATGTAATATATAATATTTTTATTTTAATTTAAAATCAAAAAATAAATATTTTTTTTACAAAATAAAGGCATACAAGCATACCAGCGGTAAAATGGAAAACAAAACCAGTGAAATGGAAAAAAAACCTGGCCACCACACACCCAAGAATCACCGAAAGGAAAAATCAGTGAAATTGCTCCAACAGCTACATCGGAAATCACGGACAAACTGCACAATAAATCTAGAATTTTTTATATTTATTTTTTTGATTTTAAATTAAAATAAAAAATAATTGCAACGTTATCTGATAATCGGTTATTCATCATTCATACACATTATTTTATTTATAAATACATGAAGATAAACACAAGTCATCATCCATGATTCATTACATTAACATCAATATCAATACATCATCAACTCATCATTCATGATTCATCATCTATCGATACATTCAAACATAAGTCATAAAGTTAAAATAATTATTTTATTTCTAAATTTAAATTAAAAATACATTATTTTTGTAATTACATCAAATATTTTTACATTTAATGTACATAATTACATTTAAATATTTAAATTTACAAATTCATCGGTGAAATCATCTTTCTGTTGATGTCCATGAACACAAGTAAACTTTTAGTCTTTAATACACATTAATGCTTCTAAAATATCATCTTTTAATCTTGCAATTCTTTTATCATCTTTTAATCTAAAATTGATACCTCTCTTTTATAAATATGCAATCTTTACTGTCAATCAATTTTAGGGTTTAAATTAAATGGTAAAATGAGCACCACACTATTTAGTGAAGTTCCAAATTTTGCATTTTCCTTAATGTGTGATTTATTCCTTGTCGATGGATTATCATTTTTGGACAAACTACATTTTATCATGAGTTTGATGAAGTTTGTGATTTTGATAGATTCCTGGACAATTCATAAAGATATCAATTTAGATTTATGTATAACATCAACTTTTAGGTTGTATTGAATACCTTCCGAAGTTTTTTTTTTTTCTTTAAATCATATCATTAATTCAAATAAACAATATGTTAAAAACGTTTACAAACTTAATTTTAATATAACAATTATATAATCAATATAATAAACCTATAGAATCTAAATCTTTACTAAATTTAATATATTAATTGTACAATTAATGTAACATATACCGTAACACAGTGCAGTCAAATCGTAATAAACTGATTGCAAGCCGACCCATTAAATCTCTAAGAGCGGGACGACGTTGCCGAAACATGAACAAGCATGTAAGACCGCTTCCGCTTCAGCTTCAGCTTCAGGTGGTGTCTGTTTATCTCGAATATTTGAATATGTTCCAAAAATGTTCTTTTCAACAAAAGTAGCAGAAAAATAATGAACGTACTTCAGATTGTTATGGAAGTCACTCACGCATGTTACAGCCAAACAAGATAAACACCGAAGCTACAAAACTTGACGGGCCGAACTGATGACCGATTCTAAGCCTTGATCTTGCCGAAGAACTTTTGCTTATCGGCTGTGGTTTGGAATCGTCCATGTCCGAATTTGGAAGAGGAATCGATGAATTTAAGCTTGATCTCCTCAAGAGCAGCACGTGAGGTCTGCTTCAGAAGAGACCGGCGAAGTGCAAGTACCCTCTTCTTAGGGCCGACGCAGCAACCCTTAAGCATGAGATAGTCATCCTTGACAATACCGTAGCCTGGGAAGCCACCCATGTGAGTGATGTCTTTCTCCGTCCTACACCGTACAAAAGCCGGTTTATTAGTAAAAACTTGTTAGGAAATCTGAATACAAATTTTGATTAATTGCCAAATGAACGTCACCTGTCGAAGTCCGTGGTGGCGGTGTGAGATTCATCCCCGCTCTTGCCGATCTTGTGTATCTTTTTGTTCATTTCCGTGAGATGATGATATCCGTTCTGCCCGGCTCGAGCCACGGTGTAGGAAACCCTAGCGGGATGCCATGCACCGATACAAGCCACCTTGCGGAGTCCCCTGTGTGCCTTGCGTGGAAGACGTGTTACGCCCCAACGAGTGACGACACCCTCATAGCCCTTACCTTTCGTAACACCGATGGCATCCACCATTTCATCTTTCTGGAAAACGGTATCGACTGGGATCTGCTTCTCCAAAAATGAAGCAGCGAAATCCACTTTCTGCGCTGCGGTGCCACCATTGACCTGGATTTCCATCAGATGGGCCTTCTTCTGCTTCAACCCTCTCATCTTCCTAATCTGAGAGAATACGATAACGTGCAGGATGAAGAAAAAAGAAATTCTTTTGGTAATTGAAGATTACTGACCGAAAGCAAATCTAATAATTATTTATAGTGACCGAAGTCTAAAATTTAACGAATGTGCGCAGGAAAATGGGTACACAACAAACCTGAAGCCATACTTTTCAAGCAAACACTCAAGGAACCAAACAACCGGGTGACAAGGCACAAACCAATCACACCTTCACAGCTCGCCTTACCTTATCTCGCTTGAGAAGATCTTTTATTATGTCTCTTTCAATAGATATGAGTATTTTGGGATTTATAAATACCTTCCTTGCAAGAAAATTTGAATATAAATTATTTGATGGAATACTAATAAAATACACATAATTATGGAAATATACATGTTGGTATTATAACATATCGTATTTTCATGTTATCCTAAGATCATTATTTATGCATTTGAACGTTATTTAGCAAATAATAGACATACAAGATATTGTTAAATATGTATAAATATATACTTACAAAATAAATAAATAAAAATACCTAAATGAACACCTCAAGTGCCAACCAAGCATCGCCCAAGGCACCTTCACTTCCCACCTAGGCACCTCAACGGCAAGGCACTTTAAAAGCGTATGCTTTAGTTAAATTTTCATGACATGCCATCTATCACACCTTCCAGCGACTAGTAGATCAGAATGGTAAACATTTCAAACAGGAATGGAGAATTTAAGAAAAGAATGCATATGAAACCAATCTCTACTGCCAAAACACTCCGATATGGTGGCAGTGACTATTTTGCAGAAACAACTCAATTTAAATCAGAAATAGAGACAAATGGAGCATGAATAAGAAAAGTTAAATCGCCTCATCAATGCATCTTCTGGCACATAAGAACTCAAAAGAAGCAATCAACCCACAAAAATATTTTAATTTCCAATTTCTGTTTTCTTACAGCATTGTTCTTAGCACCGTAAAACATACCTGAGTGTGGGCCAAGACAACGAATCACGGAGGCGTACTTCTTCATCTTCACAAGCTGAGTGGTAATCCCTTTCTTTCCCTCTTCGGTTCCACATATCCTTGCATACTTGGTGAAAGCTTTCTTCTTGGATTTGTGCCAGTTCTTATAGAACCTCCTCCTCAGCTCCTCACTAAGATGCTGGGCCCACACTGTGTTGAGAGTTCTGAGACCGCGAGGAGTCTTCACGTAGCCAACCACGCCAACCACCACCATTGGTGGAGTCTCAATGATTGTCACAGCTTCACAAGCCTCCTTCCTATGCAGCTCTGAAGGGAAAAAGGCATGTCAAGAAAAGTGCACAACATCGAAACCAACCGCAGGTTCTATACAGGTCAACATTTTGATGATTTGAAAGAATTTAGATACTTGGCAACAAACAAATAAGCAGAGTGTATCGACGTCCATGAGGAAACTTACTGGATCCGGGTTTGTCAACTTCACGAGTGATGTGGGTCATCCCAGCCTTGTAGCCAAGGAAGGCCATAAGTTTGCATGGTTTTGATGGGCCATCCTTGGGAAAAGACTTCACTGTATCGTCAAATTGTGTAAACCAAAGTGCATAAGAAACCGGATGTGATAGTGGTGAGAGAAAGCGATGGAAAGTTCAACAGATCACTTTTATTACGGACAAACAAAAATATTATTTACAACGACCGATTAGAATTTCAAAGGTTAACGATTAAACCTAATGTTTTTTCAGTTATGTTTTGCCGTGCGCAGGCGTCTATCTTTGGGTTTTTTAAAATGTACGAAAATTCTATAGCAGTAATTGCATAATTATATCATTAGTAATTGAATATTAAGTAATTACAGCTTCTTAGGCTTGGAAACTCTTAGTTCTTTCTAAATACAGACACATTCAGTAATTGAAGATTTTTCGAGATTGCATCGTCAATATATACGGTGGATGGGCTGGTTTACCCACACACGAAAGAAGCAGTGGTGCATCGCTGAGTTGACGCATGGACCGGCGTGAATGGGTGGTAGTTCATGTGTGAATTGGTCCGTGGGAGCTTGGTTGGGTGCATGAGAAGCCGTGCGTGTTTGGTCGTGTGTGCATGTGCGTAAGAAGCGCCATGCATGCATGGATTGTTGGGCAATGTGTTTTGGGGCTCCAAGGTGGAATAATTTTAATTGATCTTGTATATATTTTTGTGTGTGTTAACAAGTTTCTAATCACCTTTATTTATAACATTTGGAGGATTAACTACATCCACCATCTTTGCCTCCAAACTCCTCCTTAATTTCTGGTAACCACTGGAAATTGAATTTTAAATTCAATTCCTTAGAATTTGAAACTTAGTCTTTTTGACCAATTCCAACATCTATCACTTGGTCACAAAGACCAACTATATTCTTTTTAATTCCGCTCCCACTACTCATGAGAATGTTCTCCGTTTCCATTATACATATAAATGTTCCTTAATCCCATTAAGTTTACTAACTTAATGTACTTTTCCGTTGGTATTCCTTTTGTCAAAGGATTAGCAATCATATCTTTTGTAGGGATATAACTCAATTTTATTTCCCCATTTCCTACAATATCACGAATATAGTGATAATGTATGCTTATATGTTGTACTTTTGTTGTATTTGCACCACTATATACAAGACTTATTGTTGCTTGGTTATCACAATACATTTCTATTAGACCATTTATTAAGTTTAGATTCAAATCATTTATGAATCTTCTAATCCAAACTGCATGTGACGCAGCTACACTACAGGCAACATATTCAACTTCCTATGTGTATTTTGCTATACACTCTTGCTTCTTACTTCCCCAAGATATGGCTGCACCTCCAAAGATGAATACATGTCTTGAAGTGGACTTCCCATCATCTTTGTCACCACCTAAATCTGCATCTATATAACCAAGCACTTCAAGCTCATCTGCTTGATAAGTCAATTTATGGTGCAAGGTTCCTTTTATATATTTCAAAATTCTTTTGACAGCTTCCCAATGTTTTGTTCCGGAATTACTTTGATACCTACTTACAATACTTACAGCATATGCCAAGTCTGGTCTAGTACACAACATAGAATACATCAAACTTCCAACCACTTGGGCATAAGGTGCTCTTAAAGGTTCCTTCCCTTTCCCAAGACATTGGTCTTTACTTAACCTTTTTCCTAAAATATAAGGTGTGGGAGCTGAGGAACAATTGTCCATTCCAAACATTTTTAACACCATTTGCAGGTATCTTTCCTGATTTATGCTCAATGTTCTTGATTTTCGATCTCTCAAGATCTGAATTCCAAGAACATAGGATGCTTCCCCCATGTCCTTCATTTCAAATTTTCTACTAAGTTCTTCCTTTGTTTCATTCAACATGTTAGCATTATTTCCAGCAAGTAAAATGTCATCCACATACAAGGATAATATAATGAACTTACTCCCATTATTCCTGACATATATATAGTAATCTAACCTGTTTGAAACAAATCCCATTTTGGCAATTATATCATGAAACTTATGATACCATTGTCTAGATGCTTGTTTTAAACCATATATTGACTTCTTCAATTTGCACACTTTTTCCTCATGTCTTTCCACCTGAAATCCCTCAGGTTGTGACATGTAGATTTCTTCCTACAGGTCTCCATTTAGAAATGCAATTTTTACATCCATTTGATGTAATTCCAAATCTAAATGTGCAACTATAGCCAATATAATTCTTATTGATGTGAACTTAGCAACTAGAGAATATGTTTCATGAAAGTCAATTCCTAGTTTCTGTGTATAACCTTTAGCAACTAAACGGGCCTTATATTTTTCAATAGACCCATCAACCTTTAACTTTTTTCGGAATATCCACTTGTACCCTGTAGATCACATAATTCCCACATATGATTCCATTTCATGGAATCAATCTCATCATTCATGGCATCCAACCATAAATCTTTTTCATGAGATTCGACGACATCCTTATATGTCATGGGTTCCATGTGATTTTCCTCCATGTCTATCATTAAACAAGAAAGCTCACAGGAATACAAATGGTAGTCATCCATCCACATTGGTTGATGTCTCATCCTTTTGTTGCTAATAGGTAAATCCAGTTCTCTATCTTCTCCATTCCTATTGTTTTCTTCAATTCCATTTATAGGCTCATTTTGGATTTCTCCCATGATTTCCATGGGTTCACGATTGTTTCCATCAGCAATTTCCATAGGTTCATCTATATTTTCAATGTTTCCTTCTCCTTCAACTCTAGGGTCATTTTCCAAGATATTATTGAAATAGTTATCATTCACCACAAATGGTGGCTCATGTTCCTTTCCTATTTCTTCCCTTTCATTTAGATTTTCCAGGAAAGTGGCATCCCTATATTCAATAATTTCCTTTTCTTTACTATAGAACCTATAACCGAAAGAATTTTCACAATAGCCTATAAACTTGCATTTAAGAGTCTTTGAATTTAACTTATCCCTTAATTATTCAGGAATAAGTACATGGGCTATAGATCCCCATTTTCTTAAATGATATAAATTGGGCTTAGTTTCGATCCATAATTCATAAGGTATGCTAGGTACAGACTTAGAGGGTATTCTATTTAATACATAATTTGCTGTGATCAATGCTTCTCTCCAAAAAACTTTGGAGAGACCTGAATGTGAAAACATGCATCTAACAGAATTCATAAGTGTTCTATTCTTTCTTTCCGCCACACCATTTTGTTGTGGTGTATAAGGCATTGTAGTTTGTCTTTTAATTCCATGCATTTCACAAAACAATTTAAATTCCTTAGAATTATATTCCCCTCCCCTATCTGACCTTAACATCTTAATCCTTCTTCCAAGTTGTTTTTCTACTTCCAACTTGTATTTCTTAAAACAAGTCAATACTTGACTTTTATGACTTATTAGATAAATATAAGCATATCTTGAAAAATCATCTATAAAAGTCACAAAATATTCTTTGTCATCATGAGTTTTAATACTTAATGGACCACACACATCAGAATGAATCAACCCCAATAATTCATCTGATCTATATCCTTTACCAAAAGATTTCTTAGTCATTTTCCCAACTAAGCAATGTTGACATTTATTTAATTCCATGTCTTTAATTTCAGGCAACATGTTCAATTTTATCAATTGTTGTAGTTTAGATTTATTAATATGTACTAACCTTAAATGCCACAAATCAGTTTCAGATAAACAACACTCAACATAATTAGAAACTATTTCATTTATTTCATTAGTAATGACATAAAGTTTAAACAAATCATGTTCTGGTACAAAAATTCCCATAGCAAAGATCTTTTTGTCTTTTCCTATGGATACACGTTTATTGTAAAATCGAACTTCCAAATTATTCTTCAAAAGAGTGCCTACAAATATTAAATTCTGCCTCATGCCAGGTGCGTAGAGGACGTCTTTCAAGATCATAATGTTGTCTCCCAAGTCCAAACGATATGTGCCAATACCTTCCACATCTAAATAAGTATTGTTGCCCGTATAGATGCGTTGTTGTCCAGGACTCAACTCTTTAAATGAGTCAAGTCCTTTTTTTGTTTTGGCAATGTGTCTTGTGGCACCAAAATCAACCCACCATTCGTTTGAACTAGGGACCACAACATTATTGCATTCCACAACTCCCACAAAGGTTCTTTTGTTCTTTATGTTCGACTCTGAGGTTCCACCTTTATTTCCATCCCTGTTGGGACAATGTGCCCTAAAATGACCAAATTGGCCACAAGCATGGCAAGATCCTCGTGCTTGATTTTGCTTGAAGTTGTTCTTGTTTGGTCCATTTCTTCTTTTGTTGACTTTTTTAGATCTCTGCTTTTGAAATATGGCATTGGCTTCTTCCAAATGAGATTCATGTTGCCTCCGACTGACTATTATTTCTTGTTCAGTACCCAACCTAGCTAGCAATTCAGATAATTGAAGTGGGGTAGACCTAAGAGATGTGGTAACCATATCATAACTGTGTGGCAAACTATTTAATATGGTTGCTATTTGCAATTTTTCTGGTATAGGAGTTCCTGCAGTAGTTAAGTCTTTAGCCATTACCATCATATTATTTACATGTTCCACTACACTTTGTTCCTCTAGCATCCTACAAGAGTTATATTTTTGAAGGAGCAACTATGTGTTCATTTCAGTTGCTTTATTATATTTTTCTTTCAAAGCATTTCATAGTGTATAAGCATTAGTATATGTTTCATAGCATTTTACAAGACAATCTTCCATGAACATGAACATTAAATTTTTCACCTTCTTATCATCTTTCCTCCATTGATTTACTCTTTTTATTTCCACTTCAGAAGCGTTTTCATTTATTTTCGGAGGATGCGAACCTATTACATGTTCAATATCTTAATATTCTAATGCTTGATATATTTTCCGATGCCACATCTCATAATTTACCCCATTTAATTTATCCATCCTTGCCAACTCAGTTGTAAACATCTTCGAAGCCATACTTATATCTACAATTGAAATTACTTTCCAATTTCAATAAATAATTACCTTATAAATAAAAAATGCAAATATTAGATTTAAAATTTCAAAATTCAAAAAACTATTTGAATTCAAATTTTAAAATTCAAAAAATCAAATTTTAAATTTCAAATTTTCAAAAATATTTAAATTTCCAAATTCAAATTCAAATTACAAATATTTCTATTATTTAATTAAAGCATGCAATTTCTAAACATGTAATTTATAAAAAATGAAATTGCAATTTTTTATTTATTATAATATACTATATTATATCGTTGTATATTACCGAAGGGATGTCGAAAAAATAAGAAATCCCTAACCAGTCGCTCGATGGCGGAAGACCAGAGATCCAGGTGCGTGCGGGCGGCGGGAGGTGCGTGCGAGCGGCGAGGGCACACGTGTGGGCTGCGGAGGTTGCGTGCAAGCAGTAAGGGGCACGCGCGGAAGGACGGAGATGCACGGGCAATGACGCGCGGGCGGAGTTGCAACGACGTGCGCAGAGGACGACGACCGCATGTGGAAGTACGGAGATGCGCGGGCAACGACGCGTGGGTGGAGCTGCAGCGACGTGTGTGGAGGATGACGACCACGTGTGGAAGGACAGAGATCACGGGTAGAGGAGCGCACTCAAGTGGAGGTGCGCGTAGGTAGAGGAGCGTGTGCGGGCAGAGGTGTGCGCAGGCAGAGAAGCTTGCGCGGGCGGAGGAGCACGCACAAGCGGAGGTGCGTGCGGGTAGAGGAGGTGCGCACGCGGGCGGAGGTGGCGGAGGAACCTTGCTCTAATACCACTGTTGGGTGGTGTGTTTTGGGGGCTCCGATGGTGGAATAATTTCAGGTGATCTTATATATATTTTTGTGTGTGTTAACAAGTTTCTAATCATCTCTATTTATAACATTTGGAGGATTAACTACCTCCACCATCTTTGCCCCAACCTTCTCCTTAATTTCTGGTAAGGTTACCAGAAATTGAATTTCAAATTCAATTCCTTAGAATTTGAAACTTGATCTTTTTGACCAATTCCAACACATGGATATGCAACAATCATTGGAAAAGTACGTGGGGTCACAGAGGATGAGGTTGATTTTTGTTTTAATGGGTAGATTTTTAATATAAGTAAAGGGATACAACCCCATGTAATGAAGAACTAAGAGTTTTAATGGGTAGATTTTTGTTAATTTGTAGGAATCCTATGATGGTTCACACTCGAGTAAGATTAAGTCTACATATTTTTTGTTTTAGTCTGCCTATAAATGTATTGGCCTCCTATTTTTCTCGTTTTTAATGGATTCCTTTTATGGCTGCTCAGAGTCTACTCATCCTCAAATGCTTGAGTAAGCAACATGCTTGATGTATCACATTTTTTATGACGTTTTTCATCTGGTATATTCTATTGAAGGAAGTGACCAATGTCTTATTGGAACTATAGAGATTCTCGTAGGGGGAATTCACATGGATTCTATTATTCCTGATGCTGCATTGCCTTTGAGGAATGAAATCTGCAATAGAATGTCCAACTGTTCTACACGTTTGTGCAACTGACGTTAACAACCAACGCCATCTTCGTGGTCGCCTTTTTAGTGGTTGTTGCGAATGTTCTTCGTCATTCTCCATGTAGATAACAACTACCTGCATAATTACATATAAAAACATTTTCAAACATTTCAACAATTAACATAAACAAGTATATATAATAACATAAATAATTAACATAAACATTTTCAAACATGTCCAACTACAAAACATTTAATAGAAGAAACATCAGAAGTTTAGTAATAGTCATGACTTCAACAATGAACATAACTTCAATCTTTTTTCAAATTAAATCGTAAACACTTTACTCGCATTGCATCTCTATGTAGAGTTAAAATAAATGCCCTTTTCACTGGATTATCTACCAATTGCATTCTCAATAGTTGCTTTTCCTCCGTAAGATCATATAATTGAAGTATTTGGGAAACACATTCCTCTATTTCTCTTCTCAATTCAGATTTTTGATATACATTCTGATATATCTCCTTGTCTTGTTCCATAAACTTCTAGATGGCATTACTTATTTCATCCATTGACTTAGCAATGGATTGAGCAAATTCAACATGTGATTGGGCTTTTTTCTTTGACCTCTTAATTGCATTTTCTGCAATATAAGGGTTAAGGCTAGGGCTACCTTTGGCCTCTTTAACATTGGGAAATGTTGATGAAATCTGAGTACTAAAAATAGGAAAGGTGTCCACAAGTTCTCAAGGTTTCACCTCTTGTGTGCCTTTACATTTTCAGGAACTAGATTGTTGCCTCTAGTAGTCATATTCACATCAAATATCATATATAGATCATCATAAATTGTACATGGCTTTCCTATGCATGATTTACATTTTGGATGTTGCTACAAGAAAGAAAGATATATAAAGTTTTAGTACTTTGGAAGTTCACTTGCAAATGAATAATACAAAATAAAATAAAATAAAATATTTCACCTACACAAATTCATCCTAAATTTCTTTTGGAATGTTGGTATGACCATGGGTGTAGTCTCACCCTCATCCACTTTGCTTTGAAATTTTAGTATAATTTTTATACATTATCCTCCAAGTCTTCATTCTACTTTTAGCATATTTTTTTCGACATTGAGCAAAGTCTTACTATTGTACTCTACAATCACTTTATTACATATATCCATTTTGATCTTCTCATCATGTTGCTTTGCATTTCCTTCCTTAATTTCTATTGCTAAAATGCTTAAGAAAAGTTCATCTTGTTTGGTGCTCCGTATTCCTTCCTTTCAAAAGTTATATTCTTGAAATAACTATGATTATGGAAATAACTATTCATGCACATGTATGCTCATATACTTCCATTCACACATATCCATGCTTAATTCCCATTCCAAATGAAAAGATTTTCCTAAATCCAAATGCAAGAATAACCATGCAAAAATATTAAATGGAAATATTTTCAAGCTAAAGTCTCCAAATAGACAACAAATTATCACACTTAAGTATTTGCAGCTTTCATACTTTTGCACTAGTGCAAATCTTTGGGGCTGTTTGTGTAATTAGAAAGTGATAGAAAGTAAGAAAAAAAAGAGTGTTGGAAAGTTCAAAAAGTAACAGAAAAAAAAGTTACAAAAAGTTATAAAAAGTTGCTAGAAAATTATGATATTTGTGCATTGGTCAGAAAGTGACAAAAATGTTCAAAAAGTGAAAAAATAATAGAATGTAATAAAATATGAATGAATAACATAAAAATATTTGTAGACATTTCAAGTTTACGGAAAAATTAAAAAATGTTTATATTCTTCATAAAAGTACATTATACATTACAAGGCTAATATAAATTTAACATATTGTAAAAATTTATTATTATTATTATTATTATTTCATCTTTTTCTTAACATACGTATTTAACAAATTGCATTTTCTTTTATTTTTTCCTCTTCTTCCTTTTTTCCCTCACTTTCAAACATCTGTAGAAAGAAGACAACTCTACTTCCTCTTGTAAAACTTTCTCTAGAAAGTGATGGCTCCACTAGACACAAATACATCATATTTTTTCATTACTTTTCCTCACTTTCTCTTGTGTACAAACCCTCCTAAATGGCCGACCCTCAAATTCAAGTTCATTCCAATCATGATGGACTCATTTTGTCCACCCATGCTTCAGCCTGTTCATTGATGAGAATAAGGTTACAATTGTACTGCTCGTAAAAGTATGGTTTTACAGAGAAGAACATTTATGGCAGATGAAATATCGCAAACATAAAAAACAATTGACCAATTTCATATCTGAACTAAACGAATGCTTTAAACAAATGACAAGGACGTCGAGTATTGAATCCGGTTTGGCCATCTGCATTAAATTATTAAACCTGCTGATCATACTTTAAAAAATGGAGTATGCCTGGGCGTCGGATCAGGTTGGATAAATCAAGCCACAATTATTATGGTCTTCTTGTAACAAGGGTTCTTATGGTTTCTTTTTATTTTATTTCATTTTTCTTTCTTGGTTGTATTTTCTGAAGAATAAGGATGTGTAATTGTTTCTTGCTTTTCCATAAACAATAAAATCACCTTATCCTTCTCTACGACGACAACCACCAATTATTTAATTCTATTGTGTGGGGTTGGTTGAATGAACCTTTCTTTCTATTTATTTCTAATTTTTATCAATAACTAAATCTTTCACTAAATTATATAAATTTAAATCTTTTTTTTACTATTTCTAATTAAGCAATTTTTGGCCTTCCTCTACTTCTTCAAATTCACCCACATTAATCCATCCTTTTTTCCTTATAGGAGCAATATATGTGTATATGAACCTTCTATACATGGATATGGTCAAATTATTGAAGACGATTTTCTCTTTAATTAGTACAACTCCCTTTCTATTTTAGGTAAAATCCATTCTTATCCTATCTTTAATCATATCACCATTCATCCATCTTAGCATGCTAATTTTTTGTACATGTTCATGTCTAGTAGCCTAACACTTTGTATCATAAAGTATAGTCAGACTAGTAGATGTTTTGTAGAATTTTTTAAGCACATTTTTTATCATATAATATTCCACATGCATTTCTCAAATTCACCCAATCTACATTAATTTTGTGAAATACCAACTTCTATAATTTCTATATTTACTTTACCTACCATAGATTTCAAATATCTAAAATGATTAATTTTTTGAATTTTTAACCATTTAGTTTTATGATTTCATCATTATTCATATCATTTGTTAAACTCGTACTCAATGCATCATTCATATCATTCCTAAACTTTTTTAAGGGTATTCTTTTATCGCATAATACTCTATATGCATTTTTCCAATTCATCCAACCTACTTTAATTATATGAATAACATCTTCTGTAATTTATCTACTATTATTGTAGATCCTAAATATTTAAAATTCTTACTTGTATGAATTTTTAACCATCTAATTTTATGATTTCATCATTGTTCATATCATCATTAAACTTACGTTCAATGTATTAAACCTTTAATCTACTTACTCTAACCATCGGATTCTAAAGTATCCCTTCATAATTCAAATTTAAAATTAATTCCTACCTTGCTTTCATAATCTAAAACTGTCGTTAGCAAATAACATGTTCTAAGGTATTTCTTCTTGAATATTTTTAGTTTTTTCATTCATACTCAAAACAAGTAGGTAAAGACTTACATCAGGGATGATCTCTGGTGTAAACCTACGTTAATTGAAAACTTACATTAGTTTCTACTTTATCAACGTAAGCTAACTCTTAAGTAGCTAAATTAACTAGAACTGTGTGATTTCATAAGCCTCGTTAGGGATGAAATTTTGGTACTTACATACTCTTACCAATTAAGAAAACTACTTTATCATACATATCTATGATAATATCAATCAATATGGTCAACGGATACTCTTATTTTCAGTCTTTTATTATCAATGATAGATTTCATATCATTCATTATTTCCTTTTATTATTTTTGTACATCTTTATTCTTTTCTTTATTTTATTTATGATAGATCTTATAATGTTCCTTTTTTTCTCAGCCAAAAAAAACCAAAAGAAGGAACCTTATGACAAGAACACCACTGGATGAAGGAGGCCAAGGAAATGCATTTGGTCGAAGTTTTATGAAAGAAATGGTCCATCCAACTTCTATGGCTTCATAATCAAAAACAACACGAAACCTTCATAAATTTACGACACACCCTCAGTTTTACCAAGTCTGCCTCAGCAGCAGCTAAGCTCTCCATGCTTAATCTACAATAAGCTCTATAAGCTGACTCATTTTTTTCTTGATTTTCTGTTGTGATGAACAAACAACTTTGTATTACTCGATGCGACCTCCTAGTGTAAGTTCACGAGAGCATTAGTACTTGGAATTTCGTTTGTCTTTAGACCATGACTATAGTGAAAATTCCTCACAGAATGAAAAAATAATAGTAGGATAATTTCAAATGGTATTGGAACCTTAGACTGGGTTCCCCAGTCTATACTTTGTACTTTTTACAATTTTAATAACATTCAGAAAAATGATAATGGAATTTTAGAAAACACCCAACTCTATTGATATAATTACAAACTAAGAAGAAAAAATGTATGTGATCTTTTTGCATGGTAAGTTATGTTCTGAGAGGCAAGCCACATGAAAATCTAGGAAAGCAAATACTTCTAAACAGATAAAGAGGGAAGGAGGTGCCCATTGAAAACTGAACATTGGCTTCAATTAAATTTGCTGCGATAAAAAGCCTGCGCAAGGCATGTGCAGTGAATATTATTCTGACAAACTAAAAGCATTGTAAATTTCTTGTGTTGCAGATGATAGATCCACAAGAAACACAGGTTTATGTTGATTTGACTTACTAATTTGAGTGCCTTGTCTAACTTCACCACTACAGAATACGATTTTGTGTTAGATTCTTTGGCCATCTAAGAAAAATGTGTTCCCCCCAGTGTAATGCAGCTATGAAAATTTATAAACTACCTGAAATAGGAAAAGCTGTATAATTACTGCTTCTGATGAAGAAAGAAATACTTCACTAAACGTCAAATTGCGCACTAGGAAGAATGCAACAATAGTTTTTGTCATTTAAAAATGAAAAAAGACTAGTATTTCTTTGGAAAATAGGTGCGCTATGAGAGAATGCTAGCCATAGAAAAATGGAAATGATTGTTATGTACCCTTCCTCTTCTATTCAGCATAAGAAACCAAGCAAACAAATCTCCAAAAACTACATACCCAAGCAATCAAACCAGAAAAAAAAGGGAAACAATATGAAGTAGCAGCACACATTGGGAGAAGACAAGCAAACAGAAGAAAGATATCATGGAAGCACACATCCATAGTTGAAGTAGCTGTATGCATTGAAAGCAAGTTAAGAACTAAAAACATGATAAATCAAAAAATTGGAAAACACAAAATGCATCTCTTTGCTATAGTGGCTTCAACCAAAACAGTGACAACAAAAAGTTAACCAAAAAATTCAATGAGGCTGTAGACTGCAATATTGATGCCAAATCGATAAAAGAATAGATTATCCAGATTAAATAGATAAAGACATATCGATCATAAATGTATGTATCTATGTATGTGTGTGTATGTATTGTCACATCCTAAAGAAACGGCAATTACCACAATATTAGAACGGAAATTCACATTATAAAAGAATTTAAGAAATGCGAAAAATCTCTTCTTCATATTGCAAGGCTTAGGAACTTGTAACATGTCTAATACCACATCAAAAGCATAATTTCACAAGTTGAACCAATCCACAATAAAATTCAACAATCACCACATAGGTACCGATATTTACATCTCATATATATAAATATATATATGCAGACTTCCAAAATCCACATTCAAAGAAAGTGTACGAGTCCAGCTACAAACTTCCTGAAGCAACTGTCTGCCATCACCCTTCACGCTCACCCAGCGTAAGAAATCACTCCTCAAACCCAAAAAAAAAATCACAAATAGGGTGAGCAGAAAGCCTAGTCAGTATTCATCAATTTGTCCAAAAATTTGACTTAAATGACATGGGAAGGTGTGACATGGAAACTCTTAAATGTATGCTATGGAAAATGCATAAATAAATGTCAAAATGTGTCCCAAATAAAATCTTTAAATTTACAATAATTATAGTCTTGGCTACAATCACATACAATCCTTATGATAAGTGCTCAAAATATCACACTTAACCCTATGACTAGGTCCAAATAAGTTCTCATGACGAGGCTCGAATATCTACTAGTTTCTCGATTATGTGCAGATCTATATCATAGTCATTCTATCGTTATTCCAACATGCATGCTTACTACTAACTTTCTCAAAACAAGATAAGTGAAGCATGCAAAAATCATATCTAGATGGCTCATGCACCAAATGCATCACAATTAGTTTAATTTCGATTAAACTTAAATGCAATCTGGAATTTAATTTTGTACATCACAAGACATGATTGAGATAATGCTTTGTGATATGGGTTTTACTACTCATGGTTGATTGATTGTTATTATCATGGGTATCTAAACTCAGGGTAGAATTTGTGAACTCAGGGTTGATTGATTTGATTATTATTATCTAAACTCAAGGTAGAATATTTTAACGTACATGACGGTACTCTCTTTGAAAATGCACAATTTGAAATGATGATGACAATGTAAAATGGAAGGATTATTTGATATTATTTATATTGTAATATTTGAAATAATTTCTTAGAAAATGATTTTATTCTTTTAAACAAATTTTGAAATTTAAAACAATCTATCAAATGTATTGTTTATTTCATTAATATTATTTTACTTTTGAAATTTCAAAATAAATAATACTGCATCAAACATTTTATTTTAAATAGTAGATAATCTATTCGTTCAGAATTTCTAACTTTTTAAATATCATTAACCTTCACAGAAATTCAAACCTTTTGAACTTTTTGACACGTGCACTAAACTCCCCCGGAAAAGGAAAGTGCGTAACGTACAAAAACGTTCCGCACCCACCTCGGAACGTCCACGAGAAAAGTACGGAAACGAATCGAATCCCAAAAGAAAAGTCTAACGGCGCTTCGCAAAGAAGGTAGAGAAATTCCTCTCCGAAGCTCGGGGACGAGAGTGAGAGTAGGGTTTTTTCGGTGGCGGTGCTGATCTCGATCCGAGCGGGCGATGGGGCGGGGCAAGTTCAAGTCCAAGCCTACGGGGCGGGGGAAGTACAAGTCCAAGCCTACGGGGCGGAGGCACTTCTCCACGCCGGAGGAGATAAGTGAGTTTTTGTGTTTTTGGTTTCCTACTGTGCCGAACAACTCGATCTGTTGTTCGTTTTACCTGTTTTTGTTTCATGGATTTTTAGGGTTGGGATGAAGTAGACGTTACGGATTCCATCGAATCATTTCGTCGTTAGATAGAATGATAGACGCAGATTGTGATCTTATGAGAAAAATGTGGGATGCCGTAGGCATCTTCCTGTTTGTACCACAGACCATACTTTTTCCTTTGACCATGAATTCGATGATCGTTTTCTATTGATTTCCCGGAAAATGATCGCTGATTTATGGTGTCTTCTTGGGTTGTATCTTTTTTCAGCGTATCTTAGCATTCTCGAACTCTTGATTAACGTTTTTCTCAGCTGATTATATTCTTCTTTATGTAAAACAAATGTAAGCAAAAATTGACTCCATGTTTCTAATGTTATTTATTGGTTTTTTTCTTGAAACCTCATCTCTTTGGTTGATGTTGGGCCTTCCCGAGTAAAATGCTAATTAGGAAATTGATTAGAACGACTAGTTTAGATGTTTAGAAGAAAGAAAATTGCTGATTTAGATCATTTATCTACAAATAGTTCATAAATAGCAAAGATATGCAATACATAACATAAGAGGGCTAACAAGACAATTTTCATTTACAGAGTGAGAAGAGACGTAATCACTAACTTACATGAGCAATGCATTCTATATCACAATCGCATGCCACGACACCTTTACACATGTCAATTGTTACAACATATAGCTACAACTGCACTTCACCTCTGCGGCAAGGTCCATAGGTCAATACCACAATTTAATTCCCCCATGGCTAGATCATTTTGTAGCCATATCGTATCCATCCGCCCATGTGCAAAAGCACAAATGGCATGCCACCGGTCAACATGTATGTGCATACCTGTAATAAATACATTTCTCACAAATGATAGCCACATGTGCAACAATAGTAAAGCCTTTCCAAATATTTAGTCATTTACATATTAATGCACCTAAAGTCACTCATGAAAGTGCATAACAATTGAAATTACTAAACATAAGTCATGTCCACATGTGATAGGTGCTTTTCTGTCATAATATATGTTCACCATTCATAAGTCACTATCAATGACAATGATATGCATTAATCCACGTGAATAAGACATAGTCAACCACACTTTTACAATGATCATAATTTTATGGGATAATCAACAATAAATACACAATAGTCAACAATAATATGCAAATTCATAACCATAATCACTCTTTATTCTTTGTATGGTTAATTCCTTTTCATTCTGAATTTTCTTGCAGAACCTTTTGAATTCTTTAACTACTTCATTCTTGTGTGCAAGAAACATTACCCATGTATATTTAAAGTAATCATCAACTAAAACCAGAACAACTCCTTTTAAGTTTTTCTTGAAGTGCCTCATTTTCTAAGCCTAAGTTATTAAATTCTTTTAGCAATTCTTTATAGTCTTTTTCACTAATCTTAGAAAAATCAGAATATGAAAGGGAGTTTGAGATAGGAGTTACCTCATTTACGTGTGTCATGAAACGCACATTGGCAAGCTCTTCTTTATCAATGAATTTGAGTTGGAATCTTTAGAACTAGACCCAGCATTAGAAGAATCAGGTGAACTTGCATCATCCCATGTCACCTGTAAAGCCTTCTTCCTTCTGAATCTTTCATTTTTCTTGTAGGGCTTCTTTTACTTCTCTTTCTTCTCACTCCCATCTTTCAACAGTGGACAATTTTTTTTGATAATGTCCACGTTTGTTATAGTTGAAACATGTTGAGGCTTTCCCATCCCTCATGGTGTTACTACCTTTCTTCCAGAACTTCCTATATTTTTTGATGACATATACTAGTTCTTTAGGCAAGTCTTCAATTGATTTTTTAGATTGAACCTCCAAAGTTATTTCCCTCTTTCTTTCAGATCTTTTGGAAGATTCTCCTTCTTCCTCTCTCTATTCCTTCATCTATATTTCATATGCTAGTAGATTTCCATACAGACCATCCAAGGTGTAAGTCCTCAGGTCTTTAGAGTCTTGAATGGAAGTTGCCTTCTTTTTCCACTTGCTAGTGAAACTTCTTAGCACTTTAGTGACCTATTCATGCATGGTAAAATCTTTTCCAAAATTATCCAACCCATTAGTAACTAGACATCATATTAGTAACTGATTCATTTTCTTTCATTTTAAAAAGTTCATACTTTCTTAACAAAATATTGATTTTAGTCTCTTTAACTTCATAAGTTATTTTCAATGCATGCTAGGTTTCATGAGAATTTTTACATGCAGAAATCTTATTATAAATATCAGTAGTGAGAACACAAGTCAAAGCATTCATACCTCGTGCATCCAACTGGACCTTCTTCTCATCGTCATCATCTCATTCATCTTCAAGAATAGTGGGCAGAGGAAATTCTCTAACTACATCTCTCCATAGTTTTATATCTAAGGATTTCATGAAATTTTTCATTTTATTTTTCTAATAATTATAGTTATTTTCATCAAGTAGGGGTGGCCCATGAATGTTTTGTCCTTTTAGTTGATGAACCATTGATTTCAAACAGTTAAGTCTTTAATGAAATCAACTAAGCTTTAATACCACTTGTTATAGGATCGAAGGCTCACTAGAAGGGGGTGAATAGTGAGTTTTCTAATTTACTATTGATTTTTAATTCTCCCTAAAAATTTTATATCAGAGTTTTCAATCTTATTCAAGTAAATCACGATTAGCACAATAACAAAGATACTATGGAAATAAAATATTAAAAAGCATATAGGAAATTTTATAGTGGTTCACCTATATTGGGTAATTCATTCCTCAAGGCCCCAACATTGAGAATTCCACTAACTTTGTATTTTTCAAGACTCAATACCAACCTATACAAGAGTCTACAAACTATTATAGTGGTGTTTTCTAGCTACACACCTAACCACAATGTATAAAGCACCACTTTGTGTACAACACAGGGCATTCAATCCTATGTCAACAAGACACTAACTTTGTTTAGTTGAGGCATTAACCTCACCCTCTTCTTAAATCACTGAATTTGAGAATGTGTCTCATCACACCCCGGTGAGCTAGGTTTTTCTCAAATAAAAACTCATTGAACTATCAGAATTTCAACACATGAGCATTCACAATTACTATAATATAACGTAATTCACAAGAGAACAAAAACACAAGATTAAACCACTATGTGAAACCCTGATTGTTCTCCAATGTCATCTCTGCACTTTCTCCTTCTGAGAGTTGTATCACTACAATTCTATTTGTAAAGTGTCGTGCTTGAATCTTCTGATACGTTACTTTTGTGCGTGCATATGATTTGCCTTTTTGTTCGTCCTTAATTTCTGATTGTGGAAACTCTACAACATTCAAATTATGCTCTTGATCTTCATAAATTACCAATGCATTGTTCTGTCCTTTCATTTTTATTCCCTTGCCTTAAGATCGATCTGCAAAATGGAAACCTACGAATCTGCAATAAAAACATAAGTACCAAAGCTTTGAATAATATATGACGAAGTAGATCCTTTTATAATTTAAATTGTTGGATGGTAATATGAATAATTGGTCGAAGGATAACTTAAGTTCGATGAGTTAAAAGAATACTAGGTGATTCAGCATTTAGATATTCAGACATTTATCATAATAAGTCACCGAAAGATTCGACAAGTAAATATGCTAAGTTACCAACCAACAAAAAAAAAGGAAGATAAGTAATTAAACACTAGTCATGAAAATTTGTTTATTTTAATGACCGAGTAGTTTGGTGAGTTGGCCCATAAGCTTCTAAGTAGTTCACCTGACTATTCAGAAAGTCATCCGACAATAAATGAGACGTTTGGGTACTTAAATCTCTTAAGTGAATGACAAAGCTTGAAAACCATAGAGACTTATCTATGTAAGAGTCTGACGTTATGACTAAACATAACGAACTAACTTCGTATAATTTACCAAACAATACGAACCTGATAAATTATAAAATATCTAAACATGATGAACTAACTCCATATTGTTTACCAAACAGTACGAACTTGATAATCCGGCTCACATGATACTTTAAGTTACTCACATGACCAACCTTAATAACTCTATGAGTTTTTAACTTAATCTTTCAGCAGGTTATCTGATAAATTACCGAGAGTTTCGGTTAACTAAGAAGGATCTACTCCTTAAACATGGTAGCTTATCTATCTAGCTAATCTATAAGGTGTTGACCAAGCTTCATAATTGCTAAGAACTGAATGATAATGAATTTCACACTAAGTCCATAGTTTTTCATCATCAAAATATAAACTTAAACATTATGAATTATATTTGTGCATCATCAAGGATAATTTTCCTAATAGTGTGATCTTTTATTTTCTGCTATGTATGGTCTATTCTACCTATTGTGTTGAATATTAAATTAATCTTTCTATAAATCTGTTAAAATCAATCATTTACACTTAAATTCATCATTCACCCTCCTTTGATGAAGCCATTTGATCCTAACACTAAGAATATCTAAAAGGCTAAAAAAATTAAGCATGTAGGGTGTTTAAGACCTTCCCTATGCGTATTTGGAATGCATATTTGGATTTTTTGGTCAATAAACTTTCACAAATTCATTCACTTTGTATGCATCCATACAAAGTACTTAGGGTTTTTTTTATACTTCTTTTAGATTAGAATAAATGACGATTCCATCTTCCTCCTTTTTTTCTTCGAGGTCTTTGCCAATATCTTTCCTTTTGTGACTTAAGTATAGCATTACAATAGGAAGGAGACTTACTTTTCAAAGGGGTGACGAACTTTTATGGTATTGACAAGCACTTACGAAACCTTAAACATTGGTCATTGTTGGAGGAGATGACTATTCCTTGATGGCTTTAATCTTTTCATGGCCAAATTGGAGCTCGACATTGTTAATCATGAACCCCCAGAAGACCAAAACTCTTTTAGTTGAACTCACACATCTTACCATTCAATCAAAGCATATGTTTTTGAAGAAGATTGAACACTTTTGATGATAGCCTAATTTATGGTTGAACTTTGAAGAAAACCAAAAAGAAGAGTTAGCTTCAATTGATTCAAGGGAGTACATATCTGTTAGTAATGATAGTCTTATGAAGGGCTTGGTAAACAACAAAGTCATCAACTTCCAACCTTCTTTGGCACCAACACTATTGGCTAAGAGCATGGAAAGATATTAGGATATACACTTTCTTTACAAGTAAATACTTATTTTGCTTATTTGATATGAAAATTGGAACAACTAGAGAGGAATGACCCTAAGATTAAGTGACTTCAAGGGTAGCACTGGGTATTAGGTAAGGGTAGCAATGGGTCATGTCTTGATCAAGTCAATTTGCTTTGTTGGATTTAGATCTGGGTTCAAACGTGCTACATATATATTAATATTACACTAATTATCATACAAAATGACGTTATTTTTTTATTGTAATATATATACACAGACACATTATAAGATTTCTTGAAAGAAAAGTCTTTGCAATCTTTGGAACATATATTGCTTTGAGGCCATTGGTTGGCATCACATCAATGACTCCATTAATTAACTCCCCCAACTTGTGCACCACCTTAACCGGTAGTTAAAACATTTAATTAATGGTATACCTTCAAGTTGCACCCATATCACAGATTCACTGAGCTCATAATACGAAGGGGCAATATCATGAGACCCATTCTCCATGGCACATACCATTAAATGATTGCATACCTTGAAGAGACTGTACATGACGTTGGTTATTTTAAAAGATTTATCTATATATATATATGACAAGTGTAAATTAATACGAAGCCTTCCTATAGTCTCAAGCTTTGTCATTGTCTTCTTCCATTACCATAGAACTCTTTGCAAACAAGAGTAGGCTGAGGAAAACAACTTGAGAGTTGACATTATTGAAGTCAGATTTAGGTTTCTAGCACTACAAAGTTCAACCCTGGATGCCGACTTCTACAAGCATGTATTGTAGTTGTTAATTTAAAACAATGACATATGTCATGCTTTGAACAATTAGAAAATAACAATTGTGAAGAATTTTCATAAATTAAAGAAAAACTTTTGTTAAACTTATTACAAGTACCACAACACACGATCTACTTTTTCAGGATTCCATGCAATTTTCTCTTCATTTTCAGAGGGATAAAACAGATGGTACATCTTGAAGATAGAAGATGTGTTATTGTGTTTAAAATTTATGGTTTAGTCTTTAATTACTCAAGCAAACATTAGGCACTACTTTATAACTTTTTATAAGTTTGGTACATTTAAGTGTAATGACAACTAAATGCTTGATAAATTACCCTAAATTGACTAAATATTGATATTTGATTTAAAGATAGTAAGATTAGTTAATTTTGTTAAGTTTCAATCATTGATCTTTAAAAACTGAATATGTATTTTTTTAATCAACTATAATAATTTAATTAACTAAAAATAACAATATTTGTAACATATCATGATATGCATAAAATTTTTAAAAAATCTGTTTCTCTTTGGGTATTAGGTAAAAATGTCAATTAGGTTAAGTCCAATTGTACCAACCCAACCTAATATGGTTAAACCATGTTGTTAATTAAGCCTTAATTTTTCAAGTAATATCAAGTTGTGTTGAACGTTGCTTAGCATGAGCACACGAATTACCATGGCACGAGTGACGGTTTCTAAAATCAACATATCGAATAACAAAATTGGTACGTTGAATTTATTAATCGGTATATAGTTGTTGTAAACGATGTTTACTAATTTGATTACAGAGTTTTAAATTTTTTAAGTTCAACTTAATAATATAAGGTTCAATATATCAATTTTACAATTTGATATATTAAAAAATATGATCTAACATTATCGAATATGATTAAACCATATCGTTAAAATAATACAAACAAATTATAAGCTATGCGTCGTGCCTAAGTAACTTTGATTTTAGTTAGTTATGATAACACCTTTGGTCTTAGGTTCTATCAGAAGATTATTATTATTATTATTAAGTAGAATTAAATAAAGATAAAGATGGGACTAGATTCTATGACCGAAGGAGTACGCAGAGATCACGCTTCAATTAGAAACCCTTCACCTTCACCGTCCGATGGTGGGAAAAAGGAAGGGATACAAACGTCCATGAGAAAAGCACGGAGACGAATCGAATCCCAAAAGAAGAGTCGAACGGCGCTTCACAAAGAAGGTAGAGAAATTCCTCTCCGTAGCGGGGAGGAGAGCGAGAGTAGGGTTTTTTGGGTGGGGGTGCTGATCTCGATCCGAGCGGGCGATGGGGCGGGGCAAGTTCAAGTCCAAGCCTACGGGGCGGAGGCACTTCTCCACGCCGGAGGAGATAAGTGAGTTTTCGTGTTATTGGTTTTCTACCGTGCCGAACAACTCGATCTGTTGTTCGTTTTGCCTGTTTTTGTTTCATGGATTTTTAGGGTTGGGATGAAGTAAACGTTACGGATTCCATCGAATCATTTCGTCGTTACATAGCATGATAGTCGCAGATTGTGATCTTACGAGAAAAATGTGGGATGCTGTAGACATCTTCCTGTTTGTACCACAGACCATACTTTTTCCTTTGACCATGAATTCGATGATCGTTTTCTATTGATTTCCCGGAAAATGATCGCTGATTTATGGTGTCTTCTTGGGTTGTATCTTTTTTCAGCGTATCTTAGCTTTCTCGAACTCTTGATTAACGTTTTTCTCAGCTGATTATATTCTTCTTTATGTGAAACAAATGTAAGCAAAAATTGACTCCATGTTTCTAATGTTATTTATTGCTATTTTTTTCCCAATTTGTCACAGTTACAAGTCTTTTTTTTCCAATATTTGAGAAATTAATAATACTGATTTAGATTTTTCTACTTTGAAAATATTGCAGTTGCGGGTACATCATCTCGTCCACGTTCATTTAAACAGGTATCTATTGGCCTACTATATATTATTTGTATTTATTTTATATTTTCCTTTTCCTTTCAGTGGGGAATCTTTTTATCTAGTGTAGAATCACCATGCATTACAAGCTGGTGATAGATTTAGACTCAAGGATGGGTGGTGAAACAATAATAAATGCTGCTATATAGAAGCTCATCGTTCTGAGGTGGAAGTGTATAAGTATTTATGGATGCATGGAGAAGCAAGAGAATTGGTGATGGAATGACGCACGTAGAGTGGCATGCTCCGTCATGCTCTATGGTGGTTTATGTGGTTGGAATGGAAGAAGAGAATTTCCATCCAAGGAATGAATGATTGGTTAAATTGGAGAAGTTGTTGGGTTGGTTACTAAATGATTCTATTCTCTTCAAAATAGTGCTACTACTACTTAACATGTATTACTGCTTGATTGGTTTTGTAAATGTTTTGTGAGGGGTTGCTTACTTTGGGTGCTTCTAGGTCATTGTATTTTTGCTTTTTTTTGTTTTCTTTCTTCAATATTTGTTCTTATTGATTAACTTTAGGACTCATTTTGTTTTTCTTTTCTTGGTTGTGTCTTTTCCTTAAATCCAGTGAGAGTTCTTATTTCTGCCAAAAGTTTCCTTTTGGTGCTAATTATTATCATTTCACAGTTAACTGAACCTCATGAGTGGAAGTTACAGGTATAAATGTGTTTGTTGGCTGAGTAGTTAATTTGGGCTGGTTGCCTGCTCCAAAGATGTTGTAGTTTCCTAGTTGGCCTATGAGAGGGTTATTTGATGTTTTTGTTATTTAATCTTATCTTTTTGGTAGGCTCTTTTTTTATTTTGATATCTCTTTGCATTTTGTTTGTAAGATCTTAAACACTTTTGCCAATCATGTCATAAAAGGATGCTTTTATTTCATGCTTTAGTGGTAGTAGTACATATTCTTGTGAATCATTTTCTGATGTGCTTAGTATTAAATTTACTAGGAGGCAAAAGATGAAGAAATAAGAGAAAATCTTGAAGAGAGTTCTGAAGAGGAATCTGAAGAAGTGGCGGTCAGTACTTAAAGCTTGGTTCCAATTCATTCTTTCTTCTTTCAATCTGTCCAGACTTCTTTTTTATCTTTCAAATTTATGCTAATTTTCTTTTACTTTGTCATCTTTTGGCAGAAAACCAAGGGCACCCAAGGTGTTATTGAAATAGTAAATCCAAATTTGGTTAAACCAAAAGCCATGAAAGCTAGAGATGCAAAAGTAAGCAAGGATTCATTTTCATGATTGCTTGAAAAAAACTAGAAATATTCATGGTTTCATATACAGTATGACTCAATGTTAAACAGTCTAGTGATATAATTTTATCATGATTATCAAGATGGCAAGGCACTCAACCATTGGACTAGGGTCCAGTGGACATTCACCTATATTCCATGAGAATATTTTAAAAATAAAAATTCCTTTAAATACTCTATGATTATATGCAATTACTAATGAATGCATTCATTTCAAATTGAAGTTGATAATAAAAAACCGTACTATAAAAAAAAAGGCTAAAATAAAACAATGGGTTTTTTGAACATATAAAAGAAAAAATTGGTAAAAATAACAATGGTTGGGCATTAAAAGGTAAAGACTCTTGGCTTCTTAGACATCTTAGTTCCTTGGTGGGTGCCTTGATAACTATGATTTTCATATCAATAAAAAGTTACCACTGTGGAAGTAACTTTCATCATGAAAAAGGTGGAATGCATGCTTTGAGATTTAGGGTCTGTGCCTGCAGATTTGATAAAAAGAAAAATTTGGAAAGTAACAAAAACTTAGAAAACTAATGGGCGTTTGTACATGTCATGGAATTTGAAGGAAAGAAAAAGGATTTGATGGAAATTAAAGATGACATTGCATAATGAAATAAAAGTTTAGAACTTTTAAAATTACTAATATTAACTTAATGAAGTACAATTTTCAAGTGCATAAAATTTATAAAGTACAATTATGAAACTAAAACTTAGAACTACTAATAGGAAGTCCATAATGTTCAAATACAAGTTCTTGAAAATGAATCAAAATTGTCTTCCCTCCCATATGGCATTCATAATATTTTCTCACAATTTAGTTGCAATTTCCATCCTTCTTTCTTGAGTCATCCCAATAGTATTATTGACATCATTGTCTCTTTCATCAAGAACTTGTATATCATCAGTAGTGTCAATTTCTTGTAATTCATCTTTGAGGTATTCAAGTAAATTTATTGCATCTACTTTACAAATAAAATTATGAAGAAAACATGCTAAAATAATTTTTACTTATGTTTCGAAAGGAAATGATATACATCCTTGTAAAATTGAGAAACAATATTTTATTACTTCAAATGTAGGCTCAATGACTGTCTTTAATTGTAAATATTTGTAGTTGAAGTTCTCTATAGTATTAGTTGGAAGTTAATCAGCATTATACTTTGTTAAATAATATCTAATACCTTAAAATAGACAAATAAATTTTGGTCGATTTGAATAATTAGTGTCTACTAAGTAAAACTTATCTGCATAAAATTAAAAAGAAAACCAATAAAAAAAATATAAGCTAATACCTTGGTATTAGTAATATTTTGATAAGTAATATTCATTTATAGAATTTCTAATGTACTTGATGGAACTTTAAAACCATCAAGTTAACTTATTGCATCTTGAAGTACTCAAGTATAACTACTAATCATTCCTAAACACTAAGAACATAAACTATTTACATATTAAAATTACAAGTTACCATAACATTTTATTTTAATTCACCTTCCTTATTTTTAAACTTTGTTCTTTCTTTCCCAAAAAATGTTGTTTTTACATGTGTACCATTAATAGCATCAATACAATCTTAGAACATCATGTTAAGAAGTTATAGATAAAACTCTATTGTACTATAATTAGTTTCTTAAAAAAGTAACAGCTTACCTTGAAATATGGAAAGCCATTAGGATCATTGAGTATGAAGGTTTAACTAAAAGTATTTGACTTAGTTGTAATATAGCATTGAGCATCTTGTTGAAATAAGTACTAATAGTCTAAGTGGAACAATGAAAATGCTCTTTGGTTAGTCTATATCTTTGATTCTGCCTAATTGTAATAAGAAAAATTTCAAGTTTTTTTTGCTATACTACTTTCATTGTTTCTAATTTCTTCCTTTTTCAACAAGTTGCAAAATTTCATGAAGACACGTTGACTCATTCTATAAAAAGAAAATGAGTAATATTAAAATGCAAGTAATTTTTTATTACATATCTACTACATAATTTTGGCTGATAACAATCAGTCTTTTGTTAAACAAGGATAATCATTATATTGTTAGTATTATTTTGTGGTGCCTTTGTTTGTATGCAATATCAATCAGATGTTGAAAAATGATATTTCATTGTAGTGTAGTTGTTGTCAGCCATAGTTTTGGAAACAAAACATACACTGCTAATAATGTAAACTGCTTGTGATTTGTCATGAAAATATCTATTTTTTGTACTGACCCTTAATGATCAAATGGTTATTTGCTAGTATTCATATGTAATGTTCTGGGAAATGGGAAAAGTATATTTCAATCTAATCTATTTTGTTGAAATTATGGTTAAATGACTGTTAAATACTTAAGTGGGTAAATGGCTATTTAACAGTCATCTAACATTTTTGGTTTAATCTATAATATATTTTTTCTGCTTTTTAGAATGTTGTTCATGCTTACCAATCTCTTTATTATGGATCTTAAATTCAGCACTTTATTTGTTTGCAATTATTAATGGTTTATGTGTAATGATATCTTGTGGATACTGATTACCTTTGTTTTGTCTTAACAGTTTGATAATACATCTGAGTTATCCAGACGTGAAAGGTGGTTTTTCACTGGTTACTTCATCTGCATAGTATTTTTTCTTTTTCTGTTAAAGGATAATCTATATTGGTTGCATTTAAGATGGCATTGCCTACTTATTTGGAATTTCCTTTTAGTGCTTCTTAGGTAGTTAGGCATACCCACTTCATGCTATCACCCATAAATGATGGGAACATTTGTGTTTATTGTTTATTCATGTTATATTGATTTTTATAGTTGGCTTGGCTCCAGATGCTTGTGACCTTGTAACTTGGGAAGTTTGGAGTGGCTAATGTTTTGTGTTGATGTTTCTTTCCTACCCTAATTTTATCATTGTTGTACCCTTTTCATTTGTTTGGGATTTCCCATCCGAAACCCAGCTTTACTAGCATTGCTTTTGTTTTAGCTTGCCTACAACATGTGTAGGCCTTCTATTTTTCTAATTCTAATCTGTTTCTCTTTGCCTTTCAAAAAAAATTTGTAATTTGGGAAATCAATTTAAAGTCTCATCTTTGTATTCAGACACCATCATGAATTAATTTTCCATGAAGTTAGATGATCTTTGAATTTCAATTTGGGCTATGTAGTATTTTAATTTGTTTATTTCTTGTAAAGCATGAAATTCAGAATTTGTATAAAGGATTGATGTGGTTTACTAGTACAGTCTATGTGTTTAAGTATTTTTGTGTCCTATTGCTGGAATGATATTTCTACTGCTATCTTATTTTCCTGCTTTTACCACTCAAATGATTTCATGTTAATATGAACTTTGCACGTAAGAAACAGTATTAGCACATTTTAAATCATTTCTAATCACTTATATTTGTAATTAACATAAATATAACATGGTAACATGTAATTATTAATTCATCATTTGATGTTCATTTTTAATCTGTTTTCAGAGAGGAGATTGAGAAGCAAAAAGCTCATGAACGTTATATGAGGCTGCAGGAGCAAGGGAAAACTGAACAAGCTAGAAAAGATTTAGGTAAAGATATTGGCTTTTTGCTCTTTGTATGTGCTTATTTTTTAATAAAAAATTACCGTTGTTGAAAGTAATGGAAAACTTACATTACATTGATTGTGAAATTTTTTAGAAGGGATGTTCAAGGGGCTATTTTTTTTGAGAAGTGGAATGGAATAATATATATATATATATATATATATATAGAATGATGTTGCTGTTCATGCCCTCATTGATGTGGGTGTCCGAAGATTATGTGATCACATGGGACACATGTGACCATATGGCCTTTTTTTAAAGAGAAAATACTCTTAGTGCACTTCTTGTTGATGGACTACACCAGAAATGGTGGAAAAGGAAATGATGAGAAAGTTTGAAGATGATGGGAAATGACATTTTTATAGTAGTGTTTGCATACTAGAAGGAAATAATAGAAAATTGAAGTTAATCATCACGGATGGTTTACATTATTTGCTTGTATTCTACTAGTTATTAAGATGAAAGGTACTTTTCACTGGTTTTTTACATTTCAAATTTTCATGTATGGGAAAAACTTAAAGGTCATCATTATAGACCAAGACATTACAAGTGGATAGACTGTGATTGAGGTGAACTAGAGGAATAGGTAGATGCTTTGGATATGTATAAGGAAGGTGTTAGACACCTTTATATGCTTAAATAACCTTAGGAAGAAAAGATGAGAGAAGGTTGTGTAATTTAATTGTAAACTAGGTGATGTGTCCTAAGTCAATGGCATTAGGTGAAGATAATTAGTTAAAAAGCAAAGTAATGATAAGATTTTATGGTTGGTTTAATTTATGCTTTAAAATGAGAATGGCAAAATACAATAGAGGCAAAAAGAAAAACTAGTGAGCTCAACCTAGGAGGTGACCGACAAGTCATGGGACTCCTATTCTAAACATGACTAACCCATCATTTTGTCCCATGGAAGGGGTGTTTCAGCAACAAAATCTGATAAGTCACAAAGTCAAGGTAGTAAAAAACTAAAAGCACTAAGCTAAAACCACAAGATGTGAGAAAATGTGAAAAAATGACTTTGGGTGAGTTATAAAAAGCATAGGACTACAATCTAAAATCACTAAGTCAAGAGAGTAAAGCATGCAACTTGAACATGGAAAATGATATGCCTTGGTTTCAACATGAATCAAAGTGAAAAATGGAATGCAATCTATGAATGCAAAACAGCAATGTGTAACAACATGAGTATGAGTGAAAATAAGGTTCAACATGCACCAAAATGACTTGAGATTCTAGATTTAAAAATGAAAGTTATTACAAAAAGAAAACATGAGCGCAAACAAACTCCAAATTTGTTATAACGACAAAAATCCACTTGAAACACATCAAATCCCTTTTTTTTAAACATGTGATTTTGAATATGTGATAATTGACAGTATGAGAAGGTGAAAATTGGTCTAAAGCAAATCAAAACAGAAAAAACAAAATATAGGATTTTTGTTGCAGCAGCAGGACAATTAAGTGCCAGTTTGCATCATAGCTCCTAAACTACACAAGTAAAGAAGATGATGAAATGAAAGGAGAGAATACTTGCATGAACGAAGGTGAACAGAGGCAAGCTTTTTTGGCAAGGATGGATGATCAATGACTTTTTCAAGGAGACGATCGACAGCAACTTTTTTGGCTACATGAAAAGGTGTTGTGAGCTACAGAAACTAGCAGAAGGCAGGGAAAATGGACACACAGGAGGATGGAACATTGGCAGTCAGTGCAAGGCCTTTGGGTGAAATTGAACCACAGAAGAAATGGAGGGATTGTCTGGCAAGCAACCATCAGTGATTTGGGCAGACATGGAAAAGGGGGCAAGTAGAGGGTTCAAGCAATGATTGCTGAGTGGGATGTTGGGGCTTCTAGAGTTCGATGCAAGAAGGGAGGGAGATGTGCAAGAGGGACATGCAATCGAAGGTTGCTCTTTGGCCAGCATCGAGTGTGATTTGGTGTGCTTGGGTGTTGGGTTCATAGAGCTTAAGCAAAGGTTTGTCTGTTCATGGATTTGTCCATGCTTTGTACTGGCATTTGTTGGTGCTGTGATGAGGGGTGGAGGGGAGATTTGTGGGTTGACAATGCACAAGAAGATGGTGACATGCTTGAATGGGCGAGTGGCTGTTGGGTCACAGGATTGCTTTGGTTGGAGAGCAGTTTACTACCTAAATAGTGGTGTGGTTGGCCATTCATGTTGGTCGCACACAGGTTGTATAGTAGCTAGGATGGTGTGGACGGACACGTGCTAGGGCTACACAAGTTGACAATAGTGTAGTTGACAGGTCAGGTGGTTGAACATTGACAGCATGGAGAGTGGACGGGTAAGATTTGATTTGGTATGATCCAACTGTTGAGATAGAGGCGTGGTAAGGATAATTAAGCTTGAATGGGCGAGTGGCTGTTGGATGGAAGGTTTTTTAATTTATGAGATGAGATAATTCATATTCTGATTCATTGGATGGAGAATGGAAAGCTTAATACGTATGAAGTTTAAAATAGACCATTGGATCTTGAATCAAGGGTCAGGATAAAAAGAAATAAGGTGACTGTTCGATGAAGATCCAAGGGCCACAGGAAGAGCAACTTATCTTATGAATGCAGATTGTCTGATCTAAGTTAAAGGATTAAATGATATAGTTATGAAGTTTAAAATAGGCCATTGGATCTTGAATCAAGGGTCAATATAAAACGAAATGAGGTGACTGTGGATGAAGATCCGAGGTCAAGATAAAATGAAATGAGGTGACTGTTGGATGAAGATCCAAGGGCTACAAGTAGAGCAACTTAAACGATATAATTATGAAGTTTAAAATAGGCCATTAGATCTTGAATCAAGGGTCATTATAAAATGAAATGAGGTGACTTTTAGATGAAGATCCAAGGGCCATAGGAAGAGCAACTTAAGTTATGAATGCAAGTTGTCTGATTCAAGATAAAGGATCAAGATTATAATGTTTTAAAAAAGGTTCTTTGGGCATTAGATTTATGGATAATCAGGATTAAATGGGAATTTTGAGGGGCATTTTAAAAAGGGGATTTTTGGGGATTTCAGAGAGGAAAAAAGGAATTAAAGGATAGAAATAGTCCTCTCCCTCTTGAACCTTGCGTTTTAGTTTTCGCTTGCTTGAAGTGCTTTGATAAGTGAGAAAGACAAAAATTCCCCCATTAGTGGGTTGTCTACTGATTCTTTTCCTCCATTGCCACTCTGATCTATTTCTAAATCAAATTAGTATTTCTCATTCAACAACATATCTATCTCCTTTCACCCTTTGTTTAAATTCATGTTGATCTTGGCACAGTGTTGTGTTTCTATTTGTAGAGATATTAGATTTGGTTGTGATCACAATCAGTGTGAACCGTTCTCTATAATGCTTCACCATTGTGGATCAATTTAATGTGTTTCAGAATAGTGTGTTGTTTGTGCGCACATCTCAATCAGGACTTTTGTAACTTTAAGGGAGTGCATAAAGGTGATTTTCATGAGACTTCTTTCAATCTACCATGGTCTCACAGAGAACCAAAGGTCTCCATGGTCCACATGTCAAAAAATTGGAATATGGATAATCCTTCCCAGGCATTACCAGCAAAGTGGAAGAACTTCATTGGCATTAAGCCCATTCCCACCATTTTAACCTTGAAGATTTGCAGACCTTAGTGCTTCTTGACGCTAGTGGGGTTGGGAAATTCTACAATTAAGTCACCTCCATAGTGCCCATTGTTGTGCCATGACCCTCCCCATTGTTGTTTTAACCACAACAATTATTGCTCATGCCTGAAATGGGCCTTGCAATGCAAGAGTTTTTGAGGCAATCCCTTATCCTTCCAATTCCTACAGACCATGAAGTTATGGTTATGGTTATGATCTCTTTTGTGTATATGATTGCAGAATTCACCTTTACAGCCTTATTAACCATGGGAAGGTGCTAGTGCTGTGATTCTGCCCTTGGTAGTTTAGGATCCTTGGCCCCTACATCTATGACACCTAACATCACTGCAATTTGTTACCTTGTAAACATGTTAGGCATTGGTACTCCTTCCACTATTGGGCCCATTGTGCTTGCTACCCCGCCCCTCCCCCCTCTACTCGACCCTCCTTGATCACTCAGATAATCATAGATGCTGCCTTTTGCAGTGTCGCCTGCCCTCCCCATGGACTCCTCACATCGCTTTGGGAGCTAGCACCACTTGCTAAGGGGAAACAACAATCCATAGCCCAAACTTTTGTCTGCCAAATCACTCTCCATTGAGTTCTTTTCCTTCTTACCTCCATTCGGTGCTAGTTTTTTTCTTTTGCCTTTGGGTTGTCTTAGGTTGATGCATGTTTGCCCCTATTCCAAGGATTTCATTTTTTTTACCTCATTGAAAATCACTAATGCATTTAAAGAGAGAAATTGTATAAAATTGCTGGCAAGTGCTGATGCCTAAGGAATCTAACATTGATTTCATGCATAATTATCAAGGTGAGTTGTCTCATTGCCTTGGGCACTAGGCTTTAGGATGGGTGAGAAGGGTTCACCATGACCAAACTCTAAGCAAGTTGCATTCAATCGATCATTTGCCTTGGGTTGCCTTAACATATCTTGGTTAGCTTATTGCTTAATTGTCTTAATTATTGAAATAGTATACATTTAGTGGTCTCTGGTCTCTTTTTTGTCTTTTGGTACTTTATCGTTCTCTTATGTTCTATGGCTTTATTTTTTTTCTTTTGGTTTCTTAACATCAAGTTGGTCCTCTTCTTTGCCACTCCTTGGTGCTTACCTCTTGGTCCTCTTCTCTTTTGTCTTTTTTTCTTCTATATTTTTAATTTTTCATATGTTTTCTTATTGCAAGTACGCAATTTTTTTCTATTTTCATATTTCTTGGCATTTTCTATCCACATGTAAAAAATTCTACATAAATATTCAATGTTATAAAATATAATATTATACAATATAAATAGTGTTCAATATTACCTCTTGGTTAGAATTTTTAAATATTCAAAACTATATAATATAAATAATATTATACTATTTTATCGAATATAGTTTTTAATATCATCTGTTTAATTGAATTGCTCATTATTGTCATCAATATCATGTCATATTATTTCTTTTTATAGTTTATCACCTTATTGTCTATGGCATTGCCTCTCACCTCAACTGTGTTTTCGAGGGTGTCCCCTTGAGATCATCTTTTGCCTTTATTACTTTTGTTTTTTATTTTAGATTGGTCTGGTGAAAAAGGAAATATGTTAGACTTTGCTGAAAATATTTTTGGAAATTTGTGGAAAAACACAAATTTACAAAAAATGGTTAAAAGTTGTGAATTTTTATATGACAATTTAGAACAAGGTGAGATAAGTCACATCTAGGAATACTTAAAATGAATATTCAAACATGCATTGCTTTACCGGTTCCTTTGAAACTAATATGTTGAAGTAGAAGAAGAAAATCTTCGTAAATAAAAAGTAAACAATATCAAATAAAAATCTTAATTCTATAACCTTATATTAGATCTATAACTGATATATGTACATTTGCACAATACCTATGGAACTTTAACTATATTTCTCAAATTTTAAAAATAAAATGAAAACAATAAAAAATAAAGAACCTTTGTTGTAGAGCTTAAATGTTAGATCTGTCAAATGTAATTGAAATCCTTTGAAATAATCTAGATCTAAAGATATTAATCTCAAACCAATGAAGAGAATGGCTGTTAAAAGATTGAAAATCTGGTGTTTACACCATTTTTGGCTGCTGGAGGCTGTTGTAGACTTTCAAAATCCAGAGAAATGCTGGTGGAGACTTTTAAAATAATTTTTAGTAAAAATTATTACCAAATGGTAAGGAAAAATGCCAATGTTTTTAAAACCAACGTCAATTCTAAAAACTCCAATCAGTTTTGTTTGAAAAACACTCAAAAAAAAATTCAAATTTTCAAAAGAAAAACACTGTAGTTGAAAAATGATCATTAATTAATCCCTAATATTTATTAGTTGCTTTGTGTTTCTCCCGTAGAGCGTTTGGCTTTGATACGGCAACAAAGAGCAGATGCTGCAAGGAAGAGGGAGGAGGAGAAAGCTGGTAATTTCTGTTATTCTCGGCTAATATACTCTTACAGTTGATGTTCTTTCCGTTTTCTTTATGTATTGGTCGCCTTAGTTGTTAAAAAAGCAACTTGTGATTGTGACCTTTTCTTTTGCTATCAGCCAAGGAACAAAGGAAAGCGGAGGCCCGCAAATGATTTCATCAAATTATCCGACTATTTTCTGATCTTCTCAGATAATATACATGTTTTATTAAACACGGTGAAATTTAGTCTGCCAGTCTTCTATCGTCGAGATGAACTTGCTAGTTGCATGGTTATCGTGGACTTCTTTATTTACACTTAAACATGCTATCCTTTTGTATATTCATTATTATTTTTATGGCAGATGCATGAAAATGTTATTTCGAGTAATTAATTTTTTATATCTTGGTCGAGTACATTGGTATCTTTCATTTGGATGGGAAAAATTAGATTGCTTGTTCTGTAGTTCGATAATGCTCGTGCTTTGCTTGAGGTATGAGCCATGCTGTTGGTGCGGCATCTTGTTCTCACGCTGTACCCGTGATTTGGAATGTCCATGGGAAGATGCAAGTCTGAACTTATATTAGGTGGCATATTGCATTTTTGTTTGAACTCATTGAAAGTCTCGGTGCTTATACCAAATATGATAAATGTTTCAGATTTTGCGTGGTAATAAAATCATGAAAATTGTTTCTAAATGTCAGACCTGTATTCATAACAGGGTGTGAGACCTAAAATGTTGCAATACAATTTTCACTGCCTTTTTTAATTCTCTACTATTTGTGTCTGTCTTTCCAGCATTTTTAGATGTGTTAGTTTTTAGATTGTATTCCCTGTGTATTTCTATTATGTACTTTCGATCATGACGAAAAGGGAGAGAAATATCTTTTATATTGGACTCTCTGCAAATTCTCCGTGTGGTGATACTTTTTAGGCGAGCATTTGTCTAGGGGGAGTGTCGTATACCTAAAGTTTTGTCATTGGGATTGTTTGGAATTTCATTCCTTAGATAATATTATAGGTCACCATGTTTAATCACTGTTTTGATGATGAAAAACCTTGGACTTAGAAGAAAATCCTGTTTAGTGCACTCTGGAAAGAATATTAGAATTACTGGCAACCTATCGGCAGATTAAGAGTTCTTAAGCAGTAAAAGGTTGGCAACTTAAGTTGTTAGGAAACTCGTAGAGTTATGCGTTTATAATCTGTTAAGGCAAGGGATCTGAAGAATGGAAAGACAGGATTGTTCACTTACATTAGACCAAAAATTCACGGTGTGATTGGAGATTCCGAAATTAGAATTCAAGAACAAAATTAGACAGAACACGTGCACAAACAACATAGAACATATGAATGATCAATCGTGTGCAATAGTTCAACATAGTGTGGTTGTGTGGACCTGAAGAAAAGTGCAACTCATTGAAGATTTGAAGAATTCTACGCTCGTCTATGATGCAATGGGATAAAATCTACAATCGAGAATTGTAGAGAATTTCATCTAGAGCATATCAGTAAGGAGAATAGGGAGATCTATTTTTAATTTGTATGCAGCCTATCATTGCAATCTATCTTAGTTAAGTTATCAATTTCATCTTTTAGTTCACTTATTTTCTTCTTACAATTTTTATGAAATTCAGAATTGTCTTTAGAAGATGATTCTTTTATACTTTTAAGTTTAGCTTTTCGTTTTCTAGTTTCTTACTTCTTTTAATTTTCTCCTGAAGTGCTTCATTTTCTAGACCTAAGTTTTTAAATTCTTTATAATCTTTTTCACTAATTTCAAAAAAATCAGAATCACTATTCGAATCTAAAATAGACTTTGTAATAGGAGTTACATCGTCCATGTGTGCCATGAAGCAAACATTTGCCATCTCCTCTTTATTAGTTGAGTCAGAGCTGGAATCTTCAAGACTTGAATCAGAACCACAAGTGTCTGGTGAACTAGTGTCATCCCATGTCACTTGGAAGGACATCTTCCTTCTAAATCTATCATTCTTTTTGTAAAACTTCTTGTGCTTTTCTTTCTTCTTGCTTCCATCCTTCAGCAATAGAAAATTTTGCTGATAGTGACCACGTTTATTGTAGTTGAAGAAGCTTTCCTATCCTTTGTCGTATTGCTACCTTTTTTTCCAAAATTTTCTATAACTTCTAATGCCATATGCTAGTTCTTTAAGCAGATCTTCAACTGATTTTTTAGATTGTGCCTCCAAATCTATTTCTTTCTTTCTTTCAAATCTCTTAGAGGATTCTCCTTCCTCTCTCCGGTCCTTCATTTGTGCTTCACAGATTCCCACGCAAGTCATCCAAAGGTGTATGTCCTCAAATATTTGGAGTCTTGGATGGAGGTGGTTTTCCATTTCCACTTAGTACTTAAGGTTCGTCAGCACTTTTGTGACCTATTCACGCGTAGGAAAATTTTTTCCAAGATTTTTCAATCCATTAGTAATTTCAATAACTCTTGACATCATTTCAATCATAGATTCATTTTCTTTCATCTTACAGAGCTCATATTTTCTTAACATAATATTTATTTTTGTTTCATTAACTTCATTAGTATCTTCATATGTAACTTCTAATACATGTTAAGCTTCATGAGAATTTTTACATGTAGAATCTTATTGTAAATATCAATTGTAAGAACCTAGGTTAAGGCATTCATACCTCAAGCATTCAATTGTACTTTCTTCTCATCTTCATCATCCCATTCATCTTCAGGTATAGTTGGCATAGGAATTTCCTTAACTACAACTCTCCACAATTTAATATCTAATAATTTCATGAAATTTTCCATTTTATTCTTCTAGTTATTACCATCAAATAGGGGTGGGTGGCCTATGGATGTTCTGACCTTCTAGTGGATGAGCCATTGATTTCAGACAGTTAAGTCTTTATAAAAATCAAACAAACTCAGATATCACTAGAAAGGGATCGAATGCTCACTAAAAGGGGGGGTGAATAATGAGTTTTCTTAAATATGTCTATCGATTTTAATTCAACCTAAGGTCTATATCAGAGTTTTTCAATTTTTATCTCAAGCAATTTACAATAAGCACAATAATAAAATTACCACTAAAGTGAAAAGGTAAAGCAACACACAAGAAATTTATAATGGTTCACCCAATTAGGCTAATCTACTCTTTAAGGGCCCAACCTTGAGAATTCCACTAACTTGGTATTTTTAAGGCTCAATACCAACCTATACAAGAGTTCTCAAACTCTTATAGAGGTGTTTTCCTTGCTTGACACCAAACCACAATACAAAGCACCACTTTGTGTAAGGGCACAAGGTGTCAACCCTATGTCAACAAGGCATAAACCTTGTTTAGATGAAGCACCAACCACATTCTAATACCATTGTTGATCTGATCGTCGGTGACGGAGAAGATTCCAACAAGGTTGAGGGGCTTCGGTGATGGTGGAGTAGGTAGAGAAGGTAGGAGTTTTATTTTTCAATGCATCCTCTCCTCCTCTACCTCTATTTATGGTGGAGCAAAAGATTCTCCACCTCCCTCTGCCCCCTGCTATCCACTCCTTGTAATTTATTTCGACGGCTTCAACAAGGGGGGAGAAAGGACTCCTCATTCAAGGGTCTTCATTGGCGATTGATTCCAACAATTAAGATCTACTAATAATGAAAAGATCCTCGTCTAACTACACCATTGGTTGGATAAATAATTCTGGAAATTAGGATGATGATAATCCAATGAACTCACATGATTAGTTCAAGATATTATTTCACGTGAATGCATTGGACTGAATTGATGTTTAAAATTTACTTCCCCCCTCAGTGTAATTAAAGTTTTAAAGAGTAGGGGCTTGCAAGAGGATACGAGTGAGCTACACATTGTAAGGACTGAGACTGGATCATTATAAACGTCCATTCACAGGAACCAGCCCGATGTGGTGAAGTAGAAACATGATTTTTTTTTATGTTACAGATAAAAAATAAATTGGTAGATAGGTAAATAACGTACGTTACTTGTCCACACACGATACTTGTGAGTGGTCGATTCTGAAGAATTAATCAACACCCCAACAATGACTAATTCTTAGGTCTCGTCCCTAAAGCAAGAAAGACAGGAGTTAGCCGCCACAATATTCCAGCAAAAGACTAGATACGTTGGAGAGTTATTTTATTATTTTCAGGAGTTTCGTCGCCACAAACGAACGTAAGGATTGGAAAAGTTGGATAGTTATTTTATTATTTTCAAGAGTTATTCGAGACTGGGTAACCCATACCATCGACACCAAATCTTCGACAACGATGCACTACCATTCATCGTTGTTAAAATATTGATTTGTAAAAGATAAATATGAAAATCACTATTATGTTATGTACATATAAACATTTTCCCATCTCCCTCTTATCTTTGTTGAGAAAAGCTTTTTCTCATCTGTTAATTATTAGTTGTTGCGACGAATGGGAAGGTAGAGGAAATTGCTTTCCCTTCAAACATTTGTGTATTGTGTGGTGGTGGCGAACTTAATGTTAAGAAGATAATGTTGCAATGGCAAGTAAAGATGCTTTCTGACTATTGTGTCGCTCTTCTTTATCATGTACCATTTATTTAATTCATGTACCCCAGTAAACTTTGATATATAATTACGTTATCCTCTCTTGCTCGTCGTGAGATTAGGATTTTATCCCCACTTGTGTCGCTGTGGTTTCTATCTTTTTTTGTTCTAATGTTTGTGTGATTAAGACGATCTCTATTAAAGAAGGTAGAAGTAGAGGTGTGAAGGATAGAGCACAAACATCTTCTTAGCATCAGAGTGTGCTTCAATTGACGAAGGCAACTGTGAAAGTATAGGATATGGAAGATCGAGTACAAATTACAGTGAAGTTTATCCTTTCCCTCCCTACAGTTGTTAACACTTACAACTTCATGTCTGCGAAACTCAGCAGAAACAAGTATTTAGTGTGGGAGACCTACAACACCTATATATAATACCAGATGAGAAACGAAAAATTTTGTTGGTATTAAAAAAATTATTTCAATAAAATTGAAATGTCTAATACTCAATAAATTATATTAATCAAAGTAAAAAATTTTACCATCAAAATATTCTTATATAGAAATGTCTTTTGACAAGGAGAAAATTTTGAAATATTTTCATCTGCCGTTGCGACAGCGTATTGAATGGACAAAACACCTGCAAGTGATAAAATAACTCTCGAACTTATCCGTCTTGAAGCAAAGTCTAGTCGGATTATTATTATTTTTTTTTTGCGTGAATGAGGCGGCTAGTCCAGTTCCTTGATAACTTTGTGGTGACATTTATGATCTTCATCTTAGTGATGAAGGATTCAACACTTGGCAGAGGAAGAAAGGAGTCTCTCTCGCTACAAATTCAATGTGACGTCCTACGCTTGGCGTCCGATCGAGCATGGAGTTGTCTTCTTGCATGGGATATGATTAATTCGTCAGACTCGACGGCTAACTCAAAAGTAATGCACGTAATTCACCTGTTTATCAATTTGTTTATATTTCTTTAACACAAAAAAATAATGTACTTCGAACTCGCACCCACACTGGTTATAAATAGAGGGTGTGGTCGTGGCTCTTCAGTTCATCAACACCTTTGCATATTTTCTTCACCGTAAGAGGCAAGAGACAGGAGGAGGAGGATCGATGGCTCCTAAGCCCATTTTCGTGTTTACTGCCTTTTTGCTGGTGGTGATGCTCGTCACCTCCGACGTGCTGGTGAAAGCGGAGGAGGAGGAAGTCGAAGGGGAAACCACAGGTTGCGAAATGTTTCTTCCAGTACTCTTCATGTTGACAAACTGCTTGTATTGTATTCCTTAACAAGTGATTACATATATATGTTATTCCGTGCAGAATTTGACTTGGATGCAAATGATGTCGGTGAAAACCAATCTGGACGGCGCTGCTGCCGCTGGGGCAGATGCTGCAGGAGGATGTGCGGCCACCCCAGGAGGTGCTGCCGCTGGGTCAGGTGCTGCAGGAGGAGGTGTTGATCATGAGTCTACCACCTACGACGCCGTTGGTTTAATCGATGAGTGTGGCTTCAACGTACGTACTACCACCTACATATGTATAAGTTAAATAAGCAGCACTTGGTCGTGTGTTAAGTGTTGCCCTCTTCGAATAAGCATTATCCATGCAAGCTTCAATATACTTGTGTCGTCAAATTCAAGCTTATACATACATATATATATATATATATATATATCTATAGCAGTTAAGATGAAAGGCGTCGAGCCTTGAAGATGAAACGCGATCGCTGTCAAAAAAACAGTGGCTAATACACTTAGATTTTCATCTTTACGTCGTTTGAAAAAAAAGGGAACTTGAATCAAGCAGATATTATAATAGAATAAAAACCTAAAGGCGCATGTTATATATATATATATGTATGTAGGTTATATATATACATATATACTCATAGTTGGAATTTAGAAAGGATGTAGAATAGCAGATTAGAATTCAATTCGCTTGGAATACTCATGTTGTTTCTCAAAACTCTGTTCAAGCTCAAACCACTTTTGATTGGATCGTTTCTCACCTACCGGCAATGTTAATGGGTAATGGGCAGGCGGACTTAATTGAAAATGGTGGAAAAATTTGAGTTATTACTTGTTACAGTCTTACCTTAGATTGCACCTTTACAAGTGATATCGAAGAGATAAAATTAATCGTGTCCACGAGAACCCATCAAGACCAACAAAAACCAACTCCGTGAACAAGAAGTTATTCGCTTGTTTTTGCAAATCCTTCCTTCAACTCCCTTACACCTTCCGCTATTCTCCTTTTTTCCAGATAAAAAACATTATGTGGAAGATAAAGCTCCAACCATGAAATCACGGTTGAAGGAAAGATAACAATAAACTGTCTTGATCGAGGATAATACATCCATTTCTACTTTTATTCTTGATTTTGAAACCTCTCCTTCTTTCTCCTTCCTTTTCTTCTTCTTTCTTCTCTCTTTTTATCCTCCGCTCTTAAAGATTTTTATAACCATCGATAACTCTTTCTCTCTCCTCTTTCTTTCTCTCTCTTCCTTCTTCTCTCTCTCCTAGTCCCTCTTTTCCTCCCTCCCTCTCTCCCTCTTCCTAAATTTCCCTTCCTCTCTCCCTTCCTTCAGTAGATATTTATCCTCCTACTGTATCCGCAAGCCTTCACGACTCTCCCCGTGGTTTCAAACGACTTGCACATGGGACGGCGTCCCGCCTGCATGGAGCATATTCTATTTATTATATATATATATATATATATATATATACATATGTGGCAGCTCGTCGTGTCCCTTGATCACTTCGTGGCGACAGTCTATCGTCTTCGTCTTTGTGTTCAAGAATTCGACGCGTGGCAAAGGAAGAAAAGAATTGTGGCAGCTAAGTTGGGTCTTTCTTGCTTCAAATTCAATGTCACGTCATACGCTTGGCGTCGGATCGAACGTCGAGTTGTCTTCTCGCGTGGGGTAGGATGAATTCGTCAGTCACGGTGGCTTGTAGAAAAATGTCGTGCGGTAAAAAGCAATGCATGTAATTCTTCTTCGGTTTATCAATTTATTTATTTGTATCTAACACGAAAAAATCATGTCCTACTTCAAATAGGAATTTATGCAGTGTTTTTTTAAAATCTAAACATAAGATTTCTTCTCTCGTCGAAGGATCAATCATTGAAAATTGTTTAATAGAACTCTATATAGAAATTCACTCTATATATAATATTAAGTTGATAGGATTTAAGCAAGTACCAAGGGCATGGTTTAATATTTTTAGGGAAACATTCACGTTGATTGGATTTCATGAGTAAAATATCACTACCAATATATATAAGTTGTGGTATTTATATAGACAAGTGCACATCTTTTGAAAATAGTGGACAAATGTTCTTGTTTAATAATAATACTTGAGATGATTGGACACACAAAAATTGATACGAGAAACTATAAACAAGAATCTATGTCATTATTTAACCTAAACGTTATCTCAATAAATATATATGTCACAAGAAATCAAGCTTGATCATCAAATCCTTTCACACAAAAGGAATTAATCAAGTACTAATAAAAAGAACCTACATTAGGAAAATCAAACTTATACACACGACAAAATCCTATAAAAATTAATCAAGTATTGCCAACTGAATTATCGGAGACGGAGGTTGGGCATTCGTTTCCGACCATCATCATCTGATCAACCAATGCCTTCCAATTCAAGGAAAGGCAAGGGAGGCAATCTGGTACCAATATCTTTTCCTCCCTCTCGCTCTCTCTCTTCCACTCTTAATTTTTACCGCCACTTACCCACCTTTGTATAAGTGAGTGAAGCGGTAATTGACCGCTTCAATAGATATTTATCCTCCCATCTATCATCTTCTTCTTCTTCGTTGTGATCGAAAACTCCACACTTGGCAGAGGAAGAAAAGATTTGTGACGGCCGGGTTGGGTGTTTCTTGCTTCAAATTCAATGTCGCGTCATACGCTTGGCGTCGGATCGTGTTGTCTTCTTGCGTGGGGTACGATCAATTCGTCAAACACGACGACTAATCCAGTGTTGTATTTCTCCGCTGGGGCAAACTTACAATTTACTTTGGTGACAACCACGGAGATATTTTTGCTAATAATTCATATCAACCGCAAATCAAAGGAAACCAAGAAATTAACCAGGTTCAATGAAAAGGCATGGTTTTAATGGAAAAGGAAACTTGCCAGAAACTTCAACTGGATGATTGCAAAATTAGATTAGAAAATTTAGAGACAAATCACATTCTTTAAACATAAAGACACAAAGATCTAAGATAACATTTATGGTAAGATCAATTTCAAAAAACACACTTCGCCAGTTTTCGAAAAGATCAGAAAAGTTAAGAAATAAAAAGTTAAAAAATTGAAAAATTAGAAAGTCAAAAAGTAAAATTTAAATGTGTTTGTGCTGTGGATTTAGAAGTCGTCATATAATCTAATTAGAAAAATCTATATATACATGTGTGCTTGAATGTATTGATAAAGTTAGTCATGTAAATCAAAGAGAATCTAGGTAAGTATTCTAAACATGTGTAGGGAAGGTATTAGCACCCTCGCAGATTAAATTTTTTAACCTTTCGGTGCTTTAACTTAAGTGCTAAAAGGGGTGTGTTAATGCTACATAAATGCGTCTAACTGTAAAACATTTGAAGAGGTGAGAAAATGAAACCATGGGCCCATATTGAATGAAAAAGAGCTAAGAACTTAGTAGAAAAATTGTGTAAACATTTCACACTTGTGTGTTAAGTAGGAATGATTATGAAAGATAAAGTCCAACCAATCCAAGCATGAAAAAATACATGACATGATGCATGATATATGAATGCATGAGTTTTACATAATTTAAATAGTTTTTCCCAAAATACACTTAGCGAGACTTATATGATTCATGTACTTATCTTTACTAAACTACCTTCGTTTTAAATCGACAATGCATATGAAATGATAATACATGAACATAGTTGAAAACACTCCCAAGTTCTATATCTTAACCGAACCTCCCATTCATGTCAAGACTCTAACTTGTGAGACATGCACCAATTGACATGTGTAATGAATTAAATAAAGTAAATTTCATGTCTTTGCATATGAAATACGAACAAGCAAAGCAATTGACTTATCAATTGCAAAATTGGCATATATTCAGACATGCAAACACATTAGAAATACCAAGCAAAGGGTCCTAAAATTGTAAGAAAGTAAAGTTGATTGCCATGTGTTTACACAGAAATGGATAAATGTTCTAGACCTAACCGATAAAATGAACCTCTGAATGGCTCAAGGACAAGTCTCTTAGACTAAATGAACCCTTGAGAATCTTTCTAGGTGGCCAAAAATTAAGCAGAAATTCTTGAAAGACCCTGAAACTACCTACAAGTTGTTGGACTAATAGGTTAATCGAGTTTAATCGATCGACTAGTGATGTTTGCCTCGTTGGCACCGTGCAGCGAGTAATTTTATTAAAAATCACGATCAAGGAGTGGTTTTTGATAAAAACCTCAATAAACTGTGCACTTCAGAGTCTAAAAGTACGTTACTATTCCACACACGACACTTGTGAGTGGTGGAGTCTGAAGATTTAATCAACACCCCAACAATGACTAATTCTTTGGTGTCGTCCCTAAAGCAAGAAGGATAGGAGTTAGCCGCCACAATATTCCAACAAAAGACTAGATACGTTGGAGAGTTATTATATTATTTTAAGGAGTTTCGCCGCCACAAACTAAGGAAAGGATTGGAAAAGTTGGATAGTTATTTTGAAGAGTTTTTGGAGACTGGGTAAGCTATACCAACGGCACCAAATCTTCGACAACGATGCACTATTATTTTATATACATATAAAAATTGTCCCATCTCCTTCTTATCTTTGTTGAGAAAAGCTTTTTCTCATCTGCTAATTATTAGTTGTTGCGACGAATAGAAAGGCAGAGGAAATTGCTTTCCCTTCAAAATTTATATGTTGTGGTGGTGAACTTAATGTCAAGAAGATAATGTTGCAATGACAAGTAAAGATGTTTTTTTGACTATTGTATCGCTCTTCATTATCATGTACCATTTATGTAATTCATGTACCCGAGTAAACTTTGATATATAATTAGATTATCCTCTCTTGCTCGTCGTGAGATTAGGATTTTATCCACACTCGTGTCGCTGTGGTTTCTATCTTATTTTGTTCTAATGTTTGTATGATTAAGACGATATCTATTAAAGAAGGTAGAGGTAGAGGTGCCAAGGATAGAGCACAAACATCTTCTTAGTATTAGAGTGTGGTTCAATTGTCGAAGGTAACTGTGAAGTTTATCCCTTCCCTACAGTTGTGAACACTCTGCAACTTTATTTTTACGAAACCCAGCAAAAACAACTACTTACTGTGGGAGACGCAGAACTTCACCCTAATAGACTTACATGAGTTTAGATGGTAAGGTAAAAAAGACTACAACCCTTTATTACCTTAGTGAAAGAAAATGGGGATAAGAAAATCATTGAAAACATTAGGAATGAAGCATGGAAAAAACCTGATGCTTTGCTAAAAGGATGGATGATAGGAAGTTTAAGTGAAGAAGTTATAGGAAAAGTTGTCCGTCTCGAAACATGTCTAAAAGGTTTTGTGTAAGGATTTGTTGAAAATCAATATTTTCATTTAAGTGAACTATGACATAGCAGAAGGTGGAAATTTAAAACATTAAATGATTACGTCAAGGCCTTTCAGGCACGTTGCGATGAATTAATGATTATCAAAAAGGATGTGGATGAAGAAAACAAGGTCATCTGGTTGGTCAGTGGAGTTGGTTACAATATATAAAAGTATATATTAAATATCTACTCATAAATTATATAAAATGAAGTAAATATTGCTACAACACCTATATATAACAATTGAAGAAAAACGAAAAATTTTGTAGGTATTAAAAAAATTATTTCAATAAAATTGAAATGTCTAATACTTAATAAATTATATTAATCAAAGAAAAAGTTTTTACCATCAAGAAAAGAAAAAATAACTTTGTGGTGACATTTATGATCTTCATCTTAGTGATGAAGGAAGGATTCAACACTTGGCAGAGGAAGAAAAGAGTTGTGGCGGCTAAGTTTGGTCTTTCTCGCTACAAATTCAATGTGACGTCCTACGCTTGGCGTCCGATCGAGCATGGAGTTGTCTTCTTGCATGGGATATGATTAATTCGTCAGACTCGACGGCTAACTCAAAAGTAATGCACGTAATTCACCTGTTTATCAATTTGTTTATATTTCTTTAACACAAAAAAATAATGTACTTCGAACTCGCACCCACACTGGTTATAAATAGAGGGTGTGGTCGTGGCTCTTCAGTTCATCAACACCTTTGCATATTTTCTTCACCGTAAGAGGCAAGAGACAGGAGGAGGAGGATCGATGACTCCTAAGCCCATTTTCGTGTTTACTGCCTTTTTGCTGGTGGTGATGCTCGTCACCTCCGACGTGCTGGTGAAAGCGGAGGAGGAGGAAGTCGAAGGGGAAACCACAGGTTGCGAAATGTTTCTTCCAGTACTCTTCATGTTGACAAACTGCTTGTATTGTATTCCTTAACAAGTGATTACATATATATGTTATTCCGTGCAGAATTTGACTTGGATGCAAATGATGTCGGTGAAAACCAATCTGGACGGCGCTGCTGCCGCTGGGGCAGATGCTGCAGGATGTGGTGCGGCCACCCCAGGAGGTGCTGCCGCTGGGTCAGGTGCTGCAGGAAGTGGTGTTGATCATGAGTCTACCACCTACGACGCCGTTGGTTTAATCGATGAGTGTGGCTTCAACGTACGTACTACCACCTACATATGTATAAGTTAAATAAGCAGCACTTGGTCGTGTGTTAAGTGTTGCCCTCTTCGAATAAGCATTATCCATGCAAGCTTCAATATACTTGTGTCGTCAAATTCAAGCTTATACATACATATATATAGCAGTAAAGATGAAAGGCGTCAAGCCATGAAGATGAGACCCGATCGATGTCAAAAAAGAGTGGCTAATACACTTAGATTTTCTTCTTTACGTTATTTGAAAAAAAGGGAACTTGAATTAAGTCAGATATATAATAGAATAAAAACCTAAAGGCGCAAGTTATATATATATATACTCATAGTTGGAATTTAGAAAGGATGTAGAATAGCTGATTAGAATTTAATTCGCTTGGAATACTCATATTGTTTCTCAAAACTCTGTTGAAGCTCAGAACACTTTCGATTGGATCGTTGCTCACCTACTGGCAATGTTAATGGGTAATGGGCAGGCAGACTTAATAGAAAATGGTGGAGAAATTTGAGTTATTACTTGTTACAGTCTTATCTTAGATTGCACCTTTACAAGTGATATCGAAGAGAGAAAATTAATCGTGTCCACGAGAACCCATCGAGGCCAACAAAAACCAACTCTCGTGAACAACTAGTTATTCGCTTGTTTTTGCAAATCCTTCCTTCGACTCCCTTACACCATCCGCTCTTCTCTTTTTTTCCAGATAAAAAACATTGTATCGAAGATAAAGCTCCAACCATGAAATGAAATCACGGTTGAAGGAAAGATAATAATAAACTGTCTTGATCGAGGATAATACATCCATTTTTACTTTTATTCTTGATTTTGAAACCTCTCCTTCTTTCTCCTTCCTTTTCTTGTTCTTTCCTCTCTTTTTATCCTCCTCTCTTGAAGATTTTTATAACCATCGATAACTCTTTCTCTCTCCTCTTTCTTTCTCTCTCCCTCTCTCCCTCTCTCCCTCTCTCCCTTCCTTCAATAGATATTTATCCTCCTATTGTATCCGCATGCCTTCACGGCTCTCCCCGTGGTTTCAAATGATTTGCACGTGGGACGGCGTCCCGCGTGCATGGAGCATATGTGGCGGCTAGTCGAGTACCTTGATCACATCGTGGCTACCTATCAATTTATTTATTTATCTATAACACAAAAAAGAATCATGTTTCTGCGTCACCGCATCGGCCTGGTTCTTATCAACGATAATGATACACTCTCAATCCTTCCAATGTGTAGGTCTCTCGTATCTTCTTGCAAGTCCCTTCTCTTTAAAACTTTAATTACACTGAGAGGGGAAGTAAATTTTGAACATCGATTCAGTCCAATGCATTCACGTGAAATAATACATTGAACTAATCATGTGAGTTCATTGGATTATCATCATCCTAATTACTAGAATTATTTATCCAACTAATGGTGTAGTTAGACGAGGATCATTTCATTATTAATAGATCTTAATTGTTGGAATCAATGGAATAAAGAGCCGTTTCTCCCCCTTTGCTGTAACTATCGAAATAAATTGGTCGACAATTACAAGAAGTGGATAGGGGGCAGAGAGAGGTGGAGAGTCTTTTGCTCCACCATAAATAGAGGTGTAGGAGGAGAAGATGCATTGAAAAGTAAGACTCCTACCTTCTCTACCTACTTCACCATCACCGTAGCCCCAACCTCGTTGAAATCTTCTTTATCACCAACGATCTGATCAACAGTGGTATCAAACGATTTGCACATGGGACGGCATCCCGCGTGCATGGAGCATATGTGGCGGCTGGTCGAGTCCTATGATCGCTTCTTCTTCTTTTTTAATATCTATCCTTTGAATTCATCAAGGGATGGTCCTACCGAATTTGAGAAAATACATCAGAAATATTCAAGCTTAGATAAAATTATAACTTTTTTATTTATTTTAATATCTATCCTTTAAATTCATGAAGAGATAGTGCTGCCAAATTTAAGAAAATACATCAGGAAACTGAAATATTCAGTTAATACAAAATTTTGCATTGGTATCATATCATGGCCGGTCTAACTGAACTTCCAAAACCATTTGACCTAGACAATTGATTGGTTGGACCATTGTAAAATGTCGATAAGACCAACCAGGCTAGTTTGTTGAGAAAAAAGTAGAAGGTGTTTCTGCCAAAGTCTGACACCCTTCTTTGATGCAACCTCTAATCCTTCAATGAGACCTTATTAGAACACCAATCAAAAGAGACGGTTTAGCCATAAGTTGAAACTAGTGGAATTGAGGTCTGCAACTCTGTTCTTCTTCTAAGACACGTTATGTCAACTTCTAACTTTTTGGTTGCCTAAGGAGAGGGTGGTGAAGTCGGAGTGCAGTTTAACCGTTGAAATTGCGGTAAGATCATACTTTCTGACATGGAATATGAGAGGCTCAAGTTTTTTGCAAAATCTCCCTAGTCAAAGGACAATGCAAGACCAACTGAGAATTGTTTTGCAACGCTAGTAGACGACATTAAAATTTTGGATAAAATTTTTAATCCAATATATGATGTCCTGAATATTCAAATTTTTATTAAGGAAGATAATGTCACATCTATGCTTCCATATGCACTAGAGAGAAATAGCTACCAAGAATTTTTGGAATAGTGATTGAGACATCTTTTTATAATAGAATATGTTCTTATTATTCCAACCTTTCGAATCTTTGCTAATATTAGTTCCCAATAAATGATTTAGCTAGATGGTTAAACCTCTAATAAAGGGGCAATAATAGAAGATGTGTATTATTGTTTCGCTCGAGTTATTGTAAAAACTACATATAGAAGGGAGATGCATACCTTTCTTCGTATGAATATCATCTACAGGAAGGAATTGATGTAGAAGTTTCCAAATGAATATAGAGATTTTGATAGGAATTTGGTTAGTCTAGAATCTCTTAAGATACTTGTTTTGTGGACTTCAATTTTTAATAAATTTCCAAGTAGATTTGATGGAGAAACCGTTTGGATTGAAAAGATTAGAATTTTCTGAAAGATGTTTGTGAAAACACCAAATTCTGCCCAGATCCTTACCTATTCTATAATATGCAAAGTTGGTTTCTATTTCATCAATAGTGCCATAAATGGCCCGAATAACTTCTACCCAAATTCCTTTCTTTTGTTTGATCTTGTAGATTTGTTTCAATTTGAAGGCAAGCATTTGATCCTGAAGAGATCTAAGATTTAACCCTCCTTTAGATATAGGTAGAGGTACCTTTTTCCAAGAGAGCTAATGAATGTTTTTCTTGTTGTGAGTACCTTACTAGAAAAATTGAGCACAAATAGAGTTTATTTTGTTGATTATCCCATTTGGAAGAGGGATGACTAAAAGAGTGTGTATAGGTATGGAGTTGAGCACGTGTTTAATTAGCATGAGTCTGCCTCCCTGAGTAAGAAATTTTTCTTTCCATTTTTCCATCTTGTTTTGAATCTTATTTATAAGATACTGGAAATACTTGTGACGTGGCTGGCCCTTAAAAATAGGGCAACCAAGATGAATAAACGACCAATGACTTTGTGTGCAGCCCAAGATATTGGAAATGTTCTAACTTCAATGAGATGGGCTTTTCTTTGAGATTAAGAAACTATTTTGTTGAAATTTATTTTCTGCCCTGTAAACTTCTCACATTGATTTAATATTGTTTTGACTCTTTCTAACATCTATTTTCGTTCGTTGAGGAATAAGAGAGCATCATCTACATATAATAGATGGAAGACCCTCCAATGTCAGTTGTTGCATTTATACAGGACAAAAGTGGAATCTTCCTACATACGAGTGAGAGCTTTGCACAAAAGCTCTTCTATGAGAATGAATAAAAAGGGTGAGAGAGGATCACCTTGCTGAAGTCCATGTGATGAATAAAATAATTGAGAGACATTTCCCTCGAAAATGATCGTAGTGGGGATATTGCATATACATCTAGAAAATAGATTAATGGTATTTGAATCAAAGTTGAATGCCTTTAGAGTTTGGAATATCATTGTTCATTCCATTCTGTCAAAGGCTTTCTTCATGTCAAGTTTGACAATAATATTTCCTCCTCTATGCCCTTGGTCTAAATATTGAATTAATTCTTGAGTGAGAGCAATGTTGTCAAAAATGCTATTTTCTTTTGTGAAAGCACTTTTGAGTCTGGGAGATCAATTTTGGGATCATATCTAATAGCTGATTAATCAAGATTTTTGAAATACACTTATAAGAAATATTGCACAAGCTGATAGGTCTAAAGTTTGCAAAACTAGAAGGTTGCTTGATTTTGGGAATCAAGGTGATGTATGTGGCTTTTCATTTGTTGTTGAGATGAGCTCATGCAAAAAAATGTTGAATGGCAGTGCAACAGTCATTACCTATAATCTCCTAGAAATGCTTATAGAATTCAACTGTAAATCCGTTGAGACCTAGAGTTTTGTTGCTAGGGAGAGAGAAAAGATTGTTTTTGATTTCAAAGATTGAAGGAATTTCTAACAATATCTCATTCTACTCTGCAATTAATACACAAGGGATATTGTTGAGCAAGTTGTTGTCCATTTTAGTTGGTTGAGAGGTGAGGATATTCTAAAAGTGTAGTCTTCCTTCTATTTTGAGTTGCTCCATATCTTTTTTGATAGAATTTTGATTCATCAACTGATTGAAAGGATTTTTGGAACTTTTGTGTTTGATAATTTGATGAAAAGATTTAGTGTTACGATCCATGTCCTTCAACCATTTGATTTGGGAAGATTGCTATAGAAGTAAGAATTGGCGGTGATTATTTTTGATCAAAGCTTCCTATTGTTGAATTAAATTGGCTGCCTTGGTGGTGGTTGAATTGATCTGTATGTCTTGTTCTAGCAAATGAATATTGTTCAAAATCTCTTTTTCTTCTGTAAAGATGTTCCTCACAATCCTTTTATTCCAATCTTTTAAATTACCTTTAAGAAGTTTAAGCTTAGAGTTGAAGTTCATGATGAGATTTTGATAATAACAGCTGTGTCACGTATCAGTTTAGAGAGATCCATATAATTAAGTCAAATATTTTTGAATCTAAAGAGACGTGGACCTCTAATAATTTGGTTTGGTTCATGCACAAGAATGTAAGCATGATCTAAATATAAACATTCTTCATAGATGATGTCTTCCTTGAATTACATGTATAGAGCCCCATTTAATAATATACGACCTAATCTAGCATATCTCTTGTCTCTGGCTTTTCGATTATTACACCACAAGATAGATGGTTACCAAGATGAATTAGTTCCACCAATTGAGTGTAGTTGATGAAATCGTTAAAATCCTAAATAGCAGAGGAATGTATGTTCTAGATGTTCTTGGTTTCATCTAATTTCCGCACAACATTGAAAAACCCTCCCAAAATCCAAGGATTATTTCCGATGATATAATTTAAGTCTGTAAGTGCTTCCACAAAATGCGACGCTTAGCAAGGTCGCATGAAGCGTACACAGAAGAGATGTAAAGATTGTGGCCACAGTGTCTCATCTTCGTCTTTGTGACCAATAATTTGACACATGGCAGAGGAAGAAAAGAATTGTGGCGGCTAAGTTGGGTCTTTCTTGCTTCAATTCTAACGTCACGTCATACGCTTGGCGTCGGATCGGGCATCGAGTTGTCTTCTCGCGTGGGGTAGTAGAATGAATACCGGTTTATTAATTTATTTATTTGTCTCTAACACAAAAAAATAATAACAAACGACAAGTGTGAGTAGAGGTAGCACCTGATGAACCACAACGTGCAGGTGAGCACTACAAGATGAGGTAAGGGCAACAAGGCATAAGCGAGGACAATCGACTAGGCATGAGTGAGCGACAACACAATCGTTGGGCATAGACGCCCGCTAATCGAATGCAACAAGTCGAATCATCTGATTGCCCCATCACTCGAAAACCCTAAATCATGCTAAAACGAAACCTTAAATGTAGTGGGCCGAATCCACGTGAAAACCCTACACGATGTCAATGCATCATTCACCACTTTCACTCCGTTCGAATCATCTAATCGCTTACAAACCCAGTCCTACTTTGACCATGTCAATACTTGACATCTACACTCGAATAGTTGAATTGTTTGCCCAAAGGCTTCCAATTGCGCGCACCCACATGACCCAACAACCATAGGCTCGCGCACGCCCATGTGTCATACCTCTGACAAGTCGTGCTAGGTCAACCCAACATAATTCCGTCGTAAACTAGATCTACATGATTGACCGAAACGTGTCCAAGCAGTTGACCGACACAATCAAATTGTGTTGGACTAGGTCTGCCCAATTGGACTCGACCCATTTGACACCTATGGGGTGAATTCAATAGTTTAATATTAATTATTAGTGATTTCAGTAGTTTCGTCTTGATTATCATTGACTCCAAACCTGTCATAAAAGAAACAGCTTAAACTCTTTCAACAAGTGTAAAAACCAAAACCAACACGTTGAAAACCTCAAATGGGAAGTAAACCATTTTAGGAAATAAATACGTGAGTCCGAAACAATATACCTGTTCCGAATGCGATCGATGCCTGCATAAAAGACTATCATGTCTCTAATTTAAAACAAATAAGTATAACATAAAAGACTATGACATAAATCTTAACAATTGTGAACAGTAGAAATGAATTATACAAGTCCATAAGCTCATAATCCATGCAAAGTCCGATTAAAGAAATTATTCATGATTATGAATTTTTTTAACCTTAGAAAATATGTGACCACAAGTCTCGTATATTTTAAACAAATGGTAGTATAAACTAGTTATGTACAAAAAAATATACTCAAAACCTATACTTTTGTCTTGATGGGGAGTAACATGATGTGTTGACGTGGCAACCAGTATGCCTGCGTACTACAAGGTAAAAGAAAAAAATCCTAACATGACCAATACCATTTCAAGGTACCAGAAGGCGCTATTCTTAGAACTGTGTTGAGATGGCGGCACTACACTCTTACGTACTTATCACCATTGACAAAAATACAAAATACGTCCAAACAATGAAATAGCGGAGTTAATTTTCAACAATTAGATTTGAATGTAGACATAAACACCATCATTATAAAAGAAAATGAAAAATACACAGTGCACTGACCTTCACTGGCGAGCAGCACGCAATCCCTATACATTAAAATACAATGCATCCACACTCAGAGGCTTATCCATGGGAAGCTCCTGCTGTGAGAGTGATGCTTTTTCTAAAGCAACTAGAAAGCAAGAACATCATCTTCTTCAACAAATGCATTTGGTTTGTCAACTAAGTTGTTCCACATGAAAGAAGCTTCTTGTAACAAATATCTCAACACTCAAGTGGATGAGTAAAATATTTGTATTCAATTTCTACATTCTACAATCATCTAGCATAATCCTTCCGTCAAGGAACATGAAGCATCCCCAGTGAGTGACCTGGAACAAAGCAAAACAATAAACGGAAGCATTTAGATAGTGATGGTGGATTCCATGACAAAAAGGCACTCCCTATACTGGCCTTGGCGAAAAAAATTAAAGATCCAGTAGTAGATGACAGAGGATTACGGTAGCCAAAGGATCATAAAAGACACAACATTAAATGATAGAGACTTATAATTACAATGGCTAGTTGATGAGAAAATTTTATTTTCATTGTTTTGTTATAATCATGTAAGACAAGGTGGAAAATGGGATGCTACTTTTAATCAAATATGCATTAATATCTTCCATGGAAGATAACCGAGATTCGTTCAAAAATACTTTCCATAGGTTTTCTGTTCATCCGGATATTCCTGCAAAGCCCATAAAAATATTTTGTCTACATAAATAAACATCTGATTGAAAAAATCAGTGTAGGTAGAATGCAGAAAGAGATCCAACAAAAGGAAAAAAATGTGGCAAAATAGATGAATACAATGAACATTATATTGCACAAAACCTCCCTATAATACGCCTATTGCCTGCTTCACGCACATGGCAAGTTAGTTTTTTTTGCTTTAACATCATATTTCTTTCTTAGGTTTTTATCTTGACATGAACAAGATTTTTGTGAGCTTTGCATGCCTTCAGCATATTATTCAAAACTAGGCATTCCGGCTTGCATAGAAAGACAGCAGGCCAACATATGTTTTCTTGAGTCAGGAGACCAACATATAAAACAACAAACATGAGAGAATAGATAAGGCATCTATGTAAAATACAATTGTTGCAGTTTATTCAAAACTAAAAAATAGATGGACCTAGGCATCCAAGTAGCCAAGCATGTTTAAGACAATTGTAGGCATCAAATTAATAGCAGTGTACCAATTGTTCTGAAGTTTCTTTCAATCAGTAGAGCAACAGATGGAAAGATATTTAAAAAAAGAGATAAAACAGAGAACGCAACAACATAGATACGTGAATAGGTATAACGTTTACAATTTCCATGCAGACCTAGCAGTAAGCTTCCCAAGCTGTTGGTGAAGTCAAGTAAGTGGATAAGATTTACCCTTTTTTATGAAAGCAATCAAGAAGACCGTGCAAACAACAATGTGACTATCAAAGAGAATGCACAACAAAAAATACACCAAGCAATACCAAGAAAAAATTTAAACAAGAAGAGATCAAGTTGAAAGAAAATTATAAGCTACAACAAAGAAAATGACCAAACAATGTAGATTTGACTACTTAAGAGTCAAAATGAACCAACTACCTTCCTGCAAAGCTCTGAATTGTCATCATTACCAGAATGCCAACCTCTCACCACATTGATTGACAGAATCACCTATGTACCCTGCTCTGAAAATCTTCCTAGAAAATTCTTTTATTTTCTTTCTTCCATCTGAGCCATCAAATTGCAAGAGATTGTAGCATCGAGATCTTCCTATGAAAAGCATCACCAATTTTGAACCCAATCCAAGTTTCTCGAAAACCATTTGGTACCAATGTGACCCAATCATTTTCATCCACTAGCTTTCAAGTGGACAACTAAAGAATTATTGATAGAGAAATCACCATCCTTCCAACAAAAGCAAATCTACTTGCTAGGTGATAAACATCCACTTGCAGCTTTGCATTAGAAGTCATTCAAACAACTGAACTTTATTAGAGGCATTTGCATTCCATATCCATTTATGCCATATTGCCAGCCTATCCTTTTACTTCCAACCCAAATTACATAGTATAGAGATTTAACTGTGAAAATCCCTTTTGTCGCAAAGCCAAACAATTTTGTCAAGAAAGTCTCACATTTGGTCCTTGTTCTTCGTTCATAGTCTTTAATAGCTCCAAAAACTCATTCAACTTTATGTCCCTCAAATGTCTTTGCAATCCAACGTACCAAATCAATCTCCTGTTTCTCTAAAAAGCATTCTCAATTTGCATTCTCAATTTACAAGCTAACCTATGGATATTTGGATGTGTGACTGCAGTTTGTTGATGCCAGACCATCTATCTAACCAGACTCTGGCCCAGCTTCCATCACCGAGTTCTATTTTCATGCTGAGATATTTATCTGTATTGTTTCCAGCATCAAAGTTCAGACATTGCTGACCAGTGTGACATTGGTAGCTCCATACCAAGGATGAACGTATGATGATCTTCTGCCAAGGCTAACCCTGCACTCCCCCTTGAGAGATTGAAGGAAATATCTCATCCCAAGACTACCTTCTTTTTTATTCCTTTTAGCCCTTGAAATTTTTGTTTCTTTCATCCCTTGAAGGAGTCTCCTTTTAGTTAACTAACAATATCCTTTGTTTGCCTCCTTTTCTATTTTTATCCATAAAAAGGACTTCAGAACAGTTTCTAAATTTATTGGCTACATCTATTAGAATTTTCTTAGTAGATAAAAAATGACAGGGAGATTTGAGAGCACAACATTATCCAATGTGATCTTACCACATCCATAAAGGGAATTTGCTATTTCAACCAGATAGTCTTATTTTCAAATATATAAATAACTAGTCCCCATTCTTAGCCTTTTGTTTTTGGATTTACCAGTAAACCCCAGATATGTGAAAATAAAAGCGCTTTGCATCTCATCAGACTAGCAATCAATCATAAAAAATTATCTTCACAACACACACCAGAGAGGGTAGACTTACTTACAAACTACAAATCAAACAGAAGAATCCCAATACAGTTATCACATTAGTTGTCTGTCTAGTGTGTAGGCAACACCAGACAACCAACACCTTGGCGTCATTTGTGTATTGCAATATTGATATATTCTCCATAAGAGATTAAATTAGTTGGTGTTAGACTACCATTTGTCATAATTGAATATTTCACTGGGCTTATGCAATGTACCGACCACATACAACCATTTCTAACCAAAATTCAAACAGCAGAGAACTTCATCTAAACAGACCAATGAATTTGTTGTAAACCTCCATGTCAAGCTCCCAAATGAAACCAGGAAGTGACAGTCTATCTCTACTCTCTATGTCTTGAGCAAGTAGACAGGCAACCAAAATCAGCCTACCTTTCACAAAACTTGATTGCATTTCATTTACAAAAGAGGAAAGGAAAATTGTCTTTCTACAAGGTCTTTCATACCTATTTTCTAAATCCCAATATTAAGTAGGGCCAACAACATGAATCATTTCTCTTATTTATTTTCCTTATCCATCACTATATGCTGTTGGATTATGTGACACATTAAAATTTAGAACAATAAAAGAATTCTATACACTGCTTGTAAACATGAATAGCACTTCTCAGTTCCTATGAACTTCTTTGGATCAGAACGAGCTTAGAAAGAAGCCTTCAGAAGATACACTACACCAGATTAAAAGAATAAATGCTAATAAGGCTACATAAAAAAACATGTGGAAAAAAAATCTGTCTTGAGTTGGTTACTGATTCTTGCAAAATAATATTTTCATTATACTAGAGAACGCATTTTTATAAAGAGAAGATGGCAAAGGAACATAGATATAATGAACCATGTCATGGAAATAGATTTGTATCTTCGTAAACTTCCACATTACAGATATACCCTTTTTCCACTAAAGACAGATAATATTAGGAAGAATATTCATGCAACCTATGATTGCATATTAGAGGAAGAGGGAAAAACAATAACACCTCTGAAGTACTATTCTTCTGACACATTTTCTCTGTGGATGGATGAATAATAATGTGTTTCTAGCTCCTTGAGACTAGCAGCAGCCTGCTCTCCAATTTTTTCTATCAATCGATTTGTTTTCTCTGCTTGTTGATCAAATTCTGACTTCCTTCGGTCCACATGCTCATTTAGTGATGCAAAACTTGAAAAGATGGCTGTTTGCTTCAGCTCAGACACCAATTTCAAGAGGGAATCAGCAGCTTGGACCTGTTCATATTGTCAGGAAAAACATAATGAGAAACTCAAAGAATACGGTGAAGATGCAGTGAAATAAGAAAGGCTAAGAAGGTCATAGTGGTGAATTTGTACTATTCTGAAGCTAAATTTTGAAACTAGGATTTCTGATATATATAAATCAAGGAATAAGAAAAAGAGAGTAAAATAGGGTCATGGCAGTAAATTTCTACCATTCTGGCAGCACGCATCTCCATCTGAAATGCTTCTTGGGAATTTCTTACTGGCTGATCATTGATCTATGAATTTATAAATGAAGAAAACAACTTAGGCTAAATAAGAAATGCACACACACACATGCACACATTCATGAAAAACTATCCACTAAATAATAAGGAAAAAACTATTTCTCTCCATCTCATCAAGTGTCCTAGAATGTTTAATAAAATCTACAAAAACAAATGAACTGGGTGGCTAAGTTAAGGAACAAACCCGAGCAACCTTGACCATGAAATTGAAATTATCAACAATGTTGGCCACATCTGCATCAACTCTCTGAAGAAGTGTTTTCTGCTTTTGTGCCGCAGCAGCAGCTGCTGCTGCAGTCGGCCCACTACCTACAGCTCCACTTGCCTTGCTCATTTCACCAAATTAAAGTTCCAGCTAAAGAATGGTCGTCTTTAAAAAGAGTTTCAGCTACAACTACGAGATAAAGACTATCTATTACGCATAAACCTGTGGGACAGATATGGCAAAAACAATAATTGCGAAGGCTTTATGAAATGTATTGTACGAGAATTCATGTCTATTATAAATAATCATGAAGAAGTTCCATTTTCAAAGAGACTACAAAAAAGTGAAAAAGCTTTTTTTTCTTAACGTCTCTTTTGCACAGTATTTAGCCTAAACAAACAAATAAAAAAGGCTTAGTGTAGTATAAAAGAACAAGCATCAATCTCGCCATCCATCCAACAATATAAAAGATGAGAATTTTGTTTCCGTCTTTTTGTTCACCATGTCCATTACTCCTCGCAAGCCCTACATCTACATAATCGTGATCCAGCGCTAATACCTCCTCTTCCGCCGGTCACACATCCCGGTCCTCCATCGAATCCTCCTAGCGGCAGTTCACGTCCCCCGACGTCGTGTCCCCTCATACTTCTGTGTGTCCCCATTCCTCGACGTCCCATCCTTCGGACGTTCCTCTCGCTATAGCCCATTCCCGTTGTTCCCGAGCTGCGTGCTCCTGCTCCAAGCCCCAATCCTCTCCGCCGCCAACAAAAAAACACCTCCCTTCCCGAGAGTTCAAAAGAAAAAGAGAGAAATAGAGGCAATCACAGAAACTTCGTTAACAGGAAGAGCAACAATCAATCGAGGAAGTAGTTTCCTTCACCGTAGAAAAGAAGGGCGATGCACACCGCCGCCGCCCGCTCGCCGACGGAGAAAGATCGGAGGAGGAAAGTAAAGGGTTTTGCATCCCACATATCACGAAGTGCAGGTATTTATTATATTTAATTACTTTTTAAATAAAAAATTATGAATATAATATAATATAATTAATGTATAATATAATCTATAGGTGGATAATCTATCAAGTATAATTTAAGCGGTTCATTCTTGTAAAAAATAATTAGTAGTGTATAAGTGTATTTTGTTAATTTAAATTATAAACGAAATTATTTTGTAAATTTTAATTCTCGAAATAATAAATAAGTTTAATATTGATGTCGCTAAAAATACTTAAGAAATCATGTTCTAGTTTAGATATATTAATTTAAAATCTATCAATAATAAAAATTATGTTTAAAATAAATATTTATAAAAAATATCAATTTTTTTAATATAATCTTTGTTATTGACAAATTATAAATTAACATATTTACGTATTAACACTCGTATTTTTTTTACTCTGCAGATTATAAATAAACGGAAGAAAAAAAAACCCCAAAAGATCAATTTTTTCGGTTTCTTCTCCGCTGCGTCCTGCCTTCCCACACTTCTGTTCTGTTCTCAACTGGCGATTCCGCGAGAGGGTGGGGGGACCGATGGGCGGCGGCGTGGAGAAGAAGGTGGCGGTGGGTTTGGTCCGGGGCATAACGAACGCCGCGATGCGCCGAATATGGGACCAGAAAGTCAAACACAAGACAGGGCAGAGCCGCCACCTCTCGCAATGGGTGGATCTGCTGTTGACATGGCAGTACTCCGTGCCCTTCCTCGTCAACCTCTCGGCCTCCGCCGCGTTCTTCTACGTCCTGTCCGGCTCCCCCATCTCCGTCCCCGTGCCAGTCACCAACGCGACCACGTTCGCCGGCGAAGGCACCCGGATAGGGGCCACGGCGGCGGGGACCTTGCTGATCGTGGCCGGGGTGTGGATGTGCGTGTCGTGAGGAGAGATGAATGGTTGGAATCTTTTCCGGTGGTCACAGGTCCTCTTTCGATTTCTTCTGCATCTTCTCTTCTTTATCGTTCCTAATAACAAAGAAAAATTATTCCAATATTGACTTATAGGATCATACACTCTGATTCAACAAGAAGAAATCTGTTGGTTTGAAGTTTCGACCTGGAAACAATTGTTGTAAGTAAAGTGGATAGTGAAGCCTAAGCTGAGCTTGGAGGTGGAGTAGCTAACAACGACCTAAAATTTCCTTACGTGTTATTGCTCTGATTGATTTCATTTTTATGCTTGCCATCGTTGAATTTACTGCTAAATTAATTTCATATATTTAGTTAGTTAAATCAGAAAATAGTTGTAAAAAATAATTCACTTCACCCCTCCCCCCCTCTGATGAGCCATTTGATCCTAACACAGTACATTTGTTTATCGCTGTTGTATGTAATTCGAAATTTCTCAATATTGAATAATACGAGCAGGAGGATTTGTTGATAGACATGATCTCAACCACTAAAAATTTAATTCTTTGAATGAATCACCAAACATTTGGATAATATTATTGAAGTTATTGAAATGAACATATGGAATTTGAAAAGAAAAATGTAATATTGGGAAATTAATTAACGAATGGGATGTAAATTAATGGTTGCAATACTCACTTTGATAAAATCTAAGGAATTTTACCGTCTGTCACACTCTAATAAATACATATCACTTCTATTTTCTCTCTCCAATCTTAAATTACAGTGTTATTCTTGATTAAAGTTGTCGTACTTTATTATAAGTTAAACAAAAATACAATTTCGCTACCTTAAAAATTCCTCAAAATGTTTTGAAAAATTATTTTACACAAAAGTCTTGAAAATATAACCAACCAAGGAGGCGTGGACTAACATAATTATTTTACAGTTGCTTTGTGACTAACATATCTTTTATACATCAATTGACAATATTTCACATTTCACGTTAGTTGATTTCTATAAGTGGGGAGTAAGATGATTTCATTTACACCTTTTCTTTTCTTTTTTGTTCTCCTTCTTGTTTGTGCGGATAAGGGCACCGACCCAATTCTTTATCTGCCTTCTACGATTCTTCTTTTATTAAAAGATTGAAAATTAAATATCTTAGATATAAAATGAAAATATTTTAAATATAAATATCTGAGATTTAAAATGAAAATATTTTAAATATAAATATCTAAGATTTAAAAATAAAATAAAATAAATGTCTTGGATATAAATATGAATATCTAAAATGGAAAATTAAATATCTTAGATATAAGCTATAAACATGTAAGAGTCAAAATTAAAGTATTTTGGATATAAAACATAAACATCTAAAATAAAATTGAATATCTTGGATATGAAATATAAATATCTAAGATTCGAAATTAAAGTATTTTAGATATAAAATATAAATATCTAAAATAAAGAAAAAAAGTGCTTTAGATGTGAAATATCAATATCTAAAATAAGAAATCAAATAGCTTAGGTATAAAATATAGGTACTTAAGATTTAAAGTTGGTGTATTTAACCATATTAAACAAAATGTCAGCTCCTTTTCAACAGATGCTGGTTGGACGATCTTTTGGGAGGCAGCCAGAACTATAGGTCTTTGATGTTCTCAAGAAACAACTCAATGTGAAGGACGACATCTTTCTAGCGGCGGTGGATGCGCAGTATGTCTTCATTCGGTTTGCAAGCCACTTTCCCGATTCATCATAATTGAAAATGGCTCTGAAACTATCAATCAACCGATATGTTACCCCTATGAACCGCGCTTCTGTACTTCTTGTTTCCGGGTAGGGCATACCCAAGCAAACTGCCGGAAAGGAGACAACTCTAAGGAGACCAGCCGTGCCAATCGTTACGGGTCATCGGCCTGCCGAGAAGGTTGTGGAAAAGGAGACTGAGGTGGAGGCGGCGCTGTTGGGTGAGTTGGTTATGGTGGAGGGAAGGAAAGATGAAGTTGGTACTTGTGGGGGCCCGATGGGTCCATCCTGGGTTGAGGAGACTACTGTCATGGAGGAGAAGTTTACTGCTCAAGACCCCATTTCGCCAGTGGATGATGTGGGGGTGATGGAGGAGCGAGGGTGTTCAGTTGATGGAAGATGTTACTGAGGGACCAGAGAGCTGCCGCGGAGGTTTAGATGTTGGTTAATGGGAGTCGCAACTATGATGATGATCTTTTGTTGCAGGACCCAACATCTTACAAAAGGATTGTAGGTAAATTAATTTACCTCATCATTAACTGTCTTGGCATTTCCTTTGCAGTTAACCATTTGAGCCACTTTATTGTCAAACCTTACCAACAACACTTTGATGCTTCCATTAGAGTAGCCAGGTATCTGAAAAACAATTCAGGTCAAGGTATCACATTCTACTTTGATAGCCAATTCGAACTAAATGGTTACTGTGATGCAGATTAGGCTAATTGCAGTTTCACCAAGAAATCTATTTCAGGTTATATCATATTCCTTGCTGGATCTGGTCGATTGGTTTCGCGGTCTGACTGGACCAATGATGCTGTCAGAGGTGGTCAAAAGGTCTTTAGTTTGAACCATTTGTATTCTGATATAGTCTGGTTTGCAGGCACCTAATCGCCTGATGAATAATATTAGGTTAGGTTTTTGTTTTAGAAAAAAAAATTAAATAAAAAATATATAAATACCTAAGAAATTGGAATTAAAATATTGATGTCATAAAAGACAAGTAACTCAAAATAAAATTAAATCGGAATATTTTAGATACAAAATGTAAGTATCTAAAATAAAGTCGAATACATAAAATGTAAATGTCTAAGAAGTCAAGAGAAAAAATTTAAAAAAAAAAAAAAAGCTTCGGCCGAACCCAAACTTTTGTCGACATGACCGAAACCAAAAATAATAATAAATAAATAAAAGTGAAAGAGCTTCGGTCGAACCGAAAACCACGTTCGGTTCGCTGGAAAACAAACAAAAAGAAAAGTTTCGAAAGAAAGGAAAAATATAAAAAAAAGGGAAAAACGTTCCGGTCGAACCGAAAATCGCGTTCGGTTCGCCGGAAAACAAAAGAAAAAGAAAAGTTTCGGTCGAACAGAAACTCACCGTCGGCTCGACCGAAAGTGAAAATAAAAAAAGGGGAAAAAGTATCGGTCAAATCGAAACTTGCGGTCGACGTGACCGAATAAAAAAACAAAAAAAAGACAACTTCGGTTTGACCGAAGGTCACAAGAAGAAAATATATAATAACGATAAAAATATAAAATATCTAAGAAGTTAAAATCAAAATATTTTATAAAATTTTCAAATTTAGGATCGATATTTATCTAATTGAAAAATGATAGACAACAAATAAAATGTAAACGTAGGGAGGGGACATTGTAGACATTTTCACTCACAAGAAAAACATACATAACCTTTCCTATTTGAAGCATATCCCATAGAAATGCATTGAACAATTCGTTAATTGAATTTATTTTTAAGATATGGCCTAAAAGTTTGGAAAACACTTACAATCGAACACCTTTAGAAAATCATAATGTGGTGTAGCATTAAATAATTTTTGTATAGGACTTTTATTGTCAAGTTGAGTCACTAGAAATCTATTGATAAGATAGACAACTATCTCAAAGGCTTTTGGCTAACAACATTTTGAAAGATTTGCATGGTGTAAGAGGGTAAGACCAATGTCAACTGCATGTCTATGCTTTCTTTCAACATTTCCATTTTAGTCATGAGTGTAGGGACATGAAAATATTTGTTGAATGCCATTTGACTGCAAGTAGTTTTTAAATGCTATGAACTCTCCACCATTGTCACTTTGAAGTATCTTAATGTTTCTTCTTAGTCTCTTCTCAATATATACTTTAAAATTAATAAAGACATTTAAAGCTTTTGACTTACATGACAAGGGAAACAACCAAGTGTATTTCGACCAAGCATCAATAAAGGAGATATAATATCTATATCCTTGTTTAAAGGTAATGGGGCTTGGTCCCCATAAATCTATGTAAATTAAGGTGAGAGGACCATCCATCATAGATGTACTATTTTAAAAGGAACCTTATGTGTCCTACCAAAATAGCATTCATCCCAAAAATGTAACATGTCATTATTATTAACTAGTAAAGAGTTGGAATTTATTATAGATAGTGTTCATTGGGGATTAGGATGCCCTAATCTATAAAGTCGAACATCATAAGTGGTTTGAACAACAAGACAAGCTTGAATTAAATCCTTATTTCCTTGTGATACTTGCATATGATAGAGATCACGATCAATAAGTCCTCGATGAACCAACTCTAGTGTTCGATGTTCCTTGATTGAAAAACCCTTATCATCAAACTCAATATTCATAGGATTATCTTTACAAAATTTATAAATTGACATGAGGTTATATAAACTCAATATTCACTAGTGTCTCAAACAGATATGGCATATATCCTAGTAAAATAGCAAATCGATGTTTAATCACTCCAAATGTATGTCCTGTTACATTTCTCAATTGTGAATGTCTATAATTAGAAATCTCCACTACATTATTAGGAACTCAATTGTGATCATATTCTGATAAATGATAATGAATACCACAAAATGGAGAAATAAATTCTGCATCTACCAAATAATTCTTCCAAAACAATGTACAAAAGCACTTTATACAATTCAATATTAAATTATAAATACAATGTAATCAAAAGTAATGTCATACCAAGTGAAACTTTAAGTAGATGTGCTCGAGAAGTAGCATCTTGTAATATCCAAACATCTACAGCTGATCCTTCCCATCTTGTAATAACATAATTGATTTCCATGTCGAGAATGACCTGCATGTGAACGATGTTCAGATGGAGGTGGTGGATGGCGACGCCAGAGGTGTTCTATGTTATGCAGTGCCAAAGCACAATAGCTATATTGGCGTTGGGTAATCATGGTTGCAGTGCTATTTGTGAAACGTATTTCCTATTCTAGGTGGTTAGCCTTTCCTTATTCGGTGTAAATTCCTTTTATGTAAATTACTTTATAAATACTACACCATGGGGCAATCGCCTGAGATACCGGAAATCATTCTTGCCAATATTTATATTCTCACTTAGGTAACTTTGCCTCAACCCTGCACCTGCGAGACATCGACGTATCATGCAGGTTGCGCCTGCGGCCATGCAGGTTCCTTCTGCAACCATGCAGACCCCCGTCTACGACCATGCAAGCAGCCTAATGCACCTCCCATCCCTACGTTTGCCACCTGCCAACGTAGGACGGCACGTTGACAGAACGTGCAGGCGGAAGACGACAAAACCAGAAGAAGAGGAGGGGCGCGTACGAGGAAAGGAAGGGGGTCGAGATAGGAAGACCGAGTAGGAAAACTCGTAGAGTTATATGCTAATTCTACGATTACCAGGCTCACGTGACACCCCAGGTCCCTCATGTGAAGAGAAGATAGAGAGAATCGTCGGAGGAGTAATGAGTATAAAACGAAAAGGGAGGGGGGGGGGGGGAAGGGACTACCTCTCAAGAGTAGGGGCGCCACCCCCTCGGCTCCCCTTGCTTTCGTAGTCGCCATGATTTCGCACAGTTGTAGGAGTTCGAACGGTTCTTGAAAGATAGGTTGGAGATCAGAGAATCCTTCACCTGCAACGTAGTGTCTTTGATGATCATGAACGAGAAGACGACGTCGCCGTTGTTGAACGACCACAACTCACCGACGAACAAGAATTTGAGAAGCTGTTGTTCTCCGATGAAGAGATGACGCAGATATTATTTCCAGAAGAAGAGTCCGATGATACCCGCCGGTGGTTGTCAAGCCGTCTTGGTGAAGCAGAGAATGCTGCTGCTGCTTCGCTTGCTCACCAATGGGCGGACACTTCGGACGAGGCGTTACGCGGACGGGCGAGTACATGGACGGGAGTTGCGAACACGCGGACTTCCGTTGGGCGAGCGTGGACGTGATCGGGTTGCTGTGATCGTGAAGAAGGGGAGGAAAATATGGGGAGAAATATTGTATGAAATATTTCTCTACCGCTGGAAAGAGGAATGGGAGAGCCCCCAGGCTTGTCGCGGTTGATCGTTGGACCAGAGGTCGGAGAACAACCAGCCGTCGTCATCGTGATTAGCAGCAGCAGCAAACCCGGCTATAGGTGGTCCGTAATCCATAGACGCCCATATGCTACCATCGTCGGCGTCATAACAGGGGATGGTTGGCGTGATGCCGTGGACCGCTTGCTGCATCATGAAGTGCATGCATCTCTTCCTGTCGGTCGCCGGCGCCAGCATCCTCCTCAAGAAACCGCATCTGCTCCATCTCGCACTTGGAGAACAGCTCCAACTCGTGGCGTTCTCGTTCGTTGTCGGTCGATGTCTGATGGCACCCTTGGAGGAGTTGCAGAGGGTACCCATCATCTTCAACAAAAATCATCTTCTCCATCAGTTGGCCCCAGCCGGTTGTTGTCAAGCCGTCTTGGTGAAGCAGAGAATGCTGCTGCTGCTTCGCTTGCTCATCAGTGGGCTCTTCTTCTGGGAACAGTATCTGCGCCATCTCTTCATCGAAGAACATCTCCTCAAATTCTTGTTCACCGGTGAGTTGTAGTCGTTGTTCAGCATCAGCAACGTTGTCTCCTCGTTCGTGATCGTTAAGGACACGACGTTGAAGGTGAAGGATTCTCTGGTCGATCGTCTCCAAACCGTCTTCCAAGAACCGTTTGAAGTCCTTCAGCTGTGCGAAATCCATGGCGTCTACGAAAGCAGAGGGAGCCGAGGGGGCGGAGCCTGCAGCAGCAGCAGAAGCACAAACACCGAGCTTTCAATCTGCTTGATAAATCCAGGTCACACGGAAGGTTTTTGTATCCCCTGCTCCAGTTTCTGAATTTGCTGCATCAACTGTTCCTTCTCCTTAAATATATTGCCAAATTTTTCCTTGTTCCATATTTTTAAATCATCCTTGAGTCGCCAAAGTTTCTGACTGAAGTTCTTGATGGGGCATTCCGCAAACCTACCAGCCCACCGAGTTCGGACAAAGTCTTCAAATCTCCCATCTTGCAGCCACATATTCTGAAATCAAAACGTATTCTATATATATATATATATATATATTATTTATTATATACATATTTTTTAAAACATATATATATTTAAATGTGACCCGAGATTCGTAATAATAATAATCACCATATGTATAAATCAGTTTAAGGGAGAACTTGCGACGACAGGCGATCAACAAGGACACAGCATATTGGCATGACGTAAAAATATGGTAAACATATTGACTGAAGTTCTTGAACTCCTGCAGTCTTTCACTCTTGATCAGCTCCATCCTTTCTTCCTCGTAAAGTATTTCCATCAATATATCATCTGAACAATGCATGCTTGCTGATGAACTCCTTGTATAAGAAAGTTTGTTAGCACGTACGCAATCAAAATATTTCAACACGAGAGATGGAATTTCTACAGCACTCTGAAGTGTGGAAGTGTGGTGAAGGTTAGAATGAACACCTGACCTTTGTATGGAGGTAGAGGAATTAGTGAATAAGAGAGAGGGCTAGAGTGAGGCTCATGCACTTCTTAAATATTGGTTGCACACGTCTAGTTCTCTAACTACAACTTCAAATCCTACGACTGAGATTCAATCGATGTCCATCACCTTGTTGCTGACTTGACAATGCTTTTCCAACTGATCGTGACTATAGTATGTCTCAATTACAAATGAATCTATGGAACAAATATCAAAGCAATTATAAATGCAAGATTTAGGTTCGTTATATTTACACACCAGTATTACCTTAACTCCAGTCATCAGACTTTAGTACGGGGATCGTTACTTTACAACTTTTATATGGAGCTCATGTGAGAAACTTGTAGAGTTAAAGATAACTCTACAACTTTTATATTTGGCTGATGTGCAATTGACTAAACACAACAAAGCTAATATATACAAATATGGTAAATCCAACAGACTAACTTCCTTGTGTTTACAAACAATACGAAGCATATATATGTAGATGGTAAACACAACAAACTAACTTCCTTGTGTTTACACAAACAATACAAACTTGTACCATTCTCAAAACACTTAAACACAATGAACTAATCATTGTGTTTATGTAAACCTTACAAATCTTTGTAGTGTTTACATAAACATTAGGAACTTATTATTCCATTGAGTTTAGAGATACTATACATTTTTTTCATTTTTTCATTATTCATATCGCACACCCTTCATTTAATCTCTTCTATTACAAGCAATTTTTATATTTCACATGAGTTTCTTACTTAATAAGAAATCTTGCTAATCTCATGTAGATAATAAGAACTAGCCTGCATTTGACAACAAATATCTAATAAAAATATGCACAATTTCATTCCCCCTTTATCACTCTTTTGTTCGGACATGATTATGAGTCTCATTAAGATCAAGTGGGAGGCACATGAGTAAAATGGTGCTCTTGATGGTTGAATAGGATTCATTCAAACCATGCAAGAATTGAATGATTTTCCTTTGTTCAATTCTTTCTTGATAGATGGCATGTGTTCCACACTGACATGGTGGTGGAGGCTCATGCATGGATAGCTCATCCCACTGGGTTTTCATCTTGGCAATAGACATTATCTTGAGTTAAAGTAGCAATGGATGTATGTAGAGTATATACCCTTTGAACATTAGTTTGGCTATATCTCTTCTCAAGGTCTTGCCATATGTCCTTTGCAAGGGTAGGAGACACTTTCAACAATTTCTAGCTTTAAAGTTAGCGCACACCGAAAAGTTTTGATGGAAAGGAAATGGAAAGTTCTAATGGAAAGGAAATGGAATGTCTGGAATGTTAGAATTCTTGTGAGGGTTTAGTGCAACTACCAAAAATGTCAAAAAGTTGGAATTCCCGTAGGAATTTAGTGCACATCAAAATGTTCGAAAATTGAAAAGGCAATGAAATAAATTGTAAAACACTATCTAAAATTGTGTAATTGATATATCAATATGTAATTTAATATTTAAAAATGAAAATAATATTAATGAATTGAAAATAATATTAATTTATTTGATGTTTAAATATAATTATGTACATTAAAAGTAAAAATAGTGCACATTAGGAAATATAGTGGCTCAATATAAACATGACACTCATCAAAATGCACAAGGTCCATAAAAGATAAGCATACTTTTAGCATTATAAATCTACATCTTAATTCTTTTTGTAATTTTAATTTAATTATTATTATTATTGATTCTTGAATATATATTTCTAATATTATTTTCTTAATTTTTTTATATAATTATATTTATTTTATTTTATGTGTATTTATAATTTTTTTAAAAAAAATATTTAAAGATGTTATATCATTATTGTATTTTTTACTACCATTAATTTAATATATATGTATGTATATTTACTTAACTTGGCCAGGAATGTCTCGGTTGAGTCAAGGAAAAAAATAATTATTAATATATTATTATTATTTACATATTTATTTATTGGAGAACAATTGAACCACAAATATATTGGTTCAACCAATAAATTATAAATTATTAATATTTATTAATGTTGGAAACGGTTGAATCGATGATCTTTCAATTCAACCGATAGAATTACTTAATTTAATTAAATTTTTTGTGTGTTTTTTTTGTTATGTTTTGTTTTATTATTATTATATTATATTATATTATTATTATTTGCTATTACATGTAAACTAAATTACCGTTTTAAACATTAATATAATAATAATACTTTATAATCCATGGTTTGAACCAATATATTTGTAGTTTGAACCGAAATAAATTGTAAAACACTATATAAAATTGTGTAATTGATACATCAATTTGTAATTTGATATTTAAAAATAAAAATAATGTTAATGAATTAAAAAAGTACACATGTTCAAATTATTACAACATAAATGTAAAGAATAGTCTAAAGGTACAAAGCATTCAAAGTATTACAACATGAACGTAAAAAATAGTCCAAAGATACAAAGCATTCTACTTATTACAACATCAATATAATAAGTAATCCAAAGGTACAACATAAATGGACTTAAATAGTCCTTCCATCCCACATTACCATCATCATATCGTCACACATCTTGTCAGCTACTTCTTTTTGTTATTCTTAACTCGTTTCAACTTGTGAATGTCCATCCATATGTACTTCTCCTGTTGGTTGTATATCATCAGTAATATTTAATTCTTCTAACTCATCTTGCAAATCTTCAAGTAAATCTTCTTTATCAGCCATTCGAATGAAATTGTAAAGTAAAAAACATGCGATCACAATCTTCACTTGTGTTTCATATGGATATGGCATCTGATCTCGTAAGATTGAAAAACGATGTTTCACAACTCCAAATATGTGCTCAATGGTTGTTCTAAGTTGTGAATGTCTATAATTAAAGTTTTCTATTACATTACTAGGAATTTTGTCATTAACATAATCAGATAAGTGATGGCGTACACCTCGAAATGGGCAAATATACTCTGGTCGATTGGGATATCTAACATCTACCAAGTAAAACTTACCTATATAAAAATAGAAATTAGTATGATAATTACTTATAACTTGAAAATATACTAAAACATTTACCTGGTGGAACTCAGAAACCATTAGGTCTACTAATTGCATCTTGAAGGATACAAGCATCAATTGTTGATCCTTCCCAACTAGCTAAAATATATGTAAATCTCATATCAAAATTACATGCTACCATCACATTTTGAGAAAATTCACCTTTCATATTTCTAAATTTAGTTGTTTGTTGTCCAAAAATAGTTGCTTTGATATGAGTACCATCAATAGCTCTAATGCAATCCTATACACATTAAACATAATTTAATTTTGTTTTAAATAACATAAAAAAAGGAAGGACATTACGAAAGTGAATACGTACCTTAAAATAAGGATAGACATTTGCATCATCTACAATTCAACTTGGTGTTGAGGTTGAAGGTCTTGTTATAAGCACATGATTTAGACATAATATAGCATTTAATACTTCATTAAAGTATTTGCTAACACTTCAACTTGAACGACTAAATTGCTCAATTGTTACTCCATACCTTTGATTTTGCCCTGCTGTGACAAGGAACATGGCAAATTTCTCCTCTACACTAACGCTTTTGGTATTAGCAATAACTCTTTCATTTCTCATTAAAGTACAAAAACTTTTAAACATACTTTGACTCATTCTGTAAATCTTTCGACAATTGTAAGCTTGATGAGGTTGAAAAGGATCTAGTAATCTCTTGATGTAATCTGCACATTCTTTACTATATATACGACTTGTATTATTGTAAAGTAATGGTGATGTACTTGCCATTTTTGCTAAAATTGTCCATGATGTAAATAGACGTAGTCGCCTTCTTCTATCTGCTTCTTCTTCATTTACTAGGAATGAAATTGCATTATCAACTATAGTAGTAAACATGTCACTTGGAATCATCCTCACCTACAAGATAACAAGAATATTAAGAATTTATCATTCAATATTTCAATATATAAAAGACATTCCACATTTCTAAGAAAATAAAAGACATTCAACGTTTCAAAATATAACAAGCATTTTACATTTCATAATGATAAGTCATTTCACATTTCAATATATAATATCCATTTTACATTTCATCCATATATGACCCTCCACCTATCCTTCCCCTGTCAAGAGTACTCATTCTATACAAGCACAATTTCAACAAATAGAGTAAAACATATGGAATAACAACACAACAATAAAAACATTCATATGCATTTGCTAAAACCATTACATTCACAATTAAAAAAAATTAACATAACCCATTTTAAAGAAACAAACATCAAAAGGAAAATGTAGGATTGCCTTTAATCAAAAGGATTGCTGTTAAGACTGACAAACATCAATGGTAGAACAGTTTTTTCAAAAAAAAAGACAAAAAATCCAATAGAACATGAAAATGATGTCTTTATTAGTAATCCCTAAAGACAATACATGAGCTCAACCATGATTTTTGTAATTAATAATGCCAAATTGGGATTCAATAGACCATCTAATTATCTGAATAAGGATCACGGACTGAAGATTTTTACTGTAAGCCATGAAGTTATGTGAAGTTTCATGAGAACATGATAATACATATGTCAAATTGCATTGTTTTAAAACATATTCAGTGGCAACGACAGTTGATCATGCTTACGCCACTCTCATATGTCCTCAATTGTAAGCTTCGATCCTACATGTAAATAATGGAACCTTCCTTACTTCTGCAAATGAAAAGCAGACAAAGAAAAGCTTCTCATTCAATGAAAAGAAAAGAAGCATTACAATAAAACTTGTATTGGCATAGTAGCAGAATTCCTGCAAAGACACTGAACCAATTATTAACCAAAGAAACTTAGTAAAAGGGCTTATATTGATGTTGGTTTGATTGAGGATCCTTCTAATGTTATGTAATTAAAATAGTTGAAGCCAAGCTTTGTACCTTTATTACAATAAACATGATGTAATTTACTAAATTGGTTTTGCAAAGTCACAAAATTTTTTATTTTTGGGCAAGCTACTTCTAAAGTTGTTTGAGCAGTTGAAAATAATGGATCTCTGAAACAAATCCTTAAAACTTCACATTATTGGAAATCCAGACATGGAATCACCATTGGATTTGATAATGAAGAGTTTTAAATATCACATTCAGGAGTTTTGCAACGAAGAGTATTCACATGAAGAGTTTTGCAATTTTGAAAACATTGATGAGAAAAATGTAAAGAGGCAGTACACTTACCAAAAGATCAAAATGCCACTTCTTGTAACGATAATATATCCAGCGAAGAGGAACGAAAGTGATACGGAAGCAACGACAACGACGGAAGGGAGGCAGTATACCTTCTAGGGATTTTGAGTTGGGGAACCCGACAACGACGACGGAAGCGACGACAATGGAAGTCGGGGGAGTCGCGCGATCGACAGCCGACTTTTCGGAAGGGAGAAGCTTCGAAAGATGACGACGGAAGCGACGATGACAAAAGCGAGGACGATGGAAGCAGCGACGACGGAAGCGAGGACGATGGAAGCAGCGACGACAGAAGCGACGACGACGGAAGTGGCGACGACGGAAGTAGCGACGACGGAAGCGACGACGGAAGTGGCGACGACGGAAGCGACGACGACGGAAGTGACGACAAGGGAAGCGACGACGACAGAAGCTCAGAAAAGGGGCCGATGCGCGATTCGGAAGGGGAGGGCTCGGAAAGACGTTGGCGGAAATGGGAAGTTCGTCTTATATACATGGACGGAATTTTCATAAATTCCTTTCCACCATTTCCCATGCACACTAACAGCATACAAACGGAAAGTTAAAACTTTCCTTTTCTTTCCGTCAATTTCGATGTGCACTAACCTAAAAGATCTTATATTTTGATAATGATTATTATTATTTTAGTCTTTGTATGACTTGAAACTAATGTTAATGAAATTTACTTATAGTTGCATGAAAATATTAACAAGTGCAAACCTAACAAAACAAGTCCATAAGGTTTAGGTAAACTCAACGAAGGTTCGTGATGTTTACTTAAACGTAATGGAATTAGTTCATTGTGTTTAAGCTGTGTGAATTTCACAGAAGTTCGTAATGTTTGTGTAAATTCAACAGAATTAATTCATTATGTTTAGACATAATTTTTATAAAGAGCCTATGGTGTTCACTTAAACGTAATAGAATTAATTTGTTGTATTTAGACTTTGAACTCCATGAGGTGCACGTGGTGTTTATGTTTAACTTTTTATGCACATGGGCACTTTTAGATTAAATGGCAACAAGTCCAAACATAACGAAGTAAGTTCATTATGTTTGAACAAACTCCATGGATATAAATGTTAAATTTCTCGTAGAACTTTATTTTATAATTTTATGATTATTGTTCTACATTCATCTAATGAATTTTACAAAAGTTAGTTTTTGCAGGAAAAATTTGTTTTACACTTTATCGTAGGAACAATATAACGAGAAAATTGAGGAGTTTATCGTTGACCAAAGTGAAAAGTCATAGCAAACATGTAGTTTAAAAATTGCAATTCAAATAAAACAAAAATTTCGAAGATAGTGGAAGAATGACGATCAACCCACATTTTCATAGTCATGGATGAAGAATTGGAGGTCGTGGAGTGAATGTGTATCTGATCAGTTATGTGAATACGTGATTATAATTATGTGCAAATGTTGAGGAGATTGTAAGCGCTCGACACAACATTAAAGCATTCGCACAGGAGCTATTGATTGAGAGAGTATCACAGATCAACCCATGGAGAAGTGTGGAGTTTTTAAGATTTATGTTTTAGCTTTTCCAACTCGATCCGAGCTTTTCGTATTTTGAGAAAAACTACTGTTTTTATGCTTTGAATTGTGGAAGTTTTATCTTGGACGTAAAGGTTTACAAACCCATTCCACTTGGGTTGTAAGTGGAGGATGAACCTAATGGAAAGATATTTTCGCTTAGTTCGTGGTGTTTAAACACTGAAGGGGGGATCGTTCGTAATGTTTACACGAATACAGTGAGTATTGTACCTCGTTGATTCATGGTGTAAAGGTGAACCGAATGGTGTAAGTGCTCTATTAGTTTGCGGTATGATGTTTGTCCTTACACTATGGTCGGTGTCATGTTAAGGAAAATAGAGTTTGCAACACTAGGCTGTGGAGTCAATCAAAAACTCCAAAGTTGCATGGTAGATACTTGAGAATGAGTTGATGTACGTGGTTTAGGAACCAGGCTATAAACTTTTGTGTCTCTCTTTCTAAACTGTTTTATATTTATCGATAACTTTTACAAATAGCTTTTTAAGTCTCCACAAACTACAACTAATTCAATTAGAAAGAGTAAAGCTTCATTCACCCTCCCTCTTCGGTACTCTTGATACAGACAAGAGCACTAATGATCCATGACTGAATGATATCATTACATCAACCCCACTAAACATATTTTTGGGAACTTGAACTGAATGAGGGTTATGGAAGACTCCCATCAACAAATCCCAATTTGTTCTTTATGTTCAGGGCCTTCTTCGTAGCCTTGCTCCATGTGGGATAGTTGTCTTCGTTCAGCCGCTTGGGAACAAGCAATGCATTAGGATTCTTTGTGTTGCTGAGAAAACAAGGTGACTCAAGGTCCATAGTGGCCGCTGTCTTGCTCCATGACAAACTGAAGAACGTCGACAGGTATAACCAAACTTCACGGAAGAGAGCAGAGAGGACGTAGCGCGGCGAGAGAATGGATCGACGATTATTGAGGCTCTAATACCATCTAAAACGCAGATCAACAATCGCCAAAAGATGGGAAGAAGATGCGGACGTACCGGGAAGAGGAGCGGGAGGAATGAGATTGGGAAATTATTCACTCTCGTAAAAAATTCATCAATGCATTACCCTATTTGAGAGGAAAAAATACATACCCGTAAAGGTAATCAGGTAAAAGGTCAATACATGGGTAACCAAGTAAATGAAGCCCAACAATAGATCAATCAACAAATTGTATTGGGTGATTTGGGCACTTCTTCATCAAGAGAGATGAGCTATGGCGATCTAGATGGTGGTTTCACGTGATAGGACTCGTTGAGGGTGTGTGCTTCGACAATGGTGGCAATAAGGGAGGAGCCAATGACCTTTGGATGATAGGACTCGTTGAGGGTGTGTGCTTCGACAATGGTGGCAATAAGGGAGGAGCCAACGACCTTTGGATGATAGGACTCGTTGAGGGTGTCTGCTTGGAGAGGGAGGTGATGACAAGCATCCACGAACAATTTCTATTTACCATGAGGAGAGGAGATTTCGATGACCATGAGTGGTGAACATGCAACGAGTCTAACAGAGTTGTTAAGGGTTTGGGAGGACTTTCTAACCAGGGAGGGTGAGAAAGTAAGGAATGTAAATCTGTTTATACTTGGAAAAATTATATTTTCCTTTTCGTCAATGATGCAGATGTCATAGAGCATGTCACTATGATGACCACACCATCGATCAAGAAGTTACTTCCATCTACAAATAGTGGAATGCTAAAACCAATTGGAAAGAAAGTTGGGCTACTTGATACACTTTGTCAGAAAAGTCTTATGAAATTTGTTGTTGACAGAAGACTTGATAAAGTATTGTAACAATGATGCAGATGTCAATGTGGAGCATGTCACTATAATGGCCACACCATCCATCAAGAAGTCACTTCCACTGCAAGTAGTGGAATGCTAACCAATTGGAAAGAAAGTTGGGCTATTTGATGCACTTCGTCAAGAAAATATTGTGAAATATGTTGTTGACAGAAGACTTAATAAAAACAAGTAAAAAGTTATTGAAGATCATTTCAAGAAGCAAGAGGAGATTGTTGATGAATTATTTGACAATGCCATCTAGCAATGTGAATTATCATTCAACATTGTTAATTAGCTATCTATTGAAGTTTTGTGTGAGGTTATTGGACACTATGGAAAGGGATACATTCCACCTTCATTTCATTTTGTGAGTAAAACTTTGTTGGTAAAAAGTTATGAATATGTATGAATCGGAAAAGAAATATGAGGTTCATTGGAAGAGGTATGGAGTAACACTAATGATTGGTGGATGGACAATTCAAAGAGGAGGATTGCTTAACTTCATAGTGAATTGTCCTAAAGGAACATTTTCCTCAATTCTGTGGAGGCTTTAAGTGAAGAAAAGACCGTGGACCACATATTAGGTCTTATTGAGGACCGCTTAAAGCTTGTTGGTATTGAAAATATTGTGCAAGTATGTATAGACAATGTATTTGCTAGAAAAATATTATGGAGTATCCTATCGTGTTTTGAGCACTTTGTAATGTGCATTGCTTTGATTTTTTACTCAAGGATAATGGGAAATCAAAGAGATTCAAAAAAGTCATTTCAACAGGAAGGTAGATAATATCCTTTATTTACTCACACTTTCGTCTTCATGGTTTCTTAAAAGTTCTAATAAGACGGAACTTCTATGATGTGGTGTGATGAGATTTGCAACATCCTTCCTCACATGGCAAAGGTTATATGAAATGAAGTCCATCCTTAGGGTAGTTTTCGTTTCTCAATTTTAGTGTAATTCTTTATGGATAAAGGAGGAACAAGGAAAATTTGTAGCAATAGTGATGCTATTTATGACTTTTTGGGAGATCTTGGAGGTGGTTGCCTTGATTGGTTGATAGAGCTTCCCAAACTATAATGTAATTACTTGGATTGGTTGATAACGGTGAGAAGTTGGTTATAGACTACATTGCAAAAGCAATAGGGAAAGTTTGTGATTGCAATTAAAGAAAACTTTGAAGCAACAAAACTATGGGCCTATAATATTGATTCCTAATAGATGACTTAGGACACACTTTGATCATCCTCTTTAGAAAGTGGGAGCATTTTTAAATACTGTAGTATATCTTGAAAGTAAAATTTGAGATATATATGGGTTTAGCTTTTCAAGATTGCATCAAAGTGATGTTGAAAGACAAAAAAGAGAGGATGGACCTCATGGTGGCTGTAGAGTACAAGAAAAAAAGAGGCATGGTTACAGGTGAATCGGCATAGGATGTGTAATGACTTTATTAGAACCAAGAAATTTTGAAATTTCATTTTTTTTAAATTTTCAGTGATTTCAACACATTTTTTAAATGTAGTGAATTGTGGGCTGCTTATGGAGTGCACACTCCTCTACTAGAGAAGATTGCCATCCAGATCTTTAGCTTAGTCTACGCCACCTGTAATCGTGAGAGGAATTGGAGCACCTTTGAGATTGTAAGAATTAAAGATTGATTATTAATGTTGTTTTAGTTTAATATAATTTATATTGATTAATATATTTTAACACTTGTTTATTTTATAAATTTTAATATATTCAAAGTAATGATTGGTTTAGGGTGTGAGTAGGGCAAAGGAGTTGCTTGTTCCAGGTATGATATCTTGGGACTTGTCTCTTGTATCCATAGCAAAGTGATTGTCTCTATGGCATCTTTGATTGGGTCATCCTTTTCATTAGACTTTAGTAGGCTTTTCAAGTGTTAGTCTTGTCAATTGGATAAGCATAAGCATGCTGCTTTTTGTGGTTTCATCCTGCTAAGTGTCAGAGTCCATTTGATGTAGTCTATTGTGATGTATAAAGTCCTATAAGAACCTCATTGGTATTAGGTCATAAGTATTATATTGTCTTAATTGATGATTTCTTTTGTGTCTCATAGATTTATAAAAGAGTTGAGTTTGGGTTTTGAATGTTAGAAATTTTTTTGCAGAAATAATAAATTAGTTTTCTATTACTCCCATGTTTTTCATATTGATGATGCATTGGAATTTGTTCAAATTAGTCTTCAATAGTATTATGAGTCTTTGGGTGTTATCCATTAGATCACTTGTTCTTTTGTCTCAACAAAATGGAATTGTAGAATGTAAATATTGTCAAGTTCTTGATATTACTCGAACCCTTATACTTTCTCTTCTTCTTCTTCTCCACCAATTATCGAATCCTTAACCATTGGCGTGGAAACTGAAAGTTTCGCTGCCACTCTATCAAGGAAATTTGCAATTGAGCCCTTATACTTGAGATAAGTGTGTTTAAGTATTTGTGGTCTAATGTTGTTTGTACAACTTACCTTACAATAGAATGTCATCCACATCTCATAAAGGGAGAGAGAGTTTTCTCTCCTATGAGCCTTGTGAGAGTACCATTGTTGTACCCTCTCTTTTTGAGCCCTGTGAGAGTGCTATTGTTGATTCAATTTTAGTGGAGGAAGGGCACCTTGTTCCTTGTAGGTATACCACTGATGTGAGAACACTCCATTTATTGCTTTGTCATGTATTGATATTATTCCTACAACTGCAGGTCTGCCACCTATGCCTTTGATATGCCAATTATATTACGGAAAGGTATATGTGCTACCATTGTACAATTTATTTCTCTTTTATTTTATATGATAAACTTCAACATTCATTTGGTGTCTTTGCCTTATTCATATCTTTGGGTCACTTTTTTTTTTAATATCTATCCTTTGAATTCATCAAGGGATAGTCCTGCCAAATTTGAGGAAATACATCAGGAAACTATGTATGAGAAAATGTAGACATTGGTGTCATGTGATACATGGGATTTGGTCTCTTGGCCCGTAGTAACTAATATGGCCACTTGTTGGTGACTATTTAAAATTAAGTACAAATTAGATGGGATCATAGATACTTTTGGGGTAGTTCGTCCCCTATTTTGGATGATATTGGTAGGTGTAGGCATCTTATTGTAAAATTAATTTACTTAATGGTCATACATCTAGATATCTCCTATAATGTTAGGGTACTTAATTATTTATAAGCTAAAAACAATGCATTATAGGGAGCTTATATCAAGAAGGCTCTTGGTAAAGGATTAATGTATAAGAAGATTCGTCATTTACACATCAAGACATACTTTGATATTGGCTATACAAGAGACAAGGGAGATTGGAAATCTACTTTTAGGTGTTGTACTTATTTTAGAGGAAATGTTGCCTCTTGTTGAAGTAAGAAACAAAATGTTGTCTTTAGATCTATGGTACAGAAGCAAAATATTGATTCATGGCATTGTTTGATTGTGAGATCATGTCGCTATGTTCACTTTTGATAGAGAGCTTGGTTTTTCTATTAGTGTCCCATGACCATGCATTGTGTTTGTCAAACTACCATTTTCATTGCCAGCAATTGAAATTTCTATTAACACACCAAGCACATAGAGGTGGGATTGTCCTTATATTTGGAACATTGCAATGAAGTTATCTTACATCTTATACTTAGTGTTGTGATTAATTTGTGGATATTTTTACTAAGATATTGGTGTTGGGTCTTATGATTTATTTTTTTAATATTTATCCTTTGAATTCACCAGGGGATAGTCCTACTGAATTTGAGGAAATACATAGGAAACTGAAATATTCAGTTAATACAAAATTTTGCATTGGTATCATATCATGGCCGGTTTAACTGAACTTCCAAGACCATTTGACCTGGACAAGTGCGGTTGGACCATTGTAAAATGTCAATAAGATCAACCAGGCTAGTTCGCTGAGAAAAAGAAAGAAAAGTAGAGGGTGTTTCTATGAAAGTCTGACACCCTTCTTTAGTGCAACCTTTGATCCTTTGGTGAGACCTTATTAGAACACCGATCAAAAGAGACGGTTTAGCCGTAAGTCGAAACCGGTGGAACTAAGGTCTGCAACTTTGTTCTTCTTCTAAGACATGCAATGTCAACTTCTGACTTTTTGATTGTTGGGTCTTATGATTAGCTATGTACTAAAAGATATGATAGATATCTATCCTCTAGTTTGATGAGGAGTGTTAAACTTGTCTTTAGTTATTTTTATATGGGTATGATGGGTGTTGACACCCCACTCCAAGGTCTAATGTTGGTAGAGGTGTCAAATGGGTTGGGCCACCATGGGCCAACCTAATGCAGCCCATAATGGGTAGGCTAGGTTTAAAAAATCAAGTCGGGTTAGGTTACCATATTTTGAAAAGCCAGCCCATGGGTCGGGTATGAACATTTGTTTTTACTAACGTTAAATACTATCGTTGGATTTAACAGTAAGATTGTAGGAAAAGAAAAGAGAAGAGAAGGGAAAGAGGAAGGGTGATGGAAAAATCTATAAATAAGAAAGAATGTTGGAGTTTTTTTCACAACTCATACTCATTCAATCTTCTCTTTTTCTTTCACAAAACATAAGTTTATCTTTAAGACTTCAACTTTCTTTAATAACTCAACTCTTAAATCAAATTCTTTGTAGAAATAGCACAACTTCAATGACTTCATTTTTAATAGTGCTGTTAACGATGATTTTGAGTAGGAATAACAACACTTTCAGGTTGAAATTATGGAAGAAACTACTACTACTAAATGAAGTCTGATAATAGGGTTCTACAACTTATATTGGGTGATTTGGGCACTTCTTCATCAAGAGCGATGAGCTATGGCGATCTAGATGGTAGTTTCACGTGATAGGACTCGTTGAGAGTGTGTGCTTCGACAATGGTGGCAATAAGGGAGGAGCTAATGACCTTTGGATGACAGGACTCGTTGAGGGTGTCTGCTTGGAGAGGGAGGTAACGACAAGCATCCACGAACAATTTCTATTTACCATGAGGAGAGGAGATTTCGATGATCATGAGTGGTGAACATGCAACGAGTCTAACAGAGTTGTTAAGGGTTTGGGAGGTGGAGATTTTGGATCCAAAGGACCTTCTAACCAGGGAGAGTGAGAAAGTAAGGAATGTAAATCTATTTATACTTGGAAAATTTATATTTTCCTTTTCGTCCATTCCATCGTGCATAAACACGTTAGCTTAGAATCTATCTTTAATTTTTTCTTTTTTGCACATTATGGTATGTATAAACCTCTCCTTAATAATATTCATTACTTCATCAATGTTGACAATGGCCATATCTTTGACTTTTGCATCTCGTCAGTTGGTGAATATTGTCAAAAGAGAAGAATGAGCGTAGTTTCTACTCCCATCTTTGTCCGCCTTTATCTTTTGTGGTCCCTGTTAGATCTCTCAGACCTATCTTTTTGTTTTTTAGGCTTGCTTGAAGACTGCTTGCGGTGGTTATTAACTTTGTGGTAAATTATTATCTACTTGCAATTTCATAGTTAAAGTTTTATTATTAGATATTTACGTCTTTTATTTTGAAAGATATATATATATATATCCGATGAAAAAGAAGAAAAGAAACGAAGTAAATGTCGGCACGGAACAAATACACAGGCGGATGGCCCGTCCGATTAATTCTTCGTCTCCCAAAGTACGATTTTATTTGTGCGTGACAAGTGACAACCGAGGATTTAATGACTGGCCCAAGATAAACGTATCGGTGGAATATGATGAAAACGTGGGGGACGGCAGCAGATGCGTGCATGGCGCATGTAAACGACGTCCGGACATGATCCCCCCGACGATCGCCTCGTGCCGGCGCATTAATTGCTTGGTCGACGTGGCGGGCGGGACGAGATGGTTTTGTTTTAGTATTCTTGGCTGTATGTCATGACGAAAATGTTTAATTTAATTGTGACCTTGTCGCTTTTATATATTTCCTAAATACGCTAATATACGTTCCAATTCAATTGGCTTAACGATTAACACGGAAACAAAGGCGATGTATTTTTTGATTTTTGTGGCCTAATTATGACAGGCAATGTGTGAGTTAGAAAGGTCTATTTATGACTTGATATTATTGAATATCAGACATTAATCTTGCATAACAATAATCAGTCGAAACCCATTACGCAAGAGGAATATGGAGGCCAGAAAGGCGGCTTCAAAGTCACTAGAGTGATCTCCCGTGCCGGTTGCAGGAGAGTCGTTACGGGTTGTTAAATCTGCTGAATGTGAGACGATCGACGAGAGAGGGCAGAAGTATTTCTTGATGCAGAGGGGTGGGCAGAGGAGAGTGCCGAGAAGGTAAAAGAGGGGAGGAGTGATTAGTGATGGAGTCCCCGTCGGGAAAAGAGGTTTGGGCGGGGAAGGAGGAGGTGTCGAATCAATTTAAAAAAATGTTACCATCTTAAAAACTAAGTGAATCAATTTAAAAAAATGTTACCATCTTAAAAACTAAGTGAATCAATTTAAAATTTCAAAATTTCATACACGTAATAGTTTTAACTTTTTTTGAATTCTTACGTAGTTTAGAATAGTTAAGAGTACCCCACACAAGGACATGGGCAAACGTCGGTATGCTAATGTGTAACTATTCTTTGTGAAATGATGCAAAAATAACAGTAGATCAAGCACAAAACATAGTTCCAACTAAGTCCTTAAGATTCAAATTTTATGACCAAAATGTACGTGATAATAATATATGTGCACGGATACAAACAAAGTTGACCAACTCTGTTATTTATATAAACAGATGTACCAGAACGTACAGTCACGTTCACCAAGTGAAGCTGACGGACTCAAAGCGCAGGTTTGCCATCATTCCGGATCCACAGATGGACGCCACTTCCCGTCGCATCGACGACGGGCCACTGACGAATACTCCGGTGGGTTCCTCACCGTCATGATCCAGCAGAATCTCTGCAAATTAAGTAAAACCTCGGTATTTTTCATATTTATCGATCGATCAGCCATCTTGTAGCTTAAGTAAGCTCAAGAAACCATAAACTTAATAATTAACAACAATAGGATAGTATAATTAACTTTCACTTCATTCTGAAAAAAAGAGATCCTGAGTTCATCACCTTATTTGAGTTATCTCTCTTCCGTTTCCTTTCAAGTTCTTTCCATCTCTCATCTTCTGTTTCCTTTTATATATATATATATTTATTAGTTATTGGTGGCTATTTTTATCAAACTTTATGTAGCTCAATTAGTTTTGGCTATTTAGTTTTACACCTCTCACCAAAATTTAAAATAAGATATCTATATCTACTGGTTTAGGATAGATGAAATGGACAAAAAGTTAATGTTGTAGAAATGTGTATGTTTAAACGGATGAGTGGTAATATTATAAGAGATAAGTTAAAAAATGATTTTATTAAAAATAGAGTAGTAGTTGCACTAAGTGAAGACAAGAGAAAATCAAATTAAGTAGTGTGATCATATTTTTAAGAGATAAAATGATGCATTAGTTTGGAGAAGAAAATTAATTAATGTAGAAGAAATAAAAGAAGTTGAAAAAAGTGTAAAACAATTAGGTTAGGAATTATAAAAAAAGATTTAAATTTATATAATTTAATTAAATATTTAATCATAAATAAGAATATGAAAAATAAAATTAAAGTGATTAATCTGACATGGTAGAATTATGACACGGGATACATCTTATTAGGGTTTCATATTATCATGATTATTATACACACATACATATTTGTATTTTGAGTGCTGGAGAACGAAGAGGAAGGGAAAGAGCTTACTCTTGAGATCTGGTCGTCCCCCAAAGCGCACCTTGGTTGCCTGCTCTAGAGGTTCACAGGGAAGGCTCTCGAGTTCCACGTCCGTGTTGTAGGCCGCTGGGCCGACCGGTGAGGACTGCGGTGTTGCACGGTTGACGTTCTTCACCTGTATTTCCTTCTTAGCCATCAACTTATTCCACAGCACCGCTATCCCACCAACCAACATGAATGATATGAACATGAATAGCATAATCAGTGTTGCTTTGGTGGTTGTCCTAGGAGAGTGGCCACCGTGTGAACTGTGGCCTTTCTCCCTGGGGTAGAAGTAGTACTGGGTGAGGATGCCCATGAGGAGAAGAAACGTCACGAAAGAACACGATATCACAGCCGCCAGCCACAACCAACCGTTGGGGCCGAGGATGGGCGTGATGGGAGATTCGGAAGCAGTGGGCTTGAACCAAATCATGCGGAGTTTGTTCTTGTTGGTGGCGGAAGTGGGTGGTTCGCTTTCTCGAGTGACAAAGGCTTCGACGCGGAGGGAGAGAAGGGAGATGCCTGAGGAGTAGTTGCCTGCTACGGGGAGGAGGAGATCTAGCATGGCGAGATCATCGGAGTTCTTGAAGGCGCAGATAAGATGAACTTCTGGGGTTGGACGAGTGGTGGAGATGTGGAGGAGTTCTCGGATGATCCCTATGAATGGCGTGATGCCGCTTCCACCGCTCACCAATACTAGAGAATCGTATCTGTGTAACATTGGTTAATTGATTTTAATTCCAAATTAAAGTTATCAATTAACTACTACTATATTTGTTAATTAAAATTGCATGCAATATAACAGAAGAGTTACGGAAATTTTAATGAGAATTTTATTAATTACTTGAGGAAGCGATTATAATTATGTCCATAGGGCCCTTCCACCGAAACCTGAAGATGACTTGGTGGAGAAGCCGACGAGATCAGGTCGTGAAGTTGAGACGACCATTTGCCTTCATTCTTGATCACGATACTCAACTTCTCCGGCTCCAATGTACTGCTGGAAGACACCGTGAAAGGATGCCATTGCAATTTGGAGACAGACGGCACTCTCAAGAATATTACGCTCAACGCAGTGTAATCAAGCGCTAGCATAAAATAAAAACCACAAAAGTTGATAAGATTTATAAGAAGAAAATGATGTGTTAGATTTAAATCTCAGCAAAAACATAACCAATATAAAAAATCATATGTATTGAGAATTGTGAGAAATAATAAAGATGCTGTGATAAAAATCACAAATAAATATTGCAAATTGTTACTTGGACTCTTGGCGAAGGTGAGCTCGAAGGAGGAGGGGAGTACGCGGGCGGAGAGGAGGCGGACACTGGTTTGGGATTGGAGGAAGCGGAGATAGCGGTCGAGGAGGAACAGGTAGACACCGGGCAGGTTCCAGAAGAAGTGACCCATGCCAACGTGGTATCCAAAGAAGACGAGGAAGAGCACGTATAATTGATGTGTGTAGAAGAAGACCTCAAACGCTTTCCTCCGGATTGAAGGGAAGGTCGTCGCCCACATGATAAGACCACTAAGTAAGGACAACTCTCCGGCGACGTTCGATGCCCCAGTAGTCGCCCACTCTATCATCTGCAGTTGATTAACAAACCAATTCATATAACAATTATACATTAATTTGCAGCACCGTTTTGTTGAATGAAGTGAAAAAGTCACCGTTCCAATCATGAAATATTTGTTCCAAACTTCTTTCGGAAAAAGATCATGCGATTAGGTATAAAATATATATGACTTGGTGCAATTCTTACCTCAGAAATTTTATCGATCGAAGCCCAATATACGACGTAGCATATGCCATGAGCAGTGAACAAAACCATAGTTATATGTCCCATCCAGACATGGTACCTAATGCTGGACTCCGACGTGAGTCCGACGAGAGGCAGAAGTGACGACCATCGGGTGACCGGAAAGAAGAGAAAGGCCAAGCACAGGTTCCCCACCAGTCCCAACCTCAGTCCTGCACTCTCCAACTTCGCCTCCCACCTGCAAACATGCAAAACGTTTGTCATATATGCCTAATCATATATTCCCATGATGTTATATATAAATCGAATTTCTAGTGTTTTGCTTACGTACACTTTTTCTCCTTCCACCACTTTGAGATTGGAAAAGCCCGAGGAGATGAAGAAAGCGAGGTGCCACACCACGAGCGCAACAAACATGACTAGGAAGGCCAACTCCAACAAAGTCAGAATGCCCAGAGGACCTTTAACTAGCACTGGCCTCTTCCAAACTTCAAGACCACTGTCCAGTGGCCTCTTCCAGGCCTTTGAAAGATGTTCACCGTTCTTTGGAGCACTACTTGGTGAAGAATAACCGTTACAAAATAATTAATCACCCACCCGTTCTAGGTTTATTTATTATATTCTCGGTTTTGTAATTATATAACTCCAGATGCATAAGAGAAAGAAAACAACTCCAAAGATCATAATTAATTTGTATGCCCAGTTATTATAAATATACAAGCTTCTTTCAGAAGTACCAAATGGATTGGTACTTCCAATTTATTTTCAATATATATTAAAGGATGCAAATCAAAAGTCTAAACCACTGAATTGAATTTATAACATAAAAACATATGCCTTCTTACTAGTGTTGAATGATTTAAATCCCCAAATTATTCATTTTTCTGTAGCTGTGCCTTTAGCTCATTCCTAACTTGTTGATGATTGGAACTCATATAAATTAAACAGGCGCTTAATTGCAACATGCAACATGAATATACATGTGTAAACAGAGAAAGATAGAGAGACCACCTTTGCAAGTCAGTCTTCTTTCTTCTCTTCTGCTCCAAGTGAAGGTAAACAGCACCAAGCACAGCAATGAAGAAAATTGGGAAGGCAAGGATCAGAAGGTTCTTTCCTAATAGCAAAAACAAAACAAAGATCAACACCTAATTATATAAAACAGTCATGATCATTGGAGAGAGAGAGATTACGAACGTAGTCTCCAAGACAGGTCAGTACTAAAATTTGCTTAGGGTATATTACTCACTACTTACCTAGACTTCCAAAATAGGTGGACTTTGTATCAGAGCTGATCTTCGGCCTCCACTTCTTCCTATAAACATTTGTTGGGAGCAAAATCCAAATCATCATCCACCCAAGGAACACAACCCCAATGAGAACCTTGATGGCCATTTCCACTACCCTGCTCATCTTTCTCAACACCAACGGGTGGCTTAAAGCCGAGCTGTAGATGGATGGGGATGGGGATATGTGCTCCTCCTCCAACTCTGAAGTTTGAGTTGTAGACGACATTGTACAACACATGCACCCATTTTATAGGCAGCTCGGTACTGATAATGATGATTTTAATTGTTGGTACAGTACTGCGTTCGCCAGTGAGAAAGGATGGTGTATCGTTATCCCTGAAATAATGAGATGCGACGTGGGAGAGGAGAGGTAGCAAGAGGTCCTCTCAAACCACTTGCATCCTCCATTACACTCGTTGTCCAAATTTACACTTCTCCCTCGTTGACTTTTTTTATTTATTTAAATAATGGTAATATCACTTAGATTCTAATTGTGTGATTTACAACAAAATTTCATTCACGATACGTCAGCAAACAATACTATATAGAATCTAGGCTATAGTGATGAACGGTCACTCTTGATTTTTCAACAAGAATGTACCATTTGTTGAATATGATTGCGTAATATTTCTGTTATGAGTATTCCTTGCATGCACTGATATGGTTGTGGTCCGTTCTAGTAAAAAAAAATTAAATGCTAGATTAATGCCAAGTAAGATGTTCTAATTAGTCTTTATTAAGCTAAGAAAATATATCACAAGACTTGTATTAAAAAAAAAAAAACTGTTTCTTTTATTTAATTGAAAAGATGAAATATATAGGACATTCAACAAATAAAATCTTTTTTAAGGGACGAACGCAATGTATTTGTTTGGGTAATCATTTTTTTTACATCTGTCGAAGGATTTTAGCCACCTGAGACAAATTCGTTATGCTAGTTTAATGTAAAAATATGATACTCCATGGATAAAATTAGACAGCAGTAGTTAGCTACAGGTTTTGATTGAGAATTATAAATAGAAATTTTCAATGAAATTCTCTAACTCTATCTATCTTTCTATGTAGATTTGCGAAATATTCATAATACAAATTTATTAGAACGGAACACATTTTTTACAAGAATGGACCACTTGTTTATGTGATTCGGTAGTTGAGATTGCTAATGTGATTGTAATATTTTTCAGTCCGGTAGCTGAAGTTGCTAATGTGATTACATAACATGCTTTTTACTGGGATTAAAATCTTGTTAACTCCACTTGTTTATTTCTTTTCTTCCCACAATCAAATTGACCAATATGATTGGTCAACAACACTTTTTTTAATTATTTTCATCCTCTCGGTAAATAACTACGATTTCAATTTCATAAATTTCAAGATCTCCTTGACTTGCAACCTTTACAACCCCCAAAAAAATTAGCTAATCCACATCGAAATTAAGTTTAAGATTAATTATTAACAAATAGAACCAAATAATAAATAACCGATAAGATAATTTTTCTTTTGTTCTCCTATAATGCTTAAAAAAGAAGATGATGATCCTGAATTTGAATTTAAATAAGAACACGGTCGATAAAAAATATACATATATATATAAATAAATCCAAAATAATAATATATTGAAAACCTAGGTTGATTATTTGAAGTGGTTAAACGTACTCCCAAACCTCTGACCGGCAATTCCACTTGCATTCCAAAATAAATATTAATGAAAAGCACATCTTAAACCATTTGCAGGTGTCGTAGTTGATTTTCTAATAAGATCTTAGATAGAATCAAAGGAAAATATCTACTAATATAAATAATAAAAAAATTCATACGATCGAATTGTCAATACAAGCTTTATTTTATTGTCATTCAACCAAAAAAAACCTCAAACCCGTACCATTAATACCAACGTTACCTTGAAAAAACACAATATACGATGAAAAATACTTATCACAGCTACAGTCAGATTTAAAACCAGGATGTGCTTGAAGATATTTTCTTCGGCGATTTTGTGAATGGTCCATTTATTTTCAGAAAAATCTAGCTGGATTTTGAAACTTTTCTATCGAAAATATTTTATCAACTTGTAGGAGGAATATCAGGAATGCCTAACGGAGACAGATTTTTTTTTACAATAGCAGTGATTATTGATATATTTTTAAAGAAGTAAGACACACAAGGGTAGGTTTTCCCATCACCGAAAATCCATGGACAGCGTAATCTCAATCCTTCCGCTCCAACCATTCTATATTCTACAGGTCGGCGATTCCCCACGGCGCGGGACGTAGACACAAGCAGTACATCGAACGTAGTGTTTGTACTTCGCGTACTACACACATCGTTTACGAACGCTTTTACCCTTTTGTTTCCTTTTTTTTTTTTTCCTTCTTGGAACTGCATGGGGATGACGTGCACTTTTTGAAGTGAAGGACGAGCGGTAACGACGTGCATGGGGGACGAATGCTTTCCCTCTCTTTTCCCTTCTTGGAACTGCGAGAGGGTTAATGTGCGTTTTTTACGACACGTATGGTCTTGTCAAGGAGGAATCCTGCCTTCGGAAGCCGCGACAATTTTTTTTTTTTCTTTTTTTCTCAAATTAAAACTGCGACATTTTGAAAACTATTTTCTTGTTGAAATGAAACTCTCATGTGCATAATATCTGAGCTTGTCAACATCGAAGACGATATGCTTGACCTTCCACCACACAGAATACCCATAAAGCAATTTGCACACATTTTCAAGAATAGCATTAATGTGTGATTCATCAAATAAAATGGCTTGTGATAGGAATTTATGTCTCACCCATCCTGTGAGGGATTCCTCTACAAGTCTTACACACATGTATAGGGTTACGTGTCACAAATCGAAGGTTACATTTTGACCAATTATAATAACTTAATTGACAAAGAACGTTACTATTCATAGTTTTTATCAAAAAAAACTTCTACTCTAATAATTATTAGATATTTTGATCATAACAAATATTTTGCATGCATCAATATAGATATTTTACGAGGAAAAATTAGATGAACATTGTCAAGGCACCTTAAAACAAAGGTGAATTTAAGTGTCTAAAGAATATCCAAATGAAAGTGTTTGACATTTCATATTCAGCCTTTAAGTTAAAATTACTTCAAACTCCTTTAACTGATAAATGAAACCGTAGCGACATTTCATTTTATCTAAAACCGTAGCGATTTTGTTTAGATATGCTTTAAAAGCATTGATATATTTTTATCAAAAAACATTTTGTTTGGAATGAAACTGTCTTGATTTAGAATTGTAGTTATTTTATCTAGACATGCTTTAAAAGCCTTATCATATTTTTATCTAGTTTTTTATCGAAAAACATTTTGTCTAGAATTATAGTAATTTTATCTAGACATACTTTAGAAGCCTTGTTACTTTTATCTAGTTTTTCATAGAAAATATTTTGTCAAGGATAAAACTCAGTTTGCCTGGAACTATGCACTTTGTTCAACATTATAGCGATTTTGTCTAGACATGCTTTAAAAGCTTTATTATTTTTATGTAGTTTTCTATCAAAAATGTTTTATCCAAAATAAAACTCATTTTGTCCAGAACTATTTGCACTTTGTTTGAAACTATAGCGGTTTTGTCTAAACAAACTTTAAAAGTGATTTTGCATTCCTATCATATATCTTTTCCTCCTTATCATTGGAAAACATTTTGTTCGAACAAATAGGCTTTTATGTAGAACCATTTACATTTTGCCCAACACTATAACAATTTTATCTAGTCAAAAGAATACTTTGTTTGACATTATTTACATTTTGATTCTGTAGCGAGTTATCCTATAGTGGTTTTATCTAGAGTGTTGCCCTATTTGAAGAGCATGATTTATCCAAACATTAATGGAATCTCCAAGAAGATAAAACTTAACAAAATGGGTATTTAGGAGGACATGGAATGATACACATGTTGCAATTAAAACAAGCTAGTTATAACAACCTTGCTCTTATAAATACAAGGGAGGATCAACAAGAACCCCCCACCCCTCATTTGTCACTAAGTATTTGGAGCAAGCTAAGCAATCAAAGTCTTTAGTTTTTTGTGTGAACGACTTAGAGTCTCAACTAGCACTGCTCGAACTATAGGTTAGTAACGCCAAACTTAGAATGATTAAGTTTGAAAATTTTCTATTTTTTAGAGGTAAACAGTTTGACTATCGATACAATTGAGTTTCAATGGTTAGCATCAATCTCCTTGATCGATATCAGAAGTCTTTTCTCAGATTTCTTTTTCCCTAATCCTTGATTTCTTGAAATTTCAGTACATCCTTACAATTTATAACTACGATTAGCATGCATCCTCATCAATCTCTTGAGTTCTTTTTCCTTTTCAATTGTCTTCTGTTTAAATGGTTGTTTTCTTTCAAATTTCCATGAATCCTTGTAAATTCAATGTTGTATCAACATTATTCTACACTGGATTCTACATGTATCCTTGTAGATTATCTTTCTTTGCTATTCTTGCTTCATTTTTAGGAGTGTTGCATGCATCTTTGCAACTTACATTTTGAATTAGCATAAATCCTTGCTAATTCATTTCATCGTCATCTTCATTTTAAGTGATTTTGCATGAATCGTTGTAAGTCTACGTTATTTTCTATAGGTCTAGCATTTGCTTTTGTTGAATTTATACGAATCCTTGTAAATTCACAATTTTTAGCTTATTTGCCTTACATGTTGCAATTGGCATGTTGTTAGGAATAAGGTTATTAGCTCTAATGATGTTCGAGAATAAAATCAACATGGGGACTGAAGAATATTTTGGCAGACAACCAGAGATAATTCCTTAAGGTCGGAAATGCCACTTTTGCCCCCACGAGCTAAGACCAACTCATATCACGTCTTCGGTAATTTATACTTAAGCATACTGTTAGGATTGTATGTGTTGAGTATTTTTGTTTTGATGATGTGTGCTGAATGAAAATAATCATATTTGCTCAATTACTATTGCTTGTGAAAAGAAATTAAAATCATCAATTAATACAGAAAAAGCTTACTGATATAAATACTTGTCTGTATTGGATCTGAAGTTAATAACTAGTTGTTTCGTTGCATTAATTTCTCATTTAGCTAAACGTTAAGTTAACGTGTGGTTTTATTGAAAAGCATGATATGTTTTAAAGTTATATCTTCTGTATCATGAATATTGCACGTTTAGACAACTCGTTAAGTTAGAGTTTTGTTTGTATAGAGGTCACGTGAGAACTCGTTAAGTTAGAGGCTTAAAGGTTAAAATAGGTCACGTGATAACTCGTTAAGTTAGTGAGTAAAAGAAGAGACAAACTCGTTAAGTTAGTGTTATACATGTGGTGAAATTATAAGTTACGAATGTTGTATTGTATCACGTGAGGTGCACATGTTTAACTCGTTAAGTTAACATAACTAAACGCGTTGAGTTGCTATATTGAACACTAAGGCAACGTGTTAAGTTAGCGTTATAAACTTAAGTTGTTATTTTTGCATGTGGTAAAATTCTTATTATAAAAACATTTGTTTATTACTGAATCGATGAGTTAAAGTTTTTCAGAGACTTATAGTCGTAATTATCCGAAAGGTAACTTAAGTCATGTTTTCAGGTCTTGACACATGTCTCACTAGTTTTATCATATAAAGAGTTTTTCGGTGACTTACATCTGTAACTATCCGAAACTTAAACTATTTTCGGTGAGTTATCGTTTATCCTTCCAAAAGAAAGGTTAAGCTGGTTCGTTGAGATAGCATAACACCACGGACTTAGTTCGTTGAGTTAGCTACAGTACTTGTCACGTGAAATGGCACATGGTGAACTCGTTAAGTTATATATATATACTTGTGTTACTCGTTTAGTTAACATTAAAGTAACGACTTCTTATTACACTAATGAAAAACTTTTGGACGAGAAAGTTTATTTTGCAAGAAATTTTTCAGAGATCCAAGACTGATGATTAAAGGAAATTTGAAATATAAACGTGGGTTGGAATGTGTGTGTTTCGATGAAGGAAAAAGAAAAGATGTGGAGAAGTGGAAAACTGGTAGTGATTAAACGTGGAGGATATGCATGAAATGAAGATACAGTATAAAAGGCATAGAGTTCTCGTTGATCAAACCATCCTTGCACACAAAAAGAAAAATCTTTTCAAGGATCAAACCATCCCTGCACACCAAAAGAAAAATCTTTTTTAGGGATCAAAAACACCTTCTCGGGCAAAATCTCTCAAGTGAAAGAAAATTTAGTGAAGCATAAAAAGGTAAGATTTTCGTCACGAAAGATTTAATGTATCATAAGAAAGCAAATTCGGTGAAGCAGAGAAAGACAAGATATTCGTCACTGAAGAATTGTTGAAGAAGAAAGAAGAAGAAGAAAGATCTCAAACAGGGAGAAATGTTTTAAATTTCGAAAATTAGCTTTCTCTGTTTGTAGTTATGAAATTGTTTAGATGATATATGGTATTGAGTTATAATTGCATCTACAATTTCTGAGGAGAATTGAATTGTATATTGTAATTGAAACCTTGAATAAAAATGATTTTATGAAAACAATGTCTCGACTTGTTTTTGAGTTTTAAAGTTTCAATTATATTTCAGAAAATATTAAAGATACACAATTCACCCCCCTCTTGTGTAGCCATACGATCCTACAAGTGGTATCAGAGCTTTGTTAATAATCTTTGATATAAAATCTATACCAACTTATTTAATATCATTGCTTATTCTACCTTCCTTGTTTTTAAACAGAAATTAATATCTGAGCATACGTTTAACTTTCTTGATTTAAGGCTCAAGTTGTTTTAAAGCTTTTAGACTGTTTAAAATCAAATAGGTTGAAAAATCTAAGGTAAGATGGCTACTGGAAATGGTAATTTTTCTTTATATGAAGGCCAAAATCTTAATCGTCCTCCTTTATTTGATGGAATATATTTTGAATATTGGAAATATAGGATGACTGTTTTTCTTCAAAGTATAGATCATAAGTTGTGGTTCATGATTTCTAAACCATATACTCTGTTAACTACTCCTTATAATACTTGGACAATTACTGAAAAAGAAAATGAAACTTTGAATGCTAAGGGCTTAAATATTTTATTTTGTGCATTGAGTTATGAAGAGTTCAGTAAAGTGTCGGCATATAAATCTGCTTATGAGGTGTGGCATGCATTAGAAGTTTCACATGAAGGTACTTCTCAAGTTAAAGAGACCAAAATAAACTTGTTGATTCATAAGTATGAACTCTTTAAGATGCATGAAGACAAAAATATTTCTGAGATGTTTTCCAGATTTCTTGATATCATAAACTCTTTAAAATGTTTAGGAAAGAATTTTGAACAGAAGGATTTGGTGAGGAAAATTCTCAGATCCCTAAGTTCCAAATGGTCTCAGAAAGTAACATCAATTGAGGAATCACGAGATTTAAATGTTTATACTATGAATGAACTTATAGGAACTAGATTCAACAAGAACCCCCCACCCTTCATTTGTCACTAAGTATTTGGAGCAAGCTAAGCAATCAAAGTCTTTATTTTTGTGTGTGAACGACTTAGAGTCTCAACTAGCACTTCTCGAACTATAGGTAAGTAACACCAAACTTAGAATGATTAAGTTTGAAAATTTTCTATTTTTTAGAGGTAAACAGTTTGACTATCGATACAATTGAGTTTCAATAGTTAGCATCAATCTCCTTGATCGATATTAGAAGTCTTTTCTCAGATTTTATTTTTCCTAATCCTTGATTTCTTGAAATTTCGATACATCCTTACAATTTATATCTACGATTAGCATGCATCCTCATCAATCTCTTGAGTTCTTTTTCCTTTTCAATTGTCTTCTGTTTAAATGGTTGTTTTCTTTCAAATTTCCATGAATCCTTGTAAATTCAATGTTGTATCAACATTATTCTACACTGGATTCTACATGTATCCTTGTAGATTATCTTTCTTTGCTATTCTTGCTTCATTTTTAGGAGTGTTGCATGCATCTTTGCAACTTACCTTTTGAATTAGCATAAATCCTTGCTAATTCATTTCATCATCATCTTCATTTTAAGTGATTTTGCATGAATCGTTGTAAGTCTACGTTATTTTCTATATGTCTAGCATTTGCTTTTGTTGAATTTATACGAATCCTTGTAAATTCATAATTTTTAGTTTATTTGCCTTACATGTTGCAATTGGCATGTTGTTAGGAATAAGGTTATTAGCTCTAATGATGATCGAGAATAAAATCAGCATGGGGACTGAAGAATATTTTGGCAGACAAACAGAGATCGTTCCTTAAGGTCGGAAATGCCACTTTTGCCCCCACGAGCTAAGACCAACTCATATCACGTCTTCGGTAATTTCTACTTAAGCATACTGTTAGGATTGTATGTGTTGAGTATTTTTGTTTTGATGATGTGTGCTGAATGAAAATAATCATATTTGCTCAATTACTATTGCTTGTGAAAAGAAATTAAAATCATCAATTAATACAGAAAAAGCTTACTGATATAAATACTTGTCTGTATTGGATCTGAAGTTAATAACTAGTTGTTTCGTTGCATTAATTTCTCATTTAGCTAAACGTTAAGTTAACGTGTGGTTTTATTGAAAAGCATGATATGTTTTAAAGTTATATCTTCTGTATCATGAATAGTGCACGTTTAGACAACTCGTTAAGTTAGAGTTTTGTTTGTATAGAGGTCACGTGAGAACTCGTTAAGTTAGAGGCTTAAAGGTTAAAATAGGTCATGTGATAACTCATTAAGTTAGTGAGTAAAAGAAGAGATGAACGCGTTTAGTTAGTGTTATACACGTGGTGAAATTATAAGTTACGAATGTTGTATTGTATCACATGAGGTGCACATGTTTAACTCGTTAAGTTAACATAACTAAACACGTTGAGTTGCTATATTGAACACTAAGGCAACGCGTTAGGTTAGCCTTATAAACTTAAGTTGTTATTTTTGCACGTGGTAAAATTCTTATTATAAAAACATTTGTTTATTACTGAATCGATGAGTTAAAGTTTTTCGGAGACTTACAGTCGTAACTATCCGAAAGGTAACTTAAGTCATGTTTTCAGGTCTTGACACATGTCTCACTAGTTTTATCTTATAAAGAGTTTTTCGGTGACTTACATCCGTAACTGTCCGAAACTTAAACTATTTTCAGTGAGTTATCGTTTATTCTTCTAAAAGAAAGGTTAAGCTGGTTCGTTGAGATAGCATAACACCACAGACTTAGTTCGTTGAGTTAGCTACAGTACTTGTCACGTGAAATGGCACATGGTGAACTCGTTAAGTTAGAAATGTTAAGTTATATATATATACTTGTGTTACTCGTTTAGTTAACATTAAAGTAACGACTTCTTATTACACTAATGAAAAACTTTTGGACGAGAAAGTTTATTTTGCAGGAAATTTTTTAGAGATCCAAGACTGATGATTAAAGGAAATTTGAAATATAAACGTGGGTTGGAACGTGTGTGTTTCGATGAAGGAAAAAGAAAAGGCGTGGAGAAGTGGAAAACTGGTAGTGATTAAACGTGAAGGATATGCATGAAATGAAGATACAGTATAAAAGGCATAGAGTTCTCGTTGATCAAACCATCCTTGCACACAAAAAGAAAAATCTTTTCAAGGATCAAACCATCCCTGTACACCAAAAGAAAAATCTTTTTTAGGGATCAAAAACACCTTCTTGGGTAAAATCTCTCAAGTGGAAGAAAATTTAGTGAAGCATAAAAAGGTAAGATTTTCGTCACCGAAGATTTGATGTATCATAAGAAAGCAAATTCGGTGAAGCAGAGAAAGACAAGATATTCGTCACTGAAGAATTGTTGAAGAAGAAAGAAGAAGAAGAAAGATCTCAAACAGGGAGAAATGTTTTAAATTCTGAAAATTAGTTTTCTCTGTTTGTAGTTATGAAATTGTTTAGATGATATATGGTATCGAGTTATAATTGCATCTACAATTTCTGAGGAGAATTGAATTGTATATTGTAATTGAAACCTTGAATAAAAATGATTTTATGAAAACAATGTCTCGACTTGTTTTTGAGTTTTAAAGTTTCAATTATATTTCAGAAAATATTAAAGATACACAATTCACCCCCCTCTTGTGTAGCCATACGATCCTACAAGTGGTATCAGAGCTTTGTTAATAATCTTTGATATAAAATCTATACCAACTTATTTAATATCATTGCTTATTCTACCTTCCTTGTTTTTAAACATAAATTAATATCTGAGCATACGTTTAACTTTCTTGATTTAAGGCTCAAGTTGTTTTAAAGGAAGCAACAATAGAGAGAACAAACTGAAGTGCCTGTAGAAGTAGAGCAACAACCAAGACCTTCAATTCCACTACCCAGACCAATAGAGAGAGTCATATTCATGGGCCCAATCTCTGTAGAAGAATTAAAAGAATTTGAAGAATTGGTTCGATTTGGAAAAAGTCAAGGAGACTCAGAAGATATGGCAGTAGCCAAAGCTCATTTTATGTTTGATACACTTCAGAAGAGTAGGGCTAAAGAAAAGTTGAAGGCCCAATATCAAATTAAGGTGGAATAACACCAAGAAGCAACTAGAGCACTAGCTGCAAAAGAAGCTGAGGTTGGTCCTTCGAGACAAAAAAATATAGAGGAAGAAGTAAAATAGGAAGAGCCAAAACTTGTGGCTCAAGGGCCTAAAGAGCCCATTTTTGTTGATTTGATATCTGAAGAAGAGGAATAGGAACAGACACAACTATTTAGAAGAAGAAAAGGAAAAGAAATAGTGCTTGAGGCTCAAGAAGAAATGAAATCTAAGCTTATAATATTTATAGTAGGGCATGAAGAGCCCATTTTTGTAGATTTGTTATCAAAAGAAGAAGAAGATCAAGAGCAACAAAAAGGAGAAGAAAAATAGGCTGAAATTAGTCTACAGCCTCAAGAAGTTGAAAAGAAAGTAAGGGTAGAATCTGCTGTGCCCGAGACTCCATCCCAATTCGTTAGTGATTCAGAAAAAATAGTAACAATGTAGATTGGTTGTGAGGAGGAAGAAGAAAGAGAAGAAGTTGAATAGGAAATCACAAAATAGGAAGAAAAGAATTCGATAAATTCCACTAAAGAGAATGAAACTCTTCAGTAATTACTAGAAAAGTTACAAGATAAGAGTGTGGAAAGTTCTGCAGGCTCTCCACCACAAGTAAGAATTGAAATGTAGGAATCTTCAAATTATTTTTAGCAACAAATATAACAGCAAGTTCAGCAAATGGAAGAAGAAATTCAAGAACAAACCCTTGTGGAGCAACAAATTCAACTCCCTGACCCATCTAAAGTAATAGTTCTAAATGAAGTTCATTTTTGGAGTCAGGAAGCATACAACAAGTATTAAGAAATAAAGGGGTACAACATTATTTATAGTAGGCTAGTAGACTGGATTGGAATGAATGATATTAGAGAATTATTTGAATTCCAAGGCCTACTGAAATTTATTCCTCAAACAAAGGGGCATGTTGTTTATGAAAATCTAATGCCCAATATCTATGCAAATTTGAGAGAGGAAGAAGGAAGCTTAATTGCAAATGTGGAGGAAGTTAACATCCAGTTGACTCCATAGCTTCTCCACAATATTTTTGGACTAAAAAATGAAGGGATTGAAATTCTTGAAAATACAACTACAATTGAATGGACAGACCAAGTAATCAAGGAATGTTTAGCCATTGACCCTAGTGTGCCACTTCTGAATCGAATGAAGTACTTGAAAGGGAAGGCACATATGGTGGAAAATATTTTAGTAAAAACTGTCTATCCAAGGCATGGCTATGATATAGAGCTAAGTCAATTTGTCGAATGGGCCACGTATGTAGTTGTAAAGAAAATTCAAGTTAATTGGTGTCAAGTTTTTCTATCAAAGATAAAATCTGTAAAGAAGAAACTGCTCTTTGGGGACATGATACCAGAATTAATGGTGGAAGGAATTGACTTCATGAAATGGACATCTAAGAAGATAAGATCCAAAACCATTTCTATGAAGGAGTATAGAAGTTTTGCTGTTGATGCTACTGCTAGGACTGTTGGACCTTCTAGAGAATCTTATAAATCAATTAGAGCAACAATTAGAAAAACTCTAGAAGGAAGTAGATGACTTAAGGAAGAAAGATTAAATGTATGAATCATCTACTTGTACTACAATATATTTGATTGAATGTAATATATATATATATATATGTGAATGTTTGAAAATCAATATGCTTCTGAATTCGTATGTTTGTGAATGAATGATTTAATTTAGAATTGTATTGAAGATAAATTTTGTATATATATTTGTTTAAAGCTTTGCAGGACAAGTTTTTAAAATTTTATGAATGATGTGGTTAAATGCACGATGATTTGATTATGTTTGAATATATCTGCCTATTGAAAAGTGAAATTTAATTTCTATATAACAGGAAATGAATTGTGAGTTAAATATGCATATAATGTTCAGATTTAAATTAGTTTAAATTGGAACACTACATTAATTCTATGTATTTAACTTTATTTAAGCTTATAATATGCAGGAAAAGAAATATAGAAGTTAATATAAGAAGTAGGTTTCTTAGGAAAATTTGCTAAGTGTTAACTCAACGAAGTTAGTTTGTGGAGTTAACCTTAGCTCCATGAAATCAATAGTAAAATATAAGGTCACTCCATTGAGTTATTTGTAACTCAACGAAGTTAGTCTGTCGAGTTAGCAAATAGAAGCCTGAGCTAGTCTGTTGACTTAGCTATAACTCAACGAGGTTAGTTCATTGAGTTAGGAATAATAACTGAGGTCACTTCGTTGAGTTAATTGTAACTCAACGAAGTTAGTCTGTGGAGTTAGCTAAATGGTTATTCTTTTCTCCATGAATGAAACTTTGTGGATTTAGTGGTTACTGAAATTTAAAAATGAGAAGTGTAACATGCATCCATAAAAATAGGAACCATACCGCACGTTACAAGACACATTCTTGCAACAAGATTCATCTACATTATGGATGTGCATTATAAATATAGAACAGAATGTTATTTACTGGTTACCAGCAATTGAGAAGAGATAAGAGAACTCGTTGGGGGAATTGGAAGGAGAAGCAACTGATTCAACTTCATCTATCAATAATTATTTATTTAGAGCAAAGCTTTAGACTGGTATGTAATTAATTTTTTGTAATTTACTATATGTTAAGAGTTTATGAGCACATGGACTCATTCTCCTAATACTAAACGATTAGTAAGAACACCTACACTGGATTATTGAACATAGAGGCATACTGAAATATTTTCTAAAATAGACTTTAATGAAATCCTTAGGGGTGTAGCTAACCTTTCTTTAAAGGACAATGAAGACATGGCTACTCCAGTAGAAAAACCATTAGGGGAAATTCTATATCCTGAACTAGTTGATGAACCTTCATGTATTCGATTGCCAAACTTTGAGGGAGATAGGTTTGAACTGAAATCTAATTATATTAGTCAATTACTACACTTTCATGGATTAGAAAGAGAATATGCCTATTATTTCCTTAGAGAATTTAATGAAGTTTGTTAAATGATGAAAATGCCAAACATGAGTATTGATGTTATCAAACTTAGATACATCCCTTTTGCTTTAAAAGATACAACTAAGAGATGGTTATATACTTTGTTGCCTGATTTAATTTTTGCATGGACTGAATTTTGCTCTGTTTTTTTGGAAAAATATTATCCAACACATCAAACAATTAAGAAGAAAAAGGAAATATTAATGTGTAGCCAAAAACAAGGAGAATCATTCTAGAAATATTTTGAACAATTTAAAGATTTATTAACTCAATGTCCACATCATGCAATGAGTAAAGCATAATTAATAGGTATAATTTATGAAGGTATAGATGTTTCAACTAAATCTTTATTAGAATCTACTTGCCATAATGGATTTTTGAAATTATGTAGCGAGGAAGCCTAGGCTTATTTAGAAAACTTTACAAAAAGAACTATTCAATGGGAAAACTTAGCTGAAGCTATTACAGATAAGAGAATATTGCCAAGAGGAATGCATGAAATAGATTCGAACACTATGCTTGAAGCTAAATTAACTAAGTTAACAAAGAAAATAGAAGAATTATCATTAAATAAAAACTAGTAGAAAAGAATGCAAATATTAATGACTTAGATATTATTTTTGCTAGAAACCAAAAAGATAACTTTGGTAATTCTTATAACCCTAATTGGAGAAATCACCTTATTTTATCTTGGAGAAATAACAATTTCTAGGGAGGAGAAAATATAAAAGATAAAAACATAAGTTATGAAGCATTAATTGAACAAGGATCTAGAATAGAGAAATTAGAAAACATAATTCAATAATTAAACAATCGTCTAGATCATGTGTTTGGAAATGCTACCATTCAAAATCAAAATATGAATAGAAATATACCCCCTAGGTAGAAGGAATCAATAGAAGTTAGACCTATAGGAGGACTGCCAATTCAAACAATATCGAATCCTTTGAACAGAACTGTTAATGAAATTGATACCTCCTATAGGAGGGAAGCTGAATGATGCAGCATAATTATTAGCAACTATGTATAATATAGTAAGTAGAAAAATATAGAAAAGAAAACATAAAAAATAGAAGTTTTAGTTATAGTTAGTAGTACCGTAGAGTTATTACTTAACGAACTTAGCCCGTTGAGTTATGCCTTAACTCCACAAAGGTGTGTAAGTAGCTATGTTAATTTTTATCTCTTTTAAAAAAAAAATTTATGTTGATGAATATAGAATCACAACAGATGGAATTGATGGAATTACCAATGGATGCACTAAGAGAAGTACTGAGTAATTTATTAGCTAAAGATCTATGCAGATTGTGTTGTGTGTCAAGACAAATTAAGGTATGTGTCAGAGAAAAATATTTTCATGGACTACAAGCTACAAAGATGATCAATATTAGAGATGGATTTATATGGAAGTCATTCAATTGTAGTTCTATCAGTTATGAATATTTGAACATAGAAGAAACTACTAGAATTCCACCCAATTCATTAGAAGGAATAGATCATATTATGGGAATAGATGAAGGATTGATCGTGTATAAAACTAAACCAAGGTTTGCTATTCTGTTACGAAATATTTTTTTTAGAAATCCTATTACTAGAGAAGAATGGAATATAAGAAGACCTAATAGGTTTGAAGTACCAGCTAAAAATTATGAGTTAGCTGTAACATTTTCTAATAAGAATTCTACTATTCCTAAAAATTATATTATTGGAGACTAACTGGAAATTAGGATGAAGGACTATGTTTAAGTGTTTACAATTTTATGAATAGATCTTGGAATGAAAACGTTATGGTATATCTAGGAGAGAAAGCATTAGTTAACAATATACATGTGATACTCAATGGATATATATATTTAGTCACAGATATATCAATTGCATTTAGATATAATTTATACATTGTCAACATAGACAGTTATGATGAATTTATAGAAATATTACCTATACCTAAAGCTATAGCTGAGCCACCATCTACAGATAATGATAAAATTCAATCAGGAGTATGGCATAATGAATATGATGATCCTACTTTATGTCTAATAAGATACTGGGATGAACTAATGAAATTTCAAATATGAATTATGAAAGACCTAAGTGAATGGAAGTGGAAAGAGGAATATATTGAAATATATGTGGAAATAGAAACTATTTCCTTGTCTTGGTCAAGAAAAGTATCCCTTTCTTCATTTCAATTCATTAATGGTAATACACTCATAGTTAGTGTTGATAACATACTACAAGTTTACAAATTAAAAAGGAAATCAGACTGCATTAAAATAGAATTAATAGCAAGGAGAATTATGCCTAAAGGTTTTGCTTGGACTGACACGTTTATTCCATTTGTCACTACTTTTCAGTCATGTTCTTAAACTGTGATTTTGTATTTTTAATGTTTTATGTATTCTACATTTATTTCAAGAAAAAAAGAAAGGAAAGAATTTAGTTTATGTTTTATTTATCTTACAATAAAAGAAAAACAAAATATCAATCCAGTTTGTTGGTATCTATTTTGAGAAACCAATTGACTTGCTTGTGAGCCACTAAAGGCGTAGGAGCCTAGGTTCCACACAATGCACATATTTAATAATTTATGTTTTGTGTTAATTGTTATTTTGTTACATGTTTTATTTTTATTTGTGAATGAAAAGTTTTTCAGAATCAAAAGTTGAAAGATATTAATGGAGATACAAAAGAATAAGGTATGTGATTGATTACTTATCTTGAAGTTATATTTATGCATAGTTCATGGAGTTATTCATTAACTCAATGAACTTAGTTCGTTGAGTTAGGTGCTAAGTTAACGAAACAGTATCCATGCTTGCTAACATTTACTGTATTTTCTGTAAATCTTTTACATTGAGGACAATGCAAAATGTAGGTATGGGGGAGAGGTAATTAGATTAAAATCTAAGTAATCTTGTTAATTGTAGGAATTAGGATTGTGCTACAAATTTCTACGGAAATTGAAATTTATTTTATGAATTTTGCTATAACTCTCCGAAATTTCCCTATGACTATCCAAAAAATTATGATAACTATTCAAAATTTTTTCTAAAACCTTTTAAGAGTTGAAAAAATTGTAACTGCCTGAATGCTATATTAAGGATTTTATATAAGATACTACAATACTTTACTATAAATAAAAATCTAGTATAGTATCTTATGTTTTTACTGAATTTTATGAGTTTAACAGTTTTATGATTTTAAAAGGAATTTAGAATGCTTAACTGAAATTTAGACAATTATCTGAAATCCTAAAAGAGCTGAAATGTTGATTTATGGATTAAATGAAATGCATATGATCAAGGATACATTTAATTTGATTGATTAAACTTGTAGAATGATTTATGTGTAATTCATATTAAACTACCAAAAAAGTACAAACTTATTGATATGGATTCATATTTTTTAGTAGATTGTAGAAGCAAGATTATATGAGATTTATACTTTATTGCATCTATATCAATAAAATACATATATATATTATGTTGAAAAAAAAGAAAATGAGGATAAATAGAAAAATTTTAAGAATTTATTGATTTATTTCATCACCAGTCTTTTGTACCTGAGCATATAGGTAGATGTACATCTCAAAGCCGCTCCCTCACTTAATCTTCATCGATAATGGTGGAGAGATCATCAACCAAAAAGTAGCATACCTTTTGAACCGAAATTTTGTGAGTACTGTTGCAAAATCGGTCATTCAACGTTGCTCTGCAAAAGAAAAGCTACTAACTCTGAAAAAGACAACACTGACAAAGCTAATACTAACAAAGACACTCCTTCAGACGGTGTAATCCATGCACCACAGTGGCAGATCGTCGCACAGAGCCAGAAGAAAAAATCAACCCAACCACAGCGTCCCATCACAGTCACGTACAAATCGGTCAAAAATAGAGGTCGCACCGATGGAAGTTCTGGTCATCCCAATCTTGTCTGTACTACGGCTCAAGCAGATCCTGACAGTACCACCGGTGGACGGTGTCCAGCAAAATCAAACCAAAATATGGATCAAGTCGTTACATCTTCTGGTCCAATTCAAAATGCATAGGCCAAATTCACTAATCAAGCTGTTTTGTCTACCGGTAACACCAAAAAAATAGGCAACTTCCCAGCCAGTCTGATATCGACATTGCAGGCCCCAACTTCCAATGCTGACATTTTGTCAGGATCACGATCCCCTCCTACCGTTCAAGATAACGTTCTGATATTGGTGGCAGATGAGAATGCTGTGAAAAAGCCTCACCAAGACCTTGATTTGACCTATAATAATCAAGGTAAGTTATCTACAGCAAATGAATCACTAAACATTATTAAATGCATGCTTAACTGCAATTCAGATGTACCGAGCTCGGACGACGACTCTAACTCATCGGATAAAGAAAGTTCAGATTCTGAAACTAAAAATTTAGCAATCCTGCAGCAAATAAATCAAGATCGAATCTTCAAAAGACAAAATGCCAGGCTTAAACAGAAACGCAACAAGGTCAGATTTAACAAAAACACTTTGTCTCCACAAAGTGCGAATATTTCACCTCAATAATTGTAGAGATTTTCTACGTCGGTTATTTTTTAATGGATTATATTTTATGGAATTGTTGTGGGTTGGTCAATCATCCAACTCAAAATTTTCTCAAAAATACAATTCAAAAAGAAAAACTTGATGCAATATTTATCTTTGAACATTTTATGTCAATTTAAGACTCAAAAGTTTGCTGATAGTTTAAATTGAAATTTTCATTATGGTAATTCCAAAATTTGTGCTTTTTGGTCAGACAATCTCAGTATAGATATATGGAATTCACACTCAGGCCATTACCTACAAAGTTTCAAATTCCAATTATAACAATCTTTACATCTCTTCTGTGTACGCTTCATGCAACCCTACTCAGCGTCGTATTTTGTGGAAGCACTTACAAGACTTAAATTATATCATCGGAAATAATCCTTGGATTTTGGGAGGGGATTTCAATGTTGTACGGAAATCGAATGAAACCAAGAACATCCGGAACATACATTCCTCTACTATTCTGGATTTTAACGATTTTATCAACCACACTCAATTGGTGGAACCAATTCATCTTGGAAACCATCTATCTTGGTGTAATAATCAAGAAGCCGGAGACAGGAGATATGCTAGACTGGACCATATATTATTAAATGGGGCTCTATACACGTAATTCAAGGAAGACATCATCTATGGAGAACGCGTATATTTAGATCATGCATATATTCTTGTGCATCAACCAAACCAGATTATTAAAGGTCCACGTCTCTTCAGAATCAAAAATATGTGGCTGAATTATATGAATCTCTCCAAACTCATAACTGATACGTGGCATAGCTGTTATTATCAAAATCCCATCATGAACTTCACCTCTAAGCTCAAACTTCTTAAAGGTAATTTAAAAGATTGGAATAAAAGGATTGTGGGGGAACATCTTTACAGAAGAAAAATAGATTCTAAACAAGATTCATTTGCTAGAATAAGACATGCAAATCAATTCAACCCCCACCAAGGCAACCAGTTTAATTCAACTACAGGAAGCTTTGATCAAAAATAATCACTGCCAATTCTTACTTTAATAGCAATCTTCCCAAATCAATTGGTTGATGGACATGGATCATAACACTAATCTTTTTCATCAAATTATCAAACATAGAAGTTCCAAAAATCCTTTCAATCAGTTGATGAATCAAAATTCTATCAAAAAAGATACAGAGCAACTCAAAATAGAAGGAAGACTACACTTTCAGAATATCCTCACGTCTCAACCAACTGAAATGGACAACAACTTGCTCAACAATATCCCTTGTGTTCTAACTGCAGAGCAGAACAAGATATTGCTAGAAATTCCTTCAATCTCTAAAATCAAAAACAATCTTTTCTCTCTCCCTAGCAACAAAACTCTAGATCCCAATGGATTTACAGTCGAATTCTATAAGCATTTTTGGGAGATTATAGCTAATGACTTCTACACTGCCATTCAACATTTTTTTGCAAGAGCTCATCTCAACAACAAATGGAAAGCCACATACATCACCTTGATTCCCAAAATCAAGCAACCCTCTAGTTTTGTAGACTTCAGACCTATCAGCTTATGTAATATATATATCTTATAAGTGTATTGCAAAAATCTTTGTTAATCGGCTATCAGATATGATCCCAAAATTGATTTCTAAGACTCAAAGTGCTTTAACAAAAGAAAATAACATTTTTGACAACATTGCTCTCACTCAAGAATTAATTCAATATTTAGACCAAGGGCACAAAGGAGGAAATGTTATTCTCAAACTTAACATGGATAAAGCCTTTGACAGAATGGAATGGACGGCAATATTCCAAACTCTAAAGGCATTTGGCTTTGATTTAAATACCATTAATCTATTTTCTAGATGTATATGCAATATCCCCGCTACAGTCATTTTGCAAGGAAATGTCTTCCAATTATTTTATCCATCACGTGGACTTCGACAAGGTGATCCTCTCTCACCTTTTTTATTCATTCTCACAGAAGAGCTTTTGAGCAGAGCTCTCACTCATATGCAGGAAGATTCCACTTTCATCCCGTATAAATGCAACAGTTGACATTGGAGGGTCTCCCATCTATTATATGCAGATGATGCCCTCTTATTTCTCAACAAACGAAAATCAATGTTAGAAAGAGCCAAAACAATATTAAATCAATATGAAAAGTCTACAGGGCAAAAAATAAATCTCAACAAAAGTAGTTTCTTAATCTCAAAGAAAAGCCTACCTCACCGAAGTCGGAACATTTCCAATATCTTGGGCTGCACACAAAGTCATTGGCCATTTATTCATCTTGGTTGCAATAATTTTAAGGGCCAACCACGTCACAAGTATTTCCAGTATCTTATAGATAAGATTCAAAACAAGATGGCAGGATGGAAAGCAAAATTTCTTAGTTAGGAAGGCAAACTCATGCTAATTAAACACGTGCTCAACTCCATACCTATATACACTCTTTCAGTCATCCCTCTTCCAAACGTGATAATCAACAAAATAAACTCTATTTGTGCCCAATTTTTCTAGTCAAATACTCACAACAAGAAAAACATTCATTGGCTCTCTTGGAAAAAAGTATCTCTACCTATATCTAAAGGAAGGCTAAATCTTAGATCTCTTCAGGATCAAATGCTGGCCTTTAAATTGAAACAAATCTACAAGATCAAACAAAAGAAAGGAATTTGGGTAGAAGCTATTCAAGCCATTTATGGCACTATTGATGAAATAGAAACCAACATTGCAGATTATAGAATAGGTAAATATCTAGGCAGAATTTGGGGTTTACACAAACATCTTTCAGAAAATTCTAATCTTTTCAATCCAAATGGTTTCTCCATTAAATCGGCTTGGAAATTTATCAAAAATCAAAGTCCATGAAACAAGCATCTTAAGAGATTCTAGACTAACCAAATTCCTATCAAAATCTCTATATTCATTTGGAAACTTCTACATCAATTCCTTGCTATAGATGATATTCGTATGAAGAAAGGTATGCATCTCCCTTCTATATGCAATTTTTGCAATAACTCAAGTGAAACAATAAGGCACATCTTTTATTATTGCCCCTTTATTAGAGGTTTAACCATCTGGCTAAATCATTTATTGGGAATTGATATTAGCAGGGAAGGTTGGAATAACAAGAACATATTCTTTTCTAAAAAGACATCTCAATCATTATTCCAAAAATTCTTGGCAATTATTTCTCTCTAGTGCATATGGAAGCATAGATGTGACATTATCTTCCTTAATAAAAACCCAAATATCCAGGATATCATATATCAGGTTAGAAATTTTATCCAAATATTTAATGTCGTCCACTAGAGTTGCAGAACAATTCTCGGTTGGTCTTGCGATGTCCTTCGCCCAAGCAGTTTTTTCAAAAAACTTGAGCCTCTCATATTCCATGTCAGAAAGTATGGCCTTACTGCGGTTTCAACGATTAAACCACTCATCGGCTTCACCACCCTCTCCTTGGGCAACCAAAAAGTCAAAAGCTGACATTACAAGAACAAAATGCAAAATTTTGTATTAACTGAATATTTCAGTTTTCCTGATATTTCCTCAAATTTGGCAGGACTATCCCTTGATGAATTTAAAGGATAGATATTAAAATATATATATATATATAGGTATGTAAGGATTGTTAATCTGAAAAATGACTCTTTAAATTTGGCAACCTAAGGTCCTGATCAGATCTGGGATTGTTGATTGAAAGCTCAATACATCGGTACACTAGAATGCTCTTGTATGATTCAATTCAAGCTTTTCAAATTAACTTTTAAAGTAAAAATATGCATATACTGTTATGAAAAGATGAAAGTGTTTTATTAGAAGTACAGATATCTTTTGAATCAAGTATATTCTCTATTATTATGACTATTGAAGTGTGAATCTAGATTAGACTTTTAAAGTTGTTTATTTGAGATACAATTTATTATTATTCTTGTTTTAATGATATCAAGTTGAATTGTGTTTTGACTCATATGCAATTGAAATTTATTCTAGAAGTCATATTGGAAAATTCAAGATAACATAGAAATTGGGTTCTTTTCTTTTAACATAGATATTTTCATGTTTTATCTAAGTTATAATTAATTAATTTATTTTCTTTTAACTTAGTTACTTTTATGTTTTATCTTATGAATTCAAAGGATAGACATTAAAAAAATAAATAAATAAATAAATAATAATTTCTTTTTTTAAAAGTAATTTAATCTTTTCTTATAACTTAGATATTTTTATATTTCATCTAAGTCGTAATTTCATTTAATTAAATTTCTTTTCTATTTAGTTTCAAATTCGATTTTTGTGATTTCAATTTCAAATATTTTCCATCCGTTTTTTTTGTTTCTTTCTTTTCTTTTTATAAGTCGGTCGGGCGGGAAGACGAATCTCGTGCCCTAATTTTTCTGGAATCCCCCAAACTATGCTGGACAGTCGTCTTCTTCGTCAACGATCGTCGGTGCTGCCTGTAGTTCGTCGGACTGCAGGCGATCAAACACCGAGCCACTAGGTGTGTTTGGCGCGTCCATTTTTTTTGTGCGACTGTCCGTTTGGCATCTTTCTTTTTGAGTTTGTTCATTCATTTTTTTGGTCCACTGTCGTCGCCGAAACCCGCGTCCTCTCCGGCAACGCTGAGGTCGCCGTTCGTCCGACCGCCGTCGCTTGCGGCTGTCGGTCAACAAACAATGTATGAAAACCAGCCGTGCTGTGTTCCAAAGTTAATTTCCATATTGAATGATGAACATAATATTTTCGAGGCTGAGGAAATGACTGTTATGTAACTTGGAGTCTCCATCTTGATAAACCTTAGAGCTTTATTTGCTGTACGGTAGAGCGGAATTGAAGGCCAGTCCCCCTTAGTGTGTGAGCAGGCTTTCTTTTTATTTTCTTTTCCTTTTCCTTTTCCTTTTTTTTTTAGTGAACACTTATGGAGCGAACCATACGAGGCAACAACCCTGTGCACCCAATAACATATATAGCCTTACAAATATAGCCAATTTAATTTGTTCCATACGAGTTTGAAGCTTTGTGTTTCCGATCGAGTTGGTGTGTGCAGAAAATGCAAAAGGAGCTTGAAGATCTCATGAAGAACAACAGCAACCTCCGCAAGGAGATCAAGTGTGCGGCATAACGATCAAGATTTATTTAACATCTTTTTCCTTTCTCAATTATATATGATGAGGTCATCGATCATGCCGGCTTTAAAATTGAATCGTTAAATAACGGAGAAAATGTTGTAGGCAGCGGATGGGGGAAGAACTGGACGGCCTGGACTCGGATGAGCTCCGTGCTCTCGCTGAGGACCTGGAATTCATTGCGTGTGTTGTTCGCGAAGAGAGGGTAATTAGATCCATCGACATGAGCTCTCTTCCCTCTTGCACGGGAATCTGCAGGGGAAAAAAAGACCAAACACCTTTTTTTGTTGCACTCAGGCACATATATATACAATAAATACAATTTAAATCATATTTATACTGTGGTGTCGATCACATCAAACTTTTTCTCCAAGAGCATATTCCCAGTCGGAAACGTGCTAGCTTGCTCGTTACGAATGTGGTTCATGTTTATATATGTGTGTGTAAACGGATGTAATTTAGGAATGTTCTATATAGTTGTGTTTATATCTGCACAAAATTTGATCTCGTTCTTATCTAACTCGCGTCACCGTGTTTGCTCCCTGATCTTGGTGTAGTATAATGAGCTTAGAACGAAGACGAACACCAAGACCAAGAAGGTAAGCACAAATTTATTAGTCTTCTACCTAAAGAAGTTTTCTGTCTCTGAGTAATCGCATTTCTTGTCCAAATTTATCCGGCTCTTCTTTGGTTTTCCATATATATAGATAGATAGATAAAGATATGATCATTGGCGTGATATAACTATGTTTGATATGATCATCTGAGATGTTATCTCATATGAAATGCCATTATTGATCTATTTTTACATTTATTATATCTCTAAATTAGAACCAACTCACTCACTTATTTGACACACAAAATTTAGATTTTACTTTCATATACAATTTTTTTTATCCCTTTTAATTTTAAAATGTACGAAAATTCTTTATCAGTAATTGCATAATTATATCATTAGTAATTGAATGTTAAGTAATTACTACTTCTTAAGCTTGGAAACCCCTAGTTCTTTCTAAATACAGACACATTCAGTAATTGAAGATTTTTCAAGATTGCATCGTCAATATATACGATGGATGGGTTGGTTTAAAATATCTCAATTATTGAAGTACAACTTATGCATTTTATAGTATCGTTCAAAATATTTTCGATTATACCAAATAATCATTACACATGATCTTCAAATCTTAACCACTATTTCAAACAAATGAATGGGGGGATTTTGCGGTTGTAAGTGAACATTTTTAACTACAAACTGGTGCGCAGTTGTTTCTAAATTAATAAATATTTTATCTTTTACGTACTTAAAAATAATTGAATTAAATAAGAATTCTTGGTTCACAAATGGATGAGGTTCTTATGACATGCTTAATTAAACAACCATCTTTCTCGTTTGTCACTTGTACGGAATTTGCATATCAAGCTTTTTTTTTAACTCTTAGATATTTTGTATCCATATATCTAAGAGATTTGATTTTATTTTATATAGTTTTTATTTTGTATCTAAAATTAATTTGACTTTTCCAACACTTAGATATTCTTTTTGCATTTTTTTATATCTAAGATATTTGGTTTCATTTTGTATCTAAACATTTTGATTTTTTCTACACTTGATATTTTTTACCTTTTTATATCTAAGAAATTTGATTTTGTTTTAGATACCTTTATTTTATTTTGTATCTAAAACATTTTAATTAATTAATTTTTTTCTAAACCCTTAGATAATTTGACATTCTTTATATCTAAGATATTTGATTTTACTTTAGCTATGTTTTATTTTAGTTCTAGCTGATTTGGCTTATATTTGTTTAGCATATTTTTGTTTGTTTATTTATTTACTTTGGTTTCAGCTTGGCCGAAACTTTTGTTGTTTATTTTGTGTTTTGGTTTCGGTCGAGCCGAGGGTAGGTTCCGGTTCGGCCGAAAATTTCTTTTATTTTTTTTATTTTTAAGTTTTGGTCGAGCTGAACGTATGCTTCGGTTCGACCGAAACTTTGTTTTATTTATTTATTTTGATCTCGGTTACGGTCGAACTGATAGCAGATTTCACTCTTTTTATTTATTTTATTTATATGAATTTCGGTCGAACCGATAACCCAAACCCTAAACCCTAAAACCAACGGTGATACGGTTGGACTGAAAGTTTATATTTTATTTTTTATTTCAGCTACGGTCGAACCGATATATTTTCGGTTTGACCGAAAATCTATATATATATATTTTTTATATTTGCTTTAGCTTCGGTCGAACCGATAGTTAATCTCGGTTTTACCGAAACTTTATACATATTTTTATTTATTTATTTTTATGATTAGCTTCATTTGTAAGTTTTGGCAAATTTTAAACTCAGATATTCAGATCTTATACCTAAGTTAATTTAGATGTATTTCAACTTAGATATTGCTATACTTTTATATAAGTTATAACTTCATCTAAAAATTTTCTTCTAACTTAGACATTTCTATATTTCTATGTCTTAGTTACAATTTTATTTAATTCCTTTTTTATCCTTTTAACTTAGATATTTTATATTTTATCTAAGTTATAATTTCATTTAAGTAATTTAATTCTTTTCATTTAACTTAGGTATTTGTATATTTTATATAATTTATAATTTCGTTTAATTGATTTCATTTTTATATTTTAGCATAGATATTTTTTATATTTTATCTAAGTTATAGTTTCATTTAATTAATTTAGTTCTTTTCTCTTAACTTAGATATTTTTATGTTTTATCTAAGTTATAATTTCATTTTTTTTATCTTAGATATTTTTATATTTTATTTGAGTTATGATTTCATTTAATTAATTTAACTTTCTTTTCTTTTAACTTAGATATTTTTATGTTTTATTGAAGTTATAATTCCTTTTAAATTAGATATTTTTATATTTTATCTAAGTTATCATTCCATTTAATTAATTTAATTTTCTTTTCTTTTAACTTAGATATTTTTACACTTTGTCTATGTTAGAATTTCATTTAATTAATATTTTATCTAACTTATAATTTCATTTAAAATTTTTTCCTTTAACTTGGATTTTTTTAGGTTTTATCCAAGCTATAATTTTTTTTCTTTTAACTTAGATATTTTTACACTTTGTCTATTTTTATACGCTTCGATCATGACTTCGTCTCTTATATATTATATTCTCAATAATCAAATATTTAAATGACTGCATTTAAATAAAAATATTATAATTCAAACGATATCATGGAACAACAAGCTAAAGGTAGGAGTAGGAGTTGTTGCCTTTCTACGAAACGAAAACATAACTTTCTCGACAAAAAGACGTTACAAATGAAACCTACGCGGACGTCGTCCTCCTCCTCTTATAATCTTAAATCTTCTCTTATCATTTACTTCTGCAGATCTCACGGCAGGAGGGATCGCTTGATGAACGTGACAAGATGGATGTGACTGATTAAGTTTGAACCTTCCTCTCCCCATAAAAGTAGTTGATTCTGAATCACATGAAGATAAAACATACCTTCCCTTCTCTTGCCGCCCCTCCTCTTGAGAGGCAGTCCGGTAGTCCCCCCCACCCCCCCTTCCCTTTATACTCCTCCGATTCTCTCTATGTCCTCTTCACATGAGGGGCCTGGGGTGTCACGTGAGCAGAAAAGCTTTTCCTACGCGGTATTCCTATCTCGACCCCTTACTTTTCCTCGTACGGGCCCCTCCCGCCTCTTCTTCTGGTTTTGTCGTCTTCCGTCTGCTCGTCTTGTCAACGTGCCGTCCTACGTTGGCAGGTGGCAAACGTAGGGATGGGAGGTGCATTAGGCTGCTTACATGATCGTAGACGGGGGTCTGCATGGTTGCAGCAGGAACCTGCATGGCCGCAGGTGCAACCTGCATGATACGTCGATGTCTCGCAGGTGCAGGGTTGAGGCAAAGTTACCTGGTAAGGGACGTGGCGTTGTCTCCATAGCAGTTGTTCTCGAATCTTCTTCTTGCGACGAATCTCTGCCACGGCAGCCTTTATAAAGTGCCTTTGCAGGACCGCACGCCGTGGATATTTAAAAACTGTTAAACATTTCTTTTGCATTCTTTAGTTATGCCCATAACACAACAATAAATATCAGAAGACGCTTTTTTCTACATTTCTATGTGCCTTCAAATTTGCTTGTCTATGACCAAAGGTTTAAACGTTGACGTACATTATGAAGCACCATCATGGATATTGGAAATATTTATACAACATATGGATACATTGAATTTGGGCATGTGCCATGTTCATGATACAGGGCTAAAAATTAATGTAACTATGTCTATTATAATTGTTAATTAACATGAAATTTAAGCTACATCAGATTGATATATAAATGATAGCCACATAATATTCAACATTCCAACCAAGGTTGTGTTGGTAAATCGAAGTACTTCCGTAAAAGCAAATGATGAATGAACAACACTACAAAAGGGAACAAATTAGCTTTGCTTCAAACAAGGGAATAAGGCTGCAGATTTGTCATCCTCTCTTGTAGATGTTAAACAAATATTAATAAGGTAAACAGTTGAATTCTTGAAGTAGCCGTAAACGACTGATACAAAATTTCAACGACAGAAATCTTCGAAAAAAGCGTCTTCTGATATTTATTGTTGTGTTATGGGCCTAACTAGACGGTGCAAAATAAATCTTTTACAGTTTTTATACAAGAGAATGGAGCATGTGGGTTGGCCAATTCAAGCCGAAAGTAATATTTTTCTACTTTCTGATATCTTCAAGATAACATCAAGCAACCAATTTTACAGTTTAAGATATCTCAATGGCTACGGTTAATGGAAAAACTGTCAAGAAGACGCTTTTTCCGAAGATTTTAGAGGCATCAACGGTAGGCCAATGTAGCTAACACTAGACCACCTTTTCTGGTCCGACTGAACTCATCATCGGTCCTAGCAAGTCCCTCGCCGGAAGGTATCATCCATCCAACGTTAGGCGGGTTTCTTCCTTCCTTCCTTGCTTCCCACGGCGTCCGGTCCTGCGAAAAACAAAGGCACTTTATAAAGGCTGCCTTGGCAGAGATTCGTCGCAGGAAGAAGATTCGAGAACCCCGCGGCTCATGGCCAGAGGTTCACCCTCAAGGCGGTAACATAGGACGGCACGTTGACAGAACGTGCAGGCGGAAGACGACAAAACCAGAAGAAGAGGCCGGAGGGGCGCTTACGAGGAAAAGAAAGGGGTCGAGATAGGAATACCGCGCATTCTACGATTACCAGGCTCACGTGACACCCCAGGTCCCTCACGTGAAGAGGAGATGGAGAGAATCGGAGGAGTATAAAGGGAGGGGGGGGGGACTACCGGACTACCTCTCAAGAGGAGGGGCGGCAAGAGAAGGGAAGGGATGTTCAGCCACTTCAGCGGCCAAGATCAACTACCGTTAGGAGAAGAGGAAGGGTCAAACTTAAAAGGTGGTCTAGTGTTAGCTACATTGGCCTACTGTTGATGCCTCTGGACAGTTTTTCCATTAACCATAGTCATGATCGTAGACGGGTCTGCATAGTTGCCGAAGTGGGGGCATTTCTTGAAAAATAAACAATGAAAACATTACTTTCAAAGTCATAGATTTTCATATCTTTGAATAATCAATGATTGTCATTCCATTAATTGCCACATAAATTTCCTTCCCGATTTAGCAATAAGAAAAATCCAAGATGCCATCGATTACATCTCACCCATCACCCCCTCTGTTAACTCCAATCTTTTCCCTTCTATAAGAGGGGAATACACACTCAAGGCAAGTGCAGCCCATCCATTGTTGTTCTCATCTCGCCTTCCATCTTGGAAGAGCAAAATATACCACATAAATAGATAGAGAAGGAGAGGATCGAAGAGAGTAGGTACGTGTGCGTTCATGGCAAGAAAGAAGGTGAAGCTGGCCTGGATCCAAAACGACTCGGCCAGGAGATCAACATTCAAGAAGAGGAGGAAGGGATTGATGAAAAAGGTGAGTGAGTTGAGCACTCTATGCGATGTCAAAGCATGCGCCATCGTTTACAGCCCTCACGAGTCTATCCCGGAGGTGTGGCCCCCGAACGACCAGGAAGTGATGCGCGTTTTGAATCGATTCCGAAGCATGCCGGAGATGGAGCAGACCAAGAAGATGTTGAACCAGGAGAGGTTCCTCCGCGACCGCATCAAGAAGTTCAGCGACCGACTCAAGAAGACGGAACGCGACAACCGTGAGGTAGAGCTCACCTCCCTTATGTACCAGTGCATCGCGGGAAGGACTCTGCAGGATCTCAGCATCAATGCCGTCACTAACCTCAGGTGGCTGTTGGAGTTGAAGCTCAAGGTCGTGCAGGACAAGATCGAGAGTCTACGTGCGGCATCGTCGACGTCAGATATGATGGTATCAGTTACCGTCGGTGATCATCAGAGTTACCTCGGTACTTATGCTGCGCAGCCCACCTTGGAAGGACAACGAACTCTAGAGATGGGAAACCTGGATTCTGCAATGGAGGTGACGGAGATGTTCGTCTACAGCCCGCAATTGTTGTGGCCGCCGACGGTCGACCAGGGATCATTGTCGCAGTACGTCGACAACCACATTGGCCCCTTGCCGACCTCATACCCTGATCAAAATATCCACTCATGGTTGGACAACTATCTTCAAGGATAAAGCACTACCTATCTTATAATTAATATAACCCACACATATATATCAAACTACTACTACCGTTACTATTTATATGTCTTGCATGTACGTTTTATGATGATCAGCATGTTTTTATTGCTCATAAATTAAGACATGCAATTTTACATTTTACTGCTAATTTTCCGTTATCGAATAAGTTGATTCAGTGCGTAATTTTCTTGATTAATTCTATTCAAATTATTTATACTAAAAATTAAGTTAAGTTATTTTCGCGTCTCTTAATTTGTTAACGGATAAATACATATACTTTTGCATTTGTTGTAAAATAATCCATAATTTTATTGACCATTGATAATACACTCATCCTTATCATAAAAATAATTACGTACCAACTCATCAACACCGTAGCTTCCAATTAATCTTCTCTAAGAATTTCTTTTTTTTTAAAAAAAAAGAGGTACCTCTAAGAAAATTTTCAAAAGATACATACCTTTATAAGAAACACTTTTCTGTTCATAATAAAGAAGCATCTATTTCACAAATCCTTATTTGTCAAAATCAACCACACATCTTTGATTTCTCCTTCACGTTGGTCAACATTATACATCGATGTCCTCCTTTACTTCTCTTTCTTTAATTATAAGTTATTTTTTCAACCTCCTCTTCCTTAGTTGCTTATCTTTCTCCTTTCTCTCTCGTATTCTTTCCTCCAACTGTTCGCTCCATTCCTTATCTCTCTCTTGTGTTCTTTTCTCTTCTTTGTCTTTAACTTTCAATGGTCATGATGTATTGAATTTGGATGTGTATATGAGAAATTTTGAATCAAATGTTGATATGCTTGGCAACTCTCCTATTGCTTAGTAGTATAGACTAAAAAATCATAATGATAAACAATAAAATAATGAAAATGGGAAACTTTGACGTTGACCATTGGTTTCATGATTTGTTGTTAATAATCTTTTTTATTAGCAAAGCCCCATATGATATCTTAAACTGTAAAATTGGCTGCTTGATGTTATCTTGAAGACATCAGAAAGTAGAAAAATATTACTTTCGGCTTGAATTGGCCAACCCACATGCTCCATTCTCTTGTATAAAAACTGTAAAACATTTCTTTTGCACTGTCTAGTTATGCCTATAACACAACAATAAATATCAGAAGATGTTTTTTCCTACATTTCTGTGTGCCTTCAAATTTTCCTGTGTATGACCAAAGGTTTAAACTTTGACGTACATTATGAAGCACCATCATGGATATTGGAAATATTTATACAACATATGGATCCATTGAAGTTGGGCATGTGCCATGTTCATGATACAAGGCTAAAAAATTAATATAACCATGTCTATTATAGTTGTTAATTAACATGAAATTTAAGCTACGTCAGATTGATATATAAATGATAGTCACATAATATTCAACATTCCAACAAAGGTTGTGTTAAAATATGAAATGACAAAAATCAAATTATAACTTAGATAAAATATGAAAATATATAAGTTAAAAGGAAAAAAATTTATGGCTTGGATAAAACGTAAACCAATCCAAGTTAAAGGAAAAAATTTTAAATGAAATTATAAGTTAGATAAAATATTAAAAAATATCTAAGTTAAAAAAATATTAATTAAATGAAATTCTAACTTAGATAAAGTATAAAAATATCTAAGTTAAAAGAAAAGAAAATTAAATTAATTAAATGAAATGATACCTCAAATAAAATATAAAAATATCTAAGTTAAAAGAAAAAAAAGAAATTATAACTTAGATAAAACATAAAAATATCTAAGTTAAGAGAAAATTAAATTAAATTAATTAAATGAAATGATAACTCAAATAAAATATAAAATATCCAAGTTAAAAGAAAAAAATAAATTATAACTTATATAAAACATAAAAATATCTAAGTTAAAAGAAAAGAACTAAATTAATTAAATGAAATTATAACTTAAATAAAATATAAAAATATCTAATTTAAAAGGAAAAGTTAAATTAATTAAATGAAATTATAACTTAGATAAAATATGAAAAATACCTATGTTAAAAGATAAAAATTAAATCAATTAAACGAAATTATAAATTATATAAAATATAAAAATATCTAAATTAAATGAAAAGAATTGAATTACTTAAATGAAATTATAACATTGATAAAATATAAAATATCTAAGTTAAAAGGATAAAAAAGGAATTAAATCAAATTGTAACTAAGACATAGAAATATAGAACCGTCTAAGTTAAAAGAAAACTTTTAAATGAAGTTATAATTTATATAAAAGTATAGCAATAACTAAGTTGAAACACATCTCAATTAAGTGATAACTTAGAGAAAATACATACATCAAAGTTTAAAAATATTTAAGCTTAAGACTTAGATATAAAAAAAAAATCGAAGTTTCAAATTTAATGAATCATAACTTAGGTATAAGAGATGAATATCTAAGTTTAAAACTTATAAATGAAGCTAATCATAAAAATAAATAAATAAAAATATGCATAAAGTTTCGGTAAAACCGAGATTCACTAACGGTTCAACCGAAGCTGAAATAAATAAATAAATATAATATAAACTTTCGGTACGACCGAAACATATTATCGGTTCGACCGAAATTCATATAAATAAAATAAATAAAAAGAGTAAAATCTGATATCGGTTCCACCGTAACCGAGATCAAAACATACATTCAGCTCGACCAAAACTTAGAAATAAAAAAAATAAAAGAAATGTTCGGCCGAACCGAAACCTACGCTCGGCTCGACCGAAACCAAAACACAAAATAAACAACAAAATTTTCGGTCAAGCCGAAACCAAAGTAAATAAATAAACAAGCAAAAATATGGTAAACAAATATAAACCAAGTCAACTAGAACTAAAATAAAACATGGCTAAAATCAAATCAAATATCTTAGATATAAAGAATGTAAAATTATCTATGGGTTTAGAAAAAATTAATTAATTAAAATGTTTAGATACAAAATAAAATAAAGGTATCTAAAAAAAAATCAATTTTCTTAGATATAAAAAGGTAAAAAAAAATCAAGTACAGAAAAAATCAAAATGTTTAGATACAAAATAAGAAGAAAAAAAAAGTATCTAAAATGAAAACAAATTTCTTAGATATAAAAAAATATCTAAGTGTTGGAAAAATCAAATTAATTTTAGATACAAAACAAAAAGTATCTAAAATAAAATCAAATCTCTTAGATATAAGGATGCAAAATATCTAAGAGTTAAAAAAAAAGCTTGATATGTAAATTCCGTACAAGTGACAAACGAGAAAGATTGTTGTTTAATTAAGCATGTCATAAAACCCTCATCTATTTGTGAACCAAGAATTCTCATTTAATTCAGTCATTTTTAAGTACGTAAAAGATGAAATATTTATTAATTTAGAAAATTTCTAGTGCATGTGTCCATGTACATCTTGCCTAATTAATGTAGAAACAACTGAGCGCCAGTTTGTAGTTAAAAATGTTCACTTGCAACCGCAAAATCCCCCCATTCATTTGTTTGAAATAATGGTTATGATTTAAAGAACATGTGTAACGATTATTTTGTCTAATCAAAAGTATTTTGAATGATACTATAAAATGCATAAGTTGTACTTCAATAATTCAGATATTTTAAACCAACCCATCCATCATATATATTGTCGATGCAATCTTGAAAAATCTTCAATTAATGAATGTCTGTATTTAGAAAGAACTAAGAGTTTCCAAGCTTAAGAAGTAGTAATTACTTAATATTCAATTACTAATGATATAATTATGCAATTACTGATGGCTCCTTTTCTGTTGATTCATCAGAATCCCTTTTCAGAAACTTCTTCTTCCCACTCTTGTTTACGTTGTCCGAGGCTGTTTGGATGTTTTTCATCTTTTGAATGCTTGTTGAGTTATAGTTTGAAAGTGCATACCACATGGTTAAAGTTCACTTAAGTCTTGGATTTCTTGCCACTACTATCCCAAACTAGATTGTAATTAAATATAACCTGAATTTTAATGCTTTGGAATGTAACTTAGCTTGTATTTAAATGTAATATTATATATATTGAATAATAACTTGAATTGTATTTAATATTTATATCTTGGTGATTATCATAGAAAAAATGAATTAAAAAAATCTGGAGAAAGAATTTTGAATGGTAATATTTCCTATTTTTAATTAGTAAAATTATAAATATTGATACTTGGAGAAATATGTGTATTGGTATAAATAATAATAATAATACGAAAACTATAATGAATAGTTATAAAAAATATAATAAAGATATTTCATCTCTCACGATTCGTCTTCTTTCTTTCTTTTTTTAATCAGAAAAATTATAGATATAGATACCTGGAACAATACGTTTGCTTTTATAAATACTTATAAAAATACGAAGCCCAAATCCAATGGATGGGAATGAATCAAGAAAAATTATATCCTTGTATATCAAATCTAGAGCTATAGTTCTTATCCTGAATCGTATTAAAATGAAACCTGAAATGCATTGAAATATAATCTAAATTATATTAAAATGTAACTTATATTATATTGAATTATAGATTGTAACTATAACCTAGGTTTGAAAATGTACCAAATGTTGTGTGCTATACATAGGAATGACCATTCTCAAATTGACCTGCTAATGGAAATTAGTTATGTGAGCTGAGTGTCATTGTTCATTCTAAGTAGTTAGGAGGATTATCTTTAATCTTTAAGTTACAGCTTCGAATTCTTGCTTAAAAAGAAACCCAACTCAAACTTCACTATAGGCTTCAATCTTGTGTGATTGACATGCAACCACTAAGCTACGGCCTACTTATTGCTATTGTCCTAATCGCTGATGACGATAGTTCATATTCTTTTTACAATCTTCTGAGTTGTAGGTAAAAGCAAGTTTAAATTCTTCAAACCAAAAAGTTTACAAAAATGAACTATCGAAATTTGATGACGTTATGGAGATCACGTGGTGGGGTAGGAGGAGATCATAATCGCCATCCCTACGTTGGACACGATGGTGTGCGTTGGAAACGACGTTTCGCATATGGACCATGGAAGACCATGAGAGGTGGCGTTGGAACACGAACTACGTGGAGTTGAAGATAAGTTTACAACCATCGACAACGGCGTCTATCGTAAGGTTCACGTTGATCAACGACGACATGCTGATGTTCAACCTGTAAACGAGGACTTCGTCAACGGTGAACACCAGCATGTCGTCATTGATCAACGTGAACCTTACGATAGACGCCGTTGTCGATGGTTGTAAGCTCATCTTCACCTCTACGTAGTTCGTGTTCCAACGCCACCTCTCATGATCTTCCATCGTCTATATGCGAAACGTCGTCTCCAACGCACACCATCGTGTCAAACGTAGGGATGGCGATTATGATCTCCTCTTACCCCACCACACTGTGATCTCCATAACGTCATCCAAGGACGTGAGGCTCCTCATCCCTCTCTAACAAGAGGCGGCAGTGGGAGCATTTTAGCGGTCTCTTCTTCAACGTTGATGGCGACAATGTAGGGATCTGAAAGGATGTGCGAGTTGCAATCCGAGATTGTGTTGCCTACGACGATAGGGCTTTCGTCTTTGTGGGCTTCCAACAGCTGTCTCCAAAGCAATAGTTGCCGAGGTAAACGTTGTCGTTGCAGTCCTCTGTAGGCTCCCAACAGACGAGCTTGTGGTTTAATCGATTTCGGTGGATCTTCGAGCACCAGCTTTTCTAAAACGATGCTTCTCGATTTTCGGTCGAGGGACGCGAAGTTCCTTCATAGTTATGAGATTTCGAATGCATACCGTCAAAGATGAAGAACCGTCGACGATCAAATCTTCCTCGTACGCGACCGGGAAGGGCGTTGACAGTGGTGCTTGATTAAGACGGCACAATCGTCGACAAATCGAAACGACGGCAGGGCATTGAAGAAGAAGTCATCGACGAAGGTGTTGGCTGATTTGCATAGGCAACGGAGTCGGCAACCCTCCTTCGCCGGCGATCGAGAAAGCACCTCCATCAATACGTCGTCGGGGCATCAAAATATCTAAGTTAAAAGGAAAAGAATTAAATTAATCCTTCGCATTTTAATAAAGGACACGTAATTAAGAAGCATTCCATCTTATATACACGCATACGTACATGAGCATCAATTATGACTTTGCATTTTCAATTATGGAATGTTAGTACGTGATCGGTTTGAGTTTACCAACGAATTTGGGGAGCTGCTGTTCTCCCATCTTATATACTGTTTTGCTGAGCTCAGTGGCCTTCTCGATGACCCCGTTCTTCCGCTTGGTGAACGTTACATGACGGATGTGACTGGTTAACTTTGAGCCTTCCTCTCCTCCCAAAGGTAGTTGATCCTGGATCACTCGAAGAGAAAACATCCCTTCCCTTCTCTTGAGAGGTAGTCCCCTTTATACTCCTCCGATTCTCTCCATCTCCTCTTCACATGAGAGGCCTGGGGTGTCACGTGAGCCTGGTAATCGTAGAACTAGCAGAAAACTTTTCCTACGCGGTATTCCTATCTCGACCCCTTTCTTTTCCTCGTACACGCCCCCTCCCGCCTCTTCTTCTGTCAACGTGCCGTCCTACGTTGCCGCCTTGAGGGTGAGCCTCTGGTCATGAGCCGCAGGGTTCTCAAATCTTCTTCCTGCGACGAATCTCTGCCACGGCAGCCTTTTTAAAGTGCCTTTGTTTTTGGTAGGACCGGACGCCGTGGGAAGCGCGGGAGGAAGAAACCCGCCTAAATCGGAAAAGCGAACGTTGGAAGGATCCATCCAACGTTCGGGGAAATGCGTCGGATGATACCTTCCGGCGAGGTATTTGGTAGGACCGATGATGAATTCAGTCGGACCAGAAAAGGTGGTCTAGTGTTAGCTACATTGACCTACTGTTTATACCACTAACCGTAGCCATTGAGATATCTTAAACTGTAAAATTGGCTGCTTGATGTTATCTTGAAGATATCAGAAAGTAGAAAAACATGAATTGGCCAACCCACATTCTCTTATATAAAAACTGTAAAACATTTCTTTTGCACTGTCTAGTTAAGCCTATTAGCACAACAATAAATATCAGTAGACGTTTTTTCCTACATTTCTGTGTGCCTTCAAATTTTCCTGTGTATGACCAAAGGTTTAAACTTTGAGGTACATTATGAAGCACCATCATGGATATTGGAAATATTTATACAACATATGGATGAATTGAATTTGGGCATGTGCCATGTTCATGGTACAGGGCTAAAAAATTAATATAACCATGTCTATTATAGTTCTTAATTAACATGAAATTTAAGCTACGTCAGATTGATATATAAATGATAGAGTCACATAATATTCAACATTCCAACCAAGGTTGTGTTGGTAAATCGAAGTACTTCCGTAAAAGCAAATGATGAATGAACAACACTACAAAAGGGAACAAATTAGCTTTGCTTCAAACAAGGGAATAAGGCTGCAGATTTGTCATCCTCTCTTGTAGATGTTAAACAAATATTAATAAGGTGAACAGTTGAATTCTCGAAGTAGCCATAGACGACTGATACAAAATTTCAACGACAGAAATCTTCGAAAATATAACACATCTCTTGGATTATTTATGTATTTCCAAGCATATGCATATACAGTGGTGTTATATGTAACCCATATACGAAATTATAAGTTAGATAAAATATTAAAAAATATCTAAGTTAAAAGAAAAGAAAATTAAATTAATTAAATGAAATGATAACTAAGATAAAATATAAAAATATCTAAGTTAAAAGAAGAAAAAGAAATTTTAACTTAGATAAAACATAAAAATATCCAAGTTAAAAGAAAAGAAAATTAAATTAATTAAATGAAATGATAACTCAAATAAAATATAAAAATATTCAAGTTAAAAGAAAAAATTTAAATTATAACTTAGATAAAACATAAAAATACTAAGTTAAAAGAAACGAACTTAATTAATTAAATGAAATTATAACTTAGATAAAATATAAAAATATCTAATTTAAAAGGAAAAGTTAAATTAATTAAATGAAGTTATAACTTAGATAAAATATATAAAATATCTATGTTACAAGATAAAAATTAAATCAATTAAACGAAATTATAACTTATATAAAATATAAAAATATCTAAGTTAAATGAAAAGAATTGAATTACTTAAATGAAATTATAACTTAGATAAATATAACATATTAAGTTAAAAGGATAAAAAAGGAATTAAATCAAATTGTAACTAAGACATAAATATAGAAATGTCTACATTAAAAGAAAAGTTTTAAATGAAGTTATAACTTATATAAAAGTATAGCAATAACTAAGTTGAAACACATCTCAATTAAAGGATAACTTAGAGAAAATACATGCATCGAAGTTTAAAAATATTTAAGCTTAAAAAAAAATCAAAGTTTCAAATTTAATGAATCATAACTTAGGTATAAGAGATGAATATCTAACTTTAAAATCTGCCAAAACTTATAAATGAAGCTAATCATAAAAATAAATAAATAAAAATATGTATTCGACCGAAGCTGAAATAAAAAAATAAAATATAAATTCCGGTACGACCGAAGCCTATTATCGGTTCGACCGAAATTCATATAAATAAAATAAATAAAAAGAGTAAAATCTGATATCGGTTCCACCGTAACCGAGATCAAAATAAATAAATAAATAAAACAAAGTTTCGGTCGAACCGAAACATACATTCAGCTCGACAAAAGCTTAAAAGTAAAAATAAAATAAAAGAAATGTTCGGCCGAACCGAAACCTACCCTCGGCTCGACCGGAACCAAAACACATAATAAACAACAAAAGTTTCTGTCAAGCCGAAACCAAAGTAAATAAACAAACAAGCAAAAATATGGTAAACAAATATAAACCAAGTCAACTAGAACTAAAATAAAACATAGCTAAAATCAAATCAAATATCTTAGATATAAAGAATGTAAAATTATCTACGGGTTTAAAAAAATTAATTAATTAAAATGTTTTAGATACAAAATAAAATAAAGGTATCTAAAACAAAATCAAATTTCCTAGATATAAAAAGGTAAAAAAATCAAGTGTAGAAAAATCAAAATGTTTAGATACAAAATAAGAAGATAAAAAAGAAGTATCTAAAATGAAAACAAATTTCTTAGATATAAAAAATGCAAAAAAAATCTAAGTGTTGGAAAAATCAAATTAATTTTAGATATAAAATAAAAATATCTAAAATAAAATCAAATCTCTTAGATATAAGGATGAAAAATATCTAAGAGTTTAAAAAAAAGCTTGATATGCAAATTCCGTACAAGTGACCAACGAGAAAGATTGTTGTTTAATTAAGCATGTCATAAGAACCTCATCTATTTGTGAACCAAGAATTCTTATTTAATCCTGTCATTTTTAAGTACGTAAAAGATGAAATATTTATTAATTTAGAAAATTTCTAGTGCATGTGTCCATGTACATCTTGTCTAATTAACGTAGAAACAACTGTGCGCCAGTTTGTAGTTAAAATTGTTCACTTGCAACGCAAAATCCCCCCATTCATTTGTTTGAAATAATGGTTAAGATTTAAAGATCATGTGTAATGATTATTTTGTCTAATCAAAAATATTTTGAACGATACTATAAGCTGTACTTCAACAATTGAGATATTTTAAACCAGCCCATCCATCGTATATATTGACGATGCAATCTTGAAAAATCTTCAATTACTGAATGTGTCTGTATTTAGAAAGAACTAGGGGTTTCCAAGCTTAAGAAGTAGTAATTACTTAACATTCAATTACTAATGATATAATTATGCAATTACTGATAAAGAATATTCGTACATTTTAAAATTAAAAGGGATAAAAAAATTATATATGAAAATAAAATCTAAATTTTATGTGTGTCAAATAAGTGAGTGAGTTGGTTCTAATTTAGAGATATAATAAATGTAGAAATAGATCACTAATGGCATTTCATATGAGATAATATCTGAGATGAATCATATCATACATCAATATATCACTGCAATGATCATATCTTTATCTATCTATCTATATATATGGAAAACCAAAGAAGAGCCGGATAAATTTGGACAAGAAATGCGATTACTCAGAGACAGAAAACTTCTTTAGCTAGAAGACTAATAAATTTGTGCTTACCTTCTTGGTCTTGGTGTTCGTCTTCGTTCTAAGCTCATTATACTGCACCAAGATCGTGGGAACCCGGCACACGAAAGAGGAGGGACGCACGGGTCTCCTCTATTTGCAGGGTCCCGGTGGAGGCAGTTAGCAACAAATAAAAAAAAAGAGTACGATCGACAGCCGCAGACGACCGCGGTGGCTAAAGAAAAGGAAGAAAAGGTGATGGCAGGCGTTCGGCGAAGGCTGCGGTCTGCGCCAACAGTTGTCGCCGGAGAAGATGACCGTCCGGAGTGGATTTGGGGATTCCGGCGAAATTTGGGCGCTGGATCCGCATTTTCCCGCCCGGCCCTTTTTATAAAAAAAAAAACTAATGGAAATATTTGAAATTGAAATGACAAAAATCAAATTATAACTTAGATAAAATATAAAAATATCTAAGTTAAAAAAATATTAATTAAATGAAATTCTAACTTAGATAAAGTATAAAAATATCTAAGTTAAAAGAAAAGAAAATTAAACTCTTGGTCGAGCTAGCTCAAAGAAATCAAGTTCTTGGCCAAACCTGGGACATACCTCACATCTTGAAGTATCTGCAATCCCTGCTTCGTTTGGATTCAAACTTCTCCTCCTCCTAGCACGTCTAAACTCGAATTGTTGGCCAAATATACCTTCTGTACCAACATTGCACAATAACTGTGCAATAACTCCTTCCGATGCGTCGTGTGGAAAGACGCCTGGGAGTCCATCACCCATGTGTCGATCGAATTGTCGACATAGCAAATCAAGGTGGCATCTGAACCATTTGCAAGAGTGTTTATACCTGCCCCTCTGTCAGTTTCCACCTTATCTCTCTTGGGTTCCAAACGTTGCGACCGGAAATGCCCAAACTTCTTGTAGTTCCAGCACTTCACATCTAGTCAGCTTTTGCTTTTGCACTAGGATTTCTAACGATTCTTCCCGAAGCTCCGACCTCTAGACTGACTCCACCCGTGGCTCTCCACGCTGAGCGTTGAGGTCCTCTCCATTACTCTTCTGGCAGATGTCCTCGTTCAGTACCAAGTCGGTTATCTAGCTCATGTCTAAACTTCTGTGTCCCAACGAGTTACTCACAGAAGTCACCACTGCGAACCAACTCGACAGCAAGCTTAACAATAGTATCAACGCCCAAACCTCGTCGTCAAACATGATCTTTATTAAGTCCAGCTGAGTTAGTAAAGTATTGAGTTTGTTTACATTGTCGATTGTCGGTGCACCTTCCAGCATCTTCAAGTTGAAAAGACGACGCATAAGGAAAACCTTATTTGACACCGTCGGCTTTTCGTAGGTGTTGGACAAGGACTCCATGATTCCGACCATTATCACTTCCTTGGCAACATTGAACAACACATTCCTTGCTAGTGATAGTCATATCATACCAAGAGCTTTCCGAACCAAAAGCTTCCACTCTTTCTATTCCATCTTCTCTTGGTTTTCTACCAGACAATGGTAGGCAAAGATCTTTCTAGTACAGATAGTTGTCCATCTGCATCCTCCAGAAATTGAAATCTTTACCTTTAAACTTCTCGATGTTGAACTTTCTTTCTCCAATCATCTTCTTGGGTCCTACATATTCTCTGGAATCCACTCCCTTTTACCATGTACACTGATTGTGGCAAGAGTCACTCGGAACTCAGATAACTACCTCCTCTACACCTGTAATCTTCTACCAATGGTGTTCTTCACCACGCATCCATTTGGAACCTACACTTTGATACCAATTGTTGGGAGAGGAGATGAGGAGACTACAACAGCCTTTGCTCTCTCTCTCTCTCACTATCGCAGCCTTCTCCCTTATTCTCCAACATCTTGAACTGGAACCTGCTAGTGAAAGGGTTGTGTCTGTTTGCACGTGAAGAAACTCACCCTCTCGACTCATAGTGGTTGGAAGATGAAGAAGAAGAGAAAGTAGAGGTTGAACACACAAGATTTAATGTGATTCAGCAACAACCTATGTCCATGGGTGCCCTAGCTCTTGAAATGCTAATAACGGTGCGCATAAGCTTGTGTAGGTACATCCCTATTTATAGGGAAAGGTGCGAACCCTAAGTACAACAATTACAAATTCTACCATATTCTTCTGCAGCACATCCATCAGAATCTAGTAGGTGCTTTCGGAAACTCCCATGACTACACTCACTAGACAGCTGTATTGTTGCGAAAAGTTAAATCATAAACTTGTTTGTTAGGCGGTGTCAAAAAACTTGTTTGATTTGTTTTTATGTTTATATTAATAAATTCTTTTAGAATTAAACAAACAAACTTTCACACAAATTTAGATATTAAATCCAATTTGTATTTTTAACTACAAGTGCATAGTGTATATTGTATTTGTACGCAATTATAGGTTGATTCCACATAGATTGAGTAAGAATTGTGTACTATTTTGATTTTTTATATTAGAGTTTATATATGTTTAGTTAAGCACTCTGTTGAGTTACACCCAACTCAACAAACTTAGTTTGTGGAGTTATGGTTAACTCAATGGACCAACCTCGTGAACTTAAGTTAAATCCATGAGCCTACCTTTCCAGTTAACTATTGCTATTTACATAGGAATTCGACCATCCATTGGGTGGTTCCACAGAATGTAAATAACATCAATTCAACTCTTTAATGTTAATTAATCTAAGATTTGTCATTAAACAACACTAACATTCAGATATTTCAAATAGTAACCATTAAAATCTTTAAGTATCTAGGACAAATCAATTTCAGTAAACAATAATATTATTTTCTATTTTCTGAATCAAACAAACATAAAACATTCACAATACTAACAATGATAACATTAATTACGATACAAAACAAACAATACAACACTTTAATACTAAATGTAAACACAAATAAGTAGTTGTTTTTGGTATTTTATTTTGATATGTTCCTGAAGATGAGCGAAAGGTAAAATGTAAAAATCTCTATTAACAGTAAAAACTTCTGTCACTACATGTGATGTGATTACACCACTGAAAACTTAATCACTTACAGTCTTGCCTCCTCTCCTTATAGAATCACGAATCAAGAATTGTAAGTTGATCTCCTCTTCAACATACTAGCATCAACCCAAAACCAAGGCTAGAAGCTTTACGATCTCCTAAGATAAGAGTTGGTACTTGGTGAAAATGGCTTCCCTTCCTATGACGCGATCACTCCTCATAGCAGTTATCAGTCACCATGTTTGGCTTGGAATCGACCTGACATCCGGAAAGTATTGTCACAGACCTCCGATGGTTGGTGATTTTGGTGGTGGTGTGGAGCTTCAGGGAACTTCTAATGCTTCCTGCAATTAGCACGGTTCTCCACTACACTCTCCATTGTTTTTCTCCTCTTCTTTTATATTTCTTTCAGTAGTAACTACTTCTGCTTAAATGATCGGTTGGATTTCCTTCATTCATATCAACGATGGTGATTTCTTCTTCATTTCATGAGTGAATTCCTACGTGATACGTGCAATCGTGGTTTTCCTTTAAATTTCCTATTTCTGCAACTACTATAGTGGCATGTTAGAAAATAAATGGTCCATGGAGTTAGTGTAACTCAATGGACTTACTTCGTTGACTTAACTATAAAACATTTGCAATAAAGAAATAACTTATAAGCTTATAGCACTAACACAATGCGTTACCTTAGTGTATATTCAAGTAACTTGTTCGATTGGCTTAGGCGGCACTAAAGAACTTGTTTAGTTCCTAGGTAACATCACTAGAAAATTCGTATTTGTTAACTTCTATTTTTAACTTGGTTAATTTAACTTTATGCTCATATCAATAATTTCTTTTTAGAAGTAAACAAACAACCTTTCACATAAATTAGATATTAATTCCAATTTTTGTTTTAACTGCAAGTGCACAGTGTATATTGTATTTGTGTGCAAGTACAGGTCGATCCCATAGGGAATTGAGCAAGAATTGTGTACTATTATGTTTTTAATAATGAAATTTATATATTCAGTAAACACTTCGTTGAGTTATAGTTAACACAACGAACTAATCTCGTGGACTTATGCTAACTCCACGAGCCTATCTTTCCAGTTTAAAACTACTATTTACAGAGGAATTCGACCAACCATTGGGCGGTTCTACAGATTGTAAAAAACATCAATTAAGCTCTTTAATGTTAGTTAATAATAGATTTATCATTCAGCAACACTAACATTCAGATATTTCAAACATTAACCATTAAAATCTTTAAGTATCAGGAACGAATCAATTTCAGTAAATTGTAAAACTATTTTCTATTTTCTGAATCAAACAAACATGAAACATTCACAAAACTGACAATGATAACATTAATCACGATACAAAACAAACAATACAACACTCAAATACTAACTATAAACACAAATAATTTTTTTTTGGTATTTTTGTTTTTATATGGTCATGAAAATGGGTGAAAGGTGAAATGCAAAAGTAATCTCTATTGATAGTAAAAACTTCCATCACTACATGCGACATGATTACACCACTGAAAATTTAACCACTTACAATCTTGTCTCCTCTCCCTATAGAATCGCGAGTCCAGAATTGCAAGATGATCTCCTCTTCAGCATACTGGCATTGACCCGAAACCAAGGTTAGAAGCTTTACAATCTCTTGAGATATGAGTCGGTGCTTGGTGAAAATGGCTTCCCTTCTCGCGACGCGATCACTCCTCACAGTGGTTGTCAGGCACCGTGTTTGGCTCAAAATCGACCCGACATCAGGAAAGTATCCTTACAGACCTCCAATGGTTGGTGATTATGGTGGTGGTGGTGATGGTGGTGTGGATCTTCAGGGAACTTCCGATGCTGCCTGTAGTTAGCGCGGTCCTCCTCCTCTACACACACATTAGCCACACACCCTTTCTTCGTTTTTCTCCTCTTCTTTTATATTTCTTCCATAGTAACTACTTCTGCTTCGATGATCGGTTGGATTTCCTTCATTCATATCAACAATGGTGATTTCTTCTTCCTTCCACGAGCAAATTCCTACGTGACACGTGCAATCATGGTTTTCCTTCGAATGTCCTGTTTTTGTAACCGCTACATTGGCATATTAGAAAATAAATGGTCTGTGGAGTTACAGATAACTCAACGGACTTACTTCGTTGATTTAACTATAAAACACGTGTACTAAAGAAATAAGCTATTAACCTAACACGTTACCTTAGTATGTATTCATGTAACTCAGCGCGTACAGTTATGCTAACTTAACGAGTTATACATGTGCATCTCATGTGATATACTAAAGCATTTAAATTCAGCACGTGTATAATTCTAACTTAACAAGTTCAAATATTTTGAACACTTACGAACCTAACTATCCAATGCTCAGATGCATTTCGGATAGTTAACAGATAACTTACCGAAAATCTACTTAAGTCATGCATTGTAGTTTCAACACGTGTAATCCAAGAAATAATAAAATATTCTTTATGTATTTAAAACATAACTGTTTGGTACATTAAACATAACTCTCTGAAATAACAAAAAATTCGGATACTAAAGAATTTCACAGCCTATAATTTACCAGTAGTTCATAAATGTACTAAATTAACACTAATTTCCTGTAATTATGCATATTCTTTCATTAAAGCATGTAATAGTGCAATTATAACATAATGGCTTAATTCTCATATGATAAGCTAAATATTATGCAATTAACCATCATTTAACCGTTAATATTATGCACTTTTTCATTCTAAACATAACTCAATGCATATAGTTATGTTAACTTAACGAGTTAAACATGTGCAGCTCACATGACATAATAAAACATTTAAATTCAACACATGCATAAATCTAACTTAACAAGTTCAGATATACAACTTACAATTTTTACTCACTAACTCAACAAGTTCTCATGTGATCTTTTTATACCTTTAAACCTATAACTCAACGAGTTAGCACATGATCTTTCAACAAAAAAAACACTAACTCAACGAGTTGTTACTGTGCACCTATACATGATATAAATATATGCAAATAAAATAGATCATGCTTAATACTATAAAACCACACTTAAATTAGGTTTTCAGATCACAACACATGTGCTCTAGGAATAATAAAATATTCTTTTAAGTGTTTAAAACATAACTATCTAGTACATGCAATATAACTCTCTGAAATAATAGATAATTCGGATACTTAGGAATTTAAAAACCTATAACTTACCGACAGTTCAGAAAGGTACTTAATTAACATTAATTTCCTGAAATTATGTAGATTCTTTCATTAAGGCATATAATAGTGCAATTATAACATAATGGCTTAATTCTCATGTGATAAGCTAAATATTATGCAATTAACCATCATTTAACCCTTAATATTATGCACTTTTTCATTCTAAACAACACCCGAGTCGACCTCCTCAGCTATTTGGCTAACCTACTAGTTTCCGGATGAACTCTTCCAAATGCCATGGCGAAGGTCCCAACTTTTGCCTCTAACTTCGACTACCAATATGTGAATTAAAGATTGACTCCACACATTTGCCTTAACAGATATAGGTGTTTCCACTTACACAAATAACTCAATGTATTCTTCACTCTATTTCCAATTATTAAAGTCTTCCACTATCCATATTTGAAATTTCATTTGGTCATCCCACCACCTCACTAGGCACAATGTAGGATAATCAAATTCATTATGCCATAATCCAAGTTCAACTTTGTCATATTAAGTGGATGGTGGCTCAATTGCACTCTTTGGTATAGGTAAAATTTCTACCATTTCGTCATAAATATCAATACTTACTATGTAGAGATTGGACCTAAATACAACTGATGTGTCTAAAACTAAATACACATAACCATCAAGTGTCACATGAGTTTGTTAGCTAATGCTCTCTCCAAAATACTCTACTATATTTTCATGACAACATTTTTTCTCAAAATTATAAACATTAAAGCACATTCCTTCGTCCCAACTTCCAATTGGTCTCTAATATGATAAGTTATATGGTATTTTTTGAATGCCCATCAACAAACGTTAGTGCTACACTTGATTTTTCTATGGCACTCTTAAAGATGCTTGGCTTTCCAATATTAAACTCCTCTCCAATGACGGGGTTTCTAATAAAAATATTTGTTGAGAGCACATTATACCTTGATCTGGTCCTATGGATGATCAATCCTACATCACTTCCAAGAATATATTCTATTCCTCCTAATGCATTAGGTGGGATTTTGGAAGTTTCTTCTATGTTTAGGTATTCATAGCTTACTACACTATGGCTGAATGTTTTCCATAAAAATCCATCGTTGATGTTGGTCATCCTAGTGGCTTGCAATCTTTGGAAGTAACTCTCAGCTATGCATTCTTTAATCTGCTTGGAGACAAAACATAATCTACATAAGTCTTTAGCTAATAAATAGCTTAATACTTCTCTTAGCACGTCCACTAGCATATCCATAATTTCTAGGTTATTATGACTCTGTATTCAGCAAATACACACAAAAATAGAAATTGATTCATACTGTGTTATGTCCATTGAGTTATGCAATAACTCAACGAACCTAGGAACAATAAAAACTATTTTGCTATTTTTTCTATTTCTTTTTTATTTTTTATTCAACAATAATTAGGTTACATTCATTCAATTTCTGTCCCTCCAAAGGTATCAATTTCATTCACATTTCTATTTAAAGGGTTAGGCAATACTTGACTTGGTAGTCCTCTTGTAGGTCTAGCTACGATTGATTCTTTCATTCTAGGTTGTAGATTTCTATTCAAGTTTTGGTTTTAAGGTGCTACATTACCTAATATGCTTTCTAAATGGTTGCTTATATTATGAATTATTTTCTCTAATTTATCTATTCTACCTCCTTATTCAATTAATTTTTCATAACTTCGATTTTTATTAGTTAAATTCTCACCTTCTTGGAAGTTATTATTTTTTCAGGATAAATTCAAATGATTTCTCCAATTAGGGTTGTAAGTATTTCCAAAGTTATCTCTTTGATTTCTAGAGTAAATGGCATCTAAGTCATTAATACTTGCACTCCTCTTTGCCAATTTTGATTTAATGACAATTCTTCAATTTTTCTTGTTAATTCACTTACTTTAACTTCAAGTATGGTGCTTGAATCTAGTTCATGCATTCCTTTAGGTAGAACTTTTCTATCTGAAATAGCTTCAGCCAAGTTCTCCCATTAAGCAATTCATTTTGCAAAATTTTCCAAATACACCCATGCTTCTTCACTGCACATTCTTAGAAATCCATTTTGACATGTGGATTCTAATAGTGCTTTTGTTGCGACATCTATACCTTCATAAATTATACCTATTAATTGAACTTTACACATTGCATGATGTGGGCATTGAGTGAGTAAATCTTTAAATCTTTCAAATTATTTCTAGAAGGTTACCCCTTATTTTTGGCTACACATTAATATTTTCTTTTTCTTCTTAATCGTTTGATGAGTGGGGTAGTATTTTTCTAGGAAAAGAGAACAAAATTCATTCCATGTAGAGTTTGAATTAGGAGACAAAGTATAAAGCCATCTCTTAGCTATATCTTTTAAAGCAAAGGGAATATATCTAAGTTTAATAGCATCAATACTAAGGTTCGACATTCTCATCATTTGACAAACCTCATTAAATTCTCTTAGGAAATAATAGGTATATTCTCTATCTAATCCATGAAATTGTGATAATTGACTAATATAATTAGATTTCAATTCAAACCTATCTCCCTCAAAAGTCAGATGCATGAAGGTTCATCTACCAATTCTCGGTAAAGAATTTCTCCTAATGGTCTCTCAACTAGAGCTACCATCTCAATGTTATCCTCTAATGAAATTCTAGCTATTCCTTGAAGGATATCGTTAATTTCTGATTCAGATAATTTATAAACTTGTTTAGGTGCTAGAATATCTTGTTTGGATGCTCTAACCAATCTCCTAGTATTGGAAGAATGAATCCAAGTGCTCATAAACTTAAGACATACACTAACTTCAAAAAGTTAGAATTACTTATTAGTTATAACACTCCTTTATCTACTTTAAATATATTTGATTTCACTAGATGGATGAAGTTGAACTAGTTGTTCCTCTCTACAATCGCCTACAAGTGTTGCACTTTTTCTTTAATGTTGGTATTCAGATTATGAAGCTCTATATTTCTTTTATAATGTTCTTCCACATTGTGGACGCATGTTTAGAATGAAAAAGTGCATATTATTAACGGTTAAATGATGGTTAATTGCATAATATTTAGCTTATCATATGAGAATTAAGCCATTATGTTATAATTGCACTGTTATATGCTTTAATTGAAGAATCTGCTTAATTTTGGGGAATTAATGTTAATTTAGTACATTTATGAACTGTCGGTAAATTGCAGGCTGTGAAATTCTTAAGTATCCGAAAATGCATCTGAGCATCAGATAGTTATACTTATAACTCTCCGAAATGTTATTTTATGTTTAAACTGCTGCTGACACGTATTGAGAGCTGGTAGATTTACTTACGTTATAAGTCGTTAAGTTAGTATAACTACATGCGTTGAGTTACATGAAAATACACTAAGGCAACGCGTTAGGTTAGCGTTATAAACTTAAGTTGTTATTTTTGCATGTGTTTTATAGTTAAATCAATGAAGGAAGTCCGTTGAGTTATCTGTAACTCCATGGACTATATATTTTCTAATATGCCACTGTAGCGGTTGTAGGAACAGACAATTGGAAGGAAAAACCACGTTCGCACGTATCACACAGGAATTCAATCACACAGGGAGAAAGAAATCATCGCCGTTGATCTGAAGGAAGGAAATCCAACTGATCATTCAAGCAGAAGCAGTTACCACTGAAGAAATATAAAAGAAAAGAAGAAAAAAAGAAAGAAGGTGATCGATGGACGGCTAGTGTATACAGAGGAGGAGCACCGAGCTTTCTACAGACAGTATCGGTGATTCTCCGAAGTATCACACCAACCATCGTATCACCACCATAATCACCAATCATCGGAGGTTTGTGAGGATACTTGCCTGATGTCGGGTCAATTCTGAGCCAAACACAGTGCCTGACAACCACTGTGAGGAGTGATCGCGTCGCGGGAAGGGAAGACATTTTCACCTTTCGCCCATCACATAAAAACAAAAATACCAAAAACAATTTATCTTTGTTTGTATGTTGTATTTGAGTGTTGTATTGTTTGTGTTGTATCGTGATTAATGTTATCTGTATCAGTTTTATGATTGTTTTATGTTAGTTTTAATTTTACAGTTTACTGAAATTGGTTTGTACAAAACAACTTAAAGATTTTAATGGTTACTGTTTGAATCATCTGAATGTTAGCATTGCATAATGATAAATCCAATGTTAACTAGCATTAAAAAGCTTAATTGATGTTATTTACAATCTATGGAATCGCCCAATGGTTGGCCGAATTCCTCTGTAAATAGCAGTATTATAAAGAAGAGACAGGCTCGTGGAGTTAACTTAAGTCCATGAGGATAGTCCATTGACTTAGCCATAACTCAACGAACTTAGTCTGTTGAGTTAACTGTAACTCAACGGAGTGCTTATTGAATATAAATTTGAATTGTTCATAATCAAACATTTCTTAAATTCGTCAGCAATTCCCTGTACTTGCACACTGATACAATAGACACTGTGCACTTGCAGTTAAAGTACAAATTGGAATTAATATTTAAATTGTATTAAAGGTTGTTTGTTTACTTCTAAAAGAAAGAATAGGCATAAAGATAAATTAACTAAGTAAAAATAGAAGTAACAAATCCAAGTTTTTCTAGTGTAGTGCTGGGAAAACATGAACAAGTTTTATGGCGCCGTTGTTGGGGAATTGAATTGAACTAAATTGAATTGAATTGAATAGATATAAGCAACTATTAGAGCTGTTTCATTTTAATAATCAGAGTTGTGTGTTTTCTTTTGTAATTGAGAATATGGCATATGCTTATGCTTAAAGATTTCTGAAACCTTTAATTAGCATATGTGAATTCTGCAATTCTGAAGGACACGACATTTCTGATTGTTTGAAATTGAGACATTTACAGATTGATAGATCCCATGAACAACAAATGAATTATCCTCAATATAATAGAGTCGAGTATGAGAATCCTATAGTTTACCTAACTGATGGTCAGTATAGAATGTGTAATATGATGAGAGACACTGAAGTTTGGGATAGCTATGACAGACTGGAGCATAGTATAGAGTAAAATCTGGACAAACTGGAATACTTTGTGTGTCAACAACAAGAAGTCAACCAATTAAACTATAAGGAGGCATATTCAGAACCTAAACAGGATATAATTTACGAAACTGAAAAAGTCATAAAGAAAATTGATCAAAAATTGAATGCAATGAAATTAGATGATCTGGAAACAAAATTAAAAGCATTAGACAAAAATGCAATGAAAATACAAGTTTTGCAATAGGACAATGAAAATTACAATGTTATAAACCTTCACAACTTGCAAAATATACAACAAACAGAAAACACAAATGTAAGAGAATTTAAAGAATGCACTTTAAAACTAAAAACAATTGAAGATCATAATCACAAAAATGATATACAAAAACATCATGAAAGTAACGAAAATCTGGAAGATGTATGTGTAACATTAAGATCTGGAACTGATATACCACCAAGAACTCAAAATGAAAATGATATGAAGGTGGACAAGAGTAAAAATCAAAATGATAATGAAAATGTAATAGTTGAAAATCTAGAAATCACTGAAGAACAATCTGAATCTGCAATTGAAGCTAAAAATGATCAAACAAATCAACTGAAAGAAAAAGAGTCTTTGAAATCAAAATCTTTAGCACCCTATCCTAAAAGATTACAACAAACAATTCCTGAAAAATAAGAAAAAATCAGAGAAATTTTTGAAAAAGTACAAGTTAACATTCCTTTGTTAGATCTATTGCAGAATATGCCACCTTGTGCTAAATTTCTGAAGGATTGGTGTACTAAGAAAAGAGAGCGAAAAATTCTTAGAAAGGTCTTTTTAGCTGAGCAAAGTAGTTACCTATTTCTGCCAAAAATTCCTAAAAAGTTATCTGATCCTGGAATCCCTGTTATATCATGCACCATAGGAAATACCATTCTAGAAAGAACCTTAATAGACTTAGGTGCAGGTATAAATGTTATGCCAAGTGATATATTTGCATCCTTAGGATTAGAAGGCTTAACTCCTACTAGTATGGTTATTCAATTAGCTAATAGAAGTATAAGATACCCTAGAGGAAAAATAGAGGATGTCTTAATTAAAATCAAGAATTTTATATATCCTATTGATATTGTAATTTTGGATTCCCAACAAATTAAGCATAAAAATAGTGATACATCTTTAATTTTGGGAAGGCCATTTTTAGCAACATCAAGGGCTGCTATAAATTGTAAAACTGGAGTAATGAAGTTAGCATATGGTAATGAGGATACTCAATTAAATATTTTCAAACCAGAAAGGTTTGAGGAGTTAAAAATGTCCTTACATACCATAGACTTTTTAGAGGATGAAGGAGATATGTTAGATGATGTGATTCAAGAAGAATTAAATAGGCAAATCAATTCTGAAACTTTAGAAGAAAGTGAAAGCATAAATATAGAAGGAGATCAAGAAGAAATTAATTTAAAAAATGATGATGTTCAATTAGGAGCTCTAACTTCTGATGGGCAACATTTAGAATTAAAACCTTTACCTCCTGAATTAGCCTATATATTTCTGGAAGATAAACGTACCTGTCCAATCATTATTGCTTCAGATTTGAAAGAGGATCAAATAGCTAAATTAAAAGATGTAATAAAAAGTTATAAAGAAGCAATAGGATGGACTATGACTGATATAAAAGGGTTAAGTTCAACTTTATGCTGTCACCACATATATTTAGAAGAGAATGCTAAACCTGTTAGAATTCCTGAGAGGAGATTAAATCCAAACCTTAAGGAAGTAGTCAGGAAGGAAATAGTTAAATGGTTAGATAATGATATAATATATCTGATTTATGATAGCTCGTGGGTTAGTCCAATCCATGTAGTTCCCAAGAAATCATGATTAACAATTATTAGGAATGAAAGTCAAGACTTGATACCTACTAGAATTCAATCAGGCTGGAGAGTATGTATAGACTATAGAAAGCTGAATGCTGTGACTAGGAAAGATCATTTTCCCTTACCTTTTATAGATCAAATGCTGGAAAGATTAGCAGGGCAAGAATATTTTTGTTTCCTAGACGAGTATTCAGGGTATAATCAAATTCCAGTAGCATTAGAGGATCAAGAGAAAACAACTTTCACCTGTCCTAATGGAACTTATGCTTTTAAAAGAATGTCATTCGGATTATGCAATGCACCAGCTACCTTTCAAAGGTGTGTGTAGGGCATATTTACTGGAATGACTAATGAATTTTTAGAAATATTTATGGATGATTTTACTGTATATGGCAACTCATATGAAGTGCGTTTAAGCAATTTAGACCAAATATTAAAACGCTGTGTGGAAAAAAATCTAGTTTTAAATTGGGAAAAATGTCACTTCATGGTTAAACAAGGAATAGTCTTAAGGCATGTTGTTTCTAAAAAAGGGTTGGAAGTAGATAAAGCTAAAATAGAAGTAATTTCTAATCTACCAGAACCTAAATCAGTAAAAGATATTAGATCATTTCTAGGACATGCTGGTTTTTATAGAAGATTTATTAAAGACTTTAGCAAGATAGCTAGACCTTTAACTAATCTATTAAAAGATGTTCCATTTAACTTTGATAAAAATTGCAAGGAAGCATTTTTTAGACTTAAGACTAGCTTAATTTCAACTCCTATAATTCAAGCACCTAATTGGAACCATCCATTTGAATTAATGTGCAATGCTTCTGATTTTGCTGTAGTAGCTGTGTTAGGACAGAAAATCGAAAAATCTCCTAGAGTGATTCATTATGCAAGCAAAACCTTAAATGATGCTCAAGTTAATTACACAACTACTGAAAAAGAATTATTAGCTGTTGTGTTTGCTTTAGAAAAGTTTAGATCATATTTGATTGGAACTAAAGTAATAGTATACACGGATCATTCAGCTCTAAAACATCTAATAAAGAAAAAAGAAACTAAACCTAGATTGATCCGATGGATATTATTATTGCAAGAATTCGATCTAGAAATTAAAGATAAAAAAGGTTGTGAGAATGTAGTAGCAGATCATTTATCAAGATTACAAATAGAAAAATCAAATATTGAAATTAAGGATAATTTTCCTAATGAACAATTAATGACCATCAACACAATGCCTTGGTATGTAGACATAGTTAATTACTTAGTTACTGGTTTAACACCTAAGGATTGGAATAGACAGGATAAGAAATTGTTTTTCTCAAGAGTAAAATATTACTACTGGAAAGACCCTTACTTATTTAAGAAATGTCCTGATCTGGTTTTAAGGAGGTGTGTTCCAGAAACTGAATATTCGAGCATATTGTCTTTCTGTCATGACCAAGCTTGTGGAGGACATTTTGGTTCAGGGAAAACTGCTGCAAAAATTCTGCAATGTGGGTTTTATTGGCCAACATTATTCAAAGATGCTCATAAATATTACTTAAGTTGTTTAAGATGTCAACAAATAGGAAGAATATCAAAGAGGAATATGATGCCTCTTAATCCTATTGTTGAGGTTGAAATCTTTGATGTGTGGGGAATAGATTTTATGGGTCCATTTCCTATATCTAATCAATTTAATTACATATTGTTGGGGGTGGATTATGTATCTAAATGGATAGAAGCTATTCCTACAAAAACTAACGATAACAAAGTGGTAATACAATTTATAAGAACAAATATATTTGCCAGATTTGGAATACCTAAAGCTATTATCAGTGATAGAGGAACTCATTTTTGTAATAGAAGTTTTGAAGCCTTAATGAAGAAATATGGAATAAACCACAAAATTGCAACATCATATCATCCGTAAACAAGTGGACAAGTAGAAAGTGCAAACAAACAAATTAAATTAATCTTGGAAAAAGTAGTAAATCCTACTAGAACAGATTGGGCTAATAGATTGATTGATGCACTTTGGGCTTATAGAATTGCTTATAAAATGAGCTTAGGTATGTCACCTTTTAGGCTAGTATATGGAAAAAGTTGTCATTTACCTGCTGAAATAGAACATAAAGCTTATTGGGCATTAAAAACTCTGAACACTAATTTAAATCAAGCTGCTGAAAATAGGAAAATGCAACTAATTGAATTAGAAGAATTTAGAAATGAAGCTTATTCAAAGACTGTAAGAGAAAAATAGAAAATTAAATTCTGGCATGATAGAAAAATTATTCCTAAAAACTTTGAAATAGGATAAGAAGTATATCTTTATATGGCTAGACTCCATAACCATCAAAGAAAATTAAGATCTAGATGGGCAAGACCTTACATAGTTCGAAATGTTTATCCTTATGGAGCTATTGAAATTGAAAATCCTAAAAATCAGAATATATTTAAAGTAAATGGACAAAGACTTAAACCTATTCTGAAAACACCAAAAAGCTCCTTTGGAATTATAGAAGAAGTCAGAGTAGAGGACTACTCGAGTTTTACTTAGTAAGAAATCAGTTTTTATGTTTATATATATATATATATATATATAACATTAAAAATATATATAAAACATAAAAATAGTTGCGGTTCAACTGACTGGATCCATCGATATGACTAGAAAATTAAAAAAATATTTAGGTCTGACCGAAGCGTAGCATCGGTATGACCAGAACATTAAAAAAATTTGGTTTTACCGAAACATAATATCGGTTCAACCGAAAGAAAAATAGAAAATTAAAAAAAAATATTTTGGTCTGACCGAAGCATAGTATCGGTTAAACTGGAAAAAAGTTGTATATTAATTTTCAGAAAAAATATTGGCTTTACCGAAACATAGTATTGGTTCAACCGAAAGAAAAATAAAAAAATAAAAAATATTTAGGTTTGACCGAAGCATAGTATCGGTTAAACCTATAAAAAAATAGAAAAACCATTCTCTATAATATTTTTATTATTATATTTGCTTGTACGGGGAGTCCGTTGAGTCCGTTGAGTTACGCTTAACTCAACGAGCATACTCCGTTAAGTCTTGAGTTAGTCAACGAGCATACTTGTAACTCAACGGAGTACTGTAGCTAAGACCGCGAATAAAATAGTAATAGTTGGTTCGAGAAATGACCCGATTACCTGCCTAAACTTAGTGCTTATTTAAACTAAAACCTAGGGTTTTGGGGGCATTATCCGACAAATCATTTAGAATCTAGAACAGTAGAAATCAGAGCGATTCCATGCTATTGTGTAACTCCACGATGAGGAAGATGACGCCTGAATTCTAGGAAGATGTTGTTGATACATCAGAATTTCTGAAGGAATCAGAAGAGTGGCACACGCGGTAGAAGATCAAAAATATGACAAGAGAGAAAGAGCTACAGAAGGTAGAATCAGAACTTTTCAAGTTTAGAAGAGATTTAGTAGATTTGGATATACAAATACCTCAAATAATGGAAACATGAATCAGAATAGCAACAAAAATAGTTGTAAGCAAGGAAAGACAAATAAGGCCAAGTAATGAAGTTGCCCTAGAATTAATCCAGCGTAAGTCCCGACTCTGGTTCAAAAGACGAATCTGTAGACAAGCTAAATGGGTGATCTGGGAGCAAGAAAGGAAAGCAAATGAAGAGGCAACTAAAGAACGGGAGGAACCAACTACTGAAAGACTTGTTCTTGAGGAGCAACAGTCTGGACCTTCAGTTCCACCATTTAAGCCATTGGCACGAGTAGAAATGATGGAGCCTACGACTAAAGAAGAAATAAGAGAATTTGCAAAACTAGTTCAAGTTGGAAAAAACCAAGGAGAATCAGAAGATTTGGTAGTGGCTAAAGCACACCTAGTGTTTGATGCACTGTACAAAAGGAGGGCTGCAGAAAAGTTGAAAGCCCAATATAAAATTAAAGTGGAACAACATCAAGAAGCTACTACTAGAACTGCTGTTAGAGATGCTGCAAAAGAAGCTGATGCTGGTCCTTTGAGACCAGCAATTATTGGAAGAGTTAAGCAGGAAGAGCTAGTACCTGTGGTTTGAAAGCCTACAGAGCCTATTTTTGTAGATTTAATTTCAAAAGATGAAGAGGAAGAACAGGCACAACTAATCAGAAAAAAGAAAGAAAAAGAAAAAGTGCCTGATTATAAAGAAATTAAATCTGAAGTACCAATTTTTACAGGGCCTGTGAAGCAGATTTTTATTAACCTGCTATCTGAATCTGAGGAGGAGCAAAGAAAAGAAAAAAATCAGGCTGAAATTAGTTTGCAGCCTGTACAAGAAGAAACAGAAATTAGGGCAGAAACTGAATTGCCCGTGACTCTATCCTAATCTGTTACAGAATCAGAAAGAATAGTAACAGAACAGATTGGTAGTCAGGAGGAAGAAGAAAGAGTAGAAAATGAAGAGGCTGAAAGAAGCCATTTGGACAAAAATAATTTCATAGATTCCACTAAAGAACAAGAAACTCTTCAGCAAATTATGGAAAGAATTCAAGATAGAGTGGAGAGTTCTACCGGCTCACCACCAGAGATAGAAGCAAAAGCAAAAATTCAAGAATCTGAAGAGAATGTCCAAATGCAGCCTATGCTGGAGGAAGAGCAAGAGCAAACCCCTCCGGAGCAACAAAGTCACCTTCATGACCTGACTGAAACAACAATTTTGAATGAAGTACATTTTTGTAGTCAGGAAGCTTATACCAAATACCAAGAAATAAGGGGTTACGATATTATTTACAATAGACCAGTAAATTGGGATGAAATGCAAGAAATCAAAGATCTATTTGAATTCCAAGGTCTACTGCAATTTATATCTCAAGATAGAGGGCATGCAGTATATGAGAATTTAGTGCCCTATTTCTATGCAAATTTAAGAGAAGGAGAAGGAGGATTAATTTCAAACGTGGAGGAAGCTGATGTACAGATAACACCAGAGCTTCTCCACAACATATTTGGTTTAAAGAATGAAGGAACAAAAATTTTGGAAGATACAACTGCAGTTGAATGGACTGAGCAGCAAATTAAGGATTGTTTAGCTATCAATCTTGGTGTGCTATTATTAAACAGATTGAAGCATTTAAATGGTAAAGCACACATGGTAGCTAACATTCTGATTAAGAATGTCTATCAACGATAGGGCCATGACATAGAATTAAGTCAATTTGTCAAATGGGCCACGTATGCAGTTGTAAATAAGATCCAAATAAATTGGTCTGCAGTTTTTATCTCCAAGCTGAAAATAGTGAAGAAGAAATTATTTTATGGAGATTTGATTCCACTGCTGATGGTGGATAGTATTGATTTCACTAAATGGACATCAAAAAGGATAAGATCTAGAACCATTTCAGTGAAAGAATACAGAAATTTTGTAGCTGCAGAATTAGCTGTACCTTCTGAAGAAATTGCAGGAGCAGTAGAGAGGATAAATCAATTAGAGCAGCAATTAGAAAAACTCTAGAAGGAAGTAGATGAACTTAGGCATAAAGATTAAATTGTATTGTTTGTCTACTTGTGTAAAATTGTATGAAGTTGTATGATGTACTTGTAATGTAATTGATTCATATTAATGAATATAATTTTTCAGATGCAATTTTCATACATATTTGAATGTGAAATAAATGGAATTTATTGAATATTATGTAATTTGTGGAACTTTATGAATATGTAACAGATTTACAATTTGCTTAAAAATTTCTGCATGTTATAAGGTAAAATGTAAATTCTGCATAACATAAAATGACCTGCAATTTAAATCTTTATATAATGTTCAGATTTAAATGTATTTTAATCAAAATGAGGCATTAATGACATAGATTTAACTTTATTATAGTTAGCAAAATGAAAAAAAAAAAAAAAAAAAAACAGAATAGAAAACTTACGAGAGTGAAACTTAGAAGTTGCCAAGTGTTAACTCAACGAAGTAAGTCCGTTGAGTTAATCGTAACTCCACGAGGTCAATAATATAATATAAGGTCACTCCGTTGAGTTATCTGTAACTCAACGAAGTTAGTCCGTGGAGTTAGCAATAATAACCGACTGTGTTCTGTTGAGTAATCTGTAACTCAACGAGGTTAGTTCGTGGATTAAGCAGAACGGTTATTCTTTTAACCACAAACTAAACTTCATCGATTTAGCGGTTACCAAAATTTGAAATTAGTAGTGGTACACGTACCCATTAAAATAGGAACCACGATGCACATTGTAAGACACGTTCTCGCAACGAGATTTATTCACTTTATGGATGCGCAGTATATATATGAAACAAAATGTTATTTACGAGTTACCAGCACTTTTAAGATAAAGGAGAAAGCGTTGGAGGAACTGGAAGGAGAAGCAGCTGATTCAACCTTCATCCGACAACAAATATTTATAGAATGGAAAGCTTCAGACTGGTATGTAATTAATCTTCTGTTATTTATTTATGAGCACATGGACTCGTTCTCTAAGCACTAGGCAATTAGTAAGAACACCTATCCAAGAATTTTCATTGTAGAGGAGTACTGAAAAATTTTCTGAACTGAACTTTAACGAAATTCTTTGGGGTGTAGCAAACCTTTCTTTAAAAGAGAACGTAGAGATGGCTGCTCCAGTAGAAAAACCATTAGGAGAGATTCTGTATCCTAAATTAATTGATGAACCTTCATGTATTCGATTGCCAAACTTTGAGGGAGATATGTTTGAACTGAAATCTAATTATATTAGTTAATTGCCACATTTTCATGGATTAGAAAGAGAGGATTCCTATTATTTCCTTAGAGAATTTAACGAAGTTTGTCAAATGATGAGAATGCCGAACATGAGTATAGATGCTATTAAACTTAGATATATCCCTTTTGCTTTAAAAGATACAGCTAAGAGATGGTTATATACTCTGTTGCCTGATTCAATTTCTACATGGACTGAATTTTGCTCTATTTTTCTGGAAAAATACTATCCAACACATCAAACGATTAAAAAAAAGAAAGAAATATTAATGTGTAGCCAAAAACAAGGTGAATCATTCTGGAAATATTTTGAAAAATTTAAAGATTTACTAACTCAATGTCCACATCATGCAATGAGTAAAGCACAATTAATAGGCATAATTTATGAAGGCATAGATGTTTCAACGAAATCTTTATTAGAATCTACTTGTCAAAATGGATTTTTAAAATTATGTAGTGAAGAAGCATGGGCATATTTAGAAAATTTTGCAAAAAGAACTACACAGTGGGAAAATTCGGCTGAAGCTATTGCAGATAAAAGATTATTGCCAAGATGAATGCATGAAATAGATTCCAATACTATGCTTGAGGTGAAATTAAATGAATTAACAAAGAAAATAGAAGAGTTATCATTAAATCAGAAGCTAGCAGAAAAGAATACAAACATAAATGACTTAGATATTATTTATGCTAGAAACCAGAGAGATAACTTGGGAAATTCTTATAATCCTAATTGCAGAAATCACCCGAATTTATCTTGGAGAAACAACAATTTCCAGGGAGGAGAAAATATAAATGAGAAGAACATAAGTTATGAAGTATTAATTGAACAAGGAGCTAGAATAGAGAAATTAGAAAAGATAATCCAACAAGTAAACAATCGTCTAGAATTTATATTTGGAAATGCTGCAATTCAAAATCAGAATAGAAATATATCACTTAGACAGAAGGAACCAATGGAAGTTAGACCTACTGGAGGATTGCCAATACAAGCTATACCTAATCTTGTCAATAGAACGGTTAATGAAATTGATACCTCTTCTAGGAGGGCAGCTGAATGAAGCAGCATATCTGAAGCAACTATCTGTATGTATATATGTTTTATTTTTAGTTAATAGTATCGTAGAGTTAATTTTTAACTCAACGAACTTAGTCCGTTGAGTTATGCCTTAACTCCACGAGAGTGTGCAGTAGTTATGTTAATTTTTGTCTCTGCTAAATTTTTGTTTGTGTTATACAGAATCGACAAATGGAATTGATGCAATTACCATTGGATGCACTAAGAGAAGTATTAAGTAACTTGTCAGCTAAAGATCTGTGCAGGCTGTGTTGTGTATCAAAGGAAATTAAAGACTGTATTGAAGAAAAATATTTTCAGGGACTACAAGCTTCAAAAATGACTAAGATTAAAGATGGATTCATATGGAGGTCATTTAATCGTAGTTCAAATACCCATCAATATCTGGCTATGGAAGAAACTACTGAAATTCCACCCAATGCATTAGAAGGAATAAATCATATTATGGAGATAGATGAAAGATTAATCATATACAAGACGAGACCAAGGTATGCAAGTTTAATATTACCTGATATTTTGATACGAAATCCTATAACAGGAGAAGAATGGAATATAAGAAGACCTAATATATTTGAAGCACCAACTAAAAATTATGGGTCAGCTTTAATATTTTCTGATAAAAATTCTACAATTCCTGAACAATTATATTATTGGAGACCTACAGGAAATTGGGGTGAAGATTTACGCTTAAGTGTGTATAATTTTCTGAACAGATCTTGGAATGAAAACATTATAATATATCTAGGACAGAAATCATTAATTAACCAAACACATGTCATACTTGATGGTTATATATATTTAGTCACGGAGATATCTATAGCATATAGATCTGATTTATACATAGTGAGCATAGAAAGTTATGATGATTATATAGAAATTTTACCTGTACCGAGTGAAATAGCTAAACCACCATCAGAAAAATTTAATAAAATTCAAATAGGAATGTGGTATAATGAAGAAGATGATCCTACTTTATGTCTGATAAGATGGTGGGATGAACTGATGAAATTTCAAATATAGATTATGGAAGACATGAATGAATGGAAGTGGGAAGAGGAGTATATTGAAATAGATGTAGAAATAGAAACTGCTACATTACCTTGGAACCAGAAAGGATCCCTTTCTACTTTACATATCATTAATGGTAATACACTCGTATTTGGAATTTATAATATATTGCATGTTTACAAATTAAAAATGACCAAGAACTGCATTAAAACAGAATTAATAGCAAGAAGAACTATGCCTAAAAAGTTTGCTTGGACTGATACATTTATTCCATTTGTTTCTACTTTTCAATCATGTTCTTAAGTTGTGATTTTATGTGTTTAATGTTGTGTATTCTGCATTTATTTTTAGAAAAAAAATAAAAAAATTTGAAGTTTTTCATGTTCATTTTATAAAAAAAAAACAAAAAACAAACAAAACAAAATATCAATCCAGTTTGTTGGTATCTGTTCTAGGAAACCAACTGGCTTGCTTGTGAGCCACCAAAGGCATAGGAGCCTGGGTTCCACACAAGACACTAATTTATTAATATCTGTTAAATGTTATTTTGTTTTATATTCTGTGTTTATCTGGGAATGAAAAGTTTTTCAGAATCAAAAATCGGAATATGCAGAAAGAGATACAAATGGAACAAGGTATATAACCAATTACTTATCCTGAATTTTAAATCAAACAAAACTTTATTCATGCCTGCTACAATTACTGTACTTATTGTCAAATCTTTTACATTGAGGACAATGCAAAATGTAGGTATGGGGGGAGGTAATTAAAGTAACAGCCATGTAAGTTTGTTAATTAAAGGAATTAAAATGGTACTGCAAAGTTTTGAGGAAATTGAAAATTTTTATGAACTTGCTGTAACTATTCGATAATTGAGACTGTAAAATATTTATAAACTGCTTGAATGTTATATTTAGAAGGCTATAGAAGATGCTATAGAATTTATTATTTATGTAAATCTAGATATAGTATCTTATGATTTTTCTGAATTTCATGAGTTTAACAGTTTCACGATTTTAAAATGAAATCAGAATATTTAATGCTTAATCAAAAAATTATCTGAAGTCCTGAAGGAGCTGAGATGTGAATTCTAGATTAAATGAAACACATATGATGAAAGATACATTTACTTTGATTGATTGAACTTGTAGAATGATTTATGTGTAGATCTTATTAAACTACAGATAAAGTATGAGCTTATTGTTATGGATTCATATCTTTAGTAAATGATAGAAGCAGGATTATATGAGATTGGTGTTTTACTGCATTTGTATTAATGAAATACGTGCATATACAGTATGTGATTAATGCTTTGTTTTGTGTGTGCATTTATTTTTAGAAAAAGAAAGAAAAAAAAAAATATATTGAGAGTTTATTGACTTGTTTGATCACGAGCCTTTTGTACTTGAGCAGATAGGTATGTAAGGATTGTTGACCTGTAAAAGGACTCTGAAAATCTGGCAACCTATGATCTTGATCAGATCTGGGATTGTTGACTGAAAGCTCATTACATGGGTACATTAGAAAGCTCTTGCATGATTCAAGCTTGTCAAATTAACTTTTATAAGTACACAAAAAAAAAAAACATATACTGTTCTAAAATGATACAAGTGTTTTGTGAAATACAGATATCTTATGAATCGAGTATATTTTCTGTTATCTAGAATTGCTGAAATATGAATCTTGAATTGACTTTTGAAGTTGTTTAATGGAAATACAATTCTTTATTCTACTTGTCTTAATCAGATTGAATTGGATTGTACTTTGATTCGTATGTTGTTGAAATTTCTTCTAGAAAACTTATTGGAAAATTCAGGATTACAGATGATGAAAAGAAGAACAAATGATAATATAATTAACACCTATATGAAGATGATATACTTTGTATGTAATTTACATATATTCTAAATATCTTTGCAGGTTGATTACTAAAACATACAGAATATATGTTTATGCTAAACAGAAGATAAAAAAGGAAAGGGGAAGAATTAATTCTAGCACTTTTTGAAAGACTAATTAATTAGATCTTAGTTTGCTAAGGGACTAGCAAAATTTAGGTATGGGGGAAGTGTTTAGAATGAAAAAGTGCATATTATTAACGGTTAAATGATGGTTAATTGCATAATATTTAGCTTATCATATGAGAATTAAGCCATTATGTTATAATTGCACTGTTATATGCTTTAATTGAAGAATCTGCTTAATTTTGGGGAATTAATGTTAATTTAGTACATTTATGAACTATTAGTAAATTGCAGGTTGTGAAATTCTTAAGTATCCAAAAATGCATCTGAGCATCGGATAGTTATACCTGTAACTCTCCGAAATGTTATTTTATGTTTAAACTGCTGCTGACACGTATTGAGAGCTGGTAGATTTACTTACGTTATAAGTCGTTAAGTTAGTATAACTGCACGCGTTGAGTTACATGAAAATACACTAAGGTAACGCGTTAGGTTAGCGTTATAAACTTAAGTTGTTATTTTTGCACGTGTTTTATAGTTAAATCAACGAAGGAAGTTCGTTGAGTTATCTGTAACTCCACGGACTATATATTTTCTAATATGCCACTGTAGCGGTTGCAGGAATAGACAGTTGGAAGGAAAAACCACGTTCGCACGTATCACGCAAGAATTCAATCACGTAGGGAGAAAGAAATCATCGTCGTTGATCTGAAGGAAGAAAATCCAACCGATCATTCAAGCAGAAGCAGTTACCACTGAAGAAATATAAAAGAAAAGAAGAAAAAAAGAAAGAAGGTGATCGATGGACGGCTAGTGTATATAGAGGAGGAGCACCGAGCTTTCTGCAGACAGTATCGGCGATTCTCCGAAGTATCACACCAACCATCGTATCACCACCATAATCACCAATCATCGGAGGTTTGTGAGGATACTTGCCTGATGTCGGGTCGATTCTGAGCCAAACATAGTGCTTGACAACCACTGTGAGGAGTGATCGCGTCGCAGGAAGGGAAGACATTTTCACCAAGCGCCGACTCATATTTCAGGAGATCGTAAAGCTTTTAGCCTTGGCTTCGGGTTGATGCCTGTATGCTGAAGAGGAGATCATCTTGCAATTCTGGACTTGCGATTCTATAGGGAGAGGAGACAGAATTGTAAGTGGTTCAATTTTCAGTGGTGTAATCGCGTTGCAAGTAGTGTCGGAAGTATTTACTGTCAAGTGAAATTACTTTACATTTCACCTTTCGCCCATCACATAAAAACAAAAATACCAAAAACAATTTATCTTTGTTTGTATGTTGTATTTGAGTGTTGTATTGTTTGTGTTGTATCGTGATTAATGTTATCTGTATCAGTTTTATGATTGTTTTATGTTAGTTTTAATTTTATAGTTTACTGAAATTGGTTTGTACAAAACAACTTAAAGATTTTAATGGTTACTGTTTGAATCATCTGAATGTTAGCATTGCATAATGATAAATCCAATGTTAACTAGCATTAAAAAGCTTAATTGATGTTATTTACAATCTGTGGAATCACCCAATGGTTGGCCGAATTCCTCTGTAAATAGCAGTATTATAAAGAAGAGACAGGCTCGTGGAGTTAACTTAAGTCCACGAGGATAGTCCGTTGAGTTAGCCATAACTCAACAAACTTAGTCCGTTGAGTTACAGTTAACTCAACGAAGTGCTTATTGAATATAAATTTGAATTGTTCACAATCAAACATTTCTTAAATTCATCAGCAATTCCTTGTGAGATCGACCTGTACTTGCACACTGATACAATAGACACTGTGCACTTGCAGTTAAAGTACAAATTGGAATTAATATCTAAATTGTATTAAAGGTTGTTTGTTTACTTCTAAACGAAAGAATAGGCATAAAGATAAATTAACTAAGTAAAAATAGAAGTAGCAAATCCAAGTTTTTCTAGTGTAGTGCTGGGAAAACACGAACAACGCACTCATGTCATGATAATGTGTATTGTGAACGTGCGTTGTGGTTCCTAAGTTAACGGGTACATGCTACGAACATTCATTTAATTTCCTCAATAACTGCTAGGCTCATGAAGTCATGCATGTGGAGAAAAGATTACTGTTCAGTTAACTCCATGAACTAACTTCGTTGAGTTAAAGATAACTCAATGAAGTGACTTCAACACTCAACTCTTAACTTAATGAACTAACCTCATTGAGTTAATAGATAACCCAATGGATTAGCTCAAGACTTCTAAACCCTAACTCCACAGACTAACTTCATTGAGTTAATAGATGACCCAGCAAACTAACCTTGTTGAGTTAATAAATAACTCAATGGGCCTACCTATATTTGCTTTTACTTGCTTCGTGGAGTTACCAACACTTGGGCATTTTTTCTTCAAAAGCTTGTTTCTCATGTTAATTTCTCTATTCCATTATCTGCATATTTTCAACACAATAACATTCAAGCATATAGTCATTAATGCAATTAAACTAGCATTTAGAAAGAAGAACCACATCATTCAAACATTTAATTCATTCACAATCATAAAATCTCAACATGTGTATATATATTTATATTATTTTGATTTACACAAGTTTATAATCATACAAATTGCAAACAAATTTACAAAAATTCATTCTCCTTTCTTTAATTCTTCAACTTCCTTTTGGAGCTTTTCCAATTGTTGTTTTAAATGAGTTGTACAATTTGTAGTTGATGAAGATGCTTCAAATGGTCTAGTAGAAGCAATAGCAATAGTAGTAGTAGTTTCTTGAATTCCATAATTTTTGTATTCCTTCACAGAGATGGCTCTTAATCTAATCTTCTTTGTTGTCCATCTCGTGAAGTTGATGCCTTCAACCATCAACCAAGGAATCAAATTTCCATAAAATAATTTCTTCTTTGCAAATTTGAATTTTAAGAGGAATACTTGGCACCAGTTTACAACTACATTAAGTGGCCAACTTTACAAATTGACTCAATTTACTATCATGGATAGATTTTAGTAAAATGTTTGCCACCATATGTGCCTTCCCTTTAAGCTATCTCATCTGATTTAGTAAATAGCACATGAGGGTCAATGGCTAAACACTACTTGATCTCTTGTTCTATCCATTCAACAGTAGTTGTATCTTCTAAAATTTCTATTCCTTCATTTTTAAGCCCAAAGGTGTTGTGAAGGAGCTTGGGTGTGATCTTTATGTCCACCTCCTCCACATTTGACACTAAAATGCCATCTTCTTCTCACAAATTGGCATAAAAATAGGGCACTAAATTTTCATAAATTGCATGCCCATTTGTCTTTGGAATTAAATCCAGTAGGCCCTAGAATTCAAATAATTCCATAATATCTTCCATTCCTAACCAATTTATGAGTCTACTATAAATCACATCATACCCCCTGATTTCCTGATATTTAGAGTAAGCTTCCTAACTCCTAAAATAAATAACATTCATATAAGTGACATTTGAGGGGTCAAGGAACTTAATTATTAATTCTTGCTCCTAAGGGGTTTGTTCTTGCCATTCTTTCTCCATCTATTGTGGTTGTTGCCATGGAGAGAGTCTAGTTGGAGATTCCTGCTCCTATTCTTCATATCTTAACTGTGGTGGAGAGCTTGTAGCAATTTCCACACTCTTCTTCTTTAATTATTCCAAGAAGTCTCGGAGAGCTTCCTCATGTTCACTGGAATCTTTAGAATTCTCTCTTTGTGTTTCTCCTATTTCAAGTTCTTCTCTTCCTTCTTCTTCATCTTCTCCTCCAATTTCCTCTATTAATTTTCAAATTCCTTCTTTGCTTCCTCAAACTCAAGATTGCAAAATTGTACTCTTTCCCTCGGCACTTCCTCCTATGTTGGGGGTTTTGGTTGTTCTTGTTCCTTCCTTTGCATATATTTTTCTACATAATATGCTATGTATTGAAGGAACCACAATTTGGCTTTATACCTTATCAATTCTAAGGCAACTTCATTGTTCAATCTAATTCTCTTTTCTCTATTTACTTCCATTTTAGTTGCCACTCTCATTCTAGTTTCTACTAGACTAGGGTTTTAACATTCAAATCTACTACTTTCTACATAAAACAATGAATTTGTTCCTCTACCTCTTGGAGTTCTTTCTCCCTTGTTGTATTCTGAGTTTTCTTCCATGAATGCTAGTCTTTTGACTTTTGGAGGATCTTTTTTGTATCAATCCTTTCCCACTAGCTTTGCTCCATCTTTAGCTTCATTGAGTTATTGAACAGAATGGAGGTGGTCTTCTCAAGAAATGTAGGATTTCAAATGATTCTTGTAGTGATAAATCCCTAAATTTGTAGTCTTAAGGGTTAAATAAGCCCTAAGTCCTTAGCAGGTTATAGGGTGATTTCCTACAAAAAATCTACATACAACGTAATCTTGCTACTTCGTTGAGTTAAACTTAACATTAACTCAACAAACTAAGTTCGTTGATTTACCTTCCTACTCCATTGAGTTATATGTTAACTCAATGAACTAAGTTCGTTGACTTGAACAATAACTCAACAAAGTAAGTCTGTTGAGTAAGTAATAACTCAATGAACCTCACTCAAAAGTTATATTTTATATAAATATATATTTTTTCTTACTATCTTTTACAAAATAAAAACCATATTGGTACACACACAAAAACAAAATTAAAGAAAACAAAAGCAAACAATTCTTCTTCTTTTTTCTTTCTTTTTATATATATATATTTATACATATTTATATATATATATTTATCCAAATTAAGTAATAGGCTTTGGGTAATCTTCCAATCTCATTTCCTCTCTAATTCCAAATGCGCCTTTTTTTTTTTCAGAATACAGAACTTTAACTTCCGCCTGTCATGGTGATTCATGGTATGATAAATGAAAAATCACTAAGGCAAGACAAGAATTAAAGGCATTAATGTATGAGGAAAATAATTCCCAGAAAAATAAAATTTGAGTACCTTGCCCAATAGTATTATGAGATGATCTACTTCCATTAATTACCTTGATTAACCCCATTATAAAGATGAAAATACGCAATGGTCGACACTATTAAAGATAGCTAGGAATTATTTTTCATCTCTATTCAAGTGAAATACTCTGAGAATGAGTTACTCTCTTAAAAATGGTCAATTTTGGAAGGTTTCAAGAAACTCACCGAAAAAACTAAAAAAAATCTAAGTTATCTTTTATTTTTTTATTTATATTTTAATATTTCCTTTATTATCATTACTATTACCCTTATTATTTTATATTTTATTACTATATTTCTATTTATTTCATTGTTATTTATTTATTATAATAATAATATTATTATTATTATTAATCATTAAACTATAAACATCATTCTAACTATTGACAACAAGAGCAACCAAAGAAAAACTGAGATTTTGATATTACAAGACACTATACCTTAAGTTAACTAGATTTAAACCTGCCCCAATTCTCACCTTAACCATCCCACCACCACCTCCTCCCCTGTCCTTGTGTCCCCTTCGTCTCTTAACCCTAAACACTCGGCACCCGCCCCCATGTGGAAGACCACCCTCCTCCACCTTCTCACCGCCCGCCGCCTTCCCATCACCCACGCCTCCGCACCCCTCCTTCGTCCAATTACCCCAACGAAATCCCTACCAGATGGTACAATTTTCACCTCCACCCAGATGGCAGTAAGATACTCGAGCCTTCTCGGCTTGAACGACCTCCAGGATAGCCCTGGGAGGAGGAAGAAGAAGAAGAGGAAGGGCAAGGGCATCGGCTCCGGCAAAGGGAAGACTGCCGGGAGGGGCCATAAGGGACAGAAGGCCAGGGGTACGATGAAGTTCGGGTTCGAAGGTGGGCAGACTCCTCTCAGGAGGCGATTGCCGAAACGGGGGTTCACAAATCCCTTCAGCCTCACTTTCCAGGTAAGCTATTAATGCTTTCTCTCCCGTGTTGTGTAATTCCACTTGTACCAAAAATGTTGCAGACTCGGCTTTTGTAGGGTAGTTGGACTCATGCTCCGTTAAGAATGTAAATAATGGAGAATACGGTTTCTAATTTTTTCGGCATTTGGTTGGAAAATCGAAACTTCTATTGCCCATGGCGAACTCATTTGAGCAGTGATACAATTTAGCTTGTTCGTCCGTGTAAAAAGCCATTATGATTTTCACGTTTCGTCGGAGTGGACATTTGGAGAGTATTCACCAAGCAATCGGTCTTTGGAAACGGGGTTTTTTTGTGTAATGAGTTAAAATCTTGAAGTCGAACATAAATCTATTCGGCCATATTACTTGTTTGTTTTATCATATCTACTGTTCTCTTCACCTTAGTAAAAATTTGCAATATCATGTTGAGCCAACCGTTTGGAAAAAGAACCATTCCTTTTGACCTTTTTCAATCAGATAGAAAGCAATGGAAAGTATATTTCATCCACTTTATTTTGCTCTACAAAGAAGTATAATTCAGTGAACTATTGTAGGATTAATTTCACCATTTGTGTGTTTCCCTGTACCTTCTCATGCCTATCCATTTTAAATTACCTATGAATGGTAGCAGAGGCCAATTTGAATAAATAATAATAGATTTTGCAAGGCATTAACATTTTATGGTTTAGAGAGTGATTGCTACATAATGAATTTATCCATGGCCTGATGACTAATTGGCTTCCCATAAACATTGTCATCAAGTTTCCAAGAAATGACTGATATTTTGATTTGGAATTCAAACAATGATGAAGACATTATTTCCATGTTAAAATTACCAGAAGAAAGATGTGTGTTTCTCGAAGTAGTGAAGGTGAAAGGCAATGCCAAGACAAAACCCTTCCAAGATGCTCGAGACAAGAAATAACCCAATTGTTGTAAGTTGAGAAATTGTTAAAAAATTAATTATGGATACATATATAACATGCAACTAACGATTTCTTCATTTAACTAGATGATATTGTAATCAAATATTGCATGTCCGTTATGGATGCCTTGCTGTTGCACATGTAGTGAAGTATTTAAAAAATTTCAGCAAAACAAAAAGGATTTCTTTACTTTTTTGGTAGCTAGTAAATTTTCTATTTACCGTGAGTGAGAAGATTTGAATTTGGTTATGTACAAAAGAAGAATTAAAAGAAAAGAGTATAAAGACAAAAATGAAGGATAAGAGTATAGAAGAAGGAAAACCAAGATAGAGGATATAAAGTTACATATGAGATAGAAGGTCCGCCCAAAAACTAGTTGTTATACTAAAATGGATTAACACCTCTAAATTCGTGAATCCATTCTAGGCAAAAAACTTGTCATTAGACCTAGGGCCTAGAAATAGAAACTCTTTCATGACTTTTAGGCATCTTGCGCACTTAATACACTCTTTTATGCCTTAGGAAAACACGGTCCAAGACTTGCTGAGCTCTAAAACGTCAAAACAATCTTTATCAAAGTGCATTCATTCATCTTCAAAATTCTTCCTTAGAGCAGGAGCAATCTCACCTTGAGTTTTATGAAAAATTTTGCATTTTGAAAAAACGAGTGAGGTAATCAAGTGATGTAAAAATTGTGTTTCAACCTCCTGGACAAAAGCAAATGTTTGTGGGCACTTCCTACCCAAGGAGGTATAGAATAAGGACAAGTTGGAAGAAGAGACTAAAGGCAACTCGAGGTCATTGCCTAATTGAACCCTTGTTATCTTGACACTTGTTGAGGTGAACCACTTCCCCCTCACGTTGCATGAGCCAACAAGGTGTCTGGCATTGACTATTCCATTAATGCCATAAAGGATAAGACATAGTTGTGTCCACCGTATGCTGTATTTCATATGTGACGTAAATATATTGCTTTTCTCCTCTCTCAATCATGTCATGCAAACGCAACTGGATAAAAGATTTTTGTGAATTTGTATCTTTATGGTTGCCTCTTCCTTCTTTTTGCAGCCGGTAGGTTTGGGGAAGATTGCAAAACTTATAAATGCAGGGAAAATTGACTCATCAGAGCTTATTACCATGAAAACACTAAAGGTCTTCTCCCCATTCTCTAACCATACCGTTCCATTTTTGTTGGGATAGGAGTTGAATATAGCTTTTGTGTTCCATTAGGATGCAGGTGCCATAGGAAAGCAGATAGAAGATGGTGTAAGACTGATGGGTCGTGGTGCTGAACAGATTCAATGGCCAATCCATCTTGAGGTAGGCTCTTTTATGTACTTTGTTGATTCTATTTAGTTTTAAATGGTGTTTCTCAAAGTCACTTTTTTTTCATTTTTATTTAATTGTAAAATTTCAACCAAAATCCTCTGCCGTTCATATAATAATAAATCAGTTGCAATGGTGTCATACAGACCTAATATTGCATGTTGTCTTGTTTAATGTTTCGTTTGGACGAGAGTATCAGTATCCGAAAGTCTCCTGGTAGGACAAGCATAATTTATTCCAAAAGTTCCCTAATTCACACTAAATAAAGGGCATCTAGATTGTTTGTATCAATAATTTCATCTCTTGTTTTTTAGGGTATAAAATAGGGAGAGAAATCCCAAAGGACGTTGCTTTCCGCTGGTCATCCGATGACGCTTGCATGCACTAAAGAATTGTACATCGATAGTTTCTGAACAGTTCCGACTAGGGAAAAAATTGTTGGTTTGATAAGTACCTCGTTTTTGCAGGTTTCTAGGGTCACTGTCAGGGCAAAAGAAGCTGTTGAAACAGCAGGTGGCTCTGTTAGGAAAGTCCATTATAACAGGCTTGGATTGCGAGCTCTACTAAAGCCAGAATGGTTTGCAAAGAAGAGGAGATTATTGCCTAGACCAGCTAGACCTCCACCGAAGCTGCGAGATAAGGTGGATAGCATTGGTCGTCTGCCAGCACCAACCAAACAGATCCCTTTCACATCAGAAGAAGTAAATGGTGCTGCTACTCAAGGAGAGCAGACGAGTACCATCAGTGCCTGAGTTTTCTTGTGAAAGTAGCATTTCTCATGGTAATGATTTGTTTGAGGGACGATAACTTACGGACTCAAAAATTCGTACCTACAACTGAAATTTGACCACCATATGAATTATTTAAAATGCTTGATGATGAATCTATTATTGACATGTTTTCTAGATTTACTAAAATTGTTAATGGCCTTAGAGGTCTGGGTGGGGAGTTTTTTATCCATGAATAGGTGCAAAAAATTCTCAAGAGCTTAATAGTGGATTGGAAGCAAAAGTACACATCAATTCAAGATTCAAAAAGACCTCAACAATTACTCAATAGAAGATCTAATGGGAAATTTGCTGACTCATGAAGTTCAAATGAAAGATTGGAAAGATGATGAAGTGTTAAAAAGAAAATAGAAAAGAAGAAAGATCTAGCCTTCCCATCAACGTAGGAACTTCAAAGTTTAGATGAAGATGAAGTTGTGCTATTGGCAAGAAATTTCAGAAAATGGATGAAGAAAAGAAGTAAAGCTAGCACATCAAGGAGCATGGTTCTAGTATGCTTTAAATGCAAAACGTAGGGACATATACAACCTCAATGTCCATTGCAACTAGAAGAAGATCAGTAAGAAATAAAGAAGAAGAAAAAGAAAAAATAGAAGATGGCATTGAAAGCTACTTGGGATGGAAGTAGTTCATAAAGTTTAGATCAAGATGTACCAGTAAATGTGTGCTACATAGCACAATCCTATTTGGGTTTTTAGGCGACACCAGAGAACTTGATTAGTTCCCTAGCAACGGTGCTAGAAAACTTGTATTGGATGTTAAAGGTTAGATCAAACATTGGTTTAATTTGTCTTTAGGCTTAAATCAATAATTACTTTTAGAAGTAATCTAACAAACTTTCACACAAATTAGATATTAATTCCAATTTGTATTTTAACTGCAAGTGCACAGTGTATATTGTATTTGTGTGCAAGTACAGGTCAATCCCATAAAGATTGAGTAAGAATTGTGTACTGTTTCGGTTTTTATATTGGAGTTTATGTGTTTAGTTAAGCACTCCATTGAGTTACAGTTAACACAACGGACCAAGTTCATGGAGTTATGGCTAACTCAACGAACTAACCTCATGGACTTGAGTTAACTCCACGAGCCTATCTTCTCAATTTAATACTGCTATTTATAGAGGAATTTGGCCAACCATTGGGCGATTCCACAGATTGTAAATAACATCAATTAAGCTCTTTAATGCTAGTTAATATTAGATTTATCATTAAGCAACACTAACATTCAGATATTTAAAACAGTAACCATTAAATCTTTAAGTATCTGGAATGAATCAATTTCAGTAAACTGTAAAACTATTTTCTATTCTCTGAATCAAACAAACATAAAACATTCACAATACTGACAGTGATAACTTTAATCATGATACAAAACAAACAATACAACACTTAAATACTAAATGTAAACATAGATAATTTGTTGTTTTTGGTATTTTTGTTTTAATATGTTCATGAAAATGGGTGAAAGGTGAAATGTAAAAATCTCTATCGACAATAAAAACTTCCATCACTACATGCGACGCGATTACACCACTAAAAACTTAATCACTTACAATCCTGCCTCCTCTCCCTATAGAATCACGAGTCCAGAATTGCAAGATGATCTCCTCTTCAGCATACTGGCATCAACCCAAAACCAAGGCTAGAAGCTTTACAATCTCCTGAGATATGAGTCGATGCTTGGTGAAAATGGTTTCCCTTCCCACAGCGTGATCTCCTCATAATGGTTGTCAAGCACCGTGTTTGGCTCGGAATCGACCTAACATTAGGAAAGTATCCTCACACACCTCCGATGGTTGGTGATTATGGTGATGTTGGTGATGTTGGTGAATTGTTGGTGATGGTGTGGATGCTTCAGTGAACTTCCAACGCTGTCTGCAATTAGCGTGGTCCTCCACCTCTACACACACTGCCACACACTGCCAACCACACTTTCTTCGTTTTTTCTCCTCTTCTTTTATATTTCTTCAATAGTAATTGCTTCTACTTAGATGATCGGTTGGATTTTCTTCATTCATATCAACGATGGTGGTTTCTTCTTCCTTCCACGAGCGAATTCCTGCGTGATACATGTAATCGTGGTTTTCCTTTGAATGTCCTGTTTCTGTAACCGCTACAGTGGCATATTAGTCTTTGTTTTAGTTGAACACTTATCCTTTAAGTCTTGTAAAAACTTGAACACTTATCTGTAACTCTTCGAGTTTTTGCACCCGAAAAATACATGACTGAACAAGAAAACTTATCTGTTCATTAGTCATTTTATAAAACTCGAACAGTTAACTATCCATGCGTATAAAAACTCGAACAGTTACCTATCCATGCGTATAAAAACTCGAACAGTTATCTATCCATGTGTATAAAAACTCAAACAGTTATCTAACTCTTTGATTTTCATTACCAAACGCACATGGAAAACACATGACAACTTAAAACATTAAAAACACATGCGTAGATAACTTAACTATACAAGTTTTTAACATAACTCTTCGACAAAAATGAAACGTTAACTATCTGAAAGTTTACTTTTCCTATTTATGCATAACACTAACACAACGCGTTACTCCAGTGTATATTCAGGTAATTTAACACGTATAGTTATGCTAACTTAACGAGTTAAACATGTGCAGCTCACGTGATATACTAAAGCAATTTAAATTCAACACGTGTAATTCAAGAAATAATAAAATATTCTTTAAAACATAATTATCCGAAATAACAAAAAATTCAGATACTTAAGAATTTCACAGCCTGCAATTTATCGACAATTTAGAAATGTACTAAATTAACATTAATTCCCTAAAATTATGCAGATTCCTTCATTAAAGCATATAACAATGCAATTATAACATAATGGCTTAATTCTCATATGATAAGCTAAATATTATGCAATTAACCATCATTTAACCGTTAATATTATGCACTTTTTCATTCTAAACACTTCCCCCATACTTAAATTTTGCTAGTCCCTTAGCAAACTAAGATCTAACTAGTTGGTCTTTCTAAAGTGCTAGAATTAATTCTTCACACTAAAGTACATTTTTGAACTGTCGGTGAATTGCAAGCTTTTTAATTCTTAAGTATCCAAATTTTCTGTTATTTTGGAGAGTTATATTGCATGTACCGGACATTTATGTTTTAAATACTTAAAGAATATTTTATTATTTCCTGGAATACACGTGTTGAAACCATAATGCATGACTTAAGTGGATTTTCGGTAAGTTATCTATTAACTATCTGAAATGCATCTAGGCATCAGATAGTTAGGTTCTTAAGTATCTGAAATATTTGAACTCGTTAAGTTAGAATTATGCACGTGTTGAATTTAAATACTTTATTATGTCACGTGAGATGCACATGCTTAACTCGTTAAGTTAGCATAACTATACGCGTTGAGTTACATGAATACACACTAAGGTAACATGTTATGTTAGCAGCTTATTTCTTTATTGCACGTGTTTTATAGTTAAATCAACAAAGTAAGTCTGTTGAGTTATCTGTAACTCCACAGACCATTTATTTTCTAATATGCCATTGTAGCAGTTATAGAAACAGGACATTCGAAGGAAAACCACGATTACACGTATCATGTAGGAATTCACTCATGGAAGGAAGAAGAAATCATCGTCGTTGATATGAATGAATGAAATCCAACAGATCATCTAAGCAGAAGTAGTTACTACTGAAAGAAATATAAAAGAAGAGGAGAAAGACGAAGAAGGTGTGTGTGTAGAGGTGGAGGACTGCGCTAATTGCAGGCAACGTCGGAAGTTCCCTGAAGCTCCACACCAACATCACCATAATCACCAACCATCAGAGGTCTGTAAGGATACTTTAGTGATGTCGGGTCGATTCTGAGCCAAACATGATGCTTGACAACCACTGTGAGGAGTGATCGCGCCGCGGGAAGGGAAGCCATTTTCACCAAGAACCGACTCATATCTCAGAAGATCGTAAAGCTTCTAGCCTTGGTTTCGAGTTGATGCTAGTATGCTGAAGAGGAGATCATCTTGCAATTCTGGACTCGCGATTCTATAGGGAGAGGAGACAACATTGTAAGTGATTAAGTTTTCAGTGGTGTAATCACGTCGCATGTAGTGACGGATGTTTTTACTATCGATAGAGATTTTTACATTTCACCTTTCGCCCATTTTCATGAACATATCAAAACAAAAATACCAAAAACAACAAATTATCTGTGTTTACATTTAGTATTAAAGTGTTGTATTGTTTGTTTTGTATCGTGATTAATGTTATCATTGTTAGTATTGTGAATGTTTTATGTTTGTTTGATTCAGAAAATAGAAAATAGTTTTACAGTTTACTGAAATTGATTCGTTCCAGATACTTAAAGATTTTAATAGTTACTGTTTGAAATATCTGAATGTTAGTGTTGCTTATTATAAATCTAATATTAACTAGCATTAAAGAGCTTAATTGATGTTATTTACAATCTGTGGAACCGCCCAATGGTTGGCCGAATTCCTTTGTAAATAGCAGTATTAAACTAGAAAGATAGGCTCGTGGAGTTAACTCAAGTCCATGAACTTAGTCCGTTGTGTTAACTATAACTCAATGAAGTGCTTAACTAAACACATAAACTCCAATATAAAAATCGAAACAGTATACAATTCTTACTCAATCTCTGTGGGATCGACCTGTACTTGCACACAAATACAATATACACCGTGCACTTGCAGTTAAAATACAAATTGGAATTACTATCTAATTTGTGTGAAAGGTTGTTTGTTTACTTCTAAAAGAAGTTATTGAGAATATAAGCAAGTTTAAGATTTAACTTTTTACAACCAATCAGAAGTTAACAAAACCAAAACACTTGTCCTTTTGTATCTCCTTCAATATCTTTTGATTTTTGATTCTGAAAAACTTTTCATTCACAAATAAAAGCAGAATATATAACCACATAACAAAACATAACTTGTTAAATCAGTGTCTTATGTGGAACCTAGGCTCCTATGCCTTTGGTGGCTCACAAGCAAGCTAGTTGGTTTCCCAGAACAGTTACCAACAAACTGGATTGATATTTTGTTTTTCTTTCCTTATAAAATAAAACTAAAACTAAAATTTTTCTTCCTTTTCTTTTACGAAAAAAAAAATGCAAAATACACAACATTAAAAGCATAGAATCATAGTTTAAAAATATGATTGAAAAGTAGTAACAAATGGAATAAACATGTCAGTCCATGTAAACTTTTTAGGCATAATTCTTCTTACTATTAATTTTGTTTTAATGCAGTCCGCTTTCCTTTTAGCTTGTAAACTTGTAGTATATTATCAATACTAAATATAAGTGTATTACCATTAATGAAATGAAATGCAAAAAGGGATCCTCTTCTGTTCCAAGATAATGTAGCTGTTTCTATTTCTACATCTATTTCAATATATTCTTCTTCCCACTTCCATTCATTTAGGTCTTTCATAATCCATATTTGAAATTTCCTCAATACATCCCACCATCTTATCAGACATAAAGTAGGATCATCATATTCATTATACCACATTCCTAATTGAATTTGATCATATTCTAAAGACGGTGGTTTAGCTATATCACTCGGTATAGGTAATATTTCTATAAAATCATCATAACTATCTATGCTTACTATGTATAAATCAGATCTAAATGCAACTGATATATCTGTGACTAGATATATATATCCATCAAGTATGACATGTATGCTGTTAATTAATGCTTTCTGTCCTAGATATATCATAGTATTTTCAATCCAAGATCTATTCAGAAAATCATACACACTTAAGCATAAATCTTCATCCCAATTTCCAATTGGTCTCCAATAATACAATTTTTCAGGAATGGTCAAATTTTTATCAGAAAATATTAAAGCTGACCCACAATTTTCAGTTGGTACTTCAAATCTATTAGGCCTTCTTATATTCCATTCTTCTCTTGTGATAGGATTTCTAATCAAAATATTAGGTAACAGAATTGCATACCTTGGTTTGGTTCTGTATATAATTAATCCTTCATCCATCCTCATAATATGATCTATTCCTTCTAATGTATTGGGTGGAATTCCAGCAGTTTCTTCCATATTCAGATATTCATAGTTGATTGAACTACGATTAAATGACTTCCATAAAAATCCATCTCTACTCTTAGTCATTTTTGCAGCTTGTAGTCCATGAAAATATTTTTCTCTAACACAGTCTTTGATTTCCTTTGATACACAACACAATCTGCACAAATATTTAGCTGATAGGTTACTCAGTACTTCCCTGAGTGCATCTAGTGGTAATTTCATCAATTCCATCTGTTGTGATTTTGTATAACATAAACAAAAATTAACATAGCTACTTTACACCCTTGCAAAGTTAGGTCATAACTCAACAGACTAAGTTCGTTGAGTTAAGTAATAACTCTACAATACTACAAACTATAATTAAACTTACAATTTTTTTCTTTTTTATATTTTTCTACTTACTATATTATACATAGTTACTTAGGTTATACTATTTCATTCAGCTACCCTCCCAAAGGAGGTATCAATTTCATTAACAGTTCTATTGACATGGTTAGGTACTACTTGCATTGGCAATCCTCCATTAGGTCTAACTTCCATTGATTCCTTTTGTCTAAGGGGTATATTTCTATTTATATTTTGATTTTGAATTGCAGCATTTCCAAATACAAAATCTAGACAATTGTTTAATTGTTGGATTATCTTTTCTAATTTCTCTATTCTAGGTCCTTGTTCAATTAAAGCTTCATAACTTATATCTTTGTCTTTTATATTTTCTCCTCTCTGGAAATTGTTGTTTCTCCAAGATAAATTCGGGTGATTTCTCCAATTAGGGTTAGGAAAAAATCAAAGGTATGGGCAATGTTCAAATAACTTCTACTTATGTTATTTTGAATGCATTGTATGTAGAAAACCTAGGATTTAATTTGCTAAGTGATATACAAAGTAATTGATAATGGATACTATGTACTATTTGAAGATAAGGTATGCAAAATTATTGATAAAATTACAGATGAAATTAAGTTTATTGCTAAAAGAAAAGGGTCTATATGTATTTTATCTTTACCTTCTAATGTAGTTGATTTAAATTCATGTTTGCTAGTTGAAGCCAATGATGCATATCTTTGGCATAGAAGGATCAAGCATATAAATATGAAACTATTGTATAAATTATCTAGTAAAAATTTAGTGAGAGGTTTACCACTGATTAAATACTGAAAGGATTTCATGTGTAATGTATGTGAGTTAGGTAAACTTCATAAAAACTCTTTTAAATCCAAAAATGATATACCAAGCAAGAGAGTCTTAGAACTTATACATATGAATTTATTTAGACCAACAAGAACCATGAGTCTTGGTGGTAGACTATATGTATTCGTTTTAGTAGAGGACTTCTTAAGATACACTTTGGGTATATTTTCTAACATCAAAAATAGAGGTTTTTGAAAAGTTTAAAATGTTTTGTAATCTTGTTCAAAATGAACAAGGTCTCTCTGCTCAAAAATTTAGGAGTGATTGTGATACTAAATTTGAAAATGATCAAATGGATAACTACTATAAAGATTTAGGCTTTGATCACAAATATTCTTTTCCAAGAGCACCATCTCAAAATGGTGTTGTTGAGAGAAAGAATCAATCACTTTAGGAAATGTCCAGAACTATGTTAAATGAACATAGATTACCTCAAAATCTTTAGGCTGAATGTAAGATTGAATGGCTACACAAGAGGGGGGTGAATTGTGTTTTTCAACAATTTTCAATTATAATTGAAACTTCAAAATTAAAAACAAGTCGAGACACTATTTTAATCAAATTATTTTATTCAAGGTTTCAATTATAATATACAATTCAATTCTCCTTAGAAATTATAGATGCAATTATATAACGATACTATGTTTCATCTAATCAATTTCATAACTACAAATAGAGAACTTATTTGCAGAATTTAAAACATTTCTCCATGTTTGAGATTTTTCTTCTTCTTCTTCTACAAATCTTTAGTGACAAATATTTGACTTTCTTTGCTTCACCAATTTTGCTTTCTTTTGATTCTTTGAATCTTTAGAGACATATATCTTGAAAGGACCTCAAGATTTTGATAATGCAAAAATCAATGTGAGGTATCAAATTGTATTTCTCAAGTATAACAGTTTAGCAAAAGAGCAGAAGATGATACAGATAGCTCAAAGTTTGCTGCAAATGATAAAAAGGATTTCGAAAGGTTACCAGGCTTAACTATCTAGAAGAGACAGAATTTTGGTAAGTTACCAAACCTAAGTATTCGATGAATTAAGCTTTAAGCAGCAGAATCACCATCAAACAATTAGAAGAGTAATTATCTGAAATTACAAAACCTTCGGAAGGTTTTAAAGATAGTTGGCTGAATGATCGGAGAGTTAAGGTGCTAACGATCCGAAAGCTCAAGGAAAATCGGAAAGTTAGGAAGGCTAACTATTTGAAACTTAAGTCATTGAATTTCCCACGTGCAGAAATCCAGACAGAAGCTTAAAGGGATTTTTCGGAGAGTTAGAAAGTTAACTATTCGAAAATCAAGAATGTTTCGGTAGGTTACATATTTAACTATCTGAAACTTAAGTTATTCTTTTATGCATGTGCCGAAATAAGAAAGCAGTCGAAAACTTAAAGAAGGAAAATGGAGGATTACTGTAGCTAACTATCCGATAGTCAAGAACATTTCAGTGAGTTACAATTACAAGTATCCGATTTTATGACACCGCATATGTACGACTTGAAGTCCTACATGACAAAAGGACATAAGTGACTCTTCGGTAAGTTATAGGTATTCTTTGGAGAGTTACATAGCTAAACCTCCGAAAAACCCAGAAAATCAGTAAGGTATGTTGAAATACCTCCGTGAACAGTAACTTACCAAATTTGGGTCTGAAACTTTAACAAGTATAGTAGAATACATCCATTGTGAGAAAATATGATCGTTACACATAATGGTATATATACAAGTACTAGACAACAAAGTCAGATAGCTTTTGCTCATCCAAATCTATACACCAAGCTCGACAGAAGAAAGTCTTCAAGATCAAATCATCATCAGCATATGCAGACTCAAATTTAGAAGCTCTCCACGCACTCAACTCTGATACATTCAAGCAAGTGTTTACTGAAGTACACGAATTAAAAACATCAGTGAAAGGTTGGTTGGAGCTACAACCTGAAAGCTCAATCAAATTGGTTGGTTCTTGCTTTGACCTTAAAGCAAGTATTTGTAAGTTTGTGAAAGTTTAGTGAAGCCCAAGTATCCCTTGGGGGTGGACTAGCTGTTAGTGGTGAACCACCTAAAAAACCTTGTGTGCATTATTTTTATTGTGTGCTTGTTAATTCTCCTTATCAATCAGCCATTTATTATTAAAAAATAAATTATTACCATTCACCCTCCCCTTTGGTAAGCCATCAAGTCCTAACATATCTAACTTTCTCTTCTTCACCGAATTTTCTTCTATCTAAGAGCTTTTCCTTAGAGAGGTGTTTAATCCTTGAAAATATATTTTGTTTAGTGTGTAGGGATAATTGATCAATGAGAATTCTATGCCTTTTATAGTCAATTTCCATTCCATGCATATCTTCCACATTTATCCATAATCAATCTTCCACTCTTCACGTCTTCTCTTTTTCCTTCATTGTAATACACATGTTTTGATCCATGTTTTCCTCTCGAATTTTATTTAATCATCAATCCTAGATCTTTGAAAAATTTCCTACAAAATAAACTTTCTCATCCAAAATTTTTCATCAAGTGTAATAACAAGTCATTGTGTTAATGTTAACTAAACGAGTAAAACAAGTAAATTTATAACTTAACATATCTAACTTAACGAGTTCATCATGTGCCAATCATGTGACATGTATTGTAGCTAACTTAACAAACTAAGTCTGTGGTGTTACGCTAACTCAACGAACTAGCTTCGTGGTGTTATAGTTAACTCAACAAACTAATTTTGTTGTGTTACTAATAACTCAACGAACCAATATATAAATAAATGTTTTAAACAATAAAGTATTTACCACGTGCAAGAATAATAACTTTAAGTTTATAACCCTAACCTAACGCATTGCCTTAGTATTCAATATAGCAACTCAACGCGTGTAGTTATGTTAACTTAACAAGTTAAACATGTGCAACTCACGTGATACAATATAACATTCGTAAACTTTAAATTCACCATATGCATAATACTAACTTAACAAGTTCATCTCTTCAACTTAACATTTTGTTCACTAACTCAATAAGTTCTTACGTGACTTATTTTAACCTTTAAGCTTATAACTCAACAAGTTCTCACGTGACCTTTTTACAAACAAAACACTAACTCAACAAGTTGTCTTAATGTACACTATACATGATATAGAAATATAACTTTTAAAACATATCATGCTTTACAATAAAAACACACATTAACTTAACATTTAGTTAAATGAAAAGTTAGTATAACTTAACAACTAGTTATTTAACTTAGCATAATTTCAAATCCATTATAGACAAGTATTTATCTTAGTAAACTTTTTCTGTATTAATTGATGTTCTTAATTTACTTTCACAAACAATACTAACTGATTAAATATGATTACATTCGTTTAGCACACATCATCAAAACATAATACTCAACACTAAAGTAGTTAATATAGCTTGTTATATTATTAACAAAAGTCACTTAAGACCTCTTGTTAATAAAACTCCTTTTGAAATCATGTATGGGAGGGCTCCAAAAATTTCCTTTATGAAACCATTTGGTTGTAAATGTTTTATTCTTAACACTAAGGATAAAAGGGATAAATTTCAAGCCAAAGCGGATGAAGGAATTTTTGTAGGTTACTCAACTAGAAGTAAAGCCTATAGGGTTTATAATAAGACTTCTAGAACCATAGAAGAAACCCTTCATGTGAGTTTTAACGAAAATTCATTTAGAGAATCAAAATCTAAAGTTGATAATGATGATATCATTAATTTCCCAAAAGAATTAGAGATTGATAGAGAGATTGAAGACTTATTTGAGAAAATCAAAAATATGAACTTGGATGATCAAACTGATGATCAAGGTGATATACTTCTAGATGTTAATGAGAATAATGAGGAAAATCATAGAAATTGGCATTATTCTTCATCACATCACATCACTCAAGTCATTGGTGATATTAATGGAGTTAAAATTAGAGCTTCAATAAATTTGAATATTATGTGTATGTTTGTTTCTATGGTAGAACCAAAGAATATAGAAAAAGCCTTATCTAATGAAAATTGGATATTGGCAATGCAAGATGAACTGAATCAATTCATTAGAAATGATGTTTTGGATTTAGTCTCTCCACCAAAGGATTAGTCCATAATTGGTACAAAATGGATCTTTAGAAACAAAACTGATGAGGTTGGTCAAGTTATTAGAAATAAAGCTAGATTAGTTAGACAAGGGTATACATAGGAAGGACTTGATTATGATGAAACATTTGCTCCTATGACTAGGTTGGAAAGTATTAGAATATTATTGGCCTATACTTGTTATATGGATTTTAAATTATATCAAATGGACATAAAGAGTTTATTTTTAAATGGTTTAATTAATGAAGAAGTTTATGTAAAAGAACCTTCTGGATTTGAAGATGATAAATACCCTAACTATGTGTTTAAATTGAAGAAAGCCTTATATGGTTTGAAGCAAGCACCTAGATCATGGTATGAAAAGTTATCTACTTTTCTTGTAGAACAAGGATATATCATGGGAAAAGTAGACCATACTCTCTTTATCAAGAAGGATGATAAAGATCAGATTGTTGTTCAAATATATGTGGATGATATTATCTTTGGAGCAACTTCTAACAAATTGATAAAAATATTTTCTAAAGAAATGACTAGCTAGTTTGAAATGAGTATGATAAGGGAGCTTTCATATTTTCTAGGACTTCAAATTAAGCAAATGTATAAAGGTATATTTTTAAATTAGGAAAAATATATGGTAAATATGCTTAAGAAATTTAATTTTAATGATACAAGAATTTGAAAAACTCCTATGAGTACTTCTTTAAAGCTAGATATTGATGACATAGGAAAATTAGTAGATCAAAGAAAATACAAAAGTATGTTTGGTTCTTTACTTTATTTAATAGCTAGCAGACTTGATATTATGTTTGTTGTGTGTGCTTATGCTAGATTTCAATCTAATCCTAAAGAATCACACTTAATTGCTATTAAAAGAATTTTTAGATATATACAAGGAACTAAAAATTTTGGATTATATTATTCTAAGGATAGTTCAATAGATTGTATAGGATATATTGATACTTATTACATAGGATCTAAATCTGATAGAAAGAGTACTAGTGGTAGATGTCAATTATTGGGAAATAATTTGGTGTCATGGTTTAGTAAAAAGCAAAACTATGCAGCACTTTTAACCATTGTGGCTGAATATGTTGTTGTTGCACTGTGTTATGCTTAGATTCTATGGATGAGGCAAACTTTAGAAGATTTCAGATAATCTTATGATACAACTGAGATTTATTGTGATAGTGGATCTACAATAAATCTTTCCAAAAATCCTATATTACATTCTAGAGCAAAACATATAGAGGTTAGACATCATTTTCTAAGGGATAATGTAATTAAAGGTAAAATTAAGTTAGGATTTGAGTCTAGTAAAAATCAATTAGTTGATATATTTAGAAAACCTCTAAATGAAAATACATTTTGTAATATAAGATTAAATTTAGGTATTTGTAGGCTATGTGATGTGTAAAATCCTTAAACTCCATAAAAGATAAAAATTGTTGATGATGTTATTTACCTCATAGATATTATATACTTATCAAAGATATCTAAACTGCAACATAAGATACTATGTATTTATAGTAAAATTATTATAGTACCTTATGTTTTTACTTAAATTTATGAGTTTAACAATTTTATAAATCTTAAATGGAAATATTTATGCTTAAAAGATGATTAGAATTAGCCTAAAATCTTGAAAATTTGATTTGTGGTTTTAGATCAAAGAAACTACATGTGATCAAGAATAAGTTTAACTTGATTGATTAAACTTGTAGAATGATTTACATGTAAATCATATTAAACTACTAGTAAAGAGTATGAGCTTATTGAAATTGATTCATATTTCAATAAATCATAGAAGTGAAAATTATATGAGATTTGTGCTTTATTGCATTTGTATTAATGAAATACATATATATTGTGCTTCAAATTATGAGTTATCAGTAACACAATGGAGTTAGTTCGTTAAGTTATCATCTTACCCAACGTAGCATGTCACGTGTATGGCACATGCTAAACTTGTTGAGTTAGATACATTAAGTTATAAGTCTATTTAGTTTACGCGTTTAGTTAGTCTTAACACATGTCTTGTTATTACATTTGATGAAAAATTTTGGATGATGTTTAGAATGAAAAAGTGTATAATATTAATGGTTAATTGTAAAATATTTAGCTTATCATATGAGAATTAAGCTACTATGTTATAAAAATACGATTACATGCCTTAATTACAAAATATGCATAATTTCAAAGAATTAGTGTTAATTAAATATCATTTCAGAAAGATTGAAAAGCATAGTACATATGGTTTTATAGAAGTATATGGAAGCTTGTAAAGTCACTCATGTAAGTTTATAGACCTTCATAAAGTTACTAAGGTTACAAAAGCTTGTAAAGTTTTTTAATGTAAGTTTACGGAACTTGATAAAGTTAGGAATTATTTCACACATCAACTTTTGAATGGTTAAGAATTATTTCTTTTGCATATTAAATGTTAAATGTTATAAAAGTATTTTTTTTATTAAATTGCAGAGCTAAACAAGTTTGTTGAGTTAAGCTTAACTCAACGAGGTAAGTTTGTTGAGTTACAATTAAGTCAATGAAGTAAGTCCATGGAGTTACACTAACTCCACAGACCAATTATTTTCTAATATTTGATTGTGAGCAGTTACAAGAACAGGAAATTTGAAGGAAAACCATGATTGCATGTATCACATAGTATTTAAATCATGGAATGAAGAAGAAATCACCATCGTTGAATTAAAGGAAGAAGATCTAACTAGTCATTTAGCCAGAAATAGTTATTGTTAAAAGAAATATAAAAAGAAAAGAGAAAGAATGAAGAAAGAGTGTGTGGAGAACCATGCTAACTACAACAAGCGTTGGTCATTCCCTAAAGCTCCACCAATAAACACCAACCATTAGAGGTCTATGAAGATACTTTCCGGATGTTGGGTTGATTCTGAGCCAAACACAGTGATTGACAACCACTATGAGGAGTGATTGTGTCGTAGGAAGGGAAGTCATTTTCACCAAGCATTGAATCATCTCTTAAGAGATAGTAAAGCTTCTAGCCTTGGTTTTGGGTTGATGCCAATATATTGAAGAGGAGATCAACTTACAAGTCTCGATTCACGATTCTATAGGGAGAGGGATGCGTAATAGTAAGTGATTAAGTTTTCAGTGGTGTAATCACATCGCATGTGGTGATAGAAATTATTGCTATCAATAGAGAATTTTACATTTCACCTTTCATTCATCTTTAGGAACATATCAAAACAAAAACAACCAAAAACTCATTATCTGTTTTTATAATTAGCAATTCTGTGTTGTATTGTTTGTTTTGTATTGTAAGTAATGTTATTATTGTCAATATTGTTGAATGTTTTATGTTTATTTGATTCTAGAAAATAGAAAATTGTATTACTAATTATTGAAATTAGTTTGTATACAATATCAAAATCTTAATGGTTACTATTTGAAATATCTAGATGTTAGTGTTGATTAATGATAACTATCGTATAAACTAACATTAAAAGCATAATTGATGTTGTTTACATTCTATGGAACTGCCCAATGGATGGTTGAATTCCTCTATGAATAGCAAATTTAATTGGAAGTTACTAGTGAGGCTCGTGAAGTTAACTTAGGTCCACAAGGATAGTTGTTCGTGTTTTCCCAGCACTACACTAGAAAAACTTGGATTTGTTACTTCTATTTTTACTTAGTTAATTTATCTTTATGCCTATTCTTTCTTTTAGAAGTAAACAAACAACCTTTAATACAATTTAGATATTAATTCCAATTTGTACTTTAACTGCAAGTGCACAGTGTCTATTGTATCAGTGTGCAAGTACAGGTCGATCCCATAGGGAATTGCTGACAAATTTAAGAAATGTTTGATTGTGAACAATTCAAATTTATATTCAATAAGCACTCCGTTGAGTTACAGTTAACTCAACGGACTAAGTTCGTTGAGTTATGGATAACTCAACGGACTATCCTCATGGACTTAAGTTAACTCCACGAGCATGTCTCTTCTTTATAATACTGTTAATTACAGAGGAATTCGGCCAACCATTGGGCGATTCCACAGATTGTAAATAACATCAATTAAGCTTTTTTTTTAATGCTAGTTAACATTGGATTTATCATTATGCAATACTAACATTCAGATGATTCAAACAGTAACCATTAAAATCTTTAAGTTGTTTTGTACGAACCAATTTAAGTAAACTGTAAAATTAAAACTAACATAAAACAATCATAAAATTGATATAGATAACATTAATCACGATACAACACCAACAATACAACACTCAAATACAACATACAAACAAAGATAAATTGTTTTTGGTATTTTTATTTTGATGTGATGGGCGAAAGGTGAAATGTAAAGTAATTTCACTTGACATTAAATACTTCCGACACTACTTGCAACGCGATTATACCACTGAAAATTGAATCACTTACAATTTTGTCTCCTCTCCCTATAGAATCGCGAGTCCAGAATTGCAAGATGATCTCCTCTTCAGCATACAGGCATCAACCCGAAGCCAAGGCTAAAAGTTTTACGATCTCCTGAAATATGAGTCGGCGCTTGGTGAAAATGTCTTCCCTTCCTGCGACGCGATCACTCCTCACAGTGGTTGTCAAGCACTATGTTTGGCTCAGAATCGACCCGACATCAGGCAAGTATCCTCACAAACCTCCGATGATTGGTGATTATGGTGGTGATATGATGGTTGGTGTGATACTTCGGAGAATCGTCGATACTATCTGCAGAAAGCTCGGTGCTCCTCCTCTGTATACACTAGTCGTCCATTGATCACACTCTTTCTTTTTTTTCTTCTTTTCTTTTATATTTCTTCAGTGGTAACTGCTTCTGCTTGAATGGTCGATTGGATTTCCTTCCTTCAGATCAACGGCGATGATTTCTTTCTCCCTATGCGATTGAATTCCTGCGTGATACGTTCAAACGTGGTTTTTCCTTCCAACTGTCTGTTCCTACAACCGCTATAGTAGCATATTAGAAAATATATAGTCCGTGGAGTTACAGATAACTCAACGGACTTCCTTCATTGATTTAACTATAAAACACATGCAAAAATAACAACTTAAGTTTATAATGCTAACCTAACGCATTGCCTTAGTGTATTTCCATGTAACTCAACGCGTGTAGTTATACTAACTTAACGAGTTATAACGTAATTAAATCTACTAGCTCTCAACACGTGTCAGCAGCAGTTTAAACATAAAATAACATTCTGAAGAGTTACAGGTATAACTATCCGATGCTCAGATGCATTTTCGGATACTTAAGAATTTCACAGCCTGCAATTTACCGACAATTCATAAATGTACTAAATTAACATTAATTCCCCAAAATTAAGCAGATTCTTCAATTAAAGCATATAACAGTGCAATTATAATATAATGGCTTAATTCTCATATGATAAGCTAAATATTATGCAATTAATCATCATTTAACCGTTAATAATATGCACTTTTTCATTCTAAACAATAGTCCATTGCGTTAACTGTAACTCAATGAACTAAGTCAACAGAGTTCCATGATAGAGATCATGGGCATGAATCATGCAACATGGTCTTCCTATGTATTTCTTGTAACTACTCAAAATTGCACATTAGATAATAACTGGTTCGTGAAGTTTACGTAACTCAACAAACTAACTTCATTGACTTAACTACTAACTCAATGACTAGCTCAAGTCGTTGAGTTACTGCATAACTCAACGAACTCATTCAACCCTATAGTTTAATATATAATAGAGCAATTTATATATACATACTGCATAGGTGTAAACAATATTTAATAATATGTATAAAGGGAATTTTCAACCATTTAGAAATGATACTTAATTAACGTTAATTCCTTTAAATTATGCATATTCTTCAATTAAGCCTGAGGTTTATGAAAATGTAACATAATGGCATAATTCTCATCTAATAATCTAAGTAACGTTCCATTAACCATTCATTAACTACTAATATTATGCATGTTTTTATTCTAAACAGGTGTTGTGAAGGAGCTCAGGTGTGATCTTTATGTCTACGTCCTCCACATTCAATACTAAAATGCCATCTTCTTCTCTCAAACAGGCATAAAAATAAGGTACTAAATTTTCATAAACTGCAAATCCAACAGACATTGAAATTCAAATAATTCTTTAATCTTATGTTATAGTAGTAAATAGACTAGTTTTTCCATTAAATCTAGCATTGTTTAAAATTACTTTTTAACTTAAAGATAGATAATAGTAATGAAAGAATGTAAGATCAAATGCCATTTGCACTATTTTTTTATATTGAAACACTAATATGTGCAAATAGACAATAAAACATAAATATGCAAACTAACCTACAAATGTGGCTTTTGTCCTTCTGTTTGTCTGCAGTAAGCACCAACTCCCCTTCCTTCTCCTTTTGTACAGTCCTTTGGATTTGTTGACGCTCTCTGGATCTTCTAGATCTACGTTGAAGAGAAAGAACAAGGGAATAGACTAGAAGGAAAGAAAGGGAGATCGAGTTGACAGCTTCGTCATGGAGGATTTTCCGTTAAGGCATGGGTGAAGCGAAGATGTGAGATTTCAAATTTTTCGTCAAAATCTCACCATATGATTAGAGAAACGAAGGAAAGCTTCTTTTTTAAGTGGTAAATGATAGAAAATAAGCAAGATGCGCAGATATTTAAAAAATGATAGAAAATTTTGTCATTTTCTACTTTATTATTTTCTAACTTTTTTTTTTGTAAACAAACACCCCTTGAGGAGGAAAGAAATTTTCCAAGCCTGCATTAAAGGTGTCAATGGGCCGGGTCGAAAAATTTTTAATTTTTTAGAATAGCCCAGCCTGGCCCAAAAATTTTTCCCGTATGCGTCGGCCCACGGGTGTGGGCTCACTTTTATAATTTTTTAAAATATGTAATATGTAAATTTTTTATTTTAATTTAAAATTAAAAAATAAATATAAAAAATTTTAAAAATCAAAAACTTTGGTCCAACCAAAAAAAATAAAAAACTTCAGTCTGACTTGCCACTCGGTCTAACCGAAGTAACAAAGTTTTAAAAAATTCAAAAACTTTTGTCGAATCGAAGTTTAAATCATTAGCTTTGATGTTCGGTCCAACCGAGTTTTAAAAAAAAGTTTAAAAAAAATCAAAAACTTTGATCAGATTTAAAACTTCGTTACTTCAGAGCTTCGATCTAATTGGTTCGAAATTTTTTATTTTTTTAAAATTCGGTTGGACCGAAGTTAATTTGGTCTGATCAAAGTTTATTATTATTATTATTTTTCTTCAATCTGATCGAATTTGTAACTTCAGTCGAATCGAAGTTTTTTATTTTTTTATTTTGATCAGACCGAAGGGTCCAATTGAAGTTTTTGATTTTTTTTTATATTTATTTTTTGATTTTTAATTAAAATAAAAAAATTATAACATTGTTTGATAATCAATTCATCATTCAAACACGTTATTTTATTTATAAATACATGAACATCAAACATAAGTCATCATTCATAAATCATGATTCATCACATTAACATCAATATCAAGACATCATCAACTCACCATTCATGATTCATTATCCATCAACACATTCAAACACAAGTCATAAAGTTAAAATAATTATTTTATTTTTGAATTCAAATTAAAAATACATTATTTTGATAATTACATCAAATATTTTTACATTTAATGTACATAATTATATTTAAATATTTAAATTTGCAAATTCTTTGATGAAGTCATCTTTTGTTGCTGTCCATGAACATGAGCAAACTCCCAATCTTTAACACACATTAATGTTTCTAAAATATCATCTTTTAATCTTACTCTTTTATCATCTTATATATTACCACTAATACTAAATGCTGTTTACATGCTACAAAAGAAGTTGAAATTGTTAGTAAATCTCTAGTCATTAATGATAAAATAGTAAATGTGTGTTTTTGTATTTTCTACTAATTTATTACATCAAAATCTAGAAAATTGGGATTATCTCTTATTAAATAGTTATGCTTAAAATTATTTAATTCTTTCCTATTTGTTATGTTAAAATCATTATATTCATCGTCAAATATATTATAATCAATTGTTGATGATGATTACAATGATTGAAAAATAGAGCATATTTTGTATTTATTGTATTCCATATTTTAAAAGAATTACGGGTTACAGGTTGGGTTAACCTGAGCCTGACTTGAATTGGCCCGTAGGCTTGTTTCGAGCTTAGCCTGAATTTGCTCGTGAGCTAGCCTGACCTGACCTGAATGTGTAGGCTGATTTTCTAATATATTATAATCCGACCTGACTTGATTTAAAAAATCAAGTCGGATCGGGCCAGCCCATTACCCATTTGACACCTCTAGCTTGCATCTATTTTTTGAGAGCTTGCCTGCTTTACCATGTCTTGTTTCTTCTTCGGCTTCATTTTGGTTTGTTGATCTATATTTATTTACCAAGTTTATGTCGAACTGTATCTATTATGTACATATATGTGGTTCATTTGCAGGGTCGTGAACAAACCCATAAATTCAGATAATCAATTCAATATATATTAAAGTAGAGGTATTTATGAATTTTGGAAATTTCAGATAATCAATTCAATTTTCTTCGAATTTTGAAATGCCATATTTTACACCTTTTCAGTCTTCCGCACCATAAGACCATCTTCGGTCTCCCAAACCCTTCGTCGCTTCAAGGTTAAAACCCTTCCACTTTCGTCCTCTTCGATCTTGCGCAGCACCCAATGGGGAAATCGGTCCAGGTGAACAAGCCCCACAAGGCCCGCTTCGCCTCCAAAGCTTCTCGTCATCTCCACCGCACTTCCCTGATAGGTAACCACCCATCGTCCTCTTCCTACTCTCCTCCCTGTCGGCTTCTCCTCCCGTTATTCTTCGCTTATTTTGTTTCCTTTAGAGAAAGGTTCGATCTCCAAGGAGCAGAAGCATGTGGGGAAGGGCGCACGTGCTGCTCGCATCCAGCGGAACAAGATGGTACCGTCTTCGTTCTTGCGTACTGCTGATTCTAATATCTGATTGATCAGGGATCCGCTACTTTAAGCTTGTTTTACTATTTCTCTTGTTATCCTTGCTTCTAAATATTTTATCTATTTCTCCTTCTCTATATGTGGTCATTGTCCTTGGTGGAGATAAGTTTTTTTGCTTTTGCACTTCGTCGCAGAATTATTTTTAAACACTTATTTATTATAGCTCTACTTTGCCATTAGCATTAGCTTCAACTTCGCTGAGTCTGATGACTCTGATATCGAACAAGTTTTAAGTTCCGCTCATTGTTTTCATTGTTCACATCAAAATACTTTGGTCACTGGCGCAAAAGAAGCCATTTTTTTCCCCCCTCAATATTCTTTCTGATCAGAGGATTTTTACAGATAAGAAATAAAAAAAGAGCAGCTTTATTGAAGGAGAAAAGGGCTTCAACTGGTCCATCGAGTCCCCCTCGTGTTATTGTGAGTATTATGTAAAACATTTTTTCCCTGTTCTCCATATAAAATGCCCTTGGGTTTTAAATCTATTGTCTCATTGTATCCGTCCTTACCATGGTAAAATTTTGTATACATTGTTAATCATTGATAACTACATGTTTCATTCATTACGTTAAGCAATGGGATGCACTGATTATCTACCGTGAAATCAGGTATAACAAGTTTTAAGAGACTTATTCTATTGCAATACAGTACAGAACCTATTTTGAGAAGAATTGGAAAGTAATCTCATGTGTTGTAGACCATGTTCCCCAATCAAAGAAAATGAACATTATATGGATTCAAAAGACATTTGCTCATTAAACAGCCAATTAATGTTAATTTCAGAAAAATGTATTGTATTGAAATCTGTTTAATGATTACTTTCTTCCATTTTTTAAAATATGCCCTTAGAAATTATACAGAGGTGGTAAATGTAGAACTCAATTGATTTGATAAGCCATGACAATGAGGATTAAAATAGTGTTGTTAGTGTGGTGTCCCCTATTGCCTAAGGCATCGAGGTGAGAGGCAAGGCAAGACTTTGTGGTGTAGATAGTGTGGGGAGCATGGTATACCATATCAATTTGTATCACTGAAATTTCAGTGATAGATATTGGAATTTGGAGGCTCTCAGATAGTGTGGGGAGCATGATGTATCATTTCAATATGTATCACTGTAATTTTGGTAATAGATATTGGAATTTTGAGGCATTGATATGATAATTTATTTGTTATTGGTACCAAACGCAGATAGATTGATATTTTGATCTGAATCAGTGGTATTGGTTTGATACGACTATATTGAAGTTGTAGAACCTTCTTCTCATCTGGTATTGATGAAGTTTCAGTTGAAACACTGAAATGCAGGTGATATGGGTGTTTGGGCTGACCTGCTACACATTCTTGGTTTGTTCCTATGGGGGGGTTTGTGCTACTGGAATCTGTCGGAAAGGAATTCATTTTCTGTCAGATTCTGGTTGTGAATTTTTTGATCTCAAGAATAATCATGGAATACATATATTTTTGTACTTTACTACAAAATTTTTTAAAGAATTTAAATATTTCAATTTTGCTAGATAAAAAATTATACACAAGTAAATCGTGATAAATCAACTAGAACAAATACATATATTTTTCCACCTAACCTTTGAGTTCTAGTTGGTCCAAATAAGTCCATATGAATTAATTCTAATACTCTTTTACTTGTTACTTCATTTAAAGATTTAAATTTTTTTTTTCATTGTTTACTTAATTCACATGCATCACACATAGATTCCTTAGAATATTTAAGTTTAGGTAAACCTCTAACTAGTTCTTTTCTAAACAACCTATTTAACAGTTTCATATTTTCATATTTACCTAATTATGGATGTAGATATATACTTATATTTTTGCACATACTTGGTTTTAGTAAATGATATATACTTAAGTAATTGATAAATGGTATATAAAGATCTAATTTTATAACATGTTAATTGATTAATGTAATTAATTAATTGATTAGTTACATTTTGACTAATTACTTCAATTCATTAATTAATATTTTAATTAAAAATCAATTCTATTCAATTTTGTTCAATTCTTTCATGTGCACAAACATCTGAATTTCAATTTCCATCAAATTTCTGAATGTGCACAAACACTTGAATTTCAAATTCCATTTTTGTCAAATTCCATAGAATTCAAATTCCGTCTGAATTCAAATTCTGTTAGATTCAATTCCGAGTACACAAACAGGCCCTATGATTCAAAATTTTCAACAATGATTTTCAAGCTAGGATTTTTTTAAGCTTACAAAATTTTATGGTTTTCAAGGTTTATCTCTTCTTCAAAGTTAAATCTTACCTATTTACCTTAGAACAATGTTAGATCTAAGATGTTCCTTGTTAGTTATAAATTTTTGCAATTTTCTTTTTTTACATATTATTTTTATTTTTTCAGTAAGTTACATTTTTCCAAATATTTATAATTAAAATGTAATGGATTTAACCTACGATAGGTTATATCTGATGTTATATAGGTAGATAAGTTTTTGTTGTGGACTTGCAGTCTTAATTTTTTAGAATTTGTTTTCTGAATTTTCAGAAATTTGGAACCAGAAGGATAAGGCTATGAGTTTGACCTCTCAGGCATTCCTTATGGTATTAAATCATAATTTTCCAAGGTTTTATAGTCATATCTTATTTTTCTACATCATATTCTTTTGTTGGTAGGCTTTTAAAAATTGGTGCCAAAATGTTGACTGGTGTTTTTCTTTTTTAATTTTTATGAGAAGGGAAAGAAATATTCTTATCAATCAATAACAAAATTCTTGGATACAATAAGTTTGACAACAATGATCAACCAATACTCCAACATGTGTGACCCAACCTAAAAAGGTGACCCCACAAAAGAAAGTCAATCCAAAAGGAGGCAGCATGATACAGAACAGGAGTCCTTTATTTTCTTATTGTATTTTTTATTGTTATTCTACATCATCTTCATTTATTGTTATTGATATTCATTTCTTCTTGCCATAGCATGATATGAAATAGGAGTCCCTTATCTTCTTATTGTCTTTTTTATTGTTATTCTACATTAGGTTTGCTTATTGATATTGATATTCATTTTCTTCTTGGCATCATAATGCTACAATATTTTTTTTACCATGGAATGCATTATTGTTCATGGTCATGTTGGCTATTTTGCATAGTCATACTTCTGTCAACGATGAAATCTGTAGATTTATTTGATTCATTGATCAATGATTGATTGGAAAATGGCCGACCCTTAAATTTGATAGCCTCTTTTTTTTTTATTCAGGTTCTTTTTGGGCTTTCAGTTGAAGTAAATTTAAAGCTACTTGCAAAGGATATGATGACTTTGTTGGTTCCTGAGGTAACTGCAGTCAATTCAGCAACCATCGTTTCTCCAAATTACAAAATTAGAACCAAGGTGGGTTATTAGTACAAATGTTTCAACTGTCCTTTGCCTTTCCTCTTCTTTACAATTCATAGTTGGAAAAGTAACTCATGTTTCTGTATCTGGAGAAGCTGCTTGCGATACATTGGACAAATCATAAGTCTTGATAAGCAAAAGGAAAAAATGTGCATAAATGAGTGACAAAAGTTGAAAATAAGATAAGTTAAATGCATTATAAATTAATAATTCATTTATCTCTTTTTATAGTTTTCCAAAGAATTTACTTGAAGCATGAAAACATTTGAATCTACATGTGTCTTTGATCATAACAAAATTCTGCCACAGGTATTTTATATGTTGGTTTATTATTGTTTGCTTATAATTTGCATATTTTCATATTGAGACACACTAGTACATATTCAATTGAACAAAGAATTGCTCACAGCCTTATTGTTTGATGCATCAAACTTATTAAGGCATTTGCCTAAGTGCTGAGGCATGGTAAGAAGATTTGGCATTTAGATGCTTAGCTGATTTTTTTATTTTTTGTTTTCATATTTAAAAATATATATTTTAAGTTTGCTTAGATTTTTTTTTCTTTACATATTTGAAAATAAGAATAATGATGAAGGTATATACTTAGATGGCCATAAGATTTATAAAAGTAAGACTTTTAAATATTTAGGATCTATAATAAGTAGTAATAGTGAAATTATAAAGGATGTTATTCATAGGATTAAAATAGGATAGATGAATTAGAGAAATGCTTTTGGAGTGTTATGTGATAAGTGAATACTCTTAAAATTAAAAGGAAAATTTTATAAATTAACTGTACTTTATAGATCAAAATGTTTGATTGTAATGTATGATCATATGCAAAAAGTTAGTATTGTTGAGATATGTATTTTTAGATAGATGAGTGGTAACATTATAAGGAATAAGTTTAAAAATGATTTTATTAGGAATAAAGTAGGAGTTGATAGGAATAGATTAGAAATTGCAATAATAAAAAATAAGATAAAAGAAAATTGGCCTTGATGATTTGGTCATATCTTTAGGAGATTGAGGAATGTACTAGTTAGAAGAGGAGAATTATTTAGTGCAAAAGAAATTAAAAGAAGTAGAGGTAGACTTAAAATAACTTTGTTAGGAATTGTAAGAAAAGATTTAAATTTATGTAATTTAACAAAAGGTTTGACCATAGAAATATATGGAAGAAAAGGATTAATGTGGTTGACCTCACATAGTGGGATTATCATTCAAATTGTTTGTGTTGTATGTTTTAAGTTTGCTTATTTTTAGGGTTTTGAGAAAGTTGAGTTAGTATAGATTGAAGTTCTACTCATATTCTTACTTGTTTAGTAATGAATTGGGTAAATATCCACCACTAATTGTAGAGGAGTAGTGATTTTCACTCCACCATATCTTTAACATGGTGACTTCACTTGTATGTGCTTTGTATGTTCATGGAAAATTGAATTGTTGGTAATGAATATTGCAGCCTGGTTGTCATAATCCATGGACATGGAAATCTCTATGATTAACCCAAACTTTGTCAAAAATGGCTCAAGCCAAAATGTTTCAGATGCTATCTGTGTTGATCTATATTCAACCTCAACACTCTATTGGGATACCACATTTTGCTTCTTACTCCTTTGTATAGAAATATTATCCTTAACATAGGGACAACGCCTAGATGCAAATTTTCTGTCACCTCCATAATTAAAATTTGAATATGCTTGAACTTGCAAATGGCTATTCCTTCTACTCCTTATTTGGGTTTTAGAAATTGAATTGGACATTATGTTAAAGGACCATCCATTTTGATTCAAAGTGATTCAATTGTTGATGGTGTTATGATTTTATAAATTGCTTAGCGAACTGGATTCAACATTGTTTCAAATTTAGTAATTATTCAAACTAGATTTTTTGACTAATCTTAAATATATACCTGTATTATTAATTATTGATTAGTTTATTTATTCAATAATTCTTAATAATTCACTTCCAACTCCTAATAACAATTAATATTGTTTTCTCTGTTCATAAATGACAACATTATAAAATAAAATGAAATACTTTGTTGTTTATAAAAATTAAAGAAATCACTAACTAGTCCATAAAAACTAAAAATTATACTAGCCTATTTTTGAATCCTAAATTGACACCATCACTATCAATGTTTTGAGCTTGTAAACCATGGGGTGGTCACACCTTAAAACAAGAGAAATTATCATATATTTGCATTGATTAAAAGAAAAAAAAAGTGATAATCATTCTTGAAAAGGAATGACTTGATTTTTGGTTTTCACACTTGTCTTTTTTGTTCTATGTCTAAGATCTTGTCACCTTCACAATCCAAGAATTTTTTGAAAAAGAAAGAACCGTACATGATGGTTATTACATGTTTTAACATTATTACTTATTTAGATGGAAAGAATCACGACACCTTTCAACTTTTCAAGAATCAACCATACTTCTCAAGATATAATTGTGAGAAGAAACCATAATCAAAATAAATTACATGTTTTATAACATCAAAATAAAACAATACATAAATAGTCAACATGACAAACTAAGTTCAAATATTTTTCACTCCCAAGTTTTAAGTTCTAATTTAGAAACTTCAGTCCTTTAAAAAAATATTTCAAATATCCAAGTTCGATTTTCAAGACATTAATCATCATATAGAATTTGAAAATAATAAAAGGAATGAATCAAGTTAGAAGATAAATGAAGCAAAAATTTAAGAATACAATTTGTATAAGTAAAAATTAATAGAAGAACATGTAGCACCAGAAATGTGAGATAACACCATCACATGCTCTGCTTATCATATGATTTGCATTAATGAACGAAATAAATCAAACTTTTGTATGGTTGGATCATCCATGAGTACTTCCACCTTGACCTCTAACAAAAGATGAAGGGGCATGCTGCTTTGAGCCCTGTTAAAATGTTCTAAATTTCTAACTTTCAGTGTCCCATATGTTTTAGGCATACAACCAATCTCCCAATTCACTAAGGGATTACCCTCTCTTTAAAATTACCTTTTGAAATCCTGCTCTGAAATTTCTTTTCCAATAAACTAATCACTCCCTTCAGAAGTGTGAAGATTGACATATGGAAGACCAAAATGCTCCCTAAACACACTCTTTGGCAATGTCAGTCGTCCACCAAAATTGATATATGGTCCTTGTCACCTCTCTAGTTTTTTCTTAATCTTATAACCAAAAATCGCTAACTGACCCTTTTAGTCATCTTGATCAACAAAGGATGACCTAAGTAAGAGATAGGTGGCTTACTGACTTTATAGTGCATGATGCTTGTAGCCTCTTTGATCAGATTGTTGTCAATATTGATTCCCATCATCAAGCTCTTGGAAAAATTAATCTTCAGGCTGGAGAGCCTTTCAAACAGCTGAAGGAGAAATTTTAGATTGTGCATTTGATCTGTTGAAGTGCTGTAGAAGAAAATCATTTCATCAGCATATTGTAGTAGTGAAATGGAGACCTGATCCTTTCCGTTTCTCCTCTCTTGCACCCCTCCTGAGGCACAAGCACAATTGCACATAAAGGCCAAGGTGTTAAACCCCTGGTTGAAGAGAAGTGACAAAAATGGATCCCTTTGCTGAGCACTACTCTTAAAGATGAAGAAGCCTCTTGAGTGACCATTAATAAGAATGGAGCCTCTAGCCAAAACAAGAACATTCTTTATCCAAATGATCCATTCTATGGGAAACCATATAGTTGAAGTAGATGCAAAAGGAACCTCTAGTTCAAATTGTCAAAGGCCTTTCTGAAATCTACCTTGAATACCAACCCCTGCTTCCTTAAATGTCGATACTTCTCCATACATTCTTGGGCCACAACTAAATCATCTTCCTAAAATATTGATATTTAAATATTTTATTTATTGAATATTGTATCTAAGCCAAGTTGTATCCTAAAATTTAGAGAATTATCGAATCCCTGTATGTGAATCCCTGAATTGCATTGGTGTTTCCTAGGGGGCTGATCTTGTAGTGAGCTCCAAATAATATCCCAAATTCTTGAGTTTGTGAAAAAAATTTGTCATCTTAACGTGATGGATGTAGCAGCAAGTCTCTTTAGTCAAGAATCTCTAAATGAGGCCATATTCATCACAGATTGTCTGAATTTACACTGAAAAACTGCACAACCATTGCTTTGTTGTACTGAATCAAACTTTTACAACTATCAACAGCACATGTAGGGCATGATCTGACCCTCGATAACATAAAGAATTTCAATACTTTGGTGTAGCAGCTGTCTAACGCATGGGACAATCACCAGCAGACTGCAACAGTTGTTGGTTGCCTTAAAAGGATGAATACAAGTGGGGAGGAAAGAGGTGACTAGGGCTGAGACTGTTGTTTCAGACCTGCTTGGTGTCAGATGAGGCCATGAAGTGGACTGTGGTCAGTAGTTTTCCCACTGATGACATAGTGAGAGGGCTGTCTAGCTGGCAGTGATTTGTGGCTGCCAACAGTGGAGGGTGGTGACAGATTAAAAGTGGACGATGGTTGCTATTTCCTACCAGGGTTGGGGGTTAAGGCTTTTCTTTTCTTTTAACCCTATTTTGGTACTATGTGACTAGGTGAGAAAAACATGATTTTCTAAGTTGGAGTAGTACATTACCTTCTGTTTGTGCATGTGTGTGTGTGGTTAGGCTTCTTACATGGATATCCATATACCCTACCATAGATATAATATAAGGCTTATAACCTAACACTTGGTATAGGTATGCAAGGAATTTCTACATTTACTTATGGTGCATAAGGTACCCATGGATAAGAACTTAGGCATCCATTATAGTCAAGGTGGAGGGCCTTGTTACCTTGGTATGTCAAGCGAACTACTTTTTTTTGTGGGGTGGGTGGGTGGCTAGGTGGAGAGAGATGAGGTGATGCCTTGACGACATTTTATTTTTCATGTGCTTTTTCAGTTGGTATTTTATATTTTTGCTCCTTTATTCTCTACCTTTATACTTTTATGTCTTTCTGTTTCTTGTTGCTACCGGCAGCTTGGTGGGCTACTTGGAAAGAAAGAAATTTGAGAATTTTCATTGGTGATTTCACTCCTTATGATAAATGGAAAACCATTGTTTTTAAAGATGTGTTAGATTGGAAGCTGCTTCCTCCTGCAACAAATCTGATAGTGATATAAAAGACTGATTGGCTAGGGAACTATGATCTTAGTAGCTGTCATCTTTGTTTTTATTGGAATCCTTTGCCTTTCCATGTCTGTTTTTTCCATTTTTTTCTTGGAACTTTTTCTTTTTCTAAAAATCATTTTCTTTTGGCCATCTCATTGATAGCTCTTTGCCTTGGTTTGTCTTTGTTTTGTTTTATCTTGTATCTGTCCTGAATGGATAGTGGGCCTTAACATAATGATAAGATTGCTCTATTTTGATTTGGAGATAACAGATTTAAGTTCCACTTGTAGAGATAGGTAGTTTATGCCCTCCCAGACCCTACATTGGTGGGAGTACATTTGTCCTTTTTATCTGTCCTTTTGAATGAATTTTTTTGGCCATTTCAAAAACTGTACTGTATTAACAGATTGACATACTTGCCTTTGATTTGCATTGCTTATTTGTATTTACCTATTCAACTTAAGTGATGTTTTTTTAAAAAAACTTACTGAAAGTTTTATCATCAAGATTTTGGAAGCACCTTATGGGGATTTGTTATCGTGCATGGAAATGGCCAAGGTATCTTTTGTACTTTCATTTCTTTCTATTTGCAGGATTATATACATTCTTTTCACAGAATGAAAGAGTTCATATTCTTTCTTAAAGAAATGTTGAATAAGTCATTGTTATTCATATAAAACTTGCTATCAATGATAAATGCCCTTTTTGCTAATATTGAGAATTTCATTTGGTTGCAGGTTGCTGATCTCATGGTCTTTGTAGCATCAGGCAATTCTATGCATGAAAATAGTGAATCTATACTTGATTCATTTGGAAGTAAATGCCTTTCTGTGATGAGGACCATGGGTTTACCAACTGCTGCTGTTCTAATCCGGGTCAGTATAATGTAACTTTTACTTGGTAAACATTATCAAGTAGATGCTAATTATTTTTCCTTTCAGGATCTTCCTGTGGATCCAAAGAGAAAACAGGATCTGAAAAAGGTGTGTGTAACTTGCCTTGCTTCTGAACTACCAGAGGATTGCAAATTTTATCTTGCAGATGGCAAGGAAGATTTACATAAGGTATACATGTTTAGTAATTGCAAATAATAACTTTATATCAGTAGAGTTGTAATGCTTTCCTTCTATAAAAATGATCAAGTTCAGCTTGGAAGCTACTGTAGATGTATGTGTTTTAATTGTGAATCCTTATATATATATAGTTTCTGAAGGTTTATTCCTTTTTGGTGAATCTAAATAAAACATCCATGTTTACATTTCTTTTATGCAGTTCTTGAGACTATTTAAAGACCAGCACCTTTCATCTCCTCATTGGAGACAACGTCGCCCCTATCTTCTATCTGAGGAGGTAAATGTTAATTTATGTTTGTGGTTAGTTTTAGACAAAGAATCTTGTTGTTTTTCAATTGGCCTAAACATCTAAACTTTAAAAACTATGGAGTGGATGTGTACTTTGCTTGATATTGTTTGTTCTCAAGAAATAAATATAAGAAAAAAAAATAAATTGAGCTTTTAGGAATTAATGTTTGAACTTTGTGGCCTTTGACGTTGATTCCAATGCTTCTCTGGACATGTAGATTGGTGGAAGCTTGTTGATCTTTGTTTTTTCCTTTTGCATAATTTTGTTTATTGCTTCTTAGGACCTTTGCTTTTATCTTGTTTCCTTTCCTTGTTTATCTTACAAGTAGGTTGTTTCCTTATTTTTTGTTTTGGACTCCTTTTTCTTATCCATAAATTTTCATCACTATGTTCAAAGCATCTAGGAGTTCACTTTAGTAATCTAATATCCTCTGTTCTAGGGTTAAAAAATCTAAAATATTGATGTTTTAGGGTTGAAATTTCAGATCTCCAAGGGGAAAACTCATTAAACACAAGTAATACATTAGGACCTTACATGGTTGATTACCAGATCTGACCACGGTCTGGTTAAAAAGGGTGAGGCATTCTTTTGGAATAGGGGATATCATGCTTGGGTGCCCACCTTAATAATTATGATACTCACCTTATTTACCCACTCTTGAATAATTAGAGAAAAGTCAACCCATTAAGGGTTAGGCACCAAAATGCACCTCATGATCTTTGTGAGATTGTCATCGTTATGTTTTAAGGAATTAGGTGGTTCATTGTACTATTTTTTACATTTTCACTTTATTTAAGAGATTTTCCTTATTAAGTTTTACTCCTATGAATAATAGAACAAGGATTTAAATATTGGTATTGTATTGAGGATTGTTCCTCTAAAAAAAGGTGAGAATTGATAATCGTATTGGTGGAAACACAATGTTTTTGCGTAAATGATCAAAAAATTCCAAATTTCAATTTGAAACTTAAGGATAAGATAAAAAAACTATGATATGCACATAAAAACACCTAATAAAATTTCTAGACAATTATCATGTATAAAATATCAATTGGATTTAGATATATAAAGATGAAGAAAGAGAAAAAGACATTAAAAAATTTAAAGAAATGTGGAATTCAAAAAGAAAAATATATTTTGAGGGTAGATCACACTATCTACTTGTTTTTTGAGGATATATTACAATTTTCTATCTATTCTACTACCTTAGAGTGTATCTGATGGTTAATTTTCTATTGTTTGATATATAGTTCTTAAATTATTGTCTTTTGCTACTACTGTTACAACGATTGGTTTCCGGTCTTAGGTTGTTTATGATGGTTAATCTAATATTGTCTGAGGTACAGTACTGTTATTGCTGCTATTTTTGTTACAACAATTGATTTTTTATATATTTCTTTATGTATCTATTATTTTTTATTATGTTTAAGTCGTAGTGTCATAGCATAAGTTTCTGTGGCAGCACACAATTACTGATTACTCTTCTTAAGTTGAAATTGAAAAGATGCAATCAATGGTGGCAGGAAATTGTATTTTCTCTAAAATTTGACACACTGCGGTCATTTTCTATTCATTCATTTGCTTCAAATTATTCCCATAGTTTGGGTGACAAGTGACTCAAGTTGCAACCTGTTAGGGATAATGTTCTTATCTGTTAATATGTTTATGCTTTGATGATTGACAAGATAATTTATATTCAACAATTAGGTATAATTTGTATTTTCATTTGGTACCAAAATGTTGAATTATTTGAAAAAGTTTTGTTATCATCAAAAAGGGGGAGATTGTTAGGGATAATGTTCTTATCTGTTAATATGTTTATGTTTTGATGATTGACAAGATAATTTATATTCAATAATTAGGTATAATTGATGAACTTCAAGTGATTACAAAAGAAAAGCTCGGGCAAATGGCTTAAAGACCGTTAGATTGGGAAAGCAAGATAGATTTTGATATCTTTCATAAGGTTGCTGCCTACTAGCACAGTAGGAAAAGGGTGAGAAATGTCGATTTAGTAAAAAGAAATTGAGCAGTTACACATTTAGTGCTGTGAGATAACAAGGTTGTGTAACTTAGAAACCATTTTGTCTTCTAGAAACTTTGCTATTAAAGTAAAACAGGCCATAGAAACAGAAGTAGCAAAGGAAAAGATTTTGAGACCTCTTAACATAGTAGCTCATAAACTCATTAGAAAGAAATCTATTACTGGATTCAATGTGAAATATATGTTCAGGCTACTAGCAAGTCTTACAAGTTTGGAAATGTAGAATATGGCAAACACAATGTTTGGAAAAAGCAGAAAAATGTTGCTGAAGAAGAATGGGAAGAAGCACCACCATTTTTCACTCCTCATTCTATATTTGATAAAGATATATATGAGAAATCGTGAAGTTGTTATTAGCAACTGGGGAGAATATGAAGATTGCCAAACAACAAGCTTCTATTGAGTTTGATCAATGGAGAAAGCATCAAATTGAAAATGAAGATGCTTTAGGAGATAATAATGTACAAGATGTTACTATACAATACTCTGCTGAGAAAAGGCATCTATTTTACAAATTTATTAAATTACTGTTGGATGCTAAATTATCTTTACAAGAAGCAAAGATGGCAACTTCCATAGAATTTGACAAAAGAAAAAGAGAAGGAATAAAGTATAGATTATGGAAAAAGAAGCAGTTTGAGTTTGAGATGAAAAATATTGGAAAATTAAAGAGTCTAGTTGAATAAGAAGAAGAAGAAGAAGAAGAAGAAGAAGAAGAAGAAGAAGAAGAAGAGCAACATTCATTATTTAGAAAAAGAAGGTTTGAAAGATTTCCTTAAACTTATACCAGAAGGTTGAAAACAATTATTTTAGAAGGAGCTTCTTCCAGTCAAATAATTGCTTTACCAATGACTGATCAACTCATGACTGTTGATTAGACAATAATCCCTACTCCTTAAATAAACCCAGTTGAGATGCTTAAGAACATTTTGGAAGAGTTGATAGATAAAATCAATTTTGAAGACACTGAAATAGTAGAATTACCATTGGTAGATATTCCAGAATCAATTGTACAGGGTGTTTCTGAGAATATTGTGGAGCCAATGATTGAAGATATTAGAGAAGAAATATTTGAAGTGGAAGTCTAAGAATAAAGAGAGCAAATTTTTGAAGAGAATAGAGAAACAATTCCTCCCATGGTTGAAGAAGACAGAGAAGAAATGTTTGAAGAGGGAGATAGAAGGAATTTTTGCAGAACAAGTTGAAGGGATTGTTTAAAGACTAGTGGAACAAGTAGTCCAACCACCACTTCTAGTGATGGACAAATTTCCTGAAATAGAAAACTCTCCACTATATTTCAGAAATCATGAAGCTTATGAGAGTTACAAGGTCTATAAATCTTTTGATATACTATTTAGCAGACCTTTAGATTGGAGAAAAATACAGGAAATTTATGGTTTATTTGAATTTCAAGGGCTAGACAAGATTATACAAGAAGAAAATACATTTTCTTATATCAATGGATTAGTTACAGCTTTTTACAGCAATTTGATAGAAGTGGAAGGCAAATTGATCACAAATATTGAAGAATAGGACATCGAATTAAGTCCTGAACTATGTTATTAGCATCTTGGGTTAAAGAATATTAGTCTAGAAATTTTGGAAAATACAACTGGTTTAAGTTGGAAATAATTTGATATTAAATCATGTTTGTGTATAGATCCTGCTGTTCTATTATTAAACAGAATGAAATATCTAAATGAAAAAGCACGTTTTATTGCCTTTTGTACGTATCAGGAAAATTTATCAAAGACAAGGGCATAGACTAGAACTAAGCCAGTTTGTTAAGTTAGCCACTTATTTTATAATGCAAAAGATCCAAGTAAATTGGTATCGAGTGTTCATCTCCAAAATTAAATCAGTGAAGACAAAATTATTCTTTGGAGATGCTTTATTCAGATTAGTTAGTGGATCTTTAAATTTGGCTAAGTGGAAAGTCTTCCAGTAGGGGTCAAAGTATTTGACCGTAAAATATTTTAATAGGCTTGCTGCTAATGGTAGTGAAACAACTTATAAATAGTCAAATACAACAGAAGCTTCTACTTCAGAAGGTTCAACTAGTACATAGACACAACCTTCAACCTTTGAAGTCAGAACTTAAATTGACCTCTTGCTACTTGCCAAGCTAGAATAAATGCAGCAATCTATGGCAAAACTGTAGGCAGACATAGACAGATTGAAGGATAAATTGTAAAAATCTTCTCTATGAATTCTAACCTTTGTATTTTCTTCATTTTTGAAATGACAAAAGGGGGGAGAATGCATTATTTTCAAATATATGAATGAATGTTATGCTATGAGTGTTATGAATTTTTTTTAAGGAGAGAAATGAGTATGATAAATGACTGTTATAAATGTCGAATTATTATTGAATGTTGAATTATTTGAAAAAGTTATCATCAAAAAGGGAGAGATTATTAGGTATAATGTTCTTATCTGTTCATATGTTTATGTTTTGATGATTGACAAGATAATTTATATTCAACAATTAGGTATAATTGATGAACTTCAAATATTTTCTAAGGACATAAGTTTACGGACGATCATAAAGTTATGCAGTTAACTTTACGGATGCTCGTAAACTTATCTGATTCATAACTCAGGTTCATAATTCTAAAATTATTCTAAGTATATAACTTTATGGATACTCATAAAGTTATGAGAATAACTTTACAAACATTCGTAAAGTTATGTAATTACATATGTAAGTTATGAATCTATGGCTAAAAGGATAATTTAAAATTATAAACCTAAGTATATGAAGTTCGTTAAAATAAGTCATAGTGCTTTATACGTATCAGCTTGTAAGGGTTTGTAAAGTTATGGGGATAAGTTTATGGACATTTGTCATATTCTGCTATATATAAGTTCGTAAAGTTATGAGTATGAAGGGTTGTAATGTTATGACTTTGATGGATTTATTAAATTGTTATAATTTTTATATTTAATCAAAGTTTGTTGCATGAATATTTATTTTGTAGATGACACGTGGCATATACTCATTTACATACGTCTATCATATTTCTAAAGATTCGATCAATATTTATAGATGTCAATCAGAGACAGTTAAGATTGAAAAGTGTGGTTTGAAAAAGTCTAGAGAACATGTGTAATCAGTTAGAGTTCCTCATGTAATATAAATAGAGTCAAGTTAAAGTTAGGAAGGAGTTCGTTCGACAGTTCTTTTAAAAGGTTGTTTTAGAAGTCTTGAAGATTCTTGGAGAAGAAGAGTAGATAGTCATTCGAAGGAACTCTACAGCAACAAAGCTATTTTCTGAAGATTCAAGTGTTGCAGTCTTCACAAGAGGAAAGTTTTTCTTAAGTTTGTGTTTTCTAGATTAATTCCTCTTTGCACTTCATTATTGTTTGAAAAAGAGATAACCTATTCACAAGGGGTGTTGCGAAAGAAACTCTAAAAGATTTTCTTTCAGACGAGTTTCAGGTAACTATATGGGAGTCCATGTAATTGTGTAAATAACTATACGAGGGTTCGTATGGTTAGCAAAGTAACTGTACGAGGGTTCGTACAGTTAAAGAGAGAACTTGACGGAGGGTTGGTGCCTTGTCAAGTTGATTTTGCTTTGAGAAGGTTGTAGTACATCGGGGTTTGGAGTGAATCAAAAACTTCTGAGATTAGTGAATACTTGAGTGGGACTCAAGGAGTGGACGTACCTTAGTTGAGGGGAACCACTATAAATTGTTTGTGTGATTTTATCTTTGTTTCATTTTTGCATTAACTAGATTTAAAAAAGGAACCAAAATTTGAAATAATTTGCAATATACTTAATTTACCCCCCCCTCTTAAGTATAAACCTTTCCTACATAACCATCTCTTTGAGATACATTGGAAATCCATATGCCAATGAACTCCAAATGATCACTCAAGTGAATTTTCCTATGGGGACTTGACTATTCCTTTCATAATTGCTTTTTGCAGGTTGCTATGGAGCATGACGTTGAAAATGTTGGCAAATGCTCCTTGGTTTTGACAGGTTATGTGCGGGCTCACAGTTTCTCTGTGAATCAGTTGGTAAGTGTATTTGTTTGGGCATCTTCATGTTTCATTTTGTGGCAGTTATATGTGTTTCTTCAGTTTTGCCATTATTTTTTGTATGCAGGTTCATATTTCAGGTGTAGGAGATTTTCAGTTAAGCAAAATAGATGTTTTGAAGGACCCATTTCCCATGAATCATAAGAAGAATATGGATTTGATGGAGTCAGATGAATACAGTGCATTGGTATGCAGTTGTTTCTTTGAATCCTCAATTTCTCTATGTATGATATGAATATGTACTGATTAGTTTCTTTACTGACATGTGCATGATTTCATGACCTTTGGTCAGCTTGTAATTTGTGCCCATGCTAACTCAGTCTTCTGTGTCATTGTTTTCACAAAGCTCCTAATACTTTTGCAGATGTACTCCTTGCTCCCAGATCCTTCAAAATTGGAGCCTTTGCTTGTAGAAAATGTAACCGATCCACATGCTGGAGAACAAGTAAGTTTCTAAACGATTGGCTGTTTGAAAATAAATGATGTAGTAAGTTATTTGTGTATTGTTGGTTTAGTGCCACATTGTTTAAGTGGCATTTGTCCTCTTTATGTAGCTTTTATATATAGAGTCTTTGTATTTGCTTATAAATAAATATTTTACTTCCACCCATTTCTTGTGTTCCAACATGATATCGGAGCTTAAGTTATAAGAGTTCATCAAGTGTGAGAAATCTAGTTAAGGAGGAGGAAAATGTTAGTCACACCCTTTTTTCAACCACCACCATTTGCTGTCCCCTCTTTGTCAACCCTTATTTCCCCTTCCCCTCTTGTTCTTCTTTGTCCATGTTTTTCACACTAGTGACTGTCACTCCCAAGTCCCAACCACCACCATTGTTGCCATCCCCTTCTATTTTGGCCACCCCTCTTCCTCCTTGTTTTGACCCCTTTCCTATTGTCTCCCATCTTCCTCTTATGCTGCCAATTTTTTCCATCGTTGCCACCATTCCCATGCACCAATCTAGTTTTCCATCATTGCCAATCATGTGCCATCCTTCTGTGTTGGCCACCCAGATTTTTTGCCACTTTGCTAGGAAGAAGAATGAGGATGGTGGTGTGCATTTTTCCAGCGAGTTTCCCATACTTGTGGCTCAAAATTGTTCTCTTTGGTGGTGAAAAGGGAAAATAGTGATGAGGAGGAGCAATGGCGATGTGTTGCTGATCTTAGTCTCTAAATGGGTGAGCCAGGGGAACTTCAATGTGCCATCTCATGTCACTTCACCTTCTCCACTAGAGCTTGAGAATAACATGTGGGGTTTGCTCCATGTTGTAGTTTGACAAGAAGAAATTTTTTTTTATATTGAATGAAATGAAAAGAAAATGAAAGAGAAGAGAAGGAGAAGAGAAGGAAAGAAAAAGAAAGGAAAAAAAACAATAAAGAAGAAAGAAAAAAGGAAAGGAGGAAAGAGGGGAAAGAAAAGAAAAAAAAAGGGGAAAAAGGAGAAAGAAGAGGACAGAGGGGAGAGAGAATGATAAAAAATGAGAAAGAAACAAAGAGAAAAAAATAACAAAATGAAAGAAAAATGCATAAAAAGGTCAAAAAATATATATGGTGGAAGTATAAAAATTAAAAAGAGAAACAAATTTTTTTAAATTTTTTTTGAGGCTAGATCACATTTATCTACTTGTTTTCTGTAGATAGACCGCTTTTCTCTATCTGTTCTACTGCCTTCATATGATCGAAGGTTTTTTTACTACAGTTACCTCCCTATGGTTGGAGGTTCACTATTATTGCCTTTTGCTGCTGCTTTTGTTATGGTAATTGGTTTTTTGCCTTGGATTGTATTTGATGGTTATTCTTCTATTGTTTAAGATAAAATTCTCATATTATTGCTGTTACCGTTATTAGTATAGCAATTGATTTTTTTATATTCCTTTATGTATCTGTTATTTCTAGTTAAGCTTGAGTTATTGAATTTGTTGCAAGCTGGATATTTTAGCTTGATGGGGATTGTGAAATAAGTGATGTATTAGGTTACTTGTTATTGTGGATCTTACATTGTTTAAGTGACATTTTTCTTCTTGTGTAGCCTCTATATATGGAGGTCTTATGTTTGCTTATGAATAAACATTCTACTTCCACTCATTTCTTGTGTTCCAACATGTTTTAATACTTGTTTCTCTGGTTTGTTACAATTTACATACATTTGTATTTTTGTCCTTGTGAGACCACATATCATCCTTGGAAAACTGCAGTTTATGGATTTTGAGGCAATGAATTGGGCCATGACTACGATGTCAGGGTGACCTTAATCCCTATTGGTTGCATACTTTGCTTCTTACTGCCATATTAACATTCATGATGACTGGTGAAGTAGCTTATTGAATTGGGTGCCTAGGTGTGAAGTGCTCTCTGGGTGTTTCATACCTTGATGTTCACTGATTCCTTGTTGGATCCGGTTATGTATCCAACCAGGATATATGTTGGAGTTAGTTTCTTTAATGTTTTTTCTTGAAAAAATTAAATATATATTTGATTGAATACTACTGAAATGGACATAATTATTGAAATATATATATTTGAAATAAACATATTATTATTATTATTTTGATGTCTTCTTGGGATTATTGATATGTTATTTAGGAAGTAATAAAGCTTGAACCAGATATAATTATTATTATATATACATAAAAATATGTAGTGTATATGAACATATTGGTATTGTTATACTTGATATTTTGATGTTATTTTGATATTTTTTATGTATTTAAATGTTGTTTAGAAAGTGAGAATTAGGTAATATAGGTGAAATTAATGGAAACATAGGAAGACTAAAAATTACTTGATTAGCGATAGTGAAAAATATTTAAAATTATGTAATTTACTGGTAAATTTAGTTGTAGATAGAAATAAATAGAGGAAAAATATTCATGTGGCAAACCCTACATAATGGGGTTAAGGTATTGATTGAGTGATTAATTGTTCTTGTATTTAAATGGGAGCTAAAGCTTATTGCTTGGGTGCCTCAATAAGTCTGCAATGAAATATCCCTAGGTAAATCAAGTAAAAATTCAATCACATTAGTATGCTTGGTATGATTCACAATGTCAATTCAGTTTAATAAAGTCACTTCTATTGATGAGAAATCTCCTTTAGAAAACTGCAATATGATGACACAAATGAGTTCGTGGTAATGGAGCTTGCATAAGTGGAGAGAGAAAATGACATCCTTTCATCAAAAATTATTGGATTCATTGTGTCTCTTCATGTTTTCTGGGATCTTTATGACTTTGTTTTCATTGCAATAGAGTCAAACTTTTTTCTCGGTAGATGAACCTCAAGAGTACTTTCTGTTGTTCTCAATGGTGGAATTGAAAGTGTTACTTCCCCCATTTGCACAGATACTACTTTTATTTCACTAAGAACCTTGTTAACTTTTGTATGAATAACGTCAACAATACTGGTGACATGGAGTTTCTTTTATTTATGCAATATATCACTATCACTCATCACAATGCTTTGTAACTAGACTTGGCCAACAGAAGCAGAGATGGTTGAAGCAGAAAATGCTAACAAGAAAAAGAAAGCCAAGAAGAAAATTCTTCCTCGAGGCACATCAGATTATCAGGTTTTTTTTTGAACTACTAAATTCTATTTTATTGTTTGTTTGTCATAGACAAAGAAGTATATAGAATGTCATTGACATGTTTACTTCTTATGTACAATCAGGCTGCTTGGATTGTGGATGAATCTGATGAAGCAGGCTCTGATACTCATGAGGATGAAGGTGAAGGTTATGATATGGATCTTGATGAAGGAAAAGATGTAAACTTGGTTGAAGAAGATTTTGATCATTCAGATATTGATGAGCTTACAAGCAGGAAAGATATTGACGATGAAACAGAAACTGATACAGTGATGGCAGTAAGAATGATCTTTTTTATAGTTTTGGTGGAAAATGGTAATGAAAATGACTATTCATTGGTCAAAAATTTTATCCAGCTTTCTGAAAGAATGTTTCTCTATATTTCGTTAGATGCCTAATGGTCTGATGGAATTTAATATCCTGTCATTCAAAGATTTAAATGAAAATTTGTCTTATATTCATGAAATCCATCCTTCTGGATCTAGTTGGTTGTTTTTGCTGCATATTTTTTATTTTCCATGTCCTGTCCAGCTCAACAAAACTAATACCCTAATTCCAAACTTTTCCTATGTTTAATGATAATGTAATGAAGTCTTTATGTTTTAAATATAAGGAGGCCAATTAATTATTTCTTCTAGAAAAGAACATTTCTTTTTTCCTGGAAAAAAAGAATTAGCCAAATAAGTTTTATCAATCGGCAAAATGCAAAGATGAATAATGTAAGATCACTTTCACTTTCAATTCATATTGCTTCTGTGATGTTTTATGGTAGTCCTACAATCCGTGTGGTTGATTAGAAGAATGGTCGTTTAGTACTTGTGGATGATTCAAAACATATTTTGCAGGACAATGAGACATTGACAAGGGATCAAATTGAAGCAGAAATTCAGAAGCTAAAAGATGTACATGCTGAAGACGAGGGTATGTGCTTTGTCGTATTATTTTATTTTCATTTGAGCTGGATTTATATCTATCTATTTCCAAGGTTTTTTCTTATAATAAGTCTTTGTTGAAGCAAAATTATTTTCTTGGTTGGTCATTGTATCTCCTTCATGGAGAAAATATATTATATTTTTTTGGATTCTCTCTTTTCTCTGAATAGAAACTCAATAATCTGAGCTATAATTCTACTACATAAGGTTGGTCACATGAATCCTTCTTCATGTATTTCTATTTATAGTTAATTATATAAATTTAAATATTCTCTTCCACGTATTTTTTCCTCTACTTTTATTTTCTTTTGCATTAATTAATTCTCTTTTTCTAACCAGTGCATTTTTTGGTTACCAAAGATAATGACCAAACCATCTAAACATTCACATTTCTGCGATGGTAATGGTCATATTTTACGATCTAACATTTTAAATCACAAAGTATAGGAAAAGAAATATCTATTTTATAAATTCTTTAAAACTTTTAGGGTATTCTCTCATCTCTTAATACTTCATAAGCATTTTCCAATTCATCCACCTTACTTTAATTCTATGAATAACATTTCTATTATTTTTCTATAATTATAGATCCTAAACACTTACTTTTATGAATCTGATGATCATGTAAGTGTATACTTTCTTTACTATTCTCATTTTTGTTAAACTTGTGATCAATATTTTTAGTTTTTGACCTACTCAATCTAAATTATTTGAACTTTAAAGTATCTTTCTATAATTCTAACTTAGAACTATTTTCTACCTTATTTTTGTCAACCAAAACTATATCATTAGCAAATAGCTTGCACCAGGGTATTTCTCCTTGAATTTTCTTATTTCATCAATAATTAAGACAAACAAATGTGTATTTAAAGAGAACCCTTGGTAAATTTATGTTTATTGAAAATTCTTTAATTTCTTCTATGATTTTGGCACTAGTAACTGTTCTTTCATGTGTCCATTATATTATTAATACATGCTATAGTTTTTTATTTATTTATAGAAGCTACTACAATAGGTTTCTAGGTGCTCTATCAGAATTTTTTCTAAATCAATGGAAACCATATGAAAATTTTTATTCTTAATTTTAAATTGTTTTTAGTTGTCTAAGTAAATGAATAACTTTCATTGTTGATGCACTTGGCATAAACCTAAATTGATTTTTTAGGATTTTAGGTACATGCCTTAGTCTTTGTTCAATTACCCTTTCCCATAATTTCATGGTATGGCTCATTAACTTAATATGGCTTTATTTGATCAGTTGGTACGTTTTTTTTTTTTCCCAGAATTTCCCGATGAAGTTGACACTCCATTAGACAATCCAGCTAGAAGGCGATTTGCCAAATTCCGAGGAATGAAATCTTTCAGGACTTCTGCATGGGATCCAAAGGTGATCATTTTATCTGAAATAACATCTGTAGTGTTTCCCATTGTAGTTGTGGTCTCTAAATTTTGATTAATCCTCTATGGTGTATCACAGGAATTGCTTCCATGGGAATATTCCAAAATATTTGCATTTGATAATTTTACAAAGACACAAAAATGTGTTCTTAACAAAACCATGGAAATTGATCAAAATTATTTACATGAGTCAGCTTCTGTTGGTTCGTTTGTGAAGCTTCATGTTAAACAAGTTCCTGTTAGTGGTTCCTCAAAGATATGCTCTTTGTCAAATCGGTTACCTCTTATAATATCTGGCCTTTTGCAACATGAATCCAAGATGTCTGTCCTTCATTTCAGGTACCTTTTCATGATTCTTCACTTATTTCCTATAGGCTGTTTTTTGGCATCATTTTCGAGGTATTAGGCTGGTGATAGCTGTCTTTTGAGTATGAAAAATGTTACATTTGTCATACCGACAAAGATTAGATGAGATGGTTCACAAGTGGCATTACAGATGAAATGTACACAAGTGGCATGAGCTGAGATGGTTCAACTATATGTATTACTGCTTAGAAATATATTTTTATGTATTTTGGCATACAATAGCATGATTTTATATAAACTAAGATGTGTTGGTATTATATCTTCATTATTGGTGGTTTTTATCTGCATTTTTATTGAGATTGTAAGGTAAGATTATCTTGTTTTGATAACTAATTGAGGTCATTGTGTTTATTTGATAGCATAAAAAAGGACCATTCTTATGATGCTCCAATAAAGTCAAAAGAGAATCTTATTTTTCACGTTGGGTTTCGCCAATTCATTGCAAGGTGATGTCTATATTATTTTTTATAAAACTAGCCATTTGTCTTTTATTTCAAGTAATGGTCTTTAGCCAATTGAACCATTTGAATGAATCTTTATTCGTATTGAACCAAATGGAGATTGATTTGGAATTGATGATATTTGGGCATGAAGTTGTTTTTAAGTGTCTATTTATTTTCTAATGGTATCTGAACATAAATTGAAAGTTGAAATATGGTTAGGGTGCATATATTTTGCGAATTTATACTCAATGCAAGTGATATAAAATCTTGTGACATTTCTGATTCTAGTCATTTGTTTTTTATTCTTAGTTTTGTTTCTTATCCAAATGACACCTACTCTTGTACAGACCTGTATTTTCATCTGATAATATAAATTCGGACAAGCACAAGATGGAGAGGTTTCTGCATCCAGGGCGCTTCTCAATAGCCTCTGTATTTGCTCCTATCTCGTTCCCTCCATTGCCTTTGGTTGTCTTGAAGGGTGGACAAGGAGACACATTTTCTGTTGTTGCTACTGGATCATTAAAGAGTGTGGATCCAGACAGAATAATTTTGAAGAAGATCATACTAACTGGGTAAATATATCTTCCATTTGATATTTTCACATTTTTAAATGTAGTATTTTACCACTCTTGAAACTATAGCATTAAGCATGTCATTTGCTGTCCTGTAACTTTCCATACAATTTATGGTGGGCATGTAAGTGCCCAACCATGACATGGTGACACCTTGTCCTAATAAGCAGATTTGCCGTTGGACATATTTTAAGGTTTTCCATGCAAGAAAACTTAAAATAAATTGATAGGATATTGTTGAAATATACACCCTTATTAAAATATATAAGTGCATATATTACAAAAGTATACATATTAGTATTAGTACAATTTGTATTTTGATATTATCTCAAGTTTACTCATGTATTTCATTGTTACAAAATAATAGAGCTAGAGTATACATTAATATTAAATATTTATAAACATATATGACATGCATGGAAAATTAGAACAAGGATATTTAAATGGATGCGTGGGTGTGATGTATACATCTAGGTGTTAAGGCAGATGTGTGGAGACAGTCTTCAGTTTAGAGATCGATAGCCAAAGTCAGAGGCGGAAGCCAAGACCTTAACCAACGGCATTGGGAAGAGTTCACTTGGAAGTCGGCAGTATCAGTCGAAAAGCCAAGGGGGTCGTTTCAACTCTCTACTGAGTACAGTTAAGGGAGTTTTCTAGAAGTACTTGTTGGAACCCAATTGCAGTTTAGCGAAAGACCGAAGGTTAGAACTTGTAATTGTTGTAATTAGGGTTTGCATCCTCTCTTATAAATAGGGTTGTATTAATACAAGTTGTGTGGTTGTGCAAGAGTGTGTGTAAGAGTGTGTATGCGTTGTAATAAGCATAACAAGAGCTTTCAACACCTGTGGACGTAGGCTGTTGTTGAATCACGTTAAATCTTATGTGTTCCTCTTCTTCTTCCATCCACCAAAAAATCGAGAGAGGGTAAGCATTCTTCAATCATAGGTTGTTGTAGCCCTTTCACTTGCAGGTTCTAGATTTGACACTGGAGGAGCAAGGGAGAAAGCTGTAGGATGGTAGAGGGAGAGAACAAGGCGCAAAAGGTTTGTTTGCAGGTTCCTAGTGTTGGAGGATGTAGATGGAGGACTGTTTGTACTAGAAAGATCTTTACCTACCATTGACTAGTAAGAAACCAGAGAAGATGGAACAGGAAGAGTGGGAGCTTTTAGGTCAAAAAACTATTAGTATGATTTGGTTATCACTAGCAAGGAACGTGTTGTTCAACATTGCCAAGGAAGTGATGACTAGAATTATAGAGGCCCTACCTAACACCTACAACAAGTCGACAACATCAAATAAGGTTTTCCTTGTGTGTTGTCTTTTCAACCTGAAAATGCGGGAAGGTGCATCGACAATCGACTATGTGAATGAGCTCAACACTTTACTGACTTAGTAAAGATCGTGTTTGATGATGAGGTTTGATTGTTGATATTGTTGTCAAGCTTGCTGTCAAGTTGGTCTGTAGTGGTGACTTCTATAAGTAACTCGCTATGGCACAGAAGGTTGGATATGAGCCAGGTAATCGACTTAGTACTGAACAAGGACATTCGTCGAAAGAGTAATAAAGAGATGTCAACTTTAGCGCTCAATGTGGAGAGCCATAGGCAGAGTTAGTCTAGAGGTTGGAGCTCTTGGAAGAATCGTTAGAAATGTTGGGGTAGAAGTAGAAGTCGACTAGATGTGAAGTGCTGGAATTGTGAGAAGTTTGGGCATTTCCAGTTGTAGTGTTTGGAACCCAAAAAGGAGAAGGCAGAAACTGGTAGAGGAGCAAGGGTAAATGCTCTAGCGGACGGTTTAGATGATGCCTTGATCTGTTGTGTTGACAGTATGGCCGACATGTGGGTAATGGACTCCAGAGCATCTTTCCACACGATGCACCAAAATGAGTTATTGCACAACTACTATGCAATGCCAGTATAGAAGGTCTACATGGCCAACAACTTGAGTTTGGACGTGTTAGGATGAGAAGTTTGGATCTAAATGAAGTAGGGACTATGGAGACTTCAAGATGTGAGGAATGTCTTAGGTTTGGCCAAGAACTTGATCTCTGTGAGCTAGCTCGATTAGGAGGGTCACCATGTTGAGTTTGATGTTGACAAGTGGAAAGTAACCAAGGGTGTCTAGGTGGTTGCCTTTGGCCAAAGGATTGGAACCCTATATCTAACGATGGACGGAGTGGAGGACCGGTTGTCCATAGTAGTTATTGCCATAGAAGAGTTTGATCAGTGGCATTGTAGATTAGGGCACATGAGCGAGAAAGGGCTAAAATACTAGTAGCCAACAGTAGAATTCCAGGGTTGAAGAATGTCAACTTAGATAGTTGTGAGAACTGTATTGTAGGAAAACAGAAGTATGCCAATTTCTCAAGAGCAGTACATGAGCCAAAACTAGGAAAACTAGACGTAGTTCACACAAATGTGTGGGTGTAGATTCCTGTCAGCTTTGTAAGCAGATCCCAATACTACATTATGTTTATCAATGACAACATCTAGAAGGTTTGAGTGTACTTCCTCAAGTACAAGTCAAAGGTCCTTCAAGCTTTTAGAAGATGGAAGGTAGAAATCGAGAACTAGACAAGAAGGAAGATAAAGTGCATCAGATTGGATAATAGTGGCGAATACAATAGTAGAGAATTCATTGAATTTTGCAAGTCAAAAGGAATCAAGAGAGTCCAGATGGTACCTGGAACACCATAGCAAAATGGGGATGCTAAAAGAATGAACCAGACACTAAATGAGAGAGTCAGGTGCATGAGGCTATATGTCGATTTTTCAAAATCATTCTAAGCAGAGGTATTCAACATAACCACTTACTTGATTAATCAGAGACTATTAGTCTCAATTGGCTTTTGGATACTAGAAGAGCTATGGAGTGAGGAGGCCAACCTATCTTACTTAAGGATATTTGGGTGCTTATCTTATGTCTATGTTAATGAGGACAAGAGAGATAAATTGGACTCGAAATCTAGAAAGTGCTACTTCATAGGGTATAGATAGGATTATCTTGGCTATAGGTTTTGGAATGACGAAGTTAAGAAGGTGGTTCGAGTAAGGAATACCTTATTTGAAGAGAAGCACTTGTACAAGTATAGAGGTGTAATGGAAAATTCATATTCGGGAGAAGTCACCTAGATGTCGGTCGGAGACATGTGGATTCTAGGAGTTTTGGGATGGAAGATCGTAGAGTCAGTACTTGGTTCAAATGGATGCATTGAACAACCGGCAGAGCAAGACTAGATTCCAAGTGGGAGGAATTAGATTTCTGCAAATGAAGAACCAAAATTGGAGACAACATTAAGACAGACGTTGAGAATATTGGAGATTTCTAAACTGAGTCAGCTGTAGATCAACTAATTCATGAGAAGGAGATAGAGGAGCTAGTGGTCAACCCTCAACCAAGGAGATTCACATGGATTTCTAGACCTTTAGACAAGTTCATGCCATCTTTCAACTATATGCTATTGACAGATGATGATGAGCTAGGGACTTATCAAGAAGCTATGCACAATGAAGATGTAGATCAATGGGAGTTAGTGATGAAAGATGAAATGAAGTCCCTAGAGAAGAACTAGATGTGGAAGCTAACTCCACTACCAAAAGGTAAGAAAGCAGTAAGCAACAAATGGGTGTTCCAGTTGAAGGAACAATCGGATGGTTGTAAGAGATACAAGGTCAAACTTGTTGTCAAGGGCTATCAGTAAGTTTAGGACGTAGACTACTTGGAAGTATTCTCTTTGATAGTCAAGATGACTACAATGAGATTCATCCTAAGTATAGTGGTAGTTGAGGATTTGTTCTTAGAACAAATGGATGTAAAGACTGCTTTTCTCTACGGTGAGTTGGATGAAGAGATTTACATATAGTAGTTTGAAGGATTTGCAGAATCTGGTAAGAAAGAAAATCTGATTTGTAGATTGTAGGGAAGTTTGTATGGCTTGAAGCAAGCACCTAGATAGTGGTACAAGAAATTTGATAGCTTCATCTGTATCACAAACTTCAGTAGATGTAATACAGATTATTGCTGTTACGTAAGGCATTAGAAGAATTGCTATCATTCTTCTGATCTACGTAGATAACATGTTCATTGCAAGCTTAAGTATGATAGAGATCCGAAAGTTGAAGGAACAACTCCATCGAAAGTTTGACATGAAGGACATGGGTGTGGCCAGGTAGATTCTTGAAATGAGGATCATCTGGGACAGGAAGGCCGACACTCTAAGTTTAAGCCAAGAGAAGTACCTAGAGAAAGTACTTGAGCACTTCAACATAATAGATGAGTGGAAGATGAAGTTATTGCTTAGGGCCCACTTCAAGTTGTCGAAGAAATAGTCGCTAGAGACGGAGGTGCATCGGCAAGAAATGTCCTGGGTACCCTATGCGGTAGCTTTAGGGAGTTTAATGTATGTCATGACTTGCACCCAATCGGACATAGCATATGTGATGGGAGTTGTGAGTAGGTTCATGGTAAATTTGGGTGCAAAGCATTGGCACGTTGTGAAGTGGATATTACGATATCTAGGAAATACCTCCAAGTTTGATCTGTGCTTCAGGAGGGGATTGAATGAGTTGTTGGGGTACAATGATTGAGATTTAGGAGGAGATATGGACAAGTTCAGGAGCACCTCAAGGTATGTTTTTACCATGAGAGGTATTGTAGTGAGTTGGAGATCCAAGTTGTAGGGCATGGTTGCCCTCTCCATCATTGAAGTTGAGTATGTGGCCATTGCAGAAGCAGCAAAGGAGAGGATTTGGCTAGAGAACTTACTAGTCAAACTCAGTCATCGGTAGCAGTGCAATGTGCTTTACTATGATAGCTAGTTTGCCATCTATTTGGCGGAAAATCCGAAGATTTACTTGAGATCCAAGCATATTTGGATGAGGTACTATTTCATCTTAGATCAAATCGAGGGCGAAAGTTTAAACCTCTAAAAGGTGAAGGGAGTTGAGAACACAACAAATGCTCTCACCAAGGTGGTTTCGTTTGGAAAGCTCAAGCTCTGCCAAAGCCTAATGAGTCTCCTAGGAGCGTAAATCAAGGAGACCAGTGTTGGATGCAAAAACCCTACAATAGAAAACCCAAACACAGTAAGCAGGAAGACAATCTCCAAGTGAGAGATTGTTAAGGTAGATGTGTGGAGACAATCTTTAGTTTCGAGATCAATAGTTGAAGTTAGAGGCGGAAGCTAGGACCCCAACTAGCAGCATTTGGGAGAGTTCACTTGGAAGTTGGTAGTATCAATCGAAAAGCCAATGGGGGTCGATTTAGCTGTCTATCGAGTGTAGTTAAATGAGTTTTCTAGAAGTACTTGTCGGAACATAGCTGCAGTTTAGTGGAAGACCGAAGAGTACAACTTGTAATTGTTGTACTTAGAGTTTTTATATCCATCCCTATAAATAGGGTTGTATTAGCACAAGTTGTGTGTGGCTATGCAAGAGCATGTGCAAGAGTGTGTATGCACCGCAATAAGCATAACAAGAGCTTTCAGCACCTGTGGATGTAGGCTATTGCCAAACTATGTTAAATCTTGTGTGTTCCTCTTCTTCTTCCATCTACCGAAAAATCGAGAGAGGGTGAGCATTCTTCAAGCGCAGGCTGTTGCAGCCCCTTCACTGGGAGGTTCCAGATTCGACATTGGAGGAGCAAGGGAAAAAGCTACAGGATGGCAGAGGGAGAGAACTAAGCGTTGGCTCCTTACACTAGGCACCCAAGGCACCCTAGCTCACCACTCAGGTCCTTGGTGCCTTGAATTCTATTTAATCAGCCAGATATTACTACCTTAGTTTTGATTGCCTCTTTAATTACACACCATTCTTATTTATTATTTTCCCTGCACCCCTCTTTTTGTGTATCTGTAATTTACTCATTTAAGTAATCTGTTTTAGCTCACATTTTGTAATATAAATATCTATTTAAATCCTCAGTGCTCGGTAGCTAGGCAACTATTGTAAGATTTGCTACTGTTTGACATTTCTATATACATAAGTTACTGCACTATTCGTACTTGAAATACATTGAAATAAAGGGGTGAGTGCCATGCAAAGTCACCATGTAGTATGCACTTATCTAAAATATCAATCCAACTTAATACATGTGGAAAACACTATTATGCAAAACACATGCACAATGTAAATCCCTATGCAAAATACGATTGAGAATAGAATTTTTGTAGGAGAATTTTATCGTTCTTTCTTGTCATCCCTGACAGGGCACGTGCTCTATCTGCCTTGGCCATGTAGAGTGCATTCATTGTTGGTTCTCAATGATGAATCACTCTAATTAATGCCAATTAATTTTAAGTTGAAATTTCACATAACTAAATGTCATAATTAGTGTGATTGATGTGGTGATCTGCAAAGTTGGACAATGAGGACCACCTAGTTATTGAGCATCGAGTTAGGATACATATTGTCGGTTTACTTCATTAATTTGTGTCATTTTGTGGATTCTCAAGTATTCAATATTCAGTGTTTTCATTAGGGTTGTTGAATTATTAATGAATTTATGTTACATACTGAGAGCTGTTATCATTAGAGCACTATTATTTTTTAAATTCAGAGGGTGAGGATTTATAATATCAGACAAATCAACTGAGTGACGTCTCTCAAAGGTTGTATGAGCCTATGGTGGAAGGTAAATTTAACACGTGGAGATGGAAGCCAGACTTGTAAAGGCTTGTTATCAACACCATGACCTGTGTGGCACAGACTTCAGTTTGGTAACATGAGTCAAAATGTCAAGTGTAGTTAGGTTGTGTATTGACGTGGTTATTGTCAGTCCTTTGGCAATAAATAAGGTTTAATGTTTGCCATCAACAACATTGAATTAATGCTAAGGCTATTAAGACTAAAAGTCTAAATGACGTTTGTTGCTTAGGGATGTAAGGTCTAAAGGTTGAGGTGTGACTGATGGCTGTTGGAGATCGTGCTTTAGATGTTGCACAGCCATCTTACCTATGTTTAGGGATTTCACCCATTATTGTGATGTAAGGTCTAAAGGTTGAGGTGTGACTGATGGCTGTTGGAGATCGTGCTTTAGATGTTGCACAGCCATCTTACCTATGTTTAGGGATTTCACCCATTATTGTTGTTTTGTCCATTTATCATCATTCATACATCAGTTTAGCTAATGTAGTATTCCATTGTAAACCATCTCTTATTTATTTCTTGTAACTTGGTAGGTAAATTACATTTTTAATGCCAGAAATCAATTTCTGATTTTATGAATATATGTTCCAACACTAAGCCATGAATTTAGTCATCACTTATTCTATTAGTTATATTCAATTACCCATCTAAACATGCATGCCACGCTATTATGAATCATTAATTAGGTAACTATCCCTAGGCATGCAAGATTAGCATAATTGATTTCCTTGTATATTGATCAATTTATAACCAATCATAGATATGAGTTCTAAAGCATGCATACCTCTTGCATTTCCTCATTTATGCATTAGATCCTCTGTGGCATCCACTCAAATAAATTGTGAGAACCTTCAAAATGTCAACGTTGTGCAAATGGTCAATTTGTTGAACTTGCCTCAGTCACACTTCCCTCTAGACTAGAATCCTTATTGTTCCCGTCCTTCCTAGGTTTCATACGAAGAACTCAAACATCCTTGAGAGTTTTTCTAGTTCTTCCTACAAGTGCTAATTTGCCTTTTATGGTGCTTCATACCTAGATACAGATATAGGTATGAGTATCGATATGGGTATAGATATGGGTACTTCAAATTTTAAATTAAATGACATAGACATGGGTACAAGTATTACTTCTTATGTCATGAATATGACACATATGGATAATAATGTATATATATTAGTTATGAGATTTTTATAAAATAATTAATAAACACAATCAATAATAAACCTAAAACACTAAACATTAATGACTAGTAAGTTGATACAACATGTGTCATATATAGCAAAACACACGATTCATTACAAAAGACAAACTAGATATTTATTAATTACAAATCATAACTAGTAAAATATTGATATAGGTTTTAAAAGTATGTAATAATGGATCAAGTCATAACTAATATGGAAAAAATAGCATATTAAAGTGTCACACTCACATGTGCATGGTATCTTCCCACTCTTATAGACTAGCCTTAAGGCCTGTTTGTGCACTCGAAATTGAATTTGATGGAATTTGAATTATGATGAAATTTGAATTCTACGGAATTTGACGAAAATGGAATTTGAAATTGAAGTGTTTGTGTGTGTTTAAGAATTTGACATAAATTGAAATTCAAGTGTTTGTGCATATGATAGAATTGATTTTTAATGAAGTTTTTAATTTAATTAGTTAAAATGTAATTAGTCAATGATGACTAAAAGCACATAAGAAATCATGTAAATTTATAGTGAAGGGCTTAATTGTAATTATAAGAAAACTTGTAAAGAAATTATAAGCAAAATGTTTGACCATAATATTTGCCTTTATGCCATTACAATCACCAAGCTTTACTCAAGAAAAATGTTTGCACAGTGAACATATTAATTCAAGAGGAACAGGAGGAAAAATAGGGGAGGCCGAAGTTCACCGTAGAGCTTACCAGAATCGGAATTGGGCGAGGTGGCTTGATGGTTGTCGGAGTGGTGTTGAGATGTGAGCTACACTGTAGCATTTCAGCTTGAGATGTTTGTCGAGAAAATCAGGATTCAAGGTGTATTGCAGATTGTTGAAGTTCTGTCCTTCGTGGGTGCACCCAACGGTGAAGGCGTACAAAGGTCAAACGACTAGGAAGATCATTTGAAAGGTGGGGCTCTTTGCCTTTTACAGTGTTGGCATCCTTCGATCGAAGGAAGCTCAACCTTGCAAGCATGGGAGATTTGTTGTTGCTGCATGAAGGTGTCAACCATCATGGGTTGCAGCGTGGGAGCTTTGATGGTTGAATGCTATGAGGGAGACGTGTTCACAGAATCTTTGGTGGAAAATGAAATGCAAGTAGAAGACGGGGAGACATGTGAACAACAAGCAATGGAGATGGGCTTGTAGGAAGATGACATGCGTGGAAGATGACTGGAGCGTGAGGTTTCCGAATTCTGAAGGATTCGGAAGTCGGGGGTTGGGAATTCATTTTCCGTTAAAAATCAATTCCATCGATGCACAAATAGGGGGCTTCTTGGAATTTGATGGAAAATAAATTTCTCTGTTAGATTTTGGATGCACAAACCCCCCCTTAAAGGAGAACATTGTTGCATCCATAGGAAGAAAGAGAGATCAATAATGGTGAGCTCTTGTTCAAATATTTGGGCTGCATCATTTTCAAAGGTGATGCCAAAACCCAATATTTTGAAAGTTTGGTGAAGAAATTCAAGACAAGTTGATAGGTTGGAAAGATAAGATTATGAATCCTGGTGGTAGGCTCATTCTTATTATTCATGTCCTTTACTAGTATTTCTATTCATACGATAAGTGTTTTTGACATTCCTAAAGGCATTATAGTGAAAATGCCAAAAAGTATAGCCAATTTCCTTTGAGGTAGCAATCAAGAACGACAGAAAGGATGGTGGGTGGCTTAGGGTTCTATAACAAAACTTGTGGCTGAAGAAGGGTTTGGCATTCATGATTTGATGCAGCTCGTTATGGCACTTAGAATGAAAGTTGCTTGGAGACTAAAGTTGTGGGCCACTCTTATGTTGTATTAAAGAGCTTTTATTCCATTGATTTGGCTCTTCTGTCTTTAAAATTATATTAAAAAAAAATATTTAACCACTTAATTTCTACTTTAGTTATGCATTTTTGTGCTTAAATAGGAATACTTTTTGGTTCAATAGTTTTCTCATGTTTTACTTTTTGGTCATTTCTTTTACTACCACACTATTAATTCTTCTAAAATAACTATAGTTTATATCCTTTGTATTGCTACTTAAATTTTGCATGTAAGAGTTTCTTATGGTAGATTTGTCAAAATGTTTACTAAAATATCGATATCATTTTTCTTTTATTTCATTTTATTTTACTAAAATTCTACCATCCTTGTATTTAATACACTTAAATTTTTAGATTTTCTTTCTCTAGCCCTTAGTCAATTTTTGTATTTTATTTTCTCCTTGTTTTGTGCTCAAAATATAATATAATTACTTGTAAACTTGAGTTTTGCCTTCACTGACAATTCTTAGCATTCCTTTTTGCTAGTTTATACCTCTACATTTTCTTCATTTTTAGTTTTATGATAGATTTTATAGCAGTGCTTTTCTTTTATTATCTTTTGAACATCTTCACTCTACTACTAGCTTTCTTTCTCTATTGGAGTTATCCTACAAGACTCTTAAAATTTCTTTAGCAATCTTTTTAAAACAAATAGTTATATCATTTCAAAGTTTATTTACTTCATCTATTTCCCATATTCTTTTCTTTTAACTAGTTATTTCTAAATATCATTTTCTTTTCTCTTTTTATATTCCACCATCTAATTTTTAAGTTCTTTTGCACTTTAGTTTTTTTCTTCCTAATTTTGATATTGACATTTAATACAAAGAACCTATGCTGTACTGTTTTCTCCCAAGATAACTATACAATCTTTATACGCCCTTTGATCTACTTTGCTACTAAGAAATTTTTTTGACTATCATTTGAACCACTTCTAAATGTAATTAAATGTTCTCTTTTCCTAAAATAAGTAAAATTTTTAATTCTTTGGTTAAATTACATAAATTTAATTTTTTTCTCACAATTCTTAACAGGTAATTTTATGTTTCTTTTACTTCTTTTATTTTCTTCTATACTAATTAATTCTCCTCTTTTAATTGATTCATTCTTTGACCTTCTAATGATAGATATTTTATTTATTTCTAATAAAATTGTTTTTTTAACTTCTCTTATAATATTACCACTCATGCTAGTTCAAGTATCTCACCAATACGAACTTTTTATATATGGTTACGATTTATAATACTAACTTAGAGAGAATACTTGGTAATATTGAGTTGTAATATATATATATATAATAATCATGTGAATTTTAGTAGTAATCCATCAAAAAATTTATATTTAACTTTATTTGCATGGAAAAACATATAAAAACATTTAATTATGGAGAACAATATAAATATGGAGGTGGATTTTCTAATGCGACTTGGCCATTTTTGTTAAAATGCAGTAAATCATTTTCAAACACTTAAACACTATTTCAAAATAGTGTTATTATCAGGAGAAAAATATGAGATAGTGTTTGTAAAAGGAAATGGTGTCAGTGATGTCTAAAAAAAATCAGAAAAGGTATACAGAAATCATCCAGAAAATGAGTTTTTGTTCAATTTTTAAATTTCTTCACAGTACTAAAATGACTCTCTTTTAAATATTATTTTATATTTTTCTCTTGTTACCGTCACTAATTTTTTTAGTACCTGTTTAAAGAGGACTTCCGTATTTTGTTATAATGTGTCTGCATTAGTATCTACTCCATATATATATATATGTATACATATAGGATGTATGGGGAGAGTTCCAATAAAAGATTTGCTTAATTAAGATAATGTAAGGTGGCCCACTAAGGCATGACCCTGTCACAACTGGGCGCTGTCTGGTTACCTGCGTTAATATCCATGGTTGTATGTTGATGGTATCAATTGCTGACTAAATACCTTTGAACTTGCTGGTTTAATTTCTAGCATACTTACACTATCTTTACTTCTCTGTAATCTCATATTTCAGTATGTATTTTAATGCAGTTACCCTCAAAGAGTTTCAAAGTGTAAGGGCATTGTCCGTTTTATGTTTCACAATCCAGAAGATGTGAGATGGTTTAAGGTATTTACAACATGACAATATGAGACTATAGTACACGAACCATTTTTTAACAACGCTTACTCCATTCATTTTCTCTCTAGCCCGTTGATCTGTGGACGAAATGTGGTCGTCATGGTCGAATAAAGGAACCTGTTGGTACGCATGGTATGTATGTTAAATGGCTAAATTCTAATCAATAAATTATTGAACAACTTTTATAAAATATACAAGGGATCAAACAGGGGTGAAACACAATTGAATTTAGTTGGTTTTCGTTAATGAATTTCTTTGTTCTACTGCTAAATTTAGCTCTTTTTTGTTGACATATACCTAAACAAAACACTTAATATTTGTGCCTATTATTTTTGGGTGGAAATCCCTCCTATTTTTCATTGTTAATCATCTTAAATTGCCGCAATTACTTCTAAGATTTTGTTTTCTAACTGAACCATTGGATTTTTTGAAAAAAGGAGATAACTTATATGATAATATGCTTCTTACTGTAGGTGCTATGAAATGCGTATTCAACGGTGTCATTCCCCAGCATGACACAGTTTGCATGAGCTTGTACAAGCGTGCGTACCCTAAATGGCCACAAGACCACTACAATGTTTTGGAATATTACTTTTAATTCTGTTTTGAAGGGTGGGATTGCATATTGCGCAAGCATCAGCTTATTTTCTTTCTTCAATATGTTTATTTTTCTGCATGTTAGGAAATTGGTTTAATTAATTGTATCAATAAAATTTAATTTAATTGCATAACCTTTTTAATGATTTAGGATGGGTAATTTTTTATTTTTCTTGAAAGTGAGCAAATTTTAATTGTATATACGATGGTGTAGCCGCATTATGTTATTTGTTTGCCTAATAAAGGGGTGGAAATCTTATTGGCTATTGCATTCATCATTTTTCTGGACCAGGTCGCTTAATTGTACTCCATTTTGAATTGAAGTGGATAGGTTGTATGTTCGTTCCATGGAAGCTCGTGGGAGTCAGTCAAGAGGGGTAAGCACTTCCTGACACTGACAAGAGGCCCCAACGCCGGATCCGTTGTAACCTCACCGTGGTCGAGATCGAGAGTCACGCAAGTGAGAACGACGCCCTAATGACAGACCGGATAAGTGACTCTTGCCTCATGTTAGGCAATCGATAGGATCGGAGTCGAAGCCCGACGATGACCCAACCAAATAGCGCGTACCTCATTTATTAGAGAATACCAATGAAGGCTCCAGAGAAATGAAAGACCTAAAAGAAGGAATTTATCCAGAGCCGTTAAATGATCCGACATCTAAAAACTACACATTTCATTCGAAGAGAATTTCCCGATCAATGAACACAACGTCGATAAAAATCGGTGTATTCTAATAATTGCAAAACAAGATGGGCTTGGGAATGAATGGTGTTCACCATTTTGTATTTGATCTGGCTTCTCTTGCAATTTTTGATGGATACTTTAATTGTGTTATTTTAAAAATTTGCGCTTGCATGTAGAAACTTTGCAAGGAGGTGAATTAAAGAGAGAACGGAGGTAGCGTTTGGATCATATTATAAAGGCTAGGATTATGGGACGATCGAGATTTTATATTGAATTGAAGTTACTTAAATACGTCATGTAAAAGTGTGATTTGTAGTATTTGTGGAATGTTAATGAGTTAATTTGACACTATACTTAGGAATAAATCTAATAATGAAAATTTTAAAGTATCTTTACAATGTGAATGCAGTGGTGGTATTGTCGGCAACTAGTTTATATTGGATTGGTAGTAGTTACTATTGACATGTTTTAATTGTTAATATCAAATAAAAGTAGTAAATAAATATAAGTAATAATATTATTATTTCATTTGATAATTATTAGTAGTTATTTATTATTATTATATAGAAAGTAATTTATACAAATATAAACATACTTAAAATAAAAACTTCCAAAATTTCTAAATGCTCTTAATAGTCATAGCCCATCATAATTCAATTGTTGGAGTTGTTAGGATCGTATGGCTCACCAGAGGGGGGTGAATGGTGTGTGTGTATAATTTTAAGTTCTTTTCAAACTAAACTAGTTGATTTGCTTAATGAATGAGTACAGATATTTAATAAACATGCACAATAGTAATAAAGTCTACACACAAAGAGATTTTTAGGTGATTCACCAACTTGGCTAGTCCACTGTTTAGAATGAAAAATTACATAAAATTAAGGGTTAAACGATGGTTAATTGCATAATGTTTAGCTTATCATATGAGGATTACGTCATTATGTTATAATTGCACTATTATATGCTTTAATGAAAGAATCTGCATAATTTCAAGAAATTAATGTGAATTAAGTACATTTCTGAACTATTGGTGAATTACAGGCTTTTTAATTCCTAAGTCTCTAAATTTTCTGTTATTTTGAAGAGTTGCATTTCATGTATCGGATAGTTATGTTTTAAATGCTTGAAGAATATTTTATTATTTCCTGGAGTACACATGTTGTAACCTTAATGCATGACTTAAGTGAATTTTTGGTAAGTTATCTATTAACTATCCGAAATGCATTTGGGCATCAGATAGTTAGGTTTGTAAGTATCTGAAGCATCTGAACTCGTTAAGTTAGATTTATGTATGTGTTGAATTTAAATGTTTTATTATGTCACGTGAGCTGCACATGTATAACTCGTTAAGTTAGCATAACTATACGTGTTGAGTTACTTGAATATACACTAAGGTAACACGTTGTGTTAGTGTTATAAGCTTATAAGTTATTTCTTTACTGCATGTGTTTTATAGTTAAATCAACGAAGTAAGTCCGTTGAGTTACACTAACTCCATTGACCATTTATTTTCTAATATGCCATTGTAGTAGTTGTAGAAACAGGAAATTCGAAGGAAAACCACGATTGCATGTATCACATAGGAATTCACTCATGGGAGGAAGAAGAAATCACCATTGTTGATATGAATGAAAGAAATCCAATCGATCATTTAAGTAGAAGTAGTTATTACTGAAAGAAATATAAAAGACGAAGAAAAAAAGTGTGTGTGGTGAACCGCACTAACTATAGGAAGTGTCGGAAGTTCCCTGAAGCTCCACACCAACACCACCAAAATCACCAACCATCGGAGGTCTGTGAGGATACTTTCCAGATGTTGGGTCGATTCCAAACCAAATACAATGACTGACAACCACTATGAGGAGTGATCGCGTTGCAGGAAGGGAAGCCATTTTCACCAAGCACCAACTCATATCTTAGGAGATCGTAAAGCTTCTAGCCTTGGTTTTGGGTAAATGCCAATATGTTGAAGAGGAGATCATCTTACAATTCTTGATTCGCGATTCTATAGGGAGAGGAGGCAAAATTGTAAGTGATTAAGTTTTCAGTGGTGTAATCGCATCGCATGTAGTGACAGAAGTTTTTACTGTCGATAGAGATTTTTTACATTTCACCTTTCGCTCATCTTCAGGAATATATCAAAACAAAAATACCAAAAACAACTAATTATCTGTGTTTACATTTAGTATTAAAGTGTTGTATTGTTTGTTTTGTATCATGATTAATGTTATCATTGTCAGTAATGTTTTATGTTTGTTTGACTTAGAAAAATAGAAAATAGTTTTATTGTTTATTGAAATTGATTCGTCCTAGATACTTAAAGATTTTAATGGTTACTATTTGAAATATCTGAATGTTAGTATTGCTTAATGACAAATCTAATATTAACATTAAAGAGCTTAATCGATGTTAATTACATTCTGTGGAACCACCCAATGGTTGGTCGAATTCCTTTATAAATAGTAGTATTTAACTGGAAAGATAGGCTCATAGAGTTAACTTAAGTCCACAAGGTTAGTCTGTTAAGTTAACCATAACTCCACGAACTAAGTTTATTATGTTAACTGTAACTCAACGAAGTGCTTAACTGAATACATATAAACTTCAATATAAAAATCAGGATAGTATACAATTCTTACTCAATCTCTGTGGGATTGACCTGTACTTGCACACAAATACAATATACACTGTGCACTTGTAGTTAAAATACAAATTGGACTTAATATCTAATTTGTGTGAAAGGTTGTTTGTTTACTTCTAAAAGAATTTATTAATATAAGCATAAAAACAAAATCAAACAAGTTTATGATTTGACTTAACAACCCCAAAATAAGTTTTCTAGCACCGTTGCTAGGGGACTTAATCAAGTTCTCTGGTGTCGCCTAACAAATAGAAGTTAACAATCAATAAACAAGTTTTCTAGCGTCGTTGTTGGGGAATTGAGAAGCTAAGCAACTGTAAGTGCTATTTTGTTTTAATATCAGGAGTGTTGTGTGTTTTATTTTATAATTGAGAATATGGCATATGCTTATGCTCAAAGATTCTGAAACCTGTAGTTAGCATATTTGAATTCTGCAATTTGGAAGGTCATGACATCTCTAATTGTTTGAAACTGAGATGATTGTAGATGGTTAGATCACATGAACAATGAATGAATTATATTCAATATAATAGAGTTGAGTATGAGAATCCTATAGTTTACCCAACTAATGGTCAATTTAGAACATGTAATATGTTGAGAGACAAGGAAGTTTGGGATAGGTATGACAGACTGGAGCATAGTTTAAAGCAAAACATGGACAAACTAGAACAATATATGTGTCAGCAACAAGAAGTTAACCAATTAAACTATAAGGAAGAATATTCAGAACCTAAAATTGATATCATATATGAAACCAAAAAAATCATAATGAAAATTGATCAAAAATTGAATGCAATGAGATTAGATGATCTTGAAAGAAAACTAAAAGCATTGGATGAATTTACAATGAAATTACAAGTTATGCAATAGGAAAACACAAATGAAAACTTTGATGCTACAAATTTGCATAATTTACAAGACATATAGACAAGAAAATATCAATGCAATAGAATTTAAAGAATGTAATTTAAAATTGAAAACAATTGAAGATCATAATCATGAAAATGGAATACAAGAACATCATGAAAGTAATGAAAATCTGGAAGATGTATGTATAACATTAAGATCTGGAACTGATATACCACTAAGAATTCAAAAAGAAAGTAATATGAAGGTGGATAAGAACAAAATTCAAAAGGATAATGAAAATGTAATATCTGAAAACTTAGAAATCAATGAAGAAAAATCTAACTCTAAAAATGAGACTAAAAATGATCAAACAAATGAAATGAAAGAAAAAGAATCTTGTAAATCACAATCATTAGCACCCTATCCTGAAAGATTACAACAAACATTTCCTAAAAAGTAAGAAAAAATTAGAGAAATATTTGAAAAAGTACAAGTTAGCATTCCTTTGTTAGACTTATTATAGAAAATGCCACATTGTGCTAAATTTCTTAAGGATTGGTGTACTAAGAAAAGAGAGTGAAAAGTTTTAAGGAAAGTCTTTTTAGTTGAGCAAAGTAGTTCCCTATTTCTGCCACAAATTCCTAAAAAGTTAGTTGATCCTAGAATTCCTGTTATATCATGCACCATAGGAAATACTATTCTAGAAAGAACCTTAATAGACTAGGTGCAGGTATAAATGTTATGCTGAGTGATATAGTTGCATCCTTAGGATTAGAAGGCTTAATTTCTACTAGGACTATTATTCAATTAGCTGATAGAAGTATAAGATACCCTAGAGGAAAAATAGAGGATGTCTTACTTAAAATCAAGAACTTCATATATCCTATTGATATTGTGATTTTGGATTCCCAACAAATTAAGCATCAAAATCATGATACATCTTTAATTTTGGGTAGACCATTTTTAGCAACATCAGGGGCAGTTATAAATTGTAAAACTAGAGTGATGAAGTTAGCATATGGTTATGAGGATACTCAATTAAACATTTTTAAACTAGAAAAGTTTGAGGAGTTAGAAATGTCCTTACATACTATAGACTTTTTAGAGGATGAGGGAGATATGCCAGATGATGTGATTCAAGAAGAATTAAATAGGCAACTAAATTCTGAAACTTTAGAAGTAAGTGAAAGCATAAATGTAGAAGGAAATCAGGAAGAGATTTACAAAGAATATGAGAATGTTTAATTAGGAGCTTTAGCTTCTGATGGTCAACATTTAGATTTAAAACCTTTACCTCCTGAATTAACCTATATATTTTTGGAAGAAAAACAAACATGTCCAATCATTATTGCTTCAGATTTAAAAGAGGATCAAATTTCTAAATTAAAAGATGTAGTAAAAACTTATAAAAAAGCAATAGGATGGACTATGGCTGATATAAAAGGGTTAAGTGCAACTTTATGCTGTCACCACATATATTTAGAAGAGAATGCTAAACTAGTTAGAATTCCTGAGAGGAGATTAAATTCAAACCTTAAAGAAGTAGTTAGGAAGGAAATAGTGAAATGGTTAGATAATGACATAATTTATTCGATTTCTGATAGCTCATGGGTTAGTCCAATCTATGTAGTTCCTAAGAAATCAAGATTAACAATTATTAGGAATGAAAGTCAAGACTTGATACCTACTAGAATTCAATTAGGATGGAGAATGTGTATAGACTATAAAAAGCTGAATGCTGTGACAAGGAAAGATCATTTTTCCTTACCTTTTATAAACCAAATACTAGAGAAATTAGCAAGGCAAGAATATTTTTGTTTCCTAGATGGGTATTCAGGATATAACCAAGTTCTAGTAGCATTAAAGGATTAAGAGAAAACAACTTTCACATGTCCTAATGAAACTTATGCTTTTAAGAGAATGTCATTCGGATTATGCAATGCACCAGCTACCTTTCAAAGGTGTATGTAGGGCATATTCACTAGAATGACTGAAGATTTTTTAGAAATATTTATGGATGATTTTATTGTGTATGGAACTTCATATGAAGTGTGTTTAAACAATTTAGACCAAGTATTAAAACATTGTGTGGAAAAAAATTTGGTTCTAAATTGGGAAAAATGTCACTTCATGATTAAACAAGGAATAGTCTTAGGACATGTTGTTTCAAAGAAAGGGCTAGAAGTAGATAAAGCTAAAATAAAAGTAATTTCTAATCTACCAGAACCTAAATCAGTAAAAGATATTAGATCATTTCTAGGACATGTAGGATTCTATAGAATATTTATTAAAGATTTTAGCAAAATATCTAGACCTTTAATTAATCTATTAAAAGATGTCCCATTTAACTTTGATAAAAATTGCAAAGAAGCATTTTTCAAGCTTAAAACTAGCTTAATTTCAACTCCTATAATACAAGCACTTGATTGGAGCCATCCATTTGAATTAATGTGTGATGCATTTGTTTTTACTGTAGGAGCAATGCTGGGACAGAAGATAGAAAAATCTCCTAGAGTGATTCATTATGCTAGCAAAACTTTAAATGATGCTTAAGTTAACTATACAACTACTAAAAAGGAACTATTAGCTATTGTGTTTGCCTTAGAGAAGTTTAGATCATATCTGATTGGAGCTAAAGTGATAGTATACATAGATCATTCAACTTTAAAACACCTAATAGCAAAGAAATAGACTAAACCTAGATTGATCTGGTGGATATTATTATTACAAGAATTTGATCTAGAAATTAAAGATAAAAAAGGTTGTGAGAATGTAATAGCAGATCATTTATCAAGATTACAAATAGAAAAATCAAACATTGAAATTAAGGATAATTTTCCTGATGAACAATTAATGACCATCAACATAATGCCTTGGTATGCAGACATAGTTAATTACTTAGTTACTGGTTTAACACCTAAGGATTGGAATAGATAGGATAAGAAATTGTTCTTTTCAAGAGTAAAATATTACTATTGGGAAGACTCATACTTATTTAAGAAATGTCTTAATCTAGTTTTAAGGAGGTGTGTTCTAGAAACTAAATTTCAAAGCATATTGTCTTTCTACCATGACCAAGCATGTGGAGGGCATTTTGGTTCAGGGAAAACTACTACCAAAATTTTGCAATGTGGATTTTATTGGGCAACACTATTTAAAGATGCTCATAAATACTGCTTAAGTTGTTTAAGATGTCAACAAATAGGAAGAATATCAAAGAGGAATATGATGCCTCTGAATCCTATTGTTGAGGTTGAAATCTTTGATGCGTGGGGGATAGATTTTATGGGTCTATTTCCTATGTCTAATCAATTTAATTATATATTGTTAGGAGTGGATTATGTATCTAAATGGATAGAAGCTATTCCTACAAAAACTAATGACAACAAAGTGGTAATACATTTTATAAGAACTAATATAATTGCTAGATTTGGAATACCTAAAGCTATTATTAGTGATAGAGGAACTCATTTCTGTAATAGAAGTTTTGAAGCCTTAATGAAGAAATATGGAATAAATTACAAAATTGCAACATCATATCATCCGCAAACAAGTGGACAAGTAGAAAGTGCAAACAAACAAATTAAGTTAATCTTAGAAAAAGTAGTAAATCCTACTAGAAAAGATTGGGCTAATAGATTTTTTTTTTTTTTTAAGACTGAAAAAAAAAACTAAAGTCATTCAATTGGGCTAATAGATTAATAGATGCACTTTGAGCTTATAGAACTGCTTACAAGACAAGCTTAGGTATGTCACCTTTTAGGATAGTATATGGAAAAAGTTACCATTTACTAGTTGAAATTGAACATAAAGCTTATTGGGCATTAAAAACTTTGAACACTAATTTAAATCAAGATGCTGAAAACATAAAAATGTAATTGATTGAATTAGAAGAATTTAGGAATGAAGCTTATTTGAAAATTGTAAAAGAAAAAGAAAAAATAAAGTTCTGGCATGACAAGAGAATTATTCCAAAAATTTTGAAATAGGACAAAAAGTATATCTTTACATGACTAGACTCCATAACCATCTAGGAAAATTAAGATCTAGATGGGCAGGACCTTACATAATTCAAAATATTTATTCCTATGGAGCTATTGAAATCGAAAATCCTAAAAATCAAAATATATTTAAAGTAAATGGACAAAGACTTAGACCTATTCTGAAGATTCCAAAAAGTTCCTTTGGAATTATAGAAGAAGTAAGAGTAGAGGACTACTTGAGCTTTACTTAGTAAGAAATAGATGTTTGTTTTGAAAAAAAAAAAACTTATTTAAATATAGTCACGGTTCAACCGAAAAGAAATCATCGATTTTACCAAAACTTACTGTAAAAGAAAAAAAATTGTTACGATTCAACCGACAGAATCCATCAGTTTGACCGAAACATAAAAACATAAAAAAAAAATTATATTAAGTAAAATGTATGTTTTACCGAAGTATGATATCGATTCAATCGATAGGAAAAAAAGAGGTATTTAATTTCGGTTCAATCGAGGAAATATAACGGTTTGATCGAAATTTTAAAATGTTGAAAAATTAAGAATCAGTTAGACCGAAAATTCTTTGGTCTAGACCGAATTAAAAAGTATTATTATAAGTATTTTTATTAGTTATAACTTTGCGAGAAGTCCGTTGAGTTATGCTTAAGTTAACGAACTTACTCTGTTGAGTTAATTGTAACTCAATGGAGTACTGTAGTTAACTCCACGAACTTAGTCTATGGAGTTAACCATAACTCCACGAAGAGGTAAGTGAGAGAGCGAGAGTTTGCGCGGAAAAATGACCTGATTACCTGCCAAAAACTTAGGATTTATTTATACTAAAACTTAGGATTTGGGGGCATTATCTGTAGCAATCATTTAGAACTTAGAATAGTAAAAGGCAAAGCGATTCCGTTCCATTCCGTAACGCAATGAAGACAGAGATGGGGCCCAATTTCTGGGATCAAATTGACACTACTGAATTTCTTAAACAAATGGAGGAATGTCACTCCAAATAGAAGATCAGAAATACCACGAGAGAAAAGCAACTGGAAAAGGTAGAGGACGATTTATTTTTCTTTACTAGAAGACTTGTAAATCTGAATGTTAGAATACCTCAAATAATAGAAACAAGAATACGAGTAGCTACAGAAGCAACTATAAGTAGAGAAAGAAAAATCAAGCCAAACAATGAAGTTGCCGTAGAACTCATAAGAAGGAAATCTTGACTATGATTTATAAGAAAGATAGCTGTAGAAGCAGCTTATCAACAATTTAAAGAACAGAGAGAGCAAGAAGAACAAGAGCAGCAGCTGGAATCTTCACAGCAACAGTTAAGAGAGCAAGTAGAAATGTCGACAACAGCAGCAGCACAAGTAGGACCTTCAGTTCTACCACCTAAACCACTAGAAAGGGTAGTAGTTATGGGGCCTTCTATTGTAGAAGATGTTGAGTATTTTGTTTTGATGATATGCGATAAATGGATATAATCATATTTACTCAATTATTGTTGTTTGTGAATGTAAATTAAGAACATCAATTAATACAGAAAAACTTTACTGATATAAATACTTGTCTGTAATGGATCTGAAATTATACTATGTTAAATAAATAGTCGTTACGTTATACTAACTTGTCATTTAACTAAACATTAAGTTAAATGTGTTTTTATTGTAAAGTATGATATGTTTTAAAGTTATATTTTCTGTATCATGAACAATGCACGTTAAAGATAACTCGTTAAGTTAGTGAGTTATTTGTATAAAGGTCACGTGAGAACTTGTTGAGTTATAGGTTTAAAGGTTAAAATAGGTCACGTGAGAACTCGTTAAGTTAGTGAGTAAAAGAGCAGACAAACTCGTTAAGTTAGTATTGTACACGTGGTGAAATTAAAGTTACGAATGTTATATTGTATCATGTGAGTTGCACATGTTTAACTCGTTAAGTTTAACTTAATTGCACACGTTGAGTTGCTATATTGAACACTAAGGCAACACGTTAGGTTAGCATTATAAACTTAAAGATGTTATTATTGCACGTGGTAAAATCCTTATTATAAAAACATTTGTTTATTGCTGGATCGGTGAGTTAAAGTTTTTTGGAGACTTACAATTGTAACTATCTGAAACTTAAACTATTTTCGGTGAGTTAGCATCTAACCTTCCGAAAGGTAACTTAAGTCATGTTTTCAGGTCACGACAGTGTCTCACTAGTTTTATGGTAAAAAGAGTTTTTCAGATACTTAGAAAACTTAACTATCTGATACTTAAACTGTTTTTGGTGAGTTAGCATTTAACCTTCCAAAAGAAAGGTTAAACTGGTTTGTTGAGTTAGTGTAACACCACGAAGCTAGTTCGTTGAGTTATCTTTAACACAACGGAGTTAGTTCATTGAGTTAGCTACAATACTTATCACATGATTTGGCACATGATGAACTTGTTGAGTTAGATACGTTAAGTTATAAATCTACTTGTATTACTTGTTTAGTTAACATTAACACAATGACTTATTATTACATTTGATGAAAAATTTTGGTCAAGAAAGTTTATTTTGCAGGAAATTTTTTAGAGATCCAGGATTGATGATTAAAGAAAATTTGAAGAGAAAATGTGGGTCAGAATGTGTGTATTTCGATAAAGGAAAAATAGAAGATGTGAAGAGTGGAAAATTGATACTGATTAAACATGGAGGATATGCATGAAGTGAATATATAGTATAAAAGGCATAGAATTCTTGTTGATCAATTATCCCTGCACACCGAAAGAAATATCTTTTTAGGGATTAAAAAAACCTCTTTGGGGAAAAGCTCTCAGGTGAAAGAAAATCCAATGAAGCAGAGAAAGTTAGAAATATGTCATTGAAGATTTGAAGAAGAAGAAAGCAAATTCAATGTAGTAGAGAAAGTCAGAAATATGTCATTGAAGATTTGAAGAAGAAGAAAGCAAATTCAGTGAAGTAGAGAAAGTCAGGAATTTATCATTGAAGAATTACAAAAGGAGAAGAAGAAGAAGACGAAGGAAAATCTCAAATAGGGAGAAATGTTTTAAATTCTACAAATTAGTTTTCTCTATTTGTAGTTATGAAATTGATTAGATGAAACATGGTATCGTTATATAATTGCATCTACAATTTCAGAGGAGAATTGAATTGTATATTGTAATTGAAACCTTGAATAAAATGATTTGATTAAAATAGTGTCTCGATTTGTTTTTATTTTTAAAGTTTCAATTAAAATCGAAAATGTTGAAAAACACAATTCACCCCCCTCTTGTGTAGCCATACGATCCTATAATTTAGCATTTATTTATATTGGTTTGTTGAGTTATCAGTAACATAACGAAGTAAGTTCGTTGAGTTATCATCTTATTTAAAGGAGCATGTCACGTTTATGGCACATGCTAAACTCATTGAGTTAGACGCATTGAGTTATAAGTCTATTTGTTTTACACATTTAGTTAATATTAACACAATGTCTTGTTATTACATTTGATGAAAAATTTTGGACAAGAAAGTTATTTTGCAGGAAATTTTTCGAAGGATCTAGGATCAATGATTTAAGAAAATTTGAGAAGAAAATGTGGATCAGAATGTGTGTATTTCGAAATTTGAATTTGAAAGGAAAATAGAAGATGCAAAGAGTGGAGACTGATAGTGGATGAACGTGGAGGATATGCATGAAATGGAAATCGATTATAAAAGGCATAGAATTCTCGTTAATCAAAGTATCCATGCACACTTAAAGAAGTATACTTTTAGGGATCAACACCTCTTAGGAGAAAAACTCTTAGAAGGAAGCTACTTCGGTGAAGAGGAGAATGTCATATATTTGTCACTAAAGATTTGCAAAAGAAGAAGAAAAGGAAAATCTCAAATAGGGAGAAATGTTTTTAATTTTGTAATTTAGTTTTCTCTATTTGTAATTATGAAATAGATTAGATGAAGCATTGTATAGATATATCATTGCATCTATAATTTCTGAGGAGAATTGAATTGTATATTGTAATTGAAACATTGAATAAAAGGATTTCAATAAAATAATGTCTCGACTTGTTTTAATTTTGAAGTTTTGATTATAATTGAAAATGTTGAAAAACATAATTCACTCCCCTCTTGTGTAGCCTTTCGATCCTATAATTGGTATCAAAGTTGGTTTATAAATCAAATTAAGATACCAATCTTACAATTGGTATCAAAGCTTGGTTAATAGTTTTTGATATGAAATTGATACTAATACAATTAATATCAAAGCTTATTTACCTTCCTTAATTTTAAACATAAATTAATATCTAAGCATAAGTTTAACTTTATCAATTTTAGGCTCAATTGATATTGAAAGTTTAAATTGCTTAAAATCTCATAAGTTGAAAAGTCTAAGGTTAGATGGTTACTGGAAATGGTAACTTTTCTCTATATGAAGGCCAAAATCTTAATCGTCCTCCTTTATTTGATGGAATACATTTTGAATATTGGAAATATAAGATGATAGTCTTTCTTCAAAGTATAGGACATAAGTTGTGGTTTATGATTTCTAAACCATATACTTCATTAACTACTCCTTATAATACTTAGATAGTTACTAAAAAAGAAAATGAAACTCTCAATGCAAAAGGCTTAAATATCTTATTTTGTGCACTAAGTTATGATCAATTTAGTAAAGTGTCAACATATAAATCTGCTTATGAGGTGTGGCATGCATTAGAAGTTTCGTATGAAAGTACTTAAGTTAAAGAGAGTAAGATCAATATGTTAATTTATAAGTATAAACTCTTTAAGATGCATGATAATGAAAGTATCTCTGAGATGCTTTCTAGATTCCTAGATATAATAAATTCTTAAAAATGCTTAGGAAAGAATTTTAAATAGAAAATTTTGTTAAGAATAATTCTCAGATCCTTATATCAAGGAAGGAAGAGAGAGAGAGAGAGAGAGAACATGGAAGACAGGATGTGTGTAAAGTATTCCCATGAAATTAATATATATCTCACTTGCATATATATTGTCCTTTCTTTTATACCAATTAAGTGAATAACAATTTTCCAAACCTGTGGGACTGAAATTCAAATTAGTAAATCAGCTAAATCTTGGGGTAATGATAACTAATTTCTCCTTTGATTTGAATTAAAAAAGATAGTGCAATTTCATTACTTTTTTTTTTGGATAATGATTGAGTATTGGCATTGGTGGTGTTAAATTTAAATCATTTATCCTTTAATATTTATAAAATAAGAAAATATCACTTGAACCATATATGGTTGTAACTTTCAGTTATCTTCTCAAAATAATAATATAATCTAATCATCATAATAATGATAAAAATGACGATGATGATAATCTTTTCTTTAAAAAGAATCATTTAAATTTTAATGTCAACCTATTATTATTGATTTAAATAGAAACATTGAATCTTATTGGTCGATATCAAATCCCATTGCTGGTGGTCTTTTAAATGTCTTTTGTAAGGTGGGTTAAGAATCCTAACTTTTAAAGAATTTGAACTTATGATGAAAGGAATGACATCATAGAAATTGATAACTTTAATGAAGTTAAAACAAGGATGTTTGCCATGTTAGATCTTCTTTTTATCTTTAACTTACCATCTATTGCTGTTATTTAAAATTCTTCTCCAATTCTGACTATCATAATTTGAACTTTTTTATTTTATCTTGAAAAAAAAAAAAAAAATTTCAAAGTGCATTTTAACAATTTTTTTATTATAAAAATTTACAACCAAATAAGCATTTTCAAGAGAATAAAATGTGGTTGTTGGCACACCCAACATTTTTTAATGTTGGTCATTTATCTCATGAGCTCACTTCCACTACATTAAACTCACCTTCACCTACTCTTATTTTTGTCTATCATTAATGTCATAAATCACGCAGTCTTCATGTGCCGTCGTTTGTTGTTGACGTGAGCATGTCATACACATGTTCTTCGTTGATATTACCAAGGTGAATTATACAACTTACCTCTGTTTCTACTTATATCAATGCACGATTTAGTTTTACTCTTGCTCGACGATAATATGAATCATACAATTGGTCACACCTCTATTTTTTCTGTAAATCGTGAAAATAACATATCAAAATAAAATTAGATATATCGTTTTAAACACATGTAAAAAAGGAAAAAAATAATGATAATACAGTAAGCATTTAAAGTAGAAATACTCTTTCTAAGATTAACATGGATAAATAAGTCGTTGGTAAGTAGGCGGTTTGGCAGGTTGGTGATCAGTCACATGGATAAGGTTTGATCGGTTGACACCCCATACATAACATAAGAGTTGAGACCTCTCCCTTCAAAGTTAGGCATTACTCTCTCAAGCGTGGGCCATTTCATAAGTGACGCCATCTCAACCTTAATCAGCCTTCTTTTTTTCCGGTGAACTGTCATCATCAGGAACAAAGCTCCGTTTCTTCTCCGGGATGTTCTTGCCTCTTCCAACCACAAGGTATGAAATAAAATATTTAATCCCGCAGTGTTTGACAAGGTTTTTATTCTACTGATTTAGAGACTTTTGTCTATTTTTTTACTCTTCCAAATGATGTCATGTGAAGATATTGCTTCCTCTCTTGAATCAATCAATTTCACTTTACCCCAATAAGTTTCATTTCCAAAGTCAATGTATAATTTAGGACAAAGGATTTCACTTTTGTTGTCTTTTTTTGCAAGCAAAAGGTTCTTGGAATGGACTAAGTAAAACAATATTATACACCACTGTATAAAGGCATAATTCAACCATTTTCAATAGAGAAACGTTTTAAGTTCAATATTCATCTATCTATACATTAAGGAGGCACACAAGACCAGATCTAATGATGATTGCAACGACAAATTTCAGGGATAAATATCAAAACCCAACAGAATCTATCAGAGGCAAAACCAAACTGAATCTATCAATTAACTACACTCTTCACCGTCAAGTGATACATGTCCAACTTTTTGAAGAAAGTTCATCAACAAGTTAATATTGACTTGAGCTTCATACATGGTTCAAGTCGGGCAAGAGCCAGAGGTAAAATTGGCAAGCTGAATTAGGAATACAAAATTAAAAAAAAAAAAACAAATTATAAACTAGATACTAGAGCATAACCAAAGTTTTTGGCAGCAATTGCATGGCTCCCAGTAAAAAAGGAAAATTGAATGAGATAAATAAAGAAAATTTGTAGCGCACAAGACCTCCAAATATTTTGAATGGGCTTTTCTCGTTTTAAGTGTGGAGGGTGGTGGAGACTAGTACCATTTCTTTGACTTGCTTGGTTTCTTTGACGACTTTCCATTCTTTAAAGCGGCAAAGTGTGTGTCAATTTCCTCATCATCTTCCTCTCCTTGTCTTCTCCTCTTCCTACTTACACCACTATCCTTAATGTCCTACAAGTTTTCATGTTAGTGTTAGAACACAATCAAATCAAACATCCTAGAACTACGACAATGATAAGGATTCGTTTAAAATAGCATGTTTTATAGTAGAAATTAATGGAAATTGAAGCTGGTACTATATTTGAAACCAAGCAGGTTTTAGCCTACATTTGGGTAAATTACCCAAAAATGGTTGCCAAGCGTAGCTATATTACAAAAAATATCCAGCTCATTTTGTTTCACAAATACAAGAGAAATAATATATTATGAAGCGTTATCCCAATGGCTTACCGTCAGAGCCTTCCTTTTTGCTTCAGAAACGCTTTCTGATAGTATGAGAACCTCTGATTCCTCAGCGGGAAAGAGAGGAAGCTTCTTATCTGCAATATACAAAATTAGGAACACCATCATATTCTACACGATTACCAGCAGTTCCTGCAGTAATGAACACAGATAGAAATGCTACTCACTGATCCGCTCCTCTATAAGCTTGAACCATTCAACCTCATATTGGTTAACCAAAGAGAGAGCTAAACCAGAACGTCCAGCCCGAGCAGTTCTACCAACACGGTGGCAGTAATCCTGCATCCCATGTAACACATTCCACGATCAATTCCACTCCAAAGAGGGCACCAGAAATTTTCTGGGCTCTAAAGCAATTACAAACTTTTTCTATAAAAAGGATGGGCCAATCTTGCATAAAAGTTTAATGACAATGGCTATTTATTAGGTGATGACAACATTTCTTATCATGGAAAAGCATGGCAATAACTGCTCAACCGAGTACTACAGTTCTATGTAAATCACAACTGAGAGGAGCTACCTTGGAGTTCTGTGGAATGTCATAATTTATCACCACGTCAACGTGCAAATCAAGACCTCTGGCTCCAACATCAGTGCACACAAGGATGTTGCATTCTCCAGCCTTGAACTTATTCAAGGCACCCAACCTTTTTGCCTGCGGGATACAAGTCCATGCATAGATACCATGGAAAACAGATGATTAGGCAAAAAAAGATAAAGAGTTATCTGATACAGTAGACAACATAAAAAATGGTTGCCAAGATATATGCACATATCAATTAATTAAACAAGGGGCCATAAAGATAACCTCACTCATTTGGCCATGAAGGGGAATGACTTTGAAACCAAGGTTTTTGAGAATCAAAGCAAGTAATCGTGTTGAATCACAAGTTCGTGTAAAAATCATTGCTGCCTTTCCTAACATCTCATTTAATATGTACACAAGATAGAAATCCTGTAAAAAAACAAGAAATTCAAGAGAAGGAAGACATGATTCATACGGTAAACCTATATCCAAGGAATAATGACACAAGCATAAGTCAGTTATTGGTCATCATGAGAAGTTCTTTCAAAGACATGTATGAACAAAAAACCTTATACTTTGCAGGAATAAACATAAACTCTTGCTTTAGTGTATCGTTGGTGGAGTACTTAGAAGATGCTTCAACCTGAAAGTAAAAGAAAGTGAGATGAAGGAAGGCCGATACAATTGACAACAAATATACAGTTATGGTAGTTGCAGTAACAATTGGTAAGGCAGACCTTTACAGGATTCTTCAGGCAAACTCTCTTTAGCTTCCCTACCTGCCAAAAAAATTGCATATATTATAAAAACAAACAAAATCACCTTACAATTGTGGAAAATTAAAAGATATTAAAAATAATAGATCAGCGAGCTCTCTTTATCAGTTTAGCTTACCAACATGCCAAAAATTTCAAAATTCCAAACAAAATCACCCTTCACTGAGAGAGTCTAATGATGCTTCTAAAAAATACCAAAAACCTTAAAATGTTATAATTTGATCAGTGGTTGTGCACTGGAGAAACAAAAGCAGCTAAGATTAAAGGGGAGTAAGGCAGAACTAGATTCATAAGGATCTATTTTTTCTTTGAAATAAATAAGTTCTTTGATCCCATTTGAAAAGAAAAAAATTACAATCAAATACAAGTATGAGAGAAGAAAGAATTTTTTGCCTAAAAATGGTGGACTTTTTTAATAACTTACGAAGCAAGCAATTAAACGAAAAATATTTACTCTGCACATGTACTGTAAAATTATGAACTTTTTTGAAACAAATAGAATATTATTTACTTTGCTTTCACTTCATTTTCTTCCTCTTCATGACAATTAATCACAACAAGAACCATATAATATTTAAAATAAATATCAAATTATATGCTTCTTACCTTCTCGGTCATGGTGGCTGAGAACAAGTATGTTTTCCTTTCTCGAGGGACTACCTTAAGGATTTCATTGATCACTTTCTCAAAATCAGCATTCAACAACTTGTCCGCCTCATCCAAAACCTGAGAGTCAAGCAACTTCAAGGTTAGTAAGATATTTGGAAAAAGACAAAAATATTTCATACATTAGAATACAAAAAATGATAGAATTTCGTAGCAAATAAAAGATAAATTAGTGAATGAAGAAAACATTATCTGCAAGCAAAAAATGGTTTAAATTTAAGCTGATTGTCATGTTGAAGATTAACTCATTTTGAAGAGGAGATAGGGTGGATCATGTAATTATAAGATACACCCAAAAAGTTTTAAAAAAAAAAAACAGAAAAGGTTGATGAGGCAATCAATCTGGAAAAGAATTGCAAGTTACAGCTTAAGCTTTGACACTCTGTCCAACAAATTGAATTGGAGCTCAAACATGGAAGTTCATCTCCCAGTGATTTGGCCTGTGTCTGAACACCACTACATTTCTGGTCAGACAGCCCAGCAGTAAGAATGCAACGTGAACAATAATCCATGCCTTCTCTTTTATTAGTCTCAACACCTCATTGATTATTTCCACAATTGTGCCAAAATGTTTACCATCTGCAACAGATTCTGCTCATGCAGCCCCATACTTTAAGAGAAACCTTCTTTAAAAGAAAAAGGGTGCATCTTATTCGTATAATAAGATACATCCAGAAAACCAAGCCAAGAAGGTAAGACAAGAAAAGAATGATACATCTTCGTAAAATGAACACACCTATAATTGGAAAATATAACTTCTTAACTAGAAAGATAAGCAGTACATTATTTATATCCTGATTGAAAACCACATCACTCTTGTGGAGACAAATTGACCTAACAGGTAGCATGGAAGAGGAGGACCCGATGCTTAGCTTTTGAGTTATTCCCTATGGCCATCCTGCTGATGAGACAAGAGCATCCCAGTCAAGAAGAAGTATCCACAACTTCATCCTCTTCATAACACAGGGGTCACGGTAGATCATTGTCATTCCACCACTTCCCTGTACTTTGGTTACCACTTACTGCCTTCATGTGAAGAAGAGTCCACATGAAGACTCGAATCACAAGTTCTGACTTTCTTTTTCCAAAATAATTTAAACAGCTTCCAGCACCTCTTGTTTGAACTACACATTGCCTCATAGCAACTTTTGACCATATGATATGATATATATGGGTCTGGTGTGTGCGTGTGTGTGCAAGCGTGTATGTATGCAATGATTATATAATATGATATATATATAGGTGTGGTGCATGTATGTAATAATAATATAATATTTGATTATGGATATCTAGATATGAATTGTGTTTGGTTTATATGTATATAATTTTTTTTTGAGCAGTAACAAGCAAATCCATTAAAATCAGAAAGAATGTGGTTTATACAAACCATACGCAACCTTAAAAATAAAAACAAAACAAAATAATTAGGCTTCAGCAGCGGCCCTTGGAAAAGGGAACAAAAAAAAGCCTAGAAGGCATCCTAAACAAATGAAAAGGAAACACCAGGAACAAGATGAAAGAAACCTAAAATCATAAATTCAAAATTGACTAGAGCCAAGCCACAATCTCTGCCCCAGCCAAAGCCTTGATTATGACTGGAACTTGTCCATTCAACCATGCACTTGGTCACGTTTGACATAAAGTGACTTTCATCATGATAAAAGCCATGAAACACCATTTTATTCCTTTCCAACCATCATCTCCATCAGACTGTGGAATAGTGCATCAGATTTTCTTAGGAATTTTTTCCCGTCCACCTCTTGCTGCACATCTTTTCCACATGTCTCATAATGGAAGGCCATTTAATCCCATATATGAGCACCAACGGCTGCTCATTGATGCATAGGTGAACAGCAAGTGCCACTAATCCTCTTCATGCGAGCCATAAAATCTATAAATACTCACTAAGGAAAGACCTTTCTTTTGAATAACACGCTCCGTAGGAATAGTCCCATGCCATACCTCTTAAGCAAAAAACTAAAATTTTGTAGGAATCCAATTCCCCATGCTTAACTCCACCAGAAGTCAATACCTGATATGATGATTTGACTGAGAATGTACTACTATTGCTCCATTGCCACACCTATGAGGGGCTCTTTGCAGAGACAAGAGACGAACCATATGTGTGAAGAAAGGGAAGTAGTTTAACAAAGTTTGATGTTGTTGAATCACCTAGATTCCTTCAAAATCAGACATCTCACATTACTTTACGTCAGAATTCTCAAAACACACAACAATACTCACAAGGGTGGAAGATGCAATGGAGAATAAAAATACTCCAGTGGCCACACCAACATACGCATCACATGAGAATCTAATCCCACACCCATTTCCTATAACCAGCCTACTCCCACACCAAACGATTCATCTACCTGTAGAATCTCCTTTTATGTGCTAGATATGTTCCCTGCTCACCCAACAACCCTCCTCAGTCTAAACCACTTCAATTATACAAAATTACAGATAGTCAAATAAACTGACAAGAGAATTAGGATTGGATATCCACTATATCTGAATTCAATCCAATTATAAACTTGTAGTAATATTTGAATCCAAATTCTATCTGATGAATATCAGATTCAAATATTTCCAGGTTAAAAAAATTCAGATTCAAATCAGATTTCAGATTTCAAATATCCATTTACAGACCTCAAAATAATGAAGCCCACATTTACATTGAAAATCAAAGTTTGCCTCTGAAAATCTGACACAGATTAATAGGAAATGAGGAATACATTCAAATAAAGAAATGTAATGGAAATTTTCAAAATCAACTCACTGATCTGGAAGAAAAAGAGTAATGCAGGGCAATGAAAATTATAAAAAACACATAGATATATAATCCATGTAAACAAATGTATCTCTGTACAGGAATATGATATGAGTAAGGTATACCAAATATTTCATTGTGCGGAGGCTGAAACCTTTTGTATTTGTAAGATGATCCAAGAGACGTCCAGGAGTTGCCACCTAAAGCAAATTTAAGCAAAAAAAAGAAATCCAAATTAAAAAAAAATAAATGACATGTGATCAACAAATAACAATGAAAAACGAATATGTTATATTATGAATAATTGCATACAGATAATAATAATAATATATTTTGATTATAGGTATCAAAACGTCAAACAAAATGGCCAAAGATTAGAAAAGTTGACAATTGATAGTTTCTATGTGCATATTTAAAGGAAAAGAGACATAAACCAATCCACTACATCCCCTTGTAGTGATTCTTAGACAACTACATAAGCTTCCATCAGAGAAATTTAACAAATGCCTGAATGCACTAAAAAAATTTTAGCACTTGAAACATACAACTATGTGTGGACGCTTTCCAAGAGCAACAGCTTGATCCATCTTGCTTATTCCTCCCATAAGCTGGAAGTTTAAAAAAGTTTATTTAATACAAGGAGGCAATTGCAGGAATGCTAATTCAATGAAAACTCAAGGTAAATAAATGGCAAATTCAGGAAATTTTTCCACTGACCACGGCACATTTGACACCAATAATGGATCCCAAAGCTTCAAATTGTTTAGAAATTTGAGCTGCCAGTTCCCTAGGTCATAGATAATGAACCACAAAGAATCAAAGATAGCACCAAACCTGTGATAATAATTTGAAATGTCCATAACAAACCTGGTTGGCGAAATAACACACGCAAAAAAAGGATGTGGATTTTCAAGGAGACTGTGGAGGATGGGAAGAGCAAATGCTGCAGTCTTCCCTGATCCCGTCTGTGCCAGGCCAATAATATCTCTCCCTGTTACCACAAATTGTGAATATCATGGGCAATATATATGTCAAAATAAAACATTAAAACTGATGCTGTGAAAACTTTAAGGAAAACCAGGTCATGGGACTTTTAAGAGAAAACTAATTTATAACACTTGAGGATGACTAGTGCGATCCAATGACAAAGAATAGGCATGATCAACAGAAATATAAAAACTAGTAATGAACAGAGCGTGTTAAATTGAATGGTTACTGATGAAAATGGGGGCAAAGAACGGAACTTTTCAAGAAAAAACTACCTTCTAGAGCATGAGGGATGCACTCAGCCTGAATGACAGTAGGAGTCTCCCATCTGAGCTTATCACAAGCCTCCACCAATTCCTCCCGCAAGGGCAAATCCTTGAATTTCTTCCCTTCTGCAAATATATTTGTGGCTTCCCCATCTGCTATGGTGATTAATTCCTCCATGCTTAGTTGTCAAATCCGGAACAAGCTTGTTGATCGTTCCTTTTTACTTTTAGCGATATCTGGACACAGGGATCAAATGTTCACAGCGGTATTTGCATTAAGTTTGATGCCCTTATTCCTTTAAAGTTTGATCTCTAGCCATTATTACTCTAGCTTCACGTACCTCTTTGGCAAAAAAATTGTGTTTAGTTTAACAACATATGATGACTAAACATCATTACACGATGGCAAAATTTCACTAACAAATGTTGGTTTTTAACTTGTTGGAACTCAAAAGACAGTGAAGGCAAAGACGACATTCTAGTTTATTAAAAAATTTTGATTTTCATTATCATATTTCCATTGAAATGTCTCCAAGATAACAAAATATTACCAACATATGTCAGTTTTTCAACTTATCATGTTGGAGACATGTCAACAGAAATATGACCAAGAAAATCAACATTTTTTAAAAATACAAATGTTGACGTTGTTAGCTTTTCGTTTTTTGCTGTAAACATGGCCAATGGATGACTGTGAGATGCCTTTATACCACAATAAATTAACTTTTTTTTAATCTCTCTCTATATTTATGTGTGTATATCCTCGGAGAAGAAGAATAAAAGCAGCGGTAAGAGAAGAAGCATGGCTGGGTACTCGAAGGTGGAGGAGGAGGAGGCAGAACCAAACTTTGCGACCAAGTGGAGATCAATGTCGGTCAGGCAATCAGGGCATCCACCAAGAATCAAAGGACGCGCTCCTCCGTCTCGCACGGGTACAGGTCCACGGAGAATATCAACGGCAGCAGCGGGGGTCTGCCGGTAACGCTTAGGAGGCCCTTCTTCACCGAGAAGGCGTCGTCGTCGGTCGCGGACGCGTACTGGAGTATCCAAGACCCCTTCGACGGCAGCAGAAACAACGACGTTGAGGGTAGCAGCGGTGGTAAGAAGATGAGTAGGAAGACGAAGATCCGGCAGGCATGGAGACGTCTTTCGCCGATAAACCCTAGAAATGGGTTGGGTAAATATTGTTTGTGAACGAGGGTATATTTGGAATGTAAGTTCACAGTCGATTATTGTAGATACTTTTAATTAAAAATATTGTAAGTATTTATCTTATGATTTAAATACATTAATAAAATAGTATTGGAAGTGACGTGTGTTCTTCGCTCCATGTAGATAAACACAACTTAAATGAAGATTGGACCCATTCTTACTTATGTGATAGATCGGTTTTTATTTTTAATATACACGTAAATTATTTTTAACTGTAAATATTTATCCTATATACGTCAATTTAAATAAAATAGATGATGAGGATTGCGCTTTAAAAATAATTTATAGATAAAATAGATGATGATGGCAATTTAAAGACTTCTCGGTGCTGTTTTGAGTATCACCTGTATGATGAGCAACAGGCAGAGACGGACGAAGGATGCCTTGGTACTGAAGTCTAGATTTACCATAAGGAAGAACGACCGGAGATAAAACATACCAGCGATCAATCATCGAGAATAATAAAACATACCGATATTGTTTCTGATGCGAGTGATGGCGAGCAGGAGCTTTCCTCAGGCGGGCGCGAGCGAGGGCGGGAGCGAGGTCGAGGGCGAGGGCGAGGGCGACCGTCGAGCAGCTGATCGGAAAATGAATTCTCTGTTGGAATCGGTCAAAAAGACCAAGTTCCAAATCAAATTCAAAATTAAATTTGACATTTGAATTTTCGATAGTTACTGGAAATCAAGGAATGAGGTTGGGACGGAGATAGTGAAGGTAGTTAATACTTCAAATGTTATAAATAAAATTGATTAAAAGCTTGTAAAGTATATACAAAATCAATTAAAATAATCTATCATCGGAGCCCCAATCTAATGTACACACTCGTTCCTTCCAGCCGTCGCTCTCCGTTCTCGTTTGTGGATACCAACATTCTCGGGGAATGTCTTCGTTACACGAGTCTTCGAGGGATTCCCTGTAAACCCCGAAGGGGAATGTATTAATAACCCGATCACCAAAGGGAGAGGGATTCTATTGATAGGTTTCTTACAATAAAAGATAGTTTATTAAACCAATATTCTTTGATTATTAGATAATTTACTCTTTCTTTATTTTTTGCACCGCCGAGTTCCTCTCCCCACCTATACTAATAATTCATCCCGGATCTTTTTTGATTTTATCTAATAGTTTTCTCCGCTATGTTAGAAAATTTTCTAATATTCTTTTTTTTGTCATTTTTTACTAATATTTGAATTATTAGTATTTCTCATAGCTAGGTAATATTTCCGAAGTATTACCTGTCTTTTCCCTATCAATAAGCTAAGTAACGAGTTATCTGTCCTTCTTCCTTTTCTTTGATTATTCTGTCTTGAATAATTAGTATTTTCTTAGGCATTATTCAATATTTTACTCTAGATGATGTACTAACTTTTTTTATCTCCATTATCTTTCTTTGGATGAGTGGCATGTACTTCCATGGTGTTCGGTGCTCGTTTTTCTAATTACGAAGCATGGCTAAGTGATCCTACTCACATTGGACCTAGTGCCCAAGTGGTTTGGCCAATCGTAGGTCAAGAAATATTGAATGGTGACGTGGGTGGGGGTTTCCGAGGAATACAAATAACCTCAGGTTTTTTTCTGCTTTGGCGAGCATCTGGAATAACTAGCGAATTACAACTCTATTCTACCGCAATTGGTGCATTGGTTTTTGCATCGTTAATGCTTTTTGCTGGTTGGTTCCATTGTCACAAAGCCGCCCCAAAATTGGCCTGGTTCCAAGATGTGGAATCCATGTTGAATCACCACTTAAGGGGGTTACTAGGACTTGGGGTCTCTCTCTTGGGCGGAACACCAAATCCACGTATCTTTACCGATTAACCAATTTCTCGACGCTGGCGTGGACCCGAAAGAAATACCCCTTCCTCATGAATTTATCTTAAATCGGGATCTTTTAGCTCAACTTTATCCCAGTTTTGCTGAGGGAGCAACTCCATCTTTTACCCTGAATTGGTCAAAATATGCGGATTTTCTTACTTTTCGTGGAGGATTAGATCCAATAACGCGGGTCTATGGTTGAGCGATATTGCTCATCATCATTTAGCTATTGCAATTCTTTTCCTGATAGCCGGTCATATGTATAGGACCAACTGGGGTATTGGTCATGGCCTGAAAGACATTTTAGAGGCTCATAAGGGTCCCTTTACAGGTCAGGGTCATAAGGGTCTCTATGAAATCCTAACAACCTCATGGCATGCTCAATTATCTTTTAACCTGGCTATGTTAGGTTCTTTAACCATTGTTGTAGCTCACCATATGTATGCCATTCCCCCTTATCCATACCTAGCTATTGACTATGGTACACAACTTTCCCTGTTCACACATCACATGTGGATCGGTGGATTTCTGATAGTCGGTGCTGCTGCATATGCAGCCATTTTTATGGTAAGAGACTACGATCCAACTACTCGATACAACGATCTACTAGATCGTGTTCTTAGGCACCGCGATGCAATCATATCACATCTCAACTGGGCATGTATATTTCTAGGCTTTCACAGTTTCGGCTTGTATATTCATAATGATACCATGCGTGCTTTAGGACGTCCTCAAGATATGTTTTCAGATACCGCTATACAATTACAACCTATCTTTGCTCAATGGGTACAAAACACTCATGCTTTAGCACCTGGTACAACAGCTCCTGGTGCAACAGCTAGTACCAGTTTAACTTGGGGAGGTGGTGAATTAGTAGCAGTAGGCGGGAAAGTTGCTTTGTTACCTATTCCATTAGGAACCGCCGACTTTTTGGTACACCACATTCATGCATTTACGATCCATGTGACTGTATTGATACTACTGAAGGGTGTCCTATTTGCTCGCAGTTCACGTTTGATACCCCGATAAAGCCAATCTTGGCTTTCGTTTCCCTTGTGATGGACCTGGAAGAGGGGGAACGTGTCAAGTATCTGCCTGGGATCATGTCTTCTTAGGTCTATTCTGGATGTACAATGCAATTTCCGTAGTAATATTCCATTTCAGTTGGAAAATGCAATCGGATGTTTGGGGTACTATAAGTGATCAAGGGGTGGTAACTCATATCACGGGAGGAAACTTTGCCCAGAGTTCCCTTACTATTAATGGATGGCTTCGGGATTTCTTATGGGCACAAGCGTCTCAGGTAATTCAGTCTTATGGTTCTTCTTTATCTGCATATGGTCTTTTTTTCTTAGGTGCCCATTTTGTATGGGCTTTTAGTTTAATGTTTCTATTTAGCGAACGCGGTTATTGGCAAGAACTTATTGAATCTATTGTTTGGGCTCACAACAAATTCAAAGTTGCTCCTGCTACTCAGCCTAGGGCCTTGAGCATTGTACAAGGACGTGCTATAGGAGTAACCCATTACCTTCTGGGTGGAATTGCCACAACATGGGCATTCTTATGAGAATAGAATCCAGGTGGTTCTTATGCCACTTTTGATGGTCTCGGTTCGGACGAGATACATGGAAAACCATTAGATCGATAGTCAGGGTAATTTCCTTCCCACTTCGAAGCATATTGATCTGGATCCCTAGGAACAAGTCTTAGAGAAGTAGATGGCTCCACTGGGAGATGGGAAACTATATGTGGAGTTAGAGGCAGAGGGACTTATACTTGGCCAACCGTCAAAGGGATGGTAAGTAGATTGCTCGATAGCTTACCCAGAAAGGCGAAGATGGATTTGATAAAAATTGGATTGGTCCTCCAGCCTTTAAAGAAGTTTGGAAAACCTGCTTCAAAGCGCGCGCATAGATCATCCCATGAAGTAGTTCCCCAACAATGCAATTTGGCTTTTTTGATTTTATCTATAGTTTCCTCCCGACACTGAATATGAGGAGAGAAGTAGATGGAATAAAAGATAACATAAGATAAGATAAAATCAATAAGGAAAATTGATAAGGGCAGAAGAATATCATAAAAGAAGGTTTCTATGATAAGAGATCATATATGAAACTAAAATAGAGAATCTAATCTTTCAATATCAGAAGTCAACTCCCTTTACTATCTTTACCATTACTTCTCTTTGATTTTTATTCTCTCCTTCAATGAAAGTCACTAAAGGGATCAAACTCTCATTCTATATATTAATTAATCATAACTTTACCTTGTTTTTATCTTATTTTTCTCTTTCTTTTTGGTCTGAATTCATTTTCCCAACCTTTACACATGATTAGAATTCAATTTCTCAAGGAATTTGAATTCCAAAATACACAAACACCTCATGACTTTGATGGAAAAAATTTTCAATTTCGTCAACAAAGGATTTCGTCAACAATATTAGTTGCAATTCAAGTCAATCTAAGACTAAAATTCCTTTTATTATGAAACAATGTACTAAATATGTAGAAGTAGGTAATTCAAGAGATGAATCAAGGAGTAATGATATAAATCAATGTGATTTATCTAAATGTACATCTAACATGACAATTATTGTTTCTAAAAATCCTATTTCTTGTTCTAGAAATTCAGTTACTAATATTTCTAAAATCTCAAATACTAGTAGTAATCAGGAAATTCAGAAACCTGAGCATGAAATTCAAAATAAGGGTATTAGACCCATTACTATTTCTACATGTTCATTATTTGAAAATTCTTATGTAGAAAAATATTTTATATGTACTAAAAATTTAAATACAAGTATGTAGGATTGAATGGCTACACAAGAGAGGGGTGAATTGTGTTTTTCAACATTTTCATTTATAATTGAAACTTCAAAATTAAAAACAAGTCGAGACACTGTTTTAATCAAATCATTTTATACAAGGTTTCAATTACAATATACAATTCAATTCTCTTCATCAATTGTAGAAGCAAATTTATAATGATATCATGTTTCATCTAATCAATTTCATAACTACAAATAAAGAAAACTAATTTATGGAATTTAAAAACATTTCTCCCTGTTTGAGATTTTCTTCTTCTTCTTCTTCTTCTTTTGCAATTCTTTAGTGACAAATATCTAACTTTCTCTGCTTCATCGAATTTGCTTTCTTCTAATTCTTTAAATCTTTAGTGACATAAAGTTGACTTTCTCTACTTCACTAAATTTTCTTCTATCTAAGAGCTTTTCCCCGAAAAGGTGTTTTGATCCTTAAAAATATATTTCGTTTGGTGTTCAAGGATGATTGATCAACGAGAATTCTATGCCTTTTATACTATATCTTCATTTCATGCATATCCTCCACATTTAACCACAATCAGTTTTCCACTCTTCACGTCTTCTCTTTTTCCTTCATCGAAATACACACATTCTGATCCACATTTTCCTTTCAAATTTTCTTTAATCAACAATCTTGGATCTCAGAAAAATTTCCTACAAAATAAACTTTTTCGTCCAAAATTTTTCATCAAATGTAATAACAAGTCGTTGTGTTAATGTTAACTAAACAAGTAAAACAAGTATATTTATAACTTAACGTATCTAACTCAATGAGTTCATCATGTGCCAATTCACATGACAAGTACTATAGCTAACTCAACGAACTACGTCTATAGTGTTACAAATAACAAAATGAACTAGCTTCATGCTGTTACACTAACTCAACGAACCAGCTTAACTTGTCTTTCAAAAGGTTAGATGCCAACTCATTGAAAAGTGTTTAAGTATCGGATAGTTAAGTTTTCAAAATATCTAAAATACCTTTTTACCATAAAACAAGTGAGACACATGTCGTGACCTAAAAACATGATTTAAGTTATCTTTTGGAAGGTTAGATGTTAACTATCTGAAATAAGTTTGAGTTTCGAATAGTTATGGTTGTAAGTCTTTGAAAAACTCCTGATAACTCACCGATCCAATAATAAATAAATGCTTTTATAATAAGGTATTTACCACATGCAATAATCTAACGTGTTGCGTTAGTGTTCAATATAGCAACTCAACATGTGTAGTTATGTTAACTTAACGAGTTAAACATGTGCAACTCACGTGATACAATATAACATTCACAAACTCTAATTTCACCATGTACATAATACTAACTTAATGAGTTCATCTCTTCATTTTCACCCTTACAAATAAAGCACTAACTCAATGAGTTGTCTTAACGTGTGTTCGGTGTGAAAATCTGTTTGATTTGTTTTTATGCTTATATTAATAAATTCTTTTAGAAGTGAACAAACAACTTTCACACAAATTAGATAATAAATCCAATTTGTATTTTAACTACAAGTGCACAATGTATATTGTATTTGTGTGCAAGTACAGGTCAATCCCATAGAGATTGAGTAAGAATTGTGTACTATTTTTATTTTTATATTGGAGTTTATATGTTTTCAGTTAAGCACTTTGTTGAGTTACAGTTAACTCAACAGACTTAGTTCATGGAGTTATGTTTAACTCAATGAACTAACCTTGTGGACTTAAGTTAACTCCACGAGCCTACCTTTCCAGTTAAATACTGCTAGTCACTGAGGAATTCGGCCAACCATTGGGCGGTTCCACAGAATGTAAATAACATCAATTAAGCTTTTTAATGTTAGTTAATCTGAGATTTGTCATTAAGCAACACTAACATTTAGATATTTCAAATAGTAACCATTAAGATTTTTAGTATGTTGTACAAATCAAGTTTAGTAAACAATAAAACTATTTTCACTTCTCTAAATCAAACAAACATAAAGCATTTACATTACTAACAATGATAACATTAATCACGATACAAAACAAACAATACAACACTTTAATACTAAATATAAACACAAATAATTAATTGTTTTTGGTATTTTTGTTTTGATATGTTCCTGAAGATGTGCAAAAGGTCAAATGTAAAAATCTTTATCGACAGTAAAAACTTCTATCACTACATGTGATGTGATTACACCATTGAAAACTTAATCACTTATAGCCTTGCATCCTCTCCCTATAGAATCGTGAACCAAGACTTGTAAGTTGATCTCCTCTTCAGTATATTGGCATCAACCCAAAACCAAGGCTAGAAGCTTTACGATCTTTTGAGATATGAGTCGGTGCTTGGTGAAAATGGTTTCCCTTCCTGCAATGCGATCACTCCTCATAGTGGTTGTTAGTCACCATGTTTGGCTCAGAATCGACCCAACATCCGGAAAGTATCCTCATAGATCTCTGATGGTTGGCAATTTTGGTGGTGGTGTGGAGCTTCAAGGAACTTCCAATGCTTCCTACAGTTAGCGTAGTTCTCCACCTCTCTCCCCACACTTTCTTCGTCTTTCTCCTCATCTTTTATATTTCTTTCAGTAGTAACTGTTTCTACTTAAATGATCTATTAGATTTCCTTCATTCATATCAACGATGGTGATTTCTTCTTCATTCCACGAGTGAATTCCTGCATGATATGTGCAATCGTGGTTTTCCTTCGAATTTCCTATTTCTCCAACTGCTACAGTGGCATGTTAGAAAATAAATGGTCCGTGGAGTTAGTGTAACTCAACGGACTTACTTTGTTGATTTAACTATAAAACATGTGCAATAAACAAATAACTTATAAGCTTATAACACTAACACAATGTGTTACCTTAGTGCATACTCAAGTAACTCAATGCATATAGTTATGCTAACTTAATGACTTATACATGTGCAGCTCACATGACATAATAAAACATTTAAATTCAACACGTGCATAATTCTAACTTAACGAGTTTAGATATTTCAGATACTTACAAACCTAACTATCTGATGCTCAGACACATTTCGTATAGTTAGCAGCTAACTTACCAAACATTCACTTAAGTCATGCATTAAGGTTTCAACACGTGTACTCAAGGAAATAATAAAATATTCTCTAAGCATTTAAAACATAATTGTTCGTTACATGAAATGTAACTCTCCGAAATAACAAACATTTTGGATACTTAGGAATTAAAAAGCCTGTAACTCATCGACAGTTCAAAAATGTACTTAATTAACATTAATTTCCTGAAATTATGCAAATTCTTTCATTAAGGCATATAATAGTGCAATTATAACATAATGGCTTAATTCTCATATGATAAGCTAAATATTATGCAATTAACCATCATTTAACTGTTAATATTATGCACTTTTTCATTCTAAACACTTCCCCCATACTTAACTTTTGCTAGTCCCTTAGCAAACTACTAAAATCTAACTAGTTGGCCTTTCTAAAGTGCTAGAATTAATTCTTCATTTTGTATCTTCAGAATACATAGATTAGATTAATGTAAAGATATTCTGTATTTTTTAGTAATCTAATTTAACATTGTTTTCTCCTCTCCATCTTGCAAATATATTTAAAACATATGTAAATTACATACAAAATATATTAGCATCACATAGGTGGTAGTTATATTATCAAATTTTTCTTTTCAAACATTTGTTATCCTGAATTTTCCAATATGATTTCCAGAATAAATTTCAACTACATACGAATTAAAACACAATTCAACTCAATATGATTAAAACAAGAAGAATAATGAATTGTATCTCAAATAAACAACTTCAAAAGTCAAATCTAGATTCATACTTCAGTAATCATAAATAATAGAAAATATACTTGATTCAAAAGATTCCTGTATTTTCACAAAACACTTTTATCTTGTTAGAAAAGTATATGCATATTTTTACTTTAAAAGTTAATTTGAAAAGCTTGAATCATACAAGAGCTTTCTAGTGTACCCATGTATCGAGCTTTTAGTCAACAATCCCAAATCTGATCAGGATCTTAGGTTGCCAGATTTAAAGAATCCTTTTTCAGGTCAACAATCCTTACATACCTATCTACTCAAGTACAAAAGGCTCGTGATCAAACAAATCAATAAACTCTCAAAGTTTTTCTCTTTTTTTCCTCTTTCCTTTTCAATACAGTATAAATAAGTATTTCATTAATATAGATGCAATAAAACACAAATCTCATATAATCCTACTTCTATAATTTACTGAAAGCATGAATCCATATCAATAAGCTCATACTTTTTCTATAGTTTAATAAGATTTACACATAAATCATTCTACAAGTTTAATCAATCAAATTAAATGTATCCTTGATCATATGTATTTCATTTAATCCAAAAATCAACATTTTAGCTCTTTTAGGATTTCAAATCATTTACTGAGTTTCAATTAAGCATTCTGATTTCTTTAAAATTGTGAAACTGTTAAACTCATAAAATTCAATAAAGACATAAGATACTATATCTAGATTTGTATTAATAGTAAAATTTGTAGCATCTTATATAAGATTCTAAATATAACATTCAAGCAGTTACAGTGTTTAAAAATTCTTACAGTTTCAATTATCGAATAGTTATAGGAAATTTTGGTTAGTTACAATAAATTCATAAAAAATTTTCAGTTTCCATAGAAATTTGTAGCACAATCATAATTCCTCTAATTAACAAGATTACTTGGATTTTAATCTAATTACCTCCCCCCCATACCTACATTTTGCATTGTCCTCAATGTAAAAGATTTTACAGTAAATACAATAAATGCTAGCAAGCATGAATATTGTTTCATTGACTTAGCACCTAACTCAACAAATTAAGTTCATTGAGTTAATGAATAACTCCACGAACTGAGTTTGAATGTAAATTCAAGATAAGTAATCAATTACATACCTTGTTCTTTTGTATCTCCTTCAACATCTTCCGACTTTTGATTTTGAAAAACTTTTCATTCACAAATAAAAGCAAAATATATAACAAAATAACAACTTAACAACAAAACCTAAATTGTTAAATCAGTGTCTTGTGTGGAACCTAGGCTCCTATGCCTTTGGTGGCTCACAAGCAAGCGAGTTGGTTTCTCAGAACAGATACCAACAAACTGGATTGATATGTTGTTTTTCTTTTCATTTTTCTTCAAAATAAATGCAAAGTACACACAACATTAAAAGTACAAAATCACAATTTAAGAACATGATTGAAAAGTAGTGAGAAATGGAATAAACGTGTCAGTTCAAGCAAACTTTTTAAGCACAATTCTTCTTGTTATTAATTCTATTTTAATGCAATCTGCTTTCCTTAACTCAACAATCACCCCCCTTTTGATGATGACAAAACTATATTAAATCAATTATGAAATATGTTTAACTCAACGAAGCACCTCCATTGGGTTAAGTTTTAATTCAACAAGCAAGTTTGTTGACTTAAGTTCACTTAAGTTTATTTCTGTTGTTTGTGTGAAAAACATCTCTCAAAAGTAAAACTTTCAAAAAAATTCCAATGATTACATAATCATCTCCCCCTTTTTAATATATGCATTTAAACTCATAATCATCTCCCCCTTTTTGTCATTAATCAAAAAGATGATTACATAGAATAAAAATCTAAGAGACAAGTATGTATAGCTAAACTTTTTGCAAACCTTAATAAGAATGAAAACACATTTACAGTAAAATGTATTGTTCAAATAGTCAAATAATAAATACAAACATTACATTTTGTATTCAGAAATCAAGTATACTGACAAATGACAGTGCATTTATCTATTCCTCCTAATGATATCACTAATAGCATTGCAAATTTTAACTCCTAGATGCCTAATATCATTTTTGATTTCAGTCAACACTGCATCTAAGTTAGGTGGTAGCTCAGGTTGCTGTTGTACTTGATCTAAATAGTTTTGTTGTTGTTGTTGATGTGGAAGGTCAAGTTGTTGTTGTTGCTGTTGTTGCATTTACTGGTGTTTTTGCAAATCTTTTACACTGAACGCTCTCATGCCTTTAGTTTCAAAGGGCCAATTAGATAAATCTAGTTGGCTTGCAATAATTCGTCATACAGCATCACCAAAAATAACTTGGATCTCATATGTTGTAGTTGATATATGAAAACATCAAACCAATTTATTTGTATTCTGTTCAGTATGCCATAAGTTGCATATAAACAACTTCTGCTTACTTCTAGATTATGTCCGACCATCTGAAATAAATTTGCATGTAGAATATTTGCAATAAATATTTGCAATAAACCTAGCTTCTACATTCAAATTTTCCATTAATCTCATTTCAGTATATACACCTAGAATTTGTGATAAAGACTGAATGTCCCATTCCAATTAACTAACAATGTCAAATTTGTTTTTAACAACACCTTCATTCCGTAATCCCAAAACTTTCAAAATTAATTTAGGAGATAAAGTAAACTCCTATTGAGTTATTTGAGTTGTCAATAAATTTTCATTCTGTACCAGATTATTGTAAAAAGATGCAATAAGCTCTTTATATTGTTTCCATTTTGTTCCAACTTGTAAGAATTGTATTAAGCCTTGAAACTCAAATAGATCTTTAATTTCCATTAAACTTCTAAACTTTATTGGTTGAGCATGCAGAATTTGACATGAAATCAAACTATTGTATTTCTATAATGCTTCCTTAGATCTAAAATATATTGAATTGCCTTGAATGTTTATTGTTCTATACTCAGAAGGTGATACCTGAAGCCTTGATTTAGAATTTAAGTCTCCTTCACGAATCTCTTCTTCAAAATGAATGTCATCATGTTCCTCTATCAAAACATTTTCTTGAAGCTGCTCACGTAAGCTTAATTCTCCAACCTCAACAATGTAAGGAACATTTTCAATATCTGCGACATCCATAAGTTCAGTTTCTATAGAATGTTCAAAGTGCAATTCTTCCATAAATTCAACAACCAGTGTATCTGTTTGTAATTCTTCATTTTCCTCAATAGATATTTCCATTTCTACATGTTGTGAATTCCTAGACTCTAGTTCTATAGATTCTGAAAAAGGCTGATCAATGTTAAGCTCTTCTGGAGTCTTGTCTTTTTCAATAGTTCCTACTCCAAATAATCCAACCTTTGAACTAGTTACTGCTCCAATATTTTCAAGCACATCTACAATAACTTGTCCAATGTCATCTGCTTGATGCTCTGATTGTTCAATTTCCTTATCATCAGGACTTGATACTATAGAAAAACTTGAACTAATTTGTTGCTTTATTCTCTTTTCAAGTTTTCTAGAAAATGATAACAATGTTTCATTGTCATCATTAGTTTCAGTGTGTTCTAAACTAACGACCTTGTCAGATGCAATGTAAGGCACAATGTCTAGACATACATTGCCCTTTGGAATTAAATCCTCATCTAATTTTTCTTTTTCAACAAAATTTGTTTCCTTAGAAACAATCTCTTTTTGCTTCATTTTTCTTACTCTCTTTCTCTTGTAGCAAGTTAGTTGTTCTTTCTTCTGAATCTGTTCCATAAAAGTTTTTAGTTTCAATTCTTCTAAAGCACTCTCAATAGCTATAGCTTTATGAAGACTTTCAACTTTTTCTTGATCTACAGCAATATTTGTTTGTTTTTCCTTTGAAAATAAAGGTGTAGGTATTGTAGATTCATGTTCTTCCTCAAATGATATAAGTTGAGTTCCATTTATAGGTGCTTGAGGAATTCTATTTGAACCTACTCCTCTTTCCAGGTATTTATCATATTGTTCCAAAAATGCTATTTCAGCACATTTCATACGATACTCTCTATCAAATTTACTTCTAATACCCATGTATTGTATACTATCAACGGTATTTTTAAGTTCTTGTCGAACTTCATCAAGTATTTCTTCAGAAAAGAAAGTCACTATATATTTGAGCTAACCTTTTGTGAACTTGAAAAATTTTCTTAAACCATGTACATGGAACTTCATCTTCATTTATTTCTTTGCCTTTTGCATTTCCTCTGCCTCTTCCTTTTCCTCTGCCACACCCTTTGTAGAACTTTGAATACATCGTCGTAGGTGGTTACAGGAACAAGTAGGAAAGATTTTTAGAAAGATGTTTCGAGATAACCTAAGTTCCCGTGTAATAAGTGTTTAAATAGGGTTTCAATAGAATAACTTAACGAGTCTATTAGTTGAGTTTGGGTTTTAAATGAATATTGAATAAAGTTTATTCAATTGAGGTACCTGAAAAATTTAAGCATAACTCATTGAGTTACCTAACCTAACAAGTAAAACGCTATCTAGATACAGTTTTACACATTACCTTACATAATATAACGACTAATTAGTATACTTTAACTAAAAAGCAAGTTTTAGATGTTTTCAACTGAAAGCTTTTGAAAACAACATGCAAGCTATAAGTAACTTATATAAAACATTATCTTGAGAACATTGTAAGCTATTCTAATATTCTTTCTATGAACCTAAAATAGTTTGTTTATCTATTAAATTGTTTTGTCAAGATCTTAAGAGGACTAAACTCAGATTAACTAAGATTTATCTTCTGAATGATATTAATCTATTTTGGACATTGTAATTCCTCCCCCTATAAATATACTTCAAATATATTCAATAACATACAAAATATACTTGTATAAAAATGGGTGCTAATTATAACTATAGTTTAAATTTTTCTTTTCAGAAATTTTCTATTATCCTAAATTCATCAAGAAAGATTTCTAGAATCAACTCCAATTGTATATGAATCAAAACATAACTTTAAACTTAATATGATTAACACAAGGAGAATAAAGAAATGTATCTCAAATAAACATTTTCAAAAGTTCTAGTATAGATTCAACAAATCAGTAGTCATATTGGTATAAACTATATTTGATTCAAAGATATCTGTATTTAATGAAACAACCTTTATCTTTTCAAAACAGTAAATATTGATAATTTTCTTTAAAAGTTAGTTTGAAAAGCTTGAATCATACAAGAGCTTTCTAATGTACCCATGTAATGAGCTTTTAGTCAATAATCCCAAGTCTGACAGGGAAACTATATTTGATGTACCCATGGTCAATAATCCCATGTAATGTACCCATGTAAACTATATTTGATTCAAATTAGTTCGTGGAGCTATGGTTAACTCAACGGACTAACCTCGTGGACTTAAGTTAACTCCACGAGCCTACCTTTCTAGTTAAATACAGTAATTCACAGGGAAATTCGGCCATCCATTGGGCAGTTCCACAGAATGTAAATAACATCAATTAAGCTTTTTAATGTTAGTTAATCTGAGATTTGTCATTAAGCAACACTAACATTCAGATATTTCAAACAATAACCATTAAGATCTTTAAGTATCTTGGACGAATCAATTTCAGTAAATAATAAAACTATTTTTTATTTTCTAAATCAAACAAACATAAAACATTCACAATACTGACAATGATAACATTAATCACAATACAAAACAAACAATACAACACTTTAATACTAAATGTAAATACAGATAATGAGTTGTTTTTGGTATTTTTGTTTTGATATGTTCTTGAAGATGAGTGAAAGGTGAAATGTAAAAATCTCTATCGACAGTAAAAACTTTCGTCACTACATGCGACGTGATTAAACCACTGAAAACTTAATCACTTATAGTCTTGCCTCCTCTCCTTATAGAATCGTGAACCAAGACTTGTAAGTTGATCTCCTCTTTAGTATATTGGCATCAACCCAAAACCAAGGCTAGAAGTTTTACAATCTCCTGAGATATGAGTCGATGCTTAGAGAAAATGGCTTCCCTACCTACGACGCAATCACTCCTCACAATGGTTGTCAGTCACCATGTTTGACTCAGAATCGACCTGACATCTGGAAAGTATCCTCATAGACCTCCAATGGTTGGTGATTTTGGTGGTGTTGTGGAGCTTCAGGAAACTTCCGACGCTGCCTGTAGTTAGCACGGTCCTCCACCCACACATAGTTTTTCTCTTCTTTTATATTTCTTTTAGTAGTAACTGTTTCTACTTACATGATCGGTTGGATTTCCTTCATTCATATCAATGATGGTGATTTCTTCTTCATTCCACGAGTTAATTCCTGAGTGATACGTGCAATCATGGTTTTCCTTCAAATTTCCTATTTCTACAACTACCATAGTGACATGTTGGAAAATAAATGGTCCGTGGAGTTAGTGTAACTCAACAGACTTACTTCGTTGATTTAACTAAAATGCACGTGCAATAAAGAAATAACTTAACGAGTTTAGATGTTTCAGATAGTTATAACTATAAGTATCCAAAACTTATATGCATTTCAGATAGTTAGCACCTAACCTTCCAAAAGATAACTTAAGTTAAGTTTCTAGATCATGACACGTGTCCTTAGGAAGTTTTATGATAAAAGATATTTCAGATACTTGCAAACCTAACTATTTGATGCTCAGATGCAATTCGGATAGTTAGCGGATAACTTATCGAAAATCCACTTAAGTCATGCATTACGGTCTCAACACATGTACTCTAGGAGATAATAATAAAGTATTCTTTTAGCATTTAAAACATAACTGTCCGGCACACGAAATATAATTCTCTGAAATGACAGACAATTCAGATATTTAGGAATTAAAAAGCCAGTAACTCACCAATAGTGTAGAAATATACTTAATTAACGCTAATTCCTTGAAACTATGCAGATTCTTTCATTAAGGCATATAACAGTGTAATTATAACATAATGGCTTAATTCTCATATGATAAGCTAAATATTATGCAATTGACCATCATTTAACTGTTAATATTATGCACTTTTTCATTCTAAACACTTCCCCCATACTTAACTTTTGCTAGTCCCTTAGCAAACTACTAAGATCTAACTAGTTGGTATTTCTAAAGTGCTAAAACTAATTCTTCATTTTGAATCTTCAGAATACATAGATTAGATTAATATAAGGATATTCTATATTTTTCAGTAATCTATTTAAACATTGTTTTCTCCTCTTCAACTTGCAAATATATTTAAAACATATGTAAATTACATACAAAATATATTAGCATCACATAGGTGGTAGTTATCAAATTTTTCTTTTCAAACATCTATTATCCTGAATTTTCCAATATAATTTTCAGAATAAATTTCAACTGCATACAAATCAAAACACAATTCAACTCAATATGATTAAAACAAGAAGAATAATGAATTGTATCTCAAATAAACAACTTCAAAAGTCTAATCTAGATTCATACTTCAATAATCATAGATAACATAAAATATACTCGATTCAAAAGATATCTGTATTTTCACAAAATACTTTTATCTTGTAAGAACAGTATATGCATATTTTTACTTTAAAAGTTAATTTGAAAAGCTTATATCATACAAGAGCTTTCTAATGTACGCATGTATCGAGCTGCCAGTCAACAATCCTAAATATGATCAAGATCTTAGGTTGCTAGATTTAAAGAGTCCTTTTTCAAGTCAACAATCCTTACATACCTATCTATTCAAGTACAAAAGGCTCATGATCAAACAAATCAATAAACTCTCAAAGTTTTTTTCTTTTTTTCCTCTTTTTTTCTTTTTCACACAGTATATATACATATTTCATTAATACAGATGCAATAAAACACAAATCTCATATAATCCTACTTCTATAATTTACTGAAAACATGAATCAGTATCAATAAGCTCATACTTTTTCTGTAGTTTAATAAGATTTACACGTAAATCATTCTACAAGTTTAATTAATCAAATTAAATGTATCCTTGATCATATGCATTTCATTTAATCCAAAAATCAACATTTCAACTCTTTTAGGATTTCAGATCATTTCCTAAGTTACAGTTAAGCATTCTAATTACTTTTTAAAATCATGAAACTATTAAACTCATAAAATTTAGTAAAAACATAAGATACTATATCTAGATTTGTATTAATAGTAAAATTTTGTAGCATATTATATAAGATTCTAAATATAACATTCAAGCAGTTACAATTCTTAAAATTTTATACAATTTTAATTATCGAATAATTATAGGAAATTTTGGTTAGTTACAATAAATTCATAAAAAAAAAAATTCAATTTCTATAGAAATTTGCAGCATCCTCCTAATTCCTCTATTTAACAAAATTACTTGGATTTTAATCTAATTACCTCCCCCATACCTACATTTTGCATTGTCCTCAATGTAAAAGATTTTACAGTAAATATAGAAAATGTTAGTAGGCATGAATATTGTTTTGTTGACTTAGCACCTAACTCAACGAACTTAATTCGTTGAGTTAATGAATAACTCCACGAACTGAGCTTGAATGTAAATTCAAGATAAGTAATCAATTACATACCTTGTTCTTTTGTATCTCCTTCAATATCTTCCAACTTTTAATTCTGAAAAACTTTTCATTCACAAATAAAAGCAGAATATATAACAAAATAACATTTAACAACAAAACATAAATTATTAAATTAGTGTCTTGTGTGGAACCCAGGCTCCTATGCCTTTGGTGGCTTACAAGCAAGCCAGTTGGTTTTCGAGAATAGATACAACAAACTGGATTGATATTTTGTTTTTTTTTTCTTTCTTCTAACAATAAAATAAAACATAACTAAAGTTTTTTTTTTTTCTTAAAAATAAATGCATCATATACACAACATTAAAAGTACAAAATCACAAATTAAGAACATGATTGAAAAGTAGTGACAAATGGAATAAACGTGTCAGTCCAAGCAAACTTTTTAAGCATAATTCTTCTTGCTATTAAATCTATTTTAATGCAGTCTACTCTCCTTTTTAACTTGTAAACTTGTATTATGTTATCAATACTTAATATAAGTGCATTACCATTAATGAATTGAAATGCAAAAAGGGATCCTTTTCTGTTCCAAGATAATATAGTTGTTTCTATTTCTACATATATTTCAATATACTCCTCTTCCCATTTCCATTCATTTAGGTCTTTCATAATCCATATTTGAAATTTCATCAATTCATCCCACCATCTTATCAAACATAAAGTAGGATCATCATATTCATTATACCAAATTCCTAATTGAATTTTAGCATGTTTTGTAGATGGTGGTTCAGCTATATCACTAGGTATAGGTAATATTTCTATAAAGTCATCATCATTACTATCTATGCTTACTATGTATAAATCAGATCTAAATGCAATTGATATATCTGAGATTAAATATATATATCCATCAAGTATGACATGTATGTTGTTAATTAATGCTTTCTGTCCTAGATGTATCATAGTATTTTCATTCCAAGATCTATTTAGAAAGTTATACACACATAAACATAGATCCTCATCCCAATTTCTAGTTGGTCTCCAGTAATACAATTTTTCAGGACTGGTCGAATTTTTATCAAAAAATGTTAAGGCCAACCCACAATTCTCAGTTGGTACTTCAAATCTATTAGGCCTTCCTATATTCCATTCTTCTCTAGTAATAGGATTTCTAATCAAAATATCGGGTAATAGAATTGCATACCTTGGTTTGGTTCTATAAATAATCAATCCTTCATCTATCCCCATAATATGATCTATTCCTTCTAATGTATTGGGTGGAATTCCAATAGTTTCTTCCATATTCAGATATTCATAGCTGATTGAACTACAATTAAATGACTTCCATAAAAATTCATCTTTAATATTAGTCATCTTTACAACTTGTAGTCCATGAAAATATTTTTCTCTAACACATTTTTTAATTTCTTTTGACACACAACACAATCTGCACAGATCTTTAGCTGATAAGCTACTCAGTACTTCCCTCAATGCATCCAATGGTAATTTCATCAATTCCATCTGTTGTGATTCTGTATAACATAAACAAAATTTAGCAGAAATAAAATTAACATAGCTACTTACATACCCTCGTGGAGTTAGGTCATAACTCAACAAACTTAGTTCGTTGAGTTAAGTAATAACTCTACGATATTACTAACTATAATTAAACTTTTATTTCCTTTTCTTTTTATATTTTTCTACTAACTATATTACACATAGTTACTTCAGTTATACTGCTTCATTTAGCTTCCCTCCCATAAGAAGTATCAATTTCATTAATAGATCTATTCATAGGGTTAGGTATTGCTTGCATTGGCAATCCTCCAATACATCTAACTTCTATTGATTCCTTCTGTTTAGGGATACATTTCTATTCATATTTTGATTCTGAATGACAATATTTCCAAATATATGATCTAGACAATTGTTTAATTGTTGAATTATCTTTTCCAATTTCTCTATTCTAGATCCTTGTTCAATTAATGCTTCATAACTTATATTTTTGTCATTTATATTTTCTCCTCCCTAGAAATTGTTATTTCTCCAAGATAGGTTTGGGTGATTTCTCCAATTAGGGTTCTAAGAATTTCCAAAGTTATCTTTTTGGTTTCTAGCATAAATAATATCTACATCATTAATATTTGCATTCTTTTTTGCTAGTTTTTGATTTAATGATAACTCCTCAATTTTCTTTGTTAATTCAATTAATTTAACTTCAAGCATAGTGCTTGAATCTATTTCATGCATTCCCCTTGGCAATATTCTTTTATCTATAATAGCTTCAGCCGAGTTTTCCCACTAAGGAGTTCTTTTTGCAAAGTTTTCTGAGTATGCCCATGCTTCTTCACTACATAGTTTTAAAAATCCATTCTCACAAGTAGATTCTAATAAAGATTTAGTTGAAACATCTATGCCTTCATAAATTATACCAATTAATTATGCTTTACTCATTGCATGATGTAGACATTGAGTCAGTAAATCTTTAAATTGTTCAAAATATTTCTAGAATGATTCTCCTTGCTTTTGACTACACATTAATATTTCCTTTTTCTTTCTAATCATTTGATGTGTTGGATAATATTTTTCTAGAAAAATAGAGCAAAATTTAGTCCAAGCAGAAATTGAATCAAGCAACAAAGTATATAACCATCTCTTAGTTGTGTCTTTTAAAGCAAAAGGAATATATCTAAGTTTAATAGCATCAATACTCATGTTTGGCATTTTCATCATTTGACAAACTTCATTAAATTCTCTAAGGAAATAATAGGCATCTTCTCTTTCTAATCCATGAAAGTGCGGCAATTGACTAAAATAATTAGATTTCAGTTCAAACCTATCTCTCTCAAAGTTTGGCAATCGAATACATGAAGGTTCATCAACTAATTCAAGATATAGAATTTCCCCTAATGGTTTTTCTACTAGAGTAGTCATATCTTTGTTCTCCTTTAAAGAAAGGTTAGCTACACCCCTAATGATTTCGTTAAAGTCCAATTTAGAAAATATTTCAGTATGCCTCTGAGTTAAATAATCCCATCTAGGTGTTCTTACTAATCGTTTAGTGCTAGGAGAACGAGTCCATGTGCTCATAAACTCTTAACATAAAGTAATAAGTGTAGAAGATTAATTACATACCAATCTGAAGCCTTGTTCTCAGTAATTAGTTGTTGACAGATGAAGTTGAATCAGCTGCTTCTCCTTCCAATTCCCCAATGAATTGTTTTTCCTCTTCTCAATTGCTGGTAACCAGTAAATAACATTCTGTTCTATATTTATAATGCACATCCACAAGGCAAATGAATCTCATTGCAAGAACATGTCTTGTAACGTGTAGTATGGTTCCTATTTTCAGGGATACATGTTCCACTTCTAATTTCAAATTTTAGTAACCACTAACCCCACAAAGTTTCGTTCATGGCTAAAAGAATAACTATTACACTAACTCCATGAACTAACCTTGTTGAGTTACAGATAACTCAATGGACTAGCCTCGATTACTATTTGCTAACTCCATGGACTAACTTCGTTGAGTTATAGATAACTCAATGGAGTGACCTTATATTTTAATATTGACCTCGTGGAGTTAAGGTTAACTCAACGAAGTTAGTTCGTTGAGTTAACACTTGGCAAATTTTTTTAAAACTTACTTCTCAACTTAACTTCTTCTTTTTTTTCTCCAGCATTTTATCAATTTAAATAAAGTTACATTCATTACATTACTGCAATGTTTCAATTTAAACTCCTTTAAATCTGAACATTATATGCATATTTAACTTACAGTTCATTTCCTGTTATGCAGAATTTACATTTTGCTTTTCAATATGCAGATATATTGAAACATAATCAAATCACCATGCATTTAACCGCATCATTAATAAAATTGTAAAACTTGTAAAATTGTCCTATAAAGCTTTAAATAGATATATAATATTCAATACAGCTTTAAATCATCCATTCTCAAACATTAATTCAAAAACATCCTGCTGTTCAAACATTCATACATATAGATAGTTTACATTTACATATAATCAGACATTTTTCAGTACAAGTAGACGAACAATACATTTTAATCTTTCTTCCTAAGTTCATCTACTTCCTTCTAGAGCTTTTCTAATTGTTGTTCTAATTGATTTATACGTTCTACAGCTCATGTAAAGTCTCTAGAAGGTCCAGTAATAGAAACAACAGCAGCATTATAATTTCTATATTCCTTCACTAAAATGGCTCTAGATCTTATCCTCTTGGATGTCCATTTTATGAAGTCAATTCCTTCCATCATTAATAGTGGTATCAAGTCCCTATAAAAGAGTTTCTTCTTTGTAGACTTTATCTTTAATAGAAAGACTTGGCACCAATTAACTTGAATTTTGTTTACAACTGCATACGTGGCCCATTTGACAAATTAACTCAATTCTATATCGTGGTCATGCCTCTGATAGACATTTTTAACTAAAATGTTTGCCACCATATGTGCTTTTCCATTTTAGTACTTCAATCTGTTTAGTAATGGCACACTAGGGTTGATGGCCAAACATTGCTTGATTTCTTGTTCTGTCCATTCAGTTGTAGTTGTATTTTCCAAAATTGCAATCCCTACATTTTTCAGTCCAAAAATGTTGTGGAGGAGTTCTGGTGTTATCTGAATATTAACTTCCTCCACATTAGAAATTAATTTTCCTTCTTCCTCTCTTAGGTTTGCATAAAAGCAGGGCACTAAATTTTCATAAACTGCATGCCCTTTTTCTTTTGGAATAAATTGTAGTAGGCCCTGGAATTCAAACAATTCTCTAATCTCCTCCATTCTGGTATAGTCAACTGGCCTACTATAAATTATATCATACCCCTTTATCTCTTGATACTTGTAATATGCTTCTTGACTCTAAAAATGAATTTCATTCAAAATAGTTGCTTCTGCAGGGTCAGGAATTTGGATTTGTTACTCTAGAGGGGTTTGTTCTTGAACTTCTTCAATTTGCTGAGCTTGTTGTTGTAATTATTGCAGCAAATAATCCAAAGATTCCCACCCTTCTACTTTGAATTGTTGTGGAGAGCCTACAGAACTTTCCACATTTTTATCTTGAATTTTCTCCATAAGTTGTTGGAGAGTTTCATTCTCTTTAGAGGAATCTATCGAATTCTTTTCTTCTTGTTCAACTTCTTGCTCAACTTCTTCTCTTTCTTCTTCCTCCTGACTACCAATCTGCATTGTTACTATTCTTTCTAATTGTGAGGTAATTGGGATGGAGTTACGGGCATAATATTTTCTACCCTAACTTTAGTTTCTAATTCTTTAGGCTGTAGACTAATTTCAACTTGTTTTTCTTCTTTTCTTTGCTCCTGCTATTGATCTACTTCTTCTTCTAATAGCGAATCTACATAAATAGGCTCTTTATGCCCTACTGTAAACATTATAGGCTCATACTTAATTTCTTCTTGATCCTCATGTACTTTTTCTTTTCTTTTTCTTCTTCTAAATAACTATGCCTCATCTTCTTCTTCTTCTTCAAATAATAAATCAACAAAAATGGGCTCTTCAAGCCCTCGAGCCATAGGTATTGGCTCTTCCTATTTCATTGTTTCCATAATTACCAATCTCGAAGGACCAACTTGTACTTCTCTTGCAATTTCTGTTCTAACTACTTCTCGGTGTTTTTCCACCTTAATTTTATATTGGGCCCTCAACTTTTCTTTAGCCCGTTTTTTCTTTATGACATCATACATAATATGTGCCTTGGCCATAGCCATTTCCTCATTGTCTCCTTAGTCTTTTACTACTTTGACCAAGCTAGCAAACTCTTTGTCTTCTTCTTTAGTTCTCGGCCAAGCAAATGTAACTTGTGGTAATGGTTCTGTTGGTGGAACTGAAGGTCCTGCTTGTTCTACTGCTGTCGCTAGCATTTTTGCTTGCTATTTTTCTAGTTGAATAGTCACTTTTGCAACTATCTTTCTTATAATAATAATTTTTAATTCGATCAAGATCGAAGAATTTCTGGTTTGACTGATTCTTAATTTTTCAACATTTTAGAATTTCGGTCAAACCGTTATATTTCTTGGTTGAACCAAAATTAAATACTTTTTTTCTTCTTTCTATCGATTGAACCGATACCATGCTTCGGTAAAATCGACATTTTACTCAATATAATATATAGATTTTTTTATGTTTTTATGTTTCAGTTAGACCAATGGATCCTTTCGATGTGACCATAACAATATTTTTTTTATACGATTTAGTAAAACTGATAATTTTTTTTTGGTTGAACTATGATTATATTTAAATAAGTTTTTTTTTTTCATATATCTATTTCTTACTAAGTAAAGCTCAAGTAGTCCTCTACTCTTACTTCTTCTATAATTCCAAAGGAACTTTTTCGAATTTTCAGAATAGGTTTAAGTCTTTGTCCATTTACTTTAAATATATTCTAATTTTTAGGATTTCCAATTTCAATAGCTCTATAGGAATAAATATTTCAAATTATGTAAGGTCCTGCCCATCTAGATCTTAATTTTCCTAGATGGTTATGAAGTCTAGTCATGTAAAGATATACTTCTTGTCCTATTTCAAAAGTTTTTGGAATAATTTTCTTGTCATGTCAGAACTTCATTTTCTCTTTTTCTTTTACAGTTTTCGAATAAGCTTCATTTCTAAATTCTTCTAATTTAATCAATTGCATTTTCCTATTTTCAGTAGCTTGATGTAAATTAGTATTCAGAGTTTTTAATGCTCAATAAGCTTTATGTTCAATTTTAGCTAGTAAATGGCAACTTTTTCCATATACTATCCTAAAAGGTGACATACCTAAGCTTGTCTTATAAGCAATTCTATAAGCCCAAAGTGCATCTATTAATCTATTAGCCCAATCTTTTCTAGTAGGATTTACTACTTTTTCTAAGATTAACTTAATTTGTTTGTTTGCACTTTCTACTTGTCCACTTGTTTGCGGATGATATGATGTTGCAATTTTGTGATTTACTCCATATTTCTTCATTAAGGCTTTAAAACTTCTATTACAAAAATGAGTTCCTCTATCATTAATAATAGCTTTAGGTATTCCAAATCTAGTAATTATATTAGTTCTTATAAAATGTATTATCACTTTGTTGTCATTAGTTTTTGTAGGAATAGCTTCTATTCATTTAGATACATAATCCACCCCCAAAATATATAATTAAATTGATTAGACATAGGAAATGGACGCATAAAATCTATTCCCCACACATCAACCTTAGCAATAGGATTTAGAGGCATCATATTCCTCTTTGATATTCTTTCCTATTTGTTCACCTTTTAGACTAGTATATGGAAAAAGTTGCCATTTACCAACTGAAATTGAACATAAAGCTTATTGGGCATTAAAAACTTTGAATACTAATTTACATCAAACTATTGAAAATAGGAAAATGCAATTGATTGAATTAGAAGAATTTAGGAATAAAGCTTATTCAAAAACTATAAAAGAAAAAGAGAAAATGAAGTTCTGGCATGACAAGAAAATTATTCCAAAAACTTTTGAAATATGACAAGAAGTATATCTTTACATGACTAGACTCCATAACCATCTAGGAAAATTAAGATCTAGATGGGTAGGACCTTACATAATTCGAAATATTTATTCCTATGGAGCTATTGAAATTGAAAATCCTAAAAATCAGAATATATTTAAAGTAAATGGACAAAGACTTAGACCTATTCTGAAAATTCCAAAAAGTTCATTTGGAATTATAGAAGTAAAAGTAGAGGACTACTCGAGCTTTACTAAGTAAAAAAAAAACAAAAACTTATTTAAACATAGTCACGATTCAACTGGAAGAAATTATCGATTTTATCGAAACATATATTAAAAGGAAAATATTATTGCGATCACACCGAAAGAATCCATTAGTCTAACCGAAACATAAAAACATAAAAAAATCTATATATTATATTGAGTAAAATGTCGATTTTACCGAAGCATGGTATTGGTTCAACCAGTAGAAAAAAGAAAAAAAATATTTAATTTCGGTTCAACTAAGGAATATAACAGTTTGACCAAAATTCTAAAATGTTGAAAAATTAAGAATTGGTTAGACTAGAAATTCTTCGGTCTTAACCAAATTAAAAATTATTATTATAAGTATTTTTATTAGTTATAACTTTACGGGAGGTTCGTAGAGTTACGCTTAACTCAACGAACTTACTTTGTTGTGTCTAGGATAAGTTAACAAACTTACCTTGTTGAGTTAACTGTAACTCAATGGAGTGTTGTAGTTTAGTCCACGACCTTAGTAAGTGGAGTTAGCCATAACTCCACGGAGAAGTAAGTGGGAGAGTGAGAGTTTGCGTGAGAAAATGACCTGATTACCTGCCAAAAACTTAGGATTTATTTATACTAAAACTTAGAATTTGGGGGCATTATCCGTGAAAATCATTTAGAACTTGGAATAGTAGAGATCAAAGTGATTCTATTTCATTTCGTAACGCCACGAAGACAAGATGATACTAGAGTTCTGGGAGGCAATTGACTATTAGGGCAAGTGGTACAGGTGTGGATAATGCCACAAGAAGTCCAAGTTCAGTCGGAAGCTTGTTAGTAGTAAGTCTCTGATAGATTTATAATTTTGGAAGGTTATTAGGTCAAAGTATTCGAAATAATGTTTTCAGTCAGAAGGCTTGGAGCTAACTATCTGAAAGTCAGGAGATTTCGTAGGGTTACTAGTTGTAACCATTCGGAATGACTTAAAGGACTCTTAAGTGGACATTCAGACAATTATGAAACTAAGTATCCGAAAGTCAGACACTTACGTGGATGTTTGGATAGTTAAGAAGTCAAGTATTTAGAAAGCAGTGACTTAAGTGGATCTTCAGATAGTTAGGTAGTAACTATCCAAAAATCATAAGTTTTTCGGAATGCTACAACTACAACCTTCTGAAATGACTAAAGAGACACTAAAGTGAGTTTTCAGATAGTTAAGTCAGTAACTATCCAAAAGACATGTAGTTTCCAGAGAGTTAATGGCAGAACCTTCTGATTGGACAGAGAGAGAGACATAAGTGAGTTTTTAGACAGTTAAGTTTGTAACTATCTAAAAGATTGAATCTCTCTAGATAGTTAGCTTGCTATAGTACTGCCCAGTACATCAAATGAATAAAAAAGAATTTTCTTCAGATAGTTAAGTTCTGTAACTATCCAAAGTGTTGCAGATTTTAGAAAGATAGGAAGATAAGGCTCCAAAATTGAGAGTTCCTTCTCTAAAGCATTATCTCTCTACTGTAATGGCTAAAATGTAATTAAAGGTTTATTAACCCTAAGTTGGGTAGTATATAAACGTTTATGATGTTGTAAAATATTGTAGTTGATTGTGTTGAAGCTCATAGTAGAACCCTCAACTCTCCGTGAACGTAGGCTGTTGTTGAACCACGTAAATCCTATGTCTTCAGTGTTATTTCTTCCTCTTTCTCTTCACTTTCCAATTTTAGTGAGTTAAGAGGTGAGTGTTTTAGAATCGTGTCATAGTAAGTTGACTGAACGATCAGTTTTAGTTCTAACAACTGGTATTAGAGCTGAAGGTTTTTTTAGTTTAATAGAATGGTAGACGATAGAAAGCTCAGGATCGAGAAGTTTGATGGAAAAGATTTCGAATACTAGAGGTCTCAGATAGAAGACTATTTGTATTAAAAGGATCTTCATCAACCTCTATTCAGAAGACAACCAGAGAAGATGGATTAGGAAGAGTCGGAGTTGCTGGACAGGAAAGCTCTAGGTCTCGTCAAGTTGTCACTAGCAAGGAATGTTCATTCAAATGTTGCTAAGGAGAAAATAATAGCTAACTTGATGAAAGCACTGTCCAACATGTATGAGAAGCCATCAACTGCCAAAAAGGTATTTCTCATGCGTAGATTATTCAATCTGAAAATGCATGAAAGTGGAAATGTTACAGACGATGTTAATGAGTTAAATACTATTTTGAATCAACTGCATTCAGTTGATATAGTATTTGATGATGAAGTTAGGGTCTTGATTTTATTATCCTTATTACCAGAAAGTTGGTCTCTTGTCGTGACTGGTGTAAGTGGTTCACTAGGTCATGAGAAGCTCAAAATGAGTAACATCCAGGATTTAATTTTGAGTGAGGACATTCGTAGGAAAAGTGAATTGTCAGCTTCAACTTCTACCCTTAGTGTTGAAAGTAGAGGGAGAAGTAAATCAAAACAATTTAAATCCAAAGGAAGATCAAAGTCCAGAGGTACCAGTAAGGTCAGATCAGATATTAAATGCTGGAACTGTAATTAATGGGGACACTTCAAGTCACAATGCAAAGCTCCCAAGAAAGATAGCAAAGGGAAGGAATCAAAAAGAGTAGGTGCAAATGTTGTCTCCTATGATTCAGATGATGTCCTAGTATGCTGTGTGGACAATTCCATTGACTCATGGGTATTGGACTTAGGAGCTTCATTCTACACTACCTACAAGAAAGATTTGTTGCATAATTATCGTGCAACTCCTGTGAAGAAAGTGTACCTAGCTAACAACACAAGTTTGGATGTGTTGGGAAAAGGAGAGGTACACATTAAAACAAAACAAGGGATATGGAAATTGCAAGAAGTAAAATATGTTCTTGATCTTCCAAAGCAACTAATTTCCATAAGTTCCCTAGATAATGATGGTTATCAAATTACCTTTGGTGCAGGCAAATGGAAGGTAACCAAAGGTGCTAGAATTGTTGCCTCAGGATAGAGGACTAGCACCTTATATTTGACATCGAATCAAGATGACACTATTGCAATAGTCAGTGATATTGAAGACATTGACTTATGGCATAAAAGACTAGGACACCTTAGTGAGAATGGACTGAAGGTTTTAGTGGCAGAAGGGAAAATCCCTAAGCTGAAGAATGTCAATTTAGGGATATGTGAGGACTGCATTGAGGGAAAGTAGAAGAAAGTCAGTTTTGCCAAGACTCCTCATGATCCTAAGTCATAGAAATTGGACCTACCCTTATCAGTTCTTTAGGAGGTGCTCTCTATTATGTCACCTTCATTGATGACATTACAAGGAAGGTATGGATTTATTTTCTGAAATAGAAGTATGAAGTTTTCCAAGTCTTCAAGAAATGGACGGTAGAAGTGGAAAATCAAAGTGGAAGAAAAATTAAATCCATTAAGTCAGATAATGGAGGAGAATATGATAGCCATGAATTCAAAGTTTACTGTGAGGAGCAAGGGATTAGAAGGTAGAGGACTGTAGCTGGAACTCCACAACAAAATGGAGTTGCTAAAAGGATGAACATGACCTTGAATGAACGGGCTAGATGCATGAGACTACATGCAAGCTTTCCCAAGACATTTTGGGCAGAAGCTATCAATACAGTCACCTATCTAATAAATAGATGACCATTTGTCCCAATGGGGCTTAAAAACCCTGAAGAGTTGTGGACAGGGAAAGAGGTCAACTATGCTCATTTAAAAGTCTTTGGATCCAAGTCATTTGTCCACTTGAACAGTGACAAAAGAGACAAGCTGGATTCAAAATCATAGAAATGTTATTTCATTGGCTATGGTAAGGATTGTTTTGGTTACAAATTCTAGATAGAAGAAACCAAGAAAATAATCCATGCAAAAGATGTCACATTCATTGAATCCAAGATGTACAAGCACAAAGAAAGTGTAGATGAACAATAGTGTGAGCTTCAGTCTGAAAGTACTATTGAGATCAGTCTAGATAATGATGTTAAACAACTTCAAAAGGAACCTATAGAAGAAATTCAGCTTCCAGAGGTTGAACAACAAGAACATCTAGATGATCAAGAAGGTGAAGTTGTCACCAGACAACTTAGAAGATTTAGAAGGGTTTCTAGACAACCTAAAATGTATGTACCATCATTCAATTATCTGTTGCTAACGGATGATGGTAAACCTAAATCATATCAAGAAGCAATCTGTGATAAGTGATGCACATAAATGGGAGTTAGCAATGAAAGAAGAAATGAAGTCACTAGAGAAGAATAAAACTTGGGAGCTAACTTTATTGCTAGAAGGAAAGAAAATCCTAAGAAACAAGTGGGTGTTCAGGATGAAGGAACAACCAGATGGTAGCAAGAAATTTAAAGCCAAATTTGTAGTCAAGGGTTTTCAGCAAATTCAAGACATAGACTATACTGAAGTATTCTCTCCAGTTGTGAAGATGAATACTATAAGAATAGTCTTAAGCATTGTGGCTGCAGAAAATTTGTTCTTGGAACAAATGGATGTAAAGACAACATTCCTATATAGGGATTTGCAGGAAGAACTTTACATGATGCAGCTAGAAGGATTTGCAGTGACTGGCAAGAAAAGAAAGATAGTATGTAGATTGTTGAAAAGTCTGTATGGTTTGAAGCAAGCACCACGACAATGGTACAAGAGATTTGATACCTTTATCTATACCCTAGGCCTCAAAAGATGTGATACAGACTATTGCTGCTACATAAAACTGTTTAATGATTGCTTCATTATTCTACTGATTTATGTAGATGATATGTTAATTGCTTGTTCAAGTATAGAACATATTAAGCAATTAAAGAGACAATTGTCAAAAGAATTTGACATGAAGGATATGAGAGAAGCCAAACAAATCTTGGGAATGAGAATCATCCAAGATAGAATGGCAGGCACATTGAGATTAAATCAGAAGAAGTACTTAGAGAAGGTATTGAGGAGATTTAATATCTCAAATGAGAGGAAAATTGAACACCCTCTCGAACCCCATTTCAAGTTATCTAAAGATTAGTCAGCTAAGACTGAAGAAGAAAGGACAAAGATGTTCAGAATACCATATGCTTCAGTAGTAGGAAGTTTAATGTATGCCATGATATGCACAATACTTGATATATCTCATGCAGTGGGAGTGGTCAATAGATATATGCTAGATCCAGGAGCTGAGCATTGGTCTGCTGTGCTGTAGATACTCAGATACCTCAGATATTCCCTAGACGTAGATCTGAACTTCAAGAAATGATTAGTTGAATTGATTGGCTACTGTAATGCTGATTTGGGAAGAGAGTTGGATAAAAGCAAAAGTACTTCAGGTTATATTTTCTGCATAGGAAGTACTGCAATAAGCTGGTGATCCAAGCTGCAAAGTATTGTTGCACTCTCGACCATAGAAGTTGAATATGTTGCAGTAGTAGAGGTAGCTAAAGAAAGAATCTGGCTAGAGAATGTACTAGCCGAATTAGGGCACAAACAAAAAAGAAGTATTCTATTTTGTGACAATCAAAGTGTCATTTACTTAGCTAAAAATCTGAAGTTTCATTCAAGGTCCAAGCATATGAGAATGAGGTTTCATTTCATAAGGGAAGAGATAGAGTAGAATAGGTTAGATCTATAGAAGATTGCTGGTACTGAAAAAGCTGTAGACATGTTAACTAAAGTTCTGAATCTGTAGAAATTAAGGCTCTATATGGCCTTAATTGGTCTCCTAAATAATTAAGAAAAAGGAGATGTGGAGTTGATGTTTATTTGAGCTGCAAATAATCTGTAAGCCAAGAGTAGAGATTGTCTTTCTTTGATCATTATGTCAAACTCCAAGTGGGAGATTGTTAGGGCAAGTGGTACAGGTGTGGAGTATGCCACAAGAAGTCCAGGTTTAGTTGGAAGCTTGTTAGTAGTAAGTCTCCGATAGATTTATAATTTCGAAAGGTTATCAAGTCAAAGTATCCAAAATAATGTTTTCAATTGGAAGGCTTTGAGCTAACTATCCGGAAGTTAGGAGTTTTCGAAGGGTTACTGGCTATAACCATTTAGAATGACTTAATGGACTCTTAAATGGACATTCGGACAGTTATGAAACTAAGTATCTGAAAGTCAAATACTTAAGTGGATGTTCGAATAGTTAAGAAGCCAAGTATCCGAAAAGTAGTGACTTAAGTGGATCTTCAGATAGTTAGGCAGTAACTATCTGAAAATCATAAGTTTTTCAGAAGGTTACAGCTACAACCTTCTGAAATGACTGAAGAGACACTTGAGTGAGTTTTCAGATAATTAAGTCAATAACTATCTGAAAGACATATAGTTTTCAGAGAGTTAACGGTAGAACCTTCCGATTGGATAGAGAGAGAGACATAAGTGAGTTTTAGGACAGTTAAGTCTGTAACTATCTGAAAGATTGAATCTCTCTAAATAGTTAGCTTGCTATAGTACCGCCTAGTACATCAAATGAAGAAAGAAGAATTTTCTTCAGATAGTTAAGTTCTGTAACTATCCGAAGTGTTGTAGATTTCGAAAAGATAGGAAGATAAGGCTCTGAAATTGAGAGTTCCTTCTTCGAAGCATTATCTCTCTACTGTAATGGCTCAAATGTAATTAAAGGTTTATTAACCCTAAGTTGGGTAGTATATAAACCTTTATGATGTTGTAAAACATTGTGGTTGATTGTGCCGAAGCTCATAATAGAACTCTTAACTCTCTGTGGACGTAGGCTATTGCTGAACCACGTAAATCCTGTGTCTTCAGTGTTATTTCTTTCTCTTTCTCTTCACTTTCCAGTTTCAGTGAGTTAAGAGGTGAGTGTTTCAGAATCGTGCCATAGTAAGTTGACTAAATGATTGGTTTTAGTTCTAACATTGACACCATGAGATTTCTTAGAGAATCAGAAGAATGGCATACAAGACAAAAGATCAGGAACATGACATGGGATAAAGAACTAGAAAAGGTAGAATCTGACATCTTCTATTGGAGAAAATTTTTAGTAGATTTAGATATTAGAATACCTTAGATTGTGGAAATGAGGATTAAAGTAGCAACAGAAGTTGTTGTAAATAGAGAAAGAAAAATTAAACCAAACAAACGAAGTTGCCCTAGAGTTAATCCGACGCAAGTCACAATTATGGTTTGTGAGACATATTGCTGAACATGTCTGGTTGGAAATCAAGGAGCAATAGAGGAAGGCAGCTGAAGAACCTACTATTAAAGAGCCAGCTATTGAAAAACCAATTACTAAGGAACAACAGCTAGGACCATCCATTCCACCACCAAGGCCGTTAGAAAGAGTAGCATTTTTGGGGCCATCGATGCCAAAGGAATGGAGAGAATTTGTAGAGCTTGTTAAAGTTACCAAGAGCCAAGGAATTCTGAGGATATAGTTGTGGTAAAGACATATTTACTATATGATGCACTCTACAAGAAAAGGGCCGCAGATAAGTTGAAGGCCCAGTATAAAATTAAAGTGGAACAACATCAAGAAGTAGCTAGATCAATGGCTGCAAGAGAAACTGAAGCTAGTCCTTTGAGACCAGTAGTTATGGAAAAAGTGAAACAGGAAGAGCCAATACTTATGGCTCGAGGGCCTATAGAGCCTAGTTTTGTAGATTTAATCTCAGAGGAGGAAGGGGAAGATCAGACACAGTTATTAAGAAAAAGGAAAGGAAAAGAGATAGTGCTTGAAGCTCAAGAAGAGATTAAATCTGAGCTTATAATATCAGAAGGGCCTAAAGAGCCCATTTTTGTAGATCTGTTATCTAAATCTGAGGAGGAGCAGGAGCAACAGCAATAAGAGCAAAGAGAAGAAGAAAAATAGGCTGAAATTAGTCTGTAGCCTATACAAATAGAAGAAATTGAAGTAAGGCAGAAGTTGATTTGCCCATGACTCCATCCCAATCTGCCACAGAATTAGAAAGAACAGTAACAATGTAGATTGGTAGTCAGGAGGAAGAAGAAAGAGAAGAAGCTGAATAAGAACAACTAGAAAAAAATGAAAATGACTCGATAGATTCCACTAAAGAGGGAGAGACTCTTCAGCAAATTTTTGAGAGAATACAAGAAGAAAGAGTGGAGAGTTCTTCCGACTCTCCACCACAAATAGAAAGAGGAGTAGAAATGCAGGAATCTCAGGATCATTTCCAACAAACTCAAGTTCAGCAAATTGAAGAATAAATTCAAGAACAAACCCCTCTAGAGCAACAAATTCAGATTCCTGATCCAGCTGAAGCAACTATTCTAAATGAAGTTCACTTTTGGAGTCAGGAAGCATATAACAAATATCAAGAGATAAAGGGGTATGATATTATATACAGTAGACCAGTAAACTGGGACGATATGTAGGAAATTAAAAACTTATTTGAGTTCTAGGGTCTGTTGACATTTATTTCTCACTAGAGAGGGCATGTAGTGTATGAAAATTTAGTGCCCTACTTTTATGCAAACATGAGAGAGGAAGAAGGAAATTTAATTTCTAAAATGGAAGAAGTTAATGTACAGATAACACCAGAGATTCTCCACAACATTTTTGGATTGAAAAATGATGGCATTGAAATCTTGGAAAATACAACTACAACTAAATGGACAGAACAAGCAATCAAGCAATGTTTGGCCATCGACCTTAGTGTGCCATTACTGAACAGACTAAAGTATTTAAATGGGAAAGTACACATGGTGGCAAACATTTTAGTTAAAACTGTTTATTAGAGGCATGGCCACGACATTGAACTGAGTCAATTTGTTAAATGGGCCACGTATGCAGTTGTAAATAGAATTCAAGTTAACTAGTGTCAACTCTTCTTGTCAAAGATAAAGTCTGCAAAGAAGAAACTATTTTATGGAAATTTGATACCAGTATTAATGGAGGACAGTATTGACTTCATGAAATGGATATCCAAAAGAATAAGATCTAGAGTCATTTTAGTGAAGGAATATAGAAATTATGATGCTGTTGAGATAACTGGACCTTCTAGAGACATTATAGGAGTTGTTGAGCGTATCAATCAATTAGAACAACAATTAGAAAAGCTCCAAAAGGAAGTAGATGAACTTAGGAAGAAAGATTAAAATGTATTGTTCATCTACTTGTATTGAAAAAAAAAAATCTAACTGTATGTAAATGTAAACTATTTATATAAATGAATGTTTGAATTTCAGATGTTTCTAAATTTATGTAATTATGAATGAATGATTTAATTGAGAACTGTATTGAATTGAATATTATATAGATGTTTAAAGATGTGCAAGATTGTTTAAAAGTTTTAAAATTTTACTAATGACATGGTTAAATGTGTGATGCTTGGTCAATGCCTGAATATACATATACTGTTCAGATTTAAATGAGTTAAAATTAGAACACTACATTAATGACATGTATTTAACTTTAATTAAGTTGACAAATGTAGAGAAAAAAATATAGAAGTTAATACGAGGAGTAAGTTTTAGAAAAATTTGCTAAGTGTTAACTCAACGAACTAATTCATTGAGTTAACCTTAACTCCACAAGGTCAATAATAAAATATAAGGTCACTCCGTTGAGTTATCTGTAACTCAATGAAGTTAGTCTGTGGAGTTAGCAAATAGGCGGCGAAGCTAGTCCGTTGAGTAAGTTGTAACTCAACGAGGTTAGTTCGTTGCGTTAGAAACAATAACCGAAGCTAGTCCGTTGAGTTATCTATAACCCAACGACGTTAGTTCATGGATTAAGTTGAATGGTTATTCTTTTAGCCATGAACGAAACTTCATGGGTTTAGCGGTTACTAGAATTTGAAATGAGAAGTGGAACACATATCCATAAAAATAGGAATCATACTGCACGTTACAAGACACGTTCTTACAACGAGATTCATTTGCCTTATGGACGTGCATTATAAATATAGAACTGAATGTTATTTATGAGTTACCAGCACTTTAGGGGAGAAAAGAAAATTCGTTGAGGAACTAGAAGGAGAAGCAACTGATTCAACTTCATCTGTCAACAACTATTTACTGAAAACAAACCTTTAGACTGGTATGTAATTAATCTTCTACTATTTTACTTTATGTAAAGAGTTTATAAGCACATAGACTCATTCTCCTAGCACTAAATGATTAGTAAGAACACCTACATAGGATTATTCAACATAGAGGTGTACTGAAATACTTTTTGAATTGGACTTTAACGAAATCCTTAGGGGTGTAGCTAACATTTCTTTAAAAGAGAATGAAGATATGGTTGCTCCAGTAGAACATGAAAAACACCATGCATTCGGTAGAAAATGCTGGAAAATGAAATTTGAAACTTCACAAATGCATAACTAGTGATCTGAGTGAGTACCTGCATGCGGAGGAACGGTCGCGAGATGGTTGGAGACGAGCGGTGGTTGGACGACAACGTGCGACGACTAACGGTGTGGTTTTACGGTGAGAGAAAAGCAAATTCGTGGTTTTGCACAAATCCCTAGGAGGTTTTAAGGGAGATATCTGGATTCAAATCTAGGTAGATTCGACATCGATGAGTCGGTGAGATGTCGACTGCCACATGGCAGCATGAGAGGGCAACACGTGGCAGTTGTGCCACGTGGCCAAATTTGGGTAAGGGTCCCTCCTAGGTAATTCAGACATGGTGAGTCTGAATCCAACCTCCGTTTTGGCAAATTCAACTTGTAGGATGTTGAAATGGCCTCAAGAAGTCGAATCCTCAAAGAGACAGCCTAGATTCTCCGAGTTGATTTTGGACAATCCGATGACCTGATTTATGATCCGATTGAAGGGTTGGTCAATCAGGGAGGAGATGAGCCTCATCCAAGAATTTCTGATTTTTTGATTATATTTTTGATTTTCTTCCAAGAATGCCAAGCCTCCGACTAATGAACAAAATTTGTAATGTCTATCTCATCCCACTACTTCTCTGCCATCTTCAACTTTGTTGTCTTATGGAACGAAACGGAATGTATTTTGATTTCTCTCAAACTTCTAAATCTTTAACGATTTTTGCTAATAATGCCCTTGATTTGAAGTTTTAAAGGTTAAATAAACCTTAAGTTTTGATGGGTTATAAGGTTATTTCTCGTGCAAATTATACACAACTTAACCTCACTACTCTGTTGAGTTATACATTAACTTAATGACTAAGTTCATGGATTTATCCTAGCACTCTGTTGAGTTACAGGTTCGATAGAATAAATTCATGGACTTACTGAATAAACTCAACAAAGATAAACATAACTCAACAGACGTCTACGAAAATTATATCTAATAAAATATAATATAAATATATTAATATATTTTCTCCTTCAATCAAAATCAAAGAATCTCTGGTCTGATCGACTCCAGTTTATATAATTTTTTCTAAATTCGATAGAACCGCTGCTCTGCATCGGTCGAACCAAATGATTAATATATAATTTTCTTTTTCTTTGGTTTTTGGCTTCGCTCAAACCGCTGGATTTCCGGTTAGACTGAAATGGAATATAAAATTTTCAAAATGTTGGTTAAACCAAGACTCTGTTCCAGTCAAATCGACACTACAAAATTATATATAAAAATTTCTTAATCTTTTCTTTAAACTTCGGTTGAACTAATACTAACTTTCAGTCAAACCGAAAATGCTTTAACTTTAACAGTTATTTTTTTTTCTTCTTTTCAGTCAAACCAATGTCAATTTCAATTGAACCGATCTTACATATATATACTTGACTATCGGTCAAACCGATGTTAACTTCAGTTGAATCGATAAATAAACGTAATATATATATATATAGCTTTGGTTAAATCGATAGACTTCTGGTTTAACCGAAATGGCATATATTATATATATTAAAATATATATATTTTTATAACATTTCATATATATATATATATATATATATATATATATAAGTATATTTATCATGCATTTCTCTTAGGTAATGTGACTTGGGTAATCTTCCATTCTTCTTCTATAATTCAAAATGCACTTTTTGGAAATTTAAGGATGGGTTGGAGTCTTTGTCCGTTAACTTTAAATAAATTTTGATTTTTAGGATTTTCAATTTCAATTGCTCCATGAGAATAAATGTTTCAAACTATATATGGTCTTGCACATCTAGATCTCAATTTCCTTAGATGGCTATGAAGTCTAGACATGTAAAGATACACCCCTTGTCCTATTTCAAAAGTTTTTGAGATAATTTTTCTATTATGCCATAACCTCATTTTTTCTTTTTCTACTAATGTTCTTGAATAAACTTCATTTCTAAACTCTTCTAATTTGATTAATTGCATCTTTCTATGCTCAGCAACTTTATCTATATCAATATTTAAAGTTCTTAATGCCCAATAAACTTTATATTCTAATTCAATAGGTAAATGACAACTCTTTCCATATACTATCTTAAAAGGTGACATTCCTAGATTAGTTTTGTAAGCAATTCTATAAGCTCAAAGTGCATCTATTAATCTTGTAGCCCAATCTTTTCTAATAGGGTTAACTACTTTTTCCAAAATTAGTTTAATTTGCTTATTAGCACTTTCAACTTGTCCACTTGTTTAAGGGTAATATGAAGTTGCAATCTTGTGATTTACTCCATATTTCTTCACTAAAGCTTCAAAACTTATGTTACAAAGTGAGTTCCTCTATCACTAATAATAGCTTTAGGTACTCCAAATCTAGCAATTATATTAGTTTTTATAAAATGTATTATCACTTTGTTTTCATTGGTTTTTGTAGGAATTGCTTCTATCCATTTAGACACATAATCCACACCTAGTAATATATAATTATATTTATTAGACATAGGAAATGGACCCACAAAATCAATTCCCCACATATCAAAGATTTCAACTTCAACAATAGGATTTAAAGGCATCATATTTCTCCTTGATATCCTTCCTATTTATTGACATCTTAAACAACTCAAATAGTATTTGTGAGCATCTTTAAATAATGTTGGCCAATAAAATCCACATTGTAAGACTTTGGCAATAGTTTTTCCTAAACTAAAATGTCCTCCACATGCATGTTCATGATAGAAAGATAATATGCTTCCATATTCAGTTTCTAGAACACGCCTCCTTAAGACTAAATCAGGACATTTCTTAAATAAGTAGAGATCTTCCCAAAAGTAATATTTTACTCTAGAAAAGAACAATTTCTTATCCTCTCTATTCTAATCCTTAGGTATTAATCTTGTGAGTAAATAATTAACTATGTCTACATACCAAGGCATTTTTCTATTATCATTAATTATTCATCAAGAAAGTGATCCTTAATCTCAATTTTAGATTTTTCTATTTGTAACCTTGACAAGTGATCAGTTACTACATTCTTACATCCTTTTTTATCTTTAATTTTTAAGTCAAATTCTTGTAATAATAATATTTATCGGATTAGTCTAGGATTAGTTTCTTTTTTTGATATTAGATACTTTAAAGTTGAATGATTCATGTATACTATTACTTTAGCTCCAATTAAATATGATCTAAATTTTCCTAAGGCAAACACAACAGCTAATAATTCTTTTTCAGTAGTTGTGTAATTTACCTGAACTTCATTTAAGGTTTTGCTTGCATAATGAATTACTCTAGGAGATTTTTCTATTTTCTACCCTAGCACAACTCCTACAACAAAATTAGATGCATCACACATTAACTCAAATGGGAGATTCCAATTAGGAGCTCGTATTATAGGAGTTGTAATTAAGCTAGTTTTAAGCTTAAAGAAAGCTTCCTTACAATTTCTATCAAAGTTAAATGGGATATCCTTTAACAAATTTGTTAAAGGTCTAGCTATTTTGCTAAAATCTTTGATAAATCTCTTGTAAAATCCTACATGTCCTAAAAATGATCTAATATCTTTTACTGATTTAGGTTCTAGTAAATTTGAAATAACTTCTATTTTAGCTTTATCTACCACCAATCCTTTCATTGAAACAACATGTCTTAAGGATATTCCTTGTTTCACCATAAAGTGACATTTTTGCCAATCCAAAACTAGATTTTTTTCCACACAATGGTTTAATACTAGTTCTAAGTTCTTCAAACATACTTCAAATGAAGTTCCATATATTGTAAAATCATCAATGAATATTTCTAGAAAATCTTTAATCATTCTAGTAAAAATACCTTGCATACAACTTTGAAAAGTGGTTGGTGCATTGCATAATCCAAATGGCATTCTTTTGAAAGCATAAGTTCCATTAGGGCATGTGAAAGTTGTTTTCTCTTGATCCTCTAATGCTACTAGAACTTGGTTATATCCTTAATACCCATCTAGAAAACAAAAATATTCCTGACCTAGTAATTTTTCTAACATTTGATCTAAAAATCGTAAAGGAAAATGATCTTTCCTAGTCACAACATTCAACTTCCTATAATCTATACACACTCTCAAGCTCGATTGGATTCTTGTGGGAATCAATTCTTGACTTTCATTCCTAATGACTATTATCCCTGATTTCTTAGGAACGACTTAGATTGGACTAACCCATGAACTATCAAAAATCAGATATGTGATATCATTATCTAACCATTTCATAATTTCCTTCCTAACTACTTTAAGGTTTGGATTTAATCTACATTCAAGAATTCTTACTGGTTTAGCATTTTCTTCCAAATATATATGATATCTACATATAGTTGGACTTAACCCTTTTATATTAGCCATACTCTAGCCTATTGCTTCCTTATATTTCTTTATTACACATTCTAATTTAGAAATCTGATTTTCATTTAAATCTAATGCTATAATTATTGGACACATCCTCTCTTCTTCCAAAAATCTATAAGTCAATTAGGGAGGTAATGTTTTTAAATCTAGATGTTGACCATTAGCAACCAGAGCTCCTAATTTAACATTTTTGTCCCTAACATTAAATTTGTCTGTCTCTTTTTACTTCTATACTTAAGTCTTTATCTAAATTTTCACTCCCTTCACAATTTTCAGTATCTAATTGTCTATTTAATTCTTCTTGAATCACATCTTCTAACACATCTCCTTCATCCTTTAGAATTTTTATAGTGTGTAAGGACATTTCTAACCCTTCATCCCCTTTTGGTTTGAAAATATTCAGTTGGGTATCCTCATTACCATAGGCTAATTTCATCATTCTGTTTTTACAATTTAAAATTGCCCCCAAAGTTGCTAGAATTTAAATTTAAAATGGCCTTCCTAAAATTAAAGATGTATCTTTGTTTTGATTCATACTTTTTTGGGAATCTAAAACAACAATATCCATAGGATAAATGAAGTTCTTAACTTTCCCAAGACATCATCTATTTTTCCTTTAGGATATCTTATACTTCGATCTACTAATTGAATGACAGTATTAGTAGGACTCAAGCCTTCTAATCCTAAGGATACAAATATATCACTTGATATAACATTTATACTTGCACCTAGGTCTATTAAGGTTCTATCCAAAGTTGTATTACCTATTGTGCACGATATAACAAGTTTTCCTAGATCATATAACCTTTTAGGAATTTGTGATAGAAATAGAGAATTACTTTGCTCCGCTAAAAAGACTATTCTCAACACTTTCCGCTCTCTCTTCTTAGTACACCAATCCTTAAGAAATTTAGCACAATGTGTCATTTTCTATAGTAAGTCTAACAAAGGAATGTTAACTTGCACTTTCTCAAATTTTCTCTTATTTTTAGGAAATGTTTGTTGTAATCTTTGAGGATAAGGTGCTAATGATTGTGTTTTAAAGGATTCTTTCAGATTCTTTCTTATCCTCATCTTTTTCTTGTCCATTTACAATTTCACTTTCAGATTTAGATTTTCCTTCAATAATTTTTATGTCTTCAAATATTATATGTTCATTTCCATTTTGAAGATTGTTCTTATTTGAATGTAACTCATTTTCTTTTTGAATTCTAGGTGGCACATAAGTTCTAGATCTCAATGTTACATATATGTTTTCCACATTTTCAGAAATTTCATGATTTTCTTGTATTTCTAGTTCTTTCTCAAAAATTTTATCTATGATGGTTTCCATATATTCTTCAGTTGGATTATATTTCTCCATTCCTATTCTGTAATTTCATTTATCTTCATGTTTTGTACTTGATGCACATTTTCGAGATTTGACTATCCATTTATATTATCTTACTGATCTTGTAGGACTTGTAATTTCATTGTAAATTGAACAAGTGCATTTAGTTTTCTTTCCAGATCATCTAATCTCATTGCATTTAGTTTTTGATCAATTTTCATTATAGTTTTCTCAGTTTTATAAACAATATCTATCTTAGGTTCTAAATACTTTTCTTGATAATTTAATTGGTTAACTTCTTGATGATAATGCATGCATTCTTCTAGTCTATTTAGATTTTTTTCTAAACTTCATTCAAGTTTGTCATACCTATCCCAAATTTCTTTTTTCCTAGACATACTACTCGTCCTAAAATGACTATTAGTTGGGTAAACTGTAGGTGTTTCATGCTTAATCCTATCATATTGGATATAGTTCATCTGTTGCTCATTTGATCTAGCCATCTGTAACCGTCTCAACTTTAAACAATCAACAATGCCATGTCCTTCTAAATTGTAGAATTCACATATGCTAACTATAGGTTTCAAAAATCTTTGAGCATAAGCATATGCTATATTCTCAATGATAAAATCACACAACACTCCTTATGCTATGAAAACAAAATAATGCTATGATTTTCAGATTTTCATTCCCTAGCAATGGCGCAAGAAAAACTTATCTTGTCAACTTAAGTGTATTTTTTTATAAGTAACAAGAAATTTCATGAACAAGATTTAATTTCAGTAACTTAGTTTGTTAAATTGACTACAAGTGCACAAGATCTATTGTATAAGTATGCAAGTATAGGTCAAACCCACAGGGAATGGTTGAAATTAACTTAACTCTTTAAATTTTCATAGCCATAGGGAAAGGTTAAGCTGGTTCGTTGAGTTATCTATAACACCACGGATTTAGTTTGTTGAGTTATCTACAATATTAGTCACGTGAATTAGCACATGAGGAACTCGTTAAGTTAGAAACATTAAGTTAATATCTACTTGTGTTACTCATTTAGTTAACATTTAAAGTAATGACTTCTTATTATACTAATGAAAAATTTTTGGAAGAGAAAGTTTATTTTGCAGGAAATTTTTCAGAGATCCAAGATCGATGATTAAAGAAAATTCAAAATATAAACGTGGGTCAGAACGTGTGTTTCGATGAAGGAAAAAGCAAAGACGTGAAGAAGTGGAAAACTGGTAGTGATTAAACGTGGAGGATATGCATGAAGTTAACATACAGTATAAAAGGCATAGAATTCTCGTTGATCAAATTATCCTTGCACACAAAACGAAAATTTTTTCAAGGATCAAACTATCCCTACACATCAAAAGAAAAATCTTTTCAAGGATCAAAAACACTCTTCGGGGAAAATCTCTCAAGTGAAAGAAAATTCAGTGAAGCAAAAAAAGGTATTATTTATGTCACTAAAGATTTGAAGTATAAGAAGAAAGCAAATTCGATGAAGCATAAAAGGACAAGATATTTGTCACTGAAGAATTGCTGAAGAAGAAAGAAGAAGAAGAAGAAAGATCTCAAATAAGGAGAAATGTTTTAAATTCCGTAAATTAGTTTTCTCTGTTTGTAGTTATGAAATTATATAGATGAAACATGGTATTGAAATTTGTTTTAGCACGATCATAATAAATTTTGCTAATGGACTAGCAAAATTTAGGTACAAGGGAAGTGTTTAAAATGAAATTATGCATAATATTAGTGGTTAATGAATGGTTAATGGCATATCATTTAACTTATCATATGAGAATTAGGCCATTATGCTATATTTGCACAATTATAATATGTAATTGAAGAACATGCATAAGTTGAAGGAATTAACGTTAAGTAAGTATCATTTATGAATGAAATTTACTTCTTTGACATATTATTAAATGTTAAAAGTTATATACGTATTGCTTTATTAAACTACAGAACTAGACGAGTCTGTTGAGTTATAACACTTCATTGAGTTAGTAGTTAAGTCAACAGGGTAAGTTCATTGAGTTATGTTGACTCCACAGAATAGTTATTATCTAATGTGAGATTTTGAGCAATTATTGGAAATACATAGGGAAACCATGTTGCATGACTTACACACATGATCTCTATCGTGGAATGAAGAAGCAATTACAATCGTTGAAAGCTATAATTAAAATCCAACCAGTCATTTTGGCACTAGTAGTTATTATAGGAAAGAAATATAAAAGATTGAAAGAAATTGAAAGCTTAAGGGGAAGAAATAGCCACTCTCACTATAGAAAGCGTTGGACGTTCCTTAAGATTCTTCCACCACCACCCACAATTCATCAAAGGTCTATGAGGATAATTTCCAGAGTCGATTCAATTTTGAGCAAATCACGATAACTAACCACTATAGAGGAGTGATCACATCATAGGAAGGAAATGCTTCTTCACCAAACCGAATCATCTCTTAGGAGATAGTTAAAGCTTCCAACCTTGGTTTCAAGTTGATGTTGATTTGCTAAAGAGGATATCATCTTACAAAAGTCTAGGTTCGCAATCCAGTAGGAAGAGAAGTGTTTGACAATAAGTGGTTAAGTTTTTAGAGGTGTAATCGCATCTCATGTAGTGTTGGAAGTCTACCATTTTTAATAGAGAGTTTACCATTCATGAATTGTCCACCTTAAGGAACATATATGCTTACATTTACATCACTGTGTTTATTATGTTCTGTGTTTGTATTGTTTGTGTTTGTATTGTGTGTTAGTAATTATTAAATGTTGTGTGTTTATTTTATTTTAGTCATTATGAAATCGTATGACTCTATTATAAAACCAATTAATTTAAATCTCTAAAATCGTGCTTTACCTATTTATTACTTGAATTCATTTGAATGTTGAAATTATTCCATATTAAATCTAATATAGGTAGCATTTGGAGAGCATAAGTGTATTGTTTGCATTCTCTAAGATCACCCAATGGATGGCCGCATTCTTATGCAACCAATAGTAGTAAGAGTAACTCAATAGAGTGAGAGGTTTTGCTAGTAACTCAATAGAGTGAGAGGTTTTGCTAGTAAACACTACACTTATTCTATAGCAACCTAGTATCTGATTTCAACCACTCCTCGTGGATTCGACCTATTCTTGCACACTTTTTACAACTAACGTTGTGCACTTGTAGTCAATTAAATGAATAGATTTATTAAATTTAAATTATGTTCGAGGAATTGATTGTTTACTAAAAGAAAAGAAAATTTCATTTAAATCAAACAAGACAAGTCCCATCAACCGTGCCATTCTGTTTACGTGGGTTTTTTGCTTAATGTCGCAAATGTTGATTTTATATTAGATTTCATTTGTTATTTGACGGACTGCTCAAGAGTTGATAACCAACTCCATGCCTTACACCTTCTTTTGAGAAGGATGCCTCGTTTACGTCATGCCCGATGTGATCAAATGTGCAAAGAAATATTCAATTTAAAAGGGTATTTCATTAATGACTGTGAAAGTACAAAATTGGAGTACTACTCGTATAAGAACAAATTAAGATAGAGAATATAGAGAATCCATCTAAGCACTCAGTCACAACTCATAAGAGAACTTCGTCGATGTCAAAGTGATTGTCCAATAGTTTCAACTCATATCTAGGAGCATTCAATAGTTTAGTTCAGTTTAGTAGATATTTCCTACACTTTAAACGAAGAACCTGGATAGTTTAGGCTCATATTCGAGAGCATTTGGTGGTTCAATTCAATTTAGCAGACATTTTCTATGCTTTAAACAAAGAACCTAGATAGTTTAGGCTCATATCCAAGAGCATTTCTTTGATTCTCTCTAGCGACCATTTCTTGCACTTAAATGAAGAGTTGGATAGTTTAGGCTCTTATCCAGGAGCATTTGGCAATTCAATTCAATTTAGCGGACATTTTCCTATGCTTTAAGAAAAGAACTTAGATAGTTTAGGCTCATATCGAGGAGCACTTCACTTTACTTCATCCCAATGACTATTTCTGATGCTTTAAATGAAGAACCTAGATAGTTTAGGCTAATGTCGAGGAGCATTTCTTTGATTACCTCTAGCGACCATTTCTTGCACTTAAATGAAGAGTTGGATAGTTTGGGCTCTTGTCCAAGAGCTTTTAGTGGTTCGATTCAGTTTAGTAGATATATTCTACGCTTTAAACAAAGAACCTGAATAGTTTAGGCTCGTATCTAAGAGCATTTGGCACTTCGATTCAGTTTAGCAGATATTTTCGACGCTTGAAACGAAGAACCTAGATAGTTTAGGCTCATATCCAAGAGCAATTGGCTTTACTTTTTTTCTTTAGATGTGTTTGTGTTTTATATTTTAGAGTTTGGGTTTGTTTGATTCTAGACTTAGAAACTTATCTTTTCTTTAAGTTCAAAGTTTTGATTTTGAGTTTAGGTGATTATACCTTATATTGAATTTGTAGGGTTTTGCTCAATTTGAAACTTAGGTATTTTAAATTTTTTTTTTTTTAATCCAAGTTATAGGGTCAATTTAATTTTAAACTTAGATTTTTTATCCAAGCTGTGGCTTGATTTGATTATTTAACTTAGATATTTTCCTACCCCACAGGTGGCCCACGGGCTAAGACGATAAATTTTCCCGATCTAAACATTCAGATGTGTGCGTGTAAATATTTCCTTTTAGTTTCGATTCATGCATATTCTTCCAGATTCAAGTTCACGGATCCGGAGTTAAATTGATAATTTCCATCACAAAAATATGAACAGATTAGTATGTTTTCCATTGCATCATGAAACTTCATCTGTTACCAACCAAGGAGCTTTTTATCAAAATTGCATCCCTGCCATATTACTTGTGGAGCTTGTTGGGTCCTGAAGGAACGACCCTCTTCATCTTGTTTAAATAACTCTCTTTATATTATCATTGCTTAACAAGGTTTTACACAAAACATTTTTAGTATTTGCTTTCACCACCTCTATAATATACCGTGTTTTGTAAAAATATCAAGACTCATTTTCCTAGCTATATTCTCTTCTTCGGAATGACAACTCAATGCATAAGGTGAGTGCAATGCTTGCCTTGTTCTGTAAAACAATGTCTATGAACTATGGTTGACATGGGTGTTTTCCGTTAGCTACCGTAGGGTGCAAAGATATTTAAGTATTTTAGATATAGTTGATTGAAAATTTGGGATGTAATCACTACAAGAAAATGAGATATATGTACAATGGTAAATTGTATTAAATATTGTTTTTAGTGTTTATGTGACGTGAACGAATGTTTCTTTTGTTGTGTAAACTTTTAGTTAATTAATATTTAATGAGCATTAAAATTTGGTTGTTATTTATCAATAATTAATATAATTGGATGTATAAATTAAATCAATTTGTGTACTTATTGTGAGAGCCCTGCACATGCTATTATGACGGTCATGACCGTCACAATAGCGTATACAATACGGTCACTCATTGATATGTTATGACTGTTCTTAAAGTTTATTGTGATGGTTAAAAGTCTGTCAAAAGAGGTAATTGTGATGACTAAAATCCTCACTTCTGTTATAATTTCACATTTTATTATGACAGCTCAATGTACGTCATAATAGGTGGGATTATTGTGACGGCTTATCCGCCGTCGCAAAAACCACATTCAACGTCACGATATCCCATTTGTTGTGACGGTTATCAAAAACCATCACGGAGGTTTACCACGACACTGCCTGTTGTGGCAACCCTTGGATAACCTTCGGTGATGGTTTTTTGGATATTGTGACGACTTTAGGCTGTCACAATTGTAGTGACTTCTTTTGATATTGGTAATCTTTGTATATATTGACGAAGATTTAAATTTTAGCAAAAGTTAGGAATACGATTAATTCTGATTTGTTAAGCAATTACAGTCGGTTGTAATACTCCAGCTATATAATAATGGACAAGAAAGGATTTATTTTGAAAGAAAATTAGTGATAGTAAATTAAGGATAACAAATTAATCTCCCTATGCGTCCGTGCGTCAATGTGTTCAAGGACCAACAAATCAGCAGCAATCAAATCTTGGTTTAAATTTAATCAATGATAGTAGATAACAAACTAGTGTCATTTAATTACTGTTACAAACATGGAAGTTTTCAAAAATATCTAGTTACGTACAGATCGATGGTGGCATTGTTTAAATTTGAACAGTTGGCAAATTTGGAAGTTTTCAAAGGTATATATCTAATTAATTACACATCAAGATTTAAATTTGAATGGTTAACAAATGTCGTTAGGCTCGGAAGTTAATTTTCAAAACATGAAAACGTCCACTATCGTTAAATTTCACGATATATTTAAACACATGCAAGATAAAGAATTACAAAAATAAAAACGACGTACGTGATGATGGCCCTTCTCCCCCGACGAAGTCCAACAGCAAGCATGGACTGCCCTGACGATGTATTGATGGAGGTGCTTTCTCGATTGCCGGCGAAGGAGGCGTGCCGACTCCGTTGCCTATGCAAATCTGCCAACACCTTCGTCGATGACTTCTTCTTCAATGCCCTGCAGTCGTTTCGATTTGTCGACGATTGTGGCGTCTTAATCAAGTACCACTGTCAACGACCTTCTTTCTCGTGCTTCGACCTTCACTCAGGCTTTCCGTCGAACTCCCTCGACGGCGTGACGACCAACATCTTGGGTTGCAGCAAAGGCTTGGTCGTGTACGAGGAAGATTTGCTCGTGGACGGCTTTTCATCTTTGACTTTATGTATTCGAAATCTGGTAACTATGAAGGAGCTTCGCGTCCCTCGACCGAAAGTCGAGAGACATCGTTTTAGAAAAGCTGGTGCCGCTGTGCTGTTTCGGTCGAAGATCGACCGAAATCGATTAAGCCACAAGCTCGTCTGTTGGGAGCCTACAGAGGAGTGCAACGACAACGTTTACCTCCGCATCTATTGCTTTGGAGACGGCTGTTGGAAGCCCACGAAGACGGTGACATTCGGTTCTAGAGCAATCAAGGACGAAAGCCCTGTCGTCATAGGCAACACAATCTATCTCGTGTCGGATTGCAACTCGCACATCCTTTCAGATCCCTACATTGTCGCCATCAACGTTGAAGAAGAGACCGCTAAAATGCTCCCACTGCCGCCTCTTGTTGGAGGGATGACGAGCCTCACGTCCTTGGATGACGTTATGGACATCACAGTGTGCTGGGGTAGGAGGAGATCATCATCGCCATCCCTACGTTTGACACGATGGTGCGCGTTAGAGATGACGTTTCGCATATGGACGATGGAAGACCATGAGAGGTGGCGTTGGAACCCGAACTACGTGGAGGTGAAGATGAGTTTCCAACCGTCGACAATGGCGTCCATCGGAAGGTTCACGTTGATCAACGACGACATGCTGGTATTCACCGTTGACGATGTCCTCCTCGTTTACAAGTTGATCTACGAGGAAGAGAGAATGGAGCTTTTCATAAGTGAAAGATTGCAAGGATTCTATCCCACGTTCTTCCGTTATTCAAACACACTCTGTCCTTGTTGATTGATTTGAATAGTTTACCACAAGCCTTCCTTTAAGTTGATTCATACGTATGCATGGAGATTTTTTTACTTTGCTCTTTGCATTTTTATTTAGGGAATGTTTTTCATTCGCTGGAGCTTAGTAACTTAACTACACATAAGGATTGAGCTTTCCATCTTGTATATATATACACACATGAGTATGAATTATGACTTTGACCTTCGCATTTTCAATTATGGAATGTTTGTCGTTGGCTGGAGTTTAATAAATTACATGTAATTAAGAAGCATTCCATCTTATATACATACATACGTCAATGGAGGAGCATGTGTCTCATGTTAGCGCAGTGTCGGAGGTGTTGCAGCGGCACCAATTGCACCTCAACGAGAAGAAATGTGAATGGGGTAAGCATCAGTTACTGTATCTTGGTTTTATTATTGGTGGAGGAGAGGCTCGTGTAGATCTGGCAAAGGTTCAGATCATCAGGGAGTGGGTTGCTCCGACTAACACAACAGAGGTTCGTAGTTTTTTGGGAGCATGTCAATATTTGCGGAAATTTATCCGTAATTTTTCGGTGATCGCGGGGCCTTTGCATGATTTGACGAAGTCTCGACCGAAGTTCACGTGGGATAGCGCTGCTCAACAATCATTCAATCAACTGAAACAGTGCATCTCAACGGCGCCGGTGTTGGCGTTACCCATCCTCCAACAACCATACGAGATAAAGGCGGATGCGTCGGGGCATGCGGTGAGGGCAGTCCCATTGCATATTATTCTGAGCGGGTTACAGGGGGCACAACGCAATTACTCCACTTATGACAAGGAGGTTCTTGCGTTGCATCAAGCTGTCAAGCATTGACGGTGCTGTATTCTGGGTAAGGAGACTGTGATCCATTCCGATCATCGCCCACTTCAATATTTACAATCTCAAAGACGTTTACAACAAGCAATTTGTAAAATTATAAATACAGGCATCCGCAATTTAATTTGTTGATCAAATACAGGCAAGGGAGGGATAATCCGTTGGCGGATTTCTTGTCCCTGCCACCGGTCATTCTCAGTAGCTTGGTGTGGTATGGACCTTTCAGAATTCTAAAAATGGTTGGTGAAAATGCATGTCAATTAGATTTGCCGAATTGAATGTCTATTTATTCGGTCGTCAATATCAACGACTTTGAAGTTGTTCGAACCATCTATGTTGGACGACGAACCTGAGGTAGTTGTCCCAACATTTGATGATTTGGAGCTACCGCGTGAGCAACGATTCGATAAAGATATGTTACTGGAGAAGAAGGAGCACCATACTCGAAGTGGTGTTCGTGTAGCTTATCGGATCGGCAAGCAAGGAGATTTGCTGCGACAAGCTAAGTGGTTTATTTAGCATAGAGGGGGCGCGAGTGGCGTTCCCGTCTCCCTCTCTCTAAAAAGCTTCGCGGGAGCTGCACCTCTTTTGGAGGAGGGAGCGTGTGATCCGAGGACGGGTCATGGCGCTACGTGGGGGTGTGGGTTTACCCACCACACACCGAAGAAGCGGTGGTGCATCGCTGAGTTCACGCATGGATTGAAGTGAATGGGTCGTAGTTCACGTGTGACTTGGTCAACATGGGAGCTTGGTTGGGTGCATGAGAAGCCGTGGGTGCATGTGCCGCCATGCATGCATGGATATGCAACAACCATTGAAAAAGTCAGGCATGATATTTGATTTCTTATCTAAAACATTTTAATTTTAATTTTTTTTAAAACACTTGGATTTTTTTTACATCTAAGATATTTGATTTTATTTTAGACACTCCTTTATCTAAAGCATTTTTATTTTTAAATACTTAGATATTTTTATTTTATTTCTAGTTGATTTGGTTTATATTTGTTTATTTATTCACTTTGGTTTCGGTTTGACCTAAACTTTTGTTGTTTTTTTTATTTAATTTTTGGTTTTGGTCGAACTGAAGGACAAAAAAATTTTGTTTTTATATTTTATGGGCTTCGGTCGAACCGGAAAATGGTCTCGGTTCCACCGAAACTTTTGTTTTTTTTTTGTTTTTATATTCTTTTGGTTTCAGTGGAGCAGAGGGAAGGTTTTGGTTCGACCGAATTTTTATTGTTTTTATATTATTGGGATTCGGTCGAACCGGAGGTGTTTCGGTTGAACCGAAACATCTGTTTTGTTTTTTTTGATTTCGGTCGAGTCGAGGGCATGTTTCGGTTCGATCGAACGTTTTTTTTATATTTTTCGTTTACGGGTCGACCGAAACTTTCTAAATCTTATCTAAGTTATAATTTCATTTAGTTAATTTAATTATTCCTTTTAACCTAGATATTCTTATATTTTGTCTAAGTTATAATTTTATTTAATTAATTTAATTATTTTCTTTTAACTTATATATTTTCATATTTTACCTTAGTTATAATTTCATTTAATTGATTTTTTTTTTTAACTTAGATATTTTTATATTTTGTCTAAGTTATAATTTCATTTAATTAATTGAATGATATTTTCTTCTTCTTTTTTACTTTTAAACTTAGCTATTTAGTTTCAAACGGATGCCTACCGTTCCTAGGGTTCAGCCAGGATCTTTTTCTAAACCCTTTTATTTATTTAATCTTACCCCAAAACCCTAGGAATTTCCCATGTTCATTCGTCGTCATCAGTACCGTGCTCGAGTTCATAGCTAAGCATTCATTCATTTTACATGTAACAGATTTTGCATTAGGCCCAATAATGACATGTATTTTCTACAGTACTTGCCTTAATGTCAAATAATCACATGCAACATAAATAAAACTTCCATAGTCAATGACAAATATCCATGTCATGCAAAATAATAACAAATTCCTATTATATGCTGTAAAGTCTGTGATATGCACTAATCTCAAGAAGTTATGTAAAATCTCAATATTTGCATAAACACATAATTATGCCATAATCAATATAAATGTGCTTATGCTCATGAATTTGAAATGCATGCCACTATAAGTATAACCATACATTATTCTAAAATGCATAACATTAATGGCAAGTAATTATGAATATAATTACACAAATCGCCATAATTACCAGAATCATGCATAAATCTCAAATAAGACTGTATTTTTGGACTAAAGGAAGAAAGACTTACTAAGAGGGGAAAATTGCAAAAACCCAATATTATTCCCTATTTTCCTTTATACCCCTTTTCTTCTTTTTCCGTTTTCTTCTTCTTCTCCTCTTCTTCCCTCTCGCGTACAGGCACGGACAAGCAAAGTTCGCACAGTCGATCACGGATGTATGGAGCTCCCTTCACGCAATAGCTCTCGGTCGGAGCTCCTCAACTATTCCTCCACGCGGTCTCTCTCTCTCTTCCTTTCTCGTTCGGCGGTGGATGTTTTTTTTTGATGACGTCACAGTTTGCTTGAGCATAAATTTCCTCTAAAGATCTTGTTCCTCTAACAGCAACAAATTCTTGATTACTTTCTGAATCTGTATTTTGAACTGGAGTCTGTTGAACTCCCCATGTTGTGGTAAAGGGAGGATATTCTGATGGAAAGTAAATGGAAATTCTGACAAAAGTTTATTACAACTAATATTCGAAAAATACAAATACATCTTAATTGACATATTACAATACGAAATAATATCATCTAGTTCTTCCATCCCACATTGCCATCATCATATTTTCTCGCATCTTATCTGCCATTTCTTTTCTTTGTTCTTGAGTCATTCGAACTTGGGCATTGCTTTCTATATGTATCTCTCCCATTGGTTGTATGTCATCAATAATATTTAACTCTTCCAACTCATCTAGCAGGTCCTCAAGTAAATCTTCCTTATCAGTCTTACGAATAAAATTATGAAGCAAAAAACATGCGATGACAATCTTTACTTGTGTTTCATATGGATATGGCATTTGACCACGTAATATTGAAAATCGATGTTTCACAACTCCAAATGTACGCTCAATGACTGTTCTTAATTGTGAATGTCTGTAGTTGAAATTTTCTACAGCATTATGAGGAACTCTATCATTAACATAATCAGATAGATGGTATCTTACACCTCGATATGGACAAATATATTCTGGTCGATTTGGATATCCAACATCAACTAAGTAAAACTTACCTGTATAAAAAAAATATTAGTATGGTGACGTCTTCATAACTTGTAGAAGTGGAAAACACATTTACCTGGTGGAACTTGAAAACCATTAGGTCTAGTAACTGCATCTTGGAGAATACGAGCATCAGCAGCTGATCCTTCCCAACCAGCTAAAATATATGTAAATTCCATATCAAAATTACATGCTGCCATTACATTTTGAGATAATTCACCTTTCCTGTTCCTAAATCTTGCTGTTTCTTGTCCATAAATAGTTGCTTTGATATGTGTACCATCAATAGCTCCAATACAATCCTATAAACATGCACTTTTATTTTGATATTGACTAAAATAACATTAAAGATAAGGAAACACCAAAGGTGTGAAAGTGTACCTTAAAATATGGGTACACATTTGAGTCTTGACGAATTCGACTTGGTGTTTCAGATGAAGGTCTTGCTAGAAGAACATGATTTAGTCGTAATACAGCATTCAACACTTCATTAAAGTATTTACTAACTGTCCAACTTGATCGACTAAATCGTTCTGTAGTTACTCCATACCTTTGATTTTGCCCAACTATCACAAGGAATATGGCAAACTTCTCTTCTACACTGATATTGTTGGTATCTTTCAGCACTTCTTCCCTCCTCATTAATTCACAAAAACCCTTGAAAACACTTTGACTCATTCTATAAATCTTTCGGCAATTGTAAACTTGATGTGGTAAAGAAGGATCTAATAATCTTCTTATATAATCTGCACCTTCTTTACTATAAATACGACTTGTACTTGAAAACAAAGTTGAGGTACTTGCAATCCCTGCTAAAATATTCCAAAAAGCAAGTAAACGTCTTCGCCTTCTTCTAGCATGTTCTTCCTCTTCTTCAAATAACATCAATGTGTTATTTACTAGTTCGTCAAAATCCTCTTCAAAATTCATCGTCACCTACAAAATTTCATGTCCAAACATATTACAAGGTTGTAATACAAATAAACATATTACATGAAATCATTCCACAATTAATAGAACATAATAAAATATGATAAACAAACATCAATAATAATATCATTCCACATTTCCTTGTCCAAACAAAAAGTAGTTACATCATACATCTAATACAAAAAAAAAACATGTAAATAAACAGGCTATGAAAATAAACAGTATCCTATTTTTGAGGAAAATCTGAATCATGTGATGGCTTTCCAAAGGTAAACAATTATTTGCAGATATTTTCTAATTCAAGGCTTTTGGAATTACTAAAGTTTTGACAGAAGCACAACAAAACAACTAGAACGCTGAAACAATAACAATGAAAGTAGAGGTTTAAGACAGAGTATAGCAAAGCAACAATCAAAAAATTCACAAAAATTAGAAACTGCTAGGTTTCGAAATTGCTCGTGAAGAATCCAACTAAAAAAGCCAAAATCGAAATTATTAATAATTTTAAAATAAAACTAAAACCAAGTGGAAACTACTGAAATTCCTCAGCTTCCATTCCAATTCATAAAACCCAGAGACGATGGGGAAAAAAACAACAATCAAATCAAAATTGGGTTTGAAGGCCGAAACCAAGTGACAAAAAGCGCAGAACAAAAAATCACAAAAAATAAGAAAGAAAGGGGAAACCATGAACTGGTCCAAGTCCTTCTCCTCTCCGACCATTATCTGCCCCGCAGCAGCACCCATGATGGAATACTTCGCCACGACATGTTGCGACTGGGCGAGCTGCGCGTCGATCCTCGGCAGCTGGTCCACTGGCGTTGCGACCCTTAGACACGCCACATGCGCCGCCAACAGCTGGTCGTACAAAGGGTGGGCCAAAATCTCGGCTTTGCACCTGTCAGCAGCGGAAGCACCGCCACAGCCACCCTCCACCTCCCCCTCGCCTCCTGCCCGTTCTCCTTCTTCCTCTGCCGTCTGGAGATGAAGGAAGTTGCTGTCGTGTCGAAGGTTCATGGCGCTGCTTAGCCATGATGGATTAGTGGTAGTGGTGGTCGTGGGTTTTGCGGTGGAGGTGGCGACGGAGGAAGGGTCGCGGCGGTGGTCGGAGACGATGGTTCTGAGGACCGACGGGGTCGCGGTTTGTCAGGCACGAGACCGGGCCACTACCGGTGCAGGCCGAGAGAAGCTTTACGAGGGTTCGATCGCGAGGACGACGTTTCAGGGGAAATGCACACGGCGAATCCGTGGGCAAACGTCGCAAAGTAAGAAAAGCTTCGCCCCCTATCGAAAAATTTTTCCGCCAGAAAAGGCGAAACCGCGAAATCGAAAAACTCAGTTACTGGAATAGATTGGGCAATGCATCGAACCTGGTAAGAACGGACCGACGATGTAGAGGATGTGATGGGCGGCAGTCGGGGTCCAACGCGAGCGAGGAAGACGACAGGGGATCGACACGGAGAAGAAGGCGCTAGGGGGCTGCACGAGACGATCGCAGGCCAGAGGGAGCAGGGACCAGCGCGGAGAGGAGTCCAGAGCAGACGCGAGACCGGGCCACTACCGGCGCAGGCGCGAGAAGGAGAGAAGCTTTCGCAGGCGAATCCGCAGGCGAACGTCGCGAGAGAAGCGAGGGTCGAGGGTTTCGCGAGAGAGGGAGGAGAAAATTTCTGACGGTAAAGGAAATTTTTGAATTTTATACAACGGTAAAATCCGACTTTCCTTTCCGTTAAGTGTAATGTACACTAACAGTATTCTGACGGAATTCAATAATTTTCTTTTCCGTCATCTGAATTCCGTCAGTCACTAACCCCCCGGGGATTTGTCATGGGACATGGTGGAACCGGCCACGAGCTACGAGAAAAATTCTGATTGTTGTACATTCTTGCCAGCAACTTCAACCTTTCTGAAATACAATGCCCCAATCGTCTGTGCCACTGATCTGAAATAGAATGTTGTCCTGAAATAGAGTGGAGGCTGACTTCGCCAGACTTTACAAAAAACTACGACGAGCCATTTTAACTGCAAACATCCCTCGACCTTCCTTAGCATAAATATGGCAGCAATGCTTGGATTTCTTGGCAGTATCCCAAACTAGATTGTAATTAAATATAACCTGAATTTTAATGCTTTGGAATGTAACTTAGCTTGTATTTAAACGTAATATTAGATATATGGAATAATAATTTGAATTGTATTTAATATTTACATCTTGGTGATTATCTTAGAAAAAATGAATTAAAAAAAATCTGGAGAAAAAATGTAACTTATATTATATTGAATTATATAATATTAAATGAATTAAAATGAAACCTGAAATGCATTGAAATATAATCTAAATTATATTAAAATGTAACTTATACTACATTGAATTATAAATTGAAACTATAACCTAGATTTGAAGATATACATAGGAATGACCATTCTCAAATTGACCTGCTAATGGAAATTAGTTATGTGAGCTGAGTATCATTGTTCATTCTAAGTAGTTAGGAGGTTTATCTTCATTTAATCTTTAAGTTATAGGTTTGAATTCTTGCTTAAAAGAAACCCAACTCAAACTTCACCATAGGCTTCAATCTTGTGTGATTGACATGCAACCACTAAGCTATGGCCTACTTATTGCTATTGTCCTCATTGCTGATGACGGTAGTTCATATTCTTTTTCTCAATCTTCTGAGTTGTAGGTAACAGCAAGTTTAAAGTTTCTCTTTTAAGAAAGCACATTCAGAATAATTGATGATATTATTCAATCTAGTGACAAGATATTTGAAAATAATTTTAAAAGATCTATTAATAGGACTGATAGTTCTGAAACGAGAATCACAACTTTTGAGATAAAAGTAAGGAAAGTATTGTCGATGAAAATTAAGATTTGAATTATTTCAGGACAAGCTTACGGAGGAACAATCTCTTTTGACAAAGCTTATAAAATTCAAGAAGCTCGACCAAGAAGTCCATTTCAGAAAGGAAGCGGAGGAGCACGTTCCTGAAGACGAGCAAGGGGATGATGAAGGCGGCCATGGAGCTGCAGACCCTCTGCGACGTCCCCACCTTCGTCGTCTGTTACGGCCCCGACAACGCCCAGCAACGGCCCCCGACGTGGCCAGAGGACAAGGAGCAGGTGCTCCCCATCATCCACCGCTACGTTAGGGTCCCTGAGAAGGAAAGACGGCGGTGGGGCCACGACATGACCAGCTTCAGGACAACCAGATCGAGAAGCTCAGGTCGAAACTCCAGCGGTTGTGCAGGGGTGGCGGTGTTTGCGCTTCTGCTGCTGCTGCAGGCGCCACCCTCTCGGCTCCCCCTGCTTTCGTTGACGCCAAAGATTTCACACAGTTGAAGGAGTTCGAACGGTTATTGGGTTGCAGCAAAGGCCTGGTCGCGTACGAGGAAGATTAGGTCGTCGACGGTTCTTTGTCTCTGACGGTATGTATTCGAAATCTGGTAACTACGAAGGAACTTTGCGTCCCTCGACCGAAAATCGAGAAGCATCGTTTCAGAAAAGCTGTCGAAGCCCTTTTTTAAAACGATGCTTCTCGATTTTCGGTCGAGGGACGCGAAGCCCTTTCGTAGTTACGAGATTCCGAATGCATACCGTCAGAGACAAAGAACCGTCGACGACCAAATCTTCCTCGTACACGACCAGGCCTTTGCTGCAACCCAAGATGATGGACGCCCCTACGCTTGAGAGGTAGTCCGGTAGTCCCCCCCCCCTCCCTTTATACTCCTCCGATTCTCTCTATCTCATCTTCACGTGAGGGACCTGGGGTGTCACGTGCGCCTGGTAATCGCAGAATTAGCAGAAAACTTTTCACGTGCGCCTGGTCACCGCTTTCTTTTCCTCGTACGCGCCCCTCCCGCCTCTTCTTCTGGTTTTGTCGTCTTCCGCCTGCACGTTCTGTCAACGTTGCGCCTTGAGGGTTCTCGAATCTTCTTCCTGCCACGAATCTCTGCCACGGCAGCCTTTTTAAAGTGCCTTTGTTTTTGGCAGGACCGGACGCCGTGGATATATAAAAACTGTAAAACATTTCTTTTGCACTGTCTAGTTATGCCCATAACACAACAATAAATATCAGAAGATGCTTTTTTCTACATTTCTAAAAGCAAGTGACGAATGAACAACACCACTAAAAGAAACAAATTAGCTTTGCTTCAAACAAGGGAACCAGGCTGCAGATTTGTCATCCTCTCTTGTAGATGATAAACAAATATTAATAAGCTGAACAGTTGAATTCTCGAAGTAGCCATAGACGACTGATACAAAATTTCAACGACAGAAATCTTAGAAAATATAACACATCTCTTGGATTATTTATATATTTCCAAGCATATGCATATACAGTGGTGTTATATGTAACCCATATACGAAATTATTTGAAGACATTCTTCATGCATTTTTGGTTCCTTGGTTGTTATGATATTTATTTTAAAGTTCTAAAATATTTTCTCCAATTTTACAGATTCAATCATTTCTTGCCGGTGTGCCATACATTGTGATTGGTTTCAGGTAAACATTCTCATGTTGTTTTGTTTCCCCTTTTTCTTTTACCGTCGGAGGGAATTTACTTTGTAAGATACATGTACTTACTTGTAATACACCGCAACTGCATTTTTATATTGTTCAATTAGTTTATAGCTCTGTGGAATTTTAGATATAATTATTATTATTAGTCGTATATTTAGGAGTAGGATTAAGTTCGATTTAGTTACTAGTAGTTTAAATTAGTTTTAGTGTTAAATTAGATTTTACATTAAGTTAGCCATGGTGTAGGATAATTTAGGCTTAAAGTTATCAATTTAAATATAGTTTAATTTAGTTTAGACGTAATAGCGAAAAATAAATAAATAAATAAAATAAAATAACAAAACAAACAAAAATTAATTACTTAGAATAAAATAATAATATTGTTGGTTTAAACCGAAAATTTTTTTTGGTTAAACCGGTTATGTATTATGCAGTCTTTATAATTATATATATAAATGTACTTTTATCGGTTTCAACCAAAACACAATCGGTTTAACGGAATTCTTAATAATATAAAATTTTTATTATATATGTTACGGTGGTTGAACCGAATTACTACCGGTTCGACCGAATACAAAAAAAAATATCGGTTGAACCGAAAAGCTACCGGTTCTGTTGATTCAAAAGCTGTGAGCCTTTGCTGCTTGTTAAAAAAGAAAAATGCGCGCAGACCTTCCTCTGTACGCACACGAAAAAAGGAAAATCGTACGTGTGCGCAGGTCCTTTGCTGGTCGTGGGAACCCGGCACACGGAAGAGGAGGGACGCACGGGTCACCTCTATTTGCAGGGTCCCGGTGGAGGCAGTTAGCAACAAATAAAAAAAAAGAGTACGATCGACAGCCGCAGACGACCGCGGTGGCTAAAGAAAAGGAAGAAAAGGTGATGGCAGGCGTTCGGCGAAGGCTGCCTCAATTAATGAAGGCGTTACAGATAACTCAACGAATTCGTTGAGTTAAGGTTAACTTAATGAACTTACGTTATATTATATGATCTTATATTATATTATTAACCTTTATATTATATTATTGAACTTGTGAAGTTAAGGTTAAATTAATAAATTTATTTCGTTAACACATGCCAAATTTCTAAAACTTACTCTTCGTATTAACTTCTATTTATATTTTCTCTCTCTTGCATTTTGTTAACTTAAATAAAGTTAAATACATGTCATTACTACAGTGTTATAATTAAAAACTCATTTAAATCTAAACATTATATAAATATTTAACTTGCAGTTCATTTCATGTTATGCAGAATTTATATTTTACTTTGCAGCATGCAGATATTTTCAAGCATTAACCAGTTATCTTGCATTTAATCCTGTCATTCAGCAAATTTGTAAATCTTTTAAACAATCTTGCATCTTGTTCAAACAATTATATAATATTCAAGATAGTTCATCCATTACATCATTCTCAAACATAAATGCAAAACATCTGAAAACATACATTCATTTATATGAATAGTTTACATTACAAACAATCAGATATTTTTCATACAAATATATACAAATAGACAAACAATACAATTTAATCTTTTCTCCTAAGTTCATCTACTTTCTTCTAGAGTTTTTATAATTGTTGCTCTAATTGGTTTATCCTTTCTACATCTCCTGTAATTCCTCTAGAAGGTTCAGTAATCTCTACAGCAACATAATTTCTGTATTCTTTCACTGAAATGGTTCTTGATCTTATCCTTTTGGATGTCCATTTTGTGAAGTCAATATAGTCCACCATCAGCAGTGGAATCAAATCTCCATAAAATAATTTCTTCTTTACTGCTCTCAGCTTGAAGATAAAAACTACAAACTAATTTATCTGAATTATGTTCACAACTGCATATGTGGCCCATTTGACAAATTGACTCAGTTCTATATCATGGCATTGTCGTTGGTAGACATTCTTAATCAAAATGTTAGCTATCATGTGTGATTTACCATTTAAATGCTTCAGTCTATTTAATAATGGCACACCAGGATTGATAGCTAAACAATCCTTTATGATCTGTTTTGTCCACTCGACTGTAGTTGTGCTTTCTAGAATTTCTAGTCCTTCATTCTTCAATCCTAAAATTTGTGGAGAAGCTCTGGTGTTATCTGTACATCAACTTGCTCCGCGTTGGAAATTAATCCTCTTTCCCCTTCTCTTAAATTTGCATAAAAGCAGGGCACTAGATTCTCATATACTACATGCCCTCTTTGTTGAGAAATAAACTGCAGTAGACCTTGGAACTCAAATAAATCCTTAATTTCTTGCATCCTATCCCAATTTACTGGTCTATTGTAAATGATATCATAACCCCTAATCTCTTGGTATTTATTATATGCTTCTTGACTCCAAAAGTGTACTTCATTCAAAATTGTTGCTTTAGTCGGGTCAGGAATGTGAATTTGTTGCTCTAGAGGGGTTTGTTCTTGAACTTCCTCTTCCATGTGCTGAACTTGAATAGACTGAAAATGCTCCAAAGATTCTTGCATTTTTGCTTCTACTTCTATCTATGGTGGTGAGCCGGCAAAACTCTCCACTCTGTCTTGTATTCTTTCCAAAATTTATTGAAGAGTTCTTTGCTCTTCAGTGGAATCTGTCGAGTCATCTCTTTCCATATGTACTTGTTCAGTTTCTTCTTTTTCTTCTTCCTTTTGACTACCAATCTGCATTGTCACTATTCTTTCTGATTCTGTGGCAGATTGGGATAGAGTTACGGGCAAATCAGCTTCTACCCTAATTTCTATTTCTTTTGCTTGTATAGGCTGTAGATTAGTTTCAACCTGATTTTCTTCTTCTCTTTGCTTTTACTGCTGCTGCTCCTACTCCTCCTCAGAATCAGATAGCAGGTTTACAAAAATCAGCTCTATAGGCCTTACTGATATTTGCATCTTAGATTTAATCTCTTCTTGACGTTTAGGCACTATCTCTTTTCCTTTCCTTCTTCTGATTAATTGTGCCTGGTCTTCCTCTTCTTCTTTTGAGATTAAATCTACAAAAATAGGCTCTACAAGCCTTTGAGCCATAGGTACTAGCTCTTCCTATTTAACTTTTTCTATAATTGTTGGTCTCGAAGTACCAGCTTCAGCTCCTCTTACAATAGGTTTGGTAGTGGCTTCTTGATGTTGTTCAACTTTAATTTTATATTGGGCTTTCAACTTTTCTGCAACCTTCTTTTTGCACCGTGCATCAAACACTAGATGTGCTATAGCTACTACCAACTCTTCTGGTTTTCCTTAGTCTTTTCCAATTTGAACCAGTTCTTGAAATTCTCTTATTTCTTCCTCAATAGAAGGCCCCAAAATTGCTGCTCTTTCTAATGGCCTTGGTGGTGGAATTGAAGGTCCAGGCTACTGTTCCTTAGGGACAAGTCTTTCAGCAGTCGACTCCTCTTGTTCTTCAGTTGCCTATTTTTCATTTTCTTTCCTTTGTTGCTCCCAAATTGCCCACTGAGCCCGTCTACCTATGCGTCTTTTGAATCAAAGCCGTGACTTACGTTGGATCAATTCTAGGGCAACTTTGTTATTTGGCCTGATTCTTCTCTCTTTGCTTACAACAACTTCTATAGCAACTTTGATTCTTGTCTCCATAATCTAAGGTATTTGTATACCCAAATCTACTAACACTTTCCTCTAGTAGAAAAGGTTAGATTCTACCTTTTGTAGCTCTTTTTCCCTCGTATTCCTGATTTTCTGCCTTGTGTGCCATTCCTTCGAATCTTTAAGAAATTCTAATGTGTCAACTGCATTTTCCCAGAACTCAGGTGTCATCTTCCCCATCGTGGAGTTACGCAATGGAACAAAATCGCTTGATCTCTACTGGTCTAAGTTCTAAATGATTCTGCGGATAATTCCCCCAAACCCTAAGTTTAGTATAAATAAGCCCTAAGTTTAGGCGGGTAATCGGGTCATTTCCCACACAAACTCTCGCTCTCTCATCTATGGAATTACGGTTAACTCCATGGACTAAATCCGTGGACTTAACTACAGTACTCCGTTAAGTTATAGTTCACTCAATGGGGTAAGTTCGTTAACTTATCCTAGACTCAATGGAGTAAGTTCATTGAGTTAAGTGTAACTCAACAGACTTTCTGTAAAGTTATATCTAATAAAAATACATATAATAATACTTTTTACTTCGGTCAAGAATCGAAGAATTTCCGGTCTAACCGATTCTTAATTTTCCAACATTTTAAAATTTTTCAATCAAACCGTTATATTCCTCGATTAAACCAAAATTAAATATTTTCTTCTTTTTTTCTATCAGTTGAACCGATACTATACTTCGGTAGCACCGACATTAAACTAAAGATAATATATAGATTTTTTATGTTTTTATGTTTCAGTCAAACCGATAGATCTTGTCAGTTGAACCACAATGATTTTTTTTCTTTTAAAATATGTTTCGATAAAATTGATAATTCCTTTCGGTTGAACCGCGATTATATTTAAATAAGGTTTTTTTTTATATATTTAGAAAATTTCTTACCAAGTAAAGCTTGAGTAATCCTCTACTCTTACTTCTTCTATAATTCCAAAAGAACTTTTTAGTTTTTCAAAATAGGTCTAAGTTTGTCCATTTACTTTAAATATATTCTGATTTTTAAAATTTTCAATTTCAATAACTCCACAAGGATAAATATTTTGAACTATGTAAGGTCCTACCCATCTAGATCTTAATTTTCCTGGATGGTTATGGAGTCTAGTCATGTAAAGATATACTTCTTGTCCTATTACAAAGGTTTTTGAAATAATTTTCCTATCATACCAGAACTTCATTTTCTCTTTTCTCTTACAATTTTTGAATAAGCTTCATTCCTAAATTCTTCTAATTCAATCAATTATATTTTTCTATTTTCAACAGCTTGATTTAAATTAGTGTTCAGAGTTTTTAATGCCCAATAAGCTTTATGTTCAATTTCAGTTGGTAAATGACAACTTTTTCCATATACTAGCCTAAAAGGTGGCATACCTAAGCTTGTCTTATAAGCAGTTCTATAAGCCCAAAGTGCATCTATCAATCTATTAGCCCAATATGTTCTAGTAGGATTTACTACTTTTTCCAAGATTAATTTAATTTGTTTGTTTGCACTTTCTACTTGTCCACTTGTTTGCAGATGATATGATGTTGCAATTTTGTGGTTTACTCCATATTTCTTCATTAAGGCTTCAAAACTTCTATTACAGAAATGAGTTCCTCTATCACTGATAATAACTTTAGGTATTCCAAATCTGGCAAATATATTTGTTCTTATAAATTGTATTACCACTTTATTATCGTTAGTTTTTGTATGAATAGCTTCTATCTATTTAGATACATAATCCACTCCCAACAATATGTAATTAAATTGATTAGATATAGGAAATGGACCCATAAAATCTATTCTCCACACATCAAAGATTTCAACCTCAACAATAGGATTAAGAGGCAGCATATTCCTCTTTGATATTCTTCCTATTTGTTGACATTTTAAACAACTTAAGCAATATTTATGAGCATTTTTGAATAGTGTTGGCCAATAAAATCCACATTGCAGAAATTTAGCAATAGTTTTCCCTGAACCAAAATGCCCTCCACATGCTTGGTCATGGCAAAAAGACAATATGCTCTAATATTCAGTTTCTGGAACACACCTCCTTAAAACCAGATCAGGACATTTCTTAAATAAGTATGGGTCTTCCCAATAGTAATATTTTACTCTTGAAAATAACAATTTCTTATCCTATCTATTCCAATCCTTAGGTGTTAAACCAGTAACTAAGTAATTAACTATGTCTGCATACCAAGGCATCGTGTTGATGGTCATTAATTGTTCATCAGGAAAATTATCCTTAATTTCAATATTTGATTTTTCTATTTGTAATCTTGATAAATGATCTGCTACTACATTCTCACAACCTTTTTTATCTTTAATTTCTAGATCAAATTCTTGTAATAATAATATCCATCAGATCAATCTAGGTTTGGTCTCTTTCTTTGCTATGAGGTGTTTTAAAGTTGAATGATCTGTGTATACTATCACTTTAGCTCCAATCAAATATGATCTAAACTTTTCTAAGGCAAACACAATAGCTATAACAGCTCTTTTTTAGTAGTTGTGTAATTAACTTGAGCATCATTTAAGGTTTTGCTTGCATAATGAATCACTCTAGGAGATTTTTCTATCTTTTGTCCCAACACTGCTCATACAGCAAAATCAGATGCATCACACATTAATTCAAATGGATGGCTCCAATCAGGTGCTTGAATTACAAGAGTTGAAATTAAGCTAGTTTTAAGCTTTAAAAATGCTTCTTTGCAATTTTTATCAAAGTTGAATGAGACATCTTTTAATAGATTAGTTAAAGGTCTAGCTATTTTGCTAAAATCTTTAATAAATCTTCTATAAAATCTAGCATGTCCTAGAAATGATCTAATATCTTTTACTGATTTAGGTTTTAGTAGATTAGAAATTACTTCTATTTTAACTTTATCTACTTCCAACCCTTTCTTTGAAACAACATGTCCCAAGACTATTCCTTGTTTAACCATAAAGTGACATTTTTCCCAATTTAGAACTAGACTTTTTTCCACATTGTGTTTTAATACTTGGTCTAAATTGTTTAAACACACTTCATATGAAGTTCCATAAATAGTAAAATCATTCATAAATATTTCTAAAAAATCTTCAGTCATTCTAGTGAATATGCCCTGCATACACCTTTGAAAGGTGGCTGGTGCATTGCATAATCCAAATGGCATTCTCTTAAAAGCATAAGTTCCATTAGGACAAGTGAAAGTTGTTTTCTCTTGATCCTCTAATGCTACTGGGACTTGGTTATATCCTGAATACCCGTCTAGGAAACAAAAATATTCTTGCCTTGCTAATTTTTCTAGCATTTGATCTATGAAAGGTAAGGGAAAATGATATTTCCTAGTCACTACATTCAGCTTTCTATAGTCTATACACACTCTCCAGCCTAATTGAATTCTAGTAGGTATCAAGTCTTGACTTTCATTCCTAATAACTGTTAATCTTGATTTCTTGGGAACTACATGGATTGGACTAACCCATGAGCTATCAGAAATTGGATAAATTATGTCATTATCTAACCATTTCACTATTTCCTTCCTGACTACTTCTTTAAGGTTTGGATTTAATTTCCTCTCAAGAATTCTAATAGGTTTAGCATTCTCTTCTAAGTATATGTGGTGACAACATAAAGTTGCACTTAACCCTTTTATATTAGTCATAGTCCATCCTATTGCTTCTTTATAAGTTTTTACTACATCTTTTAATTTAGCAATTTGATCCTCTTTTAAATCTGAAGCAATAATGATCGGAGATGTTCGTTTTTCTTCCAGAAATATATAAGTTAATTCAAGAGGTAAAGGTTTTAATTCTAACTGTTGCCCATAAGAAGCTAGAGCTCCTAATTGAACATCATCATTTTCTAAATTAATTTCTTCCTGATCTCCTTCTATATTTATGCTTTCACTTTCTTCTAAAGGTTCAGAATTGAGTTGCTTATTTAATTCTTCTTGAATCACATCATCTAGCATATCTCCTTCATCCTCTAAAAAGTCTATAGTATGTAAGGACATTTCTAACTCCACAAACTTTTCTAGTTTGAAAATATTTAATTGAGTATCCTCATTACCATATGCTAACTTCATTACTCCAATTTTACAATTAATAATAGCCCCTGATGTTGCTAAAAATGGTCTTCCCAAAATTAAAGATGTATGACTATTTTTATGCTTAATTTGTTGGGAATCCAAAATTACAATATCAATAGGGTATATGAAGTTTTTGATTTTAATTAAGACATCCTCTATTTTTCCTCTAGGGTATCTTATACTTCTATCAGCTAATTGAATAACAGTCCTAGTAGGGATTAAGCCTTCTAATCCTAAAGGATGCAAATATATCACTTGGCATAACATTTATACCTGCACCTAGGTCTATTAAGGTTTTTTCTAGAATAGTATTTCCTATGGTGCATGATATAATAGGAATTCCAAGATCAGATAACTTTTTAGGAATTTGTGGCAAAAATAGGGAACTACTTTGCTCAACTAAAAAGACTTTCCTTAAAACTTTTCGCTCTCTTTTCTTAGTACACCAATCCTTAAGATATTTAGCACAAGGTGGCATTTTCTACAATAAATCTAACAAAGGAATGTTAACTTGTACTTTTCAAAAATTTCTCTAATTTTTTCTTATTTTTCAAGAAATGTTTGTTGTAATCTTTTAAGATAGGGTACTAATGATTGTGATTTAAAAGATTCTTTTTCTTTCATTTGATTTGTTTGATCATTTTTAGTCTCATTTTCAGATTCAAATTTTTCTTCATTGATTTCTATATTTTCGGATATTACATTTTCATTATCATTTTGATTTTTGTTCTTATCCACCTTCATATTATTTTCGTTTTGAATTCTTGATGGTATATCAGTTCCAGATCTTAATGTTATACATACATCTTCCAGATTTCGTTGCTTTCTTGATGTTCTTGTATATCATTTTCGTGATTATGATCTTCAATTGTTTTTAGTTTTAAATTGCATTCTTTAAATTCTATTGCATTGGTATTTTCTTTTGTTTGTATGTCTTGCAAATTATACAGATTTATAACATTAAAATTTTCATTTGTGTTGTCCTATTGCATAATTTGTAATTTCATTGTAAATTCATCCAATGCTTTTAGTTTTCTTTCTAGATCATCTAATCTCATTGCATTCAATTTTTGATCAATTTTCATTATGGTTTTTTCAGTTTCGTAAATGATATCAATTTTAGGTTTTGAATATGCTTCCTTATAGTTTAATTGGTTGACTTCTGGTTGCTAACACATAAATTGTTCCTGTTTGTCCATGTTTTGCTCTAAGCTATGCTCCAGTCTATCATACCTATCCCAAACTTCCTTGTCTCTCAACATATTACACATTCTAAGCTGACCATTAGTTGGGTAAACCATAGGATTCTCATACTCAGATCTATTATAGTGAAGATAATTCATTTGTTGTTCATGTGATCTAACCATCTGCAATCATCTCAGTTTCAAACAATCAGAAATGTCGTGACCTTCCAAATTGCAGAATTCACATATACTAACTATAGGTTTCAGAAATCTTTGAGCATAAGTGTTTGTGTTTTCCCAGCACTACACCAGAAAAACTTGGATTTGTTACCTCTGTTTTTACTTAGTTAATTTATCTTTATGCCTATTCTCTCTTTTAGAAGTAAACAAACAACCTTTAATACAATTTAGATATTAATTCCAATTTGTACTTTAACTGTAAGTGCATAGTGTCTATTGTATTAGTGTGCAAGTACAGGTCGATCCCACAGGGAATTGCTGAAGAACTTGAGAACTATTCGTTTGTTAACAATCAAATTTATATATTCAATAAGCTCTCCGTTGAATTACAGTTAACTCAACGAACAAAGTTCGTTGAGTTATAGCTAACTCAACGGACTAACCTCGTGGACTTAAGTTAACTCCACGAGCCTGTCTTTTCTTTTTAATACTGCTATTTACAGAGGAATTCGGCCAACCATTGGGCGATTCCACATATTGTAAATAACATCAATTAAGCTCTTTAATGTTAGTTAACATTGGATTTATCATTAAGAAATACTAACATTCAGATAATTCAAACAGTAACCATTAAAATCTTTAAGTCTTTTGAACGAACTAATTTCAGTAAACTGTAAAACTAAAACAACATAAAACAATCACAACACTGACAAAGATAACATTAATCACGATACAACACAAACAATACAACACTCAAATACAACATACAAACATAGATAAATTATTTTTGGTATTTTTGTTTTAATATGAACATGGAAATGGGCGAAAGGTGAAATGCAAAGTAATCTCACTCGATAGTAAATACTTCTGACACTACTTGCAACGCGATTACACCATTGAAAATTAAACCACTTACAATTCTGTCTCCTCTCCCTATAGAATCGTGAGTCCAGAATTGCAAGATAATCTCCTCTTCAGCATATAGGCATCAACCCAAAGCCAAGGCTAAAAGCTTTACGATCTCTTGAAATATGAGTCGTCGCTTGGTGAAAATGGCTTCCCTTCCCACGACGCGATCACTCCTCACAATGGTTGTCAGGCATTGCGTTTGGCTCGGAATCGACTCGACATCAAGAAAGTATTCTCATAGACCTCCGATGGTTGGTGATTGTGGTGGTGGTAACGATGGTTGGTGTGATACTTCGAAGAATCGCCGATACTGTCTACAGAAAGCTCGATGCCCCTCCTCTGTATACACTGGTTGTCCATCGATCACACACTTCTTCTTTTTCTTCATTTCTTTTATATTTCTTTAGTAGTAACTACTTTTGCTTGAATGGTCGGTTGGATTTCCTTCATTCATATCGACGACGATGCTTTCTTCTCCCTACGCGATACGTGCAGTCGTGGTTTTTCTTCCAACTGTCCTGTTTCTTCAACTGCTATAGTGGCATATTAGAAAATAAATAGTCTGTGGAGTTACAGATAACTCAACGGACTTTCTTCGTTGATTTAACTATAAAACATGTGCATAAATTTAACTATCCGATGGTCAGGTGCATTTCGGATACTTATAAACTTAACTATCCGATGCTCAGATGCATTTCGGATAGTTACAAATAACTCACCGATATATAACTTAAGTAAATCTACCAGATCTCGACACGTGTCAGCAGTAGTTTAATCATAAAATAACATTTCGGAGAGTTACAGAGCTAACTATTCGATGCTCAAATGCATTTCGATAGTTAGAGATAACTCACCGAAAATCCACTTAAGTCACTTTCCCAAAACATGGCACGTGTCCTTAGCTATTTTATAAATAAAAAGAGATTTCGAAGAGTTATACATATAACTGTCCGATGCCCAACTGCAATTTCGGATAGTTATAGATAACTCATCGAAAGTTCACTTAAGTCATGCATTATGGTTTCGACACGTGTACTTCAGGAAATAATAAAATATTCTTTCAAAACATAACTGTTCGGTAATTTAAACATAACTATCTGATACATGTTCGGTCTGTTAAACATAATTGTTTGATTATGTTCGGTATGTTAAACATAACTATCTGAATTATGCTCGGTATGTTAAACATAACTGTCCGAATTATCAGAAAATTCAGATATTATGAATTTCACAGTCTGCAACTTACCGACAGTTCAAAAATGTACTAAATTAACATTAATTCCCCAAAATTAAGCAGATTCTTCAATTAAAGCATATAACAGTGCAATTATAACATAATGGCTTAATTCTTATATGATAAGCTAAATATTATGCAATTAACCATCATTTAACCATTAATAATATGCACTTTTTCATTCTAAACAATAAGCATATGCCATATTCTCAATTATAGAAGAAAACACACAACACTCCTCTTGCTATTAAAACAAAACAACACTTACAATTGCTTAGTTTCTCAATCCCCGGTAACGGTGCTAGAAAACTTGTTTGATTTGGTTTGTGAAAGGTTAGATTAGACAACTGGTTTAATTTATCTTTAGGCTTAAATCAATAATTACTTTTAGAAGTAATCTAACAAACCTTCACACAAATTAGATATTAATTCCAATTTGTATTTTAATTGCAAGTGCATAGTGTATATTGTATTTGTGTGCAAGTACAGGTCTATCCCATAGAGATTGAGTAAGAATTGTGTATTGTTCCAATTTTAATAATGAAATTTATGTGTTCAGTAAGCACTCCGTTGAATTACAGTTAACCCAATGGACCAAGTTCGTGGAGTTATGGCTAACTCAACAGACTAACCTCATAAACTTAAGTTAACTCCATGAGCCTATCTTTCTAGTTTAATACTACTATTTACAGAGGAATTCAGCCAACCATTGGGTGGTTCCACAGATTGTAAATAACATCAATTAAGCTCTTTAATGCTAGTTAATATTAGATTTATCATTAAGCAACACTAACATTTTGATATTTCAAACAATAACCATTAAAATCTTTAAGTATCTAGAACGAATCAATTTCAGTAAACTGTAAAACTATTTTCTATTTTTTGAATCAAACAAACATAAAACATTCACAATATTGACAATGATAACATTAATCACGATACAAAACAAACAATACAACACTTAAATACTAAATGTAAACACAGATAAGTTGTTGTTTTTGGTATTTTTGTTTTGATATGTTCATGAAAATGGGTGAAAGGTGAAATGTAAAAATCTCTATCGACAGTAAATACTTCCATCACTACATGCGACGTGATTACACCACTGGAAACTTAATCACTTACAATCCTACCTCCTCTCCCTATAGAATCACGAGTCTAGAATTGCAAGATGATCTCCTCTTTAGCATATTGGCATCAACCTGAAACCAAGGCTAGAAGCTTTACGATCTCCTAAGATATGAGTCGGTGCTTGGTGAAAATGGCTTCCCTTCTCGCGACGTGATCACTCCTCACAATGGTTGTCAGGCACTGTGTTTGGCTCGGAATCGACCTGACATCAGGAAAGTATCCTCACAGACCTCCGATGGTTAGTGATTATGGTGATGTTGGTGAATTGTTGGTGATGGTGTGGATGCTTCAGTGAACTTCCAATGCTGCTTGTAGTTAGCGCGGTCCTCCACTTCTACACACACTGCCAACCACCACCAACCACACTTTCTTCGTTTTTTCTCCTCTTCTTTTATATTTCTTCAATAGTAACTGCTTCTGCTTAGATGATCGGTTGGATTTCCTTCATTCATATCAACGATGGTGATTTCTTCTTCCTTCCATGAGTGAATTCCTACGTGATACGTGCAATCGTGGTTTTCCTTCGAATGTCTTGTTTCTGTAACCACTATAGTGGCATATTAGAAAATAAATGATCCGTAGAGTTACAAATAACTCAACGGAATTACTTCGTTGATTTAACTATAAAACACATGCAATAAAGAAATAAGCTGCTAACATAATGCGTTACCTTAGTGTGTATTCATGTAACTCAATGCGTACAGTTATGCTAACTTAATGAGTTAAACATGTGCATCTCACGTGATATACTAAAGCATTTAAATTCAACACGTGCATAATTCTAACTTAACAAGTTCAGATATTTTGGACACTTAAGAACCTAACTATCTGATGCCCAAATGCATTTCGGATAGTTAACAGATAACTTACCAAAAATCTACTTAAGTCATGTATTATGGTTTCAACATGTGTACTCTAGGAAATAATAAAATATTCTTCTATCGTTAAAAACATAACTGTCCGGTACATGCAATATAACTCTCTAAAATAACAAAAAATTTGAATACTTGAGAATTTCAAAGCCTGTAATTTACTGACAATTTAGAAATGTACTAAATTAACATTAATTCCCTGAAATTATGCAGATTCCTTCATTAATGCTTATAACAGTGCAATTATAACATAATGGCTTAATTCTAATATGATAAGCTAAATATTATGCAATTAACCATCATTTAACCATTAATATTATGCACTTTTTCATTCTAAACACAGAGCAACGTTGAATGACCGATTTTGCAACAAAAATCACAAAATTTCGATTCAAAAGGGTACACGACTTTTTGGTTGATGATCTTTCGACCATTATCGATGAAGATTAAATGGAGGAGCGGTTTGAAATGTCCATCTCCACACATAAGGCAGTTACTCTTGGTCGTGTAAAGTTGCTTACATCCCGATGTGAAGATAGGTATTTCTCGAGGAGTTTGGCTATTGACTTGATAGCACTTAGGGAGTGAAAATGTGCTCGTAGTTGTGATAGATGAATCTAGATCGGTGCCCATGTGGATTCTGTACCAAGTGAGAATGATGGAGACCAACGAAAAACCGACATCCTCTTTCCTTTAATGCTCTAGTTATCCTTAACTAGAGCATGTAAAAAATGTTGTTGACTTTGGAAATGGATAAGGACATACCTCTTGTCCAATGCAGTAGGAAAGATACCATTTGTAACGTTGAGGGCTACTTTCATACCTACTAGAATGGCTTGAAGTTCTGGATGTTATTCGGCAAAATGGCCTACCAATTCATGATGAAAGGGAGAAGCCATGGAAGAAACTTCTTTCGAGCTGAAAGTGACTCTCAGTTGACCTTCCACCATGATTGGCTCATGAACTGGTAGATCAGGAAAGACTAGAGGAACAAAAGTCTCGCAAATTGTGGTTGCAAAGGACAAGCGTGGGGCCTCTTTTTGCCAAGCTTTGGGGTTGACGAAGGCTGGTGGATCACCTAGGTGATCCTCTAGGTCTGATGGAGGATGCTCTGCCATTTTAAGAGAGAGGCAAAGCAAATCGCCTAGAGTGAGAAACTCTTGGGTGTTGATGATGTCTTGATATTGATGTTAATGTGATGAATCATGGTTTATGAACGATGACTTATGTATGATGTTCATGTATTTATAAATAAAATAATGTGTTTGAAGGATGAATTGATTATCGGCTATCGTTGTAATTTTTTTAATTTTAATTTAAAATCAAAAACTTCGGTTGGACCCTTCGGTCGGACCGAAGTTACCGACCGAGTTTAAAAAAAATAAAAAACTTCTGTATGTCGGACCGATGAAAATAAAGAATAAAAAACTTCGTTCGGTCAGACCGATGAAAAATAAAAAATAAAAAACTTCTGTCCGACCGAGTTTAAAAAAAAAGTTTAAACAAATAAAAAATTTCAATTTAATAAACTACAGGCCGGCAAACCGGCCCGGCCCATTGGCACCTTAGTAAAGAATTCCAATTTAATAAAAAAAATGATTTGCATGTACGGTATTCTAATTTCAATAAAAGCCGCGATGCCGTCGCTTTTATTTTATTTAACGAAATCTCCAAACCCGAATAAAATTGCCGGGGTTTGGGGTTTGTCGCTCCATCGAAAGCCCTCCCATTAAAGTGGCCGACTTCTCCTCCCTCCCGAGATCTCGACGTTCCCCTTTATTGCAGCGTATTTTGGTGTTACAACCACTAGGTTCCTCAAGGATCGACCGACGTTTTTGGTCTCCTTTCCTCTCCGGAAGATGGGCGTAAAAGTACGGAGACCGTCCGTCCCTGCCGTCGAGGAGGTAGAATCACCAGGAGCTATTGGCTTTTGTTGTTTTTATTGGTTCACGATGATGATGTTGATTTTTGCCCTTGGTGGGCAGGGGCTATCGGATGAGATGCAAGCGAAGGTTAAGAAGTATCTCCGAGGCGATGGAGCCGATTTGGAGGTTTTTATGTTATTTATAATTCATTTCGTTGGAAGTTTTCTTCTTTGGTCTGCTTGTTTGGTTTTTGCAGGATGGCATTGGATTTTACTTTTTTTGTGCGATATGTTTGTTGTTGTAGATTTTAAGAGATAGGAAGTTGAAGGGTCAGCTTGCTGTCAGAGAAGAATTGTATGGCCATTCTGCGAAAGCCGCTGCAAAAGCTGAAAAGGTCAGTATTGTCAAGGCGATGTTTGTAACCTTTGACGAATATTTTTTTTTTTTAATATCTATCCTTTGAATTCAACAGGGGATAGTCCTGCCGAATTTGAGAAAATACATCAGGAAACTGAAATATTCAGTTAATACAAAATTTTGCATTGGTAACATATCATGGCCTGTCTAACTAGACCATTTGACCTGGACAAGTGACGGTTGGACCATTGTAAAATGCCGGTAAAACCAACCAGGTTAGTTCGCTGAGAAAACAAAAAGTAGAGGGTGTTTCTGTAAAAGTCTGACACCCTTCTTCGGTGCAACCTTTGATCCTTTGGTGAGACCTTATTAGAACACCGATCAAAGGAGACGGTTTAGCCGTAAGTCGAAACCGGTGGAACTGAGGTCTGCAACTCTGTTCTTCTTCTAAGATACGCTATGTCAGCTTCTGACTTTTTTGTTGCCCGAGGAGAGGGCCGTGAAGCCGGAGAGTGGTTTAACCGTTGCAACCACGGTAAGACCATACTTTCCGACATGGCCTTTGACGAATTTGCGTGTATCATAGCTTGGTTGCATTTCTCTGGCATCGCCCAGGCATCAAGGTGATCCAACAAGTCTTGGTGTTTTACGCCTTATTTCTTTTAATTGGATCCGGATCTCTTCCAACCTCTCAAAACTAATGTAATAACTAATAAACTTCATTCATCTGATCTGCTCTCAATCATCGAGGGATCTAATCTGATCTACCCTTTGGATGGGCGATGTTTGTTTATTACAGAAGCATCAAATTCCTGTACTTTAAAATTTGGGCTGGTCTGGTGGGACTTGAGTTTTTGTGCAGTGCTGGTGCACATTACTCAAGCGCACATCTGGCATCCCAGCTTCATTCAATTTTATAATTACTCGGGTTTATAACTTTATATGTAATATTGGCATTGCTGGGATATATATATATATAATAAGAAACTGCCCTTCTGTTTAATATTTTTGTCACAGGTCATATATAGCATAGCCTTCATCATACATGCAAATGGAGACAAAATAGTCACAAAAGCGCAATATCCCAAAAGAATTAAAGAATATAGATGTTGCTTGTGACTGTTATTGAAATGAAGTCATCAGAATTTTCTCTTTGGAAACGACCAATCCATTATCCATTCTACACGACCTTGTCGGATAAGTGAATAATCTCTTGATCCAACCCATTACGGCCCGATAATGGGAAGGGAAGACCAGCCCAATAACGCCAGCCCAGGCCCTTTACCCACGTCCAAGGAGGCAACGATACTCTCGATCGGAACCCAAAACCCTAGAAATCGAATTCACGGTTCCAATGGCAATGGACGACGACGGCTCCGTCGACCACTACGCCGTCCTTGGACTCCCGACAAGCCAGGAGGGATCGGCCATCACCTTGAAGGACATCGAGAAGGCCTACAAGCTCAAGGCAAGGGCGCTCCACCCGGACAAGCGTCGGGAAGATCCCACTGCCACAGCGGATTTCCAGAAGCTCGTATCTTCCTACGAGATCCTCAAGGACCCAGCCGCACGGAAGGCCTTTGACGCCCTTATTGCCGCCCGTCGCGAGCGGGTTGCCCGGGAGTCGAGGCTAGATGCGAAAAGGCGTAAGCTTGCGGCAGATTTGGAGGAGAGGGAGAGGAATGCGGGGGAAGTTGTGGATGATCCGGCGGAGAGGGCGAGAAGGGAGGAGAAGGAGGCGTCGGCGAAGTTGAAGGTGGAGTTGGAGAGAATTAGGCGGATGATGAGGGAGAGGAAAGGAGGCGGTGGTGTTGGAGTGGTAAGAGGGGAGGAGAGTAAAGAGACTAGAGGAGGTGGAGAAGGTGGAGGAGGAGGAGGGGGGATGTTGGATAAAGAGAAGGTTTTGAAGGTGTCGTGGGATGGGGAAGGTGGGGATTACAGTGCGGAGAGGTTGCGAGAGCTGTTCCGCAAGTTTGGGGAGGTGGAGGACGTGGTGATTAGGACGAAGGAATCCAAGAAGAAGAGGACTGCTCTTGTTGTCATGACCAGTAGGGATGCTGTGGTAAGTTCTTATTGATCTCAAATATGATTTTCATGATGGGTTGTCTAGTGGACTTCGGCTTTTTTTCTAGCTACATTAATAGAGCTTTGCTTGCAATTGGAGTTCGCGTGATTGAGCTTTATGTGAGTGGAACACATCTTTAATAGGTGTTACATTTTTATTGTTGTTCCCGAATGAAACTTAAATGTTTTTTGTGAAGAAAATCTCTCACAGTGAATAATACGATAGGTGAAGTTGCCATGTTCGACGTAGTCATTCCTGAACAAAACTTAAATGGCCTTAGAGAAGGAAGGAGCTGTACAGGCGTATTGCTGCAGTAAGAAACTTAATGGGCTTGCAACGAAGCCGGTATATTTCATCGAGGTTAACGAGCCCTATAGACAGTGTATTCCTAAAGCAATCTGTTGCCGTTGGGAGATTTAAACTTTAAAGCAAACCTAATATATCATATTCTTGTGTCTAGTATTCTTATTGTTTTCTAGCAGCATGGAAATCTTGCATTTGATTTATGCTGTTAGCATACACCTTTCAACTTATTCTAGTGCGTTTTAATGCATGCTATAATTACTCGAGAGCACATGTCACAAACCCAGTTAACAACAGTCGTACCAGTGTTCAGTGATTGGGGGAGGGGGGTGGTCTTCATCAGTGGCGGAGTTAGAAAATTTAGAAAGGTAGGTCATAATATATATTTTAAAAAATGAAATAATAATATATTACATGAAAATTATAAAAATAACTAAAAATATTCTTTTCATTATAAAGTTAAAAGATAAATTGTATTTTTTAAATTTGTTTCTTGTTGATCTTATCCCCTACTTAATTTAGTCAAATATACAATCATTCATGAATCATCCTAATTTGATTATGCTTCCAAAATTTTTATTGATATATATTATAAAGACTATTCGTTTGACATATGTAGCGCTAATAGAAAAAAATAATTAATTTAGAATTTATGTTCAACGAATTAATGATCTCATGATTAAGGTGGGTCATGATATTTTTTAAAGTAATGTGAAAAAAATCAACATAATATAATGTAACTAGTTTTGCAAGTTTTTGGGTGTGTTAGATGACCCACCCTGCTACTAAGTGGCTCTGCCACTGATCTACATGTACATTACCTCATGACATTCTTGAATCAACGCTTTCTACCCTACATGCAGATAGGTTATTACATTAATTTTTACGAAAACCACTAAGTTGATTTTATTCTATGTCCTCATGGTTATGCTATAATAAATAACAAGCAACATTATGGCCATGTTAACAATTTCCGTCTATCTTTTGTTGCTAGTTAGACAATTTTGTTTTTTCTGAGAAGGGGCTTGCTGATTTACCTTTTTTCAGTTTTTTGAGTAGTCCAGTTTGTAGTTCATCTCCCGAGGGAGAGATTTCTATTGGAAATGAAGGCCTTCTTTGTTGGGGCCATGATAACTATTTCTGCAATGGAAACTTTTATAATGATAAAACTATCAAATTTATCTGCTAAGTCTTGGCTGCTTAAATTTTCTTGAATGCCATTTCAGTGATTATTTTTTGTCTCCTGTAGATTCTTTTCATAGACAATTTTGTACTTGTCAAGTTGTCATGTAATAGTTTTGACTTTGATTCTTGTTCTGTTTAGGTTGCGGCAACGCAAAATATGTGTGGAAATCTTTCAAATCCTTTGCTTGTTCTACCTCTTCAACCTCCGAGCACAAACTTCTCTGCTGCAATGTCTTCTGAGCCACCAGCCTCCAATTTCAGTAATATTGTTGGTGCTGGATATCAGGCATATGAAGATTCTGTGTTGATGAAGCTTCAAAAGGTAAACTCATTATATCATATGCGTACTTATTTTGCTTTTTTTATCTGATTAGTTATTACTTGTGACAGGGTTAAAGAATTTACTGCTTTAAATTTGGATTCTTTGTCTGTTTGCTGTGTGTGTTTTTTTTTTTACCATATAATGTACCGAGTATTACATTATTTCCTATTTTCATGTAGCATTCTTGCTCTTAAAATATAGACTGTTGCAAAATCGAATCTATGCATAACAAGCAATCAAGTCAGTTTTTTCTTAGCGTGCCTGGATATTCTTATATAGCTAAGCATACTGAATTCTTCAATGCAAGTAAGAGCCGGTGATTTTAATGAATAAACATCTTGCCTTGCTATTCTTTTTCCATTAGAGTTTACTTTTCTGTATACCACCAGGTCTGCATCGGTATATAGACCGCATGCTCTCATTTGATTGCACCATCAAAGCCTCTGGCACCATATAACTGTTTTCTACTCCCTGCTAACTCCCCTCATGTATATATCTTATAGATCTTGATTTCAGCAGCATTAGCAATCCCTTGACACTTGTAAACCTTGATATATCCTCTCAACTTTTAGTGTCGTTTACCATATTCTGCCATCAAATCATCTCTGTATTCTTATGTGTCACCATGTCGGACTTGTATAAAGACTTTCTTCGTTTCCACAGAACCCATACAGATTCCTCACCATCTATCGATCCTAAACACCCAATGTTATGGAGTGAAGTCGGCTTCTATCCAGTCTGATTGAAACTTTTTAATTATTGAAGATCCTTGTGTGAATGCTTTCGGATGACAATTTTCATGAGTGTCTTTGCACTTTCTTGAACCAACCGGAAATCAACTTTTCTTTGTCAGGCGGCAGAAAAGCAAAAGAATTCAAATGCATAGGTGGATGATACCACGCATGATCGCGTTGGTGATGGGAGGCTCAGGGTTTTACGCTGAAAACAAGGTAGGGTCTTTCTCTTTCTAGATATAATATTTGCTTATATTCGGTTTGCTAATATTGCTAATATGCTGCTAGAAAACAATAAGAATACTAGACACAAGAATATGATATATTAGGTTTGCTTTAAAGTTTGAATCTCCCAACGGCAACAGATTGCTTTAGGAATACACTGTCTATAGGGCTCGTTGACCTCGATGAAATATACCGGCTTCGTTGCAAGCCCATTAAATTTCTTACTGCAGCTATACGCCTGTACAGCTCCTTACTTCTCTAAGGCCATTTAAGTTTTGTTCAGGAATGACTACGTCGAACATGGCAACTTCACCTATCGTATTATTCACCGTGAGAGATTTTCTTCGCAAAACATTTAAGTTTCATTCGGGAGCAACAATAAAAATGTAACGCCTATTAAAGATGTGTTCCACTCACATAAAGCTCAATTACGCGAGCTCCAATTGCAAGCAAAGTTCTCATAATTAAGATTGGGAGCTTGCTCGTGTTCGTGGACAGCAAGATGACTTCATTGATGAATCTGCAAATTTAAATATTTAAATATAATTATGTAAATTAAATGTAAATATATTTGATGTAATTACAAAAATAATGTATTTTTAATTTGAATTTAGGAATAAAATAATTATTTTAACTTTAGGAGTTGTGTTTGAATGTGTTGATGGATGATGAATCATGAATGGTGAGTTGACGATGTCTTGATATTGATTTTAATGTAATGAATCTTGATTCACGAATGATGTTCATGTATTTATAAATAAAATAATGTGTTTGAATGACAAATTGATTATCGGATAACGTTGTAATTTTTTTATTTTAATCTAAAATCAAAAAAAAAAGAAAAAAAAAAAAAGAGATATGGTCAGACCGATGAAAAAATAAAAAACTTCGGTCTGACCGAAGGTAAGATATGGACCGAAGCTAAGCGAGCCTGCCAATTGACCCAGTCGAGTTACAAGCGGGGCTGTGCTGTCCTGAACAAAGGTAATAAAAAACTTCGGTCTGACCGAAGCTAAGCGAGCCTACCAATTGACCCAGTCGAGTTACAAGCCGGGCTGTGCTGTCCTGAACAAAGGTAATAAAAAACTTCGGTCTGACCGAAGCTGAAGGAAAAAATAAAAACTTCAGTCAGTCGGATCGAAGAAAAAAATAAAAAAAACTTTTGTCGGTCGGATCGAAGCGAAGCTTCGGTGAGACCGATGGAAAAATAGAAAAAATAAAAAATATAAAAGCGAACCGACCCAGCCGAGCTACAGGCCGGGTCGGGCTGTCCCGAAAACATTTCTGACCGGGCTGGGCTGCCTCGAAAACATTTTGGGCCGGGCTGGGCTGTCACAAAAAAATTAAAGAAATTTCGGCCCGGCCCATTGACACCTCTAGTGTCCGTCTGGGCCAACCCGGCATTTTCAGCCCTTTCTTCGAACCACAGTATTATGTCGTCCTCTTGCCGTCCGAGGCCACCGTCCTTCCCACTGTTCCCCATCAAATCGTTGTTTACTTGCTTGCTATCTTCTCTCCTGGCTCCGCGTCGCAAGTCCGCACGCTACCGGGAGGAAAGGGACGGTATCGAAGTATCGAAGGCCGGGGATTTTTCCTTTATTTCCTTTTTTCTTAAACGTGGAGAGACAGAGGTAGAGAGAGGGAACGGTGAAGACGAACGCTATCGCTGATCGGCCGAGATAGGGTTCAGGGCAGATACAAGTGGAGACGAGTAGAGGTGGAAATTATGGATATTAATTTCTTTTCGTAAACTTACTTAGACACGGAAATGTTTTAGCATCTTTAAGAATTTAATTTTTTAATTCCAAATTAGTCACTCTAATGAAAAAATAATTCTGAAGATCATTTGATTGCATTCGAATATGGTACTTAATGCCCTTGGGCCCATTTGACAATTTTAAAAAAATTATATTTTTATATTTAGAAATTATTTTAAATATTTACTTTCGCATTCCCGTAATATAACTTTCATACCTAATTTTACAAATTTTCTAATTTCGTATTATAGCATTCTATTTCTGTAAATTAGTTTAATTACTCCTCAATGGTATCATGAAGTGATATTTTGAAAATATTATTATTTTAAATAATAATAATAAATCAAACGGATGTAGTTTCACCACATCCTAGGACAATAATTTGTGTTCATAAAAATCTCCATGAAGACCAAATTAACTTAACGGAGACAAAAAATAAGGCTCACAAACTGTAGAGATATGCAAACCGCACCATATTTTAGTTTTCTGGCAAAGTCAAATCATTTACAAAACTTAGCATTATGCTTCTGAACATTATGCCATGAATTAGCCTTGGAAGTATAAATATTATACTGAGTAATCTAGTCTCTGTCAATTTACGAATCATCTGTTGTCTGATATTTCCCTTATCCATTGATCTTATACACGGTGCGAATACACTCGAGGATTGGCATCAACTAAACCTGATTGATAAATCCTGATTAGCTCAAACCAGGTTCCAGTAATTCCGTCGACCTGGGATGATTGTATTAAGTCGACGTACCTGTTGTTTTGACTTCCCCATGGTTTATTCATACGGTTGATCAATAAGTTGGTGGTGCCGCCTGCAGGTTTCATCTAATTAATCAATCCTTCTTCAATAGAATAATAATAATACAATCAGATTCGTCGATCACCGACTAACAAACAAATATCAATTGGTAGGAGAAAGCCGGTCGTGATCTGTGGTTGTGGCTGTGGCTGCGTTCGGATGTGTTACGTCGTTCTCTTCGGAGCAGTGAAGGTTGGATAATCGCCGCCCAATCAATCCAGTGGTCCAAGTCCCAGGGTTTGATTTGAGCACTCAGTTTCTGGTTCTGAAGTAGACGATACTTTCTCATATCCAGTACCCACCTCAAAAGAGGCCTCTCCGAGGTCAATTTCTGTCCTCCCTTTCTTTCCTATTTTCATTGTGTGAACTGGCCATTGGATATGTGCATATATATCAATATCAATGGTTGAAAACGCAATCGACAATACTAGAGAAAGATTTTCTTTAACGGTAGTTTCAAATTTTGTTGGGTTGGCTAAAGGAGTGTTTGTAAGACGAAAGAGTTTGGATATTTGGGTGTTTTAAATCTTAGAACCTTCTCACTGTTCTTAAAGAAGGAAATTTTTCTATGTTTGGGTAAGAGTAGAACTAAGATAAGTGATCACTTAGAAAGTTCTCGTGTAATGCCTATAGGTAATAATGTTGGCTCTACTCAAGTATTGTCAAACTATAGATGTATGCATCACTTCTTACCCAACCTGGAGGTCAATATTGCAAGCCTTGTCTCAATCAAGTAAATGTCAATTGAGTTAGTAGATGAGGCCACTTAAGGTACTCTCAACTAGATGGAAATTTTTACAAGACAAAGTACATGATACTTAGAGAAGTCTACCATATTAAGGCATAACAATACCTCTTACAAGCTTTCACTTTCTTGGATATTCTTAGTATATATTAGGCTGTTTAAGTGTCCATTGAAGCTCACATATTATCACCTTCATGGATACTCTTAGATATATATCAAGCTATTTGAGTGTCTATGATGGCTCACCTAATATCACTTTCAAGGATAGTGTTTACGTTTGAGTGTTTGAGGATCACAAAAAAATAAAAAACCCCCAAAAAAAAAGGAAAATTATGAGAGTAACCCCTCTGATGTGAGATTATGAGGCCAACTCATATGGGTTGAGAGTTTTGCATAATAAGTCTTCAGTAAATCCTTACCCTACGTTTAAAATTATCTGCAAACTTTATCCCACCATTTTCGAGCTTCTACGCTTTTAATGTTCGAGATGGTAATTCAACATTTTTCTAGGGATTGTTTGGGTTGATTATCACAATCTAAGATTAAATTCTCCTATTCTTTTTTTATAGATTAAGAAACATAAAATTACTATTGCTAGTTCTTTAAATTCCTTCTCTTTTAATGAAAGAAACATTACAAATCTTTTAGACTATAGTAATTAGAACTCTACCACTGAATTATTATCTATTATAAATTTTGTTCAGCTTTCAAAGGGACCAGATTCCATTGCTGAAACTTTGCCATTTTACTCTATTTTATGGATGGTGGTGTTAAATTTGAAAAGTCTGTAAGGCACCACTTAAAATTAAAATTTTTACTTGATTTATTTTACTTATAAAGTTTTAACCAATGATTACCTTTTCAAGACGAGCTGGGAAAGACGTTGAAATCGTTAACGAAGTTAACTTTAACTGAGTGCAAAATTTCACCAATAACATTTTGAAAATATCAGATGTATATGTTAAATACTTTTGTCTATTCTATTTGTGCTTTGAATGAAAAATAATTGTAAATTCAACAAAAACATGTACTCCACGTAACACTACATAATACATGATTACATCTTTTTCCGATAAATTGTTTTCAGTAATAAGTTTGGCTGTTGCCTCACACGTGGCAAAGCGTATATAAATATAAATTTACATGTATAAATACGTGAAATCCATTTATTTCACACAAACATATATATATATGTCTGCACAACAAACCACACCATAGGATTAATTGAACATCAACACAACAGTTTAATGTACCTCTGTTTTATTTATTTACATTGATCGATCGTCGGCCGCGCCCTCTTTTCCGGCGGACGTAGCCGACAGCCGCCATCACTAATTGGGGCCCCAGCAGCTGAGGTACATCACGGTCCTGAGCGACTCCTCGGCCTTCCTCCTCTTCTCCTCTGCCGCAATGGACTTGAGCGCGCTAGACTCGAAGGTGGAGGAGAAACGCCTAATCTGCCTCGAAGAAGAAGAGGAAGAGCCTGTGGCTGTGTCCTTGATGGGCCTCGATGCTTGATCCTTCACCCCCTGCACCACCAGCCTGCCCGCGTACCTCAAACTCATCTCCCGAGACGATGAATGCTCGATCGATCGATCTCACCAACTTATCATCCTATGCAGCACGAACCGACGGAAGATCTCACCAACTCGAAAGCTTTCCGCCTCCCTATTCTCCGCTCCGATTGCCGGCTTTTGATTTGGGGGCCTGGTCTTATGTTTATATATAGGCGGAGAGAGGTGGGAGAAGTCAGAATTTTCCATGAGCCACCGCCCACGGATTAATTATTCCGTGAATGTACATGAAAAATGGAGATTAACATGTATGGAATTATATTATGAATTGTCAGGCCATTGCCAGCTATAGAAAATCATTCATCAAGCCCTCATCTTCATTCAGACAAGAGAATCCAAGGTATTTCATCTTATTATCCTCCAACCACACCTATATTCATAAAAAAAAAAATAATGTAGGAATTTTAAATTCCGAAATTTATACGTAAAATTTTAGCTTATACAAGTTAAAATTCTTTATTAGATCTTACTAATAAGTCTAGGCTACATTTTAATAAAATTTACGTTAGATTTTAGAAAAAACGCAAGTTGCATTTCAATGAAAATCAAAGTTGCACGTTAATAAAATCTAGGTTAAATTTTAAGATAAATATCTGTAGGTTATTTGTAGTTAAATTTCTTTATTATGGATAATTATGTCTTTTTATATCTACATTATAGACCCTCACAAGGAGTTGGCTCTGAGTTACTTCTAAAACCTTTTCTTCCATCTAAAATGATGGGAGTTGTTTATCTACTCTTTACGTTTCAAGTCACATTTGTATTTGTTGTAAGAAATTACGTAAATAACACTCATACGATTGAGAACAACCGCAAAACAAACATGCCTTAAGTGGATATAATAATTAATTGACTTGATCAAATGAATGATTAGGTGCTTTCAAGATTTTGCAATTTAATTTGTATTAATTAGATGATTTTTTTTTTCTTTTAGATATGAGTAATCTTTTGATAATAGCAGCATAATTTATCTAAATTTGAATTTAAGATTTCCTTTCCACGAAAGAGTGGGAGAGAAAATTACCTTCTTCTCAACTGTTGATTTGAATAATCAATTTCATTGATTGAAAATTAGACTTGTTGTACTGATAAGCTTGGAATTTTCAATTATAAATCATGCTCCATATTTAACCAATTATCCTTTTTTTTTTTTTTTTACTTTACTCCACAATAAATTTCAACTATTCGGTAAAAACACTGTATTAATTAAATTTGATGTATCTGGAATAATTAAATTCCTCGCCGGTAGTCCACTAAACCCTAAACCCAACAACGCGCCTAGGGTTTAGGGATCAGGCGCCCAAAATCCGAGGGACAATTTTGCGTCAAGGCTTCGCCAGCACAAAATAACCTTCTCCCTCCGTCGCGTCCCTCCGCTACACAAAGAAACGCGCGTTCCCCCAGTCTTCCCGGGTTTACCGCCCATCGTGCGGCTTCGGCCACCGAACTTGCTATAGCGATCATCAGGTGAGCCGCTTCTGACCTTCTTTAACTTTTGGTTTTTGGCCATTGTCGTCGATTCGGGGGAGGCATGGGCACTTGTGATCGATATCTATGCTGTTCCACGATTTTTTTGTGATGGGGAGTTTTGGGTCGAGATCCCTATGCTGTTCCACGATTTTCTTTTCTCATTCATGCTGTTTCTGAGATCGGAGGAGTTTCTCAATTGATTTGATGGAAGATGTATTGCTGAGTCATTGTAGGGTTCTTAATACATTTGTGTTTAACTCCTAGTCTGCTCGATAGTCTCACAGAAGTTCTGTCTACCTCAAGCCTTCTTTTAACTCTAAATCGAGTCCACCGTCTACCGCCCACCGCACAATTTGCACGTTTGACTGCTTCCCTGTTTTTAAAAAGCACATCAATCATCTGCATCTTGTATTTCCCAGGTAGGTAAGGTTGTTGCTTTTGTTGTTACGGTTTATCGTTTAAATGTTTCAATAAAACACATCCAACTGGTATTTTTTCATCATGGCCGATTTTAATTTCTAGTTAACTTTTTCCATGTACAATAAGAAAGACCACTTCTACTTGTTTGGGAGAATCTTGTCTTGCAAGCAGAATATTCCGAAGTCTCCCATTAATGATGGCTCATTCCATGGGAGAAAAGTGATCAGGGGGAAGGGTTGCTGTTGTGCCTCTCACTGAAGTTGTCGATTCATAGCTGCTATTTTGATGCCATCCGACTTTTAGTGCTATTGTTAAACCCGAAACTTTGTTCTGATGAATGTTATTGTTAATGGATAATGTTATGTTTGTTTTGTATGTCATATATTGTTACTTTGTTGTAATGAATGCTATTATTAATTGATAATGTTATGTTATGATGAATGTCAATGGACATAAGTTCATATAGTTGAAGTTGACTATGAACGTGGATGGAGGAAGCAAAAGAGGAAGAAGAGGGAGAAGGAGAAGAAAGGAGAAGGAGAATAACCCTATTCCATACAAGGGGTTTTCTTCATTCATAACTATCTCTAAAGGGGTTACACTCTTATATACTTACATAGAGATAAATAGATCCTCACAATATTAGATATCTAACACTCCCCCTTAAGTTGGAGCATACATATCAATCATGCTCAGCTTATTATAAAGTCTCCTAAAGTCATTAACACCAAGCCCTGTTGTAAGTATATCTGCAACTTGATCTTCAGACCAGACGTAGGGAGTTGATATGATTTTCTTCTGAACATTATCACGAATGAAGTGACAATCCACTTCAACATGCTTCATTCTCTCATGAAAGGTAGGATTAGCGGCAATGTGTATGGCAACTTGATTATCACAATGCATTGGCATTGGGCCATAACTGTCAATTCCCAATTCAAACAATAGAGCTTTTAACCAAATTAATTTTGCAGTGGTGCTGCGATATTCAACCTCAGCACTAGATTTGGCAATAACATTCGATTTCTTGCCTCACCATGTGACAGGATTACCTCCAACACAGGTTAGAAAACTAGAAGTAGATTTTTTATTGTTTTTGTCCCCAACGTAACTTACATTAGAGTATCCTTCAATATTTAAATGACCATGCTTCTTATATAAGAGTCCTTTCCTAGGAGTTTGCTTTATATAAGCTAGAAGCTGGAGAACTCCTCACCAATGAACTTCTTTAGGTGAGTGCATAAACTGACTGAAAGATTAACAATGTAACTAATATTAGGTTTGGTCATTGTTAAATAAATGAGTTTGCCAACCAGTCTTCTGTATCGGCTTGGATCATCAAACATAAGAGAATCAGTATCCCACAAGGAGTGAGTCTGCTCAATGGGTGTATCTTCTGGCTTGCATCCCTTACGTCCTGTTTCCTTAAGGAGATCTAGAGCATATTTTCTTGAGACAAAGACAATGTTCCAGTAGAATGAACAAATTCAATCCTTAAGAAGTATTGAGGAGTACCCATATCCTTTGTGGCAAAGTGTCTTTGAAGGAAGTTCTTGGTAGCTTCAATACCTTGGACATCACTCTCTGTCAGTAACATGTCATCTACATACATAGCAAGGATAATAACCCCATGAGAAGTGTGTTTGACAAAGATAGAGTAATCAACCTTGCAGCTGTCAAAGCCATCACTCCACTTGACCCTGCAAAAAGTTTCAAGCCAAGCTTTGGGGCTTTGTTTAAGACCATAGATGGCCTTGTGAAGGTCACACACTTGCATCTCCCCCTGAACAACATAGCCAGGTGGTTGTTCCATGTAAACCTGTTCATCAAGATCATCATACAAAAAAGCATTTTTAACATTAAGTTGCACCAAGGGCCAAGAAGAATTGATAGCCATAGATAGAAGAACCCGAATAGAGTCAAGGTGAGCTATTGGAGAGAAAGTGTCAGAGTAGTCAATCTCGTACTCTTGAGTAAAACCATGAGCAACCAAACGAGCCTTGTAGCGATCAACTATACCATCAGGTCGACGCTTAATGGTAAACACTCATCTGCAAGAGACAACATTCGCCTTAGAGGAATGAGGAACAAGATCCCATGTGCCATGAGAGAGAAGGGCATCAATCTTGTCATCCATGGCGGCCTTCCAATGAGAAACCTGAAGTGCATCTTGATAATCCTTGGGCATAGACTCATCAGTGAGGGCAAGAGCAAAAGCACGAGAAGTAGGAGGAAGGCTAGCATAGGAGACAACATGGGAGATAGGATGTTGTGTACAGGATCAGGTTCCTTTGCGCAATGCAATGGGAAGATCCACTTCTTCCAAGGGTGTGGGGTGGAAAGATGGCTCTGGAGGAGAAGAGGAGCTTGCAGTCGGGTTAGAGGATGTAGGAGGATCCACCACTAGAGGCGTGTGCTGCCAACAACGATAACCTGTAGAGTATTGGGAGGGCAAGTCTCAGTGGGGTGTGATTCCTCTAGAGAAGATGTGGCACCATGACAAAAGGAAGTGTCAAGAAGGAGAGGACCAGGGGTAGGAGTAGAAGCGGTAGGTGAAGGTGCAACAACACTAAAATATGGTTGAGACTCAAAAAAAGTGACATTCATAAAGACATAGTAGCGTTTGGTGGGAGGATGGTATAGATGGTATCCCTTTTGGTGACAAGGATACCCAACAAAGACACACTTGATGGCACGAGGAGACAACTTGTCAAGCTCGGGTGTATGATCATGCACAAATGCGACATAGCCAAAAACCTTAAGAAGAATGGGAAAAGAGTCTCTATCAGGGTAGAGACGGTGTAGAGGGATGTCACCTCCCAAGGGAGTAGAGGGCATCCAATTAATTAGAAAAACTGAGGTAAGAACAGCATCAGCCCAAAGGTAATGAGGAACCTACATATGAACCATAAGAGTACGAGCAACATCAAGAATGTGACGATGCTTGCACTTAGCCACACCATTTTGTTGAGAGGTGTGGGGGCAAGTAGTTTGATGAATGATGCTAGAGGAGGCACAAAAACTTTGAAATTGATGGTGCATAAACTCAAGAGCATTGTTAGTACGTAAAATTTTGGGAAAAATAAAGAATTGATTTTTAATTTCAGCCAAGAAAATTTTCAATACATCAAGAACATCTTTGTGGGACTTTAACAGGTAAGTCCAAGCAACATGAGAATAATCATCCACAAAGACTATGTAATACTTGTGACCACGACACGACACAACACAATTGGGACCTTAAATGTCACAATGAACAATATCAAACATACTAGTGGATGAAGCAAGACACAATTGCTTGAAGGTGGCACGGTGATGCTTACCCAATTGACAAGACTTACACTGAAACGAAGATAAAGAAAAAGCCAAGGAAGGACTTGACACAATTTTCGATGAGATGGATGTCCAAGTTGACAGTGCCACAAAAAAGAGGAATCAGTGCTAGTGAGACCAGCCACCAGACCTCGAGGAATATGATCATGAACCAACACATAAGCTCCAAAGGTCGATGACTTACGCCCCAAACCAATCCTCTTCCCTGTTTGAATGTCCTAAAAGGTTACATGAAAAGGAAAAAAATGTCACAAAGTACTGTAACTGAGTAGTAATGGCACTAATGGATAAAATGTTAAAAGAAAACTCAGGTACATAAAGAACGTCGTTTAGCCGTATCTATGAGGAAACTTGTATCTCCCCCTGACCTGATACGGGACATAAACGACCATCAACTATGGTAATGGAGGTTTTATTAAGAAGAGTAGAAAGTTTATCAAACAAGGTGGATGTACCTGATACATGAGAAGTAGTTCTAGAGTCTAGGACCCAAGAATCATCTTTAGAAGCAATTAGGGTAGTGGAAGGTTGGATACCTGAGTGAGAGGATGGTGTTTGAGCGATCATGACCGTGGAAGGTTGTCTTTGTCCCTAGATGAGACGATCATAGTTCTCTTGAGACAAAGTAACGATACCAGAAGTGGAAAGGGAGGTACTAGTAGTAGCTACGCGAGCAAATTAAGGCTTCAGATGTGGAAACTTCTCCTAGCACTTATTAGATCTGTGACCTAATTTACCACACCATTGACATTTGGGTCGCTGTCTATCTCCACAGGCGCCACGATCACGGTTAAGACCATTTGAGGCAACTAATGCAGATGGATCGGGGGTGAATACATTTGATGATCTAGTGGACACACATAAGGCCTTTCCAAAAGTTTCATCTAAACTCGACATATGTTCCGCACTAAGAATGGAGCATTGAATCTGTGAAGAAACATCTAGAGGGAGAGCAGCAAGGAAGACAACAACAACAAGTTCTTCCTTATACCTCTGAAAGGTGTGGATATTAGAAGTGGGTGGTTGATACACATTAAGCTCATTGATCAACCCATCCGAAGTTGAAGAAGGTTCTCATAAATAGCAAAAGTCTTGGATATATTTTTGTCATGTCCATAAATGTGACAAAGAGTGTCCCAAAGAGCTTTAGTAGGCCAAAGCATAAAGACTCCATTAGCAACAGAGTCCTCCATACTTGACACCATCCAAGAAATGATGGCTGCATCATCTAATCTCTATACTGAGTCTTTCACATCTGGTGGTGATTGGTAGAGGTGATGCTCTTACTGAAAGGCAATGACAATATTCTCAAAATTCTGTTGCCAAATGATATAGTTAGATCCATTGAGTTTCTAAGAGATGCTTGGAAAATTGCGAATCAATAAATCACTTCGAGGAGCTCGGCATGAGAAGTCAAAGTCTGCGGTGGACCAAGCAGACGATCAGGCGAACAATGGGAGAAAGCAGACCTCACAGAACACGCAGAATAGTATCCGGCGATTGAACTTCAGAATCTTCAAAAACGCGATTTCATTTGACGCATATGACACCGAGTTGCTACATCCAGCGGTTGAACTCTTCATACAGTAACCCATAAGATGCGGTGGAGCCGGAGTCGGAGTCATGCCTGTGATTAGCAGTGCTAGTGGCGTTGCCAGCATGTAGATCATGCCATTAACAATGAAGGACTCCTGGTACTACTTTGGAGATGGGGAGAATGGTCAGTGTGGAGAAGACGGTGCCCTTACATGGCTTGTGATTCTATTGAGCGCACATTGTCGAGCGTATAGCGGGAGCAGGAGTGCACGGAGCGAGCGGAGTGGACGAGCATAGACGGCGGTCACGGGCAGTGACGCACACAGGCATGCTACGTGTACGTGTGGGTTCTACACGTTGCACACGTGTTTATCAAGAGTTGTTCGCATGTGTTCGTTAGGAGTTGTCCACACACGTCTGTTGACCTGCATTTACATGTGGGTTCCACATGTTGGATGCACCTCCGTCAAGGGCTGTTCACTTGTGTCTATCGACCTCAGCTCTGATACCAAGTTGAAGTTGATGGTGAACGTGGATGGAGGAAGCAAAAGAGGAAGAAGAGGGAGAAGGAGAAGAAAGGAGAAGGAGAATAACCCTATTCCATGCAAGGTGTTTTCTTCATTCATAACTATCTCTAAAGGGGTTACACTCTTATATACTTACATAGAGATAAATGGATCCTCACAATATTAGATATCTAACACATATTAATATTACCATTTTGCTTTGTATACGGATCACTTGTTCTAGCATTATTACCCTTGTACTTGTTCTGCCATTGCCTTTTGAAACACAAGTGAAAATTGTTCTAGTGTGTTTAGATAAAATGCAATAAAATGTTATGAAAGCTATGTGGGAGGGATGAAAGTTATAATTCATTTTCAAAAAGTTGTATGTGAACATTATGGACTTACCATTAGTATTTGTAATTTGTACCCTATGAACTTTATGCATTTGTAAACTTTGTGTTTATATTAGTAGTTCTAAAGTTTTAAAGTTTTATTTCATTATGTTCAAGTTCTTTTGTTTTCCATTAATTTTTTTTCTTTCCTTTAAATTCTTGGACAGACACAAACATTCATTATTTTTCTAACTTTTTGTTACTTCCTGTTATTTTCAGTTCTCTGACTTTCTTGACTTTTTTTCCATCAAATTTTGCAGACACAAACAAACGCTATATATAAAATTTCTCATTCTCACATGCTCCTGGTTTCTTCTCTATTGTCTACTCTTCTTGCTCTGAATCTCCCTAAGGTTCGTAGTACCTCTCTGTTTGATCTACACTTCTGGGTCATCTTGATAGACTTTCTGGGATTTATGATTTTTTTGAGAAAAGAATCTGTTTTGGATTCCACAGATTGAAGGGAAAGGTTGCCGTTGTGCCTCTTTTAGACAAAACCCTTAAAACATTCACAACAATCAGCATGAACAGAAACACAGGGCATCGCAAGCCCACCTTTTCCCATAACAAGGTCTCCAAGAGGAAGATGAACCGCAACAACAGCAGAACCAAGAGGGACAATGACTCCTTCAAGCCTACTTCAAATTCTAAGAGGCATCGCAACACCCTACTTGATGATGATGTCATTGACAGTGACCTGGATAGTGATTATGCTGCTCATGACAATGTCAAACAGAAACTTGATGTTGATGCTGCTGCCATTGACGATGCAGAGGAGACTGCTGCTGAGAAGAGGTTTAGGATTGCTCAGGAGCATCTCCAGAAGGTCAGGGCACTAGTGGAGAGGGAAAAGGAAGAAGAAGAAGGCAGTGAACAAGACGATGATGACCAAGCTATACAAAGTAAACAGGACACCTTGGTTGCCAACATTTTGCAGAATGAGCAACTTGAGTGGAGTGGCAGGCTCACAAGGCAGCTGGCTCTCAGGTGCCAAAGATCCCATCTAGTCATTGGTCCCATCTTTTTTTCATTTTGAAAAGATACCGCACTTCATCACCATGGAATTGGAATAATTGTTGTTTGTCCATATGCTTGAGTGAGGTTATAACCAAAACGAGTTTTTGCTTCTCTGCCTTTTAATACTGGAAGATGTCCAATTAAACCAATTAGGTTTGAGTTGGATGTTTAAGTTTCATTCTCCCCCTTCCCCTTAATGGCAATAATGTTTATTCTTCTTCATTTTGATTAAAAACATGCAGAGTTTCGAAGCTAAAAGACGTTGTTGAATTCCAAGCTGTACAGAAGCATCGACAGTCTGTGACTGCTATAGCCTTGACCGACAATGATGAAAGGGGGTTTTCAGCTTCCAAAGATGGCACTGTAATACATTGGGATGTAGAAACTGGCAAGAAGGACAAGTACCTATGGCCAGGCAAGGATTGTAACACAAAAGACTTTAAAAATGATACCAAAAAGCAGAGTAAGCATGTTCTAGCTCTTGCAGTAAACTCTGATGGTCGGTATTTGGCTACTGGAGGTTTAGATCGTCTTGTTCATCTATGGGATACACGCACAAGGGAGCATATCCAGGTAGCTCTTTTATTTTTATGTCAACCACTTTGAAAGGTCTTTTGGTTTAAAGTGCCTTGTGCATATTTTTGTAATCTGTAGGGTTCACAATGTGAAATAGTATTCATTATCCATATTCAATCTATATATGAATGTTAAACCAACATTCTTTCATCTTACTAGTATGATGATTTTTCAGGCATTTCAAGGCCACAAAGGACCAGTTTCATGCTTAACTTTTAGGGATGGCACTCCAGAACTTTACTCTGGTTCTTTTGATCGAATGATCAAGTGGTGGAATGTAGAAGATAGGTGCCATGTGAATAACTTGTTTGGTCACCAAGCTGAAGTATTAATGATAGATTGCCTTCACAAGGAAAGGATTCTAAGTGTTGCCCGTGACCGAACATTGCGGTTGTTTAAGGTACACATTGACAGTTCTATGCCAAATTTGTGATACCTTGAGTTAAGTTTTGTTTGGAATATGTAGAATTTTCAGATACATTTCAAATTTTCCATCCCCTATATTTTACTCTGGAGAAAAAATTCAGGACAAGATAAGGCTAAATGTATAACGGAAATTGCATCAGATGGAATGTTCTCATTGTCACTACCTTAGTGCAGCAGCAATGTGCTCACAAAAAAGTGCATTATTACCTTTCTAGCTCTATAAATACTCATTTTTTTGGTCAAATATTAGCCAACCTTCTCTTTACATTTCTTAAAGAGTAAACGAACTTTATGTTTCAGTTTGCCATCAAATTTTATCACTGCAGTAATTTTGAATAATTTGATATACTGCAGCTTATGTTTTAATTGACAATGAAAAAGACCCAACTACTTAATGCAGCTAACACATCGTAGTTTTCTGCCAAGTTCAACTTTATTTCTATTTCAATTTTTCAAAATATGCTTTCTTAGTGTATTATGGATATTTTCATTAGCCATGGCTTGCTGCACTTTCATATGAAATTTGGTAATTCCACATGTAATTTGTGTCTTAGCATCCCACAGGTTCTTGAAGAATCCTCTCTTCGGTTTAGTACCCCCTTATCTGCTTTGGAAAGCTGTTGCTTCATCAACAACGAAAATTTTCTATCAGGATCAGATGATGGAAATGTTGAGCTATGGAATGTACTGCGAAGAAAGCCTACATATATTGTAAAAAATGCACATGCTATGGCAGATCGTCATAACATGCATGATTCAGATACTTCTGTATTATGCAATGGAATAGGAACAGGTTTGTATTTCCTTTGTATTGTCATAACTTTGTAGTGATTGTTTCGGTCAGGGAGAATATCACTCTTGTACACATAAATATTATAATTGAAGAAGAACTCGCAAATACAAATGCATATTGCCACTCATTCGAAACATAAATAGTAATCAACATTTCTTATTTGTTTGTAATTCCTTGGCAATAGCTTTTCATACATACTAAATCCTGTTCTTATGCCACTGGTGAAGATATTTTCAATGATATCAAGCTATTGCTTCATGTCATTATTTTTATCTTTAAAAATATAATAATATATTTGTCTCCCTGTGTGGACATTTAGCTTCTAATTTATTTCAGATTATAAATGTTAAAAAAATAGGTCAGATTACATTCTCTACCATTGGGAAAGTGGGAAACTTGATTCTGATGCAAAATGGTAGTAGTAGTGTTGTTGCTGGTGTGGATTTATTTGGGGAGACGATTAATTGGCTTTTTTGTCAAATTGGCGGTTCGTCTGTTGCAGGGCATGCTTGTTCCTCTGCTCGGTCATGGGTCAGTTCGGTAGCTGTATGCAAAGGTAGTGATCTTGCTGCATCAGGAGCTGGTAATGGTCTGGTTCGTTTATGGGCTGTAGAAAGTGAAGCCAGATCTCTTAGACCACTATATGATCTCCCACTGGTAGGCATGATGTGCTTGTCGAAATTTTAGAGCTTTTATTTACGAAAGTCATGCGAACTGGTTATTAACTTTTCTTCCTCAAAACCCAGGTTGGATTTGTGAACTCACTTGTATTCTCAAGATCTGGGCGCTTCCTTCTAGCTGGCGTGGGACAGGTTTGTTGCCTCTACCCACCCATGCATCTCGATGTGATAAATATGTGACTGGCGTATATGTGCCGTGCATATGCAAGAAGTATTATTCTCATTGTTGCTCCCTAGGGAACTAGTAATAAATCACCACCTCAAGCATGAATCACTTGTTGCCTGCCTTGTGCGATGGTCGATGTACCACCAAACTTCATATGTAATTGGTGCCTCTGATCGGTTTGTTGTCTTTCAGGAACCTCGGTTGGGGAGATGGGGTCGTATTCCAGCGGCAAGGAACGGGGTTGCATTGTTGCCTCTCAGGCTTTCCGAATAGTTTAGTCGATCGTGAAAGTGTGGAGCCTTTGCCGAAACCGGAATGGCCGTTTCACTTGGGGGATTGGTCCGCGCATCTCAGCCGTAGCAGATCTAAGTTCCCCAGATTTATGTTCGGTTTCTCTCAGTGTTTCTGCGTCCGGCAATTTTGTTAGATGTGGCAGGATGGAAGAGACGTGAATTCATATGCTGCTTTTTATTGTTATTTTTTTGGGCTCATAGGAGATTTCGCATTATTTATGAACGAGTTCACTGCCACAATATGGTTAAACGGCAACATTCATTGAATTACTTACCTTTATATTATTTCAAAATCATGATGTTCGTCAGGCAATGTGGGGTTAACTTTGTCCTGCCTCTTCTTTGATGCCAAACTTAGGTAGCACAAAAGAATGCATGTATGGTTGCTTCGTTTAGGAACGAGGAATGAACAAATGAATGCACGAAGAACACAATCGAAAACATCCACACCACAACCGCACCGTTTTGAGTCACCAAACATGGATCACAAGTACACGCATAGACGAAGCGGCAAAGTTAAAAATGAAGGGCGAGGGCACGACCCTCAGTTACGGCTGCAGATCTGGAGAACGAAGAAGCAGAGGAAAGCGAAGAAGACTACGAGGAAGAGGTAATCCACCAATACGAACACGGCCGTTGATCCGTGACGACGACCACGGTTGTGGCCCTTGCGTCGTTGCTGTTGCCCGTGCCGGCCCAGCGTCTTCTTTCCGTGGTCGTCGTACATCATCGTCGTCGTGGTCGCCCGATCTTCTACTCCGGCCGTCGCCGCGTTTCTCGCCGACGAATCATCCATCACCATCGTCTAGATCTCTCTCCCTCTCTCTTGCTCCCTTCCTGCGTGCTCCGTCCCTCCCTCTCTTACGTCTTCCGATCCCTTTCTGTCGTATCGTCTGGTCTTTTTTTTAGGATGAAGGGGGGAGGGCATTTACGTATTTCTGCCTGCGTCGACGTACCCTCCACTACTTTTTACGGAAGGTTTTTTCGACTGGGACATCAAAATAACAAGCGATAATCTTTTAATTATTTATTTTACTGTAGAACTTTCAGTTAAATTACATAAATTTAAATATTTTCTTATAATTTCTAATCAATTTGTTTAAAGTTTACTTTTATTTTTTAATTCTTTATATTAATTAATTCTTCTTATTTTATTACCAATAAGTACATTTTTTATTATATTCTTGATAAAATTATCTTTTCGCTTATTTCTTATGGTATTACCATTCGTACAATTAAACATACACATTTTAACAATACTAATTCTTTTATATATGATCATCCTTTAGCATTCTTAGCCCAAATTTAAAATTCGCTCTTAAACACAGTTCTGATGGTAGGTTTTTCTTTTAAAAATAAGATAAGATATATCCATATGTATGATGATAAATGATTTGGATCTAATTAATTCTTCTTTTTACAACTGTTTATTTTTCTTTCTTTCGTTTACAAAAGATGTACCCCAAGTGTAAGTATTTTATAGTGCAGGTCCCCCCCCCCCCCACCCCCCAACCTAGTGAATAAAATTTTTAGAGGTTTTTCCTATACCAAAGGTCTGACGTCCTGGTGCTGTCGTCTTCTGTCCGTGATGATATCAGAGCAAACGCGGAACAGTTTCTATCTTCTTACTGCTCACACCAACTGGTAAACTTGTACCATGAAAATTTTGTATCCTCACCGGAAGGATACTTCCATACTGTCTGTCACTTGCAACTTTTTAGATGGGTTCAGACGCTCCGCTGTGAGCCATGATTTACACCACACATTGCTTGGGGTACACCTCCAAGCAACACCCTCGGACTCTATTATATCTGTGAAGGACTTTGAGAATTAAAATGACTAACAGTGGAGCCCCCCCCCCCCCCCCCCCATATGCAGGAAAGTTCAACAAAGGTGATCCAGGACAGGGCCGATGGAGAAAATCCGTGCTTGCCAAGGTGCAAGGGAGGAAGGTGTGTTTTTATCTAATAGATCTTTTCTGGGAATTTTTCCTTAAGGATTTCGCCCCAAAGGGGTTTCAAATCATTATTAATTACTTTGCAAACTAGTTTTCCTTTCAAAGGCTAAAGAGAACAACTTCTTCAAGTTTAAAATACCAACTCCAACATATTCTTTCGGTTTCCAGATTTTGTGTCATTGGACCAGATGCTATTTTTGGTTTCTAGTTATGTTATCTATTTTTGTTTCTTATGCTATCCAGGGTCTTGATTACTCTGCCGAAGAGGTGGAGAAGGAAGAGGTAATGGGTTGGAATGGAAGAGAGAACAGAATTAATTAAGATTAGTTTACTTCCATGAGAGTGAAACTTTCCTTTCCAACTTTTTTACTCTCTTATTAAAGTCATCTATGACTTTTGAACAGTGCAAGATCTATTTGATGTTAACAACATTGGAAAAGAATGGTATCATCTATAAAGTGAAAATTAAAGATATGAGGGTCATTTTCAACAGTTTTAATTCCTTTTAGTTCTTCATTATCCAGTCCTAATTTTAGCATTCTATCAAGAAAGTACGAGACAATGAAAAATAGGAAGCAAATGGAGGATCGTCTTACCCTTAGTTCATTTAAAGATTTGAAGTAACTATAATGTGCAAATACATATTCAATAGTTTTGGTATTGGCTATGATTACTAGCTTAACTCTATGTTGAGAAAAACAACACTTATAAACAGAATCATCCAAGACTAATTAGTCCACTTCCAAATCTTCCACTATAAATAATAACGAGTACAAAGGAGTCTTCTCTAGCATTTAATTAAAAAAATCACACATTTACGATTGCAAACAATAAATAACATAAGAAACAACACAAATAAGAGGTATATACATTTTACCTTAAACCAACTATGTATATTCTAGATAAATCTCTTGTCATTATGCTACTCCAAAAATCATGAAACTTGGCTAGAATAAAGCTCCATAAGTCTCTGATCTTTTGACAAAATTTCGACTCAATGGACTTTGTTTTAATTCTCAAACTGAAGTTCTATACCAAGAATATGCGTTATAGAACTATAATGATGATTTCTGTTTGAAATCTCCTTCAAATTTGAATCTTTACTACTCTGACTATCAATCCAACCATCAGACTTGAAGAGTATCAAGTCATGACATTGTACTTGAAATTTTAGCTCAATCTGACCACAAACATCTTTCCGATCGACCCTATAATCAAGATGATACAGTAGTAGAAGTAGAAGAGAGAGAGAAAAACCTAGTGGCCACTTCTCTTTTGTGAATAATGCATTGTCCTTTTCTTTCTTTCTTTGCACAAACTCTAATAAGGTTTAATGAGAAAATTATGCTAAAGTTACCATAAAATAAATGTAAATCAAAAAGAACTACTTCTTGGTTGACCAAACTACTTACTTGGAGTAACTGAAACCAAATGTCTAGTGAATTAGACCAAACATCTAGTGAATTAGAATAAAGGTTTGGTGGAATTGAATTGGACGTCTAGTGAATCTTTCTCCATAAAGAAGGAAAAATCCAACAAACTCTCTTTCCCAACTACATGGAGGGGTTTATCAATTCTTTAATTTGTCTGCAAGAATTTAATTTTCCCCTCATCACTACTTTAGTCAATATATCAACTTTACTGCCATCAGTATGGACCCTATCAAACTCAAGTTTCCTTGAATTCACCACATTTCAAATCTAATGATACTAGACATTAATATACTTTGAATTAAAAGTGGAAACTCAAATTTTTACTCAGGTAGATTGCACTCTGACTATCATCAAATGGTACAAATTTATCTTGTACAATTTCAACCTCTCCAAGTATTCTCTTTAGCCAAATCATCCCTTTGCGAGCTTTTGTGGCTGTAATAAATTCAACTTTTATAGTAGACAAGGCAATATACTTCTATAATCTTGATTGCCATGAAATAGTTTTCCTTACAAAGGTAAATAAATATCATGAAGTAAACTTCTTGTCGTCTATATCTTTTGCCATATTTGAGTCTGTATAGCCAACCAAAACTAGTTAACCACTACCAAAATAGATCTTCAGCCTTGAAATGCCTTAGAGGTATTTCATGATCTACTTCACTACTTCCTAATACTATTCTCTAGGATTTGAAAGGAATCTGCTTACTATACTAACTACATGAGTAATAACAGGTCTAATACACACTATAACATATATCAAACTTCCAATAGTTGAGATATATAAAACATTTTCCATTTCCCTTTTCTTTTTATCTGTAAAAGGATTTTGTTTTTTCCTTAACCTAAAATGAACTAAAAAAAGAACTAACTAGCTTTACATTATTCATATGAAACCTTTGAAGTACTTTTTTAATATACTTCTCCTGTTACAATGGTAGCTTATTAAAACTCTTATTTCTTTCAATTCTAATGCCAAGAACCTTCTTCGTGTGTCTCAAGTCTTTCATAGCAAAAAACTTATTCAACACCTTCTTCAACTTTGCAATCTTCTTCAACTTATTCAACACCTTCTTGTTAATAATCAAAATATCATCAACATAAAGTAAAAAAATAATAAAATCATTAAAGAAAATTTCTTAATGAATATGTAATAGTCTGTGCTATACTTCTTGTAATATTGCTCTTCCATAATAGTGTCAAATTATATATCATTGCCTTAGTGCTTGTTTTAGGCCATAAAGAATTTTCTTTAATTTGCACACTAAATAAGTCTTTTTTGCCTTCGTCAACAAATCCTTCTAGTTGCTCCATGTACATCTCTTCTTCAAAATCTCCATAAAAAAAAGTCTTTATATCTATCTGCTCAATCTTTAAATTAAGACTTGTTGCCAAGTTAAGAACTACTCGAATAGAAGTCATCTTCACTATTAGGGAGAAGATCTTATTTAAGTCAATTCTCTTTTTTTAAATAAATCATTTCACAACTAGTCTAGCCTTGTACCTTGGATGTGTCGTATGTTCATCTTACTTGATTCTATAGATCTACTTGTTTTTGAGTATTCTTTTACCCTCAAGAAACTTCACCAACTCATATATATGATTCTCATGCAAGAAACTCATCTCATCTTACATAGTTTCCATCCACTCCTCCTTGTGTTCATCATTTATTACATCTGCATAATACTCTAATTCTATACCATTAGAGAATAACACCACAAACTTGTCTAATGAATATCTAATAAAGAGTCTTCTATTTCTAGCTGATTTTCTAAGCAGAACAACAAGTGAAACTTCTTACACTACTGATACTTAATCATGACCATCTGTATCAACATCAATCTGATCTTGGAGGGCATCCTATCCACTTGTGTGTACATTTTCGTTACCTTCAGCTTCAAACTATTGTTGAGCTGGAATTACATGAACATGGTCTAAATTAATCAAGTTTTTTTATTACTAAGTTGCTTTAACTTGTGCTTTGCCAATGTCCTTAATTATTTGATCTTCTACAAACACATCACAGCTTCTAATGATCTTAATTAACATATCATATAGTTTGTAGTTGAAATCGTCCTACCAATAACTAAAAAAAATACACTATCGAATCTTAACATCAAATGTAGTTCTTTTTTCTTAAGGAACATGTACAAAGGTTTTATATCCAAATACTTTCATGTGATCATAGGAAATATCTTTATTGTACCAAACCTTATTTGGAACATCTTCTTATAAATGGTAATATGGTGAATGATTAACCAAATAAATGATAGTCATCAAGGCCTCTCCTTAGTAGGACATTGCTAGCTTTACTTAAGAAAGCAAATATCTGATTCTCTCTACCAATAATTTATTCATCCTCTGAATAACTTCATTCAATTGTCATGTCTTTGGAGGAGTCTATGTTTTACTTCTTGCAATAAGTATCAAATGATGCATAATATTCACCTTCATTGTCTATTCAAATGTATTTTACTTTCTTGTCTATCTTTTTTTCAATTGAAACTTGGAATTCTTTAAACTTTTCAAGTACTTAATCTTTAGACTTTAAAACATAAGTCCAAATTTTCCTAAAAATAAATATATAAAAGTGACAAAATATCTAGCTCCGCCATATGTTATAACCTTCATCAATTCACATACATTAGAGTGTATTAGTTTCAACATCTTTGGCTTTTTGAAAGAATATTGGCTTTTAAAGACAATTCGATGTTACTTTCCTACCATGTAATATGCACAATTCTTCAAATGTGTACTCTTCAACTTTGACAAGAGATTCTTTTTCAAAAGCATTGTCATCCTCTTCTTACTCATGTGATCAAGTCTCTTATATCATAACATACTTCGTTCTTCATTCTTTAATGCATTCATAAAAACATTAGAAAATTTAGCATGAATATAATACAAGTAAACTCTTTTTCCTCTAGCTATAATTATACTTTTCTTAGTGAGCTTGTATTGTCCTCCTTCAAAATGACTTGAGTAGTCTTCATCATCAAGTTTCCCAGCTGCAATTATGTTAAATCTCAAATTCTCAACATGCCAATTAATCTAAGGATTAATGTGATGTTATTTATGGTCTCTAAATGCACATCTCCTTTTCCAATGATTTTTACTCTATTGTTGTTATATCTTCAAAACCTCAAAATCACCTAGAATATAAGAAGTGAAGAAATGTCTTCAAGATATAGTATGAATGGTAGTACTACTATCTGGCACCTATACTGAAAGCAATGCTTTCCACTGATGTTTCAAGGTTATATTTACATTCTTGAGGTCCAGTGTTATTTGAGGGCAATCTTTGCTGTCCAGCAACTTTTTTATTGGCCTTGATAAAGTCTATTGTTTTGTATAGCATGATTGTAAATAATTTTGCTCATATTTGAAATGTGCAGTGCTATCCATCTTGGTATGGATCTGTTCCTGGGCTGAAAGTTTTATGCCCATATTCCTCTGAAGATGCTTGTGGTTTACCGAAATCAGCAATTAGGGACCCAGACCCTGTTGTTTTCCTTGAGAATGAGCTTCTGTATGTGATTATGCTATTCTCCTTTTTTACATAATCATGTAGAAATGAAATTGTTGACTCCACGTAATGAGATTATAGTTTGAATTATTGTTGTCGTTGTTGTTTATGTACAACCGAAATTACATTTAAAGTTGTCATTAGCAACTGTGCATTGAATTTGCAATATAATGTTTAGGTATGGCGAGTCATTCCCAGTCTCAGAAGAAGTTCTTGACTCCAGTTTTTGCATTCAAATAGGCAAGGCCAAGGTATGTCTCCACGTACAGAACATTGTCAAATTTTAAAAAGGGGTTGTTTACTCTTTCTAAGGGTTCCCATTGGCAGATAGAACAAGAAGGAAAAGCTGTTTTACTATTGTTGCTTACTCCAAAATGGTTGGATATGCTCTGAAGGTGAACATTTTGTTGTAGTATTACTTTCAAAACTTCAGGTTTCTGTAAAAATTTTTAATCATTATGGTTTGAACTTTCACTAAAATTGATAGTTATGTGTTTTGCTTTCTTGTCATATCCATTCGGCATTTCATGTTTCTGCATTTATATTTCATCTCCTTTTGGGGAAGTGTTTTCAAGTTGCATAGAACATTGGAATATTTGAGTATAATCTTTTCTGGATGATCTCTAATTTCTCAAGGATAAAATTTTTAACACCATGTATTGTAGTTTAGAGTTATTTTTATGAGCTTGATTAGAAATGGATCTGTTTTAAATCTTTCATTTTCTGTTTTTCACCTACTTTAATGATTCTGTACAATTGTCACCCATCAATTTCTTTAGACACAAGTCTAGGAATTCATATGGGGCTGAAACATAGTTACTTATTTGTTGATTTTATAATTGATCTTTGGCCCCACATTTTATCCTTTGCTCAAGCACCAGCCTTCGTTCAACCTTTTGAAGCTTTATCCTTTGCTCAAGAGTTGTACGTCGATCTACGCATCGATGCTTTTCCTCCACCCACGCTCTCCTTGCTGAATATTGATTTCCAACCACTTGACACAGGAGGAATGATTACGAGTTGCTCAACTACGCTCGTGAGAAACGGAGGCGATGGGTTCGGTTACTGCAAGACGGAGAAGAAATGCTTCTTCGTTGCCTTAAAATTCCCTTTTTATCTTCCTTCCTCAAGTCGTCCATCAAAATGGATCCCTCAACGAGATGCTTTGCTGCTGATTTGGTAGGAATTTGAAGCTTCCAGCAACAAATATGAAGGCCTGACTGATTGTTTGTGCATTATTGATTATAGAAATTTGAATTTCATGCACTTATCTCCAACGAACCTGCACCTTTTGACTTGTTTTCTTTTCTTCCAACTGTCGACCCATGTGCCTTTGACAATTTATATTCCTACAAATTGCTCAACAATTACCTTAATAATAGCACACACATTTTTATTAAATTCAAAGATGGGCTTCATATAGATAATAATAGTCCACATGGCATAAAGACATATGTCGGAAAAGCATAATTTATTCTTGACAAATCATATATTTTCCCAAATAAAAATCTAAGTTTTCATAATTAATCCCAAAGCTATTTCTATTTCATCTTTTAATTTGTTAATAAAAATCTCAATTTATGCACTTATTATTATTTCACAAAAATCCTAACCCAATAATATTCATAAGGTGGTTAGGTACCTGCAAATATGGCAATTAGGACTACATCGTGGTGCAGATCTGGGTCACCGGAGGATCTGAATCCCACCAAACAGGAGAAAAATAGAAATAAGAGAAAATAGGAATAAGCACATGAAAAAGGAAAATCCTCAAAAAACGGGACTGGAAAACCAGAGGGCCCAGAAAAAAATAATCGGATACCAGACTGTCGAACCGGACGAGGAGCCGGATGCACCGAAAATACAAGGCGACAAATTCGAAGTGACCGTCGAAAAATCGGTCGATTTCGAAGCAGGATGTTTTCCGGATACGGTGAGGCCTATCCAAAACAATGGTTGAACCGGGACATTTTCCGGTTTCATTACAGCTATGAGCGGTGCGACCGACAAAGGCTCCATGTCAGATGTCAGACCAAGTGGGTCGCCCGTCAGAGGAATCTCTGTAACCTGCAGAAGTTCTGATAACGTAAAGGGCACCAGATATTTCACGTTCCTTTGGCGGGAATTCCCCATTTGTCCAGCTGTAAATTGCCACGACAAAGCTCTGGAAACAATACTTTTTTTGACCATATCTGTTTATGTCCAGCGAGACCCCATAATTAATATGAAAACCAACTAAATCCATGTAATTAACCATAATTGAGTTGAGTTTAACAAGAAAATACATATTAAAATATACACATTTTTATACCAAGCACTTATATTCTGGATATTTGCATATTTCATGTTTAAAGTATTTCATTTTAGTTTTAGCTTTAGATAATATATGTTGTATCTAAAACATTTTACGTTCGGTCTAACCGAATTTCTTTTCAGTTAGACCATTTTGAGATTCGATGTAACCGACTTTGTTTCGGTCAGACCTTTTTAGGTCCGGTCTAGTCGGATTTTTCTTCCTTCTTTTTTTAGTTTTAGCTTTAGATATTATATTTTGTATCTAAAACATTTTATTGTCTTTTATATTTTATATTTTTATTTACTTTACTTTAGATATTTGTTTAGAATGAAAAAGTGCATAATATTAATGATTAAATGATGGTTAATTGCATAATATTTAGCTTATCATATGAGAATTAAGCTATTTTGTTATAAGTGCATTGTTATATGCTTTAATGAAAGAATCTGCTTAATTTCGGAGAATTAATGTTAATTTAGTGCATTTCTGAACTGTTGGTAAATTGTAGGTTGTGAAATTCTTAAGTATCCGAATTTTCTGTTATTTTGGACAGTTATGCTTAATGTACCAAAGATTTATGTTTAAATTACCGAACAGTTATGTTTTAAAAGAATATTTTATTATTTCCTGAAGTACACATGTCGAAACCATAATGCATGATGACTTAAGTGGATTTTAGATGAGTTATCTCTAACTATCCGAAATGCATCTCGACATTGGATAGTTAGACTTGTAACTCTCCAAAATATTTCTTTATTATAAAACTACTGATGACACGTGTCATGTTCTGGAAGATTGACTTAAGTTATATATCAGTGAGTTATCTGTAACTATCCAAAATGCATCTGGGCATTAGATAGTTAAGTTTGTAAGTATCTGAAATGCACCTGAGCATTGGATAGTTAAATTTATGCACGTGTTTTATAGTTAAATCAGCGAAGCAAGTCCGTTGAGTTATCTGTAACTCCACGGATCATTTATTTTCTAATATGCCATTGTAGCAGTTGTAAGAACAGAACAGTTGGAAGAAAACAAACCACAATCGCACGTATCACATAGGAATTCACTCGTCGAAGGAAGAAGAAATCATCATCGTTGATATGAATGAAGGAAATCCAACCGATCATTCAAGCAGAAGCAGTTACCACTAAAGAAATATAAAAGAAAAGAAGAAAAAAAGCAGCATGGTGGTGGTCGATGGGTGTGGCCAGTGTGTGCAAAGGAGGATCACCAAGCTTTCTACAGGCAACGTCAGCAATTCTCTAAAGTACCACACCAACCAACTCCACCACCACCATAATCACCAACCATCGGAGGTTTATGAGGATACTTTCTTGATGTCGGGTCGATTCCAAGCCAAACACAATGCTTGACAACCACTGTAAGGAGTGATCGCGTCGTGGGAAGGGAAGCCATTTTCACCAAGCGCCGACTCATATCTCAGGAGATCGTAAAGCTTCTAGCCTTGGCTTCGGGTTGATGCCTGTATGCTAAAGAGGAGATCATCTTGCAATTCTGGACTTGCGATTCTATAGGGAGAGGAGACAGAATTGTAAGTGGTTTAATTTTCAGTGGTGTAATCACGTCGCATGTAGTGACAGAAGTATTTACTGTCAACTAAGATTACTTTACATTTCACCTTTCGCCCATTTTCATGCTCATATCAAAACAAAAATACCAAAAACAACTTATCTGTGTTTGTATTTTGTATTTAGGTATTGTATTGTTTGTTTTGTATCGTGATTAATGTTATCTTTGTCAGTGTTGTGATTGTTTTATGTTTGTTTTAGTTTTACAGTTTACTGAAATTGGTTCATTCAATAGACTTAAAGATTTTAATGGTTACTGTTTGAATTATCTAAATGTTAGTATTGCCTAATGATAAATCCAATGTTTACTAACATTAAAGAGCTTAATTGATGTTATTTACAATCTATGGAACCGCCCAATGGTTGGTCGAATTCCTCTGTAAATAGCAGTATTAAATAGGAAAGATAGGCTCGTGGAGTTAACTTAAGTCCACAAGGTTAGTCCGTTGAGTTAACTGTAACTCAACGGAGAGCTTATTGAATATATAAATTTGATTGTTAAAAATGGAACAGTTCGCAATTCTTAAGCAATTCCCTGTGGGATCGACCTGTACTTGCACACTAATACAATAGACACTGTGCCCTTGCAGTTAAAATACAAATTGGAATTAATATCTAATTTGTGTGAAAGGTTGTTTGTTTACTTCTAAAAAGGAATTCAGTGATATAGGCATAAAGATAAATTAACTAAGTAAAAACAGAAGTCAACAAATCCAAGTTTTTCTAGCGCATTGCTGGGTAAACAATCAAGTTTTCTGGTGCCGTGCTGGAGATCCAAACAAGTTTTCTGGCACCGTTGCCAGGGAACCAATCAAGTTTTCTGGTGCCATGTTGGAAATCCAAACACCCTACTGCTTCAAAAGCACTTTCATCTTAATCTGCCACAAGCTAAAGTTGTTCTTGCCATTAAACTTCTCAACTTTCAAGGTTGAAGATGCCTTGACAATAGAACAACACAAACACAGTAAGGAAATACCAAAGAATTCAGACAACAAACAAGCACAAAATTTGATATCCCAAAGTTGCAGATGAATCTTTCATTCAAAATACCCCAACCAACAAATGCAGCTACCAAATTCAAAAAATCACTCGTGAAGAATCCCAAGAAAACAAAGATGAGCCAAGATCACACGTATTGCCTCAAGAAACAAAAGAATTCCCAAAGAACTTCTAAAGAATTCCAAAGAACTGGCCACACTTGATTTATTCTAAAAAGTTGAAAAAGAATTTCGTAGAATCATAGCAAAAACTTCAAAAGTTATGATAGGAATTCTTACTACTCATTTCACCAATGTGGAAATGATAGATGACCAAGTGCACGTTGTCAAGATTCAAGATCGTGGGCGTCAAACAAAAGAACTCCAATCACGGACACTTGTCGTGAACACAAGTTGCAAGCGAAGGTCGTGTGAGCAAACCCGAGCGCTGGCGTCTGGCGAAGAACGTGAGCGTTGGCGTCGAGTAAAAATGAGGGCGACCGCGCACGGATGCTAGCATGGGTGAAGACGCGGGCGAATGCGCACGAGCGCTAGCGTTGGGTGAGGATGTGAGCGGTCGTGTAGGGAGGCTGGTGTCAGGTGAGGACAAGAGTGGTCGCGCACGGATGCTGGCACGGATGAAGACATGGAGGATTGCGCGGGCATCAAGCGCTGGTGTCACTAGTCTTGGGTGCCGGCTATGTGTGTTGGCCAAGATCTTTCTTTTCTTCTTTCCAAGTCTAATCCATGACCAACTCCTCAAGCTTCGCTCTGATACCACTTATTATGCAACGAGAGAATGCAGAAAGGGAGAAGTTTGGACATGTGGAGAAGAAAGAAGAAGACAAAGAGAGGTAGATGTGTGAAACAACGACAATAAACACCAAGGTTTAATGTGGTTCCCCAAATTGGGTACGTCCATGGATGGGGCTCAACTGATTGATTCTTCTCTAGGTGATCACAAAAGGGATACAAGATTCATCATCATTCTAAAGCACACGTTAAGGGCCTATTTATAACATTTGTGCACCCCAAGTGGCCAAGGACAAAAATACCCCTACGTGTAACATTCTAATTCAAGACACATAATAACAAATAGTTTATACTCTTATCTAGGAGTGTTTAATATATTTTATATTTTTTTCTATGATCTTCGGTCGGAGAGGGAAACTTCGGTTCGACCGAAACTTTTTCTTTTTTTTTATTTTCGCTTTCGGTCGAGACGACAGTAAGTTCCGATTTGACGATTCCTTTTTCTTTTTTTACTTTTCATTTCGGTCGAGCCGACCATAAATTTCGGTTCGACCGCAACAGTTTCTCTTTTTTTATTTTTTCCTTTCGGTTGAGCCGACCGTAAGTTTCAGTTCGACCGAAGCCCTTTATATATATATATATATATATATATATTATTGCCGCTCATTGTTGTTTTCTTTTATATCCGATTCTCGTTTACCTTTTTAATATTTTTTTTATAATGCCTCAATCTTCATTTCAAACTCATGTTTTATATTTAAGACATTTCGATTCTTGACTTCTTAGACATTTACATTTTATCTCTTAAGACATTAAGACATTTGTTTTTATTTTAGATACTTACATTTTGTATCTAAAATATTTTGATTTAATTTTATTTTGAGGTACTTGTCTTTTGTGTTGATAATGTTTTAATTCAATTTCTTGGGTATTTATATTTTTTATTTAATATTTAAACAATTTTAAATCTTAGGTACTTATATTTTATACCTAAGCTCTTTGATTTCTTATTTTAAATATTGATATTTCATATCTAAAACATTTTTCTCTCTCTTTATTTTAGATATTTATATTTTATACCTAAAATACTTTAATTTCGAATCTTAGATATTTATATTCTATATCTAAGACATTTAGTTTAATCTAATTTTCATATATATCTTAGATATTTATATTTTATCAGTTCTTTTCTTTTCTTTTTGTTTTCTTTCTTTTTTTGAAGGCGAAGCAGACAGCGCGCCGGACTATCCACTCGCTCGTTCATTTTTTTTTTATCAATCATTTTTTCTTTTGCAGGTGGCATTTTGCTGTCCATATATTTTATTTTATTCTATTTCATTTCTTTTTGTTGCGGTCCGTTTCTTTTGGCAAGGAATATGTTTTATTCCCCCGGTGGTATAGTCGTCTTCTCCGTCTCTGGCGACGAAATTCCGGCAGCATTTCCCCAAGGAAATAAGCATATGTTAGGTCTATTGCCGTACCCTTCCATGGGGGAGTGTGGCGGGCAGCCTTGCAGCCATTGTCGTAGTTCGATCTCATTTCATTTGGGGGAAGTGCAGCGACGCATTTTTTTTCACACCATCGTCACAGTCCGGTCCCTCACAGGGGAGAGTGCTACGGTCGTTTGAAATAAGCTCTGGAAACAATACTTTTTTTGTTTATGTCCAGCGAGACCCCATAATTAATATGAAAACCAACTAAATCCATGTAATTAACCATAATTGAGTTGAGTTTAACAAGAAAATACATATTAAAATATACACATTTTTATACCAAACACTTATATTCTGGATATTTGCATATTTCATGTTTAAAGTATTTCATTTTAGTTTTAGCTTTAGATAATATATGCTGTATCTAAAACATTTTACGTTCGGTCTAACCGAAGTTAGACCACTTTGAGATTCGATGTAACCGACTTTGTTTCGGTCAGACCTTTTTAGGTCCGGTCTAGTCGGATTTTTCTTCCTTCTTTTTTTAGTTTTAGCTTTAGATATTATATTTTGTATCTAAAACATTTTATTGTCTTTTATATTTTATATTTTGATTTACTTTACCTTAGATATTCATATTTCATATCTAAAGTAGTTTTATCATTTTGGTTTTAGATGTTATATTTTACACTTTAATTTTCTTTATATCTTGCTTTATAAAGTATTTCATTTTCTTTTAGTTTTAGATATTACATTTTAGATCCAAAAAATTTTAATTTCTTTTGGTATTTTAAATTTCATCATCTATATGTTATTACTTTATATTTTATATCTAAAGTACTTTATTTTGTTTTAATTTTGGGTATTATATTTTATATCTTAATTTCTTTTATATTTTGATTTCAAATTTTATTTCTTAGACATTTACATTTTGATTACACCATCTGTTTAGGCTAACACCTCAACCCAAAACCTCTTACAAAGTGCCCCCCTTGCAAGTTCCTCACCTTAGCTTGGTGAGAAAACATACAAGTGAAATCGAATTCTTTTTTTAGAACAGGAGAAAAACTCAAAGAGACTGATCAAACGAGAATACAAGTTTTTATAATAAAAAAAACAATATGACAGATGCACAGGAAGGTCTTGAATTCGGCGACGGCTGCTCTGCTTCTCTTCTGCATATATGTGCCTTATTTCTTCTCGATCCCCCATGATGTCCTTAGGAAATTAATCCGATTAAGCCAAGTCGCGAGATTCCTGTAGTCTATAATTAAATCATGATTGTTCCTTTCTGTTTCGCATCGATTCAAGAACCGTTACGTCGTCTTTCTTAATATAACTTTTCCAACATTAGATTTGTAGCCTACCCGTTCGTCTTTTGGATTTAACTTTCTCGAAATAACACACAAAGATCTAGAATCGAGTTCCACGACAGCATATTCGGTTGGACCGAACCAGTCATTCGATTACACAGAACGATGCACTCGGTTAGACCTATGCACTGTTAGCTATTTCAATAAAATGCAGAATAGGTTTGATCGAAAGTATATTCAGTTAAACCGAAACATGTGTTTGGTTAGACCGAACGTCACATTGGATTCGACCTACAACATTAAATCCAAGACTCAGTTAAATTAACAGGCCAGGTTAAACCGAAGTTAATGTTCAGTTGGACTGAAGACATTTCCAGTTAGACCGAGAAGTTATTTGGTTAGACCGACGTCAGTTCAGTTTAAACCAGTCATATCATTCTAAATTAATAACTTAAACGTACCTGTATTATTTTAACTAAGTTTTTCATCATCAAAATAAATGACAAGTCCTTAACAATCTCTCCCTTTTTTACGATGACAAAACTTTTAAATTCCTGTAAATGAAACAAGTGCTACAAAAAAACTTGAAATAATATTGCATGTACTCCCCCAGCATATGGTCTTCATAAAATAAATAAACTTCCCCCCTGCATATAAGTTCTTACTAAAGTAAATAAACTCCCCCCTTTTGTCATTAGCAAAAAGAAACAGATAAACTCCCCCTGCATTTAAAAATTTGTCTAGTTGAAACATAGATAAATTCAAACATAAAACAATGTCGTACAGAAAACAATTGTCTATGGATTTTAGGCAGAACAGATACGGTACAGACTGATAAGAGAGAAATTTTAGACAGAACCAAACTTGTCCTTCAAAAATTTATAAATGAAAAAAAGCTTAGAATCTTGGTCTTGATGGATCTGTCGAGCATCCTTTCTGACAGCCTCCAAATGAGAATGAACATCTTCGATATCCTGCTGAAGCTTGTCACATCTGTCAGTTAAAGCTTGAAGCTGTGCTGGAAGGGCTGCTGGAATTGCAAAATCTAAAGAAGCTGCAGTAGAAGTTGCAGGTCTTGCTGCAAAGTTTTCAATAACTTCTTTAGCAGATCGTTTCCGCCTCTCAAATTCTACAATGGAAATTGCCTTCAAGTTCAAATTGGTGTGAGAAATATTGCTCAAGTCAATATGCATGCATTCCACCAATTTTGCCAGTGTGTTGCCATAAAACAGTTTAGTCTTGACATTCCTCAAATGATATCGAAAAATCTGAGCCCAATTTATTGGCAACGCAAGCATTACAGCATATACTGCCTTATAAATATGCTGTCCCAACTCATCAGGATGCCCCTTTCTCTGAAAGAAACTGTTGCATAAGACCAGGGCAATAAATTTAGCAGTAGGATTCAGCTGGGTCACTTTGGTTAATCTTTTCGGAAAGGCAGTGTCCACAGCAATAACTTCATTAATTTCAGGATAAGTCCAGGAAAAATCTGATATAGACTGAAAAATATCTATTCCTCGATTGGGAATATGCAAAAGATGTTGCAGTGTATCTGGACCTAAGGAAATAACAGAGTTTCTGAACCAACCAGAGATGTGATCCTCCCGAATTTCTAGGTTAGCATAAAACTCTGCCGGTAGAACGGGATAATACAAATGTCCTGAGGGTGAGGTCAGAAATTCTACCAATCCCTGAATTTCAAATAGGTGCTTAATATCATCTAAATCTTGAAAATCTACAGGCCGACCGTGTAATACTTCAAAACGACTATACTTAGAAGAGTATACCTTTTCACAGTCAGAATTTCTGAATTTTTGAATGTGAGATGGCCTGGTGGATGAAACAGCTAGGATGTTCCTATGAACTGGAAGAGTAGAGTTTGAAACAGCCTGTTCTCCCCTCTGAAGATCAAGAAGAACCTCTGAAATGTGAGCTTCTGTGTGATCTGCACCTGGATTTTGTGAAGACATAGGGTTTTCTTCACCCTGAATAACCTGATGAACTGTGTCCTGTGCTTCTGAAAATTCTGTATTTTCTGGAAGACGGGAGTGTGCCATCTGTACATCATGTTCTGTAGTAGAGGGGTCTGAAATGTGTTCCCTTTCAATATTTTCCGTATTTCCCGCAGGATTCTGTAATGGTTCATTGATCTCAGCAGGAATGGTAGAAGGTGAAGCGTCTAATTGCGGCTGGCCTGCAGAAATTTCAGTCTGTGCATGTTCTTCTTCCATAGGCGTGTCCTGTATCGTCTGCAAAGATTGATCATGTTGAGCAGACAGGCCACATGCCACAAAGGTTTCCTGAAGCAGGAGCTGAAAATCTGGAAACCAAGGACTTCAGCTTTAACCTCGGATGTAATAGGTACGATTTCAAAAGGTAAAGAAATAGGGTATATAGGCAAACCAGAGGTTTTGGTAAAAGATGCTGGCCCCATTTTCATGATCATTCGATTCCTTCGAGCATGGATTTCATCCTCTATGCGCTGTTGATGGCCAATTTCTGACAGGAGGCTTTCCTTTCCGGCAGTCCTAAGCTCTTCAGCTTCTCTTTTCTCTTCTGGATTAAATAAAAAATCTGAAGCTGGACGAGTTATCTGCCTGGGAGATTTTGAAGGTCTTTGTACCAACTGACGGGAGGGATCTTCTTGTTTGTGCTTTTCAGAATCACGACCCTTTTGCTTAGACCCTTTCCTGCTCTTTCCTCTGGACGAGCTGCCTGGGGGTCGTCCGCGACCTCTACCTCCACTCCTGCTTCCTTGAAGAGGTTTACGAACTCCAACATTTTCGCCCAAATACAAGTGAGGGTTGGGATCCGCCATGCTTGAGCAGGAGAGAATCGAACAAGATTGGGCTCTGGAGGTCAAATCTTCGAGAAGATTGGGAACAAGATTTAAACACTGATAAAATTGGTCGGACCGAAAGTTTCTTTTCCTAATCGGGTAACTAACCGGAGTAAACAGACGGTAGATCCAGATGGGAGTGCAGTTCAACCGAAAGGAAGGAAGTCTGACCGAAAAGAGGAAAAACGGTTTGACCAACATATGAAAAAGCTAAAACCGAGATGACGGACGGTGCAACCGATATATAGCCGGTGTGACTGGACTTGAAAAAGGGTTTAACGAAAGAAAAGTTTGGTTCAACCGGGACGGTTCAGATAAAAGAAAACAAAAAAAATCTAGAAATGCAGTCGAGATAGATCGGGTAAGTAAAAAAAGAGCCTACAAATTTTTTGACATTATAGATAATATCTGTGTGTGTGTGTTCGTTTTGCTGCTTTTCGCGATTTGGGAAAATACTGCTGAGGATCCTCTCATCTCTCCGCCTCCGTTTGTCGATCCCAAAGCTTGGGGGAAAGGCTCAATGCGTCCCTCTTTTGCAGCGATCAATAAGGACAGCTTTTCTTCCCCCGCCTTCCCTGACTTTCCGGTTGAGCAACCCACCATGGTTGACGGAAAGCTGCGATTGACCCTCCCTCCAAATGAGGTGGAACACCTTTCCTCTCCTTTCAAATGGATGCTGGTTGGACATTTCACATCCAAACGCCCGGACCTACAATCGATTCTTGAGGCTATCAAAAAAGGTCTCCGCATCCAGGATGGTGTGTTCCCTGCTGCAGTCAACTCCTACCACGTTTACAACTGTTTTCTCCACAAGCAAGATTTCTTGGACGCCCTCGTTCGTGAAGCTTGGATGATCGAGGGTTAGCGGATGCCCGTATTTCGTTGGTCCTCCTCCTTCGCCCGTCGGAAAGAACCCACATGGGCTCCAGTTTGTTACCGGAGATCGTGAAGACAACCGTGAGGACACCGGAGAACACGAAGACGCGGAAACCGCAGAAGGAAAGAACAGACATCGTGGAGACGCAGGAACCTCGAAAGGAAAGAACAATGAAGATCACGGAAACACCGAATCACCATCTAATGTTACCTTTTTGTGTTAATGCCTAATTGGCAGGTTTATCCATGATTGCCGCAATTGTCGGCAACTGGATTGGGAGTGTAATAAGGCAACATTGGCATTATTTAATAAGACCTCAACTCATGGGGGGAGGCATCGGGAATGGTAGATTACATCCTTTTTGGGGAGAATCTACTCTACCGTATTGTATCGAACGATTTCCACCACCTCATCTTCCACCACAAAAACTCATTCACAACGGCTCCAACAACTCGTCGACAGCTTGTGCTTGTCGACGAAGGCACGCCATCGTGGTGAACCAAGTACTGGCGACAAATTGGTATCAGAGCGCTCTGATCCAGAGAGTACGATGAGACCGACCGAGATGGACGCATTCAAGAAGCTTTTGAAGGACGGACTGGCAATGCTGCGTGCAGAGATGGACACAAATCGACGGGATCTACAACAAGCATTATTGGGCGTGACGCAATGTTTGGGTGGTGAAATCTCGGAGCTTAGTTAGCAGCTGCAAGCTTCAAAAGTATCGTCCCATCCCAAGGTTCACCAGAATCAATAAGGTACGTTCCCAAGAATCGAGGAAGGGGAGGCCTCTTTTCCAAAAATCTCCGCAGTCAAACTTCCGATGTTCGATGGGGGCCAAGATCCAACAACATGCGTGTATAAGGCATAACACTACTTTCGCTTTCATGAAGTAAAATGGGGTTAGACATTTTTAAAAGATGAATTCATAAACATAAGGTAATATATATATATATAAATAATATAATAAAAAAGGTGGGCGGGAGATTGATGTAACCGATCCTTGTTCCGGTATGACTGAAGATGATTTAAGTCTAACAAGAACAAATGGCGGTCAGACCAAGCTTCAAAGAAAAATTAAATTAATAAAATATAATATATAATGAATGGGTATAAAAAAAGAAAAACATTTAGAAGAAACATTTTAAAGCATAAAATTTAAATGCCTAAGCGGAATCAAATATTTTAGATGAAATATATAACATCTGATACAAAAAAAGAACAACACGAATTTTATAAAATATAAATATTTAAGATGAAATATAGACGTTATAATATAAAAAATGTTAACGTAAAATGGGAGTATTCAAAATGAAATCAAAACAGATTTTAGACATAACGTACAAATGTCTAACACGAAATTTTAAAACATTCTTGATGTAAAACATAACATCTAAAATAATAATAATAATAATAAAACGAACGAACAAAGAAGCGGTCAGACCGATAAAACTACATCACAAGCCCTTATGGGTAACCGTCAGATGAAGAAGAATGTGCATCTGACGGGACATCTAGAACATGTAAATTCCGTCGGTACATGGGTAGTGCTGGACGGAATTCTTGGAAAGGAAAATCCCAGATTCCGTCGATATAAAAGGAGATAATTTCCGTAAGCTTTCTCCCCTCTGTTACCGAAGATCACGGAGACAAAGGGAAGAACGACGGTAAAGGAAACTGCATCAACGCGTCTGGCAATTTACCACAATCTTCAATGTTAGGGCTTATTTAGGCAGGGCCACCCATGATTGTCGGACCTGTCGGTAAGTGGATTTAGAAGGTTGTAGTAAGGTAGCATGCCACTATTTAATAAAGGCCTCGACCTACGAAGAGAGGCATCGGAAAAGTAGATTGCTGAACAAAAAAAAACAAAAAAAACAAAACAAAATGATAATCTCCAGTCTCCTTCGGTTGGTCATCGGTCAAACCGAGGTAAAATATTCTAAAAAAAAAAAAAAATCAGAGTCAAAACAATTTAAGATATCAAAATCACGTTATTTTAGATATAAAAATACAGATATCTAAAATGAGGAAGAATTTAAACAGATATATATATTTATTTCTTATATATATATATAATAAAAATATTTTAGATACAAAGTATGAGTATCTAAAAAAAAATCTTAGATATAAAATAATATATAAATATCTAAGAAGTTGAAAATCAAAGTATTTTAGATACAGGTATCTAAATAAAAATCAAAATATCTTAGATATAAAATAAATAAATATCTAAGAAGCCAAGTCAAAATATTTTGGATACGAAATATAAGTATCTAAAATAAAATCAAATATCTAAAATATAAATATTTAAGAAATCAAATTGAAACATTTTAGATACAAAATATAAGTATCTAAGATAAAATCAAATCAAAATATTTTAGATACGAAATATAAGTATCTAAAATAAAATCAAATATCTTAGATATAAAAATGTAAATATCTAAGAAATCAAAAAATTCAGATACAAAATATGAGAATCTAAAATGAAATCAAGTATTAAAATAGATCAAAAAAATATGTCTAAAAATCTTAAGGAGTTTGAAATGAAGATTAAGGCGTTTTAGACAAAAAAAGGAAAGAAAAAAAAAACATAAACGAGTAATCGATCAAAAAATATATAAAAAAGAGCAGGCTTCGGTTGGATTGAAGCCAACCTTCGATTTCACCAAAGATTTTTTTTTTAAAAAAAAAAAGAAAAAAATTGAAAAGTTTCGGTTCGAATTGAAGCTATCCTTTGGTCCGTCCGACCGAACGCAAAAGAAAAAAAATGGAAAGCTTCGGTCGGACCGAAGGTAAGAATCTGCTTTGCCTCTCTTATAAGGTCTTTCATTTCAAATTCCTTTGACAAATCTCTTTTTAAGCCTTTGGTTTTACTCATGTTAGAACAAGCAATCAGCGTGTCATTTACATAAACCAGTAATAGCAAAAATCATATAGCAGTCAACATAACTCTTAGAAGTAAGAGCAGAAATCTACATCACATCTCCTGAATCCAATGGCGCATAAGTAACTGTCCAACTACTTTTACCATTGTTTAGGGAATTGTTTCAGACCATACAGACTTCTTTGAAGCCTACACACAAGATCCTCCTTGCCAAGAACAACAAATCTTTTAGGTTGCTACATAAATATTTCATCCAGATCACAATGAAGAAAGGTAGTTTTAGTTGCTCTAGATGTAGGTTCTCAACAGCAACCAAACTCAAAACCACTCTATCCATGCTCATCTTGACTACAAGAAGATTTTTGTATAATCAATGTCCTTGATTTGTTGAAAGCCCTTCACAGCCAGTCTGGCCTTGTATTGTTTCCTCCCATTTGGTTTCTCTTTAATCCTGAACACCCATTTGTTCTATAGAGTTTTCTTTCCCTTTAGCAATTGAGTTAGCCACCATGCTTTACTTTTCTTGAAGGACTCCATTTTTTCTTTCATTGCTAACTCCCACTGATTTGATGATTTCTAACATAGGGCTTCAGTGTAAGTCTCAGGTTCACCACTATCTATTAGCAACAAATAATTAAAGGTGGGTTACATACCTTTGTGGGGCCCTTGAAACCCTTGATGACCTTCTCAACTAAGGTGCTCCCACTAGCTCCTCCTGAATTTCATCCTCAGTTTCACCCTCCTTCAGAGAGTCTTCATTTTCAGTGCTCTCACTAGCACCTTTAACCTCAACCTAGTGAGGTTGAGAGATCACTAGATCTGTGGTAACTAACCTATTCTTGTACACCATAGCTTCATTAAAGGTAACATCCTTCTCCCTGATGATTTTCTTCTCTTGGTCATCCCAAAACCTGTAACTAAGATAGTCCCCCTCCCCCCTCCATAGCCAATGAAGAAACATTTCTTGGCCTTCAGATCTAACTTGTCTCTTGCTGCATCTACGACGTGCGCATAAGAAACACAACCGTTGACACCTCACTTTACAATTTTTGTATCATATTCGGCCTTGGGGAAGCCCACACTCACCATTTTGTTGGATGGAAAATCACCCAACAATTTCTATTTTTGGTAGGATGTAAAACCAGCCAACGTTCTCTATTTCTGTCGGGTGGAAAACCACTTAACAATGCCCCTTTTGTCGAATGGAAGACCACCCGACATTTATTATTCTACAAACTCCCCTCCGGGCATCCTTTAGGAAATCACTATTAGGAGATGGTTCGCACGACTACTCTGTTTTCCCTCGCAGACTTCTGCTACATCGATCCACCTCTATCCAACTGCTGAGACTAACCTCCAATCCAGCAACGCTGCCTCAGATCACTTCTCAGCCAAAAACTGTCGTCACCGTGTCGTCGTCGCTCCTCTTAAGTAGGTGAAACTCCTATTCTAGCCTGAATAGGGGACGGGCCACACTAGTCTATCTGACACTGTTCATTTATTTTTCACACTTATGTTATTAGAAACTAGTTAGCATGCATGCTCCTCCTAAATATACTGATTTCACATACATGTACATTTTAACATACATGATACTGTGGAATATATGAACGCAACGTTCCTCTACATTTCCGTTTGATACTTTTTAGGACAAGTAACTTTTCACATGTAAAGTGTCATGCTCTGTTCTCATTCGCTGGAGTCATCCTAGAACTCGGGATTTCACTTCCACTGTTCATTCTGACTTGGCGAAGACCTCTTGATTTTTGTGATCTTCTCTGCCCAGCAGTCAAGTCGGCCTTCAAAGGAGGCTTGAACGACTCGAGACTACATCCTCCTCTTAAGAGAAAATTCTCTCTCAAGTTGTGTTTTGTGGGTTTTTGAATATGTAACCCACGTTTTCTCTTCAAAATGCTTGTCAACCTTCCATCTGCATACTCACTTGTGATTTTCCAAGTTTCGGTTGGACAACCTCTATTTTCAAAGCATTTTAACACGGAAATATCTTCCTCCCCTACTTTATGATACCGGCTCCTTTGTGATGCTTACCGCCTTAAGTTTATCTGACATTTTCGTTACATGTTTTGCCTTGATTGTAGACTCGATGTGCTATAATCTAGAAGCTATTTCATACTTTTTTGATCATCACACATTTCTTTATGGTTTCTCAAAATCAGCACTTTCCTACAACCTTTCCAACAACATTAGACATGATATTTGCATCACTTCTTCTTTTTTGCATGACATGCATGCCTGCTTGCTGCATATGCCCCCTTTGATTATTTGACTCAGTTTGCATATTATGGATGCTTATGTTGTGCTTGGTGTCCATGTGAAAACACATGCAATTTGTGTGTGCCTTCCCATGATTGCGTAATCATCATGGGGAATGCTTGCTTGCTTTTCCTAAATGCAAACATTTAGGAAATTTACTTATCTTTTCATGCTCATGCTTGCTTGATTCCATGTGCAAGCACATGGAACTTGTTTGAGTCTCAATGATTGCATAGTCGTCATTGGACTTGTTTGCTTCCCTAAGTGTTTGCACTTAGGCGATTTGTCTACTTACTTATGCCAATCATCATCGCCATGCTCGTGCATAAATGCATTTCACACTTTGCATCCCTTGATCTAAATTAAGGGCAGGTAAGTATAGGTACACGCATGCATCATCCTTGCTTTGAAAATGCTGCATTAGACATTTACATTAGTTTTGCATTAGCTAACATGCAAACTAATTTAATCCACAATTTTAATTTCAAATAGAGTGGCATGACTTAGAATTTGAAAGCACACTCGTTTTGTTTTCATATGCACGATCAGACTCAAGGGTGAAGTCATGTGCATTACCATTGTGTGTTTTCAAATGACACTTCATGCCATCTTGCCAACAATTTTGAAATGCCCCATATAGAAGTTAAATCCTACCTATAGAAAAATCATAGAAGGTTAGGCAACACTTCTAAACTACTTGTCATCTTGGTGATTAGAGAAATCCCCCAACTTCAGGAACGTAGTCAACATAGGGCCATTCCCTCTAGTTCAGCCAAATCATAGGAATGCATTTGACATATCAAGTAGGGCTAAGGTCATGCATACACCTTAGTTTCCCTTCTCATTATCTTTAGGGAACCCCATGATTCCCTTTCTCTAGGATATCACTTAGGCTTTGCGTTATACAAGTGATAATCCTCTTAATCATCCTAAAATCAATCAAGATAATTTCTTTAGAAGGGCATGAAGGGGCATATCCCATTCTACACGTCCCAAAGTCACCTTTGCATCAGCATCATACAATATCTACTTGCTTTGCTTGTTCAGCCATACCGTATTAGGCCATTTAGACTAGGACCATATAGGGCTCGTCCCCCACTCATCACACGAGTGAGGGGATGTTTACATGACCCTCTTCTAGGCTCCTAGTTCTCTTTTAGGCTGGGTAAAAAATACTTGCTCTCATCTCTTCTCTTTCACACAACTGGCCACTTGCATGCATCACACGCGCACACACCTAAAGACACCCGAGAGGCCAAGAAATTGGGCACGTAGGGGTGCTTAACATCTTCCCTACACTACCTGGAACCCTTATCTGGATTCTCTGATTCACAAACTATATACAGACTCACTCACTTTGCATGCATCCATGCATTACACATAAGTTTTTCCTAGTCTTCCCTTAGATTAGACTAGGGGCCAACTCTAATTCCCTCTTTTCCCCTTAGGGTATCCTCACCATTCTTTCTGTACCCTCGATCGAAATTGACTTGACCGGGAGCATGAGAGGGAGTGCTACAACAGCCAAAGACCTTTAAATGAGCATAACTGACCTTCTTTTCAGTCCACAACTCCTTTGGGATTTTAGATCCCAATGGGACAGAAGGTCTCTTGTTGATTAGATAGGTGGCAATATTTACTACCTTAGCCTAAAACAATTTTGGTAGACCTACATGTATCCTCATGCTCCTTGCCCTTTCATTTAGAGTTCTATTCATCCTTTCAACAACTCCATTTTGTTTAGGATTACCTGGTATAAGTTATGATTCTTCTAATCCTATGATCATCACAGAAATTCTTAAATTCTTGGCTATCATATTCTCCACCATTGTTTGACCTTAGAGCTTTTATTTTCTAACTTGTTTGTGTTTCAACTTCTGTTTTCCATCTCCTAAAAACAGAAAAAACCTCTAACTTGTTTTTCAAAAAATAACTCCACACTTTTCTAATGTAGTTATCTATAAAAGTAACATAGAATCTTGAGCCTCCAAGTGAAGAAATAGGAGCTGGCCCCCACACTGCACAAGCTCCAGCTTTACAAATTTTGGTTCCTTGGCTGCCCTTGAGAAGCTAACTCTCCTTTGCTTCCCATAGATGCAATCTTCACAAGTTTCCATCACTACCCGTTTTAGTCTAGGAAACCTACCATCTTCAGCCAACATCTTTAAGCCTTTCTCATTAATGTGTCCCATTCTTCTATGCCAAATTTTAGAACTCTCTAAGTTATCAGAAGCTGCAGCAATGGTGTCATCATCAGGGTTTGGTGTTACATAAAGGGTACCAACCCTTTCTCCTCTTGCAATAACTATTGCACTTCTAGATACCTTCCATCTGCTAGCCCTAAAGACAGTATGGTATCTTTCATCATCTAGTTGATTCATGGAAATTAAATTTTTTGCTAAGCCATGGACATGGCCAACATCCTTTACTTTCTAAATGTTGTTGTTGTTGGTCTTGATATGGTCCTCTCCCTTGCTGATAACATCAAATGGCTGATTGTTGGCGAGATATACTCTTTTTCTTGTTGTTGCTTGATAATTGTACAACTCCTTCCTATTAGTGGAGTGGTAGGAGGCACCTGAATCTAAAATCTAGGAATCAACAGAACTTGACAAACAACAAACCAAAGCATCCCTAACATCCTTACAAACTGAATTTGCTTTAGAGTCCACGAGAGCCTTTCCTTTGTTCTTCCTTAGAGCTTTACAATATGCCTTGTAATGCCCCCTTTTGTCATAGTTCCAACAAATGACATTTTTAGGGTTTCTGCTCTTCCCTCTAGATTTAGATTTTGATCTAAAGCCATCTGATTTTTTGACCCGATTTCTTCCGCTACTCTCCACACTGAGGGCAGATAAGGAGGCTTCACCGTTACTCCTCCTTCTGATGTCTTCACTTAAAATCAAATCCCCTATGTCATCTATTTTCAATTTTTCATAGCAAAGGGAGCTACTGATCCCTATCACCATGGCTGACCAGCTTTCAAAGCATTGAAGACAGCAATATCAATATTTTTACTTCATCATCAAAGGCTATATCAATAGAATTAAGTTGAGTAATAATGATATTGAAGTCATTTACATGGTCAACAACATTACCTCCTTCAAGCATTTTCAGATTAAACAATCTCCTCATCAAATAAACTTTATTTGCTGCACTTGTCTTTTCGTACATGTCTGATAGGACTTTCATCAGACCTGCAGTTGTGGTCTTGTCTTATCCACCACATTAAAGGCCACATTTCCTAGCTAGGGTTATCCCAACAACCCCTAAAGCCTGCCTGTCTAATAATCTCCACACAACTTCCTCCATTCCATCAAGCTTCACTTCAAATAGAGGCTCGTGGAGTTTCTTCTAGTATAACAAATCCTCAATCTGCATCTTTTAGAAGCTAAAGCCCTTCCCATCAAATCTGTCAGTTCTGATCTTTCCTTCATCTGACATTCTTGACAAATACTTGAAAAAGAAACAGTGAGTTGGATGAACTAACCGGTAGCAACTCCTAATAAACACTGCAAAGGATCTCAAACCAACAAAGCTTTAATGCCAATTATTGTTGTGATTGTTGCAGCACAAATTACCACCTCGGCTTGAATCCCCATGTTTGTCCTGAATTCGGTAGGAAGTAACAAAACAAGGCTCCGATTATTATTTCCCAGAGTCTAGTTCGGACGCACCGAACTCTTCCCAAGGATCCGATTACCTGGTTAGGATCTTCCGGACCATACAATCGGACTCATTCTTTTTTGTTTTGTTTAAACATGTATATTTTATTCATTTCATCCACTCATTATTTTTATACTTTCCCAAGGCTCGCGTTCGAAACCCTCGCACCCTTCGTGCCATGGAGATCGAGAGGGTGGAAACTGCCGCCTCTGGCGACGTCGGCACAGCCGTCGCCCTTCCGGAAAAGCCGAGATTTCCCGCATTGCGTGCGGAGGAAATGTTCGATGGGAACGTGCAGTTCCGAAAGATCCTGGTGCCCGCCCACCGCTATTCGCCACTAAAAAAGGCTTGGATGGATATCTACACTCCTGTGTACGACCAGATGAAGATCGACATCCGCATGAACCTAAAGGTCTAAACTTTGTACTTTAGCATCTTTAGGTTTTTGTGAAATTTTTTTTTGATCTCCCGGAATAATTGGTGCTTGATTCTGGCGTATTTGGCGGATCCAAAGGGTCCTTCTTCTTTGATTGGGAGGAACCCCATTTCACCCGGCCTAGATGGATTATTTTTAGTGGCGGTTTCAAGGTATTACATGTGGTTCTTTGTCATGTTAATTCAGATTGCTGCCATATATTTAGTGCAAAAATCTTTGTAGATTGTTTTAGTTTTGTGGTGGGAAGTTTGTGATGCTTGCACTTTGTAGTGCGTTTAAATAGAACCACACGATCTGGTTCTTCGAACAAGTTTCTAAAGCGTGGTTGTCGGAGGGTCCGTCGGGTTCTAGAGATTGTTGCAGAGGGCCACCACGTGGTCGAGGAGTGTTGGCCAGCCGAGAGGGTTTTGGATGCGTCGTTCGTGAGGGGGTCCAATCGTCGAAGGTGAACCAGTGAGCTTGCAGGGCTGTCGGCAGAACCACCCGGCGAGCAAGAATGGGGATTTTATCACCACCCATTTCCTAATCCTCTGTCGACCGAATCGGCAAGTGCGGTCGCCATTGATACGGAGCGCGGGTGGCGTGCCGGATTCGGGAACGACGTCGCACGATTTCAGGGCTGACTGCGCAATTTGCGTAATTTGGGGGAGGCTGCTGATGTCGCGCGGTCTCCGGCTTGTGCGATTTGGGGAGAGTTTGCTGGCAGCGATCGGGCATGCGCGGTAGCAGTTGTGCGATTCGCACCCGATGGAAATCGCAGCTAGGGCGGCGGAGATCGCTGAGTAAGTGGAGACGGCGGCGGCACCGAGTCGCGGTCAGGTGGAGGCGGTGAGCGGACGGATTCGAGTCGGCTCACGGGCGCCCGTTCCCTGTTCATCATTTTTTTTCCCCTTTTTTTGTTGAATTTGTGCAAAACCCCTTGGACTTTATAAAAACTGTATTTTCATTCTTCCCGTTTTTTTCGAAATTAAAAAGAAAAAATGCTATTAACAATGAATTTCTGCAAACTTCCATGGGTGCCTTGTCCTTTTAAAGTTCAACACTTCGCTATGTGTGGAATTATTGGTGCTCTTTTTGTTATTGATTTGTATGCTTGTATTTATACAGGCCAGAAGGGTAGAGTTGAAGACCAGACGAGATACACCTGATGTGAGTAATCTCCAAAAGTGTGCTGACTTTGTCCATGCTTTCATGCTGGGATTCGACGTTGCCGATGCTCTTGCTCTTCTGCGTCTTGACGATCTATATGTGGATTCTTTTGAGATAAGAGATGTCAAAACATTGAAAGGTGAGCATCTTTCTCGGGCCATTGGTAGGCTATCAGGAAAGGGCGGGAAGACAAAATTTACCATAGAGAACTCCACTAGAACCAGGATTGTGATAGCAGACACAAAGATTCACATACTGGGATCGTTCATGAACATCAAGATTGCAAGAGACTCTCTTTGCAGTCTTATTTTGGGGTCACCAGCTGGTAAAGTGTATTCCAAGTTAAGAACCATTACTTCTAGACTCGCAGAAAATTTTTGATTCCAGAGAATGAATGATTTGGCACCAAGTTATTATTTTTTACAAGTTTTCTTGTGATAAAATTTTGATGTTTCATTAGCTTGTGGCACATCAAAGACCAAATTGGAATCTGCGAGTATGTATATTAAATACTATTTCAGATGTCTTTTGTTTTGTGGAATATGTTTATGTCTTTGCCCTAATTCTACGTACGCGATCTGGATAGGTTGATTAGCAGTGGTCCAAAGTTTGGAGGTTTATGGTTTATATGGACGGGTGTGCTAGTTATTGTTTGTACGGGGAAAGGGTATATTCCCGGCTTATGGTTACTGATATTTTTGTTGCCTTTAAATTTGTATCTAGGTATTTCGATTGTATTGTTCGTTAAAGTGTATTAGTGCAGAAGAAATTGAAATAAAGATAGAAATGAAGCGTTTATAATCTGAAATTGTAAAATGTGTAACTTAAATGAAGATTTGATCTTAAATAGAAATGCATGGAAGGAACGAATCCATGAAAAAATTATTTTAATGAGTCCACTAGCCGCAACAAAGGTCATGTGCTCTTTATTGTATTGTATTGTTCAAGGAAGATAGAGCTCAACAGAGGGACTGAGGGGAAAGAACAAATGACAAAATATTCCGATTTTCACATCCTCAGGTTTCTAGCGACGATTCTAAATTTTTTTTTTTCTTTGTTTCGCATAATCATTGAATCACTTTTCAAGCTAAATGCTATAGAATAGGTTCAAGTTAATCATTGTATTGTTCAAGTTAATAGGTTGATCATTGCTATAGAATATAGATATCTTAGAAAATTAGAAGGGGATATTTTATTAAGTGGATAAGTAAGATACATTGGTGTTGACGGTAAAACAAAAGGAGGAAAAAGGAAAGGAAATTAATTATTGAAAAAAACATCATAACAAAAGAACGAAGAGATGAAGCTTGCCCAATATCTCGTTGTCATGGGGTTTTTCCACCAGAGGAAATGATGGGAAATCGAAAATTTTGAGGTGTTTGTGCAGTTGCAGGAAATGAGAGGAAATGCATTATTTAATAATTTTTAAAATATTAAATAATAAATTAACAAAAATTACTACCAACTTGAAAAGTAATATTTTAAATAATATAATATATATTAACAATTTATTAAATACAAATGTAACATGTGAAATAGCTTATATACAATTATCACCGCAAGTATAATTCATTACAAGTAATTTTTAACAAAAATATTACATGCTACATATTGTTTCTTTCTCGTCGCATAGAGTACATAATTTGTTCTACACTCAAATTATTAGTACAACATATACTTTCTTTTTCAACAATACTAAGAGGTTCCTTAGGTAGATCAAATATTTACTTCAACTAATTCATCTATGAGATTTTCAAGTAAATCTTCTCAATCCACTCTTCTAATGAAATTGCAGAGAATAAAACATGTTAAAACAATCTTCACTTGTGTCTCAAATAGATATGGTATATATCTCTGTAAAATTGTAAATTGATGTTTAATCACTCCAAATGTATGTTTTATTACATTTCTCAATCGTGAATATCTATAATTAAAATTCTCCACTACATTATTAGGAACTCGATTGTGATCATATTTTGATAAATAATAATGATAATGAACACCTTAAAATTGAGAAATAAATTTTGTGACATTTGGAAAGCATGCATCTACCAAATAATACTTCCTGCACAATATATACAATATTTTGCACTTTATACAATTCAATATTAAATTATAAATATGATGTAATCAAAAGTAATGTCATGCCAAAGTGGGACTTTAAGTGAATGTGTTTAAGAAGTAGCATCTTTTAATATTCAAGCATTTGCAGTTGATCATTCCCATCCCACAATAGCATATAGTGATTTTCATGTTAAAATTACAAGTTGCTAAGACATTTTGCATCAATTACCCTTTTCTATTTTTTTATCTAGCATTTTCTTTTCCATAAATTGTGGTGTTGACATGTGTACCATTGATAGTGCTATCTTAAATAAAAAAAAGGTTACAATGTCAATAATATAGTGACAATTTTATAAAAAACACTATTAATGAATTAAAAGAGACAACATAATATAATGAACATAATACTTTAAAATATGGGAAGATGTTTGCTTAAATTATAAACTTCTAGATAGCACCACTTATTTCATTTATTGACCTAGCAATGGATGTCGAAGATTTAACATGTGGTCGAGCTCTTTTCTTTGACCCTCTAATTACATTCTCTATAGCAAAAGGGCTAGGGCTACCTTCACCCTCTTCGACTTCAAGAAATGTTGATGGAACTTAAGTACTAAAGACATTGAAAGTATCCACAGGTTCTAGGGTTTCCATATCCAATGTGCCTTGTACATCTTCTGGAACTTAACTATTACCTCGAGTAGTCATATTCCCATCAAATGCTGTATATAGATCATCATATATCATACATGATTTTCCTACACATGATTTACATTCTAGATTTTGCTAAAGGTATAGATAAAGTATTAGTCATTTGGAAGTTCACTTGCAAATGAATAATACTAATTAAAGAAAAATATTTAACCTATATAAATTCATCCCATATTTCTTTTGGAATGTTGATATGGCCACAGATGTAGTCTCACCCCCGTCCACTTTATTTTGAAATTTTAGTATAATTTTTATACATCGTCCTCCAAGTTTTCATTCTACTTTCAACATATTTTTTCTTATCATTGTACTCCACAATCACTTTATTCCATGTATCCATTCTAATCTTCCTGTCTTGTTGTTTTGCATTCCTTTCTTTAATTTCTGCTGCCAAAATACCTAAAAGTATTTCATCCTATTTGGTACTCTAATTTACATATTTCTTTCTTTCAGTAGTCATGTTCCTGTAAAATGATATGAACATTTAACACAATATAGAAATTGAATAAGTAATATGTCCAAAAGTTATGCATGTAGTAATATGATACCACGTTTACTAGGCACTGGATCCTGCATATCTTCATTTCTATCGGAATGTTACGTACGATTTTATAAATTTTTTCAATGAAAAAGTACGTATTGATATTTATGGAAAAGGAGAATGCATGCAGAACAGAAACCTGTACCAGGTGGATTGAGTTTGCAATGCTTCCTTCACCAATGTCAACGGTGGCATCGGCATTTAGCATTAGCAAGCCTTCTCAAGAATGACGTCGCATGGTGCCTGCAATCCTAACTGATTTAAGGCAATAAATTAGTAAATACGGTTCAGAAATATCATCACTCCTGAGTTTATGGTAGATCTTTAGATCAGAAAGACGTTCATGGTACCAAATATATGCTAACAAAAAGGTAAACAACCGATGTTCTTTTGCATGATGAATGCGGGAGTCATGCAATGGACGACCCATGCACTTCTGTTTTATCGACTCTATAAATCGCATCCAATATCTTTTGTTTCTGTAATGGCTTTGTAAGATGAAAATCCATTCCTGCTTCGATTGACATGTGCATGTGTTCGTCCGAGTCATGAGCACTGGTGGCTATAATTGGGATGTGGAGACCTTTACATTTCTCCCCAATGCGAATCTGCCTCGTTGCTCCATAACCATTCATTAGTGGCAGAAAAAGAAAACTTAGAAAAGCCAACCAAGACCATACTGCAATCTTGTATTAATGCAAACATGAGCCAAAGCATGCTTGTCTTGATGAATTAAAAGAAAGCGGATAGATTCTCATCAAAAAGATCCAATAACATCCAGCCTCTGTCAATTTGATGATTTTGGAATGAATCAATGGTTTTAGTAATTTAAAGAGTGTAATTATTCAAATCTTGTACGTAATCATATCATGAAGTATCATGGTATTAATATTGATCACACGTGTATGCAAAAATGATCAAGGAGATATAATTTTTTTATAGTATGCTTATGAAATTTAACCTCTTAATTGTTTTTAACAATGACATGTCGTTGAAGAAAGTGATGTTTACAAAAGCCTTAATATCAACAAAAATTTTACGGTGAAGGTACTGATATTGGTTTGCATAGTCACATTTCAGCAAGAGTTTAAGAATTATGAAAACCCTGATAAACGATTCTAGATTTAATTATGTAAAAACTACAACCAAAGAAAATATAAGCTTACCTCAGTCCATGAGAATAATATCATATGCGAAGTGCTTTAAGAAGGGACTTTTCAATGCATCATTCTCTTCATAAGCACCGGCTAAACTTTCCAAAGCCTCATGTACAAGGCTTACAGCTCTCAGACCATTCTCCGCAACTGTGACACTTGCACCAAGTTGAGAAAGGATTGCAGTGTATCCTCGACAATCAAGACATTTACGCCACTCAAGAGGTTTGTTATAAGCCGATCTAGTTTCAGGTCCACATTTTTCATGGATAAGAGCATCTGGCACAGATGACGTTAAACCAAAAGAAACTTGCTTTGATCGTTTAGATGAACCTGTTTGAGAAGGCACGTCAATCCCTTCTGTTACCATCTAAATTCTTGACTTAGTTTGCCTACTTTCATTTGCCCTTCCAAAATCTCTAGTATTGTGTAGAGGCGAGAACCATGCAATGGTTTTCGTAGCATGAGATCACATAATGTTTGTCCATCATCAAGCATTTTCAATTCAGCCAAAGGAGTGTTTGAATCTGCCAACCAAATGATTTTGTATTGCTGTCTATTCACATGTTTCAAGGTCAAGATCATCTCAGACAGAGGCTTGAAGAGCAAATCAAGAATGAGAAGAACATGAGCCACCAATCTCTTAGAGCCCGTGCTCTTTAGAAACGAACTATGATCAAGAGCTTCTTTTATAAATGAAGAACTATTTGTTTCTCCTTTTTCGGTATGATAAGAAGGGGAACTACTACCATCTGAATGCACCCCATGTGATCCAGAAGAACTGGAGTTACCAAAACCTAAACTACAGTGTAACCATCTCAAGCATGGGACCAAGCTGTTCTATTGAATTAGCATCCCATACTTTCACACCAAAATTCGTCAACCAACCTTTTGCTATTCTCCTTGTTTCTTCTCCTTGAACAAAAAGCAAAGCATGAATGAACATGCCTTCTTTCCTGAGATCTTTATGGAATCCCAGGAATTTATTATCTAACTTGATCACTGGGTATAACCTTGGTTGCTGAAGACCTGTTGAAGAAGATATTTCTGTATCCCGTGGCTCATTTGATACTTGACTGATGGTTGAAGTGATTTCTCTTTCTGATTCTCCGGTTCTCTCCACTGACTTGAGGAGAATGTTGAACCTGAAACATGTTCCCTTCTCACTGATCTTGTCTAGAATTCCAATTTCTCCTCCCATTAGGCGTACCTAGCACATGGTCAAAGAAAAAAAAAAGAGAGGACAAAAATTTAGAAGAAAAGCTCAAGACAAAAAAAATCTACAACTTTCCAATTACACAAAACATTAGCTCATCTTTATGCAACTCATAGCTTACACTTACATAAGATTGGACAATACCAAGACCCAATCCTGTGCCTTGTTCACCATGATGAGATGATTCTCTTACTTGAACATAATTCTCAAAAACAGATTCTCCTCTTTTCTTTCGGAATTCCTATTCCCGTGTCATCAATCTCAAATATGAACTCAATGTTGTCTGTATTGGAGAATGCTAGATCAGTGGATTTCAGGTCAAGATATGAACCACCATCATCACTCTTGCAAATCAAACGTCCTAGAGAACGCCATATGTTCCTTGGCTGACAAGCAGGCTTGGAAGGGAGTGTTGAACCTCGTAGACTTGATCTCTTGGCCCAAGCACGCACCACTGCATGCCCATTTGGTGTGAACTTCACTGCATTACCAAGTAGATTGTCCAATATTTGCTTAAGTCTTCTACAGTCACCTCTGACATTTGTGGTTTTCAGACTAGAACAATCACAAGGATCCCAGATAACCCCCAATCCTTTCTTTAAAGCAACAACGTAAAAGACATCAACTGACTCTTCAATGACCCGTGCCATGTCAAACTCAATCTCTTCCAGTTGCATCTTTCCAGTCTCTACTTTGCTTATGTCCAGAACAGAGTTAAATATGCCTAAGAACATTTAACCAAAAAATGAAGAGAACCATTAGTTTGAAATATCTACTGATAAATGGATTATCAACATAAATATCAGAGAATTCCAAAAGATATCTGAAAAATTAGATTATACGCAGGACAATGTAAGGTAAAGTACATGAACAATGGCAGGCAGATGCTAAATAGAATGTGGCAAACGGTAATGGATTTATAGGCAAAGCCAATACAAAAACCTATGATAAAAGTCAAGCTTGAAAAATAAGGTTATTCTTTGACTGGCAAAACAGAATACAAGAGAAATTGTCGATGCTAAATTAGAAGAACTTGGGTAGTATCAGCTAAAGAAAATATACTTCTAGCAGTTATTTAAAAATATAAATAAATTAAAATGAGATAGGCATATACCATTTGAATCCCAACAACATAAATGGGAATACGGTAGACTGTATTGGTCAAAATGAATGAGTGACTAGTTGATCCACATAAAGCATCTGATGTCATTTGTTTAGCAATATCCACAGAAATAGCATTATCTCTCTTCTTAGCTAGAACTTCCCCATCTTTCGTTACCAAGCACATTGCTCTACCATCAAGACCTCTGAAAACATACTCAACAAAGGAATTTAAAGGAATTCCAAGGGAGACCGCTTCTTCCCACTCTTGCAAAGGAGCAATAAAAATGAGTGAAGGCTTGAGATCTTTATGTGGTGCTTGGGCAATTATGACAGTGCTACTGTCATGTTTCAATGCCATCTCTATCCAAATTGAACTGTAAGTGGATGACTGAGTTAGGTTAATCGAATCACCAAAAAGTAGGCCTGTATGCACTGTCCTAGATGGCCTGAAGAAGAGGACCATGATGTGTTGGAAAATACCACAACAGTCTGGTTTCTATCCCTGTGGTTATAGTAAAAGAGACCATCTCCTCTGATGTAAGAAGCTTGTGACAATAATGGGATGGTGGAGAGCGCCAAAAACAATGATGGAGCCACCTGCGTATCAAAGAAAGGAAAAACTTCATATGTGAACTGTGTAAAAGAGATCAACACCAACAAAGAACAAGCAAAAGCACCTGATTCTCAATGTCAGATAAAGGAAATTGTTTTGCATGAACAGATGGACTTAAAGCTTTTTCAAGTTTGGAGGCAGATGTGTTCACTGTATCCAATATCTGCACTTGGTCAAGAATTGAACCAGCCACCAGTGTTTGCCTGTCAGCAGAGGCCTGATCTAGGACCTCAGTAACGAAGCCTAGTGTATAGCACCATTGCCACAAAACAAAACTCTCAAGTGCCACTAAGACCTACATCAATATAGTCCGCATATCATATATCTTAAAATACAATTTTTTTTCCAATAAAAGCAAAGAAGGAAGTAAAACTACCACGAACAAGATGGTGAAGCCCAAGGGACGGAGTCTGGTAGGCCTACAACTCATTGTTCTGAAAACAAAACAAAAAGGTATACATCTCAAGGCTTCCTCGTTATAAAACCAACCACCTAATACAGGCATTCAACGCTGCTAAAAATCTACTAAAAAACCTATCTAAACCTCTCATCAAAGATCCCCTATGTTAAATCATCAGAAGAGGTGGAGCACTCGAATCATCAGAAGAGGAAATACGTATGACTTAATGATAGATTTTAAATATGCCTCATTTATGGCAAGGCTTTAAAATGCATGATTTATGGAAAGGTTTAACATACGCAAAGATTTGATTTTAAATAAGCATGATTTATATGGTGTGATGTTAAATATGGAAAAACTAAATGAAGAGTGTAACACTATTTTTACAAGGCATAGACTTCACCGCTGCTAGAAAAATTAGAGTCGTCATCTAATCTAATTTAAGGGTAAACTAGAAAAAAATTATATGCAAGTGTCACATAACTCCTAAGTGAATGCAAAACTTAGTTTATGAATTTAAAGTTCAAGTAAGTGTTCTAAGTACGCATAAGAAATGTGTCAAACATCTTATACACTTGAATTACTAAGCTTCTCGGTTATCCCTGTCAAGTTGTTAAAGTTGCTATTAAGTGTGAAAGTGGTAAGTGTCTCATGCTAGAATTAAGTGGATGTTAGATATAAGCCTAAGTACAAAATAAATGAAAAAATGAGATGGATGCGCCTATGAGACCTATATGAAATGAAATGAAGTAAAAGCGAAAGGAGGAGATGAGAAAAAAAGACCTAAAAAGGTTAGATAGAGAAAAGAGTTGTGCAATTATTTCTTATTCACGTATAGTAATGAAAAGAAATTTACTAAGTACTTCTATGTGTGACTTAATCATGGTATGCATATATATCTTAAGTTAGTCTAGGACAAACAAAATAAAGTAAAATGCAAACAATTACAATACATAATTAAATGAAGAAAAGAAATGGTGCATAGATTAATATAAGGAATACCCATGATTATGAAATCAGATGACAAAACATGAAAAAAGAAATTATAATGACACAATAAGAAGATGCATAAATGTAAGTTATATGATATATGATTTAGTAGCTCGGAGCCATGATTTATTAAATGAGTTAATTTTATGGATGCATGATTTAATTATTTGACTTAATTGCAAGATTGAATTATTTTATTACATTTTGATTTAATTATATGGATACATGATTAAATTATTTGATTGAATTACTACAGATGTGTGATTTAATGATATACTTTAATTAAGGATACAAAATTAACTTATTTGATTGCATTATTATTTGACTATATGATTTGATCATTAAACCATATGACTTTACATGATTTAATTATTTAACTATGCAACTTAATTTGATTTGATTATTAAACTAGTTGATCTAATATGATTTCATTATTAAACCATTTGATTTATTATGTTCATATGACTAAATCATATGCGTTAATATGACTTGATAAGGTAATTCTATGATTTTATGTGACAAGATGTGATTATTTAAATTTTACGATGGTCTTATACTGGATATGCAAGATGATTTTAAATATGAAGATAATTTTAAACATGCAAAATGATTTCTTAAGTATAAAAAATGATTTTAATTATGCAAAATGATTTTTAAATATGACAAATGATTTTAATTATGTAGGGTGATTTTTAAATATGAAAGATGGTTTTTTAATTATTGAATTTTTTTTTTCAAATTATTGAAAGATGATTTTTAATTAAGATTTTCAATTATGAATGATGTTTTTTTTATTATGCTTTTGAATTATAAATGATGATTTTTAATTATGTAAGAGGATTTTTAATTGTGGAAAATGGTTTTGGTTATGCAAGATAATTTTTAAATATGAAAGATGATTTTAATTATGCAAGATGATTTTTACATTATGAAAGACGATTTTAAATTATAGAAGACAATCTTTAAATTATTGAAAGGTGATTTTAATTTATAAAAGATGGTTTAAAATTGTGAAAGATGATCTTTTTTACATTATGGAGGATGATGTTAAATTATGAAAGATGATTTTTTGAGTAAGAAAGATGACTTTCATCTTATGAAAGATGATTTTAATTATACAAGATAGATTTTAATTATGGAAGATGATTTTTAGTTATGAAAAGATGTTTAATTATAATTTTAATTGCACAAGAGGATTTTTAATTGTGAAAATTGGTTTTAATTATACAAGATCATCTTTAAACAAGAAAAATGATTTTAATTATGCAAGATGATTTCTAATTATGAAAAGATGATTTTTAATTATGATCTTAAATTATGAAGGATGATTTTTAATTATGAAAGATGATTTTGTTAATATGAAAAATGATTTTAATTATGCAAGATGATTTTTAAATTGTGATTTTAGATTATGAAAGTTGATTTTTAAATTATGAAGGATGATTTTTAATTATGATTTTAAGTTGTGAAAGATAATTTGTAATTGTGAAGAATAATTTTACTTATGTAAGACAATTTTTAAATATGCAAGATGATTTTTAATTGTGATTTTAAATTTTGAAAGATGATTTTTAAATTATGATTTTAACTTATGAAAGATGGTTTTTAAATTATTGGAAGATGATTTTTAATTATGATTTTGAATTGTAAACGATGATTTTTAAATTATTGAAAGGTGATGTTTAGAATGAAAAAGTGCATAATATTAGCGGTTAAATGATGGTTAATTGCATAATATTTAGCTTATCATATGAGAATTAAGCCATTATGTTATAATTGCACTATTATACGCTTTAATGAAAGAATCTGCATAATTTTAGGGAATTAATGTTAATTTGGTATAATTCTAAACTGTCGGTAAATTACAGGTTGTGAAGTTCTTAAGTATCCGAATTTTTTGTTATTTTAGAGAGTTATATTGAATGTACCGAATAGTTATGTTTTAAAGAATATTTTATTATTTCCTAAATTACACGTGTTGAAACCTTAATACATTGACTTAAGTGGATTTTCGATAAGTTATCTGTTAACTATCATCTGGGCATCGGATAGTTAGATTTGTAAGTGTCTGAAATATCTCTTTATTATAAAACTACTTAAGGACACGCGTCATGATTTGGAAGCTTGACTTAAGTTATCTTTCGGAAGGTTATCTGTAACTATCCGAAATGTATATAAGTTTCGGATACTTATGGTTGTAACTATCCGAAACATCTGAACTTGTTATTTTATTGCACGTGTTTTATAGTTAAATCAACAAAGTAAGTTTGTTGAGTTATCTGTAACTCCACGGACCATATATTTTCTAATATGCCACTACAGCAGTTGCAGAAACAGGACATACAAAGGAAGACCATGATTACACGTATCACGTAGGAATTCACTTGTGGAATAAAGAAGAAATCACCATCGTTGATATGAATGAAGGAAATCTAACCGATCAATTAAGCAGGAGCATTTACTGTCGTAAGAAATATAAAAGACGTGAAAAGTGTGTAAAGTGTGTAGAGTGTGTTCGTGTGAAAGGTTGTTAGTTTACTTCTAAAAGTAATTATTGATATAAGCATAAAAATAGAAGTTAACAAAACTCCAAACAGATGACTTTTTAAATATGATTTTGAATCATGAAAGATGATTTTTAATGATGAAAGATAATTTTTAAATTATGAAAGTGGTGTTTAATTACATTTAAATTCACACGTGTGTAATTCTAACTTACAAATAAAAAAAGATATTTCGAATAGTTACAAACTATAAGTATCCAAAACTTATATGCATTTTGGATAATGTAGACACCCAAATCTCGACCCCCTTTTTAGGAACTACCTTTTTCACTGTTGCAACCCCCGAGGTGTACACTATCATTGCGCTTATGCAATTGTGCACCTTTGTCATCTAGAGTAGTGCTAGATGGCCTTGGCCTTGTTCAGGTATGTGACCATTATTGGTACCCCGATGGAGTTTCCTCCATCTAACCATATGGTTAGGGCCTCCCTATCCTTGATTGACTAATCCTTTGGTCAAATCGTCAATCCGAGCTTTCGATTGTCCGAATCAATCCCAGACAATCTAGGCCATCCATTCAGCTCCTATCTTGTTTGGCACATCTCGAGATGTTGAATTGGTCGTCTGATCACATATTTGTGATCAGAGCACCTTGGATCGTATAGATACACTATTTGATTGATGTTGACGCATGTCAATCGCCCGGTTCTACCCTAGACGATCATGGCCGTCCACACAAGGTGTTTTGGCTTTGAATCCATCTCATCTGCCATTGGGTACTTTTGATCATCTAGATATGATCAATGACCATCGGGTCGACCGATCCTTCAATTGGATCATCGATTGCACCCATGATCTTCCTGGATTAACTCTAGGGAATTCTAGCCCTCCATTTGGGTGAGGAATGAGAATCTCACTCATCCAGCTAACGATCAAGAAATCTGATCATAGGATGAGACTCATCTCCTCCTTAATTGACCAACCCTTCAATCGGATTGTCAATTGGGTCTCCGGATTGTCTAAGATCAACTCGAACAATCTAGGCCGTCTATTTGAGGATTCAACTTTTCGAGGCCATTTTGGCGTCCTACAAGTAGAATTTGCCAAAATGGAGGTTGGATTCGGACTCAGCATGTGTGAATTACCTAGGAGGGACCATTACCCAAATTTGGCCACGTGGCACAGTTGCCACGTGTTGCCCTCTCGCGCTACCACGTAGCATCCGTCATCTCACCGACTCGTCGGTGCTGGATCCACTTGGATCCGAATCCAGATATCTCCCTCAAAACCTCCTAGGGATTCATGCAAAACCACAAATCTACTTTTCTCTCGCCGTAAAACCATGCCATCAATCATCGCACGCCATCGTCTAGCCGTCGTGACCACCGCTTGTCTCCAACCATCCCGCGAACGTTCCTCCACTCACAGGTACCCACCTGAATGACTAGTTATGCATTTGTGAAGTTTCAAATCTCGTTTTCCAATGTTTTCTTCTGAATGCATGCTGTTTTCCGTGGTCGACGGCAAAGCTTGCTGTCAACCCCTTTTTCCCGTGTAGGTTTTACGGGTTTTCCACCTCGGTTCGACCTCCTTCGATCGAGATTGAGGTGCGTTTGAGCTCAGGAGGTCATGCCTCGACATGTACGACCTTCATCTGGGGCATGCGAGCTCTATTATGTTGTTCCCCAGCTCGTTGGAAAAGGTAGTCGTCGCTAGAGACGATGGTTGCCTTAGCCGCAGGACTCACTGAGTTTCAACGAGCATCAAAGTTCTGCTAGACCGTTCGATCTCGCAATGGCGAGATCCAGTCCGTCCGATCGCTTAGGTTAAGTCCTAACTGTTCGATCTTTTCTTTTCATCGTGTGAGATCCAAACGTCAGATATCATCGCGATGCATCTGCGCTGTTCGATCATATTTAATATCTGATTGATCTCGGTCGTCCGCTCGAGATCAAGATGCTTGTTTGAATCTCCAGCATGGCACCAGAAAACTTGTTTGGATCTCCAACAACGCGCTAGAAAAACTTGGATTTGTTAACTTCTGTTTTTACTTAGTTAATTTATCTTTATGCCTATATCACTAAATTCCTTTTTAGAAGTAAACAAACAACCTTTCACACAAATTAGATATTAATTCCAATTTGTATTTTAACTGCAAGTGCACAATGTCTATTGTATTTGTGTGCAAGTACAGGTCAATCCCACAGGGAATTGCTTAAGAATTGCAAACTGTTCCGTTTTTAACAATCAAATTTATATATTCAATAAGCTCTCCGTTGAGTTATAGTTAACTCAACGGACTAAGTTCGTTGAATTATGGCTAACTCAACAGACTAACCTCGTGGACTTAAGTTAACTCCATGAGCCTGCCTTTCCTATTTAATACTGCTATTTACAGAGGAATTCGACCAACCATTGGGCGATTCCACAGATTGTAAATAACATCAATTAAACTCTTTAATGTTAGTAAACACTGGATTTATCATTAGGCAATACTAACATTTAGATAATTCAAACAATAACTATTAAAATCTTTAAGTCTTTTGAACGAACCAATTTCAGTAAATTGTAAAACTAAAACAAACATAAAACAATCACAACACTGACAAAGATAACATTAATCACGATACAAAACAAACAATACAACACTCAAATACAAAATATAAACACAGATAAGTTGTTTTTGGTATTTTTGTTTTGATATGAGCATGGAAATGGGCGAAAGGTAAAGTAATCTCAGTCGATAGTAAATACTTCTGTCACTACATGCGACGCGATTACACCACTGAAAATTAAACCACTTACAATTCTGTCTCCTCTCCCTATAGAATCGCGAGTCCAGAATTGCAAGATGATCTCCTCTTTAGCATACAGGCATCAACCCGAAGCCAAGGCTAGAAGCTTTACGATCTCCTGAGATATGAGTCGGCACTTGGTGAAAATGGCTTCCCTTCTCGCGACGCGATCACTCCTTATAGTGGTTGTCAGACACTATGTTTGGCTCGAAATCGACCCGACATCAGGAAAGTATCCTCACAGACCTCTGATGGTTCGTGATTATGGTGGTGGTGATGATGGTTGGTGTGGTACTTCAAAGAATTGCTGGCGCTGCCTACAGAAAGCTTGGTGATCCTCCTCTACACACACTAGCCACACCCATCAATCACACACCCTTTACTTCTTTTTCTTCTTTTCTTTTATATTTCTTTAGTGGTAACTGCTTCTACTTGAATGGTCGGTTGGATTTCCTTCATTCATATCAACAACGATGATTTCTTCTCCCTTCGATGAGTGAATTCCTACGTGATATGTGCGATCATGGTTTTTTTCTTCCAACTGTCCTGTTTCTACAACCGCTACAGTGACATATTAGAAAATAAATGGTCCATGGAGTTACAGATAACTCAACAGACTTGCTTCGTTGATTTAACTATAAAACACGTGCATAAATTTAACTATTCGATGCTCGGGTGCATTTCGGATACTTACAAACTTAACTATTCGATGCCCAGATGCATTTTGGATAGTTAGAGACTTAACTATCCAATGCTCAGATGCATTTCGGATAGTTACAGATAACTCACCGAATATATAACTTAAGTCAATCTTCCAGATCACGACATGTGTCATCAGCAGTTTTATAATAAAGAAATATTTCAGAGAGTTACAAGTCTAACTATTTGATGCCTAGATGCATTTCGGATAGTTAGAGATAACTCACCGAAAATCCACTTAAGTCATTCTCCCAGAACATGACACATGTACACAGCTATTTTATAACAAAAGGAGATTTCGAAGAGTTACACATAACTATCCGATGCCCAACTGCAATTTCGGATAGTTATAGATAACTCATTGAAAGTTCACTTAAGTCATGCATTATGGTTTCGACACGTGTACTTCAGGAAATAATAAAATATTCTTTTAAAACATAACTGTTCGACAATTTAAACATAATTGTCCAGTACATGTTCGGTATGTTAAACATAACTGTCCAAAATAACAGAAAATTCGGATACTTAAGAATTTCACAGCCTGCAATTTACCGACAGTTCAGAAATGTACTAAATTAACATTAATTCCCTGGACTTATGCAGATTCTTTCATTAAAGCATATAACAGTGCAATTATAACATAATGGCTTAATTCTCATATGATAAGCTAAATATTATGCAATTAACCATCATTTAACCGTTAATATTATGCACTTTTTCATTCTAAACACTACCCCCATACCTAAATTTTGCTAGTCCCTTAGCAAACTAAGATCTAATTAATGGGTCTTTCTAAAAGTATTAGAATTAACTCTTCCTTTTTTCTTCTGTTCAGCATAAGAACTTGTATCATTATATAGCTATTCTGTATGTTTCAGTAATATTGTTTTCTCCTCTTCAACCTGCAAATATACTTAGAATATATGCAAATTACATACAAAGTATATCATCATCACATAGGTGTTAATTATATTATCATTTGTTCTTCTTTTCATCATCTATCATCCTGAATTTTCCAATAAGATTTCTAGAAGAAATTTCAACAACATACGAATCAAAGTACAATCCCATTCAATATGATTAAGTCAAGTAGAATAAAGAATTGTATCTCCATAAAACAACTTCAAAAGTCAATTCTAGATTCATATTTCAACAATTCTAGATAACAGAAAATATACTCGATTCATAAGATATCTGTATTTCACAAAACACTTGTATCTTTTCAAAACAGTATATGTATTTTTGTACTTTAAAAGTTAATTTGACAAGCTTGAATCATACAAGAGCTTTCTAATGTACCCATGTAACGAGCTTTCAGTCAACAATCCCAGATCTGATCAGGATCTTAGGTTGCTAGATTTCAAGAGTCCTTATTCAAGTCAACAATCCTTACATACCTATCTACTCAAGTACAAAAAGCTCGTGATCAAACAAGTCAATAAACTCTCAAAGTTTTTTTTTTTTTTTTACAAAACAAAAAACATTAATCTCATACTGTATATGTACGTATTTCATTAATACAAATGCAATAAAACACCAATCTCATATAGTCCTGCTTCTATCATTTACTGAAAATATGAATCCATAACAATAAGCTCATACTTTTTCTGTAGTTTAATAAGATCTAGACATAAATCATTCTACAAGTTTAATCAGTCAAATTAAATGTATCTTTAATCATGTGTTTCATTTAATCTAGAATTCACATCTCAGCTCTTTTAGGACTTCAGATAATTTACTGATTTTTCATTAAGCATTCTGATTTCATTTTAAAATCGTGAAATTGTTAAACTCATGAAATTCAAAAAAAAACATTAGATACTATATCTAGATTTGCATAAATAGTAAATTCTATAGCATCTTATATAGCATTCTAAATATAACATTCAAGCAGTTACAATTTATAAAAATTTTACAGTCTCAATTATCGGATAGTTACAGCAAGTTCATAAAAAAATTTTCAATTTCCACAAAACTTTGCAGTACCATTTTAATTCCTTTAATTAACAAACTTACATGGCTGTTACTTTAATTACCTCCCCCCATACCTACATTTTGCATTGTCCTCAATGTAAAAGATTTGATAATAAATACAGTAATTGTAGCAGACATGAATACAATATCGTTGATTTAGCACCTAACTCAACGAATGAGTTTAAATCTAAATTCAGGATAAGTAATCAGTTACATACCTTGTTTTGTTTGTATCTCCTTCTGCTTATTCCGATTTTTGATTCTGAAAAACTTTTTATTCACAGATAAAAGCAGAATATATAACAAAATAACATTTAACAGATATTGATAAATCAGTGTCTTGTGTGGAACCCAGGCTCCTATGCCTTTGGTGGCTCACAAGCAAGCTAGTTGATTTCCCAACACAGATACCAACAAACTGGATTGATATTTTGTTTTTTTTTTGTTTTTTTTTATAAAATAAAATTAAAACTAATTTTTTTTTTCTTCTAAAAATAAATGTAGAATACACACAACATTAAACACACAAAATCACAGCTTAAGAACATGATTGAAAAGTAGAAACAAATAGAATAAATGTGTCAGTCCAAGCAAACTTTTTAGGCATAATTCTTCTTGCTATTAATTCTATTTTAATGCAGTTCATGTTCCTTCTTAATTTGTAAACTTGTAGTATATTATCAATGTTAAATACAAGTGTATTACCATTAATGAAATGAAATGCAGAAAGGGATCCTTTTCGGTTCCAAGATAATGTAGCAGTTTCTATTTCTACATCTATTTCAATATATTCCTCTTCCCACTTCCATTCATTTATGTCTTTCATAATCCATATTTGAAATTTCATCAATTCATCCCACCATCTTATCAGACATAAAGTAGGATCATCATATTCATTATACCACATCCCTATTTGAATTTTATCAAATTATGCAGATGGTGGTTTAGCTATTTCTCTTGATATAGGCAAAATTTCTATACATTCATTATAACTATATATGCTTACTATGTATAAATCAGATCTAAATGCAACTGATATATCTGTGACTAGATATATATATTCATCAAGTATGACATGCATGCTGTTAATTAATGATTTCTGTCCTAGATATATCATAGTGTTTTCAGTCCAAGATCTATTTAGAAAATTATACACACTCAAGCAATAAATCTTCATCCCATTTTCCTGTAAGTCTCCAATAATATAATTTTTCAGAAATGGTTGAATTTTTATCAGAAAATATTAAAGCCGACCCACAATTTTCAATTGGTACTTCATATCTATTAGGTCTTCCTATATTCCATTCTTCTCTTATGATAGGATTTCTGATCAAAATATCAAGTAATAGAATTGCATACCTTGGTTTGGTCCTGTATATAATTAATCCTTCATCCATCCCCATAATATGATTTATTCCTTCTAATGTATTGGGTGGAATTCCAGTAGTTTCTTCCATATTCATGACTAATTGAACTACGATTAAATGACTTCCATATGAATCCATCTCTAGTCTTAGTCATTTTTGCAGCTTGTAGTTCCTGAAAATATTTTTCTCCAACACAGTCTTTAATTTCCTTTGATACACAACACAGCCTACACAGATCTTTAGTTGACAAGTTACTCAGTACTTCCCTTAGTGCATCCAACGGTAATTGCATTAATTCCATTTGTTGATTCTGTATAACATAAACAAAAATTTTAGCAGAGACAAAAATTAACATAACTACTGCACACCCTTGTGGAGTTAGGGCATAACTCAATGAACTAAGTTCATTGAGTTAAGGACTAACTCTACAATACTTTTAACTATAAATAAACTTATATATATATATAGTTACTTCAGTTATATTGCTTCATTCAACTATCCTCCCAGAAGAGGTATCAATTTCATTAACAGTTCCATTGATAGGGTTAGGTATTGCTTGTATTGGCAATCCTCCAGTAGGTCTAACCTCCATTGATTCCTTCTGTCTAAGTGGTATGTTTCTATTCTGATTTTGAATTGCAGCATTTCCAAATACAAAATCTAAACGATTGTTTAATTGTTAAATTATCTTTTCTAATTTCTCTATTCTAGATCCTTGTTCAAGTAATGCTTCATAACTTATATTCTTCTCATTTATATTTTCTCCTCCCTAGAAATTATTGTTTCTCCAAGATAACTTCAGGTGATTTCTCCAATTAGGATTATAAGAATTTCCAAAGTTATCTTTCTGGTTTCTAGCATAAATAATATCTAGATCATTAATGTTTGCATTCTTTTCTGCTAACTTTTGATTTAATGATAACTCTTCTATTTTCTTTGTTAATTCAGTTAATTTCACTTCAAGCATAGTATTTGAATCTATTTCATGCATTCCTCTTGGCAATATTCTTTTATCTACAATAGCTTCGATTGAGTTTTCCCACTATGCAATTCTTTTTGCAAAGTTTTCTAAATATGCCCATGCTTCTTCACTACATAGTTTCAAAAATCCATTTTGACAAGTAGATTCTAATAAAGATTTCGTTGAAACATCTATGCCTTCATAAATTATACCTATTAATTGTGCTTTACTCATTGTATGATGTGGACATTCAGTCAATAAATCTTTAAATCTTTCAAAATATTTCTAGAATGATTCACCCTGTTTTTTGCTACACATTAATATTTCTTTTTTCTTTTTAATCATTTGATGTGTTGGATAATATTTTTCCAGAAAAACAAAGCAAAATTCAGTCCATGCAGAAATTGAATCAGGCGACAGAGTATATAACCATCTCTTAGTTGTGTCTTTTAAAGCAAAAGGGATATATCTAAATTTAATAGCATCTATACTCATGTTCGACATTTTCATCATTTGACAAACTTTGTTAAATTCTCTAAGAAAATAATAGGCATCCTCTCTTTCTAATCCATGAAAATGTGGCAATTGACTAATATAATTAGATTTTAGTTCAAACCTATCTCCCTCAAAGTTTGGCAATCGAATACATAAAGGTTCATCAACTAATTCAGGATATAGAATTTCTCCTAATGATTTTTCTACTAGAGCAGCCATATCTACATTCTCTTTTAAAGAAAGGTTAGCTACACCCCAAAGGATTTCGTTAAAGTCTAGTTCAGAAAATGTTTCAGTACGCCTCTGTGTTGAATATTCCTAGGTAGGTGTTCTTACTAATCGTTTGGTACTAGGAGAATGAGTCCATGTGCTCATAAATAAAATAGCAGAAGATTAATTACATACTAGTCTAAAGCTTTCCATTCAGTAAATATTTGTTGACGGATGAAGTCGAATCAGCTACTTCTCCTTCCAGTTCCCCCAATGCATTCTCCTTTCTTTAAAAAGTGCTGGTAACTCGTAAATAACATTCTATTTTATATATATAATGCACATCCATAAAGTAAATAAATCTCGTTGCAAGACGTTCTTGCAACGTGCAACATGGTTCCTATTTTTATGGGTACGTGTACCACTACTAATTTCAAATTTTGGTAACCGCTAAACCGATGAAGTTTCGTTCGTGGTTAAAAGAATAACTATTCTGCTTAATCCACAAACTAACCTCGTTGAGTTACAAATAACTCAACAGAACAATGTCGGTTACTGTTGCTAACTCCACGGACTAACTTCGTTGAGTTACAGATAACTCAACGGAGTGACCTTATATTATATTACTGACCTTGTGGAGTTAAGTTTAACTCAACGAACTTACTTCATTGAGTTAACACTTGGCAACCTCTAAGTTTACTCCTCGTAAGTACCTCTATTTATTATTTTTTTTTCTCTGCATTCTGCTAACTGAAATAAAGTTAAATATATGTCATTAATGCAACATTCTAATCAAAATTCGTTTAAATTTGAACATTATATAAATATTTAACTTGCAGTTCATTTCATGTTATGCAGAATTTACATTTTACCTTGCAGCATGCAGATATTTTCAAGCATCTATTATTTAATCCTGTCATTCAGCAAACTGTAAATCTTTTTAAACATTCATGCATAATGTTTCACAAATTATATAACATTCAATATAGTTCATCCATTTCATCATTCTAAACACGCATGAAAAATATATCTGAAAAATATATATTCATTCATATAAATCAATTACAGTACAATCAAATCAGATATTTTTCATACAAATATATAAGTACAAGTAGACAAACTATACAATTAGCCTCTATTCCTAAGTTCATCTACTTCCTTCTGGAGTTTTTCTAATTGTTGCTCTAATTGTTCTATCCTCTCTACAGCTCCAATAATGCCTCTAGAAGGTACAGATACTTCAGCAGCTGCAACATAATTTCTGTATTCTTTCACTGCAATGGTTCTTGATCTTATCCTTTTGGATGTCCATTTCGTGAAATCAATACAGTCTACCATCAATATAGGTATCAAATCTCTATAAAATAATTTCTTCTTTGCAGACTTCATTTTGGAGAGGAAGACTTGACACCAATTAACTTGAATTTTGTTCACAACTGCATAAGTGGCCTACTTGACAAATTGACTCATTTCAATGTCATGGCCCTATCGTTGGTAGACATTTTTAATCAAAATGTTAGCTATCATGTGTGCTTTACCATTTAAATGCTTCAATCTATTTAATAATGGCACACCAGGAATGAAGTATATATTGCAAGTATCGGACAGTTGTGTTTTAAAACGTTCAATACATTATTTTATTATTTCCTGAAGTACATGTGCGAAACCATAATGCATGACTTAAGTGGATTTTCGGTAAGTTATCTATAACTCTCCGAAATGCGTCTGGGCATCGGAAAGTTAGATTTGTAACTGTCTTAAACATCTCTTTATTATAAAACTGCTTAAGTACACATGTCATGATCTGGAAGATTGACTTAAGTTTTCTTTCGGAAGGTTATCTGTAACTCTCCAAAATGCACCTGAGCATCGGATAGTTAGGTTTATAAGTCTCCGAAACTTTCTGAACACCTTAAGTTCAAATTGTGCACATGTTGAATTTCACTGCTTTATAATATCTCAGTCGGAACTCGAACAGTTATGTTTAACTCTTCGACTTTTCACACCTATTCCTTCGAGAAACTCGAACAGTTATCATAAGTCTTCGAGTTTTCTCACTTTTCACTTAGTGTGAAGTTTTTTTCTTTTTACGAACAATTACGCTAAGTATTCTGCAATTGTTGGTTGTAAAACTTGTATAGTTATTGCAAGCACTCGAGTTATTTATCGGTAATGGATCTTATATTTATGATTTCAATGATTGAATCCATTTATCCGTTTATAAACTCGAAGAGTTATAAATGTTTTACTAACAACCTTTTGTGTTTCTACCCTAGTAAAACCCTAGCTTCACAATCTTTACTTCCACTAAGTTCTACAATGCAAAGTGAAGATTAATCGACAATGTCAGGACATGGAAGAGGATGTGGTAGAATGACAAAAGTGCAGAAAAGAGAGCTGGAAATTCAAAAAATACAAAGTGAAATCAACGACATCTACTCTAGGTACACTTTTTCAAACGAAGTACTACACGAAATAAGAAAAGTTGTTCAAGATGAGAAAATTTTCTATTGGAAATGTAGGATCGTATGGCTACACAAGAGGGGGGTGAATTGTGTATCTTTAATATTTTCTGAAATATAATTGAAACTTTAAAACTCAAAAACAAGTCGAGACATTGTTTTCATAAAATCATTTTTATTCAAGGTTTCAATTACAATATACAATTCAATTCTCCTTAGAAATTGTAGATGCAATTATATCTCGATACCATGTATCATCTAAACAATTTCATAACTACAAACAAAGAAAACTAATTTGCGGAATTTAAAACATTTCTCCCTGTTTGAGATCTTTCTTCTTCTTTTTCTTCTTCAGCAATTCTTTAGTGACGAATATCTTGTCTTTCTCTGCTTCACCGAATTTGCTTTCTTCTGATACTTTAAATCTTTAGTGACATAAATAATACCTTTTTCTGCTTCACTAAATTTTCTTCCACTTGAGACTTCAAATCTTCAATGACATATATCTTACCGTTTTCTGCTTCATTGAATTTTCTTCCACCTGAGAGATTTTCCCGAAGAGGTGTTTTTGATCCTTGAAAAAGATTTTTCTTTTAGTGTGTAGGGATAGTTTGATCCTTGAAAAGATTTTTTTTTTTATGTGCAAGGATTGTTTGATCAATGAGAACTCTATGCCTTTTATATTGTATCTTCATTTCATGCATATCCTTCACGTTTAACCACTACTAGTTTTCCACTTCTTCACGTCTTTTCTTTTTCCTTCATCGAAACACACACGTTTTGACCCACGTTTACATTTCGAATTTTCTTTAATCATCAGTCCTGGATATCTGAAAAATTTCCTGCAAAACAAACTTTCTCATCTAAAATCTTTCATCAAGCGTAATAAGAAGTCGTTACTTTAATGTTAACTAAACGAGTAACACAAGTATATATATATAACTTAACGTTTCTAACTTAACGAGTTCCTCATGTGCCATTTCACGTGACAAGTACTGTAGCTAACTCAACGAACTAAGTCTGTGGTGTTACGCTAACTCAACGAACCAGCTTAACCTTTCTTTCAGAAGGTTAAATGATAACTCACCGAAAATAGTTTAAGTTTCGGATAGTTATGGTTGTAAGTCTCCAAAAAACTCTTTTTACCATAAAACTAGTGAGACATGTGTCAAGACCTGAAAACATGACTTAAGTTACCTTTCAGATAGTTACGATTGTAAGTCTCCGAAAAAACTTTAACTCACCGATTCAGTAATAAACAAATGTTTTTATAATAAGAATTTTACCACGTGCAAAAATAACAACTTAAGTTTATAATGCTAACCTAACACATTGCCTTAGTGTTCAATATAGCAACTCAACGCGTTTAGATATGCTAACTTAACGAGTTAAACATGTGCACCTCACATGATACAATACAACATTTGTAACTTATAATTTCACCACATGTATAACACTAACTTTAAAACATATCATGCTTTTCAATAAAAACACACGTTAACTTAACGTTTAGTTAAATGAGAAATTAATGTAACGAAACGACTAGTTATTAACTTCAGATCCAATATAGACAAGTATTTATATCAGTAAGCTTTTTCTATATTAACTAATGATTTTAATTTCTTTTCACAAGCAATAGTAATTGAGAAAATATGATTATTTTCATTCAGCATACATCATCAAAACAAAATACTCAACAATCTCCCCCTTTTTGATGATGACAAAATCATATTAAATCAATTATGAAATATGTTTAACTCAACAAAGCACCTTTGTTGGGTTAACTTTTAATTCAACAAACTTGTTTGTTGACTTAAGTTCACTTAAGCTTATTTCTATTGTTTGTGTAAATTTTACCTCTCAGAACTAAAACTCTCAGATGTTAATAATTATATATGTATCAGTTTTCTAGTTATCATCTGTTAGATTACAAAAACCATTTAAATATCATCTCCCTTTATAATATATGCAATTAAGATCATAATCATCTTTTTATAATATTTCTCCCCCTTTTTGTCATTAATCAAAAAGATAATTACAGAGAATATATATATATATAAGAGATATATTTACAACAACGATTTCTGTAAATAAGAATAATAATTGAACACATTTACAGAAAAATGTATTGTTCAATGAATCAAACAAGCAATACAAACATTACATTTTGTATTCAGGAACAAACAAAAATAGTTATCGAGCCCTCCTAAGTATATCACTTATAGCATTACATATTTTATCTCCTAGATGCCTAATATCATTTCTAATGTCGTTAAGTACTACATCTAAGTTAGGAGGTAGCTGGGTTTTCTGTTCTGCTTGAACTGAATAACTTTGTTGTTGTTGTTGTATATGGTCTATATAGTCAAGTTGTTGTGGTTGTCGTTGAGGTTTATGCATGGCTTGGAATTTTTGCAAATCTTTAACACTAAATACTCTCATGTCTTTAGTTTTAGAGGGCCAGTCGGATAAATTCAATTGGCTTTGATTTATGTGTAGATCTTATTAAACTACAAAAAAAGTATGAGCTTATTGTTATGGATTCATATTTTAAGTAAATGATAGAAGCATGACTATATGAGATTGGTGTTTTATTGCATCTGTATTAATGAAATACGTACATATACAATATGTGAAAAAAAAAAAAAAAAACTTTGAGAGTTTGTTGACTTGTTTGATCATGAGCCTTTTGTACTTGAGCAGATAGGTATGTAAGGATTGTTGACCTGAAAAAAGACTCTTGAAATCTAGCAACCTAAGATCCTGATCAGATTTGGGATTGTTGACTGAAAGCTCGTTACATGGGTGCATTAGAAAGCTCTTGTATGATTCAAGCTTGTCAAATTAACTTTTAAAGTACAAAAATACATATACTGTTCTAAAAAGATACAAGTGTTTTGTGAAATACAAATATCTTTTGAATCGAGTATATTTTCTGTTATCTAGAATTGCTGAAATATGAATCTAAGAATTGACCTTTGAAGTTGTTTAATGGAGATACAATTCTTTATTCTACTTGTCTTAATCATATTGAATTGGATTGTACTTTGATTCGTATGTTGTTGAAATTTCTTCTAGAAATCTTATTGGAAAATTCAAGATGATAGATGATGAAAAGAAGAACAAACGATAATATAATTAACACTTATGTGATGATGATATACTTTGTATGTTATTTGCATATATTCTAAGTATATTTGCAGGTTGAAGAGGAGAAAACAATGTTAAAACAAATTACTGAAACATACAGAATATCTATATAATAATACAAGTTCTTATGCTGAACAGAAGAAAAAAGGAAGAATTAATTCTAGCACTTTTAGAAAGACCAATTAATTAGATCTTAGTTTGCTAAGGGACTAGCAAAATTTAGGTATACAGGGAGTGTTTAGAATGAAAAAGTGCATAATATTAATAGTTAAATGATGGTTAATTGCATAATATTTAGCTTATCATATGAGAATTAAGCTATTTTGTTATAATTGCACTGTTATATGCGTTTATGAAAGAATCTGCTTAATTTCAGGGAATTAATGTTAATTTAGTACATTTCTGAACTATCGGTAAATTGCAGGCTGTGAAATTCTTAAGTATCCGAATTTTCTGTTATTTCAGACAGTTATGTTTAACGTATTGAACAGTTATGCTTAATGTACCAAAGAGTTATGCTTAAATTACTGAATAGTTATGTTTTAAAAGAATATTTTATTATTTCCTGAAGTACATGTGTCATGTTCTGGAAGAATGACTTAAGTGGATTTCGGTGAGTTATCTCTAACTATCCGAAATGCATCTGGGCATCGAATAGTTAGACTTGTAACTCTCCAAAATATTTCTTTATTATAAAACTACTGATGACACGCGTCATGATCTAGAAGATTGACTTAAGTTATATATCGGTGAGTTATCTATAACTATCCGAAATGCATCTAGGCATCAGATAGTTAAGTTTGTAAGTATCCGAAATGCACCTGAGCATCGGATAGTTAAATTTATGCACGTGTTTTATAGTTAAATTAACGAAGCAAGTCCGTTGAGTTATCTGTAACTCCACGGACCATTTATTTTCTAATATGCCACTGTAGTAGTTGCAGGAATAAGACAGTTGGAAGAAAAAACCACGATCGCACGTATCACGCAGGAATTCACTCGTCGAATGGAGAAGAAATCATCGTCGTTGATATGAATGAAGGAAATCCAACTGATCATTCAAGTAGAAGCAGTTACCACTGAAGAAATATAAAAGAAAAGAAGAAAAAAAGCAGTGGTGTGGTGGTCGATGGGTGTGGCCAGTGTGTGTAGAGGAGGATCACTAAGCTTTCTGCAGGCAGTGTCGGCAATTCTCTGAAGTACCACACCAACCAACTCCACCACCACCATAATCAACAACCATCGGAGGTTTGTGAGGATACTTTCCTGATGTTGGGTTGATTCCGAGCCAAACATAGTGCTTGACAACCACTGTGAGGAGTGATCACGTCGCGGGTAGGGAAGCCATTTTCACCAAGCACCGACTCATATCTCAAGAGATCGTAAAGCTTCTAGCCTTGGCTTCGGGTTGATGCCTGTATGCTGAAGAGGAGATCATCTTGCAATTCTAGACTCGCGATTCTATAGGGAGAGGAGACAAAATTGTAAGTGGTTTAATTTTCAGTGGTGTAATCGCGTCGCATGTTGTGACAGAAGTATTTACTGTCGACTGAGATTACTTTACATTTCACCTTTCACCCATTTTCATTCTCATATCAAAACAAAAATACCAAAAACAACTTATCTGTGTTTGTATTTGGGTATTGTATTGTTTGTTTTGTATCGTGATTAATGTTATCTTTGTTAGTGTTGTGATTGTTTTATGTTTGTTTTAGTTTTACAGTTTACTGAAATTGGTTCTTTCAATAGACTTAAAGATTTTAATGGTTACTGTTTGAATTATCTGAATGTTAGTATTGCCTAATGATAAATCCAGTGTTTACTAACATTAAAGAGCTTAATTGATGTTATTTACAACCTGAGGAACCGCCCAATGGTTGGCCGAATTCCTCTATAAATAGCAGTATTAAATAGGAAAGAGAGGCTCGTGGAGTTAAATTAAGTCCACGAGGTTAGTCCGTTGAGTTAACTGTAACTCAACAGAGAGCTTATTGAATATATAAATTTGAATGTTAAAAATGGTACAGTTCACAATTCTTAAGCAATTCCCTGTGGGATCGACCTGTACTTGCACACTAATACAAAAGACACTGTGCACTTGCAGTTAAAATACAAATTGGAATTAATATCTAATTTGTGTGAAAGGTTGTTTGTTTACTTGTAAAAAGGAATTCAGTGATATAGGCATAAAGATAAATTAACTAAGTAAAAACAGAAGTTAACAAATCCAAGTTTTTCTGGCACGTTGCTAGGTAACCAATCAAGTTTTCTAGTGCCGTGTTGGAGATCCAAACATGTCACATTAGTGCATAATGTATCTTTTCATACAATGGACAATTTTTTACACAATGCTACAAGCACACATTCTTTTCCTACGGAAAGAGAGCATGTAGGAAATTTTGATGATACATATACGAATGATATCCAATTTGATGATATTTTTGATGACATAGACACTGAGTCTATGAATTTTGAAGATATTTCATCTGAAGAGAAATGTACAGATATTCTTCCTCTTACTGTTTCTTGAATAGAGACTTTTGAATTTTGATACAGTTGCTTATACTACACTTTATATATATGGTTATGTCTGTTACAGTATATAGTATACTTGTTGATAAATGTATATAATCAACAACATACACAGTTACAAATAGAATATGATACTACCAATGTCTCACATATACAAATTTCAAAAATACAGGATGATTCTATTCCACAGACAGATATAGAACATTCTTTCATACAAAGACAGTTGTATAGATCAAATATAGATATACATGTTGTTGACATATAGATTATTATAGAGACTGTTGCTAATGAAATGTTTCCAAAAGAACACATACAGGAATTTTAGCAGATTATTGATACAACAATACCAAATACTTTAGACATTTATAATAGTTTTGATGGCAATTGCACCAATTTTGAAAGATCTGCAAATTTAGATGCTGTTGATAATTTTGAAACAAGTCCCATTTCAGAACATCATGATAGGAAAATACCTAATCCTGAACAGAGTTTAGATGAAAATACACTATTATGGTTCAGAAATAATTCCTGTTATGACAAATTTCAGACATAAAACTTTTACAGTTTTATATTCAAGACCAGTCAAGTTTGAAGGGATGGCACACATACGAGAACTATTTGAATTTCAAGGCTTGTTGACTCTACTTCCACAACAACCAAGCCATCTTGCTATACCCAAACTTATCAGTTGTTTTAACTCAAACTTAACAGTGGAAGAAGGTATTCTTGTTTCTAATATACAAGACAATGACATATATTTAACTCTAGATTTACTTCATCAGGTACTTGGTCTGAAAAATGGAGTTAAATTATCAGAAAGAAAACAGGTTTATCGATTGGGATGGGACATTACAAGTTTAGCCAAAGATCCAACTGCAAACAAACCATTGACATTACTAAATGACTTAAATGGCCAAGCACGTTTTATTGCAAAAATATTGCATGCTACATTGTTTCAGAGGTTTGGTCATGGGGCAGAAGTTGGTAGATGCTGTCTTTATGCTACATATGCATTAATAAACTATATACAGGTGAACTAGTATGATATTTTTGTTTCTCATATCTTGTATTTGCAGAGTAAATTATTTTATGGTGATACGATTTTGAGAATTGTGGCAAGTTAAATAGATATTACACCTTGGCCACATAAAAGATTAAAGTCAAGATCTTTCTCTACAAAGGAACTCCAAAAATACCAAGAAGCAAATACACCTGTCCTCAGACAACAACAATAGGATCGGCAAACACAGTCATAGTAGCAGCAGCAACAATCCACACAATTTATAGAAACACAGCAACATACAGATATACAACAAGATATACATACAGATATACAACAAGGTATACAAACAGAAATACATACAGGTATAGATACAGACATACATACTGAATTTTTACAACAACCATCACAAGTTTCTCAAAATGATTTAGATCAAGCATTACTTGACCAGATAAACAAAGTTAGTACAAAAATTGCAAAGAAAATTTTAGATACTCTGATTGACATTTTTCGGAGACAAAGAGGCTTGTGATTATACAAATTATGTATTACATGATTTATTTTTTGTAATTTGTAACCAAAACTATTATGTCAACTGTTTACTGATTTTAATGTTACGTGATTATTTTTCACAGTTTATGCTTAATCCATAAATTTTATGTATGTTTGAAACTATCATTTTGATTAATATATACTTAGTAAGAATTCCTTCCTTACATTTAACTTGCTTAACTTCCTAAAGGGGGAGAAAATAGTTTTTTTACTTTTTATAATGCCAAAATGGGGGAGATAAAAATTATGTGACTTATTAGGTTTTGACATCATCAAAAAGGGGGAGATTGTTGGGTATTTAATTTTGATGATATATGCTTTATTAACGTTTTTAAATAAGTCTACATAATATTCTCTAAGTATATTTCTCTAAGTATAATAGTTAACAGATTATCAGAAAGTTTCATTTTTATGTCGGATAAATTAAAGATTTCCGAAGAGTTAGATTTGCAATAGTTAAACTTTCGGATAGTTAACGTCTCGTTTTTATCGAATACTTTATGTAAAAAACTCATATAGTTAAGTTATCTGCACGTGTGTTTTTAATGTTTTAAGTTGTCACGTGTTTTCCATGTGTGTTCGGTAATGAAAAATCGAATAGTTAGATAACTGTTCGAGTTTTTATACACATAGATAGATAACTGTTCGAGTTGTATAAAAGGACTAACGAATAGATAAGTTTCTTTGTTTAGTCACGTGTTTTGTAGGTGTAAAAACTCGAAGAATTAAAGGATAAGTGTTCGAGTTCTACAAGACTTAAAGGATAAGTGTTCGACTAAATTGAAGACTTAGAAGATATTCTACAAGACTCCAGGAAGATAAAGTTTCGATGAATCTACAAAGTGGAGATCATGGAAATTCAAATAGAAAGTAATTTGGATTAAAGAGAAAATTAGTACGTGGATTATGGATTAAGTGGATGAACATGCTGAACGTGAAAGACAACAGAGTTTGACTACAAATAGAGAGTACGAGCTACATTACAGTAGGGGATCCTAGTCTCGAAAACCAAGTTTGAATATTCAATCTAGATCCCTAATTGAAAAGCTAAGTTTGAATATTCATATTCTGAAAAGTTCTCGAACGTCAGAAGTAGTTTGAAATTCCAAGCAATTTCAAAAAAAGAGCTGCAAATGTAAGAAGTCTAGAAATTCGACAATTGGAGAAGAAGAGATACAGAAGCTGAGCAAAGACAAAGAAAGATTAGGTTTTATACAATTCGAAATTAGTTTTCAATAAGAGCTTTATTGTTATATTCGAATTGTATATCGAACATTTCTATATCAAAACCATCAAGTAGGGAATTGAGCTGAAAAGATATTGTAAATTCTGTCCTTACATAAAGAATAGAATTTCATTTACGAGTGTTTTGTGCTCTTGTTTTATCTGCTAGTATTTTAATTACTAAAGACACAATTCACCCTCCCCTCTTGTGATACAGACGATCCTACAGTCTGCTCAGCAATTCTAAAAACATTTTGAAGATTCGTCTGCAACAAAGTCCAGAAGGTCAACCGTTGTAGATCAATCAAGAATTCTCCTTAGAGCTTCTGTGTCAACTCCTCATAGGAGTTGATTTGGTGTTGTGTGTCATTTTCATTTTGAGTCAGTGACTCCTAAGTTTAAATTGTCTTCTCGTTTACTTGAAAACCTAAACTCACAAGGGTGTTGTGAGTATACCTTCACAAGGTCGAGGCCTTGGTGAAGAGAGTGAAGTGTGATACTTCACTTACTCAAGATTGGGGTCTTGAGTACACAAAGTTGGTACTTTGTGTGAGGTTTTTGTTTAGACTTTAAAAACATTTGTAAGGTTGTTGCTTAGCCTGCAAAAGCAAATTGTGTAAGGTTGTTGCACCGAAGGAAAAAATTAAAAAATTAGAATGTATGTCAGATCGAATGAAGAAATAAAAAACTTCGGTTGGTCAGACCGAAGAAATATATTGATAAAAAATTGTTTAAAAAAATAAAAAATTTCGGTCTGAACTTCGGTCAGACCGAAAAATAATAATAATAAAATGTTTAAAAAAATAAAAAAATTCGATCGGACCGAAGTTAGGATTCGATCAGATCTAAGAGGAAAATAAAAAATAAAACTTTCGGTTGGACCGAAGTAAGGTTACGGTCATACCATTAAAAAAATAAAAAACTGAAAAAGATTCGGTCGGACCGAAGTTGACATTCGGTTAAACGGAAGAAAAAAATAAAAAGTTATAAAAGGAGATGGTTACGGGCCGGGCCGGGTTGTCGGAAAAAATTTCAGGTCGGGCTGGGCTCTCCCTAAACACTTTCGGGCCGGGCCGGGCTGTCCAAAAAAATTTCGGCCCGGCCCGTAGCCCGAACGGCCATTGATACCTCTATGCATGGAATAGAGAAATGTTTATAGATTTTTATACGATAAAAGAATATAATTAAAATTAAATAAAAAAGTCTATAATTTTATTATTTACCCGATTATGCTTCATAACTAAGAAAATTAGGCCGTAAAATATGCGCATGTGCAAAAAGTTAGCATCATTGAGATGCACGTGCTTAAATAAACAAATAGTGATAATATAAGAGATAAGTAAAAAATAAATTTATAAATAGAATAAAAGTTTAATATATTAAAATTAAACCGAATCACAGTTTACATTATATCTAAATCGATGTATAAAAATTGATGCGATTGAATGACAAAGTTTATTATTCGACACATATTTTCTTTCAACCTTTGATTAATTATACGTTTTAACAAGTTTATAAAATTAAATTACTGAATATATTTATATTTATATTTTTATTTATGTTTTTATAAAAGTTTTTGTTCAAATTAATATAAAATATACATTATTATTTGCACCTTGATTTTAAAAGTGGGTAATATATCGAAGAAAATTTAGACTTAAGTACGGTTAACTTAATCGGGTATGAACCCGACCGACTACTAATGTTCGAATTTAGGAGCTGAGAGAACTGCGTGTGGGCTCCCGAACGATCTCGATCCAATTCCTTACGGTTAAATTAATCGGGTGTGAACCCGACCGACTACCAGAGTTCGAATTTGGGAACCGAGAGAACGGCGCGTCGGCTCGCGTACGATCTCTATCCAATTCCCTACACGGCCGTCGCTGCCCTTCCCCGGTTCCCCCCCTCCTCGGCGGCCGAGGGCTTAGCTTGTTTCGGTGCTAATGGAAGTAGAAGGAAGAGGGCAAGAGGCCCGTGTCGCCTCGGACGAGATGGACGGAAACAGCTTGAAAAGCAACGGTGAGGAGGAGTTAAACGAAGATGATGACGATGACTCACGGCAACCGGGAGCGCAGAGGTACAATAGTGACGGTAGGACCAACAACGAGAAGAAGAAGACGAAGAAGAAGAAGAAGAATAAGGACAGAAGGAAAGTTTCCGGGAAGAAGCCTACGGTAGCCGATTTTAGAAAGAGAGGTGTCTGCTACCTCAGCAGGATTCCACGCCACATGGACCACGTGACTCTCCGTCATATCCTGTCCCAGTCCGGAGAAGTCGAGCGCATTTACCTTGCACCAGAAAGTAATCGCCTTTCACTCAGTCCTTCCTGATACTTCGTTTGCAGTTTCCTCATAGAAATTTCCCAAGCGGGAAGTGATTTTGGCGGTAATGTGGCGTCATTTTTTTTCGTGTTTTTACCTGTAGATCCTTCTACCCATATCAATCGCAAGAGAGCCGGTGGGTTTCGTGGGATAGAGTTTTCTGAAGGGTATGATTGTTACTTATGGGGTATACACCAGAAATATATGTCAGGTGTTCATATGCTGACCCTGAACTGGCATTACAGGTGGGTTGAATTTGCAGATAAATCTGTTGCTAAGAGGGTTGCAAGGTTCCTAAATGGTGAACAAATGGGTAAGGGCTGTTTAATGGACCCTGCTATATTTATATTTGCGTTTTCTAGACTTTGCTGTAAGATCAATGAATTAGGTAGCGTTCCCTCTAGGAGTTGATTGAACAAAAAACCTATAGCGAGCTTTTCTTTTAATGTGAAATATCATTATCTGATTGCTGATATACAATTGAAAATTATAAGCCGAAGTGCTTTTGATGGAGTTGTTAGTTAGCTACTGATTGCAGCTATGGATCCAATATCAAAACTTCATCGACTTGGGGTATATGAATTTTGATTCGACTTTCATGCATTCTTACGTGAACATCAACTGCGAGTTACATGAACAAGGTCATACGAGCTTCAATCAACATTTGATATTTCTGATTTTCAAAACATTCTTTCTCATAAGAAATCATGTTTCATGAAGGTCAATTATTTTGTACTCGAAGACTAGGTACTCATCTCAGCTTGTTTTGAATTTTTATATCCAAAAAAAATTAAATTAGAGGCATTTGGTTGTCTTGCTTATGGTATGGTATGGTCCTCCTCCACTGATGATGAAATTTCTTTGCAGCACTGATGAAAAAAATCTGCCATTGTCGCTATGGAAATGGATGATGTAACCCTTACTTTGAGCCATGGAACAATAGCATATGATTTTCTTATTTTTACTTGAAAATTGCAAGATGGTGTGGGTAATTCATTCATTTAATCATTTAATTGTATGGTTGCTAGAGGTGGTAGGTTTGAATCCTAGGAAACATCTTCTTTGTTTATGGAATTAAGGCTGTATACAATTGAACCCATCCCAAATCCCACATTGTTAGGATCTTTGTGCACTGAATTTGCCTTTTTTAAGATACTGATAAACCAATGACTTCTATTTTGTCCCCTTTCCTGGAAGTGTAGTGCAGCTATTCAATCATCACACGAAAATGCATTTCTTCCATTTAGAATTTAGAGCTGCATGTTATCTCCCTTTAATCTTAGTGCCTATTGCTTCTACCTTGCTGTATCATAAGGGTGGGTGTGTACTGATACATGCTGAATTCCTAATTTTAGGATACAATCTGATGCACATATTATACAATACTCTTAAATTAGTTATGCTACCATATACCACATCATTTTTACAAATAACTTTATAATTTATATATTATATGTGTGCTATACAATGATTAATCAAATTTTAGTAAACTCTAAGTTGTGGTTGTGTAAACATGGTGCATGTTGGGATTCATTGGAACTAAAAACATTAACCAAATTATTTATTTATTTGACTACTTGTTTTCATTGTATGGTTCTAGGTGGAAAGAAAAGATCGACATTTTATTATGACATTTGGAACATTAAGTACCTCCACAAATTTCAATGGGATGATCTGACAGAAGAGATTGGTATGTGAATTCTTCGGACTGATAGCATCATTGGATAAAAATAAGTCTGCCTCTTCTCTTGCTTTCAACATGGCTTACCTAGATTATACTTAGATATCATATATGACTGCAGCCTACAAGCTTGCCATTAAGGAACAGAAGATGGCATTAGAAATGTCAGCTGCTAAGCGAGAACGTGACTTCTACCTTTCAAAGGTTGATCAAGCTTGTGCTTTGAATTCTATGGAAGAGCGTGCAAAGAAGGTCAGTGTAGAACTTTTCTTTGTGTGATTCTAAGGTGCCCTATATGTCATTTTGTGCTTGTGCAATTTCATGTGATTGTGTTTGAAAGTAACCAGGCCAATCCAAGCTTTTCTTGAGAGTTGTGACGCTCCTCTTTCTGCAAATTGTCAAATTGATCTCCTACTTTTATGTCTACATCCAAGAAGAGCCATGTTTTCGGTACAGGTTTTCTCTGACCATTACACAGTTTTTCCCCACGTCCAGGCAAAGTTGCTTCAGATTGGTTCCTTTTATTTCCCTTCTTCCATCTTATTGAAGTTATACTAGTAATTGATTCTTGTGAACCATGAGGCCGCGGTTTTTTACTGTCCTCTTCTAAGGAACTAGTTGGACTGATACATGTGGTGCACAAAATTAGAAATATATATAATTTTAAAGTATAAAATTGTTGAAGATAATAAAGATTATGTTAATTATGTGTATTATATTATGAAATATGTAAAATTAAGTATGTTGATGTTATGTTGATTTGCATAAAGCATCATGTTTGTATGAATATGATATGTCATAATATCTAATACACACACACACACATATATAATATGTAACGTGTGGTTTCCTCTCTTCTTACCAAATGCATAAGTACTTAAAAAGTCAAATTATTGTATCTTATAATTCTAAAATTTGTTTTACAAAATTATAAAAAGTATTATTTAATAAACACATTAGTCATTGATATATTTAAAAACATTAAATATATTTATTCTAATAAATATTGAAGAGGATAGTATAAGAGGAAAGTTGAAAAGCAATAAAAGATCTAGCAGTGCCACATGCTATTTTTGTCTTAAATATAGTAGAAATGTATATTAGATTATTAAAATTTAAAAAAAGAAAATAATTGCATACATAGTGTGAACGTTCGAAAAAATACGAATATCGGGGGTGACCCGAACGTCCACGAATGACGCCAACACCCCACCAACGCGAACCCGAAAGGGGCCACATTGGTGAAGAAGGAGTCGCCACCTAGTCCATTAAAGGGAGACTAGGAAAACCTGCACTATCGATCTCTCGTGTATCAAGGGACTGATAAGAAAAGCCCCCAAGACTCTAGGCAAGTCTCTTGGGTACGAGTAGGGAAGGTGTGAGGTACCCTACCCGCTTGGCCGAAGTTGGCCTCTCTAGAGGGTCGTGCAAATGTCCTATCAGGCTCTAAAACGCGAAAAAAGGGATTATGGGACAAACGAAAGGTAATTCAGACATGCTGAGTCCAAATCCACCCTCTGTTTTGTCAAATTCGACTTGTACAATGTCGAAATGGCCTCGAGAAGTGGAATCCTCAAACAGACGGCCTAGATTCTCCAAGTTGATTTGGGACAATCTAGAGACCCGATTGATGATCCGATTGAAGGGTTGGTCAATTAGGGAGGAGATGAGCCTCATCCTATGATCAGATTTCTCGATCGTTAGCTGGATGAGCGAGATTCTTATTCCTCACCCAAATGGAGGGTTAGAATTCCCGAGTTAACCTGAGAAGACCACGAGTGCAATTGACGATCCAATTGAAGGATCGGTCGACTTGAGGGGCATTGATCATATCTAGATGATCAAAAGTACCCGATGGCAGACGAGATGGATTCAAAGCCAAAACACCTTGTGTAGACGGCCATGATCATTCGGGGTAGAACCAGGCGATCGACATGCGTCAACATCGATCAAATAGTGTATCTATACGATCCAAGGTGCTCCGATCATGAATATGTGATCAGACGACCGATTCAACATCTCGAGATGTGCCAAACAAGATAGGGGCCGAATGGATGGCCTAGATTGTTCGAGATTGATTAGGACAATCGAAAGCTTTGATTGACAATTCAACCAAAGGATCAGTCAATCAAGGAAAGGGAGGCCCTAACCATATGGTTAGACGGAGGAAACTTCATCGAGGGACCAGTAGTGGTCACAGACCCAAACAAGGCCAAGGCCATCTAGCACTACTCTAGATGACAGAGGTGCACAATTGCATAAGTGCAATGATAGTGTACACCTCGAGGGTTGTAACAGTGAAAAAGGTAGTTCCTAAAAGGGGGGGGGGGGTCGAGATTTGGGTGTCTACACATAGCAAACAAGAATGTGGAGCACACACTTGAGAAAATCACACAAACGTGGTGAGAGTTACGTATAACAATAATGCAATCAATGAATAAAGGGGTAATTGTTATCAACTGTTAAACGTTGAAGTTTAATTCATGCTAAAACAAATAAGTACATTAAACTAGGTAGAGCTTTATGATAATAAAGAGTAATAAATGTCATGTCACATGCGTAGCATAGTACCTGACACAACAATATATTAGTAAGTGACAACATAGGAATGAGGTGGCGAATCAAATTGCTGGTTTTTGTAGTAGTGCAGATTTAGCTTCCTTTTTGAAGCAACAAATTAGGTCATTTGATTCAAGTGCGTGTGCATATTGCCTGTGGTGATACTTTCGTACCAAAAAAAAGCTTTCATATCTCACAGCCATCTATGTGGTATCATTGCCACAATGGACCAAAATACTACAAAAACACTTTCCACTGTTCTCCTTGAAACTAATTCTAATAACACAAGAAATAATAATATCTCAGAATCTATTAAAGAAATATTAACATCATGAAACAAAAATCATTGTTATTGCAGCATTTGACGGCCAGTGCTCATAGTCAGGCAATGCAGAACCTTTGTTTGAGTGCATATTCACAATAACTCAGTATTTTACCAGTGTATGGCGTAGTTCCGTGAAAGTTATTTCTTTCTTGCTTTCCAGTTTGCCTTTGATGTTCTAGAATTGTTCCTTAAAATCACTTTCATAAATACCTAGTATTTTATAATTATACATTATAAAATCAATATAATTGATGTTAATTTCTACCGGTACCATACATCTGTCAGTGTAATATATGGTTTGTAGTTGTTTTGGATGTTACTTTCCTCCATGCCCTCGGTTACTCACTATTCAAAAGTGTGCCTCATGCAGAAACCGAAGACTGAATCTACAGAGAAGGTTAATATAGATGATGATGGCAAGAAGATCAAGACCAAGGTCATTCGGCAATTCCCTCAGAATCGGCCAGTCAATGAAGCTCCCGGTCATAAGAGAAAACCAGGGTTGTCTAAAGATATATTGGCAGGGGTAATTGCGTCGTGCTGTTTCTGCTACTTATACTCCTTTACCCCTGATTCTAATTTGTAGCTTCTCACGTTAAGTTACATTGTCATTGCACCAGGTTTTTGGAGGAAGTACAGCATGATGATCGACTTGCCAAAAGATCAACCAGATCCGAAAACTTGAGATAAAATTTTGCATCTATGGAAGAGTGGTACTTCTCTCTTCCTTAGGTTCACATTCAACGTGCTCGGCTGATTTAGATGAGAGCAACGGGCACTTGTGGAGGTGGGAATCACCTATTTAATATTTACTAGTAATTGAATTTCAAAAAAATAATATAGTAGTCTGATGATTGTAGGAGGATCTTGCTGGAAGCATAATTTAAATTTTTTCGTCCCTGTGGTTTCTTATCCTTAATTGTTTGCAAGCTTGTTTTTTTAATCATTTGCAATATCTATTTACCATTTAGTTTATGTTCCTGTATTTACTGTTTAGTTGGAACAAGAAAAAAACCGTGCAATTCTTTGGAGAGTAGGGTTAATTGAATTAGTTAAATTCCAAGAGAAAATTTAATGAGGTGTTCGAATTTTGGAAATTTTAGATGGAAAAGAGTCAAATAAGTGATCAGAAGAGTAAAAAAAAAAAACTGTAGGAAAAAATGTGGTTTCCCAGATGATTATACACATATTTTCACTCCCCAACGCTATTAGCGTATCCAAGTAGAGAAACATTAAATTTAAAGAATTAGACAAATAAAAAGTCCAAATGGGAAAATTTTATGGCAGATGAGTTTGCTTCAATTCAAACGAGAACTTTCTTTCTTCCTTGTAGGCTTGTAGTTGTTTTTTAACACAGAAAAGTGAAAATAAAAATAATCGAATGATTTTTACAAATAAATGCAAATTATGAAGACACAATGGCAAGTCCCTTGGGATATGATCACATAAAAATCTAAGGTACAAGGAAGGAAGTTTTAATTTTACAATCTGTGCATCTTCCATTCATCCATCCTATACATGATACTTCACTCTCAACACATATCACAAGTCAATATTGTTATATGTAGGAGTGGTAATTGAGTCGAACAAATGATGTTCAAACTTGATTTATTTATTTATTTAAATAAGCATAAAATTATGTTCGAGCTTGATTTATCATTTATAATCAAGATATATTCAAGCTGGGCCTTTTGTTGAGCAATGCTTCATGAAATTCAATACGCAGATGTAATAAATAATAAGCAGCAGCAGCAATGTCAACGCAAAAAATTGATAGTGTAATATATTTTTTATGAACTATAATATATTTAGTTAATAATTTACTTAGAGATATCAAGTAGATTATATTAATTTATGAGTAACACCCTATAAAAGTATACATTCTAAAATAATAGGTCGGTTAGGGCGACGAAGTTGTAACACAAATCTGTGTCTAAGATGGTCAGATGAGATGGAATATACACATACAAAAAAATTTAATTAACACACAAAAAAGGACGGTCCACGGACGTACGAGGGTTTTACCTGAGAAGCGCGAGGGCTTTCCTGCAGGGGAAGATCGGATAGGAGGCGCCGGGAGAAGCGGACGCGCGCGAGGAGGAGGAACCGCGAGGCAGAATCTGAAGGAAACGGGAGGGTTTTTTTTTTTGTTTTTATTTAAATTTTAATTGTTGGAGAATTACTGAATTATTCAAATGCTCCACGTTAAGATAAATAACACATTTCACGTAGCATAAGCACTTGATCCTATGGTTCACCTTATTAAACTTAAAGAAATCAGTTTTTATAAACTTCAGTGATAGAACTTAATGTTTTTAGAGTAGAAAAATTCAGAATTATTTAATATGTTCTCTATGATCAGTTTGAAATTTTCATGAAGCAACTCCAACTCCAAGATATATTTTTCCTTAACAATGTCTGTTATGTAATTAACTAAGAGGAAGAGAAGATCTTTGAGAATTATGAAATTGTCAACTGCATAGCCAATAATCAGATTTTTTTTTTGTATAAATTGGTGTTGTTTGCTCTTTGCAACAAACATTCCAATTTTTTTTTTTTTTATATATTTTGATAATGGCAATCACTTTGACAGTACTGAAAAAAATTTTGAAAGTGTAGAAAGTTAAAAACATTTGGACAAGGTCAGGTTAAATATCTTGAGTCTTATTGCTTTCAGCCACTTTTCCTTGTTTTTCACCCTTACATTTTAAACACCTCTAAATTTTCTAATCAAGAAACATTCAGTCTAGCAAATAGGCATACAATCACTGAATTAGTTAAGGTAACTTGGCTATTTTTCGGATTTAGATCCCCTTTCTAAGTGTCATGTGAGCATTATTCAATGTGTGGAGCTGAAGCCTTCAGTAATTTTGATGAATTAATCTGAGTTGATTTTAATATAGATGTAAGAAATCATTGTAACTTACAAACTCAGTAGAAAATCATCTCAAGAAGAGTGGTTGGTTGTGATGTTTTTGTTTTAAAATTTGAAGAAAAATAATTTGTAAATATTCTCAAGAAATAACTCAAAATAAGAATTAAACAGAAATAGATTATCAAACTAACTCAATAGAATTAAAACAGATAATAGAAAATAAGATGGTGAAGTAAATATAAAAGAAATAGAAGATAAAAGATAGTAGGTAAAGCTAAAAATCATTTAGGCAGCATATTCCTAAATCTCTTCTCAATTTGATAAACTGTTTTTCTTCAAGAGGCTTAGTAAAAATATATGCCAATTGCTCATGAGTAGAAACAAAATTCAGCTCCATGTTATCCTTCATAACATCATCTCTCAAAAAATGGTGTCTTATCTCAATATGTTTTGCCCGAGAGTGCAACACAGGGTTCTTTGACAAACTTATTGCACTATTACTTGTTAGGACCCTAGTATTTTGATAATGCAAAAACCTATGTGAGGAAACCAAATTGTATTTCACAGATATGATAGCTTAGCAAAATATTAGAAGGCAGACGAACAGAGGTAGAAAGTTCCAAAAGATACTGCTACAGAGCTACAGGAAAATCACACAATTACAGGTCTAAGTATCCGAAGAGCAAGTTTAAAGCAGCAGCAATACTATCGAACAGTTAGAAGAATAACTATCCAAAATTATAAAGCCTTCGGAGAGTTATAAAAGGTAGTTGGTTGAATGATCAGAGAGTTAAGGAGTTAACTATCCGAAAGCAAAAGGAAAATCGGAAAGTTAGAAAGTCTAACTATCCGAAACTTAAGTCATTCAATTTTCCATGTGCAGAAATTTAGAACAGAAGCTTAAATGAGTTTTCGGAGAGTTAGAAAGCTAGCTATTTGAAAAATAAGAAGTTTTGATGAGTTACGGTTTTAACTATCCGAAACCTAAGTTATCTTATTATGCACGTGCAGAATTAAGAAGATAGCAGTCTGAAGCTCAAAAAGGAAAATCGGAGAGTCACTGTAGCTAACCATCCGAAAAGCAACATATTCCTGCAGTTGTAACTCACCGAAATTCTCCTGACTATCGGATGGTTAGCTATAGTAACTCTCCGATTTTTCCTTTTAAGCTTTTAACTACCGTCTTCTCAATTCTACATGTGCATAATAGAATAACTTAAGTTTCGGATAGTTAAAACTGTAACTCATCGAAACTTCCTATTTTTTGGATAGTTAGCTTTCTAACTCTCCAAAAACTCATTTAAGCTTATGTCTGGATTTTTGCACGTGGGAAATTCAATGACTTAAGTTTCGGATAGTTATAACTGTAACTCACCGAAACTCTCTTAACTTTTCGGATGGTTAGCTATAGTGACTCTCCGATTTTCCTTTTTGAGCTTCAGACAGCTGTCTTCTTAATTCTGCACGTGCATAATAAGATAACTTATGTTTCGGATAGTTAAAACCGTAACTCACCGAAACTTCCTGTTTTTAGGATAGTTAGCTTTCTAACTCTCTAAAAACTCATTTAAGCTTCTATTCTGAATTTCTACACATGGAAAATTGAATGACTTAAGTTTCGGATAGTTAGCCTTTCTAACTTTCCGATTTTTCTTTTTCCTTCGAAAAGTTAACGACTTAACTCTCCGATCTTTTCAACCAACTGCCTTTTATAACTCTCCGAAGGCTTTATAATTTCAAATAGTTATTCTTCTAACTGTCCGATAGTATTTCTACTGCTTTAAACTCGCTCTTCAGATACTTAGACCTGTAACTTTCCGATTTTTATATGCTTTCAGAGGGTTATCTTCTCATTCTGTCTCAACCTTCCGATTCTCAAATCCTTCGTCTGCTTCATCCCTTTTTTCGCGCCTCCTCCTTCATGGCTTCATTTGGTCGTTTCTCTGCCCTCTCTCTGCAAGAGCAAGAATAATAGATTCACTGAATGGAACAAGATCTCTAGACAGGTATGGCAGATCTTTCTCCTGAACAAGTTCAACAAATTATTTCTGCTGGAGAAGAGGTTATAGATATTGAGTCAGTATATGGCACTTCAGAATTAGTTACTCGATTATTATGTTTGGAGAAACAATTGTCTGTTCTTCGTGAACATCGTCCTATTACCACTGGTGTTAAGAGTAGAAAACAGTTGAAAACCAAGTAGCATTCCTCGAGAAAATCCACCAAAACTTCCATTGGTCATAAGAAACTAAAGACCACTTCTACCCGTGCTTCACAAAGTAGTAAAATAGATTGTTGATTCTAGGGTTTCTAAGGATTCTTCTTCGGATGATGAAGACATTTACTGCCAAAGTGAACTCCTTAGAACCTCAATTTAAATCTGTTTATGAGGCTTATGTTAGCCAATTTTTGAATGCTTCTAAGGATACTAGTGCATCTGAAAAATGAGCATTGTATATGGCCCTACATTTACAAGACACTTTAGTCAAGAGGAGAAATCAAGCATTATTGCATAAACTTAGTGAGCAACTAGGAATTAAGATTCAAGAGCCTATAGAGCTTGCTTGTCTTCACGATTTTTCTAATACGGTAGAGAAGAAGAAATCAATGGCTGAACCTGAATTCTTTTTGCCCTAGAAAGGAATTGATTTCAGGCATGTAGCTGGCCATTCATATCCTCCAATTCCAGAGTTATGTATTGGAATTCTACACCAAATTGCTCCTGGTCCTTCTCATTTGATCTCCTCAGCTAGTCTAGTTTTGCCTACAGTTGTTTCCTCTCCCCTTCCATCTACTTCATTTTCTTACTCTAGGAGAAGAAAGAAACTCTTTCTTCTCATCCGAGTTTTGCCCAATCTCTACTTGTGCATAGAGAAGATTTCACACCTCCTCCTCCTTCATCTGATGTAGAATCTCATCCAATTCCTTCTCCTCACACTCAATTGGTGATACAAGGATTGTATGAAGATTCAGGTTTTGTCTCTGCACCTCAATCTCCTCCTCCTTCTACAAACCCTCCAACAGATGAAGATCTAGAGGTTGAAGTCTATTATTCTTCAGAAATCCCTACAGATGTATATTTTTTCAGATCTTCTACTGCTAGGGATCTCTTTTTTAATAAATATCAAGGCATGAAGATCATTTACAGCAGACCTGTAAACTTTAAAGGAATGGATTCTATTCATAGTCTGCTTATTCATCAAGGGCTTTTAGGTCTTATTTCTTCCCCCTCAAGGTTATCTGTTTTTGAAGACCTAATTCCCCTTTTCTACTCAAACCTTGAGATATTTCCTCATTTTTGTCTCCTACACCTACAAAATCAAACAATGAGGATTGATGGAGAATTTTTGGAAAATCTTTTTGGAATACCCTCTACTAGTATAAATATTGCTCTTTCTCCATCAGAACTTGGGTGGCAAGAATCAAAGATAAATAAATTGATTGGAAAATCTCCTAATAAACAATTCAAGTTGGTAAAGACTGCAAATCTCAATGGCATGGCCTGGATGATTACTACAATTCTATCTTCCTCTGTATTTCAGAAGATTGGTCATGTAGATGAATTGGAAAGAAAAGTCTACCAAGCCACTTATGCTGTGATGGCTGGTATCAAGGTTAACTGGGCAAAAGTTATTATTGCTCAGATTTCTCATCTACAAAGTTTTCTGTACTATGGAGATTTTGTTTATCATCTAATGGCCAGATATATTGATTTATCAGGCAAGCCTTTGAAATCCATTACAAGAAGAGTATTACAACTTAAGGATCTTCAAAGAATGTCATCTTCTAATCCGGTTGAGTTGCCCTCTCATTTTCAACCATTTGCAACTCAAAATGTTGCTTCTCCTTCTGCACCAAATACACCTCCTGTAGCACCTCCTTCAGCTCCAACAGATTCATTTATAGGAGTTGACAATTCTCAAACCCTCCTAAAACAGAATGAGCTTCTACTTCAGCATAATCAGATGCTTTTGGATCAAGTGGCTCATTTACTTCTAAGAGAGAGGGATAATTTAATTCAAGATTTGTTACAGAAAAAGTCAACTGCACCTTAGAATTGTTGATTTTCCTTTGATGTAATTTTCATTTTTTTTATGTATCCCTAATGTTCTTACTCTTAAATAAATGAAATTACATTTTATTTATCTCCGAGTATCTTTCACTTAATTGTCTCCACTTTTTAATTCTAACAAAGGGGGAGAATATATCTGTTTACAGTTTTGTCATCATAAAAAAGGGGAAGATTGTTAGTTCATTTATTTATCAGTTAATTTTGATGATGAAAAACGTGTGGTTTAATTATTTCTACCATATTTTAGATGTCTTTTTATTCACATGAATCTTGGCTAATTGCTATGTACTCAAAGTTTTTTAAATTAGATTTCGGTAGCTAATTTTGTTCACAGTGTATTGAACGAAGAGTTATTTTATAAGTCACCGAACAAAACAAGACAAATCGGATGGTTATGTCTCTCTCTCCTGGCCTTTCGGAGGGTTATATCAATAACTATCCGAAAAGTATTTTATCTTCAGTGAGTTAAGTCTTTTTATGTCTAGATATGATTTTTTATGGTAAGTCTTCGAAATCCCTATGGTTTTGGATAGTTAAGGTTTTTCTTTCCGGATAGTTAGTTGTTTCTCAATTTTAATATATTTTCGATTACTTTCTTCTGAAGGACACATGTCAGTCTCTCATCGCTTGACTTAAGTGACTTTTGAGAAGGTTACGATGTAACTATCCGAAAACTCTTAAGAATTGGAGAGTTATCTTTTATAAGTAACCGAAAACAGTTTTAACCTTCGGATAGTTGAGTTTTCTTTTATTTTCTGACTTAAGTGACTTTTCGGAAGGTTACATGTGTAACTATCCGAAATGACTTAAGGATCGGAGAGTTATCTTTTATAAGCATCCGAAAACAATTTTAAGCTTCGGATAGTTGAGTTTTCTATTATTTCTGACTTAAGTGACTTTTCGGAAGGTTACCTGTGTAACTATCTGAAATGACTTAAGAATCGGAGAGTTATAATTTATAAGTATTCGAAACATGCCTTCTCTATCGGATAGTTTATTTTTTAATATTTTATAACGTGGTTTCAGAAGGACACGTGTTTCAATTTTAATACATGACTTAAGTGATCTTTTGGAATGTTAGTTCTATCTATCTGAAATGTTTTTGAGTTTCGATAGGTTATCTTTAGGATGAAGGGGGGAGGGCATTTACGTGTTTCCGCCTACGTCGACGTACCCTCCACTACTTTTAACGAAAGATTTTTTTGACTAGGACATCAAATAACAAGTGATAATCTTTTAATTATTTATTTTACTGTAGAACTTTCAATTAAATTACATAAATTTAAATATTTTCTTATAATTTCTAATCAATTTGTTTAAAGTTTACTTTTATTTTTTAATTCTTTATATTAATTAATTCTTCTTATTTTATTACCAATAAGTACAGTTTTTATTATATTCTTGATAAAATTATCTGTTCGCTTATTTCTTATGGTATTACCATTGGTACAATTAAACATACACATGTTAACAATACTAATTTTTTTATATATGATCATCCCTTAGCATTCTTAGCCCAAATTTAAAATTCGCTCTTAAACACAGCTCTGATGGTAGGTTTTTCTTTTAAAAATAAGATAAGATATATCCATATGTATGATGATAAATGATTTGGATCTAATTAATTCTTCTTTTTACAACTGTTTATTTTTCTTTCTTTCGTTTACAAAAGATGTACCCCAAGTGTAAGTATTTTATAGTGCAGGTCCCCCCCCCCACCCCCACCAACCTAGTGAATAAAATTTTTAGAGGTTTTTTCCATACCAAAGGTCTGACGTCCTGGTGCTGTCGTCTTCTGTCCGTGATGATATCAGAGCAAACGCGGAACAGTTTCTATCTTCTTACTGCTCACACCAACTAGTAAACTTGTACCATGAAAATTTTGTATCCTCACCGGAAGGATACTTCCATACTGTCTGTCACTTGCAACTTTTTAGATGGGTTCAGACGCTCCGCTGTGAGCCATGATTTACACCACACATTGCTTGGGGTACACCTCCAAGCAACACCCTCGGACTCTATTATATCTGTGAAGGACTTTGAGAATTAAAATGACTAACGGTGGAGCCCCCCCCCCCCCCCCCCCCCCCCCCCAATATGCAGGAAAGTTCAACAAAGGTGATCCAGGACAGGGCCGATGGAGAAAATCCGTGCTTGCCAAGGTGCAAGGGAGGAAGGTGTGTTTTTATCTAATAGATCTTTTCTGGGAATTTTTCCTTAAGGATTTCGCCCCAAAGGGGTTTCAAATCATTATTAATTACTTTGCAAACTAGTTTTCCTTTCAAAGGCTAAAGAGAACAACTTCTTCAAGTTTAAAATACCAACTCCAACATATTCTTTCGGTTTCCAGATTTTGTGTCATTGGACCAGATGCTATTTTTGGTTTCTAGTTATGTTATCTATTTTTGTTTCTTATGCTATCCAGGGTCTTGATTACTCTGCCGAAGAGGTGGAGAAGGAAGAGGTAATGGGTTGGAATGGAAGAGAGAACAGAATTAATTAAGATTAGTTTACTTCCATGAGAGTGAAACTTTCCTTTCCAACTTTTTTACTCTCTTATTAAAGTCATCTATGACTTTTGAACAGTGCAAGATCCATTTTGATGGATCTTAGACAGTGGAGCGTCGAGTCACATGACCAGACAGAAAAGTCTATTACAAAATTTTACAAATATCATGAACGGAAGTGTAACATTTGGAAACAAAAGTAAAGATAAAATCATAGGTATGGGCAATGTTCAAATAACTCCTACTTGTGTTATGTAGAAAACCTAGGATTTAATTTGCTGAGTGTCATAAAATTAACTGAAAATGGATATTATGTAGTGTTTGAAGATAATGTATGCAAAATAATTGATAAAAATACAGATGAAATTAAGTTTATTGCTAAAAGAAAAGATTTTGTATGTATTTTATCTTTACCTTCTAGTGCAGTTGATTTAAATTCATGTTTGCTAGCTAAAACTAGTGATGCATATCTATGGCATAGAAGGATTGGGCATATAAATATGAGACTATTACATAAACTATCTAGAAAACATTTAGTGAGAGGTTTACCAAAGATTAAATACTCAAAGAACTTTATGTGTGATGCATGTGAGTTAGGTAAACTTCACAAAAACTCTTTTAAATCCAAAACTGATATTTCAAGCAAGAGAGTCTTAGAACTTATACATATGGATCTATTTGGACCAACAAGAATCATGAGTCTTGGTGGTAAACGGTATGTATTTGTTTTAGTAGATGACTTCTCTAGATACACTTCGGTATATTTTTTAGCATCTAAGACAAAAGTTTTTGAACAATTTAAAATGTTTTGCAATTTTGTTCAAAATGAGCAAAGTGTCTCTATTCAAAAACTTAGGAGTGATCATGGAATTGAATTTGATAATGATCAAATGGATAACTATTGTAATGAGCATGGCATTGATCATAGATTTTCTTTTCCAAGAGCACCGTGTCAAAATGGTGTTGTTGAGAGAAAGAATAGATCACTTCAAGAAATAGCCAGAACTATGTTGAATGAACATAAGTTACCTCAAAATCTTTGAGCTGAAGCAGTAAATACAGCTTGTTATGTTATTAACAGAAATCATTTAAGACCTCATGTTAATAAAACTCCTTTTGAAATTATGTTTAATAAGGTTCCAAAAATTTCCTATATGAAACCATTTGGCTGCAAGTATTTTATTCTCAATACTAAGGATAAAAGGGATAAATTTCAAGCCAAATCGGATGAAGGAATTTTTGTAGGTTACTCTACTAGAAGTAAAGCCAATAGAGTATATAACAAGACTTCTAGGACTATTGAAGAAACCCTCCATGTAAGCTTCAATGAAAATTCTCTTAGAGAATCTCAATCTAAAGCTAATAATGATGATATGATCAATTTTCCAAATGAGTTAGAGATCAATAGAGAGATTGATGATTTATCTGAGAAAATCAAAAATATGAACTTAAATGATCAAACTAATGATGAAAGCGATGGACTTTCAGATGTTGATGAGAATATTGAGGAAAATCAGAGAAATTGGCGTTATTCTTCATCACATCCCATTACTCAAGTCATTGGTAATACTAATGAGGGAGTTAAAACTAGAGCTTCAGTAAATTTAAATAGTATGTGTATGTTTGTTTCTATGGTGGAACCAAGGAATATACAAGAAGCATTATCTGATGAAAATTGGATAGTGGCAATGCAAGAAGAACTAAATCAATTCATCAGAAATGATGTATAGGAATTAGTCTCTCCACCATAAAATCAGTCCATAATAGGTACAAAGTGGATCTTTAGAAACAAAACTAACGAAACTGGTCAAATTATAAGGAATAAAGCTAGATTAGTTGCACAAGGGTATACACAGGAAGAAGGATTAGATTATAATGAAACATTTGCTCTTGTGGCTAGGTTAGAAAGTATTAGAATATTATTGGCCTATGCTTGTTATATGGATTTTAAATTATTTCAAATGGATGTAAAGAGTGCATTTCTAAATGGTTTAATTAATGAAGAAGTCTATGTAAAACAACCACCTGGATTTGAAGATATTAAAAATCCTAACTTTGTGTATAAATTGAAGAAAGCCTTATATGGTTTGAAGCAAGCACCTAGATCATGGTATGAAAGATTGTCTACTTTTTTAATAGAAAAAAGCTATATCATGGGAAAAGTGGATCATACTCTATTTATTAAGAGAGATGGTAAAGATTAGATTGTTGTTCAAATATACGTGGATGATATAATCTTTGGAGCAACCTCTGATAAGTTGATAGAAATATTCTCTGAAGAGATGACTAATCAGTTTGAAATGAGTATGATAGGAGAACTTTCATATTTTCTAGGACTTCAAATTAAGCAAATGGATAAAGGTATATTTTTAAATTAGGAAAAATATGTAGATGAAATGCTTAAGAAATTTAATTTTAATGATACAAGGATTCGAGGAACTCCTATGAGTACTACTTTAAAGTTAGATATTGATGACATAGGAAAATCTATAAATCAAAGAAAATACAGAAGTATGATTGGTTCTTTACTTTATTTGACTGCTAGTAGACCTGATATTATGTTTGTTGTGTGTGTTTGTGCTAGATTTCAATCTAATCCTAAAGAATCACACTTAATTGCAGTTAAAAGAATATTTAGATATATACAAGGAACTAAAAATTTTGGACTGTATTATTCTAAGGATAGTTCAATAGATCTTATAGGATATACTGATGCTGATTATGTAGGATCTAAATCTGATAGAAAGAGTACCAGTGGCACATGTCAATTATTGGGAAATAATTTGGTGTCATGGTTTAGTAAAAAGCAAAACTGTGTAGCACTTTCTACTACAGAAGCTGAATATGTTGCTGCTACACTGTGTTGCACTCAGATTTTGTGGATAAGGCAAACTTTAGAAGATTTTGGATTATCTTATGATACAACTGAGATTTATTGTGACAGTAGTTATGCAATAAATCTTTCCAAAAATCTTGTATTACATTCAAGTGCAAAGCATATAGAGGTTAGACATCATTTTCTAAGAGATAACGTAATTAAAGGAAAAATTAAATTAGAATTTGTGTCTAGTAAAAATTATTAGCTGATATATTTACAAAACCTCTAAACGAAAATACATTCTACAACATTAGATTAAATTTAGGTATTTGTAGGCTATGTGATGTGTAAAATGCTTAAACTCCACATAAAAAGATAAATATTATTGATGATGTTGTTCACCTCATAGATATTATATACTTATTATAAATATCTAAAGTAATATCTAAACTGCTACTTAAGATACTATGCATTTATTGTAAAATCATAGTAGTATCTTATTGATTTTAAGTAGTTTATCAATTTTAATGGTTTCTACGATTTTAAGTGGAAATGTAAATGAAAAACATTAAATACTTCTAACATTCTGAAATTTTGATTAAATGTTTTCTTTGAATCTAGGAAAATGCATATGATCATGCATAAATTTGACTTAATTGATTAAACTTGTAGAATAAGTTATATGTCACTCATCTTAAATTGTTAATCAAAAGTATAAGCTTATCGAAACTGATTCATATTCTCAGTACAACCATAGAAGTAAAAATTGTATGAGATTTGTGTTTTTATTGCATCTGTATTAATGGAATACATATATACTGTGCTTAAAATGAAAAGTGCTTACAAAGTGAAAATCTTTGAGAGTTTATTGATCAGTTTGATCACAAGCCTTTTGTACTTGAGCAGATAGGTATGTAAGGATTGTTGTCCTGAAAAAGGATTCTTTAAATCTGGCAACCTAAGGTCCTGATCAGATCTGGGATTGTTGACTGAAAGCTCATTACACGGGTACATTAGAAAGCTCTTGTATGATTCAAGCTTTCAAACTAACTTTTAAAGAAAATTATCAATATTTACTGTTTTGAAAAGAAAAAGTTGTTTCATTAATTACAGATATCTTTGAATCGCATATAGTTTCTACCAATATGACTACTGATTTATTGAATCAACATTAGTACTTTTGAAAACGTTTATTTGAGATACATTCTTTTATTCTCCTTGAATTAATCACATTGAGTTCAAAGTTGTGTTTTGATTCATATAGAGTAGGAATTGATTCTGGAAATCATTTTTGATGATCTCAGGATAACAGAAGTTTCTGAAAAGAAAATTTAAAAGTATAGTTATACTTAACATCTATTGTCACTACAAGTATATTTTGTATGTTGATTGAATATATTTGAAGTATATTTGTAGGGGGAGCATTAACAATGTCGAAAACAAATTAATATAATTTAGAATACAAATCTTAGTTAATCTGAATTAATATCCTCTTAAAATCTTGATGAACTAATTTAAAAAGACAAATAAACTATTTTAGATTCAAAAGACAAAATGTTCAAATAGTTTACAATGTTCTCAAGATAATGTTAAGTTTAGCATGTGTGTTGTTTTCGGAACGTTTCAATTGGAAGCATCCAAAAATTGTGTACTAACTAGACGTTATGTTAGATAAGGTAATGTGTAAAAATGCCTCTAGACAGCATTTTACTCGTTAGGTTAGTTAACTCAACGAGTTATACTTGAATATTTCGGTTACTTTGATTGAATAAACTTTATTCAATATTTATTTAATTTCTAAACCCGACTTCTCTTCACGTTGAGTTATACACCTAAAATCCCTATTTAAACACTTATTACACGGGCACTTAGGTTATTTGTAAACTTTGTCAAGAAAATCTTTCCCGCTTGTTGCTGTTACAACCTGCGACGATGGTCTCCAAGTTCTACAAAGGTCGTGGCAGAGGAAAAAGCAAAAGCAGAAGAGATGCAAAAGGAAAAGAAATAGAGAATGATGAAGTTCCACGTACTTGGTTCAAGAAAATACTTCGAGTGGATAGAAGGTTAGCTGAAATTTATAAAGATTACTTCTTTCCTAAAGGTATACTAAATGAAGTTAGACAAGAACTTCAACATACTGATGCAAATATTACATACATGGGTATTCGTAGTAAATTTGATAGAGAATACAGAATGAAATGTGCTGAGATTGCATTTTTGGAACAGTATGCAAAATATTTGGAAAAAAGTGTAGGTTCATCAAATAGAACTCCTCAAACTCCTATAAACGGTACAAGACTACATGCATTTGAGGAAGAGCATGAATCAGCTATTCCTACTCCTTTATATTCAAAACAAGTAGAATCAGATATTGCTGTAGACAAAACAAAAGTTGACAGTCTTCGCAAGGCCGTTGCAATAGAAAGTGCCTTAGAAGAATTAAAGTAGAAAACTTTTATGGAGCAATTTGAAAAGAAAACAACAATACTTGAAAAGGAGAAACAGAAATGTTATAGAAGAAGAAAGTCAGAAAAATTATGTTTAAGGAAACAAAGTCTATTGATAAAGGAAAATCAGATGAAAATTTATTTTCAAAGGACAATGTATGTCTAGACATTGTACCTTATTGTGCATCTAATAAACTCATCAGTTCTGAGCATACTGAAATTGATGAAGATAATGAGACTTTATTTTTTCTTGCTAGAAAACTTGAGATGAAATACAAGTCAAATATGAGCTCAAGTTTTTCTATTAGTACAAGTCCTGATGATGTAGATATTGATAAATCAGAGCATCAGGCACCTGACATTGAACAAGTTATTGCAGATATAATTGACAATGTTGAAGCATTAACTAGTTCACAGGCTGAATTGTTTGGAGTAGCAGATATTGAAAATGTTAAGACTCCAGAAGAGCTAAAAGTTAACCAGCCTTCTACAGAATCTATAGAAGTAGAGTTTGAGAATTCACAGCATGAATCAATGGAATTATCTGTTGAACAAAATGAACAACTACAGATAGATACACCGGTTGTAGAATTTGTGGAAAAATTGAACTCTGAACATTCTATAGAGATTGAAAAGATGAATGTTGAGCATATTGACAATGTTCCTAACACTATTGAAGCTGAAGAATCAAGCTTACCTAAGCAGCTTCAAGATAATATTTTGGAAGAGGAACAACATGACATTCATTTTGAAGAAGAGGTTCCTGAAGATGAATTAAACTCTGAATCACGGCTTCAGGTATCACCTTCTTTGTGTACAATATTACAAATTCAAGGTAATGCAATTCATTTTAGATCTGAAGAAGCATTGCAGAAATACAATAATCTGATTACATGTCAGATTTTGCATGCTCGTCCAATAAAATTCAGAAATTTGATGGAAATAAGAGATCTGTTTGAGTTTCAAGGCCTCATTAAATTCTTACTAGTACGAACAAAATGGAAGCAATACATAGAGCTTATTGCAGCTTTTTATAGCAATCTGGTCAAGAATGGAAATTTTCTGAAAACTCAAATAAATGAACAGGAGTTTCTATTGTCTCCTGAGTTAATTTTTGAAGTTTTAGGATTAAAGAATGAAGGTGTTGTTGTTACCAACAGATTTGACATGATAAGACAACTAGAATGGAACATTCAGTCTTTATCAAAAATTCCAGATGTATATTCTGAAATGAGATTAATGGAAAATTTGAATGCAAAGGCAAGGTTTATTGCAAATATATTGCATGCAAATTTATTTCAGAGAGTTGGACACAATTTGGAAGTCAGTAGAAGCTGTTTATATGCAACTTATGGCCTACTGAATAGAATTCAAATAAATTGGTTTGATGTATTTATGTCTCAACTACAGCATATGAGTTCAAAGTTATTTTATGGTGATGCTGTATGTAGAATCCTTACAAGCCAATTGACTTTATCCGACTAGCCCTCTAAAACTAAAGGCATGAGAGCATTTAGTGTCAAAGATTTGCAAAAATTACAGGCCATGCATAAACCTCAACGACAACAACAACAACAACCTAATACAGACCATATACAACAACAACAACAAAGTTATTCAGTTTAAGTAGAACAACAAACCCAGCTACCTCCTGACTTAGATGTAGTGCTTAACGACATCAAAAATGATATTAGGCATCTAGGAGATAAAATATGTAGTGCTATAAGTGATATACTTAGGAGGGGTCGATAACTGTTTTTGTTTGTTTCTGAATACAAAATGTAATGTTTGTATTACTTGTTTGATTCATTGAACAATACATTTTTCTGTAAATGTGTTCAATTATTATTCTTGTTTACAGAAATTGTTGTTGTAATTCTCTTATATATGTATATATATTCTCTGTAATTATCTTTTTGATTAATGACAAAAAGGGGGAGAAATATTATAAAAAGATGATTATGATCTTAATTGCATATATATATTATAAAAGGAGATGCTATTGAATGGTTATTGTAATCTGACAGATGATAATTAGAAAACTGATACTTATATAATTATTGACAACTGAGAGTTTTAGTTCTGAGAGGTAAAATTTACACAAACAATAGAAATAAGCTTAAGTGAACTTAAGTCAACAAACAAGTTTGTTGAATTAAAACTTAACCCAACGAAGGTGCTTTGTTGAGTTATACATATTTCATAATTGATTTAATATGGTTTTGTCATCATCAAAAAGGGGGAGATTGTTGAGTATTTTTGTTTTAATGATGTGTGCTGAATGAAAATAATCATATTTGCTTAGTTACTATTGCTTGTGAAAAGAAATTAAAATCATCAATTAATACAGAAAAAGCTTACTGATATAAATACTTATCTGTATTGGATCTGAAGTTAATAACTAGTCGTTTCATTGCATTAATTTCTCATTTAGCTAAACGTTAAGTTAACGTGTGTTTTTATTGAAAAGCATGATATGTTTTAAAGTTATATCTTCTATATCATGAACAGTGCACGTTTAGACAACTCGTTAAGTTAGAGTTTTGTTTGTATAGAGGTCACATGAGAACTCGTTAAGTTAGAGGCTTAAAGGTTAAAATAGGTCACGTGATAACTCGTTAAGTTAGTGAGTACAAGAAGAGACGAACTCGTTAAGTTAGTGTTATACACGTGGTGAAATTATAAGTTATGAATGTTGTATTGTATCACGTGAGGTGCACATGTTTAACTCGTTAAGTTAACATAACTAAACGCGTTGAGTTGCTATATTGAACACTAAGGCAACGCGTTAGGTTAGCGTTATAAACCTAAGTTGTTATTTTTGCACGTGGTAAAATTCTTATTATAAAAACATTTGTGTATTACTGAATCGGTGAGTTAAAGTTTTTCGGAGACTTACAGTCGTAACTATCCGAAAGGTAACTTAAGTCATGTTTTCAGGTCTTGACACGTGTCTCACTAGTTTTATCATATAAAGAGTTTTTCGGTGACTTACATCCATAACTATCCGAAACTTAAACTATTTTCGGTAAGTTATCGTTTAACCTTCCGAAAGAAAGGTTAAGTTGGTTTGTTGAGATAGCATAACACCACGGACTTAGTTCGTTGAGTTAGCTACAGTACTTGTCACGTGAAATGGCACATGGTGAACTCGTTAAGTTATATATATATACTTGTGTTACTCGTTTAGTTAACATTAAAGTAACAACTTCTTATTACACTAATGAAAAACTTTTGGACGAGAAAGTTTATTTTGCAGGAAATTTTTCAGAGATCCAAGACTGATGATTAAAGGAAATTCGAAATATAAACGTGGGTTGGAACGTGTGTGTTTCGATGAAGGAAAAAGAAAAGATGTGGAGAAGTGGAAAACTAGTAGTGATTAAACGTGGAGGATATGCATGAAATGAATATACAGTATAAAAGGCATAGAGTTCTCGTTGATCAAACCATCCTTGCACACAAAAAGAAAAATCTTTTCAAGGATCAAACCATTCCTGCACACCAAACGAAAAATCTTTTTCAGGGATCAAAAACACCTTCTTAGGGAAAATCTCTCAAGTGGAAGAAAATTCAGTGAAGCATAAAAAGGTAAGATTTTCATTACTGAAGATTTGAAGTATCAGAAGAAAGCAAATTCGGTGAAGCATAGAAAGACAAGATATTCGTCACTGAAGAATTGCTGAAAGAAGAAAGAAGAAGAAGAAAGATCTCAAACAGGGAGAAATGTTTTAAATTCCGTAAATTAGTTTTCTCTATTTGTAGTATGAAATTGTTTAGATGAAACATGGTATCGAAATATAATTGCATCTACAATTTCTGAGGAGAACTAAATTGTATATTATAATTGAAACCTTGAATAAAAATGATTTTATGAAAACAATGTCTCAACTTGTTTTTGTGTTTTAAAGTTTCAATTATATTTCAGAAAATATTAAAAATACACAATTCACCCCTCTTGTGTAGCCATACGATCCTACAATATATAAAATACAAAATAGAAACTTAAAATATTTCATATATTAGGCATATACACCTAAAATAAAATTAAAAAAATTTAGATAAAATTAAGAATATTTTAGATATAAATTCATGTATCTAAAATAAAACCAAAAATGAAAACATTTTATATATAAAATATTAAAATGAAAGTTAAAATGCTTTAGAAATAAACTCGTCTATCTAAAATGAACCTAAATATTTTGGATATAAATATTGTAAGTGGAAGTCAAAGGTCGAGAGAGAGAGAAAGCAAGAGCTTCGAAGAGGATGGAGGTGAAACTTGGGAAGAGGAAGTGAACCATACATATGGTCAAGTAAATTAAATGTCTTCGACTAAAGTGAAAGGAAGATACCTTACATATAAAACATACTATCTTATTATATCTAAAATGAAATTAAACATTTTAGACAAAAGATATAAATATCTAAAGTAAAAATAGAAAAATAATAAATATATATAATAAAATAAAATAATAATCAAAATTTGGTTTGATCGAATTGAAATACGATCTAGTCAATATTGAGACTCGATCCAAACAAAGTAAAATAAAATATATATGCATAAACAAAAAGGATAGATTTTAATTGTATGGTTAAGAATATCCTAACTAGGTAATCAAAGCCTTAGCAAGAGTTTGGAGTAGCCAAACTAGAATCTAGGAAATAAAATAATAATAATAATGATAAATAATAAAAGTATGGAAGTACAATAAAAATGTTCGGTGTGTGGCACCAGACATTGTTATACTACATCGAATGTTCGGTGTGGTGGAGAAAATAAATATAACAAAAAATATATATATAATAAAATAACATATAATAAATGTTTATGAAAAAATATATAAAACAACAATAAAAATAATTTAAAGATAAAGTACAATAAATCAAGATGTTTTAGATATAAGATATAAACATGTAAAATATTTTGCTTGTTTTACTCTAGATATTGTTATTTCATATCAAAAATATTTTGTTTACTTTAGTTTAAGACATTATATTTTGTATTTAAGATGTCTCATTCTCTTTTGTATTTTAAATTCTATTTCTTCACTTTAGACATTCATATCTAAAGCATTTTATTTTCACTTTACTTTTAGATATTATGTTTCATATCTAGAACGTTTTAATTTCCTTTACATTTTAAAATTTATTTCTTTACTTTAGATATTGACATTTTTCTCTAAAGCACTTTAGTTTTACTTTGGATTTAGATGTTATACTTTGTATATAAAAAATTTTAATTTCTTTTACGTTTCATATTTCATTTTCATTTGTTTAGAGATTTATGTGGTTTTATCTAGAGTACTTTAGTTTTAGATATTATACTTTACATCCAAAACTTTTAATTTCTTTTGATATTTTACAATTTTCATTTACTTTACTTTAAATATTTGTATTTAAGATGAAGTGTCTCATTGTACAAAACATTTAATTTAATTTTATTTTTCTTTATACACATTTGTATTCGACGTTTTTCTTCTACCCAATCAACCAAGCTCTCGTGCTATGTAGGTTTCATTGTGGAAGTTTGCCACATCATCAACACATGGCACCTTGGGATTGGCTGATCTTATTGATGACCATCTTTTAGACCAATCGAGGGTCGACACATGGCACCCTACCACGTTAGATGCCATGTTGGTGGAACATGTCACCCTCCCCTTTTTAATCAATGATAAAATTTCTATCTCTCGTGCCTCGTTATGTTTACATAAACCCAACGGACCCCCTTGTGGTGTCTAGGTAAACCAGTCAGCACCACTCGTTGTGTTTATGTAAACCCAATGGAGCCGTCCATTGCGTTTATGTGAACTAGCCAGCCTCCTTCGTTGTGTTTGCGTAAGCGCCCAGCAAACCCCTCTATTGTGTTTACGTGAATTGACCGAAATCCTTCGTTGTGTTTGCGTAAACCCAGCAAACCCCTCTATTGTGTTTACGCAGACCTACCACTCCTTCTTTCTGAGCGTCCTCTTGTTATGTGCGAACCTGGCGCCCTTCTCAGCATGTAGCGAGTCATCTACTGCCAAGTCAGCTTTGATTTGGTCCTTTCTCCATCGTAGCGATTTGTTAGACGTTCTTTCTAACTACCAACCACTCCCCATGGAACCACCGGAGCCCATGGCGTGTTACAGTAGAGGCCAGGCCTTCATCCTTGCCGACTCTCTGAAGGAACGCTGCCTTGGGTCACTTCTCAGCTAAGCTCCTGTCGTCGCTCCTCTGAAGCAAGTAAGTCTCCTATTCTCGTTCATTTATTTTTCACACATGTTATTAGAAACTAGTAACCTACATACTCCCCCTAAATGTACTGTTTTCACGTGCATACTGAATGTATTTTACCATGCATGATAATGTTAATCCATGGTCGTCGCACTGTCCAACCCATTTTGTTCTTTCACATTTCCGTCTAACACTTTTACGAAATGTGATTTTCCATGCATAAAGTCCACGCTCTATTTTCATTCACTAGAGTCACCCCAGAACTCAGGATTTCACTTCCCCCATTCATCTTGACTTCCACGAAGACCTCCTAATTTTTGCGATTTTCTCTGTTCGGCAATCCAAGTCAGCCTTCAAAGGAGGCTTGAATGACTCGAATCCGCTTCTCCTTGAGGGCAAAAATTCTCTCAGGGTGTTTTTTGTGGGTTTTCAAATATGTAACCCACATTTTTTCTCTTCAAAAACGCTTGTCAACCTTCCATTCGCATACTCATTTGCAATTTTCCAAGTTTCAGTTAAACAAGCTTTGTTTTCAAAGTGTTTTAACGCAGAAATCACCACCCTTGCATGCTCACTACACTCACAGTGATGGCTACATCTTCACGAGGCCTTACATTATCGTTTCATACGTTCCTATGAAACTAGATCAACCTAAGTTTCATGCCCTATTTGAACCATCTCTGTCCGACCAGTAGGATCTTTTGGGACAGGTTTTCCGAAGTTTTTGTAGTTGAGCCGATTTTGTACTACCCTCTTTTGTACTCACAACGCCCGCATGATATTTACCTTCTTGCGTTCATCTAACATTTTTGTTGCATGTTTTTCCTGGATCGTAGACTCAATGTGCTATAATCCAGAAGCTATTTCATACTTTTCTGATCATCATGCATTTCTCTGTGATTTTTCAAAATCAACATTTTCCTGTGGTCTTTCCAACATCATTAGACATGATATTTGCATCACTTTTCGTGCTTGACATGCATGTTGCTAGCGGTCGAACTCTTGGCTATTGAACGAAGATAATGAGGGTGATCTATTATTGTAGAACAAGGATAACCACAGTTCGAGACGTGGGGTCTCTCCAAGTTACAAGTCTCAAGATCGGAAAAAGGTAACCCTAAAAAACACAACAACCAACAAAAATAGTCCCATACATAGACTGAAACGGATTCGAGTCCGGAACCAGACCTACTACAAATTACGGTAAAAACTACTCCCCTCCCTCCTCGCAAGACCTTGTCCTCAAGGTCTGGATATCTTGCCAGCAAGGGTACGAACTCCTCCCAAGTAGCCTCCAGCTCCGAGCTACCTTGCCATTGGACCAACACCTCTAGGACTGTGGTGTTCTTCTTCTTTTTCAGTCTTCTAGCTAGCACTTTCTTCAGAGCAACCCTTTCGGTTGCTTGACTTACTAGAATATTTGGAGGAATTACTCTGTGAATTGGTCCCAACTTCCTGCACAATTGGGAAATATGAAAATAGGATGAATCTTTGAATTTCCAGGAAGTCTTAATTTATAGGCCACTTTTCCTATTTTAGATATAACTTCAAAAGGCCCATGGAAACGAGCCGATAATTTATGGTCAGTGCGATTATCTGTTGATTTCTACCTATACGGCTGCAATTTCAAGTATACAAAGTCTTCTGGTGGGGTGTTGGTGGTGTGGATTTGTGTTTTACAGAGACGTATGGGTCCGGCACACAACCCGGAGATGCCGTTGGGCTCTCCTTCGTAGTTTGGTAATCCCTAGGTATGGAAGAAAGGTGCTGTACGACCTTCTTTTGCTGCCATCACACATGCAGATCATGTGTCGCTGGTCTTTCCTGTGATTCCTGAATGCATACCAGCAATGCTGGGAAAGCTTGGGAAAGGTAGCCTTGGGAAAGTGTTTCCCAAGGTTACCATCTTTGTGCAGTATGGAGACCTTGAGAAAGTATTTCCCAAGGTCTCTCACGTATAAAAAGGTCGTTGGGAGATGATTTCCCAGCTCCCCCCCTCGGTAAGGTCGGAAAACCATCTCCCCCAAAAACCCTCGATTCTCTGCAATCTCCGACCCTCGCGACTGCCGAGTGCGTCAATCGGAATGTCGTCCACTTTACCCGATCGGGGGTGGTTGCTGTGTGTGTGTGTGTGTGTGTGTGGAGATGGGATGTCTCCAAGCCACTTCCCCAATTCATCATAATTGAAGATGGCTCTGAAACTATCAATCAACCGATATGTTACCCCTATGAACCGCACTTCTGTACTTCTTGTTTCCGGGTAGGGCATACCCAAGCAAACTACCGAAAAGGAGACAAATCTAAGGAGACCAGCTGTGCCAATCGTACAGGTCATCGACCTGTCGAGAAGGTTGTGGAAAAGGAGACTGAGGTGGAGGCACCGCCGCTGGGTGAGTTGGTTATGGAGGAGTGAAGGAAAGATGAAGTTGGTACTTGTGGGGGCCCGATGGGTCCATCTGGGGTTGAGGAGACTGCTGTCATGGAGGAGAAGTTTACTACTCAAGACCCCATTCCGCTAGTGGATGATGTGGGGGTGATGGAGGGTGTTCAGTTGATGGAAGATGTTACTGAGGTACCAGCTTCACCTCTTGGAGCTGCTGTGGAGGTTCAAGAAATGTCGTAGGACTTGACTGACAAGTTGGGGGTCACGCAGCTGGAAGGTGATGAGCGTTGGATGGTTGCTGCTTCAAAGAGGAGACGAGGCTAAAGGGGATGTGATGCAAGGATAGCGCTCCGATTTCGCTAGTGGTGAGTGTTGCTTTCCTGGTGATTGATTGCTTTCCTGGTGATGGTGTCAGAACTGGTCAGATAATCTATCTGAAAAGAAGGGCATACGACTTCTCCCTCCCTCCCCGCGTTCCAGATAATCCAACAACCCTGAAAAGAATCCAGCGACCGCGCGCACTCCTTTCCGGACGATAACTGCAACCGACGGAAAAGGAATTTTCCGGCGTACGATTGTGCAAGGGAAAAGCCGGTTCTCCTCTTGCACTCACCGTCGTGTGTTTCTGTTGCAAAGGAAAATCAAGCAAACAAGGTGAGTCACAGCCCGGTCAAAAAAAAGAAGGTAAAGAGTTGCGCTGCCGCACGTCCCTTGGAAGGGATCCGTCTGTGGTGGCTGCGATTATTTTAAACGACCGTAGTGTTGGAATTGGTCAAAAAGACCAAGTTTCAAATTCAATTTCCGGTGGTTACCGGAAATTGAGGAGTAGGTTGGGGGCGGAGATGGTGGAGGTAGTTAATCCTCCAAATGCTATAAATAGAGGTGATTAGAAGCTTATTAAGATGTGAATAACAAGATTCTTTGATCACCTGGAATAACCCACCATCGGAGCCCCCAAACAGCGCAGATCAACAGTGGTATCAGAGCCAGGTTGCTCCGCCAGTTCCGCCGCCGTCGCTGCAGTTCCGCCCTCGACCTCCCGCCGCCCGCGTGCGCTCCTCTGCCCGCACGCACCTCTTCTCGCGCGCGCACCTCCCGCCGCCCGCGCACGCACCTGCACGCAGCTCTGCTCGCGCGTTCACCTCCCGCCGCCCGCGCACGCACCTGCACGCAGCTCTGCCCGCGCGTGCACCTCCCGCCGCCCGCGTGCGCTCCTCTGCCCGCGCTCACCTCCGCAGTCCGCGCGCACCTCCGCAGCCTGCGCGCGCACCTCCGCAGTCCGCGCGCACCTCCCGCCGCTGGCGCGCACCTCCGCAGTCCGCGCGCACCTCCCGCCGCTCGCGCGCACCTCCGCAGTCCACGCGCACCTCCGCAGCCTGCGCGCGCACCCCCGCTCGCGCGCACCTCCCGCCGCTCGCGTGCACGCCGGTCCGCCCAACCGTCGCACCGCACGCGAAACTCCGGTCTTCCGCCCTCGGGCGATTTGGTTAGAGATATTCGAAATCTCCTCCTTTGATAAAATATTATAATATAATATAATATATTATATTATATTATATTGGATAATAATAATAATAATAACATGCAATTTTTGTTGTTGTTAAATGTGTTAGTCATTATATTTATATTACATGTTTAGAAATTGCATGCTTTAATTAAATAATAGAAATATTTGTAATTTGAATTTGAATTTGGAAATTTAAATATTTTTGAAAAATTTGAAAATTGAAATTTTGAAATTTAAATTTGTTTTTTGAATTTTGAAATTAGAATTCAAATAGTTTTTCGGATTTTTGAAATTTTAAATTTAATATTTGCATTTTTGTTCATAAGGTAATTATTTATTTAAATTGGAAAGTAATTTAGATTGTAGATATAAGTATGGCTTCGAAGATGTTTACAACTGAGTTGGCAAGGATGGATAAATTAAATGGGGTAAATTATGAGATGTGGTATCGGAAAATATATCAAGCATTAGAATATGAAGATATTGAACATGTAATAGGTTCGCATCCTCCGGAAATAAGTGAAAACGCTTCTGAAGTGGAAATAAAAAGAGTAAATCAATGGAGGAAAGATGATAAAAAGGCGAAAAATTTAATGTTCATGTTCATGGAAGATTGTCTTTTAAAATGCTATGAAACATATACTAATGCTTATACACTATGGAATGCTTTGAAAGAAAAATATAATAAAGCAACTGAAATGAACACACAGTTGCTCCTTCAGAAATATAACTCTTGCAGGATGCTAGAGGAACAAAGTGTAGTGGAACATGTAAATAATATGATGGTAATGGCTAAAGACTTTAGCTACTGTAGGAACTCCTATACCAGAAAAATTACAAATAGCAACCATATTGAATAGTTTGCCACACAGTTATGATATGATTACCACATCTCTTAGGTCTACCCCACTTCAATTACCTTAATTGCCAGCTAGGTTGGGTACTGAACAGGAAATAATAGTCAGTTGGAGGCAACATGAATCTCATTTGGAAGAAGCCAATGCCATATTTCAAAAGCAGAGATCTGAAAAAGGCAACAAAAGAAGAAATGGACCAAACAAGAACAACTTCAAGCAAAATCAAGCATGTGGAAAGAAAGCACGAGGATCTTGCCATGCTTGTGGCCAATTTGGTCATTTTAGGGCACATTGTCCCAACAAGGATGGAAATAAAGGTGGAACCTCGGAGTCGAACATAAAGAACAAAAGAACCTTTGTGGGAGTTGTGGAATGCAATAATGTTGTAGTCCCTAGTTCAAACGAATGGTGGGTTGATTCTGGTGCCACAAGGCACATTGCCAAAACGAAAAAGGGACTTGACTCATTAAAGAATTGAGTCCCGGACAACAACGCATCTATATGGGAAACAATACTTATTTAGATGTGGAAGGTATTGGCACATATCGTTTGGACTTGGGAGACAGCATTATGATCTTGAAAGACGTCCTCTATGCACCTGGCATGAGGCGGAATTTAATATCCGTAGGCACTCTTTTGAAGAATAATTTGGAAGTTCGATTTTACAATAAACGTGTATCCATAGGAAAAGACAAAAAGATCTTTGCTATGGGAATTTTTGTACCTGAACATGATTTGTTTAAACTTTCTGTCGTTGCTTATGAAATAAATGAAATAGTTTCTGATTATGTTGAGTGTTGTTTATCTGATATTGATTTGTGGCATTTAAGGTTAGTACATATTAATAAATCTAAAATACAACAATTGATAAAATTAAACATGTTGCCTGAAATTAAAGACATGGAATTAAATAAATGTCAACATTGCTTAGTTGGGAAAATGACTAAGAAATCTTTTGGTAAGGGATATAGATCAGATGAATTATTGGGGTTGATTCATTCTGATGTGTGTGGTCCATTAAGTATTAAAACTCATGATAACAAAGAATATTTTGTGACTTTTATAGATGATTTTTCAAGATATGCTTACATTTATCTAATAAGTCATAAAAGTCAAGTATTGACTTGTTTTAAGAAATACAAGTTGGAAGTGGAAAAACAACTTGGAAGAAGGATTAAGATGTTAAGGTCAGATAGGGGAGGGGAATATAATTCTAATGAATTTAAATTGTTTTGTGAAATGCATGGAATTAAAAGACAAACTACAATGCCTTATACACCACAACAAAATGGTGTGGCAGAAAGAAAGAACAGAACTCTTATGAATTCTGTTAGATGCATGTTTTCACATTCAGGTCTCTCCAAAGTTTTTTGGGGAGAAGCATTGATCACAACAAATTATGTATTAAATAGAATACCCTCCAAGTCTGTATCTAACATACCTTATGAATTATGGACCGGAACTAAGCCCAATTTATATCATTTAAGAAAATGGGGATCTATAGCCCATGTACTTATTCCTGAACAATTAAGGGATAAGTTAAAATCAAAGACTCTTAAATGTAGGTTTATAGGCTATTGTGAAAATTCTTTCGGTTATAGGTTCTATCGTAAAGAAAAGGGAATTATTGAATATAGGGATGCCACTTTCCTAGAAAATCTAAATGAAAGGGAAGAAATAGGAAAGGAACATGAGCCACCATTTGTGGTGAATGATGACTATTTCATAATTCCCACACATGATTCTATTTCATGGAATCAATCTCATCATTCATGGCATCCAACCATAAATCCTTTTCATGAGATTCGACGACATCCTTATATGTCACAGGTTCCATGTGATTTTCCTCCATGTCTATCATTAAACAAGAAAGCTCACAGGAATACAAATGGTAGTCATCCATCCATGTTGGCTGATGTCTCATCCTTTTGTTGCTAATAGGTAAATCTGGTTCTCTATCTTCTCCATTCCTATTGTTCTCTTCAATTCCATTTATAGGCTCATTTTGGATTTCTCCCATGACCAAATTGGCCACAAGCATGGCAAGATCCTCGTGCTTTCTTTCCACGTGCTTGATTTTGCTTGAAGTTGTTCTTGTTTGGTCCATTTCTTCTTTTGTTGCCTTTTTTAGATATCTGCTTTTGAAATATGGCATTGGCTTCTTCCAAATGAGATTCATGTTGCCTCCGACTGACTATTATTTCCTATTCAGTACCCAACCTAGCTGGCAATTAAGATAATTGAAGTGGGGTAGACCTAAGAGATGTGGTAACCATATCATAACTGTGTGGCAAACTATTCAATATGGTTGCTATTTGCAATTTTTCTGGTTTAGGAGTTCCGGCAGTAGCTAAGTCTTTAGCCATTACCATCATATTATTTACATGTTCCACTACACTTTGTTCCTCTAGCATCCTACAAGAGTTATATTTCTGAAGGAGCAACTGTGTGTTCATTTCAGTTGCTTTATTATATTTTTCTTTCAAAGCATTCCATAGTGTATAAGCATTAGTATATGTTTCATAGCATTTTACAAGACAATCTTCCATGAACATGAACATTAAATTTTTTGCCTTTTTATCATCTTTCCTCCATTGATTTACTCTTTTTATTTCTACTTCAGAAGTGTTTTCACTTATTTCCGGAGGATGCGAACCTATTACATGTTCAATATCTTCATATTCTAATGTTTGATATATTTTCCGATACCACATCTCATAATTTACCCCATTTAATTTATCCATCCTTGCCAACTAAGTTGTAAACATCTTCGAAGCCATACTTATATCTACAATCGAAATTACTTTCCAATTTAAATAAATAATTACCTTATGAACAAAAATGCAAATATTAAATTTAAAATTTCAAAAATCCGAAAAACTATTTGAATTCTAATTTCAAAATTCAAAAAACAAATTTAAATTTCAAATTTTCAATTTTCAAATTTTTCAAAAATATTTAAATTTCCAAATTCAAATTCAAATTACAAATATTTATTCCTGAGCGGCAGGAGGTGCACGTGGACTGCGGAGGTGCGCGCGGGCAGAGGAGCGCATGAGGGCGGCAGGAGGTGCACACGCGGGCAGAGCTGCGTGCGTGGGCGACGGGAGGTGAACACACGGGCAGAGCTACGTGCAGGTGCGTGCGCAGGCGGCGGGAGGTGCGCGCGCGAGCAGAGGTGCGTGCGGGCAGAGGAGCGCACGCAGGCGGCGGGAGGTCACAGGCGGAACTGTAGCAACGGCGGCGGAACTAGCGGAGCAACCTCAGCTCTGATACCACTATTGATCTGCGCGGTTTGGGGGCTCCGATGGTGGGTTATTCCAGGTGATCAAAGAATCTTGTTCTTCACATCTTAATAAGCTTCTAATCACCTCTATTTATAGCATTTGGAGGATTAACTACCTCCACCATCTCTGCCCCCAACCTCCTCCTCAATTTCTGGTAACCACCGGAAATTGAATTTGAAACTTGGTCTTTTTGACCAATTCCAACATCTCCCACTTGGTCACAAAGACCAACTATATTCTTTTTAATTCCGCTCCCACTACTCGTAGGTAGCACAATTTCAATCTTCCATTACTCGTGAGAATGTTCTACGTTTCCATTATCCATATAAATGTTCCTTAATCCCATTAAGTTTACAAACTTAATGTACTTTTCCGTTGGTATTCCTTTTGTCAAAGGATCAGCTATCATATCTTCCGTAGGGATATAACTCAATTTTATTTCCCCATTTCCTACAATATCACGAATATAGTGATAATGTATGTTTATATGGTGTCCTTTTGTTGTATTTGCACCACTATATACAAGACTTATTGTCGCTTGGTTATCACAATACATTTCTATTGGACCATTTATTAAGTTTAGATTCAAATCATTTATGAATCTTCTGATCCAAACTGCATGTGATGCGGCTGCACTACAGGCAACATATTTAGCTTCCTGTGTGTATTTTGCTACACACCCTTGCTTCTTACTTCCCCAAGATATGGCCGCACCTTCAAAGATGAATATATGTCCTGAAGTAGACTTCCCATCATCTTTGTCACCACCTAAATCTGCATCTGTATAACCAAGCACTTCAAGCTCATCTGCTTGATAAGTCAATTTTTGGTGCAAAGTTCCTTTTATATATTTCAAAATTCTTTTGACACCTTCCCAATGTTTTGTTCCGGGATTACTTTGATACCTACTTACAATACTTACAGCATATGCCAAGTCTGGTCTTGTACACAACATAACATACATCAAACTTCCAACCACTTGGGCATAAGGTGCTCTTAAAGATTCCTTCCCTTTCCCAGGACATTGGTACTTAACTTTTTCCCTAAAATATAAGGTGTGGGAGCTGAGGAACAATTGTACATTCCAAACCTTTTTAACGCCATTTGCAGGTATCTTTCCTGATTTATACTCAATGTTCTTGTTTTTCGATCTCTTAAGATCTGAATTCCAAGAACATAGGATGCTTCCAGGAAAGATACCTGAAAAGAATCCAGCGACCGCGCGCACTCCTTTCCGGACGATAACTGCAACCGACGGAAAAGGAATTTTCCGGCGTACGATTGTGCAAGGGAAAAGCCGGTTCTCCTCTTGCACTCACCGTCGTGTGTTTCTGTTGCAAAGGAAAATCAAGCAAACAAGGTGAGTCACAGCCCGGTCAAAAAAAAGAAGGTAAAGAGTTGCGCTGCCGCACGTCCCTTGGAAGGGATCCGTCTGTGGTGGCTGCGATTATTTCAAACGACCGTAGCACTCTCCCCTGTGAGGGACCGGACTGTGACGATGGTGTGAAAAAAAATGCGTCGCTGCACTTCCCCCAAATGAAATGAGATCGAACTACGACAATGGCTGCAAGGCTGCCCGCCACACTCCCCCATGGAAGGGTACGGCAATAGACCTAACATATGCTTATTTCCTTGGGGAAATGCTGCCGGAATTTCGTCGCCAGAGACGGAGAAGACGACTATACCACCGGGGGAATAAAACATATTCCTTGCCAAAAGAAACGGACCGCAACAAAAAGAAATGAAATAGAATAAAATAAAATATATGGACAGCAAAATGCCACCTGCAAAAGAAAAAATGATTGATAAAAAAAAAATGAACGAGCGAGTGGATAGTCCGGCGCGCTGTCTGCTTCGCCTTCAAAAAAAGAAAGAAAACAAAAAGAAAAGAAAAGAACTGATAAAATATAAATATCTAAGATATATATGAAAATTAGATTAAACTAAATGTCTTAGATATAGAATATAAATATCTAAGATTCGAAATTAAAGTATTTTAGGTATAAAATATAAATATCTAAAATAAAGAGAGAGAAAAATGTTTTAGATATGAAATATCAATATTTAAAATAAGAAATCAAAGAGCTTAGGTATAAAATATAAGTACCTAAGATTTAAAATTGTTTAAATATTAAATAAAAAATATAAATACCCAAGAAATTGAATTAAAACATTATCAACACAAAAGACAAGTACCTCAAAATAAAATTAAATCAAAATATTTTAGATACAAAATGTAAGTATCTAAAATAAAAACAAATGTCTTAATGTCTTAAGAGATAAAATGTAAATGTCTAAGAAGTCAAGAATCGAAATGTCTTAAATATAAAACATGAGTTTGAAATGAAGATTGAGGCATTATAAAAAAAATATTAAAAAGGTAAACGAGAATCGGATATAAAAGAAAACAACAATGAGCGGCAATAATATATATATATATATATATATATAAAGGGCTTCGGTCGAACTGAAACTTACGGTCGGCTCAACCGAAAGGAAAAAATAAAAAAAGAGAAACTGTTGCGGTCGAACCGAAACTTATGGTCGGCTCGACCGAAATGAAAAGTAAAAAAAGAAAAAGGAATCGTCAAATCGGAACTTACTGTCGTCTCGACCGAAAGCGAAAATAAAAAAAAAGAAAAAGTTTCGGTCGAACCGAAGTTTCCCTCTCCGACCGAAGATCATAGAAAAAAATATAAAATATATTAAACACTCCTAGATAAGAGTATAAACTATTTGTTATTATGTGTCTTGAATTAGAATGTTACACGTAGGGGTATTTTTGTCCTTGGCCACTTGGGGTGCACAAATGTTATAAATAGGCTCTTAATGTGTGCTTTAGAATGATGATGAATCTTGTATCCCTTTTGTGATCACCTAGAGAAGAATCAATCAACTGAGCTCCATCCATGGACGTACCCAATTTGGGGAACCACATTAAACCTTGGTGTTTGTTGTCGTTTCACACGTCTACCTCTCTTTGTCTTCTTCTTTCTTCTCCACATGTCCAAGCTTCTCCCTTTCTGCATTCTCTCGTTGCATAATAAGTGGTATCAGAGCGAAGCTTGAGGAGTTGGTCATGGATTAGCCTTGGAAAGAAGAAAAGAAAGATCTTGGCCAACACACGTAGCCGACACCCAAGACTAGTGACACCAGCGCCTGATGCCTGCGCAATCCTCCATGTCTTCGTCCGTGCCAACGTCCGTGCGCGACCGCTCTTGTCCACACCTGACACCAGCCTCCCTACATGACTGCTCGCATCCTCACCCAACGCTAGCGCCCGTGCGCATTTGCCTGCCTCTTCACCCGTGCCAGCATCCGTGCACGGTCGCCCTCATTTTTACCCGACGCCAACGCTCACTTTCTTCGCCAAACGCCAGCGCTCGCGGTTTGCTCACACGACCTTCGCTTGCAACTTGTGTTCATGACAAGTGTCCGTGATTGGAGTTCTTTTGTTTAATGCCCACGATCTTGAATCTTGACAACGTGCACTTGGTAATCTATCGTTTCCACATTGGTGAAATGAGTAGTAAGAATTCCTATCATAACTTTTGAAGTTTTTGCTATGATTATGTGGAATTCTTTTTCAACTTTTTAGAATAGATCAAGTGTGGCCAGTTCTTTGGAATTCTTTAGAAGTTCTTTGGGAATTCTTTTGTTTCTTGAGGCAATACGTGTGATCTTGGCTCATCTTTGTTTTCTTGGGATTCTTCGTGAGTGATTTTTTGAATTTGGTAGCTGCATTTGTTGGTTGGGGTATTTTGAATGAAAGATTCATCTGCAACTTTGGGATAGCAAATTTTGTGCTTGTTTGTTGTCTAAATTCTTTGGTATTTCCTTGCTGTGTTTGTGTTGTTCTATTGTCATGGCATCTTCAGCCTTGAAAGTTGAGAAGTTTAATGGCAAGAACAACTTTAGCTTGTGGCAGATTAAGATGAAAGTGCTTTTGAAACAGTAGGATGTTTGGATTTCCAGCATGGCACCAAAAAACTTCATTGGTTCCTTGGCAACGGTGCCAGAAAACTTGTTTGGATCTCCAGCACGGCACTAGAAAACTTGATTGGTTACACAGCAACGCGCCAGAAAAACTTAGATTTGTTGACTTCTGTTTTTACTTAGTTAATTTATCTTTATGCCTATATCACTGAATTCCTTTTTAGAAGTAAACAAACAACCTTTCACACAAATTAGATATTAATTCCAATTTCTATTTTAACTGCAAGTGCACAGTGTCTATTGTATTAGTGTGCAAGTACAGGTTGATCCCATAGGGAATTGCTTAAGAATTGCGAACTGTTCCGTTTTTAACAATCAAATTTATATATTCAATAAGCTCTCCGTTGAGTTACAGTTAACTCAACAGACTAACTTTGTGGACTTAAGTTAACTCCATGAGCCTATCTTTCCTATTTAATACTGCTATTTACAGAGGAATTCGACCAACCATTGGGCAGTTCCATAGATTGTAAATAACATCAATTAAGCTCTTTAATGTTAGTAAACATTGGATTTATCATTAGGCAATACTAACATTCAGATAATTCAAACAGTAACCATTAAAATCTTTAAGTCTATTGAACGAACCAATTTCAGTAAACTGTAAAACTAAAACAAACATAAAACAATCACAACACTGACAAAGATAACATTAATCACAATACAAAACAAACAATACAATACCTAAATACAAACACAGATAAGTTGTTTTTGGTATTTTTGTTTTGATATGAGCATGAAAATGGGCGAAAGGTGAAATGTAAAGTAATCTTAGTTGACAGTAAATACTTCTGTCACTACATGCGACACGATTACACCACTGAAAATTAAACCACTTACAATTCTGTCTCCTCTCCCTATCGAATCGCGAGTCCAGAATTGCAAGATGATCTCCTCTTTAGCATACAGGCATCAACCCGAAGCCAAGGCTAGAAGCTTTACGATCTCCTGAGATATGAGTCGGCGCTTGGTGAAAATGGCTTCCCTTCCCACGACGCGATCACTCCTTACAGTGGTTGTCAGGCATTATGTTTGGCTTGGAATCGACCCGACATCAAGAAAGTATCCTCATAGACCTCCGATGGTTGGTGATTATGGTGGTGGTGGAGTTGGTTGGTGTGGTACTTCAGAGAATTGCTGACATTGACTGTAGAAAGCTTGGTGATCCTCCTCTACACACACTGGCCACACCCATCGACCACCACCATGCTGCTTTTTTTCTTCTTTTCTTTTATATTTCTTCAGTGGTAATTGCTTCTGCTTGAATGATCGGTTGGATTTCCTTCATTCATATCAACGATGATGATTTCTTCTTCCTTCGACGAGTGAATTCCTATGTGATACGTGCGATCGTGGTTTTTTTTCTTCCAACTGTTCTATTCTTGCAACCGCTATAGTGGCATATTAGAAAATAAATGGTCCGTGGAGTTACAGATAACTCAACGGACTTGCTTCGTTGATTTAACTATAAAACACATGCATAAATTTAACTATCCAATGCTTAGGTGCATTTCAGATACTTACAAACTTAACTATTCGATGCCCAGATGCATTTCGGATAGTTACAGATAACTCACTAATATATAACTTAAGTCAATCTTCCAGAACATGACACGTGTCATCAGTAGTTTTATAATAAAGAAATATTTTGGAGAGTTACAAGTCTAACTATCCAATGTCGAGATGCATTTCGGATAGTTAGAGATAACTCATCGAAAATCCACTTAAGTCATCATGCATTATGGTTTCGACACGTGTACTTCAGGAAATAATAAAATATTCTTTTAAAACATAACTGTTCGGTAATTTAAACATAAATCTTTGGTACATTAAGCATAACTGTCCAAAATAACAGAAAATTCGGATACTTAAGAATTTCACAACCTATAATTTACCGACAGTTCAGAAATGCACTAAATTAACATTAATTCTCTGAAATTAAGCAGATTCTTTCATTAAAGCATATAACAGTGCACTTATAACAAAATAGCTTAATTCTCATATGATAAGCTAAATATTATGCAATTAACTATCATTTAATCATTAATATTATGCACTTTTTCATTCTAAACAAATATCTAAAGTAAAGTAAATAAAAATATAAAATATAAAAGACAATAAAATGTTTTAGATACAAAATATAATATCTAAAGCTAAAACTAAAAAAAGAAGGAAGAAAAATCCGACTAGACCGGACCTAAAAAGGTCTGACCGAAACAAAGTCGGTTACATCGAATCTCAAAATGGTCTAACTGAAAAGAAATTCGGTTAGACCGAACGTAAAATGTTTTAGATACAACATATATTATCTAAAGCTAAAACTAAAATGAAATACTTTAAACATGAAATATGCAAATATCCAGAATATAAGTATTTGGTATAAAAATGTGTATATTTTAATATGTATTTTCTTGTTAAACTCAACTCAATTATGGTTAATTACATGGATTTAGTTGGTTTTCATATTAATTATGGGGTCTCGCTGGACATAAACAAAAAAAGTATTGTTTCCAGAGCTTTGTCGTGGCAATTTACAGCTGGACAAATGGGGAATTCCCGCCAAAGGAACGTGAAATATCTGGTGCCCTTTACGTTATCAGAACTTCTGCAGGTTACAGAGATTCCTCTGACGGGCGACCCACTTGGTCTGACATCTGACATGGAGCCTTTGTCGGTCGCACCGCTCATAGCTGTAATGAAACCGGAAAATGTCCCGGTTCAACCATTGTTTTGGATAGGCCTCACCGTATCCGGAAAACATCCTGCTTCGAAATCGACCGATTTTTCGACGGTCACTTCGAATTTGTCGCCTTGTATTTTCGGTGCATCCGGCTCCTCGTCCGGTTCGACAGTCTGGTATCCGATTATTTTTTTCTGGGCCCTCTGGTTTTCCAGTCCCGTTTTTTGAGGATTTTCCTTTTTCATGTGCTTATTCCTATTTTCTCTTATTTCTATTTTTCTCCTGTTTGGTGGGATTCAGATCCTCCGGTGACCCAGATCTGCACCACGATGTAGTCCTAATTGCCATATTTGCAGGTACCTAACCACCTTATGAATATTATTGGGTTAGGATTTTTGTGAAATAATAATAAGTGCATAAATTGAGATTTTTATTAACAAATTAAAAGATGAAATAGAAATAGCTTTGGGATTAATTATGAAAACTTAGATTTTTATTTGGGAAAATATATGATTTGTCAAGAATAAATTATGCTTTTCCGACATATGTCTTTATGCCATGTGGACTATTATTATCTATATGAAGCCCATCTTTGAATTTAATAAAAATGTGTGTGCTATTATTAATGTAATTGTTGAGCAATTTGTAGGAATATAAATTGTCAAAGGCACATGGGTCGACAGTTGAAAGAAAAGAAAACAAGTCAAAAGGTGCAGGTTCGTTGGAGATAAGTGCATGAAATTCAAATTTCTATAATCAATAATGCACAAACAATCAGTCAGGCCTTCATATCTGCCCTTTCCCTTTGTTGCTGGAAGCTTCAAATTCCTACCAAATCAGCAGCAAAGCATCTCGTTGAGGGATCCATTTTGATGGACGACTTGAGGAAGGAAGATAAAAAGGGAATTTTAAGGCAACGAAGAAGCATTTCTTCTCCGTCTTGCAGTAACCGAACCCATCGCCTCCGTTTCTCACGAGCGTAGTTGAGCAACTCGTAATCATTCCTCCTGTGTCAAGTGGTTGGAAATCAATATTCAGCAAGGAGAGCGTGGGTGGAGGAAAAGCATCGATGCGTAGATCGACGTACAACTCTTGAGCAAAGGATAAAGCTTCAAAAGGTTGAACGAAGGCTGGTGCTTGAGCAAAGGATAAAATGTGGGGCCAAAGATCAATTATAAAATCAACAAATAAGTAACTATGTTTCAGCCCCATATGAATTCCTAGACTTGTGTCTAAAGAAATTGATGGGTGACAATTGTACAGAATCATTAAAGTAGGTGAAAAACAGAAAATGAAAGATTTAAAACAGATCCATTTCTAATCAAGCTCATAAAAATAACTCTAAACTACAATACATGGTGTTAAAAATTTTATCCTTGAGAAATTAGAGATCATCCAGAAAAGATTATACTCAAATATTCCAATGTTCTATGCAACTTGAAAACACTTCCCCAAAAGGAGATGAAATATAAATGCAGAAACATGAAATGCCGAATGGATATGACAAGAAAGCAAAACACATAACTATCAATTTTAGTGAAAGTTCAAACCATAATGATTAAAAATTTTTACAGAAACCTGAAGTTTTGAAAGTAATACTACAACAAAATGTTCACCTTCAGAGCATATCCAACCATTTTGGAGTAAGCAACAATAGTAAAACAGCTTTTCCTTCTTGTTCTATCTGCCAATGGGAACCCTTAGAAAGAGTAAACAACCCCTTTTTAAAATTTGACAATGTTCTGTACGTGGAGACATACCTTGGCCTTGCCTATTTGAATGCAAAAACTGGAGTCAAGAACTTCTTCTGAGACTGGGAATGACTCGCCATACCTAAACATTATATTGCAAATTCAATGCACAGTTGCTAATGACAACTTTAAATGTAATTTCGGTTGTACATAAACAACAACGACAACAATAATTCAAACTATAATCTCATTACGTGGAGTCAACAATTTCATTTCTACATGATTATGTAAAAAAGGAGAATAGCATAATCACATACAGAAGCTCATTCTCAAGGAAAACAACAGGGTCTGGGTCCCTAATTGCTGATTTCGGTAAACCACAAGCATCTTCAGAGGAATATGGGCATAAAACTTTCAGCCCAGGAACAGATCCATACCAAGATGGATAGCACTGCACATTTCAAATATGAGCAAAATTATTTACAATCATGCTATACAAAACAATAGACTTTATCAAGGCCAATAAAAAAGTTGCTGGACAGCAAAGATTGCCCTCAAATAACACTGGACCTCAAGAATGTAAATATAACCTTGAAACATCAGTGGAAAGCATTGCTTTCAGTATAGGTGCCAGATAGTAGTACTACCATTCATACTATATCTTGAAGACATTTCTTCACTTCTTATATTCTAGGTGATTTTGAGGTTTTGAAGATATAACAACAATAGAGTAAAAATCATTGGAAAAGGAGATGTGCATTTAGAGACCATAAATAACATCACATTAATCCTTAGATTAATTGGCATGTTGAGAATTTGAGATTTAACATAATTGCAGCTGGGAAACTTGATGATGAAGACTACTCAAGTCATTTTGAAGGAGGACAATACAAGCTCACTAAGAAAAGTATAATTATAGCTAGAGGAAAAAGAGTTTACTTGTATTATATTCATGCTAAATTTTCTAATGTTTTTATGAATGCATTAAAGAATGAAGAACGAAGTATGTTATGATATAAGAGACTTGATCACATGAGTAAGAAGAGGATGACAATGCTTTTGAAAAAGAATCTCTTGTCAAAGTTGAAGAGTACACATTTGAAGAATTGTGCATATTACATGGTAGGAAAGTAACATCGAATTGTCTTTAAAAGCCAATATTCTTTCAAAAAGCCAAAGATGTTGAAACTAATACACTCTAATGTATGTGAATTGATGAAGGTTATAACATATGGCGGAGCTAGATATTTTGTCACTTTTATATATTTATTTTTAGGAAAATTTGGACTTATGTTTTAAAGTCTAAAGATTAAGTACTTGAAAAGTTTAAAGAATTCCAAGTTTCAATTGAAAAAAAGATAGACAAGAAAGTAAAATACATTTGAATAGACAATGAAGGTGAATATTATGCATCATTTGATACTTATTGCAAGAAGTAAAACATAGACTCCTCCAAAGACATGACAATTGAATGAAGTTATTGAGAGGATGAATAAATGATTATTGGTAGAGAGAATCAGATATTTGCTTTCTTAAGTAAAGCTATCAATGTCCTACTAAGGAGAGGCCTTGATGACTATCATTTATTTGGTTAATCATTCACCATATTACCATTTATAAGAAGATGTTCCAAATAAGGTTTGGTACAATAAAGATATTTCCTATGATCACATGAAAGTATTTGGATATAAAACCTTTGTACATGTTCCTTAAGAAAAAAGAACTACATTTGATGTTAAGATTCGATAGTGTATTTTTTTTAGTTATTGGTAGGATGATTTCAACTACAAACCATATGATATGTTAATTAAGATCATTAGAAGCTGTGATGTGTTTGTAGAAGATCAAATAATTAAGGACATTGGCAAAGCACAAGTTAAAGCAACTTAGTAATAAAAAAACTTGATTAATTTAGACCATGTTCATGTAATTCCAGCTCAACAATAGGTTGAAGCTGAAGGTAACGAAAATGTACACACAAGTGGATAGGATGCCCTCCAAGATCAGATTGATGTTGATACAGATGGTCATGATTAAGTATCAGTAGTGTAAGAAGTTTCACCTGTTGTTCTGCTTAGAAAATCATCTAGAAATAGAAGACTCTTTATTAGATATTCATTAGACAAGTTTGTGGTGTTATTCTCTAATGGTATAGAATTAGAGTATTATGCAGATGTAATAAATGATGAACACAAGGAGGAGTGGATGGAAACTATGTAAGATGAGATGAGTTTCTTGCATGAGAATCATATATATGAGTTGGTGAAGTTTCTTGAGGGTAAAAGAATACTCAAAAACAAGTAGATCTATAGAATCAAGTAAGATGAACATACGACACATCCAAGGTACAAGGCTAGACTAGTTGTGAAAGGATTTATTTAAAAAAAGAGAATTGACTTAAATAAGATCTTCTCCCTAATAGTGAAGAGGACTTCTATTCGAGTAGTTCTTAACTTGGCAACAAGTCTTAATTTAAAGATTGAGCAGATAGATATAAAGACTATTTTTTTTATGGAGATTTTGAAGAAGAGATGTACATGGAGCAACTAGAAGGATTTGTTGACGAAGGCAAAAAAGACTTAGTGTGCAAATTAAAGAAAAGTCTTTATGGCCTAAAACAAGCACTAAGGCAATGATATATGTACTTTGACACTATTACGGAAGAGCAATATTACAGGAAGTATAGCACAGACTATTACATATTCATTAAGAAATTTTCCTTTAATGATTTTATTATTTTTTTACTTTATGTTGATGATATTTTGATTATTAACAAGAATCTATCTAAGATTGCAAAGTTGAAGAAGGTGTTGAATAAGTTTTTTGCTATGAAAGACTTGAGACATACGAAGAAGGGTTCTTGGCATTAGAATTGAAAGAAATAAGAGTTTTAATAAGCTACCATTGTCACAGGAGAAGTATATTAAGAAAGTACTTCAAAGGTTTCACATGAATAATGTAAAGCTAGTTAGTTCCTTTTAGGTTAAGTAAAAAACAAAATCCTTTTACAGATAAAAAGAAGAGGGAAATGGAAAATGTTTTATATATCTCAGCTATTGGAAGTTTGATATATGTTACAGTGTGTATTAGACCTGTTATTACTCATGTAGTTAGTATAGTAAGCAGATTCCTTTCAAATCCTAGAGAATAGTATTAGGAAGTAGTGAAGTAGATCATGAAATACCTCTAAGGTATTTCAAGGCTGAAGATCTATTTTGACAGTGGTTAACAAGTTTTGGTTGGCTATACAGACTCAAATATGGCAAAAGATATAGAGGACAAGAAGTTTACTTCATGATATTTATTTACCTTTGTAAGGAAAACTATTTCATGGCAATCAAGATTGTAGAAGTATATTGCCTTGTCTACTATAAAAGTTGAATTTATTACAGCCACAAAAGCTCACAAAGGGATGATTTGGCTAAAGAGAATACTTGGTTGAAATTGTACAAGATAAATTTGTACCATTTGATGATAGTCAGAGTGCAATCTACCTGAGTAAAAATTTGAGTTTCCACTTTTAATTCAAAGTATATTAATGTCTAGTATCATTAGATTTGAAATGTGGTGAATTCAAGGAAACTTGAGTTTGATAGGGTCCATACTGATGGCAATAAAGTTGATATATTGACTAAAGTAGTGATGAGGGGAAAATTAAATGCTTGCAGACAAATTATAGAATTGATAAACCCCTCCATGTAGTTGGGAAAGAGAGTTTGTTGGATTTTTCCTTCTTTATGGAGAAAGATTCAATAGACGTCCGATTCAATTCCACCAAACCTTTATTCTAATTCACTAGATGTTTGGTCTAATTCACTAGACATTTGGTTTCAGTTACTCCAAGTAAGTAGTTTGGTCAACCAAGAGGTAGTTCTTTTTGATTTACATTTATTTTATGGTAACTTTAGCATAATTTTCTCATTAAACCTTATTAGAGTTTGTGCAAAGAAAGAAAGAAAAGGACAATACATTATTCACAAAAGAGAAGTGGCCACTAGGTTTTTCTCTCTCTCTTCTACTTCTACTAGTGTATCATCTTGATTATAGGGTCGATCGGAAAGATGCCTGTGGTCAGATTGAGCTAAAATTTCATGACTTGATACTCTTCAAGTCTGATGGTTGGATTGATAGTCAGAGTAGTAAAGATTCAAATTTGAAGGAGATTACAAAGAGAAATCATCATTATAGTTCTATAATGCATATTCTTGGTATAGAACGTCAGTTTGAGAATTAAAACAAAGTTCATTTGAGTCGAAATTTTGTCATAAGATCGAGACTTATGGAGCTTTATTCTTGCCAAGTTTCATGATTTTTGGAGTAGCATAATGACAGGAGATTTATCTAGAATATACATAGTTGGTTTAAGGTAAAATGAATATACCTCTTATTTGTGTTGTTTCTTATTTTATTTATTGTTTGCAATCGTAAATGTGTGATTTTTTTAATTAAATGCTAGAGAAGACTCCTTTGTACTCGTTATTATTTATAGTGGAAGATTTGGAAGTGGACTAATTAGTCTTGGATGATTCTGTTTATAAGTGTTGTTTTTCTCAACATAGAGTTAAGTTAGTAATCATAGCCAATACCAAAACTATTGAATATGTATTTGCACATTATAGTTACTTCAAATCTTTAAATGAACTAAGGGTAAGGCGATCCTCCATTCGCTTCCTATTTTTCATTGTCTCGTACTTTCTTGATAGAATGCTAAAATTAGGACTGGATAATGAAGAACTAAAAGGAATTAAAACTGTTGAAAATGACCCTCATATCTTTAATTTTCACTTTATAGATGATACCATTCTTTTCCAATGTTGTTAACATCAAATAGATCTTGCACTGTTCAAAAGTCATAGATGACTTTAATAAGAGAGTAAAAAAGTTGGAAAGGAAAGTTTCACTCTCATGGAAGTAAACTAATCTTAATTAATTCTGTTCTCTCTTCCATTCCAACCCATTACCTCTTCCTTCTCCACCTCTTCGGCAGAGTAATCAAGACCCTGGATAGCATAAGAAACAAAAATAGATAACATAACTAGAAACCAAAAATAGCATCTGGTCCAATGACACAAAATCTGGAAACCGAAAGAATATGTTGGAGTTGGTATTTTAAACTTGAAGAAGTTGTTCTCTTTAGCCTTTGAAAGGAAAACTAGTTTGCAAAGTAATTAATAATGATTTGAAACCCCTTTGGGGCGAAATCCTTAAGGAAAAATTCCCAGAAAAGATCTATTAGATAAAAACACACCTTCCTCCCTTGCACCTTGGCAAGCAAGCACGGATTTTCTCCATCGGCCCTGTCCTGGATCACCTTTGTTGAACTTTCCTGCATATGGGGGGGGGGGCTCCACTGTTAGTCATTTTAATTCTCAAAGTCCTTCACAGATATAAGAGAGTCCGAGGGTGTTGCTTGGAGGTGTACCCCAAGCAATGTGTGGTGTAAATCATGGCTCACAGCGGAGCGTCTGAACCCATCTAAAAAGTTGCAAGTGACAGACAGTATGGAAGTATCCTTCCGGTGAGGATACAAAATTTTCATGGTACAAGTTTACTAGTTGGTGTGAGCAGTAAGAAGATAGAAACTGTTCCGCGTTTGCTCTGATATCATCACGGACAGAAGACGACAGCACCAGGACGTCAGACCTTTGGTATAGAAAAAACCTCTAAAAATTTTATTCACTAGGTTGGGGGTGGGGGGGGTACCTGCACTATAAAATACTTACACTTGGGGTACATCTTTTAAAAGTTATAAAAATATAACTTAGATAAAATTTAAAAGTTAAATGAAAGTATAACTTAGATAAAATATAAAAATATCTAAATTAAAAGGAGAAACAGCTTATGCTTCTGTTCACATCGTTACAAACTTTGGATCTTTCTGGGAATAACTTTAATGGATCCATTCCCACCTTTCTTGGAAATTTAGTTTCATTCCAAAAATTAGATCTTTCTTCGAACAACTTCAATAGATCCATTCTCACCTTTCTTGGAAATTTAACATCACTACAATCTTTAGATCTTTCTAAGAATAAATTCAATGATCTATTCCCACCTTTCTTGGAAATTTAACATCGTACGTCTTTCAGGTAATAACTTTATTATTGATCCATTCCCACATTCCTTGGAAATTTAACATCATTACAATCTTTACATCTTTCATATAATAAATTCATTGGATCCATTCCCACCTTTCTTAGAAATTTAACGTCACTACGATTTTTACGTCTTTCAGGCAATAACTTCATTGGATCCATTCCAAAATAACTTTGCAACCTACCTTTACTCAACAGTCTATACCTAGAAGGGAATGATAACATCAATGGAGCTGATTTTCCAAAATGTTTTTCGGGATTGTCAAAGCTGCGGGGGTTGTACCTTGTGTTAGAGTTGTCAATGGGCTGGGCTGGGCCAGGCCGGCCCAAAAAGTGGCAGCCCGTGGGGGCTACGGGTCGGGCCAGGCCGGGCCGAATTTTTTATAATTTTTTTGACAGCCCAGCCCGGCCCGACCCGATCGAAGTAGAAGTTTTTTTTTTTTCTTCGGTCAGACCGCCAGACCAGCTTCGGTGCGACCGGCAGAATTTTTTTTATTTTTATTTTTTCTTTGGTCCGACACTCCGATTAACTGAAGTTTTATATTTTTTTATTTTTTCCTTCGGTCAGACCGAAGCTCTTCGGTCCGACTGAAGTTTTTTAGTTTTTTAGTTTTTTACTTTTTTTCAGTCAGACCGAAGCGCAGACTTCGGTCCGGACCGAAGTCTTTTATTTTTTTTCGGTCTGACAGAATTATTTTTCTTTTATTTATTTCTTCTGTCCGGCTAACTGAAGTTTTTTATTTTTTTATTTTTTCCTTCGGTCAGACCGACGCTCTTTCTTCGGTTCGACTGAATTTTTTTATTTTTTTCGGTCAGACCTAATCTTAACTTCGGTCCAACCGAAGGTTTTGATTTTTTATATTTATTTTTTTGATTTTAAATTAAAATAAAAATAAAAAAATTTTCAACGTTTTCGATAATCAATTCATCATTCAAACACATTATTTTATTTATAAATACATGAACGTCAAACGTAAGTCATCATTCATAAATCATTATTCATCACATTAACATCAATACCAAGACATCATCAACGGACCATTCATAATTCATCACATTCAAACAGAAGTCATAAAGTTAAAATAATTATTTTATTTCTGAATTTAAATTAAAATTACATTAGATTTAAAATTTTAAAGTTAAATAAACAGTTGTAAAAAGAAGAATTAATTAGATCCAAATCATTTATCATCATACATATGGATATATCTTATCTTATTTTTAAAAGAAAAACCTACCGTCAGAACTGTGTTTAAGAGCGAATTTTAAATTTGGGCTAAGAATGCTAAAGGATGATCATATATAAAAAAATTAGTATTGTTAACATGTGTATGCTTAATTGTACCAATGGTAATACCATAAGAAATAAGCGAAAAGATAATTTTATCAAGAATATAATAAAAACTGTACTTATTGGTAATAAAATAAGAAGAATTAATTAGATCCAAATCATTTATCATCATACATATGGATACATCTTATCTTATTTTTAAAAGAAAAACCTACCATCAGAACTTTGTTTAAGAGCGAATTTTAAATTTAGGCTAAGAATGCTAAAGGATGATCATATATAAAAAAATTAGTATTGTTAACATGTGTATGTTTAATTGTACCAATGGTAATACCATAAGAAATAAGCGAAAAGATAATTTTATCAAGAATATAATAAAAACTATACTTATTGGTAATAAAATAAGAAGAATGAAAAAATAAAAGTAAACTTTAAACAAATTGATTAAAAATTATAAGAAAATATTTAAATTTATGTAATTTAACTGAAAGTTCTACAGTAAAATAAATAATTAAAAGATTATCGCTAGTTATTTGATGTCCTAGTTGAAAAAACCTTTCGTAAAAAGTAGTGGAGGGTACGTCGATGTAGGTGGAAATACGTAAATGCCCTTCCCCCTTCATCCTAAAGATAACCTACCGAAACTCAAAAACATTTCGGATAGATAGAACTAACATTCCGAAAGACCACTTAAGTCATGTATTAAAATTGAAACACGTGTCCTTCTAAAACCACATTATAAAATATTAAAAAATAAACTATTTGATAGAGAAGGCATGTTTCGGATACTTATAAACTATAACTCTTCGATTCTTAAGTCATTTCGGATAGTTACACAGGTAACCTTCCGAAAAGTCACTTAAGTCAGAAATAATAGAAACTCAACTATCCGAAGCTTAAAACTGTTTTCGGATGCTTATAAAAGATAACTCTCCGATCCTTAAGTCATTTTGGATAGTTACACATGTAACCTTCCAGAAAGTCACTTAAGTTAGAAAATAAAAGAAAACTCAACTATCCGAAGCTTAAAACTGTTTACGGATACTTATAAAAGATAACTCTCCGATTCTTAAGAGTTTTCGGATAGTTACATCGTAACCTTCTGGAAAGTCACTTAAGTTAAGCGATGAGAGACTGACACGTGTCCTTCAGAAGAAAGTAACCGAAAATATATTAAAATTGAGAAACAGCTAACTATCTAGAAAGAAAAACCTTAACTATCTGAAACCATAGGGATTTCGGAGACTTACCATAAAAAATCATATCCGGACATAAAAAGACTTAACTCACCGAAGATAAAATACTTTTCGGATAATTACTGATATAACCCTCTGAAAGGCCAGGAGAGAGAGACATAACCATCCGATTTGTCCTATTTTGTTCGGTGACTTATAAAATAACTCTCCATTCAATACACTGTGAACAAAATAACCTATCGAAATCTAATTTAAAAGACTTTGAGTACACAATGGTTAGCCAAGATTCATGTGAATAAAAAGACATCTAAAATATGGTAGAAATAATTAAACCACATGCTTTTCATCATCAAAATTAACTGATAAATAAATGAACTAACAATCTCCCCCTTTTCGATGATGACAAAACTGTAAATAGATATATTCTCCCCCTTTGTCAGAATTAAAAAGTGGAGACAATTAAGTGAAAGATACTCGGAGATAAATAAAATGTAATTTCATTTATTTAAGAGTAAGAACATAAGGGATACATAAAAAAAATGAAAATTACATCAAAGGAAAATCAATAATTCTAAGGTGCAGTTGACTTTTTATGTAACAAATCTTGAATTAAATTATCCCTCTCTCAAAAGTTGTTCCAAATGAGCCACTTGATCCAAAAGCATCTGATTATACTGAAGTAGAAGCTCATTCTATTTTAGGAGGGTCTCAGAACTGTCAACTGTTGTAAATGAAGCTGTTGGAGCTGAAGGAGGTGTTGTAGGAGGTGTATTTAGTGTAGAAGGAGAAGTAGCATTCTGAGTTGCAGATGGTTGAAAATGAGAGGGCAACTCAACCAGATCAGAAGATGACATTCTCTGAAGATCCTTAAGTTGTAATACTCTTCTTTTAATGGATTTCAGAGGCTTGCTTGATAAATCAATGTATCTGGCCATTAGATGATAAACAAAATCTCCATAGTACAGAAAACTTTGCAGATGAGAAATCTGAGCAATAATAACTTTTGCCTAGTTAACCTTGATACCAACCATCATAGCATAAGTGGCTTGGTAGACTTTCCTTTCCAATTCATCAGCATGACCAATCTTCTGAAATACAGAGGAAGACAGAATTGTAGCAATCATCCAGGCCATACCATTGAGATCTGTAGTCTTTACCAACTTGAATTGTCTATCAGGAAATTTTCCAATCAATTTATTTATCTATGATTCCTACCACCCAAGCTCTAATGGAGAAAGAGCAATATTTATACCAGTAGAGGGTATTCCAAAAAGATTTTCCAAAAATTCTCCATCAATCCTTATTGTTTGATTTTGTAGGTGCAGGAGACAAAAATGAGGAAATATCTCAAGGTTTGAATAGAAAAGGGGAATTAGGTCTTCAAAAATAGATAACCCTGAGGGGGAAGAAATAAGACCTAAAAGCCCTTGATGAATAAGCAGACTATGAATAGAATCCATTCCTTTAATGTTTATAGGTCTGCTGTAAATGATCTTCATGCCTTGATATTTATTAAAAAAGAGATCCCTAGTAGTAGAAGATCTAAAAAAATATACATCTATAGGGATTTCTAAAGAATAATTGACTTCAACCTCTAGATCTTCATCTGCTGGAGGGTTTGCAGAAGGAGGAGGAGATTGAGGTGTAGAGACAAAACCTGAATCTTCATACAATCCTTGTATCACCAATTGAGTGTGAGGAGAAGGAATTGGATGAGATTCTACATCAAATGAAGGAGGAGGAGGTGTGAAATCTTCTCTATGCACAAGCAGAGATTGGGCAAAACTCAGTTTTCTTTCTTCTCCTAGAGTAAGAAAATGAAGTAGATGGAAGGGGAGAGGAAACAACTGTAGGCAAAACTGGACTAGTTGAGGAGATCTAATGAGAAGGACCAAGAGCAATTTGGTGTAGAATTCCAATACATAACTCAGGAATTGGAGGATATGAACGGCCAGCCACATGCCTGAAATCAATTCCTTTCTAGGGCAAAAAGAATTCAGGTTCAGCCACTGATTTCTTCTTCTCTGACGTATCAGAAAAATCATGAAGACAAGCAAGCTCTGTAGGCTCTTGAATCTTAATTCCTGGTTGCTCACTAAGTTTATGCAATAATGCTTGATTTCTCCTCTTGACTAAAGTGTCTTGTAAATGTAGGGCCATATGCAATGCTCATTTTTCAGATGCCCTAGTATCCTCAGAAGCATTCAAAAATTGGCTAACATAAGCCTCATAAACAGATTTAAATTGAGGTTCTAAGTTCACTTTGGCAGTAAATATGTCTTCATCATCCGAAGAAGAATCCTTAGAAACCCTAGAATCAACACAATCTGTTTTACTGCTTTGTGAAGCACGACTAGAAGTGGTCTTTAGTTTCTTATGACCAATGGAAGTTTTGGTGGATTTTCTCGAGGAATGCTGCTTGGTTTTCAACTATTTTCTACTCTTAACACCAATGGTAATAAGACAAAGTTTACGAAGAACAGACAACCATTTCTCCAAACATAATAACCGAGTAACTATTTCTGAAGTGCCATATACTAACTCAATATCTATAACCTCTTCTCTGGTAGAAATAATTATTGAACTTGTTCAGGAGAAAGATCTGCCATACCTGTTTGGAGATCTTGTTCCATTCAGTGAATCCGTTGTTCTTGCTCTTGCAGAGAGAGGGCAGAGAAATGACCAGATGAAGCCATGAAGGAGGAGATGCGAAAAAAGGGATGAAGTAAACGAAGGATTTGAGAATTGGAAGGTTGAGACAGAATGAGAAGATAACCCTCCGAAAGCATATAAAAATCGAAAAGTTCTAGAGATCGATGAGTTAGAGGCCTAACTTACCGGAAGAAAAGAATTTTCAGATAGTTACAGGATAACTGTCTGAAAAAGAAATAAGGCACAAGATAGTAACTTGCTGAAAACTAAGAAGTTTTTGGATAGTTACAACTTAACTGTCCGAAAAACCCTTGAGACAAAAAGACTAACTCTACGATGACTGCCAGCACCCAACTAGGTAAAGAAAATAACTCCCCCTAAAAAATATGCTGACAAAAAATCTTAAACTTGAGAAAATCAGACATATCAAAAAGAATAAACTCCCCCTGAATATATGAATAAACAAAATCAAAAATATTTTGGTTAAGGTATTTGTATTTTTATAATGTTTTTATTTTATATATATATATATATATATTGTTTTTATTTAAATTTTAACTGTTGGAGAATTAATGAATTATTCAAGGCTCCACATTAAGATAAATAACACATTTCACATAGCATAAGGACTTGATCCTATGGTTCACCTTATTAACCTTAAAGAAATCAGTTTTTATAAACTTTAGTGCTAGAACTTAATGTTTTTAGAGTAGAAAAATTCAGAATTATTTAATATGTTCTCTCCGACCAATTTGAAATTTCCATGAAGCAACCCCAAGGTATATTTTCCCTTAACAATGTCGATTATGTAATTAACTAAGAGGAAGAGAAGATCTTTGAGAATTATGAAACTATCAGTACTGCATAGCCAATAATCAGATTTTTTTTTTGTGTAAATTGGTGTTGGTTGCTCTTTGTAACAAACATTCCAATTTTTTTTTTATATATATATTTTGATAATGGCAATCACATTGACAGTACTGAAAAAGAAATTGAAAGTGTAGAAAGTTAAAAACATTTGGACACGGTCAGGTTAAATATCTTGAGTCTTATTGCTTCCAGCCACTTTTCCTTGTTTTTCACTCTTACATATTAAACACCTCTAAATTTTCTAATCAAGAAACATTCAGTCTAGCAAATAGGCATACAATCACTGAATTAATTAAGGTAACTTGGCTATTTTTCGAATTTAGATCCCCATTCTAAGTGTCATGTGGGCATTATTCTATGTGTGGAGCTGAAGCCTTTAGTAATTTCGATGAATTAATCTGAGTTGATTTTAATATAGATGTAAGAAATCATTATAACTTATAAACTCAGTAGAAAATCATCTCAAGAAGAGTGTTGGTTGTGATGTTTTTGTTTTAAAATTTGAAGAAAAATAATTTATAAATATTCTCAAGAAATAACTCAAAATAAGAATTAGATAGAAATAGATTATCAAACTAACTCAATAGAATTAAAACAAATAATAGAAAATAAGATGGTGAAGTAAATATAAAAGAAATAGAAGATAAAAGATAGTAAGTAAAGCTAAAAATCATTTAGGCAGCATATTCCTAAATCTCTTCTCAATTTGATAAACTGTTTTTCTTCAAGAGGCTTAGTAAAAATATCTGCCAACTGCTCATGAGTAGAAACAAAATTCAGCCCAATGTTATCCTTCATAACATCATCTCTCAAAAAATGGTGTCTTATCTCAATATGTTTTGCCCGAGAGTGCAACACAAGGTTCTTTGACAAACTTATTGCACTATTACTTGTTAGGACCCTAGTACTTTGATAATGCAAAAACCTATGTGAGGAAAACAAATTGTATTTCACAGATATGACAGCTCAGCAAAAGATCAGAAGGCAGACGAACAAATGCAGAAAGTTCTCGAAGATACTGCTATAGAGCTATAGGAAAATCAGATAGTTACAGGTCTAAGTATCCGAAGAGCGAGTTTAAAGCAGCAGCAATACTATCGGACAGTTAAAAGAATAACTATCCGAAATTATAAAGCCTTCGGAGAGTTATAAAAGGCAGTTGGTTGAATGATCGGAGAGTAAAGGAGTTAACTATCCGAAAGCAAAAGGAAAATCGGAAAGTTAGAAAGGCTAACTATCCAAAACTTAAGTCATTCAATTTTCCACGTGCAGAAATTCAGAACAGAAGCTTAAATGAGTTTTCGAAGAGTTAGAAAGATAACTATCCGAAAAATAGGAAGTTTCGGTGAGTTACAGTTTTAACTATCCGAAACTTAAGTTATCTTATTATACACGTGTAGAATTAAGAAGACAGCAGTCTGAAGCTCAAAAAGGAAAATCGGAGAGTCACTGTAGCTAACCATCTAAAAAGTCAAGAGAGTTTCAGTGAGAGACAGTTATAACTATCTGAAACTTAAGTCATTGAATTTCCCACATGTAGAAATCCAGACAGAAGCTTAAATGAGTTTTCGGAGAGTTAGAAAGATAACTATTCGAAAAATAGGAAGTTTCGGTGAGTTACAGTTTTAACTATCCGAAACTTAAGTTATTCTATTATGAACGTGCAGAATTGAGAAGACAGCAGTTAAAAGCTTGAAAGGAAAAATCGGAGAGTTACTGTAGCTAACTATCCAATAGTCAGGAGAATTTCGGTGAGTTACAATTGCAGGTATCCAAACTTTAAGTACTTCACGTGTATGACTTAAAACTCACGTGACAAATAAACTTAAGTGGATTTTCGGTGAGTTAAGATCATCCTTCGGAGAGTTACACTGATAACTATCTGAAAGTTTGAGAAGATTGGAAGGTTATCTTGAGATACCTTTCTAAATGGTAACTTACCATATTTGGATCTACAAACTTAGCAAGTACAGTAGAATAAATTCGTTAAGGAGAAAATATGATCGTTGGATATTCAAGCATATATATAGTTAGATCATTCAGTATTGAAAAAGAGCTGAGATGCAAGATTACAGATACAATTACATACAGAGATACAGTATACATTGCAGATCAATTATTGATATAGAAGAAAGCTCAATTCAATTTAACAAGGAATCGATTCAAAGCTGGATTTATAAGAAGATTCTTAAAGCTCTCCATGTGCTGAAAGTCTGATCCAAGAAGGATCATTTGGTTCGTGGCTTCAACCTTAAAGCTTCATTCAGTTGTTGGTTTGAGTTTCGACCTGAAAACTCAAGAAGTTGGTTTTTTGGAGTTTATACCTGAAAACTTTTGTGTGGTTGGTTCTTGCTTCAACTTGAAAGCAAGTGTGTAAGTGTTGAGACACTTAGTGAAGCCCAAGTGACCCTTGGGGGTGGACTAGCCGAGTTGGTGAACCACCTAAAATTTCCTTGTGTTTCCTACTTTATTTCTGTTGTGCATGATATTTATATCTGATTATTACTTTTGCAAACTGATTAATCAAATTAGTTAGTAAAGTGAAAAATAGTCTTAAATTCATAGTGTTCACCATTCACCCCCCCTCTGGTGAAGCCATACGTTCCTAACATTACTGTCACAATTAATAGGAGTTTTTCCCTATGTAATTCCATAATCTTTTATAGTTTGTTTCATCCATAGAATTTGTGCACAACATAGGGCAGCAGCAACATATTCAGCTTCAGTAGTTGATAGGGCAACACAATTCTGCTTCTTACTGAACCATGAAATTAATGAACTGCCAAACAGTTGGCAAGTTCTACTAGTACTCTTCCTATCAAATTTGCATCCAGCACAATCGGCATCACTGTATCCAATTAGATCCAAACTGCTATCTTTGAAATACATTAAACCAAAATTTGAAGTTCCTTGTAGGTATTTCATTATCTTTTTAACTACATATAGGTGAGATTCTTTTGGTTGAGCTTGAAAATGAGCATAGGCACAAACACTGAACATGATATCAAGTCTAGAAGCTGTTAAATAAAGAAGAGAACCTATCATTCCTCTATATTTAGTAATATCAACAGCTGGTCCAGATTCATCTTTATCCAATTTAATTGATGAACTCATAGGAGTGCCTGAGGACTTGCAGTTACTCATTCCAAATTTTTCTAAAAGTTGTTTTGTATATTTCTCTTGATATACAAAAATTCCTTTTTCAACTTGTTTAATCTGCAATCCCAAAAAGAATGTCAACTCACCCATTAAACTCATCTCAAACTGATTTTTCATCTTATCTGCAAACTTATTACTTAAATCCTCATTGGTTGCTCCAAAAATGATATCATCTACATAGATCTGAACAACTAACAAACCTAGATGATTTTTCTTAAAGAATAAGGTATTGTCAACCTTACCAATAGAAAAACCATTATCTAATAGAAAGGATTTCAGCCTATCATACCAAGCTCTCGGAGCTTGTTTCAAACCATACAAGGCCTTCTTCAATTTGTAAACGTGCTCAGGAAAATCAGCATCAGCAAAACCAGGTGGTTGCCTAACATAAACTTCTTCTTTAATGAGACCATTTAAAAATGCACTTTTAACATCCATTTGATATAGTTTAAAATTCATATGAGCAGTAAAAGCTAGAAAATTTCTAATAGATTCTAATCTAGCTACAGGAGCAAAGGTTTCTTCAAAATCTATTCCCTCTTGTTGGTTATACCCTTGGGCTACTAGTCTAGCCTTATTTCTAATTACCTGTCCTGATTCATCAGACTTATTCTTAAATATCCATTTAGTGCTAATAATTGAATGATCTAGAGGTTTAGGAACTAAGTCCCAAACTTCATTTCTTCTAAATTGATTAAGTTCTTCCTGCATGGCACTAATCCAAAATTCATCATTTAATGCCTCATCAATGTTTTTAGGTTCTATTACAGATAGAAATGCATAACACCCGGAAACATTAATCCTAGATCTTGTTTGCACACCTTTAGAAATATCACCAATAATAAACTCCTTAGGGTGTTGAGGCAAAAATTTATGAGTCAAAGGATTATCATTTCTTTCTTGACCCATGGTACTAGATCCTCCAATATTTGATTCATCACAATCATAATCTGAATTATCAACAATTTCTTTTGAAACATTACTTGGCTCTTCATCAAAATTTACATGCATAAATTCTTCAACAGCCAAAGAATTTTTGTTATAAATTCTATATGCTTTACTTCTTGAAGAATATCCCAAAAATATACCTTCATCAGATTTTGCTTCAAATTTATCTTTATTCTCTTTTGTATTCAGAATAAAACATTTAGATCCAAAAGCTTTAAAATAATGTACTTTAGGAATTCTTCCCATCCATAGCTCAAAAGGAGTCTTATTCAAATCTCTTCTTACGGTTACTCTATTTAAAATATAACATGCAGTACTAACTGCCTCAACCCAAAAATAATAAGCAACCTTGTTTTCATTCAACATAGTTCTAGCCATTTCTTGAAGAGATCTATTCTTTCTCTCTACAACTCCATTCTGAGAAGGGGCTCTAGGAAAGGCAAATCTATGTTCTATTCCTAGATCTTGGCAAAGTTTTTCCATATTTTCATTTTCAAATTTCCCTCCATGATCACTCTTAATTTTCTGAACTTTCAATTGCTTTTCATTTTGAACCATATTCAGAAAAATTTTAAACTCCTCAAACATTTCACTTTTATGTCTAAGAAATATTACCCAAGTATATCTTGAAAAATCATCGACTAGAACAAATACATCTCTTACCACCTAAACTTTCTGTTCTAGTAGGGCCAAATAAATCCATGTGAATTAATTCCAATATTCTTCTTGATATAATTTGCTTTCCGGATTTAAAAGAACTCTTCTTCTGTTTTCCCAATTCACATTCATCACAAATTTTATCCTTTTTAAATTTCAAATTTGGTAAACCATCTACTAGGTTCTTCTTAGCTAACTTATCTAGCTGCTTCATATGAATATGACCTAGTCTACGATGCCATAATGTTTGGTTTTCCCAGCACTACACTAGAAAAACTTGGATTTGTTACTTCTGTTTTTACTTAGTTAATTTATCTTTATGCCTATTCTTTCTTTTAGAAGTAAACAAACAACCTTTAATACAATTTAGATATTAATTCCAATTTGTACTTTAACTGCAAGTGCACAGTGTCTATTGTATCAGTGTGCAAGTGCAGGTCGATACCACAGGGAATTGTTGACGAATTTAAGAAATGTTTGATTGTTAACAATTCAAATTTATATTCAATAAGCACTCCGTTGAATTATAGTTAACTCAACGGACAAAGTTCGTTGAGTTATGGCTAACTCAACGGACTATCCTCGTGGACTTAAGTTAACTCCATGAGCTTGTCTCTTCTTTATAATATTGCTATTTACAGAGGAATTTGGCCAACCATTGGGCAATTCCACTGATTGTAAATAACATCAATTAAGCTTTTTAATGCTAGTTAACATTGATTTATCATTAAGCAATACTAACATTCAGATGATTCAAACAGTAACCATTAAAATCTTTAAGTCTTTTGTACGAACCAATTTCAGTAAACTGTAAAATTAAAACTAACATAAAACAATCACAAAACTGATGCAGATAACATTAATCATGATACAACACAAACAATACAACACTCAAATACAACATACAAACAAAGATAAATTGTTTTTGGTATTTTTGTTTTGATGTGAACATGGAAATGGGTGAAAGGTGAAATGTAAAGTAATCTCACTTGACAGTAAATACTTCCGACACTACTTGCAATGACATTACACCACTGAAAATTAAACCACTTACAATTCTATCTCCTCTCCCTATAGAATCGCGAGTCTAGAATTGCAAGATGATCTCCTCTTTAGCATACAGGCATCAACCCGAAGCCAAGGCTAAAAGCTTTACGATCTCCTGAAATATGAGTCGGCGCTTGGTGAAAATGGCTTCCCTTCCCACGATGCGATCACTCCTCATAGTGGTTGTCAGGCACTATGGCTCGAAATCGACCCGACATCAGGCAAGTATCCTCATAGACCTCCGATGGTTGGTGATTATGGTGGTGATGATGGTTGTGGTGATGATGATTGTTGGTGTGGAACTTCGAAGAATTGCGATGCTCATCCTCCTCTACACACATTGTCTGCCCATCGATCACCCCTTTCTTTTTTTTCTTTTCTTTTATATTTCTTCAATAGTAACTGCTTCTGCTTAAATGGTCGGTTGGATTTCCTTCATTCGTATCAACAACGATGATTTCTTTCCCTACGCGATACATGCAAATGTGGTTTTTCTCTTCCAACTGTTTGTTCCTGCAACCGCTACAATGGCATTTTAGAAAATAGATTTAACTATAAAATACGTGCAATAAAGAAATAAGCCGCTAACATAACGTGTTACCTTAGTGTGTATTCATGTAACTAAACGCGTACAGTTATGCTAACTTAACGAGTTCAGATATATAACTTAAGGTTTTTACTCGCTAACTCAATGAGTTCTCACGTGATCTTTTTATACCTTTAAACCTGTAACTCAACGAGTTGTTATTGTTTACCTAAATATTCTTTTAGCATTTAAAACATAACTGTCCGGTACATGCAATATAACTCTCCGAAATAACAGAAAATTCGGATACTAAAGAATTTCACAGCCTGCAACTTACCGACAGTTCAGAAATGTACTAAATTAACATTAATTCCCCCAAATTAAGCAGATTCTTCAATTAAAGCATATAACAGTGCAATTATAACATAATGGCTTAATTCTCATATGATAAGCTAAATATTATGCAATTAACCATCATTTAACTGTTAATAATATGCACTTTTTCATTCTAAACACTTCCCCCATACCTAATTTTTGCTAGTCCCTTAGCAAACTAAGATCTAATTAATTGGTTTTTAAAAGTGCTAGAATTAATTCTTCCCCTTTTGTTTTTTTCTTCTGTTTAGCATAAAAATATATTCTGTATGTTTTAGTAATCAACCTGCAAAGATATTTAGAATATATGTAAATTACATACAAAGTATATCATCTTCATATAGGTGTTAATTATATTATCGTTTGTTCTTTTTTTCATCATCTGTCATCTTGAATTTTCCAATAAGATTTCTAGAAGAAATTTCAACAACATACGAATCACAGTACAATCCAATTCAATCTGATTAAGACAAGTAGAATAAAGAATTGTATTTCCATTAAACAACTTCAAAAGTCAATTCCAGATTCATATTTCAGCAATTCTAGATAATAGAAAATATACTCGATTCATAAGATATCTGTATTTCACAAAACACTTGTATCTTTTCAGAACAGTATATGTTTTTTTTCTTTAAAAGTTAATTTGACAAGCTTGAATCATACAAGAGCTTTCTAATGTACCCATGTAACAAGCTTTCAGTCAACAATCCCAAATCTGATCAGGATCTTAGGTTGCCAGATTTCAAGAGTCCTTTTTCAGGTCAACAATCCTTACATACCTATCTGCTCAAGTACAAAAGGCTCGTGATCAAACAAGTCAATAAACTCTCAATAATTTTTCTTCTTTCTTTTTTTTAAAAAAAAAATAAAATAAAATGCACACACGAAACAAAGCATTAATCACATACTGTATATGCACGTATTTCATTAATACAGATGCAGTAAAACACCAATCTCATATAATCCTGCTTCTATCATTTACTAAAAATATGAATCCATAACAATAAGCTCATACTTTATCTGTAGTTTAATAAGATCTACACATAAATCATTCTACAAGTTCAATCAGTCAAAGTAAATGTATCTTTCATCATATGTGTTTCATTTAATCTAGAATTCACATCTCAGCTCCTTCAAGACTTCAGATAATTTTCTGATTAAGCATTAAGTATTCGGATTTCATTTTAAAATCGTGAAACTGTTAAACTCATGAAATTCAGAAAAAAAACAAAAGATACAATATCTAGATTTACATAAATAATAAATTCTATAGCATCTTCTATAGCCTTCTAAATATAACATTCAAGCAGTTTATAAAAATTTTACAGTCTTAATTATCGGATAGTTACAACAAGTTCATAAAAATTTTCAATTTCCTCAAAACTTTGCAGTACCATTTTAATTCCTTTAATTAACAAACTTACATGGGTGTTACTTTAATTACCTCCCCCCCATACCTACATTTTGCATTGTCCTCAATGTAAAAGATTTGACAATAAATACAGTAATTGTAGCAAGCATGAATAAAGTTTTGTTTGATTTAAAATTCAGGATAAGTAATTGGTTACATACCTTGTTCCATTTGTATCTCCTTCTGCATATTTCGATTTTTGATTATGAAAAACTTTTCATTCCCAGATAAACACAAAATATAAAACAAAATAACATTTAACAGATATTAATAAATCAGTGTCTTGTTAGAACCCAGGCTCTTATGCCTTTGGTGGCTCACATGCAAGCCAATTGGTTTCCCAGAACAGATACCAACAAATTGGATTGATATTTTGTTTTGTTTGTTTTTTTTTTATAAAATGAACATGATAACTTCAAAATTCCTTTTTTTTTTCTTTCTAAAAATAAATGCAAAATACACAACGTTAAACACACAAAATCATAACTTAAGAACATGATTGAAAAGTAGAAACAAATGGAATAAATGTATCAGTCCAAGCAAACTTTTTAGGCATAGTTCTTCTTGCTATTAATTCTATTTTAATGCAGTTCTTGTTCCTTCTTAATTTGTAAACATGCAATATATTATAAATTCCAAATACGAGTGTATTACCATTAATGATATGTAATGCAAAAAGGGATCCTTTTTGGTTCCAAGGTAATGTAGCAGTTTCTATTTCTACATCTATTTCAATATACTCCTCTTCCCACTTCCATTCATTCATGTCTTCCATAATCCATATTTGAAATTTCATCAGTTCATCCCACCTTCTTATTAGACATAAAGTAGGATCATCTTCTTCATTATACCACATTCCTATTTGAATTTCATTAAATTCTGTAGATGGTGGTTTAGCTATTTCACTTGGTACAGGTAAAATTTCTATATAATCATCATAACTGTCTATGCTCACTATGTATAAATCAGATCCATATGCTAATGATATCTCTGTGACTAAATAGATATATCCATCAAGTATGACATGTGTTTGGTTAATTAATGATTTCTGTTCTAGATATATTATAATGTTTTCATTCCAAGATCTGTTCAGAAAATTATACACACTTAAGCGTAAATCTTCACCCCAATTTCCTGTAGGTCTCTAATAATATAATTTTTCAAGAATTGCAGAATTTTTATCAGAAAATATTAAAGCTGACCCACAATTTTCAGTTGGTGCTTCAAATATATTAGGTCTTCTTATATTCCATTCTTCTCCTGTTATAGGATTTCATATCAAAATATCAGGTAATATTAAACTTGCATACCTTGGTCTCGTCTTGTATATGATTAATCCTTCATCTATCCCCATAATATGATTTATTCCTTCTAATGCATTGGGTGGAATTCCAGTAGTTTCTTCCATAGCCAGATATTCATGGGTATTTGAACTACGATTAAATGACCTCCATATGAATCCATCTTTAATCTTAGTCATTTTTGCAGCTTGTAGTCCCTGAAAATATTTTTCTTCAATACAGTCTTTAATTTCCTTTGATACACAACACAGCCTGCACAGATCTTTAGCTGACAAGTTACTTAATACTTCTCTTAGTGCATCCAACGGTAATTGCATCAATTCCATTTGTAGATTCTGTATAACACAAACAAAAATTTAGCAGAGACAAAAATTAACATAATTATTGCACACCCTCGTGGAGTTAAGGCATAACTCAATGGACTAAGTTCGTTGAGTTAAAAATTAACTCTACGATACTATTAACTAAAAATAAAACATATATACATACAGATAGTTGCTTCAGATATGCTGCTTCATTCAGCTACCCTCCTAGAAGAGGTATCAATTTCATTAACCGTTCTATTGACAGGATTAGGTATAGCTTGTATTGGCAATCCTCCAGTAGGTCTAACTTCCATTGGTTCCTTCTGTCTAAGTGATATATTTCTATTCTGATTTTGAATTGCAGCATTTCCAAATATAAATTCTAGACGATTGTTTACTTGTTGGATTATCTTTTCTAATTTCTCTATTCTAGCTCCTTGTTCAATTAATACTTCATAACTTATGTTCTTCTCATTTATATTTTCTCCTCCCTGGAAATTATTGTTTCTCCAAGATAAATTCGGGTGATTTCTCCAATTAGGATTATAAGAATTTCCCAAGTTATCTCTCTGGTTTCTAGCATAAATAATATCTAAGTCATTTATGTTTGTATTCTTTTTTGCTAGCTTTTGATTTAATGATAATTCTTCTATTTTGTTTGTTAATTCATTTAATTTCACCTCCAACATAGTATTGGAATCTATTTCATGCATTCCTCTTGGCAATATTCTTTTATCTGCAATAGCTTCAACCGAAATTTCCCACTATGTAGTTCTTTTTGCAAAATTTTCTAAATATGCCCATGCTTCTTCACTACATAATTTTAAAAATCCATTTTGACAAGTAGATTCTAATAAAGATTTCGTTGAAACATCTATGCCTTCATAAATTATACCTATTAATTGTGCTTTACTCATTGCATGATGTGGACATTGAGTCAGTAAATCTTTAAATCTTTCAAAATATTTCCAGAATGATTCACCCTGTTTTTGGCTACACATTAATATTTCTTTCTTCTTTTTAATCGTTTGATGTGTCGGATAATATTTTTCCAGAAAAACAGAGCAAAATTCAGTCCATGTAGAAATTGAATCAAGCGATAGAGTATATAACCATCTCTTAGCTATATCTTTTAAAGAAAAAGGGATATATCTAAGTTTAATAGCATCTATACTCATGTTCGGCATTTTCATCATTTGACAAACTTCGTTAAATTCTCTAAGGAAATAATAGGCATCCTCTCTTTCTAATCCATGAAAATGTGGCAATTGACTAATGTAATTAGATTTCAGTTCAAACCTATCTCCCTCAAAGTTTGGCAATCGAATACATGAAGGTTCATCAATTAATTCAGGATACAGAATTTCTCCTAATGGTTTTTCTACTGGAGCAGCCATCTCTACGTTCTCTTTTAAAGAAAGGTTAGCTACACCCTAAAGAATTTCGTTAAAGTTCAGTTCAGAAAATTTTTCAGTACTCCTCTGCAATGAAAATTCCTGGGTAGGTGTTCTTACTAATCGTTTAGTGCTAGGAGAACGAGTCCATGTGCTCATAAATAAATAGTAGAAGATTGATTACATACTAGTCTAAAGCTTTCCATTCTATAAATATTTACTGTCAGATGAAGTTGAATCAGTTGCTTCTCCTTCTAGTTCCTCCAACTCTTTCTCCTTTCTTTTAAAAGTGCTGGTAACTCGTAAATAACATTCAGTTTCATATATATACTGCGCATCCATAAAGTGAATAAATCTCATTGCAAGAACGTGTCTTGCAACGTGCATCGTGGTTCCTATTTTTATGGGTACGTGTACCACTACTAATTTCAAATTTAGGTAACCGCTAAACCGACGAAGTTTCGTTCGTGGTTAGAAGAATAACTGTTCTGCTTAATCCACGAACTAACCTCGTTGAGTTACAGATTACTCAATGGAACACAGTCAGTTACTGTTGCTAACTCCACAGACTAACTTCGTTGAGTAACAGATAACTCAACGGAGTGACCTTATATTATATTACTAACCTCATGGAGTTACAGTTAACTCAACAGACTTACTTCATTGAGTTAACACTTGGCAACTTCTAAGCTTCACTCTCGTAAGTGTTTCTATTCTATTTTTTTTTTATTTGCTCTGTCATTCTGCTAACTTTAATAAAGTTAAATCTATGTCATTAATGCCTCATTTTGATTAAAATACATTTAAATCTGAACATTATATAAAGATTTAACTTGCAGGTCATTTTATGTTATGCAGAATTTACATTTTAGCTTATAACATGTAGAAATTTTTAAGCAATTATCCTGTCATTCAGCAAATTGTAAATCTGTTACATATTCATTCATAAAGTTCCACAAATTACATAATATTCAATAAATTCCATTCATTTCACATCCAAACACGTATGAAAATTGCATCTGAAAAATTATATTCATTAATATGAATCAATTACATTACAAGTACACCATATAATTTCATACAATTTTACACAAGTAGACGAACAATACAATTTAATCTTTATGCCTAAGTTCATCTACTTCCTTTTGGAATTTTTCTAATTGCTGCTCTAATTGATTTATCCTCTCTACTGCTCCTACAATTTCTCCAGAAGGTACAGCTAATTCTGCAGCTACAAAATTTCTGTATTCTTTCATTGAAATGGTTCTAGATCTGATCCTTTTTGATGTCCATTTAGTGAAATCAATACAATCCACCATCAGTAGTGGAATCAAATCTCCATAAAATAATTTCTTCTTCACTGTTTTCAGCTTGGAGATAAAAACTGCAGAGCAATTTATTTGGATCTTATTTACAACTGCATACGTGGCCCATTTGACAAATTGACTTAATTCTATGTCATGGCCCTATCGTTGATAGACATTCTTAATCAGAATGTTTGCATTTAGTGAAATCAATACAATCCACCATCAGTAGTGGAATCAAATCTCCATAAAATAATTTCTTCTTCATTGTTTTCAGCTTGGAGATAAAAACTGTAGAGCAATTTATTTGGATCTTATTTACAACTGCATACGTGGCCCATTTGACAAATTGACTTAATTCTATGTCATGGCCCTGTCGTTGATAGACATTCTTAATCAGAATGTTTGCTACCATGTGTGCTTTACCATTTAAATGCTTCAATCTGTTTAATAATGGCACACCAGGATTGATAGCTAAACAATCCTTAATTTGCTGCTCAGTCCATTTAACTACAGTTGTATCTTCCAAAATTTTTGTTCCTTCATTCTTTAAACCAAATATGTTGTGGAGAAGCTCTGGTGTTATCTGTACATCAGCTTCCTCTCTGTTTGAAATTAATCCTCCTTCTCTTTCTCTCAAATTTGCATAGAAACAGGGCACTAAATTTTCAAATACTGCATGCCCTCTTTCTTGGGATATAAATTGCAATAGACCTTGGAATTCAAATAGAACTTTGATTTCTTGTATTCCATCCCAATTTACTGGTCTACTGTAAATAATATCGTAACCCCTTATTTCTTGGTATTTGGTATAAGCTTCCTGACTACAAAAATGTACTTCATTCAAAATTGTTGTTTCAGTCGGGTCAGGAAGGTGACTTTGTTGCTCCAAAGGGGTTTGTACTTGTTCTTCCTCTAGCATAGGCTGCATTTGGACATTCTCTTCAGATTCCTGAATTTTTGCTTTTGCTTCTGTCTGTGGTGGTGAGCCGGTAGAACTCTCCACTCTGTCTTGAATTCTTTCCATAATTTGCTGAAGAGTTTCTTGCTCTTTAGTGGAATCTGTGAAATTATTTTTGTCCAAATGGCTTCTTTCAGCCTCTTCATTTTCTGCTCTTTCTTCTTCCTCCTAACTACTAATCTATTCTGTTACTGTTCTTTCTGATTCTGTAACAGATTGGGATGGAGTCACGGGCAATTCAGTTTCTACCCTAATTTTTGTTTCTTCTTGTACAGGCTGCAAACTAATTTCAGCCTGATTTTTTTCTTTTCTTTGCTCCTGCTGCTCCTCCTTAGATTCGGATAGTAGGTTAATAAAAATCTACTTCACAGGCCCTGTAAAAATTGGTACTTCAGATTTAATTTCTTCGTATACAGGCACTTTTTCTTTTCCTTTCTTTTTTCTGATTAGTTGTGCCTATTTTTCCTCTTCATCTTCTGAAATTAAATCTACAAAAATAGGCTCTGCATGCCTTTGAGCCACAGGTACTAGCTCTTCCTATTTAATTCTTCCAATAATTGCTAGTCTCGAAGGACCAGCTTCAACTTCTTTTGCAGCATATCTAACAGCAGTTCTGGCAGTAGCTTCTTGATGTTGTTCCACTTTAATTTTATATTGGGCTTTCAACTTTTCTACAGCCCTCTTTTTGTACAGTGCATCGAACACCAGGTGTGCTTTAGCCACTGCCAAATCTTCTAATTCTCCTTGGTTTTTTCCAACTTGAACCAGTTCTGCAAATTCTCTTATTTCTTCTTCAGTCGAAGGCCCCATCATTTCTGCTCGTGCCAATGGCTTAAATGGTGGAATTGAAGGTCCAGACTACTGCTCCTCAGGAATAGGTCTTTCAACAGTTGGTTCCTCCCGTTCTTTAGTTGCCTCTTCATTTCCTTTCCTTTCTTGCTCCCAGATCACCCATTTAGCTTGTCTACAGATTCGTCTTTTGAACTAGAGCCGGGACTTATGCTAGATTAATTCTAGGGCAACTTCATTACTTGGCCTTATTTGTCTTTCCTTGCTTAAAGCTATTTCTGTTGCTATTCTGATTCGTGTTTCCATTATTTGAGGTATTTGTATACCCATATCTACTAAATCTCTTCTAAACTTGAAAAGTTCTAATTCTACCTTCTGTAGCTCTTTCTCTCTTGTCGTATTTCTGATCTTCTGCTGCATGTGCCACTCTTCTGATTCCTTCAGAAATTCTGATGTATCAACAGCATCTTCCCAGAATTCAGGCATCATCTTCCTCATCGTGGAGTTACACAACAGCACGGAATCGCTCTGATTTCTACTATTCTAGATTCTAAATGATTTGCCGAATAATGCCCCCAAAACCCTAGGTTTTAGTTTAAATAAGCTCTAAGTTTAGGCAAGTAATCAGGTCATTTCTCGAACCAACTATTACTATTTTATCTGCAGTCTTAGCTACAGTACTCCGTTGAGTTACATTTAACTCAACGAAATAAGCTCGTTGACTAACTCAAGACTCAACGGAGTAAGCTCATTGAGTTAAGCATAATTCAACGGACTCCTCGTACAAACAGATATAATAATAAAAATACTACAGATAATAGTTTTTCTGTTTTTTTTTTACCGATTTAATCGATACTATGTTTCGGTTAAACCTAAATTTTTTTTTTTTTTTTCTTTCGGTTGAACCGATACTATGTTTTGGTAAAACCAACATTTTTTCTGAAAATTAATATACATATTTTTTTATGTTCCGGTCATATCGATGGATCCAATCGGTTGAACCGCAACGATTTTTATGTTTTATATATATTTTTAAATTTATATATATATATATATATATATAAACATAAAAACTGATTTCTTACTAAGTAAAGCTCGAGTAGTCCTCTACTCTGACTTCTTCTATAATTCCAAAGGAGCTTTTTGGTGTTTTCAGAATAGGTTTTAGTCTTGTCCATTTACTTTAAATATATTCTGATTTTTAGGATTTTCAATTTCAATAGCTCCATAAGGATAAATATTTCGAACTATGTAAGGTCTTGCCCATCTAGATCTTAATTTTCCTAGATGGTTATGGAGTCTAGCCATATAAAGATATACTTCTTGTCCTATTTCAAAGCTTTTAGGAATAATTTTTCTATCATGCCAGAATTTAATTTTCTCTTTTTCTCTTACAGTCATCGAATAAGCTTCATTTCTAAATTCTTCTAATTCAATTAGTTGCATTTTCCTATTTTCAGTAGCTTGATTTAAATTAGTGTTCAGAGTTTTTAATGCCCAATAAGCTTTATGTTCTATTTCAGCAGGTAAATCACTTCTTCCATATACTAGCCTAAAAGGTGACTTACCTAAGCTCGTTTTATAAGCAGTTCTATAAGCCCAAAGTGCATCTATCAATCTACTAGCCCAATCTGTTCTAGTAGGATTTACTACTTTTTCCAAGATTAATTCAATTTGTTTGTTTGCACTTTCTACTTGTCCACTTGTTTGCAGATGATATGATGTTGCAATTTTGTGGTTTACTCCATACTTCTTCATTAAGGCTTCAAAACTTCTATTACAGAAATGAGTTCCTCTATCATTGATAATAGCTTTAGGTATTCCAAATCTAGCAAATATATTTGTTCTTATAAATTGTATTACCACTTTGTTATCATTAGTTTTTGTAGGAATAGCTTCTATCCATTTAGATACATAATCCACCCCCAACAATATGTAATTAAATTGATTAGAGATAGGAAATGGACCCATAAAATCTATTCCCCACACATCAAAGATTTCAACCTCAACAATAGGATTAAGAGGCATCATATTCCTCTTTGATATTCTTCCTATTTGTTGACATCTTAAACAACTTAAGCAATATTTATGAGCATCTTTGAATAGTGTTGGCCAATAAAACCCACATTGCAGAATTTTTGCAACAGTTTTCCCTGAACCAAAATGTCCTCCATAAGCTTGATCATGACAGAAAGACAATATGCTCAAATATTCAGTTTCTGAAACACACCTCCTTAAAACCAGATCAGGACATTTCTTAAATAAGTATGGGTCTTCCCAATAGTAATATTTTACTCTTGAGAAAAACAATTTCTTATCCTGTCTATTCCAATCCTTAGGTGTTAAACCAATAACTAGGTAATTAACTATGTCTGCATACCAAGGCATTGTGTTGATGGTCATTAATTGTTCATTAGGAAAATTATCCTTAATTTCAATATTTGATTTTTCTATTTGTAATCTTGATAAATGATCTGCTACTACATTCTCACAACCTTTTTTATCTTTAATTTCTAAATCAAATTCATGCAATAATAATATCCATCGGATCAATCTAGGTTAAGTTTCTTTTTTCTTTATTAGATGTTTTAAAGCTGAATGATCTGTGTATACTATTACTTTAGCTCCAATCAGATATGATCTAAACTTTTCTAAAGCAAACACAACAACTAATAATTCTTTTTCAGTAGTTGTGTAATTAACTTGAGCATCATTTAAGGTTTTGCTTGCATAATGAATCACTCTAGGAGATTTTTCTATCTTCTGTCCTAACACTGCTCCTATAGCAAAATCAGAAGCATCGCACATTAATTCAAATGGATGGTTCCAATTAGGTGCTTGAATTATAGGAGTTGAAATTAAGCTAGTCTTAAGTCTGAAAAATGCTTCCTTGCAATTTTTATCAAAGTTAAATGGAACATCTTTTAATAGATTAGTTAAAGGTCTAGCTATCTTGCTAAAGTCTTTAATAAATCTTCTATAAAAACCAGCATGTCCTAGAAATGATCTAATATCTTTTACTGATTTAGGTTCTGGTAGATTAGAAATTACTTCTATTTTAGCTTTATCTACTTCCAACCCTTTTTTAGAAACAACATGCCCTAAGACTATTCCTTGTTTAACCAGGAAGTGACATTTTTCCCAATTTAAAACCAGATTTTTTTCCACACAGCGTTTTAATATTTGGTCTAAATTGCTTAAACACACTTCATATGAGTTGCCATATACAGTAAAATCATCCATAAATATTTCTAAAAAATCTTCAGTCATTCCAGTAAATATGCCCTGCACATACCTTTGAAAGGTAGCTGGTGCATTGCATAATCCGAATGGCATTCTCTTAAAAGCATAAGTTCCATTAGGATAGGTGAAAGTTGTTTTCTCTTGATCCTCTAATGCTACTGGAATTTGATTATACCCTGAATACTCGTCTAGGAAACAAAAATATTCTTGCCCTGCTAATCTTTCCAACATTTGATCTATAAAAGGTAAGGGAAAATGATCTTTCCTAGTCACAACATTCAGCTTTCTATAGTCTATACATACTCTCCAGCCTAATTGAATTCTAGTAGGTATCAAGTCTTGACTTTCATTCCTAATAATTGTTAATCTTGATTTCTTGGGAACTACATGGATTGGACTAACCCACAAGCTATCAGAAATCGGATAAATGATATCATTATCTAACCATTTAACTATTTCCTTCCTGACTACTTCTTTAAGGTTTGGATTTAATCTCCTCTTAGGAATTCTAACAAATTTAGCATTCTCTTCTAAATATATGTGGTGACAGCATAAAGTTGAACCTAACCCTTTTATATCAGTCATAGTCCATCCTATTGCTTCTTTATAACTTTTTACTACATCTTTTAATTTAGCTATTTGATCCTCTTCTAAATCTGAAGCAATAATGATTGGACAAGTCCATTTATCTTCCAGAAATATATAGGTTAATTCAGGAGGTAAAGGTTTTAATTCTAAATGCTGCCCATCAGAAGCTAGAGCTCCTAATTGAATATCATCATTTTTTAAATTAATTCTTCCTGATCTCCTTCTATATTTATGCTTTCACTTTCTTTTAAAGTTTCAGAATTGATTTGCCTATTTAATTCTTCTTGAATCACATCATCTAACATATCTCCTTCATCCTCTAAAAAGTCTATGGTATGTAAGGACATTTCTAACTCCTCAAACCTTTCTGGTTTGAAAATATTTAATTGAGTATCCTCATTACCATATGCTAACTTCATTACTCCAGTTTTACAATTTATAACAGCCCCTGATGTTGCTAAAAATGGCCTTCCCAAAATTAAAGATGTATCACTATTTTTATGCTTAATTTGTTGGGAATCTAAAATTACAATATCAATAGGATATATAAAATTCTTGATTTTACTTAAGACATCCTCTATTTTTCCTCTAGGGTATCTTATACTTCTATCAACTAATTGAATAACCGTACTAGTAGGAGTTAAGTCTTCTAATCCTAAGGATGCAAATATATCACTTGGCATAACATTTATACCTGCACCTAAGTCTATTAAGGTTCTTTCTAGAATGGTATTTCCTATGGTGCATGATATAACAAGGATTCCAGGATCAGATAACTTTTTAGGAATTTGTGGCAGAAATAGGGAACTACTTTGCTCAGCTAAAAAGACATTTCTAAGAACTTTTCGCTCTCTTTTCTTAGTACACCAATCCTTCAGAAATTTAGCACAAGGTGGCATATTCTGCAATAGATCTAACAAAGGAATGTTAACTTGTACTTTTCAAAAATTTCTCTGATTTTCTCTTATCTTTTAGGAATTGTTTGTTGTAATCTTTTAGGATAGGGTGCTAAAGATTTTGATTTCAAAGACTCTTTTTCTTTCAGTTGATTTGTTTGATCATTTTTAGCTTCAATCGCAGATTCAGATTGTTCTTCAATGATTTCTAGATTTTCAGCTATTACATTTTCATTATCATTTTGATTTTTACTCTTGTCCACCTTCATATCATTTTCATTTTGAGTTCTTGGTGGTATATCAGTTCCAGATCTTAATGTTACACATACATCTTCCAGATTTTCATTATTTTCATGATGTTTTTGCATATCATTTTCGTGATTATGATCTTCAATTGTTTTTAGTTTTAAAGTGCATTCTTTAAATTCTCTTACATTAGTGTTTTCTGTTTGCTGTATATTTTGCAAATTATGCAGGTTTATAACATTATAATTCTCATTGTCTTGTTGCATAACTTGTATTTTCATTGCATTTTCGTCTAATGCTTTTAATTTTGTTTCCAGATCATCTAATTTCATTGCATTCAATTTTTGATCAATTTTCTTTATGGCTTTTTCAGTTTCGTAAATTATATCTTATTTAGGTTCTGAATATGATTCCTTATAGCTTAATTGGTTGACTTCTTATTGTTGACACAAAGTATTCCAGTTTGTCCAGATTTTGCTCTATACTATGTCCAGTCTGTCATAGCTATCCCAAACTTCAGTGTCTCTCATCATATTACACATTCTATACTAACCATCAGTTGGGTAAACTATAGGATTCTCATACTCGGCTCTATTATATTGAGGATAATTCATTTGTTGTTCATGGGATCTAACAATCTATAGACGTCTCAATTTCAAACAATCAGAAATGTCATGTCCTTTAGAATTGCAGAATTCACATATGCTAATTACAGGTTTCAGAAATCTTTAAGCATAAGCATATGCCATATTCTCAATTACAGAAGGAAACACACAACTCTGACTATTAAAATGAAACAGCTCTAACAGTTGCTTATATCTATTCAATTCAATTCAATTCCCCGGCAACGACGCCATAAAACTTGTTTGGTTTTCCCAACACTACACTAGAAAAACTTGGATTTGTTACTTCTGTTTTTACTTAGTTAATTTATCTTTATGCCTATTCTTTCTTTTAGAAGTAAACAAACAACCTTTAATACAATTTAGATATTAATTCCAATTTGTACTTTAAATTCAAGTGCACAGTGTCTATTGTATCAATGTGCAAGTACAGGTCGATCCCACAGGGAATTGCTGACGAATTTAAGAACTGTTTGATTGTTAACAATTCAAATTTATATTCAATAAGCACTCTATTGAATTACAGTTAACTCAACAGACAAAGTTCGTTGAGTTATGGCTAACTCAACGGACTATCCTCATGGACTTAAGTTAACTCCACGAGCCTGTCTCTTCTTTATAATATTGCTATTTATAGAGGAATTCGGCCAACCATTGGGCGATTCCACAGATTGTAAATAACATCAATTAAGCTTTTTAATGCTAGTTAACATTGGATTCATCATTAAGCAATACTAACATTCAGATGATTCAAACAGTAACCATTAAAATCTTTAAGTCTTTTGTACGAACCAATTTCAGTAAACTGTAAAATTAAAACTAACATAAAACAATCACAAAACTGATATAGATAACATTAATCACAATACAACACAAACAATACAACACTCAAATACAACATACAAACAAAGATAAATTGTTTTTGGTATTTTTGTTTTAATGTGAACATGGAAATGGGCAAAAGGTGAAATGTAAAGTAATCTCACTTGACAGTAAATACTTTTGACACTACTTGCAACGCGATTACACCACTGAAAATTAAACCACTTACAATTCTGTCTCCTCTCCCTATAGAATTGTGAGTCCAGAATTGCAAGATGATCTCCTCTTCAGCATACAGGCATCAACCTGAAGCCAAGGCTAAAAGCTTTACGATCTCCTGAAATATGAGTCAGCGCTTGGTGAAAATGGCTTCCCTTCCCGCGACGCGATCACTCCTCATAGTGGTTGTCAGGCACTGTGTTTGGCTTGGAATCGACCCAACATCAGGCAAGTATCCTCACAGACCTCCGATGGTTGGTGATTATGGTGGTGATGATGGTTGTGGTGATGATGATTGTTGGTGTGGAACTTCAGAGAATTGCGGCGCTCATCCTCCTCTACACACACTGTCCGCCCATCGATCACCCCTTTCTTTTTTTTCTTCTTTTCTTTTATATTTCTTCAATAGTAACTACTTCTACTTAAATGGTCGGTTGAATTTCCTTCATTCGTATCAACGGCAATGATTTCTTTCCCTGCGCGATACGTGCAAACGTGGTTTTTCTCTTCCAACTGTTTGTTCCTGCAACCGCTATAGTGGCATTTTAGAAAATAGATTTAACTATAAAATACGTGCAATAAAGAAATAAGCCGCTAACATAACGCGTTACCTTAGTGTGTATTCATGTAACTAAATGCGTACAGTTATGCTAACTTAACGAGTTCAGATATATAACTTAAGGTTTTTACTCGCTAACTCAACGAGTTCTCACGTGATCTTTTTATACCTTTAAACCTGTAACTCAACGAGTTGTTATTGTTTACCTAAATATTCTTTTAGCATTTAAAACATAACTGTCCAGTACATGCAATATAACTCTCCGAAATAACAGAAAATTCGGATACTAAAGAATTTCACAGCCTGCAACTTACCGATAGTTCAGAAATGTACTAAATTAACATTAATTCCCCCAAATTAAGCAGATTCTTCAATTAAAGCATATAACAGTGCAATTATAACATAATGGCTTAATTCTCATATGATAAGCTAAATATTATGCAATTAACCATCATTTAACCGTTAATAATATGCACTTTTTCATTCTAAACACATAACCATGCATTGTCTAAATTATTTGCAATTAAATAGGAATCAATTGAAGAAACATCATCAAGTAAATTAAGAAAACATACATCATTTCTTCTATGAGCAGTAAATTTAACTTCATTAGAGTTTTCATCAATAACAAGGTATTTCTTAGATTTAAACAAAACCATATAACCTTTATCTTCTAACTGAGTAATACTAATTAAATTATGCTCTAAATTTTCAACTAGTAAGACATTATCTATAACTATTTTATCATTTACATAGAAAGATCCGATACCAATAATCTTACCTTTTTGATCATTGCCAAATCTGACATTTCCTCCATTCATCATCTTCAGGTCTTTTAGGACAGATTTATCTCCAATCATATGCTTTGAAGCACCATTGTCCATCACCCATCATGATCGTTTAGTTTTGACCTGCAAGGACAATCATAATCACATCCTTTGGTACCCATATTTTCTTGGGTCCATTTTTGTCAATGGAAAATATTTGAAATCTATTTTGTTTTGAAATCCATGTGTTAGTTCGATTAACAGTATTTCTTTTTAACACATAGATAACTTTCTCTTTATTAATTGTTTTCAAATAGCCATTTCAGTAATCCATTTTATAGCTGTTTGAAAAGTTAACAGAAGCATTGTTTTTGGTGGTTCATAGTTGAAACCTATTCCAGTTCTATCACCAAAGACTTTATAACTATTAATAATATTTGTCACTTTCTTATCTCCTTTAGTAAATGCTCCTAGTTTAAATTTCAGTCTACCAATTTCTTGTTCTAACTTTTCTATATCAGTATTAGAACTAGAATTTTCAACACATCGATTTTTAAGTTTTTCATTTAATTTTTCAGATTCATCTTGTAGCCTTTTGTTTTCTAAAAATCTATCCTTTAGTTCTTTAATAAGTTCTGAATTATATTTTTCAAGTTCAGAAATTTTATCATGCATATCAGAACTATCAACAACAAATTTATTTTTCTTTAATGTAGAATTTTTAGTTTTTAATGCAGAAATTTCCTTTTCTAACTTTGCAGCAGTTTTATTACTATTCGATAATTTCCTTTTTAACATAGAATTTTCCAAACTAACATTTTTTAGTTCTTCCAATAATTCATTATAATCATCTTGATTTATATCTGATACATCAGAATCATTATCAGAAATCATTTCATCAGCTATATTTGAGTCAGAATGTACCTCATTGGTGTTAGCCATAAAACAGACATTGGCTAGCTCTTCAGACTCGGACTCAATCTGTGTACCTTCAGTATTGGTACCTTTAGATACTTCAGATTCTGTAGAATCATCCCAAGTAACTTGGAATGCTTTCTTCTTTCCTTGATTAAATCTTTTCTGATGGAATTTCTATTTTCCACGAGATTTCTTCTTGTCAAAGTTCATTCTTTCATCTTTCTTTTGATATGTGCATTGACTCTGAAAATGCCCAAATTTGTTGCAGTTGAAGCATTTTGTAGCCGATTGTTTCCCTTTATCATGACTTCTTCCTTTCTTCCAGAATTTTCTATATTTTCTGATAACACAAGCCAATTCTTCTGGAAACTCATTAACAGATTCCTTAGATGGTTGTTGAGCTTTTAGTGCAAGTTCCTTTTTCTTTTCAACTTTCCTTGAGGTTTCTCCTTCCTCTTCTTTCCAGTCCTTTAGTTGAGTCTCATAGGCTAACAGATTGCCAGTGAGATCTTCAAGAGTGAAAGTCCTCATATCCTTTGAATCTTGTAGGGAGGTAGCCTTAGCTTTCCAGTCTTTATTCTGGCTTCTCAATACTTTGATAACCTATTCTTTCATGGGAAATTCTTTCCCGAGATTCTTCAGTCCATTTATTATCTCAATGAAACGAGAAATGAGATCAGTGATACTCTCATTCTCTTTCATTTTAAACATTTCATATTTCCTCAATAGAATACTTATTTTTGTATCCTTCACCTCATTTGTTCCTTCATATGTAATTTCTAATGCACGCCAAGCTTCATGTGCAGTAGAACAAGCAGAGATCTTGTTGTATATATCAGTTGTGATTGCACAAGTTAGTGCATTCATTCCTCTTGCATCCATTTGTATTTTCTTCTCATCTTCATCATTCCACATGTCTTCAGTAACATCTGGAAGTTGTATACCATGAACCACTGCTCTCCATACCTTCACATCCATGGATTTCAAAAAGTTAGTCATTTTATTTTTCCAAAAACCATAGTTATTGCCATAAAACAGTGGAGGTCAGTGTACATGTTGACCCTCTGCCATTGATCTCAGATTGATTAAATCTATTACAGAGATAACCAAGCTCTGATACCACTTGAAAGGATCGAATGGCACACTAGAGGGGGGGTGAATAGTGTCCTAATCAAGTTTATTTTGCTTTTAAAAATTCTGGAAGTAGTTGACACTAATGAACCTTGATTAATTGATTTTGGAATTAAGACTAGCAATGCAGAAAGTAAAGAACACAAAAAGATTTATAGTGGTTCCCCAAATTGGGTAGTCCACTCCTCAAGGCCACAACCTTGAGAATTCCACTAAGTGCTTTTAAGGCTAAGCACAAACCTTAAACAAGTTGCTTTTGCTGGCTAAGCAACAACCTTACACAAGTTGCTTTTGCAGGCTAAGCAACAACAACCTTATAGATGTTTTTAAAGGCTAAACAAAAACCTCACACAAAGCACCAACTTTGTGTACTCAAGACCTCAATCTTGAGTAAGTGAAGTATCACACTTCACTCTCTTCACCAAGGCCCCGACCTTGTGAAGGTATACTCACAACACCCTTGTGAGTTTAGGTTTTCAAGTAAACGAGAAGACAATTTAAACTCAGGAGTCATTGACTCAAAATGAAAATGACACACAACACCAAATCAACTCCTATGAAGAGTTGACATAGAAGCTCTAAGGAGAATTCTTGATTGATCTGCAGCGGTTGATCTTCTGGACTTTGTTGCAGACAAATCTTCAAAGTGTTTTCAGAATTGCTGAGTAGACAAATTCTCCTTTTCGAGTGTTGAAATTCTGTGTGTGTATTTTTGGTTTTCTACAAAATCCTTTTTATTTTTCCTTCGAGATTTGCATAAGTGGAAAGAATTCTGAAATGGTTAGATTCCTTATGTAGGAATACATTTTCGGCAACCTTCAATCATAATAAAGTTGAGATCTACAATCAAAAGATATCTTGCCACAAAGATTAGTCAATTAATAATAGTTGCAGTTTCCGTAAAAATAAAATCTTCGGAGGCTTTCAAAAAATCGGAGACTTAGAAAGATAACCTGCCGAAACTCAAAAACATTTCAGATAGATAGAACTAACATTCTGAAAGACCACTTAAGTCATGTATTAAAATTGAAACACGTGTCCTTCTGAAACCACGTTATAAAATATTAAAAAATAAACTATCCAATAGAGAAGGCATGTTTCGGATACTTATAAACGATAACTCTCTGATTCTTAAGTCATTTCGGATAGTTACACAGGCAACCTTTTGAAAAGTCACTTAAGTCAGAAATAATAGAAAACTCAACTATCCGAAGCTCAAAACTGTTTTTGGATACTTATAAAAGATAACTCTCCGATCCTTAAGTCATTTCGGATAGTTACACAGGTAACCTTCCGAAAAGTCACTTAAGTCAGAAAATAAAAGAAAACTCAACTATCCGAAGCTTAAAACTGTTTTCGGATACTTATAAAAGATAACTCTCCGATTCTTAAGAGTTTTCGGATAGTTACATCGTAACCTTTTGAAAAGTCACTTAAGTCAAGCGATGAGAGACTGACACATGTCCTTCAGAAGAAAGTAACCGAAAATATATTAAAATTGAGAAACAGCTAACTATCCGAAAAGAAAAACCTTAACTATCCGAAACCAAAGGGATTTCAAAGACTTACCATAAAAAATCATATCCGGACATAAAAAGACTTAACTCACCGAAGATAAAATACTTTTTGAATAGTTACTGATATAACCCTCCAAAAGGCCAGGAGAGAGAGACATAACCATCCGATTTATCCTATTTTGTTCGGTGACTTATAAAATAACTCTTCGTTCAATACACTGTGAACAAAATAACCTGTTGAAATCTAATTTAAAAGACTTTGAGTACATAGCGTTTAGCCAAGATTCATGTGAATAAAAAGACATCTAAAATATGGTAGAAATAATTAAACCACACGTTTTTCATCATCAAAATTAACTGATAAATAAATGAACATTTTTGTTGCTATCCACGAACATAAGTAAACTTTCAGTCTTTAACACACATTAATGCTTCTAAAATATCATCTTTTAATCTTACTCTTCTATCATCTAGTATATTTTTTATACTAATTGCTTGTTCTATCATCTTTTATTAGTCTATTAATCTTTTTGTTCATAATGATTCAAAAGTTCCTCTAGATATTCTTATATTCAGACTCATGAAGGCTTATATACGATCTTCATCCTTGCGTAAGTCTACCTTAAGGGTGAGTGTTCAAACTTATGAAGAATCTTAGCCTTGTTTTGTCATAGAAATGGATAATATGTAGGCACATAGAATACACTTTAATCATCCTTTTTCCCACTAGAGTACTTCCTTGTGATGCACTAGATGTCATCTTTTCCTTCCAAATACTTTGAATAGGAATCTAGCAACAATTTCTGATGAAAATAATTAATCTGGTTGTAATTGATGTATACATTGTGTGGAACTTTCTGGTGAATCGGCTAATAAACAGCAAAAGAGGATGTTGTAGTTTTGCATCTAGTTAGTGTGGAAATAAAAGGTGAATCATTCTTTCAAAAATCATATTCTAACTTTTAGTTTTTTTTTAACCTAGAAGCTGAGGTCCACGGATAGCCTCAAAATTTCAGCGTTTAACTTTTAATTGAAAATTTTGATGTTGCTGGACCAAAATGTTGGAATTTACGAGCAAAATAAACATAGCCTGAGAGGGCATCTTGCCCAACCGATTATTGTTCCATAACATAATACATTCAAGTTTGTACACTACAAAAAGGACAAACAGCAAAGGTGGTTGGTCAGAAAAATAGATCATGTAATAGTTGTCATATCATAAAGGAGACGAAATTCCACCCAACATTGGGTATGACAATTTGGTCCTAACTTTTTCCATAATCATTAGCACAATTGTTTGAAGATAGTAGTACACTGTGAACAATGGCATAATCTGGGCAAGTAATTTAGACCAAGCTATTCTTGTGACCCTATATAATGTAACTAACGTAGCATTTCAACAATGATGAGAGAGTTCCTCACTATTGTTTTCCTTTTTGTGCATAATATTGAAATGACATCTATCATGATGACATCAATTATGAAACAATACCATCAGTATAAGACTGTCACTTATAGCAAGAGGAAAAGAGCATTTCTTCTCATTGGTTCTGTTAATGGACATTGTGCATGGGTTTCACACTTTTGTGCAATTCAAATTATAATGCTGACATTTATTGGTATTCATCTTTCATCAGGCACTTTCAAAAACTTTGACCGTGGATGAGCTATTTTATCTGAAAGAGCAGTTTGCACTGCTTGAGCCAGATATTTATGGTTACATTACTTTTGAGAATATGAAAGCGGTTGGTTTTTTATCAATAACATATATATATTTTAGACTAAAACAAACTTTAGTATGAGAAGCTGATATCTGTGCTATGTTCTCATACTTTTGCTAGGCTGTGACAGAAAAGGTGACTGATGCAATGAAGGAATCTCGTGTTCACGATCTTCTTATACCGGTGATTATTCCTTTCCTGCTGGCAGATTCAACCTTTTCTTTCCTAAATTATCTGATCTTCCATTTATATTTGATTGACAATCATATCTATCTGAAATTTCATTGATTTCTCCAGCTTAGCGCGCTCCAGTACGGAAGCATGGACTTTGACGAATTCTGAAATTTCATTGATTTCTCCAGCTTAGTTCCTCACTATTGTTTTCCTTTTTGTGAAATTTCATTAAACGTGCATCAGCTAGAAAGCCTGGAAAGATGGGAGCAACATGCTCGTTGTGCATATGAAATTTTTGAGAAGGATGGTAACAGAGCCATTGTCATTGATGAGCTTGCGTCGGTATGACATTTTTCGAATTTATTATGGTAGTTGAGTTTAATAATATCACTTGGAAGTGTGAAGGTGTAAAGCATGGATTGCCCTGCCCCCCCTTGGCTATTCATCATTTAATCATCTTTCTCACGTCTGCTCTGCAATATACAACAATGCACATGTTCTTGACATACAAAATCATTATTAATATGCTGTCCATAATTCTCCATGCTTATGTTGCTAATGATAATTGCTGTCATTCTTTACACTGTTCTTCAGGAACTGAGTCTCAGCCCTTCAGCCCTCCAAGACTGGATCCGGCATACTGATGGAAAATTGCTGTCAAATTGTTGCATGGTCTTTCAAGTCGTACATTTGTTAGAGCACGGTAATTCGTATTAGTTCCGCTCAGATCTCATGTCATTTACTCGTGAACCCAAAGCAAGTGAATAATTGAGGGAGTGGTTGCTTTGTCTTGGTCTATTTCAGTGGACTGTAGCGGTAATCGGCAAATCAGCGCTAATAACTAACTCATTTGGAAGAAGAGCCCAGAAGCAAGAACTTATCGATGTGCCCATGGAAAGATTCAGGATCTCCGAACTCAGCATTGTTTTGTACTTTGAGCTTCAGGGTTTTCTTTTGGAGTCTAACCAACCTATGAAATTCTGACATGATTTGTGTTGTAAAATATTGAAAGATATAGGCTGTAGCCGCCACCTTACCAGTCGCTGCTGTCTTTGTACCAGATTGTTGTATCATTGTCGAAGGAAGAACCTGAACAGAGAACGTCATGTCGGAATTCAGCCCTGTATCATTTATAGTGCGATCTATGTTCTAATCATAGGAGAAAGGAAAGTGGATACTTTCCATGTCTGTTGTATAAAATGCCAAGAAGTGGATGGTACCCTTCTCTCTTTCCATCATCACTGCCAGCTTGTAGAGCATGCAATCCTTGTTTGGAAGAAGTACTTTCGTTTCCGATGCTCCGTGCGTGAAAATGAAAACCGTGGAAACATCGCTCTAATGCAAGCAATCACACAATACGCCCTTCGTCCCTTTTAATTTCGGAGGTTGCCTCGGACGAACAGCCTAGCCAATGTTTCTGGATGTGGAAGGACCCTCGGCTTAAACATGGGTGTATGAGTGACGACCTTTAATCTTCGACTACATGCACAATCAATTTGTTCGCGTTGAAATAGAAAATTTAAAAATAAATAAAAAATCAACTTGCGGATACTGTAATAACAGGGTAATTTTGGACAAGAATGACTTGCGGATATCTATCATGATTTTTTTTCTACAACAAATAGAATAAGTGCATGGTTAAAAAAAATTCTCCGTACAAGCAATTAAGCCAACAAATAAATAAATAAATACCATTCTGTCCCATAAATAAATGCCATTCCATCCTCAAAAAGTTTAAGATAAGTGCTTCCAAAATTGCGGCTTATAAATACGCCAATTTCACAGTAGGGGTTCAATGTCAATCTCAGCAAAGGAGCAGGGATCGGGAATGCCGAATTTCTCCAAAACCTGCATGTTACGTTAGAACAAAAATAGTAACAATTTAAGTCATAATCCTATTACGTGAAGTCAATTAATTATATGAATCTTTTTCTTTCAAATATTTCTATCTATCGTTGAGTCTTCAGTTAGTTAAATTATATAAAATTAAATCTTTTTCTACAGCTTCTAATCAAATAATTTTAAGCCTAACTCTGTTTCTTTTAATTTTTTAGCATTAATTAAATACCATCTCCTAATTGGTCTTTTCCTTTATTTTACAAGCTACTTAAAAAGTTGATTTTCTTTTATCTTATTTTCCATAGATAATAGATACAACTCTTGTTCTATCCTTAATAAAATCATTTTTAAAATAATCTCTTTTATAGTATTATCGTTCATCTATCTTATTTCAGTAACATTTTACATATGATCATATTTTATAGTCTAATATTTTAAGCAAAATATTTCTTTGAATTATAACAGCAGAAAAATATTGTGAAAACAAGAAATAATAAAGATAATGTCATAAATGAGAGTCGAAGTTACATCGGGGTGCACAATTCCACATGTGCCTATCCTCTTTCCTTTAAAGATGATGCTCTTTTGCCGGTCGGGTAAATACTCAGGTTCCTGCAATAGCCAGCAAAATGGAACGCGTCAAATACAGAAAACAGCAAGGTTATCATCTCATATATTCCATTTACATCCTTACGTTGCAAGATTGCGGGGCATTATCCATACTATCATCATCATCTACGTTGCTGGGTCTTGGTTGCACAACCTCCATGATTCTTTCTATGAAGCCATTAATCACCTACAATTTCATTACGGTGCGATCAAAAGCAACGCATTCCCTATTTCATAAAAAGAAAACATGCATCTCTGAAAAGAGGAAAGCATGTGACATACATGTTAATTATGTTTGCATCTTAATAATAAAACCAATAATTGATTCACCACGCATAAAGAATATCAACACTAATCTTCATGGTTTTTTGAAAATGGTTGGGCAACATCACTCAATAAAGGAAAGCATAAAGGTACAAACAATAAAAAAAAAGCTATTAACACAACAGAGCATTGTAAAAAACAAAGAAACAATTGGTTTCGGTTTTATACACACGCACACAAAGGCACTGGAAATGAGTTGGTCATTTTTAGCCAGGTGTGTTTCTTCTTCCAATTCCCATCTGACACCTAAACAATTGAGTTTACCGTATACTATGTAGTGTCATAAATTAATTGCATGTAGCTCTGTAAACAGCCCACCTTAACGTCACAAGTTCTAACCATACAATCAATATAATCTTAAATAGGACAAATCACCAGACCTGATACACAAAAGAGAAAAGGGCCCATCCTCCTACGCATCTCAGGAAAACTGCCACTCTCCTCCCATTCATACATTTTCATGCCTGATATTGTATCTGTCTCTTAGCTTCCATCTTAAACATTAATCCAATATGATATGCGGTTATAACCATCGCTCACATACTTAGTTTAACTGGAAAAAAACTACTCCAAAGGTTGCAATTTTTACTTGTCCATAAGATTCTCTTCTAATGTCTGAAAGTATGGAGCATGCTTAATGTATGTATTAGGATGATCCTTACGAGATAATTGCCTATATATCTATATAAAACAAAGTAGTGATATCAGAGCATTGCGCAACAGTAAATGACGAGTCCATGGTTCCCATTTAAGGAACTTTTAAGAGTTAAGGTGGTCGTGACCTATGGTCAAGTTAAAAAATATTAAATGTTATACAATAGTAAATGACAAGTCCATGATTCCAATTTAAGGAACACTTAAAGAGTTGACGTGGCCATGACCTATGACCAAGTTAAAAATATTAAAATGTTATGCACGGGACAAACAAGAAGAGCAATTTGAAAAATACGAGAAAGTCAATTTCCAGATTGAATTAAGGTGCCGAGTCAAATACATTAACAAAGCATAAGGTCAGTCACTCAGTTACGTCAGTATACCTCAAAACCTGAGTTTCCACTGCAATATAATGCTGCAAGTCTACGACTGTTTCTTGCACCAACATCTTTGCTTTCATCCAATAATAAAACATCACCTACCTCAAAAATCTAGAGAGAGAAAATAATATAAGAAATAGCTGATGAAACTTAAGCTGTGCAAATATAAATTACAGATTACATTTAACCATTGAAGAAAAGAAAGAAAAGAAAATCATGTATAACAGATATTTCCCTAATTTCCATTTTTTCAATTAAAGACATGGATATGGATATCAAAAGGAGCATATTCATAACCTTACAAATTGACAATGATCTTAGACTTTTTTCTAGAATTATAAATTCATTATGTTACATAAAAATTTTAGGGAAAAACCATGGGGGGTTGATGCGGGCACGTGCATCTGTTGGTCTGAAACTACTAAGCATAGGGCTGAAAATTGACTTGTGTACATGATAATCAACAAAAATATTGTAAATTAACTTGTATGATACTTTTACAGCCCAGTTATCTCATTCAAGTAATGGTGTTGTTTCATGTCCTAACATGGGTATATTAGGGGGAGGTGGATATTAAGATATTGCCGGGGATGAGATAAAAACATATAACATTTGTTTCTCAAACATAACCATTTTCATGTTAATTCTATGCTAAATTATTTTTCCTTGGTAAACCAAGTTCTTATTTCTTATGTTGGGGATCTTTGGACTAAATAAACTTTCGCTTGATCTACCAAAAAATACATTCTCTTGATTGATTTGCAGATTGGCATAAAAATAATTTAAAATGGCCATTTTTATGAATACCCACCGAGGGGGTTTAAAAAGGGAAACCCAGAATTAAGCTAGAGGAAAACCCAAGGGGTAGACCCAATCTGGCTGGGGAAGACTACATCTTGAAGGCAACCAAGCTATTGTTTCACTAAGGAACTCCATTTTCGCTAAGGGACTGTTTTCTTTCTGGTTAAGTTCGTAGTATTTTAATGAATTTTTCTTTCTTTTGATTCTTATCTTCTTGATAAGAATCTTTTAACCTTGGATGCATCTTATTTACTTTAATGAAATCCATCTTTTTTCTCTTTAGAAAAAAAGATTCCACTTTGAAGGAGCTTCCATTACCAGATTAGCCTTTAACCTCATTCTGCCTTTTCATATTGCATGCTTCCAGTTACCACCATGAGTCACCTTCGGAGGCACAGACACACATTGTATATAGGATGTCAATTCATATAGAGGATGATGAAACTCAACATTATAACCACAGGCTTGCCTCAAATTCAGAAAGAATTTGAAGGATGAGGAGATCCAAGAGTGCTGTCAACTTCTCCAGGCTCTCCCCAGCAACTTAAGTCTTACTCAGATGGTAGAAGATAGACCAAATGGGCTCCTGAAGGTTCAGGATTATCTACCGTTAGAAGCTGCTAGCTGAGATGTTCTCTGTAAAGGGAGCTAAATGGCAGTCTTACCAAACTTGTGTGGAAGCCAAAACCCTCTAAAGGTCAGATTTTTTTCATGTGGCGACTTGTGAGAGGAAGATTGGTTACTAAATGTTTGGAACAGGATGAGAACCAACAAGATTTGAGTTTTTCTCTGTGTTGTGGTGATAAAGAGGAGATAGAGTACTTGTTCTTCAACTATCCTGTGAGCCAAGCAGTCTGGAATCATACAATCTCTATACATTCCTTTGGACTTGTACAGCTGAACTCCAGAATGGATCTTCTTCAACATGTTCACAGTGATATTAAGGGCAAACTGGAGAGATCTCAACATCTGGTTGATCTTTAATGATGTAACACGTATAAATAAACTCCTTCGTTTAATATTACAAGACTGGTACTTGCTAAAAGAGGTATAATAACAAAATCCCACAATATATGCATATATAGACTTGCATTAAAAGTAACAGAAGCTATTTACAATCTAACCCCAAACATGCATGCCTAATGGATTGGCCAAATTCCTTTATGAATGAATGGTAAATTTAATTGGAAGTTACTAGTGAGGCTCGTTTTTATCTATATGAGATCCACACTTTGTCACCTGAGATTCCGTAAGGAGTAGATACTTCCGCGGGAGCATAATCGATTTTCTGGTTAAATACATTACAAGATGTATTTCCATATTTTCGGCATTCAGTTCTAGCTATTTCCGCACCTGATGATCGACCTGAACAACAAAGACGTATCCTCCTGGAGGCCTTGACTATGTTACTAAAAATGGAACGAAATGATCTTTCTTTTGTTCCTCGGTTTCAAAGAGATATCTCGAGCAATCGGAGAAGCACTTTGATAAACAGATTGGATCTTTACCGACTCAATGGAGGTCTCCGTCTTTGTTCTCTCCGACAAAAAAGATTGCATTTTTTTCACTTCGTTCAAATAAAAGTTGTACCCGTACGGAATTCCTCTATTTTGTCGGTATCTATCATCATCTCCATTCCCTTCATCAATTATCCTCCGGTACTACCTAGTTCTCTGCATTTCTCTATCAATTCCATGACCTTATCCTTACCCATGAGGTTCCAACATTTTGGACTTAATTGACTCCAGAGTTTTTTGTTCCCGGCCCTTTAGGGTAGACCCAACCCCATCCCTGGGAAAGAAAAAAAGGTAGCACCGAAGAAAGGAAAGAGCGAGATGGTGGTTTTTGTTGTTCCAGCGATTTTTTTTGCCTCTTTTTGGCTTGGGCCGAACATTTTTTCTCGCGGGTCGAGCTTTCTACAAAAAAACAAAAGCGATGCGAGAGCGTATTCGGTGCCTGACCCCCTTTTTCGATGGTGAAGACACGCCCGGTGCCACGAAATGATTGAGAACCATGACGGGGTCAAAATGCATTTTTGTTCTTTGTATTCTTCCAGTATTGCATGACCGAATAATGAAAGGAAAGGCGCACAGTGGGGAGGGTCCTTTTTAGTATATGACTTCTCGGGCCGTCAGAGCGGGACTGATTTGGTAAAAATAATTGGAATAACTTGGTTTTTCTGAGGGCTATCAACATTCCTGCATTGCATAAAGTATGAACATTACAAAGCAGTGCATCAAACTCAGCTCGTTCAGAAAATATTGTTACTAATTTTCCATGGAACAGGAGAAGCCAGAATGTTTCTATCACAGCAGATCTTGACTCATGTTTTTTTCTTCCACCCGGACATGGGCATGATTTTTTTATTATAAGTCCCCTACACAGAAATCTTCATTTATTTTCTAAATTTTTGAAATATCACAAACGAATGGCACAAATCTCTCTTTGACGTCAAACTAAAAAATAGACTTGAAAGTTTATAAATTAATATTGGTTGAAGCACATGGCTCACAAGTCACCTTTACTGGCTGATGGAGGGAAGAATGGCTGCTTCCTCGCATTACTTTCTGATGGTATTGTTGTTACTTCCTCGCATTATATCTGTAATACACTTTGTTGAACGTAAAAAGGATGATCAACATAAGCCAACTCTAATCTTTTTCTAAAAGGAAGCAAGGAGACCACAGCTTGTGCATTATGAATACAAGTTAAGCAGTCCTGAGGTGTATCCAATGCATCAATTCTTAACCGCCCATCTACTAGACACTGCTTGATGTTTTTGTGGCTAGCTTTGTAGAAAAAGCTTTGTATACCAAGAATGATTCAGTTCTGCTGTAAGCGGCTGCAAAGGCCCTCCCAGCAGAAGTTGGCGCAGAGAATGCACAATCAGATGGTGCTAACTTCTTGTTCGCAATGAAGTTCTTCCTGGATAAATGTTAAGATAAGAATGAATTTGATTAGTTAAACATCAGATTACTCACCACAATAAATAATAGAAAAGATAAATAGTACCTTGCGGCATCCAATAGCCGCTTAGCAACCCGTTTCCTTCGCTGGGAAGGAGCAACCCATATGACTCGAACACCACAGACGGCCGGGACAGCTTCCTCCTCATAAGACGTTCCTCCGCTGTCCCACATATTCTGTTCAGCGGTCCTTGAAGAACTTTTTATAGATTCTCTACGGAAAGTGACATTTCCAAATTGCAATACAGATTTAGCTGTTTTTCTTGAGTTTGCATTACTTGACTCTGGTACCAGTTTAGTAGATCTGCTTGAATCCGAACTGGAAGACTTCGAGATTATCCTATGGGCTGTTGTAATTGGTTCTAAAACAAGACAACCGACGATCCTTTTCCTAGAAATGAAGAGATACGTCTGAGGAAGAAAGTGAGAAGCATGCATAATAAAAATGTCATGGAGTAAGAATTCAACCCAAAAATCACCTTGCAAAGCTTGTGAAGAAACCACTCATTTGCCAAACAAAGGTCATTGGACATCACCCTTACCACCTCTTGGAGCTGTGAAATGATTGGAATATCATTAGGAAAAAGAACCAGGAATTGAGCTTAATAAATGCAATTAAATTGGAATACAATCTCAAAGATGAAAAATAAACATAAGTCAGCGCCTTTGATAGCCTATGACTCATAGCCAGGATGTCACAAACTCATCCAGAGAGATTCATAATGTGCATCAGATATACGAAAAATCTAGCTAGTTATTAGCTAATAGATAACAAAGTGACTAAAGAACCTTGTGCTTTTGACCAGGAGGATCACCGTCCAAGACTACCATAATACGTTCTTCAATTGTCTCACTCTTAGGCATTGGGACGATTCTTTCATTGTTCCATCCCTGATGAAATTTTTCATTGAGAAATTTGAAAAGAAAGAAAAAATTGAGACTACTACTAAAATGAACAAAGCAACCCACCTTGAAAAAGATACCCAGGTAGTAATTTTTATGGAAAACCTTGTGAGCCTTTTCATCTCCAAGTGCATAGCTCAACCCGCACACATCACAAAAGTGGAGAAGGAAACTAGACTGACCGAGTTCCAGATAATACTGCGCATAACTCCTTTTCTTATTTGTGACGTTGGGTAAAGGATCTGGTCTTCTTGAAGACATCGCCGAGGCACCTCTGTGTATTCCCTTGTCATATTCATCGGACGTGCAAATCTGAAAACCATCACTGTCATAATAACCATAGAATGATATATTAGCTACAGTTCCCAACCATCCTAACTGAACATAAAAATCAATCAGAGTAGCTTTCATCAAATAATACCCATACGAAATTCAAGAGTCAGAAAAGCCAAGTCTGGTGATGGATAACAAACATACTCTGAAATGCTCACCCAGAATCATTAATTGAGCAACAGAAAAGTAATGTGTAATTTGAAGCTCTCTTCCTTCAATAAAAGTAATATGTAATTGCAGCCCTCTTCCTTTCACGAGCTACAATCCCACTGGAAAAAAAGGTATTCAAAAAACAAGAAAAAAGGGAACGAGAACTTCTACATAGAATGCTAGAAGAATTACCCGAATGGCTAAATCCCTAGTTCCCAGCATTTGTGCATTTCACTCCATGACTTTCATCAAAAGAGAGACAGCACGAATTCAAATAATAGAACATGACATAGCAGCATAAAAAACAGCACAACAAACAACATACTCCACTTGAAAATACATCCTTTTGTTCCCAACCTGGTTTATCGAAGGTACCATTTCAAACTTGGGTTGTTGAGCTCTCGTCTTCTGTAGGTCACAAGAACATCTGGCTCAGGACTTCCTGAGATGTCCATCTCCTCCACCTGATCCAGAGGTGGAAAGGAGCCCCGGGCCTTGTTGGCAGTCATCTGGAAGAACTTGCTGATCTTGGTCTGCATGATCAACACTACCAACCAAGATGGAGAGTTCAAGGTCGTGACTGAGCAAGAGAAACGTGATGGCAGGAGGTGAAAACTGGTCTCGTAGAGATGGAAAACAGAATAGAAATCACAATCAATAATAAAACTAATTAAATAGAATAATTGACAGTTTATTACAGATAACCAGTTTGAAAGAGCTATTTTTTACACATTTTGCGGTGTTCTTATTAATGATGTTTATGGGTGAATTATAGACTTCAATATGACATTTCAGATCTGTTTAGTTAGCAGCTTGTAATTTTTCCTTTGAATTTCATCCTTTCCAGTTTTGTTCCAGAAAAACACCAAGAAAAGCAGCTTCATTTGTCATTCCAACAAAGCAGTTTTATTCCCGCAGCTTGTAATTCCTCCTCCTTTCAATTTCTGCTTCAGATCTGTTTATGATTTATATATTCGAACCTTCATTGTATTTTTATATAAAATAAATAAATAGGTATTTGTGCAGGTGTTAGAATTAACAGAAATTGTATGATTAAAACCTAAATTTACATGGATATTAATGTCATTAACTTCAACATTCATAATAATTTTTAAAATAATAATTACCATATTATTATTTAAATAAATGTATGGCTCCAAAAATAGATGATGTATTTTGCTAACACTTTGACTGACAATTCTGGCAAGAATATTTAAAATGCAGGATGATAAATCAAATTAGAAAAAAGACAAACAGATTGAATGATCCCATGGACATTTAACATAACACTGGCAGAGCATTACCTTAACGACAATGGAGGCGGCGAGCTACCAAAGTGACTTCGACGACGGTTTCTAACACCTCTCTTCAACATGGAGCATCTAAAACATGCATGGCTTGCCATCATCTCTTACACAATTAAGATAAATAAGTATATAAATGTCCAAAAATATACTTAAATATAAATATTTAAAGATTTAAAATTAAACATTCAAGTGAACAATGCTTCAAAGAGGAAGAGAACAACACAGGACAGAAAGAAAAAAGACCCAACACAAATGGAACAAATATCGGAGGTTTTGATTTTTGCATCATTATCTTAGCTATCATGGAACGTGGAAGCCAAGTTGATGTAATACAAAATTGTTGCATAGTGTGCATAAGCCAGATCTTTTTATTTGTCATAGTGTGCACAATACTGAAGGAAAAAGAAAGTTAGATTTTACCGACATATAAATACCTAGAAAATTACCTTTACCGTTTCATGATTTCCGACCTCCTCCCATTCGGAAATCGACCTCCCCTCGAGCCTGACGCCCCCATCTCGACCTGTGAAGTCGAAGAACATTCGTCGCGTCGCCTGAAACCGACTCTTCCTCGTCGCATCCGTCGCTGCCGCAGCCCTCCTGCCCGTCGCTACTGTAGCCCTCTTGCTTGCCCGTCGCTCGTCGCTACTGCAGCCCACCTGTCGCATCTCGCTCTCGCTCGTCGCACTAAACCCTCCCGTCGCTACTGCAGCCCTCCTGCTCGCCCGTCGCTGCCGTAGCCCTCTCGCCGCATCTTCCTCGTCGCGTCCGTCGCTGTGGTAGCCCTTCCTCCTCCACCTCCGCCATTTCACGTCTTGCTCAGGTACAATTCCTCTTCTTCATTTTTTTTTGTACTTGCTTGTGAGTGAAAGGAAAGCAGGAGATCGGACTTTCAACATTTCCTTTGGATTAATATTCGTGATGTTTAACACTTCTTATAATCTTCATGATAATGTATTTCTGTGTATTACTCCAAACAGTGCCTAGTAATGTTGCTTATATGGCATATCATCTATCATTGCTTGTATGACATATAACAGTTCAAATATGAAAAGAGAGATGGTTAGCATACAAAATGAGATGGTTGGCATACGAAAAGAAATGTTTGCATGGAAGAAGGAAATGTTTTCATGGCAAAAGAAGTCTGGGTATTTTTTAGATGAAGTTATTGCTTCAATATTTGATATTGAAGATCTGATCGATATAAAGTTATTTAATTATTTTAAAAGTAAAAAATCAGTAAAATATTTCTATCAATTCCAAAAGAAATACGACAAGGATGGTTAAAGTTTCATTTAGAAAAGATGAAAGACTAAAGATGATTTACATGTTTGTTTTTTGTATTAGATGTATAATGTAACTAATTTTTGTTTGGACTTGAAATGTGGAATGATATTATGTTCGATGTTTGTTTATCATATTTTGTTATGTTCTATTAATTGTGGAATGATTTCATGTAGTATGTTTATTTGTATTACAACCTTGTAATATGTTTGAACATGAAATTTTGTAGGTGACGATGAATTTTGAAGAGGATTTTGACGAACTAGTAAATAACACATTGATGTTATTTGAAGAAGAGGAAGAACATGCTAGAAGAAGGCGAAGACGTCTACTTGCTTTTTGGAATATTTTAGTAGGGATTGCAAATACCTCAACTTTGTTTTCAAGTACAAGTCATATTTATAGTAAAGAAGGTACAGATTATATAAGAAGATTACTAGATCCTTCTTTACCACATCAAGTTTACAATTGTCAAATAATTGAATTTCTTTTTTTCCAAGATTTTCTTTTTTTTCGAATATTAATTGTGATAAACATTTGTCAGAATTTTCATTAGAACTTTCCATCTACACTAAACCCTTCTCAGAATTTTTCTTTTCCTTTCCATTACAAATTTTCTTTTTCCTTTTTGTTAGAATTTTCCATCATTACACTAACTGCATTTTGACGGAATTCAATGATTTTCCTTTTCGTCAGCTGAATTTTGTTAGGCACTAACCCCTCCCCCCCTAAATATCAGAGAAATTTGATGTAAGAGGTTTACATGTCGAATTTCCACAACTGACCAGGATATTCAATAAATGAACTCAGCATACAAAGGAGTGAAGATATAGTGTTGGGGATAAATAAGTCTGCTCTTATTTATTGTTAATAGTAAAGATCTTATTTACAGTTTCATTTTACCATTGCAAATGATTTCCTTGGGACGTGTTCATAGCAACAAAATATTTTAATTTCCCTACTTAGGGAATTGAGGAAAAGGCAGGTTAGTGAAACTAAACAAGAAAAACTTGTGGACCTTCAAAGAACTTGATTATGCTCCTGAAATTGTAAGGCAAAATTCCCTTTGAGTTGTGTGACATTGAAATTTGGCTATTGTGCTGCATGTGTGCTTCCAAAGGAAACAAATTGCTAATTTAGTGAAGGTTGTCTTGGCTTATTTGTTGCCAATGCATTAGAAATAACAACTCTAGCATTCATAGTACATGGAAAGACTAGACAGTAATCCCATTGATCAAGAGGTCTAATAATTCTAGATTCCTTTTCAGCGTATCCAACAAAGTAACGAGGTGCCATGCTCTTCTGCTGGTAGAATCCTGTTCTTTAGAAGTCACTTGGACATCTGGGACTTGAAAGGAAGCAATGTTCTCTTAACTAAAAAGTGGTCTTTTTAAGCTTCAAACTACAGGACAGAATGTAAAGCAGAAGGAAACAAATGAGATGAAAACTCATTTAATATAACAATAAAATGAACCAATGCTTAGCTTTTGCTACACAACTCACGCATGTTTCATGTCCAAGAGCTATTTATGTAAAGGGAACAATACTGAAGCTTATAATTTTGGTTTATACTTGAAATCAATGTTTTTTGGTTTTTCAGGGAGAGGCAGTGCCTTTTAAGCCGTACACACATAGATATCATATACCCTATAGAGCTTCTAAAAGTGACACTCCATTTTGGTACTCCATCAAACAGGCCTCAGCATATATCATTGTTCTGTCATCATATGGTGAGATTCAAGCTTTTCCTTCTTCTATTGCTTTCTTATCATTTACCTAAATATATTTATCTTTGATTTGATACATAATCTGAAAAGCTTCGTGTCCTAATTTATATATGATGCTTTGTTCTGCTCGGAACCCAAATGGTAGGGACTGTTGTAGTCGCGAAGGACCTTTCTAGTCGACTCACAAACACGGTTGTTTGGTAATGTTTGAGGGTGATGTTTGAGGCATGGTTTGTGCAACACATAGTTGACGTTGTCTTTGACGGCCATATCCATGCATATGAACGCTCGGTAAGGCTGAATGTTTTTCATCATGCGCTTAAGTTCAACCTTGATGCTGTTATTGGAAGAGAGTAAATTCCTCATGAGGTCGTTTGTTCTTCAATGTTATCATGGTAGGAGCGAATTTCAAATGTGAAGTACAACATCCTAAAAGGCAGTGCACTCCAGCACCCAATCAGTCTGCCCCAATGTACATCACCATTGGTGGTGATGGAGGAAACATTGAGGGCTTAGCCAATGAGTATGAAGGAGATCTTAGCCTAAGTTCTTCTTTTCATATTTGGAGATCTTAGGGCTCATATTCTTGGCATAATTACATACTTCCTCTCATTCAGGTTCATAGAGCCACAGCCAGATTATTCAGCCAGAGTCAGTGAAAATTGTGTGGTTTCATATTCATTCCTTAATGATATTTTCTTATCAAAACAAGAGCTAAAGCGTTTGGTGGTGCACTTTTAATTAGAATATATTTATTTTTAAACGTCCATGTCATTGGCAAAGATGACTTTTCTAACTTGGAAAAGTCACGGTAGGTTCTGCGATTGCGATATTAAAAATTATTGACCATCGTCGAAAGAATGAGCCCTTGAATTCTACCAAATTTTATATGGACTTGATAAGAAAAAAAGACCTGATAAATCTGTTCTCTTTTACTTCTTTCGAGAAGGATATGATTAAATTAATTAAGTTGATTTGATTTTCTTTTATCTTATTTCCAGTTGATGTAATACGTAATTTATTAGTAATAAAATTATTTCTTAACTTATTTATTTTTGATAATGATAGTAATCTTTTTGTTTTCTAATTTACAAGAAATAAAAATTATGATGTTGACACAAGTATTGAGCTTCTTAACTTCTGAAAGTTCGATGAAATGCAGGGATGGAAATTATACATCCTTTCTTTCTTAATTACCGGCTTTAAAATTCAAAGCTCAGAAGTTTCCTACTGCAATTTCCAACAAATTTCAGTGAAAGTTGACAGGAGAAGAAGTCCCCTACACAGAAATCTTTATTTATTTTCTAAATTTTTGAAATATCACAAACGAATGGCACAAATCTCTCTTTGACGTCAAACTAAAAAATAATTTCACTTGACTTAAAGACTTGAAAGTTTATAAATTAATATTGGTTGAAGCACATGGCTCACAAGTCACATTTACTGGTTCATGGAGGGAAGAATGGCTGCTTCCTCACACTACTTTCAGATGGTTTTGGTGCTCGTGTGGTGGATGCAGATCTTGTTCTGTGACACCAGTAGCGGTTGTATCGCAGTGGAAAGAGAAGTTCTCTTGCAGTTCAAGCTTGGACTTGACGATCCGCAAGGTAAACTTCGCACCTGGACAAATACCACTGGTGATGATTGCTGCAGGGGTTGGAGGGGAGTTGGGTGTGACGACCAAACCGGTCACGTTGTGGAGCTCAACCTTCGTGGCATGAATTTGAATTTGGGGAGGGGGGTCAGAGGTTGCGAGAACCTCCATGAACCCACCTTATGCCACTTGACACGTTTACGACGTCTGGACTTCAGCTCCAACAATTTCAACAACTGCACCATTCCATCCTTCTTGGGTTGCTTTGCGGAGTTGAGGTATCTAAACCTTTCTAATTCATATTTTCAAGGACTCGTACCTTCATCGCTTGGAAATCTCTCCAACTTACTCCAACTCGATATTTCTTCTTCGATTACAATCTACTACCATTCTCCATCTGGTTCGCATCTCAAAATTCACGATACGAGGTGGTTTCGACGACTTCACTCTTTGCAATACATCGACATGAGCTTCTCCCAGCTTGGTAATTCATCATCTCGTTGGATTCAATCCCTTGGTGAATTGCCTTCTCTATCCACCTTAATATGTTCTCACTGTTTCTCAGGGGGTCACGTTCCAACATTCATTGAATCGATGCAATCACTGCAAGAATTAGTTCTTTCTAGGAACAAATTCAATGGATCTATTCCCACCTTTTTTGGAAATTTAGTTTCATTGCAAAAATTGGATCTTTCTGAGAACAAATTCAATGGATCTATTCCCACCTTTCTTGGAAATTTAATATCACTACAATCTTTAGATCTTTCTTGGAACAAATTCAATGGATCTATTCCCTCCTTTATTGGAAATTTAACATCGCTACAATCTTTACATCTTTCAGGCAATAACTTCAATGGATCTATTCCCACCTTTCTTGGAAATTTAATATCACTACAATCTTTAGATCTTTCTTGGAACAAATTCAATGGATCTATTCCCACCTTTCTTGGAAATTTAACATCACTACAATCTTTACATCTTTCAGGCAATAACTTCAATGGATCTATTTCCACCTTTCTTGGAAATTTAATATCACTACAATCTTTAGATCTTTCTTGGAACAAATTCAATGGATCTATTCCCACCTTTCTTGGAAATTTAATATCGCTACGATCTTTACGTCTTTCAGGCAATAACTTCAATGAATCTATTCCCACCTTTATTGGAAATTTAACATCACTACAATCTTTAGATCTTTATAGGAATAATTTCAATGGATCTATTCCCACCTTTCTTGGAAATTTAACATCACTACAATCTTTAGATCTTTCAAGAAATAACTTCATTGGATCTATTCCCACCTTTATTGGAAATTTAACATCACTACAATCTTTATATCTTTATAGGAATAATTTCAATGGATCTATTCCCACCTTTCTTGGAAATTTAACATCACTACAATCTTTAGATCTTTCAAGAAATAACTTCATTGGATCTATTCCCACCTTTCTTGGAAATTTAATATCGCTACAATATTTACGTCTTTCAGGCAATAACTTCAATGGATCTATTCCCACCTTTCTTGGAAATTTAACATCACTACAATCTTTAGATCTTTCAAGAAATAACTTCATTGGATCCATTCCAAAATCACTTTGCTACCTACATTTGCTCTATCGTCTAGACTTAGAAGGGAATGATAACATCAATGGTGCTAAATTCCCAAAATGTTTATGGGGATTGTCAATGCTGCGATTGTTGTACCTTGGGGGGCATGATTTCAATCTATCAGAATCTCATTTCGTAAACATGAGTCAATTGCGGTATCTTAGCTTGAAATCAAACTCATCATCGACATTCCACGTATCCTCTTCCAATTGGGTCCCACCATTTAGTCTACGAAGTTTATCTATTCAATCGTGGAGAGTGGAGCCTAATGAATCATTCCCTACATGGATCCGTACACAAGAAGAACTTGGTTATCTTGTCCTGTCAAATGTTGGCACCACTGGAAGCCTTCCAACATGGATTTGGAACTTCTCTTCCTCTCTTCGCTGGTTGAACGTGACTTCCAATGACATTGATGGGGAAATACCAGATGCCACAAACTCCAGTAATCAATTACTAATGATTGATTTGAGTTCCAACAAATTTAAAGGTAACATACATATCTGATCACCCTTCTTTCCATTTGAAAGTAATAGATTGCCATATTTTTTGTTTACCTTGTCTAATTCAATCTCTTCATGGTCTGCTATTTCTAGGATCTAGGTGGTTATCTACCGTCTCAAAGATGACGTCTACATTGTGGTACTTGTCTCTTTCCAACAACACAAATCTATTTGGTAGCATCCCATCGTCGCTGTGTGAAGTGCAAGATTTGATTGTATTGGACTTGTCTAAAAATAATTTCTCTGGAGAGATTCCTCATTGCATGATGAAAGTGAAAAGATTTCTTGATTTGGGAAGCAACAAATTCAACGGCACATTTCCTACGATACTGGAACATCAGAATTGTACGTTGGAATCATTGCATTTGGAGAATAATCAACTTCATGGAAATCTACCAACATCCTTGGGTAAGTGTAGGAATTTGAGGGTCCTTGATCTTGGTGGAAACAAGTTCACCGGATCAATACCGTCTTGGATAGTAGAAAGCATGCAGTTTCTAAAGATTCTACGCTTGACGTCAAATAGACTTTCTGGGAATATTCCACAATCATTGTCAACGCTGCAATCACTTCAAGTCTTGGATCTTGGAAATAATAATTTATCAGGATCCATACCAAATACTATAGGAGATTTCAAGGCAATGACGATTTTAAACAAGTCAAAACAGTCAATCTTCCCTCGTATGATTTTAAGCGTGTCAATCTTCTCTCGTACGATTTTAAGCGAGTCAAAACAGTCAATCATCTTTAGTACTGCTGCTTATTACAAAGAATCTGTGACAATAGAGATGAAAGGAAGAGCTGACCTATATGTTGACAAGATACTTTCACTAGTCACAAGCATCGACCTCTCCAATAATAACTTGTCAGGAGTTATTCCCCAAGAATTTGGTGATTTACGTGGCTTGCGGAATTTGAATTTGACAGGAAATCAATTGACAGGTAGCATCCCAAAGACACTTGGTAGATTCTTGAAGTTGGAAGCACTGGATCTATCAAGAAATGAACTCTCTGGGCAAATTCCACGAGAGATGACGAAGATTACAACATTGTCTAAGTTGAACATGTCATTTAACAACTTCTCAGGTCGTATTCCTACAAGCAAGCAGTTCTCAACATTTAGTAATAAATCTTACATAAACAACCCCAATCTATGTGGGTTTCCATTATCTAAGAGTTGCGAGCAAAATCAAAAATCAAAGAGTGATCAGAACGAGGATGACGACGACGACAAAGAGAAGTTATGGCTTTATACGACTGCAGTTCTTGGTTTTATCGTTGGATTTTGGACATTCTACGGCATCCTTTTCTTTAAGAAGACATGGAGGTATCCTTATCTCCAATTTCTAAGTGATACCAGTGAGGTGTTACACATGAGGATTATTCGACCAATCAAGCAGATGGTGAAGTGATATTAGCAAGACAACCTCTAGTGTTGCTCATCTCAACTAGTATGCTTGTTATGTATGGGTAGTTATTTTTATTGATCTTTTTCTAATCCATCGTACTCGACATATACATATGGGAGGCTGATCGAATAATAATGAGGGTTGTTGGCATTGTTTAGTAACAATTTTCTAGTAATGGTGTGTATTTGTCCTTTTTGAAAAGAGACATGGTTACAAATCTCAGAGGATGCAAAGACCATTAGTTGTATCAAGGTTTTGCTCTCGTACCATCGTAAGTTAGCTGAGTTATTATATATGGCAAAAAGTTAACTTTTTTCTCTTAATTAATTATTCAACCTCTATAACTTGATGTAAGTTAATTATAATAGTTGGATATGTGGACATTCTTATGTTCGCACCCGAATTAAAATCAAAGAAAATCACTGGTTGGTACTATTCCGACGAAGAGCAGTTCTTCTTCTTCTTCTTCTTCTTCTTCCACTGCCGCTGCTACTGCTGTGTTTAACAGGGGGGGAGGGGGGCGCACGACGGGAGGTGGTCGGTGCCATCCTTCAACGGTCAACCGCACATTGAAGCTTTCCTTGACTGGATTGCAGAAGTGAAGCGTTTTTTTGATTATATGGAGATTCCAGAAGAAAGCAAAGTAAAGTTGGTAGCCTACCCGCCTCAAAGGAGGAGCATCGGCGTGGTGGGAGCAAGTATTGATGAACCGAGCTCGTCAACAAAAACAACCTGTGCGTACGTGGGACAAAATGAAGAGGTTGCTGCGTGCTCCATTCTTGCCGACCGATTATGAACAAACCTTGTTCACACAGTATCAATAGTGCCGACAGGGAGTGCGATCAGTGAACTGAATACACTCAAGAATTCTATCGCTTGGGAGCCTCAACAGATCTCATGGTTTGTAGGAGGCTTAAAGTTTACTATACAAGACCGAATCTCCCTGCAAAATCCCTGTACTTTGGTTGACGCCATTAGCCTTGCTGAAAAGATTGGAAAACAATTAGCACGGGGCCTTCGGTCACATCCCAATACAACCAATGAAAGTACAACCAGATCCAACACCAAGCCACTCGAATCACCGGGAGGCCGGAGTGTTGAATAATCCTCCTCCTGCCAATCTTTATTCCAAACCCGAGCCACTCAAATGTTATCGCTGCCAGCAGCCAGGCCATAGATCCAACCAATGCCCAAGGAGGGGTACGGTACATGTTGCAACTAGAGCTGTCGACGACGATCGACCGGAGGAGTTAGAACAAGAAGAAGTGACATCAAATAGCGAGGAGGGAGAAGAACAATATGCGGATGAAGGCGAACACTTATCTTGTGTCACACATCGAGTATTGTTATCTCCAAAAATGGATAGTAGTCATACCCAACGACACAACCCATCTTTCGCGCAAGGTGCACTGTACAAGGGAAGACCTACAATGTTATTTTCGACGGTGGAAGCAATGACAACCTTGTGTCAAAAAAGGTGACCTTGTGCACTGTATCAACCAATATTAATTTATAAACTTTCAAGTTTTTAAGTCAAGTGAAAACAATTAGCACGGGGCCTTCGGTCACATCCCAATACAACCAATGCCCAAGGAAGGGTACGGTACATGTTGCAACTAGAGCTGTCGACGACGATCGACCGGAGGAGTTAGAACAAGAAGAAGTGACATGTTGCTTTACGCATGCATAATATAATTGTTGCAAACTTATAATTCAACCAAAAGGCAATGAATGCATAGCATGCCCTATTCTGGAAAAGATGTTACTGACAACATGTTAGGACATTGGAGGGTTTGTTTTGACATGTGTCATATGATCCCATCTACTTTTATCACTTTGTGTCAAATATTGAGGGGGAAAAAACTTTTGGAGAATGGGAGGTGGGCTATTGTTGAGGAGCAATTGAAGATTTTTTTGCAAACAGTTGGGCATGAACATAAAAATAGAGTACTACAGAACTACCAACAACATTCTAGGGAAACAATTAGTAAATATGTTCATAAAGTTTTAGATGCGTTACTTTATGGGCACCTAAGGTTATTCAGCCTAAGGAATCTTTCAATGAAACACCACAATTTCTTAAGGACAACCCTAGATTTATTCCATATTTTGAAGATGCAATAGGAGCACTTGATGGTACACATGTTCATTGTGTTAGGAAAAACAAACAAATCTCATTTAGATGTGGTAGACATGGCAAGCAAACAACTCAAAATGTATTGGGCGTATGTGACTTCAACATGCGATTCATTTTTGCATCAGCCAGGTGGGTGGGCATTGCACATGATTGTCAAGTACTTAAGCATGCAATGTCTGATCCATGTCACAAATTTCCTAATCCACCTGCAGGTACTATATTTTCAATTTATTAAGAACATTGTATAGTCTACCTTGAATATATTTTTGAACTAATATTGTTGTCAAATTTATAGGTAACTACTACTTGGTTGACTCTGACTATCCAAATGCAGTTAGTTTTCTTGCACGATATAGGACCATTAGATATCACTTACCAGAATTCCAATCCTCACAATCAGACAGTGTACAGGAGCATTTCAATTATTTACATTCTTCTTTGAGGAATGTTGTTGAGCGTGCATTTGGAGTATTAAAGAGGAGGTGGCACATTTTGAATCATATGCCACCATTTCCATACACTACTCAAGTAAAGTTAGTAGTCGCTTGCATGGTCTTACATAACTTCATAATTGATCAGAAGTCTGTAATGGATCAAGAAGCATTATCAATCAATCAAGACGAAGAACCTATTGAAGTTCATGATCAAGAAATGTTAACAAGTACCAACTATGAAGTTCCTATTATGTTAGACGAGTTGGACATGGGTACTATGTGTGACAACATTAGGGATCTAGTAATGCAAAATGAATGATTTGTTTGATAACTCAAATTTCAAACATTTTATTCCATTGTTTTGTTATTTCTATTGTTTAAATGTTATCTTTATTGTTCAAATATGATTTGTAATATAAATTGGTCTGTATTGTTATTATTCCATTATTGAATGTCATTTCTATTGCTTAAATATTTCTAGTGTTTGAATGTTATTTGTTATTGTTGGACTTCTCTAATGTTTGCTAAAAGAATGTACGTGAATCTCTTAAGGGGAGAGCAAGCATCAAAACATGTCCCAAAGACAAGCACTACTAGAGTAGCATGGGAAGATGATCTAGTTTCTACATTGCAAGATATTTGCATAGAGCTTACTGACTTGGGACACAAACATGGCACACACTTGGATGCAAAAAGATATGACTTATGCGAACAAAAATTGTTGGAGAGGACAGGAACAAGGCAAAAAAGAGATCACTTAAAGAATAAATTGGAAAAATTGAGGAAGGATTGGCAATTGTGGAAAACAATTGGCTCCCAAACAAGTATCAGATGGAGTCCTACAACCAAGACTTGGGAAGGTGTGGATGACACATGGTGGGAAAATTTTCAAAAGGTATGTAATTGTTTTGTAATAATTTTGTTTGATAATTTTATTTCATTTCATTATTCACCAACTTATTTGATAATTTTGTTTGATACATATAGATCAAACCAAATTGTGAGAAATTTCGTTATCAAGGCATAAAATTTGTTGGCAAGTTGGAGAGACTTTTTAATGGCACTATTGTAGTAGGTGAGTCTGTTTATGTTGAGTATTTTGTTTTGATGATGTGTGCTGAATGAAATTAATCATATTTGCTCAATTACTATTGCTTGTGAAAGGAAATTAAAATCATTAATTAATACAGAAAAAGCTTAATGATATAAATACTTGTCTGTATTGGATCTGAAATTATACTAAGTTAATAACTAGTCGTTTCATTGCATTAATTTCTCATTTAACTAAACGTTAAGTTAACGTGTGTTTTTATTGAAAAGCATGATATGTTTTAAAGTTATATTCTCTGTATCATGTATAGTGCACGTTTGGAAAACTCGTTAAGTTAGAGGCTTAAAGGTTAAAATATGTCACGTGAAAACTCATTAAGTTAGTGAGTAAAAGTTTAGACAACTCGTTAAGTTAGTGTTATACACGTGGTGAAATTATAAGTTACGAATGTTATATTGTATCATGTGAAGTGTACATTTTTAACTCATTAAGTTAACATAACTAAACGCATTGAGTTGCTATATTGAACACTAAGGCAACACATTAGGTTAGCATTATAAACTTAAGTTGTTATTTTTTGCACGTGGTAAAATTCTTATTATAAAAACATTTGTATATTACTGGTTCGTTAAGTTATTGTACCACAACAGAGATAGTTCGTTGAGTTATCCTTAACACAACGGAGTTAGTTCGTTGAGTTAGCTACAGTACTTGTCACGTGAATTGGCACATGAGAAACTCGTTAAGTTATATATATATACTTGTGTTACTCGTTTAGTTAACATTAAAGTAATGACTTCTTATTATACTTAATGAAAAATTTTGGACGAGAAAGTTTATTTTGCAGGAAATTTTTCAGAGATACAGGATTGATGATTAAAGAAAATTCGAAATGTAAACGTGGGTCAGAACGTGTGTATTTCGATGAAGGAAAAAGAAAAGACGTGAAGAAGTGGAAAACTAGTAGTGATTAAACGTGGAGGATATGCATGAAATGAAGATACAGTACAAAAGGCATAGAATTCTCGCTGATCAAACTATCCCTGCACACCAAAAGAAAAATCTTTTCAGGGATCAAAAACACCTCTTCAGGGAAAATCTCTCAGGTGGAAGAAAGTTCAGTGAAGCATAAAAAGACAAGATATTCGTCACTGAAGAATTGTTGAAGAAGAAAGAGAAGAAGAAGAAGAAAGATCTCAAACAGGGAGAAATGTTTTAAATTCCACAAATTAGTTTTCTCTGTTTGTAGTTATGAAATTGTTTAGATGATACATGGTATCGAGATATAATTGCATCTACAATTTCTAAGGAGAATTGAATTGTATATTGTAATTGAAACCTTGAATAAAAATGATTTTATGAAAATAGTGTCTTGACTTGTTTTGAGTTTTAAAGTTTCAATTATATTTGAAAATATTGAGAAACACAATTCACCCCCCCTCTTGTGTAGCCATACGGTCCTTCAGTTTATATCCCAAGCTTCGAAGTAAATCCATCCTAAAGTAGTGAGCAGATACCTGTAGAGGATTTGAATGTGGAAGTGGACATCGACACACCCATTGTTGGAAGTACACCAACGTCGACATCCACTACATCTTCTACAGGTAGAACACGTCAACATGTTGCAAGCCTAAATGATCAGATTGATTCATTAGAGTCAATCATATTGAAATTCGAAGAACGTAAACAAATGTATGATTATCCTCAATGCATCAAGAAGCTTAAAGAGATTGGATTTATGGAAGGCATAGAAATATGAGTGTATGCCATGTTGAAGTTTTAGAAACAAGTCACTCGAGATAGCTTTCTAAAGGTAGAACCAGATTCAATGAAGGTTCAATGGCTAGAAATGGCCTTCATGAATTGGAAGAGAACGAGGACAATATGAAGACTTTTAGTTACATGCATGAACATCTAAAAATTAGAAAACTTTAATGTTTTCAAGACATTTCTACTGTTGGAAGACTTTAATGTTTTAACTTTAATTATTTTAACTTTATTACTTGTGTTTGAATGATTCATGAATGAAGACTTCTATTTGATGTTCATATATTTATAAATTTATTAATGCGTTTGAATGATGAATTGAATATTGAATAACGTTGTAATTTTTTTATTTTAATTAAAATAAAAAATGTAAAAAATAAAAAATATCGGTCCAATCGAATTTAAGCTTCGGTCAAACTAAAGGAAAAAATACCAAAAATAAAAAACATTGGTCTGACCGAAGGTGAGATTCGGTCAAACCAATGACACAATAAAAAATAAAAAAAACTTCGGTCTGACCAAAGTTGAGATACGGTTAGACCGACGAATAAAATAAAAAATGTAAAAAATAACAAACATCGGTCCAACCGAATTTAAGCTTCGGTCAAACCGAAGGAAAAAATACTAAAAATAAAAAATATCGATCTGACCAAAGGTGAGATACGGTCAAACCAATGAAAAAATAAAAAAATAAAAAAACTTCGGTTTGACCGAAGTTGAGATACGGTTAGACAGACGAATAAAATAAAAAAATAAAAAACTTCGGCTAGTCAGACCGAAGGAAAAATAATAATAATAATAAACTTCGGTTGTACAGATGAAAAAGTAGTCCGATAGAATTGTTTTTAGTTTTTTATTTTTTTAACGGTATGACCGTATCTTTATTTCGGTCCAACCGAAATTTTAATTTATTTATTTTCTTTTCCGGTTTTGACCGAAGCTCAACTTCGGTCGGACTGAAGTTTATGATTTTTTAAACATTTTATTATTATTATTTTTCTTCGATCTGACCGAAGTGTCTTATTTTCTTTATTTTTTTTTCGGTTGGACCAAATCTTAACTTCGGTCCAACCGAAGTTTATTACTTTTTATATTTATTTTTTTGATTTTTTAAAATAAAAAATTAACATTAGGCCCTTTTACTAAACTCAGTTATCCATTACTATACATAAAACTCGAACAGTTATCCATTATCTATATATAAAACTCAAACAGTTATTTATCATAACTCTTCCTAATGACCATTCGCCAAATTCATATTGAAGATTACGAATACACCAATTTTTGCGAAAGCAATAAGGAACGGTGACAAGCAATCAGTGAAATTGTAACGAGCAGATGTGCAGGAGGCTTTAACTTGACCTTCTGCCCCTGTTCTTCCTAGGAGCAACAAAGGTTCAGCCTTCATCAACGGATATGCTAGGGGCGTTTGACAAGCCATTCAAACAATCCCTCCTTGGTTTTGAAAGCCGTCTTCCATTCATCACCTTCGCGTAGGCAGATTTGATGATAGCTGCTACGTAGATCAAGTTTGTAGAAGAGTTGTCCACCGGCAAGGACATCCAACATGTCTTCAAGCCGAGGGATCTGTACTTGATGGTGATCCAGTTGATGGCACGATTGTCGACGCACATTCTCCATCCACCATTTTTCTTGGGAACAAGTGGTGCCAGGACAGCGCAGGGGCTCAGACTAGGACGCACTAGTCCTTGTTGGATCAGTTGTTCGACTTGTGACTGAAGGATCGCAGCCTCCTTGGGGCTCATTCTGCAGTGCGGTATATTTGGAAGTTGGGCTCCAGGGATGAGGTCGATGTGGTGCTGTACATCTCTAAGCGGTGGAAGGACCTGTGGGGTTTCTGTTGGCATAATAGCATGGAATTCTTCTAACAGTTGGTGTACCTGCAGCGGCGTGGCTTCCTCTGCAGCTTCAAAATGATAGGACGCTACCAAAGCATAAGCTTCTAGAGCGTTCTTAACGTCGTCGGTGAAGGTGGCCTGGTCCACCACAAGGAAGCTCTTGCGGACGTGCTCGTCCAAGGACAGATTTGAGGTGGGGACTAATGGCATTAGACGAATTAGTGCTTTGCCCACGCGCAATTCATACTGATTAGTACGTCCTCTATGGGTGGCATCCACGTCGTGTTGCCACGGGCGTCCCAAGATAATATGGGAGGCGACCATATCACAGAAAACCTCGTTAGAATACCGAGAACCAATTGATAATGGGACTTTGCAAACCTCCGTGACCTTCACGGTGTTGTCTTTGCGAATCCACCCGATGTGGTAGGGGTGGGGGTGAGCTTGAGTTGGTAATCCAAGCTTGGCCACCACCTTCTGAGAAATGAGGTTTTCCGTACTACCTCCGTCTATGACGATGTCGCACACCTTGCCGGAGATTGTACAACGGGTGAGGAATATAGTATGTCGTTGGGTGGGCTCGCGGATCATGGGGGCGAGAAGCAGACGTCGGGTGACACAGGACAGGTGCTCCCCTTCATCCGCGTACAACTCATCCTCCTCCCCACTTGGTGGTGAGGCGTCGTCGTCGTCATCGTCTTCCACCGGAGAATCGTCGACGCATTTCTCAGTCACATGTACCTCTTTTCGTTGTGGGCATTGATTGGACTTGTGCCCTAGTTGACTTCCCGGTGGTAGGGCGACTGTAAGGGTTGGCTGGTGCGGGTTCCCCGGCGTCCGGCGTTGACGACGGTCTACCCTCATGGGTACTTGGCTGTGGACCCAAAATCGATTTGTCGGCAGGTTTGGAAGTACTGTCACCTGTGGAGGTGGGCGTTGGACGACTTCCCCGGTTGGCTTGCTTCTCAATATAAGGAGCTATCTGTTGCGGCTTGGATTCATTCAAGTTGTTCCAAGAGGCCAAGCGATAAAACTCCGTGATATATTCAGTGACGGTGCGCGATCGCTGCTGACAGTTTTGATACTGCGCAAATAAAGTCTTCATAGTCCATGGGTAACCTCCTCTTCATTTTGTCCCACGAGCGGACAGGCGTGTTCTGTTGGCGTGCTCTGTTCATCAACGTTTGATCCCACCATGCAGAAGCCCCCCAATAATCCAATATCTTCTAATTCAAAGAGGTTGGGCATTCGTTTCCAACCATCATCATCTGATCTACCAATATCTTCTAATTCAAAGAAAGGCAAGGGAGGTAATCTGGTACCCACACGATATGTCCACACACACTCGACGCCACTGCTTGTGCCGTCCCTCGGATGATGATATCTTTGCTTGAGAACTTTCAACAAGAGGATGGCTCCGTCGTGATCCCGGAGCCAGTGAGACCTCATATGGGTGGTCTTCATGTCATCACCCAGAAACTGAAATGATAAATTATTTGTTTGGTTTCATTACTTTGGAGTTTTGATGGAAATTGATTGCTTAATGAATTTTTTGACATCTTCTCTAGATTTATTTGAAGAGTGACATCCCAGTGTTGTATCTCTCCATTGGGGCAAACTTACAATTTTACTCTGGTGACAACCACGAAGATATTTTTGCTAATAATTCATATCAACCGAAAATCAAAGGAAACCAAGAAATTGACCTGGTTCAATGAAAAAGCATGCTTTTAATGGAAAAGGAATCTTGCCAGAAACTTCAATTGGATGATTGCAAACTTAGATTAGAAAATTTAGAGCAGCACCCAAATATGCTACCGAAATCTGAGTTTTGGAAATCTCTCTCACAAATACAATATATAAAGCGTTCATGTATACATCTTGTAATAAGGGAAATTTGTCATGTAAGAAAATATTGAAAAATTCGCCATCAAGCCAATGGAAGAATGTCTAAGGCAACTTCTTTATTTAAGGGATGGCATTTCCTCCTGGTGTTGCACACAAACGTACTTGCCCTTCACTTTTCTAAGAACTTTCCATGGGCCCGGATATGACGGTGGTAGAGTGAACATGTTAGACTACTACCGTGAGCATAACTATTTATTAAATGCAGCACAAAGAAACGCAGCTCTAAACATGTCAAGATACAAATAATAACAAGCTTATATCATTTCAAAGTAAATGAGGAATGGTTTCCTATTGGAACTTGTATTAAAAAAATAATACATTGGATCAACTAAAGTTCATAAAGAACCCAACCCCCATTTTCCTAAAATAGTATATCACTTATATAAAAATCAATACAAAGGTTAGCCACCTAAAGAGAAATCCTCCATTGTGAACTTTGAAGTTGTGAATGTAGTATGAAGTATCCATCTTTGGAAAGAATGTTTTAGAAAGAGTTGCAAGCTTTGGATAGAAGAATGATGGATAATCTAGATGCATCTTCATCAAGGATAAAATTGGGTTCATACATATGTAAAACCCAAATACTAGCTAGCATTGCCGGAAAACTTCTGATAATAATGGAAAAACTGTTACTAATGTAATAGAATTTCATTAGAAAAATAAAATATGAGCATGTCACGCTAGACTAGGTTTTGTGATTTAAGTAGAAGAAGGAACTATTGATCATGTAGCTGGACATAAAGAAATTTACTGCATAGAGTGGCAATTGCTTGATGACAAACATAGAGTAGAGAGTATGACACTTTACTCATGATGTTTATGTGAACCAATTATATGCCAAAATCATTCATATGGTAATAGGAATAGCTGCTTGAACTAAAAGTAAGAAAGCATACTTCTGAAAATACAACGACTCTGCTCAGAAAATACAAGAACAACTGTAAAAGAAATTTATAGACCTTTTATATGATTAAAATAGTTTACACAAATGTACAATGCAAATTCTTCTATTTGTAAGAGAATATAGCTTTGTTAGAGAAACAGGTCATTGATGGAAGGACATATGGTATCATAGTTCAGTGTCAACAAAGATCATGGCATGGATGAGTAAGATAAGTATATAGCATCAAATAAAGAAATCCAGCTGAGTATGGCTTGAATTCATAAAAAAAATACTATTATTGTTTTCCTTGCTTCATCAGGAACAATAAGACGATCACAAAATTCCCGGATCAGCTGCAAGCTTTCAGTCATTTCCATTCCTCCTTCACCATCCCCTAATGTCATTTAAATTTAATGAAATGCTTTTTTGGACCGTATGCAGGTTCACAGCATATTTAATCCAACAAATTGGAAGAGCCGGGTACGGATTCAAGGCCTGCAGTTGGGAATTCAATTTCCTGCAAAATAAAAAAGACAGTGACATCACAATTCATTTGGTACTTTAACTCATGAATTCAAACCAAGACAAACTCACCATCAGCTACTTTCCATCGTTTAGAGCAAATTCAATAGCCGATTTTGCCTGCATATTTTTAGTTACACTTTACAATGAGTAAATGTTGTTTATAGCATTTACAGTCTATTAGAATTGTCACACCCCAGAAAAGGTAAGACAATCGCCGTAATATTAAAGAGAAGAAAACATGCATAAATAAAATTTTAGGACTTCAGCTCTACGTTGATCTGCTCATATCCGAATTGTCATAGGACTAGGATGGGGTTGTAGATGAGTCCACCTTCCAAGCCTGGCAAGCATAGCTTGCCTTCATCTCCTCAGACACAAGCTAAAGCTGAAGCAGATTCAGGTAGAATGCACCACTTGATATACTCTATGTAGACATCCTCCAAGTACTACTTGACTTGGTTCCTCATCCTCCCTAGTAGGACGAAAGGAGTGAATGCATAGGAAAAGGTTGGAGTGCTCCTCTAATCAATGGGATGATGTAGATGAGTAGCAATCCAAAGCTACAAGAGAGCTGATGATCCATAGAAATTCCTCTGTCCTCGAGCACAACGATCTAGTGCAGAGTAAATATTGGCAAGTATAACTGTCGTGGGGTCGTAAACTCCCTCAAATACTCATAGTAGGGTTGGGATGACGTGATTGCTTAGCTTTGTCATCCCATGACTAAATATAAGCTCAACATAGAAACAAACAAAGAAGTGACGAAGCCATTTGTTGCTCGTTCTACTTACGAGAGTAAACAACTTCTTAATATCAAACCATTGTCCTTGGCCATCGCTAAAGAACATATCTTTACGTTGACAACCTATGGGGTTGAACAAGAATGTAAGATAATCCTCTGACTTTTGATGATGTTGGAAGGGCAGATATGGTCGCCTTTGTAGCTGGCATAGATATCTAACCTCTTCCAAAGTCAACGTTAACTTGAAACCACATGGCATCTAAAGAGTGTGTCGAGAGCCTTCCCACTTTTCTACCAGAGTGGATAGTAGATTCCTGTTGACTCTTATTTGGGCCAGGTGCAGCATAGCCCGAGTCAGTCCCCACTGTGACAACTACTCTATTTCTTCCAAGGTCAACATCTCAATTGCAACCTTAAGCTCCTCTGAATAGCACTCAGGTGACAGCAATGTCTGTACCAGCATATCTACTAAGATCCTAAAATATCTATGACTTCAAAAGCATGAATCATCAATGAACAAAATAGTCATGTATATGAGGTTAGAAAGACAAGATCTAAAGCGCGATAAGAAAGGTAAATTGCAACAAAATATAAAGTCAAACAGGGGAAATGAACTACCCCTAGCGTAAAAATCTTTCTCCCTGCCTGCATAGGTTATGCAACGAGATCTAAGATCCATGACCATGCCAAAGCATCTATTGGTCTTAGAGGATCTCCCCTTAAACGTCTTTAGGTTACAACCATCTCATAGAGGTGGCCCATATGAGTTAGGCATCTATGTCGAGAACTATGGTGAAAGGGCAAGTGTGTTTAGGGTGGACCTCTCACACTCACGAAATAGCTTTCATAACTGACTACTAGTCATAGGGGTTAGAGTTGGTAACTCATATTACCTGATCTCAATCATGTAGTGTTCTGAGCTTTTAACTCACCGCTAGTGGCTTTTGACTCTCATATGCGTCAGCCCTAGCTACACTCTTTATCCTTTCTAGGGGGAAGTGGGCAAGTGCCAGGTTCAAACATTAGGTCGTCTAATTTGCCCAATCACGAAATTACCTTAAAGAATCAAGGAATGAATGAAAGAAAGGCCAAAAGAAGAGAGAAGTGAAACTAAAAGATAGACTTGTGTGGGGTTACCAGAGGCTTTAGGTTTCAACATCAGATAGCACCTAACTTGGGTTCCAACATTAGATAGCACCTTGTTTGGGTTTCGTTGCGGATAGCACCCAATTGGATTCCAACATTGGATAGCACCTGATGGGTTCTAACATCAGATAGCACCCTATTACGTGTGGCCCCAATGGCACTATTGCTTCTGCTCTACTTCTCATTCGTTCTTTTCTTTCTTTTAAACACTTCTTTTTTTCTTTCAGCTCTCCCATCTTTTATCTCAACTCCCTTTTCATCTTTTCTTTTGATTTTCTTCTACGCATCATTTTTTGTTCTCTTTCCTTTTTTAGTCGCCTTTTTTTTACTTTTCCACATTTTTTTCTTTGAGCCTTGTTTTTCTTTTCCACTCCTCAACAAGCCAAAGGAAGGTGCCATTCACATTCTCGTGGGTGACAAGTCATAAGATTGCGGGTAGCCTACATATCGACACCCCATGCAGAAAAGGAACTCCAAAAGTTGAACGCTTTAGGAAAGGACATGACACTTGATTGATCAAAAGAGTTTGGAGAAAAGAGATGGCTCTGTTTCTTTAAAGAGACAGCTTCATTGCTTTTAACTTTCTTTCCAGATCGTCTAATCTCATTACATTTAATTTTTTATCAATTTTCATTATGGTCTTTTCAATTTCATAGATTATATCGATTTTTGGTTCTAAATAATCTTCCTTATAGTTTAATTGGTTGACTTCCTATTGATGATACATGTACTATTCAAGTTTATCAAGGTTTTGTTCTAAACTACGCTCTAGTTTGTCATACCTATCCCACACCTCCTTATCTCTCAACATATTAGATGTTCTAAATTGACTATTAGGTGGGTAAAGTATAGGACTCTCATACTTAGTTTTATTATATTAGGTATAATTCATTTGTTGTTCATGTGATCTTATCATCTTCAATCATCTAAGCTTCAAACAATCAGCAATGTCATGACCTTCCAAATTGTAGAATTCACATATGCTAATTACAGGTTTCAAAAATCTTTGAGCATAAGCATATGCCATATTCTCAATGCTAAAAACACACAACACTCCTTATGCTATTGAAACAAATCAGCACTATAGTTGCTTATCTAATCACTATTTCCCTAGCAACGGTGCTAGAAAAACTTGTATCGGATCTCTAGCAACACTGTCAGGAACTTGTTGAGTCCCGACAATAACTCCAAATAATTAGCTCGAATTATGACAATGTTGCTAGAAAACCTGATTTGAATTTGTTTACTTAAAATATGTATCTATAATTTCTCTTAGAAATTAACAAACAATCTTCACAAATTAAATGTTTAATCTAATTTATTTTTAACTACAAGTGCACAACGTCTATTGTATTTGTGTGCAAGTATAGGTCGATCCATAGGGAAATTGCATAAGCATATTAACTATGTTGATTTTTATAACCAGAGTTTCATGTGTGGTAAATTATGCACTCTATTGACTTACTTGTTAATTCAACGGACTTAGTTTGTGGAGTTATAGCTAACTCAATGGACTATTCTCATGGACTTATATTAACTCCACAAGCTTAACCAGTTCCATTTAAGATTTGCTATCTATAAAGGAATTCGGCCAACCATTGGGCGATTCCATAGAATGTAAATAACATCAATTAAGCTTTAATGTTAGTTAATACAGTTTCATCATTAAGCAACACTAACATTCAGATATGTCATATAGTAACATTTAGATTTTTGGGTATTCTGTAGTTGTAACTTTTAGTAATTAATAAAACTATTTCTATTTTTTGAATCAAATAAACATACAACATGCACAATGCTAACAATATTCACGATACAAAACAGACAATACAACATAAAATTACTATCTTTTAAACACAGATAACTAGTTTGTTTTTGGTATTTTTGTTTTTGGATATGTTCCTGAAGATGAATGAAAGGTGAAATGTAGAAATTCTCTATCAACAGTAAAAACTCCTATCACTACATGTGACGTGGTTACACCCTGAAAACTTAATCACTTATAGTCATGCCTCCTCTCCTTATAGTATCGTGAACTGAGACTTGTAAGTTGATCTCCTCTTCAGTATATTGGCATCAACGCGAAACCAAGGCTAGAAGCTTTACTATCTCCTAAGAGATGAGTCGATGCTTGGTGTGAATGTCTTCCTTCCTACGACGCGATCACTCCTTACAGTGGTTGTTAGTCACTATGTTATTGCTTGGAATCAACCCAACATCTGGAAAGTATCCTCACAGACCTTTGAAGGTTGGTAATGATAGTGTTGGTGTGTGGAGCTTCAGGGAACTTCCGACGCTTCTTACAGTTAGCGTGATTCTCCACCCCACACTTTCTTTGTTCGTCTCTTCTTCTTTTTATATTTTTCTTTAGTAGTAACTACCTCCTTTTGATCGACCAATTGGATTTTCTTGTCTTCTTTTCAACGATGATGATTTCTTCTTCATTCCTCTGATTTAATTCGTACTAGATACATGTAATTGTGGTTTCTCTCGTACTTCATGTTCCTACAACGACTTATAATGCCTATTGGAAAATAACAGCTCTGTGAAGTTAGTGTAACTCAACAAACTTACTTCGTTGACTTAACTCAACAGTCTTGCTCTATTGAGTAAGCTTACTCTACTACATGATATAAATATAATACAAAATTGTCTAGTACATAAAACGTGACTCTCCGAAATAACAGACAATTCAGATACTTAAGGAATTAAAAGGCTTATAACTCATCGATAATTCAAAAATAAACTTAATTAACACTAATTCCATGTAATTAGGCATATTTTTCCGTTAAGGCTCATAATCGTGCAATTATCACAAAATAGTTTAATTCTTATATTATAAGCTAAATTACATGTAATTAACCATCATTTAAGCATTAATATTATGCACTTTTTCATTCTAAATATAGCTAAAACTTACAAATGAAGCTAAAAAGGAAAAAAGATTACAAATATATATATAATAATATTATTAAAATGGATACATTTGTTATGCGGGGTGGATTAAATTTTAATGAATCTCAAAGTGATAACCAAGTAGAAATATTTTACTTCTCTCAACATAAATTTTAAAGTAAAATACATTTTTTTAAAAATATTCATTTAATCATTGAAATATGTGAGAAACAAAACCTACTCCTTCCACTACGCATCCAAATCCTGCTTTCAAATAATTTTTTTCCTCTCGAATCTAATTCCTACTCTTAAAGTACTGCACTTCTATTGTTCAAGATTCATAGATTTAAAGATTTTAACAAAAAATGTAATTAAATAACTTTGATATGATCAATTTTGAAGAATATTTTCTCGTTTTTGTACAACGATATGCAGTTCATTTTTTGAAAGTTTTTCTGAAAATGGTGAATTTTCTATTTCTATATTGAGAATCAACATTTTTAACAATCGTTAGTAGAAGTGTCAATTAGGTTAGACCATTGCGGGCCAACCCAATCAAACTACGATATATTAGAAAATTGGCCTGCAGATCGGACTGACTCGTAAGCCGATTCAGGTTGGGTAGGACGGCTCGTTGGTCAATTCGGGTTGGGCCCAAGCTGGCCCGCGGGCCATGCTCATCACCCCCACTGCCTTTGTATTTTTTTTATTTACTTCTGGTTTCAGCATCGCCGGTATTAAGCTTATTCGCCGTTTGAGATGGATTCTTATATTTCTTGTATTTTGATGTTCATTTTAAAGCAATAAGAATTTTACGTTTTAGCTTAATTTGAAAATTGAATATTAGTAATAAAAGGAAATTTATAGAATTTAAAAATTACAAAAAATTAGATATTTGCTGAGGACTTTCTTATTGTTTATGTCTATTAAGAGTATTAAAATAAATTAAAATGTGAGTACGAGCGCATGTTCAAGAATTGCAGAGAACTCAATTCTTAATTAAAAGATTAATTAATTTAATATCATTAATATGTGTTGTATTTATATGAGAAGGCAACACGTAATATGGAAAATATAAAGCATTGTATTACATTAATATTTGTAATATATACATAGGTAGATTATTTATACCATATAAGTAAAATGTAATATTAATATTAACATTATCATATTATTAATGTTAACAATGTAGATACAAATAATTTATGTGTAAATTTGATATTATATTGGTAATAATTAAATATCGTAATAACACTACAGTGCTTCTTGTTTAGATATTAGGACTAAAGTAAAAGTTATTAAAAAATTAATAAATGTAATACAAACTTGTTTAAATGTAGAACTTAATGTAACAATTGAAAATGTAGAACAAATTTTAAATAATATGTTTGATATGTATGTTACAAAATATGGAACACAACAAACACAAAATATGTACTACTTTTCAAAACCATCATCAATAATTGATTATAATATATTTGATGATGAACATAGTGATTTATCGTGACAAATAGGAAAGAATTAAATAATTTTAATCATAACCATTTAATAAGAGATAATCCTGATTTTTTAGATTTTGATGTAATAAATTGAAGGAAAATATAAAAATGCACATTCTTATTTTATCATTAATGACAATAGATTTACTAACAATTCTAACTTCTTCTATAGCAAAGGAAAAAATAATAAATTTAAAAAACTTTGGTCGAAGCAAAGTTTATCTTCGATTTGACTGAAGAAAAAAATAAAAAAATAAAAAAATGTCAATTTGATCGAAGGAAAAAATAAAAAACTTTGATTGTACTAAAGTTGAGTTTTAATCAGATCAAAAAATAAAATAAAAAAATAAAAATTTTGGTTTAGACCAAAGTAAAGATAAAATCGTACCATTAAAAAAATAAAAAACTAAAAGTTGACTTTTGATTAAATTGAAAAAGAAAATAAAAAATAAAAAGTTATAAAAGAGAGCGGAACTAGGTTGTCCCGAAAAGATTTCAAGCTAGACTTGGGTTATCCCAAAAAAATTAAAAAAAATGTCGGCCCGACCTGGCCCAGCTCAGCCTGTAGCCCACGCGGGCTGATACTTTTGGGCCGGGCTGATACTTTTGGGCCGGGCCGGTCCATTGACACCTTCCTTAGATTTTGTATGTCTGTAAGTATTGTGTTTATAATGTTTACAATTTACAGATCTCTAAAATTCTTCGCTGAGAACTGTACATTCAAAATACTGTCCAAAAATGCAAGAATCACAAATAGTGACAGCCATATCCACAATCGTCACTCTTATTAACCATTGAAATATGTGAACAAGAAAAGAATGCTCATTTCGAGAGATTTGTGCCTTTCTTAAAAGTTATTTTGTGCGCTTATTTGTTTAATTTAATTACAAAATAATCAATTGTTAAATGTCTCTAACAGTTAAAGATTTCGTAATTCCATGTTGTCTCAGCTATCAAGTTTGGAACTTTATGCTGCTGATCCAATTTCATAGAGGCAGATATCTGGGGATCACTTCAGTCGTTAGTATATTAACTATAAGAACGACCGATATATTCAATAAATAGGAAATCAACACAACCAATCATGTTATTTTTGAGAACATGTTGGTAACTTCCATAATGTTATGAATATATGTTTGGAAACCAAAAAGGCAGGAACAATTCTTGAATTACAAGAACATGTATAATATTAAGAATGTGTGTGCGTGTGTCGTTTGATGTATATATCTAATGTTTGATATGTTTGCTGGAGGACCAATTGCAATTATATTTTTGTTAATTTTGACGAACAATTAAGTGCTCGACCTCGACAACGCCTCGGGTCGAAGTTCCCAGTCCTCTTCTACCTGCAACGGCACCGATGTGTCGAAGACCACCGGAATCCATAGCCTACCCCCCGCCGGCACCAAATCCAAAGTCTCTCCAACTCCATTTAGGGAGAACTCCTCGGAAGTCCTAAAAGAATTTCGGAACCCTACACATCGTGTCCGTCGGAGGGATGATGAGGAGCTGGCTTGGGCGCAAGATCCACCTTTACAACGTTACCATGGGGCTCTACATGCTAGATTGGTGGGAGCGGTACCTCTTCCGTATCCTTCCTCCATGGTCTAATGGTAGATCTCCCGTTTTGGTTCTTTCTCTTGGATTAGGGTATCACGAAGATTTTGATTTGATCTGGTGCATATTTTAGTACGTGTTTTTCGTTTCAGAGTTTTGTTCCCTGGAATATGAGCGCTGAGTAATTGGTTGGTTACTTGTGGCAGTCAAGTCAGATTTTGAATTTCCAGGCAACAACGACGATAACAGAACTGGCTGATATTTTTTCACATTTCCTAATCAAGTAGTTTTGTACTTTACTTCTTCTGGCTTTTTCTACACTAATCAAGTAGGTTTTCCTTGACTTTCTAAGGAGATGACCAAACCACTTAAATTGATTTTTTCTTATCTTCCATGCTGCAACTCTCACTCTATTCCTAATAAGGTCATTTTTTTAACTTATCTTTTGTAGTATTATCATTCATCCATTTAAGTATTCACATATGTGAATAACAATCTTTCTTATCTCTTATAGTAGTTTTATTGGTGCAGCATTTGTTTTTTGCTTATGGTCTTGCTTTATGGTCCAATATTTTGAGCTATAAAATAATGGCCAAGTGAATATCAGTTTATAGGATTCTAATTTTAATTTTAAGGGTATCCTTTCTTTAACTAACACTCCCGAAGCATTTCTCTATCTTATCTCTATGAATGACATCATCTATGATTTCTTCGTTGCTTCTTATTGTAGATACTACATACTTACAAGTCTTACTTTTATGAATTACGTAATCATCCAATTGTATGCCTTCATCGTTATTCCTATTTTTATTGAACCTACAATTCATATATTCAATTTTTGACTTGCTCAATCTAAATCCTTTGGACTCTAAAACATCTCTCCAAAAATCTTATTTAGAAGTAATTTTTGCCTTACTTTTGTTAATCAAAACTATGTCATTAACAAATAGCATGCATCAAAATATTTTTTCTTAGTTATTCATCTATAATTAAGAAAAATAGATATTGACTTAAAAGAGAACCCTTGGTGTAAATCTATATCTGCTAAAAAAAACTAAATAACAACATATCAGCAAACATCGTTTGTCCAGATGTTTATCTTCTCAAATTTTGATCACATCTATTGTAGGTAGTTTATCCCATTTCAAACTTAAATAATGTCAAATTGCTGAACCATGAAACTCTATTTTTACTCACACTTGTGCTTTTATTAAATGATCACCAAGGCCTTCATTTATAAATGAACTGTTTATTTTCTAAACTTTGATATGCTAAGACACTAAAACTTCAAAATTTTGATGGCATGTACTTATGTCTAAGGTTTTTTTTCCTTTGTCATATTTCTTCTGGCAAAAGTTCACGCAGTGCATTATTGAATTAGATAATGGGCACAACCATCCTTTACTTGTCTCTGCATTTTTAACTAACTGTTTTTTAGATATTATAGTTTAGCAATACATTGTCATTTTCTTAACTTTGATAGGCATCTTGATGCTCATACTACTTTGGTTCGTCTTCTACAATGGATCACGATCTGTCACTGAATTCTATAACAGGTGAAAACTATAAGCATCTATACTTAATTTTCATTATATGGATAGGCTGATATCTTCTACTTGTTATTGCTATACTGCATTTATCTTTGTTTTGCATTGTAGTGATTTGCCTTGTAACTGCATTTTCTTTCTCTAGTTAGTTATTGTTGATCACTAACAAAAAGTTTAACTCAACCATAAAACAGCCAGCTAAGCTATTAATCAGTTCTTTTGGTAGTCAAACCTAGTATTGTTATTATTTGAATTTGTCATGTTATTGATATTTGATAATTATGCATCTTACTTTGATAAGCCCAATTCCATCACTATGATGGCACCAGTTCCGAAAGCTGAATAGGACGCTTAATGTGGCCCTGGGCAACCCAGTAACTACATCTGGACTGTCCATTCCACAGATCTCGCTTGCTTCCCTTTTACGTCTTCCCTTTTTCTCACATCTGCACTCAGTGTTACACACAAGCAGAGCAATTTTCTCCCACAAAAATCATTATCCTCTAATCTTTTATTATAATAGATTAAACTACAATTATAATAAATAATTATAGATTCTTTATATAGAAAACAATTACTTAACACCAAATATAAAGAATTTCATCCATAAAGGATAACAAGAGTAAATTTCTTATAAGGTAAACCAATTAAATCACTCATAAAATCAAAATTTATCCTATCAACTACCAGAACTAGTAATAAAAGACAATGCAGACCCAATATTTCAGCAAAATTTTTTATTTCTACAATACCAACTTAAACTATAGTATTAATAATATGACAAATACATTTTTGATAAAGTAATTCAAAACTATTTGGTTAATTTAATCTACTTCTAAACATAGAAATGATGTCAATATTATTTGAAGCATTATCAAAAATAATACTAAATCACTTTATTTTAAATATAAAATAAATCAAAAATATTTATAATTGCAAAAAAAATATTTTCAATTTTATATGGATAAGCAATTTTAAACAAGGAGAAATGTTTTTAATCCCACAATTTAGTTTTCTCTAGTTGTAAGTACGAAATTGATTAGATGAAGCATTGTATCGTTATATTAGTGCATCTATAATTTCTAAGGAAAGTTGAATTGTTAAATGTAATTGAAACCTTGAATATAAAATTATTAAATAAAATAGTGTTGAAAATTGTTTTATGTTTGAAGTTTCAATTATAATTGAAAATGTTGAAAAACACAATTCACTACTCTCTTGTGTAGTCATTTGATCATCTACAGATCCATTCTCACATTTCTTGGAAATTTAACATCACTATGATTTTTATGTCTTTCAGGCAATAACTTCAATGGATCCATTCCCTTCTTTCTTGGAAATTTAACATCACTATGATTTTTATGTCTTTCAGGCAATAACTTCAATGGATCCATTCCCATCTTTCTTGGAAATTTAACTTCACTACAGTCTTTATATCTTTCAAGTAATAACTTCAATGGATCCATTCACATCTTTCTTGGAAATTTAACATCACTACGATCTTTACGTCTTTCTGGCAATAACTTCAATGGATCCATTCCCACTTGAAAGATGTAAAGATCGTAGTGATGTTAAATTTCCAAGAAAGGTGGGAATGAATCCATTGAAGTTAATGCTTGAAAGATGTAAAGATCATAGTGATGTTAAATTTCCAAGAAATGTGGGTACTGGATGAAACAACTAAAGGATCAGCATCATCAAGAGAAATCCTTCAATGTGGGGGACAAGGTCTACGTCAAATCTCATCCTTATCGGCAGACTTCAATGCACAAGAGGACTCCAAAGTTGCAGCCGAAGTTCTTTGGGCCATATCCCATTATTCAATAAATAGGTGAAGTTGCCTACAAACTTCTGCTCCCAGCCTCCACCAAGCTCCACCCTGTCTTTTATGTGTCACAGTGCATATCTCTAACACTTACCTTTAACAGTAATTGTTATCAAGATTCATAACATCAGAAAAAATGAATGCAACTTCAGGAAAAGGTAATTGTTCACATAGATTAAGGCATGGAATGATGATAAGAAAAATGAATTTGCATTCATAGCTGGTAAAACATCTTTGGAATTCAAACGATCACTTAGGAAAATACTTACGGTTTTATTCTACAATGGGAGAAAAAGGATATTCACATGGTTTTCATTTAAATATCAGGAACTTTGATTTTTGTGTAGGGAAAAAATATCATATTCTGGTGCATCAGTGATCAATATTAGGTTGTTATCTCTTGTTCTTTTGGATAGAATGTTGTCATTTACCTTGACCAGGGAGGAGATACTGAAGAAACTAAGAAATCGTGGTTCTTTAGAAAGTAGGAATGACAGAATTTGCATGATATATTATTTTCAAATGATATGAAAATAGGATTGCTGTACTTAATTCTCTTGAAATGATATAGTCTTGTGAAATTAGGAATGACATAAGTTAGAATATATCAGGCATGAATCATAGATAGAAGTGAGGATTTAGCTAATAAGTGTGTTTAGTTGATTAGCCTATCGAAAATCACCCATATTATGTTATATTTCTTCTTGATTTTCCATCTGACCGAAAAGAAATATATATATATATAATTTTTATATATTTATTTATTTATTTCTTTCTTACTTTATCTAATCCTTAAGCTTAACTATATTTTAACTTAGATAATGTTATAGTTTCATTTAAATAATTTAATTCTTTTTCTTTAAGCTTAGATATTTTTATATTTTATCTAAGTTATAATTTCGTTTAATTCATTTAATTTTTCCTTTTAACTTAGATATTCCCATATTTTATCTAACTCATAATTTCACTTAATTAATTTGGTTCCTTTCTTTTAACATAGATATTTTATATTTTATGTAAGTTGTAATTTTTTAATTTAACGGATTTAGTTCTTTTTCTTTAACTTAGATACTTATATGTTTTATCTAAGTTATAATTAATTTAGTTATTTTCTTTTAACTTAGATAATTTTATGTTTTATCTAAGTTATAGTTTCTATTAAGTAATTTAATTCTTTTTTTTTAACTCAGATATTTTTATATTTTATCTAAGCTATAATTTCGTTTAAATAATTTAATTTTTCTTTCTTTTAACTTAGATAATTTTATGTTTTATCTAAGTTATAAGTAATTTAGTTATTTTCTTTCAACTTAGATAATTTTATGTTTTATCTAAGTGATAGTTACAGTTAAGTAATTTAATTCTTTTTTTCTTTAAACTTAGATATTTTTATATTTATGTAAGCTATAATTTCGTTTAATTAATTTAATTTTTCTTTCTTTTAACTTAGATATTTCCATATTTTATCTAAGTTATAATTTCATTTAGTTAATTTAATTCTTTTCTTTAAACTTAGATATTTTTATATTTTATCTAAATTATAATTTCATTTAAGTAATTTAGTTCTTTTTCTTAGATATTATTACGTTTTGTCTATGTTATGATTTCATTTAAATTTTAGCTTAGATATTTCTATCTCTAGGACACAATTTTCATTTAATCAAATTACTTTTCTATGAATTCCACTTAGTTGATTTAAACTTATGTATTGAGTTTCAAATTTGATTTTTTTTTTGGTTTTGTTATCTAAATTAAAGCTATAATTTCGTTTTGTTATCGCTTGAGGGAGGTTGAAAATCAAAACAAAACAACACCTAACGAGCTTCAAAGAGGAAGAGAACAACACAGGACAAAGAAAAAAGACCCAACACAAATGGAACAAATATCGGAGATTTTGATTTTTGTATCAGTCAAAATTTTTGCACCGAAAGGAGGATGAAATAAGCCCAGATCTTTTTATTTGTCAATAAATATCAGAGAAATTTGATGTAGGAAGTTTACAACTGACCAGGATTTCCCGGATATTCAATAAATGAACTCAGCATACAAAGGAGTGAAGATATAATGTTGGGGATAAATAAGGCTGCTCTTATTTATTCTTAATAGTAAAGATCTTATTTACAGTTTCATTTTACCATTGCAAGTGATTTCCTTGGGACGGGTTCATAGCAATGATATATTTTAATTTCCCCACTTAGGGAATTGGGGAAAAGGCAGGTTAGTGAAAATAAACAAGAAAAACTTCTTCTGCTAGTATTGTTAAAGATTGCATTAGGCTTGGAGCCTCAATGCTATTGATAAGTTGAAAAAGTAGGCTTCATGTTGAAGGTCCACATAACACTAGGAGACCATGATGGGAGAGCAATGATCGTGTCGTGGTTGACTCTTGACGACCCTGGTTCAGATGTTGTGTTCTATGGACCTTCAAGGAATAAACTGAAGTATCATGCCAAGGGCATTACTACCAGCTATAGGTTCTACAACTACACGTCAGGCTACATCCATCATTGCACCTTCAAGAAATTGAAGGTAAGCTGCATGATTTGGCTTGTTGTTAAACATCAGACATGGTCCATTATAATAATAGTGCATTTGTATGTTGTGTCCATGCTGCAGCATGATGTAAAGTACTTTTACATGGTTGGAATTGGAAATACGACCAGGACCTTTTGGTTCAGAACGCCTCCCAAAGTTGGTCCTGATGTTCCGTATATCTTTGGTGTCATAGGTAGGTTTTCTTTTCTCCCTCCTGCTTTTTCTACTCTCCAGTGGTAATTGTTCTTATTTGGCTGCTACTAGTTTCTGTCACTCTATTTTCAAGTAACGTTGGATGAGGTATGAAATGTTCTTTCTCGTCAAGAGAATCTTGGATTTCCCTTATTTGAAGACAGAATCATTCAGTGAATCTTTTTTTCCATCACTTCGATGGCAATTTGTTAAACTTCAGCAAATATCTTACCCGAGCAATTTGAAAGGTGGCTCATATCATCATCTTTCGCACATCCCACCATATCATCGATAACAAAATGTGTTGTCTTACTAATAATTTCCTCCGCAGTATTGTTTGATTGTTGTTGTTGATCTTTGGAATATTGACAGTGCTTCATCTGTGAGGAAGTCAGTCAAACTATTAACAATAGTTTCCGCAATTGGAGTAACAAACAGCCCAGCAATAGTTAGGGCAGTCATTTCTCAAAGTTGATGAGTAGAGTGTAAAGAAGCTAATCAAATCAAAGACTCCCCATATATAATACTTCCAGAAATGTACCTAAAAGATCACAAAAATTTTACATGTCAGTGATGGAATACTCTTAATTAAATTGCAATAAAAAGAATCAAATTTGTATACGTGACATAAACTACAAATTTTTCCACGAATGTTGTGCATCAAAAAATAGTTTTTAGCTTTTGAACAGTTTGTAAACTTTTAATTGCCTTGAACGTTAGTCAAAAAGAAATTTAATAATAATTGAGAAGTATAGTAAAAATAGAAAAATGCGTTTAGACGACTACTTTAATCTTCTAATACAACCAAATGACTTTCGACCTGTAGAAAGAAATTATTTTTAGGGAAATTTTCACACTAATAGGATTTCATGAGTAAAAATATCACTACCAGTATATATAAATTGTAGACAAGTACACATCTTTTGAAAATAGTGGACAAATTTTCTTGTTTAATAATAATACTTGAGATGATTGGGCACACAAAAATTGATATGAGAAACTATAAAAAAGAATCTATGTCATTATTTAGCCAAAATGTTATCTCAATAAATATATACGTCACAAGAAATCAAGCTTGATCATCAAATCCTTTTACACACAAAGAATTAATCAAGTACTAATAAAAAGAACTTACATTAGGAAAGTCAAACTTATACACCCGACAAAATCCTATAAAAATTAATCGAGTATTGCCAACTGAATTATCAGAGCCGGAGGTTGGGCATTCGTTTCCGACCATCATCATCTGATCTACCAACATCTTCCAATTCAAAGAAAGGCAAGGGAGGTAATCTGGTACCCACACACTCAACGCCACTGCTTGTGCCGTCCCTCGGATGATGATATCTTTGCTTGAGAACTTTCATCAAGAGGATGGCTCCGTCGTGATCCCGGAGCCATTGAGACCTCATATGGGTGGTCTTGATGTCATCACTTAGAAATGATAAATTATTTGTTTGATTTCATTACTCTTCGAGTTTTGATGGAAATTGATTACTTAATGATTTGTTTGGCATCTTCTCTAGATTTATTTGAAGAGTGGCATTCAGTGTAATCTCGAAAGTTATAATATGCATATCCAGTGTTGTATCTCTCCATTGGGGCAAACTTACAATTTTACTCTGGTGACAACCACGAAGATATTTTTGCTAATAATTCATATCAACCGCAAATCAAAGGAAACCAATAAATTAACCTGGTTCAATGAAAAAGCATGCTTTCAATGGAAAAGGAATCTTGCCAGAAGCTTCAATTGGATGATTGCAAAATTAGATTAGAAAATTTAGAGCAGCACCCAAATATGCTACCGAAATCTGAGTTTTGGAAATCTCTCTCACACATACAATATATAAAGCGTTCATGTATACATCTTGTAATAAGGGAAATTTGTCATGTAAGAAAATATTGAAAAATTCGCCATCAAGCCAATGGAAGAATGTCTAAGGCAACTTCTTTATTTAAGGGATGGCATTTCCTCCTGGTGTTGCACACAAACGTACTTGCCCTTCACTTTTCTAAGAACTTTCCATGGGCCCGGATATGACCTGGTAGAGTGAACATGTTAGACTACTACCGTGAGCATAACTATTTATTAAATGCAGCACAAAGAAAAGCAGCTCTAAACATGTCAAGATACAAATAATAACAAGCTTATATCATTTCAAAGTAAATGAGGAATGGTTTCCTATTGGAACTTGTATTAAAAAAATAATACATTGGATCAACTAAAGTTCATAAAGAACCCAACCCCCATTTTCCTAAAATAGTATATCACTTATATAAAAATCAATACAAAGGTTAGCCACCTAAAGAGAAATCCTCCATTGTGAACTTTGAAGTTGTGAATGTAGTATGAAGTATCCATCTTTGGAAAGAATGTTTTAGAAAGAGTTGCAAGCTTTGGATAGAAGAATGATGGATAATCTAGATGCATCTTCATCAAGGATAAAATTGGGTTCATACATATGTAAAAGCCAAATACTAGCTAGCATTGCCGGAAAACTTCTGATAATAATGGAAAAACTGCTACTAATGTAATAGAATTTCATTAGAAAAATAAAATATGAGCATGTCACGCTAGACTAGGTTTTGTGATTTAAGTAGAAGAAGGAACTATTGATCATGTAGCTGGACATAAAGAAATTTACTGCATAGAGTGGCAATTGCTTGATGACAAACATAGAGTAGAGAGTATGACACTTTACTCATGATGTTTATGTGAACCAATTATATGCCAAAATCATTCATATGGTAATAGGAATAGCTGCTTGAACTAAAAGTAAGAAAGCATACTTCTGAAAATACAACGACTCTGCTCAGAAAATACAAGAACAACTGTAAAAGAAATTTATAGACCTTTTATATGATTAAAATAGTTTACACAAATGTACAATGCAAATTCTTCTATTTGTAAGAGAATAGCTTTGTTAGAGAAACAGGTCATTGATGGAAGGACATATGGTATCATAGTTCAGTGTCAACAAAGATCATGGCATGGATGAGTAAGATAAGTATATAGCATCAAATAAAGAAATCCAGCTGAGTATGGCTTGAATTCATAAAAAAACATACTATTCTTGTTTTACTTGATTCATCAGGAACAATAAGACGATCACAAAATTCCCTGATCAGCTGCAAGCTTTCAGTCATTTCTATTCCTCCTTCACCATCCCCTAATGTCACTTAAATTTAATGAAATGCTTCTTGGACCGTATGCAGGTTCACAGCATATTTAATCCAACAAATTGGAAGAACCTGGTACAGATTCAAGGCCTGCAGTTGGGAATTCAATTTCCTGCAAAATAAAAAAGACAGTGACATCACAATTCATTTGGTACTTTAACTCATGAATTCAAACCAAGACAAACTCACCATCAGCTACTTTCCATCGTTTAGAGCAAATTCAATAGCCAATTTTGCCTGCATATTTTTAGTTACACTTTACAATGAGTAAATGTTGTTTATAGCATTTACAGTCTATTAGAATTGTCACACCCCAGAAAAGGTAAGACAATCGCCGTAATATTAAAGAGAAGAAAACATGCATAAATAAAATTTTAGTACATGAAAAACTCCTCCCTTTAATATTACAAGGTTGGTACCTGTTAAAGAGGTATAATAACAATATCCCACAATATATATATATAGACTTGCATCAAAAGTAACAAAACTTATTTACAATCTAATTCCAAACAAGGAAAAACACAAGATAGAGGTACAAACCACAAAATCTTTTATTCACGATATTTTGTTGTAGTTATCAAAAAGTGGCTAACTCTTCTTGCCCTACTCACGTTCCCCCAAAATATCTACCTGATATCTTAAAAGAAACAATATCAACACGTAAGCTGAAGTCCAGTGAGTCATTCTACCATCAGTCCAAAATATAATAATAACATGTTATGCACATGAAAAGCAAGGTTGTACTATCAACTCAATACAATAATAAAAAGTATATATTTCTGTCACAAATAAAAATACATTCTATAAATTACAATAATACTTTGGACTTCAATATTAAGATTATTCATATATTTTCATATTTAATTTAACTATGACTATATATTTACTCTCTACAGTAAGGACCATATGAAAGCCCAAGGTAGATCTAAGAGCCGACTCAAGGTAGTTCAAAGTCAATAGAAGAGTTATGAAGATTGTCAACGGCGACCCCTTGAGTTTCGAAAAGGCGATAAGGTTTTTCTTTGGATTGCCCCTACGAAGGGCATTATATGATTCAGAGTTCGAGGCAAGTTAAGCCATATGAGATTTTGGCAAGAGTTAGGCCAGTAGCTTATCGTTTAGACTTGCTAGATGCTTTGGCTAGAGTGCATAATGTCTTCTACGTCTCGATGTTGAAGAAATATGTATCAGATCTATCTCACGTGTTAGACTCAGTGCCAATATCTATTAGTTGTGACTTGTCTTATCATGAAGAACCTATACAGTTTCATTTTACCATTGCAAATGATTTCCTTGGGACGGGTTCATAGCAACAAAATATTTTAATTTCCCCACTTAGGGAATTGAGGAAAAGGCAGGTTAGTAAAACTAAACAAGAAAAACTTCTGGACCTTCAAAGAACTTGATTATGCACCTGAAATTGTAAGACAAAATTCCCTTTGAGTTGTGTGACATTGAAATTTGGCTATTGTGCTGCATGTGTGCTTCCAAAGGAAACAAATTGCTAATTCAGTGAAGGCTGTCTTGGCTTATTTGTTGCCAATGCATTAGAAATAACAACTCTAGCATTCATAGTACATGGAAAGACTAGACAGTAATCCCATTGATCAAGAGGTCTAATAATTCTAGATTCCTTTTCAGCGTATCCAACAAAGTAACGAGGTGCCATGCTCTTCTGTTGGTAGAATCCTGTTCTTTAGAAGTCACTTGGACATCTGGGACTTGAAAGGAAGCAATGTTCTCTTAACTAAAAAGTGGTCTTTTTAAGCTTCAAACTACAGGACAGAATGTAAAGCAGAAGGAAACAAATGAGATGAAAACTCATTTAATATAACAATAAAATGAACCAATGCTTAGCTTTTGCTGCACAACTCGCGCATGTTTCATGTCCAAGAGCTATTTATGTAAAGGGAACAATACTGAAGCTTATAATTTTGGTTTATACTTGAAATCAATGTTTTTTGGTTTTTCAGGGAGAGGCAGTGGCTTTTAAGCCGTACACACATAGATATCATATACCCTATAGAGCTTCTAAAAGTGACACTCCATTTTGGTACTCCATCAAACAGGCCTCAGCATATATCATTGTTCTGTCATCATATGGTGAGATTCAAGCTTTTCCTTCTTCTATTGCTTTCTTATCATTTACCTAAATATATTTATCTTTGATTTGATACATAATCTGAAAAGCTTCGTGTCCTAATTTATATATGATGCTTTGTTCTGCTCGGAACCCAAATGGTAGGGATTGTTGTAGTCGCGAAGGACCTTTCTAGTCGACTCACAAACACGGTTGTTTGGTAATGTTTGAGGGTGATGTTTGAGGCATGGTTTGTGCAACACATAGTTGACGTTGTCTTTGACGGCCATATCCATGCATATGAACGCTCGGTAAGGCTGAATGTTTTTCATCATGCGCTTAAGTTCAACCTTGATGCTATTATTGGAAGAGAGTAAATTCCTCATGAGGTCGTTTGTTCTTCAATGTTATCATGGTAGGAGCGAATTTCAAATGTGAAGTACAACATCCTAAAAAGGCAGTGCACTCCAGCACCCAATCAGTCTGCCCCAATGTACATCACCATTGGTGGTGATGGAGGAAACATTGAGGGCTTAGCCAATGAGTATGAAGGAGATCTTAGCCTAAGTTCTTCTTTTCATATTTGGAGATCTTAGGGCTCATATTCTTGGCATAATTACATACTTCCTCTCATTCAGGTTCATAGAGCCACAGCCAGATTATTCAGCCAGAGTCAGTGAAAATTGTGTGGTTTCATATTCATTCCTTAATGATATTTTCTTATCAAAACAAGAGCTAAAGTGTTTGGTGGTGCACTTTTAATTAGAATATATTTATTTTTAAACGTCCATGTCATTGGCAAAGATGACTTTTCTAACTTGGAAAAGTCACGGTAGGTTCTGCGATTGCGATATTAAAAATTATTGACCATCGTGGAAATTTATTTATTTATTTTCTAAATTTTTGAAATATCACAAACGAATGGCACAAATCTCTCTTTGACGTCAAATTAAAAAATAATTTCACTTGACTTAAAGACTTGAAAGTTTATAAATTAATATTGGTTGAAGCACATGGCTCACAAGTCACATTTACTGGTTCATGGAGGGAAGAATGGCTGCTTCCTCACACTACTTTCAGATGGTTTTGGTGCTCGTGTGGTGGATGCAGATCTTGTTCTGTGACACCAGTAGCGGTTGTATCGCAGTGGAAAGAGAAGTTCTCTTACAGTTCAAGCTTGGACTTGACGATCCGCAAGGTAAACTTCACACCTGGACAAATACCACTGGTGATGATTGCTGCAGGGGTTGGAGGGGAGTTGGGTGTGACGACCAAACCGGTCACGTTGTGGAGCTCAACCTTCGTGGCATGAATTTGAGGGGGGGGGGGGGGTCAGAGGTTGCGAGAACCTCCATGAACCCACCTTATGCCACTTGACACGTTTACGACGTCTGGACTTCAGCTCCAACAATTTCAACAACTGCACCATTCCATCCTTCTTGGGTTGCTTTGCGGAGTTGAGGTATCTAAACCTTTCTAATTCATATTTTCAAGGACTCGTACCTTCATCGCTTGGAAATCTCTCCAACTTACTCCAACTCGATCTTTCTTCTTCGATTACAATCTACTATTCTCCATCTGGTTCTCATCTCAAAATTCACGATACGAGGTGGTTTCGACGACTTCACTCTTTGCAATACATCGACATGAGCTTCTCCCAGCTTGGTAATTCATCATCTCGTTGGATTCAATCCCTTGGTGAATTGCCTTCTCTATCCACCTTAATATGTTCTCACTGGTTCTCGGGGGGTCACGTTCCAACATTCATTGAATCGATGCAATCACTGCAAGAATTAGTTCTTTCTAGGAACAAATTCAATGGATCTATTCCCACCTTTTTTGGAAATTTAGTTTCATTGCAAAAATTGGATCTTTCTTGGAACAAATTCAATGAATCTATTCCCACCTTTCTTGGAAATTTAACGTCGCTACAATCTTTACATCTTTCAGGCAATAACTTCAATGGATCTATTCCCACCTTTCTTGGAAATTTAACATCGCTACAATCTTTACATCTTTCTTGGAACAAATTCACTGGATCTATTCCCACCTTTCTTGGAAATTTAACATCGCTACAATCTTTACATCTTTCAGGCAATAACTTCAATGGATCTATTCCCACCTTTCTTGGAAATTTAACATCACTACAATCTTTAGATCTTTCTTGTAATAATTTCAATGGACCTATTCCCACCTTTCTTGGAAATTTAACATCACTACAATCTTTAGATCTTTCTTGTAATAATTTCAATGGATCTATTCCCACCTTTCTTGGAAATTTAAGATCACTACAATCTTTAGATCTTTCTTGGAACAAATTCAATGGATCTATTCCCACCTTTCTTGGAAATTTAGTTTCATTGCAAAAATTATATCTTTCTTCAAACAACTTCAATGGATCTATTCCCACCTTTCTTGGAAATTTAACATCACTACAATCTTTAGATCTTTCTTGGAACAAATTCAATGGATCTATTCCCACCTTTATTGGAAATTTAACATCCCTACGATCTTTACGTCTTTAAGGTAATAACTTCAATAGATCCATTCCTACATTTCTTGGAAATTTAACATCACTACAATCTTTAGATCTTTCTTCAAACAACTTCAATAGATCTATTCCCACCTTTCTTGGAAATTTAACATCACTACAATTTTTAGATCTTTTTTCAAACAACTTCAATGGATCTATTCCCACCTTTCTTGGAAATTTAACATCACTACAATCTTTAGATCTTTTTTGGAACAAATTCAATGGATCCATTCCAAAATCACTTTGCAACCTACATTTGCTCAACAGTCTATACTTAGTAGGGAATGATAACATCAATGGAGCTGATTTCTCAAAATGTTTTTGGAGATTGTCAAACATGAGGATGTTGTACCTTTGGGGGCATGATTTCAATCTATCAGAATCTCATTTCGTAAACATGAGTCAATTGCGGTATCTTAACTTGAAATCAAACTCATCATCGACATTCCACGTATCCTCTTCCAATTGGGTCCCACCATTTAGTCTATATAATTTATATATTCAATCGTGGAGAGTGGAGCCTAATGAATCATTCCCTACTTGGATCCGTACACAAGAAGAACTTCATACTCTTGTCTTATCAAATGTTGGCATCACTGGAAGCCTTCCAGCATGGATTTGGAACTTCTCTTCCTCTCTTCGCGGGTTGAAGGTGACTTCCAATGACATTGATGGGGAAATACCAGATGCCACAAACTCCAGTAATCAATTACAAATGATTGATTTGAGTTCCAACAAATTTAAAGGTAACATACATATCTGATCACCCTTCTTTCCATTTGAAAGTAATAGATTGCCATATTTTTTGTTTACCTTGTCTAATTCAATCTCTTCATGGTCTGCTATTTCTAGGATCTAGGTGGTTATCTACCGTCTCAAAGATGACGTCTACATTGCGGTACTTGTCTCTTTCCAACAACACAGATCTATTTGGTAGCATCCCATCGTCGCTGTGTGAAGTGCAAGATTTGAGGGTATTGGACTTGTCTAAAAATAATTTCTCTGGAGAGATTCCTCATTGCATGATGAAAGTGAAAGAAGTTCTCCACTTGGGAAGCAACAAATTCAACGGCACATTTCCTACGATACTGGAACATCAGAATTGTACGTTGGAATCATTGCATTTGGAGAATAATCAACTTCATGGAAATCTACCAACATCCTTGGGTAAGTGTAGGAATTTGACTGTCCTTGATCTTGGTGGAAACAAGTTCACCGGATCAATACCGTCTTGGATAGTAGAAAGCATGCAGTTTCTAAAGATTCTACGCTTGAGGTCAAATAGACTTTATGGGAATATTCCAGAATCATTGTCAAGGCTGCAATCACTTCAAGTCTTGGTTCTTGGAAATAATAATTTATCAGGATCCATACCAAAGACTATAGGAGATTTCAAGGCAATGACGATTTTAAACAAGTCAAAACAGTCAATCATCTCTAGTACTGCTGCTTATTTCGAAGAATCTGTGACAATAGAGATGAAAGGAAGAAATGACTCATATGTTGACGAGATACTTTCACTAGTCACAAGCATCGACTTCTCTGATAATATCTTGTCAGGAGTTATTCCCCAAGAATTCGGTGATTTACGTGACTTGCGGAATTTGAATTTGGCAGGAAATCAATTGACAAGTAGCATCCCAAAGACACTTGGAAGATTCTTGAAGTTGGAAGCACTGGATCTATCAAGAAATAAACTCTCTGGGCAAATTCCACGAGAGATGACGAAGATTACAACATTGTCTCACTTGAACATGTCATTTAACAACTTCTCAGGTCGTATTCCCACAGGCAACCAGTTCCCAACATTTACTAATGAGTCTTACATAGGCAACCCCAATCTATGTGGGTTTCCGTTATCTAAGAGTTGTGAAGAAGAGCAAAATCCAAAATCAAAGAGTGATCAGAACGAGGATGACGACGACGACAAAGAGAAGTTATGGCTTTATACGACTGCAGTTCTTGGTTTTATCGTTGGATTTTGGACATTCTACGGCATCCTTTTCTTTAAGAAGACATGGAGGTATCCTTATCTCCAATTTCTAAGTGATACCAGTGAGGTGTTACACATGAGGATTATTCGACCAATCAAGCGGATGGTGAAGTGATATTAGCAAGACAACCTCTAGTGTTGCTCATCTCAACTAGTATGCTTGTTATGTATGGGTAGTTATTTTTATTGATCTTTTTCTAATCCATCGTACTCGACATATACATATGGGAGGCTGATCGAATAATAATGAGGGTTGTTGGCATTGTTTAGTAACAATTTTCTAGTAATGGTGTGTATTTGTCCTTTTTGAAAAGAGACATGGTTACAAATCTCAGAGGATGCAAAGACCATTAGTTGTATCAAGGTTTTGCTCTCGTACCATCGTAAGTTAGCTGAGTTATTATATATGGCAAAAAGTTAACTTTTTTCTCTTAATTAATTATTCAACCTCTATAACTTGATGTAAGTTAATTATAATAGTTGGATATGTGGACATTCTTATGTTCGCACCCGAATTAAAATCAAAGAAAATCACTGGTTGGTACTATTCCGACGAAGAGCAGTTCTTCTTCTTCTTCTTCTTCTTCTTCTTCTTCTTCCACTGCCGCTGCTACTGCTGTGTTTAACAGGGGGGGGGCGCACGACGGGAGGTGGTCGGTGCCATCCTTCAACGGTCAACCGCACATTGAAGCTTTTCTTGACTGGATTGCAGAAGTGAAGCGTTTTTTTGATTATATGGAGATTCCAGAAGAGCGCAAAGTAAAGTTGGTAGCCTACCCGCCTCAAAGGAGGAGCATCGGCGTGGTGGGAGCAAGTATTGATGAACCGAGCTCGTCAACAAAAACAACCTGTGCGTACGTGGGACAAAATGAAGAGGTTGCTGCGTGCTCCATTCTTGCCGACCGATTATGAACAAACCTTGTTCACACAGTATCAATAGTGCCGACAGGGAGTGCGATCAGTGAACTGAATACACTCAAGAATTCTATCGCTTGGGAGCCTCAACAGATCTCATGGTTTGTAGGAGGCTTAAAGTTTACTATACAAGACCGAATCTCCCTGCAAAATCCCTGTACTTTGGTTGACGCCATTAGCCTTGCTGAAAAGATTGGAAAACAATTAGCACGGGGCCTTCGGTGACATCCCAATACAACCAATGAAAGTACAACCAGATCCAACACCAAGCCACTCGACAGTCCAAAGCTGAATCACCGGGAGGCCGGAGTGTTGAATAATCCTCCTCCTGCCAATCTTTATTCCAAACCCGAGCCACTCAAATGTTATCGCTGCCAGCAGCCAGGCCATAGATCCAACCAATGCCCAAGGAGGGGTACGGTACATGTTGCAACTAGAGCTGTCGACGACGATCGACCGGAGGAGTTAGAACAAGAAGAAGTGACATCAAATAGCGAGGAGGGAGAAGAACAATATGCGGATGAAGGCGAACACTTATCTTGTGTCACACATCGAGTATTGTTATCTCCAAAAATGGATAGTAGTCATACCCAACGACACAACCCATCTTTCGCGCAAGGTGCACTGTACAAGGGAAGACCTACAATGTTATTTTCGACGGTGGAAGCACTGGACAACCTTGTGTCAAAAAAGGTGACCTTGTGCACTGTATCAACCAATATTAATTTATAAACTTTCAAGTCTTTAAGTCAAGTGAAATTACTTTTTGGTTTGACGTCAAAGAGAGATTTGTGCCATTCGTTTGTGATATTTCAAAAATTTAGAAACTAAATAAAGATTTCTGTGTAGGGGACTTTTTCTCCTCTCAACTTTCACGCGACCGCTTCTCTCCTTCCAAACCTTTTAATTCACTCCTTTTTGTAATATATATATATATATATATATATAAAGGTTATTCATTTGATTTAAATATTTAATTTTATACTTGTGAGTGAATTTTCCACTAATATCAAAAAAAAAAAAACTACTGTCGTGTATTTCACGCGACCGCTTCTCTCCTGTAAACTTCTACTGAAATTTGTCGGAAATTGCAGTAGGAAACTTCTTCAACTGAGCTTTGAAATTTAAAGCCGTTAATTAAGAAAGAAAGGATGTATAATTTCCATCCCTGCATTTCATCGAACTTTCGGAAGTTAAGAAGCTCATAACTTGTGTCAAAATCATAATTTTTATTTCCTGTAAATTAGAAAAAAAAAAGATTACTACCATTATCAAAAATAAATAATTTTTTTAACTTCTTAAATTAAATTTTTAGCTATTAAAAGATTTCTTGTAAAATAATTTTTAAAATTTTTAAATTAAATTAAATTATTACCAATTTTTAATTTTTTTCATATTTTTTGTTTGTTTCATGCAATTATATTCGAACTTACACTATCTTATTTGTGCATTTGTTCAGTACCATGGAGGAATTTTTAGAAACTGGTGATTTGATGGATCTTGAAGTTGAGGAAATTTTTGAGTTACTTCTCTTGTTGCTTTACGCATGCGTAATACAATTGTTGCAAACTTATAATTCAACCAAAAGGCAATGAATGCATAGCTTGCCCTATTCTGAAAAGATGTTACTAACAACATGTTAGGACATTGGAGGGTTTGTTTTGACATGTGTCATATGATCCCATCCACTTTTATCACTTTGTGTCAAATATTGAGGGGGAAAAACCTTTTGGAGAATGGGAGGTGGGCTATTGTTGAGGAGCAATTGAAGATTTTTTTGCAAACAGTTGGGCATGGACATAAAAATAGAGTACTACAGAACTACCAACAACATTCTAGGGAAACAATTAGTAAATATGTTCATAAAGTTTTAGATGCGTTACTTTATGGGCACCTAAGGTTATTCAGCCTAAGGAATCTTTCAATGAAACACCACAATTTCTTAAGGACAACCCTAGATTTATTCCATATTTCGAAGATGCAATAGGAGCACTTGATGGTACACATGTTCATTGTGTTGATAGGAAAAACAAACAAATCTCATTTAGATGTGGTAGACATGGCAAGCAAACAACTCAAAATGTATTGGGCGTATGTGACTTCAACATGCGATTCATTTTTGCATCAGCCAGGTGGGTGGGCATTGCACATGATTGTCAAGTACTTAAGCATGCAATGTCTGATCCATGTCACAAATTTCCTAATCCACCTGCAGGTACTATATTTTCAATTTATTAAGAACATTGTATAGTCTACCTTGAATATATTTTTGAACTAATATTGTTGTCAAATTTATAGGTAAGTACTACTTGGTTGACTCTGACTATCCAAATGCAGTTAGTTTTCTTGCACGATATAGGACCATTAGATATCACTTACCAGAATTCCAATCCTCACAACCACACAATGTACAGGAGCATTTCAATTATTTACATTCTTCTTTGAGGAATGTTGTTGAGCGTGCATTTGGAGTATTGAAGAGGAGGTGGCACATTTTGAATCATATGCCACCATTTCCATACACTACTCAAGTAAAGTTAGTAGTCGCTTGCATGGTCTTACACAACTTCATAATTGATCAGAAGTCTCTAATGGATCAAGAAGCATTATCGATCAATCAAGACGAAGAACCTATAGAAGTTCATGATCAAGAAATGTTAACAAGTACCAACTATGAAGTTCCTATTATGTTAGACGAGTTGGACATGGGTACTATGTGTGACAACATTAGGGATCTAGTAATGCAAAATGAATGATTTGTTTGATAACTCAAATTTCAAACATTTTATTCCATTGTTTTGTTATTTCTATTGTTTAAATGTTATCTTTATTGTTCAAATATGATTTGTAATATAAATTGGTCTGTATTGTTATTATTCCATTATTGAATGTCATTTCTATTGCTTAAATATTTCTAGTGTTTGAATGTTATTTGTTATTGTTGGACTTCTCTAATGTTTGCTAAAAGAATGTACGTGAATCTCTTAATGGGAGAGCAAGCATCAAAACGTGTCCCAAAGACAAGCACTCCTAGAGTAGCATGGGAAGATGATCTAGTTTCTACATTGCTAGATATTTGCATAGAGCTTACTGACTTGGGACACAAACCTGGCACACACTTGGATGCAAAAAGATATGACTTATGCGAACAAAAATTATTTGAGAGGACAGGAACGAGGCAAAAAAGAGATCACTTAAAGAATAAATTGGAAAAATTGAGGAAGGATTGGCAATTGTGGAAAACAATTGGCTCCCAAACAAGTATCAGATGGAGTCCTACAACCAAGACTTGGGAAGGTGTGGATGACACATGGTGGGAAAATTTTCAAAAGGTATGTAATTGTTTTGTAATAATTTTGTTTGATAATTTTATTTCATTTCATTATTCACCAACTTATTTGATAATTTTGTTTGATACATATAGATCAAACCAAATTGTGAGAAATTTCGTTATCGAGGCATAAAATTAGTTGGCAAGTTGGAGAGACTTTTTGATGGGACTATTGCAGTAGGTGAGTCTGTTTATGTTGAGTATTTTGTTTTGATGATGTGTGCTGAATGAAATTAATCATATTTGCTCAATTACTATTGCTTGTGAAAGGAAATTAAAATCATTAATTAATACAGAAAAACTTAATGATATAAATACTTGTCTGTATTGGATCTGAAATTATACTAAGTTAATAACTAGTCGTTTCATTGCATTAATTTCTCATTTAACTAAACGTTAAGTTAACGTGTGTTTTTATTGAAAAGCATGATATGTTTTAAAGTTATATTCTCTGTATCATGTATAGTGCACGTTTGGAAAACTCGTTAAGTTAGAGTTTTAGTCGTATAGAGATCACGTGAGAACTCGTTAAGTTAGAGGCTTAAAGGTTAAAATATGTCACGTGAAAACTCATTAAGTTAGTGAGTAAAAGTTTAGACAACTCGTTTAGTGTTATACACATGGTGAAATTATAAGTTACGAATGTTATATTGTATCATGTGAAATGTACATGTTTAACTCATTAAGTTAACATAACTAAACCCATTGAGTTGCTATATTGAACACTAAGGCAACACATTAGGTTAGCGTTATAAACTTAAGTTGTTATTTTTTGCACGTGGTAAAATTCTTATTATAAAAACATTTGTATATTACTAGTTCGTTAAGTTATTGTAACACAACAGAGATAGTTCGTTGAGTTATCCTTAACACAACGGAGTTAGTTCGTTGAGTTAGCTACAATACTTGTCACGTGAATTGGCACATGAGAAACTCGTTAAGTTGAAAACGTTAAGTTATATATATACTTGTGTTACTCGTTTAGTTAACATTAAAGTAATGACTTCTTATTATACTTGATGAAAAATTTTGGACGAGAAAGTTTATTTTGCCGGAAATTTTTCAGAGATCCAGGATTGATGATTAAAGAAAATTCGAAATGTAAACGTGGGTCAGAACATGTGTATTTCGATGAAGGAAAAAGAAAAGACGTGAAGAAGTGGAAAACTAGTAGTGATTAAACGTGGAGGATATGCATGAAATGAAGATACAGTATAAAAGGCATAGAATTCTCGCTGATCAAACTATCCCTGCACACCAAAAGAAAAATCTTTTCAGGGATCAAAAACACCTCTTCGGGGAAAATCTCTTAGGTGGAAGAAAGTTCAGTGAAGCATAAAAAGACAAGATATTCGTCACTGAAGAATTGTTGAAGAAGAAAGAGAAGAAGAAGAAGAAGAAGAAATATCTCAAACAGGGAGAAATGTTTTAAATTCCACAAATTAGTTTTCTCTATTTGTAGTTATGAAATTGTTTAGATGATACATGGTATCGAGATATAATTGCATCTACAATTTCTGAGGAGAATTGAATTGTATATTGTAATTGAAACCTTGAATAAAAATGATTTTATGAAAACAGTGTCTTGACTTGTTTTGAGTTTTAAAGTTTCAATTATATTCGAAAATATTGAGAAACACAATTCACCCCCCCTCTTGTGTAGCCATACGGTCCTACAGTTTATATCCCAAGCTTCAAAGTAAATCCATCCCAAAGTAGTGAGCAGATACCTATAAAGGATTTGAATGTGGAAGTGGACATCGACACACCCATTGTTGGAAGTACACCAACGTCGACATCCACTACATCTTCTACAGGTAGAACACGTCAACATGTTGCAAGCCTAAATGATCGGATTGATTCATTAGAGTCAATCATATTGAAATTTGAAGAACGTAAACAAATGTATGATTATCCTCAATGCATCAAGAAGCTTAAAGAGATTGGATTTATGGAAGGCATAGAAATATGAGTGTATGCCATGTTGAAGTTTGAGAAACAAGTCACTCGAGATAGCTTTCTAAAGGTAGAACCAGATTCAATGAAGGTTCAATGGCTAGAAATGGCCTTCATGAATTGGAAGAGAACGAGGACAATATGAAGACTTTTAGTTACATGCATGAACATCTAAAAATTAGAAAACTTTAATGTTTTCAAGACATTTCTACTATTGGAAGACTTTAATGTTTTAACTTTAATTATTTTAACTTTATTACTTGTGTTTGAATGATTCATGAATGAAGACTTCTATTTGATGTTCATATATTTATAAATTTATTAATGTGTTGGAATGATGAATTGATTATTTAATAACGTTGTAATTTTTTTATTTTAATTTAAAATAAAAAATGTAAAAAAATAAAAATATCAGTCCAATCGAATTTAAGCTTCGGTCAAACTAAAGGAAAAAATACCAAAAATAAAAAACATTGGTCTGACCGAAGGTGAGATTCGATTAAACCAATGACACAATAAAAAATAAAAAAAACTTCGGTCTGACCAAAGTTGAGATACGGTTAGACCGACGAATAAAATAAAAAATGTAAAAAATAAAAAACATCGGTCCAACCGAATTTAAGCTTCGGTCAAACCGAAGGAAAAAATACTAAAAATAAAAAATATCGATCTAACCAAAGGTGAGATACGGTCAAACCAATGAAAAAATAAAAAAATAAAAAAACTTCGATTTGATCGAAGTTGAGATACGGTTAGACAGACGAATAAAATAAAAAAATAAAAAACTTCGGCTAGTCAGACCGAAGGAAAAAAAATAATAATAATAAACTTCGATTGTACAGATGAAAAAGTAGTCTGACAGAATTGTTTTTAGTTTTTTATTTTTTTAACGGTATGACCGTATCTTTACTTCGGTCCAACCGAAATTTTAATTTATTTTTTTTTTTTTGGGTTTGACCGAAGCTCAACTTTGGTCAGACTGAAGTTTATGATTTTTTAAACATTTTATTATTATTATTTTTCTTCGATCTGACTGAAGTGTCTTATTTTCTTTATTTTTTTTTCGGTTGGACCAAATCTTAACTTTGGTACAACCGAAGTTTATTACTTTTTATATTTATTTTTTTGATTTTTTAAAATAAAAAATTAACATTACGCCCTTTTACTAAACTCGAACATTTATCCATTACTATACATAAAACTCGAACAGTTATCCATTATCTATATATAAAACTCGAACAGTTATCGTAACTCTTCTAGTTTTTCAAAGATGCACGTGAAAAACACGTGAAAACTTATAGCTTTTAAAACACATGTGCATAAATCATAACTATACGAGTTTATTATTTTTTATATATATTTTTTGATTTTAAATTAAAATAAAAAATTAACATTAGGCCCTTTTACAGAACTCAAACAGTTATCCATTGCTATACATAAAACTCAAACAGTTATCCATTATATATATATAAAACTCAAATAGATATCATAACTCTTCTAGTTTTTCAAAGTTGCACATGAAAAACACGTGAAAACTTATAACTTTTGAAACACGTGCATAAATCATAGCTATACGAGTTTATTAACAATAACCCTTCTAGTTTTTCATACACTTAATCTTAACTACACTACTTTTCACATAACCTTTTAAATTAATTCTTCTCGTCTTTCTTCCTTCTTCAACTCTACTTTAAGAATGAAATTTGCAATGTCTTCAATTCTTCCTATAAAATCATATAAGATATCTTTCCATGAAGCATATTTTATATAATAATTATCATATATCAATTTATGCATTATTTAATCATTTAAAATATATAAAATCATAAAAATCACAATTATCATACGTTCTTCATTAAATCACATATAATTGCAATTATAATCTATAAAATGCATAAATTATCATATAAAAAATGTAAACTTTGAAGTCTAAACATGCTACATCAGCATAATCTTATAAATAATGATCACTGTCTATTAAAAAATCGAGTTGGGTTTGGCTTGCTTGTAATGGCTCGACCCAATTGACACTTTTAGACTGAAGTCAAATTTCAAGCTGGGTCAAGCTACCTCAAAAAAATTATTTACACAATATTTTGATGTTTTGATACACCATATTTATTTAAGTACAAATAGTGAGGGTATAATCATCAAAAGATATAACATTAGTTAAAAAAAATAAAAATAAGAGTTGAGGCATTAGTAGTCCCAACCAAACGACTCCTGGAAGCTCCTTAAGAGTTGGAGTTAGAGTCAACACGTCTTCCAAAGTTAAGCAGCTCCAACTCCTTAGGAGCTGAAATTGGTGCTACCAAACATTGGCATTGCGTGAATTTATCATTTGGAGTATGGCATATGTGTATGCTCATCGATTTATTAGACCTAAAGTTAGCATGTGTGAATTCTGCAATTTAAAAGGTCATGACACAGTTGACTATTTGAAATTCAAATGTTTACAAGTGTCTAGATAAGAGCAACAAATGAATTATATCCAAAATAATAGAAATGATTATAACATGCCTATAGTTCATCCAGCCAATTGCCATTTCATGACTAGAAATGTGTTGAGAGAATGGGAAAATGAGGATAGGTGTGTTAGAGGGAAAAAATTTGACTACCTTGAACAAAGCTTAATTAGATTAGATCAACAACTTACTAGACTAGAAATTTACATGAATTATAATCAAGAAGTCAACTAATTAAACTATAATGAAAATCATTCTAAACCCAAGATAGATTATATTTATGAAACTAAGTAAAATTTGAAAAAATTTGACTAGAGAATAGACAAAATGAGACTAGATAATCTAGAAAGAAAGCTTAATTCACTTGATGAATTTACAATGAAAGCACAATATATTAAAAATCAACAAGAGACTATAATTGAAAATTCAAATCTTCAAAACATGCATAAATTAAAAAGCATCAAGACAAAAGAAAGTAAATGTGAAAAATAAGAAGGAATTACCGATAAAATAGAAATTAAGGAATGTAATTCAACAAAAAAATTTATAGATCCAACTCCTAAGAAAGATGTAGCTTTCGATTTCTAAGTTCTATAAGCTTGCAAAATGTCTGGAAGAGGTAGAGGACGTGGAAGTGGTAGACTTACAAAAGCTCAGAAGATAGAGTTAGAACTACAAGACATAGAAAGACAGATTCACGACTACCATGCACGGTACACATTTCCAATTCATGCATTAGAAAATATACAAAAAGCTATACAAGATGAATGAAACTTTTGCTGGAAATTTATAAGAAATATTGTAGATACAAATTTTCGAACAAAGCAAACTAAGCTATCATGTTTGCAACTTTGGGCAAGAAACTTGTAACCAAACTTGTATGTTGCTAGCAGCTTAGGTATAGGTTCACAGCAAATGGGAATGCAACCAGTTAAAAGCTTTGGTAAGAAGTGGACAAAATTGATAGACAAAGCAAATGTAGAGTTATTAGATTTGTATTCAAGGTACACATTCTCTGAGTCTATTTTACTGGAAGTTAAAAATGCCATTGATAATACAAGAACTGATTTATGGAAGTATGGTTTTAGAAGTGAAGGAGAAAGAATGTTTCAATTAAAAATGATAGAAGTAGAAATGTTACATTTGTATGCTAAACAGTTACAAGAAAGGAAGGATGGAGTTGGACAATCTATAGCATAGGTACCACTCACAAGAGAAATTAAGGAAACACCAAAGCTTGTTATAGAAAAATTGCAGACATACAACTGAAAAGAAGAAAGATTGAAAATATTGGGCTAATTGTAGGAGAGTTGAAAATTCTGAGATCGAGAGAAGAATCACTCAGAAATAGCAAATTATGTTTCATAGCAATAGCAAGAGAGCAAATTCCAGAAGGCATACTAATAGATTTCACACACTTAGGGCTAAAAGAGTATACATTAAGGTATTGTGTTGCTCTCACCTACAATATTTCATTTACTATGATGGAGAATTTTCCAAGTACTACAGCCTATGCAAATATTTTGGGAACAAATGAAAATGTTTTTGAAAATCAACAAATTGCTTTTGAAAATGAAGAAAATGTTTTTCATAATGAAGATCACTATGGAACAAACCTTGATAATGAATTTTACACTGATGATATGTTTGTTGATGAAGAAACTGAGTCACTGAATTTTGAACACATAGATTTATATGAGGAATGCACAGTTATCATTCCTTATAAATCCCAACAGGACTTAACTCAGTTTTTTTTGTTGTTTACAAGTTTTTGTTAATTATTGGTTAAAGTAGCTACAGGTTATTTATTTTTATCTAGTTTATATCTATGAAAGGCAACAATATGTTTATCAAGTTGAATACTATCTTACTGATGTCTCGATGGAAGATCAAATTGAATAGATTGAATATATCCCAAGGTAGTTGCTACCTTCAAATCTGCAATATCTAGTAATGATATTTGAAGAAGAATTACATGAACATAACTCTATAAGTACTGTAATCAGTTTTTATTTACTAATGAACAAGTTAATATTGTTGAGATTGTTGAGTTTTATGCTGAAAATTTTAATTCTGTTGAAATTCATGATGACATTTCTGATAATGCTGCTAATATTGGTACATCTATTGAAAATGTTGAAAGTTTTGATGATCTTATGGATACTGTTGAAAATGAAAATCTAGGGACTACTGACATCAGGAAAATTCCATATTCGAACCAAGATATTAATGACCCAACATTACTATGGTTTAGAGATATTTCCTGAATTGAAAATTTCAGAATTACTCTAAGTTCAATATTTTATATTCCAGACCTGTGAAATTCCATGACATGGGTGAAATTGGGAATATGTTTGAATTCCAAGGTTTATTGCAAATTCCTAGTCTACCTAGTATTGTATAATGTTAGAAATTGTATTTGCTTTTTATGCAAACCTTATAGTGATAAATGACATGCCAACAACCAAGATACAGGAAGATGACATCCCATTAACCATAGAATTAATTTTTCTAGTATTGGGACTTAGAAATGAAGAGGTTAAATTATCTGAAAGAAGGCAAGTTTATCAGTTAGGATGGGATGTACAATAGCTTGCTCGTGATCCAAGTTTACATAGTGAGTTAAGGATGTTAAATGACTTGAATGGCTGAGAAAGATTTATAGCAAAGATTTTACATGCTGTAAATTTTCAAAAAAAAAATTATTTTTATAGAGATCTTTTTTTTTTTTTTTGATCCTCAAACACTCAAACAACCTGGTGAACACAGTGATAACATGTGAGTCTCAATGAACACTCAAACGACTTGGTATGCACCAGGAGTATCTAAGGAGGCGAAAGCTTGCAGGAGGGTTGCCCATAGGTACTGCATGAGAACTTCTCCAAGTCCATTGAGATTCTACTCCCACCCAAATACACTTAGCTCCAAAGTTCTTATAGGAGTGAGTGCTTGGTAGTAGGTGTAAATGCATCTATAATTTTTCAAAAATTTGATCATGAAGCAAAAGTGGGTAGATGTTGTTTATACGCTACCTATGCTATAATCAACAAAATACAGGTAAATTGGTGTAATATTTTTGTACATCACTTGACAAACTTACCAAGCAAATTATTTTATGGTGATGCTATATTAAAAATTATGGCAAAAGTCAAGTTGATCTATCACCCTAGCCACAAAAAAAGATTAAGTCACGATCATTTTCTATTAAAGAACTACATAAATATCAGGAAAATGATTTACAATAGCATGTACAGTAGCAAGCATAGCCATAGGAACAACAACAGCAAGCATAGTAGTAGCAGTAGTAATCAGACCAAGGGCAACAACCACAACAACGATTTACAAATTTCGAAAGCAGTTGGCACTAAGTAACCCTAATTAAGATAGTTCAATTTAACAATAAGCAAATGCAGTAACTAAAGAACATATTTTTGGGTGTTTGTGCACAATTCCCATCGAGAAAGGAAATGACATGAATTACTGGAAATATTGGGAATTGGAAAAGTTGAGAAATGATAGGAGATGATAAGAAAGTTTACGTGTTTGTGCAGGTTAAGAAAAAACAAGAAACGATAAGAAAGTTTAACATGTTTGTGCAAAATAGGAAATGAAATGATCTGAAATGACATGAAATTTTTTGGAGATTTTACATACTTCAAATAATTTTTAGTAATAAGGATTGGATGGAGTAAATAATAGTACAACTTTAAAGTAATATTTTAAATAATAGAATATATATTAATTATACTAAGTAATATAGTATAATATAATATAGTACATAATTATTTTATCCAGCTATAAATTTTTCATCACAAACATAATTCATTACATCATGTTCAACAAACAACATTTCAATTCATTTCCCACATGGAATACATAATATGATCTCGTTTTCTATTAGCTATTCTTTTTCTTTGTTCTGCACTCATATTACTAGAACTTATACTTTCTTCGACAACATTATCAACAATTTCCTCAGACGTATCAACATTTATTTTGACTAATTCCTCTAATAGATCTTGAAGTAAGTCTTCTCGATCTGCTCTTCTAATGAAATTGTGTACAAGAAAACATGCTAATATAATTTTAACTTGTGTTTGAAATGGATATGACATATAACCTCGTAAAATAGCAAATCGATGTTTGATCACTCCAAACGTACGTTCAATTACATTCCTTAATTGAGAGTGTTTGTAATTAAAATTCTCTATTGCATTATTTGGAGCATGATTCTGATCATATTCTGATAAATGATATCGCACATCACAAAATGGAGAAATAAATTCAGGATGATTTGGAAAGTGTGCGTCTACCAAATAAAACGTACCTACACAATGTACTATACTATTAAGTAATTTCAATAAACTAATATCTAAAATTATTAAATCTGTACATAATTATACTTATACCAGGTGGGACTTGAAGCTCATGAGGTCGAGAAATAGCATCTTGTAAGATCCTTGCATCTGCAATTGATCCTTCCCATCCTGCAAGTACATATGTAATTTCCATATCAAAGTTACAAGCTGCTAAAACATTTTGTGTTAATGCTCCCTTCCTATTCCTATATCTTGCATTTTCTTCTCCATAAATTATTGCATTTACATGTGTACCATCAATAGCATCAATGCAATCCTACATTGAAAAATCAAATAGAATGTTAGTAATACAATGTCAACTTTTTAAACTTTGAATAAAATGAAATTCACATCTTACTTTAAAATATGGGAAGACATTCACATCATTCCGAATTCTACTATGTGTTGATGATGAAGGCTTCACTATAAGTAAATCTTGTATTCTACAGATAACATTTACAATCTCATTGAAATATGTGCTAATTGTCCAAGCGGAACGATGAAAACGCTCAGTGGTAACTCCATATCTTTGGTTTTGTCCAACTGTGACAAGAAAAATCGCTAGTTTCTCCTCAATAGTAACACCTCGACTATCTTCTACTACCTTTTGTCTTCTAAGTAATTCACAAAACTCCCGAAAAACATGTTGACTCAATCGATATATTTTTCGACAATGATATGCTTGGTGGGGTAGTGATATATCGTCTTCTTCGTCTCCTTTCATCTCGTGCTACATTGTTTGCCATATGTAAAATGACCTGTACAAGTAGATGACATTTAATAGTTAAATATTGTGTTTCATAAACTTAACCTACTAAACAGTTCAATACTCAAATATCAACATATAATGTAATAACCTGCCAAACAATTCAACACTCAAATATCAACATAACGTGTAATAATTTGTTAAACAATTCAACCACGACACACTTTTCAACTATTAGCATTCACCAATAGAAACATTCATAAATGAAATAAGCATTTCGGAAATAAGACATGACTTTCAAATTTGGGGAAAACATAATATAAAGACATGTTCACAACTTCTAAAGACAACTAATATAAAAACATAACACAACCAAGTGACTAGTCCTTCAAATTGTAGCGCAACCATTCAATCCGATCTTCATCAGTCTCTAGTGATAGGAAAATAGCTCTTTTCATCTCAATTTCTAACAGCTTAACCCCTGCGAGTTTTTCTCCCTTAGTAAGACCTTCCATTTTCATCAAGTAGGGGATGCATTCTTCTATTTCTCTTCTTAATTCAGACTTATTATGAGATGGTTCATCTTGTTGCACAAACTTTTTCACAAACCCACTTATTTCATTCATTGACTGTGCAATAGATTGAGAAGATTCTGCATGAGGTCAAGCTCTTTTTCATGCCTTTCTAAATGTCCGCTCCACATTACAAGGGCTAGGGCTTCCAGTGCCTTCTTCAAATTCAAGATTTGATGGAGGCAGTTGAGTACTAAAAACAGGAATGGGGTCTTCAGGTTCTGCAGTTCCCTTCTCTTGTGTTTCTTGTACATCTTGAGGAATTTGACTATTCACTCCAGTAGCCATATTGCCATCAAACACTATATATAAGTCATCATATATAGGACATGGCTTTCCTGCACATGATTTACATTCTGGATGTTGTTGCAAATAAAACATTTAAAAAAGTCCACTATTAGTAATAAGCTATAGTGAAAATGTATTCTACGTAAGAAAATAAAATACTTATGTACTTGAACAAATTCATCCCATATTTCCTTCGGTATATCAGTATGACCACAAATATAATCCCACCCCCATCCACTTTGCTTTGCAATCTTTGTATAATTTTTATAGATGGTCCTTCAAGTTTTCATTCTACTTTCCACATTTTTCTTCTCAATATTGGCATTTGTTTGAGCATTATATTCAGCAATCACCTTTACCCATGTCTCCGCTCTAAGCTTACCATCTTGTTGTTTTGCATTTCCTTCTTTGATTTCTGCTGCTAATATACCTAAAAAAATTTCATCTTGTTTTGTGCTCCAGTTCATGTATTTCCTTCTCTCGGAGGTCATATTTCCTGTACTATGTTAAATAAAAAACATTTTAATGAATAACAAGAGAGAAAAATTTACAAAATTGAGCCTTCACACAAATAGTGGGAGTGGAACTTGAACTTCTAAGTATATGAAAAAGTGCATAATCTTCAAGGAGGAGGGGAGAGACAGTCATCCCTTTTTCTCCTCCTTGCTGTAACTGTCGGAATAAATGATCGACAGTTACAAAGGATAGATAAGCGAGACACAAACTAGGCTTAAAAACTCATAGAATAAATATCACCAGATCCTCTATAGACTTAGAATAAATAGTATAAATAATCTAAATGAAGATATGTGTATTGTTGCATATATGGTTGTTGGTAATTTGTTTCAAAATGACCACTTTAATGAGTCAAGTAAAAATTTGTTTCCCGCACAAGATGAGAATCCTGTTAAAAAATGGTGACCTCAACAAGTCAAGATCACAAGCATTAGCAATATTACAAGATCGAGGAGAGCCACTTATTGCAACTTCAACGATTCTGACTTTCCACACCTTTATTGATGCAGACTCCCATTCGTGACATAGAAGGGGGGTGAAAGGTCTGCAACTTTCTTCCAATTGCCTTAAGCTCCATTCACACAAACCTCTACCCAGATCCCTTAGTATGATCCCAGCACATCCGTGTAGTCTATGTCGTTTGATTACCAAGAACCCAATTCTCGATCTCAAACCTCACTCATGTAAACAATCCATCAATCCGATCAGATAAGGAAAACATTCATCAATGCACAATGCTCAGGAAACCCAATAATAGATCGGAGCTCAGTGTATACGTGCAAATCAGTAGGATTGGTATATAGCGTATAGGGGGAAATCACCGTCTGCGGTTGTCGAGTCGCGATGCGTCGAGATGAGCGGCGAATGAGCGTTGAATGAGCGTCGAGGCCGCGAGCGGCGATGTCGCAGGTGTTCTCCTCGATTTCGCCTGTCGTGCGGAAGGAGCGTCGGTGTTGCGCAGAAGGAGCGTCGAGGCCGCGAGCAACGAATGAGCTTCGAGGCCGCGAGCGGCGATGTCGCGAGTGTTCTCAATCGCCTGTCGCGCGGAAGGAGCGTCGGTGTCGCACGGAAGGAGCGGCGAAGGAGTGTCGGTGTCGCGAGGGTTTATTCTCGATGATTTCCCGACCTTACCGAGAAGGGGGGTGGGGGGGGGGGGGGAGGGGCTGAGAAATCATGAGACAACGAGTTATTTATATACAAGAAATGTTGGGAATTATTTTCCTAATATTTTTAAAATGCACAAACACATAAATCTTGAGAAATTATTTCCCAAGATTATCTTTCCTGACATTTCCTAACCTTTCCAAGATGCACAAACCCCCCCCCCTCTTATAGTGGTTCCCCAAATGGGTAATCCACTCCTCAAGGCACCAACCTTGAGAATTCACTATATGTTTTTAAGGTTAAACACAAATCTAAGTCAAGTTGCTTTTACAGGCTAAGCAACAACCTTTACAAGTGTTGTTTTTCTCAAGCTCAACAACAAACCACACAAATGTTGTTTTTCAAGCTAAACAATAACTTTACACAAAGCACCAACTTTGTGTACTCAAGGCCTTAATCTTGAGCAAGTGAAGTCTCACACTTCACTCTCTTCACCAAGACCCCAACCTTGTGAAGGTTTACTCACAACACCCTTGTGAGTTAGGGTTTTTCAGAAATTCAGGAAACAGATTCAACACTGGAGTCCACGACTCAAATTGATTAAAAACACACTACAGAGAAACTCCCTGTTTGAAATGTTGATGACTGAATCCTCAAGAGTATTTCGGATGGATATGCATGACTTGATCTTCAATGATTATTGCAGAAAAATCTCTTTTGTTCTTCAATGGTTGCAGAATGTAAGCTTTCTCTCCTTGTGTTTTTTCTCTGTGTATCTTTTTTCTGTATTCTATAATTCAATTTTTCATTCTTCTCCAAATTCCTTAAGCTGGAAAGCACTCTAAATCTGTCAAATTGCTTGTAATTTGTAATCTTCAAATCAAATCTACAATCAGAATAATATCTTGCCAAAATAGTGAGATTTCATAAAATAGTAGTTGAAATTTTAAGTTATAGATCATTAGATTCTTTCAGTAAAATTGGAACCTTTCAGTTGAAACCCTTCGATGCTTAAAAGCATTTCGGATAGTTTCAAAAATGAAACCTTTCGAAGGACAAACTTAAATTATGTGGTGAAAACATAACACGTGTCCTATAAACAGTAGCATAAAACATTTAATTGAGAATAAAAATATCCGACAATTCAAATGGTATTTCAGATACTTTTAGCATGAAACCTTCCGATGCTTAAAAGTATTTCAGATAGTTTCAAATCAAGACACGTGTCCTTCTGGAAACAGTAAACGAAATACACTATAAGGCATTTAAAATGAAATTGTCTGGTACTTAAAATGAAACCTTCCAAAACAGACCACATTTTAGATACTTTCAAAAATCAAAACACTCTGAACGAATAAATCTGAAACTCACTGACAGTTAAAATATTTTTGGATACTTTCAAATGAAACTCTCCGAAAACATAGTGTGCAAGTGAAACTATCCAACTAACCTGGATTTTCGGTGACTTTCAGTGAAACTCTCCGAAACTATATACCTAATAAGAGTTGAAACCTTTCGAAACCTATTTTCGAAGGTTTACTGAATAAAAAACAGTTAGGCAAATTCAATTAAAATAGAGTAAGTGCTTAAAACATTTGACCTAATATTAAGCACTCGGTTTTTCATCATCAAAATTAAACCTGTAAATAATGAACTAACAAAAGTTGGTGCAAAAATAGCTCAAAGAATTTCAGAAACTCTATTAGATATTGTTAGAAGACAGAGAGATTAATTGTGTGAATTATAATTCTGGAGTATATCTGTAAATGGATATGTGAAAAGTTGTATTGTTATTTGTTAACATGTTTTGAAAAGTCATATAGTTATCAATTAACGGTTTGAAAAAGTCAAAGAGTTATCTTTAAAAACTTGTATAGTTATCGTTTTTCTTTTCTCACATGTGTTTTAAATGACTTAAGTTCTTTACATGCATTCCATATGCGCTTTTAAAGAAATAGAAAAGTTAGGATAACTACTCGAGTTTTACATATGGATAGTAATAACCGTTCGAGTTTTACAAGTGACTAACATTATACGTTAAGTTAGTATAGGTCACGTACTTTGCAGGTGAAAAAAACTTGAAGAGTTATCAGAAGATAAGTGTTTTGAGTTTTTACAGGTGTTACAAGTGTAACTATTGGACTAAAACGGTGACTTAGACAAAAACACTATGATTCTCGACAAATCTAGAACAGGAGATTGTGGAAATCATGTAGAACGTGGAATGTGGTTAATTCAAAATTAAAAAGAACGTAGGATCTTGGAAAAATGTCAATAGTGGATGAACGTACACCTCCAATTCGAAGACGATAAATAAGAGGTCCGAGTTGCACTACAGAACATCCTTTTCAAAATATGCCTTCAACAATTCCCATATATTCTTTTAGAGTTTAGAGAGTCCAGAAATTCCACCACACCACACGAGATTTACTTGGAGAGCTTAAAAGTCCGAGGAATCAAAGCTGAAGATCTACGAAGCATCTAAAAGAGCAAGGCTCTAGTAGCTTAGGAAGAGCTTGGACCTAAAATACAGATAATTAATGTAAGGGTATTTAATTATAATCTTTTTCTCCTACCTCCCTATAGCGTCCAAGACCAGGCATCCATGCCTCAATATCAAACTTGCGATATGCAGGAGCTCCCAAATCCCCAGAAGCCACATCTATGGTCCTGCACCAATCAATGTGGTTATCTCTATCTGTAGTCTGAAAAAACAAGTAAGCATGACATTGAAGCTTTAATTCATATACTTGAAATGAAGACCAAGGGGCTTGAACGGGTCCTCCTCAATGCCAATAACCTCCTCGTGATGGTGTATCACTATATATCCTCTGGTCGGCAAATGATGAACATCTCAAACTTGCTGAACTGGTGTACACGGTAGAGACCCCTACACAAGTATGCGGTAAAACCAACGAGTCTGTTTCCAAATTCCAATGTGCTGGTGAAGCTCACGGAAGATACAGTTGACGTAAGTTACATAAACAGTTTTAAGTCACCATATTTTGCATGTGTGTGTTGACTGACGGCAATATTTTCTTTATGGCTCAAACTTAAAGGATAATCATCTTAGTATATTAAAGCTACGAAACATATATACGTGCTATAATTATTTAAAATGTAAGTCACGTTCGTGAATACGTTCCAAAAAATATAAAGTTAAAGAAAAACACATATAGCGATCGAACGTATCTTTTCATGAGCCGACGCGTTTCGTTTTCGCGGAGGGTTGCGTCGGTAGAAGAGGGAATCGGCCTGTCATTTATGAATAGGCGGGTAACGTCGAAGTTTCGTCATTTATAATTTGGCAGTTATTGTCAACTTCCAGTTAATTTTGGGATGTAATGCTTCACATTTGCAGGTCTTTGACCTGGGGGTGGGCATAGTGTGCCTATTTAGACCATGAATGACGGAGGAAACACTCCACAGCCACAATCTGTATCAGCGGAATGGCACCAGCTCTTCATGGAAGGGATCCCCTACGTGTTGTCTCGGTGGACGGCACTCCAAATGGCAGTCCAAAATGAGTGGGGTGGGAGGGATTCCAAGCAGAAGGCTGAGGATCATTTCATTTTTTTCTCAAACAAAAGGTAACTATGGATCCTATAGTTGTTCTCTTGTGGTTTTCCAATCTTGTCATTTTCTCTGGCTTCCAGCAACTCAATTTGCGGGGCTTCTTCCTTTTTTTGATCTTTTAGGTGTGTTGTACATTGACGATTTGGAAAATATGCTTGATGAGGAGATGGTTAGTTTGTTTAATGCTGAGTTTGATGATGGAAGCTTCGAGGAGGTAATGAGATATTTAATTTGGTGTTTCATCTTATTCGACATCTTTGCTTAAAAGTTAAAAGCACCGGATTTTTTGTTGCATATGCTTGCTCAAGATGATTTAATTTAGTTAGTTTCCCCTGTATTAGAAACGAGGGTGTTATGGCACAAATGTGTAATAAAAAACATATTAATGAATTATATTATGCATTAATATACCTAGTTTAATTCAAGATCACATCAATGGATAGTTATTATATAAAAGGGCAAATTCAGCGCACCAGACTTTCACCTATCAAATAGGATGAGGATTTCTGGTAAGAATTAGGCTTAGCAGTTGTCCCAATGTTAGATCAAGACGATAAGCTTTTTAGGCTGTAGTTGTATGGGTTCCTTCTCTCCACTTGCGTAAAAGAGTTTTGCAAGTGTTTAGTATCATTTGTTGATTTTCCTTGGAGAGGAATCGGTTGTACACAACATTTCATTAATAAATCAAAAGGTTGCATCTTAGGATTCAGACTCCTTACCTTCAACATCACAATGGAGCAATCATACCATTATATCCAGGTTTATCTGCAATGAACATTTATATTAAATAGTAGTTAATATTTAAACAATAAATAACATGATATTCAAAAATTTTAAATTTCACATTAACAACTTGTAAAAAAACAACAAGAGATTAAAATGATACAAAACCAAATTTGTTAGAAATATGAACTCATTATAACAAACATAAACATTTGAACGTAAACAAATATATGCTTATTTTTGTAACAAAACAAAAATAGGAATATTAACTTATGATTAACAAAAAATAAGAACTTATGCTTGTTCCATAACTAAAAGCAATATTATCAATATTATATATCATTCGATGTGTAATTGTCTAGATGCCTCAACCAGGATAGGTATTTCATGCCTAGCCTTTTTTCAAAATTGGATCTTCATTGGATGGAAAGCTCTCTCAACCTCACTAAACTCATATATTAATCTTTATGTGATTTTTGGTATAATTTAATTATTTGTAATATGATTTTTAAATTTTACATGCATTAAAATATTATAATTTTTTTTATGATTTTTCATTAAGCATATTATTTTTTTTACAAAGTTTCTTTATCAAGATCTGGAAGGAAAAAAAAAACTAAAGTACATGAGAACCCAAGAATTAGGTGGTGGAATCTAAAAAAGAAAAGAAAATGATATTTAGAAATAAATTGTTAAAAGAAGAATATGGAAAGTAGATGGAGAAGTAAATTAACTTTGGAATGAAATAACTACTTATATTAAAAATATTGCTATGAAAATTTTAGGATAGTCTTGTAGGATAACTCTACCAAGTAAAAAAAGTTGGTGGTAGAATGAAGACTTACAAAAGATGATAAAAGAAAAGAAAGAATGCTACAAAATCTATCGTAAATGTAGAAATGAGAAAATTTTAGAGAAGTATAAACTAGCAAAAAGGAATGCTAAGAAAATTATCAGTGATGTTAAAAAATAAGCCTATAAGGAATTATATGATAATTTAAACATAAAAAAGGAGAAAATAAAATATATAAATTAACTAAGGCTTGAGAAAGAAAATCTACATATTTAAGTCAAATGTTTTAAAGATGAGGACGGTAGAGTTCTAATAAAAAAATGAAATAAAAGATATGTAGGTGTTTTAGTAAATTTTTCAATAAATCTATCATAGAAAACTCTTACATGCAAAATTTGGGTAGTACTACAAAGGATACAAATTATAGTTATTTCAGAAGAATTAGCAGTTTGAATGTAGAAGAAGCTATTAAGAAATTGAAATATGAGAAAACTATTGGACTAGATAATATTCTTATTGAAATGTGGAGTTGTATGGGTGAAGTAGGGATTAGGTGGCCAACTAAGGTTTTTAATATAATTTTAAAGACAGAAGATGTTAGATGAATGAAGAAAGAGTTCTTTAATACTTATATTTAAGAATAAGAGAGGCATAATTTTTTTTAATAATTATCCAGGTGTTAAGTTGATAAGTCATACTATGAAACTATAGGAAAGAATAATTAAGCAAAGATTATAGCATGCAAGTAAAATCACAAAAAATCAATTTTGGTCTATGTTGGGTAGGTCAACAATAAAAGCTATTCATTTATTTAGACAATTAGCAGAAAATTTTAGATTTAAGAAAAAGGGCCTTCATATGGTTTTCATTGATTGAGAAAAAGCTTATGATAGAGTATTTAGAAACCTATTGTGATGGATTTTAGAAAGAAAAAGGCTACCTGTAGAATATATTGATATTATAAAAGACATACATGAAAGAACAATTACATGTTAAAACTATAGGAGGAGAAACTAAGCAATTTCCAATAGACATAGGCTTACACCAAGAATCCTCTTTAAATTCATACCTATTTGTCTTAGTTGGTTAAAATTACTAAGAAAATTCAAAGAGAAATATCTTAGTATATGCTATTTGTTGACAACATAATTTTAATTGATGAAAGTAAGGCAGAAATTAGTTTTAAAATATAATTATAGAGAAATATTTTAGAGTCTAAGGGATTTAGATTGAGTAGGTCAAAAACTAAAAATATAGAATGTAGGTTCACTAAAAATAGGAATAATAATGAAGGTATACACTTAGATGGCCATAAAATTCCTAAAAGTAAAACTTTAATGCTTAGGATATATAATAAATAGCAATGGTGAAATTATAGAAGATGTTATTCATAGACTTAAAATAAAAGGAATGAAGTAGAGAAATACGTCTATTGTTATATGATAGGAGGATACCCTTAAAATTAAAAGAAAATTTCTATAAAATTACTATTCATCTAGCTATGCTATATGACTACGCAAAGAGTCAATGTTGTTGAAAGGCATATGCTTAGATGGATGAGTGGCAATATTACTAGGACCATAAGCTAAAAACCGATTTTATTAGAAATAGAGTAAGTGTTGCATGAATTGATAATAAGAGAAAATCAACATAGATGGTTTGGTCATATCCTTAGGAGACTAAAGAAATGTACCAGTTAGAAAAAGAGAATTAATTAGTGTAGAAGAAACTAAAAAATTATAATAATGCCTAAAACTACTTGGTTAGGAATTGTGAGAAAAAAATTAAATTTATTTAATTTAACCAAAGATTTGACTATAGATAGAAATATATGGAAGAAAACAATTTATGTAGCCACCCTTATGTAGTGTGAAATTATGGCTCAAATTGTTGTTATACAAAATTTGTATATCAAAACTTGTTCTTCGTATTTTAATATTATTATGTTGGGCATAGCATTTAACATCTGATTTTGTTAGTATTATGCATATATTAAATATATTCTACAACAATATAATTAATTTGATTATGTATTTTATTGACAAATTCTATGAACCTTGACTTGCTTTTCTTATTTTGTGTAACTAAGATTTAATTTTGTAGCATAGTTTATGCATACATATACAATTATACACATAAATAAATACACATACACACACATCTATCTTTGAATGTACGCATACCCTATTTGAAAATGTCACCTAAGCATTGTATAGGTGCCACCTAGCATCATTGTGTTCAAGGTGCCCTTGGCTGGGCACCTTGATGTCTTAACAAGTACGGTTGGATGCTTGTTGAATCTGGTTTATTAAAAGAAGGCTGGACATAATTTGCCTAGCATAAGAAAACCCTTAATAAGCATGATTACAAAATCCTGCTAGAAATGGAAAGACATTGTCTTTCTGGCAATCTCTACTTTTCACCTATAGTGAATGATGTGCTTTGATTTGATATATATTTTTAAAACTATAGTTGATTGATGGGCGTAGTGAAGAAGACCAGCCTGAATCATAAGTCCTGAAAATCTGACATTGTACCTTTTCTTTGGATAAATAGGTTTTATTTAATTACCAGTCATCAATTTGAATATAAATATTGTTCCCTGAACACAAGATTCCACATAACAATCTCTCTCTGTGATCCATTTTGACTTTAATCAATATGGTGCAACTGTGAAATACAAAGTTAAATGTTTTAAGAAATTGTGAATATAAGATGGAATGATGAGAACTTTTGTTATGGTTAGAGGTCTACTCATGCGTTATTTGGTGACCACACAACCAGACAACAATTGTGACAGCAATTTGGTGCTTATATCTTGGGCAGGTTGCATATGAATTAATGTGTCTGCATGAGGAATGCCTTCAAGGCAAACACGAGTTACTTGAGAAGCTAAGGAGATCGACACCTGGAACAAGTGTGATTTTCCAAAGTAGACAGGTACTGCCAGGGATTATTTTTCCCAGTTTAGTATTTGTGTTAATCTTCCATGGGATTTTTAATATGATTTCGTCATATTCTGAGTGGCCGTGGGTAGCATCTTGAATATTTTTCGTGGGGCGGGGTATGTAATGTTTTATTAACGTTGCATATTTTGTTTTCACTTTTCGAGTGTGTTACATGTTATCCCATTGTATGTATTTGATGTGCATGTCACCGTGTAGCATGATACTGTGATATAGAGATGGACAATGATGTGGAATTAACCATACCTCATGCTGGTCCATACTTTTCATTGGATGGGAATTTTTTTCTTAAGGGCAATAGGAAGAGAAGATAGTAAACAAATTCTCCTTTGCCATTTTGTATAAGATGGTTAGGTGAATTGGATCTGGAAATTTAATTTACCCAAATGAAGACATTGACTGATAATTTTGTTTAAACATCAGCTTCAAAAAGAGATTTCTCTAAACATGCAACTTGGATGGATGAAGTCCAGCCTGATAATCATGCTTGCAAGGGCTAATATGTTGCTGTTCTTATAAATTCACAAATTTGTATAATTGGAAAACACACAGTTGCTTGTACTAAGCAACAGCTTTTTCGTTATTTTACAATAACTGAACAAATTCGTTTTGACTGAATGAAGCTTGTCAATTAACCTTTGGAGGTTAACAATGGGAATGATGTTGAGAGTTCAGACGATGAAGAGTCAAACATGATTGTTGATGATCCAAACCAAGAAAACATGGCCAGCATCTCTCACAGTCAACGGACATCCGTTGATGAAGGCTGGACCTTTGTTGCTCCTAGGAAGAACAGGGGCAGAAGGTCAAGTTAAAGCCTCCTGCACATCTGCTCGTTACAATTTCACTGATTGATTGTCTATCACCGTTCTGTATTGCTTTCGCAAAATTGGTGTATTCATAATCTTCAATATGAATTTTGCGAATGGTCATTAGGAAGTGCATTTCAGGCATATATGAATTGTGGCCATTAGTTGCCTATTTATGATTTACCATATTACGACAGCATTTCTAAAAAGTTTTTGAGCTTTTCTACCATGGTTTTTGATTTCTTTTCTCTCTAGTTATGTAAAAACACGATGGATTTTGAATGCATTCGGTGGATCGTCCTTTTATGGGATTTTATGATGAGTTTGTTGTGATTACTTGAGTGGTTATGGAAGATGTTATATACGCCCATTACTATGTTGTTTAGACATGATGCCTATCAAATTTCATTGATTTATAGCAAAATTCATAACCCAATGGTGGCCATGCATTACGTTCATGGAGTTGCAGCAAATAAAGACAGATGCACCTGATGTGTGACAAAATGTCATCTGATCTTCTCATGCTGGTTTAAATTCTTGCAAGATCTGGCTGCAATATCTTCTTCCATGTTTTCTATCTTTATTTAATCTAATATTGTTGGTAAGGTAGAGAAACTTGATTTGTCGGTATTTCTTGCATTAAAAATGTGCGATTGTTGACTTCTACAGTAATTTCTTTCTTTTACCATAAATGCTGATGATATATTGTTTCTTCTTCTTCTTCAAGATTCCAGATTTTCTGAGAGGCCTTGATTGGTTTGAGCTGGCCACCATGTTTTGATACAACTACTAAAGCATCCCTCGGGATGTCCGGCCTCCATAACCTTGTGTCCTCCTTTCCCGCAAAGATCTCAACCAAGCCAAGTCTCACCAGAGAATGGGGTTTCGATGACCTCGCCATCTTGCACCCAACACCATATATAGAGAAGATCATCAGGGCTCCAGGAGCATACGACGCTGACAATTCGCGATTCATGAGGCTCCTCGTACACTACCTCAAAACAGTCGTTTGAAGATCAGGCGACAGCACGGGGGATTGATGATCTTCTACTTGTTGAAGGATGTCATCTACTCAAGGAATTCCCTAAGAGCATCACTAGTTTACAGAATCTCATGTTACTAGATAACAGGAATGTTTGGGATCCAATAGAAATGCCAAAAGGATTGGGAAGAATGAAAAAACTTGAAAAGTTAATATTTAAAGTGGCAGAAAATGAGAATGAAGCAAAGCTAGGAGAAATGAGAAGTTTGAATTTGTTGAGGCATCTTGAAATAGACAATTTGCAACAAAACCAATCTTTGGAGGAGGCCAGGTCAGTGGAACTTGTGAGAAAGAATCATCTTCAAAAGTTACGTCTTCATTGGAAGCATAAAAGAAATGTTAGTGACGAGGACAGTGATAGAGTCACAGAGGTCTTTGAAGTGATAATTTACTTCAAAAGGGTTTGATTTAGTTTTAAATAATTAAGTTAAATAATTCTTGGGCTTCTCCTGGATTAGAGGGTTGCGATTCATCCACGCAAGTTTGTAATTATAAATTTAGTTATAATTTTCTAATTTTCATCCGTTATTCACACATGTCCACGCATTGCATTTCACATGCATGATGTCCCTTAATTTAAATCTAAGGAAGAAAAGGTAAGTTAGATAAGTTCACGCATCATAACTCATATTGCCTTTAATTTTTCACATATTACATACATTCTTGTGTTTCATGCATTGTGTACTCATATGCATGTTGTACTTGCTAGCTCGTAGATCGATAGCATCGTTGTTAGCCACGCCACTTGATCGACGTCATGCCCTGACTTACTACAATTAGGCTCATTTATTCTAGACTCATCTAAGGTTCATCCTTATTTCACACAAAAATGAGGGATCTTATACACGATTATCTTCAAGACTCCTATTTCTCTTCATCTTAAGCCCAATAGCCTGTTCTCCTTTGGGCTTATTAGTCGAACCTCTCCCCTCATCCTGTATAACTAGATGCACTTACATTAAACACACACACTAGCACCTATCAGGCATGTAAGAGATCAACACTTGGTTAGGTATATGGGGTGCCTATCACCTTCCTTACATGTAACCAGAAAACTTACCCAGAACTCTCTAGTTAAACATGCTAACATTATCTCTCTTGTTAAGTACAAATGTCACTTGTATACATCACACTACATTGCATCCTAAGGTTTTCTTAATTTACTCTTCTAATAGACTAAGTGGCAACTCATTTTTCTAAGACGTGAAAATTCTCTAACATCGAGTTAGGTGTTGGTCAGTTCTCGTTCTATTGGTGGCAATGCCATAGCATACTAAATTTATTACTGTTAAGAATTTACCTATTAATTTTGGTGCTAGTGAATATCTTGAAGAATATATTTCACAAGCATATTGTTCACAATTTAAACATGTTTCTAAGAATACAACTAGAAAAGGTATATTGTTGTTGTTTATGATAAACTTAAAATAGAATTAATTAATGTAATGGGTAGTATAAGTACTTTAATAGCATGTACTTCTGGTATTTGGGAGGATAGATTTAAAAATAGATATATTGCTATAACTACACATTTTATTGATCAAAATTGGACTTTACAAAAAAGATTAATAGGATTTAGAAGAATAACTCATTCCCCTAATGTTAATGATATCTTTTCACATATTGTAGAAGTTTTTGAAATTTTTGGAATTAAAGACAAAATAGATAGTATTACTTTTGATAATACTTCTAATAATAGTGCAACTATTCCCATGTTTAGAAATAAATTAAATCCACCATATGGTTTTTCTTTAATTCACCAAAAATGTATATATCACATAATTAATTTTATAGTTCAAATTGGTATAGAAGAAATAAAACGTTTTGTTGATAATATTAAAAGTGCAATAGCTTATATTAATAGTGGAGATAAATGTCAAAAAGAAGAGGATGCATGTGATTTGACTTATCACATAAAACATTTACTATAGATGTACCTTATAAATAAAATTCTTTATATTTAATGTTGACAAATTGTTACCCTTATAATGAAGCAATAAAAACTTATTATAATGATAGAATTAGTAATAATATAGCTCAGAATCGTCTCGAAAAGAAGTCGCTACCTAATCTATTGGAGGGAAAAACTAACAAAACATTAAATACAATGCAATGAAGATGCATGTGAAATGACATCCATGCCTTAAAGGAATAAGGCACATTAGATACTTAAATAGGTACTAAGTGTATTGGATGTAGGTACATCTCTTAGTGTATAACATAAGAAGGGAAAATTAGGTCTTTGAACCTAGAGAAGAATAGGCGAGAGGGCTTAGGAAGAAAAGAACTAACAATTTAGAAGATAGTCATGTAAGACATTCTTCACTCGTGTAGGGAGTAGGAATAGACACTAAGTAGACCTAGATTATATGAGCCTAATTTTAATAGGTCAGGACAAAACATCGATCAAGTAATGCAATTGAGCACACTACCATCGAACAGTGACCAAACCAACGAATCATGCATGAGGATGCAAGACTCAAACTAGTAGGATGCAATGCATGCAACGATTTTATTCAATCCTACCTAAGGTTGTGCATCTCTTTAGATTGTCCATCATTATGGGAGTTTTTTAAACGTTTCATATTCCACGAATATAAATTTACTAGTTGTATGTCTCCCTCACACTACTCGATCACTCTTCTCTCTTCTCACGCACTTATTCTAATATTCTTCGCTTCATGTTCACTTGATCGTACGGTCGGTGTTTTCTTCAAAAGTGGAGTCTTTCTATGTATATAAATCTGGAAGCAAGTGCAAAGTCTCGAGAAACTTAAAAAATGTGAGAAATTTCTGGAAAAGAAAGAGAACATGGGAATTGATAAACTTTAGAAAAGAAGGAAGAGAAGACTGATGTTGGACTTACGACCATAAACATGCACCCCATATATTTGATCGTCGACGGTTCTTCATCTTTGACGGTATGCATTCGAAATCTCATAACTATGAAGTAACTTCGCGTCCCTCGACCGAAAATCGAGAAGCATCGTTTTAGAAAAGCTGGTGCTCGAAGATCCACCGAAATCGATTAAACCACAAGCTCGTCTGTTGGGAGCCTACAGAGGAGTGCAACCACAGCGTTTACCTCTATTGCAAGAAGTGCAACGACAACGTTTACCTCCGCATCTATTGCTTTGGAGACGGCTGTTGGAAGCCCACAAAGACGGTGACATTCGGTTCTAGAGCAATCAAGGACGAAAGCCCTATCGTCATAGGCAACACAGTCTATCTTGTGTCGGATTGCAACTCGCACATCCTTTCAGATCCCTACATCGTCGTCATCAACGTTGAAGAAGAGACCGCTAAAATGCTCCCAGTGCCGCCTCTTGTTGGAGGGATGAGGAGCCTCACGTCCTTGGATGACGTTATGGAGATCACAGTGTGGTGGGGTAAGAGGAGATCATAATCGCCATCACTATGTTTCACATGGTGGTACGCGTTGGAGATGACGTTTTGCATATGGACGATGGAAGACCATAGGAGGTGGCGTTGGAACACAAACTACGTGGAGGTGAAGATGAGTTTACAATCATTGACAACCGCATCCATCGGAAGGTTAACGTTGATCAACGAGAACATGCTGGTGCTCACCGTTGACGATGTCATCCTCGTTCACAAGTTGATCAACGTGAACCTTACGATAGACGCCGTTGTCGATGGTTGTAAACTCATCTTCAACTCCACGTAGTTTGTGTGTTCCGACATCATCTTTCATGGTCTTCCATCGTCCATATGCGAAACGTTATCTCCAACGTGTTATCAAATCATGTCAAACGTATGATGATGGTCTCCTCCTACCTCACTATACTGTGATCTCCATAACGTCATGAAATTTCGATAGTTTATTTTTGTAAACTTTTTGGTTTGAAGAATTTAAACTTGCTGTTACCTACAACTCATAAGATTGTGAAAAAGAATATGAACTATCGTCATCAGCAATGAGGACAATAGCAATAAGTAGGCCGTAGCATAGTGGTTGCATGCCAATCACACAAGATTGAAGCCTATAGTGAAGTTTGAGTTGGGTTTCTTTTTAAGCAAGAATTCGAACCTGTAACTTAAAGATTAAAGATAAACCTCCTAACTACTTAGAATGAACAATGACACTCAGCTCACATAACTAATTTCCATTAGCAGGTCAATTTGAGAATGGTCATTCCTATAGCACACAACATTTGGTACATCTTCAAATCTAGGTTATAGTTTCAATTTATAATTCAATATAATATAAGTTACATGTTTTCTCCTGATTTTTTTAATTCATTTTTTCTAAGATAATCACCAAGATATAAATATTAATCAAATTATTATTCAATATATCTAATATTACATTTAAATACAAGCTAAGTTACATTTCAAAGCATTAAAATTCAGGTTATATTTAATTACAATCTAGTTTGGGATGCTAGTGCCAAGAAATCCAAGACTTTTGTGAACTTTAACCATGTGGTATGCACTTTCAAGCTGCAACTCAACAAGCATTCAAAAGAAGAAAAACATCCAAACGGCCCTGGACAGCGCAAACAAGAAATGGAAGAAGAAGTTTATGAAAAAGGATTCTGATGAATTTACAGAAAAGGAGGAGCCGTCATCTTGTAAGAAGTTGTGTCAAAGGAAAAACTATCCCCCATGTAAGCACTGCAATAAGAAGGGTCATCATCCTTTAAATTGCTGGAGAAGGCTGGATGCCCATTGTTCCAAATGTGATCAGCTTGGACATGGAGCTGTTGTCTGCAAAGCCAACAAGGCTCAAGCTGAAGATTCATCACAGAAAAAGGTTCCGGGTGATAAGGAAGATGAGCATCTGTGGATTATTCTTCAAATTCATCACCTCATGCTGAAAATTGGTTAGTGGATTCTGGTTGCACTAACCATATGACATTTGATAGAAGTCCTTTTGTCAACCTATCTATCTCCTACTGATATTACACAAGTAAGGATAGGAAATGGAGAAATGCTACCTGCTGTAGGAAAAGGCATTGTATCTTTTACCACGTCAACTGGGGAAAGGTGTCTATCAGATGTATTGCTTGTGCCAAGCATTGATCAAAATCTGATCAGTGTTGGTCGATTGTTGGAGAATACTGCATTTTGAAGATAATTGATCGACGGATGTTTACAGTTAAAATGGCAATGGCTCGTCGAAGTTTTTTGTTAAGTCTGGCGAAGTCAGCCTCCACTCTATTTCAGATCAGTGGCACAGACGATTGGGGCATTGTAGTTCAGAAAGGTTGAAGTTGCTGGCAAAACTGTACAACAATCAGAATTTTTCTCGTAGCTCGTGGCCGGTTCCACCATGTCCCCTGACAAATACAGGGGTTGAAATCCCCTAATATCCTCCCTTTACCACATCATGGGGGGTTCTACAGACTCCAGTTCAAAATACAGATTCAGAAAGTAACGAAGAATTTGTCGCTGTCAGAGGAACAAGATCTTTAGAGGAAATTTATGCTCAAGCAAAGTGTAGATAATAATAATAACGTTGAGACGGTGAAGATAGAATACGTACGTTCGAGAGACCGCGTGGAGGAGTAGTTGAGGAGCTCCGACCGAGAGCTATTGCGTGAAGGGAGCTCCATACATCTGTGATCAACCGTGCGAGGATATTAATCGCGAACTTTGCTTGTCCGTGCCTGTACGCGTGAGGGAAGAAGGGGAGGCACGATTTCAGTAAAGAATAGGAGAAGAAGAAGAAAGCGGAGAAAGAAGACAAAGGGGGATAAAGGAAAATAGGAATAATATTGGGTTTTTGCAATTTTCCCCTCTTAGTAAGTCTTTCTTCCTTTAGTCAAAAAAATATAGTTTTATTTGAGATTTATGCATGATTTTGGTAATTATGGTGATTTATGTAATTATATTCGTAATTACTTGCCATTAATGTCATGCATTTTAGAATAATGTATGGTTATACTTAATAGTGGTACGCATTTCAAATTCGTGAGCATAAGCACATTTATATTGATTATGGCATAATTATGTGTTTATGCCAATATTGAGATTTTACATAACTTCTTGAGATTAGTGCATATCACAGACTTTGCAGCAAATAATAGGAATTTGTGATTATTTGTCATTGACCATGGAAGGTTTATTTATGTTGCATGTGATTATTTGACATTAAGGCAAGTACCGTAGAAAATGCATGTCATTATTGGGCCTAATGCAAAATCTGTTACATATTAAAATATTTGTAGGGTTGTTTAGCTTGTGAAAAACAACATTAGTAAGGTTATTGCTTAGCTTGCAAAAGCAACTTGACTAAGGCTATTTTTTATTTTTTATTTTCCGTTGATTTCAACCTAGCTCGAATTAGCCCGTGGGCCAGCCCAAGCCCAGCCTGAATCGACCCACGGGCCAGCCCAGCCCGGCATGAATAGGCTTGCGGGCCAGCCTGGCCCGCGGGCTGATTTTGTAATATATTGTAGCCCAGCCCGGCCCGATTTAAAAAATAGGCCGGGCCCGACTAGGCTGGCCCGACTAGGCTGGCCCGCAATGGCCCGGCCCAATTGACACCTCTAATGAAACATAAATATATAAAAGATCAAATGTAAGTGTAAATTACCAAAATATTTGAAATATTTTAAAAGATATGGAGTACTCTTAGATAAGAGTTTAAACTCTCTACAATACTTTTAAATTTTGTTTGTTGTTTATATTTATAAAAAGGTCGGGCGGGTAAAACGGATCCAGCACCCAAACTTCGACCGGAATCCCCAAATATGCGTCGGCTCCGGTAAACCAATATGAACCACTAAATATGACTTGTGAGCCATGTGCTTCAACCAATATTAATTTATAAACTTTCAAGTCTTTAAGTCAAGTGAAATAATTTTTTAGTTTGACGTCAAAGAGAGATTTGTGCCATTCGTTTGTGATATTTCAAAAATTTAGAAACTAAATAAAGATTTCTGTGCAGGGGACTTTTTCTCCTCTCAACTTTCACCGAAATTTGTCGGGAATTGCAGTAGGAAACTTCTTCAACTGAGCTTTGAATTTTGAAGCCGGTAATTAAGAAAGAAAGGATGTATAATTTCCCTCCCTGCATTTCATCGAACTTTCGGAAGTTAAGAAGCTCATAACTTGTGTCAAAATCATAATTTTTATTTCCTGTAAATTAGAAAAAAAAAAGATTACTACCATTATCAAAAATAAATAATTTTTTTAACTTCTTAAATTAAATTTTTAGCTATTAAAAGATTTCTTGTAAAATAATTTTTAAAATTTTTAAATTTAATTAAATTATTACCAATTTTTAATTTTTTTCATATTTTTTGTTTGTTTCATGCAATTATATTCGAACTTACACTATCCTATTTGTGCATTTGTTCAGTATCATAGAGGAATTTTTAGAAACTGGTGATTTGATGGATCTTGAAGTTGAGGAAATTTTTGAGTTACTTCTATTGTTGCTTTACGCATGCATAATACAATTGTTGCAAACTTATAATTCAACCAAAAGGCAACGAATGCATAACATGCCTTATTCTAGAAAAGATGTTAATGACAACATGTTAGGACATTGGAGGGTTTATTTTGACATGTGTCATATGATCCCATCCACTTTTATCACTTTGTGTCAAATATTGAGGGGGAAAAACCTTTTGGAGAATGGGAGGTGAGCTATTGTTGAGGAGCAAGTGAAGATTTTTTTGCAAACAGTTGGGCATGGACATAAAAATAGAGTACTACAGAACTACCAACAACATTCTAGGGAAACAATTAGTAAATATGTTCATAAAGTTTTCGTTGCGTTACTTTATGGGCACCTAAGGTTATTCAGCCTAAGGAATCTTTCAATGAAACACCACAATTTCTTAAGGACAACCCTAGATTTATTCCATATTTCGAAGATGCAATAGGAGCACTTGATGGTACACATGTTCATTGTGTTGATAGGAAAATCAAACAAATCTCATTTAGATGTGATAGACATGGCAAGCAAACAACTTAAAATGTATTGAGCGTATGTGACTTCAACATGCGATTCATTTTTGCATCAGCCAGGTGGGTGGGCATTGCACATGATTGTTGAGTACTTAAGCATGTAATGTCTGATCCATGTCACAAATTTTCTAATCCACTTGCAGGTACTATATTTTCAATTTATCAAGAACATTGTATAAGTAATATTGTTGTCAAATTTATAGGCGAAGTGGGGAAATTTCGTGACATTTTTGCGGGCAAGCAACACTTTCGTCCCATTAGGCGAAAACTGACCCTTCCACAAAATAATATATTTTCCTTGAAAAGAGCAAAACAAGACACTTGTGTTTTCGTGACATGATTCTCGTACTCTGATACCATTTTACTTCTCTCCAAGACGATTCTTTTGACGAGATCTTACCAAACGCGCAACAACCGCACCAACCTCATGGCGTCGAACGGAACAGATGGCGGCGGCGGCGGCGGATGGAAGTTCTCCCCCAGCGAAGACCTCTTAAGCGCGTCCATGATTAGCATCCGGGGCATCCTCACGGCGGTCATGTCCAACGTCACCTCCGACGATCCAAGACCCCCGATACTTCTCGGCCACGGCGACCCTTCCATCTACCCCTTGTTCCGTACCAGCACTGATTCGGAAGACGCCGTCGTCGCTGCCGTCAGGTCCGCCAAGTACAACTGCTACAGCCCCGCCGTCGGCATGTCTGCTGCAAGGAGGTTGGTGATGTGTATCTGTTGGAAATTGGGAACTTCTGTTGTGCTTTCTCTTGAATTTGGTGGAAAAGTTTTATGTTTACTATATTTGTCGAGTACAGGTACATCACTTGCTATTTATAGATATAAATATCAGCTGGCTATACATCTCTTAATGCGTTGACTACGTCGACTAAATTTACTCAGTGCTCCTCCTCAAGTTGGTGCTATTATGTCTGTAACATCCACCTTGTTCGTCGTAGATTCGAACTGTGTTCTTCTCATGGGCTTTGTTAACATGTCAGCCAGATGATTGCTTTTAGAAACTTGTCTTGTAACAGTAAATCCAGTTTATACTTTTTTTCTCTCACCAACTGGCAATATGTCTCTGTATGTTTGTTTACTCCTCCCATGATATACTGGATTTGCAGCTATATGTAGAGTTGCTTTATTATCACAAAGCGTTTTAATTGCATTCTCGAGTGGCATTTGCAGGTCATTCAACGGATAAGAAATCCATGTGGCTTCACATAGCCACTGCCATAGCCCTATACTCCACCTCTGCTAAAGACTGAGCCACTGCATTTTGTTTTTCTGTTTTTTCATGATATCAAAGAATCTCCTTGATAGATTGATTGCATACCTTGTGATGGATCTCCTTGTTGTAGGACGTCTGTCCCAAACGGCCTAACAAAAAATGAAAGTAGGATCAAAATAGCTTCACAAGAAGGGGGTGAATTGTGAATTTAAAAATTTATGCATTTAATCTCACAAAAAACACTGTAAAAATCTTTTTTTAACTAATTTTCTATTATGCACAAGATTTTTACAATTTATTACACAATAATGTATAATTTATAACACTTTCAGATTTTATCTTTGAGTAATAAAAATAACAACACAGAAAACTTACACCTTTTGATCTTTAATTTCACTACACGAAAAATTTCACCTTTCTTTCTCCAAATTTTTCCTTAGTAGTTATTAGAACCTTGCTCTTCTGAATTCCTCATTGATCTTCAGCTTTGATTCCTTCTGACCTTTAGCTTTTTAGATTAATCTCGTGTAGTTTAAGTATTTTTGACTATGTGGAAGTTTTTTCTCCCTCTCTGGATAGAGACACCTTCTCTCTATTTGCTTTCACAGAGTATTGAATTTGAGATTCAATTGGGATGCTCTATATGAGATTGGGATGTCTTGAAGTGCAACTTGGACCTCTTATTTATCGTATTCGATCTGGAGTTACATGTTTAACACGTTCATCCACTTTTTCCATAATTTCATGATCTCATGTCTTTTTGAATTTTGAAATGTCCATGTTCATCATGTTCTTGCATGAGTCCCACATTCTCCTATCATAGATCCATCAAGAATGCTCTTTCTAGAGAAACATAGAGTTTTCCTTCTAAGTTGTCGTTTTAGTTGAACACTTATCTTGTAATGCTCGTAAAAACTCGAACACTTATTTGATAACTTTTCAAATTTTTTACTTGCAAAACACATAATTAAAAAACAAAACTTAACATTTTGTTAGTTACTTATAAAACTCAAATAGTTATCCGATCTATGCATAAAAGCTCGAATAGTTATCTAATTCTTCAATTTCTTTAAAGTATTCACATGGAAGACATGTGAAAACTTAAGATATTTAAAAACACATGTGTAGATAACTATAACTATATGAGTTTTTAATATAACTCTTCGACTAACCCAAAACGTTAACTATAACTATACAACTTTTCAAAAATCTGTTAACGTTTAATTATACAACTAAGGTAAAAACTTATACTTAGACTTATTTAGATCTATTTTCAAGCTAAGTAAAATACTCATCATCAAAACAAAAATTCCTAACAAAAAACTTTAACTATTTTTCCCAAGATAAAGCAACCTCTGTCTTGGATTCTTTTTGAGAAACTTGAGTACCTTGTAAGCTACATCAATACATGCCTTTGTTAGTGTTTTTATCTGTTGACTGAGCTGATTGACCACATATGACCTTGTCACAGTTGCATATAACAGTTTTCTCACCAAATTTCTATAGACTGCAGGATCTTCAAGAGCGTCATAACCATCTAACTTTAATTGTTGGTCCACAGGAGTATTTGATGGCCTAGCAGCCAATAGGCCTACTTCTTTTAGGATGGCTAAGATTATTTTCTTTAACAAATTTGGATTCCCTACTTGTTTGTCATCATTACAATGCTTAGAAAATAGTTCATAAGACTTAAGACTTTGATATAACATTGTTGCTGCAGGAACACTTGTGATAACTTCATTGTTACTAATAACTAATAGATCATCCACATACATATATATATAGCAAGCTTCGGTCGAATCGAAGAAGAATAAAAAATAAAAATAAAAAAAGTTATGCAAACTTCGGTCGAACCGTAGTTAATCTTCAGTCCGACTGAAGGATAAAAAATAAAAATAATCGAAAGGAAGAACGGTTAAAGATTTCACTATATTTCATAGAAGAATATTATTGACTATTGTATTTAAAATGATATTTTTGTTCAATACTCTTGTCCTTACACTCCCCAATGGAATGGGAAAGCTAAAAGGAGACAGAACTATTGTAGATCTTGGTCTTTGTCTTGTGGCTTAAAGTAATGTTCCCAAAGTCCTTTAGAATGAATACTTTCATCATGCTGTTTATCTTATGAATAGAAGACCATCTAAAGTGCTTGAAAATCTCTCTGGTAAGGTTGTTTCTCCTTTCTTTGCTTTATATAATTGTCATCCTGATTATAATGTGCTTAAATCTTTTGGTTGTGAATGTTTTCCTTGTCTAAGAGATTATACTAAAAACAAGTTGCAACCTAGATCTACTTCTTGTGTTTTTATAGGTTATCATCCTAAATATAAAGGCTTTAGATGTTTGGATCCTAAGACTAATCGTGTGTTTATAAGTAGACATGTGATTTTCAATGAACGTTTGTTTCCTTATAAAAACCATTGTACATTTAATAATCAATATAGTTATCCCTCTAGTGAGAAACATAACTTTCATTTTTCCCATGCTAATACTGTTCCTGTTCAAGACACTAATAGCATGACTAATATTTGTATTGATAATGATATGTCTGTCAACTCTAGAATTGAAAAGGACATTTCTATTGATTCCCATTCCACAACCGGCAATGATAATTCAAAACACTGGTGTCTGGACCAGATCAAAGTCTAGAATAACTAAGCCCAATCCTATGTATACTTTACATACTCCATATTCTGCCATACCTTTTGTTCCAAAAAATATTCAACAGGCTCTAGCACACGAGGGGTGGAATCATGCAATGCAAGAAGAATTAGAGGCTATCAAGAACAACAGAGTTTGGAATTTAATTCCAAAAACAAAAGGTATGCATATCTTAAGATCTAAATGGATTTATAAAAGCAAACTAAATGCAGATGGATCTCTTCAACGATTAAAAGCCAGATTGGTTGCTGTTGGAAATCATCAAGTGGAAGGGTTAGATTTTAATGAAACATTTTCTCCTATTGTAAGACCTGCCACTATGAAAATTGGTTTGTTAGACAATTAGATGTTAAAAATGCATTTTTACATGGTGATTTAAAGGAAGATGTGTTTCTTTATCAACCTCCTGGGTTTATTGATAAAAAATATCTTGATCATGTCTACAAGTTAAACAAAACCCTTTATAGTTTAAAATAGGCACCTAGGGCCTGGTTTGAAAATTGTAGTACTTTTTTGTTTAATTTTGGTTTCAATTCATGTCTTAGTGATCGTTCGTTGTTTGATTACAAAAAGGGTGAGGATTTGATGTATTTGTTGTTATATGTTGATGATATCATTCTTACTAATAATTCTAATAGTTTAATTGAAGAATTTACTCAAGCAGTTACTTCTAAGTTTGCTATGAAAGATTTAGGTCCTCTTCATTATTTTCTTGGAATACAAGTCTCGTCCACATCCATAGGTATGCATTTATCTCAATCACAGTACATTTATTCCATTCTTAAACGGACAGGTATGGAAAATTGTAAAACTGTTAAAACACCTCTTCCTGCAAAATTAACTCAATTTTTGTTAAGACTTAGTCAACCTTTTACTAATATCAACTATTATAGAAGTATAGTAGGAAGTTTACAATATCTCACTTTTACTCGTCTTGATCTAGTTTTTCCTGTCAACATCTTAAGTCAATCTATGCATGCTCCTAGCTACTACAATCATTTTGATCTTGTAAAACGTCTTCTAAGATATTTGAAAGGGACTATTACTCAAGGTCTTGTTCTAACGTCTCAATCAAAAATAAACTTATATGGATTCATTACTGGTGCAAACTGGGCTGCTTGTCCTCGTTCTCGTAGGTCCATTACTGGTTTTTGCATTTGCTTGGGAGGAAATTGCATCAATTGGGGAGCCAAAAAACAACCTACTGTTGCCAGAAGCTCTACTGAAGTCGAATATCGTGCCATGGCTTCCACAACAGCAGAACTGGTTTGGACAACACATCTTTTAAAAGAATTGAAGATCAATTTGAAGACATGTCCGTTGCTGTACTGCGAAAACAAGAATGTTGTTCACCTCACCATTAATCCTGTTCTACGTTCCAAAGCTAAACATATAGCTTTGGATTATCACTTTGTTAGAGAAAGACTTGGAAATCAATCTCTCATTACACAGCACATCCCAAGTTTCTACCAGCATCCAGACATCGTGATCTTCTTCGCAAACTTGGTGTGATCTCCCAGCCAAGTTTGAGGGGGCGTATTGAATAGTTTGTTATTATTGGGTAGTTAAATTGTTGTGTCTGTTTTAATTTTTTTTAGATCATTATGTACAGTTGTAAGATGTTTTGTTTGTAGTCCGGTCAAGTCTCGGATTATTATCCGATTGTATCTTTTGTCTATAAAAGCTTCACTGGCGACGCTTTATGGTACGGCTGTTTAGTTTCTCAAATCTGCTCCATGTCGGCGATCTAGTTTTATTTAGTTGTCTGATTTCTACAGTGTGTGCCCTCTTGGCAAGGCACACAAGTTACCATTTTCTTGAAGTCTTACCATTGCCGCCAAACCTCTTACGTTACTCTCTTGATATATAGGTCCAAGAGTCTTACCATTTTCTTGAAGTCTTACCATTGCCGCCAAACCTCTTACCTTTCGAGAGTTTACAAATTCCAAGAGTCTCGTTCACAGATTCTTGCCCTTAAACGTCATCCCAAAATGGTGTAGTTGAACGAAAACATCGCCACCTTGCTGACGTAGGGCGTTGGCCCTTGTTCACAGCTGGAGTCTCTCTTGCCCATTGGCTACATGCCTTCCAAACCACCTGTTTCCTTATAAATCGTATACCCTCTTCGTTGGAAAGTCCCTCTCCTTGCAAGCTTCGTTTTGGTAACACACCTAATCTTTCAAGCACCATTCAAAGGTGGGTGTTTGTGTTTTCCTCTTCCACACCCACCATCACCAAACAAATTAACTCCACGATCTCTCCCTTGTGCCTTTTTAGGGTATCCATTAAATCGCAAAGGATATAATTACCTTGACCTCTCCAATGGCAAGATTTTAATATCCCAGCGTGTTCTCTTTCATGAGAATAAGTTCCCATTTAAAGAGGATGCTCTTGCCTCAATGGAGAATTCCTCATTAAATTTATTCAATGCTCCAACTCGTATGCCATTACAACTCCCTGCTCCTCTTTCTAGGGACGATACACCACCATCGCCCACCTCTCCCTCAAATCTTCATCCTCTTGTGGCTCAGTCCCCTAGTCAACCTCCTCCTCCTTGTCTGCGTCATTTATTCGAACTATACCATGATACCTCTCCAGTTCCGATTGCACTTACGGCTTCTACGTCGCCACCTGTTGAGATGATGGAGGAGGAGCCAGTTTCTTTTGCTCAAGCCCGTCGCTTATCTCAATGGCGAAAGGCCATGGAGACCGAGTTTCAAGCCATTCAATAAAATGGGACATGGGACGTTGTTCCTCCCCCAGTCAATCGTCCCAAAGTGGGTGTACAAGGTGAAGCGACGTAAGGCCTGTCTTGTGGCGTAGGGATAAACCCAATGCTATGGCCTTGACTTTCATGAGACTTTTAGTCCGATTGTCAAACACAACACAATCCGGATAGTCTTGTCTCTTGCTACCATATTCCGGTGAGAACTTCATTGACGTGAAGAATGCCTTCCTCAACGACTATCTTCATGACGAGGTTTACGTCAAGCAACCACCAGGATTTGTTCATCCTCAATTTCCTAACCATGTGTGCTGGCTACGCAAGGCTCCCTATGGTCTTCGGCAATCTCCACGTGCATGGTATGAGCGTCTACAATCTTTTTTGACTTCAGCTGGTTTTCGCACTAGTCTTGCAGATTCGTCTCTGTTCATTTGGCGATCTGGACCTCATGTCATTTGGCGATCTTCACCAACTCCACGTGGTCACTTGTTCTCATCGTCCCTCCATGACTACCTTTATGGGGTCACTTGAGCACACGTTGGACTAATGTCGACTTAGGCGATTGGAGCATTTCCTTGGCTTGCAACTTGCTTATTCTGATTCCACCATTCATTTAACACAAACCAAGTACGACGTCGATCTTTTACATCGCAAATGGATGTCCGATTGTTCTACGGTAGCTACACCGTTACAAGGAGGCATAAACCTGCAACCACTGATGGCGATCCTCTTGACAATCCCACAACTTATAGGAATATAGTTGGTGGACTGCAGTATGTTACGTTGCTGTAAAGTGCTTATTTGTGCACTCTATAACATATTAATTTCCTTATTGTGATATAACTTGAGATTGATTAAAGGAAAATCCATGCTTTAGTTATTTTTATAGAAATGCATGAATTATGGGTTTAAATGACACGAAGTGAATGAATGAACTATTAATCATGAAATACCATTGGTGAGACATTATATGGCACATGTATAATTATTTGTATTGTTATTTTCTAGCTTTACATTAAGTCTTTTGCGGAAAATAAATTGCTTTGCAGGTGGTGGGAACCATCAACCCTCGAAGGGAAACTACCACCTATATAAGATAAGTTAGGGCAAGAAGGAAAAATCGGTCTCCATATTTGTCATCTCACGTAAGGCTGAGGACCAGGACATTCTTGCTGCCAAGACTCCCTCGCCCCTCAATCAGACTTGCGCTGGTGATGTTGTGTAGAGGCTAGGATTCTTGGAAGTGGAGAATTGTCCAAGTTTACTTGGTCGGCACCATATTCAGACTCTCATCCGTAGGGGAGCTCCTCTCCAGCTTAGTGAGGTAGCGCTACCTGCAAGGCCAGTCGGAGAGTTTGTAAATGAACTACCAGGTGAAGATCCGGAGGTGTAGACGGCATATGCAGTTAGTTCTACTAACACCATTAGAATTAACTTTTCAAGTTTCAGCAAGTCATTCGATTTGTAAGTCATCTGTCGATCGGTAAGATAACTCTTCGAGTTTTTAAAACACTATTGTTTAGGTGTTTGACTTTTAAATATTTTTGAACCAACTCTTTTGTGAATCGACTCGTACTTGTCGTGCTTTCGGTTATAAATGTAAAACATGTGATTCGTGTAAATCGAAAACACAAAAACCTCGTCCAGTCAGATTTGGTGTGCACCGTCTGCCATCTTTCTTGAATATAGGACTTACTTTCCGAGCATCTTCTCCGACGCTCATAGCTTATTCGGATGCCGGTTGGGAGCTTCAAGGATGAGGATATGGAAGTCATGATGATGAAAATAGGAGAGGCGCTGCGTTCTGATACCAAGTGCGAAAATCTCAACAATACTTGAGATCGATCCAAGGTGAAAAAGGGCGAGAAGGATCGAAAGGTTGACAAAGAGGAGAAGGAGTTAAGGCTTGGCTGAAGGAGAACGATGAAAAACCCCATTATAAAATAACAATAAATACATATATATGCAAGTGTTCGGAACTCTAGAATCTTCTCTAGAGTTAGTAAAAACAAGTACAATGAGTAACTTATTTAATAACAACATGTATAGATAGTGAATATATTAACTCTTTTGACATTCTTGGAATCAATGCTGTCAATCGTCTTGAAATTTTATGGTACAACATATACAGCATTTGTTTGAAATTGAAGGTATCAAATTGGAATATTTAGACAGTTAAGTTGAAGTATCAACTTGCAATTTGAGTCTTTAAATGAAAAACTTCATCGTTTCAAAAGTAAAGAAGAACTACTGCAACTAACACATTTTAAGATCTTCTTTCCATGACAAACACCATCTAACTATCAAAGGACATACATGATATACATGGCAAGGGAAATTCTATATACGGTGTACTTTTTGTACTCGCCAAGAAGCTCGTCTTATGACAATCTACGGCTTAATTATTTGATCTCTTTTCTGAGGAATCGACTAGCGACGACCATCTTCCATTAATTTAGTAAAACACTTAATAGTTTGAAAAATATCACAAATAAAAATAGTACATAAGCACAACAGTTCGACACACAACACAAACGAAAAAAAACACAAAGGAGACAGTACAACAACCATTAAGCCCAAAACGATTCATTTAACACAAGCAAAATATTAATTTGGAGGAAGAAACCAGGTTGTGATCAGCCAGGGAGAGTGTGAGAGGCACTCCAGCCACAATCTCCAGTCGAGCCCTAAAAATGATTATCAATATATTCTTCCAGCACAAAAGCAATATACATATATGAAGATATAGATAGATAAAATCACAGCCGTTGAAATAGATGGACGGTGATGATCAAACAACTGTAAAGTTAAAGAGGAAGGCATTCATCTTACAAGCACTTCTTATATATTAGATGGAATCCAAACCGAGAATCGATATTGATGACTATGCCTGCACTTCAAGGACAAGGAAAACAAAAGAAATCAAAGCAAGAATAAGCAGTTATAAGAAAACTAACACAAAACTTCAATCAAAGAAAAACCCAGAATACACTCACCATAGTAATATCTGATGTATCTTGACACTAAATCGGGAGGCAGACAAGGAAGTCTAGCTTTCTACACCTGCACTTGTTCGTTGGAGAAAAAAAAAATCCACACACCTTCAGTTGGCATATACTCAATAAGCCTGAGAACCTAACATTAACTCGTGGGAAAGACACTACCTTTAGGGTGTATATGCTTCTTGTGGAGGCATGTCATGCCAGTTTCCCCATGATTAGTTCTATACGGGAGATGAGTATGGTCAAAAAGCTGGTTCGTCAAAATATGATTGATGGATACAGGTGACCCTTGTCCTTCCATTAGCTGTTGTGATCTTGACGTGTTTGTGGAAGCCAAAGGGAAGCCTAGAGTACCTGGCAAGCCTCTTTCCAACCACTTGCTTCAGGTTTATTATATTCCCAAGCAGATTGTTTGTCGCGGGAGTAATGTCTAGAACTTCTACTCTAGCGGTTGTTGCAAATTTCATTCTATTAATCTGAGAGAATATGCTAGGACTGGTGTAGTGAATCAAACCTGTGTTTGGTAGATCAGCATCTATGTAGAATGGAGACTTGATATAATGAACACGGTGGATTGGATTAGGGACATTGTAATGCTGATCAGTGCTGGCCTTGCAATCTTGCCTTACAAGATTGGCAAGTACTTCAGAAATTTGTTTGATCAAGGGCCAATCCAAGCCAATGTCCCATGGACATAATCTTCGGAGAAGCATCAGTTCACCTGTTTCTATAAACAATTTCATGCTAGACAATGCTTTGCTTCTATTAATCACTAGTGAGCTTAACCATGATGGTATAACACTAACTTAACATATTCCAATGAATTGAGATTCCCCACGTGCTGTATGGATGAACAATCTGTGATAAATAAATCTTTGACAGTTGGAAGCCCTGGAATCCTCTCAAAGATACTTGTTTCCATCGAAGACCATGCAACAAGGAAGTGGCACGTTGCAAACCCTCAGGTAGAGACTTCAACTGGGGGCATTTCTTAATGAATAAATATTTAAGGCAAGGAAAGGGGGTTGTCCCACCATCCTCATCATCCTCCGCTGCATCCCAATGCCATTTTTGCAATCTCAAGAAACCCACCGGTTTCAATGATGTCAACTTGGCAAATGGATGAATACTGGCTGGTGTCAGTCAATTTTTCTCGTCTCCCTAAGAACTCAGGCCCGACTTTTTGAATGCTTGATGCTCCATAAATTTAAGGTGAGGAAATTTTCCAAATTCAGGAAGTTGTCGACAATTTTTAGTTGTACCAAATCATTCAGAGAAATTCCATTTGAACATGGCATCCAATTCTGAAGATTATGTCCGAAGAAATTTCTAATAACAAGGTTCAACTAGCTAGAAGGAGGACAAAGCTTCTCAACGACCACTGTGACTCTGTTGATGTCTTCATCACTAAAATATTCTGTAGGCTTCTAATGATGAGTTAACTTTTGAAGATGATTCCTTTTCTCAAGTTCCACAGACCTGGCCTCCTCTAAACATAAATCTTTTCGTAAATTTAATATCCGAAGTTCCTTCAACAAATTCAAACTCTGAAGCTCTTGCATGGTGCATCCTAGCATTGCTTTGTTATCATTCTCTGCCACCCTAAATACTAAAGATTGAAGTTGTTTCAGTTGTCTCATTCCTTTTGGCAATTTAAGTGCAGAAGATAAAACGATCCTGTTGTAAGAGATTCCTAAGAAAACTCTCGGCAATTCACAATCCCACTTGATTTGTTTTTGAAAAAAGATAGTCTTCAGGCAAAAATGAACAATAAACTAAGCATTGCTTGAGTTGAGATGATAGATACTCATAACTAAGATATAGCGCTTTCATCGCATCATTATCTTTAAATATTTTTTGAGCCCACACTTCTTTAGAAATAATCTTTTCCCATTAACTTATCCTTTTTTCCTTTGTTTTAAATATCTTGTTTCATAATCTTTGTTTCTCAAGTGGTGATCAAGATTTTGCTTCCATTTGCACCACCATTTAGTGGATCCTTCAAAACCTTAGCCCATATATCTGCATTCCACACATCATCAAGTACAACGAAGAACTTTTTGTCCCTCAGTCTCTTCAAGGACATTTGCAAGTTCATTTCGTGATTCACCTTGTCCACAGTTTCCATCTGCAAGCCTGATGATTTCCTTGAGAAGATCTACCACTTTAAAAACCTTTGACACACATATCCAGATTTTTTGCTGAAATTGTCCACTCTTAGTCACTTTGTCAAATATCTTTTGAGCAAGAATGGTAGTCTTTCCACCTACTTCATTTTTGACCAACATCAATTTAATTATCTTCTTTGCATCATCTTTCGCACATCCCACCATATATCATCGATAACAAAATGTGTTGTCTTACTAATAATTTCCTCGACAGTATTGTTTGATTGCTGTTGATCTTTAGAATATTGGCAGTGCTTCATCCGTGAGGAAGTCAGTCAAACTATTAACAATAGTTTCCGCAATTGGAGTAACAAACAGCCCAGCAACAGTTAGGGCAGTCATTTCTCAATGTTGATGAGTAGAGTGTAAAGAAGCTAATCAAATCAAAGACTCCCCATATATATACTTCCAGAAATGTACCTAAAAGATCACAAAAAGTTTACATGTCAGTGATGGAATACTCTTAATTAAATTGCAATAAAAAGAATCAAATTTGTATACGTGACATAAACTACAAATTTTTCCACAAATGTTGTGCATCAAAAAATAGTTTTTAGCATTTGAACAGTTTGTAAACTTAATTGCCTTGAACATTAGTCAAAAAGAAATTTAACAATAATTGAGAAGTATAATAAAAATAGAAAAATGCGTTTAGACGACCACTTTAATCTTCTAATTCAACCAAATGACTTTCGACCTGTAGAAAGAAATTATTTTTAGGGAAATTTTCACACTAATAGGATTTCATGAGTAAAAATATCACTACCGGTATATATAAATTGTAGACAAGTACACATCTTTTGAAAATAGTGGACAAATTTTCTTGTTTAATAATAATACTTGAGATGAGTGGGCACACAAAAATTGATATGAGAAACTATAAACAGGAATCTATGTAATTATTTAACCTAAATGTTATCTCAATAAATATGTATGTCACAAGAAATCAAGCTTGATCATCAAATCCTTTTACACAAAAGGAACTAATAAAAAGAACTTACATTAGGAAAATCAAACTTATACACCCGACAAAATCCTATAAATATTAATCAAGTATTGCCAACTGAATTATCAGAGCCGGAGGTTGGGCATTCGTTTCCGACCATCATCTTCTGATCTACCAATATCTTCCGATTCAAAGAAAGGCAAGGGAGGTAATCTGGTACCCACACGATATGTCCACACACTCGACGCCACTGCTTGTGCCGTCCCTCGGATGATGATATCTTTGCTTGAGAACTTTCAACAAGAGGATGGTTCCGTCGTGATCCCTGAGCCATTGAGACCTCATATGGGTGGTCTTGATGTCATCACCCAGAAACTGAAATGATAAATCATATGTGTGGCATCTTCTCTAGATTTATTTGAAGAGTGGCATTCACTGTAATCGCGAAAGTTATAATATGCATATCCAGTGTTGTATATCTCCGCTGGGGCAAACTTACGATTTACTCTGGTGACAACCACGAAGATATTTTTGCTAATATTTCATATTAACAGCAAATCAAAGGAAACCAATAAATTAACCTGGTTCAATGAAAAAGCATGCTTTTAATGGAGAAGGAATCTTGCCAGAAACTTCAATTGGATGATTGCAAAATTAGATTAGAAAATTTAGACACAAATCACATTCTTTAGACATAAAGAGACAAAGATCAAGATAACATTCATCGTAAGATCGATTTCAAAAAAAACACTTAATAATCAACGTAATCGAAATCTATGTACTTCGAAGTCAAAAATTATATTTAATATTCAAATAAATATTTCGAATGATGTTATTGAAAAATATTAATTAGATCAAATATCCATATTTACATTTATTCTTGATTTTGAAACCTCTCTTTTTTTCTTCCTTTTCTCGTTCTTTCTTCTCTCCTTTTATCCTCCTCTCTTAAAGATTTCACTATGGTTTATAACCATCGATAATTCTCTTTCTCTCTCCTCTTTCTTTCTCTCTCTTCCTTCTTCTCTCTCTCCTTCTCCCACTTTTCCTTTTCTCCCTTTCTCTCTCTCTCTTGCTCTCTCTTTCTTCCACCCTCTCTCCCTCTCTCCCTTCTTCTTCCTCCCTCTTTTTTTCCTCCCTCTCGCTCTCTCTTCCTCTCTTAATTTGTACCGCCACTTGCCCACCTTTGTATGAGGGAGTGAAGCGGTAAATGACCGCTTCAATATATATTTATTCTCCTATTTTATCCCAGTGCCTCCACGTGGTGATCTCCCATTGGTTTCCAAAGATTTGCCCGTCGGTCGACGACCCGTGTGGACGTAGCATATTTTATTTATTATATATATATATACGCAAATGTGGATGCAAGTCGAGTTCCTTGACAACCTTGTCGCGACGACATCTATCATCTTCTTCTTCTTTGTGATCAAAAATTCAACACCAGGCAGAGGAAGGAAAGATTTCTGACGGCAAAGTTGGGGCTTCAAATCCAATGTCACGTCATGCGCTTGGCGTCGAATCGAGCATTGAGTTGTGTTCTTGCGTGGGATACTATCAATTCGTCAAACACGACGGCTAGCAGTAATCGCGTGTGGAAAAACAATGCACGTATTTATTCATAAAAAATAGTTAAGTTGAGGTAAATCAACGTCGATGATGGACACGCTTGACGAGATATTTACGATAGCTACAATCTTTACATCTTTCAGTCAATAACTTCTTTAAATTAAGTTGATTTGATTTTCTTTTATCTTATTTCCAGTTGATGTAATACGTAATTTATTAGTAATAAAATTATTTCTTAACTTATTTATTTTTGATAATGATAGTAATCTTTTTGTTTTCTAATTTACAAGAAATAAAAATTATGATGTTGACACAAGTATTGAGCTTCTTAACTTCTGAAAGTTCGATGAAATGCAAGGATGGAAATTATACATCCTTTCTTTCTTAATTACCAGCTTTAAAATTCAAAGCTCAGAAGTTTCCTACTGCAATTTCCGACAAATTTCAGTGAAAGTTGACAGGAGAAGAAGTCCCCTACACAGAAATCTTTATTTATTTTCTAAATTTTTGAAATATCACAAACGAATGGCACAAATCTCTCTTTGACGTAAAACTAAAAAATAATTTCACTTGACTTAAAGACTTGAAAGTTTATAAATTAATATTGGTTGAAGCACATGGCTCACAAGTCACATTTACTGGTTCATGGAGGGAAGAATGGCTGCTTCCTCACACTACTTTCAGATGGTTTTGGTGCTCGTGTGGTGGATGCAGATCTTGTTCTGTGACACCAGTAGCGGTTGTATCGCAGTGGAAAGAGAAGTTCTCATGCAGTTCAAGCTTGGACTTGACGATCCGCAAGGTAAACTTCGCACCTGGACAAATACCACTGGTGATGATTGCTGCAGGGGTTGGAGGGGAGTTGGGTGTGACAACCAAACCGGTCACGTTGTGGAGCTCAACCTTCGTGGCATGAATTTGAGGGGGGGGGGGGGGGTCAGAGGTTGCGAGAACCTCCATGAACCCACCTTATGCCACTTGACACGTTTACGACGTCTGGACTTCAGCTCCAACAATTTCAACAACTGCACCATTCCATCCTTCTTGGGTTGCTTTGCGGAGTTGAGGTATCTAAACCTTTCTAATTCATATTTTCAAGGACTCGTACCTTCATCGCTTGGAAATCTCTCCAACTTACTCCAACTCGATCTTTCTTCTTCGATTACAATCTACTACTATTCTCCATCTGGTTCTTATCTCAAAATTCACGATACGAGGTGGTTTCGACGACTTCACTCTTTGCAATACATCGACATGAGCTTCTCCCAGCTTGGTAATTCATCATCTCGTTGGATTCAATCCCTTGGTGAATTGCCTTCTCTATCCACCTTAATATGTTCTCACTGTTTCTCGGGGGGTCACGTTCCAACATTCATTGAATCGATGCAATCACTGCAAGAATTAGTTCTTTCTAGGAACAAATTCAATGGATCTATTCTCACCTTTTTTGGAAATTTAGTTTCATTGCAAAAATTGGATCTTTCTTGGAACAAATTCAATGAATCTATTCCCACCTTTCTTGGAAATTTAACATCGCTACAATCTTTACATCTTTCAGGCAATAACTTTAATGGATCTATTCCCACCTTTCTTGGAAATTTAACATCGCTACAATCTTTACATCTTTCAGGCAATAACTTCAATAGATCTATTCCCACCTTTCTTGGAAATTTAATATCACTACAATCTTTAGATCTTTCTTGGAACAAATTCAATGGATCTATTCCCACCTTTCTTGGAAATTTAACATCGCTACAATCTTTAGATCTTTCTTGGAACAAATTCAATGGATCCCACCTTTTTTGGAAATTTAGTTTCATTGCAAAAATTGGATCTTTCTTGGAACAAATTCAATGAATCTATTCCCACCTTTCTTGGAAATTTAACATCGCTACAATCTTTACATCTTTCAGGCAATAACTTCAATGGATTTATTTCCACCTTTCTTGGAAATTTAATATCACTACAATCTTTAGATCTTTCTTGGAACAAATTCAATGGATCTATTCCCACTTTTCTTGGAAATTTAACATCGCTACAATCTTTACATCTTTCTAGGAATAATTTCAATGGATCTATTCCCACCTTTATTGGAAATTTAACATCGTTACGATCTTTAAGTCTTTCAGGTAATAACTTCATTGGATCTATTCCCACCTTTCTTGGAAATTTAGTTTCATTGCAAAACTTATTTCTTTCTTCAAACAACTTCAATGGATCTATTCCCATCTTTCTTGGAAATTTAACATCACTACAATCTTTAGATCTTTCAAGAAATAACTTCATTGGATCCATTCCAAAATCACTTTGCAACCTACATTTGCTCAATCGTCTAGACTTAGAAGGGAATGATAACATCAATGGTGCTAAATTCTCAAAATGTTTATGGGGATTGTCAAAGCTGCGATTGTTGTACCTTGGGGGGCATGATTTCAATCTATCAGAATCTCATTTCGTAAACATGAGTCAATTGCGGTATCTTAGCTTGAAATCAAACTCATCATCGGCATTCCACGTATCCTCTTCCAATTGGATCCCACCATTTAGTCTATATCATTTATCTATTCAATCGTGGAGAGTGGAGCCTAATGAATCATTCCCTACATGGATTCGTACACAAAAAGAACTTTATGATCTTGTCCTGTCAAATGTTGGCATCACTGGAAGCCTTCCAGCATGGATTTGGAACTTCTCTTCCTCTCTTGGCGGGTTGAAGGTGACTTCCAATGACATTGATGGGGAAATACCAGATGCCACAAACTCCAGTAATAAATTATATAGCATTTATTTGAGTTTCAACAAATTTAATGGACCCATTCCCACATTTCTTGGAAATTTAACATCGTTACGATCTTTAGATCTTTCTTTGAACAAATTCAATGGATCTATTCCCACCTTTTTTGGAAATTTAACATCGCTACAATCTTTATATCTTTCAGTCAATAACTTCATTGGATCTATTCCCACATTTCTTGGAAATTTAGTTTCATTGCAAAACTTATTTCTTTCTTCAAACAACTTCAATGGATCTATTCCCACCTTTCTTGGAAATTTAACATCGCTACAATCTTTAGATCTTTCTAGGAATAATTTCAATGGATCCATTCCAAAATCACTTTGCAACCTACATTTGCTCAACAGTCTATACTTAGAAGGGAATGATAACATCAATGGAGCTGATTTCTCAAAATGTTTATGGGGATTGTCAAAGATGCGATTGTTGTACCTTGGGGGGGCATGATTTCAATCTATCAGAATCTCATTTCGTAAACATGAGTCAATTGCGGTTTCTTAGCTTGAAATCAAACTCATCATCGGCATTCCACGTATCCTCTTCCAATTGGATCCCACCATTTAGTCTATATCATTTATCTATTCAATCGTGGAGAGTGGAGCCTAATGAATCATTCCCTACATGGATTCGTACACAAAAAGAACTTTATGATCTTGTCCTGTCAAATGTTTGCATCACTGGAAGCCTTCCAGCATGGATTTGGAATTTCTATTCCAGAATCATTGTCAAGGCTGCAATCACTTCAAGTCTTGGTTCTTGGAAATAATAATTTATCAGGATCCATACCAAAGACTATAGGGGATTTCAAGGCAACGACGATTTTAAACAAGTCAAAACAGTCAATTATCTCTGGTACCGCTTATTACAAAGAATCTGTGACAATAGAGATGAAAGGAGGATCATACGCTTATTTTGACAAGATACTTTCACTAGTCACAAGCATCGACCTCTCCAATAATAACTTGACAGGAGTTATTCCCCAAGAATTCGGTGATCTACGTGGCTTGCAGAATTTGAATTTGTCAGGAAATCAATTAACAAGTAGCATCCCAAAGACACTTGGAAGAATGAAGTTGGAAGGACTGGATCTATCAAGAAATAAACTCTCTGGGCAAATTCCACGAGAGATGACGAATATTACAACATTGTCTCACTTGAACATGTCATTTAACAACTTCTCAGGTCGTATTCCTACAAGCAAGCAGTTCTCGACATTTACTAATGAGTCCTACATAGGAAACCCCAATCTATGTGGGTTTCCGTTATCTAAGAGTTGTGAAGAAGAGCAAAATCCAAAATGAAAGAGTGATCAGAACAAGGATGACGACGACGACAAAGAGAAGTTATGGCTTTATACGACTGCAGTTCTTGGTTTTATCGTTGGATTTTGGACATTCTACGGCATCCTTTTCTTTAAGAAGACATGGAGGTATCCTTATCTCCAATTTCTAAGTGATACCAGTGAGGTGTTACACATGAGGATTATTCGACCAATCAAGCGGATGGTGAAGTGATATTAGCAAGACAACCTCTAGTGTTGCTCATCTCAACTAGTATGCTTGTTATGTATGGTTAGTTATTTTTATTGATCTTTTTCTAATCCATCGTACTCGACATATACATATGGGAGGCTGATCGAATAATAATGAGGGTTGTTGGCATTGTTTAGTAACAATTTTCTAGTAATGGTGTGTATTTGTCCTTTTTGAAAAGAGACATGGTTACAAATCTCAGAGGATGCAAAGACCATTAGTTGTATCAAGGTTTTGCTCTTGTACCTGTTGGAATTGGTTAAAAATACCAAGTTTCAAATTCAAATTCCGGTAACCACCGGAATTTAAGGAGGAAGTTGGGGGCAGAGATGGTGGAGGTTGTTAATCCTCCATCGGAGCCCCCAAAATCGTGCAACACAACAGTGGTATCAGAGCGAGTCCCGCCGCCCGCGCGAGCACCTCCGGCCGCCCGCGCGCACCGCCAGTCCGGCCGCCCACGCGAGCACCTCCCGCCGCCCCCGCGTCCGCAAGTCCCGCCGCCTGCGCGTCCGCCAGTCCGACCGCCCGCGCGAGCACCTCCCGCCTATAAGTTGATTATATGGAGATTCCAGAAGAGCGCAAAGTAAAGTTGGTAGCCTACCCGCCTCAAAGGAGGAGCATCGGCATGGTGGGAGCAAGTATTGATGAACCGAGCTCGTCAACAAAAACAACCTGTGCGTACGTGGGACAAAATGAAGAGGTTGCTGCGTGCTCCATTCTTGCCGACCGATTATGAACAAACCTTGTTCACACAGTATCAATAGTGCCGACAGGGAGTGCGATCAGTGAACTGAATACACTCAAGAATTCTATCGCTTGGGAGCCTCAACAGATCTCATGGTTTGTAGGAGGCTTAAAGTTTACTATACAAGACCGAATCTCCCTGCAAAATCCCTGTACTTTGGTTGACGCCATTAGCCTTGCTGAAAAGATTGGAAAACAATTAGCACGGGGCCTTCGGTCACATCCCAATACAACCAATGAAAGTACAACCAGATCCAACACCAAGCCACTCGACAGTCCAAAGCTGAATCACCGGGAGGCCGGAGTGTTGAATAATCCTCCTCCTGCCAATCTTTATTCCAAACCCGAGCCACTCAAATGTTATCGCTGCCAGCAGCCAGGCCATAGATCCAACCAATGCCCAAGGAGGGGTACGGTACATGTTGCAACTAGAGCTGTCGACGACGATCGACCGGAGGAGTTAGAACAAGAAGAAGTGACATCAAATAGCGAGGAGGGAGAAGAACAATATGCGGATGAAGGCGAACACTTATCTTGTGTCACACATCGAGTATTGTTATCTCCAAAAATGGATAGTAGTCATACCCAACGACACAACCCATCTTTCGCGCAAGGTGCACTGTACAAGGGAAGACCTACAATGTTATTTTCGACGGTGGAAGCACTGGACAACCTTGTGTCAAAAAAGGTGACCTTGTGCACTGTATCAACCAATATTAATTTATAAACTTTCAAGTCTTTAAGTCAAGTGAAATTACTTTTTGGTTTGACGTCAAAGAGAGATTTGTGCCATTCGTTTGTGATATTTCAAAAATTTAGAAACTAAATAAAGATTTCTGTGTAGGGGACTTTTTCTCCTCTCAACTTTCACGCGACCGCTTCTCTCCTTCCAAACCTTTTAATTCACTCCTTTTTGTAATATATATATATATATAAAGGTTATTCATTTGATTTAAATATTTAATTTTATACTTGTGAGTGAATTTTCCACTAATATCAAAAAAAAAAAAACTACTGTCGTGTATTTCACGCGACCGCTTCTCTCCTGTAAACTTCTACTGAAATTTGTCGGAAATTGCAGTAGGAAACTTCTTCAACTGAGTTTTGAATTTTAAAGCCGGTAATTAAGAAAGAAAGGATGTATAATTTCCCTCCCTGCATTTCATCGAACTTTCGGAAGTTAGAATAGATTTACGTTCACGTAATTAAATCAAATATTTGATAATAAATAAAAATACAAGAAATAAAAACATTTATATAATCGATTCCACTTAACTTTCACAAAGTCAAGATTTTCGAACTTTGATTTTTCAATTAAAAATTTCTAACTTACGATTAAAGACACGATGACAGACTTCTTATACGACCTCATGTACAAAATTTGTCTTTGCCATCACCTTCATAAAAATAATAAATAGTTCCATTTCCATAGATATATATATTCAAGTTATATAATTTCTTGGTTGGAGCTTGCGCTTTGGTGGATGACATAATAGAATGGGGGTAAGATTATATCTTTTCTTTTCTTCAGAAAACTTTCAGATAATTATAGCCATTCGATCTTACAGTTCATTACCAAACAACAACTGTGTCCAGTGATATTTCATCGTGGAGTTCAAACAACGGACGTAACAATGAACCGTATGAATTAAACAAGTACGACAGTTACATTCTGCCAGATTAATGTGGTTGTAATCAGTCGCATTGAGCAAGTCCTGTACTCTTATAGGAATAATAGAACCATGCTCATCATCTGAGATTGGGATGCTACCCTGTTTCCGTGGGTTTTTTGCTCAACGTGGCAAATGTTGATTTTGTATTGAGTTTCATTTGTTATTTGAGGGACCTGTCAAGACTTCACCTTACACCTTCTTTTTGAAAAGGCTGCCTCATTTACGTCATGCTCGATACACTCAAATGTGCAAAGAAATATGTAATTTGGGCTTTAAATGATCATATTTTATGTCTAAGCTACGGGGTTTGCTTAATTTGAAACTTAGATATTTGCATTTTCTTTAGTATCCAAGTTGTAGGGTCAACTTAATTTTAAACTTAGATATTTGTTTTTTTATCCAAGCTGGGACTTGATTTGATTGTTTAAACTTAGATATTTTCCTATTATATCTAAGTTATGATTTGATTTAATTTGTTTTTTAGTTTGACGTCAAAGAGAGATTTGTGCCATTCGTTTTTGATATTTCAAAAATTTAGAAACTAAATAAAGATTTCTGTGTAGGGGACATTTTCTCCTGTCAACTTTCACTGAAATTTGTCGGAAATTGCAGTAGGAAACTTCTTCAACTGAGCTTTGAAATTTAAAGCCGGTAATTAAGAAAGAAAGGATGTATAATTTCCATCCCTGCATTTCAACTGAACTTATTTGATAATTTTGTTTGATACATATAGATCAAACCAAATTGTGAGAAATTTCGTTATCGAGGCATAAAATTTGTTGACAAGTTGGAGAGACTTTTTGATGGCACTATTGCAGTAGGTGAGTCTGTTTATGTTGAGTATTTTGTTTTGATGATGTGTGCTAAATGAAATTAATCATATTTGCTCAATTACTAGTGAAAGGAAATTAAAATCATTAATTAATATAGAAAAACTTACTGATATAAATACTTGTCTATATTGGATCTGAAATTATACTAAGTTAATAACTAGTTGTTTCATTGCATTAATTTCTCATTTAACTAAACGTTAAGTTAATGTGTGTTTTTATTGAAAAGCATGATATGTTTTAAAGTTATATTCTCTATATCATGTATAGTGCACGTTTGGAAAACTCGTTAAGTTAGAGTTTTAGTCGTATAGAGATCACGTGAGAACTCGTTAAGTTAGAGGCTTAAAGGTTAAAATATGTCACATGAAAACTCATTAAGTTAGTGAGTAAAAGTTTAGACAACTCGTTAAGTTAGTGTTATACACGTGGTGAAATTATCAGTTACAAATGTTATATTGTATCATGTGAAGTGTACATGTTTAACTCATTAAGTTAACATAACTAAACGCATTGAGTTGCTATATTGAACACTAAGGCAACACATTAGGTTAGCGTTATAAACTTAAGTTGTTATTTTTTGCACGTGGTAAAATTCTTATTATAAAAACATTTGTATATTACTGGTTCGTTAAGTTATTGTAACACAACGGAGATAGTTCGTTGAGTTATCCTTAACACAACGGAGTTAGTTCGTTGAGTTAGCTACAGTACTTGTCACGTGAATTGGCACATGAGAAACTCATTAAGTTGAAAACGTTAAGTTATATATATACTTGTGTTACTCGTTTAGTTAACATTAAAGTAATGACTTCTTATTATACTTGATGAAAAATTTTGGACGAGAAAGTTTATTTTGCAGGAAATTTTTCAGAGATACAGGATTGATGATTAAAGAAAATTCGAAATGTAAACGTGGGTCAGAATGTGTGTATTTCGATGAAGGAAAAAGAAAAGACGTGAAGAAGTGGAAAACTAGTAGTGATTAAACGTGGAGGATATGCATGAAATGAAGATACAGTACAAAAGGCATAGAATTCTCGCTGATCAAACTATCCCTGCACACCAAAAGAAAAATCTTTTCAGGGATCAAAAACACCTCTTCGGGGAAAATCTCTCAGGTGGAAGAAAGTTCAGTGAAGCATAAAAAGAAAAGATATTTGTCACTGAAGAATTGTTGAAGAAGAAAGAGAAGAAGAAAAAGAAAGATCTCAAACAGGGAGAAATGTTTTAAATTCCATAAATTAGTTTTCTCTGTTTGTAGTTATGAAATTGTTTAGATGATACATGGTATCGAGATATAATTGCATCTACAATTTCTGAGGAGAATTGAATTGTATATTGTAATTGAAACCTTGAATAAAAATGATTTTATGAAAACAGTGTCTTGACTTGTTTTGAGTTTTAAAGTTTCAATTATATTTGAAAATATTGAGAAACACAATTCACCCCCCCTCTTGTGTAGCCATACGGTCCTATAGTTTATATCCCAAGCTTCAAAGTAAATCCATCCCAAAGTAGTGAGTAGATACCTGTAGAGGATTTGAATGTGGAAGTGGACATCGACACACCCATTGTTGGAAGTACACCAACATCGACATCCACTACATCTTCTACAGGTAGAACACGTCAACATGTTGCAAGCCTAAATGATCGGATTGATTCATTAGAGTCAATCATATTGAGATTCGAAGAACGTAAACAAATGTATGATTATCCTCAATGCATCAAGAAGCTTAAAGAGATTGGATTTATGGAAGGCATAGAAATATGAGTGTATGCCATGTTGAAGTTTGAGAAACACGTCACTCGAGATAGCTTTCTAAAGGTAGAACCAGATTCAATGAAGGTTCAATGGCTAGAAATGGCCTTCATGAATTGGAAGAGAACGAGGACAATATGAAGACTTTTAGTTACATGCATGAACATCTAAAAATTAGAAAACTTTAATGTTTTCAAGACATTTCTATTATTGGAAGACTTTAATGTTTTAACTTTATTACTTGTGTTTGAATGATTCATGAATGAAGACTTCTATTTGATGTTCATATATTTATAAATTTATTAATGTGTTTGAATGAAGAATTGATTATTGAATAACGTTGTAATTTTTTAATTTTAATTTAAAATAAAAAACGTAAAAAATAAAAAATATCGGTCCAATCGAATTTAAGCTTCGGTCAAACAAAAGGAAAAAATACCAAAAATAAAAAACATTGGTCTGACCGAAGGTGAGATTCGGTCAAACCAATGACACAATAAAAAATAAAAAAAACTTCGGTCTGACCAAAGTTGAGATACGGTTAGACCGACGAATAAAATAAAAAATGTAAAAAATAAAAAATATCGGTCCAACCGAATTTCAGCTTCGGTCAAACCGAAGGAAAAAATACTAAAAATAAAAAATATCGATCTGACCAAAGGTGAGATACGGTCAAACCAATGAAAAAATAAAAAAATAAAAAAACTTCGGTTTGACCGAAGTTGAGATACGGTTAGACAGACGAATAAAATAAAAAAATAAAAAACTTCGGCTAGTCAGACCGAAGGAAAAATAATAATAAAAATAAACTTCGGTTGTACAGATGAAAAAGTAGTCCGATAGAATTGTTTTTAGTTTTTTATTTTTTTAACGGTATGACCGTATCTTTACTTCGGTCCAATCGAAATTTTAATTTATTTATTTCCTTTTTCGGTTTGACCGAAGCTCAACTTCGGTCGGACTGAAGTTTATGATTTTTTAAACATTTTATTATTATTATTTTTCTTCGATCTGACCGAAGTGTCTTATTTTCTTTATTTTTTTTTCGGTTGGACCAAATCTTAACTTCGGTCCAACCGAAGTTTATTACTTTTTATATTTATTTTTTTGATTTTTTAAAATAAAAAATTAACATTAGGCTCTTTTACTAAACTCGAACAGTTATCCATTACTATACATAAAACTCGAATAGTTATCCATTATCTATATAGAAAACTCGAACAGTTATCATAACTCTTCTAGTTTTTCAAAGCTGCACATGAAAAACACGTGAAAACTTATAGCTTTTAAAACACATGTGCATAAATCATAACTATACGAGTTTATTATTTTTTATATATATTTTTTGATTTTAAATTAAAATAAAAAATTAACATTAGGCCCTTTTACAGAACTCAAACAGTTATCCATTACTATACATAAAACTCAAACATTTATCCATTATCTACATATAAAACTCGAATAGTTATCATAACTCTTCTAGTTTTTCAAAGTTGCACATGAAAAACACGTGAAAACTTATAACTTTTGAAACGCGTGCATAAATCATAACTATACGAGTTTATTAACAATAACCCTTCTAGTTTTTCATACACTTAATCTTAACTACACTACTTTTCACATAACCTTTTAAATTAATTCTTCTCGTCTTTCTTCCTTCTTCAACTCTACTTTAAGAATGAAATTTGCAATGTCTTCAATTCTTCCTATAAAATCATATAAGATATCTTTCCATGAAGCATATTTTATATAATAATTATCATATATCAATTTATGCATTATTTAATCATTTAAAATATATAAAATCATAAAAATCACAATTATCATACGTTCTTCATTAAATCACATATAATTACAATTATAATCTATAAAATGCATAAATTATCATATAAAAAATGTAAACTTTGAAGTCTAAACATGCTACATCAGCATAATCTTATAAATAATGATCACTGTCTATTAAAAAATCGAGTTGGGTTTGGTTGGCTCGTAATGGCTCGACCCAATTGACACTTTTAGACTGAAGTCAAATTTCAAGCTGGGTCAAGCTACCTCAAAAAAATTATTTACACAATATTTTGATGTTTTGATACACCATATTTATTTAAGTACAAATAGTGAGGGTATAATCATCAAAAGATATAACATTAGTTAAAAAAAATAAAAATAAGAGTAGTCCCAACCAAACGACTCCTGAAAGCTCCTTAAGAGTTGGAGTTAGAGTCAACACGTCTTCCAAAGTTAAGCAGCTCCAACTCCTTAGGAGCTGAAATTGGTGCTACCAAACATTGGCATTGTGTGAATTTATCATTTGGAGTATGGCATATGTGTATGCTCATCGATTTATTAGACCTAAAGTTAGCATGTGTGAATTCTGCAATTTAAAAGGTCATGACACAGTTGACTATTTGAAATTCAAATGTTTACAAGTGTCTAGATAAGAGCAACAAATGAATTATATCCAAAATAATAGAAATGATTATAACATGCCTATAGTTCATCCAGCCAATTGCCATTTCATGACTAGAAATGTGTTGAGAGAATGGGAAAATGAGGATAGGTGTGTTAGAGGGAAAAAATTTGACTACCTTGAACAAAGCTTAATTAGATTAGATCAACAACTTACTAGACTAGAAATTTACATGAATTATAATCAAGAAGTCAACTAATTAAACTATAATGAAAATCATTCTAAACCCAAGATAGATTATATTTATGAAACTAAGCAAAATTTGAAAAAATTTGACTAGAGAATAGACAAAATGAGACTAGATAATCTAGAAAGAAAGCTTAATTCACTTGATGAATTTACAATGAAAGTACAATATATTAAAAATCAACAAGAGACTATAATTGAAAATTCAAATCTTCAAAACATGCATAAATTAAAAAGCATCAAGACAAAAGAAAGTAAATGTGAAAAATAAGAAGGAATTACCGATAAAATAGAAATGAAGGAATGTAATTCAACAAAAAAATTTATAGATCCAACTCCTAAGAAAGATGTAGCTTTCGATTTCTAAGTTCTATAAGCTTGCAAAATGTCTGGAAGAGGTAGAGGACGTGGAAGTGGTAGACTTACAAAAGCTCAGAAGATAGAGTTAGAACTACAAGACATAGAAAGACAGATTCACGACTACCATGCACGGTACACATTTCCAATTCATGCATTACAAAATATACAAAAAGCTATACAAGATGAATGAAACTTTTGCTGGAAATTTATAAGAAATATTGTAGATACAAATTTTCGAACAAAGCAAACTAAGCTATCATGTTTGCAACTTTGGGCAAGAAACTTGTAACCAAACTTGTATGTTGCTAGCAGCTTAGGTATAGGTTCACAGCAAATGGGAATGCAACCAGTTAAAAGCTTTGGTAAGAAGTGGACAAAATTGATAGACAAAGCAAATGTAGAGTTATTAGATTTGTATTCAAGGTACACATTCTCTGAGTCTATTTTACTGGAAGTTAAAAATGCCATTGATAATACAAGAACTGATTTATGGAAGTATGGTTTTAGAAGTGAAGGAGAAAGAATGTTTCAATTAAAAATGATAGAAGTAGAAATGTTACATTTGTATGCTAAACAAACAGTTACAAGAAAGGAAGGATGGAGTTGGACAATCTATAGCATAGGTACCACTCACAAGAGAAATTAAGGAAACACCAAAGCTTGTTATAGAAAAATTGCAGACATACAACTGAAAAGAAGAAAGATTGAAAATATTGGGCTAATTGTAGGAGAGTTGAAAATTCTGAGATCGAGAGAAGAATCACTCAGAAATAGCAAATTATGTTTCATAGCAATAGCAAGAGAGCAAATTCCAGAAGGCATACTAATAGATTTCACACACTTAGGGCTAAAAGAGTATACATTAAGGCATTGTGTTGCTCTCACCTACAATATTTCATTTACTATGATGGAGAATTTTCCAAGTCGTACTACAGCCTATGCAAATATTTTGGGAACAAATGAAAATGTTTTTGAAAATCAACAAATTGCTTTTGAAAATGAAGAAAATGTTTTTCATAATGAAGATCACTATGGAACAAACCTTGATAATGAATTTTACACTGATGATATGTTTGTTGATGAAGAAGCAGACCTTTTATATGATTAAAATAGTTTACACAAATGTACAATGCAAATTCTTCTATTTGTAAGAGAATAGCTTTGTTAGAAAATATACTTGTGTCCTCTAATTTCTCAACTTATATATACTTATATATAGTTAAATTATGTTTACATGCATCATTGATTCGGGTAAATCTATTTTTAAAAACAAATTAAAATCAAAACGCAATACTGGACATGTGTTCTCTACACGTACGAAGAGACGTAAATGTTCTTCTTGAGAAGTAAAGCCCTGACTGCTAGCTAGAATACATATATCCAACGATTAAGGAGTATTCAAATTATACATAAGTAGTTGACGATGATCATGTAACCAATATTCCTCAGACTATATTAATGTGTTTGGTTTAATCTGCAGAAGATTCGGATTCGAACCAACGATCAACCGTGTTTCAAGATAAAAAGTTAAGTGGATCCATACTTTTAAAAGAGTGAAATAACTTTGATAAACATATGGTCAAAATTAATTAAGGGAAAACTTTGGTGATCCTATAGGTATGACCTAAATGTCTGACATATATAATTAATGATTTAAATCTTTAAGTTTTAGATGAAAATTAACAATGAATAAAATTCGAAATATAATGTAATTGCAACATAATAGATTACCTTATGCGTCAAATATTGCATACTTAACTTTTATTTTCGAAAATATATAATAGATACAACATTAATGGCAACAAGCTATGTTATAATCCCATTGTGTAGTTTTAGTCACATGAATTATTTATGGTCAAATCTTTGATTAATCTATATAAATTTAATTCTCTTCTCGCAATTTGATGATAACCAAATAGTTTTAACTCTTCTTTTACTTCTTTCAGAAAAATAATATATGCCTAGAGGAAAACAAATTTTGCACAATATGGAATATTCTTTTATGATTTTAATTTGGGTGGACCTTTACCACAACAGAAAGAGATTTTATATATGGGGTGCATGTTTATGGTCGTAAGTCCAACATCAGTCTTCTCTTCCTTCTTTTCTAAAGTTTATCAATTCTAGCATCCCCTCTTTTCTAGAAATTCCCATGTTCTCTTTCTTTTCCAGAAATTATATACGACTTTGAATTGTTCAACAAATCAGGTATTTATCATAAAAAAAAAAATACAAAAGAAAAGTTATAAAAGAAGGATATAAGATTGAGAGATAGCAACTCCGACGATGTCCATCTTCTCTATACTGAATAAAAGAAAGGTAAAGTATTGAAAGAGTATAAACTGTTTATATATAAAATATATTAAATACTCCTAAACAAGAGTATAAATTGTTTACATATAAATACTTGAAATATTAAATATTTCCCGGTAGGAGTCTAAGACAGATAGAGTCTCCTCACAATAGCACGAGAAATCCACGGAAGATCCAGAATATTTTCTGTCTTTTTTTTTTTTTTTTCCAAAATTACATTGTACAACATCAACTTGCACCCTTATTTGCAAATGATAATAAAATTTGATTTATCCGGATATATTCGGTATGTTCCATGCGATTGATGTGATGTATATGAGGTATCGTTCCTACGAGAAAGTGTAAGGCGTGAGATTAGTTGTTAATTCTTGAAAGGTCCCTTGACGCATATATACAATATATGTATATCAACATGTATCACAAATATACATGCATAATGAGACATATTTCTCTTCCCATGAGGAGACAATCGAGGTTCCAAGAAAAGCCATACAAACAAATAAACAAACAAACAGTGATCGAACTTTAGTTAAAGAAGAGCCAAGAATACACTTACCATGGTAAATATCTTATGGACATCAACATCAAGTACATATCAGGAGGTGGACGAGGAAGGCTGGCTTCTAATTAGACCTGCACTTGTTCATTTGAGGAAAGAAAAAAAAATTCACACACTTAAGTTGGCATATACTCAATAAGCATGAGAAGTAACTAACATCAAGTCATGGGAAATGTATATAGTAACTCACACACTTGTTCATTTGGACGTGACAACCAATTCGGAAGATTATAGCCATAGAAATTTTCAACATGAAGGTTCAACAGGCAAGGAGGACGAAGCTCCTCAAAGACCTCTGTGACTCTATCGCTAACATTTCTTTTATGCTTCCAACCAAGACGTAACTTTTGAAGATGATTCTTTCTCACAAGTTCCATTGACCTGGCTTCCTCCAAAGATTGGTTTTGTTGCAAATTGTCTATCTCAAGATGCCTCAACAAATTCAAACTTCAAATTTCTCCTAGCTTTGCTTCATTCTCATTTTCTCCCACTTTAAATATTAATTTTTCAATCTTCTCAATCCTTTTGGCATTTCTATTGGATCCCAAACATTCCTGTTATCTAGTAACACGAGATTCTGTAAACTAGTGATGCTCTTAGGGAATTTCTTGAGTAGATGACATCCTTCAACAAGTAGAAGATCATCAATCCCCCGTGCTGTCGCCTGATCTTCAAACGACTGTTTTGAGGTAGTGTACGAGGAGCCTCATGAATTGTCAGCGTCGTATGCTCCTGGAGCCCTGATGATCTTCTCTATATATGGTGTTGGGTGCAAGATGGCGAGGTCATCGAACCCCCATTCTCTGGTGAGACATGGCTTGGTTGAGATCTTTGCGGGAAAGGAGGACACAAGGTTATGGAGGCCGGACATCCCGAGGGATGCTTTAGTCGTTGTATTAAAACATGGTGGCCAGCTCAAACCAATAAGGCCACTCAGAAAATCTGGAGTCTTGAAGAAGAAGAAGAAGAAACAATGTATCATCAGCATTTATGGTAAAAAAAATGAAATTACTGTAGAAGTCAACAATTGCACATTTTGATGATAGCTGCTACGTAGATCAAGTTTATAGAAGAGTTGTCCACCGGCAAGGACATCCAACATGTCTTCAAGCCGAGGGATAGGAAATCTGTACTTGATGGTGATCCAGTTGATGGCACGATTGTCGACGCACATTCTCCATCCACCATTTTTCTTGGGAACAAGTGGTGCCAGGACAGCGCAGGGGCTCAGACTAGGACGCACTAGTCCTTGTTGGATCAGTTGTTCGACTTGTGACTGAAGGATCGCAGCCTGCCTCCTTGGGGCTCATTCTGTAGTGCGGTATATTTGGAAGTTGGGCTCCAGGGATGAGGTCGATGTGGTGCTGTACATCTCTAAGCGGTGGAAGGACCTGTGGGGTTTCTGTTGGCATAATAGCATGGAATTCTTCTAACAGTTGGTGTACCTGCAGCGGCGTGGCTTCCTCTGCAGCTTCAAAATGATAGGACGCTACCAAAGCATAAGCTTCTAGAGCGTTCTTAACGTCGTCGGTGAAGGTGGCCTGGTCCACCACAAGGAAGCTCTTGCGGACGTGCTCGTCCAAGGACAGATTTGAGGTGGGGACTAATGGCATTAGACGAATTAGTGCTTTGCCCACGCGCAATTCATACTGATTAGTACGTCCTCTATGGGTGGCATCCACGTCGTGTTGCCACGGGCGTCCCAAGATAATATGGGAGGCGACCATATCACAGAAAACCTCGTTAGAATACCGAGAACCAATTGATAATGGGACTTTGCAAACCTCCGTGACCTTCACGGTGTTGTCTTTGCGAATCCACCCGATGTGGTAGGGGTGGGGGTGAGCTTGAGTTGGTAATCCAAGCTTGGCCACCACCTTCTGAGAAATGAGGTTTTCCGTACTACCTCCGTCTATGACGATGTCGCACACCTTGCCGGAGATTGTACAACGGGTGAGGAATATAGTATGTCGTTGGGTGGGCTCGCGGATCATGGGGGCGAGAAGCAGACGTCGGGTGACACAGGACAGGTGCTCCCCTTCATCCGCGTACAACTCATCCTCCTCCCCACTTGGTGGTGAGGCGTCGTCGTCGTCATCGTCTTCCACCGGAGAATCGTCGACGCATTTCTCAGTCACATGTACCTCTTTTCGTTGTGGGCATTGATTGGACTTGTGCCCTAGTTGACTTCCCGGTGGTAGGGCGACTGTAAGGGTTGGCTGGTGCGGGTTCCCCGGCGTCCGGCGTTGACGACGGTCTACCCTCATGGGTACTTGGCTGTGGACCCAAAATCGATTTGTCGGCAGGTTTGGAAGTACTGTCACCCGTGGAGGTGGGCGTTGGACGACTTCCCCGGTTGGCTTGCTTCTCAATATAAGGAGCTATCTGTTGCGGCTTGGATTCATTCAAGTTGTTCCAAGCGATAAAACTCCGTGATATATTCAGTGACGGTGCGCGATCGCTGCTGACAGTTTTGATACTGCGCAAATAAAGTCTTCATAGTCCATGGGTAAAGTCTTCCTCCTCTTCATTTTGTCCCACGAGCGGACAGGCGTTTTCTGTTGGCGTGCTCTGTTCATCAACGTTTGATCCCACCATGCAGAAGCCCCCCAATAATCCAATATCTTCTAATTCAAAGAGGTTGGGCATTCGTTTCCAACCATCATCATCTGATCTACCAATATCTTCTAATTCAAAGAAAAGCAGCTCTAAACATGTCAAGATACAAATAATAACAAGCTTATATCATTTCAAAGTAAATGAGGAATGGTTTCCTATTGGAACTTGTATTAAAAAAATAATACATTGGATCAACTAAAGTTCATAAAGAACCCAACCCCCATTTTCCTAAAATAGTATATCACTTATATAAAAATGAATACAAAGGTTAGCCACCTAAAGAGAAATCCTCCATTGTGAACTTTGAAGTTGTGAATGTAGTATGAAGTATCCATCTTTGGAAAGAATGTTTTAGAAAGAGTTGCAAGCTTTGGATAGAAGAATGATGGATAATCTAGATGATTAGTGTTTAGATTAGTGTTTAGCTTGATTTAAATTAGTGTTTAGAGTTTTTAATGCCCAATAAGCTTTATGTTCTATTTCAGCAGGTAAATGACAACTTTTTCCATATACTAGCCTAAAAGGTGACATACCTAAGCTCGTTTTATAAGCAGTTCTATAAGCCCAAAGTGCATCAATCAATCTATTAGCCCAATCTATTCTAGTAGGATTTACTACTTTTTCCAAGATTAATTTAATTTGTTTGTTTGCACTTTCTACTTGTCCACTTGTTTGCGGATGATATGATGTTGCAATTTTGTGGTTTATTTCATATTTCTTCATTAAGGCTTCAAAACTTCTATTACAGAAATGAGTTCCTCTATCACTGATAATAGCTTTAGGTATTCCAAATCTGGCAAATATATTTGTTCTTATAAATTGTATTACCACTTTATTATCATTAGTTTTTGTAGAAATAGCTTCTATCCATTTAGATACATAATCCACCCCCAACAATATGTAATTAAATTGATTAGATATAGTAAATGGACCCATAAAATCTATTCCCCACACATCAAAGATTTCAACCTCAACAATAGGATTAAGAGGCATCATATTCCTCTTTGATATTCTTCCTATTTGTTGACATCTTAAACAACTTAAGCAATATTTATGAGCATCTTTGAATAGTGTTGGCCAATAAAACCCACATTGCAGAATTTTTGCAACAGTTTTCCTTGAACCAAAATGTCCTCCACAAGCTTGGTCATGACAGAAAGACAATATGCTTGAATATTCAGTTTCTGGAACACACCTCCTTAAAACCAGATCAGGACATTTCTTAAATAAGTAAGGGTCTTCCCAATAGTAATATTTTACTCTTGAGAAAAACAATTTCTTATCCTATCTATTCCAATCCTTAGGTGTTAAACCAGTAACTAAGTAATTAACTATGTCTGCATACCAAGGCATTGTGTTGATGGTCATTAATTGTTCATCAGGAAAATTATCCTTAATTTCAATATTTGATTTTTCTATTTGTAATCTTGATAAATGATCTGCTACTACATTCTCACAACCTTTTTTATCTTTAATTTCTAGATCGAATTCTTGCAATAATAATATCCATCGGATCAATCTAGGTTTAGTTTCTTTTTTCTTTATTAGATGTTTTAGAGCTGAATGATCTGTGTATACTATTACTTTAGCTCTAATCAAATATGATCTAAACTTTTCTAAAGCAAACACAACAGCTAATAATTCTTTTTTAGTAGTTGTGTAATTAACTTGAGCATCATTTAAGGTTTTGCTTGCATAATAAATCAGTTTAGGAGATTTTTCTATTTTCTGTCCTAACACTGCTCCTATAGCAAAATCAGAAGCATCGCACATTAATTCAAATGGATGGTTCCAATTAGGTGCTTGAAATATAGGAGTTGAAATTAAGCTAGTCTTAAGTTTGAAAAATGCTTCCTTGCAATTTTTATCAAAGTTAAATGGAACATCTTTTAATAGATTAGTTAAAGGTCTAGCTATCTTGCTAAAGTCTTTAATAAATCTTCTATAAAAACCAGCATGTCCTAGAAATGATCTAATATCTTTTACTGATTTAGGTTCTGGTAGATTAGAAATTACTTCTATTTTAGCTTTATCTACTTCCAACCCTTTTTTAGAAACAACATGCCTTAAGACTATTCCTTGTTTAACCATGAAGTGACATTTTTCCCAATTTAAAACCAGATTTTTTTCCACACAGCGTTTTAATATTTGGTCTAAATTGCTTAAACACACTTCATATGAGTTGCCATATACAGTAAAATCATCCATAAATATTTCTAAAAATTCATCAATCATTCCAATAAATATGCCCTACACACACCTTTGAAAGGTAGCTGGTGCATTGCATAATCCGAATGGCATTCTTTTAAAAGCATAAGTTCCATTAGGACAGGTGAAAGTTGTTTTCTCTTGATCCTCTAATGCTACTGGAATTTGATTATACCCTGAATACCCATCTAGGAAACAAAAATATTCTTGCCCTGCTAATCTTTCCAGCATTTGATCTATAAAAGGTAAGGGAAAATGATCTTTCCTAGTCACAACATTCAGCTTTCTATAGTCTATACATACTCTCCAGCCTGATTGAATTCTAATAGGTATCAAGTCTTGACTTTCATTCCTAATAACTGTTAATCTTGATTTCTTGGGAACTACATGGATTGGACTAACCCACGAGCTATCAGAAATCGGATATATTATATCATTATCTAACCATTTAACTATTTCCTTCCTGACTACTTCTTTAAGGTTTGGATTTAATCTCCTCTCAGGAATTCTAACAGGTTTAGCATTCTCTTCTAAATATATGTGGTGACAGCATAGAGTTGAACTTAACCCTTTTATATCAGTCATAGTCCATCCTATTGCTTCTTTATAACTTTTTACTACATCTTTTAATTTAGCTATTCAATCCTCTTTCAAATCTGAAGCAATAATGATTGGACAGGTCCGTTTATCTTCCAGAAATATATAGGTTAATTTAGGAGGTAAAGGTTTTAATTCTAAATGCTGCCCATCAGAAGCTAGAGCTCCTAATTGAACATCATCATTTTTTAAATTAATTTCTTCCTGATCTCCTTCTATATTTATGCTTTCACTTTCTTCTAAAGTTTCAGAATTGATTTGCCTATTTAATTCTTCTTGAATCACATCATCTAACCTATCGCCTTCATCCTCTAAAAAGTCTATGGTATGTAAGGACATTTCTAACTCCTCAAACCTTTCTGGTTTGAAAATATTTAATTGAGTATCCTCATTACCATATGCTAACTTCATTACTCCAATTTTACAATTTATAACAGCCCCTGATGTTGCTAAAAATAGCATTCCCAAAATTAAAGATGTATCACTATTTTTATGCTTAATTTGTTAGGAATCCAAAATTACAATATCAATAGGATATATAAAATTCTTGATTTTAATTAAGACATCCTCTATTTTTCCTCTAGGGTATCTTATACTTCTATCAGCTAATTGAATAACCGTACTAGTAGGAGTTAAGCCTTCTAATCCTAAGGATGCAAATATATCACTTGGCATAACATTTATACCTGCACCTAAGTCTATTAAGGTTATTTCTAGAATGGTATTTCCTATGGTGCATAATATAACAGGGATTCCAGGATCAAATAACTTTTTAGGAATTTGTGGCAGAAATAGGGAACTACTTTGCTCAGCTAAAAAGACATTTCTAAGAACTTTTCGCTCTCTTTCCTTAGTACACCAATCCTTCAGAAATTTAACACAAGGTGGCATATTCTGCAATAGATCTAACAAAGGAATGTTAACTTGTACTTTTTCAAAAATTTCTCTGATTTTTTCTTGTTTTTCAGGAATTGTTTGTTGTAATCTTTCAGGATAGGGTGCTAAAGATTTTGATTTCAAAGACTCTTTTTCTTTCAGTTGATTTGTTTGATTATTTTTAGCTTCAATTGCAGATTCAGATTGTTCTTCAGTGATTTCTAGATTTTCAGCTATTACATTTTCATTATCATTTTGATTTTTACTCTTGTCTGCCTTCATATCATTTTCATTTTGAGTTCTTGGTGGTATATCAGTTCCAGATGTTAATGTTACACATACATCTTCCAGATTTTCGTTACTTTCATGATGTTTTTGTATATCACTTTCGTGATTATGATCTTCAATTGTTTTTAGTTTTAAAGTGCATTCTTTAAATTCTCTTACATTTGTGTTTTCTGTTTGTTGTATATTTTGCAAGTTGTGCAGGTTTATAACATTATAATTTTCATTGTCCTGTTGTAAAACTTGTATTTTCATTGCATTTTTTTCTAATGCTTTTAATTTTGTTTCCAGATCATCTAATTTCATTGCATTCAATTTTTGATCAATTTTCTTTATGGCTTTTTCAGTTTCGTAAATTATATCCTGTTTAGGTTCTGAATATGCCTCCTTATAGTTTAATTGGTTGACTTCTTATTGTTGACACAAAGTATTCCAGTTTGTCCAGATTTTGCTCTATACTATGCTCCAATCTGTCATAGCTATCCCAAACTTTAGTGTCTCTCATCATATTACACATTCTATACTGACCATTAGTTGGGTAAACTATAGGATTCTCATACTCGGCTCTATTATATTGAGGATAATTCATTTGTTGTTCATGGGATCTATCAATCTGTAAATGTCTTAATTTCGAACAATCAAAAATGTCTTATCTTTCAGAATTGCAGAATTCACATATGCTAATTAAGGGTTTCAGAAATCTTTGAGCATAAGCATATGCCATATTCTCAATTATAGAAGAAAACACACAACTCTGACTATTAAAATGAAACAGCTCTAACAGTTGCTTATATCTATTCAATTCAATTCAATTCAATTCAATTCTCCGGCAACAGCGCAATAAAACTTATTTGTGTTTTCCCAACACTACACTAGAAAAACTTGGATTTGTTACTTCTATTTTTACTTAGTTAATTTATCTTTATGCCTATTCTTTCTTTTAGAAGTAAACAAACAACCTTTAATACAATTTAGATATTAATTCCAATTTGTACTTTAACTGCAAGTGCACAGTGTCTATTGTATCAGTGTGCAAGTACAGGTCGATCCCACAGGGAATTGCTGACAAATTTAAGAAATGTTTGATTGTGAACAATTCAAATTTATATTCAATAAGCACTCCGTTGAGTTACAGTTAACTCAACGGACTAAGTTCATTGAGTTATGGCTAACTCAACGGACTATCCTCGTGGACTTAAGTTAACTCCACGAGTCTGTCTCTTCTTTATAATACTGCTATTTACAGAGGAATTCGGCCAACCATTGGGCGATTCCACAAATTGTAAATAACATCAATTAAGCTTTTTAATGCTAGTTAACATTGGATTTATCATTATGCAATACTAACATTCAGATGATTCAAACAGTAACCATTAAAATCTTTAAGTTGTTTTGTACGAACCAATTTTAGTAAACTGTAAAATTAAAACTAACATACAACAATCATAAAACTGATACAGATAACATTAATCACGATACAACACAAACAATACAATACTCAAATACAACATACAAACAAAGATAAATTGTTTTTGGTATTTTTGTTTTGATGTGAACATGGAAATGGGCGAAAGGTGAAATGTAAAGTAATTTCACTTGACAGTAAATACTTCCAACACTACTTGCAACGCGATTACACCACTGAAAATTGAACCACTTACAATTCTGTCTCCTCTACTTATAGAATCGCGAGTCCAGAATTGCAAGATGATCTCCTCTTCAGCATACAGGCATCAACCCGAAGCCAAGGCTAAAAACTTTACGATCTCCTGAAATATGAGTCGAAGCTTGGTGAAAATGTCTTCCCTTCCCGTGACGCGATCACTCCTCACAGTGGTTGTCAGGCACTATGTATGGCTCGGAATCGACCCGACATCAGGCAAGTATCCTCACAGACCTCCGATGATTGGTGATTATGGTGGTGATACGATGGTTGGTGTGATACTTCGGAGAATCATCGATACTGTCTGCAGAAAGCTTGGTGCTCCTCCTCTGTATACACTGGCCGTCCATCGATCACACTCTTTCTTTTATATTTCTTCAGTGGTAACTGCTTTTGCTTAAATGATCGGTTGGATTTCCTTCTTTCAGATCAACGGCGATGATTTCTTTCTCCCTACGTGATTGAATTCCTGCGTGATACGTGCGAACGTGGTTTTTCCTTCCAATTGTCTGTTCCTGCAACTGCTACAGTGGCATATTAGAAAATATATAGTCCGTGGTGTTACAGATAATTCAACAGACTTCCTTCGTTGATTTAACTATAAAACACGTGCAAAAATAACAACTTAAGTTTATAACGCTAACCTAACGCGTTGCCTTAGTGTATTTTCATATAACTCAACGCATGCAGTTATACTAACTTAACGAGTTATAACATAAGTAAATCTACCAGCTCTCAACACGTGTCAGCAACAGTTTAAACATAAAATAACATTTCGGAGAGTTACAGGTATAACTATCCGATGCTCAGATGCATTTTCAGATACTTAAGAATTTCACAGCCTGTAATTTACCGACAGTTTATAAATGTACTAAATTAACATTAATTCCCCAAAATTAAGCAGATTCTTCAATTAAAGCATATAACAGTGCAATTATAACATAATGGCTTAATTCTCATATGATAAGCTAAATATTATGTAATTAACCATCATTTAACCGTTAATAATATGCAATTTTTCATTCTAAACAACACCGCAGACGAGGATGCAGAAGGAGATGATGCCACGGGGCAACGATATGTGAGGAGATGACGTTGCAAGTGAGGATGTGGAAGGAGACGATGTCGCGAGGTGAGGATGTGCGAGGAGACAATGCTGCAGGTGAGGATGCAGAAGGAGACGATGTCGTGGGGCGAGGATGTGCGACAAGATGACACCGCAGGCGACGATGCGAAAGGAGACGATGCTGCAAGTGAATATACGGAAGGAGACGATGTTGTAGGTGAGAATGCACGAGGAGGCAATGCTGTAGGGTGAAGATGTGCAAGGAGATGATGTTGTAGGGATGCGCGAGAAGGGGACGACACTGCAAGGCAAAAATGTGCGAGAAGGGGACGACGCTGCAGGGTGAGGATGCACGAGGATGCGTGAGGAGATGACGTCGTGGCAGGATGAGGATGTGTGAGGGCAGGACGCGAATGAGAGGTTTCCGTCGTTATCACCTCGGGTGTGGTCGGAAAATGACGGAAACCCAGTATACAACAGATGCCACTTTCAACGGAAAATGAAGAAAAAAATTTTAGATGCACAAATACTTGGAAAACGATGGAAAATTTTCCGTCAATTTCTTTTCTGATGTTTTCCATCATTTTCCACCTCGTAAGGGTAGTATCGGTCTTCCATTTCTTGTAACGATCTTCCCGATCTTTTTGTCATAGATCTTTATCCATTTTCGTAAATTTGTTTATTATTTTAAGTAATTCTTATATAAAGTGGCATGGCTAGAGATTTTAATTTGCTTGGGATTCAATGAATGGTTAGCCTTGAGAAACATCTGGTCGAGTAGGTAAACTTGAAAATAATTTTGAGGCCGTTTAAATAAAAAAAGGCTTGAACATGGATTACTAAGATTAAAGAATTTCTTTCTACTTTTGATTTTTTCATTAGTATGTATTTGCAGAGGTGTGAGTTATATCATATATAATATTACAACATGGTATCTCTTAATAGATTAACAATAAAAGTTGCTATTATATGTTGTTGAATTTAACAAAGTCGTCATTGAGGCGCCTTCTTGGATTGGATCATGGGAGTGGAAAATTACGTACACAGGTTCCTTTTACAAGTACAAACAAATTTTATGCAATAGTTTTTGTGAAAAATGATGAGATTGTACATATTATTTGTAAGAGTTTACATGGTTTTCTTTAATTATTGGATTGAAGATAAGATTTCGTTTGTTAGTAATTTATTTAAATTTAATATTATTCAAATATACTTTTTAACGGATGCGAATAGGGTTTCGAAATTGTGATAACGATGGTGATGTTGTACTATGTGTACAATCTTGATTATATATTAATTTAAATATCTTATAATTTTATTTAAACATAATCTAATATTTAAATCTTGATTTGAGTGTTTGACTAGTTGAATTTATTATTATAAGAATTTAGTAAAAATAACTTTGTAATAATCTTGAATCGTTTGTATATTATCTTTCATTGTCGTAGCACAAAGTCATCGCATCGGCGAATTGACTCAATAGGCTTCCATTCAGTACGAGTTTAGCTTGATTATAAACGAAAAAAACGTATGTATAATTTTAAACTCATTTAAATAGACAAGTTCAATTTAATCTCATGCAAAAAATTGCAAAGAATACATAATAATCGGCAGTGGAGTCGTCGGATTTGTTTTCATCGACGAATATCAGTACCAGATTGAGACTGTTGTTACCTTATATTTTCAATATATTGCTTGGAACGGTTCCAGGATATAACATAAGGTTATTTTGTATTACTGGATTTCAATTGTACGCTTGTTTTTAAATCTGGGGTCACACTTCGAACAAAGATGACCTAATTTACGTAAAAGAAGCTGTCTTGATACATAATTAAGACAGGATTTAAAACCCATAGACGGCATAATTTTGCAGCGTTCTTCAAATTAATACATTGTTTAAAAGAAGACTCCACCTCCAACATCGACCCACGTATCTTTGTTATTGTCGATCGCTTGTGCTCCAGCTTCTTAATTTTTCCACTCATCTATCGAGCCAGATGATGCACCTGAGGCTTTTCCCCTGGATGAGCAAATCGAAAGCTTTATTTATCTCCTGGAACCCAACCTCGTGCGTTATGAAATCATCTAAATGAATCTCCTGAACAAAGCACAAACGGAATGATGGGAAATTAGTACGTAAGCCTTTTGGGTCAGCTATATATGAATTAACTTATTTGTCACTGCCAATAAATTTGCAACAACAGTGATTCCATTCCATTGTATTTATCGTACGCGTTGATACTTATCTCGTTTTCTGGATCTGATCGAATTTTAGGCAGAGACTGATAAGAAAAGGAAAATGTCAAAGAAGAAGCACCTCATCAAGGTAACGCTTTGCAAGGACTGGGAGGTCTTTTTGAGGCTTAATTCCGCCAAACAAAGAGCCAACAATGCTCTTGCCTAGAAGTATCGTAGCACCGTTAACAGTTAAAGGTGCACCATTCAATTCCACTCCTAAGACGATGGTTTTTCCCCAGCCCTGCATGAAAGAGGAGCTTCAGAACATTGCAATGCTGACTGATATCATCTTCGTATCGCGATACATAATTTGTAATACCAAGACGAGTATCAAATTTGCGTATCTCCATTTACATGACCACTCGTATGGAGTGCTCACAAACAGTGGGGTGGGGAGTCCTTTGTATAGTTTAAATAAAGCAGAAGAGTTTAGGATGCAGCGAGAAGACCCACCTCTCGAGCACTGTCAAGGGCATCAGTCATTACGGACGATAAACCAACGCACTCAAAGCAATAATCCGCACCTCCACCCGTCATTTGGTTTATCACCTTTGAGGAAAGAAAGGCAACAATTTTGCAGATGTTAGTTAATCGGTTGCTAATACGTGTTTATGGCAACTGATCCAAGGCCACGGTTTGATTCAAAACCTGACTGACGGCTTGGTCTCCGATAGCTTTTGGGTTAACAAAATCAGTGAGACCAAACTTTCTTCCTGCGAAAGAAACATTTATAGAAGCGTCAGGTTTGCCCAGACAACACACTCATCATCATTTTATTGTAATAGTTGCTGTAAGTACGTTCAAATTTTTCCACATCTTTAGAATGAAGTGTACCGATATTTTGAACGATGGATAGCTGAGGAAAGACAGTATAGAACACCAAACCTATTTCAAACTTGTCAGGATTCAGGTCCACCCCAATTATCTTCGAGGCTCCCTGTAGTCTTGCTCCTTCAACAACCTTCATTGAAGATAAAATATGAGACGCAGGTGAGCAACATGCACTTGGATCCTATAGTTTAAACACCACTCACGTTGTGTACTTCATGAAATGTTATCATTCCCGGGTTCCAAACTTGTTTATACCGGTGGAAAGTCTTATTTCGAAATAAGAAGGTATACGGAAGGCAGTTATTTTGCTTTCCTTGAATTTCACCGGGAAAATAATATTATTTCTGATTCTGGAGCCCACAGTTGCTGAAGAAGATGAAATTCTTACCGCGAGGCCCACCGTTCCGAGCCCGAACACGGCGACGGTCGAGCCTTCCTCCACTTTCGCCACCTTGATAGCGGCCCCGATCCCTGAAAAGGATGTAGAAAAGAAGACTTTTAAAATAATAAAAAAAAACCTTTGGAGTCGCGAGCGGCAGAATCGAAGTGCAGCCTTCTCACCGGTGGCCACGCCGCAGCTGAGGAGGCAGGCCTTCTCCGGTGGGATCGTCGGGTCGATCTTGACGACTTGTGCCGCGTCGACCACCGTGTACTCCGTGAAGCTGGAAACAGATAGGAAATTGTAGATTTTCTGGCCGTACGCATCCGTGAACCGCCCCTCATCGGGTACGAATTTGAACCCGGTTCTGCAGAGGTTGCTCTTGTCGGATCTGCAGTCACTGCAGGCTCCACACTGGCCCATGAAGGTCGGCAGCACCGTGTCGCCGACGGCCATCTTCGTTACGCCTTCTCCGACGCTCTCCACCACCCTGGTTCGCCGTCACGACCATCAGACTATATGTGTCTTCTATCGATTTTGGAGTGGAGGAGGTGATTGGAGCTTACCCGACAGATTCGTGGCCAAAGATACTGGGGAAGAAGGCAGGGAAGCTCTGGCGATCGGAGAAATCGAAGTTAGAGAAGATTTTTGTCGAAACTGATATGATAAGAACGGTAGCTCAAAGTCGCAAGGACTTGTAGCAAATCTTAGTGAGACCTCATCGCGGAAATTTGAAGGTGAAGGATCCGTCGACGTGTTTCAGGAATTGTGGTAGAAATCGGAAGAGAAAATCGAAGGTGAAGGTGATTAATGCGAGAACTGTTATGGTTCACTACCTTCATTTTCCAGAAGGTGAGATCGGTGTGGCAGAGAGAGGTGCATATAATCTTGATCCTGACCTGGAAGGCCAACGGAACAGGGACCACTACTTCCTCTATCACCAGTGGCATCTCTGGTCCTCTGCAAACGGCGGCTGCAGTTCCCAGGCGACGACAATTGATGAAGACGGCCCATGTGCAAGGAAAAGTTCTGATCAAACACCATGGACGGAAGCGACGAGAGGAAGGAGAATTCACTATGGGAACGACGTACCTCTGCATCTGATGGGTCTCCCCGCGGTCACCGAGTCGAAGCCCTTCCCCATGTTTCGGTCGCTTGTTCGTTTTCCCGGCAAGCGGCGAGGAGATCTTCCCACGTCCCTTGCTGCGGCGGAAACTGCAGTACCCAATGCAAGCGAAAGAGCAAACCGTCGATTATTTATGGTCCATTTCACTTCTCCACCTACAACGAATAGAAAAAAATGGCCATCTGACTTTTTCTCCTCCATTTTTTTTAATCATCTTACGGCAAATTTTCCATGGTTTCGTGGTGAGACCGCCGTCTACAGTCACCCCGGACGGGTCTACGGTCTCGGGTATGTAACGTGACTACTGGATTTTATTTTTTGATTATTATAATGGCTCTGAAGCTGAACTTGGCAGATGCCTCCCGTTGCCCATCATCACCAAACTGTTAGAATAATATTATTTGCCAACTTAACTCTGCCTGTACACGATAAGTACAAAAACACACATACGTCGACAACTCACTAAGTAACTCTTCGAAGCTCGGTAAGTAAAAGAATTTAGTCATCTGAACTTTTAGGTAGGCGATCGAGTAAGTTTTAGCTTCTTAGGTTTTTATTTGATAAAAACTTATCTCACCAAGGTGTGGTGAGAGTTGTTTTCAAGTTTGGAGATTTGAAAATTTGGTAAGGTTGAAGTCTCATGTGTACAAAGAATTAGTATTCTGTGTAGGAGTGTACAAAGTTGTAGTTTTATATTTGATTAAGTGTCAAGTTAGAAAACACCGCTTGAGGTTAAGTGTATAGTGTAGAAAAACACCACTGTAATAGGTTGATATTGAGGTTGAAAAATATCGATTAGTAGAATTCTCATAGTTAAAAGGCATTGAGGAGTGAATTTGCGTTATTTTATTTTCGCTACAACTCTTATATACTTAAGTGTTAATTGTCAACTGTAAAAATTAAATTTGAAAAACTCTGATCATAGATTAAGGTGAAGATAATATTTTAAATAAAGGCCTTGACCATTGGAATAGAATATCGGTTAAGTGGATTAAATCCAAGACGAACACCAATCGCCGAAACTTACGACAGGAGATGGCGGGTGTTACGCAAAATCTAGGAGAGGCGAAATCTCTCAACTCGCTCAGCGTCTGCCGGCCATGATTGTCTGTTTCATTTCGTTCCTATGCAGGACGATCGCCTCAATCCCTCCACGTGATTAGGAGACTTTATTTGGAAAATTAAAATATCGATTAAAATCATATTTTGTTATAAATTTTGGAAATGTCTGGCAGTAAATTTATAATTACTGAATTGGCAAGAATTGAAAGTTTGAATGGATTGAATTATGAGACGTGGCATAGAAATATTAAATATGCTCTTAATTACGATAATATTAGACATGTTATCGAAAGTAATCTATTGAAAATTGATGGAAATGCTTCTTCGAAGAAAATTAAAAATTTAGAATAATGGAAAGCTGACGACGAGAAGGTGAAGAACCTTATGTTTATAAAAGATAATTTAATTTAATTTCATTCTAGACACTTCTCCCATACATAAATTTTGCTAGTTCCTTAGCAAACTAAGATCTAATTAATTGGTCTTTCAAAAAGTGCTAGAATTAATTATTCCCCTTTTGTTTTTTTTTTTTTTCTGTTTAGCATAAACATATATTCTGTATGTTTCAGTAATTAACCTGCAAAGATATTTAGAATATATGTAAATTACATACAAAGTATATCATCTTCATATAGGTGTTAATTATATTATCGTTTGTTCTTCTTTTCATCATCTGTAATTCTGAATTTTCAAATAAGTTTTTCTAGAAGAAATTTCAACAACATACAAATTAAAGTACAATCCAATTCAATCTGATTAAGACAAGTAGAATAAAGAATTGTATTTCCATTAAACAACTTCAAAAGTCAATTCCAGATTCATATTTCAGTAATTCTAGATAACAGAAAATATACTCGATTCATAAGATATCTGTATTTCACAAAACACTTGTATCTTTTCAGAACAGTATATGTTCTTTTTTTTTTTACTTTAAAAGGTAATTAGACAAGCTTGAATCATGCAAGAGCTTTCTAATGTACCTATGTAACGAGCTTTCAGTCAACAATCCCAGATCTGATCAAGATCTTAGATTGCCAAATTTTCAGAGTCCTTTTTCAGGTTAACAATCCTTACATACCTATCTGCTCAAGTACAAAAGGCTCGTGATCAAACAAGTCAATAAACTCTCAAGGTTTTTTTTTTTTTTTCTTCTTCTTCTTTTTTTTTCTAAAAATAAATGCACACACAAAACAAAGCATTAATCATATACTATATATGCACGTATTTCATTAATACATATGCAGTAAAACACCAATCTCATATAATCCTGCTTCTATCATTTACTAAAGATATGAATCCATAATTTCTGTATTCTTTCACTGAAATGGTTCTGGATCTTATACTTTTTGATGTCCATTTAGTGAAATCAATACTATCCACCATCAGCAGTGGAATCAAATCTCCATAAAATAATTTCTTCTTCACTGTTTTCAGCTTGGAGATAAAAATTGCAGACCAATTTATTTAGATCTTATTTACAACTACATACGTGGCCCATTTGACAAATTGACTTAATTCTATGTCATGGCCCTATCGTTGATAGACATTCTTAATCAGAATGTTAGCTAACATGTGTGCTTTACCATTTAAATGCTTCAATATGTTTAATAATGGCACACTAGGATTGATAGCTAAACAATTCTTAATTTGCTGCTCAGTCCATTCAACTGCAGTTGTATCTTCCAAAATTTTTGTTCCTTCATTCTTTAAACCAAATATGTTGTGCAGAAGCTCTAGTGTTATCTGTATATCAGCTTCCTCTACATTTGAAATTAATCCTCCTTCTCCTTCTGTTAAATTTGCATAGAAACAAGGCATTAAATTCTCATATACTGCATGCCCTCTTTCTTGAGATATAAATTGCAGTAGACCTTGGAATTCAAATTGATCTTTGATTTCTTGCATTCCATCCCAATTTACTGGTCTACTGTAAATAATATCGTTACCCCTTATTTCTTGGTATTTGGTATAAGCTTCCTGACTACAAAAATGTACATCATTCAAAATTATTGTTTTAGTCGGGTTAGGAAGGTGACTTTGTTGCTCCAGAGGGGTTTGCTCTTGCTCTTCCTCCAGCATAGGATGCATTTGGACATTCTCTTCAGATTCCTGAATTTTTGCTTTTACTTCTGTCTGTGGTGGTGAGCCGGTAGAACTCTTCACTCTGTCTTGAATTCTTTCCATAATTTGCTGAAGAGTTTCTTGCTCTTCAGTGGAATCTGTGAAATTATTTTTGTCCAAATGGCTTCTTTCAGCCTCTTCATTTTCTACTCTTTCTTCTTCCTCCTGACTACCAATCTGTTTTGTTACTGTTCTTTCTAATTCTGTAACAAATTGGGATGGAGTCATGGGCAATTCAGTTTCTGCCCTTATTTTTGTTTCTTCTTGTACAGGCTGCAAACTAATTTCAGCTTGATTTTTTTCTTTTCTTTGCTCCTCCTCAGATTCGGATAGCAGGTTAATAAAAATCTGCTCCATAGGCCCTGTAAAAATTAGTACTTCAGATTTAATTTCTTCATAATCAGGCACTTTTTCTTTTTCTTTTTTTTTTCTAATTAGTTGTGCCTGTTTTTCCTCTTCATCTTCTGAAATTAAATCTACAAAAATAGGCTCTGCAGGCTTTCGAACCACAAGTACTGGCTCTTCCTGTTTAATTCTTCCAATAATTGCTGGTCTCGAAGGATCAGCTTCAGCTTCTTTTGTAGCATATCTAACAGCAGTTTTGGCAGTAGCTTCTTGATGGTGTTCCACTTTAATTTTATATTGGACTTTCAACTTTTCTGCAGCCTTCTTTTTGTTCAGTGCATCAAACACCAAGTGTGCTTTAGCCACTACCAAATCTTTTGATTCTCCTTGGTTTTTTCCAACTTGAACCAGTTCTGCAAATTCTCTTATTTCTTCTTTAGTCGAAGGCCCCATCATTTCTGCTCGTGCCAATGGCTTAAATGGTGGAACTAAAGGTCCAGACTGCTGCTCCTCAGGAACAGGTCTTTCAGTAGTTGGTTCCTCCCGTTCTTCAATTGTCTCTTCATTTGCTCCCGGATCACCCGTTTAGCTTGTCTACAGATTCGTCTTTTGAACCAGAGTCAGGACTTACACTAGATTAATTCTAGGGCAATTTCATTACTTGGCCTTATTTGTCTTTCCTTGCTTACAGCTATTTCTGTTGCTATTCTGATTCGTGTTTCCATTATTTGAGGTATTTGTATATCCATATCTACTAAATCTCTTCTAAACTTGAAAAGTTCTGATTCTACCTTCTGTAGCTCTTTCTCTCTTGTCGTATTTCTGATCTTCTGCCGCGTGTGCCACTCTTTTGATTCCTTCAGAAATTCTGATGTATCAACAACATCTTCCCAGAATTCAGGCGTCATCTTCCTCATCGTGGAGTTACACAACAGCACAGAATCGCTCTGATTTCTATTGTTCTAGATTCTAAATGATTTGTTGGATAATGCCCCAAAAACCCTAGGTTTTAGTTTAAATAAGCACTAAGTTTAGGCGGGTAATCAGGTCATTTCTTGAACCAACTATTACTATTTTATCCGCGGTCTTAGCTACAGTACTCCGTTGTGTTACAGGTAACTCAACGGAATAAGCTCATTGACTAACTCAAGACTTAACGGAGTATGCTCGTTGAGTTAAGCGTAACTCAACGGACTCCCCGTACAAGCAATTATAATAATAAAAATATTACAGAGAATAGTTTTTCTATTTTTTTACAGGTTTAACCGATATTATGCTTCGGTTAGACCTAAATATTTTTTATTTTTTTTATTTTTCTTTCGGTTGAACCGAAACAGCGCCTCCGCGACTTTCACCCTAAACAGCGCCTCCGTCGATCTACAATGGAGTAAAGCTCTTCTTCCAATTCAAAGAAAGGCAAGGGAGGTAATCTGGTACCCACACACTCAACGCCACTGCTTGTGCCGTCCCTCGGATGATGATATCTTTGCTTGAGAACTTTCATCAAGAGGATGGCTCCGTCGTGATCCCGGAGCCATTGAGACCTCATATGGGTGGTCTTGATGTCATCACTTAGAAATGATAAATTATTTGTTTGATTTCATTACTCTTCGAGTTTTGATGGAAATTGATTACTTAATGATTTGTTTGGCATCTTCTCTAGATTTATTTGAAGAGTGGCATTCAGTGTAATCTCGAAAGTTATAATATGCATATCCAGTGTTGTATCTCTCCATTGGGGCAAACTTACAATTTTACTCTGGTGACAACCACGAAGATATTTTTGCTAATAATTCATATCAACCGAAAATCAAAGGAAACCAAGAAATTGACCTGGTTCAATGAAAAAGCATGCTTTTAATGGAAAAGGAATCTTGCCAGAAACTTCAATTGGATGATTGCAAACTTAGATTTTTTTTGCCTCTTTTGGCTTGGGCCGAACATTTTTTCTCGCGGGTCGAGCTTTCTACAAAAAAACAAAAGCGATTCGGTGCCTGACCCCCTTTTTCGATGGTGAAGACACGCCCGGTGCCACGAAATGATTGAGAACCATGACGGGGTCAAAATGCATTTTTGTTCTTTGTATTCTTCCAGTATTGCATGACCGAATAATGAAAGAGCTATTTTTTAAAATCACAATCAATAATAAAACTAATTAAATAGAATAATTGACAGTTTATTACAGATAACCAGTTTGAAAGAGCTATTTTTTACACATTTTGCGGTGTTCTTATTAATGATGTTTATGGGTGAATTATAGACTTCAATATGACATTTCAGATCTGTTTAGTTAGCAGCTTGTAATTTTTCCTTTGAATTTCATCCTTTCCAGTTTTGTTCCAGAAAAACACCAAGAAAAGCAGCTTCATTTGTCATTCCAACAAAGCAGTTTTATTCCCGCAGCTTGTAATTCCTCCTCCTTTCAATTGTATGCCTTCATCGTTATTCCTATTTTTATTGAACCTACAATTCATATATTCAATTTTTGACTTGCTCAATCTAAATCCTTTGGACTCTAAAACATCTCTCCAAAAATCTTATTTAGAAGTAATTTTTGCCTTACTTTTGTTAATCAAAACTATGTCATTAACAAATAGCATGCATCAAAATATTTTTTCTTAGTTATTCATCTATAATTAAGAAAAATAGATATTGACTTAAAAGAGAACCCTTGGTGTAAATCTATATCTGCTAAAAAAAACTAAATAACAACATATCAGCAAACATCGTTTGTCCAGATGTTTATCTTCTCAAATTTTGATCACATCTATTGTAGGTAGTTTATCCCATTTCAAACTTAAATAATGTCAAATTGCTGAACCATGAAACTCTATTTTTACTCACACTTGTGCTTTTATTAAATGATCACCAAGGCCTTCATTTATAAATGAACTGTTTATTTTCTAAACTTTGATATGCTAAGACACTAAAACTTCAAAATTTTGATGGCATGTACTTATGTCTAAGGTTTTTTTTCCTTTGTCATATTTCTTCTGGCAAAAGTTCACGCAGTGCATTATTGAATTAGATAATGGGCACAACCATCCTTTACTTGTCTCTGCATTTTTAACTAACTGTTTTTTAGATATTATAGTTTAGCAATACATTGTCATTTTCTTAACTTTGATAGGCATCTTGATGCTCATACTACTTTGGTTCGTCTTCTACAATGGATCACGATCTGTCACTGAATTCTATAACAGGTGAAAACTATAAGCATCTATACTTAATTTTCATTATATGGATAGGCTGATATCTTCTACTTGTTATTGCTATACTGCATTTATCTTTGTTTTGTATTGTAGTGATTTGCCTTGTAACTGCATTTTCTTTCTCTAGTTAGTTATTGTTGATCACTAACAAAAAGTTTAACTCAACCATAAAACAGCCAGCTAAGCTATTAATCAGTCCTTTTGGTAGTCAAACCTAGTATTGTTATTATTTGAATTTGTCATGTTATTGGTATTTGATAATTATGCATCTTACTTTGATAAGCCCAATTCCATCACTATGATGGCACCAGTTCCGAAAGCTGAATAGGACGCTTAATGTGGCCCTGGGCAACCCAGTAACTACATCTGGACTGTCCATTCCACAGATCTCGCTTGCTTCCCTTTTACGTCTTCCCTTTTTCTCACATCTGCACTCAGTGTTACACACAAGCAGAGCAATTTTCTCCCACAAAAATCATTATCCTCTAATCTTTTATTATAATAGATTAAACTACAATTATAATAAATAATTATAGATTCTTTATATAGAAAACAATTACTTAACACCAAATATAAAGAATTTCATCCATAAAGGATAACAAGAGTAAATTTCTTATAAGGTAAACCAATTAAATCACTCATAAAATCAAAATTTATCCTATCAACTACCAGAACTAGTAATAAAAGACAATGCAGACCCAATATTTCAGCAAAATTTTTTATTTCTACAATACCAACTTAAACTATAGTATTAATAATATGACAAATACATTTTTGATAAAGTAATTCAAAACTATTTGGTTAATTTAATCTACTTCTAAACATAGAAATGATGTCAATATTATTTGAAGCATTATCAAAAATAATACTAAATCACTTTATTTTAAATATAAAATAAATCAAAAATATTTATAATTGCAAAAAAAATATTTTCAATTTTATATGGATAAGCAATTTTAAACAAGGAGAAATGTTTTTAATCCCACAATTTAGTTTTCTCTAGTTGTAAGTACGAAATTGATTAGATGAAGCATTGTATCGTTATATTAGTGCATCTATAATTTCTAAGGAAAGTTGAATTGTTAAATGTAATTGAAACCTTGAATATAAAATTATTAAATAAACAGTGTTGAAAATTGTTTTATGTTTGAAGTTTCAATTATAATTGAAAATGTTGAAAAACACAATTCACTACTCTCTTGTGTAGTCATTTGATCATCTACAGATCCATTCTCACATTTCTTGGAAATTTAACATCACTATGATTTTTATGTCTTTCAGGCAATAACTTCAATGGATCCATTCCCTTCTTTCTTGGAAATTTAACATCACTATGATTTTTATGTCTTTCAGGCAATAACTTCAATGGATCCATTCCCATCTTTCTTGGAAATTTAACTTCACTACAGTCTTTATATCTTTCAAGTAATAACTTCAATGGATCCATTCACACATTTGTTAGAAATTTAACATCACTACGATCTTTACGTCTTTCTGGCAATAACTTCAATGGATCCATTCCCACTTGAAAGATGTAAAGATCGTAGTGATGTTAAATTTCCAAGAAAGGTGGGAATGGATCCATTGAAGTTAATGCTTGAAAGATGTAAAGATCATAGTGATGTTAAATTTTCAAGAAATGTGGGTACTGGATGAAACAACTAAAGGATCAGCATCATCAAGAGAAATCCTTCAATGTGGGGGACAAGGTCTACGTCAAATCTCATCCTTATTGGCAGACTTCGATGCACAAGAGGACTCCAAAGTTGCAGCCGAAGTTCTTTGGGCCATATCCCATTATTCAATAAATAGGTGAAGTTGCCTACAAACTTCTGCTCCCAGCCTCCACCAAGCTCCACCCTGTCTTTTATGTGTCACAGTGCATATCTCTAACACTTACCTTTAACAGTAATTGTTATCAAGATTCATAACATCAGAAAAAATGAATGCAACTTCAGGAAAAGGTAATTGTTCACATAGATTAAGGCATGGAATGATGATAAGAAAAATGAATTTGCATTCATAGCTGGTAAAACATCTTTGGAATTCAAACGATCACTTAGGAAAATACTTACGGTTTTATTCTACAATGGGAGAAAAAGGATATTCACATGGTTTTCATTTAAATATCAGGAACTTTGATTTTTGTGTAGGGAAAAAATATCATATTCTGGTGCATCAGTGATCAATATTAGGTTGTTATCTCTTGTTCTTTTGGATAGAATGTTGTCATTTACCTTGACCAGGGAGGAGATACTGAAGAAACTAAGAAATCGTGGTTCTTTAGAAAGTAGGAATGACAGAATTTGCATGATATATTATTTTCAAATGATATGAAAATAGGATTGCTGTACTTAATTCTCTTGAAATGATATAGTCTTGTGAAATTAGGAATGACATAAGTTAGAATATATCAGGCATGAATCATAGATGGAAGTGAGGATTTAGCTAATAAGTGTGTTTAGTTGATTAGCCTATCGAAAATCACCCATATTATGTTATATTTCTTCTTGATTTTCCATCTGACCGAAAAGAAATATATATATATATAATTTTTATATATTTATTTATTTATTTCTTTCTTACTTTATCTAATCCTTAAGCTTAACTATATTTTAACTTAGATAATGTTATAGTTTCATTTAAATAATTTAATTCTTTTTCTTTAAGCTTAGATATTTTTATATTTTATCTAAGTTATAATTTCGTTTAATTCATTTAATTTTTCCTTTTAACTTAGATATTCCCATATTTTATCTAACTCATAATTTCACTTAATTAATTTGGTTCCTTTCTTTTAACATAGATATTTTATATTTTATGTAAGTTGTAATTTTTTAATTTAACGGATTTAGTTCTTTTTCTTTGACTTAGATACTTATATGTTTTATCTAAGTTATAATTAATTTAGTTATTTTCTTTTAACTTAGATAATTTTATGTTTTATCTAAGTTATAGTTTCTATTAAGTAATTTAATTCTTTTTTTTTAACTCAGATATTTTTATATTTTATCTAAGCTATAATTTCGTTTAAATAATTTAATTTTTCTTTCTTTTAACTTAGATAATTTTATGTTTTATCTAAGTTATAAGTAATTTAGTTATTTTCTTTCAACTTAGATAATTTTATGTTTTATCTAAGTGATAGTTACAGTTAAGTAATTTAATTCTTTTTTTCTTTAAACTTAGATATTTTTATATTTATGTAAGCTATAATTTCGTTTAATTAAATTAATTTTTCTTTCTTTTAACTTAGATATTTCCATATTTTATCTAAGTTATAATTTCATTTAGTTAATTTAATTCTTTTCTTTAAACTTAGATATTTTTATATTTTATCTAAATTATAATTTCATTTAAGTAATTTAGTTCTTTTTCTTAGATATTATTACGTTTTGTCTATGTTATGATTTCATTTAAATTTTAGCTTAGATATTTCTATCTCTAGGACACAATTTTCATTTAATCAAATTACTTTTCTATGAATTCCACTTAGTTGATTTAAACTTATGTATTGAGTTTCAAATTTGATTTTTTTTTTGGTTTTGTTATCTAAATTAAAGCTATAATTTCGTTTTGTTATCGCTTGAGGGAGGTTGAAAATCAAAACAAAACAACACCTAACGAGCTTCAAAGAGGAAGAGAACAACACAGGACAAAGAAAAAAGACCCAACACAAATGGAACAAATATCGGAGATTTTGATTTTTGTATCAGTCAAAATTTTTGCACCGAAAGGAGGATGAAATAAGCCCAGATCTTTTTATTTGTCAATAAATATCAGAGAAATTTGATGTAGGAAGTTTACAACTGACCAGGATTTCCCGGATATTCAATAAATGAACTCAGCATACAAAGGAGTGAAGATATAATGTTGGGGATAAATAAGGCTGCTCTTATTTATTCTTAATAGTAAAGATCTTATTTACAGTTTCATTTTACCATTGCAAGTGATTTCCTTGGGACGGGTTCATAGCAATGATATATTTTAATTTCCCCACTTAGGGAATTGGGGAAAAGGCAGGTTAGTGAAAATAAACAAGAAAAACTTCTTCTGCTAGTATTGTTAAAGATTGCATTAGGCTTGGAGCCTCAATGCTATTGATAAGTTGAAAAAGTAGGCTTCATGTTGAAGGTCCACATAACACTAGGAGACCATGATGGGAGAGCAATGATCGTGTCGTGGTTGACTCTTGACGACCCTGGTTCAGATGTTGTGTTCTATGGACCTTCAAGGAATAAACTGAAGTATCATGCCAAGGGCATTACTACCAGCTATAGGTTCTACAACTACACGTCAGGCTACATCCATCATTGCACCTTCAAGAAATTGAAGGTAAGCTGCATGATTTGGCTTGTTGTTAAACATCAGACATGGTCCATTATAATAATAGTGCATTTGTATGTTGTGTCCATGCTGCAGCATGATGTAAAGTACTTTTACATGGTTGGAATTGGAAATACGACCAGGACCTTTTGGTTCAGAACGCCTCCCAAAGTTGGTCCTGATGTTCCGTATATCTTTGGTGTCATAGGTAGGTTTTCTTTTCTCCCTCCTGCTTTTTCTACTCTCCAGTGGTAATTGTTCTTATTTGGCTGCTACTAGTTTCTGTCACTCTATTTTCAAGTAACGTTGGATGAGGTATGAAATGTTCTTTCTCGTCAAGAGAATCTTGGATTTCCCTTATTTGAAGACAGAATCATTCAGTGAATCTTTTTTTCCATCACTTCGATGGCAATTTGTTAAACTTCAGCAAATATCTTACCCGAGCAATTTGAAAGGTGGCTCATATCATCATCTTTCGCACATCCCACCATATCATCGATAACAAAATGTGTTGTCTTACTAATAATTTCCTCCGCAGTATTGTTTGATTGTTGTTGTTGATCTTTGGAATATTGACAGTGCTTCATCTGTGAGGAAGTCAGTCAAACTATTAACAATAGTTTCCGCAATTGGAGTAACAAACAGCCCAGCAATAGTTAGGGCAGTCATTTCTCAAAGTTGATGAGTAGAGTGTAAAGAAGCTAATCAAATCAAAGACTCCCCATATATAATACTTCCAGAAATGTACCTAAAAGATCACAAAAATTTTACATGTCAGTGATGGAATACTCTTAATTAAATTGCAATAAAAAGAATCAAATTTGTATACGTGACATAAACTACAAATTTTTCCACGAATGTTGTGCATCAAAAAATAGTTTTTAGCTTTTGAACAGTTTGTAAACTTTTAATTGCCTTGAACGTTAGTCAAAAAGAAATTTAATAATAATTGAGAAGTATAGTAAAAATAGAAAAATGCGTTTAGACGACTACTTTAATCTTCTAATACAACCAAATGACTTTCGACCTGTAGAAAGAAATTATTTTTAGGGAAATTTTCACACTAATAGGATTTCATGAGTAAAAATATCACTACCAGTATATATAAATTGTAGACAAGTACACATCTTTTGAAAATAGTGGACAAATTTTCTTGTTTAATAATAATACTTGAGATGATTGGGCACACAAAAATTGATATGAGAAACTATAAAAAAGAATCTATGTCATTATTTAGCCTAAATGTTATCTCAATAAATATATACGTCACAAGAAATCAAGCTTGATCATCAAATCCTTTTACACACAAAGAATTAATCAAGTACTAATAAAAAGAACTTACATTAGGAAAGTCAAACTTATACACCCGACAAAATCCTATAAAAATTAATCGAGTATTGCCAACTGAATTATCAGAGCCGGAGGTTGGGCATTCGTTTCCGACCATCATCATCTGATCTACCAACATCTTCCAATTCAAAGAAAGGCAAGGGAGGTAATCTGGTACCCACACACTCAACGCCACTGCTTGTGCCGTCCCTCGGATGATGATATCTTTGCTTGAGAACTTTCATCAAGAGGATGGCTCCGTCGTGATCCCGGAGCCATTGAGACCTCATATGGGTGGTCTTGATGTCATCACCTAGAAATGATAAATTATTTGTTTGATTTCATTACTCTTCGAGTTTTGATGGAAATTGATTACTTAATGATTTGTTTGGCATCTTCTCTAGATTTATTTGAAGAGTGGCATTCAGTGTAATCTCGAAAGTTATAATATGCATATCCAGTGTTGTATCTCTCCATTGGGGCAAACTTACAATTTTACTCTGGTGACAACCACGAAGATATTTTTGCTAATAATTCATATCAACCGAAAATCAAAGGAAACCAATAAATTAACCTGGTTCAATGAAAAAGCATGCTTTCAATGGAAAAGGAATCTTGCCAGAAGCTTCAATTGGATGATTGCAAACTTAGATTAGAAAATTTAGAGCAGCACGCAAATATGCTACCGAAATCTGAGTTTTGGAAATCTGTCTCACACATACAATATGTAAAGGGTTAATGTATACATCTTGTAATAAGGGAAATTTGTCATGTAAGAAAATATTGAAAAATTCGCCATCAAGCCAATGGAAGAATGTCTAAGGCAACTTCTTTATTTAAGGGATGGCATTTCCTCCTGGTGTTGCACACAAACGTACTTGCCCTTCACTTTTCTAAGAACTTTTCATGGGCCCGGATATGACGGTGGTAGAGTGAACATGTTAGACTACTACCGTGAGCATAACTATTTATTAAATGCAGCACAAAGAAAAGCAGCTCTAAACATGTCAAGATACAAATAATAACAAGCTTATATCATTTCAAAGTAAATGAGGAATGGTTTCCTATTGGAACTTGTATTAAAAAAATAATACATTGGATCAACTAAAGTTCATAAAGAACATTGGATCATGTAGCTGGACATAAAGAAATTTACTGCATAGAGTGGCAATTGCTTGATGACAAACATAGAGTAGAGAGTATGACACTTTACTCATGATGTTTATGTGAACCAATTATATGCCAAAATCATTCATATGGTAATAGGAATAGCTGCTTGAACTAAAAGTAAGAAAGCATACTTCTGAAAATACAACGACTCTGCTCAGAAAATACAAGAACAACTGTAAAAGAAATTTATAGACCTTTTATATGATTAAAATAGTTTACACAAATGTACAATGCAAATTCTTCTATTTGTAAGAGAATAGCTTTGTTAGAGAAACAGGTCATTGATGGAAGGACATATGGTATCATAGTTCAGTGTCAACAAAGGCTGCTTATATTTTTTCACTGTTCTTTTTTGTTACTGTATTAAGAGAAAATGTCGTTGTGTTTCTATATCCATGTCACAAGGCATCTGATCTTGCATTTCAAATGGCATTTGAGAAGGCATCCTTGAAATATTATCGAGTTAGTTAGTCAAAATCACTTAAATTCAGTCCATCTTCGAATTGAAGAGGTTTTACACCACATATCTTATTGCAGTACTACCATCAAAAATAAGTTGTAGCTGGCTGTATATGAGATGCCCCCCTTCCCTCTACAAGACTTACATACATTCTTTGTGTTTCTAAATTTGGAAAAAAGAACAAAGTTAAAATTATAAATATAATGATACAAATTAACATATAGATATACAATCTACCATGTTCAACAAATTCATTCCATACTTCAAGGTCAATATCTGTATAACCATTAACATAGTTCCAACATCAACCGCTTTGATTCATAAGCTTGTATGGTAAGTTATAGCATAAGGGTTCTCGTTACGATCATTTTGTAACCACCATATAAACTCGGTAGCAGAGAAATGTCATTTTGGTTTCTTCTTCGTTTAATATACAAAATTTGCTCGTGTAGAAGATGTGTGTTGATACATACTTCCAATTGTAATTATTTATTTACATGCAATGATAGGACTTTCCAAAGAACCACGCCGAATTCGTCTTATTTCCTATTTGAAAATTAACTGTCAATATCAATACAAATTCAAAAAAATGCTGTGTTTCAATACCCATGCAAGGCAAAAGATAGAGCTCGCGGAGAACATGTAAATCACTAATTTGCCAAAGATAAAAGAACATGTAAATCACCAGTACACGACGCTTATATCTGTAATACACTTTGTTGAACGTAAAAAGGATGATCAACATAAGCCAACTCTAATCTTTTTCTAAAAGGAAGCAAGGAGACCACAGCTTGTGCATTATGAATACAAGTTAAGCAGTCCTGAGGTGTATCCAATGCATCAATTCTTAACCGCCCATCTACTAGACACTGCTTGATGTTTTTGTGGCTAGCTTTGTAGAAAAAGCTTTGTATACCAAGAATGATTCAGTTCTGCTGTAAGCGGCTGCAAATGCCCTCCCAGCAGAAGTTGGCGCAGAGAATGCACAATCAGATGGTGCTAACTTCTTGTTCGCAATGAAGTTCTTCCTGGATAAATGTTAAGATAAGAATGAATTTGATTAGTTAAACATCAGATTACTCACCACAATAAATAATAGAAAAGATAAATAGTACCTTGCGGCATCCAATAGCCGCTTAGCAACCCGTTTCCTTCGCTGGGAAGGAGCAACCCATATGACTCGAACACCACAGACGGCCGGGACAGCTTCCTCCTCATAAGACGTTCCTCCGCTGTCCCACATATTCTGTTCAGCGGTCCTTGAAGAACTTTTTATAGATTCTCTACGGAAAGTGACATTTCCAAATTGCAATACAGATTTAGCTGTTTTTCTTGAGTTTGCATTACTTGACTCTGGTACCAGTTTAGTAGATCTGCTTGAATCCGAACTGGAAGACTTCGAGATTATCCTATGGGCTGTTGTAATTGGTTCTAAAACAAGACAACCGACGATCCTTTTCCTAGAAATGAAGAGATACGTCTGAGGAAGAAAGTGAGAAGCATGCATAATAAAAATGTCATGGAGTAAGAATTCAACCCAAAAATCACCTTGCAAAGCTTGTGAAGAAACCACTCATTTGCCAAACAAAGGTCATTGGACATCACCCTTACCACCTCTTGGAGCTGTGAAATGATTGGAATATCATTAGGAAAAAGAACCAGGAATTGAGCTTAATAAATGCAATTAAATTGGAATACAATCTCAAAGATGAAAAATAAACATAAGTCAGCGCCTTTGATAGCCTATGACTCATAGCCAGGATGTCACAAACTCATCCAGAGAGATTCATAATGTGCATCAGATATACGAAAAATCTAGCTAGTTATTAGCTAAATAGATAACAAAGTGACTAAAGAACCTTGTGCTTTTGACCAGGAGGATCACCGTCCAAGACTACCATAATACGTTCTTCAATTGTCTCACTCTTAGGCATTGGGACGATTCTTTCATTGTTCCATCCCTGATGAAATTTTTCATTGAGAAATTTGAAAAGAAAGAAAAAATTGAGACTACTACTAAAATGAACAAAGCAACCCACCTTGTAAAAGATACCCAGGTAGTAATTTTTATGGAAAACCTTGTGAGCCTTTTCATCTCCAAGTGCATAGCTCAACCCGCACACATCACAAAAGTGGAGAAGGAAACTAGACTGACCAAGTTCCAGATAATACTGCGCATAACTCCTTTTCTTATTTGTGACGTTGGGTAAAGGATCTGGTCTTCTTGAAGACATCGCCGAGGCACCTCTGTGTATTCCCTTGTCATATTCATCGGACGTGCAAATCTGAAAACCATCACTGTCATAATAACCATAGAATGATATATTAGCTACAGTTCCCAACCATCCTAACTGAACATAAAAATCAATCAGAGTAGCTTTCATCAAATAATACCCATACGAAATTCAAGAGTCAGAAAAGCCAAGTCTGGTGATGGATAACAAACATACTCTGAAATGCTCACCCAGAATCATTAATTGAGCAACAGAAAAGTAATGTGTAATTTGAAGCTCTCTTCCTTCAATAAAAGTAATATGTAATTGCAGCCCTCTTCCTTTCACGAGCTACAATCCCACTGGAAGAAAAGGTATTCAAAAAACAAGAAAAAAGGGAACGAGAACTTCTACATAGAATGCTAGAAGAATTACCCGAATGGCTAAATCCCTAGTTCCCAGCATTTGTGCATTTCACTCCATGACTTTCATCAAAAAAGAGACAGCACGAATTCAAATAATAGAACATGACATAGCAGCATAAAAAACAGCACAACAAACAACATACTCCACTTGAAAATACATCCTTTTGTTCCCAACCTGGTTTATCGAAGGTACCATTTCAAACTTGGGTTGTTGAGCTCTCGTCTTCTGTAGGTCACAAGAACATCTGGCTCAGGACTTCCTGAGATGTCCATCTCCTCCACCTGATCCAGAGGTGGAAAGGAGCCCCGGGCATTGTTGGCAGTCATCTGGAAGAACTTGCTGATCTTGGTCTGCATGATCAACACTACCAACCAAGATGGAGGGTTCAAGGTCGTGACTGAGCAAGAGAAACGTGATGGCAGGAGGTGAAAACTGGTCTCGTAGAGATGGAAAACAGAATAGAAATCACAATCAATAATAAAACTAATTAAATAGAATAATTGACAGTTTATTACAGATAACCAGTTTGAAAGAGCTATTTTTTACACATTTTGCGGTGTTCTTATTAATGATGTTTATGGGTGAATTATAGACTTCAATATGACATTTCAGATCTGTTTAGTTAGCAGCTTGTAATTTTTCCTTTGAATTTCATCCTTTCCAGTTTTGTTCCAGAAAAACACCAAGAAAAGCAGCTTCATTTGTCATTCCAACAAAGCAGTTTTATTCCCGCAGCTTGTAATTCCTCCTCCTTTCAATTTCTGCTTCAGATCTGTTTATGATTTATATATTCGAACCTTCATTGTATTTTTATATAAAATAAATAAATAGGTATTTGTGCAGGTGTTAGAATTAACAGAAATTGTATGATTAAAACCTAAATTTACATGGATATTAATGTCATTAACTTCAACATTCATAATAATTTTTAAAATAATAATTACCATATTATTATTTAAATAAATGTATGGCTCCAAAAATAGATGATGTATTTTGCTAACACTTTGACTGACAATTCTGGCAAGAATATTTAAAATGCAGGATGATAAATCAAATTAGAAAAAAGACAAACAGATTGAATGATCCCATGGACATTTAACATAACACAACTCATGCTGACTAAACTTGATATTTCTAAGTATACCATGGATAAGTGATAAGAAATCATACAACGATTGTTAGCAGAACTTAAAGAAGCATACAAATCATGCGGGCGGGCCAAAAAAAAGGTCAGATTCATAAGAACACAAAGGAAATCTTAGCGCATCCAAATGGCAGAGCATTACCTTAACGACAATGGAGGCGGCGAGCTACCAAAGTGACTTCGACGACGGTTTCTAACACCTCTCTTCAACATGGAGCATCTAACATGCATGGCTTGCCATCATCTCTTACACAATTAAGATAAATAAGTATATAAATGTCCACAAATATACTTAAATATAAATATTTAAAGATTTAAAATTAGACATTCAAGTGAACAATGCTTCAAAGAGGAAGAGAACAACACAGGACAGAAAGAAAAAAGACCCAACACAAATGGAACAAATATCGGAGGTTTTGATTTTTGCATCATTATCTTAGCTATCATGGAACGTGGAAGCCAAGTTGATGTAATACAAAATTGTTGCATAGTGTGCATAAGCCAGATCTTTTTATTTGTCATAGTGTGCACAATACTGAAGGAAAAAGAAAGTTAGATTTTACCGACATATAAATACCTAGAAAATTACCTTTACCGTTTCATGATTTCCTCGTCGCGTCCGTCGCTGTGGTAGCCCTTCCTCCTCCACCTCCGCCATTTCACGTCTTGCTCAGGTACAATTCCTCTTCTTCATTTTTTTTTGTACTTGCTTGTGAGTGAAAGGAAAGCAGGAGATCGGACTTTCAACATTTCCTTTGGATTAATATTCGTGATGTTTAACACTTCTTATAATCTTCATGATAATGTATTTCTGTGTATTACTCCAAACAGTGCCTAGTAATGTTGCTTATATGGCATATCATCTATCATTGCTTGTATGACATATAACAGTTCAAATATGAAAAGAGAGATGGTTAGCATACAAAAGGAGATGGTTGGCGTACGAAAATAAATGTTTGCATGTAACAAGGAAATGTTTGCATGGCAAAAGAAGTTTGGGTTTTTTTTAGATGAAGTTATTGCAGCAATATTTGATATTGAAGATCTATTTGTGACTGATCGATATAAAGTTATTTAATTATTTTAAAAGTAAAAAATCAGTAAAATATTTATATCAATTCCAAAAGAAATACGACAAGTGTGGTTAAAGTTTCATTTAGAAAAGATGAAAGACTAAAGATGATTTACATGTTTGTTTTTTGTATTAGATGTATGATGTAACTACTTTTTGTTTGGACTTGAAATGTGGAATGATATTATGTTAGATGTTTGTTTATCATATTTTGTTATGTTCTATTAGTTGTGGAATGATTTCATGTAGTATGTTTATTTGTGGAATGATTTCATGTAGTATGTTTATTTGTATTATAACTTTGTAATATGTTTGAACATGAAATTTTGTAGGTGACGAAGAATTTTGAAGAAGATTTTGACGAACTAGTAAATAACACATTGATGTTATTTGAAGAAGAGGAAGAACATGCTAGAAGAAGGTGAAGACGTCTACTTGCTTTTTGAAATATTTTAATAGGGATTGCAAGTACCTCAACTTTGTTTTCAAGTACAAGTCGTATTTATAGTAAAGAAGGTACAGATTATATAAGAAGATTACTAGATCCTTCTTTACCACAAAGATGACTTTTCTAACTTGGAAAAGTCACGGTAGGTTGTGCGATTGCGATATTAAAACGACGTACTCAACGACTTCTCAAAAAAACTGTTTATTTCTGAAAAATTTCAAACATAATTATCTGAAAGTTTTCTGAAGAAAAGAAAAGATATTATCTGAAAGTTTTCAACCAAGAAATTATATAACTTGAATATATATATATGAAAATGGAACTATTTATTATTTTTATGAAGGTGATGACAAAGACAAATTTTGTACATGAGGTCATGTAAGAAGTCTGTCATCGTGTCTTTAATCGTAAGTTAGAAATTTAATTGAAAAATCAAAGTTCGAAAATCTTGACTTTGTGAAAGTTAAGTGGAATCGATTATATAAATGTTTTTATTTCTTGTATTTTTATTTATGATCAAATATTTGATTTAATTACGTGAACGTAAATCTATTCTAACTTCTGAAATTTCGATGAAATGCAGGGATGGAAATTATACATCCTTTCTTAATTACCGGCTTTAAAATTCAAAGCTCAGTCGAAGAAATTTCCTACTGCAATTTCCGACAAATTTCAAGTTGACAGGAGAAGAAGTCCCCTACACAGAAATCTTTATTTATTTTCTAAATTTTTGAAATATCACAAACGAATGGCACAAATCTCTCTTTGACGTCAAACTAAAAAATAATTTCACTTGACTTAAAGACTTGAAAGTTTATAAATTAATATTGGCTGAAGCACATGGCTCACAAGTCACATTTACTGGTTCATGGAGGGAAGAATGGCTGCTTCCTCACACTACTTTCAGATGGTTTTGGTGCTCGTGTGGTGGATGCAGATCTTGTTCTGTGACACCAGTAGCGGTTGTATCGCAGTGGAAAGAGACGTTCTCATGCAGTTCAAGCTTGGACTTGACGATCCGCAAGGTAAACTTCGCACCTGGACAAATACCACTGGTGATGATTGCTGCAGGGGTTGGAGGGGAGTTGGGTGTGACGACCAAACCGGTCACGTTGTGGAGCTCAACCTTCGTGGCATGAATTTGAGGGGGGGGGGGTCAGAGGTTGCGAGAACCTCCATGAACCCACCTTATGCCACTTGACACGTTTACGACGTCTGGACTTCAGCTCCAACAATTTCAACAACTGCACCATTCCATCCTTCTTGGGTTGCTTTGCAGAGTTGAGGTATCTAAACCTTTCTAATTCATATTTTCCAGGACTCGTACCTTCATCGCTTGGAAATCTCTCCAACTTACTCCAACTCGATCTTTCTTCTTCGATTACAATCTACTTTTCAGTTTCATTGCAAAAATTGGATATTTTGGAGAACAAATTCAATGGACCCATTCCCACCTTTCTTGGAAATTTAACATCCCTACAATCTTTAAATCTTTCAGGCAATAAATTCAATGGATCTATTCCCACCTTTCTTAGAAATTTAATATCACTACAATCTTTAGATCTTTCTTGGAACAAATTCAATAGATCTATTCCCACCTTTTTTGGAAATTTAACATCGCTACAATCTTTACATCTTTCAGGCAATAACTTCAATGGATCTATTCCCACCTTTCTTGGAAATTTAACATCGCTACAATCTTTAGATCTTTCTTGGAACAAATTCAATGGATCTATTCCCACCTTTCTTGGAAATTTAACATCACTACAATCTTTACATCTTTCAGGCAATAACTTCAATGGATCTATTCCCACCTTTCTTGGAAATTTAACATCGCTACAATCTTTACGTCTTTCAGGCAATAACTTCAATGGATCTATTCCCACCTTTCTTGGAAATTTAACATCACTACAATTTTTAGATCTTTCAAGAAATAACTTCATTGGATCTATTCCCACCTTTCTTGGAAATTTAACATCACTACAATCTTTAGATCTTTTTGGAACAAATTCAATGGATCCATTCCAAAATCACTTTGCAACCTACATTTGCTCAATAGTCTATACTTAGTAGGGAATGATAACATCAATGGTGCTAAATTCTCAAAATGTTTATGGGGATTGTCAAAGTTGCGATGGTTGTACCTTGGGGGGCATGATTTCAATCTATCAGAATCTCATTTCGTAAACATGAGTCAATTGGGGTCTCTTAGCTTGAAATCAAACTCATCATCGACATTCCACGTATCCTCTTCCAATTGGGTCCCACCATTTAGTCTACGAGGTTTATCTATTCAATCGTGGAGAGTGGAGCCTAATGAATCATTCCCTACATGGATCCGTACACAAAAAGAACTTGATAATCTTGTCCTGTCAAATGTTGGCATCACTGGAAGCCTTCCAACATGGATTTGGAATTTCTCTTCCTCTCTTCGCTTGTTGAAGGTGACTTCCAATGACATTGATGGGGAAATACCAGATGCCACAAACTCCAGTAATCAATTACAAATGATTGATTTGAGTTCCAACAAATTTAAAGGTAACATACATATCTGATCACCCTTCTTTCCATTTGAAAGTAATAGATTGCCATATTTTTTGTTTACCTTGCCTAATTCAATCTCTTCATGGTCTGCTATTTCTAGGATCTAGGTGGTTATCTACCGTCTCAAAGATGACGTCTACATTGCGGTACTTGTCTCTTTCCAACAACATAGATCTATTTGGTAGCATCCCATCGTCGCTGTGTGAAGTGCAAGATTTGAGGGTATTGGACTTGTCTAAAAATAATTTCTCTGGAGAGATTCCTCATTGCATGATGAAAGTGAAAGAAGTTCTCCACTTGGGAAGCAACAAATTCAACGGCACATTTCCTAAGATACTGGAACATCAGAATTGTACGTTGGAATCATTGCATTTGGAGAATAATCAACTTCATGGAAATCTACCAACATCCTTGGGTAAGTGTAGGAATTTGAGGGTCCTTGATCTTGGTGGAAACAAATTCACCGGATCAATACCGTCTTCGATAGTAGAAAGCATGCATTCTCTAAAGATTCTATGCTTGAGTTCAAATAGACTTTATGGGAATATTCCAGAATCATTGTCAAGGCTGCAATCACTTCAAGTCTTGGTTCTTGGAAATAATAATTTATCAGGATCCATACCAAAGACTATAGGAGATTTCAAGGCAATGACGATTTTAAACAAGTCAAAACAGTCAATTATCTCTGGTACCGCTTATTACAAAGAATCTGTGACAATAGAGATGAAAGGAGGATCATACGCTTATGTTGACAAGATACTTTCACTAGTCACAAGCATCGACCTCTCCAATAATAACTTGTCAGGAGTTATTCCCCAAGAATTTGGTGATTTACGTGGCTTGCGGAATTTGAATTTGACAGTAAATCAATTGACAGGTAGCATCCCAAAGACACTTGGAACAATCAAGAAATTGGAAGGACTGGATCTATCAAGAAATAAACTCTCTGGGCAAATTCCACGAGAGATGACGAAGATTACAACATTGTCTCACTTGAACATGTCATTTAACAACTTCTCAGGTCGTATTCCTACAAGCAAGCAGTTCTCGACATTTACTAATGAGTCCTACATAGGAAACCCCAATCTATGTGGGTTTCCGTTATCTAAGAGTTGTGAAGAAGAGCAAAATCCAAAATCAAAGAGTGATCAGAACAAGGATGACGACGACGACAAAGAGAAGTTATGGCTTTATACGACTGCAGTTCTTGGTTTTATCGTTGGATTTTGGACATTCTACGGCATCCTTTTCTTTAAGAAGACATGGAGGTATCCTTATCTCCAATTTCTAAGTGATACCAGTGAGGTGTTACACATGAGGATTATTCGACCAATCAAGCGGATGGTGAAGTGATATTAGCAAGACAACCTCTAGTGTTGCTCATCTCAACTAGTATGCTTGTTATGTATGGGTAGTTATTTTTATTGATCTTTTTCTAATCCATCGTACTCGACATATACATATGGGAGGTTGATCGAATAATAATGAGGGTTGTTGGCATTGTTTAGTAACAATTTTCTAGTAATGGTGTGTATTTGTCCTTTTTGAAAAGAAACATGGTTACAAATGTCAGAGGATGCAAAGACCATTAGTTGTATCAAGGTTTTGCTCTCGTACCATCGTAAGTTAGCTGAGTTATTATATATGGCAAAAAGTTAACTTTTTTCTCTTAATTAATTATTCAACCTCTATAACTTGATGTAAGTTAATTATAATAGTTGGATATGTGGACATTCTTATGTCCGCGCCCGAATTAAAATCTTTGGTACTATTCCGACGAAGATCAATTCTTCTTCTTCTTCTTCTTCTTCTTCTTCTTCTTCTTCTTCTTCTTCTTCCACTATCGCTGCTACTGCTGTGTTTAAATGGTTACTTAGAGAAAATATGTATACCTAAAAATATTTAAGCTTAAAACTTAGATATAAGAAACAAAAACCAATGTTTCACATTTAACAAATCATAAGTTAGGTGTAAGACCAGAATATCTAAGTTTAAAATTAGCTAAAACTTACAAATGAAGCTAAAAAGAAAAAAAGGATTAAATATATATATATAATAATAATATTAATATATATATATAAGAGGATTAAAATCATAACTTCGATACAAGGCAGAGATATCGAAGCTTAAAAGTTAAATGAAAGTAAAACTTAGATAAAATATAAAAATATCTAAGTTAATAGTAGAGGTGTCAATGGGCCGGGCCGGCTCGGCCCGCCCCAAAAAGTAACAGCCCGTTAGGGCTACGGGCCGGGCCAAATTTTTTTTTAATTTTTTTGGAACAGCCCGGCCCGGCCCGAAATTTTTTCGGAGCAGCCCCGCTCGGGACAATCCGGCCCGGCCCGTAGCCCGGCTCGCTTTTATAACTTTTTATTTTTTTATTTTTTTCAACTGTTTAACCGAAGGCTAACTTCGGTCCGACCGAATTGTTTTAGTTTTTTATTTCTTTAACGGTCTGACCGTATCTTTACTTCGGTCCAACCGAAATTTTTATTCTCTTTTTCGATCTGACCGAAGCTCGACATTTTTTTTTTTGAAATATGCAATATGTAAATTTTTTATTTTTTAATTTAATTTAAAATAATAATAATAAATAAATATAAAAATTAAAAAACTTCGGTCCAGCAGGAGAAAAAAAAAAACTTCGGTCCGACTCGCCACTCGGTCGAACCGAAGTAACAAAGTTTTAAAAAAAATCAAAAACTTCGATGTTCGGTCCGACCGAAGTTTAAATCATTAACTTCGATGTTCGGTCCGACCGAGGTTCGGTCCGACCGAAGTTTAAATCATTAACTTCGATGTTCGGTCCGACCGAGTTTTAAAATAAAGTTAAAAAAATCAAAAGCTTTGGTCGGACTAAAAACTCCGTTACTTCGAACCGAAGGTCTTTTTTTTCGGTCCAACCGAAGATTTTCATTTTTTAATATTTATTTTTTGATTTTAAATTAAAAATAAAAAATTCCAACGTTATCCGATAATCAATTCATCACGTTAACATCAATATCAAGACATCATCAACTCACCATTCATGATTCATCATCCATCAACACATTCAAACACAAGTCATAAAGTTAAAAAAATTATTTTATTTCTGAATTCAAATTAAAAATACATTATTTTTGTAATTATATCAAATATTTTTACATTTAATGTACATAATTATATTTAAATATTTTAATTTACAAATTCATTGATGAAATCTTCTTTCTGTTGCTGTCCACGAGCAAGGTCCTGGTCTTTAACACACATAAATGCTTCTAAAATATCATCTTTTAATCTTGCTCTTCTATTATCTAATATATCACCACTAATACTAAATGCCTATTCACATGCTATAGAAGAAGTTGAAATTGTAAGTAAATCTCTAGCCATTAATGATAAAACATGAAATGTGTGTTTTTGTGTTTTCCACCAATTTATTACATCAAAATCTAGAAAATCAAGATTATCTCTTATTAAATAACTATGATTAAAATTATTTAATTCTTTCCTATTTGTTATGTTAAAATCACTATATTCATCATCAAATATACTATAATCAATTATTGATGATGATGACCATTGTTGTGAAAAATAGGGCATATTTTGTGTTTGTTGCGTTCCATATTTTGTAACATACATATCAAACATATTATTTAAACTTTCTTCTACATTTTCAATTGTTACATTAACTTCTACATTTAAACAAGTTTGTATTACATTTATTAATTTTTTAACAACTTTTACTTTAGTCCTAGGATCTAAACAAGCACTTAATGTATATAAGAGAGGTATCTTATTCCAATAGTTTAAAATTTTTTCTTTCATTTAAAAGCTATAGGTGTAAAAAATGGATAATTACTATAATTATTAAAAACTCTTGCAATATTATATACGTGGTGGATTGCATAAACAGATATACAATAATATATTTCTGATAAATGTTCTATTGCATTATAAAATCGTTTTAAAAATTCAATAAAACAATTAGCTATTGCAAAATCATTTTCATCTAGTGGTATTGTACCATCATTTATTCTACCATTATAATAAGTTTTTATAGCTTCTTTATAAGGTAAACAATTATTTAACATTAAATATAATGAATTCCACCTATGAGAGACTTCCATTGTAAATGTTTTATGTGGTAATTCAAATGTATCACATACATGATTAAATTCTTGTTGCCATCTACCACTAGATAAAATGTAGCCTAATGTAGTTCTAATATTTTCTAGAAAAGGTTTTAATTCTTCAACACCTACTTGAACTATAAGATTAATTATATGACATATACATCTTTAGTGAAATAAATCAAAACCATTTGGTAGAGTTAATCTACTTTTAAACATAGGGATAGTTGCATTATTACTAGATGCATTATCAAATGTAATACTACCTACTTTTTCTTTAATTCCATAAAATTCAAAAATTTTCATAATAGTAGAAAAAATATTTTAAGCATTATGTGGATGATTTATTCTTCTAAATCCTATTAATCTTTTTGTAAAACCCAATTATCATCAATAAAATGTGTAGTAACATTAATATATCCTACTTTACTTCTACCCTCCCAAATATTAGATGTATAGATGTATTAACAGAACCTATTATATTAACTAATTCCATTCTAAATTTATTATAAAGTGCAATAACATCTTGCCTAGTTGTATTTCTAGAAGCTTTTTTAAATTGTAGACAATAAGCTTGTGAAATATATTCTTGAAAATGTTGACTATCACCAAATCTAATAGGTAAATTTTGAATAGTAATAAATTTAGCTTGTAATTCTCTAGTATTAGTAGGATCATAATGCCATTGTGTAATATTAGCTTTCGAGTTAAAATTAATTTGTGTTTGAATCATTTTATTTTTTTCAAGAGTTTTGGATGAATAATTAGCTAAATGTCTAAATAAATGACTTGTACCACCAAAAGCTTTGCATGAGAAGACTACATTGAAAATGTTGTAGTAGACCCTCTCCACTATAGTACCATCTCCTAGCTCTTTCGTCTTTATTGTAAACTTCAACCATAAAATTGACCTTCTTGATTTAGCAACATTAGTTGAAGTTGATGCTCCACCTTCCATAGTTTGAGCTTGAGAGTACTGTTGTTCTTGCTCAAAATCATCACCAACACCGACAGTGCTATTGAAGATGAAGTCGTTGAAGTTGTATGCCAATTTTGTGAAGAATTTGACTTGGAGAGTTGAAGAAAGTTAAAGCCTGAAAGATGAACTTTGTATTTTGTAAGAAGAGAGAAGATTGAATGAACATGAATTGTGAAAAAAACTCTAACCTTCTTCTCTATTTATAAAATTTTCCACCACCATTCCTCTCTCCCTTTCATCCCTTCTCTTCTCTTTTTTTCCGTTGGTTTCAACTTTCGATTTTTACGAACGTTATTTCAAGCCTGAAAAACGAACGTCCGTAAAACGTTCATTTTTTAATGATTCGAACTGTGTTCTTCTCATGGGCTTTGTTAACATGTCAGCCAGATGATTGCTTTTAGAAACTTGTCTTGTAACAGTAAATCCAGTTTATACTTTTTTTCTCTCACCAACTGGCAATATGTCTCTGTATGTTTGTTTACTCCTCCCATGATATACTGGATTTGCAGCTATATGTAGAGTTGCTTTATTATCACAAAGCGTTTTAATTGCATTCTCGAGTGGCATTTGCAGGTCATTCAACGGATAAGAAATCCATGTGGCTTCACATAGCCACTGCCATGGCCCTATACTCCACCTCTGCTAAAGACTGAGCCACTGCATTTTGTTTTTCTGGTTTTTCATGATATCAAAGAATCTCCTTGATAGATTGATTGCATACCTTGTGATGGATCTCCTTGTTGTAGGACGTCTGTCCCAAACGGCCTAACAAAAAATGAAAGTAGGATCAAAATAGCATTTAATCTCACAAAAAACACTGTAAAAATCTTTTTTTAACTAATTTTCTATTATGCACAAGATTTTTACAATTTATTACACAATAATGTATAATTTATAACACTTTCAGATTTTATCTTTGAGTAATAAAAATAACAACACAGAAAACTTACACCTTTTGATCTTTAATTTCACTACACGAAAAATTTCACTTTTCTTTCTCCAAATTTTTCCTTAGTAGTTATTAGAACCTTGCTCTTCTGAATTCCTCATTGATCTTCAGCTTTGATTCCTTCTGACCTTTAGCTTTTTAGATTAATCTCGTGTAGTTTAAGTATTTTTGACTATGCGGATGTTTTTTCTCCCTCTCTGGATAGAGACACCTTCTCTCTATTTGCTTTCACAGAGTATTGAATTTGAGATTCAATTGGGATGTCTTGAAGTGCAACTTGGACCTCTTATTTATCGTATTCGATCTGGAGTTACATGTTTAACACGTTCATCCACTTTTTCCATAATTTCATGATCTCATGTCTTTTTGAATTTTGAAATGTCCATGTTCATCATGTTCTTGCATGAGTCCCACATTCTCCTATCATAGATCCATCAAGAATGCTCTTTCTAGAGAAACATAGAGTTTTCCTTCTAAGTTGTCGTTTTAGTTGAACACTTATCTTGTAATGCTTGTAAAAACTCGAACACTTATTTGATAACTTTTCAAATTTTTTACTTGCAAAACACATAATTAAAAAACAAAACTTAACATTTTGTTAGTTACTTATAAAACTCAAATAGTTATCCGATCTATGCATAAAAGCTCGAATAGTTATCTAATTCTTCAATTTCTTTAAAGTATTCACATGGAAGACATGTGAAAACTTAAGATATTTAAAAACACATGTGTAGATAACTATAACTATATGAGTTTTTAATATAACTCTTCGACTAACCCAAAACGTTAACTATAACTATACAACTTTTCAAAAATCTGTTAACGTTTAATTATACAACTAAGGTAAAAACTTATACTTAGACTTATTTAGATCTATTTTCAAGCTAAGTAAAATACTCATCATCAAAACAAAAATTCCTAACAAAAAACTTTAACTATTTTTCCCAAGATAAAGCAACCTCTGTCTTGGATTCTTTTTGAGAAACTTGAGTACCTTGTAAGCTACATCAATACATGCCTTTGTTAGTGTTTTTATCTGTTGACTGAGCTGATTGACCACATATGACCTTGTCACAGTTGCATATAACAGTTTTCTCACCAAATTTCTATAGACTGCAGGATCTTCAAGAGCGTCATAACCATCTAACTTTAATTGTTGGTCCACAGGAGTATTTGATGGCCTAGCAGCCAATAGGCCTACTTCTTTTAGGATGGCTAAGATTATTTTCTTTAACAAATTTGGATTCCCTACTTGTTTGTCATCATTACAATGCTTAGAAAATAGTTCATAAGACTTAAGACTTTGATATAACATTGTTGCTGCAGGAACACTTGTGATAACTTCATTGTTACTAATAACTAATAGATCATCCACATACATATATATATAACAAGCTTCGGTCGAATCGAAGAAGAATAAAAAATAAAAATAAAAAAAGTTATGCAAACTTCGGTCGAACCGTAGTTAATCTTCAGTCCGACCGAAGGATAAAAAATAAAAATAATCGAAAGGAAGAACAGTTAAAGATTTCACTATATTTCATAGAAGAATATTATTGACTATTGTAGTAAAAATGATATTTTTGTTCAATACTCTTGTCCTTACACTCCCCAATGGAATGGGAAAGCTAAAAGGAGACAGAACTATTGTAGATCTTGGTCTTTGTCTTGTGGCTTAAAGTAATGTTCCCAAAGTCCTTTAGAATGAATACTTTCATCATGCTGTTTATCTTATGAATAGAAGACCATCTAAAGTGCTTGAAAATCTCTCTGGTAAGGTTGTTTCTCCTTTCTTTGCTTTATATAATTGTCATCCTGATTATAATGTGCTTAAATCTTTTGGTTGTGAATGTTTTCCTTGTCTAAGAGATTATACTAAAAACAAGTTGCAACCTAGATCTACTTCTTGTGTTTTTATAGGTTATCATCCTAAATATAAAGGCTTTAGATGTTTGGATCCTAAGACTAATCGTGTGTTTATAAGTAGACATGTGATTTTCAATGAACGTTTGTTTCCTTATAAAAACCATTGTACATTTAATAATCAATATAGTTATCCCTCTAGTGAGAAACATAACTTTCATTTTTCCCATGCTAATACTGTTCCTGTTCAAGACACTAATAGCATGACTAATATTTGTATTGATAATGATATGTCTGTCAACTCTAGAATTGAAAAAGACATTTCTATTGATTCCCATTCCACAACCGGCAATGATAATTCAAAACACTGGTGTCTGGACCAGATCAAAGTCTAGAATAACTAAGCCCAATCCTATGTATACTTTACATACTCCATATTCTGCCATACCTTTTGTTCCAAAAAATATTCAACAGGCTCTAGCACACGAGGGGTGGAATCATGCAATGCAAGAAGAATTAGAGGCTATCAAGAACAACAGAGTTTGGAATTTAATTCCAAAAACAAAAGGTATGCATATCTTAAGATCTAAATGGATTTATAAAAGCAAACTAAATGCAGATGGATCTCTTCAACGATTAAAAGCCAGATTGGTTGCTGTTGGAAATCATCAAGTGGAAGGGTTAGATTTTAATGAAACATTTTCTCCTATTGTAAGACCTGCCACTATGAAAATTGGTTTGTTAGACAATTAGATGTTAAAAATGCATTTTTACATGGTGATTTAAAGGAAGATGTGTTTCTTTATCAACCTCCTGGGTTTATTGATAAAAAATATCTTGATCATGTCTACAAGTTAAACAAAACCCTTTATAGTTTAAAATAGGCACCTAGGGCCTGGTTTGAAAATTGTAGTACTTTTTTGTTTAATTTTGGTTTCAATTCATGTCTTAGTGATCGTTCGTTGTTTGATTACAAAAAGGGTGAGGATTTGATGTATTTGTTGTTATATGTTGATGATATCATTCTTACTAATAATTCTAATAGTTTAATTGAAGAATTTACTCAAGCAGTTACTTCTAAGTTTGCTATGAAAGATTTAGGTCCTCTTCATTATTTTCTTGGAATACAAGTCTCGTCCACATCCATAGGTATGCATTTATCTCAATCACAGTACATTTATTCCATTCTTAAACGGACAGGGATGGAAAATTGTAAAACTGTTAAAACACCTCTTCCTGCAAAATTAACTCAATTTTTGTTAAGACTTAGTCAACCTTTTACTAATATCAACTATTATAGAAGTATAGTAGGAAGTTTACAATATCTCACTTTTACTCGTCTTGATCTAGTTTTTCCTGTCAACATCTTAAGTCAATCTATGCATGCTCCTAGCTACTACAATCATTTTGATCTTGTAAAACGTCTTCTAAGATATTTGAAAGGGACTATTACTCAAGGTCTTGTTCTAACGTCTCAATCAAAAATAAACTTATATGGATTCATTACTGGTGCAAACTGGGCTGCTTGTCCTCGTTCTCGTAGGTCCATTACTGGTTTTTGCATTTGCTTGGGAGGAAATTGCATCAATTGGGGAGCCAAAAAACAACCTACTGTTGCCAGAAGCTCTACTGAAGTCGAATATCGTGCCATGGCTTCCACAACAGCAGAACTGGTTTGGACAACACATCTTTAAAAGAATTGAAGATCAATTTGAAGACATGTCCGTTGCTGTACTGCGAAAACAAGAATGTTGTTCACCTCACCATTAATCCTGTTCTACGTTCCAAAGCTAAACATATAGCTTTGGATTATCACTTTGTTAGAGAAAGACTTGGAAATCAATCTCTCATTACACAGCACATCCCAAGCTTCTACCAGCAACCAGACATCGTGATCTTCTTCGCAAACTTGGTGTGATCTCCCAGCCAAGTTTGAGGGTGCGTATTGAATAGTTTGTTATTATTGGGTAGTTAAATTGTTGTGTCTGTTTTAATTTTTTTTAGATCATTATGTACAGTTGTAAGATGTTTTGTTTGTAGTCCGGTCAAGTCTCGGATTATTATCCGATTGTATCTTTTGTCTATAAAAGCTTCACTGGCGACGCTTTATGGTACGGCTGTTTAGTTTCTCAAATCTGCTCCATGTCGGCGATCTAGTTTTATTTAGTTGTCTGATTTCTACAGTGTGTGCCCTCTTGGCAAGGCACACAAGTTACCATTTTCTTGAAGTCTTACCATTGTCGCCAAACCTCTTACGTTACTCTCTTGATATATAGGTCCGACTCCAGTAGTGTCGTCTGGTTTTCGTTATTATTTGTCTATCGTGGATTCATATTCACGTTACACCTGGTTGTATCCTCTCATTAACGAATCTAATGTGTTCGCTTGTTTCAAAAAATTTGTCACCATGTTTGAAAATCTCTTTTCCAAAACCGCTAAGATTATTCAAAGAGACAATGGAATGTAATTTCAAAATATTTCCTTTCGAGAGTTTACAAATTCCAAGAGTCTCGTTCACAGATTCTTGCCCTTACACGTCATCCCAAAATGGTGTAGTTGAACGAAAACATCGCCACCTTGCTGACGTAGGGCGTTGCCCCTTGTTCACAGCTGGAGTCTCTCTTGCCCATTGGCTACATGCCTTCCAAACCACCTGTTTCCTTATAAATCGTATACCCTCTTCGTTGGAAAGTCCCTCTCCTTGCAAGCTTCGTTTTGGTAACACACCTAATCTTTCCCATTCAAAGGTGGGTGTTTGTGTTTTCCTCTTCCACACCCACCATCACCAAACAAATTAACTCCACGATCTCTCCCTTGTGCCTTTTTAGGGTATCCATTAAATCGCAAAGGATATAATTACCTTGACCTCTCCAATGGCAAGATTTTAATATCCCAGCGTGTTCTCTTTCATGAGAATAAGTTCCCATTTAAAGAGGATGCTCTTGCCTCAATGGAGAATTCCTCATTAAATTTATTCAATGCTCCAACTCGTATGCCATTACAACTCCCTGCTCCTCTTTCTAGGGACGATACACCACCATCACCCACCTCTCCCTCAAATCTTCATCCTCTTGTGGCTCAGTCCCCTAGTCAACCTCCTCCTCCTCCTTGTCTGCGTCATTTATTCGAACTATACCATGATACCTCTCCAGTTCCGATTGCACTTACGGCTTCTACGTCGCCACCTGTTGAGATGATGGAGGAGGAGCCAGTTTCTTTTGCTCAAGCCCGTCGCTTATCTCAATGGCGAAAGGCCATGGAGACCGAGTTTCAAGCCATTCAATAAAATGGGACATGGGACGTTGTTCCTCCCCCAGTCAATCGTCCCAAAGTGGGTGTACAAGGTGAAGCGACGTAAGGCCTGTCTTGTGGCGTAGGGATAAACCCAATGCTATGGCCTTGACTTTCATGAGACTTTTAGTCCGATTGTCAAACACAACACAATCCGGATAGTCTTGTCTCTTGCTACCATATTCCGGTGAGAACTTCATTGACGTGAAGAATGCCTTCCTCAACGACTTTCTTCATGACGAGGTTTACGTCAAGCAACCACCAGGATTTGTTCATCCTCAATTTCCTAACCATGTGTGCTGGCTACGCAAGGCTCCCTATGGTCTTCGGCAATCTCCACGTGCATGGTATGAGCGTCTACAATCTTTTTTGACTTCAGCTGGTTTTCGCACTAGTCTTGCAGATTCGTCTCTGTTCATTTGGCGATCTGGACCTCATGTCATTTGGCGATCTTCACCAACTCGACGTGGTCACTTGTTCTCATCGTCCCTCCATGACTACCTTTATGGGGTCACTTGAGCACACGTTGGACTACCGTCGACTTAGGCGATTGGAGCATTTCCTTGGCTTGCAACTTGCTTATTCTGATTCCACCATTCATTTAACACAAACCAAGTACGACGTCGATCTTTTACATCGCAAATGGATGTCCGATTGTTCTACGGTAGCTACACCGTTACAAGGAGGCATAAACCTGCAACCACTGATGGCGATCCTCTTGACAATCCCACAACTTATAGGAATATAGTTGGTGGACTGCAGTATGTTACGTTGCTGTAAAGTGCTTATTTGTGCACTCTATAACATATTAATTTCCTTATTGTGATATAACTTGAGATTGATTAAAGGAAAATCCATGCTTTAGTTATTTTTATAGAAATGCATGAATTATGGGTTTAAATGACACGAAGTGAATGAATGAACTATTAATCATGAAATACCATTGGTGAGACATTATATGGCACATGTATAATTATTTGTATTGTTATTTTCTAGCTTTACATTAAGTCTTTTGCGGAAAATAAATTGCTTTGCAGGTGGTGGGAACCATCAACCCTCGAAGGGAAACTACCACCTATATAAGATAAGTTAGGGCAAGAAGGAAAAATCGGTCTCCATATTTGTCATCTCACGTAAGGCTGAGGACCAGGACATTCTTGCTGCCAAGACTCCCTCGCCCCTCAATCAGACTTGCGCTGGTGATGTTGTGTAGAGGCTAGGATTCTTGGAAGTGGAGAATTGTCCAAGTTTACTTGGTCGGCACCATATTCAGACTCTCATCCGTAGGGGAGCTCCTCTCCAGCTTAGTGAGGTAGCGCTACCTGCAAGGCCAGTCGGAGAGTTTGTAAATGAACTACCAGGTGAAGATCCGGAGGTGTAGACGGCATATGCAGTTAGTTCTACTAACACCATTAGAATTAACTTTTCAAGTTTCAGCAAGTCATTCGATTTGTAAGTCATCTGTCGATCGGTAAGATAACTCTTCGAGTTTTTAAAACACTACAGTTTAGGTGTTTGACTTTTAAATATTTTTGAACCAACTCTTTTGTGAATCGACTCGTACTTGTCGTGCTTTCGGTTATAAATGTAAAACATGTGATTCGTGTAAATCGAAAACACAAAAACCTCGTCCAGCCAGATTTGGTGTGCACCGTCTGCCATCTTTCTTGAATATAGGACTTACTTTCCGAGCATCTTCTCCGACGCTCATAGCTTATTCGGATGCCGGTTGGGAGCTTCAAGGATGAGGATATGGAAGTCATGATGATGAAAATAGGAGAGGCGCTGCGTTCTGATACCAAGTGCGAAAATCTCAACAATACTTGAGATCGATCCAAGGTGGAAAAGGGCGAGAAGGATCGAAAGGTTGACAAAGAGGAGAAGGAGTTAGGGCTTGGCTGAAGGAGAACGATGAAAAACCCCATTATAAAATAACAATAAATACATATATATGCAAGTGTTCGGAACTCTAGAATCTTCTCTAGAGTTAGTAAAAACAAGTACAATGATTAACTTATTTAATAACAACATGTATAGATAGTGAATATATTAACTCTTTTGACATTCTTGGAATCAATGCAGTCAATCGTCTTGAAATTTTATGGTACAACATATACAGCATTTGTTTGAAATTGAAGGTATCAAATTGGAATATTTAGACAGTTAAGTTGAAGTATCAACTTGCAATTTGAGTCTTTAAATGAAAAACTTCATCGTTTCAAAAGTAAAGAAGAACTACTGCAACTAACACATTTTAAGATCTTCTTTCCATGACAAACACCATCTAACTATCAAAGGACATACATGATATACATGGCAAGGGAAATTCTATATACGGTGTACTTTTTGTACTCGCCAAGAAGCTCGTCTTATGACAATCTACGGCTTAATTATTTGATCTCTTTTCTGAGGAATCGACTAGCGACGACCATCTTCCATTAATTTAGTAAAACACTTAATAGTTTGAAAAATATCACAAATAAAAATAGTACATAAGCACAACAGTTCGACACACAACACAAACGAAAAAAAACACAAAGGAGACAGTAGAACAACCATTAAGCCCAAAACGATTCATTTAACACAAGCAAAATATTAATTTGGAGGAAGAAACCAGGTTGTGATCAGCCAGGGAGAGTGTGAGAGGCACTCCAGCCACAATCTCCAGTCGAGCCCTAAAAATGATTATCAATATATTCTTCCAGCACAAAAGCAATATACATATATGAAGTTATAGATAGATAAAATCATAGCCGTTGAAATAGATGGACGGTGATGATCAAAGAACTGTAAAGTTAAAGAGGAAGGCATTCATCTTACAAGCACTTCTTATATATTAGATGGAATCCAAACCGAGAATCGATATTGATGACTATGCCTGCACTTCAAGGACAAGGAAAACAAAAGAAATCAAAGCAAGAATAAGTAGTTATAAGAAAACTAACACAAAACTTCAATCAAAGAAAAACCCAGAATACACTCACCATAGTAATATCTGATGTATCTTGACACTAAATCGGGAGGCAGACAAGGAAGTCTAGCTTTCTACACCTGCACTTGTTCGTTGGAGAAAAAAAATATCCACACACTTCAGTTGGCATATACTCAATAAGCCTGAGAACCTAACATTAACTCGTGGGAAAGACACTACCTTTAGGGTGTATATGCTTCTTGTGGAGGCATGTCATGCCAGTTTCCCCATGATTAGTTCTATACGGGAGATGAGTATGGTCAAAAAGCTGGTTCGTCAAAATATGATTGATGGATACAGGTGACCCTTGTCCTTCCATTAGCTGTTGTGATCTTGACGTGTTTGTGGAAGCCAAAGGGAAGCCTAGAGTACCTGGCAAGCCTCTTTCCAACCACTTGCTTCAGGTTTTTTATATTCCCAAGCAGATTGTTTGTCGCGGGAGTAATGTCTAGAACTTCTACTCTAGCGGTTGTTGCAAATTTCATTCTATTAATCTGAGAGAATATGCTAGGCCTGGTGTAGTGAATCAAACCTGTGTTTGGTAGATCAGCATCTATGTAGAATGGAGACTTGATATAATGAACACGGTGGATTGGATTAGGGACATTGTAATGCTGATCAGTGCTGGCCTTGCAATCTTGCCTTACAAGATTGGCAAGTACTTCAGAAATGTGTTTGATCAAGGGCCAATCCAAGCCAATGTCCCATGGACATAATCTTCGGAGAAGCATCAGTTCACCTGTTTCTATAAACAATTTCATGCTAGACAATGCTTTGCTTCTATTAATCACTAGTGAGCTTAACCATGATGGTATAACACTAACTTAACATATTCCAATGAATTGAGATTCCCCACGTGCTGTATGGATGAACAATCTGTGATAAATAAATCTTTGACAGTTGGAAGCCCTGGAATCCTCTCAAAGATACTTGTTTCCATCGAAGACCATGCAACAAGGAAGTGGCACGTTGCAAACCCTCAGGTAGAGACTTCAACTGGGGGCATTTCTTAATGAATAAATATTTAAGGCAAGGAAAGGGGGTTGTCCCACCATCCTCATCATCCTCCGCTGCATCCCAATGCCATTTTTGCAATCTCAAGAAACCCACCGGTTTCAATGATGTCAACTTGGCAAATGGATGAATACTGGCTGGTGTCAGTCAATTTTTCTCGTCTCCCTAAGAACTCAGGCCCGACTTTTTGAATGCTTGATGCTCCATAAATTTAAGGTGAGGAAATTTTCCAAATTCAGGAAGTTGTCGACAATTTTTAGTTGTACCAAATCATTCAGAGAAATTCCATTTGAACATGGCATCCAATTCTGAAGATTATGTCCGAAGAAATTTCTAATAACAAGGTTCAACTAGCTAGAAGGAGGACAAAGCTTCTCAACGACCACTGTGACTCTGTTGATGTCTTCATCACTAAAATATTCTGTAGGCTTCTAATGATGAGTTAACTTTTGAAGATGATTCCTTTTCTCAAGTTCCACAGACCTGGCCTCCTCTAAACATAAATCTTTTCGTAAATTTAATATCCGAAGTTCCTTCAACAAATTCAAACTCTGAAGCTCTTGCATGGTGCATCCTAGCATTGCTTTGTTATCATTCTCTGCCACCCTAAATACTAAAGATGGAAGTTGTTTCAGTTGTCTCATTCCTTTTGGCAATTTAAGTGCAGAAGATAAAACGATCCTGTTGTAAGAGATTCCTAAGAAAACTCTCGGCAATTCACAATCCCACTTGATTTGTTTTTGAAAAAAGATAGTCTTCAGGCAAAAATGAACAATAAACTAAGCATTGCTTGAGTTGAGATGATAGATACTCATAACTAAGATATAGCGCTTTCATCGCATCATTATCTTTAAATATTTTTTGAGCCCACACTTCTTTAGAAATAATCTTTTCCCATTAACTTATCCTTTTTTCCTTTGTTTTAAATATCTTGTTTCATAATCTTTGTTTCTCAAGTGGTGATCAAGATTTTGCTTCCATTTGCACCACCATTTAGTGGATCCTTCAAAACCTTAGCCCATATATCTGCATTCCACACATCATCAAGTACAACGAAGAACTTTTTGTCCCTCAGTCTCTTCAAGGACATTTGCAAGTTCATTTCGTGATTCACCTTGTCCACAGTTTCCATCTGCAAGCCTGATGATTTCCTTGAGAAGATCTACCACTTTAAAAACCTTTGACACACATATCCAGATTTTTTGCTGAAATTGTCCACTCTTAGTCACTTTGTCAAATATCTTTTGAGCAAGAATGGTAGTCTTTCCACCTACTTCATTTTTGACCAACATCAATTTAATTATCTTCTTTGCATCATCTTTCGCACATCCCACCATATATCATCGATAACAAAATGTGTTGTCTTACTAATAATTTCCTCGACAGTATTGTTTGATTGCTGTTGATCTTTAGAATATTGGCAGTGCTTCATCCGTGAGGAAGTCAGTCAAACTATTAACAATAGTTTCCGCAATTGGAGTAACAAACAGCCCAGCAACAGTTAGGGCAGTCATTTCTCAATGTTGATGAGTAGAGTGTAAAGAAGCTAATCAAATCAAAGACTCCCCATATATATACTTCCAGAAATGTACCTAAAAGATCACAAAAAGTTTACATGTCAGTGATGGAATACTCTTAATTAAATTGCAATAAAAAGAATCAAATTTGTATACGTGACATAAACTACAAATTTTTCCACAAATGTTGTGCATCAAAAAATAGTTTTTAGCATTTGAACAGTTTGTAAACTTAATTGCCTTGAACATTAGTCAAAAAGAAATTTAACAATAATTGAGAAGTATAATAAAAATAGAAAAATGCGTTTAGACGACCACTTTAATCTTCTAATTCAACCAAATGACTTTCGACCTGTAGAAAGAAATTATTTTTAGGGAAATTTTCACACTAATAGGATTTCATGATTAAAATATCACTACCGGTATATATAAATTGTAGACAAGTACACATCTTTTGAAAATAGTGGACAAATTTTCTTGTTTAATAATAATACTTGAGATGAGTGGGCACACAAAAATTGATATGAGAAACTATAAACAGGAATCTATGTAATTATTTAACCTAAATGTTATCTCAATAAATATGTATGTCACAAGAAATCAAGCTTGATCATCAAATCCTTTTACACAAAAGGAACTAATAAAAAGAACTTACATTAGGAAAATCAAACTTATACACCCGACAAAATCCTATAAATATTAATCAAGTATTGCCAACTGAATTATCAGAGCCGGAGGTTGGGCATTCGTTTCCGACCATCATCTTCTGATCTACCAATATCTTCCGATTCAAAGAAAGGCAAGGGAGGTAATCTGGTACCCACACGATATGTCCACACACTCGACGCCACTGCTTGTGCCGTCCCTCGGATGATGATATCTTTGCTTGAGAACTTTCAACAAGAGGATGGTTCCGTCGTGATCCCTGAGCCATTGAGACCTCATATGGGTGGTCTTGATGTCATCACCCAGAAACTGAAATGATAAATCATATGTGTGGCATCTTCTCTAGATTTATTTGAAGAGTGGCATTCACTGTAATCGCGAAAGTTATAATATGCATATCCAGTGTTGTATATCTCCGCTGGGGCAAACTTACGATTTACTCTGGTGACAACCACGAAGATATTTTTGCTAATATTTCATATTAACAGCAAATCAAAGGAAACCAATAAATTAACCTGGTTCAATGAAAAAGCATGCTTTTAATGGAGAAGGAATCTTGCCAGAAACTTCAATTGGATGATTGCAAAATTAGATTAGAAAATTTAGACACAAATCACATTCTTTAGACATAAAGAGACAAAGATCAAGATAACATTCATCGTAAGATCGATTTCAAAAAAAACACTTAATAATCAACGTAATCGAAATCTATGTACTTCGAAGTCAAAAATTATATTTAATATTCAAATAAATATTTCGAATGATGTTATTGAAAAATATTAATTAGATCAAATATCCATATTTACATGAACCAGTAAATGAACCAGTAAATGTGACTTGTGAGCCATGTGCTTCAACCAATATTAATTTATAAACTTTCAAGTCTTTAAGTCAAGTGAAATTACTTTTTGGTTTGACGTCAAAGAGAGATTTGTGCCATTCGTTTGTGATATTTCAAAAATTTAGAAAATAAATAAAGATTTCTGTGTAGGGGACATTTTCTCCTGTCAACTTTCACTGAAATTTGTCGGAAATTGCAGTAGGAAACTTCTTCAACTGAGCTTTGAATTTTAAAGCCGGTAATTAAGAAAGAAAGGATGTATAATTTCCCTCCCTGCATTTCATCGAACTTTCGGAAGTTAGAATAGATTTACGTTCACGTAATTAAATGAAATATTTGATAATAAATAAAAATACAAGAAATAAAAACATTTATATAATCGATTCCACTTAACTTTCACAAAGTCAAGATTTTCGAACTTTGATTTTTCAATTAAAAATTTCTAACTTACGATTAAAGACACGATGACAGACTTCTTATACGACCTCATGTACAAAATTTGTCTTTGCCATCACCTTCATAAAAATAATAAATAGTTCCATTTCCATAGATATATATATTCAAGTTATATAATTTCTTGGTTGGAGCTTGCGCTTTGGTGGATGACATAATAGAATGGGGGTAAGATTATATCTTTTCTTTTCTTCAGAAAACTTGCAGATAATTATGCTTGAAATTTTTCAGAAATAATTGAGTACGTCTTTTTCTATTATCAAGTCCATATAATAATTTTTAATATCGCAATCGCAGAAACTACCGTGACTTTTTCAAGTTTGAAAAGTCATCTTTGCCAACGACATAGACGTTTAAAAATAAATATATTCTAATTAAAAGTACATCACCACCAGACGCTTAATTAAAATTTTGAATAAAATAATTCCTCATGAGGTCGTTTGTTCTTCAATGTTATCATGGTAGGAGCGAATTTCAAATGTGAAGTACAACATCCTAAAAAGGCAGTGCACTCCAGCACCCAATCAGTCTGCCCCAATGTACATCACCATTGGTGGTGATGGAGGAAACATTGAGGGCTTAGCCAATGAGTATGAAGGAGATCTTAGCCTAAGTTCTTCTTTTCATATTTGGAGATCTTAGGGCTCATATTCTTGGCATAATTACATAATTCCTCTCATTCAGGTTCATAGAGCCACAGCCAGATTATTCACCCAGAGTCAGTGAAAATTGTGTGGTTTCATATTCATTCCTTAATGATATTTTATTATCAAAACAAGAGCTAAAGCGTTTGGTGGTGCACTTTTAATTAGAATATATTTATTTTTAAAAGTCCATGTCATTGGCAAAGATGACTTTTCTAACTTGGGAAAAGTCACGGTAGGTTCTGCGATTGCGATATTAGAAATTATTGACCATCGTGGAAAGAATGAGCCCTTGAATTCTACCAAATTTTATATGGACTTGATAAGAAAAAAAGACCTGATAAATCTGTTCTCTTTTACTTCTTTCGAGAAGGATATGATTAAATTAATTAAGTTGATTTGATTTTCTTTTATCTTATTTCCAGTTGATGTAATACGTAATTTATTAGTAATAAAATTATTTCTTAACTTATTTATTTTTGTTAATGATAGTAATCTTTTTGTTTTCTAATTTACAAGAAATAAAAATTATGATGTTGACACAAGTATTGAGCTTCTTAACTTCTGAATGTTCGATGAAATGCAGGGATGGAAATTATACATCCTTTCTTTCTTAATTACCGGCTTTAAAATTCAAAGCTCAGAAGTTTCCTACTGCAATTTCCGACAAATTTCAGTGAAAGTTGACAGGAGAAGAAGTCCCCTACACAGAAATCTTTATTTATTTTCTAAATTTTTGAAATATCACAAACGAATGGCACAAATCTCTCTTTGACGTCAAACTAAAAAATAATTTCACTTGACTTAAAGACTTGAAAGTTTATAAATTAATATTGGTTGAAGCACATGGCTCACAAGTCACATTTACTGGTTCATGGAGGGAAGAATGGCTGCTTCCTCACACTACTTTCAGATGGTTTTGGTGCTCGTGTGGTGGATGCAGATCTTGTTCTGTGACACCAGTAGCGGTTGTATCGCAGTGGAAAGAGAAGTTCTCTTGAAGTTCAAGCTTGGACTTGACGATCCGCAAGGTAAACTTCGCACCTGGACAAATACCACTGCTAATGATTGTTGCAGGGGTTGGAGGGGAGTTGGGTGTGACGACCAAACCGGTCACGTTGTGGAGCTCAACCTTCGTGGCATGAATTTGAGGGGGGGGGGGGGTCAGAGGTTGCGAGAACCTCCATGAACCCACCTTATGCCACTTGACACGTTTACGACGTCTGGACTTCAGCTCCAACAATTTCAACAACTGCACCATTCCATCCTTCTTGGGTTGCTTTGCGGAGTTGAGGTATCTAAACCTTTCTAATTCATATTTTCAAGGAGTCGTACCTTCATCGCTTGGAAATCTCTCCAACTTACTTCAACTCGATCTTTCTTCTTCGATTACAATCTACAATTCTCCATCTGGTTCTCATCTCAAAATTCACGATACGAGGTGGTTTCGACGACTTCACTCTTTGCAATACATTGACATGAGCTTCTCTCAGCTTGGTAATTCATCATCTCGTTGGATTCAATCCCTTGGTGAATTGCCTTCTCTATCCACCTTAATATGTTCTCACTGTTTCTCGGGGGGTCATGTTCCAACATTCATTGAATCGATGCAATCACTGCAAGAATTAGTTCTTTCTAGGAACAAATTCAATGGATCTATTCCCACCTTTTTTGGAAATTTAGTTTCATTGCAAAAATTGGATCTTTCTTGGAACAAATTCAATGAATCTATTCCCACCTTTCTTAAAAATTTAACATCGCTACAATCTTTACATCTTTCAGGCAATAACTTCAATGGATCTATTCCCACCTTTCTTGGAAATTTAACATCACTACAATCTTTAGATCTTTCTAGGAATAATTTCATTGGATCTATTCCCACCTTTCTTGAAAATTTAGTTTCATTGCAAAAATTATGTCTTGATTCAAACAACTTAAATGGACCTATTCCCACCTTTATTGGAAATTTAACATCACTACAATCTTTAGCTCTTTCTTGGAACAAATTCAATGGATCCATTCCAAAATCACTTTGCAACCTACATTTGCTCAACAGTCTATACTTATTAGGGAATGATAACATCAATGGAGCTGATTTCTCAAAATGTTTTCGGGAATTGTCAAAGCTGCGATTGTTGTACCTTGGGGGGCATGATTTCAATCTATCAGAATCTCATTTCGTAAACATGAGTCAATTGCAATATCTTGACTTGAAATCAAACTCATCATCGACATTCCACGTATCCTCTTCCAATTGGGTCCCACCATTTAGTCTACATCATTTATATATTCAATCGTGGAGAGTGAAGCCTAATGAATCATTCCCTACATGGATCCGTACACAAAAAGAACTTCATATTCTTGTCCTGTCAAATGTTGGCATCACTGGAAGCCTTCCAGCATGGATTTGGAACTTCTCTTCCTCTCTTCGCGAGTTAAAGGTGACTTCCAATGACATCACTGGATCTATTCCCACCTTTCTTGGAAATTTAGTTTCATTGAAAAAATTATCTCTTGATTCAAACAACTTAAATGGATCTATTCCCACCTTTATTGGAAATTTAACATCACTACAATCTTTAGCTCTTTCTTGGAACAAATTCCATGGATCCATTCCAAAATCACTTTGCAACCTACATTTGCTCAACAGTCTATACTTATTAGGGAATGATAACATCAATGGAGCTGATTTCTCAAAATGTTTTCGGGAATTGTCAAAGCTGAGATCGTTGTACCTTGGGGGGCATGATTTCAATCTATCAGAATCTCATTTCGTAAACATGAGTCAATTGCAGTATCTTAACTTGAAATCAAACTCATCATCGACATTCCACGTATCCTCTTCCAATTGGGTCCCACCATTTAGTCTACATCATTTATATATTCAATCGTGGAGAGTGAAGCCTAATGAATCATTCCCTACATGGATCCGTACACAAAAAGAACTTCATATTCTTGTCCTGTCAAATGTTGGCATCACTGGAAGCCTTCCAGCATGGATTTGGAACTTCTCTTCCTCTCTTCGCTGGTTGAACGTGACTTCCAATGACATTGATGGGGAAATACCAGATGCCACAAACTCCAGTAATCAATTACTAATGATTGATTTGAGTTCCAACAAATTTAAAGGTAACATACATATCTGATCACCCTTCTTTCCATTTGAAAGTAATAGATTGCCATATTTTTTGTTTACCTTGTCTAATTCAATCTCTTCATGGTCTGCTATTTCTAGGATCTAGGTGGTTATCTACCGTCTCAAAGATGACGTCTACATTGTGGTACTTGTCTCTTTCCAACAACACAAATCTATTTGGTAGCATCCCATCGTCGCTGTGTGAAGTGCAAGATTTGACGGTATTGGACTTGTCTAAAAATAATTTCTCTAGAGAGATTCCTCATTGCATGATGAAAGTGAAAAGATTTCTTGATTTGGGAAGCAACAAATTCAACGGCACATTTCCTACGATACTGGAACATCAGAATTGTACGTTGGAATCATTGCATTTGGAGAATAATCAACTTCATGGAAATCTACCAACATCCTTGGGTAAGTGTAGGAATTTGAGGGTCCTTGATCTTGGTGGAAACAAGTTCACCGGATCAATACCGTCTTGGATAGTAGAAAGCATGCAGTATCTAAAGATTCTACGCTTGACGTCAAATAGACTTTATGGGAATATTCCACAATCATTGTCAAGGTTGCAATCACTTCAAGTCTTGGATCTTGGAGATAATAATTTATCAGGATCCATACCAAATACTATAGGAGATTTCAAGGCAATGACGATTTTAAACAAGTCAAAACAGTCAATCTTCTCTCGTACGATTTTAAGCAAGTCAAAACAGTCAATCATCTATTTTACTGCTGGTTATTACAAAGAATCTGTGACAATAAAGATGAAAGGAAGAGCTGACCAATATGTTGGCAAGTTACTTTCACTAGTCACAAGCATCGACCTCTCCAATAATAACTTGTCAGGAGTTATTCCCCAAGAATTTGGTGATTTACGTGGCTTGCGGAATTTGAATTTGACAGTAAATCAATTGACAGGTAGCATCCCAAAGACACTTGGAACAATCAAGAAATTGGAAGGACTGGATCTATCAAGAAATAAACTCTCTGGGCAAATTCCACGAGAGATGACGAAGATTACAACATTGTCTCACTTGAACATGTCATTTAACAACTTCTCAGGTCGTATTCCTACAAGCAAGCAGTTCTCGACATTTACTAATGAGTCCTACATAGGAAACCCCAATCTATGTGGGTTTCCGTTATCTAAGAGTTGTGAAGAAGAGCAAAATCCAAAATCAAAGAGTGATCAGAACAAGGATGACGACGACGACAAAGAGAAGTTATGGCTTTATACGACTGCAGTTCTTGGTTTGAAATTCTGGCTTTATATGACTGCAGTTCTTGGTTTTATCGTTGGATTTTGGACATTCTACGGCATCCTTTTCTTTAAGAAGACATGGAGGTATCCTTATCTCCAATTTCTAAGTGATACCAGTGAGGTGTTACACATGAGGATTATTCGACCAATCAAGCGGATGGTGAAGTGATATTAGCAAGACAACCTCTAGTGTTGCTCATCTCAACTAGTATGCTTGTTATGTATGGGTAGTTATTTTTATTGATCTTTTTCTAATCCATCGTACTCGACATATACATATGGGAGGCTGATCGAATAATAATGAGGGTTGTTGGCATTGTTTAGTAACAATTTTCTAGTAATGGTGTGTATTTGTCCTTTTTGAAAAGAGACATGGTTACAAATCTCAGAGGATGCAAAGACCATTAGTTGTATCAAGGTTTTGCTCTTGTACCTGTTGGAATTGGTTAAAAAGACCAAGTTTCAAATTCAAATTTCGGTGGTTACCGGAATTTAAGGAGGAAGTTGGGGGCAGAGATGGTGGAGGTTGTTAATCCTCCATCGGAGCCCCCAAAATCGTGCAACACAACAGTGGTATCAGAGCGAGTCCCGCCGCCCGCGCGAGCACCTCCGGCCGCCCGCGCGCACCGCCAGTCCGGCCGCCCACGCGAGCACCTCCCGCCGCCCCCGCGTCCGCAAGTCCCGCCGCCTGCGCGTCCGCCAGTCCGACCGCCCGCGCGAGCACCTCCCGCCTATAAGTTGATTATATGGAGATTCCAGAAGAGCGCAAAGTAAAGTTGGTAGCCTACCCGCCTCAAAGGAGGAGCATCGGCATGGTGGGAGCAAGTATTGATGAACCGAGCTCGTCAACAAAAACAACCTGTGCGTACGTGGGACAAAATGAAGAGGTTGCTGCGTGCTCCATTCTTGCCGACCGATTATGAACAAACCTTGTTCACACAGTATCAATAGTGCCGACAGGGAGTGCGATCAGTGAACTGAATACACTCAAGAATTCTATCGCTTGGGAGCCTCAACAGATCTCATGGTTTGTAGGAGGCTTAAAGTTTACTATACAAGACCGAATCTCCCTGCAAAATCCCTGTACTTTGGTTGACGCCATTAGCCTTGCTGAAAAGATTGGAAAACAATTAGCACGGGGCCTTCGGTCACATCCCAATACAACCAATGAAAGTACAACCAGATCCAACACCAAGCCACTCGACAGTCCAAAGCTGAATCACCGGGAGGCCGGAGTGTTGAAAAATCCTCCTCCTGCCAATCTTTATTCCAAACCCGAGCCACTCAAATGTTATCGCTGCCAACAGCCAGGCCATAGATCCAACCAATGCCCAAGGAGGGGTACGGTACATGTTGCAACTAGAGCTGTCGACAGAGCTGTCGACGACGATCGACCGGAGGAGTTAGAACAAGAAGAAGTGACATCAAATAGCGAGGAGGGAGAAGAACAATATGCGGATGAAGGCGAACACTTATCTTGTGTCACACATCGAGTATTGTTATCTCCAAAAATGGATAGTAGTCATACCCAACGACACAACCCATCTTTCGCGCAAGGTGCACTGTACAAGGGAAGACCTACAATGTTATTTTCGACGGTGGAAGCAATGACAACCTTGTGTCAAAAAAGGTGACCTTGTGCACTGTATCAACCAATATTAATTTATAAACTTTCAAGTCTTTAAGTCAAGTGAAATTACTTTTTGGTTTGACGTCAAAGAGAGATTTGTGCCATTCGTTTGTGATATTTCAAAAATTTAGAAACTAAATAAAGATTTCTGGGTAGGGGACTTTTTTCTCCTCTCAACTTTCACGCGACCGCTTCTCTCCTTCCAAACCTTTTAATTCACTCCTTTTTGTAATATATATATATATATATAAAGGTTATTCATTTGATTTAAATATTTAATTTTATACTTGTGAGTGAATTTTCCACTAATATCAAAAAAAAAAAAACTACTGTCGTGTATTTCACGCGACCGCTTCTCTCCTGTAAACTTCTACTGAAATTTGTCGGAAATTGCAGTAGGAAACTTCTTCAACTGAGTTTTGAATTTTAAAGCCGGTAATTAAGAAAGAAAGGATGTATAATTTCCCTCCCTGCATTTCATCGAACTTTCGGAAGTTAGAATAGATTTACGTTCACGTAATTAAATGAAATATTTGATAATAAATAAAAATACAAGAAATAAAAACATTTATATAATCGATTCCACTTAACTTTCACAAAGTCAAGATTTTCGAACTTTGATTTTTCAATTAAAAATTTCTAACTTACGATTAAAGACACGATGACAGACTTCTTATACGACCTCATGTACAAAATTTGTCTTTGCCATCACCTTCATAAAAATAATAAATAGTTCCATTTCCATAGATATATATATTCAAGTTATATAATTTCTTGGTTGGAGCTTGCGCTTTGGTGGATGACATAATAGAATGGGGGTAAGATTATATCTTTTCTTTTCTTCAGAAAACTTTCAGATAATTATAGCCATTCGATCTTACAGTTCATTACCAAACAACAACTGTGTCCAGTGATATTTCATCGTGGAGTTCAAACAACGGACGTAACAATGAACCGTATGAATTAAACAAGTACGACAGTTACATTCTGCCAGATTAATGTGGTTGTAATCAGTCGCATTGAGCAAGTCCTGTACTCTTATAGGAATAATAGAACCATGCTCATCATCTGAGATTGGGATGCTACCCTGTTTCCGTGGGTTTTTTGCTCAACGTGGCAAATGTTGATTTTGTATTGAGTTTCATTTGTTATTTGAGGGACCTGTCAAGACTTCACCTTACACCTTCTTTTTGAAAAGGCTGCCTCATTTACGTCATGCTCGATACACTCAAATGTGCAAAGAAATATGTAATTTGGGCTTTAAATGATCATATTTTATGTCTAAGCTACGGGGTTTGCTTAATTTGAAACTTAGATATTTGCATTTTCTTTAGTATCCAAGTTATAGGGTCAACTTAATTTTAAACTTAGATATTTGTTTTTTTATCCAAGCTGGGACTTGATTTGATTGTTTAAACTTAGATATTTTCCTATTATATCTAAGTTATGATTTGATTTAATTTGTTTTTTAGTTTGACGTCAAAGAGAGATTTGTGCCATTCGTTTTTGATATTTCAAAAATTTAGAAACTAAATAAAGATTTCTGTGTAGGGGACATTTTCTCCTGTCAACTTTCACTGAAATTTGTCGGAAATTGCAGTAGGAAACTTCTTCAACTGAGCTTTGAAATTTAAAGCCGGTAATTAAGAAAGAAAGGATGTATAATTTCCATCCCTGCATTTCAACTGAACTTATTTGATAATTTTGTTTGATACATATAGATCAAACCAAATTGTGAGAAATTTCGTTATCGAGGCATAAAATTTGTTGGCAAGTTGGAGAGACTTTTTGATGGCACTATTGCAATAGGTGAGTATGTTTATGTTGAGTATTTTGTTTTGATGATGTGTGCTGAATGAAATTAATCATATTTGCTTAATTACTATTGCTTGTGAAAGGAAATTAAAATCATTAATTAATATAGAAAAAGTTACTGATATAAATACTTGTCTGTATTGGATCTGAAATTATACTAAGTTAATAACTAGTCGTTTCATTGCATTAATTTCTCATTTAACTAAACGTTAAGTTAATGTGTGTTTTTATTGAAAAGCATGATATGTTTTAAAGTTATATTCTCTATATCATGTATAGTGCACGTTTGGAAAACTCGTTAAGTTAGAGTTTTAGTCGTATAGAGATCACGTGAGAACTCGTTAAGTTAAAGGCTTAAAGGTTAAAATATGTCACATGAAAACTCATTAAGTTAGTGAGTAAAAGTTTAGACAACTCGTTAAGTTAGTGTTATACACGTGGTGAAATTATAAGTTACAAATGTTATATTGTATCATGTGAAGTGTACATGTTTAATTCATTAAGTTAACATAACTAAACGCATTGAGTTGCTATATTGAACACTAAGGCAACACATTAGGTTAGCGTTATAAACTTAAGTTGTTATTTTTTGCACGTGGTAAAATTCTTATTATAAAAACATTTGTATATTACTGGTTCGTTAAGTTATTGTAACACAACGGAGATAGTTCGTTGAGTTATCCTTAACACAACGGAGTTAGTTCGTTGAGTTAGCTACAATACTTGTCACGTGAATTGGCACATGAGAAACTTGTTAAGTTGAAAACGTTAAGTTATATATATACTTGTGTTACTCGTTTAGTTAACATTAAAGTAATGACTTCTTATTATACTTGATGAAAAATTTTGGACGAGAAAGTTTATTTTGCAGGAAATTTTTCAGAGATACAGGATTGATGATTAAAGAAAATTCGAAATGTAAACGTGGGTCAGAATGTGTGTATTTCGATGAAGGAAAAAGAAAAGACATGAAGAAGTGGAAAACTAGTAGTGATTAAACGTGGAGGATATGCATGAAATGAAGATACAGTACAAAAGGCATATAATTCTCGCTGATCAAACTATCCCTGCACACCAAAAGAAAAATCTTTTCAGGGATCAAAAACACCTCTTCGGGGAAAATCTCTCAGGTGGAAGAAAGTTCAGTGAATCATAAAAAGAAAAGATATTTGTCACTGAAGAATTGTTGAAGAAGAAAGAGAAGAAGAAGAAGAAAGATCTCAAACAGGGAGAAATGTTTTAAATTCCATAAATTAGTTTTCTCTGTTTGTAGTTATGAAATTGTTTAGATGATACATGGTATCGAGATATAATTGCATCTACAATTTCTGAGGAGAATTGAATTGTATATTGTAATTGAAACCTTGAATAAAAATGATTTTATGAAAACAGTGTCTTGACTTGTTTTGAGTTTTAAAGTTTCAATTATATTTGAAAATATTGAGAAACACAATTCACCCCCCCTCTTGTGTAGCCATACGGTCCTACAGTTTATATCCCAAGCTTCAAAGTAAATCCATCCCAAAGTAGTGAGCAGATACCTGTAGAGGATTTGAATGTGGAAGTGGACATCGACACACCCATTGTTGGAAGTACACCAACATCGACATCCACTACATCTTCTACAGGTAGAACACGTCAACATGTTGCAAGCCTAAATGATCGGATTGATTCATTAGAGTCAATCATATTGAAATTCGAAGAACGTAAACAAATGTATGATTATCCTCAATGCATCAAGAAGCTTAAAGAGATTGGATTTATGGAAGGCATAGAAATATGAGTGTATGCCATGTTGAAGTTTGAGAAACACGTCACTCGAGATAGCTTTCTAAAGGTAGAACCAGATTCAATGAAGGTTCAATGGCTAGAAATGGCCTTCATGAATTGGAAGAGAACGAGGACAATATGAAGACTTTTAGTTACATGCATGAACATCTAAAAATTAGAAAACTTTAATGTTTTCAAGACATTTCTACTATTGGAAGACTTTAATGTTTTAACTTTATTACTTGTGTTTGAATGATTCATGAATGAAGACTTCTATTTGATGTTCATATATTTATAAATTTATTAATGTGTTTGAATGAAGAATTGATTATTGAATAACGTTGTAATTTTTTAATTTTAATTTAAAATAAAAAACGTAAAAAATAAAAAATATCGGTCCAATCGAATTTAAGCTTCGGTCAAACAAAAGGAAAAAATACCAAAAATAAAAAACATTGGTCTGACCGAAGGTGAGATTCGGTCAAACCAATGACACAATAAAAAATTAAAAAAACTTCGGTCTGACCAAAGTTGAGATACGGTTAGACCGACGAATAAAATAAAAAATGTAAAAAATAAAAAACATCGGTCCAACCGAATTTAAGCTTCGGTCAAACCGAAGGAAAAAATACTAAAAATAAAAAATATCGATCTGACCAAAGGTGAGATACGGTCAAACCAATGAAAAAATAAAAAAATAAAAAAACTTCGGTTTGACCGAAGTTGAGATACGGTTAGACAGACGAATAAAATAAAAAAATAAAAAACTTCGGCTAGTCAGACCGAAGGAAAAATAATAATAAAAATAAACTTCGGTTGTACAGATGAAAAAGTAGTCCGATAGAATTGTTTTTAGTTTTTTATTTTTTTAACGGTATGACCGTATCTTTACTTCGGTCCAATCGAAATTTTAATTTATTTATTTCCTTTTTCGGTTTGACCGAAGCTCAACTTCGGTCGGACTGAAGTTTATGATTTTTTAAACATTTTATTATTATTATTTTTCTTCGATCTGACCGAAGTGTCTTATTTTCTTTATTTTTTTTTCGGTTGGACCAAATCTTAACTTCGGTCCAACCGAAGTTTATTACTTTTTATATTTATTTTTTTGATTTTTTAAAATAAAAAATTAACATTAGGCCCTTTTACTAAACTCGAACAGTTATCCATTACTATACATAAAACTCGAATAGTTATCCATTATCTATATAGAAAACTCGAACAGTTATCATAACTCTTCTAGTTTTTCAAAGCTGCACATGAAAAACACGTGAAAACTTATAGCTTTTAAAACACATGTGCATAAATCATAACTATACGAGTTTATTATTTTTTATATATATTTTTTGATTTTAAATTAAAATAAAAAATTAACATTAGGCCCTTTTACATAACTCAAACAGTTATCCATTGCTATACATAAAACTCAAACATTTATCCATTATCTACATATAAAACTCGAATAGTTATCATAACTCTTCTAGTTTTTCAAAGCTGCACATGAAAAACACGTGAAAACTTATAACTTTTGAAACGCGTGCATAAATCATAACTATACGAGTTTATTAACAATAACCCTTCTAGTTTTTCATACACTTAATCTTAACTACACTACTTTTCACATAACCTTTTAAATTAATTCTTCTCGTCTTTCTTCCTTCTTCAACTCTACTTTAAGAATGAAATTTGCAATGTCTTCAATTCTTCCTATAAAATCATATAAGATATCTTTCCATGAAGCATATTTTATATAATAATTATCATATATCAATTTATGCATTATTTAATCATTTAAAATATATAAAATCATAAAAATCACAATTATCATACGTTCTTCATTAAATCACATATAATTACAATTATAATCTATAAAATGCATAAATTATCATATAAAAAATGTAAACTTTGAAGTCTAAACATGCTACATCAGCATAATCTTATAAATAATGATCACTGTCTATTAAAAAATCGAGTTGGGTCTGACTGGCTCGTAATGGCTCGACCCAATTGACACTTTTAGATTGAAGTCAAATTTCAAGCTGGGTCAAGCTACCTCAAAAAAATTATTTACACAATATTTTGATGTTTTGATACACCATATTTATTTAAGTACAAATAGTGAGGGTATAATCATCAAAAGATATAACATTAGTTAAAAAAAATAAAAATAAGAGTTGAGGCATTAGTAGTCCCAACCAAACGACTCGTGGAAGCTCCTTAAGAGTTGGAGTTAGAGTCAACACGTCTTCCAAAGTTAAGCAGCTCCAACTCCTTAGGAGCTGAAATTGGTGCTACCAAACATTGGCATTGTGTGAATTTATCATTTGGAGTATGGCATATGTGTATGCTCATCGATTTATTAGACCTAAAGTTAGCATGTGTGAATTCTGTAATTTAAAAGGTCATGACACAGTTGACAATTTGAAATTCAAATGTTTACAAGTGTCTAGATAAGAGCAACAAATGAATTATATCCAAAATAATAGAAATGATTATAACATGCCTATAGTTCATCTAGCCAATTGCCATTTCATGACTAGAAATGTGTTGAGAGAATGGGAAAATGAGGATAGGTGTGTTAGAGGGAAAAAATTTGACTACCTTGAACAAAGCTTAATTAGATTAGATCAACAACTTACTAGACTAGAAATTTACATGAATTATAATCAAGAAGTCAACTAATTAAACTATAATGAAAATCATTCTAAACCCAAGATAGATTATATTTATGAAACTAAGTAAAATTTGAAAAAATTTGACTAGAGAATAGACAAAATGAGACTAGATAATCTAGAAAGAAAGCTTAATTCACTTGATGAATTTACAATGAAAGTACAATATATTAAAAATCAACAAGAGACTATAATTGAAAATTCAAATCTTCAAAACATGCATAAATTAAAAAGCATCAAGACAAAAGAAAGTAAATGTGAAAAATAAGAAGGAATTACCGATAAAATAGAAATTAAGGAATGTAATTCAACAAAAAAATTTATAGATCCAACTCCTAAGAAAGATGTAGCTTTCGATTTCTAAGTTCTATAAGCTTGCAAAATGTCTGGAAGAGGTAGAGGACGTGGAAGTGGTAGACTTACAAAAGCTCAGAAGATAGAGTTAGAACTACAAGACATAGAAAGACAGATTCACGACTACCATGCACGGTACACATTTCCAATTCATGCATTAGAAAATATACAAAAAGCTATACAAGATGAATGAAACTTTTGCTGGAAATTTATAAGAAATATTGCAGATACAAATTTTCGAACAAAGCAAACTAAGCTATCATGTTTGCAACTTTGGGCAAGAAACTTGTAACCAAACTTGCAACAATCTTTAGATCTTTCTTGGAAATTTAACATCACTACAATCTTTAGATCTTTCTAAGAACAACTTCAATGGGTCCATTCCCACCTTTCTTGGAAATTTAACATCACTACAATCTTTAGATCTTTCTAGGAATAATTTCAATGGATCTATTCCCACCTTTCTTGGAAATTTAACATCACTACAATCTTTAGATCTTTCAAGCAATAACTTCATTGGATCCATTCCAAAATCACTTTGCAACCTACATTTACTCTACCGTCTAGACTTAGAAGGGAATGATAACATCAATGGAGCTGATTTCTCAAAATGTTTATGGGGATTGTCAAAGCTGCGATCGTTGTACCTTGGGGGGCATGATTTCAATCTATCAGAATCTCATTTCGTAAACATGAGTCAATTGCGGTATCTTAGCTTGAAATCAAACTCATCATCGACATTCCACGTATCCTCTTCCAATTGGGTCCCACCATTTAGTCTATATCCTTTATCTATTCAATCGTGGAGAGTGGAGCCTAATGAATCATTCCCTACATGGATCCGTACACAAAAAGAATTCTTGGAAATAATAATTTATCAGGATCCATACCAAATACTATAGGAGATTTCAAGGCAATGACGATTTTAAACAAGTCAAAACAGTCAATCTTCTCTGGTACGATTTTAAGCGAGTCAAAACAGTCAAACATCTCTAGTATCACTTATTACAAAGAATCTGTGACAATAGAGATGAAAGGAAGAGATGACCCATATGTTGACGAGATACTTTCACTAGTCACAAGCATCGACCTCTCCAATAATAACTTGTCAGGAGTTATTCCCCAAGAATTTGGTGATTTACGTGGCTTGCGGAATTTGAATTTGACAGGAAATCAATTGACAGGTAGCATCCCAAAGAAATAATACTATTATCTAATATATCACCACTAATACTAAATGCCTATTCACATGGTATAGAAGAAGTTGAAATTGTCGGTAAATCTCTAGCCATTAATGATAAAACATGAAATGTGTGTTTTTGTGTTTTCCACCAATTTATTACATCAAAATCTAGAAAATCAAGATTATCTCTTATTAAATAACTATGATTAAAATTATTTAATTCTTTCCTATTTGTTATGTTAAAATCACTATATTCATCATCAAATATACTATAATCAACTATTGATGATGATGACCATTATTGTGAAAAATAGGGCATATTTTGTGTTTGTTGCGTTCCATATTTTGTAACATGCATATCAAACATATTATTTAAACTTTCTTCTACATTTTCAATTGTTACATTAACTTCTACATTTAAACAAGTTTGTATTACATTTATTAATTTTTTAACAACTTTTACTTTAGTCCTAGGATCTAAACAAGCACTTAATGTATATAAGAGAGGTATCTTATTCCAATAGTTTAAAATTTTTTCTTTCATTTAAAAGCTATAGGTGTAAAAAATGGATAATTACTATAATTATTAAAAACTCTTGCAATATTATATACGTGGTGGATTGCATAAACATATATACAATAATATATTTCTGATAAATGTTCTATTGCATTATAAAATGGTTTTAAATATTCAATAAAACAATTAGCTATTGCAAAATCATTTTCATCTAGTGGTGTTGTACCATCATTTATTCTACCATTATAATAAGTTTTTATAGCTTCTTTATAAGGTAAACAATTATTTAACATTAAATATAATGAATTCCACCTATGAGAGACTTCCATTGTAAATGTTTTATGTGGTAATTCAAATGTATCACATACATGATTAAATTCTTGTTGCCATCTACCACTAGATAAAATGTAGCCTAATGTAGTTCTAATATTTTCTAGAAAAGGTTTTAATTCTTCAACACCTACTTGAACTATAAGATTAATTATATGACATGTACATCTTTAGTGAAATAAATCAAAACCATTTGGTAGAGTTAATCTACTTTTAAACATAGGGATAGTTGCATTATTACTAGATGCATTATCAAATGTAATTCTACCTACTTTTTCTTTAATTCCATAAAATTCAAAAATTTTCATAATAGTAGAAAAAATATTTTAAGCATTATGTGGATGATTTATTCTTCTAAATCCTATTAATCTTTTTGTAAAACCCAATTATCATCAATAAAATGTGTAGTAACAGTAATATATCCTACTTTACTTCTACCCTCCCAAATATTAGATGTATTAACAGAACCTATTATATTAACTAATTCCATTCTAAATTTATTATAAAGTGCAATAACATCTTGCCTAGTTGTATTTCTAGAAGCTTTTTTAAATTGTAGACAATAAGCTTGTGAAATCTATTCTTGAAAATGTTGACTATCACCAAATCTAATAGGTAAATTTTGAATAGTAATAAATTTAGCTTGTAATTCTCTAGTATTAGTAGGATCATAATGCCATTGTGTAATATTAGCTTTCAAGTTAAAATTAATTTGTGTTTGAATCATTTTATTTTTTTCAAGAGTTTTGGATGAATAATTAGCTAAATGTCTAGATAAATGACTTGTACCACCAAAAGCTTTGCATGAGAAGACTACATTGAAAATGTTGTAGTAGACCCTCTCCACTATAGTAACATCTCCTAGCTCTTTCGTCTTTATTGTAAACTTCAACCATAAAATTGACCTTCTTGATTTAGCAACATTAGTTGAAGTTGATGCTCCACCTTCCATAGTTTGAGCCTGAGAGTATTGTTGTTCTTGCTCAAAATCATCACCAACACCGACAGTGCTATTGAAGATGAAGTCGTTGAAGTTGTATGCCAATTTTGTAAAGAATTTGACTTGGAGAGTTGAAGAAAGTTAAAGCCTGAAAGATTAACTTTGTATTTTGTAAAAAGAGAGAAGATTGAATGAACATGAATTGTGAAAAAAACTCTAACCTTCTTCTCTATTTATAAAATTTTCCACCACCATTCCTCTCTCCCTTTCATCCCTTCTCTTCTCTTTTTTTCCGTTGGTTTCAACTTTTGTTTTTTACGAACGTTATTTCAAGCTTGAAAAACGAACGTTCGTAAAACGTTCATTTTTTAACGTTCAATTTAGAAGGGTTACGGGTTATGGGCTGGCCCAATCTGAGCCCGGCCGAAATCGGCCCACGGGCTAGCTCGGCCCAGCCCGAATCAGCCTGAGGCAATTTTATAAGTAATTTTGCATGATATTATATATCTATGATGGATAAATGATATTAATTATGGGTAATATAAGTCTTGAAATATAGTGCAATATAGAAATTTAATTAACAAGTGCATCCCCCATTGGATATAATTTTACATGAAACACATTGATTTATTTTGCATGTCCTATGTTAGCTAACGTCTCTTGGAGTTCAACTTCCATTAATTGTAGGTAACATATATATGGGAGGAGCTTAATGCAAAAGACCAAAGAAGATGTAAAGAATCAAAAGTTGGTGGACTAAACTTTAAAGAAGAGGACATGCCAACACCTTATTGGCCCTCCTAGATCTATGGCATCTTATTGGCTTGGTGATAAAACCAAGGTGCCACATCAAAGAGAGAGAAGACAAAACAACATAAATACAAGGGGAGAGGATTTTCGGCCAACACCTTGGTGCTTCCAACGAGAGAAAGAAAGAAGAGAAGAAAGCTTGGAGGTGAGGCTTATGCTTGCAAGGAGACCATCCATTGATGCTATTCACCATTCCAAGGGCTAAGGAGAAGACGTCCAAGCTTGGAGGTGAATTTGCTGCCAAGTTCCATTGAATTCAAAGCTCTAGAGAAGAAGATAAGAAGCTCCTAAGGTAGTGACAACTCTTAGAGTTTATTATTTTCTTGTATAGAAGGAAGAATTGATGAGAAATGGTGGTGAACATCTCAATTATATGTCTTCTTAGCTAGATAGAGTTCAATGAATGTATATGAATGTTTAATTCTTCTTTTCAACTTCTAATTTGCATCCTCTATTCACATGTATTGTTGGGGCTGTTGGTGAGGCTTTCACACGAGTGAATGACACTCATCAATGGTGGCTTGGTGCATTTGAGAAGAAGGTGTGAATTGAAAGAAGAAGAAAATAAGTGTTGATGTTCATTTGAATGAAGAACCTATCACTTATATCTAGTTGTTAATTTTAATTTCAGTAGTTAATTGATTTTGTTATATCTTATATAGTTCACATTTTGTCCTAATCAATCTCCAAAAAGAATTTCTAATGCAAGTAGTATAGTATAGTTTAGCTAGATTAGCAAATAGCATAGTTGCATGCATTTAGTATAAATTAGAATAGAGTAGTATAGTCTATTGAACCTTCTTGTTTTATTTTTCTTTCCTTAATATTGATGCATTGATATCACTTCTGAAATCATGTGGAACTTGTGTCCATGTTATAATTGAATGAGTTGATAGATTTACAAGTAAAGAAATTGATTCACATCACCATTTTCCACTACAAATTGCCTTGAAATTGCATGATTTGTGAGCTTGTGTTAACTTTGATTATTCTACATTCACATGTCATTAATTTACTGAAGTATACCTAAGAGCTTGAAGAACAAGTTGAGTAATAGTTGATTAAGTCATAAACACAATCCTTGTGGAAGAATGACCTGTATTTGCCATGTACACCAAAGAACTGTGCACTTGCAGTAAAGCTTGAGCTAAAAATATAGCTCAACAAGTTTTTGGCGCCGCTGTCGGGGATTGGCAATTTGGCTTAGTTTATTTTTACCATATTTGAAGTTCTTAGTTGGTTGTTTGATAAATTTTCATAAACATATCTTTCTTGTGCTTAGTTGTGAATTTTATTGCTTAAATTTCTTGCAAGTATGTCAAATTTTCATCATGATGATCCTTTTAAGTTTATAAATGATTTTTTATCTGAAAGTGCTTGTTCTTATTGCCATGTAAAAGGTCATGATGAAAGCATATGTACCAGCAAGTTATTTAATATAAAAATTCAACCAGTAGAAGAAACAACTCATGTTAATGATGAATATGATGTCTTGCATGATGCTAGTGAATTTTCTTACGATTTTGATATGCATAAATCTCATATTGATGAAAGAAATGATGTTTGTGATTGCTCTCATGTTAGTAGTAGTTCTATAGAAGAGTCCATGAGGAATATAGAGAGAATCATAGAGTTAGGAGATAGCTATTATGTTGCCACTAAGCTCCTACAACAAAAAGAAGATGTAATTGTCATAGATGATGAAGAAGACTCTAATGTAGATGAAAACGTGAATTTAATCTTAAGATCTGGAAAAACCATAGAAAGAAACATATTAGAACATGAAAGTGAAGAAAAAAAAAGTGAAGAAAACGTAGATGAAAAGGAAGAAAATATGTTGACAAGAGATGAACATAAGGATGTAGAACTAGAACATGAAGGAGTTGAACTTGAAAAATGTCTAATGGATGAAACTAATGAAGAATTAATTGAAGAAAACCCTGTTATAGACTTAGAAATGGATAAAAAGAAAGAAGAAACATCTGAAAATATGAACAACAAACCACTATTTCCTAGTCGGCTAGACAACAACAAAAAAAATGGGCAAAATTAAAGCTTGAACACCCCCCCACACTTAAACTTTGCTAGTCCTCTGGCAAAATTTAAGAAGAAAAGATTAAGGAACCCCTTTTAAACAAACAAACACAATAAAGAAAATTAAGGCAAATTAAATTCTCACTAAGTAATGCAACAATACTTATAGATAATCTCCACTCACAAGTTGAGTTCCTGTAATGGTGAGGAATATAGAATAGACATCTAATGCCAACCTAAGGAAAATAAGTTTTTAAAGATACTATTAAGTGCAAAGTGCTTAGACCCATAATCAATAGCATCTAGGTTCATCTCACTTAATCCAAGAATACATGAAGGTTTCTTTAGGCTTCTATCCTCTAGTACATTGCCCTCTTTATTTTCAATTGATTTTTTTTTTTTATTCTATAAAAGTATTTTCTTTATTCATTCTATAGAACAACTTCTTCTTCTTCTTCTTCTTCTTCTTTTTTTTTTTTTTTGAAACCTCTCTTTTCTCACATCCTACCACTACCCTTAGGATACCTCCCATAAAGGGTTTACATGTGAAGACTAAGAGGTTACTTAGCCTCCGTCCCCAGCAACCTTATGAGAACGGGTATCAAACCTTATTCCCAAATTCATATATCTACCCTTCTCATGGGACAACCTATTGGAAAGATTTCCTAAGCCACTCCTCAAGATTCATGTCATAAGAAGAGTCCTCTAGATACCACATGATTAAGAGTCTAGTGCAAGAATGTGTATATGTTATAAGTAAGAAACTATGGTTGGCATCTCAAATGCATATTCCTATCCTCACCTTAAAGATAAGCTCAGCTCTAAGTGTACGACATCATAAGGAAAGAACATTACTGAGGAAAATTCAACATGCCACAAAAAGAAATTAAGTTCAAATGAAAACAAAGCTAAAACTAATAAAGAATTAATGATCTTAACCTTAAGAGCATACAATGGAGATTGAGTAGCATGCTAGTAAGGCTAAGATGCAATAATTCAAAATCAAAATTAAACTAACAAAGCTATTTCCTAAAAAAAAAATTGACATGCAAGTTCTTATCATGGATACACATAAAACATGGTGGCATGCAACATATAGAATGAATTTTCAAACTTACCACCAACTTGCTTGTGAAAGAAACTTACATTTGGAAAATTTTCAATTTCATTGCTGTAGTATGCATCCTAAAACATTTTTTTACTTTCTCCTCCCCCCCGCACTTAGTTCCTGCATTGTCCTCAATGTAGAAAGGATTGTTTCAACAATAAGAATAAGTAAAAAAATGTTAGCACATACCTGTTGTGCACTGCTCTTCAAGTGGTGTAGATAAATTGTATTTAACTCTAATTATGGTTGAACATCAATTTGTCAAACAAACACATGATATCATGATAAAGTCTTTCAACCCATTCTACACCCTTCAAGTATTAGAAAATCATGCATCTAACTACTTTCAAATATATCATCAAATTCTGTTCTTTAAAATTAAACATCTCAAGCATGAAATAAAATAAGTCTCTTATCAAATAAGCCGAGCATAAGTTGTGGAGATAAAAGGTTGCCTCTAGCTATCTTGTTGATTGCAAGTGATTCTTCTCTTTACTTTTCTCCTGAAGTTGTCTCCACTTGGTTGACACGTGGATTTGTGATAGCTTGGCTTGGAATGGTTCCTTTCTCTCTCTCGCAAAGCCTTGCTGATATTTGGGATAGTTGTGCCTCTATCTTGCTGATTGATTGTGCATTAGCATGCACAATTGGTTGATACTTAGCGTTGTTCATAGCAAATGCTTCCATGCCTTTGATCAAGCTGTCTATCTTCTTTCCCATGTCTTCTATTGCTGCTGAATGATCATTTTTCTTAGCTAATTCCATAGTATTTCGTGTAGGTTGATTGCCTTGAAAATTTGAGGATTCACCATGTTGATTATCTTGAAAATGTGAGTTTCTCCATGAAAAGTTTGGGTGGTTCCTCCAAGATGGGTTGTAGGAGTTGCCATAAACTTCTTGCCTTTGATTGTTCCTTGTGTATATTTCTTGAACATCAGTAGAAGGGTTAGCCAACATAGGACATTCATTCACAATATGGCCTACCATATTACATCCCAAGCACTTGAGTGGTTCTTTCCCTTTTCCCTCTATTGCTTCAACCCTTTTCAATAGGCTTCCATATTTCATTTCAAGGGCCGTGGTTGCATTTATGGAATGAATGCCCTTCTCTTGCCTTGTTTCAGATCTTGGAGAGGATTTCTCCCAACTTAATGTCTTTGCCGCCAACTCTCCCAAGAAGTTCCATGCCACTGTGTCTTCAAGATTTGCAAAGTCTCCTTGCACCATGGATTCCAGCAAGCCCTTTACTGATGTAGGGATTCCATCATACACAATTTGGCATTGTCTCCACAAGGGTATCCCATGATGTGGACACCTCACAAGCAATTCATTGAACCTGCTAAAGAAAATACATATGCATATTGGTTTAAATAATAATAATTTAAACCAAGGACAATAGTAAGAAATACATATGCATATTTTCTGTAAGGAGTAGATACTTCCGCGGGAGCATAATCGATTTACAATATATGCATATATAGACTTGCATTAAAAGTAACAGAAGCTATTTACAATCTAACCCCAAACATGCATGCCTAATGGATTGGCCAAATTCCTTTATGAATGAATGGTAAATTTAATTGGAAGTTACTAGTGAGGCTCGTTTTTATCTATATGAGATCCACACTTTGTCACCTGAGATTCCGTAAGGAGTAGATACTTCCGCGGGAGCATAATCGATTTTCTGGTTAAATACATTACAAGATGTATTTCCATATTTTCGGCATTCAGTTCTAGCTATTTCCGCACCTGATGATCGACCTGAACAACAAAGACGTATCCTCCTGGAGGCCTTGACTATGTTACTAAAAATGGAACGAAATGATCTTTCTTTTGTTCCTCGGTTTCAAAGAGATATCTTGGGCAATCGGAGAAGCACTTTGATAAACAGATTGGATCTTTACCGACTCAATGGAGGTCTCCTCTCCGTCTTTGTTCTCTCCGACAAAAAAGATTGCATTTTTTTCACTTCGTTCAAATAAAAGTTGTACCCGTACGGAATTCCTCTATTTTGTCGGTATCTATCATCATCTCCATTCCCTTCATCAATTATCCTCCGGTACTACCTAGTTCTCTGCATTTCTCTATCAATTCCATGACCTTATCCTTCTTACCCATGAGGTTCCAACATTTTGGACTTAATTGACTCCAGAGTTTTTTGTTAGGGTAGACCCAACCCCATCCCTGGGAAAGAAAAAAAAGGTAGCACCGAAGAAAGGAAAGAGCGAGATGGTGGTTTTTGTTGTTCCAGCGATTTTTTTTGCCTCTTTTTGGCTTGGGCCGAACATTTTTTCTCGCGGGTCGAGCTTTCTACAAAAAAACGATGCGAGAGCGTATTCGGTGCTTGACCCCCTTTTTCGATGGTGAAGACACGCCCGGTGCCACGAAATGATTGAGAACCATGACGGGGTCAAAATGCATTTTTGTTCTTTGTATTCTTCCAGTATTGCATGACCGAATAATGAAAGGAAAGGCGCACAGTGGGGAGGGTCCTTTTTAGTATATGACTTCTCGGGCAAAAAGAATTGGAATAACTTGGTTTTTCTGAGGGCTATCAACATTCCTGCATTGCATAAAGTATGAACTTTACAAAGCAGTGCATCAAACTCAGCTCGTTCAGAAAATATTGTTACTAATTTTCCATGGAACAGGAGAAGCCAGAATGTTTCTATCACAGCAGATCTTGACTCATGTTTTTTTCTTCCACCCGGACATGGGCATGATTTTTTTGCTTAAGTGCGTTGAATTAGATGTCACCTGTATCTATTGTTATTGAGTGAGTTGTATTCGAGTAGTATAGCATTGTATATGTATCATCTCTTTTATAACTTCTAATCTTCCTATTGTAACTCCCAATTTTGAATCAAAAAATTTCTGACTTAACTTCTTTCGTTATTTCTAATATGACTTGTTAAGACTCTACATGAGGATGAGGCTGCTTATATTTTTTCACTGTTCTTTTTTGTTACTGTATTAAGAGAAAATGTCGTTGTGTTTCTAAATCCATGTCACAAGGCATCTGATCTTGCATTTCAAATGGCATTTGAGAAGGCATCCTTGAAATATTATCGAGTTAGTTAGTCAAAATCATTTAAATTCAGTCCATCTTCGAATTGAAGAGGTTTTACACCACATATCTTATTGCAGTACTACCATCAAAAATAAGTTGTAGCTGGCTGTATATGAGATGCCCCCCTTCCCTCTACAAGACTTACATACATTCTTTGTGTTTCTAAATTTGGAAAAAAGAACAAAGTTAAAATTATAAATATAATGATACAAATTAACATATAGATATACAATCTACCATGTTCAACAAATTCATTCCATACTTCAAGGTCAATATCTGTATAACCATTAACATAGTTCCAACATCAACCGCTTTGATTCATAAGCTTGTATGGTAAGTTATAGCATAAGGGTTCTCGTTACGATCATTTTGTAACCACCATATAAACTCGGTAGCAGAGAAATGTCATTTTGGTTTCTTCTTCGTTTAATATACAAAATTTGCTCGTGTAGAAGATGTGTGTTGATACATACTTCCAATTGTAATTATTTATTTACATGCAATGATAGGACTTTCCAAAGAACCACGCCGAATTCCTCTTATTTCCTATTTGAAAATTAACTGTCAATATCAATACAAATTCAAAAAAATGCTGTGTTTCAATACCCCATGCAAGGCAAAAGATAGAGCTCGCGGAGAACATGTAAATCACTAATTTGCCAAAGATAAAAGAACATGTAAATCACCAGTACACGACGCTTATATCTGTAATACACTTTGTTGAACGTAAAAAGGATGATCAACATAAGCCAACTCTAATCTTTTTCTAAAAGGAAGCAAGGAGACCACGGCTTGTGCATTATGAATACAAGTTAAGCAGTCCTGAGGTGTATCCAATGCATCAATTCTTAACCGCCCATCTACTAGACACTGCTTGATGTTTTTGTGGCTAGCTTTGTAGAAAAAGCTTTGTATACCAAGAATGATTCAGTTCTGCTGTAAGCGGCTGCAAAGGCCCTCCCAGCAGAAGTTGGCGCAGAGAATGCACAATCAGATGGTGCTAACTTCTTGTTCGCAATGAAGTTCTTCCTGGATAAATGTTAAGATAAGAATGAATTTGATTAGTTAAACATCAGATTACTCACCACAATAAATAATAGAAAAGATAAATAGTACCTTGCGGCATCCAATAGCCGCTTAGCAACCCGTTTCCTTCGCTGGGAAGGAGCAACCCATATGACTCGAACACCACAGACGGCCGGGACAGCTTCCTCCTCATAAGACGTTCCTCCGCTGTCCCACATATTCTGTTCAGCGGTCCTTGAAGAACTTTTTATAGATTCTCTACGGAAAGTGACATTTCCAAATTGCAATACAGATTTAGCTGTTTTTCTTGAGTTTGCATTACTTGACTCTGCTACCAGTTTAGTAGATCTGCTTGAATCCGAACTGGAAGACTTCGAGATTATCCTATGGGCTGTTGTAATTGGTTCTAAAACAAGACAACCGACGATCCTTTTCCTAGAAATGAAGAGATACGTCTGAGGAAGAAAGTGAGAAGCATGCATAATAAAAATGTCATGGAGTAAGAATTCAACCCAAAAATCACCTTGCAAAGCTTGTGAAGAAACCACTCATTTGCCAAACAAAGGTCATTGGACATCACCCTTACCACCTCTTGGAGCTGTGAAATGATTGGAATATCATTAGGAAAAAGAACCAGGAATTGAGCTTAATAAATGCAATTAAATTGGAATACAATCTCAAAGATGAAAAATAAACATAAGTCAGCGCCTTTGATAGCCTATGACTCATAGCCAGGATGTCACAAACTCATCCAGAGAGATTCATAATGTGCATCAGATATACGAAAAATCTAGCTAGTTATTAGCTAATAGATAACAAAGTGACTAAAGAACCATGTGCTTTTGACCAGGAGGATCACCGTCCAAGACTACCATAATACGTTCTTCAATTGTCTCACTCTTAGGCATTGGGACGATTCTTTCATTGTTCCATCCCTGATGAAATTTTTCATTGAGAAATTTGAAAAGAAAGAAAAAATTGAGACTACTACTAAAATGAACAAAGCAACCCACCTTGTAAAAGATACCCAGGTAGTAATTTTTATGGAAAACCTTGTGAGCCTTTTCATCTCCAAGTGCATAGCTCAACCCGCACACATCACAAAAGTGGAGAAGGAAACTAGACTGACCAAGTTCCAGATAATACTGCGCATAACTCCTTTTCTTATTTGTGACGTTGGGTAAAGGATCTGGTCTTCTTGAAGACATCGCCGAGGCACCTCTGTGTATTCCCTTGTCATATTCATCGGACGTGCAAATCTGAAAACCATCACTGTCATAATAACCATAGAATGATATATTAGCTACAGTTCCCAACCATCCTAACTGAACATAAAAATCAATCAGAGTAGCTTTCATCAAATAATACCCATACGAAATTCAAGAGTCAAAAAAGCCAAGTCTGGTGATGGATAACAAACATACTCTGAAATGCTCACCCAGAATCCTTAATTGAGCAACAGAAAAGTAATGTGTAATTTGAAGCTCTCTTCCTTCAATAAAAGTAATATGTAATTGCAGCCCTCTTCCTTTCACGAGCTACAATCCCACTGGAAAAAAAGGTATTCAAAAAACAAGAAAAAAGGGAACGAGAACTTCTACATAGAATGCTAGAAGAATTACCCGAATGGCTAAATCCCTAGTTCCCAGCATTTGTGCATTTCATCAAAAGAGAGACAGCACGAATTCAAATAATAGAACATGACATAGCAGCATAAAAAACAGCACAACAAACAACATACTCCACTTGAAAATACATCCTTTTGTTCCCAACCTGGTTTATCGAAGGTACCATTTCAAACTTGGGTTGTTGAGCTCTCGTCTTCTGTAGGTCACAAGAACATCTGGCTCAGGACTTCCTCAGATGTCCATCTCCTCCACCTGATCCAGAGGTGGAAAGGAGCCCCGGGCATTGTTGGCAGTCATCTGGAAGAAATTGCTGATCTTGGTCTGCATGATCAACACTACCAACCAAGATGGAGAGTTCAAGGTCGTGACTGAGCAAGAGAAACGTGATGGCAGGAGGTGAAAACTGGTCTCGTAGAGATGGAAAACAGAATAGAAATCACAATCAATAATAAAACTAATTAAATAGAATAATTGACAGTTTATTACAGATAACCAGTTTGAAAGAGCTATTTTTTACACATTTTGCGGTGTTCTTATTAATGATGTTTATGGGTGAATTATAGACTTCAATATGACATTTCAGATCTGTTTAGTTAGCAGCTTGTAATTTTTCCTTTGAATTTCATCCTTTCCAGTTTTGTTCCAGTTTTATTACAAATCATGCGGGCGGGCCAAAAAAAAGGTCAGATTCATAAGAACACAAAGGAAATCTTAGCGCATCCAAATGGCAGAGCATTACCTTAACGACAATGGAGGCGGCGAGCTACCAAAGTGACTTCGACGACGGTTTCTAACACCTCTCTTCAACATGGAGCATCTAACATGCATGGCTTGCCATCATCTCTTACACAATTAAGATAAATAAGTATATAAATGTCCAAAAATATACTTAAATATAAATATTTAAAGATTTAAAATTAAACATTCAAGTGAACAATGCCTCAAAGAGGAAGAGAACAACACAGGACAGAAAGAAAAAAGACCTCAATAACTCTACAACTTTCCATTTTAACCCAACAACTTTTCTTGTTGTGTTAAGCAGCTGTGACAGACCTTCAATAATAACTCGTCAGGACCAAGGCACTATAATTGTAAAGGCATAAAAGCGTCTTTAGATTTATACAGACAAAAACAAATAAATGAAGAACCCTCCACAGAATGTCAGGACCAAGGCACTATAATTGTACTACGCTTGTTTATTCAGATAAATATTATCTATAAACCTATTGATGTCATCATGCCCATCATAAATTAAGCAGATTGAGAAGACTAGCTCCTAATGGTCTCTCTGCTGAAAGGATCAATCAACTCCTGAGACTAAATGATAGTTTCCCACTATCTAAATTTGATTTGTTCTTCAAAATCATTATTACTACTGTTATACAAGTAGTATAATGCTATCATATGACAATAATGGGCGAGAAATTGTTAAAAAAACTTGCAACGTGAGCTGATTGTCTTAAGGATGATTTCAACAAAAGAATTGGGACTCACATCAAAATACTTCAAAAAATTTCCACATCAGCTTAAGAACCATTCAGCATAAGACAACATATGAGCAAACGAATGATCATAAATCTTTTGAATTATTTTATTGATAAAAATCACATAGTCTTCACAAGTTACACCAACATAGCAATCATCACTGAAATGAATAAAGTATTGAAAATACAATAGTTTCACATCAAATAACTCATTACTCATAAAAAATTACCACTGAAAAAGCATCAGTCATAAGAAATTTTGAGAGATACAGAAGATGCTGCGATCAAGGGAGCAACTCAGAGATGCTATCAGAACATTCAGATTCTTACCTGCTGAATTAAAACTCGTATGCGGGCAAGAAGAGCTAGAATCAAAAGAGAGTAAGACATAAAAAATGAGCGAGCAAGCAATGATGATATCTGACTATAAGTAAGTAAAGGAGAACCATCTATTTCCTAGATATAGCTCCTACTTTAAGTATTGAGATAAGAACAAAACAGATAAACAATACCACTTCACATATTTACCATATAATGTGCCAAAGAGATCCCTGTGAAATTCAACACTGATGTGGTTAAATTATTTCCAATACTACAAAAGCAAATATAACACTTCGCAAATCCCTATTAGGTTTGGCAGTAAGGTGTGGAGAATGCCACATGTCCTTACAAGTTTGCTAAGTGATGAGAGTTCAGATGTGGCTGAAGACCTAGAGGTGTACAAGACGTGGAGGAGCCACAAGTTGCTTGCAAGAAGTCAAGAGGAACAGCCAACGCTAAGTGACCGAGAGAGTTAGACAGCTAGCAAGAGAAAAACATTGTAGTCGACGAGTTATTATTGAAGGTCTGTCACAGCTGCTTAACACAACAAGAAAAGTTGTTGGGTTAAAATGGAAAGTTGTAGAGTTACTGATGTTGTTGCATAGTGTGCATAAGCCAGATCTTTTTATTTGTCATAGTGTGCACAATACTGAAGGAAAAAGAAAGTTAGATTTTACCGACATATAAATACCTAGAAAATTACCTTTACCGTTTCATGATTTCCGACCTCCTCCCATTCGGAAATCGACCTCCCCTCGAGCCTGACGCCCCCATCTCGACCTGTGATGTTTGAGGCATGGTTTGTGCAACACATAGTTGACGTTGTCTTTGACGGCCATATCCATGCATATGAACGCTCGGTAAGGCTGAATGTTTTTCATCATGCGCTTAAGTTCAACCTTGATGCTGTTATTGGAAGAGAGTAAATTCCTCATGAGGTCGTTTGTTCTTCAATGTTATCATGGTAGGAGCGAATTTCAAATGTGAAGTACAACATCCTAAAAAGGCAGTGCACTCCAGCACCCAATCAGTCTGCCCCAATGTACATCACCATTGGTGGTGATGGAGGAAACATTGAGGGCTTAGCCAATGAGTATGAAGGAGATCTTAGCCTAAGTTCTTCTTTTCATATTTGGAGATCTTAGGGCTCATATTCTTGGCATAATTACATACTTCCTCTCATTCAGGTTCATAGAGCCACAGCCAGATTATTCAGCCAGAGTCAGTGAAAATTGTGTGGTTTCATATTCATTCCTTAATGATATTTTCTTATCAAAACAAGAGCTAAAGCGTTTGGTGGTGCACTTTTAATTAGAATATATTTATTTTTAAACGTCCATGTCATTGGCAAAGATGACTTTTCTAACTTGGAAAAGTCACGGTAGGTTCTGCGATTGCGATATTAAAAATTATTGACCATCGTGGAAAGAATGAGCCCTTGAATTCTACCAAATTTTATATGGACTTGATAAGAAAAAAAGACCTGATAAATCTGTTCTCTTTTACTTCTTTCGAGAAGGATATGATTAAATTAATTAAGTTGATTTGATTTTCTTTTATCTTATTTCCAGTTGATGTAATACGTAATTTATTAGTAATAAAATTATTTCTTAACTTATTTATTTTTGATAATGATAGTAATCTTTTTGTTTTCTAATTTACAAGAAATAAAAATTATGATGTTGACACAAGTATTGATCTTCTTAACTTTTGAAAGTTCGATGAAATGCAGGGATGGAAATTATACATCCTTTCTTTCTTAATTACCGACTTTAAAATTCAAAGCTCAGAAGTTTCCTACTGCAATTTCCGACAAATTTCAGTGAAAGTTGACAGGAGAAGAAGTCCCCTACACAGAAATCTTTATTTATTTTCTAAATTTTTGAAATATCACAAACGAATGGCACAAATCTCTCTTTGACGTTAAACTAAAAAATAATTTCACTTGACTTAAAGACTTGAAAGTTTATAAATTAATATTGGTTGAAGCACATGGCTCACAAGTCACATTTACTGGTTCATGGAGGGAAGAATGGCTGCTTCCTCACACTACTTTCAGATGGTTTTGGTGCTCGTATGGTGGATGCAGATCTTGTTCTGTGACACCAGTAGCGGTTGTATCGCAGTGGAAAGAGAAGTTCTCTTGAAGTTCAAGCTTGGACTTGACGATCCGCAAGGTAAACTTCGCACCTGGACAAATACCACTGGTGATGATTGCTGCAGGGGTTGGAGGGGAGTTGGGTGTGACGACCAAACCGGTCACGTTGCGGAGCTCAACCTTCGTGGCATGAATTTGAATTTGGGGAGGGGGGTCAGAGGTTGCGAGAACCTCCATGAACCCACCTTATGCCACTTGACACGTTTACGACGTCTGGACTTCAGCTCCAACAATTTCAACAACTGCACCATTCCATCCTTCTTGGGTTGCTTTGCGGAGTTGAGGTATCTAAACCTTTCTAATTCATATTTTCAAGGACTCGTACCTTCATCGCTTGGAAATCTCTCCAACTTACTCCAACTCGATCTTTCTTCTTCGATTACAATCTACTACTATTCTCCATCTGGTTCTCATCTCAAAATTCACGATACGAGGTGGTTTCGACGACTTCACTCTTTGCAATACATCGACATGAGCTTCTCCCAGCTTGGTAATTCATCATCTCGTTGGATTCAATCCCTTGGTGAATTGCCTTCTCTATCCACCTTAATATGTTCTCACTGTTTCTCGGGGGGTCACGTTCCAACATTCATTGAATCGATGCAATCACTGCAAGAATTAGTTCTTTCTAGGAACAAATTCAATGGATCTATTCCCACTTTCTTTGGAAATTTAGTTTCATTGCAAAAATTGGATCTTTCTAGGAACAAATTCAATGGATCTATTCCCACATTTCTTGGAAATTTAATATTACTACAATCTTTAGATCTTTCTTGGAACAAATTCAATGGATCTATTCCCACCTTTCTTGGAAATTTAGCATCGCTGCAATCTTTACATATTTCAGGCAATAACTTCAATGGATCTATTCCCACCTTTCTTGGAAATTTAATATCACTACAATCTTTAGATCTTTCTTGGAACAAATTCAATGGATCTATTCCCACCTTTATTGGAAATTTAACATCGCTACAATCTTTAGATCTTTCTTGGAACAAATTCAATGGATCTATTCCCTCCTTTATTGGAAATTTAACATCGCTACGATCTTTACGTCTTTCAAGTAATAACTTCAATAGATCCATTCCCACCTTTCTTGGAAATTTAACATCACTACAATCTTTAGATCTTTCTAGGAATAATTTCAATGGATCTATTCCCACCTTTCTTGGAAATTTAACATCGCTACAATCTTTACATCTTTCAGGCAATAACTTCAATGGATCTATTCCCACTTTTCTTGGAAATTTAACATCACTACAATCTTTAGATCTTTCAAGAAATAACTTCATTGGATCTATTCCCACCTTTCTTGGAAATTTAACATCACTACAATCTTTATATCTTTCAAGAAATAACTTCATTGGATCCATTCCAAAATCACTTTGCAACCTACATTTGCTCTATCGTCTAGACTTAGAAGGGAATGATAACATCAATGGTGCTAAATTCCCATAATGTTTATGGGGATTGTCAAAGCTGCGATTGTTGTACCTTGGGGGGCATGATTTCAATCTATCAGAATCTCATTTCGTAAACATGAGTCAATTGCGGTATCTTAGCTTGAAATCAAACTCATCATCGACATTCCACGTATCCTCTTCCAATTGGGTCCCACCATTTAGTCTATATCATTTATCTATTCAATCGTGGAGAGTGGAGCCTAATGAATCATTCCCTACATGGATCCGTACACAAAAAGAACTTTATAATCTTGTCCTGTCAAATGTTGGCATCACTGGAAGCCTTCCAACATGGATTTGGAATTTCTCTTCCTCTCTTCGCTGGTTGAAGGTGACTTCCAATGACATTGATGGGGAAATACCAGATGCCACAAACTCCAGTAATCAATTACAAATGATTGATTTGAGTTCCAACAAATTTAAAGGTAACATACATATCTGATCACTCTTCTTTCCATTTGAAAGTAATAGATTGCCATATTTTTTGTTTACCTTGCCTAATTCAATCTCTTCATGGTATGCTATTTCTAGGATCTAGGTGGTTATCTACCATCTCAAAGATGACGTCTACATTGTGGTACTTGTTTCTTTCCAACAACACAAATCTATTTGGTAGCATCCCATCGTCGTTGTGTGAAGTGCAAGATTTGAGGGTATTGGACTTGTCTAAAAATAATTTCTCTGGAGAGATTCCTCATTGCATGATGAAAGTGAAAAGAATTCTTGATTTGGGAAGCAACAAATTCAACAGCACATTTCCTACGATACTGGAACATCAGAATTGTACGTTGGAATCATTGCATTTGGAGAATAATCAACTTCATGGAAATCTACCAACATCCTTGGGTAAGTGTAGGAATTTGAGGGTCCTTGATCTTGGTGGAAACAAATTCATCGGATCAATACCGTCTTGGATAGTAGAAAGCATGCAGTTTCTAAAGATTCTACGCTTGAGGTCAAATAGACTTTATGGGAATATTCCACAATCATTGTCAAGGCTGCAATCACTTCAAATCTTGGATCTTGGAAATAATAATTTATCAGGATCCATACCAAATACTATAGGAGATTTCAAGGCAATGACGATTTTAAACAAGTCAAAAGAATCAATCTTCTCTAGTACTGCTGCTTATGTTGACAAGATACTTTCACTAGTCACAAGCATCGACCTCTCCAATAATATCTTGTCAGGAGTTATTCCCCAAGAATTTGGTGATTTACGTGGCTTGCAGAATTTGAATTTGGCAGGAAATCAATTGACAGGTAGCATCCCAAAGACACTTGGTAGATTCTTGAAGTTGGAAGCACTGGATCTATCAAGAAATAAACTCTCTGGGCAAATTCCACGAGAGATGACGAATATTACAACATTGTCTCACTTGAACATGTCATTTAACAACTTCTCAGGTCGTATTCCTACAGACAAGCAGTTCTCAACATTTAGTAATAAATCTTACATAGGCAACCCCAATCTATGTGGGTTTCCGTTATCTAAGAGTTGTGAAGAAGAGCAAAATCCAAAATCAGAACGAGGATGATGACGACGACAAAGAGAAGTTATGGCTTTATATGACTGCAGTTCTTGGTTTTATCGTTGGATTTTGGACATTCTACGACATCCTTTTCTTTAAGAAGACATGGAGGTATCCCTATCTCCAATTTCTGAGTGATACCAATGAGGTGTTATACATGAGGATTATCCGACCAATCAAGCGGATGGTGAAGTGATATTAGCAAGACAACCTCTAGTGTTGCTCATCTCAACTAGTATGCTTGTTATGTATGGGTAGTTATTTTTATTGATCTTTTTCTAATCCATCGTACTCGACATATACATATGGGAGGCTGATCGAATAATAATGAGGGTTGTTGGCATTGTTTAGTAACAATTTTCTAGTAATGGTGTGTATTTGTCCTTTTTGAAAAGAGACATGGTTACAAATCTCAGAGGATGCAAAGACCATTAGTTGTATCAAGGTTTTGCTCTCGTACCATCGTAAGTTAGCTGAGTTATTATATATGGCAAAAAGTTAACTTTTTTCTCTTAATTAATTATTCAACCTCTATAACTTGATGTAAGTTAATTATAATAGTTGGATATGTGGACATTCTTATGTTCGCACCCGAATTAAAATCAAAGAAAATCACTGGTTGGTACTATTCCGACGAAGAGCAGTTCTTCTTCTTCTTCTTCTTCTTCCACTGCCGCTGCTACTGCTGTGTTTAACAGGGGGGGGAGGGCGCACGACGGGAGGTGGTCGGTGCCATCCTTCAACGGTCAACCGCACATTGAAGCTTTCCTTGACTGGATTGCAGAAGTGAAGCGTTTTTTTGATTATATGGAGATTCCAGAAGAAAGCAAAGTAAAGTTGGTAGCCTACCCGCCTCAAAGGAGGAGCATCGGCGTGGTGGGAGCAAGTATTGATGAACCGAGCTCGTCAACAAAAACAACCTGTGCGTACGTGGGACAAAATGAAGAGGTTGCTGCGTGCTCCATTCTTGCCGACCGATTATGAACAAACCTTGTTCACACAGTATCAATAGTGCCGACAGGGAGTGCGATCAGTGAACTGAATACACTCAAGAATTCTATCGCTTGGGAGCCTCAACAGATCTCATGGTTTGTAGGAGGCTTAAAGTTTACTATACAAGACCGAATCTCCCTGCAAAATCCCTGTACTTTGGTTGACGCCATTAGCCTTGCTGAAAAGATTGGAAAACAATTAGCACGGGGCCTTCGGTCACATCCCAATACAACCAATGAAAGTACAACCAGATCCAACACCAAGCCACTCGACAGTCCAAAGCTGAATCACCGGGAGGCCGGAGTGTTGAATAATCCTCCTCCTGCCAATCTTTATTCCAAACCCGAGCCACTCAAATGTTATCGCTGCCAGCAGCCAGGCCATAGATCCAACCAATGCCCAAGGAGGGGTACGGTACATGTTGCAACTAGAGCTGTCGACGACGATCGACCGGAGGAGTTAGAACAAGAAGAAGTGACATCAAATAGCGAGGAGGGAGAAGAACAATATGCGGATGAAGGCGAACACTTATCTTGTGTCACACATCGAGTATTGTTATCTCCAAAAATGGATAGTAGTCATACCCAACGACACAACCCATCTTTCGCGCAAGGTGCACTGTACAAGGGAAGACCTACAATGTTATTTTCGACGGTGGAAGCAATGACAACCTTGTGTCAAAAAAGCTGACCTTGTGCACTGTATCAACCAATATTAATTTATAAACTTTCAAGTCTTTAAGTCAAGTGAAATTACTTTTTGGTTTGACGTCAAAGAGAGATTTGTGCCATTCGTTTGTGATATTTCAAAAATTTAGAAACTAAATAAAGATTTCTGGGTAGGGGACTTTTTTCTCCTCTCAACTTTCACGCGACCGCTTCTCTCCTTCCAAACCTTTTAATTCACTCCTTTTTGTAATATATATATATATATATAAAGGTTATTCATTTGATTTAAATATTTAATTTTATACTTGTGAGTGAATTTTCCACTAATATCAAAAAAAAAAAAACTACTGTCGTGTATTTCACGCGACCGCTTCTCTCCTGTAAACTTCTACTGAAATTTGTCGGAAATTGCAGTAGGAAACTTCTTCAACTGAGTTTTGAATTTTAAAGCCGGTAATTAAGAAAGAAAGGATGTATAATTTCCCTCCCTGCATTTCATCGAACTTTCGGAAGTTAGAATAGATTTACGTTCACGTAATTAAATGAAATATTTGATAATAAATAAAAATACAAGAAATAAAAACATTTATATAATCGATTCCACTTAACTTTCACAAAGTCAAGATTTTCGAACTTTGATTTTTCAATTAAAAATTTCTAACTTACGATTAAAGACACGATGACAGACTTCTTATACGACCTCATGTACAAAATTTGTCTTTGCCATCACCTTCATAAAAATAATAAATAGTTCCATTTCCATAGATATATATATTCAAGTTATATAATTTCTTGGTTGGAGCTTGCGCTTTGGTGGATGACATAATAGAATGGGGGTAAGATTATATCTTTTCTTTTCTTCAGAAAACTTTCAGATAATTATAGCCATTCGATCTTACAGTTCATTACCAAACAACAACTGTGTCCAGTGATATTTCATCGTGGAGTTCAAACAACGGACGTAACAATGAACCGTATGAATTAAACAAGTACGACAGTTACATTCTGCCAGATTAATGTGGTTGTAATCAGTCGCATTGAGCAAGTCCTGTACTCTTATAGGAATAATAGAACCATGCTCATCATCTGAGATTGGGATGCTACCCTGTTTCCGTGGGTTTTTTGCTCAACGTGGCAAATGTTGATTTTGTATTGAGTTTCATTTGTTATTTGAGGGACCTGTCAAGACTTCACCTTACACCTTCTTTTTGAAAAGGCTGCCTCATTTACGTCATGCTCGATACACTCAAATGTGCAAAGAAATATGTAATTTGGGCTTTAAATGATCATATTTTATGTCTAAGCTACGGGGTTTGCTTCATTTGAAACTTAGATATTTGCATTTTCTTTAGTATCCAAGTTATAGGGTCAACTTAATTTTAAACTTAGATATTTGTTTTTTTATCCAAGCTGGGACTTGATTTGATTGTTTAAACTTAGATATTTTCCTATTATATCTAAGTTACGATTTGATTTAATTTGTTTTTTAGTTTGACGTCAAAGAGAGATTTGTGCCATTCGTTTTTGATATTTCAAAAATTTAGAAACTAAATAAAGATTTCTGTGTAGGGGACATTTTCTCCTGTCAACTTTCACTGAAATTTGTCGGAAATTGCAGTAGGAAACTTCTTCAACTGAGCTTTGAAATTTAAAGCCGGTAATTAAGAAAGAAAGGATGTATAATTTCCATCCCTGCATTTCATCGAACTTTCGGAAGTTAAGAAGCTCATAACTTGTGTCAAAATCATAATTTTTATTTCCTGTAAATTAGAAAAAAAAAAGATTACTACCATTATCAAAAATAAATAATTTTTTTAACTTCTTAAATTAAATTTTTAGCTATTAAAAGATTTCTTGTAAAATAATTTTTAAAATTTTTAAATTTAATTAAATTATTACCAATTTTTAATTTTTTTCATATTTTTTGTTTGTTTCATGCAATTATATTCGAACTTACACTATCCTATTTGTGCATTTGTTCAGTATCATAGAGGAATTTTTAGAAACTGGTGATTTGATTGATCTTGAAGTTGAGGAAATTTTTGAGTTACTTCTATTGTTGCTTTACGCATGCATAATATAATTGTTGCAAACTTATAATTCAACCAAAAGGCAACGAATGCATAGCATGCCTTATTCTAGAAAAGATGTTACTGACAACATCTTAGGACATTGGAGGGTTTGTTTTGACATGTGTCATATGATCCCATCCACTTTTATCACTTTGTGTCAAATATTGAGGGGGAAAAACCTTTTGGAGAATGGGAGGTGGGCTATTGTTGAGGAGCAAGTGAAGATTTTTTTGCAAACAGTTGGGCATGGACATAAAAATAGAGTACTACAGAACTACCAACAACATTCTAGGGAAACAATTAGTAAATATGTTCATAAAGTTTTAGATGCGTTACTTTATGGGCACCTAAGGTTATTCAGCCTAAGGAATCTTTCAATGAAACACCACAATTTCTTAAGGACAACCCTAGATTTATTCCATATTTCGAAGATGCAATAGGAGCACTTGATGGTACACATGTTCATTGTGTTGATAGGAAAAACAAACAAATCTCATTTAGATGTGGTAGACATGGCAAGCAAACAACTCAAAATGTATTGGGCGTATGTGACTTCAACATGCGATTCATTTTTGCATCAGCCAGGTGGGTGGGCATTGCACATGATTGTCGAGTACTTAAGCATGCAATGTCTGATCCATGTCACAAATTTCCTAATCCACCTGTAGGTACTATATTTTCAATTTATTAAGAACATTGTATAGTCTACCTTGAATATATTTTTGAACTAATATTGTTGTCAAATTTATAGGTAAGTACTACTTGGTTGACTCTGACTATCCAAATGCAGTTAGTTTTCTTGCACGATATAGGACCATTAGATATCACTTACCAGAATTCCAATCCTCACAACCACACAGTGTACAGGAGCATTTCAATTATTTACATTCTTCTTTGAGGAATGTTGTTGAGCGTGCATTTGGAGTATTGAAGAGGAGGTGGCACATTTTGAATCATATGCCACCATTTCCATACACTACTCAAGTAAAGTTAGTAGTCGCTTGCATGGTCTTACATAACTTCATAATTGATCAGAAGTCTATAATAGATCAAGAAGCATTATTGATCAATCAAGACGAAGAACCTATTGAAGTTCATGATCAAGAAATGTTAACAAGTACCAACTATGAAGTTCCTATTATGTTAGACGAGTTGGACATGGGTACTATGTGTGACAACATTAGGGATCTAGTAATGCAAAATGAATGATTTGTTTGATAACTCAAATTTCAAACATTTTATTCCATTGTTTTGTTATTTCTATTGTTTAAATGTTATCTTTATTGTTCAAATATGATTTGTAATATAAATTGGTCTGTATTGTTATTATTCCATTATTGAATGTCATTTCTATTGCTTAAATATTTCTAGTGTTTGAATGTTATTTGTTATTGTTGGACTTCTCTAATGTTTGCTAAAAGAATGTACGTGAATCTCTTAAAGGGAGAGCAAACATCAAAACGTGTCCCAAAGACAAGCACTCCTAGAGTAGCATGGGAAGATGATCTAGTTTCTACATTACTAGATATTTGCATAGAGCTTACTGACTTGGGACACAAACCTGGCACACACTTGGATGCAAAAAGATATGACTTATGCGAACACAAATTGTTGGAGAGGACAGGAACGAGGCAAAAAAGAGATCACTTAAAGAATAAATTGGAAAAATTGAGGAAGGATTGGCAATTGTGGAAAACAATTGGCTCCCAAACAAGTATCAGATGGAGTCCTACAACCAAGACTTGGGAAGGTGTGGATGACACATGGTGGGAAAATTTTCAAAAGGTATGTAATTGTTTTGTAATAATTTTGTTTGATAATTTTATTTCATTTCATTATTCACCAACTTATTTGATAATTTTGTTTGATACATATAGATCAAACCAAATTGTGAGAAATTTCATTATCGAGGCATAAAATTTGTTGGCAAGTTGGAGAGACTTTTTGATGTCACTATTGCAGTAGGTGAGTCTGTTTATGTTGAGTATTTTGTTTTGATGATGTGTGCTGAATGAAATTAATCATATTTGCTCAATTACTATTGCTTGTGAAAGGAAATTAAAATCATTAATTAATACAGAAAAAGCTTACTGATATAAATACTTGTCTGTATTGGATCTGAAATTATACTAAGTTAATAACTAGTCGTTTCATTGCATTAATTTCTCATTTAACTAAACGTTAAGTTAACGTGTGTTTTTATTGAAAAGCATGATATGTTTTAAAGTTATATTCTCTGTATCATGTATAGTGCACGTTTGGAAAACTCGTTAAGTTAGAGTTTTAGTCGTATAGAGATCACGTGAGAACTCGTTAAGTTAGAGGCTTAAAGGTTAAAATATGTCACGTGAAAACTCATTAAGTTAGTGAGTAAAAGTTTAGACAACTCGTTAAGTTAGTGTTATACACATGGTGAAATTATAAGTTACGAATGTTATATTGTATCATGTGAAGTGTACATGTTTAACTCATTAAGTTAACATAACTAAACGCATTGAGTTGCTATATTGAACACTAAGGCAACACATTAGGTTAGTGTTATAAACTTAAGTTGTTATTTTTTGCACGTGGTAAAATTCTTATTATAAAAACATTTGTATATTACTGGTTCGTTAAGTTATTGTAACACAATGGAGATAGTTCGTTGAGTTATCCTTAACACAATGGAGTTAGTTCGTTGAGTTAGCTACAGTACTTGTCACGTGAATTGGCACATGAGAAACTCGTTAAGTTGAAAACGTTAAGTTATATATATACTCGTGTTACTCGTTTAGTTAACATTAAAGTAATGACTTCTTATTATACTTGATGAAAAATTTTGGACGAGAAAGTTTATTTTGCAGGAAATTTTTCAAAGATCCAGGATTGAAAGAATATTCGAAATGTAAACGTGGGTCAGAACGTGTGTATTTCGATGAAGGAAAAAGAAAAGACGTGAAGAAGTGGAAAACTAGTAGTGATTAAACGTGGAGGATATGCATGAAATGAAGATACAATACAAAAGGCATAGAATTCTCGCTGATCAAACTATCCCTGCACACCAAAAGAAAAATCTTTTCAGGGATCAAAAACACCTCTTCGAGGAAAATCTCTCAGGTGGAAGAAAGTTCAGTGAAGCATAAAAAGACAAGATATTCGTCACTGAAGAATTGTTGAAGAAGAAAGAGAAGAAGAAGAAGAAAGATCTCAAATAGGGAGAAATGTTTTAAATTCCACAAATTAGTTTTCTCTGTTTGTAGTTATGAAATTGTTTAGATGATACATGGTATCGAGATATAATTGCATCTACAATTTCTGAGGAGAATTGAATTGTATATTGTAATTGAAACCTTGAATAAAAATGATTTTATGAAAACAGTGTCTTGACTTGTTTTGAGTTTTAAAGTTTCAATTATATTTGAAAATATTGAGAAACACAATTCACCCCCCCTCTTGTGTAGCCATACGGTCCTACAGTTTATATCCCAAGCTTCGAAGTAAATCCATCCCAAAGTAGTGAGCAGATACCTGTAGAGGATTTGAATGTGGAAGTGGACATCGACACACCCATTGTTGGAAGTACACCAACGTCGACATCCACTACATCTTCTACAGGTAGAACACGTCAACATGTTGCAAGCCTAAATGATCGGATTGATTCATTAGAGTCAATCATATTGAAATTCGAAGAATGTAAACAAATGTATGATTATCCTCAATGCATCAAGAAGCTTAAAGAGATTGGATTTATGGAACGCATAGAAATATGAGTGTATGCCATGTTGAAGTTTGAGAAACAAGTCACTCGAGATAGCTTTCTAAAGGTAGAACCAGATTCAATGAAGGTTCAATGGCTAGAAATGGCCTTCATGAATTGGAAGAGAACGAGGACAATATGAAGACTTTTAGTTACATGCATGAACATCTAAAAATTAGAAAACTTTAATGTTTTCAAGACATTTCTACTATTGGAAGACTTTAATGTTTTAACTTTAATTATTTTAACTTTATTACTTGTGATTGAATGATTCATGAATGAAGACTTCTATTTGATGTTCATATATTTATAAATTTATTAATGTGTTTGAATGATGAATTGATTATTGAATAACGTTGTAATTTTTTTATTTTAATTTAAAATAAAAAATGTAAAAAATAAAAAATATCGGTCCAATCGAATTTAAGCTTCGGTCAAACAAAAGGAAAAAATACCAAAAATAAAAAACATTGGTCTGACCGAAGTTGAGATTCGGTCAAACCAATGACACAATAAAAAATAAAAAAAACTTCGGTCTGACCAAAGTTGAGATACGGTTAGACCGACGAATAAAATAAAAAATGTAAAAAATAAAAAACATCGGTCCAACCGAATTGAATCTTCGGTCAAACCGAAGGAAAAAATACTAAAAATAAAAAATATCGATCTGACCAAAGGTGAGATACGGTCAAACCAATGAAAAAATAAAAAAATAAAAAAACTTCGGTTTGACCGAAGTTGAGATACGGTTAGACAGACGAATAAAATAAAAAAATAAAAAACTTCGGCTAGTCAGACCGAAGGAAAAAAAATAATAATAATAAACTTCGGTTGTACAGATGAAAAAGTAGTCCGTTAGAATTGTTTTTAGTTTTTTATTTTTTTAACGGTATGACCGTATCTTTACTTCGGTCCAACCGAAATTTTAATTTATTTATTTTCTTTTTCGGTTTGACCGAAGCTCAACTTCGGTCGGACTGAAGTTTATGATTTTTTAAACATTTTATTATTATTATTTTTCTTCGATCTGACCGAAGTGTCTTATTTTCTTTATTTTTTTTTCGGTTGGACCAAATCTTAACTTCGTTCCAACCGAAGTTTATTACTTTTTATATTTATGTTTTTGATTTTTTAAAATAAAAAATTAACATTAGGCCCTTTTACTAAACTCGAACATTTATCCATTACTATACATAAAACTAGAACAGTTATCCATTATCTATATAGAAAACTCGAACAGTTATCATAACTCTTCTAGTTTTTCAAAGCTGCACATGAAAAACACGTGAAAACTTATAGCTTTTAAAACACATGTGCATAAATCATAACTATACGAGTTTATTATTTTTTATATATTTTTTTTGATTTTAAATTAAAATAAAAAATTAACATTAGGCCCTTTTACAGAACTCAAACAGTTATCCATTACTATACATAAAACTCAAACATTTATCCATTATCTATATATAAAACTCGAATAGTTATGATAACTCTTAACTCTTCTAGTTTTTCAAAGCTGCACATGAAAAACACGTGAAAACTTATAACTTTTGAAACGCGTGCATAAATCATAGCTATACGAGTTTATTAACAATAACCCTTCTAGTTTTTCATACACTTAATCTTAACTACACTACTTTTCACATAACCTTTTAAATTAATTCTTCTCGTTTTTCTTCCTTCTTCAACTCTACTTTAAGAATGAAATTTGCAATGTCTTCAATTCTTCCTATAAAATCATATAAGATATCTTTCCATGAAGCATATTTTATATAATAATTATCATATATCAATTTATGCATTATTTAATCATTTAAAATATATAAAATCATAAAAATCACAATTATCATACGTTCTTCATTAAATCACATATAATTGCAATTATAATCTATAAAATGCATAAATTATCATATAAAAAATGTAAACTTTGAAGTCTAAACATGCTACATCAGCATAATCTTATAAATAATGATCACTGTCTATTAAAAAATCGAGTTGGGTCTGGCTGGCTCGTAATGGCTCGACCCAATTGACACTTTTAGATTGAAGTCAAATTTCAAGATGGGTCAAGCTACCTCAAAAAAATTATTTACACAATATTTTGATGTTTTGATACACCATATTTATTTAAGTACAAATAGTGAGGGTATAATCATCAAAAGATATAACATTAGTTAAAAAAAATAAAAATAAGAGTTGAGGCATTAGTAGTCCCAACCAAATGACTCCTGGAAGCTCCTTAAGAGTTGGAGTTAGAGTCAACACGTCTTCCAAAGTTAAGCAGCTCCAACTCCTTAGGAGTTGAAATTGGTGCTACCAAACATTGGCATTGTGTGAATTTATCATTTGGAGTATGGCATATGTGTATGCTCATCGATTTATTAGACCTAAAGTTAGCATGTGTGAATTCTGCAATTTAAAAGGTCATGACACAGTTGACTATTTGAAATTCAAATGTTTACAAGTGTTTAGATAAGAGCAACAAATGAATTATATCCAAAATAATAGAAATGATTATAACATGCCTATAGTTCATCCAGCCAATTGCCATTTCATGACTAGAAATGTGTTGAGAGAATGGGAAAATGAGGATAGGTGTGTTAGAGGGAAAAAATTTGACTACCTTGAACAAAGCTTAATTAGATTAGATCAACAACTTACTAGACTAGAAATTTACATGAATTATAATCAAGAAGTCAACTAATTAAACTATAATGAAAATCATTCTAAACCCAAGATAGATTATATTTATGAAACTAAGCAAAATTTGAAAAAATTTGACTAGAGAATAGACAAAATGAGACTAGATAATCTAGAAAGAAAGCTTAATTCACTTGATGAATTTACAATGAAAGTACAATATATTAAAAATCAACAAGAGACTATAATTGAAAATTCAAATCTTCAAAACATGCATAAATTAAAAAGCATCAAGACAAAAGAAAGTAAATGTGAAAAATAAGAAGGAATTACCGATAAAATAGAAATTAAGGAATGTAATTCAACAAAAAAATTTATAGATCCAACTCCTAAGAAAGATGTAGCTTTCGATTTCTAAGTTCTATAAGCTTGCAAAATGTCTGGAAGAGGTAGAGGACGTGGAAGTGGTAGACTTACAAAAGCTCAGAAGATAGAGTTAGAACTACAAGACATAGAAAGACAGATTCACGACTACCATGCACGGTACACATTTCCAATTCATGCATTAGAAAATATACAAAAAGCTATACAAGATGAATGAAACTTTTGCTGGAAATTTATAAGAAATATTGTAGATACAAATTTTCGAACAAAGCGAACTAAGCTATCATGTTTGCAACTTTGGGCAAGAAACTTGTAACCAAACTTGCAACTTGCTTATTCTGATTCCACCATTCATTTAACACAAACCAAGTACGACGTCGATCTTTTACATCGCAAATGGATGTCCGATTGTTCTACGGTAGCTACACCGTTACAAGGAGGCATAAACCTGCAACCACTGATGGCGATCCTCTTGACAATCCCACAACTTATAGGAATATAGTTGGTGGACTGCAGTATCTTACGTTGCTGTAAAGTGCTTATTTGTGCACTCTATAACATATTAATTTCCTTATTGTGATATAACTTGAGATTGATTAAAGGAAAATCCATGCTTTAGTTATTTTTATAGAAATGCATGAATTATGGGTTTAAATGACACGAAGTGAATGAATGAACTATTAATCATGAAATACCATTGGTGAGACATTATATGGCACATGTATAATTATTTGTATTGTTATTTTCTAGCTTTACATTAAGTCTTTTACAGAAAATAAATTGCTTTGCAGGTGGTGGGAACCATCAACCCTCGAAGGGAAACTACCACCTATATAAGATAAGTTAGGGCAAGAAGGAAAAATCGGTCTCCATATTTGTCATCTCACGTAAGGCTGAGGACCAGGACATTCTTGCTGCCAAGACTCCCTCGCCCCTCAATCAGACTTGCGCTGGTGATGTTGTGTAGAGGCTAGGATTCTTGGAAGTGGAGAATTGTCCAAGTTTACTTGGTCGGCACCATATTCAGACTCTCATCCGTAGGGGAGCTCCTCTCCAGCTTAGTGAGGTAGCGCTACCTGCAAGGCCAGTCGGAGAGTTTGTAAATGAACTACCAGGTGAAGATCCGGAGGTGTAGACGGCATATGCAGTTAGTTCTACTAACACCATTAGAATTAACTTTTCAAGTTTCAGCAAGTCATATGGCTAAATCCCTAGTTCCCAGCATTTGTGCATTTCACTCCATGACTTTCATCAAAAAAGAGACAGCACGAATTCAAATAATAGAACATGACATAGCAGCATAAAAAACAGCACAACAAACAACATACTCCACTTGAAAATACATCCTTTTGTTCCCAACCTGGTTTATCGAAGGTACCATTTCAAACTTGGGTTGTTGAGCTCTCGTCTTCTGTAGGTCACAAGAACATCTGGCTCAGGACTTCCTGAGATGTCCATCTCCTCCACCTGATCCAGAGGTGGAAAGGAGCCCCGGGCATTGTTGGCAGTCATCTGGAAGAACTTGCTGATCTTGGTCTGCATGATCAACACTACCAACCAAGATGGAGAGTTCAAGGTCGTGACTGAGCAAGAGAAACGTGATGGCAGGAGGTGAAAACTGGTCTCGTAGAGATGGAAAACAGAATAGAAATCACAATCAATAATAAAACTAATTAAATAGAATAATTGACAGTTTATTACAGATAACCAGTTTGAAAGAGCTATTTTTTACACATTTTGCGGTGTTCTTATTAATGATGTTTATGGGTGAATTATAGACTTCAATATGACATTTCAGATCTGTTTAGTTAGCAGCTTGTAATTTTTCCTTTGAATTTCATCCTTTGTATGAGGGAGTGAAGCGGTAAATGACCGCTTCAATATATATTTATTCTCCTATTTTATCCCAGTGCCTCCACGTGGTGATCTCCCATTGGTTTCCAAAGATTTGCCCGTCGGTCGACGACCCGTGTGGACGTAGCATATTTTATTTATTATATATATATATACGCAAATGTGGATGCAAGTCGAGTTCCTTGACAACCTTGTCGCGACGACATCTATCATCTTCTTCTTCTTTGTGATCAAAAATTCAACACCAGGCAGAGGAAGGAAAGATTTCTGACGGCCAAGTTGGGGCTTCAAATCCATTGTCACGTCATGCGCTTGGCGTCGAATCGAGCATTGAGTTGTGTTCTTGCGTGGGATACTATCAATTCGTCAAACACGACGGCTAGCAGCAATCGCGTGTGGAAAAACAATGCACGTATTTATTCATAAAAAATAGTTAAGTTGAGGTAAATCAACGTCGATGATGGACACGCTTGACGAGACATTTACGATAGCTACAAAAAAATACGACTTAGAATCGTTCAACGAATCAGATATTTATCATAATAAAATAAATATGGTGTCATCAAAAAAAAAAAACCAAGAAAATCATGTCCTCAAAACATCCACGCTTGCTATAAATGGAGAGCGTGGTCATGCTCTTCTGCATCTTCACATATTTCCGTTGGTGCAGAAGCGCAGGAGGGAAGAAGAGTAGGAGCGATGGCTGCTAAGCCTATTTTCCTGTTTGCCGTCCTTTTGATGGCCGTCATGCTCATCACCTCTGATGTGCTGGTGAAAGCAGAGGAGGAAGCCGAATCAGGAGATGTCGAAGGTCGCAAAATGTTTCTTTTAGTACTCTTCTTATTGACCATATAACAGCTACCTTCCTACTTGTCATGCCTTCAATGGTAGAGTTTAACATGCATATATATTATTCGGTGCAGAGTTTAACTTGGATGCAGACGATGCTGGCGCAGAAGAAGTTGGTGAAGACACATATGGACGCAAGAGGTACTGCTGCGGAGGCTGGTATAAACGTTGCGTGCGAAGGTGCTACCGTGGTAAGGGCTATTACTACTGTTGCCGCTACCGTAGGTACTGCAAGAGGTGGTGCTGGCGTCATTAATTAAACAGTGTCGTTGTACCTACGACGCCGCTGCTCAGTTGATGAGCGTATCTCCGACGTATGACGTACACTTGTATAAGATAAATAAGCAGCAGTAGGTCGATCATGTGTAAGTGCCGCACCCTTCGAATAAGCAAGCATCATCCATGCAAGCCTACTTCAATATACTTGTGTCCTCTAATTTCTCAACTTATATAGTTAAATTATGTTTACATGCATCATTGATTCGGGTAAATCTATTTTTAAAAACAAATTAAAATCAAAACGCAATACTGGACATGTGTTCTCTACACGTACGAAGAGACGTAAATGTTCTTCTTGAGAAGTAAAGCCCTGACTGCTAGCTAGAATACATATATCCAACGATTAAGGAGTATTCAAATTATACATAAGTAGTTGACGATGATCATGTAACCAATATTCCTCAGACTATATTAATGTGTTTGGTTTAATCTGCAGAAGATTCGGATTCGAACCAACGATCAACCGTGTTTCAAGATAAAAAGTTAAGTGGATCCATACTTTTGAAAGAGTGAAATAACTTTGATAAACATATGGTCAAAATTAATTAAGGGAAAACTTTGGTGATCCTACAGGTATGACCTAAATGTCTGACATATATAATTAATGATTTAAATCTTTAAGTTTTAGATGAAAATTAACAATGAATAAAATTCGAAATATAATGTAATTGCAACATAATAGATTATCTTATGCGTCAAATATTGCATACTTAACTTTTATTTTCGAAAATATATAATAGATACAACATTAATGGCAACAAGCTACGTTATAATCCCATTGTGTAGTTTTAGTCACATGAATTATTTATGGTCAAATCTTTGATTAATCTATATAAATTTAATTCTCTTCTCGCAATTTGATGATAACCAAATACTTTTAACTCTTCTTTTACTTCTTTCAGAAAAATAATATATGCCTAGAGGAAAACAAATTTTGCACAATATGGAATACTCTTTTATGATTTTAATTTGGGTGGACCTTTACCACAACAGAAAGAGATTTTATATATGGGGTGCATGTTTATGGTCGTAAGTCCAACATCAGTCTTCTCTTCCTTCTTTTCTAAAGTTTATCAATTCTAGCATCCCCTCTTTTCTAGAAATTCCCATGTTCTCTTTCTTTTCCAGAAATTATATACGACTTTGAATTGTTCAACAAATCAGGTATTTATCATAATAAAAAAAATACAAAAGAAAAGTTATAAAAGAAGGATATAAGATTGAGAGATAGCAACTCCGACGATGTCCATCTTCTCTATACTGAATAAAAGAAAGGTAAAGTATTGAAAGAGTATAAACTGTTTATATATAAAATATATTAAATACTCCTAAACAAGAGTATAAATTGTTTACATATAAATACTTGAAATATTAAATATTTCCCGGTAGGAGTCTAAGACAGATAGAGTCTCCTCACAATAGCACGAGAAATCCACGGAAGATCCAGAATATTTTCTGTCTTTTTTTTTTCTTTTTTTTTTCCAAAATTACATTGTACAACATCAACTTGCACCCTTATTTGCAAATGATAATAAAATTTGATTTATCCGGATATATTCGGTATGTTCCATGCGATTGATGTGATGTATATGAGGCATCGTTCCTACGAGAAAGTGTAAGGCGTGAGATTAGTTGTTAATTCTTGAAAGGTCCCTTGACGCATATATACAATATATGTATATCAACATGTATCACAAATATACATGCATAATGAGACATATTTCTCTTCCCATGAGGAGACAATCGAGGTTCCAAGAAAAGCCATACAAACAAATAAACAAACAAACAGTGATCGAACTTTAGTTAAAGAAGAGCCAAGAATACACTTACCATGGTAAATATCTTATGGACATCAACATCAAGTACATATCAGGAGGTGGACGAGGAAGGCTGGCTTCTAATTAGACCTGCACTTGTTCATTTGAGGAAAGAAAGAAAAAATTCACACACTTAAGTTGGCATATACTCAATAAGCATGAGAAGTAACTAACATCAAGTCATGGGAAATGTACATAGTACCTTCTGCTTGAGAAGTTGTTGCAAGTTCCAACTTAATATATCGAGAGAATGAGTCAAATTTTTCGAAAACCATAGAACCTTTGCTTGGTAGATAAGCACCGATTTTGAACGGAGTACCAAAAACGATAGAATGGATTTTCAAGTTCACTGTAATTAACGTTGGTCATGCAATCCTGCCCTGCAAGATAGGCATGTAGATGAGGGACGTCTTTGATGAAGGGCCAATCCAAGCCAATGTCCCGTGGACACAATCTTCGAAGAAGCTGCACCTCACCTGTTCCAATACACAATTTCCGGAATGAATACGTGCTGGATAATGCATTGCTTAACCATGAGGGTATAGCACCAAGTTTCACATCCTCTAATTCAACATTTTCCAAAGAATTGAGATTCCCCGCGCCTTGCATTGATGAGAAAATTTGTGATGAGTAACCTTTTGAGAGTTGGAAGCCCTGGAATCCTCTCGAGATCTTTGTTTCCTTTCAACTATAGTTGCACCAAGGAAGTAGCATGTCGCAGACCTTAGGGCATTTCACAATGTCTAAATAATTAAGGCAAGGAAAGGGGGTTGTCCTACCATCTTCATCATCCTTTGCTCTATCCTAGTGTCATTCTTTTAATTCTGAAAAATTCTCTAGTCTCATTGATTTCAACTTGACGAATGGACGGAAATAGGTGCTAGTTGATCTGTCTTCTCTCCCACAGAACTCAGGCCTGACTTTTTGAATGCTTGAAGCTTTAGAAATTCCGAGAACTTCAAGTTAGGGCAATTCTCCAAATACAGGAAGTCATTGACAGTATTTACAACCATGAATACACAACTATACCAGATTATTTAGGAAATGCCATTTGAACATGACATCCAATTCGAAAGATTACGTCCATGGAAATTTTGAATAACAAGATTCAACAAGTTAGAAGGAGGATGAAGCTCCTCAAAGATCTCTTTGACTCTATTGTTGTCCTCAACGCTAACATTTTCTTTATGCGTCCAACCAAGATGTAACTCTTGAAGATGATTTTTTCTCACCAATTCCGTTGACCTGGCCTCCTCCAAAGATTGGTTTTGTTGTAAATTCATTATACAAAGACACCTCAACAAATTCAAACTTTGAATTTCTCCTAGCTTTGCTTTATTCTCTTTTTCTGCCACTTTAAATATTAATTTTTCAAGTTTTTTCAATCTTCCCAATCCTTTTGCCATTTCCATTGGATCCCAAACATTCCTGTTATCTAGTAACATGAGATTCTGTAACCTAGTGATGCTTGTAGGGTTTTTCCTGAGGAATTCAAATCCTTCAACAAGTAGAAATTGTAGACTTTTCAAATAGCTGATTGATTCTGAAATAATTGTAATCTTACTGTAGCAAAGATCAAGATATCTGAGATGTAAGAGACATTTTATGGAATCTGGTATTGTCACTCTCATGGACAGGGTCACAACAAATGCCGTAAAATTAAAAAAGTGAAAAACTCTCCCCTTTAATTTTATAAAGCCGCACCTGCTAAAAAGATGAATTTGACAACAAGAGACCAAAATAAAACTTAAAACAAACAATATAGAAGGAATAAATCAATTTCAAATTCTTATTAGTAGAAAAATCAACAATCCACCCATTTCTAGAAAAGCTAGACTAACAAAAATTCACACTAGCTAGCAATATCACAAAATATTATCTTGCTTCACATGCATACAAATATTCACAATCACCGTATAATTTACAAACATACATCCTTTAACAAGAAAAGATGATCCTGCTCTCTGTCTACAAAGTATAATTTAACATGACCTCTCTAATTCACGCCTTACCTGATGCTTTACAAGAAAACCTAAAAGAAATATCCAAAAAGAGTGAGCTAATGTCCAATAAGTCATCCATCCATTAGCCGACTAAATTAAATAAATGACAATATGTTGCAATAAGAAAATTTATAAACATAAAATGCATATAGTTTAACCAAATCAACAATCCCTCAATTTTACCAAATAACCAAGGAGACTAGGCCAACCGCACACATTTTCCAAATTCTCTCATTCATTTGATTAGCAACGACTGCAACAGCAAGATCAAGTGCAATTGCATATCCTCCCCTACAGTAAGGTCAAGTACGATTGCATATTTTCTCTTGCAGTAAGGTCAGATAGTCACATACCATTTTGAACTGTGGATACCTTAAGTTGTCTTGGAATAGGCTAAGGATATTGTAGACACCCAAATCTCAACTCCCCTTTTAGGAACTATATTTTTCACTATTGCAACCCCCGAGGTGTACACTATCATTGCGCTTATGCAATTGTGCACCTCTGCCATCTAGAGTAGTGCTAGATGGCCTTAGCCTTGTTTGGGTGTGTGACCACTACTGGTCCCTCGATGGAGTTTCCTCCATCTAACCTTATGGTTAGGGCCTCTCTATTCCCTGATTGATTGATCCTTTGGTCGAATTGTCAATCAGAGCTTTCGATTGTCCGAATCAATCCTAGACAATCTAGGCCGTCCATTCAGCCCCTATCTTGTTTGGCACATCTTGAGATGTTGAATCAGTCGTCTGATCACATATTCATGATCGAAGCACCTTGGATTGTATAGATACACTATTCGATCGATATTGACGCATGCTGATCACCTGATTCTGCCCCGGACGATCACAACCGTCCGTACAAGGTGTTTTGACTTTGAATCCATCTCGTCTACCATCGGGTACTGTTGATCATCTAGATATGATCAATGCCCCTCGGGTTGACCGATCCTTCAATTGGATCGTCGATCGCGCTTGTGATCTTCTCAAATTAACTCTAGGGAATTCTAGCCCTCCATTTGGGTGAGGAATGAGAATCTCACTCATCCGGCCAAAGATTGAGAAATTCGATCATAGGATAAGGCTCATCTCCTCCCTGATTGACCAACCCTTCAATCGGATTGTCAATCAGGTCTCCGGATTGTTCGAGATCAACTTAGACAATCTAGACCGTCTAGTTGAGGATTCGACTTCTCGAGGCCATTTCAACATCCTACAAGTCGAATTTGCCAAAACGGAGGTTGAATTCAGACTCAGCATGTCTGAATTACCTAGGAGGGACATATGTGGGATGCATGTTTATGGTCGTAAGTCCAACATCAGTCTTCTCTTCCTTCTTTTCTAAAGTTTATCAATTCTAGCATCCCCTCTTTTCTTGAAATTCCCATGTTCTCTTTCTTTTCCAAAAATTTCTCACATTTTTTAAGTTTCTCGAGACTTTGCACTTGCTTTTTGCACTTGCTTCCAAATATATATACATAGAAAGACTCCACTTTTGACGAAAGCACCGACCGTACGATCAAGTGAACATGAAGCGAGCAATATTAGAATAAGTGCGTGAGAAGAGAGAAGAGTGATCGAGTAGTGTGAGGGAGACATACAACTAGTAAATTTATATTCGTGGAATATGAAACGTTTAAAAAACTCCCGTAATGATGGACAATCTAAAGAGATGCACAAGCTTAGGTAGAATTGAATAAAATCGTTGCATGCATTGCATCCTACTAGTTTGAGTCTTGCATCCTCATTGGTTTGGTCACTGATCGATGGTAGTGTGCTCAATTGCATTACTTAATCGATGTTTTGTCCTGACCTATTAAAATTAGGTCCATATAATCTAGGTCTACTTAGTGTCTATTCCTACTCCCTACACGAGTGAAGAATGTCTTACATGACTATCTTCTAAACTGTTTGTTCTTTTCTTCTTAAGCCCTCTCGCCTATTCTTCTTCCTAATTTTCCCTTCTTATGTTATACACTTAGAGATGTATCTACATCCAATACACTTAAGTATCTGAGAGATCAACCCTAAGTTGGGTGCATTGGTTAGCTAATGTGCCTTATTCCCTTTAAGGCATGGATGCCATTTCACATGCATCTTCATTGCACTGTATTTAATGTTCTGTTAGTTTTTCCCTCCAATAGATTAGGTAGCGACTTCTTTTCGAGACGATCCTGAGCTATATTATTACTAATTCTATCATTATAATAAGTTTTTATTGCTTCATTATAAGGGTAACAATTTGTTAACATTAAATATAAAGAATTTTATTTATAAGGTACATCTATAGTAAATGTTTTATGTGATAAGTCAAATCACATGCATCCTCTTCTTTTTGAAATTTATCTCCACTATTAATATAAGCTATTGCACTTTTAATATTATCAACAAAAGGTTTTATTTCTTCTATACCAATTTAAACTATAAAATTAATTATGTGATATATACATTTTTGGTGAATTAAAGAAAAACCATATGGTGGATTTAATTTATTTCTAAACATGGGAATAGTTGCACTATTATTAGAAGTACTATCAAAAGTAATACTATCTATTTTGTCTTTAATACCAAAAATTTCAAAAATTCCCACAATATGTGAGAAGATATTATTAACATTATGGGAATGAGTTATTCTTCTAAATCCTATTAATCTTTTTTGTAAATTTCAATTTTGATCAATAAAATGTGTAGTTATAGCAATATATCTATGCTTAAATCTACCCTCCTAAATACCAGAAGTACATGCTATTAATGTATTTATACTACCCATTACATCAATTAATTCTATTTTAAGTTTATCATAAACATCAACAATATCTTTTCTAGTTGTATTCTTAGAAACATGTTTAAATTGTGAACAATATGCTTAACAGTAATAAATTTAGTATGCGATGACATTGCCACCAATAGAACGAGAACTGACCAACACTTAACTCGATGTTAGAGAATTTTCACGTCTTAGAAAAATGAGTTGCCAGTTAGTCTATTAGAAGAGTCAATTAAGAAAACCTTAGGATGCAACGTAGTGTAATGTAAACAAGTGACATTTGTACTTAACAAGAGAGATAATGTTAGCATGTTTAACTAGAGAGTTCTGGGTAAGTTTTCTGGTTACATGTAAGGAAGGTGATAGGCACCCCCATATACCTAACCAAGGGTTGATCTCTTACATGCCTAATAGGTGCTAGTGTGTGTGTTCAATGTAAGTGCATCTAGTTATACAGCACGAGAGGAGAGGTTCGACTAATAAGCCCAAAAGAGAACAGGCTATTGGGCTTAAGATGAAGGGAACTAGGAGTCTAGAAGATAATCGTGTATAAGATCCCTCATTTTTGTGTGAAATAAGGATGAACCTTTGATGAGTCTAGACTAAATGAGCTTAATTGTAGTAAGTCAGGGCATCCACCTATTTCTTGGGACTAAAACCTCAACTTTGTGTTTTTCTTGGGACTTAGCACAAAACCCTATCCGTGTATTTTATCCCAAAAACACACTCCTTATTACCACAACCCGATGAAGTTGGTCTTTTTCTTAACAAAACAGATTAGGTAGTAGAGAAAAACACATAAAACAAAGTAAAGACAATTATTTTTCTTATAAAAGAAAAATTGAAGATTCAGAAAGAACATGGAAATCAGTAGAAAACTTTTTTTTCTAAATCAAAAGGTAGCTGTTATAATAATTCTTCAGAAATCTCTCTGAATGCACCAATGTCGATATTCTTTAATACTTGTACACTCTTTTCTACCTTTTTCTTACTTGCTCCTTTTAGTTGCTTACTAGCACATAGTTGAAAGAGACAGTACCACAACCATTCAAGTGCAAAACGATTCATTAATACAAGCGAAATATTAATTTGGAGGGAGAAACTGAGGAGAGCACGGAAAATGACGATCAATATATATTTATTCTTCCAGCATGCGAGCGATATATATATATATATATATATGTTCTTCCATCCTCATCATTCTTTGCTCCATCCCAGTGTCATTCTTTTAATTCTGAAAAATTCTTTCTAACTTGGCGAATGGACGACGAAAATAGGTGTTACTTGATCTGTCTCCTCTACCTAGGAACTCAGGCCCGATTTTTTGAATGCATGATGCTTCATAAATTCTGAGACGTTGAAGTTGGGGCAACTTTCCAAATCCAAGAAATTGTTGACAGTGTTTACAACCATCAATATACAAATTTACAAGATTATTTAGAGAAACGTCATTTGGACGTGACAACCAATTCGGAAGATTATAGCCATAGAAATTTTCAACATGAAGATTCATTCAACAGGCAAGGAGGACGAAGCTCCTCAAAGACCTCTGTGACTCTATCGCTAACATTTCTTTTATGCTTCCAACCAAGACGTAACTTTTGAAGATGATTCTTTCTCACAAGTTCCATTGACCTGGCTTCCTCCAAAGATTGGTTTTGTTGCAAATTGTCTATCTCAAGATGCCTCAACAAATTCAGGTATCTCATTAATATATGGTGTTGGGTAGTGTACGAGGAGCCTCATGAATTGTCAGCGTCGTATGCTCCTGGAGCCCTGATGATCTTCTCTATATATGGTGTTGGGTGCAAGATGGCGAGGTCATCGAACCCCCGTTCTCTGGTGAGACATGGCTTGGTTGAGATCTTTGCGGGAAAGGAGGACACAAGGTTATGGAGGCCGGACATCCCGAGGGATGCTTTAGTCGTTGTATTAAAACATGGTGGCCAGCTCAAACCAATAAGGCCACTCAGAAAATCTGGAGTCTTGAAGAAGAAGAAGAAGAAACAATGTATCATCAGCATTTATGGTAAAAAAAATGAAATTACTGTAGAAGTCAACAATTGCACATTTTTAATGCAAGAAATACCGACAAATCAAGTTTCTCTACCCTACCAACAATATTAGATTAAATAAAGATAGAAAACATGGAAGAAGATATTGCAGCCAGATCTTGCAAGAATTTAAACCGGCATGAGAAGATAGATTAGATGACATTTTGTCACACATCAGGTGCATCTGTCTTTATTTGCTGCAACTCCATGAACGTAATGCATGGCCACTATTGGGTTATGAATTTTGCTATAAATCAATGAAATCCGATAGGCATCATGTCTAAACAACATAGTAATGGGCATATATAACATCTTGGAAAAGTCACGGTAGGTTCTGCGATTGCGATATTAAAAATTATTGACCAAATTTTATATGGACCTGATAATAAAAAAAGGACTTGATAAATCTGTTCTCTTTTACTTCTTTCGAGAAGGATTTCATTAAATTAATTAAGTTGATTTGATTTTCTTTTATCTTATTTTCAGTTGACGTAATACGTAATTTATTACTAATAAAATTATTTCTTAACTTATTTATTTTTTGATAATGATAGTGATATATATTTTTTTTTTTTCTAATTTACAAGAAATAAAAATTATGACGTTGACACAAGTTATACAACTTCTGAAAAGTTCGATGAAATGCAGGGATGGAAATTATACATCATTTCTTTCTTAATTACCGGCTTTAAAATTCAAAGCTCAGTTGAAAAAGTTTACTACTGCAATTTCCGACAAATTTCAGGAGAGAAGCGGTCGCGTGAAATACACGACGGTAGTTTTTTTTGATATTAGTGGAAAATTCAATCACAAGCATAAAATTAAATATTTAAATCAAATGAATAACACGATGAAATATCTTCATTATTATTGAGATATACCTTTAGATATATATATATATGGCAGTAATATTATTATTACGAAAAGGAGTGAATTATTACGAAAAGTTTATAAATTAATATTGGTTGAAGCACATGGCTCACAAGTCACCTTTACTGGCTGATGGAGGGAAGAATGGCTGCTTCCTCGCATTACTTTCTGATGGTATTGTTGTTATTTCATTTTGTAGTAAGTCTACCCTCAAACAACATTTTCATACAATCATTATCTTCAATTTCTCTTCTATATTTCTGTAGTTTCTTTTTATACTTGAGCAATTTCTCTTTGTACTTCAACATTTGCTTTTTGTACTTGAACATTTTATTTTTGTATATGAAATGTCATTTTGGTTTCTTCTTCGTTTAATATACAAAATTTGCTCGTGTAGAAGATGTGTGTTGATACATACTTCCAATTGTAATTATTTATTTACATGCAATGATAGGACTTTCCAAAGAACCACGCCGAATTCGTCTTATTTCCTATTTGAAAATTAACTGTCAATATCAATACAAATTCAAAAAAATGCTGTGTTTCAATACCCATGCAAGGCAAAAGATAGAGCTCGCGGAGAACATGTAAATCACTAATTTGCCAAAGATAAAAGAACATGTAAATCACCAGTACACGACGCTTATATCTGTAATACACTTTGTTGAACGTAAAAAGGATGATCAACATAAGCCAACTCTAATCTTTTTCTAAAAGGAAGCAAGGAGACCACAGCTTGTGCATTATGAATACAAGTTAAGCAGTCCTGAGGTGTATCCAATGCATCAATTCTTAACCGCCCATCTACTAGACACTGCTTGATGTTTTTGTGGCTAGCTTTGTAGAAAAAGCTTTGTATACCAAGAATGATTCAGTTCTGCTGTAAGCGGCTGCAAAGGCCCTCCCAGCAGAAGTTGGCGCAGAGAATGCACAATCAGATGGTGCTAACTTCTTGTTCGCAATGAAGTTCTTCCTGGATAAATGTTAAGATAAGAATGAATTTGATTAGTTAAACATCAGATTACTCACCACAATAAATAATAGAAAAGATAAATAGTACCTTGCGGCATCCAATAGCCGCTTAGCAACCCGTTTCCTTCGCTGGGAAGGAGCAACCCATATGACTCGAACACCACAGACGGCCGGGACAGCTTCCTCCTCATAAGACGTTCCTCCGCTGTCCCACATATTCTGTTCAGCGGTCCTTGAAGAACTTTTTATAGATTCTCTACGGAAAGTGACATTTCCAAATTGCAATACAGATTTAGCTGTTTTTCTTGAGTTTGCATTACTTGACTCTGCTACCAGTTTAGTAGATCTGCTTGAATCCGAACTGGAAGACTTCGAGATTATCCTATGGGCTGTTGTAATTGGTTCTAAAACAAGACAACCGACGATCCTTTTCCTAGAAATGAAGAGATACGTCTGAGGAAGAAAGTGAGAAGCATGCATAATAAAAATGTCATGGAGTAAGAATTCAACCCAAAAATCACCTTGCAAAGCTTGTGAAGAAACCACTCATTTGCCAAACAAAGGTCATTGGACATCACCCTTACCACCTCTTGGAGCTGTGAAATGATTGGAATATCATTAGGAAAAAGAACCAGGAATTGAGCTTAATAAATGCAATTAAATTGGAATACAATCTCAAAGATGAAAAATAAACATAAGTCAGCGCCTTTGATAGCCTATGACTCATAGCCAGGATGTCACAAACTCATCCAGAGAGATTCATAATGTGCATCAGATATACGAAAAATCTAGCTAGTTATTAGCTAAATAGATAACAAAGTGACTAAAGAACCTTGTGCTTTTGACCAGGAGGATCACCGTCCAAGACTACTATAATACGTTCTTCAATTGTCTCACTCTTAGGCATTGGGACGATTCTTTCATTGTTCCATCCCTGATGAAATTTTTCATTGAGAAATTTGAAAAGAAAGAAAAAATTGAGACTACTACTAAAATGAACAAAGCAACCCACCTTGAAAAAGATACCCAGGTAGTAATTTTTATGGAAAACCTTGTGAGCCTTTTCATCTCCAAGTGCATAGCTCAACCCGCACACATCACAAAAGTGGAGAAGGAAACTAGACTGACCAAGTTCCAGATAATACTGCGCATAACTCCTTTTCTTATTTGTGACGTTGGGTAAAGGATCTGGTCTTCTTGAAGACATCGCCGAGGCACCTCTGTGTATTCCCTTGTCATATTCATCGGACGTGCAAATCTGAAAACCATCACTGTCATAATAACCATAGAATGATATATTAGCTACAGTTCCCAACCATCCTAACTGAACATAAAAATCAATCAGAGTAGCTTTCATCAAATAATACCCATACGAAATTCAAGAGTCAGAAAAGCCAAGTCTGGTGATGGATAACAAACATACTCTGAAATGCTCACCCAGAATCATTAATTGAGCAACAGAAAAGTAATGTGTAATTTGAAGCTCTCTTCCTTCAATAAAAGTAATATGTAATTGCAGCCCTCTTCCTTTCACGAGCTACAATCCCACTGGAAAAAAAGGTATTCAAAAAACAAGAAAAAAGGGAACGAGAACTTCTACATAGAATGCTAGAAGAATTACCCGAATGGCTAAATCCCTAGTTCCCAGCATTTGTGCATTTCACTCCATGACTTTCATCAAAAGAGAGACAGCACGAATTCAAATAATAGAACATGACATAGCAGCATAAAAAACAGCACAACAAACAACATACTCCACTTGAAAATACATCCTTTTGTTCCCAACCTGGTTTATCGAAGGTACCATTTCAAACTTGGGTTGTTGAGCTCTCGTCTTCTGTAGGTCACAAGAACATCTGGCTCAGGACTTCCTGAGATGTCCATCTCCTCCACCTGATCCAGAGGTGGAAAGGAGCCCCGGGCATTGTTGGCAGTCATCTGGAAGAACTTGCTGATCTTGGTCTGCATGATCAACACTACCAACCAAGATGGAGAGTTCAAGGTCGTGACTGAGCAAGAGAAACGTGATGGCAGGAGGTGAAAACTGGTCTCGTAGAGATGGAAAACAGAATAGAAATCACAATCAATAATAAAACTAATTAAATAGAATAATTGACAGTTTATTACAGATAACCAGTTTGAAAGAGCTATTTTTGACACATTTTGCGGTGTTCTTATTAATGATGTTTATGGGTGAATTATAGACTTCAATATGACATTTCAGATCTGTTTAGTTAGCAGCTTGTAATTTTTCCTTTGAATTTCATCCTTTCCAGTTTTGTTCCAGAAAAACACCAAGAAAAGCAGCTTCATTTGTCATTCCAACAAAGCAGTTTTATTCCAGCAGCTTGTAATTCCTCCTCCTTTCAATTTCTGCTTCAGATCTGTTTATGATTTATATATTCGAACCTTCATTGTATTTTTATATAAAATAAATAAATAGGTATTTGTGCAGGTGTTAGAATTAACAGAAATTGTATGATTAAAACCTAAATTTACATGGATATTAATGTCATTAACTTCAACATTCATAATAATTTTTAAAATAATAATTACCATATTATTATTTAAATAAATGTATGGCTCCAAAAATAGATGATGTATTTTGCTAACACTTTGACTGACAATTCTGGCAAGAATATTTAAAATGCAGGATGATAAATCAAATTAGAAAAAAGACAAACAGATTGAATGATCCCATGGACATTTAACATAACACTGGCAGAGCATTACCTTAACGACAATGGAGGCGGCGAGCTACCAAAGTGACTTCGACGACGGTTTCAGGATGCATTACCTTAACGACGACGGTTTCTAACACCTCTCTTCAACATGGAGCATCTAACATGCATGGCTTGCCATCATCTCTTACACAATTAAGATAAATCAGTATATAAATGTCCAAAAATATACTTAAATATAAATATTTAAAGATTTAAAATTAAACATTCAAGTGAACAATGCCTCAAAGAGGAAGAGAACAACACAGGACAGAAAGAAAAAAGACCCAACACAAATGGAACAAATATCGGAGGTTTTGATTTTTGCATCATTATCTTAGCTATCATGGAACGTGGAAGCCAAGTTGATGTAATACAAAATTGTTGCATAGTGTGCATAAGCCAGATCTTTTTATTTGTCATAGTGTGCACAATACTGAAGGAAAAAGAAAGTTAGATTTTACCGACATATAAATACCTAGAAAATTACCTTTACCGTTTCATGATTTCCGACCTCCTCCCATTCGGAAATCGACCTCCCCTCGAGCCTGACGCCCCCATCTCGACCTGTGAAGTCGAAGAACATTCGTCGCGTCGCCTGAAACCGACTCTTCCTCGTCGCATCCGTCGCTGCCGCAGCCCTCCTGCCCGTCGCTACTGTAGCCCTCTTGCTTGCCCGTCGCTCGTCGCTACTGCAGCCCACCTGTCGCATCTCGCTCTCGCTCGTCGCACTAAACCCTCCCGTCGCTACTGCAGCCCTCCTGCTCGCCCGTCGCTGCCGTAGCCCTCTCGCCGCATCTTCCTCGTCGCGTCCGTCGCTGTGGTAGCCCTTCCTCCTCCACCTCCGCCATTTCACGTCTTGCTCAGGTACAATTCCTCTTCTTCATTTTTTTTTGTACTTGCTTGTGAGTGAAAGGAAAGCAGGAGATCGGACTTTCAACATTTCCTTTGGATTAATATTCGTGATGTTTAACACTTCTTATAATCTTCATGATAATGTATTTCTGTGTATTACTCCAAACAGTGCCTAGTAATGTTGCTTATATGGCATATCATCTATCATTGCTTGTATGACATATAACAGTTCAAATATGAAAAGAGAGATGGTTAGCATACAAAAGGAGATGGTTGGCGTACGAAAATAAATGTTTGCATGTAACAAGGAAATGTTTGCATGGCAAAAGAAGTTTGGGTCTTTTTTAGATGAAGTTATTGCAGCAATATTTGATATTGAAGATCTATTTGTGACTGATCGATATAAAGTTATTTAATTATTTTAAAAGTAAAAAATCAGTAAAATATTTTTATCAATTCCAAAAGAAATACGACAAGGATGGTTAAAGTTTCATTTAGAAAAGATGAAAGACTAAAGATGATTTACATGTTTGTTTTTTGTATTAGATGTATGATGTAACTACTTTTTGTTTGGACTTGAAATGTGGAATGATATTATGTTAGATGTTTGTTTCTCATATTTTGTTATGTTCTATTAATTGTGGAATGATTTCATGTAGTATGTTTATTTGTATTACAACCTTGTAATATGTTTGAACATGAAATTTTGTAGGTGACGATGAATTTTGAAGAGGATTTTGACGAACTAGTAAATAACACATTGATGTTATTTGAAGAAGAGGAAGAACATGCTAGAAGAAGGCGAAGACGTCTACTTGCTTTTTGGAATATTTTAGTAGGGATTGCAAGTATCTCAACTTTGTTTTCAAGTACAAGTCGTATTTATAGTAAAGAAGGTACAGATTATATAAGAAGATTACTAGATCCTTCTTTACTACATCAAGTTTACAATTGTCGAAAAATTTATAGAATGAGTCAATATGTTTTCAAGGGTTTTTGTGAATTAATGAGGAGGGAAGAAGTCCTGAAAGATACCAACAATATCAATGTAGAAGAGAAGTTTGCCATGTTCCTTGTGACAGTTGGGCAAAATCAAAGGTATGGAGTAACTATGGAGTAACTAAAAAATAAAAAATATCGGTCCAATCGAATTTAAGCTTCGGTCAAACAAAAGGAAAAAATACCAAAAATAAAAAACATTGGTCTGACCGAAGGTGAGATTCGGTCAAACCAATGACACAATAAAAAATAAAAAAAACTTCGGTCTGACCAAAGTTGAGATACGGTTAGACCGACGAATAAAATAAAAAATGTAAAAAATAAAAGACATCGGTCCAACCGAATTTAAGCTTCGGTCAAACCGAAGGAAAAAATACTAAAAATAAAAAATATCGATCTGACCAAAGGTGAGATACGGTCAAACCAATGAAAAAATAAAAAAATAAAAAAACTTCGGTTTGACCGAAGTTGAGATACGGTTAGACAGACGAATAAAATAAAAAAATAAAAAACTTCGGCTAGTCAGACCGAAGGAAAAATAATAATAAAAATAAACTTCGGTTGTACAGATGAAAAAGTAGTCCGATAGAATTGTTTTTAGTTTTTTATTTTTTTAACGGTATGACCGTATCTTTACTTCGGTCCAACCGAAATTTTAATTTATTTATTTTCTTTTTCGGTTTGACCGAAGCTCAACTTCGGTCGGACTGAAGTTTATGATTTTTTAAACATTTTATTATTATTATTTTTCTTCCATCTGACCAAAGTGTCTTATTTTCTTTATTTTTTTTTCGGTTGGACCAAATTTTAACTTCGGTCCAACCGAAGTTTATTACTTTTATATTTATTTTTTTGATTTTTTAAAATAAAAAATTAACATTAGGCCCTTTTACTAAATCATAGCTATACGAGTTTATTAACAATAACCCTTCTAGTTTTTCATACACTTAATCTTAACTACACTACTTTTCACATAACCTTTTAAATTAATTCTTCTCGTCTTTCTTCCTTCTTCAACTCTACTTTAAGAATGAAATTTGCAATGTCTTCAATTCTTCCTATAAAATCATATAAGATATCTTTCCATGAAGCATATTTTATATAATAATTATCATATATCAATTTATGCATTATTTAATCATTTAAAATATATAAAATCATAAAAATCACAATTATCATACATTCTTCATTAAATCACATATAATTACAATTATAATCTATAAAATGCATAAATTATCATATAAAAAATGTAAACTTTGAAGTCTAAACATGCTACATCAGCATAATCTTATAAATAATGATCACTGTCTATTAAAAAATCGAGTTGGGTCTGGCTGGCTCGTAATGGCTCGACCCAATTGACACTTTTAGATTGAAGTCAAATTTCAAGCTGGGTCAAGCTACCTCAAAAAAATTATTTACACAATATTTTGATGTTTTGATACACCATATTTATTTAAGTACAAATAGTGAGGGTATAATCATCAAAAGATATAACATTAGTTAAAAAAAATAAAAATAAGAGTTGAGGCATTAGTAGTCCCAACCAAACGACTCGTGGAAGCTCCTTAAGAGTTGGAGTTAGAGTCAACACGTCTTCCAAAGTTAAGCAGCTCCAACTCCTTAGGAGCTGAAATTGGTGCTACCAAACATTGGCATTGTGTGAATTTATCATTTGGAGTATGGCATATGTGTATGCTCATCGATTTATTAGACCTAAAGTTAGCATGTGTGAATTCTGCAATTTAAAAGGTCATGACACAGTTGACTATTTGAAATTCAAATGTTTACAAGTGTCTAGATAAGAGCAACAAATGAATTATATCCAAAATAATAGAAATGATTATAACATGCCTATAGTTCATCCAGCCAATTGCCATTTCATGACTAGAAATGTGTTGAGAGAATGGGAAAATGAGGATAGGTGTGTTAGAGGGAAAAAATTTGACTACCTTGAACAAAGCTTAATTAGATTAGATCAACAACTTACTAGACTAGAAATTTACATGAATTATAATCAAGAAGTCAACTAATTAAACTATAATGAAAATCATTCTAAACCCAAGATAGATTATATTTATGAAACTAAGTAAAATTTGAAAAAATTTGACTAGAGAATAGACAAAATGAGACTAGATAATCTAGAAAGAAAGCTTAATTCACTTGATGAATTTACAATGAAAGTACAATATATTAAAAATCAACAAGAGACTATAATTGAAAATTCAAATATTCAAAACATGCATAAATTAAAAAGCATCAAGACAAAAGAAAGTAAATGTGAAAAATAAGAAGGAATTACCGATAAAATAGAAATTAAGGAATGTAATTCAACAAAAAAATTTATAGATCCAACTCCTAAGAAAGATGTAGCTTTCGATTTCTAAGTTCTATAAGCTTGCAAAATGTCTGGAAGAGGTAGAGGACGTGGAAGTGGTAGACTTACAAAAGCTCAGAAGATAGAGTTAGAACTACAAGACATAGAAAGACAGATTCACGACTACCATGCACGGTACACATTTCCAATTCATGCATTAGAAAATATACAAAAAGCTATACAAGATGAATGAAACTTTTGCTGGAAATTTATAAGAAATATTGCAGATACAAATTTTCGAACAAAGCAAACTAAGCTATCATGTTTGCAACTTTGGGCAAGAAACTTGTAACCAAACTTGCAACAATCTTTAGATCTTTCTTGGAAATTTAACATCACTACAATCTTTAGATCTTTCTAAGAACAACTTCAATGGGTCCATTCCCACCTTTCTTGGAAATTTAACATCACTACAATCTTTAGATCTTTCTAGGAATAATTTCAATGGATCTATTCCCACCTTTCTTGGAAATTTAACATCACTACAACCTTTAGATCTTTCAAGCAATAACTTCATTGGATCCATTCCAAAATCACTTTGCAACCTACATTTACTCTACCGTCTAGACTTAGAAGGGAATGATAACATCAATGGAGCTGATTTCTCAAAATGTTTATGGGGATTGTCAAAGCTGCGATCGTTGTACCTTGGGGGGCATGATTTCAATCTATCAGAATCTCATTTCGTAAACATGAGTCAATTGCGGTATCTTAGCTTGAAATCAAACTCATCATCGACATTCCACGTATCCTCTTCCAATTGGGTCCCACCATTTAGTCTACGAAGATTATCTATTCAATCGTGGAGAGTGGAGCCTAACGAATCATTCCCTACATGGATCCGTACACAAAAAGAACTTCATACTCTTGTCTTATCAAATGTTGGCATCACTGGAAGCCTTCCAACATGGATTTGGAACTTCTCTTCCTCTCTTCGCGGGTTGAAGGTGACTTCCAATGACATTGATGGGGAAATACCAGATACCACAAACTCCAATAATCAATTACAAATTATTGATTTGAGTTCCAACAAATTTAAAGGTAACATACATATCTGATCACCCTTCTTTCCATTTGAAAGTAATAGATTGCCATATTTTTTGTTTACCTTGCCTAATTCAATCTCTTCATGGTCTGCTATTTCTAGGATCTAAGTGCCTATCTACTGTCTCAAAGATGACTTCTACATTGCGGTACTTGTCTCTTTCCAACAACACAGATCTATTTGGTAGCATGCCATCGTCGCTGTGTGAAGTGCAAGATTTGAGGGTATTGGACTTGTCTAAAAATAATTTCTCTGGAGAGATTCCTCATTGTTGATGAAAGTGAAAGAAGTTCTCCACTTGGGAAGCAACAAATTCAACGGCACATTTCCTACGATACTGGAACATCAGAATTGTACGTTGGAATCATTGCATTTGGAGAATAATCAACTTCATGGAAATCTACCAACATCCTTGGGTAAGTGTAGGAATTTGAGGGTCCTTGATCTTGGTGGAAACAAGTTCACCGGATCAATACCGTCTTGGATAGTAGAAAGCATGTAGTTTCTAAAGATTCTACGCTTGACGTCAAATAGACTTTATGGGAATATTCCACAATCATTGTCAAGGCTGCAATCACTTCAAGTCTTGGATCTTGGAAATAATAATTTATCAGGATCCATACCAAATACTATAGGAGATTTCAAGGCAATGACGATTTTAAACAAGTCAAAAGAATCAATCTTCTCTGGTACGATTTTAAGCGAGTCAAAACAGTCAAACATCTCTAGTATCACTTATTACAAAGAATCTGTGACAATAAAGATCAAAGGAAGAGCTGACCAATATGTTGACAAGATACTTTCACTAGTCACAAGCATCGACCTCTCTAATAATAACTTGTCAGGAGTTATTCCCCAAGAATTCGGTGAACTACTTGGCTTGCTGAATTTGAATTTGGCAGGAAATCAATTGACAAGTAGCATCCCAAAGACACTTGGAAGATTCTTGAAGTTGGAAGCACTGGATCTATCAAGAAATAAACTCTCTGGGCAAATTCCACGAGAGATGACGAATATTACAACATTGTCTCACTTGAACATGTCATTTAACAACTTCTCAGGTCGTATTCCTACAAGCAAGCAGTTCTCGACATTTACTGATGAGTCTTACATAGGCAACCCCAATCTATGTGGGTTTCCGTTATCTAAGAGTTGTGAAGAAGAGCAAAATCCAAAATCAAAGAGTGATCAGAACGAGGATGATGACGACGACAAAGAGAAGTTATGGCTTTATATGATTGCAGTTCTTGGTTTTATCGTTGGATTTTGGACATTCTATGGCATCCTTTTCTTTAAGAAGACTTGGAGGTATCTCTATCTCTAATTTCTGAGTGATACCAATGAGGTGTTATACATGAGGATTATTCGACCAATGAAGCGGATGGTGAAGTGATATTAGCAAGACAACCTCCAGTGTTGCTCATCTCAACTAGTATGCTTGTTATGTATGGGTAGTTATTTTTATTGATCTTTTTCTAATCCATCATACTCGACAAATATATATGGGAGGCTGATTGAATAATAATGAGGGTTGTCGGCATTGTTTAGTAACAATTTTCTAGTAATGGTGTGTATTTGTCTTTTTTGAAAAGATACATGGTTACAAATCTCAGAAGATGCAAAGACCATTAGTTGCATCAAGGTTTTGCTCTCGTACCATCCTAAGTTAGCTGAGTTATTATATATTGCAAAAAAGTTAAATTTTTTCTCTTAAATTAATTAATCATTCAACCTCTATAACTTGATGTAAGTTAATTATAATAGTTGGATATGTGGACATTCTTATGTCCGCGCCTGAATTAAAATCTTTGGTACTATTCCGACGAAGATCAATTCTTCTTCTTCTTATTCTTCCACTATCGCTGCTACTGCTGTGTTTAAATGGTTACTTAGAGAAAATATGTATACCTAAAAATATTTAAGCTTAAAACTTAGATATAAGAAACAAAAACCAATGTTTCACATTTAACAAATCATAAGTTAGGTGTAAGACCTGAATATCTAAGTTTAAAATTAGCTAAAACTTACAAATGAAGCTAAAAAGAAAAAAAGGATTAAATAAATATATATATATAATAATATTAATATATATATATAAGAGGATTAAAATCATAACTTCGATACAAGGCAGAGATATCGAAGCTTAAAAGTTAAATGAAAGTAAAACTTAGATAAAATATAAAAATATCTAAGTTAAAAGTAGAGGTGTCAATGGGCCGGGCCGGCTCGGCCCGCCCCAAAAAGTATCAGCCCGTTAGGGCACGGGCCGGGCCGAAATATTTTTAAATTTTTTGGAACAGCCCGGCCCGGCCCGAAATTTTTTAGGAGCAGCCCCGCTCGGGACAATCCGGCCCGGCCCGTAGCCCGGCTCGCTTTTATAACTTTTTATTTTTTTATTTTTTTCAACTGTTTAACCGAAGGCTAACTTCGGTCCGACCGAATTGTTTTAGTTTTTTATTTTTTTAACGGTCTGACCGTATCTTTACTTCGGTCCAACCGAAATTTTTATTTTCTTTTTAGATCTGACCGAAGCTCGACTTTTCTTTTTTGAAATATGCAATATGTAAATTTTTTATTTTTTAATTTAATTTAAAATAATAATAATAAATAAATATAAAAATTAAAAACTTCGGTCCAGTAGGAGAAAAAAAAAAACTTCGGTCCGACCGAGTTTTAAAATAAAGTTAAAAAAAATCAAAAGCTTTGGTCGGACTAAAAACTCCGTCACTTCGAACCGAAGGTCTTTTTTTTCAGTCCAACCGAAGATTTTGATTTTTTAATATTTATTTTTTGATTTTAAATTAAAAATAAAAAATTCCAACGTTATCCGATAATCAATTCATCACGTTAACATCAATATCAAGACATCATCAACTCACCATTCATGATTCATCATCCATCAACACATTCAAACACAAGTCATAAAGTTAAAAAAATTATTTTATTTCTGAATTCAAATTAAAAATACATTATTTTTGTAATTATATCAAATATTTTTACATTTAATGTACATAATTATATTTAAATATTTTAATTTACAAATTCATTGATGAAATCTTCTTTCTGTTGCTATCCACGAGCAAGCTCTTAATCTTTAACACACATTAATGCTTCTAAAATATCATCTTTTAATCTTGCTCTTCTATCATCTAATATATCACCACTAATACTAAATGCCTATTCACATGCTACATAAGAAGTTGAAATTTTTAGTAAATCTCTAGCCATTAATGATAAAACAGGAAATGTGTGTTTTTGTGTTTTCCACCAATTTATTGCATCAAAATCTAGAAAATCAAGATTATCTCTTATTAAATAAATTTGATTAAAATTATTTAATTCTTTCCTATTTGTTATGTTAAAATCACTATATTCATCATCAAATATATTATAATCAATTATTGATGATGATGATCATTGTTGTGAAAAATAGGGCATATTTTGTGTTTGTTGCGTTCCATATTTTGTAACATACATATCAAACATATTATTTAAATTTTCTTCTACATTTTCAATTGTTACATTAACTTCTACATTTAAACAAGTTTGTATTACATTTATTAATTTTTTAACAACTTTTACTTTAGTCCTAGGATCTAAACAAGCACTTAATGTATATAAGAGAGGTATCTTATTCCAATAGTTTAAAATTTTTCTTTCATTTTAAAAGCTATAGGTGTAAAAAATGGATAATTATTATAATTATTAAAAACTCTTGCAATATTATATAAGTGGTGGATTGCATAAACAGATATACAATAATATATTTCAGATAAATGTTCTATTGCATTATAAAATGGTTTTAAAAATTCAATAAAACAATTAGCTATTGCAAAATCATTTTCATCTAGTGGTGTTGTACCATCATTTATTCTACCATTATAATAAGTTTTTATAGCTTCTTTATAAGGTAAACAATTATTTAACATTAAATATAATGAATTCCACCTATGAGAGACTTCCATTGTAAATGTTTTATGTGGTAATTCAAATGTATCACATACATGATTAAATTCTTGTTGCCATCTACCACTAGATAAAATGTAGCCTAATGTAGTTCTAATATTTTCTAGAAAAGGTTTTAATTCTTCAACACCTACTTGAACTATAAGATTAATTATATGACATATACATCTTTAGTGAAATAAATCAAAACCATTTGGTAGAGTTAATCTACTTTTAAACATAGGGATAGTTGCATTATTACTAGATGCATTATCAAATGTAATACTACCTACTTTTTCTTTAATTCCATAAAATTCAAAAATTTTCATAATAGTAGAAAAAATATTTTAAGCATTATGTGGATGATTTATTCTTCTAAATCCTATTAATCTTTTTGTAAAACCCAATTATCATCAATAAAATGTGTAGTAACATTAATATATCCTACTTTACTTCTACCCTCCCAAATATTAGATGTATAGATGTATTAACAGAACCTATTATATTAACTAATTCCATTCTAAATTTATTATAAAGTGCAATAACATCTTGCCTAGTTGTATTTCTAGAAGCTTTTTTAAATTGTAGACAATAAGCTTGTGAAATATATTCTTGAAAATGTTGACTATCACCAAATCTAATAGGTAAATTTTGAATAGTAATAAATTTAGCTTGTAATTCTCTAGTATTAGTAGGATCATAATGCCATTGTGTAATATTAGCTTTCGAGTTAAAATTAATTTGTGTTTGAATCATTTTATTTTTTTCAAGAGTTTTGGATGAATAATTAGCTAAATGTCTAGATAAATGACTTGTACCACCAAAAGCTTTGCATGAGAAGACTACATTGAAAATGTTGTAGTAGACCCTCTCCACTATAGTACCATCTCCTAGCTCTTTCGTCTTTATTGTAAACTTCAACCATAAAATTGACCTTCTTGATTTAGCAACATTAGTTGAAGTTGATGCTCCACCTTCCATAGTTTGAGCTTGAGAGTATTGTTGTTCTTGCTCAAAATCATCACCAACACCGACATTGCTATTGAAGATGAAGTCGTTGAAGTTGTATGCCAATTTTGTAAAGAATTTGACTTGGAGAGTTGAAGAAAGTTAAAGCCTGAAAGTTAAACCATGATTAGCATCCGGGGCATCCTCACGGCGGTCATGTCCAACGTCACCTCCGACGATCCAAGACCCCCGATACTTCTCGGCCACGGCGACCCTTCCATCTACCCCTTCTTCCGTACCAGCACTGATTCGGAAGACGCCGTCGTCGCTGCCGTCAGGTCCGCCAAGTACAACTGCTACAGCCCCGCCGTCGGCATGTCTGCTGCAAGGAGGTTGGTGATGTGTATCTGTTGGAAATTGGGAACTTCTGTTGTGCTTTCTCTTGAATTAGGTGGAAAAGTTTTATGTTTACTATATTTGTCGAGTACAGGTACATCACTTGCTATTTATAGATATAAATATCAGCTGGCTATACATCTCTTAATGCGTTGACTAGGTCGACTAAATTTACTCAGTGCTCCTCCTCAAGTTGGTGCTATTATGTCTGTAACATCCACCTTGTTCGTCGTAGATTCGAACTGTGTTCTTCTCATGGGCTTTGTTAACATGTCAGCCAGATGATTGCTTTTAGAAACTTGTCTTGTAACAGTAAATCCAGTTTATACTTTTTTTCTCTCACCAACTGGCAATATGTCTCTGTATGTTTGTTTACTCCTCCCATGATATACTGGATTTGCAGCTATATGTAGACTTGCTTTATTATCACAAAGCGTTTTAATTGCATTCTCGAGTGGCATTTGCAGGTCATTCAACGGATAAGAAATCCATGTGGCTTCACATAGCCACTGCCATGGCCCTATACTCCACCTCTGCTAAAGACTGAGCCACTGCATTTTGTTTTTCTGGTTTTTCATGATATCAAAGAATCTCCTTGATAGATTGATTGCATACCTTGTGATGGATCTCCTTGTTGTAGGACGTCTGTCCCAAACGGCCTAACAAAAAATGAAAGTAGGATCAAAATAGCTTCACAAGAAGGGGGTGAATTGTGAATTTAAAAATTTATGCATTTAATCTCACAAAAAACACTGTAAAAATCTTTTTTTAACTAATTTTCTATTATGCACAAGATTTTTACAATTTATTACACAATAATGTATAATTTATAACACTTTCAGATTTTATCTTTGAGTAATAAAAATAACAACACAGAAAACTTACACCTTTTGATCTTTAATTTCACTACACGAAAAATTTCACTTTTCTTTCTCCAAATTTTTCCTTAGTAGTTATTAGAACCTTGCTCTTCTGAATTCCTCATTGATCTTCAGCTTTGATTCCTTCTGACCTTTAGCTTTTTAGATTAATCTCGTGTAGTTTAAGTATTTTTGACTATGTGGAAGTTTTTTCTCCCTCTCTGGATAGAGACACCTTCTCTCTATTTGCTTTCACAGAGTATTGAATTTGAGATTCAATTGGGATGCTCTATATGAGATTGGGATGTCTTGAAGTGCAACTTGGACCTCTTATTTATTGTATTCGATCTGGAGTTACATGTTTAACACGTTCATCCACTTTTTCCATAATTTCATGATCGCATGTCTTTTTGAATTTTGAAATGTCCATGTTCATCATGTTCTTGCATGAGTCCCACATTCTCCTATCATAGATCCATCAAGAATGCTCTTTCTAGAGAAACATAGAGTTTTCCTTCTAAGTTGTCGTTTTAGTTGAACACTTATCTTGTAATGCTTGTAAAAACTCGAACACTTATTTGATAACTTTTCAAATTTTTTACTTGCAAAACACATAATTAAAAAACAAAACTTAACATTTTGTTAGTTACTTATAAAACTCAAATAGTTATCCGATCTATGCATAAAAGCTCGAATAGTTATCTAATTCTTCAATTTCTTTAAAGTATTCACATGGAAGACATGTGAAAACTTAAGATATTTAAAAACACATGTGTAGATAACTATAACTATATGAGTTTTTAATATAACTCTTCGACTAACCCAAAACGTTAACTATAACTATACAACTTTTCAAAAATCTGTTAACGTTTAATTATACAACTAAGGTAAAAACTTATACTTAGACTTATTTAGATCTATTTTCAAGCTAAGTAAAATACTCATCATCAAAACAAAAATTCCTAACAAAAAACTTTAACTATTTTTCCCAAGATAAAGCAACCTCTGTCTTGGATTCTTTTTGAGAAACTTGAGTACCTTGTAAGCTACATCAATACATGCCTTTGTTAGTGTTTTTATCTGTTGACTGAGCTGATTGACCACATATGACCTTGTCACAGTTGCATATAACAGTTTTCTCACCAAATTTCTATAGACTGCAGGATCTTCAAGAGCGTCATAACCATCTAACTTTAATTGTTGGTCCACAGGAGTATTTGATGGCCTAGCAGCCAATAGGCCTACTTCTTTTAGGATGGCTAAGATTATTTTCTTTAACAAATTTGGATTCCCTACTTGTTTGTCATCATTACAATGCTTAGAAAATAGTTCATAAGACTTAAGACTTTGATATAACATTGTTGCTGCAGGAACACTTGTGATAACTTCATTGTTACTAATAACTAATAGATCATCCACATACATATATATATAGCAAGCTTCGGTCGAATCGAAGAAGAATAAAAAATAAAAATAAAAAAAGTTATGCAAACTTCGGTCGAACCGTAGTTAATCTTCAGTCCGACCGAAGGATAAAAAATAAAAATAATCGAAAGGAAGAATAGTTAAAGATTTCACTATATTTCATAGAAGAATATTATTGACTATTGTATTTAAAATGATATTTTTGTTCAATACTCTTGTCCTTACACTCCCCAATGGAATGGGAAAGCTAAAAGGAGACAGAACTATTGTAGATCTTGGTCTTTGTCTTGTGGCTTAAAGTAATGTTCCCAAAGTCCTTTAGAATGAATACTTTCATCATGCTGTTTATCTTATGAATAGAAGACCATCTAAAGTGCTTGAAAATCTCTCTGGTAAGGTTGTTTCTCCTTTCTTTGCTTTATATAATTGTCATCCTGATTATAATGTGCTTAAATCTTTTGGTTGTGAATGTTTTCCTTGTCTAAGAGATTATACTAAAAACCTAGATCTACTTCTTGTGTTTTTATAGGTTATCATCCTAAATATAAAGGCTTTAGATGTTTGGATCCTAAGACTAATCGTGTGTTTATAAGTAGACATGTGATTTTCAATGAACGTTTGTTTCCTTATAAAAACCATTGTACATTTAATAATCAATATAGTTATCCCTCTAGTGAGAAACATAACTTTCATTTTTCCCATGCTAATACTGTTCCTGTTCAAGACACTAATAGCATGACTAATATTTGTATTGATAATGATATGTCTGTCAACTCTAGAATTGAAAAGGACATTTCTATTGATTCCCATTCCACAACCGGCAATGATAATTCAAAACACTGGTGTCTGGACCAGATCAAAGTCTAGAATAACTAAGCCCAATCCTATGTATACTTTACATACTCCATATTCTGCCATACCTTTTGTTCCAAAAAATATTCAACAGGCTCTAGCACACGAGGGGTGGAATCATGCAATGCAAGAAGAATTAGAGGCTATCAAGAACAACAGAGTTTGGAATTTAATTCCAAAAACAAAAGGTATGCATATCTTAAGATCTAAATGGATTTATAAAAGCAAACTAAATGCAGATGGATCTCTTCAACGATTAAAAGCCAGATTGGTTGCTGTTGGAAATCATCAAGTGGAAGGGTTAGATTTTAATGAAACATTTTCTCCTATTGTAAGACCTGCCACTATGAAAATTGGTTTGTTAGACAATTAGATGTTAAAAATGCATTTTTACATGGTGATTTAAAGGAAGATGTGTTTCTTTATCAACCTCCTGGGTTTATTGATAAAAAATATCTTGATCATGTCTACAAGTTAAACAAAACCCTTTATAGTTTAAAATAGGCACCTAGGGCCTGGTTTGAAAATTGTAGTACTTTTTTGTTTAATTTTGGTTTCAATTCATGTCTTAGTGATCGTTCGTTGTTTGATTACAAAAAGGGTGAGGATTTGATGTATTTGTTGTTATATGTTGATGATATCATTCTTACTAATAATTCTAATAGTTTAATTGAAGAATTTACTCAAGCAGTTACTTCTAAGTTTGCTATGAAAGATTTAGGTCCTCTTCATTATTTTCTTGGAATACAAGTCTCGTCCACATCCATAGGTATGCATTTATCTCAATCACAGTACATTTATTCCGTTCTTAAACGGACAGGTATGGAAAATTGTAAAACTGTTAAAACACCTCTTCCTGCAAAATTAACTCAATTTTTGTTAAGACTTAGTCAACCTTTTACTAATATCAACTATTATAGAAGTATAGTAGGAAGTTTACAATATCTCACTTTTACTCGTCTTGATCTAGTTTTTCCTGTCAACATCTTAAGTCAATCTATGCATGCTCCTAGCTACTACAATCATTTTGATCTTGTAAAACGTCTTCTAAGATATTTGAAAGGGACTATTACTCAAGGTCTTGTTCTAACGTCTCAATCAAAAATAAACTTATATGGATTCATTACTGGTGCAAACTGGGCTGCTTGTCCTCGTTCTCGTAGGTCCATTACTGGTTTTTGCATATGCTTGGGAGGAAATTGCATCAACTGGGGAGCCAAAAAACAACCTACTGTTGCCAGAAGCTCTACTGAAGTCGAATATCGTGCCATGGCTTCCACAACAGCAGAACTGGTTTGGACAACACATCTTTTAAAAGAATTGAAGATCAATTTGAAGACATGTCCGTTGCTGTACTGCGAAAACAAGAATGTTGTTCACCTCACCATTAATCCTGTTCTACGTTCCAAAGCTAAACATATAGCTTTGGATTATCACTTTGTTAGAGAAAGACTTGGAAATCAATCTCTCATTACACAGCACATCCCAAGCTTCAACTTACGGATTTGTTCACCAAGTTTCTACCAGCATCCAGACATCGTGATCTTCTTTGCAAACTTGGTGTGATCTCCCAGCCAAGTTTGAGGGGGCGTATTGAATAGTTTGTTATTATTGGGTAGTAAAATTGTTGTGTCTGTTTTAATTTTTTTTAGATCATTATGTACAGTTGTAAGATGTTTTGTTTGTAGTCCGGTCAAGTCTCGGATTATTATCCGATTGTATCTTTTGTCTATAAAAGCTTCACTGGCGACGCTTTATGGTACGGCTGTTTAGTTTCTCAAATCTGCTCCATGTCGGCGATCTAGTTTTATTTAGTTGTCTGATTTCTACAGTGTGTGCCCTCTTGGCAAGGCACACAAGTTACCATTTTCTTGAAGTCTTACCATTGCCGCCAAACCTCTTACGTTACTCTCTTGATATATAGGTCCGACTCCAGTAGTGTCGTCTGGTTTTCGTTATTATTTGTCTATCGTGGATTCATATTCACGTTACACCTGGTTGTATCCTCTCATTAACGAATCTAATGTGTTCGCTTGTTTCAAAAAATTTGTCACCATGTTTGAAAATCTCTTTTCCAAAACCGCTAAGATTATTCAAAGAGACAATGGAATGTAATTTCAAAATATTTCCTTTCGAGAGTTTACAAATTCCAAGAGTCTCGTTCACAGATTCTTGCCCTTACACGTCATCCCAAAATGGTGTAGTTGAACGAAAACATCGCCACCTTGCTGACGTAGGGCGTTGGCCCTTGTTCACAGCTGGAGTCTCTCTTGCCCATTGGCTACATGCCTTCCAAACCACCTGTTTCCTTATAAATCGTATACCCTCTTCGTTGGAAAGTCCCTCTCCTTGCAAGCTTCGTTTTGGTAACACACCTAATCTTTCCCATTCAAAGGTGGGTGTTTGTGTTTTCCTCTTCCACACCCACCATCACCAAACAAATTAACTCCACGATCTCTCCCTTGTGCCTTTTTAGGGTATCCATTAAATCGCAAAGGATATAATTACCTTGACCTCTCCAATGGCAAGATTTTAATATCCCAGCGTGTTCTCTTTCATGAGAATAAGTTCCCATTTAAAGAGGATGCTCTTGCCTCAATGGAGAATTCCTCATTAAATTTATTCAATGCTCCAACTCGTATGCCATTACAACTCCCTGCTCCTCTTTCTAGGGACGATACACCACCATCACCCACCTCTCCCTCAAATCTTCATCCTCTTGTGGCTCAGTCCCCTAGTCAACCTCCTCCTCCTTGTCTGCGTCATTTATTCAAACTATACCATGATACCTCTCCAGTTCCGATTGCACTTACGGCTTCTACGTCGCCACCTGTTGAGATGATGGAGGAGGAGCCAGTTTCTTTTGCTCAAGCCCGTCGCTTATCTCAATGGCGAAAGCCCATGGAGACCGAGTTTCAAGCCATTCAATAAAATGGGACATGGGACGTTGTTCCTCCCCCAGTCAATCGTCCCAAAGTGGGTGTACAAGGTGAAGCGACGTAAGGCCTGTCTTGTGGCGTAGGGATAAACCCAATGCTATGGCCTTGACTTTCATGAGACTTTTAGTCCGATTGTCAAACACAACACAATCCGGATAGTCTTGTCTCTTGCTACCATATTCCGGTGAGAACTTCATTGACGTGAAGAATGCCTTCCTCAACGACTATCTTCATGACGAGGTTTACGTCAAGCAACCACCAGGATTTGTTCATCCTCAATTTCCTAACCATGTGTGCTGGCTACGCAAGGCTCCCTATGGTCTTCGGCAATCTCCACGTGCATGGTATGAGCGTCTACAATCTTTTTTGACTTCAGCTGGTTTTCGCACTAGTCTTGCAGATTCGTCTCTGTTCATTTGGCGATCTGGACCTCATGTCATTTGGCGATCTTCACCAACTCCACGTGGTCACTTGTTCTCATCGTCCCTCCATGACTACCTTTATGGGGTCACTTGAGCACACGTTGGACTACCGTCGACTTAGGCGATTGGAGCATTTCCTTGGCTTGCAACTTGCTTATTCTGATTCCACCATTCATTTAACACAAACCAAGTACGACGTTGATCTTTTACATCGCAAATGGACGTCCGATTGTTCTACGGTAGCTACACCGTTACAAGGAGGCATAAACCTGCAACCACTGATGGCGATCCTCTTGACAATCCCACAACTTATAGGAATATAGTTGGTGGACTGCAGTATCTTACGTTGCTGTAAAGTGCTTATTTGTGCACTCTATAACATATTAATTTCCTTATTGTGATATAACTTGAGATTGATTAAAGGAAAATCCATGCTTTAGTTATTTTTATAGAAATGCATGAATTATGGGTTTAAATGACACGAAGTGAATGAATGAACTATTAATCATGAAATACCATTGGTGAGACATTATATGGCACATGTATAATTATTTGTATTGTTATTTTCTAGCTTTACATTAAGTCTTTTGCGGAAAATAAATTGCTTTGCAGGTGGTGGGAACCATCAACCCTCGAAGGGAAACTACCACCTATATAAGATAAGTTAGGGCAAGAAGGAAAAATCGGTCTCCATATTTGTCATCTCACGTAAGGCTGAGGACCAGGACATTCTTGCTGCCAAGACTCCCTCGCCCCTCAATCAGACTTGCGCTGGTGATGTTGTGTAGAGGCTAGGATTCTTGGAAGTGGAGAATTGTCCAAGTTTACTTGGTCGGCACCATATTCAGACTCTCATCCGTAGGGGAGCTCCTCTCCAGCTTAGTGAGGTAGCGCTACCTGCAAGGCCAGTCGGAGAGTTTGTAAATGAACTACCAGGTGAAGATCCGGAGGTGTAGACGGCATATGCAGTTAGTTCTACTAACACCATTAGAATTAACTTTTCAAGTTTCAGCAAGTCATTCGATTTGTAAGTCATCTGTCGATCGGTAAGATAACTTTTCGAGTTTTTAAAACACTATAGTTTAGGTGTTTGACTTTTAAATATTTTTGAACCAACTCTTTTGTGAATCGACTCGTACTTGTCGTGCTTTCGGTTATAAATGTAAAACATGTGATTCGTGTAAATCGAAAACACAAAAACCTCGTCCAGCCAGATTTGGTGTGCACCGTCTGCCATCTTTCTTGAATATAGGACTTACTTTCCGAGCATCTTCTCCGACGCTCATAGCTTATTCGGATGCCGGTTGGGAGCTTCAAGGATGAGGATATGGAAGTCATGATGATGAAAATAGGAGAGGCGCTGCGTTCTGATACCAAGTGCGAAAATCTCAACAATACTTGAGATCGATCCAAGGTGAAAAAGGGCGAGAAGGATCGAAAGGTTGACAAAGAGGAGAAGGAGTTAGGGCTTGGCTGAAGGAGAACGATGAAAAACCCCATTATAAAATAACAATAAATACATATATATGCAAGTGTTCGGAACTCTAGAATCTTCTCTAGAGTTAGTAAAAACAAGTACAATGATTAACTTATTTAATAACAACATGTATAGATAGTGAATATATTAACTCTTTTGACATTCTTGGAATCAATGCAGTCAATCGTCTTGAAATTTTATGGTACAACATATACAGCATTTGTTTGAAATTGAAGGTATCAAATTGGAATATTTAGACAGTTAAGTTGAAGTATCAACTTGCAATATGAGTCTTTAAATGAAAAACTTCATCGTTTCAAAAGTAAAGAAGAACTACTGCAACTAACACATTTTAAGATCTTCTTTCCATGACAAACACCATCTAACTATCAAAGGACATACATGATATACATGGCAAGGGAAATTCTATATACGGTGTACTTTTTGTACTCGCCAAGAAGCTCGTCTTATGACAATCTACGGCTTAATTATTTGATCTCTTTTCTGAGGAATCGACTAGCGACGACCATCATCCATTAATTTAGTAAAACACTTAATAGTTTGAAAAATATCACAAATAAAAATAGTACATAAGCACAACAGTTCGACACACAACACAAACGAAAAAAAACACAAAGGAGACAGTAGAACAACCATTAAGCCCAAAACGATTCATTTAACACAAGCAAAACATTAATTTGGAGGAAGAAACCAGGTTGTGATCAGCCAGGGAGAGTGTGAGAGGCACTCCAGCCACAATCTCCAGTCGAGCCCTAAAAATGATTATCAATATATTCTTCCAGTACAAAAGCAATATACATATATGAAGATATAAATAGATAAAATCACAGCCGTTGAAATAGATGGACGGTGATGATCAAAGAACTGTAAAGTTAAAGAGGAAGGCATTCATCTTACAAGCACTTCTTATATATTAGATGGAATCCAAACCGAGAATCGATATTGATGACTATGCCTGCACTTCAAGGACAAGGAAAACAAAAGAAATCAAAGCAAGAATAAGCAGTTATAAGAAAACTAACACAAAACTTCAATCAAAGAAAAACCCAGAATACACTCACCATAGTAATATCTGATGTATCTTGACACTAAATCGGGAGGCAGACAAGGAAGTCTAGCTTTCTACACCTGCACTTGTTCGTTGGAGAAAAAAAAAATCCACACACTTCAGTTGGCATATACTCGATAAGCCTGAGAACCTAACATTAACTTGTGGGAAAGACACTACCTTTAGGGTGTATATGCTTCTTGTGGAGGCATGTCATGCCAGTTTCCCCATGATTAGTTCTATACGGGAGATGAGTATGGTCAAAAAGCTGGTTCGTCAAAATATGATTGATGGATACAGGTGACCCTTGTCCTTCCATTAGCTGTTGTGATCTTGACGTGTTTGTGGAAGCCAAAGGGAAGCCTAGAGTACCTGGCAAGCCTCTTTCCAACCACTTGCTTCAGGTTTTTTATATTCCCAAGCAGATTGTTTGTCGCGGGAGTAATGTCTAGAACTTCTACTCTAGCGGTTGTTGCAAATTTCATTCTATTAATCTGAGAGAATATGCTAGGACTGGTGTAGTGAATCAAACCTGTGTTTGGTAGATCAGCATCTATGTAGAATGGAGACTTGATATAATGAACACGGTGGATTGGATTAGGGACATTGTAATGCTGATCAGTGCTGGCCTTGCAATCTTGCCTTACAAGATTGGCAAGTACTTCAGAAATGTGTTTGATCAAGGGCCAATCCAAGCCAATGTCCCATGGACATAATCTTCGGAGAAGCATCAGTTCACCTGTTTCTATAAACAATTTCATGCTAGACAATGCTTTGCTTCTATTAATCACTAGTGAGCTTAACCATGATGGTATAACACTAACTTAACATATTCCAATGAATTGAGATTCCCCACGTGCTGTATGGATGAACAATCTGTGATAAATAAATCTTTGACAGTTGGAAGCCCTGGAATCCTCTCAAAGATACTTGTTTCCATCGAAGACCATGCAAAAAAGGAAGTGGCACGTTGCAAACCCTCAGGTAGAGACTTCAACTGGGGGCATTTCTTAATGAATAAATATTTAAGGCAAGGAAAGGGGGTTGTCCCACCATCCTCATCATCCTCCGCTGCATCCCAATGCCATTTTTGCAATCTCAAGAAACCCACCGGTTTCAATGATGTCAACTTGGCAAATGGATGAATACTGGCTGGTGTCAGTCAATTTTTCTCGTCTCCCTAAGAACTCGGGCCCGACTTTTTGAATGCTTGATGCTCCATAAATTTAAGGTGAGGAAATTTTCCAAATTCAGGAAGTAGTCGACAATTTTTAGTTGTACCAAATCATTCAGAGAAATTCCATTTGAACATGGCATCCAATTCTGAAGATTATGTCCGAAGAAATTTCTAATAACAAGGTTCAACTAGCTAGAAGGAGGACAAAGCTTCTCAACGACCACTGTGACTCTGTTGATGTCTTCATCACTAAAATATTCTGTAGGCTTCTAATGATGAGTTAACTTTTGAAGATGATTCCTTTTCTCAAGTTCCACAGACCTGGCCTCCTCTAAACGTAAATCTTTTCGTAAATTTAATATCCGAAGTTCCTTCAACAAATTCAAACTCTGAAGCTCTTGCATGGTGCATCCTAGCATTGCTTTGTTATCATTCTCTGCCACCCTAAATACTAAAGATTGAAGTTGTTTCAGTTGTCTCATTCCTTTTGGCAATTTAAGTGCAGAAGATAAAACGATCCTGTTGTAAGAGATTCCTAAGAAAACTCTCCGCAATTCACAATCCCACTTGATTTGTTTTTGAAAAAAGATAGTCTTCAGGCAAAAATGAACAATAAACTAAGCATTGCTTGAGTTGAGATGATAGATACTCATAACTAAGATATAGCGCTTTCATCGCATCATTATCTTTAAATATTTTTTGAGCCCACACTTCTTTAGAAATAATCTTTTCCCATTAACTTATCCTTTTTTCCTTTGTTTTAAATATCTTGTTTCATAATCTTTGTTTCTCAAGTGGTGATCAAGATTTTGCTTCCATTTGCACCACCATTTAGTGGATCCTTCAAAACCTTAGCCCATATATCTGCATTCCACACATCATCAAGTACAACGAAGAACTTTTTGTCCCTCAGTCTCTTCAAGGACATTTGCAAGTTCATTTCGTGATTCACCTTGTCCACAGTTTCCATCTGCAAGCCTGATGATTTCCTTGAGAAGATCTACCACTTTAAAAACCTTTGACACACATATCCAGATTTTTTGCTGAAATTGTCCACTCTTAGTCACTTTGTCAAATATCTTTTGAGCAAGAATGGTAGTCTTTCCACCTACTTCATTTTTGACCAACATCAATTTAATTATCTTCTTTGCATCATCTTTCGCACATCCCACCATATATCATCGATAACAAAATGTGTTGTCTTACTAATAATTTCCTCGACAGTATTGTTTGATTGCTGTTGATCTTTAGAATATTGGCAGTGCTTCATCCGTGAGGAAGTCAGTCAAACTATTAACAATAGTTTCCGCAATTGGAGTAACAAACAGCCCAGCAACAGTTAGGGCAGTCATTTCTCAAAGTTGATGAGTAGAGTGTAAAGAAGCTAATCAAATCAAAGACTCCCCATATATATACTTCCAGAAATGTACCTAAAAGATCACAAAAAGTTTACATGTCAGTGATGGAATACTCTTAATTAAATTGCAATAAAAAGAATCAAATTTGTATACGTGACATAAACTACAAATTTTTCCACAAATGTTGTGCATCAAAAAATAGTTTTTAGCATTTGAACAGTTTGTAAACTTAATTGCCTTGAACATTAGTCAAAAAGAAATTTAACAATAATTGAGAAGTATAATAAAAATAGAAAAATGCGTTTAGACGACCACTTTAATCTTCTAATTCAACCAAATGACTTTCGACCTGTAGAAAGAAATTATTTTTAGGGAAATTTTCACACTAATAGGATTTCATGATTAAAATATCACTACCGGTATATATAAATTGTAGACAAGTACACATCTTTTGAAAATAGTGGACAAATTTTCTTGTTTAATAATAATACTTGAGATGAGTGGGCACACAAAAATTGATATGAGAAACTATAAACAGGAATCTATGTAATTATTTAACCTAAATGTTATCTCAATAAATATGTATGTCACAAGAAATCAAGCTTGATCATCAAATCCTTTTACACAAAAGGAATTAATCAAGTACTAATAAAAAGAACTTACATTAGGAAAATCAAACTTATACACCCGACAAAATCCTATAAATATTAATCAAGTATTGCCAACTGAATTATCAGAGCCGGAGGTTGGGCATTCGTTTCCGACCATCATCTTCTGATCTACCAATATCTTCCGATTCAAAGAAAGGCAAGGGAGGTAATCTGGTACCCACACGATATGTCCACACACTCGACGCCACTGCTTGTGCCGTCCCTCGGATGATGATATCTTTGCTTGAGAACTTTCAACAAGAGGATGGCTCCGTCGTAATCCCTGAGCCATTGAGACCTCATATGGGTGGTCTTGATGTCATCACCCAGAAACTGATATGATAAATCATATGTGTGGCATCTTCTCTAGATTTATTTGAAGAGTGGCATTCACTGTAATCGCGAAAGTTATAATATGCATATCCAGTGTTGTATATCTCCGCTGGGGCAAACTTACGATTTACTCTGGTGACAACCACGAAGATATTTTTGCTAATAATTCATATTAACAGCAAATCAAAGGAAACCAATAAATTAACCTGGTTCAATGAAAAAGCATGCTTTTAATGGAGAAGGAATCTTGCCAGAAACTTCAATTGGATGATTGCAAAATTAGATTAGAAAATTTAGACACAAATCACATTCTTTAGACATAAAGAGACAAAGATCAAGATAACATTCATCGTAAGATCGATTTCAAAAAAAACACTTAATAATCAACGTAATCGAAATCTATGTACTTCGAAGTCAAAAATTATATTTAATATTCAAATAAATATTTCGAATGATGTTATTGAAAAATATTAATTAGATCAAATATCCATATTTACATTTATTCTTGATTTTGAAACCTCTCTTTTTTTCTTCCTTTTCTCGTTCTTTCTTCTCTCCTTTTATCCTCCTCTCTTAAAGATTTCACTATGGTTTATAACCATCGATAATTCTCTTTCTCTCTCCTCTTTCTTTCTCTCTCTTCCTTCTTCTCTCTCTCCTTCTCCCACTTTTCCTTTTCTCCCTTTCTCTCTCTCTCTTGCTCTCTCTTTCTTCCACCCTCTCTCCCTCTCTCCCTTCTTCTTCCTCCCTTCCTCCCTCTTTTTTTCCTCCCTCTCGCTCTCTCTTCCTCTCTTAATTTGTACCGCCACTTACCCACCTTTGTATGAGGGAGTGAAGCGGTAAATGACCGCTTCAATATATATTTATTCTCCTATTTTATCCCAGTGCCTCCACGTGGTGATCTCCCATTGGTTTCCAAAGATTTGCCCGTCGGTCGACGACCCGTGTGGACGTAGCATATTTTATTTATTATATATATATATACGCAAATGTGGATGCAAGTCGAGTTCCTTGACAACCTTGTCGCGACGACATCTATCATCTTCTTCTTCTTTGTGATCAAAAATTCAACACCAGGCAGAGGAAGGAAAGATTTCTGACGGCCAAGTTGGGGCTTCAAATCCATTGTCACGTCATGCGCTTGGCGTCGAATCGAGCATTGAGTTGTGTTCTTGCGTGGGATACTATCAATTCGTCAAACACGACGGCTAGCAGTAATCGCGTGTGGAAAAACATTGCACGTATTTATTCATAAAAAATAGTTAAGTTGAGGTAAATCAACGTCGATGATGGACACGCTTGACGAGACATTTACGATAGCTACAAAAAAATACGACTTAGAATCGTTCAACGAATCAGATATTTATCATAATAAAATAAATATGGTGTCATCAAAAAAAAAAAACCAAGAAAATCATGTCCTCAAAACATCCACGCTTGCTATAAATGGAGAGCGTGGTCATGCTCTTCTGCATCTTCACATATTTCCGTTGGTGCAGAAGCGCAGGAGGGAAGAAGAGTAGGAGCGATGGCTGCTAAGCCTATTTTCCTGTTTGCCGTCCTTTTGATGGCCGTCATGCTCATCACCTCTGATGTGCTGGTGAAAGCAGAGGAGGAAGCCGAATCAGGAGATGTCGAAGGTCGCAAAATGTTTCTTTTAGTACTCTTCTTATTGACCATATAACAGCTACCTTCCTACTTGTCATGCCTTCAATGGTAGAGTTTAACATGCATATATATTATTCGGTGCAGAGTTTAACTTGGATGCAGACGATGCTGGCGCAGAAGAAGTTGGTGAAGACACATATGGACGCAAGAGGTACTGCTGCGGAGGCTGGTATAAACGTTGCGTGCGAAGGTGCTACCGTGGTAAGGGCTATTACTACTGTTGCCGCTACCGTAGGTACTGCAAGAGGTGGTGCTGGCGTCATTAATTAAACAGTGTCGTTGTACCTACGACGCCGCTGCTCAGTTGATGAGCGTATCTCCGACGTATGACGTACACTTGTATAAGATAAATAAGCAGCAGTAGGTCGATCATGTGTAAGTGCCGCACCCTTCGAATAAGCAAGCATCATCCATGCAAGCCTACTTCAATATACTTGTGTCCTCTAATTTCTCAACTTATATAGTTAAATTATGTTTACATGCATCATTGATTCGGGTAAATCTATTTTTAAAAACAAATTAAAATCAAAACGCAATACTGGACATGTGTTCTCTACACGTACGAAGAGACGTAAATGTTCTTCTTGAGAAGTAAAGCCCTGACTGCTAGCTAGAATACATATATCCAACGATTAAGGAGTATTCAAATTATACATAAGTAGTTGACGATGATCATGTAACCAATATTCCTCAGACTATATTAATGTGTTTGGTTTAATCTGCAGAAGATTCGGATTCGAACCAACGATCAACCGTGTTTCAAGATAAAAAGTTAAGTGGATCCATACTTTTGAAAGAGTGAAATAACTTTGATAAACATATGGTCAAAATTAATTAAGGGAAAACTTTGGTGATCCTACAGGTATGACCTAAATGTCTGACATATATAATTAATGATTTAAATCTTTAAGTTTTAGATGAAAATTAACAATGAATAAAATTCGAAATATAATGTAATTGCAACATAATAGATTATCTTATGCGTCAAATATTGCATACTTAACTTTTATTTTCGAAAATATATAATAGATACAACATTAATGGCAACAAGCTACGTTATAATCCCATTGTGTAGTTTTAGTCACATGAATTATTTATGGTCAAATCTTTGATTAATCTATATAAATTTAATTCTCTTCTCGCAATTTGATGATAACCAAATACTTTTAACTCTTCTTTTACTTCTTTCAGAAAAATAATATATGCCTAGAGGAAAACAAATTTTGCACAATATGGAATACTCTTTTATGATTTTAATTTGGGTGGACCTTTACCACAACAGAAAGAGATTTTATATATGGGGTGCATGTTTATGGTCGTAAGTCCAACATCAGTCTTCTCTTCCTTCTTTTCTAAAGTTTATCAATTCTAGCATCCCCTCTTTTCTAGAAATTCCCATGTTCTCTTTCTTTTCCAGAAATTATATACGACTTTGAATTGTTCAACAAATCAGGTATTTATCATAATAAAAAAAATACAAAAGAAAAGTTATAAAAGAAGGATATAAGATTGAGAGATAGCAACTCCGACGATGTCCATCTTCTCTATACTGAATAAAAGAAAGGTAAAGTATTGAAAGAGTATAAACTGTTTATATATAAAATATATTAAATACTCCTAAACAAGAGTATAAATTGTTTACATATAAATACTTGAAATATTAAATATTTCCCGGTAGGAGTCTAAGACAGATAGAGTCTCCTCACAATAGCACGAGAAATCCACGGAAGATCCAGAATATTTTCTGTCTTTTTTTTTTCTTTTTTTTTTCCAAAATTACATTGTACAACATCAACTTGCACCCTTATTTGCAAATGATAATAAAATTTGATTTATCCGGATATATTCGGTATGTTCCATGCGATTGATGTGATGTATATGAGGCATCGTTCCTACGAGAAAGTGTAAGGCGTGAGATTAGTTGTTAATTCTTGAAAGGTCCCTTGACGCATATATACAATATATGTATATCAACATGTATCACAAATATACATGCATAATGAGACATATTTCTCTTCCCATGAGGAGACAATCGAGGTTCCAAGAAAAGCCATACAAACAAATAAACAAACAAACAGTGATCGAACTTTAGTTAAAGAAGAGCCAAGAATACACATACCATGGTAAATATCTTATGGACGTCAACATCAAGTACATATCAGGAGGTGGACGAGGAAGGCTGGCTTCTAATTAGACCTGCACTTGTTCATTTGAGGAAAGAAAAAAAAATTCACACACTTAAGTTGGCATATACTCAATAAGCATGAGAAGTAACTAACATCAAGTCATGGGAAATGTATATATAGTACCTTCTGCTTGAGAAGTTGTTGCAAGTTCCAACTTAATATATCGAGAGAATGAGTCAAATTTTTCGAAAACCATAGAACCTTTGTTTGGTAGATAAGCACCGATTTTGAACGGAGTACCAAACACGATAGAATGGATTTTCAAGTTCACTGTAATTAACGTTGGTCATGCAATCCTGCCCTGCAAGATAGGCATGTAGATGAGGGACGTCTTTGATGAAGGGCCAATCCAAGCCAATGTCCCGTGGACACAATCTTCGAAGAAGCTGCACCTCACCTGTTCCAATACACAATTTCCGGAATGAATACGTGCTGGATAATGCATTGCTTAACCATGAGGGTATAGCACCAAGTTTCACATCCTCTAATTCAACATTTTCCAAAGAATTGAGATTCCCCGCGCCTTGCATTGATGAGAAAATTTGTGATGAGTAACCTTTTGAGAGTTGGAAGCCCTGGAATCCTCTCAAGATCTTTGTCTCCTTTCAACTATAGTTGCACCAAGGAAGTAGCATGTCGCAGACCTTAGGGCATTTCACAATGTCTAAATAATTAAGGCAAGGAAAGGGGGTTGTCCTACCATCTTCATCATCCTTTGCTCTATCCTAGTGTCATTCTTTTAATTCTGAAAAATTCTCTAGTCTCATTGATTTCAACTTGACGAATGGACGGAAATAGGTGCTAGTTGATCTGTCTTCTCTCCCTCCCACAGAACTCAGGCCTGACTTTTTGAATGCTTGAAGCTTTAGAAATTCCGAGAACTTCAAGTTAGGGCAATTCTCCAAATACAGGAAGTCATTGACAGTATTTACAACCATGAATATACAACTATACCAGATTATTTAGGAAATGCCATTTGAACATGACATCCAATTCGAAAGATTACGTCCATGGAAATTTTGAATAACAAGATTCAACAAGTTAGAAGAAGGATGAAGCTCCTCAAAGATCTCTTTGACTCTATTGTTGTCCTCAACGCTAACATTTTCTTTATGCGTCCAACCAAGATGTAACTCTTGAAGATGATTTTTTCTCACCAATTCCGTTGACCTGGCCTCCTCCAAAGATTGGTTTTGTTGTAAATTCATTATACAAAGACACCTCAACAAATTCAAACTTTGAATTTCTCCTAGCTTTGCTTTATTCTCTTTTTCTGCCACTTTAAATATTAATTTTTCAAGTTTTTTCAATCTTCCCAATCCTTTTGCCATTTCCATTGGATCCCAAACATTCCTGTTATCTAGTAACATGAGATTCTGTAACCTAGTGATGCTTGTAGGGTTTTTCCTGAGGAATTCAAATCCTTCAACAAGTAGAAATTGTAAACTTTTCAAATAGCTGATTGATTCTGAAATAATTGTAATCTTACTGTAGCAAAGATCAAGATATCTGAGATGTAAGAGACATTTTATGGAATCTGGTATTGTCACTCTCATGGACAGGGTCACAACAAATGCCGTAAAATTAAAAAAGTGAAAAACTCTCCCCTTTAATTTTATAAAGCCGCACCTGCTAAAAAGATGAATTTGACAACAAGAGACCAAAATAAAACTTAAAACAAACAATATAGAAGGAATAAATCAATTTCAAATTCTTATTAGTAGAAAAATCAACAATCCACCCATTTCTAGAAAAGCTAGACTAACAAAAATTCACACTAGCTAGCAATATCACAAAATATTATCTTGCTTCACATGCATACAAATATTCACAATCACCGTATAATTTACAAACATACATCCTTTAACAAGAAAAGATGATCCTGCTCTCTGTCTACAAAGTATAATTTAACATTTTTTCTCGCGGGTCGAAATTTAATGATGGGAATAGATAAAGTAGGTAAAAGGATTCCTTTACCTAACTTGGAAAAGTCACGGTAGGTTCTGCGATTGCGATATTAAAAATTATTGACCAAATTTTATATGGACCTGATAATAAAAAAAGGACTTGATAAATCTGTTCTCTTTTACTTCTTTCGAGAAGGATTTGATTAAATTAATTAAGTTGATTTGATTTTCTTTTATCTTATTTCCAGTTGACGTAATACGTAATTTATTACTAATAAAATTATTTCTTAACTTATTTATTTTTTGATAATGATAGTGATTTTTTTTTTTTCTAATTTACAAGAAATAAAAATTATACAACTTCTGAAAAGTTCGATGATTTATGAAGGGATGGAAATTATACATCATTTCTTTCTTAATTACCGGCTTTAAAATTCAAAGCTCAGTTGAAAAAGTTTACTACTGCAATTTCGGACAAATTTCAGGAGAGAAGCGGTCGCGTGAAATACACGATGGTAGTTTTTTTTGATATTAGTGGAAAATTCAATCACAAGCATAAAATTAAATATTTAAATCAAATGAATAACACGATGAAATATCTTCATTATTATTGAGATATGCCTTTAGATATATATATATATGGCAGTAATATTATTATTACGAAAAGGAGTGAATTATTATAAGTCCCCTACACAGAAATCTTCATTTATTTTCTAAATTTTTGAAATATCACAAACGAATGGCACAAATCTCTCTTTGACGTCAAACTAAAAAATAGACTTGAAAAGGAGTGAATTTCATTTCTACCTAAGTTCTTCTTTTCATATTTGGAGATCTTAGGGCTCGCGGAGAACATGTAAATCACTAATTTGCCAAAGATAAAAGAACATGTAAATCACCAGTACACGACGCTTATATCTGTAATACACTTTGTTGAACGTAAAAAGGATGATCAACATAAGCCAACTCTAATCTTTTTCTAAAAGGAAGCAAGGAGACCACAGCTTGAGCATTATGAATACAAGTTAAGCAGTCCTGAGGTGTATCCAATGCATCAATTCTTAACCGCCCATCTACTAGACACTGCTTGATGTTTTTGTGGCTAGCTTTGTAGAAAAATCTGACTTCAATTCGGAAGATTATAGCCATAGAAACGTTGAATTAACTTGGTTTTTCTGAGGGCTATCAACATTCCTGCATTGCATAAAGTATACCAAGAATGATTCAGTTCTGCTGTAAGCGGCTGCAAAGGCCCTCCCAGCAGAAGTTGGCGCAGAGAATGCACAATCAGATGGTGCTAACTTCTTGTTCGCAATGAAGTTCTTCCTGGATAAATGTTAAGATAAGAATGAATTTGATTAGTTAAACATCAGATTACTCACCACAATAAATAATAGAAAAGATAAATAGTACCTTGCGGCATCCAATAGCCGCTTAGCAACCCGTTTCCTTCGCTGGGAAGGAGCAACCCATATGACTCGAACACCACAGACGGCCGGGACAGCTTCCTCCTCATAAGACGTTCCTCCGCTGTCCCACATATTCTGTTCAGCGGTCCTTGAAGAACTTTTTATAGATTCTCTACGGAAAGTGACATTTCCAAATTGCAATACAGATTTAGCTGTTTTTCTTGAGTTTGCATTACTTGACTCTGCTACCAGTTTAGTAGATCTGCTTGAATCCGAACTGGAAGACTTCGAGATTATCCTATGGGCTGTTGTAATTGGTTCTAAAACAAGACAACCGACGATCCTTTTCCTAGAAATGAAGAGATACGTCTGAGGAAGAAAGTGAGAAGCATTCATAATAAAAATGTCATGGAGTAAGAATTCAACCCAAAAATCACCTTGCAAAGCTTGTGAAGAAACCACTCATTTGCCAAACAAAGGTCATTGGACATCACCCTTACCACCTCTTGGAGCTGTGAAATGATTGGAATATCATTAGGAAAAAGAACCAGGAATTGAGCTTAATAAATGCAATTAAATTGGAATACAATCTCAAAGATGAAAAATAAACATAAGTCAGCGCCTTTGATAGCCTATGACTCATAGCCAGGATGTCACAAACTCATCCAGAGAGATTCATAATGTGCATCAGATATACGAAAAATCTAGCTAGTTATTAGCTAATAGATAACAAAGTGACTAAAGAACCTTGTGCTTTTGACCAGGAGGATCACCGTCCAAGACTACCATAATACGTTCTTCAATTGTCTCACTCTTAGGCATTGGGACGATTCTTTCATTGTTCCATCCCTGATGAAATTTTTCATTGAGAAATTTGAAAAGAAAGAAAAAATTGAGACTACTACTAAAATGAACAAAGCAACCCACCTTGAAAAAGATACCCAGGTAGTAATTTTTATGGAAAACCTTGTGAGCCTTTTCATCTCCAAGTGCATAGCTCAACCCGCACACATCACAAAAGTGGAGAAGGAAACTAGACTGACCAAGTTCCAGATAATACTGCGCATAACTCCTTTTCTTATTTGTGACGTTGGGTAAAGGATCTGGTCTTCTTGAAGACATCGCCTTGGCACCTCTGTGTATTCCCTTGTCATATTCATCGGACGTGCAAATCTGAAAACCATCACTGTCATAATAACCATAGAATGATATATTAGCTACAGTTCCCAACCATCCTAACTGAACATAAAAATCAATCAGAGTAGCTTTCATCAAATAATACCCATACGAAATTCAAGAGTCAAAAAAGCCAAGTCTGGTGATGGATAACAAACATACTCTGAAATGCTCACCCAGAATCCTTAATTGAGCAACAGAAAAGTAATGTGTAATTTGAAGCTCTCTTCCTTCAATAAAAGTAATATGTAATTGCAGCCCTCTTCCTTTCACGAGCTACAATCCCACTGGAAAAAAAGGTATTCAAAAAACAAGAAAAAAGGGAACGAGAACTTCTACATAGAATGCTAGAAGAATTACCCGAATGGCTAAATCCCTAGTTCCCAGCATTTGTGCATTTCATCAAAAGAGAGACAGCACGAATTCAAATAATAGAACATGACATAGCAGCATAAAAAACAGCACAACAAACAACATACTCCACTTGAAAATACATCCTTTTGTTCCCAACCTGGTTTATCGAAGGTACCATTTCAAACTTGGGTTGTTGAGCTCTCGTCTTCTGTAGGTCACAAGAACATCTGGCTCAGGACTTCCTCAGATGTCCATCTCCTCCACCTGATCCAGAGGTGGAAAGGAGCCCCGGGCATTGTTGGCAGTCATCTGGAAGAAATTGCTGATCTTGGTCTGCATGATCAACACTACCAACCAAGATGGAGAGTTCAAGGTCGTGACTGAGCAAGAGAAACGTGATGGCAGGAGGTGAAAACTGGTCTCGTAGAGATGGAAAACAGAATAGAAATCACAATCAATAATAAAACTAATTAAATAGAATAATTGACAGTTTATTACAGATAACCAGTTTGAAAGAGCTATTTTTTACACATTTTGCGGTGTTCTTATTAATGATGTTTATGGGTGAATTATAGACTTCAATATGACATTTCAGATCTGTTTAGTTAGCAGCTTGTAATTTTTCCTTTGAATTTCATCCTTTCCAGTTTTGTTCCAGTTTTATTACAAATCATGCGGGCGGGCCAAAAAAAAGGTCAGATTCATAAGAACACAAAGGAAATCTTAGCGCATCCAAATGGCAGAGCATTACCTTAACGACAATGGAGGCGGCGAGCTACCAAAGTGACTTCGACGACGGTTTCTAACACCTCTCTTCAACATGGAGCATCTAACATGCATGGCTTGCCATCATCTCTTACACAATTAAGATAAATAAGTATATAAATGTCCAAAAATATACTTAAATATAAATATTTAAAGATTTAAAATTAAACATTCAAGTGAACAATGCCTCAAAGAGGAAGAGAACAACACAGGACAGAAAGAAAAAAGACCCAACACAAATGGAACAAATATCGGAGGTTTTGATTTTTGCATCATTATCTTAGCTATCATGGAACGTGGAAGCCAAGTTGATGTAATACAAAATTGTTGCATAGTGTGCATAAGCCAGATCTTTTTATTTGTCATAGTGTGCACAATACTGAAGGAAAAAGAAAGTTAGATTTTACCGACATATAAATACCTAGAAAATTACCTTTACCGTTTCATGATTTCCGACCTCCTCCCATTCGGAAATCGACCTCCCCTCGAGCCTGACGCCCCCATCTCGACCTGTGAAGTCGAAGAACATTCGTCGCGTCGCCTGAAACCGACTCTTCCTCGTCGCATCCGTCGCTGCCGCAGCCCTCCTGCCCGTCGCTACTGTAGCCCTCTTGCTTGCCCGTCGCTCGTCGCTACTGCAGCCCACCTGTCGCATCTCGCTCTCGCTCGTCGCACTAAACCCTCCCGTCGCTACTGCAGCCCTCCTGCTCGCCCGTCGCTGCCGTAGCCCTCTCGCCGCATCTTCCTCGTCGCGTCCGTCGCTGTGGTAGCCCTTCCTCCTCCACCTCCGCCATTTCACGTCTTGCTCAGGTACAATTCCTCTTCTTCATTTTTTTTTGTACTTGCTTGTGAGTGAAAGGAAAGCAGGAGATCGGACTTTCAACATTTCCTTTGGATTAATATTCGTGATGTTTAACACTTCTTATAATCTTCATGATAATGTATTTCTGTGTATTACTCCAAACAGTGCCTAGTAATGTTGCTTATATGGCATATCATCTATCATTGCTTGTATGACATATAACAGTTCAAATATGAAAAGAGAGATGGTTAGCATACAAAAGGAGATGGTTGGCGTACGAAAATAAATGTTTGCATGTAACAAGGAAATGTTTGCATGGCAAAAGAAGTTTGGGTCTTTTTTAGATGAAGTTATTGCAGCAATATTTGATATTGAATATCTATTTGTGACTGATGGATATAAAGTTATTTAATTATTTTAAAAGTAAAAAATCAGTAAAATATTTATATCAATTCCAAAAAAAATACGACAAGTATGGTTAAAGTTTCATTTAGAAAAGATGAAAGACTAAAGATGATTTACATGTTTGTTTTTTGTATTAGATGTATGATGTAACTACTTTTTGTTTGGACTTGAAATGTGAAATGATATTATGTTAGATGTTTGTTTATCATATTTTGTTATGTTCTATTAATTGTGGAATGATTTCATGTAGTATGTTTATTTGTATTACAACCTTGTAATATGTTTGAACATGAAATTTTGTAGGTGACGATGAATTTTGAAGAGGATTTTGACGAACTAGTAAATAACACATTGATGTTATTTGAAGAAGAGGAAGAACATGCTAGAAGAAGGCAAAGATGTCTACTTGCTTTTTGGAATATTTTAGTAGGGATTGCAAGTACCTCAACTTTGTTTTCAAGTACAAGTCGTATTTATAGTAAAGAAGGTACAGATTATATAAGAAGATTACTAGATCCTTCTTTACCACATCAAGTTTACAATTATCAAAAAATTTATAGAATGAGTCAATATGTTTTCAAGAGTTTTTGTGAATTAATGAGGAGGGAAGAAGTCCTGAAAGATACCAACAATATCAGTGTAGAAGAGAAGTTTGCCATGTTCCTTGTGACAGTTGGGCAAAATCAAAGGTATGGAGTAACTATAGAACGATTTAGTCGATCAAGTTGGACAATTAGTAAATACTTTAATGAAGTCTTGAATGCTATATTACGACTAAATCATGTTCTTCTAGCAAGACCTTCATCTGAAACACCAAGTCGAATTTGTCAAGACTCAAATGTATATCCATATTTTAAGGTACATTTCCATACCTTTGTAGTTTCCTTGTCTTTAATGTTATTTTAATCAATATCAAAATAAAAATGCATGTTTATAGGATTGTATTGGAGCTATTGATGGTACACATATCAAAGCAACTATTTATGGACAAGAAACAACAAGATTTAGGAACAGAAAAGGTGAATTATCTCAAAATGTAATGGCAGCATGTAATTTTGATATGGAATTTACATATATTTTAGCTGGTTGGGAAGGATCAGCTATTGATGCTCGTATTCTCCAAAATGCAGTTACTAGACCTAATGGTTTTCAGGTTCCACCAGGTAAATGTATTTTCTACTTCTAAAAGTTATGAAGACATCACCATACTAATATTTTTTTTATATAGGTAAGTTTTACTTAGTTGATGTTGGATATCCAAATTGACCAAAATATATTTGTTCATATCGAGGTGTAAGATACCATCTATCTGATTATGTTAATGATAGAGTTCATTGTAATGCTGTAGAAAATTTCAACTATAGACATTCACAACTGAGAACAATCATTGAGCGTACATTTGGAGTTGTGAAACATCGATTCTCAATATTACGTGGTCAAATGCCATATTCATATGAAACACAAGTGAAGATTGTCATCGCATGTTTTTTACTTCATAATTTTATTCGTAAGACTGATAAAGAAGATTTACTTGAAGACCTACAAGATGAGTTGGAAGAGTTAAATATTATTGATGACATACAACCAATAGGAGAGATACATATGGAAAGCAATGCGCAAGTTCGAATGACTTAAGAACAAAGAAAAGAAATGACAGATAAGATGCGAGAAGATATGATGATGGCAATGTGGGATGGAAGAACTGCTTGATATTATTTAGTATTGTAATATTTCAATTAAGATGTATTTGTATTTTTCAAATATTAGTTGTAATAAATAATTGAATTTCTTTTTTTCCAAGATTTTCTTTTTTTTTGAATATTAATTGTGATAAACCTTTGTCAGAATTTTCATTAGAACTTTACATCCTACACTAAACCCTTCTCAGAATTTTTCTTTTCCTTTACATTACAAATTTTCTTTTTGCTTTTTGTCAGAATTTTCCATCATTACACTAACTGCATTTTGACGGAATTCAACGATTTTCCTTTTCGTCAGCTGAATTTTGTTAGGCACTAACCCCTCCCCCCCTAAATATCAGAGAAATTTGATGTAAGAGGTTTACATGTCGAATTTTCACAACTGACCAGGATATTCAATAAATGAACTCAGCATACAAAGGAGTGAAGATATAGTGTTGGGGATAAATAAGTCTGCTCTTATTTATTGTTAATAGTAAAGATCTTATTTAAAGTTTCATTTTACCATTGCAAATGATTTCCTTGGGACGTGTTCATAGCAACAAAATATTTTAATTTCCCCACTTAGGGAATTGAGGAAAAGGCAGGTTAGTGAAACTAAACAAGAAAAACTTCTGGACCTTCAAAGAACTTGATTATGCTCCTGAAATTGTAAGGCAAAATTCCCTTTGAGTTGTGTGACATTGAAATTTGGCTATTGTGCTGCATGTGTGCTTCCAAAGGAAACAAATTGCTAATTCAGTGAAGGTTGTCTTGGCTTATTTGTTGCCAATGCATTAGAAATAACAACTCTAGCATTCATAGTACATGGAAAGACTAGACAGTAATCCCATTGATCAAGAGGTCTAATAATTCTAGATTCCTTTTCAGCGTATCCAACAAAGTAACGAGGTGCCATGCTCTTCTGCTGGTAGAATCCTGTTCTTTAGAAGTCACTTGGACATCTGGGACTTGAAAGGAAGCAATGTTCTCTTAACTAAAAAGTGGTCTTTTTAAGCTTCAAACTACAGGACAGAATGTAAAGCAGAAGGAAACAAATGAGATGAAAACTCATTTAATATAACAATAAAATGAACCAATGCTTAGCTTTTGCTGCACAACTCGCGCATGTTTCATGTCCAAGAGCTATTTATGTAAAGGGAACAATACTGAAGCTTATAATTTTGGTTTATACTTGAAATCAATGTTTTTTGGTTTTTCAGGGAGAGGCGGTGCCTTTTAAGCCGTACACACATAGATATCATATACCCTATAGAGCTTCTAAAAGTGACACTCCATTTTGGTACTCCATCAAACAGGCCTCAGCATATATCATTGTTCTGTCATCATATGGTGAGATTCAAGCTTTTCCTTCTTCTATTGCTTTCTTATCATTTACCTAAATATATTTATCTTTGATTTGATACATAATCTGAAAAGCTTCGTGTCCTAATTTATATATGATGCTTTGTTCTGCTCGGAACCCAAATGGTAGGGACTGTTGTAGTCACGAAGGACCTTTCTAGTCGACTCACAAACACGGTTGTTTGGTAATGTTTGAGGGTGATGTTTGAGGCATGGTTTGTGCAACACATAGTTGACGTTGTCTTTGACGGCCATATCCATGCATATGAACGCTCGGTAAGGCTGAATGTTTTTCATCATGCGCTTAAGTTCAACCTTGATGCTGTTATTGGAAGAGAGTAAATTCCTCATGAGGTCGTTTGTTCTTCAATGTTATCATGGTAGGAGCGAATTTCAAATGTGAAGTACAACATCCTAAAAAGGCAGTGCACTCCAGCACCCAATCAGTCTGCCCCAATGTACATCACCATTGGTGGTGATGGAGGAAACATTGAGGGCTTAGCCAATGAGTATGAAGGAGATCTTAGCCTAAGTTCTTCTTTTCATATTTGGAGATCATAGGGCTCATATTCTTGGCATAATTACATACTTCCTCTCATTCAGGTTCATAGAGCCACAGCCAGATTATTCAGCCAGAGTCAGTGAAAATTGTGTGGTTTCATATTCATTCCTTAATGATATTTTCTTATCAAAACAAGAGCTAAAGCGTTTGGTGGTGCACTTTTAATTAGAATATATTTATTTTTAAACGTCCATGTCATTGGCAAAGATGACTTTTCTAACTTGGAAAAGTCACGGTAGGTTCTGCGATTGCGATATTAAAAATTATTGACCATCGTGGAAAGAATGAGCCCTTGAATTCTACCAAATTTTATATGGACTTGATAAGAAAAAAAGACCTGATAAATCTGTTCTCTTTTACTTCTTTCGAGAAGGATATGATTAAATTAATTAAGTTGATTTGATTTTCTTTTATCTTATTTCCAGTTGATGTAATACGTAATTTATTAGTAATAAAATTATTTCTTAACTTATTTATTTTTGATAATGATAGTAATCTTTTTGTTTTCTAATTTACAAGAAATAAAAATTATGATGTTGACACAAGTATTGATCTTCTTAACTTCTGAAAGTTCGATGAAATGCAGGGATGGAAATTATACATCCTTTCTTTCTTAATTACCGACTTTAAAATTCAAAGCTCAGAAGTTTCCTACTGCAATTTCCGACAAATTTCAAGTTGACAGGAGAAGAAGTCCCCTACACAGAAATCTTTATTTATTTTCTAAATTTTTGAAATATCACAAACGAATGGCACAAATCTCTCTTTGACGTCAAACTAAAAAATAATTTCACTTGACTTAAAGACTTGAAAGTTTATAAATTAATATTGGCTGAAGCACATGGCTCACAAGTCACATTTACTGGTTCATGGAGGGAAGAATGGCTGCTTCCTCACACTACTTTCAGATGGTTTTGGTGCTCGTGTGGTGGATGCAGATCTTGTTCTGTGACACCAGTAGCGGTTGTATCGCAGTGGAAAGAGACGTTCTCATGCAGTTCAAGCTTGGACTTGACGATCCGCAAGGTAAACTTCGCACCTGGACAAATACCACTGGTGATGATTGCTGCAGGGGTTGGAGGGGAGTTGGGTGTGACGACCAAACCGGTCACGTTGCGGAGCTCAACCTTCGTGGCATGAATTTGAATTTGGGGAGGGGGGTCAGAGGTTGCGAGAACCTCCATGAACCCACCTTATGCCACTTGACACGTTTACGACGTCTGGACTTCAGCTCCAACAATTTCAACAACTGCACCATTCCATCCTTCTTGGGTTGCTTTGCGGAGTTGAGGTATCTAAACCTTTCTAATTCATATTTTCAAGGACTCGTACCTTCATCGCTTGGAAATCTCTCCAACTTACTCCAACTCGATCTTTCTTCTTCGATTACAATCTACAATTCTCCATCTGGTTCTCATCTCAAAATTCACGATACGAGGTGGTTTCGACGACTTCACTCTTTGCAATACATCGACATGAGCTTCTCCCAGCTTGGTAATTCATCATCTCGTTGGATTCAATCCCCTGGTGAATTGCCTTCTCTATCCACCTTAATATGTTCTCACTGTTTCTCGGGGGGTCACGTTCCAACATTCATTGAATCGATGCAATCACTGCAAGAATTAGTTCTTTCTGGGAACAAATTCAATGGATCTATTCCCACTTTCTTTGGAAATTTAGTTTCAATGCAAAAATTGGATCTTTCTAGGAACAAATTCAATGGATCTATTCCCACCTTTCTTGGAAATTTAATATTACTACAATCTTTAGATCTTTCTTGGAACAAATTCAATGGATCTATTCCCACCTTTCTTGGAAATTTAACATCGCTACAATCTTTAGATCTTTCAGGTAATAACTTTAATGGATCTATTCCCACCTTTCTTGGAAATTTAGTTTCATTGCAAAAATTATATCTTTCTTCAAACAACTTCAATGGATCTATTCCCACCTTTCTTGGAAATTTAACATCGCTACAATCTTTAGATCTTTCTTGGAACAAATTCAATGGATCTATTCCCTCCTTTATTAGAAATTTAACATCATTACAATCTTTAGATCTTTCTTGGAACAAATTCAATGGATCTATTCCCACCTTTATTGGAAATTTAACATCACTACAATCTTTAGATATTTCTTGTAACAAATTCAATGGATCTATTCCCTCCTTTATTGGAAATTTAACATCGCTACGATCTTTATGTCTTTCAAGTAATAACTTCAATAGATCCATTCCCACCTTTCTTGGAAATTTAACATCACTACAATCTTTAGATCTTTCTAGGAATAATTTCAATGGATCTATTCCCACCTTTCTTGGAAATTTAACATCACTACAATATTTAGTTCTTTCAAGAAATAACTTCATTGGATCCATTCCAAAATCACTTTGCAACCTACATTTGCTCTACCGTCTAGACTTAGAAGGGAATGATAACATCAATGGAGCTGATTTCTCAAAATGTTTTTGGGGATTGTCAAACCTGGAGATATTGTACCTTGGGGGGCATGATTTCAATCTATCAGAATCTCATTTCCTAAACATGAGTCAATTGTGGTATCTTCGCTTGAAATCAAACTCATCATCGACATTCCACGTATCCTCTTCCAATTGGGTCCCACCATTTAGTCTACGAAGTTTATCTATTCAATCGTGGAGAGTGGAGCCTAATGAATCATTCCCTACATGGATCCGTACACAAAAAGAACTTCATACTCTTGTCTTATCAAATGTTGGCATCACTGGAAGCCTTCCAACATGGATTTGGAACTTCTCTTCCTCTCTTGGCGGGTTGAAGGTGACTTCCAATGACATTAATGGGGAAATACCAGATGCCACAAACTCCAGTAATCAATTACAAATGATTGATTTGAGTTCCAACAAATTTAAAGGTAACATACATATCTGATCACCCTTCTTTCCATTTGAAAGTAATAGATTGCCATATTTTTTGTTTACCTTGCCTAATTCAATCTCTTCATGGTCTGCTATTTCTAGGATCTAGGTGGTTATCTACCGTCTCAAAGATGACGTCTACATTGTGGTACTTGTTTCTTTCCAACAACACAAATCTATTTGGTAGCATCCCATCGTCGCTGTGTGAAGTGCAAGATTTGAGGGTATTGGACTTGTCTAAAAATAATTTCTCTGGAGAGATTCCTCATTGCATGATGAAAGTGAAAGAAGTTCTCCACTTGGGAAGCAACAAATTCAACGGCACATTTCCTACGATACTGGAACATCAGAATTGTACGTTGGAATCATTGCATTTGGAGAATAATCAACTTCATGGAAATCTACCAACATCCTTGGGTAAGTGTAGGAATTTGAGGGTCCTTGATCTTGGTGGAAACAAGTTCACCGGATCAATACCGTCTTGGATAGTAGAAAGCATGCAGTTTCTAAAGATTCTACGCTTGACGTCAAATAGACTTTATGGGAATATTCCACAATCATTGTCAAGGCTGCAATCACTTCAAGTCTTGGATCTTGGAAATAATAATTTATCAGGATCCATACCAAATACTATAGGAGATTTCAAGGCAATGACGATTTTAAACAAGTCAAAACAGTCAATCTTCTCTCGTACTGCTGCTTATTACAAAGAATCTGTGACAATAGAGATGAAAGGAGGATCATACGCTTATGTTGACAAGATGCTTTCACTAGTCACAAGCATCGACCTCTCCAATAATAACTTGTCAGGAGTTATTCCCCAAGAATTTGGTGATTTACGTGGCCTGCGGAATTTGAATTTGACAGGAAATCAATTGACAGGTAGCATCCCAAAGACACTTGGTAGATTCTTGAAGTTGGAAGCACTGGATCTATCAAGAAATAAACTCTCTGGGCAAATTCCACGAGAGATGACGAAGATTACAACATTGTCTCACTTGAACATGTCATTTAACAACTTCTCAGGTCGTATTCCTACAAGCAAGCAGTTCTCGACATTTACTGATGAGTCCTACATAGGAAACCCCAATCTAAGAGTATGTGGGATTCCATTTTCTAAGAGTTGTGAAGAAGAGCAAAATCCAAATTCAAAGAGTGATCAGAACAAGGATGACGACGACGACAAAGAGAAGTTATGGCTTTATATGACTGCAGTTCTTGGTTTTATCGTTGGATTTTGGACATTCTACGGCATCCTTTTCTTTAAGAAGACATGGAGGTATCCTTATCTCCAATTTGTAAGTGATACCAGTGAGGTGTTACACATGAGGATTATTCGACCAATCAAGCGGATGGTGAAGTGATATTAGCAAGACAACCTCTAGTGTTGCTCATCTCAACTAGTATGCTTGTTATGTATGGGTAGTTATTTTTATTGATCTTTTTCTAATCCATCGTACTCGACATATACATATGGGAGGCTGATCGAATAATAATGAGGGTTGTTGGCATTGTTTAGTAACAATTTTCTAGTAATGGTGTGTATTTGTCCTTTTTGAAAAGAGACATGGTTACAAATCTCAGAAGATGCAAAGACCATTAGTTGTATCAAGGTTTTGCTCTCGTACCATCGTAAGTTAGCTGAGTTATTATATATGGCAAAAAGTTAACTTTTTTCTCTTAATTAATTATTCAACCTCTATAACTTGATGTAAGTTAATTATAATAGTTGGATATGTGGACATTCTTATGTCCGCGCCCGAATTAAAATCTTTGGTACTATTCCGACGAAGATCAATTCTTCTTCTTCTTCTTCTTCCACTATCGCTGCTACTGCTGTGTTTAAATGGTCACTTAGAGAAAATATGTATACCTAAAAATATTTAAGCTTAAAACTTAGATATAAGAAACAAAAACCAATGTTTCACATTTAACAAATCATAAGTTAGGTGTAAGACCTGAATATCTAAGTTTAAAATTAGCTAAAACTTACAAATGAAGCTAAAAAGAAAAAAAGGATTAAATATATATATATAATAATAATATATATATATAAGAGGATTAAAATCATAACTTCGATACAAGGCAGAGATATCGAAGCTTAAAAGTTAAATGAAAGTAAAACTTAGATAAAATATAAAAATATCTAAGTTAAAAGTAGAGGTGTCAATGGCCCGGGCCGGCTCGGCCCGCCCCAAAAAGTATCAGCCCGTTAGGGCTACGGGCCGGGCCGAAATTTTTTTTAATTTTTTTGGAACAGCCCGGCCCGGCCCGAAATTTTTTCGGAGCAGCCCCGCTCGGGACAATCCGGCCCGGCCCGTAGCCCGGCTCGCTTTTATAACTTTTTATTTTTTTATTTTTTTCAACTGTTTAACCGAAGGCTAACTTCGGCCCGACCGAATTGTTTTAGTTTTATATTTCTTTAACGGTCTGACCGTATCTTTACTTCGGTCCAACCGAAATTTTTATTTTCTTTTTCGATCTGACCGAAGCTCGACTTTTTTTTTTTTGAAATATGCAGTATGTAAATTTTTTATTTTTTAAATTAATTTTAAAATAATAATAAAAAATAAATATAAAAATTAAAAACTTCGGTCCAGCAGGAGAAAAAAAAAACTTCGGTCCGGCCGAGTTTTAAAATAAAGTTAAAAAAAATCAAAAGCTTTAGTCGGACTAAAATCTCCGTTACTTCGAACCGAAGGTCTTTTTCTTCGGTCCAACCGAAGATTTTGATTTTTTAATATTTATTTTTTGATTTTAAATTAAAAATAAAAAATTCCAACGTTATCCGATAATCAATTCAACAGGTTAACATCAATATCAAGACATCATCAACTCACCATTCATGATTCATCATCCGTCAACACATTCAAACACAAGTCATAAAGTTAAAAAATTTATTTTATTTCTGAATTCAAATTAAAAATACATTATTTTTGTAATTATATCAAATATTTTTACATTTAATGTACATAATTATATTTAAATATTTTAATTTACAAATTCATTGATGAAATCTTCTTTCTGTTGCTGTCCACGAGCAAGCTCCTGGTCTTTAACACACATAAATGCTTCTAAAATATCATCTTTTAATCTTGCTCTTCTATTATCTAATATATCACCACTAATACTAAATGCCTGTTCACATGCTATAGAAGAAGTTGAAATTGTCAGTAAATCTCTAGCCATTAATGATAAAACATGAAATGTGTGTTTTTGTGTTTTCCACCAATTTATTACATCAGAATCTAGAAAATCAAGATTATCTCTTATTAAATAACTATGATTAAAATTATTTAATTCTTTCCTATTTGTTATGTTAAAATCACTATATTCATCATCAAATATACTATAATCAATTATTGATGATGATGACCATTGTTGTGAAAAATAGGGCATATTTTGTGTTTGTTGCGTTCCATATTTTGTAACATACATATCAAACATATTATTTAAACTTTCTTCTACATTTTCAATTGTTACATTAACTTCTACATTTAAACAAGTTTGTATTACATTTATTAATTTTTTAACAACTTTTACTTTAGTCCTAGGATCTAAACAAGCACTTAATGTATATAAGAGAGGTATCTTATTCCAATAGTTTAAAAAATTTTCTTTCATTTAAAAGCCATAGGTGTAAAAAATGGATAATTACTATAATTATTAAAAACTCTTGCAATATTATATACGTGGTGGATTGCATAAACAGATATACAATAATATATTTCTGATAAATGTTCTATTGCATTATAAAATGGTTTTAAATATTCAATAAAACAATTAGCTATTGCAAAATCATTTTCATCTAGTGGTGTTGTACCATCATTTATTCTACCATTATAATAAGTTTTTATAGCTTCTTTATAAGGTAAACAATTATTTAACATTAAATATAATGAATTCCACCTATGAGAGACTTCCATTGTAAATGTTTTATGTGGTAATTCAAATGTATCACATACATGATTAAATTCTTGTTGCCATCTACTACTAGATAAAATGTAGCCTAATGTAGTTCTAATATTTTCTAGAAAGGTTTTAATTCTTCAACACCTACTTGAACTATATGATTAATTATATGACATATACATCTTTAGTGAAATAAATCAAAACCATTTGGTAGAGTTAATCTACTTTTAAACATAGGGATAGTTGCATTATTACTAGATGCATTATCAAATGTAATTCTACCTACTTTTTCTTTAATTCCATAAAATTCAAAAATTTTCATAATAGTAGAAAAAATATTTTAAGCATTATGTGGATGATTTATTCTTCTAAATCCTATTAATCTTTTTGTAAAACCCAATTATCATCAATAAAATGTGTAGTAACAGTAATATATCTTACTTTACTTCTACCCTCCCAAATATTAGATGTATAGATGTATTAATAGAACCTATTATATTAACTAATTCCATTCTAAATTTATTATAAAGTGCAATAACATCTTGCCTAGTTGTATTTCTAGAAGATTTTTTAAATTGTAGACAATAAGCTTGTGAAATATATTCTTGAAAATGTTGACTATCACCAAATCTAATAGGTAAATTTTGAATAGTAATAAATTTAGCTTGTAACTCTCTAGTATTAGTAGGATCATAATGCCATTGTGTAATATTAGCTTTCGAGTTAAAATTAATTTGTGTTTGAATCATTTTATTTTTTTCAAGAGTTTTGGATGAATAATTAGCTAAATGTCTAGATAAATGACTTGTACCACCAAAAGCTTTGCATGAGAAGACTACATTGAAAATGTTGTAGTAGACCCTCTCCACTATAGTACCATCTCCTAGCTCTTAAGTTTTTTACGAACGTTATTTCAAGCCTGAAAAACGAACGTTCGTAAAACGTTCATTTTTTAACGTTCAATTTAGAAGGGTTACGGGTTATGGGCTGGCCCAATCTGAGCCCGGCCGAAATCGGCCCACGGGCTAGCCCGGCCTAGCCGGAGGCCAGCCCAGCTAGCAGGCCGATTTTCTAATATATTATAGTCCGGCACTTTAAATGGGCTGGCCCGCAGTGGCCCGGCCCAATTGACACCTCTACGAAGAAGATAGCCATGCCGTCGGGAGAAATGAACAAAATAATAATAATAATTTAAACCAAGGACAATAGTAAGAAATACATATGCATATAAGAAATTATTAATTACGTGTAAAAATCAAAGACGAGAGGACACATAAAAGAAAAAGGGGACGAGCGGATGAGTCGACGCTGCTCGTTTCAGTTGCAATCGAGAAAAATAACAAAGAAAAAAAAAGAGAAAAGCGAGAAATTGTAGTAAGTCAGGGCATCCACCTATTTCTTGGGACTAAAACCTCAACTTTGTGTTTTTCTTGGGACTTAACACAAAACCCTATCCGTGTATTTTATCCCGAAAACACACTCCTTATTACCACAACCCGAGTTGTTTTGTGCGAAAACAAGAATGTTGTTTATCAATTCTAGCATCCCCTCTTTTCTTGAAATTCCCATGTTCTCTTTATTTTCCAAAAATTTCTCACATTTTTTAAGTTTCTCGAGACTTTGCGCTTGCTTCCAAATATATATACATAGAAAGACTCCACTTTTGACGAAAACACCGACCGTTCGATCAAGTGAACATGAAGCGAGCAATATTAGAATAAGTGCGTGAGAAGAGAGAAGAGTGATCGAGTAGTGTGAGGGAGACATACAACTAGTAAATTTATATTCGTGGAATATGAAACGTTTAAAAAACTCCCGTAATGATGGACAATCTAAAGAGATGCACAAGCTTAGGTAGAATTGAATAAAATCGTTGCATGCATTGCATCCTACTAGTTTGAGTCTTGCATCCTCATTGGTTTGGTCACTGATCGATGGTAGTGTGCTCAATTGCATTACTTAATCGATGTTTTGTCCTGACCTATTAAAATTAGGTCCATATAATCTAGGTCTACTTAGTGTCTATTCCTACTCCCTACACGAGTGAAGAATGTCTTACATGACTATCTTCTAAACTGTTTGTTCTTTTCTTCTTAAGCCCTCTCGCCTATTCTTCTTCCTAATTTTCCCTTCTTATGTTATACACTTAGAGATGTATCTACATCCAATACACTTAAGTATCTGAGAGATCAACCCTAAGTTGGGTGCATTGGTTAGCTAATGTGCCTTATTCCCTTTAAGGCGTGGATGCCATTTCACATGCATCTTCATTGCACTGTATTTAATGTTCTGTTAGTTTTTCCCTCCAATAGATTAGGTAGCGACTTCTTTTCGAGACGATCCTTAGCTATATTATTACTAATTCTATCATTATAATAAGTTTTTATTGCTTCATTATAAGGGTAACAATTTGTTAACATTAAATATAAAGAATTTTATTTACAAGGTACATATATAGTAAATGTTTTATGTGATAAGTCAAATCACATGCATCCTCTTCTTTTTGACATTTATCTCCACTATTAATATAAGCTATTGCACTTTTAATATTATCAACAAAAGGTTTTATTTCTTCTATACCAATTTGAACTATAAAATTAATTATGTGATATATACATTTTTGGTGAATTAAAGAAAAACCATATGGTGGATTTAATTTATTTCTAAACATGGGAATAGTTGCACTATTATTAGAAGTACTATCAAAAGTAATACTATCTATTTTGTCTTTAATACCAAAAATTTCAAAAATTCCCACAATATGTGAAAAGATATTATTAACATTATGGGAATGAGTTATTCTTCTAAATCCTATTAATCTTTTTTGTAAAGTCCAATTTTGATCAATAAAATGTGTAGTTATAGCAATATATCTATGCTTAAATCTACCCTCCTAAATACCAGAAGTACATGCTATTAATGTATTTATACTACCCATTACATCAATTAATTCTATTTTAAGTTTATCATAAACATCAACAATATCTTTTCTAGTTGTATTCTTAGAAACATGTTTAAATTGTGAACAATATGATTGTGAAATATATTCTTCAAGATATTCGCTAGCACCAAAATTAATAGGTAAATTCTTAACAGTAATAAATTTAGTATGCCATGACATTGCCACCAATAGAACGAGAACTGACCAACACTTAACTCGATGTTAGAGAATTTTCACGTCTTAGAAAAATGAGTTGCCACTTAGTCTATTAGAAGAGTCAATTAAGAAAACCTTAGGATGCAATGTAGTGTAATGTAAACAAGTGACATTTGTACTTAACAAGAGAGATAATGTTAGCATGTTTAACTAGAGAGTTCTGGGTAAGTTTTCTGGTTACATGTAAGGAAGGTGATAGGCACCCCCATATACCTAACCAAGGGTTGATCTCTTACATGCCTAATAGGTGCTAGTGTGTGTGTTCAATGTAAGTGCATCTAGTTATACAGCACGAGAGGAGAGGTTCGACTAATAAGCCCAAAAGAGAACAGGCTATTGGGCTTAAGATGAAGGGAACTAGGAGTCTAGAAGATAATCGTGTATAAGATCCCTCATTTTTGTGTGAAATAAGGATGAACCTTTGATGAGTCTAGACTAAATGAGCTTAATTGTAGTAAGTCAGGGCATCCACCTATTTCTTGGGACTAAAACCTCAACTTTGTGTTTTTCTTGGGACTTAACACAAAACCCTATCCGTGTATTTTATCCCAAAAACACATTCCTTATTACCACAACCCGATGAAGTTGGTCTTTTTCTTAACAAAACAGATTAGGTAGTAGAGAAAAACACATAAAACAAAGTAAAGACAATTATTTTTCTTATAAAAGAAAAATTGAAGATTCAGAAAGAACATGGAAATCAGTAGAAAACTTTTTTTTCTAAATCAAAAGGTAGCTGTTATAATAATTCTTCAGAAATCTCTCTGAATGCACCAATGTCGATATTCTTTAATACTTGTACACTCTTTTCTACCTTTTTCTTACTTGCTCCTTTTAGTTGCTTACTAGCACATAGTTGAAAGAGACAGTACCACAACCATTCAAGTGCAAAACGATTCATTAATACAAGCGAAATATTAATTTGGAGGGAGAAACTGAGGAGAGCACGGAAAATGACGATCAATATATATTTATTCTTCCAGCATGCGAGCGATATATATATATATATATGTTCTTCCATCCTCATCATTCTTTGCTCCATCCCAGTGTCATTCTTTTAATTCTGAAAAATTCTTTCTAACTTGGCGAATGGACGACGAAAATAGGTGTTACTTGATCTGTCTCCTCTACCTAGGAACTCAGGCCCGATTTTTTGAATGCATGATGCTTCATAAATTCTGAGACGTTGAAGTTGGGGCAACTTTCCAAATCCAAGAAATTGTTGACAGTGTTTACAACCATCAATATACAAATTTACAAGATTATTTAGAGAAACGTCATTTGGACGTGACAACCAATTCGGAAGATTATAGCCATAGAAATTTTCAACATGAAGATTCATTCAACAGGCAAGGAGGACGAAGCTCCTCAAAGACCTCTGTGACTCTATCGCTAACATTTCTTTTATGCTTCCAACCAAGACGTAACTTTTGAAGATGATTCTTTCTCACAAGTTCCATTGACCTGGCTTCCTCCAAAGATTGGTTTTGTTGCAAATTGTCTATCTCAAGATGCCTCAACAAATTCAAACTTCAAATTTCTCCTAGCTTTGCTTCATTCTCATTTTCTCCCACTTTAAATATTAATTTTTCAATCTTCTCAATCCTTTTGGCATTTCTATTGGATCCCAAACATTCCTGTTATCTAGTAACACGAGATTCTGTAAACTAGTGATGCTCTTAGGGAATTTCTTGAGTAGATGACATCCTTCAACAAGTAGAAGATCATCAATCCCCCGTGCTGTCGCCTGATCTTCAAACGACTGTTTTGAGGTAGTGTACGAGGAGCCTCATGAATTGTCAGCGTCGTATGCTCCTGGAGCCCTGATGATCTTCTCTATATATGGTGTTGGGTGCAAGATGGCGAGGTCATCGAACCCCCATTCTCTGGTGAGACATGGCTTGGTTGAGATCTTTGCGGGAAAGGAGGACACAAGGTTATGGAGGCCGGACATCCCGAGGGATGCTTTAGTCGTTGTATTAAAACATGGTGGCCAGCTCAAACCAATAAGGCCACTCAGAAAATCTGGAGTCTTGAAGAAGAAGAAGAAGAAACAATGTATCATCAGCATTTATGGTAAAAAAAATGAAATTACTGTAGAAGTCAACAATTGCACATTTTGATGATAGCTGCTACGTAGATCAAGTTTGTAGAAGAGTTGTCCACCGGCAAGGACATCCAACATGTCTTCAAGCCGAGGGATAGGAAATCTGTACTTGATGGTGATCCAGTTGATGGCACGATTGTCGACGCACATTCTCCATCCACCATTTTTCTTGGGAACAAGTGGTGCCAGGACAGCGCAGGGGCTCAGACTAGGACGCACTAGTCCTTGTTGGATCAGTTGTTCGACTTGTGACTGAAGGATCGCAGCCTGCCTCCTTGGGGCTCATTCTGTAGTGCGGTATATTTGGAAGTTGGGCTCCAGGGATGAGGTCGATGTGGTGCTGTACATCTCTAAGCGGTGGAAGGACCTGTGGGGTTTCTGTTGGCATAATAGCATGGAATTCTTCTAACAGTTGGTGTACCTGCAGCGGCGTGGCTTCCTCTGCAGCTTCAAAATGATAGGACGCTACCAAAGCATAAGCTTCTAGAGCGTTCTTAACGTCGTCGGTGAAGGTGGCCTGGTCCACCACAAGGAAGCTCTTGCGGACGTGCTCGTCCAAGGACAGATTTGAGGTGGGGACTAATGGCATTAGACGAATTAGTGCTTTGCCCACGCGCAATTCATACTGATTAGTACGTCCTCTATGGGTGGCATCCACGTCGTGTTGCCACGGGCGTCCCAAGATAATATGGGAGGCGACCATATCACAGAAAACCTCGTTAGAATACCGAGAACCAATTGATAATGGGACTTTGCAAACCTCCGTGACCTTCACGGTGTTGTCTTTGCGAATCCACCCGATGTGGTAGGGGTGGGGGTGAGCTTGAGTTGGTAATCCAAGCTTGGCCACCACCTTCTGAGAAATGAGGTTTTCCGTACTACCTCCGTCTATGACGATGTCGCACACCTTGCCGGAGATTGTACAACGGGTGAGGAATATAGTATGTCGTTGGGTGGGCTCGCGGATCATGGGGGCGAGAAGCAGACGTCGGGTGACACAGGACAGGTGCTCCCCTTCATCCGCGTACAACTCATCCTCCTCCCCACTTGGTGGTGAGGCGTCGTCGTCGTCATCGTCTTCCACCGGAGAATCGTCGACGCATTTCTCAGTCACATGTACCTCTTTTCGTTGTGGGCATTGATTGGACTTGTGCCCTAGTTGACTTACCGGTGGTAGGGCGACTGTAAGGGTTGGCTGGTGCGGGTTCCCCGGCGTCCGGCGTTGACGACGGTCTACCCTCATGGGTACTTGGCTGTGGACCCAAAATCGATTTGTCGGCAGGTTTGGAAGTACTGTCACCCGTGGAGGTGGGCGTTGGACGACTTCCCCGGTTGGCTTGCTTCTCAATATAAGGAGCTATCTGTTGCGGCTTGGATTCATTCAAGTTGTTCCAAGAGGCCAAGCGATAAAACTCCGTGATATATTCAGTGACGGTGCGCGATCGCTGCTGACAGTTTTGATACTGCGCAAATAAAGTCTTCATAGTCCATGGGTAAAGTCTTCCTCCTCTTCATTTTGTCCCACGAGCGGACAGGCGTTTTCTGTTGGCGTGCTCTGTTCATCAACGTTTGATCCCACCATGCAGAAGCCCCCCAATAATCCAATATCTTCTAATTCAAAGAGGTTGGGCATTCGTTTCCAACCATCATCATCTGATCTACCAATATCTTCTAATTCAAAGAAAGGCAAGGGAGGTAATCTGGTACCCACACGATATGTCCACACACACTCGACGCCACTGCTTGTGCCGTCCCTCGGATGATGATATCTTTGCTTGAGAACTTTCAACAAGAGGATGGCTCCGTCGTGATCCCGGAGCCAGTGAGACCTCATATGGGTGGTCTTCATGTCATCACCCAGAAACTGAAATGATAAATTATTTGTTTGGTTTCATTACTTTGGAGTTTTGATGGAAATTGATTGCTTAATGAATTTTTTGACATCTTCTCTAGATTTATTTGAAGAGTGACATCCCAGTGTTGTATCTCTCCATTGGGGCAAACTTACAATTTTACTCTGGTGACAACCACGAAGATATTTTTGCTAATAATTCATATCAACCGAAAATCAAAGGAAACCAAGAAATTGACCTGGTTCAATGAAAAAGCATGCTTTTAATGGAAAAGGAATCTTCCAGAAACTTCAATTGGATGATTGCAAACTTAGATTAGAAAATTTAGAGCAGCCCGCAAATATGCTACCGAAATCTGAGTTTTGGAAATCTCTCTCACACATACAATATGTAAAGGGTTAATGTATACATCTTGTAATAAGGGAAATTTGTCATGTAAGAAAATATTGAAAAATTCGCCATCTAGGATAGTAGTAATTAGTGAAAAAAGAATACTTGTACAAACCAGCGAAGTGATCCCATCTCCAACGGTCCAAAGACGGAAATCATTATAGTATTCGGAACTCCTTGTGAACATCACAGCAAATATGATTAAGACATTTATAGCTCCTACATAAATAAGGAGCTGTGCAGCAGCTACAAAATAGGAGTTCGATGAAATATATAATAAAGATATACAAATAAGAACCAATCCCAACGAAAATGCAGAAAAAATGGGATTGGTAAATAAAACCACTCCTAGACTTCCTAATATAAGAACAGATCCCAGAAATACTACAAGAAGATCATGTATTGGTCCAGTTAAATCCATTATGTATAAAATAAGAGATAAATAAGTTGAAATATTTCATGTAGCTTCAGATATGAAACTTTGAGTATTCAGGGATGCCTTAGTTATTCCCAATGGGATTGCTCGATAGCAGATTGTTTCATCCAAAGCACGCCCTGCTCGTTCCGCTCGCAATAATCCAATTAGTTCCCCGGGTGAAAAAACATTAGACATTCCATCTTCGGAAACCAACACTTTTGATGTTATTTGCCGCACAATAATCTCTATATGTCTATTATGGATCTGTACCCCCTGGGATCGATAAACCTCTTGGATCTTATTAACCAAAGAGATACGACTTTGGGCTATGGTTAACCCGGCACCAATCAAGAATCCCCAGGGGATTCCCATAATTCTTGGTATACGATCATTCCAACCTTTAACTCTCTTTTCGAGGTTCATTGATATTGAATCAATCGAACGCACTTCTAGGACTTGTTCCACCTTTGGAAGACCTTGCGTTATGTCACCGGATCTCGATTTTTCATATATAAATGTAACTAATGTATCTCCTTCATAAAAGATTTCCCCATAATGACCATGAACAGTTGTTCCTGGGGTGGCCAAATAAGGTTTAGCGGGTCTTATTACTAAAGAGTCAACATTAACAATTAGAACTTGACCGGATTTTATGTGTAGTCCGTATTTGAATAAACATACATTTTCGCAACTAAACTGACCAAGACTAATTATGGTGGAGGGTTCCTCACAATAATTGTGATGTAGAAAGTGCCAATTCAAATTGAATGAATTCAAAATGATGTCACTGCAAGGATCTGGATTATAAATCTTCCTATTTTCATCCATTAAACAATATTTAAGTACTTGGAAAGTTTGTTTAAAATAGTCAAGTAGTAAATATTTATTTAACAATATTTGATTATGAGTTATTAAACGGTAAGATGAATAAAAATTCGCAATTTTAGGTACAGTAATACCTAAGGGACCCAAAGAATTTCTAATTGGAATTATAGAATCTTCCTTAATAGGTTCTTTTATCATATTGTTATATTTCGAATCATAGAATGGGCCAATTCGATAACAATTGGATGATGACAAAAATACCAAAGATGGGGATTCCTTATTTTGATTCAATAACGTACCAATACCGAGAGTTCCTTTATGTTGGGTAAGTGAAGGAATCCTCACTTTGGTATAAAAGGTATTAATCTTGGTACAATCTAATCCATTATTATGGCAAAGAAATCCCGAACCCGCCGTATCATTCCTTTTTACAATATACGAAATGGGGGGCTGGACTAACTCAATTCTTATGAAATCGCGAATCAGATTGTTTGTCCTTATTTCAACAAAGGAAGCATGAACCTCTTCCATGGAACCATTTTTCTCTTGGTTCCAATTCAATACTAAGCAAGTCCGAACTAATTGAATACTTGTTTGAGAAATCCCTCGAATTGGCTTTCCATTTCCATAAAGGATATAATTGACAACTTTAAGTTGGACATTATCCCTTTCCGGCAAGGGATCCGGGGGGGAAAATGTTGATAAATTGATCCCATCCGATATTTTATATGTAACTACGGGGCGAACCAAAACAAAATACTTTTTCTTGGTAGGTGTGATCCGCTGTACATAGATCCAATTTTTTAATTTTTTGGATTCCTTAAAATCTTTTTTTCCTGTTCCTGGTGGTATCAAAATGCCACTGTGCTTGGATATCTTATCCGTCTCCCCAGGAAAATGGATATCCCCAGAAAAAATTTTCAGTTCAATACTTTTTTTTCTTCTCTCCAGTCGGACCAATCCGCCTACTTGGCTTCTTATATTTAAAGTGATTTGTGTATTTACTCCAATAATACTATTGTTCCGGACCATTATGAACGAGGATACAGGTAGGATATGCACTTCTTCGGGAATGAAAAAAAATCGATCTACTTTCAGTTGGTATTGCGAATTAAATTCTTTTGTTCCTCGATACTCAATCAAATCCTCTTTTTTGACGGGAGAATCCGCCTCTATGGTCCCATATTTAATGATTCCTGAACTGCTTCTTCTGTATCGGGGATCTTCGAAATAAGCAAGAATACTATTTCTACGTAAAATACCATTTATGGGTATTTCAATCGAAATACCAAAAGGAGGTATTAATTCTTTCTCTCGTTCTTGATCATAATATTGTAATGGAATTATGAATCTATTTCTTCGCCTCTTCGCCAATAAATAAGAATTCTCTTGTGGAATAGAAGGATATAGGCAATTCCAATGGCCGTTGGGTATGATTCGATTGGATCTTGAATAATCAAGACTCCTACCCCTTTTTTTACCAAGGGGCTCCGAGCTGAACAATTCCTGTTTCACTTTTCTAAGAACTTTCCATGGGCCCGGATATGACGGTGGTAGAGTGAACATGTTAGACTACTACCGTGAGCATAACTATTTATTAAATGCAGCACAAAGAAAAGCAGCTCTAAACATGTCAAGATACAAATAATAACAAGCTTATATCATTTCAAAGTAAATGAGGAATGGTTTCCTATTGGAACTTGTATTAAAAAAATAATACATTGGATCAACTAAAGTTCATAAAGAACCCAACCCCCATTTTCCTAAAATAGTATATCACTTATATAAAAATCAATACAAAGGTTAGCCACCTAAAGAGAAATCCTCCATTGTGAACTTTGAAGTTGTGAATGTAGTATGAAGTATCCATCTTTGGAAAGAATGTTTTAGAAAGAGTTGCAAGCTTTGGATAGAAGAATGATGGATAATCTAGATGCATCTTCATCAAGGATAAAATTGGGTTCATACATATGTAAAAGCCAAATACTAGCTAGCATTGCCGGAAAACTTCTGATAATAATGGAAAAACTGTTACTAATGTAATAGAATTTCATTAGAAAAATAAAATATGAGCATGTCACGCTAGACTAGGTTTTGTGATTTAAGTAGAAGAAGGAACTATTGATCATGTAGCTGGACATAAAGAAATTTACTGCATAGAGTGGCAATTGCTTGATGACAAACATAGAGTAGAGAGTATGACACTTTACTCATGATGTTTATGTGAACCAATTATATGCCAAAATCATTCATATGGTAATAGGAATAGCTGCTTGAACTAAAAGTAAGAAAGCATACTTCTGAAAATACAACGACTCTGCTCAGAAAATACAAGAACAACTGTAAAAGAAATTTATAGACCTTTTATATGATTAAAATAGTTTACACAAATGTACAATGCAAATTCTTCTATTTGTAAGAGAATAGCTTTGTTAGAGAAACAGGTCATTGATGGAAGGACACATGGTATCATAGTTCAGTGTCAACAAAGATCATGGCATGGATGAGTAAGATAAGTATATAGCATCAAATAAAGAAATCCAGCTGAGTATGGCTTGAATTCATAAAAAAACATACTATTCTTGTTTTACTTGATTCATCAGGAACAATAAGACGATCACAAAATTCCCTGATCAGCTGCAAGCTTTCAGTCATTTCTATTCCTCCTTCACCATCCCCTAATAGCATTCAGTTCTAGCTATTTCCGCACCTGATGATCGACCTGAACAACAAAGACTGTATCCCCTCTACCCCTTCCCTCCTCCTGGAGGCCTTGACTATGTTACTAAAAATGGAACGAAATGATCTTCTTTTGTTCCTCGGTTTCAAAGAGATATCTTGAGCAATCGGAGAAGCACTTTGATAAACAGATTGGATCTTTACCGACTCAATGGAGGTCTCCTCTCCGTCTTTGTTCTCTCCGACAAAAAAGATTGCATTTTTTTCACTTCGTTCAAATAAAAGTTGTACCCGTACGGAATTCCTCTATTTTGTCGGTATCTATCATCATCTCCATTCCCTTCATCAATTATCCTCCGGTACTACCTAGTTCTCTGCATTTCTCTATCAATTCCATGACCTTATCCTTCTTACCCATGAGGTTCCAACATTTTGGACTTAATTGACTCCAGAGTTTTTTGTTAGGGTAGACCCAACCCCATCCCTGGGAAAGAAAAAAAAGGTAGCACCGAAGAAAGGAAAGAGCGAGATGGTGGTTTTTGTTGTTCCAGCGATTTTTTTGCTTAAGTGCGTTGAAATTAGATGTCACCTGTATCTATTGTTATTGAGTTGTATTCGAGTAGTATTGCATTTAGTGTGCTATTTGACAAGTGAGTATCCTCTAAACGAAAAGAAAAATTATACGAGGAATCTATTCCTTCATCAAACGGCAGAGGAAGAAATAAATAATTAGTTGGAAATAATATAAAGCTTTTAAATTACATAATCTCGCAAGAAATTTAATGATGGGAATAGATAAAGTAGGTAAAAGGATTCCTTTACCTAACTTGGAAAAGTCACGGTAGGTTCTGCGATTGCGATATTAAAAATTATTGACCAAATTTTATATGGACCTGATAATAAAAAAGGACTTGATAAATCTGTTCTCTTTTACTTCTTTCGAGAAGGATTTCATTAAATTAATTAAGTTGATTTGATTTGATTTTCTTTTATCTTATTTCCAGTTGACGTAATACGTAATTTATTACTAATAAAATTATTTCTTAACTTATTTATTTTTTGATAATGATAGTGATATATATATTTTTTTTTTCTAATTTACAAGAAATAAAAATTATACAACTTCTGAAAAGTTCGATGATTTATGCAGGGATGGAAATTATACATCATTTCTTTCTTAATTACCGGCTTTAAAATTCAAAGCTCAGTTGAAAAAGTTTACTACTGCAATTTCCGACAAATTTCAGGAGAGAAGCGGTCGCGTGAAATACACGACGGTAGTTTTTTTTGATATTAGTGGAAAATTCAATCACAAGCATAAAATTAAATATTTAAATCAAATGAATAACACGATGAAATATCTTCATTATTATTGAGATATACCTTTAGATATATATATATATGGCAGTAATATTATTATTACGAAAAGGAGTGAATTATTATAAGTCCCCTACACAGAAATCTTCATTTATTTTCTAAATTTTTGAAATATCACAAACGAATGGCACAAATCTCTCTTTGACGTCAAACTAAAAAATAGACTTGAAAGTTTATAAATTAATATTGGTTGAAGCACATGGCTCACAAGTCACCTTTACTGGCTGATGGAGGGAAGAATGGCTGCTTCCTCGCATTACTTTCTGATGGTATTGTTGTTATTTCATTTTGTAGTAAGTCTACCCTCAAACAACATTTTCATACAATCATTATCTTCAATTTCTCTTCTATATTTCTGTAGTTTCTTTTTATACTTGAGCAATTTCTCTTTGTACTTCAACATTTACTTTTTGTACTTGAACATTTTATTTTTTGTATATGTATCATCTCTTTTATAACTTCTAATCTTCCTATTGTAACTCCAAATTTTGAATCAAAAAATTTCTGACTTAACTTCTTTCGTTATTTCTAATATGACTTGTTAAGACTCTACATGAGGATGAGGCTGCTTATATTTTTTCACTGTTCTTTTTTGTTACTGTATTAAGAGAAAATGTCGTTGTGTTTCTAAATCCATGTCACAAGGCATCTGATCTTGCATTTCAAATGGCATTTGAGAAGGCATCCTTGAAATATTATCGAGTTAGTTAGTCAAAATCATTTAAATTCAGTCCATCTTCGAATTGAAGAGGTTTTACACCACATATCTTATTGCAGTACTACCATCAAAAATAAGTTGTAGCTGGCTGTATATGAGATGCCCCCCTTCCCTCTACAAGACTTACATTCTTTGTGTTTCTAAATTTGGAAAAAAGAACAAAGTTAAAATTATAAATATAATGATACAAATTAACACATAGATATACAATCTACCATGTTCAACAAATTCATTCCATACTTCAAGGTCAATATCTGTATAACCATTAACATAGTTCCAACATCAACCGCTTTGATTCATAAGCTTGTATGGTAAGTTATAGCATAAGGGTTCTCGTTACGATCATTTTGTAACCACCATATAAACTCGGTAGCAGAGAAATGTCATTTTGGTTTCTTCTTCGTTTAATATACAAAATTTGCTCGTGTAGAAGATGTGTGTTGATACATACTTCCAATTGTAATTATTTATTTACATGCAATGATAGGACTTTCCAAAGAACCACGCCGAATTCCTCTTATTTCCTATTTGAAAATTAACTGTCAATATCAATACAAATTCAAAAAAATGCTGTGTTTCAATACCCCATGCAAGGCAAAAGATAGAGCTCGCGGAGAACATGTAAATCACTAATTTGCCAAAGATAAAAGAACATGTAAATCACCAGTACACGACGCTTATATCTGTAATACACTTTGTTGAACGTAAAAAGGATGATCAACATAAGCCAACTCTAATCTTTTTCTAAAAGGAAGCAAGGAGACCACAGCTTGTGCATTATGAATACAAGTTAAGCAGTCCTGAGGTGTATCCAATGCATCAATTCTTAACCGCCCATCTACTAGACACTGCTTGATGTTTTTGTGGCTAGCTTTGTAGAAAAAGCTTTGTATACCAAGAATGATTCAGTTCTGCTGTAAGCGGCTGCAAAGGCCCTCCCAGCAGAAGTTGGCGCAGAGAATGCACAATCAGATGGTGCTAACTTCTTGTTCGCAATGAAGTTCTTCCTGGATAAATGTTAAGATAAGAATGAATTTGATTAGTTAAACATCAGATTACTCACCACAATAAATAATAGAAAAGATAAATAGTACCTTGCGGCATCCAATAGCCGCTTAGCAACCCGTTTCCTTCGCTGGGAAGGAGCAACCCATATGACTCGAACACCACAGACGGCCGGGACAGCTTCCTCCTCATAAGACGTTCCTCCGCTGTCCCACATATTCTGTTCAGCGGTCCTTAAAGAACTTTTTATAGATTCTCTACGGAAAGTGACATTTCCAAATTGCAATACAGATTTAGCTGTTTTTCTTGAGTTTGCATTACTTGACTCTGGTACCAGTTTAGTAGATCTGCTTGAATCCGAACTGGAAGACTTCGAGATTATCCTATGGGCTGTTGTAATTGGTTCTAAAACAAGACAACCGACGATCCTTTTCCTAGAAATGAAGAGATACGTCTGAGGAAGAAAGTGAGAAGCATTCATAATAAAAATGTCATGGAGTAAGAATTCAACCCAAAAATCACCTTGCAAAGCTTGTGAAGAAACCACTCATTTGCCAAACAAAGGTCATTGGACATCACCCTTACCACCTCTTGGAGCTGTGAAATGATTGGAATATCATTAGGAAAAAGAACCAGGAATTGAGCTTAATAAATGCAATTAAATTGGAATACAATCTCAAAGATGAAAAATAAACATAAGTCAGCGCCTTTGATAGCCTATGACTCATAGCCAGGATGTCACAAACTCATCCAGAGAGATTCATAATGTGCATCAGATATACGAAAAATCTAGCTAGTTATTAGCTAATAGATAACAAAGTGACTAAAGAACCTTGTGCTTTTGACCAGGAGGATCACCGTCCAAGACTACCATAATACGTTCTTCAATTGTCTCACTCTTAGGCATTGGGACGATTCTTTCATTGTTCCATCCCTGATGAAATTTTTCATTGAGAAATTTGAAAAGAAAGAAAAAATTGAGACTACTACTAAAATTAACAAAGCAACCCACCTTGAAAAAGATACCCAGGTAGTAATTTTTATGGAAAACCTTGTGAGCCTTTTCATCTCCAAGTGCTTAGCTCAACCCGCACACATCACAAAAGTGGAGAAGGAAACTAGACTGACCAAGTTCCAGATAATACTGCGCATAACTCCTTTTCTTATTTGTGACGTTGGGTAAAGGATCTGGTCTTCTTGAAGACATCGCCGAGGCACCTCTGTGTATTCCCTTGACATATTCATCGGACGTGCAAATCTGAAAACCATCACTGTCATAATAACCATAGAATGATATATTAGCTACAGTTCCCAACCATCCTAACTGAACATAAAAATCAATCAGAGTAGCTTTCATCAAATAATACCCATACGAAATTCAAGAGTCAAAAAAGCCAAGTCTGGTGATGGATAACAAACATACTCTGAAATGCTCACCCAGAATCATTAATTGAGCAACAGAAAAGTAATGTGTAATTTGAAGCTCTCTTCCTTCAATAAAAGTAATATGTAATTGCAGCCCTCTTCCTTTCACGAGCTACAATCCCACTGGAAAAAAAGGTATTCAAAAAACAAGAAAAAAGGGAACGAGAACTTCTACATAGAATGCTAGAAGAATTACCCGAATGGCTAAATCCCTAGTTCCCAGCATTTGTGCATTTCATCAAAAGAGAGACAGCACGAATTCAAATAATAGAACATGACATAGCAGCATAAAAAACAGCACAACAAACAACATACTCCACTTGAAAATACATCCTTTTGTTCCCAACCTGGTTATCGAAGGTACCATTTCAAACTTGGGTTGTTGAGCTCTCGTCTTCTGTAGGTCACAAGAACATCTGGCTCAGGACTTCCTGAGATGTCCATCTCCTCCACCTGATCCAGAGGTGGAAAGGAGCCCCGGGCATTGTTGGCAGTCATCTGGAAGAACTTGCTGATCTTGGTCTGCATGATCAACACTACCAACCAAGATGGAGAGTTCAAGGTCGTGACTGAGCAAGAGAAACGTGATGGCAGGAGGTGAAAACTGGTCTCGTAGAGATGGAAAACAGAATAGAAATCACAATCAATAATAAAACTAATTAAATAGAATAATTGACAGTTTATTACAGATAACCAGTTTGAAAGAGCTATTTTTTACACATTTTGCGGTGTTCTTATTAATGATGTTTATGGGTGAATTATAGACTTCAATATGACATTTCAGATCTGTTTAGTTAGCAGCTTGTAATTTTTCCTTTGAATTTCATCCTTTCCAGTTTTGTTCCAGAAAAACACCAAGAAAAGCAGCTTCATTTGTCATTCCAACAAAGCAGTTTTATTCCCGCAGCTTGTAATTCCTCCTCCTTTCAATTTCTGCTTCAGATCTGTTTATGATTTATATATTCGAACCTTCATTGTATTTTTATATAAAATAAATAAATAGGTATTTGTGCAGGTGTTAGAATTAACAGAAATTGTATGATTAAAACCTAAATTTACATGGATATTAATGTCATTAACTTCAACATTCATAATAATTTTTAAAATAATAATTACCATATTATTATTTAAATAAATGTATGGCTCCAAAAATAGATGATGTATTTTGCTAACACTTTGACTGACAATTCTGGCAAGAATATTTAAAATGCAGGATGATAAATCAAATTAGAAAAAAGACAAACAGATTGAATGATCCCATGGACATTTAACATAACACAACTCATGCTGACTAAACTTGATATTTCTAAGTATACCATGGATAAGTGATAAGAAATCATACAACGATTGTTAGCAGAACTTAAAGAAGCATACAAATCATGCGGGCGGGCCAAAAAAAAGGTCAGATTCATAAGAACACAAAGGAAATCTTAGCGCATCCAAATGGCAGAGCATTACCTTAACGACAATGGAGGCGGCGAGCTACCAAAGTGACTTCGACGACGGTTTCTAACACCTCTCTTCAACATGGAGCATCTAACATGCATGGCTTGCCATCATCTCTTACACAATTAAGATAAATAAGTATATAAATGTCCACAAATATACTTAAATATAAATATTTAAAGATTTAAAATTAAACATTCAAGTGAACAATGCTTCAAAGAGGAAGAGAACAACACAGGACAGAAAGAAAAAAGACCCAACACAAATGGAACAAATATCGGAGGTTTTGATTTTTGCATCATTATCTTAGCTATCATGGAACGTGGAAGCCAAGTTGATGTAATACAAAATTGTTGCACCGAAAGGAGGATGAAATAAGCCAGATCTTTTTATTTGTCATAGTGTGCGAAGGAAAAAGAAAGTTAGATTTTACCGACATATAAATACCTAGAAAATTACCTTTACCGTTTCATGATTTCCGACCTCCTCCCATTCGGAAATCGACCTCCCCTCGAGCCTGACGCCCCCATCTCGACCTGTGAAGTCGAAGAACATTCGTCGCGTCGCCTGAAACCGACTCTTCCTCGTCGCATCCGTCGCTGCCGCAGCCCTCCTGCCCGTCGCTACTGTAGCCCTCTTGCTTGCCCGTCGCTCGTCGCTACTGCAGCCCACCTGTCGCATCTCGCTCTCGCTCGTCGCACTAAACCCTCCCGTCGCTACTGCAGCCCTCCTGCTCGCCCGTCGCTGCCGTAGCCCTCTCGCCGCATCTTCCTCGTCGCGTCCGTCGCTGTGGTAGCCCTTCCTCCTCCACCTCCGCCATTTCACGTCTTGCTCAGGTACAATTCCTCTTCTTCATTTTTTTTTGTACTTGCTTGTGAGTGAAAGGAAAGCAGGAGATCGGACTTTCAACATTTCCTTTGGATTAATATTCGTGATGTTTAACACTTCTTATAATCTTCATGATAATGTATTTCTGTGTATTACTCCAAACAGTGCCTAGTAATGTTGCTTATATGGCATATCATCTATCATTGCTTGTATGACATATAACAGTTCAAATATGAAAAGAGAGATGGTTAGCATACAAAAGGAGATGGTTGGCATACGAAAAGAAATGTTTGCATGGAAGAAGGAAATGTTTGCATGGTAAAAGAAGTCTGGGTCTTTTTTAGATGAAGTTATTGCAGTAATATTTGATATTGAATATCTTTTTGTGAATGATCGATATAAAGTTATTTAATTATTTTAAAAGTAAAAAATCAATAAAATATTTCTATCAATTCTAAAAGAAATACGACAAGGATGGTTAAAGTTTCATTTAGAAAAGATGAAAGACTAAAGATGATTTACATGTTTGTTTTTTGTATTAGATGTATGATGTAACTACTTTTTGTTTGGACTTGAAATGTGGAATGATATTATGTTAGATGTTTGTTTATCATATTTTGTTATGTTCTATTAGTTGTGGAATGATTTCATGTAGTATGTTTATTTGTGGAATGATTTCATGTAGTATGTTTATTTGTATTATAACTTTGTAATATGTTTGAACATGAAATTTTGTAGGTGACGAAGAATTTTGAAGAGGATTTTGACGAACTAGTAAATAACACATTGATGTTATTTGAAGAAGAGGAAGAACATGCTAGAAGAAGGTGAAGACGTCTACTTGCTTTTTGAAATATTTTAATAGGGATTGCAAGTACCTCAACTTTGTTTTCAAGTACAAGTCGTATTTATAATAAAGAAGGTACAGATTATATAAGAAGATTACTAGATCCTTCTTTACCACAAAGATGACTTTTCTAACTTGGAAAAGTCACGGTAGGTTGTGCGATTGCGATATTAAAACGACGTACTCAATGACTTCTGAAAAAAACTGTTTATTTCTGAAAAATTTCAAACATAATTATCTGAAAGTTTTCTGAAGAAAAGAAAAGATATTATCTGAAAGTTTTCAACCAAGAAATTATATAACTTGAATATATATATATGAAAATGGAACTATTTATTATTTTTATGAAGGTGATGACAAAGACAAATTTTGTACATGAGGTCATGTAAGAAGTCTGTCATCGTGTCTTTAATCGTAAGTTAGAAATTTAATTGAAAAATCAAAGTTCGAAAATCTTGACTTTGTGAAAGTTAAGTGGAATCGATTATATAAATGTTTTTATTTCTTGTATTTTTATTTATGATCAAATATTTGATTTAATTACGTGAACGTAAATCTATTCTAACTTCTGAAATGCAGGGACGGAAATTATACATCCTTTCTTAATTACCGGCTTTAAAATTCAAAGCTCAGTCGAAGAAATTTCCTACTGCAATTTCCGACAAATTTCAAGTTGACAGGAGAAGAAGTCCCCTGCACAGAAATCTTTATTTATTTTCTAAATTTTTGAAATATCACAAACGAATGGCACAAATCTCTCTTTGACGTCAAACTAAAAAATAATTTCACTTGACTTAAAGACTTGAAAGTTTATAAATTAATATTGGTTGAAGCACATGACTCACAAGTCACATTTACTGGTTCATGGAGGGAAGAATGGCTGCTTCCTCACACTACTTTCAGATGGTTTTGGTGCTCGTGTGGTGGATGCAGATCTTGTTCTGTGACACCAGTAGCGGTTGTATCGCAGTGGAAAGAGAAGTTCTCTTGAAGTTCAAGCTTGGACTTGACGATCCGCAAGGTAAACTTCGCACCTGGACAAATACCACTGGTGATGATTGCTGCAGGGGTTGGAGGGGAGTTGGGTGTGACGACCAAACCGGTCACGTTGTGGAGCTCAACCTTCGTGGCATGAATTTGAGGGGGGGGGGGGGTCAGAGGTTGCGAGAACCTCCATGAACCCACCTTATGCCACTTGACACGTTTACGACGTCTGGACTTCAGCTCCAACAATTTCAACAACTGCAGCATTCCATCCTTCTTGGGTTGCTTTGCGGAGTTGAGGTATCTAAACCTTTCTAATTCATATTTTCAAGGACTCGTACCTTCGTCGCTTGGAAATCTCTCCAACTTACTCCAACTCGATCTTTCTTCTTCGATTACAATCTACTACTATTCTCCATCTGGTTCTCATCTCAAAATTCACGATACGAGGTGGTTTCGACGACTTCACTCTTTGCAATACATCGACATGAGCTTCTCCCAGCTTGGTAATTCATCATCTCGTTGGATTCAATCCCTTGGTGAATTGCCTTCTCTATCCACCTTAATATGTTCTCACTGTTTCTCGAGGGGTCACATTCCAACATTCATTGAATCGATGCAATCACTGCAAGAATTAGTTCTTTCTAGGAACAAATTCAATGGATCTATTCCCACCTTTTTTGGAAATTTAGTTTCATTGCAAAAATTGGATCTTTCTTGGAACAAATTCAATGAATCTATTCCCACCTTTCTTGGAAATTTAACGTCGCTACAATCTTTAGATCTTTCAGGCAATAACTTCAATAGATCTATTCCCACCTTTGTTGGAAATTTAGTTTCATTGCAAAAATTATATCTTTCTTCAAACAACTTCAATGGATCTATTCCCACCTTTCTTGGAAATTTAATATCACTACAATCTTTAGATCTTTCTTGGAACAAATTCAATGGATCTATTCCCTCCTTTATTGGAAATTTAACATCACTACAATCTTTAGATCTTTCTTGGAACAAATTCAATGGATCTATTCCCTCCTTTATTGGAAATTTAACATCGCTACGATCTTTACGTCTTTCAGGTAATAACTTCAATAGATCCATTCCCACCTTTCTTGGAAATTTAACATCACTACAATCTTTAGATCTTTCTAGGAATAATTTCAATGGATCTATTCCCACCTTTCTTGGAAATTTAACATCACTACAATCTTTAGATATTTCTTGGAACAAATTCAATGGATCTATTCCCACCTTTATTGGAAATTTAACATCACTACAATCTTTAGATATTTCTTGGAACAAATTCAATGGATCTATTCCCACCTTTATTGGAAATTTAACATCGCTACGATATTTAGATCTTTCAAGCAATAACTTCAATGGATCTATTCCCACCTTTCTTGTAAATTTAACATCACTACAATCTTTAGATCTTTCTAGGAATAATTTCAATGGATCTATTCCCACCTTTCTTGGAAAGTTAACATCACTACAATCTTTAGATATTTCTTGGAACAAATTCAATGGATCTATTCCCACCTTTATTGGAAATTTAACATCGCTACGATATTTAGATCTTTCAAGCAATAACTTCAATGGATCTATTCCCACCTTTCTTGGAAATTTAATATCACTACAATCTTTAGATCTTTCTTGGAACAAATTCAATGGATCTATTCCCACCTTTATTGGAAATTTAACATCGCTACGATCTTTACGTCTTTCAGGTAATAAATTCAATAGATCCATTCCCACCTTTCTTGGAAATTTAACATCACTACAATCTTTAGATCTTTCTAGGAATAATTTCAATGGATCTATTCCCACCTTTATTGAAAATTTAACATCACTACAATCTTTAAGTCTTTCTTGGAACAAATTCAATGGATCCATTCCAAAATCACTTTGCAACCTACATTTGCTCAACAGTCTATACTTAACAGGGAATGATAACATCAATGGAGCTGATTTCTCAAAATGTTTTTGGGGATTGTCAAACCTGTGGATATTGTACCTTGGGGGGCATGATTTCAATCTATCAGAATCTCATTTCGTAAACATGAGTCAATTGCGGTATCTTAGCTTGAAATCAAACTCATCATCGACATTCCACGTATCCTCTTCCAATTGGGTCCCACCATTTAGTCTACGAAGATTATCTATTCAATCGTGGAGAGTGGAGCCTAATGAATCATTCCCTACATGGATTCGTACACAAAAAGAACTTGGTTATCTTGTCCTGTCAAATGTTGGCATCACTGGAAGCCTTCCAGCATGGATTTGGAATTTCTCTTCCTCTCTTCGCTGGTTGAAGGTGACTTCCAATGACATTGATGGGGAAATACCAGATGCCACAAACTCCAGTAATCAATTACAAATGATTGATTTGAGTTCCAACAAATTTAAAGGTAACATACATATCTGATCACCCTTCTTTCCATTTGAAAGTAATAGATTGCCATATTTTTTGTTTACCTTGCCTAATTCAATCTCTTCATGGTCTGCTATTTCTAGGATCTAAGTGGCTATCTACTGTCTCAAAGATGACGTCTACATTGCGGTACTTGTCTCTTTCCAACAACACAAATCTATTTGGTAGCATCCCATCGTCGCTGTGTGAAGTGCAAGATTTGAGGGTATTGGACTTGTCTAAAAATAATTTCTCTGGAGAGATTCCTCATTGCATGATGAAAGTGAAAGAAGTTCTCCACTTGGGAAGCAACAAATTCAACGGCACATTTCCTACGATACTGGAACATCAGAATTGTACGTTGGAATCATTGCATTTGGAGAATAATCAACTTCATGGAAATCTACCAACATCCTTGGGTAAGTGTAGGAATTTGACTGTCCTTGATCTTGGTGGAAACAAGTTCACCGGATCAATACCGTCTTGGATAGTAGAAAGCATGCAGTTTCTAAAGATTCTACGCTTGAGGTCAAATAGACTTTATGGGAATATTCCACAATCATTGTCAAGGCTGCAATCACTTCAAGTCTTGGTTCTTGGAAATAATAATTTATCAGGATCCATACCAAATACTTTAGGAGATTTCAAGGCAATGACGATTTTAAACAAGTCAAAAGAATCAATCTTCTCTGGTACGATTTTAAGCGAGTCAAAAGAGTCAAACATCTCTAGTATCACTTATTACAAAGAATCTGTGACAATAAAGATGAAAGGAAGAGCTGACCAATATGTTGACAAGATACTTTCACTAGTCACAAGCATCGACCTCTCTAATAATAACTTGTCAGGAGTTATTCCCCAAGAATTCGGTGATCTACGTGGCTTGCAGAATTTGAATTTGGCAGGAAATCAATTAACAAGTAGCATCCCAAAGACACTTGGAAGAATCTTGAAGTTGGAAGCACTGGATCTATCAAGAAATAAACTCTCTGGGCAAATTCCACGAGAGATGACGAAGATTACAACATTGTCTCACTTGAACATGTCATTTAACAACTTCTCAGGTCGTATTCCCACAGGCAACCAGTTCTCGACATTTACTGATGAGTCCTACATAGGAAACCCCAATCTATGTGGGTTTCCGTTATCTAAGAGTTGTGAAGAAGAGCAAAATCCAAAATCAAAGAGTGATCAGAACGAGGATGATGATGACGACAAAGAGAAGTTATGGCTTTATATGATTGCAGTTCTTGGTTTTATCGTTGGATTTTGGACATTCTATGGCATCCTTTTCTTTAAGAAGACTTGGAGGTATCTCTATCTCCAATTTCTGAGTGATACCAATGAGGTGTTATACATGAGGATTATTCGACCAATGAAGCGGATGGTGAAGTGATATTAGCAAGACAACCTCTAGTGTTGCTCATCTCAACTAGTATGCTTGTTATGTATGGGTAGTTATTTTTATTGATCTTTTTCTAATCCATCATACTCGACAAATATATATGGGAGGCTGATTGAATAATAATGAGGGTTGTCGGCATTGTTTAGTAACAATTTTCTAGTAATGGTGTGTATTTGTCTTTTTTGAAAAGATACATGGTTACAAATCTCAGAAGATGCAAAGACCATTAGTTGCATCAAGGTTTTGCTCTCGTACCATCCTAAGTTAGCTGAGTTATTATATATTGCAAAAAAGTTAACTTTTTTCTCTTAAATTAATTAATCATTCAACCTCTATAACTTGATGTAAGTTAATTATAATAGTTGGATATGTGGACATTCTTATGTCCGCGCCCGAATTAAAATCTTTGGTACTATTCCGACGAAGATCAATTCTTCTTCTTCTTCCAATTGGGTCCCACCATTTAGTCTACAAAGATTATCTATTCAATCGTGGAGAGTGGAGCCTAATGAATCATTCCCTACATGGATTCGTACACAAAAAGAACTTGGTTATCTTGACCTGTCAAATGTTGGCATCACTGGAAGCCTTCCAGCATGGATTTGGAATTTCTCTTCCTCTCTTGGCTGGTTGAAGGTGACTTCCAATGACATTGATGGGGAAATACCAGATGCCACAAACTCCAGTAATCAATTACAAATAATTGATTTGAGTTCCAACAAATTTAAAGGTAACATACATATCTGATCACCCTTCTTTCCATTTGAAAGTAATAGATTGCCATATTTTTTGTTTACCTTGCCTAATTCAATCTCTTCATGGTCTGCTATTTCTAGGATCTAAGTGGCTATCTACTGTCTCAAAGATGACGTCTACATTGCGGTACTTGTCTCTTTCCAACAACACAGATCTATTTGGTAGCATCCCATCGTCGCTGTGTGAAGTGCAATATTTGAGGGTATTGGACTTGTCTAAAAATAATTTCTCTGGAGAGATTCCTCATTGCATGATGAAAGTGAAAAGATTTCTTGATTTGGGAAGCAACAAATTCAACGGCACATTTCCTACGATACTGGAACATCAGAATTTTACGTTGGAATCATTGCATTTGGAGAATAATCAACTTCATGGAAATCTACCAACATCCTTGGGTAAGTGTAGGAATTTGAGGGTCCTTGATCTTGGTGGAAACAAGTTCACCGGATCAATACCGTCTTGGATAGTAGAAAGCATGCAGTTTCTAAAGATTCTACGCTTGAGGTCAAATAGACTTTATGGGAATATTCCACAATCATTGTCAAGGCTGCAATCACTTCAAGTCTTGGATCTTGGAAATAATAATTTATCAGGATCCATACCAAATACTATAGGAGATTTCAAGGCAATGACGATTTTAAACAAGTCAAAACAGTCAATCTTCCCTCGTACGATTGTAATCGAGTCAAAACAGTCAATCGTCTATAGTACTGCTGCTTATTACAAAGAATCTGTGACAATAGAGATGAAAGGAAGAGCTGACCTATATGTTGACAAGATACTTTCACTAGTCACAAGCATCGACCTCTCCAATAATAACTTGTCAGGAGTTATTCCCCAAGAATTTGGTGATTTACGTGGCTTGCGGAATTTGAATTTGGCAGGAAATCAATTGACAGGTAGCATCCCAAAGACACTTGGAAGATTCTTGAAGTTGGAAGCACTGGATCTATCAAGAAATAAACTCTCTGGGCAAATTCCTCGAGAGATGACGAACATGACATTTTTATCTTCATTGAACCTTTCAGTTAACAACCTCTCAGGTCGTATTCCTACAAGCAAGCAGTTCTCAACATTTAGTAATAAATCTTACATAAACAACCCCAATCTATGTGGACCCCCGTTATCTAAGAGATGTGGAGAAGAGCAAATTCCAAAATCAAAGAGTGATCAGAACAAGGATGACGACGACGACAAAGAGAAGTTATGGCTTTATACGACTGCAGTTCTTGGTTTTATCGTTGGATTTTGGACATTCTACGGCATCCTTTTCTTTAAGAAGACATGGAGGTATCCTTATCTCCAATTTCTAAGTGATACCAGTGAGGTGTTACACATGAGGATTATTCGACCAATCAAGCGGATGGTGAAGTGATATTAGCAAGACAACCTCTAGTGTTGCTCATCTCAACTAGTATGCTTGTTATGTATGGGTAGTTATTTTTATTGATCTTTTTCTAATCCATCATACTCGACAAATATATATGGGAGGCTGATTGAATAATAATGAGGGTTGTCGGCATTGTTTAGTAACAATTTTCTAGTAATGGTGTGTATTTGTCTTTTTTGAAAAGATACATGGTTACAAATCTCAGAAGATGCAAAGACCATTAGTTGCATCAAGGTTTTGCTCTCGTACCATCCTAAGTTAGCTGAGTTATTATATATTGCAAAAAAGTTAACTTTTTTCTCTTAAATTAATTAATCATTCAACCTCTATAACTTGATGTAAGTTAATTATAATAGTTGGATATGTGGACATTCTTATGTCCGCGCCCGAATTAAAATCTTTGGTACTATTCCGACGAAGATCAATTCTTCTTCTTCTTCTTCTTCTTCTTCTTCTTCTTCCACTATCGCTGCTACTGCTGTGTTTAAATGGTCACTTAGAGAAAATATGTATACCTAAAAATATTTAAGCTTAAAACTTAGATATAAGAAACAAAAACCAATGTTTCACATTTAACAAATCATAAGTTAGGTGTAAGACCTGAATATCTAAGTTTAAAATTAGCTAAAACTTACAAATGAAGCTAAAAAGAAAAAAAGGATTAAATATATATATATAATAATAATATTAATATATATATATAAGAGGATTAAAATCATAACTTCGATACAAGGCAGAGATATCGAAGCTTAAAAGTTAAATGAAAGTAAAACTTAGATAAAATATAAAAATATCTAAGTTAAAAGTAGAGGTGTCAATGGGCCGGGCCGGCTCGGCCCGCCCCAAAAAGTATCAGCCCGTTAGGGCTACGGGCTGGGCCGAATTTTTTTTTAATTTTTTGGAACAGCCCAGCCCGGCCCGAAATTTTTTCGGAGCAGCCCCGCTCGGGACAATCCGGCCCGGCCCGTAGCCCGGCTCGCTTTTATAACTTTTTATTTTTTTATTTTTTTCAACTGTTTAACCGAAGGCTAACTTCGGTCCGACCGAATTGTTTTAGTTTTTTATTTCTTTAACGGTCTGACCGTATCTTTACTTCGGTCCAACCGAAATTTTTATTTTCTTTTTCGATCTGACCGAAGCTCGACTTTTTTTTTTTTGAAATATGCAATATGTAAATTTTTTATTTTTTAATTTAATTTAAAATAATAATAATAAATAAATATAAAAATTAAAAACTTCGGTCCAGCAGGAGGAAAAAAAAAACTTCGGTCCGACTCGCCACTCGGTCGAACCGAAGTAACAAAGTTTTAAAAAAAATCAAAAACTTCGATGTTCGGTCCGACCGAAGTTTAAATCATTAACTTCGATGTTCGGTCCGACCGAGTTTTAAAATAAAGTTAAAACAAATCAAAAGCTTTGGTCGGACTAAAAACTCCGTTACTTCGAACCGAAGGTCTTTTTTTCGGTCCAACCGAAGATTTTGATTTTTTAATATTTATTTTTTGATTTTAAATTAAAAATAAAAAATTCCAACGTTATCCGATAATCAATTCATCAGGTTAACATCAATATCAAGACATCATCAACTCACCATTCATGATTCATCATCCGTCAACACATTCAAACACAAGTCATAAAGTTAAAAAATTTATTTTATTTCTGAATTCAAATTAAAAATATATTATTTTTGTAATTATATCAAATATTTTTACATTTAATGTACATAATTATATTTAAATATTTTAATTTACAAATTCATTGATGAAATCTTCTTTCTGTTGCTGTCCACGAGCAAGCTCCTGGTCTTTAACACAAATAAATGCTTCTAAAATATCATCTTTTAATCTTGCTCTTCTATTATCTAATATATCACCACTAATACTAAATGCCTATTCACATGCTATAGAAGAAGTTGAAATTGTCAGTAAATCTCTAGCCATTAATGATAAAACATGAAATGTGTGTTTTTGTGTTTTCCACCAATTTATTACATCAAAATCTAGAAAATCAAGATTATCTCTTATTAAATAACTATGATTAAAATTATTTAATTCTTTCCTATTTGTTATGTTAAAATCACTATATTCATCATCAAATATACTATAATCAATTATTGATGATGATGACCATTGTTGTGAAAAATAGGGCATATTTTGTGTTTGTTGCGTTCCATATTTTGTAACATACATATCAAACATATTATTTAAACTTTCTTCTACATTTTCAATTGTTACATTAACTTCTACATTTAAACAAGTTTGTATTACATTTATTAATTTTTTAACAACTTTTACTTTAGTCCTAGGATCTAAACAAGCACTTAATGTATATAAGAGAGGTATCTTATTCCAATAGTTTAAAAAATTTTCTTTCATTTAAAAGCTATAGGTGTAAAAAATGGATAATTACTATAATTATTAAAAACTCTTGCAATATTATATACGTGGTGGATTGCATAAACATATATACAATAATATATTTCTGATAAATGTTCTATTGCATTATAAAATGGTTTTAAAAATTCAATAAAACAATTAGCTATTGCAAAATCATTTTCATCTAGTGGTGTTGTACCATCATTTATTCTACCATTATAATAAGTTTTTATAGCTTCTTTATAAGGTAAACAATTATTTAACATTAAATATAATGAATTCCACCTATGAGAGACTTCCATTGTAAATGTTTTATGTGGTAATTCAAATGTATCACATACATGATTAAATTCTTGTTGTCATCTACCACTAGATAAAATGTAGCCTAATGTAGTTCTAATATTTTCTAGAAAAGGTTTTAATTCTTCAACACCTACTTGAACTATAAGATTAATTATATGACATATACATCTTTAGTGAAATAAATCAAAACCATTTGGTAGAGTTAATCTACTTTTAAACATAGGGATAGTTGCATTATTACTAGATGCATTATCAAATGTAATACTACCTACTTTTTCTTTAATTCCATAAAATTCAAAAATTTTCATAATAGTAGAAAAAATATTTTAAGCATTATGTGGATGATTTATTCTTCTAAATCCTATTAATCTTTTTGTAAAACCCAATTATCATCAATAAAATGTGTAGTAACATTAATATATCCTACTTTACTTCTACCCTCCCAAATATTAGATGTATAGATGTATTAACAGAACCTATTATATTAACTAATTCCATTCTAAATTTATTATAAAGTGCAATAACATCTTGCCTAGTTGTATTTCTAGAAGCTTTTTTAAATTGTAGACAATAAGCTTGTGAAATATATTCTTGAAAATGTTGACTATCACCAAATCTAATAGGTAAATTTTGAATAGTAATAAATTTAGCTTGTAATTCTCTAGTATTAGTAGGATCATAATGCCATTGTGTAATATTAGCTTTCGAGTTAAAATTAATTTGTGTTTGAATCATTTTATTTTTTTCAAGAGTTTTGGATGAATAATTAGCTAAATGTCTAGATAAATGACTTGTACCACCAAAAGCTTTGCATGAGAAGACTACATTGAAAATGTTGTAGTAGACCCTCTCCACTATAGTACCATCTCCTAGCTCTTTTGTCTTTATTGTAAACTTCAACCATAAAATTGACCTTCTTGATTTAGCAACATTAGTTGAAGTTGATGCTCCACCTTCCATAGTTTTAGCCTGAGAGTATTGTTGTTATTGCTCAAAATCATCACCAACACCTACAGTGCTATTGAAGATGAAGTCGTTGAAGTTGTATGCCAATTTTGTAAAGAATTTGACTTAGAGAGTTGAAGAAAGTTAAAGCCTGAAAGATGAACTTTGTATTTTGTAAAAAGAGAGAAGATTGAATAAACATGAATTGTGAAAAAAACTCTAACCTTCTTCTCTATTTATAAAATTTTCCACCACCATTCCTCTCTCCCTTTCATCCCTTTTCTTCTCTTTTTTTCCGTTGGTTTCAACTTTCGTTTTTTACGAACGTTATTTCAAGCCTGAAAAACGAACGTTCGTAAAACGTTCATTTTTTAACGTTCAATTTAGAATGGTTACGGGTTATGGGCTGGCCCAATCTGAGCCCGGCCGAAATCGGCCCACGGGCTAGCCCGGCCCAGCCCGAGGCCAGCCCAGCTAGCAGGCCGATTTTCTAATATATTATAGTCCGGCACTTTAAATGGGCTGGCCCGCAGTGGCCCGGCCCAATTGACACCTCTACGAAGAAGATAGCCATGCCGTCGGGAGAAATGAACAAAATAATAATAATTTAAACCAAGGACAATAGTAAGAAATACATATGCATATAAGAAATTATTAATTACGTGTAAAAATCAAAGACGAGAGGACACATAAAAGAAAAAGGGGACGAGCGGATGAGTCGACGCTGGTCGTTTCAGTTGCAATCGAGAAAAATAACAAAGAAAAAAAAAGAGAAAAGCGAGAAAAAAAATCGTTCGAGAAATCACGACGGTCATTAGGCGGATTTGCTCGGCGTTCTCATTTTTGCGGGCAAGCAACACTTTCGTCCCATTAGGCGAAAACTGACCCTTCCACAAAATAATATATTTTCCTTGAAAAGAGCAAAACAAGACACTTGTGTTTTCGTGACATGATTCTCGTACTCTGATACCATTTTACTTCTCTCCAAGACGATTCTTTTGACGAGATCTTACATTCCCTTTGGAAGAGAGGCTACCAAACGCGCAACAACCGCACCAACCTTATGGTTAGGGCCTCTCTATTCCCTGATTGATTTATCCTTTGGTCGAATTGTCAATCAGAGCTTTCGATTGTCCGAATCAATCCACCTTGTTCGTCGTAGATTCGAACTGTGTTCTTCTCATGGGCTTTGTTAACATGTCAGCCAGATGATTGCTTTTAGAAACTTGTCTTGTAACAGTAAATCCAGTTTATACTTTTTTTCTCTCACCAACTGGCAATATGTCTCTGTATGTTTGTTTACTCCTCCCATGATATACTGGATTTGCAGCTATATGTAGAGTTGCTTTATTATCACAAAGCGTTTTAATTGCATTCTCGAGTGGCATTTGCAGGTCATTCAACGGATAAGAAATCCATGTGGCTTCACATAGCCACTGCCATGGCCCTATACTCCACCTCTGCTAAAGACTGAGCCACTGCATTTTGTTTTTCTGGTTTTTCATGATATCAAAGAATCTCCTTGATAGATTGATTGCATACCTTGTGATGGATCTCCTTGTTGTAGGACGTCTGTCCCAAACGGCCTAACAAAAAATGAAAGTAGGATCAACATAGCTTCACAAGAAGGGGGTGAATTGTGAATTTAAAAATTTATGCATTTAATCTCACAAAAAACACTGTAAAAATCTTTTTTTAACTAATTTTCTATTATGCACAAGATTTTTACAATTTATTACACAATAATGTATAATTTATAACACTTTCAGATTTTATCTTTGAGTAATAAAAATAACAACACAGAAAACTTACACCTTTTGATCTTTAATTTCACTACACGAAAAATTTCACTTTTCTTTCTCCAAATTTTTCCTTAGTAGTTATTAGAACCTTGCTCTTCTGAATTCCTCATTGATCTTCAGCTTTGATTCCTTCTGACCTTTAGCTTTTTAGATTAATCTCGTGTAGTTTAAGTATTTTTGACTATGTGGAAGTTTTTTCTCCCTCTCTGGATAGAGACACCTTCTCTCTATTTGCTTTCACAGAGTATTGAATTTGAGATTCAATTGGGATGTCTTGAAGTGCAACTTGGACCTCTTATTTATCGTATTCGATCTGGAGTTACATGTTTAACACGTTCATCCACTTTTTCCATAATTTCATGATCTCATGTCTTTTTGAATTTTGAAATGTCCATGTTCATCATGTTCTTGCATGAGTCCCACATTCTCCTATCATAGATCCATCAAGAATGCTCTTTCTAGAGAAACATAGAGTTTTCCTTCTAAGTTGTCGTTTTAGTTGAACACTTATCTTGTAATGCTTGTAAAAACTCGAACACTTATTTGATAACTTTTCAAATTTTTTACTTGCAAAACACATAATTAAAAAACAAAACTTAACATTTTGTTAGTTACTTATAAAACTCAAATAGTTATCCGATCTATGCATAAAAGCTCGAATAGTTATCTAATTCTTCAATTTCTTTAAAGTATTCACATGGAAGACATGTGAAAACTTAAGATATTTAAAAACACATGTGTAGATAACTATAACTATATGAGTTTTTAATATAACTCTTCGACTAACCCAAAACGTTAACTATAACTATACAACTTTTCAAAAATCTGTTAACGTTTAATTATACAACTAAGGTAAAAACTTATACTTAGACTTATTTAGATCTATTTTCAAGCTAAGTAAAATACTCATCATCAAAACAAAAATTCCTAACAAAAAACTTTAACAATTTTTCCCAAGATAAATCAACCTCTGTCTTGGATTCTTTTTGAGAAACTTGAGTACCTTGTAAGCTACATCAATACATGCCTTTGTTAGTGTTTTTATCTGTTGACTGAGCTGATTGACCACATATGACCTTGTCACAGTTGCATATAACAGTTTTCTCACCAAATTTCTATAGACTGCAGGATCTTCAAGAGCGTCATAACCATCTAACTTTAATTGTTGGTCCACAGGAGTATTTGATGGCCTAGCAGCCAATAGGCCTACTTCTTTTAGGATGGCTAAGATTATTTTCTTTAACAAATTTGGATTCCCTACTTGTTTGTCATCATTACAATGCTTAGAAAATAGTTCATAAGACTTAAGACTTTGATATAACATTGTTGCTGCAGGAACACTTGTGATAACTTCATTGTTACTAATAACTAATAGATCATCCACATACATATATATATAGCAAGCTTCGGTCGAATCGAAGAAGAATAAAAAATAAAAATAAAAAAAGTTATGCAAACTTCGGTCGAACCGTAGTTAATCTTCTGTCCGACTGAAGGATAAAAAATAAAAATAATCGAAAGGAAGAACGGTTAAAGATTTCACTATATTTCATAGAAGAATATTATTGACTATTGTAGTAAAAATGATATTTTTGTTCAATACTCTTGTCCTTACACTCCCCAATGGAATGGGAAAGCTAAAAGGAGACAGAACTATTGTAGATCTTGGTCTTTGTCTTGTGGCTTAAAGTAATGTTCCCAAAGTCCTTTAGAATGAATACTTTCATCATGCTGTTTATCTTATGAATAGAAGACCATCTAAAGTGCTTGAAAATCTCTCTGGTAAGGTTGTTTCTCCTTTCTTTGCTTTATATAATTGTCATCCTGATTATAATGTGCTTAAATCTTTTGGTTGTGAATGTTTTCCTTGTCTAAGAGATTATACTAAAAACCTAGATCTACTTCTTGTGTTTTTATAGGTTATCATCCTAAATATAAAGGCTTTAGATGTTTGGATCCTAAGACTAATCGTGTGTTTATAAGTAGACATGTGATTTTCAATGAACGTTTGTTTCCTTATAAAAACCATTGTACATTTAATAATCAATATAGTTATCCCTCTAGTGAGAAACATAACTTTCATTTTTCCCATGCTAATACTGTTCCTGTTCAAGACACTAATAGCATGACTAATATTTGTATTGATAATGATATGTCTGTCAACTCTAGAATTGAAAAAGACATTTCTATTGATTCCCATTCCACAACCGGCAATGATAATTCAAAACACTGGTGTCTGGACCAGATCAAAGTCTAGAATAACTAAGCCCAATCCTATGTATACTTTACATACTCCATATTCTGCCATACCTTTTGTTCCAAAAAATATTCAACAGGCTCTAGCACACGAGGGGTGGAATCATGCAATGCAAGAAGAATTAGAGGCTATCAAGAACAACAGAGTTTGGAATTTAATTCCAAAAACAAAAGGTATGCATATCTTAAGATCTAAATGGATTTATAAAAGCAAACTAAATGCAGATGGATCTCTTCAACGATTAAAAGCCAGATTGGTTGCTGTTGGAAATCATCAAGTGGAAGGGTTAGATTTTAATGAAACATTTTCTCCTATTGTAAGACCTGCCACTATGAAAATTGGTTTGTTAGACAATTAGATGTTAAAAATGCATTTTTACATGGTGATTTAAAGGAAGATGTGTTTCTTTATCAACCTCCTGGGTTTATTGATAAAAAATATCTTGATCATGTCTACAAGTTAAACAAAACCCTTTATAGTTTAAAATAGGCACCTAGGGCCTGGTTTGAAAATTGTAGTACTTTTTTGTTTAATTTTGGTTTCAATTCATGTCTTAGTGATCGTTCGTTGTTTGATTACAAAAAGGGTGAGGATTTGATGTATTTGTTGTTATATGTTGATGATATCATTCTTACTAATAATTCTAATAGTTTAATTGAAGAATTTACTCAAGCAGTTACTTCTAAGTTTGCTATGAAAGATTTAGGTCCTCTTCATTATTTTCTTGGAATACAAGTCTCGTCCACATCCATAGGTATGCATTTATCTCAATCACAGTACATTTATTCCATTCTTAAACGGACAGGTATGGAAAATTGTAAAACTGTTAAAACACCTCTTCCTGCAAAATTAACTCAATTTTTGTTAAGACTTAGTCAACCTTTTACTAATATCAACTATTATAGAAGTATAGTAGGAAGTTTACAATATCTCACTTTTACTCGTCTTGATCTAGTTTTTCCTGTCAACATCTTAAGTCAATCTATGCATGCTCCTAGCTACTACAATCATTTTGATCTTGTAAAACGTCTTCTAAGATATTTGAAAGGGACTATTACTCAAGGTCTTGTTCTAACGTCTCAATCAAAAATAAACTTATATGGATTCATTACTGGTGCAAACTGGGCTGCTTGTCCTCGTTCTCGTAGGTCCATTACTGGTTTTTGCATATGCTTGGGAGGAAATTGCATCAATTGGGGAGCCAAAAAACAACCTACTGTTGCCAGAAGCTCTACTGAAGTCGAATATCGTGCCATGGCTTCCACAACAGCAGAACTGGTTTGGACAACACATCTTTAAAAGAATTGAAGATCAATTTGAAGACATGTCCGTTGCTGTACTGCGAAAACAAGAATGTTGTTCACCTCACCATTAATCCTGTTCTACGTTCCAAAGCTAAACATATAGCTTTGGATTATCACTTTGTTAGAGAAAGACTTGGAAATCAATCTCTCATTACACAGCACATCCCAAGCTTCTACCAGCAACCAGACATCGTGATCTTCTTCGCAAACTTGGTGTGATCTCCCAGCCAAGTTTGAGGGTGCGTATTGAATAGTTTGTTATTATTGGGTAGTTAAATTGTTGTGTCTGTTTTAATTTTTTTTAGATCATTATGTACAGTTGTAAGATGTTTTGTTTGTAGTCCGGTCAAGTCTCGGATTATTATCCGATTGTATCTTTTGTCTATAAAAGCTTCACTGGCGACGCTTTATGGTACGGCTGTTTAGTTTCTCAAATCTGCTCCATGTCGGCGATCTAGTTTTATTTAGTTGTCTGATTTCTACAGTGTGTGCCCTCTTGGCAAGGCACACAAGTTACCATTTTCTTGAAGTCTTACCATTGTCGCCAAACCTCTTACGTTACTCTCTTGATATATAGGTCCGACTCCAGTAGTGTCGTCTGGTTTTCGTTATTATTTGTCTATCGTGGATTCATATTCACGTTACACCTGGTTGTATCCTCTCATTAACGAATCTAATGTGTTCGCTTGTTTCAAAAAATTTGTCACCATGTTTGAAAATCTCTTTTCCAAAACCGCTAAGATTATTCAAAGAGACAATGGAATGTAATTTCAAAATATTTCCTTTCGAGAGTTTACAAATTCCAAGAGTCTCGTTCACAGATTCTTGCCCTTACACGTCATCCCAAAATGGTGTAGTTGAACGAAAACATCGCCACCTTGCTGACGTAGGGCGTTGCCCCTTGTTCACAGCTGGAGTCTCTCTTGCCCATTGGCTACATGCCTTCCAAACCACCTGTTTCCTTATAAATCGTATACCCTCTTCGTTGGAAAGTCCCTCTCCTTGCAAGCTTCGTTTTGGTAACACACCTAATCTTTCCCATTCAAAGGTGGGTGTTTGTGTTTTCCTCTTCCACACCCACCATCACCAAACAAATTAACTCCACGATCTCTCCCTTGTGCCTTTTTAGGGTATCCATTAAATCGCAAAGGATATAATTACCTTGACCTCTCCAATGGCAAGATTTTAATATCCCAGCGTGTTCTCTTTCATGAGAATAAGTTCCCATTTAAAGAGGATGCTCTTGCCTCAATGGAGAATTCCTCATTAAATTTATTCAATGCTCCAACTCGTATGCCATTACAACTCCCTGCTCCTCTTTCTAGGGACGATACACCACCATCACCCACCTCTCCCTCAAATCTTCATCCTCTTGTGGCTCAGTCCCCTAGTCAACCTCCTCCTCCTCCTTGTCTGCGTCATTTATTCGAACTATACCATGATACCTCTCCAGTTCCGATTGCACTTACGGCTTCTACGTCGCCACCTGTTGAGATGATGGAGGAGGAGCCAGTTTCTTTTGCTCAAGCCCGTCGCTTATCTCAATGGCGAAAGGCCATGGAGACCGAGTTTCAAGCCATTCAATAAAATGGGACATGGGACGTTGTTCCTCCCCCAGTCAATCGTCCCAAAGTGGGTGTACAAGGTGAAGCGACGTAAGGCCTGTCTTGTGGCGTAGGGATAAACCCAATGCTATGGCCTTGACTTTCATGAGACTTTTAGTCCGATTGTCAAACACAACACAATCCGGATAGTCTTGTCTCTTGCTACCATATTCCGGTGAGAACTTCATTGACGTGAAGAATGCCTTCCTCAACGACTTTCTTCATGACGAGGTTTACGTCAAGCAACCACCAGGATTTGTTCATCCTCAATTTCCTAACCATGTGTGCTGGCTACGCAAGGCTCCCTATGGTCTTCGGCAATCTCCACGTGCATGGTATGAGCGTCTACAATCTTTTTTGACTTCAGCTGGTTTTCGCACTAGTCTTGCAGATTCGTCTCTGTTCATTTGGCGATCTGGACCTCATGTCATTTGGCGATCTTCACCAACTCGACGTGGTCACTTGTTCTCATCGTCCCTCCATGACTACCTTTATGGGGTCACTTGAGCACACGTTGGACTACCGTCGACTTAGGCGATTGGAGCATTTCCTTGGCTTGCAACTTGCTTATTCTGATTCCACCATTCATTTAACACAAACCAAGTACGACGTCGATCTTTTACATCGCAAATGGATGTCCGATTGTTCTACGGTAGCTACACCGTTACAAGGAGGCATAAACCTGCAACCACTGATGGCGATCCTCTTGACAATCCCACAACTTATAGGAATATAGTTGGTGGACTGCAGTATGTTACGTTGCTGTAAAGTGCTTATTTGTGCACTCTATAACATATTAATTTCCTTATTGTGATATAACTTGAGATTGATTAAAGGAAAATCCATGCTTTAGTTATTTTTATAGAAATGCATGAATTATGGGTTTAAATGACACGAAGTGAATGAATGAACTATTAATCATGAAATACCATTGGTGAGACATTATATGGCACATGTATAATTATTTGTATTGTTATTTTCTAGCTTTACATTAAGTCTTTTGCGGAAAATAAATTGCTTTGCAGGTGGTGGGAACCATCAACCCTCGAAGGGAAACTACCACCTATATAAGATAAGTTAGGGCAAGAAGGAAAAATCGGTCTCCATATTTGTCATCTCACGTAAGGCTGAGGACCAGGACATTCTTGCTGCCAAGACTCCCTCGCCCCTCAATCAGACTTGCGCTGGTGATGTTGTGTAGAGGCTAGGATTCTTGGAAGTGGAGAATTGTCCAAGTTTACTTGGTCGGCACCATATTCAGACTCTCATCCGTAGGGGAGCTCCTCTCCAGCTTAGTGAGGTAGCGCTACCTGCAAGGCCAGTCGGAGAGTTTGTAAATGAACTACCAGGTGAAGATCCGGAGGTGTAGACGGCATATGCAGTTAGTTCTACTAACACCATTAGAATTAACTTTTCAAGTTTCAGCAAGTCATTCGATTTGTAAGTCATCTGTCGATCGGTAAGATAACTCTTCGAGTTTTTAAAACACTATAGTTTAGGTGTTTGACTTTTAAATATTTTTGAACCAACTCTTTTGTGAATCGACTCGTACTTGTCGTGCTTTCGGTTATAAATGTAAAACATGTGATTCGTGTAAATCGAAAACACAAAAACCTCGTCCAGCCAGATTTGGTGTGCACCGTCTGCCATCTTTCTTGAATATAGGACTTACTTTCCGAGCATCTTCTCCGACGCTCATAGCTTATTCGGATGCCGGTTGGGAGCTTCAAGGATGAGGATATGGAAGTCATGATGATGAAAATAGGAGAGGCGCTGCGTTCTGATACCAAGTGCGAAAATCTCAACAATACTTGAGATCGATCCAAGGTGAAAAAGGGCGAGAAGGATCGAAAGGTTGACAAAGAGGAGAAGGAGTTAGGGCTTGGCTGAAGGAGAACGATGAAAAACCCCATTATAAAATAACAATAAATACATACATATGCAAGTGTTCGGAACTCTAGAATCTTCTCTAGAGTTAGTAAAAACAAGTACAATGATTAACTTATTTAATAACAACATGTATAGATAGTGAATATATTAACTCTTGACATTCTTGGAATCAATGCAGTCAATCGTCTTGAAATTTTATGGTACAACATATACAGCATTTGTTTGAAATTGAAGGTATCAAATTGGAATATTTAGACAGTTAAGTTGAAGTATCAACTTGCAATTTGAGTCTTTAAATGAAAAACTTCATCGTTTCAAAAGTAAAGAAGAACTACTGCAACTAACACATTTTAAGATCTTCTTTCCATGACAAACACCATCTAACTATCAAAGGACATACATGATATACATGGCAAGGGAAATTCTATATACGGTGTACTTTTTGTACTCGCCAAGAAGCTCGTCTTATGACAATCTACGGCTTAATTATTTGATCTCTTTTCTGAGGAATCGACTAGCGACGACCATCTTCCATTAATTTAGTAAAACACTTAATAGTTTGAAAAATATCACAAATAAAAATAGTACATAAGCACAACAGTTCGACACACAACACAAACGAAAAAAAACACAAAGGAGACAGTAGAACAACCATTAAGCCCAAAACGATTCATTTAACACAAGCAAAATATTAATTTGGAGGAAGAAACCAGGTTGTGATCAGCCAGGGAGAGTGTGAGAGGCACTCCAGCCACAATCTCCAGTCGAGCCCTAAAAATGATTATCAATATATTCTTCCAGCACAAAAGCAATATACATATATGAAGTTATAGATAGATAAAATCATAGCCGTTGAAATAGATGGACGGTGATGATCAAAGAACTGTAAAGTTAAAGAGGAAGGCATTCATCTTACAAGCACTTCTTATATATTAGATGGAATCCAAACCGAGATTCGATATTGATGACTATGCCTGCACTTCAAGGACAAGGAAAACGAAAGAAATCAAAGCAAGAATAAGTAGTTATAAGAAAACTAACACAAAACTTCAATCAAAGAAAAACCCAGAATACACTCACCATAGTAATATCTGATGTATCTTGACACTAAATCGGGAGGCAGACAAGGAAGTCTAGCTTTCTACACCTGCACTTGTTCGTTGGAGAAAAAAAATATCCACACACTTCAGTTGGCATATACTCAATAAGCCTGAGAACCTAACATTAACTCGTGGGAAAGACACTACCTTTAGGGTGTATATGCTTCTTGTGGAGGCATGTCATGCCAGTTTCCCCATGATTAGTTCTATACGGGAGATGAGTATGGTCAAAAAGCTGGTTCGTCAAAATATGATTGATGGATACAGGTGACCCTTGTCCTTCCATTAGCTGTTGTGATCTTGACGTGTTTGTGGAAGCCAAAGGGAAGCCTAGAGTACCTGGCAAGCCTCTTTCCAACCACTTGCTTCAGGTTTTTTATATTCCCAAGCAGATTGTTTGTCGCGGGAGTAATGTCTAGAACTTCTACTCTAGCGGTTGTTGCAAATTTCATTCTATTAATCTGAGAGAATATGCTAGGACTGGTGTAGTGAATCAAACCTGTGTTTGGTAGATCAGCATCTATGTAGAATGGAGACTTGATATAATGAACACGGTGGATTGGATTAGGGACATTGTAATGCTGATCAGTGCTGGCCTTGCAATCTTGCCTTACAAGATTGGCAAGTACTTCAGAAATGTGGTTGATCAAGGGCCAATCCAAGCCAACGTCCCATGGACATAATCTTCGGAGAAGCATCAGTTCACCCGTTTCTATAAACAATTTCATGCTAGACAATGCTTTGCTTCTATTAATCACTAGTGAGCTTAACCATGATGGTATAACACTAACTTAACATATTCCAATGAATTGAGATTCCCCACGTGCTGTATGGATGAACAATCTGTGATAAATAAATCTTTGACAGTTGGAAGCCCTGGAATCCTCTCAAAGATACTTGTTTCCATCGAAGACCATGCAACAAGGAAGTGGCACGTTGCAAACCCTCACGTAGAGACTTCAACTGGGGGCATTTCTTAATGAATAAATATTTAAGGCAAGGAAAGGGGGTTGTCCCACCATCCTCATCATCCTCCGCTGCATCCCAATGCCATTTTTGCAATCTCAAGAAACCCACCGGTTTCAATGATGTCAACTTGGCAAATGGATGAATACTGGCTGGTGTCAGTCAATTTTTCTCGTCTCCCTAAGAACTCAGGCCCGACTTTTTGAATGCTTGATGCTCCATAAATTTAAGGTGAGGAAATTTTCCAAATTCAGGAAGTTGTCGACAATTTTTAGTTGTACCAAATCATTCAGAGAAATTCCATTTGAACATGGCATCCAATTCTGAAGATTATGTCCGAAGAAATTTCTAATAACAAGGTTCAACTAGCTAGAAGGAGGACAAAGCTTCTCAACGACCACTGTGACTCTGTTGATGTCTTCATCACTAAAATATTCTGTAGGCTTCTAATGATGAGTTAACTTTTGAAGATGATTCCTTTTCTCAAGTTCCACAGACCTGGCCTCCTCTAAACATAAATCTTTTCGTAAATTTAATATCCGAAGTTCCTTCAACAAATTCAAACTCTGAAGCTCTTGCATGGTGCATCCTAGCATTGCTTTGTTATCATTCTCTGCCACCCTAAATACTAAAGATGGAAGTTGTTTCAGTTCTCTCATTCCTTTTGGCAATTTAAGTGCAGAAGATAAAACGATCCTGTTGTAAGAGATTCCTAAGAAAACTCTCGGCAATTCACAATCCCACTTGATTTGTTTTTGAAAAAAGATAGTCTTCAGGCAAAAATGAACAATAAACTAAGCATTGCTTGAGTTGAGATGATAGATACTCATAACTAAGATATAGCGCTTTCATCGCATCATTATCTTTAAATATTTTTTGAGCCCACACTTCTTTAGAAATAATCTTTTCCCATTAACTTATCCTTTTTTCCTTTGTTTTAAATATCTTGTTTCATAATCTTTGTTTCTCAAGTGGTGATCAAGATTTTGCTTCCATTTGCACCACCATTTAGTGGATCCTTCAAAACCTTAGCCCATATATCTGCATTCCACACATCATCAAGTACAACGAAGAACTTTTTGTCCCTCAGTCTCTTCAAGGACATTTGCAAGTTCATTTCGTGATTCACCTTGTCCACAGTTTCCATCTGCAAGCCTGATGATTTCCTTGAGAAGATCTACCACTTTAAAAACCTTTGACACACATATCCAGATTTTTTGCTGAAATTGTCCACTCTTAGTCACTTTGTCAAATATCTTTTGAGCAAGAATGGTAGTCTTTCCACCTACTTCATTTTTGACCAACATCAATTTAATTATCTTCTTTGCATCATCTTTCGCACATCCCACCATATATCATCGATAACAAAATGTGTTGTCTTACTAATAATTTCCTCGACAGTATTGTTTGATTGCTGTTGATCTTTAGAATATTGGCAGTGCTTCATCCGTGAGGAAGTCAGTCAAACTATTAACAATAGTTTCCGCAATTGGAGTAACAAACAGCCCAGCAACAGTTAGGGCAGTCATTTCTCAATGTTGATGAGTAGAGTGTAAAGAAGCTAATCAAATCAAAGACTCCCCATATATATACTTCCAGAAATGTACCTAAAAGATCACAAAAAGTTTACATGTCAGTGATGGAATACTCTTAATTAAATTGCAATAAAAAGAATCAAATTTGTATACGTGACATAAACTACAAATTTTTCCACGAATGTTGTGCATCAAAAAATAGTTTTTAGCTTTTGAACAGTTTGTAAACTTAATTGCCTTGAACGTTAGTCAAAAAGAAATTTAACAATAATTGAGAAGTATAATAAAAATAGAAAAATGCGTTTAGACGACCACTTTAATCTTCTAATTCAACCAAATGACTTTCGACCTGTAGAAAGAAATTATTTTTAGGGAAATTTTCACACTAATAGGATTTCATGAGTAAAAATATCACTACCGGTATATATAAATTGTAGACAAGTACACATCTTTTGAAAATAGTGGACAAATTTTCTTGTTTAATAATAATACTTGAGATGAGTGGGCACACAAAAATTGATATGAGAAACTATAAACAGGAATCTATGTAATTATTTAACCTAAATGTTATCTCAATAAATATGTATGTCACAAGAAATCAAGCTTGATCATCAAATCCTTTTACACAAAAGGAATTAATCAAGTACTAATAAAAAGAACTTACATTAGGAAAATCAAACTTATACACCCGACAAAATCCAATAAATATTAATCAAGTATTGCCAACTGAATTATCAGAGCCGGAGGTTGGGCATTCGTTTCCGACCATCATCTTCTGATCTACCAATATCTTCCGATTCAAAGAAAGGCAAGGGAGGTAATCTGGTACCCACACGATATGTCCACACACTCGACGCCACTGCTTGTGCCGTCCCTCGGATGATGATATCTTTGCTTGAGAACTTTCAACAAGAGGATGGCTCCGTCGTGATCCCTGAGCCATTGAGACCTCATATGGGTGGTCTTGATGTCATCACCCAGAAACTGAAATGATAAATCATATGTGTGGCATCTTCTCTAGATTTATTTGAAGAGTGGCATTCACTGTAATCGCGAAAGTTATAATATGCATATCCAGTGTTGTATATCTCCGCTGGGGCAAACTTACGATTTACTCTGGTGACAACCACGAAGATATTTTTGCTAATAATTCATATTAACAGCAAATCAAAGGAAACCAATAAATTAACCTGGTTCAATGAAAAAGCATGCTTTTAATGGAGAAGGAATCTTGCAAGAAACTTCAATTGGATGATTGCAAAATTAGATTAGAAAATTTAGACAAATCACATTCTTTAGACATAAAGAGACAAAGATCAAGATAACATTCATCGTAAGATCGATTTCAAAAAAAACACTTAATAATCAACGTAATCGAAATCTATGTACTTCGAAGTCAAAAATTATATTTAATATTCAAATAAATATTTCGAATGATGTTATTGAAAAATATTAATTAGATCAAATATCCATATTTACATTTATTCTTGATTTTGAAACCTCTCTTTTTTTCTTCCTTTTCTCGTTCTTTCTTCTCTCCTTTTATCCTCCTCTCTTAAAGATTTCACTATGGTTTATAACCATCGATAATTCTCTTTCTCTCTCCTCTTTCTTTCTCTCTCTTCCTTCTTCTCTCTCTCCTTCTCCCACTTTTCCTTTTCTCCCTTTCTCTCTCTCTCTTGCTCTCTCTTTCTTCCACCCTCTCTCCCTCTCTCCCTTCTTCTTCCTCCCTTCCTCCCTCTTTTTTTCCTCCCTCTCGCTCTCTCTTCCTCTCTTAATTTGTACCGCCACTTACCCACCTTTGTATGAGGGAGTGAAGCGGTAAATGACCGCTTCAATATATATTTATTCTCCTATTTTATCCCAGTGCCTCCACGTGGTGATCTCCCATTGGTTTCCAAAGATTTGCCCGTCGGTCGACGACCCGTGTGGACGTAGCATATTTTATTTATTATATATATATATACGCAAATGTGGATGCAAGTCGAGTTCTCTTAAATATTTGTTTGAATGTTATTTGTTATTGTTGGACTTCTCTAACGTTTGCTAAAAGAATGTACGTGAATCTTTTAAAGGGAGAGCAAGCATCAAAACATGTCCCAAAGACAAGCACTCCTAGAGTAGCCTGGGAAGATGATCTAGTTTCTACATTGCTAGATATTTGCATAGAGCTTACTAACTTGGGACACAAACCTGGCACACACTTGGATGCAAAAAGATATGACTTATGCGAACACAAATTGTCGGAGAGGACATGAACGAGGCAAAAAAGAGATCACTTAAAGAATAAATTGGAAAAATTGAGGAAGGATTGGCAATTGTGGAAAACAATTGGCTCCCAAACAAGTATCAGATGGAGTCCTACAACCAAGACTTGGGAAGGTGTGGATGACACATGGTGGGAAAATTTTCAAAAGGTATGTAATTGTTTTGTAATAATTTTGTTTGATAATTTTATTTCATTTCATTATTCACCAACTTATTTGATAATTTTGTTTGATACATATAGATCAAACCAAATTGTGAGAAATTTCGTTATCGAGGCATAAAATATGTCATGTGAAAACTCATTAAGTTAGTGAGTAAAAGTTTAGACAACTCGTTAAGTTAGTGTTATACACGTGGTGAAATTATAAGTTACGAATGTTATATTGTATCATGTGAAGTGTACATATTTAACTCATTAAGTTAACATAACTAAATGCATTGAGTTGCTATATTGAACACTAAGGCAACACATTAGTTTAGCGTTATAAACTTAAGTTGTTATTTTTTACACGTGGTAAAATTCTTATTATAAAAACATTTGTATATTACTAGTTCGTTAAGTTATTGTAACACAACAGAGATAGTTCGTTGAGTTATCCTTAACACAACGGAGTTAGTTCGTTGAGTTAGCTACAGTACTTGTCATGTGAATTGTCACATGAGAAACTTATTAAGTTGAAAACGTTAAGTTATATATATACTTGTGTTACTCGTTTAGTTAACATTAAAGTAATGACTTCTTATTATACTTGATGTAAAATTTTAGACGAGAAAGTTTATTTTGCAGTAAATTTTTCAGAGATCCATGATTGATGATTAAAGAAAATTCAAAATGTAAACGTGAGTTAGAACGTGTGAAGAAGAGCAGGAGCGATGGCTGCTAAGCCTATTTTCCTGTTTGCCGTCCTTTTGATGGCCGTCATGCTCATCACCTCTGATGTGCTGGTGAAAGCAGAGGAGGAAGCCGAATCAGGAGATGTCGAAGGTCGCAAAATGTTTCTTTTAGTACTCTTCTTATTGACCATATAACAGCTACCTTCCTACTTGTCATGCCTTCAATGGTAGAGTTTAACATGCATATATATTATTCGGTGCAGAGTTTAACTTGGATGCAGACGATGCTGGCGCAGAAGAAGTTGGTGAAGACACATATGGACGCAAGAGGTACTGCTGCGGAGGCTGGTATAAACGTTGCGTGCGAAGGTGCTACCGTGGTAAGGGCTATTACTACTGTTGCCGCTACCGTAGGTACTGCAAGAGGTGGTGCTGGCGTCATTAATTAAACAGTGTCGTTGTACCTACGACGCCGCTGCTCAGTTGATGAGCGTATCTCCGACGTATGACGTACACTTGTATAAGATAAATAAGCAGCACTAGGTCGATCATGTGTAAGTGCCGCACCCTTCGAATAAGCAAGCATCATCCATGCAAGCCTACTTCAATATACTTGTGTCCTCTAATTTCTCAACTTATATATACTTATATATAGTTAAATTATGTTTACATGCATCATTGATTCGGGTAAATCTATTTTTAAAAACAAATTAAAATCAAAACGCAATACTGGACATGTGTTCTCTACACGTACGAAGAGACGTAAATGTTCTTCTTGAGAAGTAAAGCCCTGACTGCTAGCTAGAATACATATATCCAACGATTAAGGAGTATTCAAATTATGCATAAGTAGTTGACGATGATCATGTAACCAATATTCCTCAGACTATATTAATGTGTTTGGTTTAATCTGCAGAAGATTCGGATTCGAACCAACGATCAACCGTGTTTCAAGATAAAAAGTTAAGTGGATCCATACTTTTGAAAGAGTGAAATAACTTTGATAAACATATGGTCAAAATTAATTAAGGGAAAACTTTGGTGATCCTATAGGTATGACCTAAATGTCTGACATATATAATTAATGATTTAAATCTTTAAGTTTTAGATGAAAATTAACAATGAATAAAATTCGAAATATAATGTAATTGCAACATAATAGATTATCTTATGCGTCAAATATTGCATACTTAACTTTTATTTTCGAAAATATATAATAGATACAACATTAATGGCAACAAGCTACGTTATAATCCCATTGTGTAGTTTTAGTCACATGAATTATTTATGGTCAAATCTTTGATTAATCTATATAAATTTAATTCTCTTCTCGCAATTTGATGATAACCAAATAGTTTTAACTCTTCTTTTACTTCTTTCAGAAAAATAATATATGCCTAGAGGAAAACAAATTTTGCACAATATGGAATATTCTTTTATGATTTTAATTTGGGTGGACCTTTACCACAACAGAAAGAGATTTTATATATGGGGTGCATGTTTATGGTCGTAAGTCCAACATCAGTCTTCTCTTCCTTCTTTTCTAAAGTTTATCAATTCTAGCATCCCCTCTTTTCTAGAAATTCCCATGTTCTCTTTCTTTTCCAGAAATTATATACGACTTTGAATTGTTCAACAAATCAGGTATTTATCATAACAAAAAAAATACAAAAGAAAAGTTATAAAAGAAGGATATAAGATTGAGAGATAGCAACTCCGACGATGTCCATCTTCTCTATACTGAATAAAAGAAAGGTAAAGTATTGAAAGAGTATAAACTGTTTATATATAAAATATATTAAATACTCCTAAACAAGAGTATAAATTGTTTACATATAAATACTTGAAATATTAAATATTTCCCGGTAGGAGTCTAAGACAGATAGAGTCTCCTCACAATAGCACGAGAAATCCACGGAAGATCCAGAATATTTTCTGTCTTTTTTCTTTTTTTTTTCCAAAATTACATTGTACAACATCAACTTGCACCCTTATTTGCAAATGATAATAAAATTTGATTTATCCGGATATATTCGGTATGTTCCATGCGATTGATGTGATGTATATGAGGTATCGTTCCTACGAGAAAGTGTAAGGCGTGAGATTAGTTGTTAATTCTTGAAAGGTCCCTTGACGCATATATACAATATATGTACATCAACATGTATCACAAATATACATGCATAATGAGACATATTTCTCTTCCCATGAGGAGACAATCGAGGTTCCAAGAAAAGCCATACAAACAAATAAACAAACAAACAGTGATCGAACTTTAGTTAAAGAAGAGCCAAGAATACACTTACCATGGTAAATATCTTATGGACATCAACATCAAGTACATATCAGGAGGTGGACGAGGAAGGCTGGCTTCTAATTAGACCTGCACTTGTTCATTTGAGGAAAGAAAGAAAAAATTCACACACTTAAGTTGGCATATACTCAATAAGCATGAGAAGTAACTAACATCAAGTCATGGGAAATGTATATAGTACCTTCTGCTTGAGAAGTTGTTGCAAGTTCCAACTTAATATATCGAGAGAATGAGTCAAATTTTTCGAAAACCATAGAACCTTTGTTTGGTAGATAAGCACCGATTTTGAACGGAGTACCAAACACGATAGAATGGATTTTCAAGTTCACTGTAATTAACGTTGGTCATGCAATCCTGCCCTGCAAGATAGGCATGTAGATGAGGGACGTCTTTGATGAAGGGCCAATCCAAGCCAATGTCCCGTGGACACAATCTTCGAAGAAGCTGCACCTCACCTGTTCCAATACACAATTTCCGGAATGAATACGTGCTGGATAATGCATTGCTTAACCATGAGGGTATAGCACCAAGTTTCACATCCTCTAATTCAACATTTTCCAAAGAATTGAGATTCCCCGCGCCTTGCATTGATGAGAAAATTTGTGATGAGTAACCTTTTGAGAGTTGGAAGCCCTGGAATCCTCTCAAGATCTTTGTCTCCTTTCAACTATAGTTGCACCAAGGAAGTAGCATGTCGCAGACCTTAGGGCATTTCACAATGTCTAAATAATTAAGGCAAGGAAAGGGGGTTGTCCTACCATCTTCATCATCCTTTGCTCTATCCTAGTGTCATTCTTTTAATTCTGAAAAATTCTCTAGTCTCATTGATTTCAACTTGACGAATGGACGGAAATAGGTGCTAGTTGATCTGTCTTCTCTCCCACAGAACTCAGGCCTGACTTTTTGAATGCTTGAAGCTTTAGAAATTCCGAGAACTTCAAGTTAGGGCAATTCTCCAAATACAGGAAGTCATTGACAGTATTTACAACCATGAATATACAACTATACCAGATTATTTAGGAAATGCCATTTGAACATGACATCCAATTCGAAAGATTACGTCCATGGAAATTTTGAATAACAAGATTCAACAAGTTAGAAGGAGGATGAAGCTCCTCAAAGATCTCTTTGACTCTATTGTTGTCCTCAACGCTAACATTTTCTTTATGCGTCCAACCAAGATGTAACTCTTGAAGATGATTTTTTCTCACCAATTCCGTTGACCTGGCCTCCTCCAAAGATTGGTTTTGTTGTAAATTCATTATACAAAGACACCTCAACAAATTCAAACTTTGAATTTCTCCTAGCTTTGCTTTATTCTCTTTTTCTGCCACTTTAAATATTAATTTTTCAAGTTTTTTCAATCTTCCCAATCCTTTTGCCATTTCTATTGGATCCCAAACATTCCTGTTATCTAGTAACATGAGATTCTGTAACCTAGTGATGCTTGTAGGGTATTTCCTGAGGAATTCAAATCCTTCAACAAGTAGAAATTGTAGACTTTTCAAATAGCTGATTGATTCTGAAATAATTGTAATCTTACTGTAGCAAAGATCAAGATATCTGAGATGTAAGAGACATTTTATGGAATCTGGTATTGTCACTCTCATGGACAGGGTCACAACAAATGCCGTAAAATTAAAAAAGTGAAAAACTCTCCCCTTTAATTTTATAAAGCCGCACCTGCTAAAAAGATGAATTTGACAACAAGAGACCAAAATAAAACTTAAAACAAACAATGTAGAAGGAATAAATCAATTTCAAATTCTTATTAGTAGAAAAATCAACAATCCACCCATTTCTAGAAAAGCTAGACTAACAAAAATTCACACTAGCTAGCAATATCACAAAATATTATCTTGCTTCACATGCATACAAATATTCACAATCACCGTATAATTTACAAACATACATCCTTTAACAAGAAAAGATGATCCTGCTCTCTGTCTACAAAGTATAATTTAACATGACCTCTCTAATTCACGCCTTACCTGATGCTTTACAAGAAAACCTAAAAGAAATATCCAAAAAGAGTGAGCTAATGTCCAATAAGTCATCCATCCATTAGCCGACTAAATTAAATAAATGACAATATGTTGCAATAAGAAAATTTATAAACATAAAATGCATATAGTTTAACCAAATCAACAATCCCTCAATTTTACCAAATAACCAAGGAGACTAGGCCAACCGCACACATTTTCCAAATTCTCTCATTCATTTGATTAGCAACGACTGCAACAGCAAGATCAAGTGCAATTGCATATCCTCCCCTACAGTAAGGTCAAGTACGATTGCATATTTTCTCTTGCAGTAAGGTCAGATAGTCACGTACCATTTTGTGACCGAACTGTGGATACCTTAAGTTGTCTTGGAATAGGCTAAGGATATTGTAGACACCCAAATCTCAACTCCCCTTTTAGGAACTATCTTTTTCACTATTGCAACCCCCGAGGTGTACACTATCATTGCGCTTATGCAATTGTACACCTCTGCCATCTAGAGTAGTGCTAGATGGCCTTAGCCTTGTTTGGGTGTGTGACCACTACTGGTCCCTCGATGGAGTTTCCTCCATCTAACCTTATGGTTAGGGCCTCTCTATTCCCTGATTGATTGATCCTTTGGTCGAATTGTCAATCAGAGCTTTCGATTGTACGAATCAATCCTAGACAATCTAGGCCATCCATTCAGCCCCTATCTTGTTTGGCACATCTTGAGATGTTGAATCAGTCGTCTGATCACATATTCATGATCGAAGCACCTTGGATTGTATAGATACACTATTCGATCGATGTTGACGCATGCTGATCACCTGATTCTGCCCTGGACGATCACAACCGTCCGTACAAGGTGTTTTGACTTTGAATCCATCTCGTCTACCATCGGGTACTATTGATCATCTAGATATGATCAATGCCCCTCGGGTTGACCGATCCTTCAATTGGATCGTCGATCACGCTTGTGATCTTCTCAGATTAACTCTAGGGAATTCTAGCCCTCCATTTGGGTGAGGAATGAGAATCTCACTCATCCGGCTAACGATTGAGAAATTCAATCATAGGATAAGGCTCATCTCCTCCCTGATTGACCAACCCTTCAATCGGATTGTCAATCAGGTCTCCGGATTGTTCGAGATCAACTTAGACAATCTAGACCGTCTAGTTGAGGATTCGACTTCTCGAGGCCATTTCAACATCCTACAAGTCGAATTTGCCAAAACGAAGGTTGAATTCGGACTCAGCATGTCTGAATTACCTAGGAGGGATATATGTGGGATGCATGTTTATGGTCGTAAGTCCAACATCAGTCTTCTCTTCCTTCTTTTCTAAAGTTTATCAATTCTAGCATCCCCTCTTTTCTTGAAATTCCCATGTTCTCTTTCTTTTCCAAAAATTTCTCACATTTTTTAAGTTTCTCGAGACTTTGCACTTGCTTCCAAATATATATACATAGAAAGACTCCACTTTTGACGAAAACACCGACCGTACGATCAAGTGAACATGAAGCGAGCAATATTAGAATAAGTGCGTGAGAAGAGAGAAGAGTGATCGAGTAGTGTGAGGGAGACATACAACTAGTAAATTTATATTCGTGGAATATGAAACGTTTAAAAAACTCCCGTAATGATGGACAATCTAAAGAGATGCACAAGCTTAGGTAGAATTGAATAAAATCGTTGCATGCATTGCATCCTACTAGTTTGAGTCTTGCATCCTCATTGGTTTGGTCACTGATCGATGGTAGTGTGCTCAATTGCATTACTTAATCGATGTTTTGTCCTGACCTATTAAAATTAGGTCCATATAATCTAGGTCTACTTAGTGTCTATTCCTACTCCCTACACGAGTGAAGAATGTCTTACATGACTATCTTCTAAATTGTTTGTTCTTTTCTTCTTAAGCCCTCTCGCCTATTCTTCTTCCTAATTTTCCCTTCTTATGTTATACACTTAGAGATGTATCTACATCCAAGTTGGGTGCATTGGTTAGCTAATGTGCCTTATTCCCTTTAAGGCATCTTCATTGCACTGTATTTAATGTTCTGTTAGTTTTTCCCTCCAATAGATTAGGTAGCGACTTCTTTTCGAGACGATCCTGAGCTATATTATTACTAATTCTATCATTATAATAAGTTTTTATTGCTTCATTATAAGGGTAACAATTTGTTAACATTAAATATAAAGAATTTTATTTATAAGGTAAATCTATAGTAAATGTTTTATGTGATAAGTCAAATCACATGCATCCTCTTCTTTTTGACATTTATCTCCACTATTAATACAAGCTATTGCACTTTTAATATTATCAACAAAAGGTTTTATTTCTTCTATACCAATTTAAACTATAAAATTAATTATGTGATATATACATTTTTGGTGAATTAAAGAAAAACCATATGGTGGATTTAATTTATTTCTAAACATGGGAATAGTTGCACTATTATTAGAAGTACTATCAAAAGTAATACTATCTATTTTGTCTTTAATACCAAAAATTTCAAAAATTCCCACAATATGTGAGAAGATATTATTAACATTATGGGAATGAGTTATTCTTCTAAATCCTATTAATCTTTTTTGTAAATTTCAATTTTGATCAATAAAATGTGTAGTTATAGCAATATATCTATGCTTAAATCTACCCTCCTAAATACCAGAAGTACATGCTATTAATGTATTTATACTACCCATTACATCAATTAATTCTATTTTAAGTTTATCATAAACATCAACAATATCTTTTCTAGTTGTATTCTTAGAAACATGTTTAAATTGTGAACAATATGATTGTGAAATATATTCTTCAAGATATTCGCTAGCACCAAAATTAATAGGTAAATTCTTAACAGTAATAAATTTAGTATGCTATGACATTGCCACCAATAGAACGAGAACTGACCAACACTTAACTCGATGTTAGAGAATTTTCACGTCTTAGAAAAATGAGTTGCCACTTAGTCTATTAGAAGAGTCAATTAAGAAAACCTTAGGATGCAATGTAGTGTAATGTAAACAAGTGACATTTGTACTTAACAAGAGAGATAATGTTAGCATGTTTAACTAGAGAGTTCTGGGTAAGTTTTCTGGTTACATGTAAGGAAGGTGATAGGCACCCCCATATACCTAACCAAGGGTTGATCTCTTACATGCCTAATAGGTGCTAGTGTGTGTGTTCAATGTAAGTGCATCTAGTTATACAGCACGAGAGGAGAGGTTCGACTAATAAGCCCAAAAGAGAACAGGCTATTGGGCTTAAGATGAAGGGAACTAGGAGTCTAGAAGATAATCGTGTATAAGATCCCTCATTTTTGTGTGAAATAAGGATGAACCTTTGATGAGTCTAGACTAAATGAGCTTAATTGTAGTAAGTCAGGGCATCCACCTATTTCTTGGGACTAAAACCTCAACTTTGTGTTTTTCTTGGGACTTAACACAAAACACACTCCTTATTACCACAACCCGATGAAGTTGGTCTTTTTCTTAACAAAACAGATTAGGTAGTAGAGAAAAACACATAAAACAAAGTAAAGACAATTATTTTTCTTATAAAAGAAAAATTGAAGATTCAGAAAGAACATGGAAATCAGTAGAAAACTTTTTTTTCTAAATCAAAAGGTAGCTGTTATAATAATTCTTCAGAAATCTCTCTGAATGCACCAATGTCGATATTCTTTAATACTTGTACACTCTTTTCTACCTTTTTCTTACTTGCTCCTTTTAGTTGCTTACTAGCACATAGTTGAAAGAGACAGTACCACAACCATTCAAGTGCAAAACGATTCATTAATACAAGCGAAATATTAATTTGGAGGGAGAAACTGAGGAGAGCACGGAAAATGACGATCAATATATATTTATTCTTCCAGCATGCGAGCGATATATATATATATATATATATATATATATATATATATGTTCTTCCATCCTCATCATTCTTTGCTCCATCCCAGTGTCATTCTTTTAATTCTGAAAAATTCTTTCTAACTTGGCGAATGGACGACGAAAATAGGTGTTACTTGATCTGTCTCCTCTACCTAGGAACTCAGGCCCGATTTTTTGAATGCATGATGCTTCATAAATTCTGAGACGTTGAAGTTGGGGCAACTTTCCAAATCCAAGAAATTGTTGACAGTGTTTACAACCATCAATATACAAATTTACAAGATTATTTAGAGAAACGTCATTTGGACGTGACAACCAATTCGGAAGATTATAGCCATAGAAATTTTCAACATGATGATTCATTCAACAGGCAAGGAGGACGAAGCTCCTCAAAGACCTCTGTGACTCTATCGCTAACATTTCTTTTATGCTTCCAACCAAGACGTAACTTTTGAAGATGATTCTTTCTCACAAGTTCCATTGACCTGGCTTCCTCCAAAGATTGGTTTTGTTGCAAATTGTCTATCTCAAGATGCCTCAACAAATTCAAACTTCAAATTTCTCCTAGCTTTGCTTCATTCTCATTTTCTCCCACTTTAAATATTAATTTTTCAATCTTCTCAATCCTTTTGGCATTTCTATTGGATCCCAAACATTCCTGTTATCTAGTAACACGAGATTCTGTAAACTAGTGATGCTCTTAGGGAATTTCTTGAGTAGATGACATCCTTCAACAAGTAGAAGATCATCAATCCCCCGTGCTGTCGCCTGATCTTCAAACGACTGTTTTGAGGTAGTGTACGAGGAGCCTCATGAATTGTCAGCGTCGTATGCTCCTGGAGCCCTGATGATCTTCTCTATATATGGTGTTGGGTGCAAGATGGCGAGGTCATCGAACCCCCATTCTCTGGTGAGACATGGCTTGGTTGAGATCTTTGCGGGAAAGGAGGACACAAGGTTATGGAGGCCGGACATCCCGAGGGATGCTTTAGTCGTTGTATTAAAACATGGTGGCCAGCTCAAACCAATAAGGCCACTCAGAAAATCTGGAGTCTTGAAGAAGAAGAAGAAGAAACAATGTATCATCAGCATTTATGGTAAAAAAAATGAAATTACTGTAGAAGTCAACAATTGCACATTTTGATGATAGCTGCTACGTAGATCAAGTTTGTAGAAGAGTTGTCCACCGGCAAGGACATCCAACATGTCTTCAAGCCGAGGGATAGGAAATCTGTACTTGATGGTGATCCAGTTGATGGCACGATTGTCGACGCACATTCTCCATCCACCATTTTTCTTGGGAACAAGTGGTGCCAGGACAGCGCAGGGGCTCAGACTAGGACTTTCTGATGGTATTGTTGTTATTTCATTTTGTAGTAAGTCTACCCTCAAATAACATAAGCCCTAGAAGTTCAAACAACATTTTCATACAATCATTATCTTCAATTTCTCTTCTATATTTCTGTAGTTTCTTTTTATACTTGAGCAATTTCTCTTTGTACTTCAACATTTGCTTTTTGTACTTGAACATTTTATTTTTTGTATATGTATCATCTCTTTTATAACTTCTAATCTTCCTATTGTAACTCCCAATTTTGAATCAAAAAATTTCTGACTTAACTTCTTTCGTTATTTCTAATATGACTTGTTAAGACTCTACATGAGGATGAGGCTGCTTATATTTTTTCACTGTTCTTTTTTGTTACTGTATTAAGAGAAAATGTCGTTGTGTTTCTAAATCCATGTCACAAGGCATCTGATCTTGCATTTCAAATGGCATTTGAGAAGGCATCCTTGAAATATTATCGAGTTAGTTAGTCAAAATCATTTAAATTCAGTCCATCTTCGAATTGAAGAGGTTTTACACCACATATCTTATTGCAGTACTACCATCAAAAATAGGTTGTAGCTGGCTGTATATGAGATGCCCCCCTTCCCTCTACAAGACTTACATTCTTTGTGTTTCTAAATTTGGGAAAAAGAACAAAGTTAAAATTATAAATATAATGATACAAATTAACACATAGATATACAATCTACCATGTTCAACAAATTCATTCCATACTTCAAGGTCAATATCTGTATAACCATTAACATAGTTCCAACATCAACCGCTTTGATTCATAAGCTTGTATGGTAAGTTATAGCATAAGGGTTCTCGTTACGATCATTTTGTAACCACCATATAAACTCGGTAGCACAGAAATGTCATTTTGGTTTCTTCTTCGTTTAATATACAAAATTTGCTCGTGTAGAAGATGTGTGTTGATACGTACTTCCAATTGTAATTATTTATTTACATGCAATGATAGGACTTTCCAAAGATAAATAGTACCTTGCGGCATCCAATAGCCGCTTAGCAACCCGTTTCCTTCTCTGGGAAGGAGCAACCCAAATGACTCGAACACCACAGACGGCCGGGACAGCTTCCTCCTCATAAGACGTTCCTCCGCTGTCCCACATATTCTGTTCAGCGGTCCTTGAAGAACTTTTTATAGATTCTCTACGGAAAGTGACATTTCCAAATTGCAATACAGATTTAGCTGTTTTTCTTGAGTTTGCATTACTTGACTCTGGTACCAGTTTAGTAGATCTGCTTGAATCCGAACTGGAAGACTTCGAGATTATCCTATGGGCTGTTGTAAGAATTCAACCCAAAAATGAAGAGATACGTCTGAGGAGGAAAGTGAGAAGCATGCATAATAAAAATGTCATGGAGTAAGAATTCAACCCAAAAATCACCTTGCAAAGCTTGTGAAGAAACCACTCATTTGCCAAACAAAGGTCATTGGACATCACCCTTACCACCTCTTGGAGCTGTGAAATGATTGGAATATCATTAGGAAAAAGAACCAGGAATTGAGCTTAATAAATGCAATTAAATTGGAATACAATCTCAAAGATGAAAAATAAACATAAGTCAGCGCCTTTGATAGCCTATGACTCATAGCCAGGATGTCACAAACTCATCCAGAGAGATTCATAATGTGCATCAGATATACGAAAAATCTAGCTAGTTATTACCTAAATAGATAACAAAGTGACTAAAGAACCTTGTGCTTTTGACCAGGAGGATCACCGTCCAAGACTACTATAATACGTTCTTCAATTGTCTCACTCTTAGGCATTGGGACGATTCTTTCATTGTTCCATCCCTGATGAAATTTTTCATTGAGAAATTTGAAAAGAAAGAAAAAATTGAGACTACTACTAAAATGAACAAAGCAACCCACCTTGAAAAAGATACCCAGGTAGTAATTTTTATGGAAAACCTTGTGAGCCTTTTCATCTCCAAGTGCATAGCTCAACCCGCACACATCACAAAAGTGGAGAAGGAAACTAGACTGACCAAGTTCCAGATAATACTGCGCATAACTCCTTTTCTTATTTGTGACGTTGGGTAAAGGATCTGGTCTTCTTGAAGACATCGCCGAGGCACCTCTGTGTATTCCCTTGTCATATTCATCGGACGTGCAAATCTGAAAACCATCACTGTCATAATAACCATAGAATGATATATTAGCTACAGTTCCCAACCATCCTAACTGAACATAAAAATCAATCAGAGTAGCTTTCATCAAATAATACCCATACGAAATTCAAGAGTCAGAAAAGCCAAGTCTGGTGATGGATAACAAACATACTCTGAAATGCTCACCCAGAATCATTAATTGAGCAACAGAAAAGTAATGTGTAATTTGAAGCTCTCTTCCTTCAATAAAAGTAATATGTAATTGCAGCCCTCTTCCTTTCACGAGCTACAATCCCACTGGAAAAAAAGGTATTCAAAAAACAAGAAAAAAGGGAACGAGAACTTCTACATAGAATGCTAGAAGAATTACCCGAATGGCTAAATCCCTAGTTCCCAGCATTTGTGCATTTCACTCCATGACTTTCATGAAAAAAGAGACAGCACGAATTCAAATAATAGAACATGACATAGCAGCATAAAAAACAGCACAACAAACAACATACTCCACTTGAAAATACATCCTTTTGTTCCCAACCTGGTTTATCGAAGGTACCATTTCAAACTTGGGTTGTTGAGCTCTCGTCTTCTGTAGGTCACAAGAACATCTGGCTCAGGACTTCCTGAGATGTCCATCTCCTCCACCTGATCCAGAGGTGGAAAGGAGCCCCGGGCATTGTTGGCAGTCATCTGGAAGAACTTGCTGATCTTGGTCTGCATGATCAACACTACCAACCAAGATGGAGAGTTCAAGGTCGTGACTGAGCAAGAGAAACGTGATGGCAGGAGGTGAAAACTGGTCTCGTAGAGATGGAAAACAGAATAGAAATCACAATCAATAATAAAACTAATTAAATAGAATAATTGACAGTTTATTACAGATAACCAGTTTGAAAGAGCTATTTTTTACACATTTTGCGGTGTTCTTATTAATGATGTTTATGGGTGAATTATAGACTTCAATATGACATTTCAGATCTGTTTAGTTAGCAGCTTGTAATTTTTCCTTTGAATTTCATCCTTTCCAGTTTTGTTCCAGAAAAACACCAAGAAAAGCAGCTTCATTTGTCATTCCAACAAAGCAGTTTTATTCCCACAGCTTGTAATTCCTCCTCCTTTCAATTTCTGCTTCAGATCTGTTTATGATTTATATATTCGAACCTTCATTGTATTTTTATATAAAATAAATAAATAGGTATTTGTGCAGGTGTTAGAATTAACAGAAATTGTATGATTAAAACCTAAATTTACATGGATATTAATGTCATTAACTTCAACATTCATAATAATTTTTAAAATAATAATTACCATATTATTATTTAAATAAATGTATGGCTCCAAAAATAGATGATGTATTTTGCTAACACTTTGACTGACAATTCTGGCAAGAATATTTAAAATGCAGGATGATAAATCAAATTAGAAAAAAGACAAACAGATTGAATGATCCCATGGACATTTAACATAACACAACTCATGCTGACTAAACTTGATATTTCTAAGTATACCATGGATAAGTGATAAGAAATCATACAACGATTGTTAGCAGAACTTAAAGAAGCATACAAATCATGCGGGCGGGCCAAAAAAAAGGTCAGATTCATAAGAACACAAAGGAAATCTTAGCGCATCCAAATGGCAGAGCATTACCTTAACGACAATGGAGGCGGCGAGCTACCAAAGTGACTTCGACGACGGTTTCTAACACCTCTCTTCAACATGGAGCATCTAACATGCATGGCTTGCCATCATCTCTTACACAATTAAGATAAATAAGTATATAAATGTCCAAAAATATACTTAAATATAAATATTTAAAGATTTAAAATTAAACATTCAAGTGAACAATGCTTCAAAGAGGAAGAGAACAACACAGGACAGAAAGAAAAAAGACCCAACACAAATGGAACAAATATCGGAGGTTTTGATTTTTGCATCATTGTCTTAGCTATCATGGAACGTGGAAGCCAAGTTGATGTAATACAAAATTGTTGCATAGTGTGCATAAGCCAGATCTTTTTATTTGTCATAGTGTGCACAATACTGAAGGAAAAAGAAAGTTAGATTTTACCGACATATAAATACCTAGAAAATTACCTTTAAACCGTTTCATGATTTCCGACCTCCTCCCATTCGGAAATCGACCTCCCCTCGAGCCTGACGCCCCCATCTCGACCTGTGAAGTCGAAGAACATTCGTCGCGTCGCCTGAAACCGACTCTTCCTCGTCGCATCCGTCGCTGCCGCAGCCCTCCTGCCCGTCGCTACTGTAGCCCTCTTGCTTGCCCGTCGCTCGTCGCTACTGCAGCCATCCTGCTCGCCCGTCGCTGCCGTAGCCCTCTCGCCGCATCTTCCTCGTCGCGTCCGTCGCTGTGGTAGCCCTTCCTCCTCCACCTCCGCCATTTCACGTCTTGCTCAGGTACAATTCCTCTTCTTCATTTTTTTTTGTACTTGCTTGTGAGTGAAAGGAAAGCAGGAGATCGGACTTTCAACATTTCCTTTGGATTAATATTCGTGATGTTTAACACTTCTTATAATCTTCATGATAATGTATTTCTGTGTATTACTCCAAACAGTGCCTAGTAATGTTGCTTATATGGCATATCATCTATCATTGCTTGTATGACATATAACAGTTCAAATATGAAAAGAGAGATGGTTAGCATACAAAAGGAGATGGTTTAACAAGGAAATGTTTGCATGGCAAAAGAAGTTTGGGTCTTTTTTAGATGAAGTTATTGCAGCAATATTTGATATTGAAGATCGATATTGAAGATCTATCTGTGACTGATCGATATAAAGTTATTTAATTATTTTAAAAGTAAAAAATCAGTAAAATATTTATATCAATTCCAAAAGAAATACGACAAGTATGGTTAAAGTTTCATTTAGAAAAGATGAAAGACTAAAGATGATTTACATGTTTGTTTTTTGTATTAGATGTATGATGTAACTACTTTTTGTTTGGACTTGAAATGTGGAATGATATTATGTTAGATGTTTGTTTATCATATTTTGTTATGTTCTATTAATTGTGGAATGATTTCATGTAGTATGTTTATTTGTATTACAACTTTGTAATATGTTTGAACATGAAATTTTGTAGGTGACGATGAATTTTGAAGAGGATTTTGACGAACTAGTAAATAACACATTGATGTTATTTGAAGAAGAGGAAGAACATGCTAGAAGAAGGCGAAGACGTCTACTTGCTTTTTGGAATATTTTAGTAGGGATTGCAAGTACCTCAACTTTGTTTTCAAGTACAAGTCGTATTTATAGTAAAGAAGGTACAGATTATATAAGAAGATTACTAGATCCTTCTTTACCACATCAAGTTTACAATTGTCGAAAAATTTATAGAATGAGTCAATATGTTTTCAAGGGTTTTTGTGAATTAATGAGGAGGGAAGAAGTCCTGAAAGATACCAACAATATCAATGTAGAAGAGAAGTTTGCCATGTTCCTTATGACAGTTGGGCAAAATCAAAGGTATGGAGTAACTATATCACAATTTAGTCGATCAAGTTGGACAATTAGTAAATACTTTAATGAAGTCTTGAATGCCATATTACGACTAAATCATGTTCTTCTAGCAAGACCTTCATCTAAAACACCAAGTCGAATTCGTCAAGACTCAAATGTGTATCCATATTTTAAGGTACATTTCCACACCTTTGTAGTTTCCTTGTCTTTAATGTTATTTTAATCAATATCAAAATAAAAATGCATGTTTATAGGATTGTATTGGAGCTATTGATGGTACACATATCAAAGCAACTATTTATGGACAAGAAACAACAAGATTTAGGAACAGAAAAGGTGAATTATCTCAAAATGTAATGGCAGCATGTAATTTTGATATGGAATTTACATATATTTTAGCTGGTTAGGAAGGATCAGCTGTTGATGCTCGTATTCTCCAAAATGCAGTTACTAGACCTAATGGTTTTCAGGTTCCACCAAGTAAATGTATTTTCTACTTCTAGAAGTTATGAAGACATCACCATACTAATATTTTTTTTATATAGGTAAGTTTTACTTAGTTGATGCTGGATATCCAAATCGACCAAAATATATTTGCCCATATCCAGGTGTAAGATACCGTCTATCTGATTATGTTAATGATAGAGTTCATTGTAATGCTGTAGAAAATTTCAACTACAGACATTCACAACTGAGAACAGTCATTGAACGTACATTTGGAGTTGTGAAACATCGATTCTCAATATTACGTGGTCAAATGCCATATTCATATGAAACACAAGTGAAGATTGTCATCGCATGTTTTTGCTTCATAATTTTATTCGTAAGACTGATAAAGAAGATTTACTTGAAGACCTACAAGATGAGTTGGAAGAGTTAAATATTATTGATGACATACAACCAATAGGAGAGATACATATGGAAAGCAATGCACAAGTTTGAATGACTCAAGAACAAAGAAAAGAAATGATAGATAAGATGCGAGAAGATATGATGATGGCAATGTGGGATGGAAGAACTGCTTGATATTATTTAGTATTGTAATATTTGAATTAAGATGTATTTGTATTTTTCGAATATTAGTTGTAATAAATAATTGAATTTCTTTTTTTCCAAGATTTTCTTTTTTTTCGAATATTAATTATGATAAACCTTTGTTAGAATTTTCATTAGAACTTTCCATCGTGCATTAACCTTTCATCAAAATTTTCATTAGAACTTTCCATCCTACACTAAACCATTCTTAGAATTTTTCTTTTCCTTTCCATTACAAATTTTCTTTTTCCTTTTTGTCAGAATTTTCCATCATTACACTAACTGCATTTTGACGAAATTCAACGATTTTCCTTTTCGTCAGCTGAATTTTGTTAGGCACTAACCCCTCCCCCCCTAAATATCAGAGAAATTTGATGTAAGAGGTTTACATGTCGAATTTTCACAACTAGCCAGGATATTCAATAAATGAACTCAGCATACAAAGGAGTGAAGATATAGTGTTGGGGATAAATAAGTCTGCTCTTATTTATTGTTAATAGTAAAGATCTTATTTACAGTTTCATTTTACCATTGCAAATGATTTCCTTGGGACGTGTTCATAGCAACAAAATATTTTAATTTCCCCACTTAGGGAATTGAGGAAAAGGCAGGTTAGTGAAACTAAACAAGAAAAACTTCTGGACCTTCAAAGAACTTGATTATGCTCCTGAAATTGTAAGGCAAAATTCCCTTTGTGTTGTGTGACATTGAAATTTGGCTATTGTGCTGCATGTGTGCTTCCAAAGGAAACAAATTGCTAATTCAGTGAAGGTTGTCTTGGCTTATTTGTTGCCAATGCATTAGAAATAACAACTCTAGCATTCATAGCACATGGAAAGACTAGACAGTAATCCCATTGATCAAGAGGTCTAATAATTCTAGATTCCTTTTCAGCGTATCCAACAAAGTAACGAGGTGCCATGCTCTTCTGCTGGTAGAATCCTGTTCTTTAGAAGTCACTTGGACATCTGGGACTTGAAAGGAAGCAATGTTCTCTTAACTAAAAAGTGGTCTTTTTAAGCTTCAAACTACAGGACAGAATGTAAAGCAGAAGGAAACAAATGAGATGAAAACTCATTTAATATAACAATAAAATGAACCAATGCTTAGCTTTTGCTGCACAACTCGCGCATGTTTCATGTCCAAGAGCTATTTATGTAAAGGGAACAATACTGAAGCTTATAATTTTGGTTTATACTTGAAATCAATGTTTTTTGGTTTTTCAGGGAGAGGCAGTGCCTTTTAAGTCGTACACACATAGATATCATATACCCTATAGAGCTTCTAAAAGTGACACTCCATTTTGGTACTCCATCAAACAGGCCTCAGCATATATCATTGTTCTGTCATCATATGGTGAGATTCAAGCTTTTCCTTCTTCTATTGCTTTCTTATCATTTACCTAAATATATTTATCTTTGATTTGATACATAATCTGAAAAGCTTCGTGTCCTAATTTATATATGATGCTTTGTTCTGCTCGGAACCCAAATGGTAGGGACTGTTGTAGTCGCGAAGGACCTTTCTAGTCGACTCACAAACACGGTTGTTTGGTAATGTTTGAGGGTGATGTTTGAGGCATGGTTTGTGCAACACATAGTTGACGTTGTCTTTGACGGCCATATCCATGCATATGAACGCTCGGTAAGGCTGAATGTTTTTCATCATGCGCTTAAGTTCAACCTTGATGCTGTTATTGGAAGAGAGTAAATTCCTCATGAGGTCGTTTGTTCTTCAATGTTATCATGGTAGGAGCGAATTTCAAATGTGAAGTACAACATCCTAAAAAGGCAGTGCACTCCAGCACCCAATCAGTCTGCCCCAATGTACATCACCATTGGTGGTGATGGAGGAAACATTGAGGGCTTAGCCAATGAGTATGAAGGAGATCTTAGCCTAAGTTCTTCTTTTCATATTTGGAGATCTTAGGGCTCATATTCTTGGCATAATTACATACTTCCTCTCATTCAGGTTCATAGAGCCACAGCCAGATTATTCAGCCAGAGTCAGTGAAAATTGTGTGGTTTCATATTCATTCCTTAATGATATTTTCTTATCAAAACAAGAGCTAAAGCGTTTGGTGGTGCACTTTTAATTAGAATATATTTATTTTTAAAAGTCCATGTCATTGGCAAAGATGACTTTTCTAACTTGGAAAAGTCACGGTAGGTTCTGCGATTGCGATATTAAAAATTATTGACCATCGTGGAAAGAATGAGCCCTTGAATTCTACCAAATTTTATATGGACTTGATAAGAAAAAAAGACCTGATAAATCTGTTCTCTTTTACTTCTTTCGAGAAGGATATGATTAAATTAATTAAGTTGATTTGATTTTCTTTTATCTTATTTCCAGTTGATGTAATACGTAATTTATTAGTAATAAAATTATTTCTTAACTTATTTATTTTTGATAATGATAGTAATCTTTTTGTTTTCTAATTTACAAGAAATAAAAATTATGATGTTGACACAAGTATTGAGCTTCTTAACTTCTGAAAGTTCGATGAAATGCAGGGATGGAAATTATACATCCTTTCTTTCTTAATTACCGACTTTAAAATTCAAAGCTCAGAAGTTTCCTACCGCAATTTCCGACAAATTTCAGTGAAAGTTGACAGGAGAAGAAGTCCCCTACACAGAAATCTTTATTTATTTTCTAAATTTTTGAAATATCACAAACGAATGGCACAAATCTCTCTTTGACGTCAAACTAAAAAATAATTTCACTTGACTTAAAGACTTGAAAGTTTATAAATTAATATTGGTTGAAGCACATGGCTCACAAGTCACATTTACTGGTTCATGGAGGGAAGAATGGCTGCTTCCTCACACTACTTTCAGATGGTTTTGGTGCTCGTATGGTGGATGCAGATCTTGTTCTGTGACACCAGTAGCGGTTGTATCGCAGTGGAAAGAGAAGTTCTCTTGAAGTTCAAGCTTGGACTTGACGATCCGCAAGGTAAACTTCGCACCTGGACAAATACCACTGGTGATGATTGCTGCAGGAGTTGGAGGGGAGTTGGGTGTGACGACCAAATCGGTCACGTTGCGGAGCTCAACCTTCGTGGCATGAATTTGAATTTGGGGAGGGGGGTCAGAGGTTGCGAGAACCTCCATGAACCCACCTTATGCCACTTGACACGTTTACGACGTCTGGACTTCAGCTCCAACAATTTCAACAACTGCACCATTCCATCCTTCTTGGGTTGCTTTGCGGAGTTGAGGTATCTAAACCTTTCTAATTCATATTTTCAAGGACTCGTACCTTCATCGCTTGGAAATCTCTCCAACTTACTCCAACTCGATCTTTCTTCTTCGATGACTATTCTCCATCTGGTTCTCATCTCAAAATTCACGATACGAGGTGGTTTCGACGACTTCACTCTTTGCAATACATCGACATGAGCTTCTCCCAGCTTGGTAATTCATCATCTCGTTGGATTCAATCCCTTGGTGAATTGCCTTCTCTATCCACCTTAATATGTTCTCAATGTTTCTCGGGGGGTCACGTTCCAACATTCATTGAATCGATGCAATCACTGCAAGAATTAGTTCTTTCTAGGAACAAATTCAATGGATCTATTCCCACTTTTTTTGGAAATTTAGTTTCATTGCAAAAATTGGATCTTTCTAGGAACAAATTCAATGGATCTATTCCCACCTTTCTTGGAAATTTAATATCACTACAATCTTTAGATCTTTCTAGGAACAAATTCAATGGATCTATTCCCACCTTTCTTGGAAATTTAATATCACTACAATCTTTAGATCTTTCTTGGAACAAATTCAATGAATCTATTCCCACCTTTCTTGGAAATTTAACATCACTACAATCTTTACATCTTTCAGGCAATAACTTCAATGGATCTATTCCTACCTTTATTGGAAATTTAACATCGTTACGATCTTTACGTCTTTCAGGTAATAACTTCAATAGATCCATTCCCACCTTTCTTGGAAATTTAACATCACTACAATTTTTAGATCTTTCTTGGAACAAATTCAATGGATCTATTCCCACCTTTCTTGGAAATTTAACATCGCTACAATCTTTAGATCTTTCAGGTAATAACTTAAATAGATCCATTCCCACCTTTCTTGGAAATTTAACATCGCTACGATCTTTAGATCTTTCTTGGAACAAATTCAATGGATCTATTCCCACCTTTCTTGGAAATTTAACATCGTTACGATCTTTACGTCTTTCAGGTAATAACTTCAATGGATCTATTCCCACCTTTCTTGGAAATTTAACATCACTACAATCTTTAGATCTTTCTTGGAACAAATTCAAGGGATCTATTCCCACCTTTCTTGGAAATTTAACATCGCTACAGTCTTTAGATCTTTCAGGCAATAACATCAATGGATCTATTCCCACCTTTCTTGGAAATTTAGTTTCATTGCAAAAATTATATCTTTATTCAAACAACTTCAATGGATCTATTTCCACCTTTATTGGAAATTTAACATCATTACAATCTTTAGATCTTTCTTGGAACAAATTCAAGGGATCTATTCCAGAATCACTTTGCAACCTACATTTACTCTACTTTCTAGACTTAGAAGGGAATGATAACATCAATGGAGCTGATTTCCCAAAATGTTTATGGGGATTGTCAAAGCTGCGATTGTTGTACCTTGGGGGGCATGATTTCAATCTATCAGAATCTCATTTCGTAAACATGAGTCAATTGTGGTATCTTAGCTTGAAATCAAACTCATCATCGACATTCCACGTATCCTCTTCCAATTGGGTCCCACCATTTAGTCTACGAAGATTATCTATTCAATCGTGGAGAGTGGAGCCTAATGAATCATTCCCTACATGGATCCGTACACAAAAAGAACTTTATAATCTTGTCCTGTCAAATGTTGGCATCACTGGAAGCCTTCCAGCATGGATTTGGAATTTCTCTTCCTCTCTTCGCCGGTTGAAGGTGACTTCCAATGACATTGATGGGGAAATACCAGATGCCACAAACTCCAGTAATCAATTACAAATGATTGATTTGAGTTCCAACAAATTTAAAGGTAACATACATATCTGATCACCCTTCTTTCCATTTGAAAGTAATAGATTGCCATATTTTTTGTTTACCTTGCCTAATTCAATCTCTTCATGGTCTGCTATTTCTAGGATCTAGGTGGTTATCTACCGTCTCAAAGATGACGTCTACATTGTGGTACTTGTTTCTTTCCAACAACACAAATCTATTTGGTAGCATCCCATCGTCGCTGTGTGAAGTGCAAGATTTGAGGGTATTGGACTTGTCTAAAAATAATTTCTCTGGAGAGATTCCTCATTGCATGATGAAAGTGAAAAGAATTCTTGATTTGGGAAGCAACAAATTCAACGGCACATTTCCTACGATACTGGAACATCAGAATTGTACGTTGGAATCATTGCATTTGGAGAATAATCAACTTCATGGAAATCTACCAACATCCTTGGGTAAGTGTAGGAATTTGAGGGTCCTTGATCTTGGTGGAAACAAGTTCACCGGATCAATACCGTCTTGGATAGTAGAAAGCATGCAGTTTCTAAAGATTCTACGCTTGACGTCAAATAGACTTTATGGGAATATTCCACAATCATTGTCAAGGCTGCAATTACTTCAAGTCTTGGATCTTGGAAATAATAATTTATCAGGATCCATACCAAATACTATAGGAGATTTCAAGGCAATGACGATTTTAAGCAAGTCAGAACAGTCAATCTTCTCTCGTACTGCTGCTTATTACAAAGAATCTGTGACAATAGAGATGAAAGGAAGAAATGACTCATATGTTGACAAGATACTTTCACTAGTCACAAGCATCGACTTCTCTGATAATAACTTGTCAGGAGTTATTCCCCAAGAATTTGGTGATTTACGTGGCTTGCGGAATTTGAATTTGGCAGGAAATCAATTGACAAGTAGCATCCCAAAGACACTTGGAAGATTCTTGAAGTTGGAAGCACTGGATCTATCAAGAAATAAACTCTCTGGGCAAATTCCACGAGAGATGACGAAGATTACAACATTGTCTCACTTGAACATGTCATTTAACAACTTCTCAGGTCGTATTCCTACAAGCAAGCAGTTCTCGACATTTACTAATGAGTCCTACATAGGAAACCCCAATCTAAGAGTATGTGGGCTTCCATTTTCTAAGAGTTGTGAAGAAGAGCAAAATCCAAAATCAAAGAGTGATCAGAACAAGGATGACGACGACGACAAAGAGAAGTTATGGCTTTATACGACTGCAGTTCTTGGTTTTATCGTTGGATTTTGGACATTCTACGGCATCCTTTTCTTTAAGAAGACATGGAGGTATCCTTATCTCCAATTTCTAAGTGATACCAGTGAGGTGTTACACATGAGGATTATTCGACCAATCAAGCGGATGGTGAATTGATATTAGCAAGACAACCTCTAGTGTTGCTCATCTCAACTAGTATGCTTGTTATGTATGGGTAGTTATTTTTATTGATCCTTTTCTAATCCATCATACTCGACAAATATATATAGGAGGCTGATTGAATAATAATGAGGGTTGTCGGCATTGTTTAGTAACAATTTTCTAGTAATGGTGTGTATTTGTCTTTTTTGAAAAGATACATGGTTACAAATCTCAGAAGATGCAAAGACCATTAGTTGCATCAAGGTTTTGCTCTCGTACCATCCTAAGTTAGCTGAGTTATTATATATTGCAAAAAAGTTAACTTTTTTCTCTTAAATTAATTAATCATTCAACCTCTATAACTTGATGTAAGTTAATTATAATAGTTGGATATGTGGACATTCTTATGTCCGCGCCCGAATTAAAATCTTTGGTACTATTCCGACGAAGATCAATTCTTCTTCTTCTTCTTCCACTATCGCTGCTACTGCTGTGTTTAAATGGTTACTTAGAGAAAATATGTATACCTAAAAATATTTAAGCTTAAAACTTAGATATAAGAAACAAAAACCAATGTTTCACATTTAACAAATCATAAGTTAGGTGTAAGACCTGAATATCTAAGTTTAAAATTAGCTAAAACTTACAAATGAAGCTAAAAAGAAAAAAAGGATTAAATATATATATATAATAATAATATTAATATATATATATATAAGAGGATTAAAATCATAACTTCGACACAAGGCAGAGATATCGAAGCTTAAAAGTTAAATGAAAGTAAAATATAAAAATATCTAAGTTAAAAGTAGAGGTATCAATGGGCCGGGCCGGCTCGGCCCGCCCCAAAAAGTATCAGCCCGTTAGGGCTACGGGCCGGGCCAAAATTTTTTTTAATTTTTTTGGAACAGCCCGGCCCGGCCCGAAATTTTTTCGGAGCAGCCCCGCTCGGGACAATCCGGCCCGGCCCGTAGCCCGGCTCGCTTTTATAACTTTTTATTTTTTTATTTTTTTCAACTGTTTAACCGAAGGCTAACTTCGGTCCGACCGAATTGTTTTAGTTTTTTATTTTTTTAACGGTCTGACCGTATCTTTACTTCGGTCCAACCGAAATTTTTATTTTCTTTTTCGATCTGACGGAAGGTCGACTTTTTTTTTTTTGAAATATGCAATATGTAAATTTTTTATTTTTTAATTTAATTTAAAATAATAATAAAAAATAAATATAAAAATTAAAAACTTCGGTCCGACTCGCCACTCGGTCGAACCGAAGTAACAAAGTTTTAAAAAAAATCAAAACTTCGATGTTCGGTCCGACCGAAGTTTAAATCATTAACTTCGATGTTCGGTCCGACCGAGTTTTAAAATAAAGTTAAAAAAAATCAAAAGCTTTGGTCGGACTAAAAACTCCGTTACTTCGAACCGAAGGTCTTTTTTTTCGGTCCAACCGAAGATTTTGATTTTTTAATATTTATTTTTTGATTTTAAATTAAAAATAAAAAATTCCAACGTTATCCGGTAATCAATTCATCACGTTAACATCAACATCAAGACATCATCAACTCACCATTCATGATTCATCATCCGTCAACACATTCAAACACAAGTCATAAAGTTAAAAAAAAATTTTATTTCTGAATTCAAATTAAAAATACATTATTTTTGTAATTATATCAAATATTTTTACATTTAATGTACATAATTATATTTAAATATTTTAATTTACAAATTCATTGATGAAATCTTCTTTCTGTTGCTGTCCACGAGCAAGCTCCTGGTCTTTAACACACATAAATGCTTCTAAAATATCATCTTTTAATCTTGCTCTTTTATTATCTAATATATCACCACTAATACTAAATGCCTATTCACATGCTATAGAAGAAGTTGAAATTGTTAGTAAATCTCTAGCCATTAATGATAAAACATGAAATGTGTGTTTTTGTGTTTTCCATCAATTTATTACATCAAAATCTAGAAAATCAAGATTATCTCTTATTAAATAACTATGATTAAAATTATTTAATTCTTTCCTATTTGTTATGTTAAAATCACTATATTCATCATCAAATATACTATAATCAATTATTGATGATGATGACCATTGTTGTGAAAAATAGGGCATATTTTGTGTTTGTTGCGTTCCATATTTTGTAACATACATATCAAACATATTATTTAAACTTTCTTCTACATTTTCAATTGTTACATTAACTTCTACATTTAAACAAGTTTGTATTACATTTATTAATTTTTTAACAACTTTTACTTTAGTCTTAGGATCTAAACAAGCACTTAATGTATATAAGAGAGGTATCTTATTCCAATAGTTTAAAAAATTTTCTTTCATTTAAAAGCTATAGGTGTAAAAAATGGATAATTACTATAATTATTAAAAACTCTTGCAATATTATATACATGGTGGATTGCATAAACAGATATACAATAATATATTTTTGATAAATGTTCTATTGCATTATAAAATGGTTTTAAAAATTTAATAAAACAATTAGCTATTGCAAAATCATTTTCATCTATTGGTGTTGTACCATCATTTATTCTACTATTATAATAACTTTTTATACCTTCTTTATAAGGTAAACAATTATTTAACATTAAATATAATGAATTCCACCTATGAGAGACTTCCATTGTAAATGTTTTATGTGGTAATTCAAATGTATCACATACATGATTAAATTCTTGTTGCCATCTACCACTAGATAAAATGTAGCCTAATGTAGTTCTAATATTTTCTAGAAAAGGTTTTAATTCTTCAACACCTACTTGAACTATAAGATTAATTATATGACATATACATCTTTAGTGAAATAAATCAAAACCATTTGGTAGAGTTAATCTACTTTTAAACATAGGGATAGTTGCATTATTACTAGATGTATTATCAAATGTAATACTACCTACTTTTTCTTTAATTCCATAAAATTCAAAAATTTTCATAATAGTAGAAAAAATATTTTAAGCATTATGTGGATGATTTATTCTTCTAAATCCTATTAATCTTTTTGTAAAACCCAATTATCATCAATAAAATGTGTAGTAACATTAATATATCCTACTTTACTTCTACCCTCCCAAATATTAGATGTATAGATGTATTAACAGAACCTATTATATTAACTAATTCCATTCTAAATTTATTATAAAGTGCAATAACATCTTGCCTAGTTGTATTTCTAGAAGCTTTTTTAAATTGTAGACAATAAGCTTGTGAAATATATTCTTGAAAATGTTGACTATCACCAAATCTAATAGGTAAATTTTGAATAGTAATAAATTTAGCTTGTAATTCTCTAGTATTAGTAGGATCATAATGCCATTGTGTAATATTAGCTTTCGAGTTAAAATTAATTTGTGTTTGAATCATTTTATTTTTTTCAAGAGTTTTGGATGAATAATTAGCTAAATGTCTAGATAAATGACTTGTACCACCAAAAGCTTTGCATGAGAAGACTACATTGAAAATGTTGTAGTAGACCCTCTCCACTATAGTACCATCTCCTAGCTCTTAAGTTTTTTACGAACGTTATTTCAAGCCTGAAAAACGAACGTTCGTAAAACGTTCATTTTTTAACGTTCAATTTAGAAGGGTTACGGGTTATGGGCTGGCCCAATCTGAGCCCGGCCGAAATCGGCCCACGGGCTAGCCCGGCCCAGCCGGAGGCCAGCCCAGCTAGCAGGCCGATTTTCTAATATATTATAGTCCGGCACTTTAAATGGGCTGGCCCGCAGCGGCCCGGCCCAATTGACACCTCTACGAAGAAGATAGCCATGCCGTCGGGAGAAATGAACAAAATAATAATAATAATTTAAACCGAGGACAATAGTAAGAAATACATATGCATATAAGAAATTATTAATTACGTGTAAAAATCAAAGACGAGAGGACACATAAAAGAAAAAGGGGACGAGCGGATGAGTCGACGCTGCTCGTTTCAGTTGCAATCGAGAAAAATAACAAAGAAAAAAAAAGAGAAAAGCGAGAAATTGTAGTAAGTCAGGGCATCCACCTATTTCTTGGGACTAAAACCTCAACTTTGTGTTTTTCTTGGGACTTAACACAAAACCCTATCCGTGTATTTTATCCCGAAAACACACTCCTTATTACCACAACCCGAGTTGTTTTGTGCGAAAACAAGAATGTTGTTTATCAATTCTAGCATCCCCTCTTTTCTTGAAATTCCCATGTTCTCTTTATTTTCCAAAAATTTCTCACATTTTTTAAGTTTCTCGAGACTTTGCACTTGCTTCCAAATATATATACATAGAAAGACTCCACTTTTGACGAAAACACCGACCGTTCGATCAAGTGAACATGAAGCGAGCAATATTAGAATAAGTGCGTGAGAAGAGAGAAGAGTGATCGAGTAGTGTGAGGGAGACATACAACTAGTAAATTTATATTCGTGGAATATGAAACGTTTAAAAAACTCCCGTAATGATGGACAATCTAAAGAGATGCACAAGCTTAGGTAGAATTGAATAAAATCGTTGCATGCATTGCATCCTACTAGTTTGAGTCTTGCATCCTCATTGGTTTGGTCACTGATCGATGGTAGTGTGCTCAATTGCATTACTTAATCGATGTTTTGTCCTGACCTATTAAAATTAGGTCCATATAATCTAGGTCTACTTAGTGTCTATTCCTACTCCCTACACGAGTGAAGAATGTCTTACATGACTATCTTCTAAACTGTTTGTTCTTGTCTAGATAAATGACTTGTACCACCAAAAGCTTTGCATGAGAAGACTACATTGAAAATGTTGTAGTAGACCCTCTCCACTATAGTACCATCTCTTAGATCTTTCGTCTTTATTGTAAACTTCAACCATAAAATTGACCTTCTTGATTTAGCAACATTAGTTGAAGTTGATGCTCCACCTTCCATAGTTTGAGCCTGAGAGTGAGAGTATTGTTGTTCTTGCTCAAAATCATCACCAACACCGACATTGCTATTGAAGTTGAAGTCGTTGAAGTTGTATGCCAATTTTGTAAAGAATTTGACTTGGAGAGTTGAAGAAAGTTAAAGCCTGAAAGATGAACTTTGTATTTTGTAAAAAGAGAGAAGATTGAATGAACATGAATTGTGAAAAAAACTCTAACCTTCTTCTCTATTTATAAAATTTTCCACCACCATTCCTCTCTCCCTTTCATCCCTTCTCTTCTCTCTTTTTCCGTTGGTTTCAACTTTCGTTTTTTACGAACGTTATTTCAAGCCTGAAAAACGAACGTTCGTAAAGCGTTCATTTTTTAACGTTCAATTTAGAAGGGTTACGGGTTATTAATTTATAAACTTTCAAGTCTTTAAGTCAAGTGAAATTACTTTTTGGTTTGACGTCAAAGAGAGATTTGTGCCATTCGTTTGTGATATTTCAAAAATTTAGAAACTAAATAAAAATTTCTGTGTAGGGGACATTTTCTCCTGTCAACTTTCACTGAAATTTGTCGGAAATTGCAGTAGGAAACTTCTTCAACTGAGCTTTGAAATTTTAAGCCGGTAATTAAGAAAGAAAGGATGTATAATTTCCATCCCTGCATTTCATCGAACTTTCGGAAGTTAAGAAGCTCATAACTTTTGTCAAAATCATAATTTTTATTTCCTGTAAATTAGAAAAAAAAAAGATTACTACCATTATCAAAAATAAATAATTTTTTTAACTTCTTAAATTAAATTTTTAGCTATTAAAAGATTTCTTGTAAAATAATTTTTAAAATTTTTAAATTTAATTAAATTATTACCAATTTTTAATTTTTTTCATATTTTTTGTTTGTTTCATGCAATTATATTTGAACTTACACTATCCTATTTGTGCATTTGTTCAGTACCATGGAGGAATTTTTAGAAACTGGTGATTTGATGGATCTTGAAGTTGAGGAAATTTTTGAGTTACTTCTATTGTTGCTTTACGCATGCATAATACAATTGTTGCAAACTTATAATTCAACCAAAAGGCAACGAATGCATAGCATGCCTTATTCTGGAAAAGATGTTACTGACAACATGTTATGACATTGGAGGGTTTGTTTTGACATGTGTCATATGATCCCATCTACTTTTATCACTTTGTGTCAAATATTGAGGGGGAAAAACCTTTTGGAGAATAAGAGGTGGGCTATTGTTGAGGAGCAAGTGAAGATTTTTTTGCAAACAGTTGGACATGGACATAAAAATAGAGTACTACAGAACTACCAACAACATTCTAGGGAAACAATTAGTAAATATGTTCATAAAGTTTTAGATGCGTTACTTTATGGGCACCTAAGGTTATTCATCCTAAGGAATCTTTCAATGAAACACCACAATTTCTTAAGGACAACTCTAGATTTATTCCATATTTCGAAGATGCAATAGGAGCACTTGATGGTACACATGTTCATTGTGTTGATAGGAAAAACGAACAAATCTCATTTAGATGTGGTAGACATGGCAAGCAAACAACTCAAAATGTATTGGGCGTATGTGACTTCAACATGCGATTCATTTTTGCATCAGCCAGGTGGGTGGGCATTGCACATGATTGTCGAGTACTTAAGCATGTAATGTCTGATCCATGTCACAAATTTCCTAATCCACCTGCAAGTACTATATTTTCAATTTATTAAGAACATTGTATAGTCTACCTTGAATATATTTTTGAACTAATATTGTTGTCAAATTTATAGGTAACTACTACTTGGTTGACTCTGACTATCCAAATGCAGTTAGTTTTCTTGCACGATATAGGACCATTAGATATCACTTACCAGAATTCCAATCCTCACAACCACACAATGTACAGGAGCATTTCAATTATTTACATTCTTCTTTGAGGAATGTTGTTGAGTGTGCATTTGGAGTATTGAAGAGGAGGTGGCACATTTTGAATCATATGCCACCATTTCCATACACTACTCAAGTAAAGTTAGTAGTCGCTTGCATGGTCTTACACAACTTCGCAGTTAGTTTTCTTGCACGATATAGGACCATTAGATATCACTTACCAGAATTCCAATCCTCACAACCACACAATGTACAGGAGCATTTCAATTATTTACATTCTTCTTTGAGGAATGTTGTTGAGCGTGCATTTGGAGTATTGAAGAGGAGGTGGCACATTTTGAATCATATGCCACCATTTCCATACACTACTCAAGTAAAGTTAGTAGTCGCTTGCATGGTCTTACACAACTTCATAATTGATCAGAAGTCTGTAATGGATCAAGAAGCATTATCAATCAATCAAGACGAAGAACCTATTGAAGTTCATGATCAAGAAATGTTAACAAGTACCAACTATGAAGTTCCTATTATGTTAGACGAGTTGGACATGGGTACTATGTGTGACAACATTAGGGATCTAGTAATGCAAAATGAATGATTTGTTTGATAACTCAAATTTCAAACATTTTATTCCATTGTTTTGTTATTTCTATTGTTTAAATGTTATCTTTATTGTTCAAATATGATTTGTAATATAAATTGGTCTGTATTGTTATTATTCCATTATTGAATGTCATTTCTATTGCTTAAATATTTCTAGTGTTTGAATGTTATTTGTTATTGTTGGACTTCTCTAATGTTTGCTAAAAGAATGTACGTGAATCTCTTAAGGGGAGAGCAAGCATCAAAACGTGTCCCAAAGACAAGCACTCCTAGAGTAGCATGGGAAGATGATCTAGTTTCTACATTGCTAGATATTTGCATAGAGCTTACTAACTTGGGACACAAACCTGGCACACACTTGGATGCAAAAAGATATGACTTATGCAAACAAAAATTGTTGGAAAGGACAGGAACGAGGCAAAAAAGAGATCACTTAAAGAATAAATTGGAAAAATTGAGGAAGGATTGGCAATTGTGGAAAACAATTGGCTCCCAAACAAGTATCAGATGGAGTCCTACAACCAAGACTTGGGAAGGTGTGGATGACACATGGTGGGAAAATTTTCAAAAGGTATGTAATTGTTTTGTAATAATTTTGTTTGATAATTTTATTTCATTTCATTATTTACCAACTTATTTGATAATTTTGTTTGATACATATAGATCAAACCAAATTGTGAGAAATTTCGTTATCGAGGCATAAAATTTGTTGGCAAGTTGGAGAGACTTTTTAATGGCACTATTGCAGTAGGTGAGTCTGTTTATGTTGAGTATTTTGTTTTGATGATGTGTGCTGAATGAAATTAATCATATTTGCTCAATTACTATTGCTTGTGAAAGGAAATTAAAATCATTAATTAATACAGAAAAAGCTTACTGATATAAATACTTGTCTGTATTGGATCTGAAATTATACTAAGTTAATAACTAGTCGTTTCATTGCATTAATTTCTCATTTAACTAAACGTTAAGTTAACGTGTGTTTTTATTGAAAAACATGATATGTTTTAAAGTTATATTCTCTGTATCATGTATAGTGCACGTTTGGAAAACTCGTTAAGTTAGAGTTTTAGTCGTATAGAGATCACGTGAGAACTCGTTAAGTTAGAGGCTTAAAGGTTAAAATATGTCACGTGAAAACTCATTAAGTTAGTGAGTAAAAGTTTAGACAACTCGTTAAGTTAGTGTTATACACGTGGTGAAATTATAAGTTACGAATGTTATATTGTATCATGTGAAGTGTACATGTTTAACTCATTAAGTTAACATAACTAAACGCATTGAGTTGCTATATTGAACACTAAGGCAACACATTAGGTTAGCGTTATAAACTTAAGTTGTTATTTTTTGCACGTGGTAAAATTCTTATTATAAAAACATTTGTATATTACTGGTTCGTTAAGTTATTGTAACACAACGGAGATAGTTCGTTGAGTTATCCTTAACACAACGGAGTTAGTTCGTTGAGTTAGCTATAGTACTTGTCACGTGAATTGGCACATGAGAAACTCGTTAAGTTATATATATACTTGTGTTACTCGTTTAGTTAACATTAAAGTAATGACTTCTTATTATACTTGATGAAAAATTTTGGACGAGAAAGTTTATTTTGAAGGAAATTTTTCAGAGATACAGGATTGATGATTAAAGAAAATTCGAAATGTAAACGTGGGTCAGAACGTGTGTATTTCGATGAAGGAAAAAGAAAAGACGTGAAGAAGTGGAAAACTAGTAGTGATTAAACGTGGAGGATATGCATGAAATGAAGATACAGTACAAAAGGCATAGAATTCTCGCTGATCAAACTATCCCTGCACACCAAAAGAAAAATCTTTTCAGGGATCAAAAACACCTCTTCGGGGAAAATCTCTCAGGTGGAAGAAAGTTCAATGAAGCATAAAAAGACAAGATATTCGTCACTGAAGAATTGTTGAAGAAGAAAGAGAAGAAGAAGAAGAAGAAAGATCTCAAACAGGGAGAAATGTTTTAAATTCCACAAATTAGTTTTCTCTGTTTGTAGTTATGAAATTGTTTAGATGATACATGGTATCGAGATATAATTGCATCTACAATTTCTGAGGAGAATTGAATTGTATATTGTAATTGAAACCTTGAATAAAAATGATTTTATGAAAACAGTGTCTTGACTTGTTTTGAGTTTTAAAGTTTCAATTATATTTGAAAATATTGAGAAACACAATTCACCCCCCCTCTTGTGTAGCCATACGGTCCTACAGTTTATATCCTAAGCTTCGAAGTAAATCCATCCTAAAGTAGTGAGCAGATACCTGTAGAGGATTTGAATGTGGAAGTGGACATCGACACACCCATTGTTGGAAGTACACCAACATCGACATCCACTACATCTTCTACAGGTAGAACACGTCAACATGTTGCAAGCCTAAATGATCGGATTGATTCATTAGAGTCAATCATATTGAAATTCGAAGAACGTAAACAAATGTATGATTATCCTCAATGCATCAAGAAGCTTAAAGAGATTGGATTTATGGAAGGCATAGAAATATGAGTGTATGCCATGTTGAAGTTTTAGAAACAAGTCACTTGAGATAGCTTTCTAAAGGTAGAACCAGATTCAATGAAGGTTCAATGGCTAGAAATGGCCTTCATGAATTGGAAGAGAACGAGGACAATATGAAGACTTTTAGTTACATGCATGAACATCTAAAAATTAGAAAACTTTAATGTTTTCAAGACATTTCTACTATTGGAAGACTTTAATGTTTTAACTTTAATTATTTTAACTTTATTACTTGTGTTTGAATGATTCATGAATGAAGACTTCTATTTGATGTTCATATATTTATAAATTTATTAATGTGTTTGAATGATGAATTGATTATTGAATAACGTTGTAATTTTTTTATTTAAATTAAAAATAAAAAATGTAAAAAATAAAAAATATCGGTCCAATCGAATTTAAGCTTCGGTCAAACTAAAGGAAAAAATACCAAAAATAAAAAACATTGGCCTGACCGAAGGTGAGATTCGGTCAAACCAATGACACAATAAAAAATAAAAAAAACTTCGGTCTGACCAAAGTTGAGATACGGTTAGACCGACGAATAAAATAAAAAATGTAAAAAATAAAAAACATCGGTCCAACCGAATTTAATCTTCGGTCAAACCGAAGGAAAAAATACTAAAAATAAAAAATATCGATCTGACCAAAGGTGAGATACGGTCAAACCAATGAAAAAATAAAAAAATAAAAAAACTTCGGTTTGACCGAAGTTGAGATACGGTTAGACAGACGAATAAAATAAAAAAATAAAAAACTTCGGCTAGTCAGACCGAAGGAAAAATAATAATAATAATAAACTTCGGTTGTACAGATGAAAAAGTAGTCCGATAGAATTGTTTTTAGTTTTTTATTTTTTTAACGGTATGACCGTATCTTTACTTCGGTCCAACCGAAATTTTAATTTATTTATTTTCTTTTTCGGTTTGACCGAAGCTCAACTTCGGTCGGACTGAAGTTTATGATTTTTTAAACATTTTATTATTATTATTTTTCTTCGATCTGACCGAAGTGTCTTATTTTCTTTATTTATTTTTCGGTTGGACCAAATCTTAACTTCGGTCCAACCGAAGTTTATTACTTTTTATATTTATTTTTTTGATTTTTTAAAATAAAAAATTAACATTAGGCCCTTTTACTAAACTCAGTTATCCATTACTATACATAAAACTCGAACAGTTATCCATTATCTATATAGAAAACTCGAACAGTTATCATAACTCTTCTAGTTTTTCAAAGCTGCATATGAAAAACACGTGAAAACTTATAGCTTTTAAAACACGTGCATAAATCATAACTATACGAGTTTATTATTTTTTATATATATTTTTTGATTTTAAATTAAAATAAAAAATTAACATTAGGCCCTTTTACAGAACTCAAACAGTTATCCATTACTATACATAAAACTCAAACAGTTATCCATTATCTATATATAAAACTCGAATAGTTATCATAACTCTTCTAGTTTTTCAAAGCTGCACATGAAATACACGTGAAAACTTATAACTTTTGAAACGCGTGCATAAATCATAGCTATACGAGTTTATTAACAATAACCCTTCTAGTTTTTCATACACTTAATCTTAACTACACTACTTTTCACATAACCTTTTAAATTAATTCTTCTCGTCTTTCTTCCTTCTTCAACTCTACTTTAAGAATGAAATTTGCAATGTCTTCAATTCTTCCTATAAAATCATATAAGATATCTTTCCATGAAGCATATTTTATATAATAATTATCATATATCAATTTATGCATTATTTAATCATTTAAAATATATAAAATCATAAAAATCACAATTATCATACGTTCTTCATTAAATCACATATAATTGCAATTATAATCTATAAAATGCATAAATTATCATATAAAAAATGTAAACTTTGAAGTCTAAACATGCTACATCAGCATAATCTTATAAATAATGATCACTGTCTATTAAAAAATCGAGTTGGGTCTGGCTGGCTTGTAATGGCTCGACCCAATTGACACTTTTAGATTGAAGTCAAATTTCAAGCTGGGTCAAGCTACCTCAAAAAAATTATTTACACAATATTTTGATGTTTTGATACACCATATTTATTTAAGTACAAATAGTGAGGGTATAATCATCAAAAGATATAACATTAGTTAAAAAAAATAAAAATAAGAGTTGAGGCATTAGTAGTCCCAACCAAACGACTCGTGGAAGCTCCTTAAGAGTTGGAGTTAGAGTCAACACGTCTTCCAAAGTTAAGCAGCTCCAACTCCTTAGGAGCTGAAATTGGTGCTACCAAACATTGGCATTGTGTGAATTTATCATTTGGAGTATGGCATATGTGTATGCTCATCGATTTATTAGACCTAAAGTTAGCATGTGTGAATTCTGCAATTTAAAAGGTCATGACACAGTTGACTATTTGAAATTCAAATGTTTACAAGTGTCTAGATAAGAGCAACAAATGAATTATATCCAAAATAATAGAAATGATTATAACATGCCTATAGTTCATCCAGCCAATTGCCATTTCATGACTAGAAATGTGTTGAGAGAATGGGAAAATGAGGATAGGTGTGTTAGAGGGAAAAAATTTGACTACCTTGAACAAAGCTTAATTAGATTAGATCAACAACTTACTAGACTAGAAATTTACATGAATTATAATCAAGAAGTCAACTAATTAAACTATAATGAAAATCATTCTAAACCCAAGATAGATTATATTTATGAAACTAAGCAAAATTTGAGAAAATTTGACTAGAGAATAGACAAAATGAGACTAGATAATCTAGAAAGAAAGCTTAATTCACTTGATGAATTTACAATGAAAGTACAATATATTAAAAATCAACAAGAGACTATAATTGAAAATTCAAATCTTCAAAACATGCATAAATTAAAAAGCATCAAGACAAAAGAAAGTAAATGTGAAAAATAAGAAGGAATTACCGATAAAATAGAAATTAAGGAATGTAATTCAACAAAAAAATTTATAGATCCAACTCCTAAGAAAGATGTAGCTTTCGATTTCTAAGTTCTATAAGCTTGCAAAATGTCTGGAAGAGGTAGAGGACGTGGAAGTGGTAGACTTACAAAAGCTCAGAAGATAAGAGTTAGAACTACAAGACATAGAAAGACAGATTCACGACTACCATGCACGGTACACATTTCCAATTCATGCATTAGAAAATATACAAAAAGCTATACAAGATGAATGAAACTTTTGCTGGAAATTTATAAGAAATATTGTAGATACAAATTTTCGAACAAAGCAAACTAAGCTATCATGTTTGCAACTTTGGGCAAGAAACTTGTAACCAAACTTGTATGTTGCTAGCAGCTTAGGTATAGGTTCACAGCAAATGGGAATGCAACCAGTTAAAAGCTTTGGTAAGAAGTGGACAAAATTGATAGACAAAGCAAATGTAGAGTTATTAGATTTGTATTCAAGGTACACATTCTCTGAGTCTATTTTACTGGAAGTTAAAAATGCCATTGATAATACAAGAACTGATTTATGGAAGTATGGTTTTAGAAGTGAAGGAGAAAGAATGTTTCAATTAAAAATGATAGAAGTAGAAATGTTACATTTGCATGCTAAACAGTTACAAGAAAGGAAGGATGGAGTTGGACAATCTATAGCATAGGTACCACTCACAAGAGAAATTAAGGAAACACCAAAGCTTGTTATAGAAAAATTGCAGACATACAACTGAAAAGAAGAAAGATTGAAAATATTGGGCTAATTGTAGGAGAGTTGAAAATTCTGAGATCGAGAGAAGAATCACTCAGAAATAGCAAATTATGTTTCATAGCAATAGCAAGAGAGCAAATTCCAGAAGGCATACTAATAGATTTCACACACTTAGGGCTAAAAGAGTATACATTAAGGTATTGTGTTGCTCTCACCTACAATATTTCATTTACTATGATGGAGAATTTTCCAAGTCGTACTACAGCCTATGCAAATATTTTGGGAACAAATGAAAATGTTTTTGAAAATCAACAAATTGCTTTTGAAAATGAAGAAAATGTTTTTCATAATGAAGATCACTATGGAACAAACCTTGATAATGAATTTTACACTGATGATATGTTTGTTGATGAAGAAACTGAGTCACTGAATTTTGAACACATAGATTTATATGAGGAATGCACAGTTATCATTCCTTATAAATCCCAACAGGACTTAACTCAGTTTTTTTTGTTGTTTACAAGTTTTTGTTAATTATTGGTTAAAGTAGCTACAGGTTATTTATTTTTATCTAGTTTATATCTATGAAAGGCAACAATATGTTTATCAAGTTGAATACTATCTTACTGATGTCTCGATGGAAGATCAAATTGAATAGATTGAATATATCCCAAGGTAGTTGCTACCTTCAAATCTGCAATATCTAGTAATGATATTTGAAGAAGAATTACATGAACATAACTCTATAAGTACTGTAATCAGTTTTTATTTACTAATGAACAAGTTAATATTGTTGAGATTGTTGAGTTTTATGCTGAAAATTTTAATTCTGTTGAAATTCATGATGACATTTCTGATAATGCTGCTAATATTGGTACATCTATTGAAAATGTTGAAAGTTTTGATGATCTTATGGATACTGTTGAAAATGAAAATCTAGAGACTACTGACATCAGGAAAATTCCATATTCGAACCAAGATATTAATGACCCAACATTACTATGGTTTAGAGATATTTCCTGAATTGAAAATTTCAGAATTACTCTAAGTTCAATATTTTATATTCCAGACCTGTGAAATTCCATGACATGGGTGAAATTGGGAATATGTTTGAATTCCAAGGTTTATTGCAAATTCCTAGTCTACCTAGTATTGTATAATGTTAGAAATTGTATTTGCTTTTTATGCAAACCTTATAGTGATAAATGACATGCCAACAACCAAGATACAGGAAGATGACATCCCATTAACCATAGAATTAATTTTTCTAGTATTGGGACTTAGAAATGAAGAGGTTAAATTATCTGAAAGAAGGCAAGTTTATCAGTTAGGATGGGATGTACAATAGTTTACATAGTGAGTTAAGGATGTTAAATGACTTGAATGGCTGAGAAAGATTTATAGCAAAGATTTTACATGCTGTAAATTTTCAAAAAAAAAAATATTTTTATAGAGAACTTTTTTTTTTTTTTTGGATCCTCAAACACTCAAACAACCTAGTGAACACAGTGATAACATGTGAGTCTCAATGAACACTCAAACGACTTGGTATGCACCAAGAGTATCCAAGGAGGCGAAAGCTTGCAGGAGGGTTGCCCATAGGTACTGCATGAGAACTTCTCCAAGTCCATTGAGATTCTACTCCCACCCAAATACACTTAGCTCCAAAGTTCTTATAGGAGTGAGTGCTTGGTAGTAGGTGTAAATGCATCTATAATTTTTCAAAAATTTGATCATGAAGTAAAAGTGGGTAGATGTTGTTTATACGCTACCTATGCTATAATCAACAAAATACAGGTAAATTGGTGTAATATTTTTGTACATCACTTGACAAACTTACCAAGCAAATTATTTTATGGTGATGCTATATTAAAAATTATGGCAAAAGTTAAGTTGATCTATCACCCTAGCCACAGAAAAAGATTAAGTCACGATCATTTTCTATTAAAGAACTACATAAATATCATGAAAATGATTTACAATAGCATGTACAGTAGCAAGCATAGCCATAGGAACAACAGCAAGCATAGTAGTAGCAGTAGTAATCAGACCAAGGGCAACAACCACAACAACGATTTACAGATTTGGATCTAGAGATAGTTGATAGAGTTAACAAAGTTGTTGGGATCGAATGGTACACTAGAGGGGGGGTGAATAGTATCCTAGCAAGTTTTAATTACTTTTAAAAATTTCGAAAGCAGTTGGCACTAAGTAACCCTAATTAAGATAGTTCAATTTAACAATAAGCAAATGCAGTAACTAAAGAACATATTTTTGGGTGTTTGTGCACGATTCCCATCGAGAAAGTAAATGACAGGAATTACTGGAAATATTGGGAATTGGAAAAGTTGAGAAATGATAGGAGATGATAAGAAAGTTTACGTGTTTGTGCAGGTTAAGAAAAAACAAGAAATGATAAGAAAGTTTAACATGTTTGTGCAAAATAGGAAATGAAATGGCATGAAATTTTTTGGAGATTTTACATACTTCAAATAATTTTTAGTAATAAGGATTGGATGGAGTAAATAATAGTACAACTTTAAAGTAATATTTTAAATAATAGAATATATATTAATTATACTAAGTAATATAGTATAATATAATATAGTACATAATTATTTTATCCAACTATAAATTTTTCATCACAAACATAATTCATTACATCATGTTCAACAAACAACATTTCAATTCATTTCCCACATGAAATACATAATATGATCTCGTTTTCTATTAGCTATTCTTTTTCTTTGTTCTGCACTCATATTACTAGAACTTATACTTTCTTCAACAACATTATCAACAATTTCCTCAGACGTATCAACATTTATTTCGACTAATTCCTCTGCTAGATCTTGAAGTAAGTCTTCTCGATCTGCTCTTCTAATGAAATTGTGTACAAGAAAACATGTTAATATAATTTTAACTTGTGTTTGGAATGGATATGGCATATAACCTCGTAAAATAGCAAATCGATGTTTGATCACTCCAAACGTACGTTCAATTACATTCCTTAATTGAGAGTGTTTGTAATTAAAATTCTCTATTGCATTATTTGGAGCATGATTCTGATCATATTCTGATAAATGATATCGCACACCACGAAATGGAGAAATAAATTCAGGACGATTTGGAAAGCCTACGTCTATCAAATAAAACGTACCTGCACAATGTACTATACTATTAAGTAATTTCAATAAACTAATATCTAAAATTATTAAATCTGTACACAATTATACTCATATCAGGTGAGACTTGAAGCCCATGAGGTCGAGAAATAGCATCTTGTAAGATCCTTGTATCTGCAATTGATCCTTCCCATCCTGCAAGTACATATGTAATTTCCATATCAAATTTACAAGCTGCTAAAACATTTTGTGTTAATGCTCCCTTCCTATTCCTATATCTTGCATTTTCTTCTCTATAAATTATTGCATTTACATGTGTACCATCAATAGCATCAATGCAATCCTACATTGAAAAATCAAATAGAATGTTAGTAATACAATGTCAACTTTTTAAACTTTGAATAAAATGAAATTCACATCTTACTTTAAAATATGGGAAGACATTCACATCATTCCGAATTCTACTATGTGTTGATGATGAAGGTTTCACTATAAGTAAATCTTGTATTCTATAGATAGCATTTACAATCTCATTGAAATATGTACTAATTGTCCAAGCGAAATGATGAAAACGCTCAGTGGTAACTCCATATCTTTGGTTTTGTCCAACTGTGACAAGAAAAATCGCTAGTTTCTCCTCAATAGTAACACCTCGACTATCTTCTACTACCATTTGTCTTCTAAGTAATTCACAAAACTCCCGAAAAACATGTTGACTCAATCGATATATTTTTCGACAATGATATGCTTGGTGAGGTAGTGATAAGTCTAGCAATCTCATGATATATCGTTGTCCTTCTCTACTATAGATACGTTATGTTGCATTTGGAGTAACATCTGTAATATATTGTCCTACTAATCCACATGTTTGCAAAATGGACAATAGCAACCTACGTCGTCTTCTTCGTCTCCTTTCATCTCGTGCTACATTGTTTGCCATATGTAAAATGACCTGTACAAGTAGATGACATTTTAATAGTTAAATATTGTGTTTCATAAACTTAACCTACTAAACAGTTCAATACTCAAATATCAACACTCAAATATCAACATAACGTGTAATAATTTGTTAAACAATTCAACCACGACACACTTTTCAACTATTACCATTCACCAATAGAAACATTCATAAATGAAATAAGCATTTCAGAAATAAGACATGACTTTCAAATTTAGGGAAAACATAATATAAAGACATGTTCACAACTTCTAAAGACAACTAATATAAAAACATAACACAACCAAGTGACTAGTCCTTCAAATTGTAGCGCAACCATTCAATCCGATCTTCATCAGTCTCTAGTGATAGGAAAATAGCTCTTTTCATCTCAATTTCTAACAACTTAACCACTGCGAGTTTTTCTCCCTTAGTAAGACCTTCCATTTTCATCAAGTAGGGGATGCATTCTTCTATTTCTCTTCTTAATTCAGACTTATTATGAGATGGTTCATCTTGTTGCACAAACTTTTTCACAAACCCACTTATTTCATTCATTGACTGTGCAATAGATTGAGAAGATTCTGCATGAGGTCGAGCTCTTTTTCATGCCTTTCTAAATGTCCGCTCCACATTACAAGGGCTAGGGCTTCTAGTGCCTTCTTCAAATTCAAGATTTGATGGAGGCAGTTGAGTACTAAAAACAGGAATGGGGTCTTCAGGTTCTGCAGTTCCCTTCTCTTGTGTTTCTTGTACATCTTGAGGAATTTGACTATTCACTCCAGTAGACATATTGCCATCAAACACTATATATAAGTCATCATATATAGGACATGGCTTTCCTGCACATGATTTACATTCTGGATGTTGCTGCAAATAAAACATTTAAAAAAGTCCACTATTAGTAATAAGCTTTAGTGAAAATGTATTCTACGTAAGAAAATAAAATACTTATATACCTAAACAAATTCATCCCATATTTCCTTCGATATATCAGTATGACCACAAATATAATCCCACCCCCATCCACTTTGCTTTGCAATCTTTGTATAATTTTTATAGATGGTCCTCCAAGTTTTCATTCTACTTTCCACATTTTTCTTCTCAATATTGGCATTTGTTTGAGCATTATATTCAGCAATCACCTTTACCCATGTCTCCGCTCTAAGCTTACCATCTTGTTGTTTTGCATTTCCTTCTTTGATTTCTGCTGCTAATATACCTAAAAAAATTTCATATTGTTTTGTGCTCCAGTTCATGTATTTCCTTCTCTCGGAGGTCATATTTCCTGTACTATGTTAAATAAAAAACATTTTAATGAATAACAAGAGAGAAAAATTTACAAAATTGAGCCTTCACACAAATAGTGGGAGTGGAACTTGAACTTCTAAGTATATGAAAAAGTGCATAATCTTCAAGGAGGAGGGGAGAGACAGTCATCCCTTTTTCTCCTCCTTGCTGTAACTGTCGGAATAAATGATCGACAGTTACAAAGGATAGATAAGCGAGACACAAACTAGGCTTAAACACTCATAGAATAAATATCACCAGATCCTCTATAGACTTAGAATAAATAGTATAAATAATCTAAATGAAGATATGTGTATTGTTGCATATATGGTTGTTGGTAATTTGTTTCAAAATGACCACTTTAATGAGTCAAGTAAAAATTTGTTTCCCGCACAAGATGAGAATCCTGTTAAAAAATGGTGACCTCAACAAGTCAAGATCACAAGCATTAGCAATATTACAAGATCGAGGAGAACCACTTATTGCAACTTCAACGATTCTGACTTTCCACACCTTTATTGATGCAGACTCCCATTCGTGACATAGAAGGGGGGTGAAAGGTCTGCAACTTTCTTCCAATTGCCTTAAGCTCCATTCACACAAACCTCTACCTAGATCCCTTAGTATGATCCCAGCACATCCGTGTAGTCTATGTCGTTTGATTACCAAGAACCCAATTCTCGATCTCAAACCTCACTCATGTAAACAATCCATCAATCCGATCAGATAAGGAAAACATTCATCAATGCACAATGCTCAGGAAACCCAATAATAGATCGGAGCTCAGTGTATACGTGCAAATCAGTAGGATTGGTATATAGCGTATAGGGGGAAATCACCGTCTGCGGTTGTCGAGTCGCGATGCGTCGAGATGAGCGGCGAATGAGCGTCGAGGCCGCGAGCGGCGATGTCGCAGGTGTTCTCCTCGATTTCGCCTGTCGTGCGGAAGGAGCGTCGGTGTTGCGCAGAAGGAGCGGTGAATGAGCGTCGAGGCCGCGAGCAACGAATGAGCTTCGAGGCCGCGAGCGGCGATGTCGCGAGTGTTCTCAATCGCCTGTCGCGCGGAAGGAGCGTCGGTGTCGCACGGAAGGAGCGGCGAAGGAGTGTCGGTGTCGCGAGGGTTTATTCTCGATGATTTCCCGACCTTACCGAGGGGGGGGGGGGGGGGGGGGGGCTGAGAAATCATGAGACAACGAGTTATTTATATACAAGAAATGTTGGGAATTATTTTCCCAATATTTTTAAAATGCACAAACACATAAATCTTGAGAAATTATTTCCCAAGATTATCTTTCTTGACATTTCCTAACCTTTCCAAGATGCACAAACCCCCCCTTATAGTGGTTCCCCAAATGGGTAGTCCACTCCTCAAGGCACCAACCTTGAGAATTCACTATATGTTTTTAAGGTTAAACACAAACCTAAGTCAAGTTGCTTTTACAGGCTAAGCAACAACCTTTACAAGTGTTGTTTTTCTCAAGCTCAACAACAAACCACACAAATGTTGTTTTTCAGGCTAAACAATAACTTTACACAGAGCACCAACTTTGTGTACTCAATGCCTTAATCTTGAGCAAGTGAAGTCTCACACTTCACTCTCTTCACCAAGACCCCAACCTTGTGAAGGTTTACTCACAACACCCTTGTGAGTTAGGGTTTTTCAGAAATTCAGGAAACAGATTCAACACAGGAGTCCACGACTCAAATTGATTAAAAACACACTACAGAGAAACTCCCTGTTTGAAATGTTGATGACTGAATCCTCAAGAGTATTTCGGATGGATATGCATGACTTGATCTTCAATGATTATTGCAGAAAAATCTCTTTTGTTCTTCAATGGTTGCAGAATGTAAGCTTTCTCTCCTTGTGTTTTTTCTCTGTGTATCTTTTTTCTGTATTCTATAATTCAATTTTTCATTCTTCTCCAAATTCCTTAAGCTGGAAAGCACTCTAAATCTGTCAAATTGCTTGTAATTTGTAATCTTCAAATCAAATCTACAATCAGAATAATATCTTGCCAAAATAGTGAGATTTCATAAAATAGTAGTTGAAATTTTAAGTTATAGATCATTAGATTCTTTCAGTAAAATTGGAACCTTTCAGTTGAAACCCTTCGATGCTTAAAAGCATTTCGGATAGTTTCAAAAATGAAACCTTTCGAAGGACAAACTTAAATTATGTGGTGAAAACATAACACGTGTCCTATAAACAGTAGCATAAAACATTTAATTGAGAATAAAAATATCCGACAATTCCAATGGTATTTCAAATACTTTTAGCATGAAACCTTCCGATGCTTAAAAGTATTTCAGATAGTTTCAAATCAAGACACGTGTCCTTTTGGAAAAAGGTAAATGAAATACACTATAAGGCATTTAAAATGAAATTGTTCGGTACTTAAAATGAAACCTTCCAAAACAGACCACATTTTAGATACTTTCAAAAATCAAAACACTCTGAACGAATAAATCTGAAACACACTGACAGTTAAAATATTTTTGGATACTTTCAAATGAAACTCTCCGAAAACATAGTGTGCAAGTGAAACTATCCAACTAACCTGGATTTTCGGTGACTTTCAGTGAAACTCTCCGAAACTATACCTAATAAGAGTTGAAACCTTTCGAAACCTATTTTCGAAGGTTTACTGAATAAAAAACAGTTAGGCAAATTCAATTAAAATAGAGTAAGTGCTTAAAACATTTGACCTAATATTAAGCACTCGGTTTTTCATCATCAAAATTAAACCTGTAAATAATGAACTAACAAAAGTTGGTGCAAAAATAGCTCAAAGAATTTCAGAAACTCTATTAGATATTGTTAGAAGACAGAGAGATTAATTGTGTGAATTATAATTCTGGAGTATATCTGTAAATGGATATGTGAAAAGTTGAATTGTTATTTGTTAACATGTTTTGAAAAGTCATATAGTTATCAATTAACGGTTTGAAAAAGTCAAAGAGTTATCTTTAAAAACTCGTATAGTTATCGTTTTTCTTTTCTCACATGTGTTTTAAATGACTTAAGTTCTTTACATGCATTCCATATGCGCTTTTAAAGAAATAGAAAAGTTAGGATAACTACTCGAGTTTTACATATGGATAGTAATAACCGTTCGAGTTTTACAAGTGACTAACATTATACGTTAAGTTAGTACAGGTCACGTACTTTGCAGGTGAAAAAAACTTGAAGAGTTATCAGATAAGTGTTTTGAGTTTTTACAGGTGTTACAAGTGTAACTATTGGACTAAAACGGTGACTTAGACAAAAACACTATGATTCTCGACAAATCTAGAACAGGAGATTGTGGAAATCATGTAGAACGTGGAATGTGGTTAATTCAAAATTAAAAAGAACGTAGGATCTTGGAAAAATGTCAATAGTGGATGAACGTACACCTCCAATTCGAAGACGATAAATAAGAGGTCCGAGTTGCACTACAGAACATCCTTTTCAAAATATGCCTTCAACAATTCCCATATATTCTTTTAGAGTTTAGAGAGTCCAGAAATTCCACCACACCACACGAGATTTACTTGGAGAGCTTAAAAGTCCGAGGAATCAAAGCTGAAGATCTACGAAGCATCTAAAAGAGCAAGGCTCTAGTAGCTTAGGAAGAGCTTGGACCTAAAATACAGATAATTAATGTAAGGGTATTTAATTATAATCTTTTTCTCCTACCTCCCTATAGCGTCCAAGACCAGGCATCCATGCCTCAATATCAAACTTGCGATATGCAGGAGCTCCCAAATCCCCAGAAGCCACATCTATGGTCCTGCACCAATCAATGTGGTTATCTCTATCTGTAGTCTGAAAAAACAAGTAAGCATGACATTGAAGCTTTAATTCATATACTTGAAATGAAGACCAAGGGGCTTGAACGGGTCCTCCTCAATGCCAATAACCTCCTCGTGATGGTGTATCACTATATATCCTCTGGTCGGCAAATGATGAACATCTCAAACTTGCTGAACTGGTGTACACGGTAGAGACCCCTACACAAGTATGCGGTAAAACCAACGAGTCTGTTTCCAAATTCCAATGTGCTGGTGAAGCTCACGGAAGATACAGTTGACGTAAGTTACATAAACAGTTTTAAGTCACCATATTTTGCATGTGTGTGTTGACTGACGGCAATATTTTCTTTATGGCTCAAACTTAAAGGATAATCATCTTAATATATTAAAGCTACGAAACATATATACGTGCTATAATTATTTAAAATGTAAGTCACGTTCGTGAATACGTTCCAAAAAATATAAAGTTAAAGAAAAACACATATAGCGATCGAACGTATCTTTTCATGAGCCGACGCGTTTCGTTTTCGCGGAGGGTTGCGTCGGTAGAAGAGGGAATCGGCCTGTCATTTATGAATAGGCGGGTAACGTCGAAGTTTCGTCATTTATAATTTGGCAGTTATTGTCAACTTCCAGTTAATTTTGGGATGTAATGCTTCACATTTGCAGGTCTTTGACCTGGGGGTGGGCATAGTGTGCCTATTTAGACCATGAATGACGGAGGAAACACTCCACAGCCACAATCTGTATCAGCGGAATGGCACCAGCTCTTCATGGAAGGGATCCCCTACGTGTTGTCTCGGTGGACGGCACTCCAAATGGCAGTCCAAAATGAGTGGGGTGGGAGGGATTCCAAGCAGAAGGCTGAGGATCATTTCATTTTTTTCTCAAACAAAAGGTAACTATGGATCCTATAGTTGTTCTCTTGTGGTTTTCCAATCTTGTCATTTTCTCTGGCTTCCAGCAACTCAATTTGCGGGGCTTCTTCCTTTTTTTGATCTTTTAGGTGTGTTGTACATTGACGATTTGGAAAATATGCTTGATGAGGAGATGGTTAGTTTGTTTAATGCTGAGTTTGATGATGGAAGCTTCGAGGAGGTAATGAGATATTTAATTTGGTGTTTCATCTTATTCGACATCTTTGCTTAAAAGTTAAAAGCACCGGATTTTTTGTTGCATATGCTTGCTCAAGATGATTTAATTTAGTTAGTTTCCCCTGTATTAGAAACGAGGGTGTTATGGCACAAATGTGTAATAAAAAACATATTAATGAATTATATTATGCATTAATATACCTAGTTTAATTCAAGATCACATCAATGGATAGTTATTATATAAAAGGGCAAATTCAGCGCACCAGACTTTCACCTATCAAATAGGATGAGGATTTCTGGTAAGAATTAGGCTTAGCAGTTGTCCCAATGTTAGATCAAGACGATAAGCTTTTTAGGCTGTAGTTGTATGGGTTCCTTCTCTCCACTTGCGTAAAAGAGTTTTGCAAGTGTTTAGTATCATTTGTTGATTTTCCTTGGAGAGGAATCGGTTGTACACAACATTTCATTAATAAATCAAAAGGTTGCATCTTAGGATTCAGACTCCTTACCTTCAACATCACAATGGAGCAATCATACCATTATATCCAGGTTTATCTGCAATGAACATTTATATTAAATAGTAGTTAATATTTAAACAATAAATAACATGATATTCAAAAATTTTAAATTTCACATTAACAACTTGTAAAAAACCAACAAGAGATTAAAATGATACAAAACCAAATTTGTTAGAAATATGAACTCATTATAACAAACATAAACATTTGAACGTAAACAAATATATGCTTATTTTTGTAACAAAACAAAAATAGGAATATTAACTTATGATTAACAAAAATAAGAACTTATGCTTGTTCCATAACTAAAAGCAATATTATCAATATTATATATCATTCGATGTGTAATTGTCTAGATGCCTCAACCAGGATAGGTATTTCATGCCTAGCCTTTTTTGAAAATTGGATCTTCATTGGATGGAAAGCTCTCTCAACCTCACTAAACTCATATATTAATCTTTATGTGATTTTTGGTATAATTTAATTATTTGTAATATGATTTTTAAATTTTACATGCATTAAAATATTATAATTTTTTTTATGATTTTTCATTAAGCATATTATTTTTTTACAAAGTTTCTTTATCAAGATCTGGAAGGAAAAAAAAAACTAAAGTACATGGGAACCCAAGAATTAGGTGGTGGAATCTAAAAAAGAAAAGAAAATGATATTTAGAAATAAATTGTTAAAAGAAGAATATGGAAAGTAGATGGAGAAGTAAATTAACTTTGGAATGAAATAACTACTTATATTAAAAATATTGCTATGAAAATTTTAGGATAGTCTTGTAGGATAACTCTACCGAGTAAAAAAAGTTGGTGGTAGAATGAAGACTTACAAAAGATGATAAAAGAAAAGAAAGAATGCTACAAAATCTATCGTAAATGTAGAAATGAGAAAATTTTAGAGAAGTATAAACTAGCAAAAAGGAATGCTAAGAAAATTATCAGTGATGTTAAAAAATAAGCCTATAAGGAATTATATGATAATTTAAACATAAAAAAGGAGAAAATAAAATATATAAATTAACTAAGGCTTGAGAAAGAAAATCTACATATTTAAGTCAAATGTTTTAAAGATGAGGACGGTAGAGTTCTAATAAAAAAATGAAATAAAAGATATGTAGGTGTTTTAGTAAATTTTTCAATAAATCTATCATAGAAAACTCTTACATGCAAAATTTGGGTAGTACCACAAAGGATACAAATTATAGTTATTTCAGAAGAATTAGCAGTTTGAATGTAGAAGAAGCTATTAAGAAATTGAAATATGAGAAAACTATTGGACTAGATAATATTCTTATTGAAATATGGAGTTGTATGGGTGAAGTAGGGATTAGGTGGCCAACTAAGGTTTTTAATATAATTTTAAAGACAGAAGATGTTAGATGAATGAAGAAAGAGTTCTTTAATACTTATATTTAAGAATAAGAGAGGCATAATTTTTTTTAATAATTATCCAGGTGTTAAGTTGATAAGTCATACTATGAAACTATAGGAAAGAATAATTAAGCAAAGATTATAGCATGCAAGTAAAATCACAAAAAATCAATTTTGGTCTATGTTGGGTAGGTCAACAATAAAAGCTATTCATTTATTTAGACAATTAGCAGAAAATTTTAGATTTAAGAAAAAGGGCCTTCATATGGTTTTCATTGATTGAGAAAAAGCTTATGATAGAGTATTTAGAAACCTATTGTGATGGATTTTAGAAAGAAAAAGGCTACCTGTAGAATATATTGATATTATAAAAGACATACATGAAAGAACAATTACATGTTAAAACTATAGGAGGAGAAACTAAGCAATTTCCAATAGACATAGGCTTACACCAAGAATCCTCTCTAAATTCATACCTATTTGTCTTAGTTGGTTAAAATTACTAAGAAAATTCAAAGAGAAATATCTTAGTATATGCTATTTGTTGACAACATAATTTTAATTGATGAAAGTAAGGCAGAAATTAGTTTTAAAATATAATTATAGAGAAATATTTTAGAGTCTAAGGGATTTAGATTGAGTAGGTCAAAAACTAAAAATATAGAATGTAGGTTCACTAAAAATAGGAATAATAATGAAGGTATACACTTAGATGGCCATAAAATTCCTAAAAGTAAAACTTTAATGCTTAGGATATATAATAAATAGCAATGGTGAAATTATAGAAGATGTTATTCATAGACTTAAAATAAAAGGAATGAAGTAGAGAAATACGTCTATTGTTATATGATAGGAGGATACCCTTAAAATTAAAAGAAAATTTCTATAAAATTACTATTCATCTAGCTATGCTATATGACTACGCAAAGAGTCAATGTTGTTGAAAGGCATATGCTTAGATGGATGAGTGGCAATATTACTAGGACCATAAGCTAAAAACCGATTTTATTAGAAATAGAGTAAGTGTTGCATGAATTGATAATAAGAGAAAATCAACATAGATGGTTTGGTCATATCCTTAGGAGACTAAAGAAATGTACCAGTTAGAAAAAGAGAATTAATTAGTGTAGAAGAAACTAAAAAATTATAATAATGCCTAAAACTACTTGGTTAGGAATTGTGAGAAAAAAATTAAATTTATTTAATTTAACCAAAGATTTGACTATAGATAGAAATATATGGAAGAAAACAATTTATGTAGCCACCCTTATGTAGTGTGAAATTATGGCTCAAATTGTTGTTATACAAAATTTGTATATCAAAACTTGTTCTTCGTATTTTAATATTATTATGTTGGGCATAGCATTTAACATCTGATTTTGTTAGTATTATGCATATATTAAATATATTCTACAACAATATAATTAATTTGATTATGTATTTTATTGACAAATTCTATGAACCTTGACTTGCTTTTCTTATTTTGTGTAACTAAGATTTAATTTTGTAGCATAGTTTATGCATACATATACAATTATACACATAAATAAATACACATACACACACATCTATCTTTGAATGTACGCATACCCTATTTGAAAATGTCACCTAAGCATTGTATAGGTGCCACCTAGCATCATTGTGTTCAAGGTGCCCTTGGCTGGGCACCTTGATGTCTTAACAAGTACGGTTGGATGCTTGTTGAATCTGGTTTATTAAAAGAAGGCTGGACATAATTTGCCTAGCATAAGAAAACCCTTAATAAGCATGATTACAAAATCCTGCTAGAAATGGAAAGACATTGTCTTTCTGGCAATCTCTACTTTTCACCTATAGTGAATGATGTGCTTTGATTTGATATATATTTTTAAAACTATAGTTGATTGATGGGCGTAGTGAAGAAGACCAGCCTGAATCATAAGTCCTGAAAATCTGACATTGTACCTTTTCTTTGGATAAATAGGTTTTATTTAATTACCAGTCATCAATTTGAATATAAATACTGTTCCCTGAACACAAGATTCCACATAACAATCTCTCTCTGTGATCCATTTTGACTTTAATCAATATGGTGCAACTGTGAAATACAAAGTTAAATGTTTTAAGAAATTGTGAATATAAGATGGAATGATGAGAACTTTTGTTATGGTTAGAGGTCTACTCATGCGTTATTTGGTGACCACACAACCAGACAACAATTGTGACAGCAATTTGGTGCTTATATCTTGGGCAGGTTGCATATGAATTAATGTGTCTGCATGAGGAATGCCTTCAAGGCAAACACGAGTTACTTGAGAAGCTAAGGAGATCGACACCTGGAACAAGTGTGATTTTCCAAAGTAGACAGGTACTGCCAGGGATTATTTTTCCCAGTTTAGTATTTGTGTTAATCTTCCATGGGATTTTTAATATGATTTCGTCATATTCTGAGTGGCCGTGGGTAGCATCTTGAATATTTTTCGTGGGGCGGGGTATGTAATGTTTTATTAACGTTGCATATTTTGTTTTCACTTTTCGAGTGTGTTACATGTTATCCCATTGTATGTATTTGATGTGCATGTCACCGTGTAGCATGATACTGTGATATAGAGATGGACAATGATGTGGAATTAACCATACCTCATGCTGGTCCATACTTTTCATTGGATGGGAATTTTTTTCTTAAGGGAAATAGGAAGAGAAGATAGTAAACAAATTCTCCTTTGCCATTTTGTATAAGATGGTTAGGTGAATTGGATCTGGAAATTTAATTTACCCAAATGAAGACATTGACTGATAATTTTGTTTAAACATCAGCTTCAAAAAGAGATTTCTCTAAACATGCAACTTGGATGGATGAAGTCCAGCCTGATAATCATGCTTGCAAGGGCTAATATGTTGCTGTTCTTATAAATTCACAAATTTGTATAATTGGAAAACACACAGTTGCTTGTACTAAGCAACAGCTTTTTCGTTATTTTACAATAACTGAACAAATTCGTTTTGACTGAATGAAGCTTGTCAATTAACCTTTGGAGGTTAACAATGGGAATGATGTTGAGAGTTCAGACGATGAAGAGTCAAACATGATTGTTGATGATCCAAACCAAGAAAACATGGCCAGCATCTCTCACAGTCAACGGACATCCGTTGATGAAGGCTGGACCTTTGTTGCTCCTAGGAAGAACAGGGGCAGAAGGTCAAGTTAAAGCCTCCTGCACATCTGCTCGTTACAATTTCACTGATTGATTGTCTATCACCGTTCTGTATTGCTTTCGCAAAATTGGTGTATTCATAATCTTCAATATGAATTTTGCGAATGGTCATTAGGAAGTGCATTTCAGGCATATATGAATTGTGGCCATTAGTTGCCTATTTATGATTTACCATATTACGACAGCATTTCTAAAAAGTTTTTGAGCTTTTCTACCATGGTTTTTGATTTCTTTTCTCTCTAGTTATGTAAAAGCACGATGGATTTTGAATGCATTCGGTGGATCGTCCTTTTATGGGATTTTATGATGAGTTTGTTGTGATTACTTGAGTGGTTATGGAAGATGTTATATACGCCCATTACTATGTTGTTTAGACATGATGCCTATCAAATTTCATTGATTTATAGCAAAATTCATAACCCAATGGTGGCCATGCATTACGTTCATGGAGTTGCAGCAAATAAAGACAGATGCACCTGATGTGTGACAAAATGTCATCTGATCTTCTCATGCTGGTTTAAATTCTTGCAAGATCTGGCTGCAATATCTTCTTCCATGTTTTCTATCTTTATTTAATCTAATATTGTTGGTAAGGTAGAGAAACTTGATTTGTCGGTATTTCTTGCATTAAAAATGTGCGATTGTTGACTTCTACAGTAATTTCTTTCTTTTACCATAAATGCTGATGATATATTGTTTCTTCTTCTTCTTCAAGATTCCAGATTTTCTGAGAGGCCTTGATTGGTTTGAGCTGGCCACCATGTTTTGATACAACTACTAAAGCATCCCTCGGGATGTCCGGCCTCCATAACCTTGTGTCCTCCTTTCCCGCAAAGATCTCAACCAAGCCAAGTCTCACCAGAGAATGGGGTTTCGATGACCTCGCCATCTTGCACCCAACACCATATATAGAGAAGATCATCAGGGCTCCAGGAGCATACGACGCTGACAATTCGCGATTCATGAGGCTCCTCGTACACTACCTCAAAACAGTCGTTTGAAGATCAGGCGACAGCACGGGGGATTGATGATCTTCTACTTGTTGAAGGATGTCATCTACTCAAGAAATTCCCTAAGAGCATCACTAGTTTACAGAATCTCATGTTACTAGATAACAGGAATGTTTGGGATCCAATAGAAATGCCAAAAGGATTGGGAAGAATGAAAAAACTTGAAAAGTTAATATTTAAAGTGGCAGAAAATGAGAATGAAGCAAAGCTAGGAGAAATGAGAAGTTTGAATTTGTTGAGGCATCTTGAAATAGACAATTTGCAACAAAACCAATCTTTGGAGGAGGCCAGGTCAGTGGAACTTGTGAGAAAGAATCATCTTCAAAAGTTACGTCTTCATTGGAAGCATAAAAGAAATGTTAGTGACGAGGACAGTGATAGAGTCACAGAGGTCTTTGAAGTGATAATTTACTTCAAAAGGGTTTGATTTAGTTTTAAATAATTAAGTTAAATAATTCTTGGGCTTCTCCTGGATTAGATGGTTGCGATTCATCCACGCAAGTTTGTAATTATAAATTTAGTTATAATTTTCTAATTTTCATCCGTTATTCACACATGTCCACGCATTGCATTTCACATGCATGATGTCCCTTAATTTAAATCTAAGGAAGAAAAGGTAAGTTAGATAAGTTCACGCATCATAACTCATATTGCCTTTAATTTTTCACATATTACATACATTCTTGTGTTTCATGCATTGTGTACTCATATGCATGTTGTACTTGCTAGCTCGTAGATCGATAGCATCGTTGTTAGCCACGCCACTTGATCGACGTCATGCCCTGACTTACTACAATTAGGCTCATTTATTCTAGACTCATCTAAGGTTCATCCTTATTTCACACAAAAATGAGGGATCTTATACACGATTATCTTCAAGACTCCTATTTCTCTTCATCTTAAGCCCAATAGCCTGTTCTCCTTTGGGCTTATTAGTTGAACCTCTCCCCTCATTCTGTATAACTAGATGCACTTACATTAAACACACACACTAGCACCTATCAGGCATGTAAGAGATCAACACTTGGTTAGGTATATGGGGGTGCCTATCACCTTCCTTACATGTAACCAGAAAACTTACCCAGAACTCTCTAGTTAAACATGCTAACATTATCTCTCTTGTTAAGTACAAATGTCACTTGTATACATCACACTACATTGCATCCTAAGGTTTTCTTAATTTACTCTTCTAATAGACTAAGTGGCAACTCATTTTTCTAAGACGTGAAAATTCTCTAACATCGAGTTAGGTGTTGGTCAGTTCTCGTTCTATTGGTGGCAATGTCATAGCATACTAAATTTATTACTGTTAAGAATTTACCTATTAATTTTGGTGCTAGTGAATATCTTGAAGAATATATTTCACAAGCATATTGTTCACAATTTAAACATGTTTCTAAGAATACAACTAGAAAAGGTATATTGTTGATGTTTATGATAAACTTAAAATAGAATTAATTAATGTAATGGGTAGTATAAGTACTTTAATAGCATGTACTTCTGGTATTTGGGAGGATAGATTTAAAAATAGATATATTGCTATAACTACACATTTTATTGATCAAAATTGGACTTTACAAAAAAGATTAATAGGATTTAGAAGAATAACTCATTCCCCTAATGTTAATGATATCTTTTCACATATTGTAGAAGTTTTTGAAATTTTTGGAATTAAAGACAAAATAGATAGTATTACTTTTGATAATACTTCTAATAATAGTGCAACTATTCCCATGTTTAGAAATAAATTAAATCCACCATATGGTTTTTCTTTAATTCACCAAAAATGTATATATCACATAATTAATTTTATAGTTCAAATTGGTATAGAAGAAATAAAACGTTTTGTTGATAATATTAAAAGTGCAATAGCTTATATTAATAGTGGAGATAAATGTCAAAAAGAAGAGGATGCATGTGATTTGACTTGACTTATCACATAAAACATTTACTATAGATGTACCTTATAAATAAAATTCTTTATATTTAATGTTGACAAATTGTTACCCTTATAATGAAGCAATAAAAACTTATTATAATGATAGAATTAGTAATAATATAGCTCAGAATCGTCTCGAAAAGAAGTCGCTACCTAATCTATTGGAGGGAAAAACTAACAAAACATTAAATACAATGCAATGAAGATGCATGTGAAATGACATCCATGCCTTAAAGGAATAAGGTACATTAGATACTTAAATAGGTACTAAGTGTATTGGATGTAGGTACATCTCTTAGTGTATAACATAAGAAGGGAAAATTAGGTCTTTGAACCTAGAGAAGAATAGGCGAGAGGGCTTAGGAAGAAAAGAACTAACAGTTTAGAAGATAGTCATGTAAGACATTCTTCACTTGTGTAGGGAGTAGGAATAGACACTAAGTAGACCTAGATTATATGGACCTAATTTTAATAGGTCAGGACAAAACATCGATTAAGTAATGCAATTGAGCACACTACCATCGATCAGTGACCAAACCAATGAGGATGCAAGACTCAAACTAGTAGGATGCAATGCATGCAACGATTTTATTCAATTCTACCTAAGCTTGTGCATCTCTTTAGATTGTCCATCATTACGGGAGTTTTTTAAACGTTTCATATTCCACGAATATAAATTTACTAGTTGTATGTCTCCCTCACACTACTCGATCACTCTTCTCTCTTCTCACGCACTTATTCTAATATTCTTCGCTTCATGTTCACTTGATCGTACGGTCGGTGTTTTCTTCAAAAGTGGAGTCTATGTATATAAATCTGGAAGCAAGTGCAAAGTCTCGAGAAACTTAAAAAATGTGAGAAATTTCTGGAAAAGAAAGAGAACATGGGAATTGATGAACTTTAGAAAAGAAGGAAGAGAAGACTGATGTTGGACTTACGACCATAAACATGCACCCCATATATTTGATCGTCGACGGTTCTTCATCTTTGACGGTATGCATTCGAAATCTCATAACTATGAAGGAACTTCGCGTCCCTCGACCGAAAATCGAGAAGCATCGTTTTAGAAAAGCTGGTGCTCGAAGATCCACCGAAATCGATTAAACCACAAGCTCGTCTGTTGGGAGCCTACAGAGGAGTGCAACCACAGCGTTTACCTCTATTGCAAGAAGTGCAACGACAACGTTTACCTCCGCATGTATTGCTTTGGAGACGGCTGTTGGAAGCCCACAAAGACGGTGACATTCGGTTCTAGAGCAATCAAGGACGAAAGCCCTATCGTCATAGGCAACACAGTCTATCTTGTGTCGGATTGCAACTCGCACATCCTTTCAGATCCCTACATCGTCGTCATCAACGTTGAAGAAGAGACCGCTAAAATGCTCCCACTGCCGCCTCTTGTTGGAGGGATGAGGAGCCTCACGTCCTTGGATGACGTTATGGAGATCACAGTGTGGTGGGGTAAGAGGAGATCATAATCGCCATCACTATGTTTCACATGGTGGTACGCGTTGGAGATGACGTTTTGCATATGGACGATGGAAGACCATAGGAGGTGGCGTTGGAACACAAACTACGTGGAGGTGAAGATGAGTTTACAATCATTGACAACCGCATCCATCGGAAGGTTAACGTTGATCAACGAGAACATGCTGGTGCTCACCGTTGACGATGTCATCCTCGTTCACAAGTTGATCAACGTGAACCTTACGATAGACGCCGCCGTTGTCGATGGTTGTAAACTCATTTTCACCTCCACGTAGTTTGTGTTCCGACATCATCTTTCATGGTCTTCCATCGTCCATATGCGAAACGTCATCTCCAATGTGTATCAAATCATGTCAAACGTATGATGATGGTCTCCTCCTACCTCACTATACTGTGATCTCCATAACGTCATGAAATTTCGATAGTTTATTTTTGTAAACTTTTTGGTTTGAAGAATTTAAACTTGCTGTTACCTACAACTCAGAAGATTGTGAAAAAGAATATGAACTATCGTCATCAGCAATGAGGACAATAGCAATAAGTAGGCCGTAGCATAGTGGTTGCATGCCAATCACACAAGATTGAAGCCTATAGTGAAGTTTGAGTTGGGTTTCTTTTTAAGCAAGAATTCGAACCTGTAACTTAAAGATTAAAGATAAACCTCCTAACTACTTAGAATGAACAATGACACTCAGCTCACATAACTAATTTCCATTAGCAGGTCAATTTGAGAATGGTCATTCCTATAGCACACAACATTTGGTACATCTTCAAATCTAGGTTATAGTTTCAATTTATAATTCAATATAATATAAGTTACATTTTTTCTCCTGATTTTTTTAATTCATTTTTTCTAAGATAATCACCAAGATATAAATATTAATCAAATTATTATTCAATATATCTAATATTACATTTAAATACAAGCTAAGTTACATTTCAAAGCATTAAAATTCAGGTTATATTTAATTACAATCTAGTTTGGGATGCTAGTGCCAAGAAATCCAAGACTTCTGTGAACTTTAACCATGTGGTATGCACTTTCAAGCTGCAACTCAACAAGCATTCAAAAGAAGAAAAACATCCAAACGGCCCTGGACAGCGAAAACAAGAAATGGAAGAAGAAGTTTATGAAAAAGGATTCTGATGAATTTACAGAAAAGGAGGAGCCGTCATCTTGTAAGAAGTTGTGTCAAAGGAAAAACTATCCCCCATGTAAGCACTGCAATAAGAAGGGTCATCATCCTTTAAATTGCTGGAGAAGGCTGGATGCCCATTGTTCCAAATGTGATCAGCTTGGACATGGAGCTGTTGTCTGCAAAGCCAACAAGGCTCAAGCTGAAGATTCATCACAGAAAAAGGTTCGGGGTGATAAGGAAGATGAGCATCTGTGGATTATTCTTCAAATTCATCACCTCATGCTGAAAATTGGTTAGTGGATTCTGGTTGCACTAACCATATGACATTTGATAGAAGTCCTTTTGTCAACCTATCTATCTCCTACTGATATTACACAAGTAAGGATAGGAAATGGAGAAATGCTACCTGCTGTAGGAAAAGGCATTGTATCTTTTACCACGTCAACTGGGGAAAGGTGTCTATCAGATGTATTGCTTGTGCCAAGCATTGATCAAAATCTGATCAGTGTTGGTCGATTGTTGGAGAATACTGCATTTTGAAGATAATTGATCGACGGATGTTTACAGTTAAAATGGCAATGGCTCGTCGAAGTTTTTTGTTAAGTCTGGCGAAGTCAGCCTCCACTCTATTTCAGATCAGTGGCACAGACGATTGGGGCATTGTAGTTCAGAAAGGTTGAAGTTGCTGGCAAAACTGTACAACAATCAGAAATTTTCTCGTAGCTCGTGGCCGGTTCCACCATGTCCCCTGACAAATACAGGGGTTGAAATCCCCTAATATCCTCCCTTTACCACATCATGGGGGGTTCTACAGACTCCAGTTCAAAATACAGATTCAGAAAGTAACGAAGAATTTGTCGCTGTCAGAGGAACAAGATCTTTAGAGGAAATTTATGCTCAAGCAAAGTGTAGATAATAATAATAACGTTGAGACGGTGAAGATAGAATACGTACGTTCGAGAGACCGCGTGGAGGAGTAGTTGAGGAGCTCCGACCGAGAGCTATTGCGTGAAGGGAGCTCCATACATCTGTGATCAACCGTGCGAGGATATTAATCGCGAACTTTGCTTGTCCGTGCCTGTACGCGTGAGGGAAGAAGGGGAGGCACGATTTCAGTAAAGAATAGGAGAAGAAGAAGAAAACGGAGAAAGAAGACAAAGGGGGGTAAAGGAAAATAGGGAATAAGATTGGGTTTTTGCAATTTTCCCCTCTTAGTAAGTCTTTCTTCCTTTAGCCCAAAAAAATATAGCTTTATTTGAGATTTATGCATGATTTTGGTAATTATGGTGATTTATGTAATTATATTCGTAATTACTTGCCATTAATGTCATGCATTTTAGAATAATGTATGGTTATACTTAATAGTGGTACGCATTTCAAATTCGTGAGCATAAGCACATTTATATTGATTATGGCATAATTATGTGTTTATGCCAATATTGAGATTTTACATAACTTCTTGAGATTAGTGCATATCACAGACTTTGCAGCAAATAATAGGAATTTGTGATTATTTGTCATTGACCATGGAAGGTTTATTTATGTTGCATGTGATTATTTGACATTAAGGCAAGTACCGTAGAAAATGCATGTCATTATTGGGCCTAATGCAAAATCTGTTACATATTAAAATGAATGAATGTTGGCTATGAACTCGACCAGGGGAGCATGGTAGTATAGTATTTCATGCATTCGATATGTTGGAGTATTCGAGGTATCCAACCTAAGGATATGTAACAGTTGGTCCCTTCTAGAATGAGTAAATATGCAATCATAGTTAAACTAAATATGATGAGAGTAGTCATTGTATTGGGACCCAATGTGTTAGTGTAATTTGCAAGATGCATTTTTAGTTGTCACAAGATTGCATGCTTTATATTTTGCCCTAAGTTGATAACGTAGCCTTCCTTTTTACATGCACAACATGATATTTATTTTATTTTGGACTTACGGTAGATTGACTTGTCGGACTTTAGCTCACATGTTGTCGTTGTTGTTACTTTTTAGGACACTTGGTAGATACTTCGAGTGAACCGTTTATTGTTTTCAGAAGGACACGTGTCGTAACCTTAGTACATATGACTTGAAATTATCCTTTAGAAGGTTTCAAACGAAACTATCCGAAATGCTCGTCAGAGAGTTAAGTTACATTCTGCAAGTATTCAAAATACACTTTTTACCATTGGATAGTTTATTTTAAAGGATTATTTATTTTCTGCTATCGTTTATAGAAGGACATGTGTCTTAATTTGAACACATTACTTAAGTTCATCCTTTGGAAGGCTTTGTTTTAAACTATCCGAAATGTTTTTGACCATCGAAAGGTTTCAACATAAAGGTTTCGATTTTCTAAAAGTATTCGATGATTTTGAAATGAACACTCTACTACTGTTATATGCTATCTCATTGTTTTAGCAAGATATCATTTTGATTGCAGATCTGATTTGATGATTATTGATCATTACTGGAAACAGATTGACACACAAGGAATTTAACAAATTCAGAGTACTTTCCAAATTAAGAATTCTCAAAGGAAAATAGAAAAACCAGATTTACAGATTATAGAACATACAGAACACATAGAAGGAGAAAAAGATTTTACACAACTCTACAAACAACTGAAAGATTTTTTTACAACGTCTACTAAAGATCCAACCTTACAGATTGTTCTAGAATTCTCCCTGAGTTTCAGCAATCGACTTCATTATAGGAGTTTTTCTATTGTGTGGTTTAATCAATTTGAGTCATAGACTCCTGAGCTTAATCATGTTTCTTAAACTTCTGAAAAACCCTAACTCACAAGGGTGTTGAGTAAACCTTCGCTAGGTTGGGGCCTTGGTGAAGAGAGTGAAGTGTGAGATTTCACTTAGCTTAAGATTTGAGTCTTCGGTACACAAAGTTGGTGCTTTGTGTAAGTTTGTTGTTTAACCTGAAAAAAATATTTGTAGGGTTGTTTAGCTTGTGAAAAACAACATTAAGGTTATTGCTTAGCTTGCAAAAGCAACATGACTAAAGCTATTTTTTATTTTTTATTTTCTGTTGATTTCAACCTGGCTCGAATTAGCCCGTGGGCCAGCCCAAGCCCAGCCCGAATCGACCCACGGGCCAGCCCAGCCCGGCATGAATAGGCTTGCGGGACAGCCTGGCCCGCGGGCTGATTTTCTAATATATTGTAGCCCAGCCCGGCCCGATTTAAAAAATAGGCCGGGCCCGACTAGGCTGGCCCGCAATGGCCCGGCCCAATTGACACCTCTAATGAAACATAAATATATAAAAGATCAAATGTAAGTGTAAATTACCAAAATATTTGAAATATTTTAAAAGATATGGAGTACTCTTAGATAAGAGTTTAAACTCTCTACAATACTTTTAAATTTTGTTTGTTGTTTATATTTATAAAAAGGCCGGGCGGGTAAAACGGATCCAGCACCCAAACTTCGACCGGAATCCCCAAATATGCGTCGGCTCCGGTAAACCAATATGAACCACTAAATATGACTTGTGAGCCATGTGCTTCAACCAATATTAATTTATAAACTTTCAAGTCTTTAAGTCAAGTGAAATTATTTTTTAGTTTGACGTCAAAGAGAGATTTGTGCCATTCGTTTGTGATATTTCAAAAATTTAGAAACTAAATAAAGATTTCTGTGTAGGGGACTTTTTCTCCTCTCAACTTTCACCGAAATTTGTCGGGAATTGCAGTAGGAAACTTCTTCAACTGAGCTTTGAATTTTGAAGCCGGTAATTAAGAAAGAAAGGATGTATAATTTCCCTCCCTGCATTTCATCGAACTTTCGGAAGTAAGAAGCTCATAACTTGTGTCAAAATCATAATTTTTATTTCCTGTAAATTAGAAAAAAAAAAGATTACTACCATTATCAAAAATAAATAATTTTTTTAACTTCTTAAATTAAATTTTTAGCTATTAAAAGATTTCTTGTAAAATAATTTTTAAAATTTTTAAATTTAATTAAATTATTACCAATTTTTAATTTTTTTCATATTTTTTGTTTGTTTCATGCAATTATATTCGAACTTACGCTATCCTATTTGTGCATTTGTTCAGTATCATAGAGGAATTTTTAGAAACTGGTGATTTGATGGATCTTGAAGTTGAGGAAATTTTTGAGTTACTTCTATTGTTGCTTTACGCATGCATAATACAATTGTTGCAAACTTATAATTCAACCAAAAGGCAACGAATGCATAACATGCCTTATTCTAGAAAAGATGTTACTGACAACATGTTAGGACATTGGAGGGTTTGTTTTGACTTGTGTCATATGATCCCATCCACTTTTATCACTTTGTGTCAAATATTGAGGGGGAAAAACCTTTTGGAGAATGGGAGGTGGGCTATTGTTGAGGAGCAAGTGAAGATTTTTTTGCAAACAGTTGGGCATGGACATAAAAATAGAGTACTACAGAACTACCAACAACATTCTAGGGAAACAATTAGTAAATATGTTCATAAAGTTTTAGTTGCGTTACTTTATGGGCACCTAAGGTTATTCAGCCTAAGGAATCTTTCAATGAAACACCACAATTTCTTAAGGACAACCCTAGATTTATTCCATATTTCGAAGATGCAATAGGAGCACTTGATGGTACACATGTTCATTGTGTTGATAGGAAAATCAAACAAATCTCATTTAGATGTGGTAGACATGGCAAGCAAACAACTCAAAATGTATTGGGCGTATGTGACTTCAACATGCGATTCATTTTTGCATCAGCCAGGTGGGTGGGCATTGCACATGATTGTCGAGTACTTAAGCATGCAATGTCTGATCCATGTCACAAATTTCCTAATCCACCTGTAGGTACTATATTTTCAATTTATTAAGAACATTGTATAGTCTACCTTGAATATATTTTTGAACTAATATTGTTGTCAAATTTATAGGTAAGTACTACTTGGTTGACTCTGACTATCCAAATGCAGTTAGTTTTCTTGCACGATATAGGACCATTAGATATCACTTACCAGAATTCCAATCCTCACAACCACACAGTGTACAGGAGCATTTCAATTATTTACATTCTTCTTTGAGGAATGTTGTTGAGCGTGCATTTGGAGTATTGAAGAGGAGGTGGCACATTTTGAATCATATGCCACCATTTCCATACACTACTCAAGTAAAGTTAGTAGTCGCTTGCATGGTCTTACACAACTTCATAATTGATCAGAAGTCTGTAATAGATCAAGAAGCATTATCGATCAATCAAGACGAAGAACCTATTGAAGTTCATGATCAAGAAATGTTAACAAGTACCAACTATGAAGTTCCTATTATGTTAGACGAGTTGGACATGGGTACTATGTGTAACAACATTAGGGATCTAGTAATGCAAAATGAATGATTTGTTTGATAACTCAAATTTCAAACATTTTATTCCATTGTTTTGTTATTTCTATTGTTTAAATGTTATCTTTATTGTTCAAATATGATTTGTAATATAAATTGGTCTGTATTGTTATTATTCCATTATTGAATGTCATTTCTATTGCTTAAATATTTCTAGTGTTTGAATGTTATTTGTTATTGTTGGACTTCTCTAATGTTTGCTAAAAGAATGTACGTGAATCTCTTAAGGGGAGAGCAAGCATCAAAACGTGTCCCAAAGACAAGCACTCCTAGAGTAGCATGGGAAGATGATCTAGTTTCTACATTGCAAGATATTTGCATAGAGCTTACTGACTTGGGACACAAACATGGCACACACTTGGATGCAAAAAGATATGACTTATGCGAACAAAAATTGTTGGAGAGGACAGGAACAAGGCAAAAAAGAGATCACTTAAAGAATAAATTGGAAAAATTGAGGAAGGATTGGCAATTGTGGAAAACAATTGGCTTCCAAACAAGTATCAGATGGAGTCCTACAACCAAGACTTGGGAAGGTGTGGATGACACATGGTGGGAAAATTTTCAAAAGGTATGTAATTGTTTTGTAATAATTTTGTTTGATAATTTTATTTCATTTCATTATTCACCAACTTATTTGATAATTTTGTTTGATACATATAGATCAAACCAAATTGTGAGAAATTTCGTTATCGAGGCATAAAATTTGTTGGCAAGTTGGAGAGACTTTTTGATGGGACTATTGCAGTAGGTGAGTCTGTTTATGTTGAGTATTTTGTTTTGATGATGTGTGCTGAATGAAATTAATCATATTTGCTCAATTACTATTGCTTGTGAAAGGAAATTAAAATCATTAATTAATACAGAAAAAGCTTACTGATATAAATACTTGTCTGTATTGGATCTGAAATTATACTAAGTTAATAACTAGTCATTTCATTGCATTAATTTCTCATTTAACTAAACGTTAAGTTAACGTGTGTTTTTATTGAAAAGCATGATATGTTTTAAAGTTATATTCTCTGTATCATGTATAGTGCACATTTGGAAAACTCGTTAAGTTAGAGTTTTAGTCGTATAGAGATCACGTGAGAACTCGTTAAGTTAGAGGCTTAAAGGTTAAAATATGTCACGTGAAAACTCATTAAGTTAGTGAGTAAAAGTTTAGACAACTCGTTAAGTTAGTGTTATACACGTGGTGAAATTATAAGTTACGAATGTTATATTGTATCATGTGAAGTGTACATGTTTAACTCATTAAGTTAACATAACTAAACGCATTGAGTTGCTATATTGAACACTAAGGCAACACATTAGGTTAGCGTTATAAACTTAAGTTGTTATTTTTTGCACGTGGTAAAATTCTTATTATAAAAACATTTGTATATTACTGGTTCGTTAAGTTATTGTAGCACAACGGAGATAGTTCGTTGAGTTATCCTTAACACAACGGAGTTAGTTCGTTGAGTTATCCTTAACACAACGGAGTTAGTTCGTTGAGTTAGCTACAGTACTTGTCACGTGAATTGGCACATGAGAAACTCGTTAAGTTGAAAACGTTAAGTTATATATATACTTGTGTTACTCGTTTAGTTAACATTAAAGTAATGACTTCTTATTATACTTAATGAAAAATTTTGGACGAGAAAGTTTATTTTGCAGGAAATTTTTCAGAGATCCAGGATTGATGATTAAAGAAAATTCGAAATGTAAACGTGGGTCAGAACGTGTGTATTTCGATGAAGGAAAAAGAAAAGACGTGAAGAAGTGGAAAAATAGTAGTGATTTAACGTGGAGGATATGCATGAAATGAAGATATAGTACAAAAGGCATAGAATTCTCACTGATCAAACTATCCTTGCACACCAAAAGAAAAATCTTTTCAGGGATCAAAAACACCTCTTCGGGGAAAATCTCTTAGGTGGAAGAAAGTTCAGTGAAGCATAAAAAGACAAGATATTCGTCACTGAAGAATTGTTGAAGAAGAAAGAGAAGAAGAAGAAGAAAATCTCAAACAGGGAGAAATGTTTTAAATTCCACAAAATAGTTTTCTCTGTTTGTAGTTATGAAATTGTTTAGATGATACATGGTATCGAGATATAATTGCATCTACAATTTCTGAGGAGAATTGAATTGTATATTGTTATTGAAACCTTGAATAAAAATGATTTTATGAAAACAGTGTCTTGACTTGTTTTGAGTTTTAAAGTTTCAATTATATTTGAAAATATTGAGAAACACAATTCACCCCCCCTCTTGTGTAGCCATATGGTCCTACAGTTTATATCCCAAGCTTCGAAGTAAATCCATCCCAAAGTAGTGAGCAGATACCTGTAGAGGATTTGAATGTGGAAGTGGACATCGACACACCCATTGTTGGAAGTACACCAACGTCGACATCCACTACATCTTCTACAGGTAGAACACGTCAACATGTTGCAAGCCTAAATGATCGGATTGATTCATTAGAGTCAATCATATTGAAATTCGAAGAACGTAAACAAATGTATGATTATCCTCAATGCATCAAGAAGCTTAAAGTGATTGGATTTATGGAAGGCATAGAAATATGAGTGTATGCCATGTTGAAGTTTGAGAAACAAGTCACTCGAGATAGCTTTCTAAAGGTAGAACTAGATTCAATGAAGGTTCAATGGCTAGAAATGGCCTTCATGAATTGGAAGAGAACGAGGACAATATGAAGACTTTTAGTTACATGCATGAACATCTAAAAATTAGAAAACTTTAATGTTTTCAAAACATTTCTACTATTGGAAGACTTTAATGTTTTAACTTTAATTATTTTAACTTTATTACTTGTGTTTGAATGATTCATGAATGAAGACTTCTATTTGATGTTCATATATTTATAAGTTTATTAATGTGTTTGAATGATGAATTGATTATTGAATAACGTTGTAATTTTTTTATTTAAATTAAAAATAAAAAATGTAAAAAATAAAAAATATCGGTCCAATCGAATTTAAGCTTCGGTCAAACTAAAGGAAAAAATACCAAAAATAAAAAACATTGGTCTGACCGAAGGTGAGATTCGGTCAAACCAATGACACAATAAAAAATAAAAAAAACTTCGGTCTGACCAAAGTTGAGATACGGTTAGACCGACGAATAAAATAAAAAATGTAAAAAATAAAAGTCCAACCGAATTTAATCTTCGGTCAAACCGAAGGAAAAAATACTAAAAATAAAAAATATCGATCTGACCAAAGGTGAGATACGGTCAAACCAATGAAAAAATAAAAAAATAAAAAAACTTCGGTTTGACCGAAGTTGAGATACGGTTAGACAGACGAATAAAATAAAAAAATAAAAAACTTCGGCTAGTCGACCGAAGGAAAAATAATAATAATAATAAACTTCGGTTGTACAGATGAAAAAGTAGTCCGATAGAATTGTTTTTAGTTTTTTATTTTTTTAACGGTATGACCGTATCTTTACTTCGGTCCAACCGAAATTTTAATTTATTTATTTTCTTTTTCGGTTTGACCGAAGCTCAACTTCGGTCGGACTGAAGTTTATGATTTTTTAAACATTTTATTATTATTATTTTTCTTCGATCTGACCGAAGTGTCTTATTTTCTTTATTTATTTTTCGGTTGGACCAAATCTTAACTTCGGTCCAACCGAAGTTTATTACTTTTTATATTTATTTTTTTGATTTTTTAAAATAAAAAATTAACATTAGGCCCTTTTACTAAACTCAGTTATCCATTACTATACATAAAACTCGAACAGTTATCCATTATCTATATAGAAAACTCGAACAGTTATCATAACTCTTCTAGTTTTTCAAAGCTGCATATGAAAAACACGTGAAAACTTATAGCTTTTAAAACACATGTGCATAAATCATAACTATACGAGTTTATTATTTTTTATATATATTTTTTGATTTTAAATTAAAATAAAAAATTAACATTAGGCCCTTTTACAGAACTCAAACAGTTATCCATTACTATACATAAAACTCAAACAGTTATCCATTATCTATATATAAAACTCGAATAGTTATCATAACTCTTCTAGTTTTTCAAAGCTGCAAATGAAAAACACGTGAAAACTTATAACTTTTGAAACGCGTGCATAAATCATAGCTATACGAGTTTATTAACAATAACCCTTCTAGTTTTTCATACACTTAATCTTAACTACACTACTTTTCACATAACCTTTTAAATTAATTCTTCTCGTCTTTCTTCCTTCTTCAACTCTACTTTAAGAATGAAATTTGCAATGTCTTCAATTCTTCCTATAAAATCATATAAGATATCTTTCCATGAAGCATATTTTATATAATAATTATCATATATCAATTTATGCATTATTTAATCATTTAAAATATATAAAATCATAAAAATCACAATTATCATACGTTCTTCATTAAATCACATATAATTGCAATTATAATCTATAAAATGCATAAATTATCATATAAAAAATGTAAACTTTGAAGTCTAAACATGCTACATCAGCATAATCTTATAAATAATGATCACTGTCTATTAAAAAATCGAGTTGGGTCTGGCTGGCTTGTAATGGCTCGACCCAATTGACACTTTTAGATTGAAGTCAAATTTCAAGCTGGGTCAAGTTACCTCAAAAAAATTATTTACACAATATTTTGATGTTTTGATACACCATATTTATTTAAGTACAAATAGTGAGGGTATAATCATCAAAAGATATAACATTAGTTAAAAAAAATAAAAATAAGAGTTGAGGCATTAGTAGTCCCAACCAAACGACTCGTGGAAGCTCCTTAAGAGTTGGAGTTAGAGTCAACACGTCTTCCAAAGTTAAGTAGCTCCAACTCCTTAGGAGCTGAAATTGGTGCTACCAAACATTGGCATTGTGTGAATTTATCATTTGGAGTATGGCATATGTGTATTCTCATCGATTTATTAGACCTAAAGTTAGCATGTGTGAATTCTGCAATTTAAAAGGTCATGACACAGTTGACTATTTGAAATTCAAATGTTTACAAGTGTTTAGATAAGAGCAACAAATGAATTATATCCAAAATAATAGAAATGATTATAACATGCCTATAGTTCATCCAACCAATTGCCATTTCATGACTAGAAATGTGTTGAGAGAATGGGAAAATGAGGATAGGTGTGTTAGAGGGAAAAAATTTGACTACCTTGAACAAAGCTTAATTAGATTAGATCAACAACTTACTAGACTAGAAATTTACATGAATTATAATCAAGAAGTCAACTAATTAAACTATAATGAAAATCATTCTAAACCCAAGATAGATTATATTTATGAAACTAAGCAAAATTTGAGAAAATTTGACTAGAGAATAGACAAAATGAGACTAGATAATCTAGAAAGAAAGCTTAATTCACTTGATGAATTTACAATGAAAGTACAATATATTAAAAATCAACAAGAGACTATAATTGAAAATTCAAATCTTCAAAACATGCATAAATTAAAAAGCATCAAGACAAAAGAAAGTAAATGTGAAAAATAAGAAGGAATTACCGATAAAATAGAAATTAAGGAATGTAATTCAACAAAAAAATTTATAGATCCAACTCCTAAGAAAGATGTAGCTTTCGATTTCTAAGTTCTATAAGCTTGCAAAATGTCTGGAAGAGGTAGAGGACGTGGAAGTGGTAGACTTACAAAAGCTCAGAAGATAAGAGTTAGAACTACAAGACATAGAAAGACAGATTCACGACTACCATGCACGGTACACATTTCCAATTCATGCATTAGAAAATATACAAAAAGCTATACAAGATGAATGAAACTTTTGCTGGAAATTTATAAGAAATATTGTAGATACAAATTTTCGAACAAAGCAAACTAAGCTATCATGTTTGCAACTTTGGGCAAGAAACTTGTAACCAAACTTGCAACTTGCTTATTCTGATTCCACCATTCATTTAACACAAACCAAGTACGACGTCGATCTTTTACATCGCAAATGGCTGTCCGATTGTTCTACGGTAGCTACACCGTTACAAGGAGGCATAAACCTGCAACCACTGATGGCGATCCTCTTGACAATCCCACAACTTATAGGAATATAGTTGGTGGACTGCAGTATCTTACGTTGCTGTAAAGTGCTTATTTCTGCACTCTATAACATATTAATTTCCTTATTGTGATATAACTTGAGATTGATTAAAGGAAAATCCATGCTTTAGTTATTTTTATAGAAATGCATGAATTATGGGTTTAAATGACACGAAGTGAATGAATGAACTATTAATCATGAAATACCATTGGTGAGACATTATATGGCACATGTATAATTATTTGTATTGTTATTTTCTAGCTTTACATTAAGTCTTTTGCGGAAAATAAATTGCTCTGCAGGTGGTGGGAACCATCAACCCTCGAAGGGAAACTACCACCTATATAAGATAAGTTAGGGCAAGAAGGAAAAATCGGTCTCCATATTTGTCATCTCACGTAAGGCTGAGGACCAAGACATTCTTGCTGCCAAGACTCCCTCGCCCCTCAATCAGACTTGCGCTGGTGATGTTGTGTAGAGGCTAGGATTCTTGGAAGTGGAGAATTGTCCAAGTTTACTTGGTCGGCACCATATTCAGACTCTCATCCGTAGGGGAGCTCCTCTCCAGCTTAGTGAGGTAGCGCTACCTGCAAGGCCAGTCGGAGAGTTTGTAAATGAACTACCAGGTGAAGATCCAGAGGTGTAGACGGCATATGCAGTTAGTTCTACTAACACCATTAGAATTAACTTTTCAAGTTTCAGCAAGTCATTCGATTTGTAAGTCATCTATCGATCGGTAAGATAACTCTTCGAGTTTTTAAAACACTATAGTTTAGGTGTTTGACTTTTAAATATTTTTGAACCAACTCTTTTGTGAATCGACTCGTACTTGTCGTGCTTTCGGTTATAAATGTAAAACATGTGATTCGTGTAAATCGAAAACACAAAAACCTCGTCCAGTCAGATTTGGTGTGCACCGTCCGCCATCTTTCTTGAATATAGGACTTACTTTCCGAGCATCTTCTCCGACGCTCATAGCTTATTCGGATGCCGGTTGGGAGCTTCAAGGATGAGGATATGGAAGTCATGATGATGAAAATAGGAGAGGCGCTGCGTTCTGATACCAAGTGCGAAAATCTCAACAATACTTGAGATCGATCCAAGGTGAAAAAGGGCGAGAAGGATCGAAAGGTTGACAAAGAGGAGAAGGAGTTAGGGCTTGGCTGAAGGAGAACGATGAAAAACCCCATTATAAAATAACAATAAATACATATATATGCAAGTGTTCGGAACTCTAGAATCTTCTCTAGAGTTAGTAAAAACAAGTACAATGATTAACTTATTTAATAACAACATGTATAGATAGTGAATATATTAACTCTTTTGACATTCTTGGAATCAATGCAGTCAATCGTCTTGAAATTTTATGGTACAACATATACAGCATTTGTTTGAAATTGAAGGTATCAAATTGGAATATTTAGACAGTTAAGTTGAAGTATCAACTTGCAATTTGAGTCTTTAAATGAAAAACTTCATCGTTTCAAAAGTAAAGAAGAACTACTGCAACTAACACATTTTAAGATCTTCTTTCCATGACAAACACCATCTAACTATCAAAGGACATACATGATATACATGGCAAGGGAAATTCTATATACGGTGTACTTTTTGTACTCGCCAAGAAGCTCGTCTTATGACAATCTACGGCTTAATTATTTGATCTCTTTTCTGAGGAATCGACTAGCGACGACCATCTTCCATTAATTTAGTAAAACACTTAATAGTTTGAAAAATATCACAAATAAAAATAGTACATAAGCACAACAGTTCGACACACAACACAAACGAAAAAAAACACAAAGGAGACAGTAGAACAACCATTAAGCCCAAAACGATTCATTTAACACAAGCAAAACATTAATTTGGAGGAAGAAACCAGGTTGTGATCAGCCAGGGAGAGTGTGAGAGGCACTCCAGCCACAATCTCCAGTCGAGCCCTAAAAATGATTATCAATATATTCTTCCAGCACAAAAGCAATATACATATATGAAGATATACATAGATAAAATCACAGCCGTTGAAATAGATGGACGGTGATGATCAAAGAACTGTAAAGTTAAAGAGGAAGGCATTCATCTTACAAGCACTTCTTATATATTAGATGGAATCCAAACCGAGAATCGATATTGATGACTATGCCTGCACTTCAAGGACAAGGAAAACAAAAGAAATCAAAGCAAGAATAAGCAGTTATAAGAAAACTAACACAAAACTTCAATCAAAGAAAAACCCAGAATACACTCACCATAGTAATATCTGATGTATCTTGACACTAAATCGGGAGGCAGACAAGGAAGTCTAGCTTTCTACACCTGCACTTGTTCGTTGGAGAAAAAAAAAATCCACACACTTCAGTTGGCATATACTCGATAAGCCTGAGAACCTAACATTAACTTGTGGGAAAGACACTACCTTTAGGGTGTATATGCTTCTTGTGGAGGCATGTCATGCCAGTTTCCCCATGATTAGTTCTATACGGGAGATGAGTATGGTCAAAAAGCTGGTTCGTCAAAATATGATTGATGGATACAGGTGACCCTTGTCCTTCCATTAGCTGTTGTGATCTTGACGTGTTTGTGGAAGCCAAAGGGAAGCCTAGAGTACCTGGCAAGCCTCTTTCCAACCACTTGCTTCAGGTTTTTTATATTCCCAAGCAGATTGTTTGTCGCGGGAGTAATGTCTAGAACTTCTACTCTAGCGGTTGTTGCAAATTTCATTCTATTAATCTGAGAGAATATGCTAGGACTGGTGTAGTGAATCAAACCTGTGTTTGGTAGATCAGCATCTATGTAGAATGGAGACTTGATATAATGAACACGGTGGATTGGATTAGGGACATTGTAATGCTGATCAGTGCTGGCCTTGCAATCTTGCCTTACAAGATTGGCAAGTACTTCAGAAATGTGTTTGATCAAGGGCCAATCCAAGCCAATGTCCCATGGACATAATCTTCGGAGAAGCATCAGTTCACCTGTTTCTATAAACAATTTCATGCTAGACAATGCTTTGCTTCTATTAATCACTAGTGAGCTTAACCATGATGGTATAACACTAACTTAACATATTCCAATGAATTGAGATTCCCCACGTGCTGTATGGATGAACAATCTGTGATAAATAAATCTTTGACAGTTGGAAGCCCTGGAATCCTCTCAAAGATACTTGTTTCCATCGAAGACCATGCAACAAGGAAGTGGCACGTTGCAAACCCTCAGGTAGAGACTTCAACCGGGGGCATTTCTTAATGAATAAATATTTAAGGCAAGGAAAGGGGGTTGTCCCACCATCCTCATCATCCTCCGCTGCATCCCAATGCCATTTTTGCAATCTCAAGAAACCCACCGGTTTCAATGATGTCAACTTGGCAAATGGATGAATACTGGCTGGTGTCAGTCAATTTTTCTCGTCTCCCTAAGAACTCAGGCCCGACTTTTTGAATGCTTGATGCTCCATAAATTTAAGGTGAGGAAATTTTCCAAATTCAGGAAGTTGTCGACAATTTTTAGTTGTACCAAATCATTCAGAGAAATTCCATTTGAACATGGCATCCAATTCTGAAGATTATGTCCGAAGAAATTTCTAATAACAAGGTTCAACTAGCTAGAAGGAGGACAAAGCTTCTCAACGACCACTGTGACTCTGTTCATGTCTTCATCACTAAAATATTCTGTAGGCTTCTAATGATGAGTTAACTTTTGAAGATGATTCCTTTTCTCAAGTTCCACAGACCTGGCCTCCTCTAAACATAAATCTTTTCGTAAATTTAATATCCGAAGTTCCTTCAACAAATTCAAACTCTGAAGCTCTTGCATGGTGCATCCTAGCATTGCTTTGTTATCATTCTCTGCCACCCTAAATACTAAAGATCGAAGTTGTTTCAGTTCTCTCATTCCTTTTGGCAATTTAAGTGCAGAAGATAAAACGATCCTGTTGTAAGAGATTCCTAAGAAAACTCTCGGCAATTCACAATCCCACTTGATTTGTTTTTGAAAAAAGATAGTCTTCAGGCAAAAATGAACAATAAACTAAGCATTGCTTGAGTTGAGATGATAGATACTCTAAGATATAGCGCTTTCATCGCATCATTATCTTTAAATATTTTTTGAGCCAACACTTCTTTAGAAATAATCTTTTCCCATTAACTTATCCTTTTTTCCTTTGTTTTAAATATCTTGTTTCATAATCTTTGTTTCTCAAGTGGTGATCAAGATTTTGCTTCCATTTGCACCACCATTTAGTGGATCCTTCAAAACCTTAGCCCATATATCTGCATTCCACACATCATCAAGTACAACGAAGAACTTTTTGTCCCTCAGTCTCTTCAAGGACATTTGCAAGTTCATTTCGTGATTCACCTTGTCCACAGTTTCCATCTGCAAGCCTGATGATTTCCTTGAGAAGATCTACCACTTTAAAAACCTTTGACACACATATCCAGATTTTTTGCTGAAATTGTCCACTCTTAGTCACTTTGTCAAATATCTTTTGAGCAAGAATGGTAGTCTTTCCACCTACTTCATTTTTGACCAACATCAATTTAATTATCTTCTTTGCATCATCTTTCGCACATCCCACCATATATCATCGATAACAAAATGTGTTGTCTTACTAATAATTTCCTCGACAGTATTGTTTGATTGCTGTTGATCTTTAGAATATTGGCAGTGCTTCATCCGTGAGGAAGTCAGTCAAACTATTAACAATAGTTTCCGCAATTGGAGTAACAAACAGCCCAGCAACAGTTAGGGCAGTCATTTCTCAATGTTGATGAGTAGAGTGTAAAGAAGCTAATCAAATCAAAGACTCCCCATATATATACTTCCAGAAATGTACCTAAAAGATCACAAAAAGTTTACATGTCAGTGATGGAATACTCTTAATTAAATTGCAATAAAAAGAATCAAATTTGTATACGTGACATAAACTACAAATTTTTCCACAAATGTTGTGCATCAAAAAATAGTTTTTAGCATTTGAACAGTTTGTAAACTTAATTGCCTTGAACATTAGTCAAAAAGAAATTTAACAATAATTGAGAAGTATAATAAAAATAGAAAAATGCGTTTAGACGACCACTTTAATCTTCTAATTCAACCAAATGACTTTCGACCTGTAGAAAGAAATTATTTTTAGGGAAATTTTCACACTAATAGGATTTCATGAGTAAAAATATCACTACCGGTATATATAAATTGTAGACAAGTACACATCTTTTGAAAATAGTGGACAAATTTTCTTGTTTAATAATAATACTTGAGATGAGTGGGCACACAAAAATTGATATGAGAAACTATAAACAGGAATCTATGTAATTATTTAACCTAAATGTTATCTCAATAAATATGTATGTCACAAGAAATCAAGCTTGATCATCAAATCCTTTTACACAAAAGGAACTAATAAAAAGAACTTACATTAGGAAAATCAAACTTATACACCCGACAAAATCCTATAAATATTAATCAAGTATTGCCAACTGAATTATCAGAGCCGGAGGTTGGGCATTCGTTTCCGACCATCATCTTCTGATCTACCAATTATACCCTTTTTTTGAACCAACTTCACATTTTGTTCACTGACAATTAGACAAACTTTGACAGCAATTGAAGATTTGAAGAAAGCCTATAGGCCATGTTGCAGAAAAATGTTCTTTCCATGGTTCAATAGCTTGTTAAGGGCCCCAAGGCAAGCATGGCAAACAATAAACTAGAGCAGACAAATAAACCATAAAAGCACACAGACAGTATCTACCTAGATGGTATAGCTGCTTGGGGAGAAAAGGGAGCATATGCACTTTCCCTTTCAGCAGCAATCCGCTGAGCCTTCTGGAACTCTTTCAAAACAGCTTGGAAATCTTTCGCCAATTTTGCATCAGCAATCCTTTTGCTTGCCTGCAAGCAAAAAAATGAATAGGTTAAACATGAGGAAAAAATTCACCACATTTCAACACTGCTCTAGCAGAAAAGTATTGTTTCAAAGTTCAAATATGAAACTTTAACAAAAACTTAGATGATTCTTAAAGTGGTAGAAAAAATGAAAATTTCCAATGTGTTATACTGTGTACAATTTAATTAATCTTTGAAGATAAATAAGAAAAATGATAATAAAGAAAATTCTATAAAACCGTCATCCATCTAGCTATACTTTATGACTGAGAATACTAGATTATAAAGCATAAGCATATGCAAAAAGTTAGTGTTGCTGAAGTGCATATGCTTATATAAATAAATAGTAATACTATAAAAGATAAGCTAAAAAAATATTTTATTATGAATAGAGTAAGAATTACACCTATTGAAGATAAAGTAAGAGAATATTAGCTTAGGTGGTTTGACTATATCCTTAGGAGAAGAGAATTAATTAGTGCAAAAGAAATTAAAAGAAGTAGAGATAGACCTAAAATTACTTGGTTAGGAATTATAAGAAAATATTTAAATTAATGTAATTTAACTAAAGATTTGCCAATTCATAGAAATACTTGGAAAAAAAGGATTCATTTGGATTTAAATTAATGAGAATATGGCTTTGATTGTTGTTCTTATTGTAAGGAAAATCATATATAAACCATAAATGCTTCCACTAAAGTTAATCATATACCTCTCTTTTTTTCTTCCTTTTCTCGTTCTTTCTTCTCTCCTTTTATCCTCCTCTCTTAAAGATGAAACCTCTCTTTTTTTCTTCCTTTTCTCGTTCTTTCTTCTCTCCTTTTATCCTCCTCTCTTAAAGATTTCACTATGGTTTATAACCATCGATAATTCTCTTTCTCTCTCCTCTTTCTTTCTCTCTCTTCCTTCTTCTCTCTCTCCTTCTCCCACTTTTCCTTTTCTCCCTTTCTCTCTCTCTCTTGCTCTCTCTTTCTTCCACCCTCTCTCCCTCTCTCCCTTCTTCTTCCTCCCTTCCTCCCTCTTTTTTTCCTCCCTCTCGCTCTCTCTTCCTCTCTTAATTTGTACCGCCACTTACCCACCTTTGTATGAGGGAGTGAAGCGGTAAATGACCGCTTCAATATATATTTATTCTCCTATTTTATCCCAGTGCCTCCACGTGGTGATCTCCCATTGGTTTCCAGAGATTTGCCCGTCGGTCGACGATCCGTGTGGACGTAGCATATTTTATTTATTATATATATATATACGCAAATGTGGATGCAAGTCGAGTTCCTTGACAACCTTGTCGCGACGACATCTATCATCTTCTTCTTCTTTGTGATCAAAAATTCAACACCAGGCAGAGGAAGGAAAGATTTCTGACGGCCAAGTTGGGGCTTCAAATCCAATGTCACGTCATGCGCTTGGTGTCGAATCGAGCATTGAGTTGTGTTCTTGCGTGGGATACTATCAATTCGTCAAACACGACGGCTAGCAGTAATCGCGTGTGGAAAAACAATGCACGTATTTATTCATAAAAAATAGTTAAGTTGAGGTAAATCAACGTCGATGATGGACACGCTTGACGAGACATTTACGATAGCTACAAAAAAATACGACTTAGAATCGTTCAACGAATCAGATATTTATCATAATAAAATAAATATGGTGTCATCAAAAAAAAAAAACCAAGAAAATCATGTCCTCAAAACATCCACGCTTGCTATAAATGGAGAGCGTGGTCATGCTCTTCTGCATCTTCACATATTTCCGTTGGTGCAGAAGCGCAGGAGGGAAGAAGAGTAGGAGCGATGGCTGCTAAGCCTATTTTCCTGTTTGCCGTCCTTTTGATGGCCGTCATGCTCATCACCTCTGATGTGCTGGTGAAAGCAGAGGAGGAAGCCGAATCAGGAGATGTCGAAGGTCGCAAAATGTTTCTTTTAGTACTCTTCTTATTGACCATATAACAGCTACCTTCCTACTTGTCATGCCTTCAATGGTAGAGTTTAACATGCATATATATTATTCGGTGCAGAGTTTAACTTGGATGCAGACGATGCTGGCGCAGAAGAAGTTGGTGAAGACACATATGGACGCAAGAGGTACTGCTGCGGAGGCTGGTATAAACGTTGCGTGCGAAGGTGCTACCGTGGTAAGGGCTATTACTACTGTTGCCGCTACCGTAGGTACTGCAAGAGGTGGTGCTGGCGTCATTAATTAAACAGTGTCGTTGTACCTACGACGCCGCTGCTCAGTTGATGAGCGTATCTCCGACGTATGACGTACACTTGTATAAGATAAATAAGCAGCAGTAGGTCGATCATGTGTAAGTGCCGCACCCTTCGAATAAGCAAGCATCATCCATGCAAGCCTACTTCAATATACTTGTGTCCTCTAATTTCTCAACTTATATATACTTATATATAGTTAAATTATGTTTACATGCATCATTGATTCGGGTAAATCTATTTTTAAAAACAAATTAAAATCAAAACGCAATACTGGACATGTGTTCTCTACACGTACGAAGAGACGTAAATGTTCTTCTTGAGAAGTAAAGCCCTGACTGCTAGCTAGAATACATATATCCAACGATTAAGGAGTATTCAAATTATACATAAGTAGTTGACGATGATCATGTAACCAATATTCCTCAGACTATATTAATGTGTTTGGTTTAATCTGCAGAAGATTCGGATTCGAACCAACGATCAACCGTGTTTCAAGATAAAAAGTTAAGTGGATCCATACTTTTGAAAGAGTGAAATAACTTTGATAAACATATGGTCAAAATTAATTAAGGGAAAACTTTGGTGATCCTATAGGTATGACCTAAATGTCTGACATATATAATTAATGATTTAAATCTTTAAGTTTTAGATGAAAATTAACAATGAATAAAATTCGAAATATAATGTAATTGCAACATAATAGATTATCTTATGCGTCAAATATTGCATACTTAACTTTTATTTTCGAAAATATATAATAGATACAACATTAATGGCAACAAGCTATGTTATAATCCCATTGTGTAGTTTTAGTCACATGAATTATTTATGGTCAAATCTTTGATTAATCTATATAAATTTAATTCTCTTCTCGCAATTTGATGATAACCAAATAGTTTTAACTCTTCTTTTACTTCTTTCAGAAAAATAATATATGCCTAGAGGAAAACAAATTTTGCACAATATGGAATATTCTTTTATGATTTTAATTTGGGTGGACCTTTACCACAACAAAAAGAGATTTTATATATGGGGTGCATGTTTATGGTCGTAAGTCCAACATCAGTCTTCTCTTCCTTCTTTTCTAAAGTTTATCAATTCTAGCATCCCCTCTTTTCTAGAAATTCCCATGTTCTCTTTCTTTTCCAGAAATTATATACGACTTTGAATTGTTCAACAAATCAGGTATTTATCATAATAAAATAAATACGGTGTCATAAAAAAAAAAATACAAAAGAAAAGTTATAAAAGAAGGATATAAGATTGAGAGATAGCAACTCCGACGATGTCCATCTTCTCTATACTGAATAAAAGAAAGGTAAAGTATTGAAAGAGTATAAACTGTTTATATATAAAATATATTAAATACTCCTAAACAAGAGTATAAATTGTTTACATATAAATACTTGAAATATTAAATATTTCCCGGTAGGAGTCTAAGACAGATAGAGTCTCCTCACAATAGCACGAGAAATCCACGGAAGATCCAGAATATTTTCTGTCTTTTTTTTTTTTTTTTTTTCCAAAATTACATTGTACAACATCAACTTGCACCCTTATTTGCAAATGATAATAAAATTTGATTTATCCGGATATATTCGGTATGTTCCATGCGATTGATGTGATGTATATGAGGTATCGTTCCTACGAGAAAGTGTAAGGCGTGAGATTAGTTGTTAATTCTTGAAAGGTCCCTTGACGCATATATACAATATATGTATATCAACGTGTATCACAAATATACATGCATAATGAGACATATTTCTCTTCCCATGAGGAGGCAATCGAGGTTCCAAGAAAAGCCATACAAACAAATAAACAAACAAACAGTGATCGAACTTTAGTTAAAGAAGAGCCAAGAATACACATACCATGGTAAATATCTTATGGACGTCAACATCAAGTACATATCAGGAGGTGGACGAGGAAGGCTGGCTTCTAATTAGACCTGCACTTGTTCATTTGAGGAAAGAAAGAAAAAATTCACACACTTAAGTTGGCATATACTCAATAAGCATGAGAAGTAACTAACATCAAGTCATGGGAAATGTATAGGAAATGTATACCGATTTTGAACGGAGTACCAAACACGATAGAATGGATTTTCAAGTTCACTGTAATTAACGTTGGTCATGCAATCCTGCCCTGCAAGATAGGCATGTAGATGAGGGACGTCTTTGATGAAGGGCCAATCCAAGCCAATGTCCTGTGGACACAATCTTCGAAGAAGCTGCACCTCACCTGTTCCAATACACAATTTCCGGAATGAATACGTGCTGGATAATGCATTGCTTAACCATGAGGGTATAGCACCAAGTTTCACATCCTCTAATTCAACATTTTCCAAAGAATTGAGATTCCCCGCGCCTTGCATTGATGAGAAAATTTGTGATGAGTAACCTTTTGAGAGTTGGAAGCCCTGGAATCCTCTCAAGATCTTTGTCTCCTTTCAACTATAGTTGCACCAAGGAAGTAGCATGTCGCAGACCTTAGGGCATTTCACAATGTCTAAATAATTAAGGCAAGGAAAGGGGGTTGTCCTACCATCTTCATCATCCTTTGCTCTATCCTAGTGTCATTCTTTTAATTCTGAAAAATTCTCTAGTCTCATTGATTTCAACTTGACGAATGGACGGAAATAGGTGCTAGTTGATCTGTCTTCTCTCCCTCCCACAGAACTCAGGCCTGACTTTTTGAATGCTTGAAGCTTTAGAAATTCCGAGAACTTCAAGTTAGGGCAATTCTCCAAATACAGGAAGTCATTGACAGTATTTACAACCATGAATATACAACTATACCAGATTATTTAGGAAATGCCATTTGAACATGACATCCAATTCGAAAGATTACGTCCATGGAAATTTTGAATAACAAGATTCAACAAGTTAGAAGGAGGATGAAGCTCCTCAAAGATCTCTTTGACTCTATTGTTGTCCTCAACGCTAACATTTTCTTTATGCGTCCAACCAAGATGTAACTCTTGAAGATGATTTTTTCTCACCAATTCCGTTGACCTGGCCTCCTCCAAAGATTGGTTTTGTTGTAAATTCATTATACAAAGACACCTCAACAAATTCAAACTTTGAATTTCTCCTAGCTTTGCTTTATTCTCTTTTTCTGCCACTTTAAATATTAATTTTTCAAGTTTTTTCAATCTTCCCAATCCTTTTGCCATTTCCATTGGATCCCAAACATTCCTGTTATCTAGTAACATGAGATTCTGTAACCTAGTGATGCTTGTAGGGTATTTCCTGAGGAATTCAAATCCTTCAACAAGTAGAAATTGTAGACTTTTCAAATAGCTGATTGATTCTGAAATAATTGTAATCTTACTGTAGCAAAGATCAAGATATCTGAGATGTAAGAGACATTTTATGGAATCTGGTAAGAGACATGCATACAAATATTCACAATCACCGTATAATTTACAAACATACATCCTTTAACAAGAAAAGATGATCCTGCTCTCTGTCTACAAAGTATAATTTAACATGACCTCTCTAATTCACGCCTTACCTGATGCTTTACAAGAAAACCTAAAAGAAATATCCAAAAAGAGTGAGCTAATGTCCAATAAGTCATCCATCCATTAGCCGACTAAATTAAATAAATGACAATATGTTGCAATAAGAAAATTTATAAACATAAAATGCATATAGTTTAACCAAATCAACAATCCCTCAATTTTACCAAATAACCAAGGAGACTAGGCCAACCGCACACATTTTCCAAATTCTCTCATTCATTTGATTAGCAACGACTGCAACAGCAAGATCAAGTGCAATTGCATATCCTCCCCTACAGCAAGGTCAAGTACGATTGCATATTTTCTCTTGCAGTAAGGTCAGATAGTGACATACCATTTTGTGACCGAACTGTGGATACCTTAAGTTGTCTTGGAATAGGCTAAGGATATTGTAGACACCCAAATCTCAACTCCCCTTTTAGGAACTATATTTTTCACTATTGCAACCCCCGAGGTGTACACTATCGTTGTGCTTATGCAATTGTGCACCTCTGCCATCTAGAGTAGTGCTAGATGGCCTTAGCCTTGTTTGGGTGTGTGACCACTATTGGTCCCTCGATGGAGTTTCCTCCATCTAACCTTATGGTTAGGGCCTCTCTATTCCCTGATTGATTGATCCTTTGGTCGAATTGTCAATCAGAGCTTTCGATTGTCCGAATCAATCCTAGACAATCTAGGTCGTCCATTCAGCCCCTATCTTGTTTGGCACATCTTGAGATGTTGAATCAGTCGTCTGATCACATATTCATGATCGAAGCACCTTGGATTGTATAGATACACTATTCGATCGATATTGACGCATGCTGATCACCTGATTCTGCCCTAGACGATCACAACCGTCCGTACAAGGTGTTTTGACTTTGAATCCATCTTGTCTACCATCAGGTACTGTTGATCATCTAGATATGATCAATGCCCCTCGGGTTGACCAATCCTTCAATTGGATCGTCGATCGCGCTTGTGATCTTCTCAAATTAACTCTAGGGAATTCTAGCCCTCCATTTGGGTGAGGAATGAGAATCTCACTCATCCGACTAAAGATTGAGAAATTTGATCATAGGATAAGGCTCATCTCCTCCCTGATTGACCAACCCTTCAATCGGATTGTCAATCAGGTCTTCGGATTGTTCGAGATCAACTTAGACAATCTAGACCGTCTAGTTGAGGATTCAACTTCTCGAGGCCATTTCAACATCCTACAAGTCAAATTTGCCAAAACGGAGGTTGAATTCGGACTCAGCATGTCTGAATTACCTAGGAGGGACATATGTGGGATGCATGTTTATGGTCGTAAGTCCAACATCAGTCTTCTCTTCCTTCTTTTCTAAAGTTTATCAATTCTAGCAACCCCTCTTTTCTTGAAATTCCCATGTTCTCTTTCTTTTCCAAAAATTTCTCACATTTTTTAAGTTTCTCGAGACTTTGCACTTGCTTCCAAATATATATACATAGAAAGACTCCACTTTTGACGAAAACACCGACCGTACGATCAAGTGAACATGAAGCGAGCAATATTAGAATAATTGCGTGAGAAGAGAGAAGAGTGATCTAGTAGTGTGAGGGAGACATACAACTAGTAAATTTATATTCGTGGAATATGAAACGTTTAAAAAACTCCCGTAATGATGGACAATCTAAAGAGATGCACAAGCTTAGGTAGAATTGAATAAAATCGTTGCATGCATTGCATCCTACTAGTTTGAGTCTTGCATCCTCATTGGTTTGGTCACTGATCGATGGTAGTGTGCTCAATTGCATTACTTAATCGATGTTTTGTCCTGACCTATTAAAATTAGGTCCATATAATCTAGGTCTTAGTGTCTATTCCGACTCCCTACACGAGTGAAGAATGTCTTACATGACTATCTTCTAAACTGTTTGTTCTTTTCTTCTTAAGCCCTCTCGCCTATTCTTCTTCCTAATTTTACCTTCTTATGTTATACACTTAGAGATGTATCTACATCCAATACACTTAAGTATTTGAGAGATCAACCCTAAGTTGGGTGCATTGGTTAGCTAATGTGCCTTATTCCCTTTAAGGCGTGGATGCCATTTCACATGCATCTTCATTGCACTGTATTTAATGTTCTGTTAGTTTTTCCCTCCAATAGATTAGGTAGCGACTTCTTTTCGAGATGATCCTGAGCTATATTATTACTAATTCTATCATTATAATAAGTTTTTATTGCTTCATTATAAGGGTAACAATTTGTTAACATTAAATATAAAGAATTTTATTTATAAGGTACATCTATAGTAAATGTTTTATGTGATAAGTCAAATCACATGCATCCTCTTCTTTTTGACATTTATCTCCACTATTAATATAAGCTATTGCACTTTTAATATTATCAACAAAAGGTTTTATTTCTTCTATACCAATTTAAACTATAAAATTAATTATGTGATATATACATTTTTGGTGAATTAAAGAAAAACCATATGGTGGATTTAATTTATTTCTAAACATGGGAATAGTTGCACTATTATTAGAAGTACTATCAAAAGTAATACTATCTATTTTGTCTTTAATACCAAAAATTTCAAAAATTCCCACAATATGTGAGAAGATATTATTAACATTATGGGAATGAGTTATTCTTCTAAATCCTATTAATCTTTTTTGTAAAGTTCAATTTTGATCAATAAAATGTGTAGTTATATCAATATATCTATGCTTAAATCTACCCTCCTAAATACCAGAAGTACATGCTATTAATGTATTTATACTACCCATTACATCAATTAATTCTATTTTAAGTTTATCATAAACATCAACAATATCTTTTCTAGTTGTATTCTTAGAAACATGTTTAAATTGTGAACAATATGCTTGTGAAATATATTCTTCAAGATATTCGCTAGCACCAAAATTAATAGGTAAATTCTTAACAGTAATAAATTTAGTATGCCATGACATTGCCACCAATAGAACGAGAACTGACCAACACTTAACTCGATGTTAGAGAATTTTCACGTCTTAGAAAAATGAGTTGCCACTTAGTCTATTAGAAGAGTCAATTAAGAAAACCTTAGGATGCAATGTAGTGTAATGTAAACAAGTGACATTTGTACTTAACAAGAGAGATAATGTTAGCATGTTTAACTAGAGAGTTCTGGGTAAGTTTTCTGGTTACATGTAAGGAAGGTGATAGGCACCCCCATATACCTAACCAAGGGTTGATCTCTTACATGCCTAATAGGTGCTAGTGTGTGTGTTCAATGTAAGTGCATCTAGTTATACAGCACGAGAGGAGAGGTTCGACTAATAAGCCCAAAAGAGAACAGGCTATTGGGCTTAAGATGAAGGGAACTAGGAGTCTAGAAGATAATCGTGTATAAGATCCCTCATTTTTGTGTGAAATAAGGATGAACCTTTGATGAGTCTAGACTAAATGAGCTTAATTGTAGTAAGTCAGGGCATCCACCTATTTCTTGGGACTAAAACCTCAACTTTGTGTTTTTCTTGGGACTTAACACAAAACACACTCCTTATTACCACAACCCGATCAAGTTGGTCTTTTTCTTAACAAAACAGATTAGGTAGTAGAGAAAAACACATAAAACAAAGTAAAGACAATTATTTTTCTTATAAAAGAAAAATTGAAGATTCAGAAAGAACATGGAAATCAGTAGAAAACTTTTTCCTAAAATAATACATTGGATCAACTAAAGTTCATAAAGAACCCAACCCCCATTTTCCTAAAATAGTATATCACTTATATAAAAATCAATACAAAGGTTAGCCACCTAAAGAGAAATCCTCCATTGTGAACTTTGAAGTTGTGAATGTAGTATGAAGTATCCATCTTTGGAAAGAATGTTTTAGAAAGAGTTGCAAGCTTTGGATAGAAGAATGATGGATAATCTAGATGCATCTTCATCAAGGATAAAATTGGGTTCATACATATGTAAAACCTAAATACTAGCTAGCATTGCCGGAAAACTTCTGATAATAATGGAAAAACTGTTACTAATGTAATAGAATTTCGTTAGAAAAATAAAATATGAGCATGTCACGCTAGACTAGGTTTTGTGATTTAAGTAGAAGAAGGAACTATTGATCATGTAGCTGGACATAAAGAAATTTACTGCATAGAGTGGCAATTGCTTGATGACAAACATAGAGTAGAGAGTATGACACTTTACTCATGATGTTTATGTGAACCAATTATATGCCAAAATCATTCATATGGTAATAGGAATAGCTGCTTGAACTAAAAGTAAGAAAGCATACTTCTGAAAATACGACTCTGCTCAGAAAATACAAGAACAACTGTAAAAGAAATTTATAGACCTTTTATATGATTAAAATAGTTTACACAAATGTACAATGCAAATTCTTCTATTTGTAAGAGAATAGCTTTGTTAGAGAAACAGGTCATTGATGGAAGGACATATGGTATCATAGTTCAGTGTCAACAAAGATCATGGCATGGATGAGTAAGATAAGTATATAGCATCAAATAAAGAAATCCAGCTGAGTATGGCTTGAATTCATAAAAAAACATACTATTATTGTTTTCCTTGCTTCATCAGGAACAATAAGACGATCACAAAATTCCCGGATCAGCTGCAAGCTTTCAGTCATTTCCATTCCTCCTTCACCATCCCCTAATGTCATTTAAATTTAATGAAATGCTTTTTTGGACCGTATGCAGGTTCACAGCATATTTAATCCAACAAATTGGAAGAACCTGGTACAGATTCAAGGCCTGCAGTTGGGAATTCAATTTCCTGCAAAATAAAAAAGACAGTGACATCACAATTCATTTGGTACTTTTAACTCATGAATTCAAACCAAGACAAACTCACCATCAGCTACTTCCCATGGTTTAGAGCAAATTCAATAGCCAATTTTGCCTGCATATTTTTAGTTACACTTAGCATTTATAGCATTTACAGTCTATTAGAATTGTCACACCCCAGAAAAGGTAAGACAAACGCCGTAATATTAAAGAGAAGAAAACACGTATAAATAAACTCCTTCGTTTAATATTACAAGACTGGTACTTGCTAAAAGAGGTGTAATAACAAAATCCCACGATATATGCATATATAGACTTGCATTAAAAGTAACAGAAGCTATTTACAATCTAACCCCAAACATGCATGCCTAATGGATTGGCCAAATTCCTTTATGAATGAATGGTAAATTTAATTGGAAGTTACTAGTGAGGCTCGTTTTTATCTATATGAGATCCACACTTTGTCACCTGAGATTCCGTAAGGAGTAGATACTTCCGCGGGAGCATAATCGATTTTCTGGTTAAAATACATTACAAGATGTATTTCCATATTTTCGGCATTCAGTTCTAGCTATTTCCGCACCTGATGATCGACCTGAACAACAAAGACTGTATCCCCTCTACCCCTTCCCTCCTCCTGGAGGCCTTGACTATGTTACTAAAAATGGAACGAAATGATCTTCTTTTGTTCCTCGGTTTCAAAGAGATATCTTGAGCAATCGGAGAAGCACTTTGATAAACAGATTGGATCTTTACCGACTCAATGGAGGTCTCCTCTCCGTCTTTGTTCTCTCCGACAAAAAAGATTGCATTTTTTTTCACTTCGTTCAAATAAAAGTTGTACCCGTACGGAATTCCTCTATTTCTCGGTATCTATCATCATCTCCATTCCCTTTATCAATTATCCTCCGGTACTACCTAGTTCTCTGCATTTCATTATTATTACGAAAAGGAGTGAATTATTATAAGTCCCCTACACAGAAATCTTCATTTATTTTCTAAATTTTTGAAATATCACAAACGAATGGCACAAATCTCTCTTTGACGTCAAACTAAAAAATAGACTTGAAAGTTTATAAATTAATATTGGTTGAAGCACATGGCTCACAAGTCACCTTTACTGGCTGATGGAGGGAAGAATGGCTGCTTCCTCGCATTACTTTCTGATGGTATTGTTGTTATTTCATTTTGTAGTAAGTCTACCCTCAAATAACATAAGCCCTAGAAGTTCAAACAACATTTTCATACAATCATTATCTCCAATTTCTCTTCTATATTTCTGTAGTTTCTTTTTATACTTGAGCAATTTCTCTTTGTACTTCAACATTTGCTTTTTGTACTTGAACATTTTATTTTTTGTATATGTATCATCTCTTTTATAACTTCTAATCTTCCTATTGTAACTCCCAATTTTGAATCAAAAAATTTCTGACTTAACTTCTTTCGTTATTTCTAATATGACTTGTTAAGACTCTACATGAGGATGAGGCTGCTTATATTTTTTCACTGTTCTTTTTTGTTACTGTATTAAGAGAAAATGTCGTTGTGTTTCTAAATCCATGTCACAAGGCATCTGATCTTGCATTTCAAATGGCATTTGAGAAGGCATCCTTGAAATATTATCGAGTTAGTTAGTCAAAATCATTTAAATTCAGTCCATCTTCGAATTGAAGAGGTTTTACACCACATATCTTATTGCAGTACTACCATCAAAAATAAGTTGTAGCTGGCTGTATATGAGATGCCCCTTCCCTCTACAAGACTTACATTCTTTGTGTTTCTAAATTTGGAAAAAAGAACAAAGTTAAAATTGTAAATATAATGATACAAATTAACACATAGATATACAATCTACCATGTTCAACAAATTCATTCCATACTTCAAGGTCAATATCTGTATAACCATTAACATAGTTCCAACATCAACCGCTTTGATTCATAAGCTTGTATGGTAAGTTATAGCATAAGGGTTCTCGTTACGATCATTTTGTAACCACCATATAAACTCGGTAGCACAGAAATGTCATTTTGGTTTCTTCTTCGTTTAATATACAAAATTTGCTCATGTAGAAGATGTGTGTTGATACATACTTCCAATTGTAATTATTTATTTACATGCAATGATAGGACTTTCCAAAGAACCACGCCGAATTCCTCTTATTTCCTATTTGAAAATTAACTGTCAATATCAATACAAATTCAAAAAAATGCTGTGTTTCAATACCCCATGGAAGGCAAAAGATAGAGCTCGCGGAGAACATGTAAATCACTAATTTGCCAAAGATAAAAGAACATGTAAATCACCAGTACACGACGCTTATATCTGTAATACACTTTGTTGAACGTAAAAAGGATGATCAACATAAGCCAACTCTAATCTTTTTCTAAAAGGAAGCAAGGAGACCACAGCTTGTGCATTATGAATACAAGTTAAGCAGTCCTGAGGTGTATCCAATGCATCAATTCTTAACCGCCCATCTACTAGACACTGCTTGATGTTTTTGTGGCTAGCTTTGTAGAAAAATCTGACTTCTCAATCGTCTGATTTGTATACCAAGAATGATTCAGTTCTGCTGTAAGCGGCTGCAAAGGCCCTCCCAGCAGAAGTTGGCGCAGAGAATGCACAACCAGATGGTGCTAACTTCTTGTTCGCAATGAAGTTCTTCCTCGATAAATGTTAAGATAAGAATGAATTTGATTAGTTAAACATGAGATTACTCACCACAATAAATAATAGAAAAGATAAATAGTACCTTGCGGCATCCAATAGCCGCTTAGCAACCCGTTTCCTTCTCTGGGAAGGAGCAACCCAAATGACTCGAACACCACAGACGGCCGGGACAGCTTCCTCCTCATAAGACGTTCCTCCGCTGTCCCACATATTCTGTTCAGCGGTCCTTGAAGAACTTTTTATAGATTCTCTACGGAAAGTGACATTTCCAAATTGCAATACAGATTTAGCTGTTTTTCTTGAGTTTGCATTACTTGACTCTGGTACCAGTTTAGTAGATCTGCTTGAATCCGAACTGGAAGACTTCGAGATTATCCTATGGGCTGTTGTAATTGGTTCTAAAACAAGACAACCGACGATCCTTTTCCTAGAAATGAAGAGATACGTCTGAGGAGGAAAGTGAGAAGCATGCATAATAAAAATGTCATGGAGTAAGAATTCAACCCAAAAATCACCTTGCAAAGCTTGTGAAGAAACCACTCATTTGCCAAACAAAGGTCATTGGACATCACCCTTACCACCTCTTGGAGCTGTGAAATGATTGGAATATCATTAGGAAAAAGAACCAGGAATTGAGCTTAATAAATGCAATTAAATTGGAATACAATCTCAAAGATGAAAAATAAACATAAGTCAGCGCCTTTGATAGCCTATGACTCATAGCCAGGATGTCACAAAGTCATCCAGAGAGATTCATAATGTGCATCAGATATACGAAAAATCTAGCTAGTTATTAGCTAATAGATAACAAAGTGACTAAAGAACCTTGTGCTTTTGACCAGGAGGATCACCGTCCAAGACTACCATAATACGTTCTTCAATTGTCTCACTCTTAGGCATTGGGACGATTCTTTCATTGTTCCATCCCTGATGAAATTTTTCATTGAGAAATTTGAAAAGAAAGAAAAAATTGAGACTACTACTAAAATGAACAAAGCAACCCACCTTGAAAAAGATACCCAGGTAGTAATTTTTATGGAAAACCTTGTGAGCCTTTTCATCTCCAAGTGCATAGCTCAACCCGCACACATCACAAAAGTGGAGAAGGAAACTAGACTGACCAACTTCCAGATAATACTGCGCATAACTCCTTTTCTTATTTGTGACGTTGGGTAAAGGATCTGGTCTTCTTGAAGACATCGCCGAGGCACCTCTGTGTATTCCCTTGTCATATTCATCGGACGTGCAAATCTGAAAACCATCACTGTCATAATAACCATAGAATGATATATTAGCTACAGTTCCCAACCATCCTAACTGAACATAAAAATCAATCAGAGTAGCTTTCATCAAATAATACCCATACGAAATTCAAGAGTCAAAAAAGCCAAGTCTGGTGATGGATAACAAACATACTCTGAAATGCTCACCCAGAATCATTAATTGAGCAACAGAAAAGTAATGTGTAATTTGAAACTCTCTTCCTTCAATAAAAGTAATATGTAATTGCAGCCCTCTTCCTTTCACGAGCTACAATCCCACTGGAAAAAAAGGTATTCAAAAAACAAGAAAAAAGGGAACGAGAACTTCTACATAGAATGCTAGAAGAATTACCCGAATGGCTAAATCCCTAGTTCCCAGCATTTGTGCATTTCACTCCATGACTTTCATCAAAAGAGAGACAGCACGAATTCAAATAATAGAACATGACATAGCAGCATAAAAAACAGCACAACAAACAACATACTCCACTTGAAAATACATCCTTTTGTTCCCAACCTGGTTTATCGAAGGTACCATTTCAAACTTGGGTTGTTGAGCTCTCGTCTTCTGTAGGTCACAAGAACATCTGGCTCAGGACTTCCTGAGATGTCCATCTCCTCCACCTGATCCAGAGGTGGAAAGGAGCCCCGGGCATTGTTGGCAGTCATCTGGAAGAAATTGCTGATCTTGGTCTGCATGATCAACACTACCAACCAAGATGGAGAGTTCAAGGTCGTGACTGAGCAAGAGAAACGTGATGGCAGGAGGTGAAAACTGGTCTCGTAGAGATGGAAAACAGAATAGAAATCACAATCAATAATAAAACTAATTAAATAGAATAATTGACAGTTTATTACAGATAACCAGTTTGAAAGAGCTATTTTTTACACATTTTGCGGTGTTCTTATTAATGATGTTTATGGGTGAATTATAGACTTCAATATGACATTTCAGATCTGTTTAGTTAGCAGCTTGTAATTTTTCCTTTGAATTTCATCCTTTCCAGTTTTGTTCCAGAAAAGCAGCTTCATTTGTCATTCCAACAAAGCAGTTTTATTCCCGCAGCTTGTAATTCCTCCTCCTTTCAATTTCTGCTTCAGATCTGTTTATGATTTATATATTCGAACCTTCATTGTATTTTTATATAAAATAAATAAATAGGTATTTGTGCAGGTGTTAGAATTAACAGAAATTGTATGATTAAAACCTAAATTTACATGGATATTAATGTCATTAACTTCAACATTCATAATAATTTTTAAAATAATAATTACCATATTATTATTTAAATAAATGTATGGCTCCAAAAATAGATGATGTATTTTGCTAACACTTTGACTGACAATTCTGGCAAGAATATTTAAAATGCAGGATGATAAATCAAATTAGAAAAAAGACAAACAGATTGAATGATCCCATGGACATTTAACATAACACAACTCATGCTGACTAAACTTGATATTTCTAAGTATACCATGGATAAGTGATAAGAAATCATACAACGATTGTTAGCAGAACTTAAAGAAGCATACAAATCATGCGGGCGGGCCAAAAAAAAGGTCAGATTCATAAGAACACAAAGGAAATCTTAGCGCATCCAAATGGCAGAGCATTACCTTAACGACAATGGAGGCGGCGAGCTACCAAAGTGACTTCGACGACGGTTTCTAACACCTCTCTTCAACATGGAGCATCTAACATGCATGGCTTGCCATCATCTCTTACACAATTAAGATAAATAAGTATATAAATGTCCACAAATATACTTAAATATAAACATTTAAAGATTTAAAATTAAACATTCAAGTGAACAATGCTTCAAAGAGGAAGAGAACAACACAGGACAGAAAGAAAAAAGACCCAACACAAATGGAACAAATATCGGAGGTTTTGATTTTTGCATCATTATCTTAGCTATCATGGAACGTGGAAGCCAAGTTGATGTAATACAAAATTGTTGCATAGTGTGCATAAGCCAGATCTTTTTATTTGTCATAGTGTGCGAAGGAAAAAGAAAGTTAGATTTTACCGACATATAAATACCTAGAAAATTACCTTTACCGTTTCATGATTTCCGACCTCCTCCCATTCGGAAATCGACCTCCCCTCGAGCCTGACGCCCCCATCTCGACCTGTGAAGTCGAAGAACATTCGTCGCGTCGCCTGAAACCGACTCTTCCTCGTCGCATCCGTCGCTGCCGCAGCCCTCCTGCCCGTCGCTACTGTAGCCCTCTTGCTTGCCCGTCGCTCGTCGCTACTGCAGCCCACCTGTCGCATCTCGCTCTCGCTCGTCGCACTAAACCCTCCCGTCGCTACTGCAGCCCTCCTGCTCGCCCGTCGCTGCCGTAGCCCTCTCGCCGCATCTTCCTCGTCGCGTCCGTCGCTGTGGTAGCCCTTCCTCCTCCACCTCCGCCATTTCACGTCTTGCTCAGGTACAATTCCTCTTCTTCATTTTTTTTTGTACTTGCTTGTGAGTGAAAGGAAAGCAGGAGATCGGACTTTCAACATTTCCTTTGGATTAATATTCGTGATGTTTAACACTTCTTATAATCTTCATGATAATGTATTTCTGTGTATTACTCCAAACAGTGCCTAGTAATGTTGCTTATATGGCATATCATCTATCATTGCTTGTATGACATATAACAGTTCAAATATGAAAAGAGAGATGGTTAGCATACAAAAGGAGATGGTTGGCGTACGAAAATAAATGTTTGCATGTAACAAGGAAATGTTTGCATGGCAAAAGAAGTTTGGGTCTTTTTTAGATGAAGTTATTGCAGCAATATTTGATATTGAAGATCTATTTGTGACTGATCGATATAAAGTTATTTAATTATTTTAAAAGTAAAAAATCAGTAAAATATTTATATCAATTCCAAAAAAAATACGACAAGTATGGTTAAAGTTTCATTTAGAAAAGATGAAAGACTAAAGATGATTTACATGTTTGTTTTTTGTATTAGATGTATGATGTAACTACTTTTTGTTTGGACTTGAAACGTGGAATGATATTATGTTAGATGTTTGTTTATCATATTTTGTTATGTTCTATTAATTGTGGAATGATTTCATGTAGTATGTTTATTTGTATTACAACTTTGTAATATGTTTGAACATGAAATTTTGTAGGTGACGATGAATTTTGAAGAGGATTTTGACGAACTAGTAAATAACACATTGATGTTATTTGAAGAAGAGGAAGAACATGCTAGAAGAAGGCGAAGACATCTAATTGCTTTTTGGAATATTTTAGTAGGGATTGCAAGTACCTCAACTTTATTTTCAAGTACAAGTCGTATTTATAGTAAAGAAGGTACAGATTATATAAGAAGATTACTAGATCCTTCTTTACCACATCAAGTTTACAATTGTCGAAAAATTTATAGAATGAGTCAATATGTTTTCAAGGGTTTTTGTGAATTAATGAGGAGGGAAGAAGTCCTGAAAGATATCAACAATATCAGTGTAGAAGAGAAGTTTGCCATGTTCCTTGTGACAGTTGGGCAAAATCAAAGGTATGGAGTAACTATAGAACGATTTAGTTGATCAAGTTGGACAGTTAGTAAATACTTTAATGAAGTCTTGAATGCTATATTACGACTAAATCATGTTCTTTTAGCAAGACCTTCATCTGAAACACCAAGTCGAATTTGTCAAGACTCAAATGTGTATCCATATTTTAAGGTACATTTCCACACCTTTGTAGTTTCCTTGTCTTTAATGTTATTTTAATCAATATCAAAATAAAAATGCATGTTTATAGGATTGTATTGGAGCTATTGATGGTACACATATCAAAGCAACTATTTATGGACAAGAAACAATAAGATTTAGGAACAAAAATGGTGAATTATCTCAAAATGTAATGGCAGCATGTAATTTTGATATGGAATTTACATATATTTTAGCTGGTTGGGAAGGATCAGCTGTTGATGCTCGTATTCTCTAAAATGCAGTTACTAGACCTAATGGTTTTCAGGTTCCACCAGGTAAATATATTTTCTACTTCTAGAAGTTATGAAGACATCACCATACTAATATTTTTTTTATATAGGTAAGTTTTACTTAGTTGATGCTGGATATCCAAATCGACCAAAATATATTTGTTCATATCGAGGTGTAAGATACCATCTATCTAATTATGTTAATGATAGAGTTCCTTGTAATGCTGTAGAAAATTTCAACTACAGACATTCACAATTGAGAACAGTCATTGAGCGTACATTTAAAGTTGTGAAACATCGATTCTCAATATTATGTGGTTAAATGCTATATTCATATGAAACACAAGTGAAGATTGTCATCGCATGTTTTTTGCTTCATAATTTTATTCATAAGACTGATAAAGAAGATTTACTTGAAGACCTATAAGATGAGTTGGAAGAGTTAAATATTATTGATGACATACAACCAATAGGAGAGATACATATGAAAAGCAATGCACAAGTTCGAATGACTCAAGAACAAAGAAAAGAAATGACAAATAAGATGTGAGAAGATATGATGATGGCAATGTGGGATGTAAGAACTGCTTGATATTATTTAGTATTGTAATATTTGAATTAAGATGTATTTGTATTTTTCAAATATTAGTTGTAATAAATAATTGAATTTCTTTTTTTCCAAGATTTTCTTTTTTTTCGAATATTAATTGTGATAAACCTTTGTCAGAATTTTCATTAGAACTTTCCATCGTGCATTAACCTTTCATCAAAATTTTCATTAGAACTTTCCGTCCTACACTAAACCCTTCTTAGAATTTTTCTTTTCCTTTACATTACAAATTTTCTTTTTCCTTTTTGTCATAATTTTCCATCATTACACTAACTGCATTTTGACGGAATTCAACAATTTTCCTTTTCGTCAGCTGAATTTTGTTAGGCACTAACCCCTCCCCCCCTAAATATCAGAGAAATTTGATGTAAGAGGTTTACATGTCGAATTTTCACAACTGACCAGGATATTCAATAAATGAACTCAGCATACAAAGGAGTGAAGATATAGTGTTGGGGATAAATAAGTCTGCTCTTATTTATTGTTAATAGTAAAGATCTTATTTACGGTTTCATTTTACCATTGCAAATGATTTCCTTGGGACGTGTTCATAGCAACAAAATATTTTAATTTCCCCACCTAGGGAATTGAGGAAAAGGCAGGTTAGTGAAACTAAACAAGAAAAACTTCTGGACATTCAAAGAACTTGATTATGCTCCTGAAATTGTAAGGCAAAATTCCCTTTGAGTTGTGTGACATTGAAATTTGGCCATCGTGCTGCATATGTGCTTCCAAAGGAAACAAATTGCTAATTCAGTGAAGGTTGTTTTGGCTTATTTGTTGCCAATGCATTAGAAATAACAACTCTAGCATTCATAGTACATGGAAAGACTAGACAGTAATCCCATTGATCAAGAGGTCTAATAATTCTAGATTCCTTTTCAGCGTATCCAACAAAGTAACGAGGTGCCATGCTCTTCTGCTGGTAGAATCCTGTTCTTTAGAAGTCACTTGGACATCTGGGACTTGAAAGGAAGCAATGTTCTCTTAACTAAAAAGTGGTCTTTTTAAGCTTCAAACAACAGGACAGAATGTAAAGCAGAAGGAAACAAATGAGATGAAAACTCATTTAATATAACAATAAAATGAACCAATGCTTAGCTTTTGCTGCACAACTCGCGCATGTTTCATGTCCAAGAGCTATTTATGTAAAGGGAACAATACTGAAGCTTATAATTTTGGTTTATACTTGAAATCAATGTTTTTTGGTTTTTCAGGGAGAGGCGGTGCCTTTTAAGCCGTACACACATAGATATCATATACCCTATAGAGCTTCTAAAAGTGACACTCCATTTTGGTACTCCATCAAACAGGCCTCAGCATATATCATTGTTCTGTCATCATATGGTGAGATTCAAGCTTTTCCTTCTTCTATTGCTTTCTTATCATTTACCTAAATATATTTATCTTTGATTTGATACATAATCTGAAAAGCTTCGTGTCCTAATTTATATATGATGCTTTGTTCTGCTCGGAACCCAAATGGTAGGGACTGTTGTAGTCGCGAAGGACCTTTCTAGTCGACTCACAAACACGGTTGTTTGGTAATGTTTGAGGGTGATGTTTGAGGCATGGTTTGTGCAACACATAGTTGACGTTGTCTTTGACGGCCATATCCATGCATATGAACGCTCGGTAAGGCTGAATGTTTTTCATCATGCGCTTAAGTTCAACCTTGATGCTGTTATTGGAAGAGAGTAAATTCCTCATGAGGTCGTTTGTTCTTCAATGTTATCATGGTAGGAGCGAATTTCAAATGTGAAGTACAACATCCTAAAAAGGCAGTGCACTCCAGCACCCAATCAGTCTGCCCCAATGTACATCACCATTGGTGGTGATGGAGGAAACATTGAGGGCTTAGCCAATGAGTATGAAGGAGATCTTAGCCTAAGTTCTTCTTTTCATATCTGGAGATCTTAGGGCTCATATTCTTGGCATAATTACATACTTCCTCTCATTCAGGTTCATAGAGCCACAGCCAGATTATTCAGCCAGAGTCAGTGAAAATTGTGTGGTTTCATATTCATTCCTTAATGATATTTTCTTATCAAAACAAGAGCTAAAGCGTTTGGTGGTGCACTTTTAATTAGAATATATTTATTTTTAAACGTCCATGTCATTGGCAAAGATGACTTTTCTAACTTGGAAAAGTCACGGTAGGTTCTGCGATTGCGATATTAAAAATTATTGACCATCGTGGAAAGAATGAGCCCTTGAATTCTACCAAATTTTATATGGACTTGATAAGAAAAAAAGACCTGATAAATCTGTTCTCTTTTACTTCTTTCGAGAAGGATATGATTAAATTAATTAAGTTGATTTGATTTTCTTTTATCTTATTTCCAGTTGATGTAATACGTAATTTATTAGTAATAAAATTATTTCTTAACTTATTTATTTTTGATAATGATAGTAATCTTTTTGTTTTCTAATTTACAAGAAATAAAAATTATGATGTTGACACAAGTATTGAGCTTCTTAACTTCTGAAAGTTCGATGAAATGCAGGGATGGAAATTATACATCCTTTCTTTCTTAATTACCGGCTTTAAAATTCAAAGCTCAGAAGTTTCCTACTGCAATTTCCGACAAATTTCAGTGAAAGTTGACAGGAGAAGAAGTCCCCTACACAGAAATCTTTATTTATTTTCTAAATTTTTGAAATATCACAAACGAATGGCACAAATCTCTCTTTGACGTTAAACTAAAAAATAATTTCACTTGACTTAAAGACTTGAAAGTTTATAAATTAATATTGGTTGAAGCACATGGCTCACAAGTCACATTTACTGGTTCATGGAGGGAAGAATGGCTGCTTCCTCACACTACTTTCAGATGGTTTTGGTGCTCATGTGGTGGATGCAGATCTTGTTCTGTGACACCAGTAGCGGTTGTATCGCAGTGGAAAGAGAAGTTCTCTTGAAGTTCAAGCTTGGACTTGACGATCCGCAAGGTAAACTTCGCACCTGGACAAATACCACTGGTGATGATTGCTGCAGGGGTTGGAGGGGAGTTGGGTGTGACGACCAAACCGGTCACGTTGCGGAGCTCAACCTTCGTGGCATGAATTTGAATTTGGGGAGGGGGGTCAGAGGTTGCGAGAACCTCCATGAACCCACCTTATGCCACTTGACACGTTTACGACGTCTGGACTTCAGCTCCAACAATTTCAACAACTGCACCATTCCATCCTTCTTGGGTTGCTTTGCGGAGTTGAGGTATCTAAACCTTTCTAATTCATATTTTCAAGGACTCGTACCTTCATCGCTTGGAAATCTCTCCAACTTACTCCAACTCGATCTTTCTTCTTCGATTACAATCTACTACTATTCTCCATCTGGTTCTCATCTCAAAATTCACGATACGAGGTGGTTTCGACGACTTCACTCTTTGCAATACATCGACATGAGCTTCTCCCAGCTTGGTAATTCATCATCTCGTTGGATTCAATCCCTTGGTGAATTGCCTTCTCTATCCACCTTAATATGTTCTCACTGTTTCTCGGGGGGTCACGTTCCAACATTCATTGAATCGATGCAATCACTGCAAGAATTAGTTCTTTCTAGGAACAAATTCAATGGATCTATTCCCACCTTTTTTGGAAATTTAGTTTCATTGCAAAAATTAGATATTTCTTGGAATAACTTCAATGGATCTATTCCCACCTTTCTTGGAAATTTAACATTGCTACAATCTTTACATCTTTCTTGGAACAAATTCAATGGATCTATTCCCACCTTTCTTGGAAATTTAACATCACTACAATCTTTAGATCTTTCTTGGAACAAATTCAATGGATCTATTCCCACCTTTCTTGGAAATTTAACATCACTACAATCTTTAGATCTTTCTGGGAACAAATTCAATGGATCTATTCCCACCTTTCTTGGAAATTTAACATCGCTACGATCTTTACGTCTTTCAGGCAATAACTTCAATGGATCTATTCCCACCTTTCTTGGAAATTTAACATCACTACAATCTTTAGATCTTTCTTGGAACAAATTCAATGGATCTATTCCCACCTTTCTTGGAAATTTAACATCGCTACGATCTTTACGTTTTTCAGGCAATAACTTCAATGGATCTATTCCCACCTTTCTTGGAAATTTAGTTTCATTGCAAAAATTGGATCTTTCTTCAAACAACTTCAATAGATCTATTCCCACCTTTCTTGAAAATTTAACATCACTACAATCTTTAGATCTTTCAAGAAATAACTTCATTGGATCTATTCCCACCTTTCTTGGAAATTTAATATCGCTACAATATTTACGTCTTTCAGGCAATAACTTCAATGGATCTATTCCCACCTTTCTTGGAAATTTAACATCACTACAATCTTTATATCTTTCAAGAAATAACTTCATTGGATCCATTCCAAAATCACTTTGCAACCTACATTTGCTCTATCGTCTAGACTTAGAAGGGAATGATAACATCAATGGTGCTAAATTCCCAAAATGTTTATGGGGATTGTCAAAGCTGCGATTGTTGTACCTTGGGGGGCATGATTTCAATCTATCAGAATCTCATTTCGTAAACATGAGTCAATTGCGGTATCTTAGCTTGAAATCAAACTCATCATCGACATTCCACGTATCCTCTTCCAATTGGGTCCCACCATTTAGTCTATATCATTTATCTATTCAATCGTGGAGAGTGGAGCCTAATGAATCATTCCCTACATGGATCCGTACACAAAAAGAACTTTATAATCTTGTCCTGTCAAATGTTGGCATCACTGGAAGCCTTCCAACATGGATTTGGAATTTCTCTTCCTCTCTTCGCTGGTTGAAGGTGACTTCCAATGACATTGATGGGGAAATACCAGATGCCACAAACTCCAGTAATCAATTACAAATGATTGATTTGAGTTCCAACAAATTTAAAGGTAACATACATATCTGATCACTCTTCTTTCCATTTGAAAGTAATAGATTGCCATATTTTTTGTTTACCTTGCCTAATTCAATCTCTTCATGGTCTGCTATTTCTAGGATCTAGGTGGTTATCTACCATCTCAAAGATGACGTCTACATTGTGGTACTTGTTTCTTTCCAACAACACAAATCTATTTGGTAGCATCCCATCGTCGCTGTGTGAAGTGCAAGATTTGAGGGTATTGGACTTGTCTAAAAATAATTTCTCTGGAGAGATTCCTCATTGCATGATGAAAGTGAAAAGAATTCTTGATTTGGGAAGCAACAAATTCAACAGCACATTTCCTACGATACTGGAACATCAGAATTGTACGTTGGAATCATTGCATTTGGAGAATAATCAACTTCATGGAAATCTACCAACATCCTTGGGTAAGTGTAGGAATTTGAGGGTCCTTGATCTTGGTGGAAACAAATTCATCGGATCAATACCGTCTTGGATAGTAGAAAGCATGCAGTTTCTAAAGATTCTACGCTTGAGGTCAAATAGACTTTATGGGAATATTCCACAATCATTGTCAAGGCTGCAATCACTTCAAATCTTGGATCTTGGAAATAATAATTTATCAGGATCCATACCAAATACTATAGGAGATTTCAAGGCAATGACGATTTTAAACAAGTCAAAAGAATCAATCTTCTCTAGTACTGCTGCTTATGTTGACAAGATACTTTCACTAGTCACAAGCATCGACCTCTCCAATAATAACTTGTCAGGAGTTATTCCCCAAGAATTTGGTGATTTACGTGGCTTGCAGAATTTGAATTTGGCAGGAAATCAATTGACAGGTAGCATCCCAAAGACACTTGGTAGATTCTTGAAGTTGGAAGCACTGGATCTATCAAGAAATAAACTCTCTGGGCAAATTCCACGAGAGATGACGAAGATTACAACATTGTCTCACTTGAACATGTCATTTAACAACTTCTCAGGTCGTATTCCTACAGACAAGCAGTTCTCAACATTTAGTAATAAATCTTACATAGGCAACCCCAATCTATGTGGGTTTCCGTTATCTAAGAGTTGTGAAGAAGAGCAAAATCCAAAATCAGAACGAGGATGATGACGACGACAAAGAGAAGTTATGGCTTTATATGACTGCAGTTCTTGGTTTTATCGTTGGATTTTGGACATTCTACGGCATCCTTTTCTTTAAGAAGACATGGAGGTATCCTTATCTCCAATTTCTAAGTGATACCAGTGAGGTGTTACACATGAGGATTATTCGACCAATCAAGCGGATGGTGAAGTGATATTAGCAAGACAACCTCTAGTGTTGCTCATCTCAACTAGTATGCTTGTTATGTATGGGTAGTTATTTTTATTGATCTTTTTCTAATCCATCGTACTCGACATATACATATGGGAGGCTGATCGAATAATAATTAGGGTTGTTGGCATTGTTTAGTAACAATTTTCTAGTAATGGTGTGTATTTGTCCTTTTTGAAAAGAGACATGGTTACAAATCTCAGAGGATGCAAAGACCATTAGTTGTATCAAGGTTTTGCTCTCGTACCATCGTAAGTTAGCTGAGTTATTATATATGGCAAAAAGTTAACTTTTTTCTCTTAATTAATTATTCAACCTCTATAACTTGATGTAAGTTAATTATAATAGTTGGATATGTGGACATTCTTATGTTCGCACCCGAATTAAAATCAAAGAAAATCACTGGTTGGTACTATTCCGACGAAGAGCAGTTCTTCTTCTTCTTCTTCTTCTTCTTCTTCTTCCACTGCCGCTGCTACTGCTGTGTTTAACAGGGGGGGGGGGGGGGGGGCGCACGACGGGAGGTTGCTGCGTACGTGGGACAAAATGAAGAGGTTGCTGCGTGCTCCATTCTTGCCGACCGATTATGAACAAACCTTGTTCACACAGTATCAATAGTGCCGACAGGGAGTGCGATCAGTGAACTGAATACACTCAAGAATTCTATCGCTTGGGAGCCTCAACAGATCTCATGGTTTGTAGGAGGCTTAAAGTTTACTATACAAGACCGAATCTCCCTGCAAAATCCCTGTACTTTGGTTGACGCCATTAGCCTTGCTGAAAAGATTGGAAAACAATTAGCACGGGGCCTTCGGTCACATCCCAATACAACCAATGAAAGTACAACCAGATCCAACACCAAGCCACTCGACAGTCCAAAGCTGAATCACCGGGAGGCCGGAGTGTTGAATAATCCTCCTCCTGCCAATCTTTATTCCAAACCCGAGCCACTCAAATGTTATCGCTGCCAGCAGCCAGGCCATAGATCCAACCAATGCCCAAGGAGGGGTACGGTACATGTTGCAACTAGAGCTGTCGACGACGATCGACCGGAGGAGTTAGAACAAGAAGAAGTGACATCAAATAGCGAGGAGGGAGAAGAACAATATGCGGATGAAGGCGAACACTTATCTTGTGTCACACATCGAGTATTGTTATCTCCAAAAATGGATAGTAGTCATACCCAACGACACAACCCATCTTTCGCGCAAGGTGCACTGTACAAGGGAAGACCTACAATGTTATTTTCGACGGTGGAAGCAATGACAACCTTGTGTCAAAAAAGCTGACCTTGTGCACTGTATCAACCAATATTAATTTATAAACTTTCAAGTCTTTAAGTCAAGTGAAATTACTTTTTGGTTTGACGTCAAAGAGAGATTTGTGCCATTCGTTTGTGATATTTCAAAAATTTAGAAACTAAATAAAGATTTCTGTGTAGGGGACTTTTTCTCCTCTCAACTTTCACGCGACCGCTTCTCTCCTTCCAAACGTTTTAATTCACTCCTTTTTGTAATATATATATATATATATATATATATATAAAGGTTATTCATTTGATTTAAATATTTAATTTTATACTTGTGAGTGAATTTTCCACTAATATCAAAAAAAAAAAAACTACTGTCGTGTATTTCACGCGACCGCTTCTCTCCTGTAAACTTCTACTGAAATTTGTCGGAAATTGCAGTAGGAAACTTCTTCAACTGAGTTTTGAATTTTAAAGCCGGTAATTAAGAAAGAAAGGATGTATAATTTCCCTCCCTGCATTTCATCGAACTTTCGGAAGTTAGAATAGATTTACGTTCACGTAATTAAATCAAATATTTGATAATAAATAAAAATACAAGAAATAAAAACATTTATATAATCGATTCCACTTAACTTTCACAAAGTCAAGATTTTCGAACTTTGATTTTTCAATTAAAAATTTCTAACTTACGATTAAAGACACGATGACAGACTTCTTATACGACCTCATGTACAAAATTTGTCTTTGCCATCACCTTCATAAAAATAATAAATAGTTCCATTTCCATAGATATATATATTCAAGTTATATAATTTCTTGGTTGGAGCTTGCGCTTTGGTGGATGACATAATAGAATGGGGGTAAGATTATATCTTTTCTTTTCTTCAGAAAACTTTCAGATAATTATAGCCATTCGATCTTACAGTTCATTACCAAACAACAACTGTGTCCAGTGATATTTCATCGTGGAGTTCAAACAACGGACGTAACAATGAACCGTATGAATTAAACAAGTACGACAGTTACATTCTGCCAGATTAATGTGGTTGTAATCAGTCGCATTGAGCAAGTCCTGTACTCTTATAGGAATAATAGAACCATGCTCATCATCTGAGATTGGGATGCTACCCTGTTTCCGTGGGTTTTTTGCTCAACGTGGCAAATGTTGATTTTGTATTGAGTTTCATTTGTTATTTGAGGGACCTGTCAAGACTTCACCTTACACCTTCTTTTTGAAAAGGCTGCCTCATTTACGTCATGCTCGATACACTCAAATGTGCAAAGAAATATGTAATTTGGGCTTTAAATGATCATATTTTATGTCTAAGCTACGGGGTTTGCTTCATTTGAAACTTAGATATTTGCATTTTCTTTAGTATCCAAGTTATAGGGTCAACTTAATTTTAAACTTAGATATTTGTTTTTTTATCCAAGCTGGGACTTGATTTAATTGTTTAAACTTAGATATTTTCCTATTATATCTAAGTTACGATTTGATTTAATTTGTTTTTTAGTTTGACGTCAAAGAGAGATTTGTGCCATTCGTTTTTTATATTTCAAAAATTTAGAAACTAAATAAAGATTTCTGTGTAGGGGACATTTTCTCCTGTCAACTTTCACTGAAATTTGTCGGAAATTGCAGTAGGAAACTTCTTCAACTGAGCTTTGAAATTTAAAGCCGGTAATTAAGAAAGAAAGGATGTATAATTTCCATCCCTGCATTTCAACTGAACTTATTTGATAATTTTGTTTGATACATATAGATCAAACCAAATTGTGAGAAATTTCGTTATCGAGGCATAAAATTTGTTGGCAAGTTGGAGAGACTTTTTGATGGCACTATTGCAGTAGGTGAGTCTGTTTATGTTGAGTATTTTGTTTTGATGATGTGTGCTGAATGAAATTAATCATATTTGCTTAATTACTATTGCTTGTGAAAGGAAATTAAAATCATTAATTAATATAGAAAAACTTAATGATATAAATACTTGTCTGTATTGGATCTGAAATTATACTAAGTTAATAACTAGTCGTTTCATTGCATTAATTTCTCATTTAACTAAACGTTAAGTTAATGTGTGTTTTTATTGAAAAGCATGATATGTTTTAAAGTTATATTCTCTATATCATGTATAGTGCACGTTTGGAAAACTCGTTAAGTTAGAGTTTTAGTCGTATAGAGATCACGTGAGAACTCGTTAAGTTAGAGGCTTAAAGGTTAAAATATGTCACATGAAAACTCATTAAGTTAGTGAGTAAAAGTTTAGACAACTCGTTAAGTTAGTGTTATACACGTGGTGAAATTATAAGTTACAAATGTTATATTGTATCATGTGAAGTGTACATGTTTAATTCATTAAGTTAACATAACTAAACGCATTGAGTTGCTATATTGAACACTAAGGCAACACATTAGGTTAGCGTTATAAACTTAAGTTGTTATTTTTTGCACGTGGTAAAATTCTTATTATAAAAACATTTGTATATTACTGGTTCGTTAAGTTATTGTAACACAACGGAGATAGTTCGTTGAGTTATCCTTAACACAACGGAGTTAGTTCGTTGAGTTATCCTTAACACAACGGAGTTAGTTCGTTGAGTTATCCTTAACACAACGGAGTTAGTTCGTTGAGTTAGCTACAGTACTTGTCACGTGAATTGGCACATGAGAAACTTGTTAAGTTGAAAACGTTAAGTTATATATATACTTGTGTTACTCGTTTAGTTAACATTAAAGTAATGACTTCTTATTATACTTGATGAAAAATTTTGGACGAGAAAGTTTATTTTGCAGGAAATTTTTCAGAGATACAGGATTGATGATTAAAGAAAATTCGAAATGTAAACGTGGGTCAGAATGTGTGTATTTCGATGAAGGAAAAAGAAAAGACATGAAGAAGTGGAAAACTAGTAGTGATTAAACGTGGAGGATATGCATGAAATGAAGATACAGTACAAAAGGCATAGAATTCTCGCTGATCAAACTATCCCTGCACACCAAAAGAAAAATCTTTTCAGGGATCAAAAACACCTCTTCGGGGAAAATCTCTCAGGTGGAAGAAAGTTCAGTGAATCATAAAAAGAAAAGATATTTGTCACTGAAGAATTGTTGAAGAAGAAAGAGAAGAAGAAGAAGAAAGATCTCAAACAGGGAGAAATGTTTTAAATTCCATAAATTAGTTTTCTCTGTTTGTAGTTATGAAATTGTTTAGATGATACATGGTATCGAGATATAATTGCATCTACAATTTCTGAGGAGAATTGAATTGTATATTGTAATTGAAACCTTGAATAAAAATGATTTTATGAAAACAGTGTCTTGACTTGTTTTGAGTTTTAAAGTTTCAATTATATTTGAAAATATTGAGAAACACAATTCACCCTCCCTCTTGTGTAGCCATACGGTCCTACAGTTTATATCCCAAGCTTCAAAGTAAATCCATCCCAAAGTAGTGAGCAGATACCTATAGAGGATTTGAATGTGGAAGTGGACATCGACACACCCATTGTTGGAAGTACACCAACATCGACATCCACTACATCTTCTACAGGTAGAACACGTCAACATGTTGCAAGCCTAAATGATCGGATTGATTCATTAGAGTCAATCATATTGAAATTCGAAGAACGTAAACAAATGTATGATTATCCTCAATGCATCAAGAAGCTTAAAGAGATTGGATTTATGGAAGGCATAGAAATATGAGTGTATGCCATGTTGAAGTTTGAGAAACACGTCACTCGAGATAGCTTTCTAAAGGTAGAACCAGATTCAATGAAGGTTCAATGGCTAGAAATGGCCTTCATGAATTGGAAGAGAACGAGGACAATATGAAGACTTTTAGTTACATGCATGAACATCTAAAAATTAGAAAACTTTAATGTTTTCAAGACATTTCTACTATTGGAAGACTTTAATGTTTTAACTTTATTACTTGTGTTTGAATGATTCATGAATGAAGACTTCTATTTGATGTTCATATATTTATAAATTTATTAATGTGTTTGAATGAAGAATTGATTATTGAATAACGTTGTAATTTTTTAATTTTAATTTAAAATAAAAAACGTAAAAAATAAAAAATATCGGTCCAATCGAATTTAAGCTTCGGTCAAACAAAAGGAAAAAATACCAAAAATAAAAAACATTGGTCTGACCGAAGGTGAGATTCGGTCAAACCAATGACACAATAAAAAATTAAAAAAACTTCGGTCTGACCAAAGTTGAGATACGGTTAGACCGACGAATAAAATAAAAAATGTAAAAAATAAAAAACATCGGTCCAACCGAATTTAAGCTTCGGTCAAACCGAAGGAAAAAATACTAAAAATAAAAAATATCGATCTGACCAAAGGTGAGATACGGTCAAACCAATGAAAAAATAAAAAAATAAAAAAACTTCGGTTTGACCGAAGTTGAGATACGGTTAGACAGACGAATAAAATAAAAAAATAAAAAACTTCGGCTAGTCAGACCGAAGGAAAAATAATAATAAAAATAAACTTCGGTTGTACAGATGAAAAAGTAGTCCGATAGAATTGTTTTTAGTTTTTTATTTTTTTAACGGTATGACCGTATCTTTACTTCGGTCCAATCGAAATTTTAATTTATTTATTTCCTTTTTCGGTTTGACCGAAGCTCAACTTCGGTCGGACTGAAGTTTATGATTTTTTAAACATTTTATTATTATTATTTTTCTTCGATCTGACCGAAGTGTCTTATTTTCTTTATTTTTTTTTCGGTTGGACCAAATCTTAACTTCGGTCCAACCGAAGTTTATTACTTTTTATATTTATTTTTTTGATTTTTTAAAATAAAAAATTAACATTAGGCCCTTTTACTAAACTCGAACAGTTATCCATTACTATACATAAAACTCGAATAGTTATCCATTATCTATATAGAAAACTCGAACAGTTATCATAACTCTTCTAGTTTTTCAAAGCTGCACATGAAAAACACGTGAAAACTTATATCTTTTAAAACACATGTGCATAAATCATAACTATACGAGTTTATTATTTTTTATATATATTTTTTGATTTTAAATTAAAATAAAAAATTAACATTAGGCCCTTTTACATAACTCAAACAGTTATCCATTACTATACATAAAACTCAAACATTTATCCATTATCTACATATAAAACTCGAATAGTTATCATAACTCTTCTAGTTTTTCAAAGCTGCACATGAAAAACACGTGAAAACTTATAACTTTTGAAACGCGTGCATAAATCATAACTATACGAGTTTATTAACAATAACCCTTCTAGTTTTTCGTACACTTAATCTTAACTACACTACTTTTCACATAACCTTTTAAATTAATTCTTCTCGTCTTTCTTCCTTCTTCAACTCTACTTTAAGAATGAAATTTGCAATGTCTTCAATTCTTCCTATAAAATCATATAAGATATCTTTCCATGAAGCATATTTTATATAATAATTATCATATATCAATTTATGCATTATTTAATCATTTAAAATATATAAAATCATAAAAATCACAATTATCATACGTTCTTCATTAAATCACATATAATTACAATTATAATCTATAAAATGCATAAATTATCATATAAAAAATGTAAACTTTGAAGTCTAAACATGCTACATCAGCATAATCTTATAAATAATGATCACTGTCTATTAAAAAATCGAGTTGGGTCTGGCTGGCTCGTAATGGCTCGACCCAATTGACACTTTTAGATTGAAGTCAAATTTCAAGCTGGGTCAAGCTACCTCAAAAAAATTATTTACACAATATTTTGATGTTTTGATACACCATATTTATTTAAGTACAAATAGTGAGGGTATAATCATCAAAAGATATAACATTAGTTAAAAAAAATAAAAATAAGAGTTGAGGCATTAGTAGTCCCAACCAAACGACTCGTGGAAGCTCTTTAAGAGTTGGAGTTAGAGTCAACACGTCTTCCAAAGTTAAGCAGCTCCAACTCCTTAGGAGCTGAAATTGGTGCTACCAAACATTGGCATTGTGTGAATTTATCATTTGGAGTATGGCATATGTGTATGCTCATCGATTTATTAGACCTAAAGTTAGCATGTGTGAATTCTGCAATTTAAAAGGTCATGACACAGTTGACAATTTGAAATTCAAATGTTTACAAGTGTCTAGATAAGAGCAACAAATGAATTATATCCAAAATAATAGAAATGATTATAACATGCCTATAGTTCATCCAGCCAATTGCCATTTCATGACTAGAAATGTGTTGAGAGAATGGGAAAATGAGGATAGGTGTGTTAGAGGGAAAAAATTTGACTACCTTGAACAAAGCTTAATTAGATTAGATCAACAACTTACTAGACTAGAAATTTACATGAATTATAATCAAGAAGTCAACTAATTAAACTATAATGAAAATCATTCTAAACCCAAGATAGATTATATTTATGAAACTAAGTAAAATTTGAAAAAATTTGACTAGAGAATAGACAAAATGAGACTAGATAATCTAGAAAGAAAGCTTAATTCACTTGATGAATTTACAATGAAAGTACAATATATTAAAAATCAACAAGAGACTATAATTGAAAATTCAAATCTTCAAAACATGCATAAATTAAAAAGCATCAAGACAAAAGAAAGTAAATGTGAAAAATAAGAAGGAATTACCGATAAAATAGAAATTAAGGAATGTAATTCAACAAAAAAATTTATAGATCCAACTCCTAAGAAAGATGTAGCTTTCGATTTCTAAGTTCTATAAGCTTGCAAAATGTCTGGAAGAGGTAGAGGACGTGGAAGTGGTAGACTTACAAAAGCTCAGAAGATAAGAGTTAGAACTACAAGACATAGAAAGACAGATTCACGACTACCATGCACGGTACACATTTCCAATTCATGCATTAGAAAATATACAAAAAGCTATACAAGATGAATGAAACTTTTGCTGGAAATTTATAAGAAATATTGTAGATACAAATTTTCGAACAAAGCGAACTAAGCTATCATGTTTGCAACTTTGGGCAAGAAACTTGTAACCAAACTTGCAACTTGCTTATTCTGATTCCACCATTCATTTAACACAAACCAAGTACGACGCCGATCTTTTACATCGCAAATGGATGTCCGATTGTTCTACGGTAGCTACACCGTTACAAGGACTCGTACCTTCATCGCTTGGAAATCTCTCCAACTTACTCCAACTCGATCTTTCTTCTTCGATTACAATCTACAATTCTCCATCTGGTTCTCATCTCAAAATTCACGATACGAGGTGGTTTCGACGACTTCACTCTTTGCAATACATCGACATGAGCTTCTCCCAGCTTGGTAATTCATCATCTCGTTGGATTCAATCCCCTGGTGAATTGCCTTCTCTATCCACCTTAATATGTTCTCACTGTTTCTCGGGGGGTCACGTTCCAACATTCATTGAATCGATGCAATCACTGCAAGAATTAGTTCTTTCTGGGAACAAATTCAATGGATCTATTCCCACTTTCTTTGGAAATTTAGTTTCATTGCAAAAATTGGATCTTTCTAGGAACAAATTCAATGGATCTATTCCCACCTTTCTTGGAAATTTAATATTACTACAATCTTTAGATCTTTCTTGGAACAAATTCAATGGATCTATTCCCACCTTTCTTGGAAATTTAACATCGCTACAATCTTTAGATCTTTCAGGTAATAACTTTAATGGATCTATTCCCACATTTCTTGGAAATTTAACATCGCTACAATCTTTAGATCTTTCTTGGAACAAATTCAATGGATCTATTCCCTCCTTTATTAGAAATTTAACATCATTACAATCTTTAGATCTTTCTTGGAACAAATTCAATGGATCTATTCCCACCTTTATTGGAAATTTAACATCACTACAATCTTTAGATCTTTCTTGGAACAAATTCAATGGATCTATTCCCTCCTTTATTGGAAATTTAACATCGCTACGATCTTTACGTCTTTCAAGTAATAACTTCAATAGATCCATTCCCACCTTTCTTGGAAATTTAACATCACTACAATCTTTAGATCTTTCTAGGAATAATTTCAATGGATCTATTCCCACCTTTCTTGGAAATTTAACATCACTACAATCTTTAGATCTTTCTAGGAATAATTTCAATGGATCTATTCCCACCTTTCTTGGAAATTTAACATCACTACAATATTTATTTCTTTCAAGAAATAACTTCATTGGATCCATTCCAAAATCACTTTGCAACCTACATTTGCTCTACCGTCTAGACTTAGAAGGGAATGATAACATCAATGGAGCTGATTTCTCAAAATGTTTTTGGGGATTGTCAAACCTGGGGATATTGTACCTTGGGGGGCATGATTTCAATCTATCAGAATCTCATTTCGTAAACATGAGTCAATTGTGGTATCTTAGATTGAAATCAAACTCATCATCGACATTCCACGTATCCTCTTCCAATTGGGTCCCACCATTTAGTCTACGAAGTTTATCTATTCAATCGTGGAGAGTGGAGCCTAATGAATCATTCCCTACATGGATCCGTACACAAAAAGAACTTGATAATCTTGTCCTGTCAAATGTTGGCATCACTGGAAGCCTTCCAACATGGATTTGGAACTTCTCTTCCTCTCTTCGCTGGTTGAAGGTGACTTCCAATGACATCGATGGGGAAATACCAGATGCCACAAACTCCAGTAATCAATTACAAATGATTGATTTGAGTTCCAACAAATTTAAAGGTAACATACATATCTGATCACCCTTCTTTCCATTTGAAAGTAATAGATTGCCATATTTTTTGTTTACCTTGCCTAATTCAATCTCTTCATGGTCTGCTATTTCTAGGATCTAGGTGGTTATCTACCGTCTCAAAGATGACGTCTACATTGTGGTACTTGTTTCTTTCCAACAACACAAATCTATTTGGTAGCATCCCATCGTCGCTGTGTGAAGTGCAAGATTTGAGGGTATTGGACTTGTCTAAAAATAATTTCTCTAGAGAGATTCCTCATTGCATGATGAAAGTGAAAAAAATTCTTGATTTGGGAAGCAACAAATTCAACGGCACATTTCCTACGATACTGGAACATCAGAATTGTACGTTGGAATCATTGCATTTGGAGAATAATCAACTTCATGGAAATCTACCAACATCCTTGGGTAAGTGTAGGAATTTGAGGGTCCTTGATCTTGGTGGAAACAAGTTCACCGGATCAATACCGTCTTGGATAGTAGAAAGCATGCAGTTTCTAAAGATTCTACGCTTGACGTCAAATAGACTTTATGGGAATATTCCACAATCATTGTCAAGGCTGCAATCACTTCAAGTCTTGGATCTTGGAAATAATAATTTATCAGGATCCATACCAAATACTATAGGAGATTTCAAGGCAATGACGATTTTAAACAAGTCAAAACAGTCAATCTTCTCTCGTACTGCTGCTTATTACAAAGAATCTGTGACAATAGAGATGAAAGGAAGAGCTGACCTATATGTTGACAAGATACTTTCACTAGTCACAAGCATCGACCTCTCCAATAATAACTTGTCAGGAGTTATTCCCCAAGAATTTGGTGATTTACGTGGCTTGCGGAATTTGAATTTGACAGGAAATCAATTGACAGGTAACCTCCCAAAGACACTTGGAAGAATCTTGAAGTTGGAAGCACTGGATCTATCAAGAAATAAACTCTCTGGGCAAATTCCACGAGAGATGACGAAGATTACAACATTGTCTCACTTGAACATGTCATTTAACAACTTCTCAGGTCGTATTCCCACAGGCAACCAGTTCCCAACATTTACTAATGAGTCTTACATAGGCAACCCCAATCTATGTGGGTTTCCGTTATCTAAGAGTTGTGAAGAAGAGCAAAATCCAAAATCAAAGAGTGATCAGAACGAGGATGACGACGACGACAAAGAGAAGTTCTGGCTTTATATGACTGCAGTTCTTGGTTTTATCGTTGGATTTTGGACATTCTACGGCATCCTTTTCTTTAAGAAGACATGGAGGTATCCTTATCTCCAATTTCTAAGTGATACCAGTGAGGTGTTACACATGAGGATTATTCGACCAATCAAGCGGATGGTGAAGTGATATTAGCAAGACAACCTCTAGTGTTGCTCATCTCAACTAGTATGCTTGTTATGTATGGGTAGTTATTTTTATTGATCTTTTTCTAATCCATCATACTCGACAAATATATATGGGAGGTTGATTGAATAATAATGAGGGTTGTCGGCATTGTTTAGTAACAATTTTCTAGTAATGGTGTGTATTTGTCTTTTTTGAAAAGATACATGGTTACAAATCTCAGAAGATGCAAAGACCATTAGTTGCATCAAGGTTTTGCTCTCGTACCATCCTAAGTTAGCTGAGTTATTATAAATTGCAAAAAAGTTAACTTTTTTCTCTTAAATTAATTAATCATTCAACCTCTATAACTTGATGTAAGTTAATTATAATAGTTGGATATGTGGACATTCTTATGTCTGCGCCCGAATTAAAATCTTTGGTACTATTCCGACGAAGATCAATTCTTCTTCTTCTTCTTCTTCTTCTTCTTCTTCTTCCACTATCGCTGCTACTGCTGTGTTTAAATGGTTACTTAGAGAAAATATGTATACCTAAAAATATTTAAGCTTAAAACTTAGATATAAGAAACAAAAACCAATGTTTCACGTTTAACAAATCATAAGTTAGGTGTAAGACCTGAATATCTAAGTTTAAAATTAGCTAAAACTTACAAATGAAGCTAAAAAGAAAAAAAGGATTAAATATATATATATAATAATAATATTAATATATATATATAAGAGGATTAAAATCATAACTTCGATACAAGGCAGAGATATCGAAGCTTAAAAGTTAAATGAAAGTAAAACTTAGATAAAATATAAAAATATCTAAGTTAAAAGTAGAGGTGTCAAAAAGTATCAGCCCGTTAGGGCTACGGGCCGGGCCTAAAAATTTTTTAATTTTTTTGGAACAGCCCGGCCCGGCCCGAAATTTTTTCGGAGCAGCCCCGCTCGGGACAATCCGGCCAGGCCCGTAGCCCGGCTCGCTTTTATAACTTTTTATTTTTTTATTTTTTTCAACTGTTTAACCGAAGGCTAACTTCGGTCCGACCGAATTGTTTTAGTTTTTTATTTTTTTAACGGTCTGACCGTATCTTTACTTCGGTCCAACCGAAATTTTTATTTTCTTTTACAATCTGACCGAAGCTCGACTTTTTTTTTTTGAAATATGCAATATGTAAATTTTTTATTTTTTAATTTAATTTAAAATAATAATAAAAATAAATATAAAAATTAAAAACTTCGGTCCAGCAGGAGAAAAAAAAAAACTTCGGTCCGACTCGCCACTCGGTCGAACCGAAGTAACAAAGTTTTAAAAAAAATCAAAAACTTCGATGTTCGGTCCGACCGAAGTTTAAATCATTAACTTCGATGTTCGGTCCGACCGAGTTTTAAAATAAAGTTAAAAAAAATCAAAAGCTTTGGTCGGACTAAAAACTCCGTTACTTCGAACCGAAGGTCTTTTTTTGCGGTCCAACCGAAGATTTTGATTTTTTAATATTTATTTTTTGATTTTAAATTAAAAATAAAAAATTCCAACGTTATCCGATAATCAATTCATCACGTTAAAATCAATATCAAGACATCATCAACTCACCATTCATGATTCATCATCCATCAACACATTCAAACACAAGTCATAAAGTTAAAAAAATTATTTTATTTCTGAATTCAAATTAAAAATACATTATTTTTGTAATTATATCAAATATTTGTACATTTAATGTACATAATTATATTTAAATATTTTAATTTACAAATTCATTGATGAAATCTTCTTTCTGTTGCTGTCCACGAGCAAGCTCCTAGTCTTTAACACACATAAATGCTTCTAAAATATCATCTTTTAATCTTGCTCTTTTATTATCTAATATATCACCACTAATACTAAATGCCTATTCACATGCTATAGAAGAAGTTGAAATTGTCAGTAAATCTCTAGCCATTAATGATAAAACATGAAATGTGTGTTTTTGTGTTTTCCACCAATTTATTACATCAAAATCTAGAAAATCAAGATTATCTCTTATTAAATAACTATGATTAAAATTATTTAATTCTTTCCTATTTGTTATGTTAAAATCACTATATTCATCATCAAATATACTATAATCAATTATTGATGATGATGACCATTGTTGTGAAAAATAGGGCATATTTTGTGTTTGTTGCGTTCCATATTTTGTAACATACATATCAAACATATTATTTAAACTTTCTTCTACATTTTCAATTGTTACATTAACTTCTACATTTAAACAAGTTTGTATTACATTTATTAATTTTTTAACAACTTTTACTTTAGTCCTAGGAAAGCACTTAATGTATATAAGAGAGGTATCTTATTCCAATAGTTTAAAAAATTTTCTTTCATTTAAAAGCTATAGGTGTAAAAAATGGATAATTACTATAATTATTAAAAACTCTTGCAATATTATATACGTGGTGGATTGCATAAACAGATATACAATAATATATTTCTGATAAATGTTCTATTGCATTATAAAATGGTTTTAAAAATTCAATAAAACAATTAGCTATTGCAAAATCATTTTCATCTAGTGGTGTTGTACCATCATTTATTCTACTATTATAATTAGTTTTTATAGCTTCTTTATAAGGTAAACAATTATTTAACATTAAATATAATGAATTCCACCTATGAGAGACTTCCATTGTAAATGTTTTATGTGGTAATTCAAATGTATGACATACATGATTAAATTCTTGTTGCCATCTACCACTAGATAAAATGTAGCCTAATGTAGTTCTAATATTTTCTAGAAAAGGTTTTAATTCTTCAACACCTACTTGAACTATAAGATTAATTATATGACACATACATCTTTAGTGAAATAAATCAAAACCATTTGGTAGAGTTAATCTACTTTTAAACATAGGGATAGTTGCATTATTACTAGATGCATTATCAAATGTAATACTACCTACTTTTTCTTTAATTCCATAAAATTCAAAAATTTTCATAATAGTAGAAAAAATATTTTAAGCATTATGTGGATGATTTATTCTTCTAAATCCTATTAATCTTTTTGTAAAACCCAATTATCATCAATAAAATGTGTAGTAACATTAATATATCCTACTTTACTTCTACCCTCCCAAATATTAGATGTATAGATGTATTAACAGAACCTATTATATTAACTAATTCCATTCTAAATTTATTATAAAGTGCAATAACATCTTGCCTAGTTGTATTTCTAGAAGCTTTTTTAAATTGTAGACAATAAGCTTGTGAAATATATTCTTGAAAATGTTGACTATCACCAAATCTAATAGGTAAATTTTGAATAGTAATAAATTTAGCTTGTAATTCTCTAGTATTAGTAGGATCATAATGCCATTGTGTAATATTAGCTTTCTAAATTAATCTTCTTCGCAAACTTGGTGTGATCTCCCAGCCAAGTTTGAGGGGGCGTATTGAATAGTTTGTTATTATTGGGTAGTTAAATTGTTGTGTCTGTTTTAATTTTTTTTAGATCATTATGTACAGTTGTAAGATGTTTTGTTTGTAGTCCGGTCAAGTCTCGGATTATTATCCGATTGTATCTTTTGTCTATAAAAGCTTCACTGGCGACGCTCTATGGTACGGCTGTTTAGTTTCTCAAATCTGCTCCATGTCGGCGATCTAGTTTTATTTAGTTGTCTGATTTCTACAGTGTGTGCCCTCTTGGCAAGGCACACAAGTTACCATTTTCTTGAAGTCTTACCATTGCCGCCAAACCTCTTACGTTACTCTCTTGATATATAGGTCCGACTCCAGTAGTGTCGTCTGGTTTTCGTTAATATTTGTCTATCGTGGATTCATATTCACGTTACACCTGATTGTATCCTCTCATTAACGAATCTAATGTGTTCGCTAATGTGCCTTATTCCCTTTAAGGCATGGATGCCATTTCACATGCATCTTCATTGCACTGTATTTAATGTTCTGTTAGTTTTTCCCTCCAATAGATTAGGTAGCGACTTCTTTTCGAGACGATCCTGCGCTATATTATTACTAATTCTATCATTATAATAAGTTTTTAACCTATTAATAGCTATATCATTATAATTATATATAGTTTTTCCCCTGGGGGTAGCAAATGTAATTGAAATGGTTTAAAAATGTAAAATTAATTAATTGGTAATTTATCTGATATAAAACACTCATATAGATAAAATTATTTGAACCATTTCCCGGAAAGGGGCACTTGACCTTTTTTATACAATGCCGAACGGACAACCTATGGATAAAATAAGAATTTTTGGATGTGAATAATTTGTTTGAATAATTTGATAATTCATAAATAATAAATAAAAAACTAATTTAAACTGATTTTTTATATTTATTTGTTTATTTTTTTTTAGTTTTTTTTATATACTCAATATTTTATATATTCAATATAAATATATATAGATAAATAAATATAAATTAATAATAAATAAATTAAATATATTATAAATTAAATATATTATAAAATGAAATAAAATAAAAAAAATTATAATTATATATTACAAAATTCGAATTAACCTTAATGATATTGAATTTAATGATATTAAATAAAATTAAAAGAATTAGTTCTATTAAAATAAGATTAAGAAGACATAAGTAACAAATAATAAAACAAATAAAAATAAAGAAACAACTTTACTGACAATTACGGATTTTTGTCTGGTCAGAAGAGTCCTCAAAATATTCTGGTATAAATTTCGATATCTTTAAAAATATGATATGAACAGAAAAAAAGGACAGGTTCATTAGATTAAAAAATGCGGGAATCCCCATAAATTAAATAATTGAGCGTGAGAGCCAAATGAATCGAAAGATTCATGTTTGGTTCGGGAGGAGATTATGTAAGTTGTGAAATTACTGCTAAGAAAATCTACTTTCATTAAATGATTTATTAGATAATCGAAAACAGAGGATCTTGAGTACTATTCGAAATTCAGAAGAATTACGTAGAGGGGCTATTGAGCAGCTCGAAAAAGCTCGGACCCGCTTACGTAAAGTGGAAACAGAAGCAGATGAGTATCGAGTAAATGGATATTCTGAGATAGAACGAGAAAAAGTTAATTTGATTAATGCTACTTGTGCTAGTTTGGAACAATTAGAAAATTATAAAAATGAAACCCTTCGTTTTGAACAACAAAGAGCTATTAATCAGGTCCGACAACGAATTTTTCAACAAGCCTTACAAGGGGCTCTAGGAATTCTGAATAGTCGTTTGAATAGTAAGTTACATCTTCGTACCATCAGTGCTAATATTGGCATCCTAGGAGTCATGGAAGAAATAACTAATTAGTATTAGTATTAGTCCCTTCTTCTACTTTTTTCATTTTTAATTTAGAGTTAAGGTATTATTTTTTTCCTATGCTTCCGAAAAAGAATTAAGAGACACTAATGGTAACCCTTCGAGCCGACGAAATTAGTAATATTATCCGTGAACGTATTGAACAATATAATAGAGAAGTAAAGGTTGTGAATACCGGCACCGTACTTCAAGTGGGTGATGGTATTGCTCGTATTCATGGTCTTGATGAAGTAATGGCGGGTGAATTAGTAGAATTTGAAGAGGGTACAGTAGGTATTGCTCTGAATTTGGAATCAAATAATGTTGGCGTTGTATTAATGGGTGATGGTTTGATGATCCAAGAAGGAAGTTGTGTAAAAGCAACAGGAAGAATTGCTCAGATACCGGTGAGTGAGGCTTATTTGGGTCGTGTTATAAATGCTTTGGCTAAACCTATTGATGGTCGAGGTGAAATTTCATCTTCTGAATCTCGCTTAATTGAATCTCCCGCTCCAGGTATTATTTCGAGACGTTCCGTATATGAGCCTCTTCAAACGGGTCTTATTGCTATTGATTCTATGATCCCTATAGGACGTGGCCAGCGAGAATTAATTATTGGGGACAGACAGACCGGTAAAACAGCAGTAGCGACAGATACGATTCTCAATCAAAAAGGGCAAAATGTAATATGCGTTTATGTGGCTATTGGTCAAAAAGCATCTTCCGTAGCTCAGGTAGTAACTACTTTCCAGGAGCGGGGGGCTATGGAATACACTATTGTAGTAGCGGAAACGGCGGATTCGCCCGCGACATTACAATATCTCGCTCCTTATACGGGGGCAACTTTGTCTGAATATTTTATGTACTGTAAACGACATACTTCAATAATTTATGATGATCTATCCAAACAGGCACAAGCTTATCGTCAAATGTCTCTTTTATTAAGAAGACCCCCGGGTCGTGAAGCCTATCCAGGAGATGTTTTTTATTTGCATTCACGCCTTTTAGAAAGAGCCGCTAAATCAAGTTCTCGTTTAGGTGAAGGAAGTATGACTGCTTTACCAATAGTTGAGACTCAATCTGGAGACGTTTCAGCTTATATTCCTACTAATGTGATTTCCATTACAGATGGACAAATATTCTTATCTGGCGATCTATTCAATGCTGGAATTCGACCTGCTATTAACGTGGGGATTTCTGTCTCTAGAGTCGGATCCGCGGCTCAAATTAAAGCCATGAAACAAGTAGCTGGCAAATCAAAATTGGAACTAGCTCAATTCGCGGAGTTAGAAGCCTTTGCACAATTCGCTTCTGATCTTGATAAAGCTACCCAGAATCAATTGGCAAGAGGTCAACGATTACGTGAGTTGCTTAAACAACCCCAATCAGACCCTCTTACGGTCCAGGAACAAATAGCTACTATTTATACCGGAACAAACGGATATCTTGATTCGTTAGAACTTGGACAAGTAAAAAAATTTCTTGTTCAATTACGTACTTACTTAAAAAAAAATAAACCCGAGTTCCAAGAAATTATATCTTCTACCAAAACATTCACCGAGGAAGCAGAAGCACTTTTGAAGGAAGCTATTAAAGAACAGAAAGAACTGTTTCTAATTCAGGAACAAGGATAACTTTATCATTTTTTTTTTTACTTATTCTTATAAAAATAAAAAGAATCGTTGTTGAGAAATGTCTCTGATTCAATAAAATAAAAGGGGCTTTTGGTATATAAATAAATAAATAGATGGAAATAAATTGCGTTTGATTCAATGACCAGAGTTAAACGAGGATATGTAGCTCGGAGACGTCGAACAAAAATTCGTTTATTTGCATCAACCTTTCGGGGAGCTCATTCAAGACTTACTCGAACTATTACTCAACAAAAACTGAAAGCCTTGGTTTCCGCTCATCGAGATAGAGGCAGGAAAAAGAGAGATTTTCGTAGTTTGTGGATCACTCGGATAAATGCATTAACTCGTGAAAATGAATTATCCTATAGTTATAGTAGACTAATACATGATCTGTACAAGAGGCAATTACTTCTTAATCGTAAAATACTTGCGCAAATAGCTATATCAAATAAAAATTGTCTTTACATTATTTCCAATAAGATCATGAAATAAAAGATATTCTAAAGTAATATACAGGAATTATTAAAAAAATTCCCCGGAGAATGAACTCCGGGAAGATATAATAAAAATAAACTCAGAATTAAGATAAATAAGTAGTAGGAATGAACGAGCATGTTTCAATAAAAAAATGTTTCTTTTAGTACTCTTCTTATTGACCATATAACAGCTACCTTCCTACTTGTCATGCCTTCAATGGTAGAGTTTAACATGCATATATATTATTCGGTGCAGAGTTTAACTTGGCTGCAGACGATGCTGGCGCAGAAGAAGTTGGTGAAGACACATATGGATACAGGAGGAAGTACTGCTGTGGAGGCTGGTATAAACGTTGCGTGCGAAGGTGCTACCGTAAGAAATATTATGGTAAGGGCTATTACTACTGTTGCCGCTACCGTAGGTACTGCTTACACTTGTATAAGATAAATAAGCAGCAGTAGGTCGATCATGTGTAAGTGCCGCACCCTTCGAATAAGCAAGCATCATCCATGCAAGTCCAACATCAGTCTTCTCTTCCTTCTTTTCTAAAGTTTATCAATTCTAGCATCCCCTCTTTTCTAGAAATTCCCATGTTCTCTTTCTTTTCCAGAAATTATATACGACTTTGAATTGTTCAACAAATCAGGTATTTATCATAAAAAAAAAAATACAAAAGAAAAGTTATAAAAGAAGGATATAAGATTGAGAGATAGCAACTCCGACGATGTCCATCTTCTCTATACTGAATAAAAGAAAGGTAAAGTATTGAAAGAGTATAAACTGTTTATATATAAAATATATTAAATACTCCTAAACAAGAGTATAAATTGTTTACATATAAATACTTGAAATATTAAATATTTCCCGGTAGGAGTCTAAGACAGATAGAGTCTCCTCACAATAGCACGAGAAATCCACGGAAGATCCAGAATATTTTCTGTCTTTTTTTTTTTTTTTTTCCAAAATTACATTGTACAACATCAACTTGCACCCTTATTTGCAAATGATAATAAAATTTGATTTATCCGGATATATTCGGTATGTTCCATGCGATTGATGTGATGTATATGAGGTATCGTTCCTACGAGAAAGTGTAAGGCGTGAGATTAGTTGTTAATTCTTGAAAGGTCCCTTGACGCATATATACAATATATGTATATCAACATGTATCACAAATATACATGCATAATGAGACATATTTCTCTTCCCATGAGGAGACAATCGAGGTTCCAAGAAAAGCCATACAAACAAATAAACAAACAAACAGTGATCGAACTTTAGTTAAAGAAGAGCCAAGAATACACTTACCACGGTAAATATCTTATGGACATCAACATCAAGTACATATCAGGAGGTGGACGAGGAAGGCTGGCTTCTAATTAGACCTGCACTTGTTCATTTGAGGAAAGAAAAAAAAATTCACACACTTAAGTTGGCATATACTCAATAAGCATGAGAAGTAACTAACATCAAGTCATGGGAAATGTATATAGTACCTTCTGCTTGAGAAGTTGTTGCAAGTTCCAACTTAATATATCGAGAGAATGAGTCAAATTTTTCGAAAACCATAGAACCTTTGTTTGGTAGATAAGCACCGATTTTGAACGGAGTACCAAACACGATAGAATGGATTTTCAAGTTCACTGTAATTAACGTTGGTCATGCAATCCTGCCCTGCAAGATAGGCATGTAGATGAGGGACGTCTTTGATGAAGGGCCAATCCAAGCCAATGTCCCGTGGACACAATCTTCGAAGAAGCTGCACCTCACCTGTTCCAATACACAATTTCCGGAATGAATACGTGCTGGATAATGCATTGCTTAACCATGAGGGTATAGCACCAAGTTTCACATCCTCTAATTCAACATTTTCCAAAGAATTGAGATTCCCCGCGCCTTGCATTGATGAGAAAATTTGTGATGAGTAACCTTTTGAGAGTTGGAAGCCCTGGAATCCTCTCAAGATCTTTGTCTCCTTTCAACTATAGTTGCACCAAGGAAGTAGCATGTCGCAGACCTTAGGGCATTTCACAATGTCTAAATAATTAAGGCAAGGAAAGGGGGTTGTCCTACCATCTTCATCATCCTTTGCTCTATCCTAGTGTCATTCTTTTAATTCTGAAAAATTCTCTAGTCTCATTGATTTCAACTTGACGAATGGACGGAAATAGGTGCTAGTTGATCTGTCTTCTCTCCCTCCCACAGAACTCAGGCCTGACTTTTTGAATGCTTGAAGCTTTAGAAATTCCGAGAACTTCAAGTTAGGGCAATTCTCCAAATACAGGAAGTCATTGACAGTATTTACAACCATGAATATACAACTATACCAGATTATTTAGGAAATGCCATTTGAACATGACATCCAATTCGAAAGATTACGTCCATGGAAATTTTGAATAACAAGATTCAACAAGTTAGAAGGAGGATGAAGCTCCTCAAAGATCTCTTTGACTCTATTGTTGTCCTCAACGCTAACATTTTCTTTATGCGTCCAACCAAGATGTAACTCTTGAAGATGATTTTTTCTCACCAATTCCGTTGACCTGGCCTCCTCCAAAGATTGGTTTTGTTGTAAATTCATTATACAAAGACACCTCAACAAATTCAAACTTTGAATTTCTCCTAGCTTTGCTTTATTCTCTTTTTCTGCCACTTTAAATATTAATTTTTCAAGTTTTTTCAATCTTCCCAATCCTTTTGCCATTTCCATTGGATCCCAAACATTCCTGTTATCTAGTAACATGAGATTCTGTAACCTAGTGATGCTTGTAGGGTTTTTCCTGAGGAATTCAAATCCTTCAACAAGTAGAAATTGTAAACTTTTCAAATAGCTGATTGATTCTGAAATAATTGTAATCTTACTGTAGCAAAGATCAAGATATCTGAGATGTAAGAGACATTTTATGGAATCTGGTATTGTCACTCTCATGGACAGGGTCACAACAAATGCCGTAAAATTAAAAAAGTGAAAAACTCTCCCCTTTAATTTTATAAAGCCGCACCTGCTAAAAAGATGAATTTGACAACAAGAGACCAAAATAAAACTTAAAACAAACAATATAGAAGGAATAAATCAATTTCAAATTCTTATTAGTAGAAAAATCAACAATCCACCCATTTCTAGAAAAGCTAGACTAACAAAAATTCACACTAGCTAGCAATATCACAAAATATTATCTTGCTTCACATGCATACAAATATTCACAATCACCGTATAATTTACAAACATACATCCTTTAACAAGAAAAGATGATCCTGCTCTCTGTCTACAAAGTATAATTTAACATGACCTCTCTAATTCACGCCTTACCTGATGCTTTACAAGAAAACCTAAAAGAAATATCCAAAAAGAGTGAGCTAATGTCCAATAAGTCATCCATCCATTAGCCGACTAAATTAAATAAATGACAATATGTTGCAATAAGAAAATTTATAAACATAAAATGCATATAGTTTAACCAAATCAACAATCCCTCAATTTTACCAAATAACCAAGGAGACTAGGCCAACCGCACACATTTTCCAAATTCTCTCATTCATTTGATTAGCAACGACTGCAACAGCAAGATCAAGTGCAATTGCATATCCTCCCCTACAGTAAGGTCAAGTACGATTGCATATTTTCTCTTGCAGTAAGGTCAGATAGTCACATACCATTTTGAACTGTGGATACCTTAAGTTGTCTTGGAATAGGCTAAGGATATTGTAGACACCCAAATCTCAACTCCCCTTTTAGGAACTATATTTTTCACTATTGCAACCCCCGAGGTGTACACTATCATTGCGCTTATGCAATTGTGCACCTCTACCATCTAGAGTAGTGCTAGATGGCCTTAGCCTTGTTTGGGTGTGTGACCACTACTGGTCCCTCGATGGAGTTTCCTCCATCTAACCTTATGGTTAGGGCCTCTCTATTCCCTGATTGATTGATCCTTTGGTCGAATTGTCAATCAGAGCTTTCGATTGTCCGAATCAATCCTAGACAATCTAGGCCGTCCATTCAGCCCCTATCTTGTTTGGCACATCTTGAGATGTTGAATCAGTCGTCTGATCACATATTCATGATCGAAGCACCTTGGATTGTATAGATACACTATTCGATCGATATTGACGCATGCTGATCACCTGATTCTGCCTCGGACGATCACAACCGTCCGTACAAGGTGTTTTGACTTTGAATCCATCTCGTCTACCATCGGGTACTGTTGATCATCTAGATATGATCAATGCCCCTCGGGTTGACCGATCCTTCAATTGGATCGTCGATCGCGCTTGTGATCTTCTCAAATTAACTCTAGGGAATTCTAGCCCTCCATTTGGGTGAGGAATGAGAATCTCACTCATCCGGCTAAAGATTGAGAAATTCGATCATAGGATAAGGCTCATCTCCTCCCTGATTGACCAACCCTTCAATCGGATTGTCAATCAGGTCTCCGGATTGTTCGAGATCAACTTAGACAATCTAGACCGTCTAGTTGAGGATTCGACTTCTCGAGGCCATTTCAACATCCTACAAGTCGAATTTGCCAAAACGGAGGTTGAATTCAGACTCAGCATGTCTGAATTACCTAGGAGGGACATATGTGGGATGCATGTTTATGGTCGTAAGTCCAACATCAGTCTTCTCTTCCTTCTTTTCTAAAGTTTATCAATTCTAGCATCCCCTCTTTTCTTGAAATTCCCATGTTCTCTTTCTTTTCCAAAAATTTCTCACATTTTTTAAGTTTCTCGAGACTTTGCACTTGCTTCCAAATATATATACATAGAAAGACTCCACTTTTGACGAAAACACCGACTGTACGATCAAGTGAACATGAAGCGAGCAATATTAGAATAAGTGTGTGAGAAGAGAGAAGAGTGATCGAGTAGTGTGAGGGAGACATACAACTAGTAAATTTATATTCATGGAATATGAAACGTTTAAAAAACTCCCGTAATGATGGACAATCTAAAGAGATGCACAAGCTTAGGTAGAATTTAATAAAATCGTTGCATGCATTGCATCCTACTAGTTTGAGTCTTGCATCCTCATTGGTTTGGTCACTGATCGATGGTAGTGTGCTCAATTGCATTACTTAATCAATGTTTTGTCCTGACCTATTAAAATTAGGTCCATATAATCTAGGTCTACTTAGTGTCTATTCCTACTCCCTACACGAGTGAAGAATGTCTTTAATGACTATCTTCTAAACTGTTTGTTCTTTCCTTCTTAAGCCCTCTCGCCTATTCTTCTTCCTAATTCTCCCTTCTTATGTTATACACTTAGAGATGTATCTACATCCAATACACTTAAGTATCTGAGAGATCAAACCTAAGTTGGGTGCATTGGTTAGCTAATGTGCCTTATTCCCTTTAAGGCATGGATGCCATTTCACATGCATCTTCATTGCACTATATTTAATGTTCTGTTAGTTTTTCCCTCCAATAGATTAGGTAGTGACTTCTTTTCGAGACGATCCTGAGCTATATTATTACTAATTCTATCATTATAATAAGTTTTTATTGCTTCATTATAAGGGTAACAATTTGTTAACATTAAATATAAAGAATTTTATTTATAAGGTACATCTATAGTAAATGTTTTATGTGATAAGTCAAATGACATGCATCCTCTTCTTTTTGACATTTATCTCCACTATTAATATAAGCTATTGCACTTTTAATATTATCAACAAAAGGTTTTATTTCTTCTATACCAATTTAAACTACAAAATTAATTATGTGATATATACATTTTTGGTGAATTAAAGAAAAACCATATGGTGGATTTAATTTATTTCTAAACATGGGAATAGTTGCACTATTATTAGAAGTACTATCAAAAGTAACTATTTTGTCTTTAATACCAAAAATTTCAAAAATTCCCACAATATGTGAAAAGATATTATTAACATTATGGGAATGAGTTATTCTTCTAAATCCTATTAATCTTTTTTGTAAAGTCCAATTTTGATCAATAAAATGTGTAGTTATAGCAATATATCTATGCTTAAATCTACCCTCCTAAATACCAGAAGTACATGCTATTAATGTATTTATACTACCCATTACATCAATTAATTCTATTTTAAGTTTATCATAAACATCAACAATATCTTTTCTAGTTGTATTCTTAGAAACATGTTTAAATTGTGAACAATATGATTGTGAAATATATTCTTCAAGATATTCGCTAGCACCAAAATTAATAGGTAAATTCTTAACAGTAATAAATTTAGTATGCCATGACATTGCCACCAATAGAACGAGAACTGACCAACACTTAACTCGATGTTAGAGAATTTTCACGTCTTAGAAAAATGAGTTGCCACTTAGTCTATTAGAAGAGTCAATTAAGAAAACCTTAGGATGCAATGTAGTGTAATGTAAACAAGTGACATTTGTACTTAACAAGAGAGATAATGTTAGCATGTTTAACTAGAGAGTTCTGGGTAAGTTTTCTGGTTACATGTAAGGAAGGTGATAGGCACCCCCATATACCTAACCAAGAGTTGATCTCTTACATGCCTAATAGGTGCTAGTGTGTGTGTTCAATGTAAGTGCATCTAGTTATACAGCACGAGAGGAGAGGTTCGACTAATAAGCCCAAAAGAGAACAGGCTATTGGGCTTAAGATGAAGGGAACTAGGAGTCTAGAAGATAATCGTGTATAAGATCCCTCATTTTTGTGTGAAATAAGGATGAACCTTTGATGAGTCTAGACTAAATGAGCTTAATTGTAGTAAGTCAGGGCATCCACCTATTTCTTGGGACTAAAACCTCAACTTTGTGTTTTTCTTGGGACTTAACACAAAACACACTCCTTATTACCACAACCCGATGAAGTTGGTCTTTTTCTTAACAAAACAGATTAGGTAGTAGAGAAAAACACATAAAACAAAGTAAAGACAATTATTTTTCTTATAAAAGAAAAATTGAAGATTCAGAAAGAACATGGAAATCAGTAGAAAACTTTTTTTTCTAAATCAAAAGGTAGCTGTTATAATAATTCTTCAGAAATCTCTCTGAATGCACCAATGTCGATATTCTTTAATACTTGTACACTCTTTTCTACCTTTTTCTTACTTGCTCCTTTTAGTTGCTTACTAGCACATAGTTGAAAGAGACAGTACCACAACCATTCAAGTGCAAAACGATTCATTAATACAAGCGAAATATTAATTTGGAGGGAGAAACTGAGGAGAGCACGGAAAATGACGATCAATATATATTTATTCTTCCAGCATGCGAGCGATATATATATATATATATATATGTTCTTCCATCCTCATCATTCTTTGCTCCATCCCAGTGTCATTCTTTTAATTCTGAAAAATTCTTTCTAACTTGGCGAATGGACGACGAAAATAGGTGTTACTTGATCTGTCTCCTCTACCTAGGAACTCAGGCCCGATTTTTTGAATGCATGATGCTTCATAAATTCTGAGACGTTGAAGTTGGGGCAACTTTCCAAATCCAAGAAATTGTTGACAGTGTTTACAACCATCAATATACAAATTTACAAGATTATTTAGAGAAACGTCATTTGGACGTGACAACCAATTCGGAAGATTATAGCCATAGAAATTTTCAACATGAAGATTCATTCAACAGGCAAGGAGGACGAAGCTCCTCAAAGACCTCTGTGACTCTATCGCTAACATTTCTTTTATGCTTCCAACCAAGACGTAACTTTTGAAGATGATTCTTTCTCACAAGTTCCATTGACCTGGCTTCCTCCAAAGATTGGTTTTGTTGCAAATTGTCTATCTCAAGATGCCTCAACAAATTCAAACTTCAAATTTCTCCTAGCTTTGCTTCATTCTCATTTTCTCCCACTTTAAATATTAATTTTTCAATCTTCTCAATCCTTTTGGCATTTCTATTGGATCCCAAACATTCCTGTTATCTAGTAACACGAGATTCTGTAAACTAGTGATGCTCTTAGGGAATTTCTTGAGTAGATGACATCCTTCAACAAGTAGAAGATCATCAATCCCCCGTGCTGTCGCCTGATCTTCAAACGACTGTTTTGAGGTAGTGTACGAGGAGCCTCATGAATTGTCAGCGTCGTATGCTCCTGGAGCCCTGATGATCTTCTCTATATATGGTGTTGGGTGCAAGATGGCGAGGTCATCGAACCCCCATTCTCTGGTGAGACATGGCTTGGTTGAGATCTTTGCGGGAAAGGAGGACACAAGGTTATGGAGGCCGGACATCCCGAGGGATGCTTTAGTCGTTGTATTAAAACATGGTGGCCAGCTCAAACCAATAAGGCCACTCAGAAAATCTGGAGTCTTGAAGAAGAAGAAGAAGAAACAATGTATCATCAGCATTTATGGTAAAAAAAATGAAATTACTGTAGAAGTCAACAATTGCACATTTTGATGATAGCTGCTACGTAGATCAAGTTTGTAGAAGAGTTGTCCACCGGCAAGGACATCCAACATGTCTTCAAGCCGAGGGATAGGAAATCTGTACTTGATGGTGATCCAGTTGATGGCACGATTGTCGACGCACATTCTCCATCCACCATTTTTCTTGGGAACAAGTGGTGCCAGGACAGCGCAGGGGCTCAGACTAGGACGCACTAGTCCTTGTTGGATCAGTTGTTCGACTTGTGACTGAAGGATCGCAGCCTCCTTGGGGCTCATTCTGTAGTGCGGTATATTTGGAAGTTGGGCTCCAGGGATGAGGTCGATGTGGTGCTGTACATCTCTAAGCGGTGGAAGGACCTGTGGGGTTTCTGTTGGCATAATAGCATGGAATTCTTCTAACAGTTAGTACGTATTTCCAGTTGACGTAATACGTAATTTATTACTAATAAAATTATTTCTTAACTTATTTATTTTTTGATAATGATAGTGATATTTTTTTTTTTTCTAATTTACAAGAAATAAAAATTATACAACTTCTGAAAAGTTCGATGAAATGCGGGGATGGAAATTATACATCATTTCTTTCTTAATTACCGGCTTTAAAATTCAAAGCTCAGTTGAAAAAGTTTACTACTGCAATTTCCGACAAATTTCAGGAGAGAAGCGGTCGCGTGAAATACACGACGGTAGTTTTTTTTGATATTAGTGGAAAATTCAATCACAAGCATAAAATTAAATATTTAAATCAAATGAATAACACGATGAAATATCTTCATTATTATTGAGATATACCTTTAGATATATATATATATGGCAGTAATATTATTATTACGAAAAGGAGTGAATTATTATAAGTCCCCTACACAGAAATCTTCATTTATTTTCTAAATTTTTGAAATATCACAAACGAATGGCACAAATCTCTCCTTGACGTCAAACTAAAAAATAGACTTGAAAGTTTATAAATTAATATTGGTTGAAGCACATGGCTCACAAGTCACCTTTACTGGCTGATGGAGGGAAGAATGGCTGCTTCCTCGCATTACTTTCTGATGGTATTGTTGTTATTTCATTTTGTAGTAAGTCTACCCTCAAACAACATTTTCATACAATCATTATCTTCAATTTCTCTTCTATATTTCTGTAGTTTCTTTTTATACTTGGGCAATTTCTCTTTGTACTTCAACATTTGCTTTTTGTACTTGAACATTTTATTTTTTGTATATGTATCATCTCTTTTATAACTTCTAATCTTCCTATTGTAACTCCCAATTTTGAATCAAAAAATTTCTGACTTAACTTCTTTCGTTATTTCTAATATGACTTGTTAAGACTCTACATGAGGATGAGGCTGCTTATATTTTTTCACTGTTCTTTTTTGTTACTGTATTAAGAGAAAATGTCGTTGTGTTTCTAAATCCATGTCACAAGGCATCTGATCTTGCATTTCAAATGGCATTTGAGAAGGCATCCTTGAAATATTATCGAGTTAGTTAGTCAAAATCATTTAAATTCAGTCCATCTTCGAATTGAAGAGGTTTTACACCACATATCTTATTGCAGTACTACCATCAAAAATAAGTTGTAGCTGGCTGTATATGAGATGCCCCCCTTCCCTCTACAAGACTTACATTCTTTGTGTTTCTAAATTTGGAAAAAAGAACAAAGTTAAAATCGTAAATATAATGATACAAATTAACACATAGATATACAAGCTACCATGTTCAACAAATTCATTCCATACTTCAAGGTCAATATCTGTATAACCATTAACATAGTTCCAACATCAACCGCTTTGATTCATAAGCTTGTATGGTAAGTTATAGCATAAGGGTTCTCGTTACGATCATTTTGTAACCACCATATAAACTCGGTAGCACAGAAATGTCATTTTGGTTTCTTCTTCGTTTAATATACAAAATTTGCTCGTGTAGAAGATGTGTTGATACGTACTTCCAATTGTAATTATTTATTTACATGCAATGATAGGACTTTCCAAAGAACCACGCCGAATTCCTCTTATTTCCTATTTGAAAATTAACTGTCAATATCAATACAAATTCAAAAAAATGCTGTGTTTCAATACCCATGCAAGGCAAAAGATAGAGCTCGCGGAGAACATGTAAATCACTAATTTGCCAAAGATAAAAGAACATGTAAATCACCAGTACACGACGCTTATATCTGTAATACACTTTGTTGAACGTAAAAAGGATGATCAACATAAGCCAACTCTAATCTTTTTCTAAAAGGAAGCAAGGAGACCACAGCTTGTGCATTATGAATACAAGTTAAGCAGTCCTGAGGTGTATCCAATGCATCAATTCTTAACCGCCCATCTACTAGACACTGCTTGATGTTTTTGTGGCTAGCTTTGTAGAAAAAGCTTTGTATACCAAGAATGATTCAGTTCTGCTGTAAGCGGCTGCAAAGGCCCTCCCAGCAGAAGTTGGCGCAGAGAATGCACAATCAGATGGTGCTAACTTCTTGTTCGCAATGAAGTTCTTCCTGGATAAATGTTAAGATAAGAATGAATTTGATTAGTTAAACATCAGATTACTCACCACAATAAATAATAGAAAAGATAAATAGTACCTTGCGGCATCCAATAGCCGCTTAGCAACCCGTTTCCTTCGCTGGGAAGGAGCAACCCATATGACTCGAACACCACAGACGGCCGGGACAGCTTCCTCCTCATAAGACGTTCCTCCGCTGTCCCACATATTCTGTTCAGCGGTCCTTGAAGAACTTTTTATAGATTCTCTACGGAAAGTGACATTTCCAAATTGCAATACAGATTTAGCTGTTTTTCTTGAGTTTGCATTACTTGACTCTGGTACCAGTTTAGTAGATCTGCTTGAATCCGAACTGGAAGACTTCGAGATTATCCTATGGGCTGTTGTAATTGGTTCTAAAACAAGACAACCGACGATCCTTTTCCTAGAAATGAAGAGATACGTCTGAGGAAGAAAGTGAGAAGCATGCATAATAAAAATGTCATGGAGTAAGAATTCAACCCAAAAATCACCTTGCAAAGCTTGTGAAGAAACCACTCATTTGCCAAACAAAGGTCATTGGACATCACCCTTACCACCTCTTGGAGCTGTGAAATGATTGGAATATCATTAGGAAAAAGAACCAGGAATTGAGCTTAATAAATGCAATTAAATTGGAATACAATCTCAAAGATGAAAAATAAACATAAGTCAGCGCCTTTGATAGCCTATGACTCATAGCCAGGATGTCACAAACTCATCCAGAGAGATTCATAATGTGCATCAGATATACGAAAAATCTAGCTAGTTATTAGCTAAATAGATAACAAAGTTACTAAAGAACCTTGTGCTTTTGACCAGGAGGATCACCGTCCAAGACTACCATAATACGTTCTTCAATTGTCTCACTCTTAGGCATTGGGACGATTCTTTCATTGTTCCATCCCTGATGAAATTTTTCATTGAGAAATTTGAAAAGAAAGAAAAAATTGAGACTACTACTAAAATGAACAAAGCAACCCACCTTGAAAAAGATACCCAGGTAGTAATTTTTATGGAAAACCTTGTGAGCCTTTTCATCTCCAAGTGCATAGCTCAACCCGCACACATCACAAAAGTGGAGAAGGAAACTAGACTGACCAAGTTCCAGATAATACTGCGCATAACTCCTTTTCTTATTTGTGACGTTGGGTAAAGGATCTGGTCTTCTTGAAGACATCGCCTTGGCACCTCTGTGTATTCCCTTGTCATATTCATCGGACGTGCAAATCTGAAAACCATCACTGTCATAATAACCATAGAATGATATATTAGCTACAGTTCCCAACCATCCTAACTGAACATAAAAATCAATCAGAGTAGCTTTCATCAAATAATACCCATACGAAATTCAAGAGTCAGAAAAGCCAAGTCTGGTGATGGATAACAAACATACTCTGAAATGCTCACCCAGAATCATTAATTGAGCAACAGAAAAGTAATGTGTAATTTGAAGCTCTCTTCCTTCAATAAAAGTAATATGTAATTGCAGCCCTCTTCCTTTCACGAGCTACAATCCCACTGGAAAAAAAGGTATTCAAAAAACAAGAAAAAAGGGAACGAGAACTTCTACATAGAATGCTAGAAGAATTACCCGAATGGCTAAATCCCTAGTTCCCAGCATTTGTGCATTTCACTCCATGACTTTCATCAAAAAAGAGACAGCACGAATTCAAATAATAGAACATGACATAGCAGCATAAAAAACAGCACAACAAACAACATACTCCACTTGAAAATACATCCTTTTGTTCCCAACCTGGTTTATCGAAGGTACCATTTCAAACTTGGGTTGTTGAGCTCTCGTCTTCTGTAGGTCACAAGAACATCTGGCTCAGGACTTCCTGAGATGTCCATCTCCTCCACCTGATCCAGAGGTGGAAAGGAGCCCCGGGCATTTTGTTGGCAGTCATCTGGAAGAACTTGCTGATCTTGGTCTGCATGATAAACACTACCAACCAAGATGGAGAGTTCAAGGTCGTGACTGAGCAAGAGAAACGTGATGGCAGGAGGTGAAAACTGGTCTCGTAGAGATGGAAAACAGAATAGAAATCACAATCAATAATAAAACTAATTAAATAGAATAATTGACAGTTTATTACAGATAACCAGTTTGAAAGAGCTATTTTTTACACATTTTGCGGTGTTCTTATTAATGATGTTTATGGGTGAATTATAGACTTCAATATGACATTTCAGATCTGTTTAGTTAGCAGCTTGTAATTTTTCCTTTGAATTTCATCCTTTCCAGTTTTGTTCCAGAAAAACACCAAGAAAAGCAGCTTCATTTGTCATTCCAACAAAGCAGTTTTATTCCCGCAGCTTGTAATTCCTCCTCCTTTCAATTTCTGCTTCAGATCTGTTTATGATTTATATATTCGAACCTTCATTGTATTTTTATATAAAATAAATAAATAGGTATTTGTGCAGGTGTTAGAATTAACAGAAATTGTATGATTAAAACCTAAATTTACATGGATATTAATGTCATTAACTTCAACATTCATAATAATTTTTAAAATAATAATTACCATATTATTATTTAAATAAATGTATGGCTCCAAAAATAGATGATGTATTTTGCTAACACTTTGACTGACAATTCTGGCAAGAATATTTAAAATGCAGGATGATAAATCAAATTAGAAAAAAGACAAACAGATTGAATGATCCCATGGACATTTAACATAACACAACTCATGCTGACTAAACTTGATATTTCTAAGTATACCATGGATAAGTGATAAGAAATCATACAACGATTGTTAGCAGAACTTAAAGAAGCATACAAATCATGCGGGCGGGCCAAAAAAAAGGTCAGATTCATAAGAACACAAAGGAAATCTTAGCGCATCCAAATGGCAGAGCATTACCTTAACGACAATGGAGGCGGCGAGCTACCAAAGTGACTTCGACGACGGTTTCTAACACCTCTCTTCAACATGGAGCATCTAACATGCATGGCTTGCCATCATCTCTTACACAATTAAGATAAATAAGTATATAAATGTCCAAAAATATACTTAAATATAAATATTTAAAGATTTAAAATTAAACATTCAAGTGAACAATGCTTCAAAGAGGAAGAGAACAACACAGGACAGAAAGAAAAAAGACCCAACACAAATGGAACAAATATCGGAGGTTTTGATTTTTGCATCATTATCTTAGCTATCATGGAACGTGGAAGCCAAGTTGATGTAATACAAAATTGTTGCATAGTGTGCATAAGCCAGATCTTCTTATTTGTCATAGTGTGCACAATACTGAAGGAAAAAGAAAGTTAGATTTTACCGACATATAAATACCTAGAAAATTACCTTTACCGTTTCATGATTTCCGACCTCCTCCCATTCGGAAATCGACCTCCCCTCGAGCCTGACGCCCCCATCTCGACCTGTGAAGTCGAAGAACATTCGTCGCGTCGCCTGAAACCGACTCTTCCTCGTCGCATCCGTCGCTGCCGCAGCCCTCCTGCCCGTCGCTACTGTAGCCCTCTTGCTTGCCCGTCGCTCGTCGCTACTGCAGCCCACCTGTCGCATCTCGCTCTCGCTCGTCGCACTAAACCCTCCCGTCGCTACTGCAGCCCTCCTGCTCGCCCGTCGCTGCCGTAGCCCTCTCGCCGCAACTTCCTCGTCGCGTCCGTCGCTGTGGTAGCCCTTCCTCCTCCACCTCCGCCATTTCACGTCTTGCTCAGGTACAATTCCTCTTCTTCATTTTTTTTTGTACTTGCTTGTGAGATCGGACTTTCAACATTTCCTTTGGATTAATATTCGTGATGTTTAACACTTCTTATAATCTTCATGATAATGTATTTCTGTGTATTACTCCAAACAGTGCATAGTAATGTTGCTTATATGGCATATCATCTATCATTGCTTGTATGACATATAACAGTTCAAATATGAAAAGAGAGATGGTTACCATACAAAAGGAGATGGTTGGCATACGAAAATAAATGTTTGCATGGAAGAAGGAAATGTTTGGATGGCAAAAGAAGTCTGTGTCTTTTTTAGATGAAGTTATTGAAGTTATTGAAGATATATTTGTGACTGATCGATATAAAGTTATTTAATTATTTTAAAAGTAAAAAATAAGTAAAATATTTCTATCAATTCCGAAAGAAATACGACAAGTATGGTTGTTTGGTAATGTTTGAAGGTGATGTTTGAGGCATGGTTTGTGCAACACATAGTTGACGTTGTCTTTGACGGCCATATCCATGCATATGAACGCTCGGTAAGGCTGAATGTTTTTCATCATGCGCTTAAGTTCAACCTTGATGCTGTTATTGGAAGAGAGTAAATTCCTCATGAGGTCGTTTGTTCTTCAATGTTATCATGGTAGGAGCGAATTTCAAATGTGAAGTACAACATCCTAAAAAGGCAGTGCACTCCAGCACCCAATCAGTCTGCCCCAATGTACATCACCATTGGTGGTGATGGAGGAAACATTGAGGGCTTAGCCAATGAGTATGAAGGAGATCTTAGCCTAAGTTCTTCTTTTCATATTTGGAGATCTTAGGGCTCATATTCTTGGCATAATTACATACTTCCTCTCATTCAGGTTCATAGAGCCACAGCCAGATTATTCAGCCAGAGTCAGTGAAAATTGTGTGGTTTCATATTCATTCCTTAATGATATTTTCTTATCAAAACAAGAGCTAAAGCGTTTGGTGGTGCACTTTTAATTAGAATATATTTATTTTTAAACGTCCATGTCATTGGCAAAGATGACTTTTCTAACTTGGAAAAGTCACGGTAGGTTCTGCGATTGCGATATTAAAACGACGTACTCAATACTTCTGAAAAAAACTGTTTATTTCTGAAAAATTTCAAACATAATTATCTGAAAGTTTTCTGAAGAAAAGAAAAGATATTATCTGAAAGTTTTCAACCAAGAAATTATATAACTTGAATATATATATATGAAAATGGAACTATTTATTATTTTTATGAAGGTGATGACAAAGACAAATTTTGTACATGAGGTCATGTAAGAAGTCTGTCATCGTGTCTTTAATCGTAAGTTAGAAATTTAATTGAAAAATCAAAGTTGAAAATCTTGACTTTGTGAAAGTTAAGTGGAATCGATTATATAAATGTTTTTATTTCTTGCATTTTTATTTATGATCAAATATTTGATTTAATTACGTGAACGTAAATCTATTCTAACTTCTGAAATTTCGATGAAATGCAGGGATGGAAATTATACATCCTTTCTTAATTACCGGCTTTAAAATTCAAAGCTCAGTTGAAGAAATTTCCTAATGCAATTTTCGACAAATTTCAAGTTGACAGGAGAAGAAGTCCCCTACACAGAAATCTTTATTTATTTTCTAAATTTTTGAAATATCACAAACGAATGGCACAAATCTCTCTTTGACGTCAAACTAAAAAATAATTTCACTTGACTTAAAGACTTGAAAGTTTATAAATTAATATTGGTTGAAGCACATGGCTCACAAGTCACATTTACTGGTTCATGGAGGGAAGAATGGCTGCTTCCTCACACTACTTTCAGATGGTTTTGGTGCTCGTATGGTGGATGCAGATCTTGTTCTGTGACACCAGTAGCGGTTGTATCGCAGTGGAAAGAGAAGTTCTCTTGAAGTTCAAGCTTGGACTTGACGATCCGCAAGGTAAACTTCGCACCTGGACAAATACCACGGGTGATGATTGCTGCAGGGGTTGGAGGGGAGTTGGGTGTGACGACCAAACCGGTCACGTTGCGGAGCTCAACCTTCGTGGCATGAATTTGAATTTGGGGAGGGAGCTCAACCTTCGTGGCATGAATTTGAATTTGAATTTGAGGGCGGGGGGGGTCAGAGGTTGCGAGAACCTCCATGAACCCACCTTATGCCACTTGACACGTTTACGACGTCTGGACTTCAGCTCCAACAATTTCAACAACTGCACCATTCCATCCTTCTTGGGTTGCTTTGCGGAGTTGAGGTATCTAAACCTTTCTAATTCATATTTTCAAGGACTCGTACCTTCATCGCTTGGAAATCTCTCCAACTTACTCCAACTCGATCTTTCTTCTTCGATTACAATCTACTACTATTCTCCATCTGGTTCTCATCTCAAAATTCACGATACGAGGTGGTTTCGACGACTTCACTCTTTGCAATACATCGACATGAGCTTCTCCCAGCTTGGTAATTCATCATCTCGTTGGATTCAATCCCTTGGTGAATTGCCTTCTCTATCCACCTTAATATGTTCTCACTGTTTCTCGGGGGGTCACGTTCCAACATTCATTGAATCGATGCAATCACTGCAAGAATTAGTTCTTTCTAGGAACAAATTCAATGGATCTATTCCCACCTTTTTTGGAAATTTAGTTTCATTGCAAAAATTAGATCTTTCTTGGAATAACTTCAATGGATCTATTCCCACCTTTCTTGGAAATTTAACATCGCTACAATCTTTACATCTTTCTTGGAACAAATTCAATGGATCTATTCCCACCTTTCTTGGAAATTTAACATCACTACAATCTTTAGATCTTTCTTGGAACAAATTCAATGGATCTATTCCCACCTTTATTGGAAATTTAACATCGCTACAATCTTTAGATCTTTCTTGGAACAAATTCAATGGATCTATTCCCTCCTTTATTGGAAATTTAACATCGCTACGATCTTTACGTCTTTCAAGTAATAACTTCAATAGATCCATTCCCACCTTTGTTGGAAATTTAACATCACTACAATCTTTAGATCTTTCTAGGAATAATTTCAATGGATCTATTCCCACCTTTCTTGGAAATTTAACATCGCTACAATCTTTACATCTTTCAGGCAATAACTTCAATGGATCTATTCCCACTTTTCTTGGAAATTTAACATCACTACAATCTTTAGATCTTTCAAGAAATAACTTCATTGGATCTATTCCCACCTTTCTTGGAAATTTAACATCACTACAATCTTTATATCTTTCAAGAAATAACTTCATTGGATCCATTCCAAAATCACTTTGCAACCTACATTTGCTCTATCGTCTAGACTTAGAAGGGAATGATAACATCAATGGTGCTAAATTCCCAAAATGTTTATGGGGATTGTCAAAGCTGCGATTGTTGTACCTTGGGGGGCATGATTTCAATCTATCAGAATCTCATTTCGTAAACATGAGTCAATTGCGGTATCTTAGCTTGAAATCAAACTCATCATCGACATTCCACGTATCCTCTTCCAATTGGGTCCCACCATTTAGTCTACGAAGATTATCTATTCAATCGTGGAGAGTGGAGCCTAATGAATCATTCCCTACATGGATCCGTACACAAAAAGAACTTTATAATCTTGTCCTGTCAAATGTTGGCATCACTGGATCTATTCCCACATTTCTTGTAAATTTAACATCACTACAATCTTTAAATCTTTCAAGAAATAACTTCATTGGATCCATTCCAAAATCACTTTGCAACCTACATTTGCTCTATCGTCTAGACTTAGAAGGGAATGATAACATCAATGGAGCTAAATTCCCAAAATGTTTTTGGGGATTGTCAAACATGTGGATGTTGTACCTTGGGGGGCATGATTTCAGTCTATCAGAATCTCATTTCGTAAACATGAGTCAATTGCGGTATCTTAGCTTGAAATCAAACTCATCATCGACATTCAACGTATCCTCTTCCAATTGGGTCCCACCATTTAGTCTATATCATTTATCTATTCAATCGTGGAGAGTGGAGCCTAATGAATCATTCCCTACATGGATCCGTACACAAAAAGAACTTTATGTTCTTGTCCTGTCAAATGTTGGCATCACTGGAAGCCTTCCAGCATGGATTTGGAACTTCTCTTCCTCTCTTCGCGGGTTGAACGTGACTTCCAATGACATTGATGGGGAAATACCAGATGCCACAAACTCCAGTAATCAATTACAAATGATTGATTTGAGTTCCAACAAATTTATAGGTAACATACATATCTGATCACCCTTCTTTCCATTTGAAAGTAATAGATTGCCATATTTTTTGTTTACCTTGTCTAATTCAATCTCTTCATGGTCTGCTATTTCTAGGATCTAGGTGGTTATCTACCGTCTCAAAGATGACGTCTACATTGTGGTACTTGTCTCTTTCCAACAACACAAATCTATTTGGTAGCATCCCATCGTCGCTGTGTGAAGTGCAAGATTTGAGGGTATTGGACTTGTCTAAAAATAATTTCTCTGGAGAGATTCCTCATTGCATGATGAAAGTGAAAAGAATTCTTGATTTGGGAAGCAACAAATTCAACGGCACATTTCCTACGATACTGGAACATCAGAATTGTACGTTGGTATCATTGCATTTGGAGAATAATCAACTTCATGGAAATCTACCAACATCCTTGGGTAAGTGTAGGAATTTGAGGGTCCTTGATCTTGGTGGAAACAAGTTCACCGGATCAATACCGTCTTGGATAGTAGAAAGCATGCAGTTTCTAAAGATTCTACGCTTGAGGTCAAATAGACTTTACGGGAATATTCCACAATCATTGTCAAGGCTGCAATTACTTCAAGTCTTGGATCTTGGAAATAATAATTTTTCAGGATCCATACCAAATACTATAGGAGATTTCAAGGCAATGACGATTTTAAACAAGTCAATAGAATCAATCTTCTCTGGTACGATTTTAAGCGAGTCAAAACAGTCAATCATCTCTAGTATCACTTATTACAAAGAATCTGTGACAATAGAGATGAAAGGAAGACATGACTCATATGTTGACAAGATACTTTCACTAGTCACAAGCATCGACCTCTCCAATAATAACTTGTCAGGAGTTATTCCCCAAGAATTTGGTGATTTACGTGGCTTGCGGAATTTGAATTTGACAGTAAATCAATTGACAGGTAGCATCCCAAAGACACTTGGAACAATCAAGAAATTGGAAGGACTGGATCTATCAAGAAATAAACTCTCTGGGCAAATTCCACGAGAGATGAAGAAGATTACAGCATTGTCTCACTTGAACATGTCATTTAACAACTTCTCAGGTCGTATTCCCACAGGCAACCAGTTCTCAACATTTACTAATGAGTCTTACATAGGCAACCCCAATCTATGTGGGTTTCCGTTATCTAAGAGTTGTGAAGAAGAGCAAAATCCAAAATCAAAGAGTGATCAGAACGAGGATGATGACGACGACAAAGAGAAGTTATGGCTTTATATGATTGCAGTTCTTGGTTTGAAGTTCTGGCTTTGTATGACTGCAGTTCTTGGTTTTATCGTTGGATTTTGGACATTCTACGGCATCCTTTTCTTTAAGAAGACATGGAGGTATCCTTATCTCCAATTTCTAAGTGATACCAGTGAGGTGTTACACATGAGGATTATTCGACCAATCAAGCGGATGGTGAAGTGATATTAGCAAGACAACCTCTAGTGTTGCTCATCTCAACTAGTATGCTTGTTATGTATGGGTAGTTATTTTTATTGATCTTTTTCTAATCCATCGTACTCGACGTATACATATGGGAGGCTGATCGAATAATAATGAGGGCTGTTGGCATTGTTTAGTAACAATTTTCTAGTAATGGTGTGTATTTGTCCTTTTTGAAAAGAGACATGGTTACAAATCTCAGAGGATGCAAAGACCATTAGTTGTATCAAGGTTTTGCTCTCGTACCATCGTAAGTTAGCTGAGTTATTATATATGGCAAAAAGTTAACTTTTTTCTCTTAATTAATTATTCAACCTCTATAACTTGATGTAAGTTAATTATAATAGTTGGATATGTGGACATTCTTATGTCCGCGCCCGAATTAAAATCTTTGGTACTATTCCGACGAAGATCAATTCTTCTTCTTCTTCTTCTTCTTCTTCTTCTTCTTCTTCTTCTTCTTCTTCTTCTTCTTCTTCTTCCACTATCGCTGCTACTGCTGTGTTTAAATGGTTGCTTAGAGAAAATATGTATACCTAAAAATATTTAAGCTTAAAACTTAGATATAAGAAACAAAAACCAATGTTTCACATTTAACAAATCATAAGTTAGGTGTAAGACCTGAATATCTAAGTTTAAAATTAGCTAAAACTTACAAATGAAGCTAAAAAGAAAAAAAGGATTAAATATATATATATAATAATAATATTAATATATATATATATAAGAGGATTAAAATCATAACTTCGATACAAGGCAGAGATATCGAAGCTTAAAAGTTAAATGAAAGTAAAACTTAGATAAAATATAAAAATATCTAAGTTAAAAGTAGAGGTGTCAATGGGCCGGGCCGGCTCGGCCCGCCCCAAAAAGTATCAGCCCGTTAGGGCTACGGGCCGGGCCAAAATTTTTTTTAATTTTTTTGGAACAGCCCGGCCCGGCCCGAAATTTTTTCGGAGCAGCCCCGCTCGGGACAATCCGGCCCGGCCCGTAGCCCGGCTCGCTTTTATAACTTTTTATTTTTTTATTTTTTTCAACTGTTTAACCGAAGGCTAACTTCGGCCCGACCGAATTGTTTTAGTTTTTTATTTCTTTAACGGTCTGACCGTATCTTTACTTCGGTCCAACCGAAATTTTTATTTTCTTTTTCGATCTGACCGAAGCTCGACTTTTTTTTTTTTTGAAATATGCAGTATGTAAATTTTTTATTTTTTAAATTAATTTTAAAATAATAATAAAAAATAAATATAAAAATTAAAAACTTCGGTCCAGCAGGAGAAAAAAAAAAACTTCGGTCCGACCGAGTTTTAAAATAAAGTTAAAAAAAATCAAAAGCTTTGGTCGGACTAAAATCTCCGTTACTTCGAACCGAAGGTCTTTTTCTTCGGTCCAACCGAAGATTTTGATTTTTTAATATTTATTTTTTGATTTTAAATTAAAAATAAAAAATTCCAACGTTATCCGATAATCAATTCAACAGGTTAACATCAATATCAAGACATCATCAACTCACCATTCATGATTCATCATCCGTCAACACATTCAAACACAAGTCATAAAGTTAAAAAATTTATTTTATTTCTGAATTCAAATTAAAAATACATTATTTTTGTAATTATATCAAATATTTTTACATTTAATGTACATAATTATATTTAAATATTTTAATTTACAAATTCATTGATGAAATCTTCTTTCTGTTGCTGTCCACGAGCAAGCTCCTGGTCTTTAACACACATAAATGCTTCTAAAATATCATCTTTTAATCTTGCTCTTCTATTATCTAATATATCACCACTAATACTAAATGCCTATTCACATGCTATAGAAGAAGTTGAAATTGTCAGTAAATCTCTGGCCATTAATGATAAAACATGAAATGTGTGTTTTTGTGTTTTCCACCAATTTATTACATCAAAATCTAGAAAATCAAGATTATCTCTTATTAAATAACTATGATTAAAATTATTTAATTCTTTCCTATTTGTTATGTTAAAATCACTATATTCATCATCAAATATACTATAATCAATTATTGATGATGATGACCATTGTTGTGAAAAATAGGGCATATTTTGTGTTTGTTGCGTTCCATATTTTGTAACATACATATCAAACATATTATTTAAACTTTCTTCTACATTTTCAATTGTTACATTAACTTCTACATTTAAACAAGTTTGTATTACATTTATTAATTTTTTAACAACTTTTACTTTAGTCCTAGGATCTAAACAAGCACTTAATGTATATAAGAGAGGTATCTTATTCCAATAGTTTAAAAAATTTTCTTTCATTTAAAAGCTATAGGTGTAAAAAATGGATAATTACTATAATTATTAAAAACTCTTGCAATATTATATACGTGGTGGATTGCATAAACAGATATACAATAATATATTTCTGATAAATGTTCTATTGCATTATAAAATGGTTTTAAAAATTCAATAAAACAATTAGCTATTGCAAAATCATTTTCATCTAGTGGTGTTGTACCATCATTTATTCTACCATTATAATAAGTTTTTATAGCTTCTTTATAAGGTAAACAATTATTTAACATTAAATATAATGAATTCCACCTATGAGAGACTTCCATTGTAAATGTTTTATGTGGTAATTCAAATGTATCACATACATGATTAAATTCTTGTTGCCATCTACCACTAGATAAAATGTAGCCTAATGTAGTTCTAATATTTTCTAGAAAGGTTTTAATTCTTCAACACCTACTTGAACTATATGATTAATTATATGACATATACATCTTTAGTGAAATAAATCAAAACCATTTGGTAGAGTTAATCTACTTTTAAACATAGGGATAGTTGCATTATTACTAGATGCATTATCAAATGTAATTCTACCTACTTTTTCTTTAATTCCATAAAATTCAAAAATTTTCATAATAGTAGAAAAAATATTTTAAGCATTATGTGGATGATTTATTCTTCTAAATCCTATTAATCTTTTTGTAAAACCCAATTATCATCAATAAAATGTGTAGTAACAGTAATATATCCTACTTTACTTCTACCCTCCCAAATATTAGATGTATAGATGTATTAACAGAACCTATTATATTAACTAATTCCATTCTAAATTTATTATAAAGTGCAATAACATCTTGCCTAGTTGTATTTCTAGAAGATTTTTTAAATTGTAGACAATAAGCTTGTGAAATATATTCTTGAAAATGTTGACTATCACCAAATCTAATAGGTAAATTTTGAATAGTATAAATTTAGCTTGTAATTCTCTAGTATTAGTAGGATCATAATGCCATTGTGTAATATTAGCTTTCGAGTTAAAATTAATTTGTGTTTGAATCATTTTATTTTTTTCAAGAGTTTTGGATGAATAATTAGCTAAATGTTTAGATAAATGACTTGTACCACCAAAAGCTTTGCATGAGAAGACTACATTGAAAATGTTGTAGTAGACCCTCTCCACTATAGTACCATCTCCTAGCTCTTAAGTTTTGGATCCCAAACATTCCTGTTATCTAGTAACACGAGATTCTGTAAACTAGTGATGCTCTTAGGGAATTTCTTGAGTAGATGACATCCTTCAACAAGTAGAAGATCATCAATCCCCCGTGCTGTCGCCTGATCTTCAAACGACTGTTTTGAGGTAGTGTACGAGGAGCCTCATGAATTGTCAGCGTCGTATGCTCCTGGAGCCCTGATGATCTTCTCTATATATGGTGTTGGGTGCAAGATGGCGAGGTCATCGAACCCCCATTCTCTGGTGAGACATGGCTTGGTTGAGATCTTTGCGGGAAAGGAGGACACAAGGTTATGGAGGCCGGACATCCCGAGGGATGCTTTAGTCGTTGTATTAAAACATGGTGGCCAGCTCAAACCAATAAGGCCACTCAGAAAATCTGGAGTCTTGAAGAAGAAGAAGAAGAAACAATGTATCATCAGCATTTATGGTAAAAAAAATGAAATTACTGTAGAAGTCAACAATTGCACATTTTGATGATAGCTGCTACGTAGATCAAGTTTGTAGAAGAGTTGTCCACCGGCAAGGACATCCAACATGTCTTCAAGCCGAGGGATAGGAAATCTGTACTTGATGGTGATCCAGTTGATGGCACGATTGTCGACGCACATTCTCCATCCACCATTTTTCTTGGGAACAAGTGGTGCCAGGACAGCGCAGGGGCTCAGACTAGGACGCACTAGTCCTTGTTGGATCAGTTGTTCGACTTGTGACTGAAGGATCGCAGCCTCCTTGGGGCTCATTCTGTAGTGCGGTATATTTGGAAGTTGGGCTCCAGGGATGAGGTCGATGTGGTGCTGTACATCTCTAAGCGGTGGAAGGACCTGTGGGGTTTCTGTTGGCATAATAGCATGGAATTCTTCTAACAGTTGGTGTACCTGCAGCGGCGTGGCTTCCTCTGCAGCTTCAAAATGATAGGACCCTACCAAAGCATAAGCTTCTAGAGCGTTCTTAACGTCGTCGGTGAAGGTGGCCTGGTCCACCACAAGGAAGCTCTTGCGGACGTGCTCGTCCAAGGACAGATTTGAGGTGGGGACTAATGGCATTAGACGAATTAGTGCTTTGCCCACGCGCAATTCATACTCTGATTAGTACGTCCTCTATGGGTGGCATCCACGTCGTGTTGCCACGGGCGTCCCAAGATAATATGGGAGGCGACCATATCACAGAAAACCTCGTTAGAATACCGAGAACCAATTGATAATGGGACTTTGCAAACCTCCGTGACCTTCACGGTGTTGTCTTTGCGAATCCACCCGATGTGGTAGGGGTGGGGGTGAGCTTGAGTTGGTAATCCAAGCTTGGCCACCACCTTCTGAGAAATGAGGTTTTCCGTACTACCTCCGTCTATGACGATGTCGCACACCTTGCCGGAGATTGTACAACGGGTGAGGAATATAGTATGTCGTTGGGTGGGCTCGCGGATCATGGGGGCGAGAAGCAGACGTCGGGTGACACAGGACAGGTGCTCCCCTTCATCCGCGTACAACTCATCCTCCTCCCCACTTGGTGGTGAGGCGTCGTCGTCGTCATCGTCTTCCACCGGAGAATCGTCGACGCATTTCTCAGTCACATGTACCTCTTTTCGTTGTGGGCATTGATTGGACTTGTGCCCTAGTTGACTTCCCGGTGGTAGGGCGACTGTAAGGGTTGGCTGGTGCGGGTTCCCCGGCGTCCGGCGTTGACGACGGTCTACCCTCATGGGTACTTGGCTGTGGACCCAAAATCGATTTGTCGGCAGGTTTGGAAGTACTGTCACCCGTGGAGGTGGGCGTTGGACGACTTCCCCGGTTGGCTTGCTTCTCAATATAAGGAGCTATCTGTTGCGGCTTGGATTCATTCAAGTTGTTCCAAGAGGCCAAGCGATAAAACTCCGTGATATATTCAGTGACGGTGCGCGATCGCTGCTGACAGTTTTGATACTGCGCAAATAAAGTCTTCATAGTCCATGGGTAAAGTCTTCCTCCTCTTCATTTTGTCCCACGAGCGGACAGGCGTTTTCTGTTGGCGTGCTCTCTTCATCAACGTTTGATCCCACCATGCAGAAGCCCCCCAATAATCCAATATCTTCTAATTCAAAGAGGTTGGGCATTCGTTTCCAACCATCATCATCTGATCTACCAATATCTTCTAATTCAAAGAAAGGCAAGGGAGGTAATCTGGTACCCACACGATATGTCCACACACACTCGACGCCACTGCTTGTGCCGTCCCTCGGATGATGATATCTTTGCTTGAGAACTTTCAACAAGAGGATGGCTCCGTCGTGATCCCGGAGCCAGTGAGACCTCATATGGGTGGTCTTCATGTCATCACCCAGAAACTGAAATGATAAATTATTTGTTTGGTTTCATTACTTTGGAGTTTTGATGGAAATTGATTGCTTAATGAATTTTTTGACATCTTCTCTAGATTTATTTGAAGAGTGACATCCCAGTGTTGTATCTCTCCATTGGGGCAAACTTACAATTTTACTCTGGTGACAACCACGAAGATATTTTTGCTAATAATTCATATCAACCGAAAATCAAAGGAAACCAAGAAATTGACCTGGTTCAATGAAAAAGCATGCTTTTAATGGAAAAGGAATCTTGCCAGAAACTTCAATTGGATGATTGCAAACTTAGATTAGAAAATTTAGAGCAGCACCCAAACATGCTACCGAAATCTGAGTTTTGGAAATCTCTCTCACAAATACAATATATAAAGCGTTCATGTATACATCTTGTAATAAGGGAAATTTGTCATGTAAGAAAATATTGAAAAATTCGCCATCAAGCCAATGGAAGAATGTCTAAGGCAACTTCTTTATTTAAGGGATGGCATTTCCTCCTGGTGTTGCACACAAACGTACTTGCCCTTCACTTTTCTAAGAACTTTCCATGGGCCCGGATATGACGGTGGTAGAGTGAACATGTTAGACTACTACCGTGAGCATAACTATTTATTAAATGCAGCACAAAGAAACGCAGCTCTAAACATGTCAAGATACAAATAATAACAAGCTTATATCATTTCAAAGTAAATGAGGAATGGTTTCCTATTGGAACTTGTATTAAAAAAATAATACATTGGATCAACTAAAGTTCATAAAGAACCCAACCCCCATTTTCCTAAAATAGTATATCACTTATATAAAAATCAATACAAAGGTTAGCCACCTAAAGAGAAATCCTCCATTGTGAACTTTGAAGTTGTGAATGTAGTATGAAGTATCCATCTTTGGAAAGAATGTTTTAGAAAGAGTTGCAAGCTTTGGATAGAAGAATGATGGATAATCTAGATGCATCTTCATCAAGGATAAAATTGGGTTCATACATATGTAAAAGCCAAATACTAGCTAGCATTGCCGGAAAACTTCTGATAATAATGGAAAAACTGTTACTAATGTAATAGAATTTCATTAGAAAAATAAAATATGAGCATGTCACGCTAGACTAGGTTTTGTGATTTAAGTAGAAGAAGGAACTATTGATCATGTAGCTGGACATAAAGAAATTTACTGCATAGAGTGGCAATTGCTTGATGACAAACATAGAGTAGAGAGTATGACACTTTACTCATGATGTTTATGTGAACCAATTATATGCCAAAATCATTCATATGGTAATAGGAATAGCTGCTTGAACTAAAAGTAAGAAAGCATACTTCTGAAAATACAACGACTCTGCTCAGAAAATACAAGAACAACTGTAAAAGAAATTTATAGACCTTTTATATGATTAAAATAGTTTACACAAATGTACAATGCAAATTCTTCTATTTGTAAGAGAATAGCTTTGTTAGAGAAACAGGTCATTGATGGAAGGACATATGGTATCATAGTTCAGTGTCAACAAAAACCATAATCTTTTTTATATCTGTAATACACTTTGTTGAACGTAAAAAGGATGATCAACATAAGCCAACTCTAATCTTTTTCTAAAAGGAAGCAAGGAGACCACAGCTTGTGCATTATGAATACAAGTTAAGCAGTCCTGAGGTGTATCCAATGCATCAATTCTTAACCGCCCATCTACTAGACACTGCTTGATGTTTTTGTGGCTAGCTTTGTAGAAAAATCTGACTTCTCAATCGTCTGATTTGTATACCAAGAATGATTCAGTTCTGCTGTAAGCGGCTGCAAAGGCCCTCCCAGCAGAAGTTGGCGCAGAGAATGCACAATCAGATGGTGCTAACTTCTTGTTCGCAATGAAGTTCTTCCTGGATAAATGTTAAGATAAGAATGAATTTGATTAGTTAAACATCAGATTACTCACCACAATAAATAATAGAAAAGATAAATAGTACCTTGCGGCATCCAATAGCCGCTTAGCAACCCGTTTCCTTCGCTGGGAAGGAGCAACCCATATGACTCGAACACCACAGACGGCCGGGACAGCTTCCTCCTCATAAGACGTTCCTCCGCTGTCCCACATATTCTGTTCAGCGGTCCTTGAAGAACTTTTTATAGATTCTCTACGGAAAGTGACATTTCCAAATTGCAATACAGATTTAGCTGTTTTTCTTGAGTTTGCATTACTTGACTCTGGTACCAGTTTAGTAGATCTGCTTGAATCCGAACTGGAAGACTTCGAGATTATCCTATGGGCTGTTGTAATTGGTTCTAAAACAAGACAACCGACGATCCTTTTCCTAGAAATGAAGAGATACGTCTGAGGAAGAAAGTGAGAAGCATGCATAATAAAAATGTCATGGAGTAAGAATTCAACCCAAAAATCACCTTTCAAAGCTTGTGAAGAAACCACTCATTTGCCAAACAAAGGTCATTGGACATCACCCTTACCACCTCTTGGAGCTGTGAAATGATTGGAATATCATTAGGAAAAAGAACCAGGAATTGAGCTTAATAAATGCAATTAAATTGGAATACAATCTCAAAGATGAAAAATTAAACATAAGTCAGCGCCTTTGATAGCCTATGACTCATAGCCAGGATGTCACAAACTCATCCAGAGAGATTCATAATGTGCATCAGATATACGAAAAATCTAGCTAGTTATTAGCTAAATAGATAACAAAGTGACTAAAGAACCTTGTGCTTTTGACCAGGAGGATCACCGTCCAAGACTACTATAATACGTTCTTCAATTGTCTCACTCTTAGGCATTGGGACGATTCTTTCATTGTTCCATCCCTGATGAAAATTTTCATTGAGAAATTTGAAAAGAAAGAAAAAATTGAGACTACTACTAAAATGAACAAAGCAACCCACCTTGAAAAAGATACCCAGGTAGTAATTTTTATGGAAAACCTTGTGAGCCTTTTCATCTCCAAGTGCTTAGCTCAACCCGCACACATCACAAAAGTGGAGAAGGAAACTAGACTGACCAAGTTCCAGATAATACTGCGCATAACTCCTTTTCTTATTTGTGACGTTGGGTAAAGGATCTGGTCTTCTTGAAGACATCGCCGAGGCACCTCTGTGTATTCCCTTGACATATTCATCGGACGTGCAAATCTGAAAACCATCACTGTCATAATAACCATAGAATGATATATTAGCTACAGTTCCCAACCATCCTAACTGAACATAAAAATCAATCAGAGTAGCTTTCATCAAATAATACCCATACGAAATTCAAGAGTCAAAAAAGCCAAGTCTGGTGATGGATAACAAACATACTCTGAAATGCTCACCCAGAATCATTAATTGAGCAACAGAAAAGTAATGTGTAATTTGAAGCTCTCTTCCTTCAATAAAAGTAATATGTAATTGCAGCCCTCTTCCTTTCACGAGCTACAATCCCACTGGAAAAAAAGGTATTCAAAAAACAAGAAAAAAGGGAACGAGAACTTCTACATAGAATGCTAGAAGAATTACCCGAATGGCTAAATCCCTAGTTCCCAGCATTTGTGCATTTCACTCCATGACTTTCATCAAAAGAGAGACAGCACGAATTCAAATAATAGAACATGACATAGCAGCATAAAAAACAGCACAACAAACAACATACTCCACTTGAAAATACATCCTTTTGTTCCCAACCTGGTTTATCGAAGGTACCATTTCAAACTTGGGTTGTTGAGCTCTCGTCTTCTGTAGGTCACAAGAACATCTGGCTCAGGACTTCCTGAGATGTCCATCTCCTCCACCTGATCCAGAGGTGGAAAGGAGCCCCGGGCATTGTTGGCAGTCATCTGGAAGAACTTGCTGATCTTGGTCTGCATGATCAACACTACCAACCAAGATGGAGAGTTCAAGGTCGTGACTGAGCAAGAGAAACGTGATGGCAGGAGGTGAAAACTGGTCTCGTAGAGATGGAAAACAGAATAGAAATCACAATCAATAATAAAACTAATTAAATAGAATAATTGACAGTTTATTACAGATAACCAGTTTGAAAGAGCTATTTTTTACACATTTTGCGGTGTTCTTATTAATGATGTTTATGGGTGAATTATAGACTTCAATATGACATTTCAGATCTGTTTAGTTAGCAGCTTGTAATTTTTCCTTTGAATTTCATCCTTTCCAGTTTTGTTCCAGAAAAACACCAAGAAAAGCAGCTTCATTTGTCATTCCAACAAAGCAGTTTTATTCCAGCAGCTTGTAATTCCTCCTCCTTTCAATTTCTGCTTCAGATCTGTTTATGATTTATATATTCGAACCTTCATTGTATTTTTATATAAAATAAATAAATAGGTATTTGTGCAGGTGTTAGAATTAACAGAAATTGTATGATTAAAACCTAAATTTACATGGATATTAATGTCATTAACTTCAACATTCATAATAATTTTTAAAATAATAATTACCATATTATTATTTAAATAAATGTATGGCTCCAAAAATAGATGATGTATTTTGCTAACACTTTGACTGACAATTCTGGCAAGAATATTTAAAATGCAGGATGATAAATCAAATTAGAAAAAAGACAAACAGATTGAATGATCCCATGGACATTTAACATAACACAACTCATGCTGACTAAACTTGATATTTCTAAGTATACCATGGATAAGTGATAAGAAATCATACAACGATTGTTAGCAGAACTTAAAGAAGCATACAAATCATGCGGGCGGGCCAAAAAAAAGGTCAGATTCATAAGAACACAAAGGAAATCTTAGCGCATCCAAATGGCAGAGCATTACCTTAACGACAATGGAGGCGGCGAGCTACCAAAGTGACTTCGACGACGGTTTCTAACACCTCTCTTCAACATGGAGCATCTAACATGCATGGCTTGCCATCATCTCTTACACAATTAAGATAAATAAGTATATAAATGTCCAAAAATATACTTAAATATAAATATTTAAAGATTTAAAATTAAACATTCAAGTGAACAATGCTTCAAAGAGGAAGAGAACAACACAGGACAGAAAGAAAAAAGACCCAACACAAATGGAACAAATATCGGAGGTTTTGATTTTTGCATCATTATCTTAGCTATCATGGAACGTGGAAGCCAAGTTGATGTAATACAAAATTGTTGCATAGTGTGCATAAGCCAGATCTTCTTATTTGTCATAGTGTGCACAATACTGAAGGAAAAAGAAAGTTAGATTTTACCGACATATAAATACCTAGAAAATTACCTTTACCGTTTCATGATTTCCGACCTCCTCCCATTCGGAAATCGACCTCCCCTCGAGCCTGACGCCCCCATCTCGACCTGTGAAGTCGAAGAACATTCGTCGCGTCGCCTGAAACCGACTCTTCCTCGTCGCATCCGTCGCTGCCGCAGCCCTCCTGCCCGTCGCTACTGTAGCCCTCTTGCTTGCCCGTCGCTCGTCGCTACTGCAGCCCACCTGTCGCATCTCGCTCTCGCTCGTCGCACTAAACCCTCCCGTCGCTACTGCAGCCCTCCTGCTCGCCCGTCGCTGCCGTAGCCCTCTCGCCGCATCTTCCTCGTCGCGTCCGTCGCTGTGGTAGCCCTTCCTCCTCCACCTCCGCCATTTCACGTCTTGCTCAGGTACAATTCCTCTTCTTCATTTTTTTTTGTACTTGCTTGTGAGATCGGACTTTCAACATTTCCTTTGGATTAATATTCGTGATGTTTAACACTTCTTATAATCTTCATGATAATGTATTTCTGTGTATTACTCCAAACAGTGCCTAGTAATGTTGCTTATATGGCATATCATCTATCATTGCTTGTATGACATATAACAGTTCAAATATGAAAAGAGAGATGGTTAGCATACAAAAGGAGATTGGTTGGCATACGAAAAGAAATGTTTGCATGGAAGAAGGAAATGTTTGCATGGCAAAAGAAGTCTGGGTCTTTTTTAGATGAAGTTATTGCAGCAATATTTGATATTGAAGATCTATTTGTGACTGATCGATATAAAGTTATTTAATTATTTTAAAAGTAAAAAATCAGTAAAATATTTATATCAATTCCAAAAGAAATACGACAATTATGGTTAAAGTTTCATTTAGAAAAGATGAAAGACTAAAGATGATTTACATGTTTGTTTTTTGTATTAGATGTATGATGTAACTACTTTTTGTTTGGACTTGAAATGTGGAATGATATTATGTTAGATGTTTGTTTATCATATTTTGTTATGTTATATTAATTGTGGAATGATTTCATGTAGTATGTTTATTTGTATTATAACCTTGTAATATGTTTGAACATGAAATTTTGTAGGTGATGATGAATTTTGAAGAGGATTTTGACGAACTAGTAAATAACACATTGATGTTATTTGAAGAAGAGGAAGAACATGCTAGAAGAAGGCGAAGACGTCTACTTGCTTTTTGGAATATTTTAGTAAGGATTGTAAGTACCTCAACTTTGTTTTCAAGTACAAGTCGTATTTATAGTAAAGAAGGTACAGATTATATAAGAAGATTACTAGATCCTTCTTTACCACATCAAGTTTACAATTGTCGAAAAATTTATAGAATGAGTCAATATGTTTTCAAGGGTTTTTGTGAATTAATGAGGAGGGAAGAAGTCCTGAAAGATACCAACAATATCAATGTAGAAGAGAAGTTTGCCATGTTCCTTATGACAGTTGGGCAAAATCAAAGGTATGGAGTAACTATATCACAATTTAGTCGATCAAGTTGGACAATTAGTAAATACTTTAATGAAGTCTTGAATGCCATATTACGACTAAATCATGTTCTTCTAGCAAGACCTTCATCTGAAACACCAAGTCGAATTCGTCAAGACTCAAATGTGTATCCATATTTTAAGGTACATTTCCACACCTTTGTAGTTTCCTTGTCTTTAATGTTATTTTAATCAATATCAAAATAAAAATGCATGTTTATAGGATTGTATTGGAGCTATTGATGGTACACATATCAAAGCAACTATTTATGGACAAGAAACAACAAGATTTAGGAACAGAAAAGGTGAATTATCTCAAAATGTAATGGCAGCATGTAATTTTGATATGGAATTTACATATATTTTAGCTGGTTAGGAAGGATCAGCTGTTGATGCTCGTATTCTCCAAAATGCAGTTACTAGACCTAATGGTTTTCAGGTTCCACCAAGTAAATGTATTTTCTACTTCTAGAAGTTATGAAGACATCACCATACTAATATTTTTTTTATATAGGTAAGTTTTACTTAGTTGATGCTGGATATCCAAATCGACCAAAATATATTTGCCCATATCCAGGTGTAAGATACCGTCTATCTGATTATGTTAATGATAGAGTTCATTGTAATGCTGTAGAAAATTTCAACTACAGACATTCACAACTGAGAACAGTCATTGAGCGTACATTTGGAGTTGTGAAACATCGATTCTCAATATTACGTGGTCAAATGCCATATTCATATGAAACACAAGTGAAGATTGTCATCGCATGTTTTTGCTTCATAATTTTATTCGTAAGACTGATAAAGAAGATTTACTTGAAGACCTACAAGATGAGTTGGAAGAGTTAAATATTATTGATGACATACAACCAATAGGAGAGATACATATGGAAAGCAATGCACAAGTTTGAATGACTCAAGAACAAAGAAAAGAAATGATAGATAAGATGCGAGAAGATATGATGATGGCAATGTGGGATGGAAGAACTGCTTGATATTATTTAGTATTGTAATATTTGAATTAAGATGTATTTGTATTTTTCGAATATTAGTTGTAATAAATAATTGAATTTCTTTTTTTCCAAGATTTTCTTTTTTTTCGAATATTAATTATGATAAACCTTTGTTAGAATTTTCATTAGAACTTTCCATCGTGCATTAACCTTTCATCAAAATTTTCATTAGAACTTTCCATCCTACACTAAACCCTTCTCAGAATTTTTCTTTTCCTTTTCGTTACAAATTTTCTTTTTGCTTTTTGTCAGAATTTTCCATCATTACACTAACTGCATTTTGACGGAATTCAACGATTTTCCTTTTCGTCAGCTGAATTTTGTTAGGCACTAACCCCTCCCCCCCTAAATATCAGAGAAATTTGATGTAAGAGGTTTACATGTCGAATTTTCACAACTAGCCAGGATATTCAATAAATGAACTCAGCATACAAAGGAGTGAAGATATAGTGTTGGGGATAAATAAGTCTGCTCTTATTTATTGTTAATAGTAAAGATCTTATTTACAGTTTCATTTTACCATTGCAAATGATTTCCTTGGGACGTGTTCATAGCAACAAAATATTTTAATTTCCCCACTTAGGGAATTGAGGAAAAGGCAGGTTAGTGAAACTAAACAAGAAAAACTTCTGGACCTTCAAAGAACTTGATTATGCTCCTGAAATTGTAAGGCAAAATTCCCTTTGTGTTGTGTGACATTGAAATTTGGCTATTGTGCTGCATGTGTGCTTCCAAAGGAAACAAATTGCTAATTCAGTGAAGGTTGTCTTGGCTTATTTGTTGCCAATGCATTAGAAATAACAACTCTAGCATTCATAGCACATGGAAAGACTAGACAGTAATCCCATTGATCAAGAGGTCTAATAATTCTAGATTCCTTTTCAGCGTATCCAACAAAGTAACGAGGTGCCATGCTCTTCTGCTGGTAGAATCCTGTTCTTTAGAAGTCACTTGGACATCTGGGACTTGAAAGGAAGCAATGTTCTCTTAACTAAAAAGTGGTCTTTTTAAGCTTCAAACTACAGGACAGAATGTAAAGCAGAAGGAAACAAATGAGATGAAAACTCATTTAATATAACAATAAAATGAACCAATGCTTAGCTTTTGCTGCACAACTCGCGCATGTTTCATGTCCAAGAGCTATTTATGTAAAGGGAACAATACTGAAGCTTATAATTTTGGTTTATACTTGAAATCAATGTTTTTTGGTTTTTCAGGGAGAGGCAGTGCCTTTTAAGTCGTACACACATAGATATCATATACCCTATAGAGCTTCTAAAAGTGACACTCCATTTTGGTACTCCATCAAACAGGCCTCAGCATATATCATTGTTCTGTCATCATATGGTGAGATTCAAGCTTTTCCTTCTTCTATTGCTTTCTTATCATTTACCTAAATATATTTATCTTTGATTTGATACATAATCTGAAAAGCTTCGTGTCCTAATTTATATATGATGCTTTGTTCTGCTCGGAACCCAAATGGTAGGGACTGTTGTAGTCGCGAAGGACCTTTCTAGTCGACTCACAAACACGGTTGTTTGGTAATGTTTGAGGGTGATGTTTGAGGCATGGTTTGTGCAACACATAGTTGACGTTGTCTTTGACGGCCATATCCATGCATATGAACGCTCGGTAAGGCTGAATGTTTTTCATCATGCGCTTAAGTTCAACCTTGATGCTGTTATTGGAAGAGAGTAAATTCCTCATGAGGTCGTTTGTTCTTCAATGTTATCATGGTAGGAGCGAATTTCAAATGTGAAGTACAACATCCTAAAAAGGCAGTGCACTCCAGCACCCAATCAGTCTGCCCCAATGTACATCACCATTGGTGGTGATGGAGGAAACATTGAGGGCTTAGCCAATGAGTATGAAGGAGATCTTAGCCTAAGTTCTTCTTTTCATATTTGGAGATCATAGGGCTCATATTCTTGGCATAATTACATACTTCCTCTCATTCAGGTTCATAGAGCCACAGCCAGATTATTCAGCCAGAGTCAGTGAAAATTGTGTGGTTTCATATTCATTCCTTAATGATATTTTCTTATCAAAACAAGAGCTAAAGCGTTTGGTGGTGCACTTTTAATTAGAATATATTTATTTTTAAAAGTCCATGTCATTGGCAAAGATGACTTTTCTAACTTGGGAAAAGTCACGGTAGGTTCTGCGATTGCGATATTAAAAATTATTGACCATCGTGGAAAGAATGAGCCCTTGAATTCTACCAAATTTTATATGGACTTGATAAGAAAAAAAGACCTGATAAATCTGTTCTCTTTTACTTCTTTCGAGAAGGATATGATTAAATTAATTAAGTTGATTTGATTTTCTTTTATCTTATTTCCAGTTGATGTAATACGTAATTTATTAGTAATAAAATTATTTCTTAACTTATTTATTTTTGATAATGATAGTAATCTTTTTGTTTTCTAATTTACAAGAAATAAAAATTATGATGTTGACACAAGTATTGAGCTTCTTAACTTCTGAAAGTTCGATGAAATGCAGGGATGGAAATTATACATCCTTTCTTTCTTAATTACCGGCTTTAAAATTCAAAGCTCAGAAGTTTCCTACTGCAATTTCCGACAAATTTCAGTGAAAGTTGACAGGAGAAGAAGTCCCCTACACAGAAATCTTTATTTATTTTCTAAATTTTTGAAATATCACAAACGAATGGCACAAATCTCTCTTTGACGTCAAACTAAAAAATAATTTCACTTGACTTAAAGACTTGAAAGTTTATAAATTAATATTGGTTGAAGCACATGGCTCACAAGTCACATTTACTGGTTCATGGAGGGAAGAATGGCTGCTTCCTCACACTACTTTCAGATGGTTTTGGTGCTCGTGTGGTGGATGCAGATCTTGTTCTGTGACACCAGTAGCGGTTGTATCGCAGTGGAAAGAGAAGTTCTCTTGAAGTTCAAGCTTGGACTTGACGATCCGCAAGGTAAACTTCGCACCTGGACAAATACCACTGGTGATGATTGCTGCAGGGGTTGGAGGGGAGTTGGGTGTGACGACCAAACCGGTCACGTTGCGGAGCTCAACCTTCGTGGCATGAATTTGAATTTGGGGAGGGGGGTCAGAGGTTGCGAGAACCTCCATGAACCCACCTTATGCCACTTGACACGTTTACGACGTCTGGACTTCAGCTCCAACAATTTCAACAACTGCACCATTCCATCCTTCTTGGGTTGCTTTGCGGAGTTGAGGTATCTAAACCTTTCTAATTCATATTTTCAAGGACTCGTACCTTCATCGCTTGGAAATCTCTCCAACTTACTCCAACTCGATCTTTCTTCTTCGATTACAATCTACTACTATTCTCCATCTGGTTCTCATCTCAAAATTCACGATACGAGGTGGTTTCGACGACTTCACTCTTTGCAATACATCGACATGAGCTTCTCCCAGCTTGGTAATTCATCATCTCGTTGGATTCAATCCCTTGGTGAATTGCCTTCTCTATCCACCTTAATATGTTCTCACTGTTTCTCGGGGGGTCACGTTCCAACATTCATTGAATCGATGCAATCACTGCAAGAATTGGATCTTTCTAGGAACAAATTCAATGGATCTATTCCCACCTTTCTTGGAAATTTAATATTACTACAATCTTTAGATCTTTCTTGGAACAAATTCAATGGATCTATTCCCACCTTTCTTGGAAATTTAACATCGCTACGATCTTTAGATCTTTCTTGGAACAAATTCAATGAATCTATTCCCACTTTTCTTGGAAATTTAACATCGCTACGATCTTTAGATCTTTCAGGCAATAACTTCAATGGATCTATTCCCACCTTTCTTGGAAATTTAACATCACTACAATCTTTAGATCTTTCAGGCAATAACTTCAATGGATCTATTCCCTCCTTTCTTGGAAATTTAATATCACTACAATCTTTAGATCTTTCTTGGAACAAATTCAATGGATCTATTCCCACCTTTCTTGGAAATTTAACATCGCTACGATCTTTAGATCTTTCTTGGAACAAATTCAATGGATCTATTCCCACCTTTCTTGGAAATTTAACATCGCTACGATCTTTAGATCTTTCAGGCAATAACTTCAATGGATCTATTCCCACCTTTCTTGGAAATTTAACATCACTACAATCTTTAGATCTTTCAGGCAATAACTTCAATGGATCTATTCCCACCTTTCTTGGAAATTTAACATCGCTACGATCTTTAGATCTTTCAGGCAATAACTTCAATGGATCTATTCCCACCTTTCCTGGAAATTTAATATCACTACAATCTTTAGATCTTTCAGAAAATAACTTCAATGGATTTATTCCCACCTTTCTTGGAAATTTAATATCACTACAATTTTTAAATCTTTCTTGGAACAAATTCAATGGATCTATTCCCACCTTTCTTGGAAATTTAGTTTCATTGCAAAATTTATATCTTTTTTCAAACAACTTCAATGGATCTATTCCCACCTTTCTTGGAAATTTAATATCACTACAATCTTTAGATCTTTCAGGCAATAACTTCAATGGACCTATTCCCACCTTTATTGGAAATTTAACATCGCTACAATCTTTAGATCTTTCAGGCAATAACTTCAATGGACCTATTCCCACCTTTATTGGAAATTTAACATCGCTACAATCTTTAAGTCTTTCTTGGAACAAATTCAATGGATCCATTCCAAAATCACTTTGCAACCTACATTTGCTCAACAGTCTATACTTAACAGGGAATGATAACATCAATGGTGCTAAATTCCCAAAATGTTTATGGGGATTGTCAAAGCTGCGATCGTTGTACCTTGGGGGGCATGATTTCAATCTATCAGAATCTCATTTCGTAAACATGAGTCAATTGCGGTATCTTAGCTTGAAATCAAACTCATCATCGACATTCCACGTATCCTCTTCCAATTGGGTCCCACCATTTAGTCTACAAAGATTATCTATTCAATCGTGGAGAGTGGAGCCTAATGAATCATTCCCTACATGGATCCGTACACAAAAAGAACTTTATGATCTTGTCTTATCAAATGTTGGCATCACTGGAAGCCTTCCAACATGGATTTGGAATTTCTCTTCCTCTCTTCGCTTGTTGAAGGTGACTTCCAATGACATTGATGGGGAAATACCAGATGCCACAAACTCCAGTAATCAATTACAAATGATTGATTTGAGTTCCAACAAATTTAAAGGTAACATACATATCTGATCACCCTTCTTTCCATTTGAAAGTAATAGATTGCCATATTTTTTGTTTACCTTGCCTAATTCAATCTCTTCATGGTCTGCTATTTCTAGGATCTAGGTGGTTATCTACCGTCTCAAAGATGACGTCTACATTGTGGTACTTGTTTCTTTCCAACAACACAAATCTATTTGGTAGCATCCCATCGTCGCTGTGTGAAGTGCAAGATTTGAGGGTATTGGACTTGTCTAAAAATAATTTCTCTGGAGAGATTCCTCATTGCATGATGAAAGTGAAAGAAGTTCTCCACTTGGGAAGCAACAAATTCAACGGCACATTTCCTACGATACTGGAACATCAGAATTGTACGTTGGAATCATTGCATTTGGAGAATAATCAACTTCATGGAAATCTACCAACATCCTTGGGTAAGTGTAGGAATTTGAGGGTCCTTGATCTTGGTGGAAACAAGTTCACCGGATCAATACCGTCTTGGATAGTAGAAAGCATGCAGTTTCTAAAGATTCTACGCTTGACGTCAAATAGACTTTATGGGAATATTCCACAATCATTGTCAAGGCTGCAATTACTTCAAGTCTTGGATCTTGGAAATAATAATTTATCAGGATCCATACCAAATACTATAGGAGATTTCAAGGCAATGACGATTTTAAGCAAGTCAAAACAGTCAATCTTCTCTCGTACTGCTGCTTATTACAAAGAATCTGTGACAATAGAGATGAAAGGAAGAGCTGACCTATATGTTGACAAGATACTTTCACTAGTCACAAGCATCGACCTCTCCAATAATAACTTGTCAGGAGTTATTCCCCAAGAATTCGGTGATCTACGTGGCTTGCGGAATTTGAATTTGGCAGGAAATCAATTGACAAGTAGCATCCCAAAGACACTTGGAAGATTCTTGAAGTTGGAAGCACTGGATCTATCAAGAAATAAACTCTCTGGGCAAATTCCTCGAGAGATGACGAACATGACATTTTTATCATCATTGAACCTTTCAGTTAACAGCCTCTCAGGTCGTATTCCTACAAGCAAGCAGTTCTCAACATTTAGTAATAAATCTTACATAAACAACCCCAATCTATGTGGACCCCCGTTATCTAAGAGATGTGGAGAAGAGCAAATTCCAAAATCAAAGAGTGATCAGAACAAGGATGACGACGACGACAAAGAGAAGTTATGGCTTTATACGACTGCAGTTCTTGGTTTTATCGTTGGATTTTGGACATTCTACGGCATCCTTTTCTTTAAGAAGACATGGAGGTATCCTTATCTCCAATTTCTAAGTGATACCAGTGAGGTGTTACACATGAGGATTATTCGACCAATCAAGCGGATGGTGAATTGATATTAGCAAGACAACCTCTAGTGTTGCTCATCTCAACTAGTATGCTTGTTATGTATGGGTAGTTATTTTTATTGATCTTTTTCTAATCCATCGTACTCGACAAATATATATGGGAGGCTGATCGAATAATAATGAGGGTTGTCGGCATTGTTTAGTAACAATTTTCTAGTAATGGTGTGTATTTGTCTTTTTTGAAAAGATACATGGTTACAAATCTCAGAAGATGCAAAGACCATTAGTTGCATCAAGGTTTTGCTCTCGTACCATCCTAAGTTAGCTGAGTTATTATATATTGCAAAAAAGTTAACTTTTTTCTCTTAAATTAATTAATCATTCAACCTCTATAACTTGATGTAAGTTAATTATAATAGTTGGATATGTGGACATTCTTATGTCCGCGCCCGAATTAAAATCTTTGGTACTATTCCGACGAAGATCAATTCTTCTTCTTCTTCTTCCACTATCGCTGCTACTGCTGTGTTTAAATGGTTACTTAGAGAAAATATGTATACCTAAAAATATTTAAGCTTAAAACTTAGATATAAGAAACAAAAACCAATGTTTCACATTTAACAAATCATAAGTTAGGTGTAAGACCTGAATATCTAAGTTTAAAATTAGCTAAAACTTACAAATGAAGCTAAAAAGAAAAAAAGGATTAAATATATATATATAATAATAATATTAATATATATATATATAAGAGGATTAAAATCATAACTTCGATACAAGGCAGAGATATCGAAGCTTAAAAGTTAAATGAAAGTAAAATATAAAAATATCTAAGTTAAAAGTAGAGGTGTCAATGGGCCGGGCCGGCTCGGCCCGCCCCAAAAAGTATCAGCCCGTTAGGGCTACGGGCCGGGCCGAAATTTTTTTTAATTTTTTTGGAACAGCCCGGCCCGGCCCGAAATTTTTTCGGAGCAGCCCCGCTCGGGACAATCCGGCCCGGCCCGTAGCCCGGCTCGCTTTTATAGGTCCGACTCCAGTAGTGTCGTCTGGTTTTCGTTATTATTTGTCTATCGTGGATTCATATTCACGTTACACCTGGTTGTATCCTCTCATTAACGAATCTAATGTGTTCGCTTGTTTCAAAAAATTTGTCACCATGTTTGAAAATCTCTTTTCCAAAACCGCTAAGATTATTCAAAGAGACAATGGAATGTAATTTCAAAATATTTCCTTTCGAGAGTTTACAAATTCCAAGAGTCTCGTTCACAGATTATTGCCCTTACACGTCATCCCAAAATGGTGTAGTTGAACGAAAACATCGCCACCTTGCTGACGTAGGGCGTTGGCCCTTGTTCACAGCTGGAGTCTCTCTTGCCCATTGGCTACATGCCTTCCAAACCACCTGTTTCCTTGTAAATCGTATACCCTCTTCGTTGGAAAGTCCCTCTCCTTGCAAGCTTCGTTTTGCATAAACCTGCAACCACTGATGGCGATCCTCTTGACAATCCCACAACTTATAGGAATATAGTTGGTGGACTGCAGTATCTTACGTTGCTGTAAAGTGCTTATTTGTGCACTCTATAACATATTAATTTCCTTATTGTGATATAACTTGAGATTGATTAAAGGAAAATCCATGCTTTAGTTATTTTCATAGAAATGCATGAATTATGGGTTTAAATGACACGAAGTGAATGAATGAACTATTAATCATGAAATACCATTGGTGAGACATTATATGGCACATGTATAATTATTTGTATTGTTATTTTCTAGCTTTACATTAAGTCTTTTGCGGAAAATAAATTGCTTTGCAGGTGGTGGGAACCATCAACCCTCGAAGGGAAACTACCACCTATATAAGATAAGTTAGGGCAAGAAGGAAAAATCGGTCTCCATATTTGTCATCTCACGTAAGGCTGAGGACCAGGACATTCTTGCTGCCAAGACTCCCTCGCCCCTCAATCAGACTTGCGCTGGTGATGTTGTGTAGAGGCTAGGATTCTTGGAAGTGGAGAATTGTCCAAGTTTACTTGGTCGGCACCATATTCAGACTCTCATCCGTAGGGGAGCTCCTCTCCAGCTTAGTGAGGTAGCGCTACCTGCAAGGCCAGTCGGAGAGTTTGTAAATGAACTACCAGGTGAAGATCCGGAGGTGTAGACGGCATATGCAGTTAGTTCTACTAACACCATTAGAATTAACTTTTCAAGTTTCAGCAAGTCATTCGATTTGTAAGTCATCTGTCGATCGGTAAGATAACTCTTCGAGTTTTTAAAACACTATAGTTTAGGTGTTTGACTTTTAAATATTTTTGAACCAACTCTTTTGTGAATCGACTCGTACTTGTCGTGCTTTCGGTTATAAATGTAAAACATGTGATTCGTGTAAATCGAAAACACAAAAACCTCGTCCAGCCAGATTTGGTGTGCACCGTCTGCCATCTTTCTTGAATATAGGACTTACTTTCCGAGCATCTTCTCCGACGCTCATAGCTTATTCGGATGCCGGTTGGGAGCTTCAAGGATGAGGATATGGAAGTCATGATGATGAAAATAGGAGAGGCGCTGCGTTCTGATACCAAGTGCGAAAATCTCAACAATACTTGAGATCGATCCAAGGTGAAAAAGGGCGAGAAGGATCGAAAGGTTGACAAAGAGGAGAAGGAGTTAGGGCTTGGCTGAAGGAGAACGATGAAAAACCCCATTATAAAATAACAATAAATACATACATATGCAAGTGTTCGGAACTCTAGAATCTTCTCTAGAGTTAGTAAAAACAAGTACAATGATTAACTTATTTAATAACAACATGTATAGATAGTGAATATATTAACTCTTTTGACATTCTTGGAATCAATGCAGTCAATCGTCTTGAAATTTTATGGTACAACATATACAGCATTTGTTTGAAATTGAAGGTATCAAATTGGAATATTTAGACAGTTAAGTTGAAGTATCAACTTGCAATTTGAGTCTTTAAATGAAAAACTTCATCGTTTCAAAAGTAAAGAAGAACTACTGCAACTAACACATTTTAAGATCTTCTTTCCAGGACAAACACCATCTAACTATCAAAGGACATACATGATATACATGGCAAGGGAAATTCTATATACGGTGTACTTTTTGTACTCGCCAAGAAGCTCGTCTTATGACAATCTACGGCTTAATTATTTGATCTCTTTTCTGAGGAATCGACTAGCGACGACCATCTTCCATTAATTTAGTAAAACACTTAATAGTTTGAAAAATATCACAAATAAAAATAGTACATAAGCACAACAGTTCGACACACAACACAAACGAAAAAAAACACAAAGGAGACAGTAGAACAACCATTAAGCCCAAAACGATTCATTTAACACAAGCAAAATATTAATTTGGAGGAAGAAACCAGGTTGTGATCAGCCAGGGAGAGTGTGAGAGGCACTCCAGCCACAATCTCCAGTCGAGCCCTAAAAATGATTATCAATATATTCTTCCAGCACAAAAGCAATATACATATATGAAGATATAGATAGACAAAATCACAGCCGTTGAAATAGATGGACGGTGATGATCAAAGAACTGTAAAGTTAAAGAGGAAGGCATTCATCTTACAAGCACTTCTTATATATTAGATGGAATCCAAACCGAGAATCGATATTGATGACTATGCCTGCACTTCAAGGACAAGGAAAACAAAAGAAATCAAAGCAAGAATAAGCAGTTATAAGAAAACTAACACAAAACTTCAATCAAAGAAAAACCCAGAATACACTCACCATAGTAATATCTGATGTATCTTGACACTAAATCGGGAGGCAGACAAGGAAGTCTAGCTTTCTACACCTGCACTTGTTCGTTGGAGAAAAAAAAAATCCACACACCTTCAGTTGGCATATACTCGATAAGCCTGAGAACCTAACATTAACTCGTGGGAAAGACACTACCTTTAGGGTGTATATGCTTCTTGTGGAGGCATGTCATGCCAGTTTCCCCATGATTAGTTCTATACGGGAGATGAGTATGGTCAAAAAGCTGGTTCGTCAAAATATGATTGATGGATACAGGTGACCCTTGTCCTTCCATTAGCTGTTGTGATCTTGACGTGTTTGTGGAAGCCAAAGGGAAGCCTAGAGTACCTGGCAAGCCTCTTTCCAACCACTTGCTTCAGGTTTTTTATATTCCCAAGCAGATTGTTTGTCGCGGGAGTAATGTCTAGAACTTCTACTCTAGCGGTTGTTGCAAATTTCATTCTATTAATCTGAGAGAATATGCTAGGACTGGTGTAGTGAATCAAACCTGTGTTTGGTAGATCAGCATCTATGTAGAATGGAGACTTGATATAATGAACACGGTGGATTGGATTAGGGACATTGTAATGCTGATCAGTGCTGGCCTTGCAATCTTGCCTTACAAGATTGGCAAGTACTTCAGAAATGTGTTTGATCAAGGGCCAATCCAAGCCAATGTCCCATGGACATAATCTTCGGAGAAGCATCAGTTCACCTGTTTCTATAAACAATTTCATGCTAGACAATGCTTTGCTTCTATTAATCACTAGTGAGCTTAACCATGATGGTATAACACTAACTTAACATATTCCAATGAATTGAGATTCCCCACGTGCTGTATGGATGAACAATCTGTGATAAATAAATCTTTGACAGTTGGAAGCCCTGGAATCCTCTCAAAGATACTTGTTTCCATCGAAGACCATGCAACAAGGAAGTGGCACGTTGCAAACCCTCAGGTAGAGACTTCAACTGGGGGCATTTCTTAATGAATAAATATTTAAGGCAAGGAAAGGGGGTTGTCCCACCATCCTCATCATCCTCCGTTGCATCCCAATGCCATTTTTGCAATCTCAAGAAACCCACCGGTTTCAATGATGTCAACTTGGCAAATGGATGAATACTGGCTGGTGTCAGTCAATTTTTCTCGTCTCCCTAAGAACTCAGGCCCGACTTTTTGAATGCTTGATGCTCCATAAATTTAAGGTGAGGAAATTTTCCAAATTCAGGAAGTTGTCGACAATTTTTAGTTGTACCAAATCATTCAGAGAAATTCCATTTGAACATGGCATCCAATTCTGAAGATTATGTCCGAAGAAATTTCTAATAACAAGGTTCAACTAGCTAGAAGGAGGACAAAGCTTCTCAACGACCACTGTGACTCTGTTGATGTCTTCATCACTAAAATATTCTGTAGGCTTCTAATGATGAGTTAACTTTTGAAGATGATTCCTTTTCTCAAGTTCCACAGACCTGGCCTCCTCTAAACATAAATCTTTTCGTAAATTTAATATCCGAAGTTCCTTCAACAAATTCAAACTCTGAAGCTCTTGCATGGTGCATCCTAGCATTGCTTTGTTATCATTCTCTGCCACCCTAAATACTAAAGATTGAAGTTGTTTCAGTTGTCTCATTCCTTTTGGCAATTTAAGTGCAGAAGATAAAACGATCCTGTTGTAAGAGATTCCTAAGAAAACTCTCGGCAATTCACAATCCCACTTGATTTGTTTTTGAAAAAAGATAGTCTTCAGGCAAAAATGAACAATAAACTAAGCATTGCTTGAGTTGAGATGATAGATACTCATAACTAAGATATAGCGTTTTCATCGCATCATTATCTTTAAATATTTTTTGAGCCCACACTTCTTTAGAAATAATCTTTTCCCATTAACTTATCCTTTTTTCCTTTGTTTTAAATATCTTGTTTCATAATCTTTGTTTCTCAAGTGGTGATCAAGATTTTGCTTCCATTTGCACCACCATTTAATGGATCCTTCAAAACCTTAGCCCATATATCTGCATTCCACACATCATCAAGTACAACGAAGAACTTTTTGTCCCTCAGTCTCTTCAAGGACATTTGCAAGTTCATTTCGTGATTCACCTTGTCCACAGTTTCCATCTGCAAGCCTGATGATTTCCTTGAGAAGATCTACCACTTTAAAAACCTTTGACACACATATCCAGATTTTTTGCTGAAATTGTCCACTCTTAGTCACTTTGTCAAATATCTTTTGAACAAGAATGGTAGTCTTTCCACCTACTTCATTTTTGACCAACATCAATTTAATTATCTTCTTTGCATCATCTTTCGCACATCCCACCATATATCATCGATAACAAAATGTGTTGTCTTACTAATAATTTCCTCGACAGTATTGTTTGATTGCTGTTGATCTTTAGAATATTGGCAGTGCTTCATCCGTGAGGAAGTCAGTCAAACTATTAACAATAGTTTCCGCAATTGGAGTAACAAACAGCCCAGCAACAGTTAGGGCAGTCATTTCTCAAAGTTGATGAGTAGAGTGTAAAGAAGCTAATCAAATCAAAGACTCCCCATATATATACTTCCACAAATGTACCTAAAAGATCACAAAAAGTTTACATGTCAGTGATGGAATACTCTTAATTAAATTGCAATAAAAAGAATCAAATTTGTACACGTGACATAAACTACAAATTTTTCCACAAATGTTGTGCATCAAAAAATAGTTTTTAGCATTTGAACAGTTTGTAAACTTAATTGCCTTGAACATTAGTCAAAAAGAAATTTAACAATAATTGAGAAGTATAATAAAAATAGAAAAATGCGTTTAGACGACCACTTTAATCTTCTAATTCAACCAAATGACTTTCGACCTGTAGAAAGAAATTATTTTTAGGGAAATTTTCACACTAATAGGATTTCATGATTAAAATATCACTACCGGTATATATAAATTGTAGACAAGTACACATCTTTTGAAAATAGTGGACAAATTTTCTTGTTTAATAATAATACTTGAGATGAGTGGGCACACAAAAATTGATATGAGAAACTATAAACAGGAATCTATGTAATTATTTAACCTAAATGTTATCTCAATAAATATGTATGTCACAAGAAATCAAGCTTGATCATCAAATCCTTTTACACAAAAGGAACTAATAAAAAGAACTTACATTAGGAAAATCAAACTTATACACCCGACAAAATCCTATAAATATTAATCAAGTATTGCCAACTGAATTATCAGAGCCGGAGGTTGGGCATTCGTTTCCGACCATCATCTTCTGATCTACCAATATCTTCCGATTCAAAGAAAGGCAAGGGAGGTAATCTGGTACCCACACGATATGTCCACACACTCGACGCCACTGCTTGTGCCGTCCCTCGGATGATGATATCTTTGCTTGAGAACTTTCAACAAGAGGATGGCTCCGTCGTGATCCCTGAGCCATTGAGACCTCATATGGGTGGTCTTGATGTCATCACCCAGAAACTGAAATGATAAATCATATGTGTGGCATCTTCTCTAGATTTATTTGAAGAGTGGCATTCACTGTAATCGCGAAAGTTATAATATGCATATCCAGTGTTGTATATCTCCGCTGGGGCAAACTTACAATTTACTCTGGTGACAACCACGAAGATATTTTTGCTAATAATTCATATTAACAGCAAATCAAAGGAAACCAATAAATTAACCTGGTTCAATGAAAAAGCATGCTTTTAATGGAGAAGGAATCTTGCCAGAAACTTCAATTGGATGATTGCAAAATTAGATTAGAAAATTTAGACACAAATCACATTCTTTAGACATAAAGAGACAAAGATCAAGATAACATTCATCGTAAGATCGATTTCAAAAAAAACACTTAATAATCAACGTAATCGAAATCTATGTACTTCGAAGTCAAAAATTATATTTAATATTCAAATAAATATTTCGAATGATGTTATTGAAAAATATTAATTAGATCAAATATCCATATTTACATTTATTCTTGATTTTGAAACCTCTCTTTTTTTCTTCCTTTTCTCGTTCTTTCTTCTCTCCTTTTATCCTCCTCTCTTAAAGATTTCACTATGGTTTATAACCATCGATAACTCTCTTTCTCTCTCCTCTTTCTTTCTCTCTCTTCATTCTTCTCTCTCTCCTTCTCCCGCTTTTCCTTTTCTCCCTTTCTCTCTCTCTCTTGCTCTCTCTTTCTTCCACCCTCTCTCCCTCTCTCCCTTCTTCTTCCTCCCTTCCTCCCTCTTTTTTTCCTCCCTCTCGCTCTCTCTTCCTCTCTTAATTTGTACCGCCACTTACCCACCTTTGTATTAGGGAGTGAAGCGGTAAATGACCGCTTCAATATATATTTATCCTCCTATTTTATCCCAGTGCCTCCACGTGGTGATCTCCCATTGGTTTCCAAAGATTTGCCCGTCGGTCGACGACCCGTGTGGATGTAGCATATTTTATTTATTATATATATATATACGCAAATGTGGATGCAAGTCGAGTTCCTCGATAACCTTGTCGCGACGACATCTATCATCTTCTTCTTCTTTGTGATCAAAAATTCAACACCAGGCAGAGGAAGGAAAGATTTCTGACGGCCAAGTTGGGGCTTCAAATCCAATGTCACGTCATGCGCTTGGCGTCGAATCGAGCATTGAGTTGTGTTCTTGCGTGGGATACTATCAATTCGTCAAACACGACGGCTAGCAGTAATGTTTCTTTTAGTGCTCTTCTTATTGACCATATAACAGCTACCTTCCTACTTGTCATGCCTTCAATGGTAGAGTTTAACATGCATATATATTATTCGGTGCCGAGTTTAACTTGGATGCAGACGATGCTGGCGTAGAAGAAGTTGGTGAAGACACATATGGACACTGGAGGAAGTACTGCTGCGGACGCTGGATTAGACGTTGCCTGCGAAGGTGCTACCGTAAGAAATATTATGGTAAGGGCTATTACTACTGTTGCCGCTACCGTAGGTACTGCACGAGGTGGTGCCGGCGTCATTAATTAAACAGTGTCGTTGTACCTACGACGCCGCTGCTCAGTTGATGAGCGTATCTCCGACGTATGACGTACACTTGTATAAGATAAATAAGCAGCACTAGGTCGATCATGTGTAAGTGCCGCACCCTTCGAATAAGCAAGCATCATCCATGCAAGCCTACTTCAATATACTTGTGTCCTCTAATTTCTCAACTTATATATACTTATATATAGTTAAATTATGTTTACATGCATCATTGATTCGGGTAAATCTATTTTTAAAAACAAATTAAAATCAAAACGCAATACTGGACATGTGTTCTCTACACGTACGAAGAGACGTAAATGTTCTTCTTGAGAAGTAAAGCCCTGACTGCTAGCTAGAATACATATATCCAACGATTAAGGAGTATTCAAATTATACATAAGTAGTTGACGATGATCATGTAACCAATATTCCTCAGACTATATTAATGTGTTTGGTTTAATCTGCAGAAGATTCGGATTCGAACCAACGATCAACCGTGTTTCAAGATAAAAAGTTAAGTGGATCCATACTTTTGAAAGAGTGAAATAACTTTGATAAACATATGGTCAAAATTAATTAAGGGAAAACTTTGGTGATCCTATAGGTATGACCTAAATGTCTGACATATATAATTAATGATTTAAATCTTTAAGTTTTAGATGAAAATTAACAATGAATAAAATTCGAAATATAATGTAATTGCAACATAATAGATTATCTTATGCGTCAAATATTGCATACTTAACTTTTATTTTCGAAAATATATAATAGATACAACATTAATGGCAACAAGCTACGTTATAATCCCATTGTGTAGTTTTAGTCACATGAATTATTTATGGTCAAATCTTTGATTAATCTATATAAATTTAATTCTCTTCTCGCAATTTGATGATAACCAAATAGTTTTAACTCTTCTTTTACTTCTTTCAGAAAAATAATATATGCCTAGAGGAAAACAAATTTTGCACAATATGGAATATTCTTTTATGATTTTAATTTGGGTGGACCTTTACCACAACAGAAAGAGATTTTATATATGGGGTGCATGTTTATGGTCGTAAGTCCAACATCAGTCTTCTCTTCCTTCTTTTCTAAAGTTTATCAATTCTAGCATCCCCTCTTTTCTAGAAATTCCCATGTTCTCTTTCTTTTCCAGAAATTATATACGACTTTGAATTGTTCAACAAATCAGGTATTTATCATAATAAAATAAATACAAAAGAAAAGTTATAAAAGAAGGATATAAGATTGAGAGATAGCAACTCCGACGATGTCCATCTTCTCTATACTGAATAAAAGAAAGGTAAAGTATTGAAAGAGTATAAACTGTTTATATATAAAATATATTAAATACTCCTAAACAAGAGTATAAATTGTTTACATATAAATACTTGAAATATTAAATATTTCCCGGTAGGAGTCTAAGACAGATAGAGTCTCCTCACAATAGCACGAGAAATCCACGGAAGATCCAGAATATTTTCTGTCTTTTTTTTTTTTTTTTTTCCAAAATTACATTGTACAACATCAACTTGCACCCTTATTTGCAAATGATAATAAAATTTGATTTATCCGGATATATTCGGTATGTTCCATGCGATTGATGTGATGTATATGAGGTATCGTTCCTACGAGAAAGTGTAAGGCGTGAGATTAGTTGTTAATTCTTGAAAGGTCCCTTGACGCATATATACAATATATGTATATCAACATGTATCACAAATATACATGCATAATGAGACATATTTCTCTTCCCATGAGGAGACAATCGAGGTTCCAAGAAAAGCCATACAAACAAATAAACAAACAAACAGTGATCGAACTTTAGTTAAAGAAGAGCCAAGAATACACTTACCATGGTAAATATCTTATGGACATCAACATCAAGTACATATCAGGAGGTGGACGAGGAAGGCTGGCTTCTAATTAGACCTGCACTTGTTCATTTGAGGAAAGAAAAAAAAATTCACACACTTAAGTTGGCATATACTCAATAAGCATGAGAAGTAACTAACATCAAGTCATGGGAAATGTATATAGTACCTTCTGCTTGAGAAGTTGTTGCAAGTTCCAACTTAATATATCGAGAGAATGAGTCAAATTTTTCGAAAACCATAGAACCTTTGCTTGGTAGATAAGCACCGATTTTGAACGGAGTACCAAACACGATAGAATGGATTTTCAAGTTCACTGTAATTAACGTTGGTCATGCAATCCTGCCCTGCAAGATAGGCATGTAGATGAGGGACGTCTTTGATGAAGGGCCAATCCAAGCCAATGTCCCGTGGACACAATCTTCGAAGAAGCTGCACCTCACCTGTTCCAATACACAATTTCCGGAATGAATACGTGCTGGATAATGCATTGCTTAACCATGAGGGTATAGCACCAAGTTTCACATCCTCTAATTCAACATTTTCCAAAGAATTGAGATTCCCCGCGCCTTGCATTGATGAGAAAAATTGTGATGAGTAACCTTTTGAGAGTTGGAAGCCCTGGAATCCTCTCAAGATTTTTGTTTCCTTTCAACTATAGTTGCACCAAGGAAGTAGCATGTCGCAGACCTTAGGGCATTTCACAATGTCTAAATAATTAAGGCAAGGAAAGGGGGTTGTCCTACCATCTTCATCATCCTTTGCTCTATCCTAGTGTCATTCTTTTAATTCTGAAAAATTCTCTAGTCTCATTGATTTCAACTTGACGAATGGACGGAAATAGGTGCTAGTTGATCTGTCTTCTCTCCCTCCCACAGAACTCAGGCCTGACTTTTTGAATGCTTGAAGCTTTAGAAATTCCGAGAACTTCAAGTTAGGGCAATTCTCCAAATACAGGAAGTCATTGACAGTATTTACAACCATGAATATACAACTATACCAGATTATTTAGGAAATGCCATTTGAACATGACATCCAATTCGAAAGATTACGTCCATGGAAATTTTGAATAACAAGATTCAACAAGTTAGAAGGAGGATGAAGCTCCTCAAAGATCTCTTTGACTCTATTGTTGTCCTCAACGCTAACATTTTCTTTATGCGTCCAACCAAGATGTAACTCTTGAAGATGATTTTTTCTCACCAATTCCGTTGACCTGGCCTCCTCCAAAGATTGGTTTTGTTGTAAATTCATTATACAAAGACACCTCAACAAATTCAAACTTTGAATTTCTCCTAGCTTTGCTTTATTCTCTTTTTCTGCCACTTTAAATATTAATTTTTCAAGTTTTTTCAATCTTCCCAATCCTTTTGCCATTTCCATTGGATCCCAAACATTCCTGTTATCTAGTAACATGAGATTCTGTAACCTAGTGATGCTTGTAGGGTATTTCCTGAGGAATTCAAATCCTTCAACAAGTAGAAATTGTAGACTTTTCAAATAGCTGATTGATTCTGAAATAATTGTAATCTTACTGTAGCAAAGATCAAGATATCTGAGATGTAAGAGACATTTTATGGAATCTGGTATTGTCACTCTCATGGACAGGGTCACAACAAATGCCGTAAAATTAAAAAAGTGAAAAACTCTCCCCTTTAATTTTATAAAGCCGCACCTGCTAAAAAGATGAATTTGACAACAAGAGACCAAAATAAAACTTAAAACAAACAATATAGAAGGAATAAATCAATTTCAAATTCTTATTAGTAGAAAAATCAACAACCCACCCATTTCTAGAAAAACTAGACTAACAAAAATTCACACTAGCTAGCAATATCACAAAATATTATCTTGCTTCACATGCATACAAATATTCACAATCACCGTATAATTTACAAACATACATCCTTTAACAAGAAAAGATGATCCTGCTCTCTGTCTACAAAGTATAATTTAACATGACCTCTCTAATTCACGCCTTACCTGATGCTTTACAAGAAAACCTAAAAGAAATATCCAAAAAGAGTGAGCTAATGTCCAATAAGTCATCCATCCATTAGCCGACTAAATTAAATAAATGAAAATATGTTGCAATAAGAAAATTTATAAACATAAAATGCATATAGTTTAACCAAATCAACAATCCCTCAATTTTACCAAATAACCAAGGAGACTAGGCCAACCGAACACATTTTCCAAATTCTCTCATTCATTTGATTAGCAACGACTGCAACAGCAAGATCAAGTGCAATTGCATATCCTCCCCTACAGTAAGGTCAAGTACGATTGCATATTTTCTCTTGCAGTAAGGTCAGATAGTCACATACCATTTTGTGACCGAACCATGGATACCTTAAGTTGTCTTGGAATAGGCTAAGGATATTGTAGACACCCAAATCTCAACTCCCCTTTTAGGAACTATCTTTTTCACTATTGCAACCCCCGAGGTGTACACTATCATTGCGCTAATGCAATTGTGCACCTCTGCCATCTAGAATAGTGCTAGATGGCCTTAGCCTTGTTTGGGTGTGTGACCACTACTGGTCCCTCGATGGAGTTTCCTCCATCTAACCATATGGTTAGGGCCTCTCTATTCCCTGATTGATTGATCCTTTGGTCGAATTGTCAATCAGAGCTTTCGATTGTACGAATCAATCCTAGACAATCTATGCCGTCCATTCAGCCCCTATCTTGTTTGGCACATCTTGAGATGTTGAATCAGTCGTCTGATCACATATTCATGATCGAAGCACCTTGGATTGTATAGATACATTATTCGATCGATGTTGACGCATGCTGATCACCTGATTCTGCCCCAGACGATCACAACCATCCGTACAAGGTGTTTTGACTTTGAATCCATCTCATCTACCATCGGGTACTGTTGATCATCTAGATATGATCAATGCCCCTCGGGTTGACCGATCCTTCAATTGAATTTTCACGTCTTAGAAAAATGAGTTGCCACTTAGTCTATTAGAAGAGTCAATTAAGAAAACCTTAGGATGCAATGTAGTGTAATGTAAACAAGTGACATTTGTACTTAACAAGAGAGATAATGTTAGCATGTTTAACTAGAAATTCTAGCCCTCCATTTGGGTGAGGAATGAGAATCTCACTCATCCGGCTAACGATTTAGAAATTCGATCATAGGATAAGGCTCATCTCCTCCCTAATTGACCAACCCTTCAATCAGATTGTCAATCAGGTCTCCGGATTGTTCGAGATCAACTTAGACAATCTAGACCATCTAGTTGAGGATTCGACTTCTCGAGGCCATTTCAACATCCTACAAGTCGAATTTGCCAAAACGAAGGTTGAATTTTGACTCAGCATGTCTGACTTACCTAGGAGGGACATATGTGGGATGCATGTTTATGGTCGTAAGTCCAACATCAGTCTTCTCTTCCTTCTTTTCTAAAGTTTATCAATTCTAGCATCCCCTTTTTTCTTGAAATTCCCATGTTCTCTTTCTTTTCCAAAAATTTCTCACATTTTTTAAGTTTCTCGAGACTTTGCACTTGCTTCCAAATATATATACATAGAAAGACTCCACTTTTGACGAAAACACCGACTGTACGATCAAGTGAACATGAAGCGAGCAATATTAGAATAAGTGTGTGAGAAGAGAGAAGAGTGATCGAGTAGTGTGAGGGAGACATACAACTAGTAAATTTATATTCATGGAATATGAAACGTTTAAAAAACTCCCGTAATGATGGACAATCTAAAGAGATGCACAAGCTTAGGTAGAATTTAATAAAATCGTTGCATGCATTGCATCCTACTAGTTTGAGTCTTGCATCCTCATTGGTTTGGTCACTGATCGATGGTAGTGTGCTCAATTGCATTACTTAATCAATGTTTTTTCCTGACCTATTAAAATTAGGTCCATATAATCTAGGTCTACTTAGTGTCTATTCCTACTCCCTACACGAGTGAAGAATGTCTTTAATGACTATCTTCTAAACTGTTTGTTCTTTCCTTCTTAAGCCCTCTCGCCTATTCTTCTTCCTAATTTTCCCTTCTTATGTTATACACTTAGAGATGTATCTACATCCAATACACTTAAGTATCTGAGAGATCAACCCTAAGTTGGGTGCATTGGTTAGCTAATGTGCCTTATTCCCTTTAAGGCATGGATGCCATTTCACATGCATCTTCATTGCACTGTATTTAATGTTCTGTTAGTTTTTCCCTCCAATAGATTAGGTAGTGACTTCTTTTCGAGACGATCCTGAGCTATATTATTACTAATTCTATCATTATAATAAGTTTTTATTGCTTCATTATAAGGGTAACAATTTGTTAACATTAAATATAAAGAATTTTATTTATAAGGTACATCTATAGTAAATGTTTTATGTGATAAGTCAAATCACATGCATCCTCTTCTTTTTGACATTTATCTCCACTATTAATATAAGCTATTGCACTTTTAATATTATCAACAAAAGGTTTTATTTCTTCTATACCAATTTAAACTATAAAATTAATTATGTGATATATACATTTTTGGTGAATTAAAGAAAAACCATATGGTGGATTTAATTTATTTCTAAACATGGGAATAGTTGCACTATTATTAGAAGTACTATCAAAAGTAACTATTTTGTCTTTAATACCAAAAATTTCAAAAATTCCCACAATATGTGAAAAGATATTATTAACATTATGGGAATGAGTTATTCTTCTAAATCCTATTAATCTTTTTTGTAAAGTCCAATTTTGATCAATAAAATGTGTAGTTATAGCAATATATCTATGCTTAAATCTACCCTCCTAAATACCAGAAGTACATGCTATTAATGTATTTATACTACCCATTACATCAATTAATTCTATTTTAAGTTTATCATAAACATCAACAATATCTTTTCTAGTTGTATTCTTAGAAACATGTTTAAATTGTGAACAATATGATTGTGAAATATATTCTTCAAGATATTCGCTAGCACCAAAATTAATAGGTAAATTCTTAACAGTAATAAATTTAGTATGCCATGACATTGCCACCAATAGAACGAGAACTGACCAACACTTAACTCGATGTTAGAGAATTTTCACGTCTTAGAAAAATGAGTTGCCACTTAGTCTATTAGAAGAGTCAATTAAGAAAACCTTAGGATGCAATGTAGTGTAATGTAAACAAGTGACATTTGTACTTAACAAGAGAGATAATGTTAGCATGTTTAACTAGAGAGTTCTGGGTAAGTTTTCTGGTTACATGTAAGGAAGGTGATAGGCACCCCCATATACCTAACCAAGAGTTGATCTCTTACATGCCTAATAGGTGCTAGTGTGTGTGTTCAATGTAAGTGCATCTAGTTATACAGCACGAGAGGAGAGGTTCGACTAATAAGCCCAAAAGAGAACAGGCTATTGGGCTTAAGATGAAGGGAACTAGGAGTCTAGAAGATAATCGTGTATAAGATCCCTCATTTTTGTGTGAAATAAGGATGAACCTTTGATGAGTCTAGACTAAATGAGCTTAATTGTAGTAAGTCAGGGCATCCACCTATTTCTTGGGACTAAAACCTCAACTTTGTGTTTTTCTTGGGACTTAACACAAAACACACTCCTTATTACCACAACCCGATGAAGTTGGTCTTTTTCTTAACAAAACAGATTAGGTAGTAGAGAAAAACACATAAAACAAAGTAAAGACAATTATTTTTCTTATAAAAGAAAAATTGAAGATTCAGAAAGAACATGGAAATCAGTAGAAAACTTTTTTTTCTAAATCAAAAGGTAGCTGTTATAATAATTCTTCAGAAATCTCTCTGAATGCACCAATGTCGATATTCTTTAATACTTGTACACTCTTTCCTACCTTTTTCTTACTTGCTCCTTTTAGTTGCTTACTAGCACATAGTTGAAAGAGACAGTACCACAACCATTCAAGTGCAAAACGATTCATTAATACAAGCGAAATATTAATTTGGAGGGAGAAACTGAGGAGAGCACGGAAAATGACGATCAATATATATTTATTCTTCCAGCATGCGAGCGATATATATATATATATATATATGTTCTTCCATCCTCATCATTCTTTGCTCCATCCCAGTGTCATTCTTTTAATTCTGAAAAATTCTTTCTAACTTGGCGAATGGACGACGAAAATAGGTGTTACTTGATCTGTCTCCTCTACCTAGGAACTCAGGCCCGATTTTTTGAATGCATGATGCTTCATAAATTCTGAGACGTTAAAGTTGGGGCAACTTTCCAAATCCAAGAAATTGTTGACAGTGTTTACAACCATCAATATACAAATTTACAAGATTATTTAGAGAAACGTCATTTGGACGTGACAACCAATTCGGAAGATTATAGCCATAGAAATTTTCAACATGAAGATTCATTCAACAGGCAAGGAGGACGAAGCTCCTCAAAGACCTCTGTGACTCTATCGCTAACATTTCTTTTATGCTTCCAACCAAGACGTAACTTTTGAAGATGATTCTTTCTCACAAGTTCCATTGACCTGGCTTCCTCCAAAGATTGGTTTTGTTGCAAATTGTCTATCTCAAGATGCCTCAACAAATTCAAACTTCAAATTTCTCCTAGCTTTGCTTCATTCTCATTTTCTCCCACTTTAAATATTAATTTTTCAATCTTCTCAATCCTTTTGGCATTTCTATTGGATCCCAAACATTCCTGTTATCTAGTAACACGAGATTCTGTAAACTAGTGATGCTCTTAGGGAATTTCTTGAGTAGATGACATCCTTCAACAAGTAGAAGATCATCAATCCCCCGTGCTGTCGCCTGATCTTCAAACGACTGTTTTGAGGTAGTGTACGAGGAGCCTCATGAATTGTCAGCGTCGTATGCTCCTGGAGCCCTGATGATCTTCTCTATATATGGTGTTGGGTGCAAGATGGCGAGGTCATCGAACCCCCATTCTCTGGTGAGACATGGCTTGGTTGAGATCTTTGCGGGAAAGGAGGACACAAGGTTATGGAGGCCGGACATCCCGAGGGATGCTTTAGTCGTTGTATTAAAACATGGTGGCCAGCTCAAACCAATAAGGCCACTCAGAAAATCTGGAGTCTTGAAGAAGAAGAAGAAGAAACAATGTATCATCAGCATTTATGGTAAAAAAAATGAAATTACTGTAGAAGTCAACAATTGCACATTTTGATGATAGCTGCTACGTAGATCAAGTTTGTAGAAGAGTTGTCCACCGGCAAGGACATCCAACATGTCTTCAAGCCGAGGGATAGGAAATCTGTACTTGATGGTGATCCAGTTGATGGCACGATTGTCGACGCACATTCTCCATCCACCATTTTTCTTGGGAACAAGTGGTGCCAGGACAGCGCAGGGGCTCAGACTAGGACGCACTAGTCCTTGTTGGATCAGTTGTTCGACTTGTGACTGAAGGATCGCAGCCTCCTTGGGGCTCATTCTGTAGTGCGGTATATTTGGAAGTTGGGCTCCAGGGATGAGGTCGATGTGGTGCTGTACATCTCTAAGCGGTGGAAGGACCTGTGGGGTTTCTGTTGGCATAATAGCATGGAATTCTTCTAACAGTTGGTGTACCTGCAGCGGCGTGGCTTCCTCTGCAGCTTCAAAATGATAGGACCCTACCAAAGCATAAGCTTCTAGAGCGTTCTTAACGTCGTCGGTGAAGGTGGCCTGGTCCACCACAAGGAAGCTCTTGCGGACGTGCTCGTCCAAGGACAGATTTGAGGTGGGGACTAATGGCATTAGACGAATTAGTGCTTTGCCCACGCGCAATTCATACTCTGATTAGTACGTCCTCTATGGGTGGCATCCACGTCGTGTTGCCACGGGCGTCCCAAGATAATATGGGAGGCGACCATATCACAGAAAACCTCGTTAGAATACCGAGAACCAATTGATAATGGGACTTTGCAAACCTCCGTGACCTTCACGGTGTTGTCTTTGCGAATCCACCCGATGTGGTAGGGGTGGGGGTGAGCTTGAGTTGGTAATCCAAGCTTGGCCACCACCTTCTGAGAAATGAGGTTTTCCGTACTACCTCCGTCTATGACGATGTCGCACACCTTGCCGGAGATTGTACAACGGGTGAGGAATATAGTATGTCGTTGGGTGGGCTCGCGGATCATGGGGGCGAGAAGCAGACGTCGGGTGACACAGGACAGGTGCTCCCCTTCATCCGCGTACAACTCATCCTCCTCCCCACTTGGTGGTGAGGCGTCGTCGTCGTCGTCTTCCACCGGAGAATCGTCGACGCATTTCTCAGTCACATGTACCTCTTTTCGTTGTGGGCATTGATTGGACTTGTGCCCTAGTTGACTTCCCGGTGGTAGGGCGACTGTAAGGGTTGGCTGGTGCGGGTTCCCCGGCGTCCGGCGTTGACGACGGTCTACCCTCATGGGTACTTGGCTGTGGACCCAAAATCGATTTGTCGGCAGGTTTGGAAGTACTGTCACCCGTGGAGGTGGGCGTTGGACGACTTCCCCGGTTGGCTTGCTTCTCAATATAAGGAGCTATCTGTTGCGGCTTGGATTCATTCAAGTTGTTCCAAGAGGCCAAGCGATAAAACTCCGTGATATATTCAGTGACGGTGCGCGATCGCTGCTGACAGTTTTGATACTGCGCAAATAAAGTCTTCATAGTCCATGGGTAAAGTCTTCCTCCTCTTCATTTTGTCCCACGAGCGGACAGGCGTTTTCTGTTGGCGTGCTCTCTTCATCAACGTTTGATCCCACCATGCAGAAGCCCCCCAATAATCCAATATCTTCTAATTCAAAGAGGTTGGGCATTCGTTTCCAACCATCATCATCTGATCTACCAATATCTTCTAATTCAAAGAAAGGCAAGGGAGGTAATCTGGTACCCACACGATATGTCCACACACACTCGACACCACTGCTTGTGCCGTCCCTCGGATGATGATATCTTTGCTTGAGAACTTTCAACAAGAGGATGGCTCCGTCGTGATCCCGGAGCCAGTGAGACCTCATATGGGTGGTCTAGATGTCATCACCCAGAAACTGAAATGATAAATTATTTGTTTGATTTCATTACTTTGGAGTTTTGATGGAGATTGATTGCTTAATGAATTTTTTGACATCTTCTCTAGATTTATTTGAAGAGTGACATCCCAGTGTTGTATCTCTCCATTGGGGCAAACTTACAATTTTACTCTGGTGACAACCACGAAGATATTTTTGCTAATAATTCATATCAACCGAAAATCAAAGGAAACCAAGAAATTGACCTGGTTCAATGAAAAAGCATGCTTTTAATGGAAAAGGAATCTTGCCAGAAACTTCAATTGGATGATTGCAAACTTAGATTAGAAAATTTAGAGCAGCACGCAAATATGCTACCGAAATCTGAGTTTTGGAAATCTCTCTCACACATACAATATGTAAAGGGTTAATGTATACATCTTGTAATAAGGGAAATTTGTCATGTAAGAAAATATTGAAAAATTCGCCATCAAGCCAATGGAAGAATATCCAAGGCAACTTCTTTAAGGGATGGCATTTCCTCCTGTTGTTGCACACAAGCGTACTTGCCCTTCACTTTTCTAAGAACTTTTCATGGGCCCGGATATGAGGTGGTAGAGTGAACATGTTAGACTACTACCGTGAGCATAACTATTTATTAAATGCAGCACAAAGAAAAGCAGCTCTAAACATGTCAAGATACAAATAATAACAAGCTTATATCATTTCAAAGTAAATGAGGAATGGTTTCCTATTGGAACTTGTATTAAAAAAATAATACATTGGATCAACTAAAGTTCATAAAGAATCCAACCCCCATTTTCCTAAAATAGTATATCACTTATATAAAAATCAATACAAAGGTTAGCCACCTAAAGAGAAATCCTCCATTGTGAACTTTGAAGTTGTGAATGTAGTATGAAGTATCCATCTTTGGAAAGAATGTTTTAGAAAGAGTTGCAAGCTTTGGATAGAAGAATGATGGATAATCTAGATGCATCTTCATCAAGGATAAAATTGGGTTCATACATAAGTAAAAGCCAAATACATATGCATTGCCGGAAAACTTCTGATAATAATGGAAAAACTGTTACTAATGTAATAGAATTTCATTAGAAAAATAAAATATGAGCATGTCACGCTAGACTAGGTTTTGTGATTTAAGTAGAAGAAGGAACTATTGATCATGTAGCTGGACATAAAGAAATTTACTGCATAGAGTGGCAATTGCTTGATGACAAACATAGAGTAGAGAGTATGACACTTTACTCATGATGTTTATGTGAACCAATTATATGCCAAAATCATTCATATGGTAATAGGAATAGCTGCTTGAACTAAAAGTAAGAAAGCATACTTCTGAAAATACAACGACTCTGCTCAGAAAATACAAGAACAACTGTAAAAGAAATTTATAGACCTTTTATATGATTAAAATAGTTTACACAAATGTACAATGCAAATTCTTCTATTTGTAAGAGAATAGCTTTGTTAGAGAAACAGGTCATTGATGGAAGGACATATGGTATCATAGTTCAGTGTCAACAAAAATCATGGCATCAAATAAAGAAATCCAGCTGAGTATGGCTTGAATTCATAAAAAAACATACTATTCTTGTTTTACTTGATTCATCAGGAACAATAAGACGATCACAAAATTCCCTGATCAGCTGCAAGCTTTCAGTCATTTCTATTCCTCCTTCACCATCCCCTAATGTCACTTAAATTTAATGAAATGCTTCTTGGACCGTATGCAGGTTCACAGCATATTTAATCCAACAAATTGGAAGAACCTGGTACAGATTCAAGGCCTGCAGTTGGGAATTCAATTTCCTGCAAAATAAAAAAGACAGTGACATCACAATTCATTTGGTACTTTTAACTCATGAATTCAAATCAAGACAAACTCACCATCAGCTACTTCCCATGGTTTAGAGCAAATTCAATAGCCAATTTTGCCTGCATATTTTTAGTTACACTTTACAATGAGTAAATGTTGTTTATAGCATTTACAGTCTATTAGAATTGTCACACCCCAGAAAAGGTAAGACAAACGCCGTAATATTAAAGAGAAGAAAACACGTATAAATAAACTCCTTCGTTTAATATTACAAGACTGGTACTTGCTAAAAGAGGTATAATAACAAAATCCCACAATATATGCATATATAGACTTGCATTAAAAGTAACAGAAGCTATTTACAATCTAACCCCAAACATGCCTAATGGATGGCCAAATTCCTTTATGAATGGTAAATTTAATTGGAAGTTACTAGTGAGGCTCGTTTTTATCTATATGAGATCCACACTTTGTCACCTGAGATTCCGTAAGGAGTAGATACTTCCGCGGGAGCATAATCGATTTTCTGGTTAAAATACATTACAAGATGTATTTCCATATTTTCGGCATTCAGTTCTAGCTATTTCCGCACCTGATGATCGACCTAAACAACGAAGACGTATCCTCCTGGAGAGGCCTTGACTATGTTACTAAAAATCGAACGAAATGATCTTCTTTTGTACAACATTTGCTTTTTGTACTTGAACATTTTATTTTTTGTATATGTATCATCTCTTTTATAACTTCTAATCTTCCTATTGTAACTCCCAATTTTGAATCAAAAAATTTCTGACTTAACTTCTTTCGTTATTTCTAATATGACTTGTTAAGACTCTACATGAGGATGAGGCTGCTTATATTTTTTCACTGTTCTTTTTTGTTACTGTATTAAGAGAAAATGTCGTTGTGTTTCTAAATCCATGTCACAAGGCATCTGATCTTGCATTTCAAATGGCATTTGAGAAGGCATCCTTGAAATATTATCGAGTTAGTTAGTCAAAATCATTTAAATTCAGTCCATCTTCGAATTGAAGAGGTTTTACACCACATATCTTATTGCAGTACTACCATCAAAAATAAGTTGTAGCTGGCTGTATATGAGATGCCCCCCTTCCCTCTACAAGACTTACATTCTTTGTGTTTCTAAATTTTGGAAAAAAGAACAAAGTTAAAATTGTAAATATAATGATACAAATTAACACATAGATATACAATCTACCATGTTCAACAAATTCATTCCATACTTCAAGGTCAATATCTGTATAACCATTAACATAGTTCCAACATCAACCGCTTTGATTCATAAGCTTGTATGGTAAGTTATAGCATAAGGGTTCTCGTTACGATCATTTTGTAACCACCTTATAAACTCGGTAGCAGAGAAATGTCATTTTGGTTTCTTCTTCGTTTAATATACAAAATTTGCTCGTGTAGAAGATGTGTGTTGATACATACTTCCAATTGTAATTATTTATTTACATGCAATGATAGGACTTTCCAAAGAACCACGCCGAATTCCTCTTATTTCCTATTTGAAAATTAACTGTCAATATCAATACAAATTCAAAAAAATGCTGTGTTTCAATACCCATGCAAGGCAAAAGATAGAGCTCGCGGAGAACATGTAAATCACTAATTTGCCAAAGATAAAAGAACATGTAAATCACCAGTACACGACGCTTATATCTGTAATACACTTTGTTGAACGTAAAAAGGATGATCAACATAAGCCAACTCTAATCTTTTTCTAAAAGGAAGCAAGGAGACCACAGCTTGTGCATTATGAATACAAGTTAAGCAGTCCTGAGGTGTATCCAATGCATCAATTCTTAACCGCCCATCTACTAGACACTGCTTGATGTTTTTGTGGCTAGCTTTGTAGAAAAAGCTTTGTATACCAAGAATGATTCAGTTCTGCTGTAAGCGGCTGCAAAGGCCCTCCCAGCAGAAGTTGGCGCAGAGAATGCACAATCAGATGGTGCTAACTTCTTGTTCGCAATGAAGTTCTTCCTGGATAAATGTTAAGATAAGAATGAATTTGATTAGTTAAACATCAGATTACTCACCACAATAAATAATAGAAAAGATAAATAGTACCTTGCGGCATCCAATAGCCGCTTAGCAACCCGTTTCCTTCGCTGGGAAGGAGCAACCCATATGACTCGAACACCACAGACGGCCGGGACAGCTTCCTCCTCATAAGACGTTCCTCCGCTGTCCCACATATTCTGTTCAGCGGTCCTTGAAGAACTTTTTATAGATTCTCTACGGAAAGTGACATTTCCAAATTGCAATACAGATTTAGCTGTTTTTCTTGAGTTTGCATTACTTGACTCTGGTACCAGTTTAGTAGATCTGCTTGAATCCGAACTGGAAGACTTCGAGATTATCCTATGGGCTGTTGTAATTGGTTCTAAAACAAGACAACCGACGATCCTTTTCCTAGAAATGAAGAGATACGTCTGAGGAAGAAAGTGAGAAGCATGCATAATAAAAATGTCATGGAGTAAGAATTCAACCCAAAAATCACCTTGCAAAGCTTGTGAAGAAACCACTCATTTGCCAAACAAAGGTCATTGGACATCACCCTTACCACCTCTTGGAGCTGTGAAATGATTGGAATATCATTAGGAAAAAGAACCAGGAATTGAGCTTAATAAATGCAATTAAATTGGAATACAATCTCAAAGATGAAAAATAAACATAAGTCAGCGCCTTTGATAGCCTATGACTCATAGCCAGGATGTCACAAACTCATCCAGAGAGATTCATAATGTGCATCAGATATACGAAAAATCTAGCTAGTTATTAGCTAATAGATAACAAAGTGACTAAAGAACCTTGTGCTTTTGACCAGGAGGATCACCGTCCAAGACTACCATAATACGTTCTTCAATTGTCTCACTCTTAGGCATTGGGACGATTCTTTCATTGTTCCATCCCTGATGAAATTTTTCATTGAGAAATTTGAAAAGAAAGAAAAAATTGAGACTACTACTAAAATTAACAAAGCAACCCACCTTGAAAAAGATACCCAGGTAGTAATTTTTATGGAAAACCTTGTGAGCCTTTTCATCTCCAAGTGCTTAGCTCAACCCGCACACATCACAAAAGTGGAGAAGGAAACTAGACTGACCAAGTTCCAGATAATACTGCGCATAACTCCTTTTCTTATTTGTGACGTTGGGTAAAGGATCTGGTCTTCTTGAAGACATCGCCGAGGCACCTCTGTGTATTCCCTTGACATATTCATCGGACGTGCAAATCTGAAAACCATCACTGTCATAATAACCATAGAATGATATATTAGCTACAGTTCCCAACCATCCTAACTGAACATAAAAATCAATCAGAGTAGCTTTCATCAAATAATACCCATACGAAATTCAAGAGTCAAAAAAGCCAAGTCTGGTGATGGATAACAAACATACTCTGAAATGCTCACCCAGAATCATTAATTGAGCAACAGAAAAGTAATGTGTAATTTGAAGCTCTCTTCCTTCAATAAAAGTAATATGTAATTGCAGCCCTCTTCCTTTCACGAGCTACAATCCCACTGGAAAAAAAGGTATTCAAAAAACAAGAAAAAAGGGAACGAGAACTTCTACATAGAATGCTAGAAGAATTACCCGAATGGCTAAATCCCTAGTTCCCAGCATTTGTGCATTTCACTCCATGACTTTCATCAAAAGAGAGACAGCACGAATTCAAATAATAGAACATGACATAGCAGCATAAAAAACAGCACAACAAACAACATACTCCACTTGAAAATACATCCTTTTGTTCCCAACCTGGTTTATCGAAGGTACCATTTCAAACTTGGGTTGTTGAGCTCTCGTCTTCTGTAGGTCACAAGAACATCTGGCTCAGGACTTCCTGAGATGTCCATCTCCTCCACCTGATCCAGAGGTGGAAAGGAGCCCCGGGCATTGTTGGCAGTCATCTGGAAGAACTTGCTGATCTTGGTCTGCATGATCAACACTACCAACCAAGATGGAGAGTTCAAGGTCGTGACTGAGCAAGAGAAACGTGATGGCAGGAGGTGAAAACTGGTCTCGTAGAGATGGAAAACAGAATAGAAATCACAATCAATAATAAAACTAATTAAATAGAATAATTGACAGTTTATTACAGATAACCAGTTTGAAAGAGCTATTTTTTACACATTTTGCGGTGTTCTTATTAATGATGTTTATGGGTGAATTATAGACTTCAATATGACATTTCAGATCTGTTTAGTTAGCAGCTTGTAATTTTTCCTTTGAATTTCATCCTTTCCAGTTTTGTTCCAGAAAAACACCAAGAAAAGCAGCTTCATTTGTCATTCCAACAAAGCAGTTTTATTCCCGCAGCTTGTAATTCCTCCTCCTTTCAATTTCTGCTTCAGATCTGTTTATGATTTATATATTCGAACCTTCATTGTATTTTTATATAAAATAAATAAATAGGTATTCGTGCAGGTGTTAGAATTAACAGAAATTGTATGATTAAAACCTAAATTTACATGGATATTAATGTCATTAAGTTCAACATTCATAATAATTTTTAAAATAATAATTACCATATTATTATTTAAATAAATGTATGGCTCCAAAAATAGATGATGTATTTTGCTAACACTTTGACTGACAATTCTGGCAAGAATATTTAAAATGCAGGATGATAAATCAAATTAGAAAAAAGACAAACAGATTGAATGATCCCATGGACATTTAACATAACACAACTCATGCTGACTAAACTTGATATTTCTAAGTATACCATGGATAAGTGATAAGAAATCATACAACGATTGTTAGCAGAACTTAAAGAAGCATACAAATCATGCGGGCGGGGCAAAAAAAAGGTCAGATTCATAAGAACACAAAGGAAATCTTAGCGCATCCAAATGGCAGAGCATTACCTTAACGACAATGGAGGCGGCGAGCTACCAAAGTGACTTCGACGACGGTTTCTAACACCTCTCTTCAACATGGAGCATCTAACATGCATGGCTTGCCATCATCTCTTACACAATTAAGATAAATAAGTATATAAATGTCCAAAAATATACTTAAATATAAATATTTAAAGATTTAAAATTAAACATTCAAGTGAACAATGCTTCAAAGAGGAAGAGAACAACACAGGACAGAAAGAAAAAAGACCCAACACAAATGGAACAAATATCGGAGGTTTTGATTTTTGCATCATTATCTTAGCTATCATGGAACGTGGAAGCCAAGTTGATGTAATACAAAATTGTTGCATAGTGTGCATAAGCCAGATCTTTTTATTTGTCATAGTGTGCACAATACTGAAGGAAAAAGAAAGTTAGATTTTACCGACATATAAATACCTAGAAAATTACCTTTACCGTTTCATGATTTCCGACCTCCTCCCATTCGGAAATCGACCTCCCCTCGAGCCTGACGCCCCCATCTCGACCTGTGAAGTCGAAGAACATTCGTCGCGTCGCCTGAAACCGACTCTTCCTCGTCGCATCCGTCGCTGCCGCAGCCCTCCTGCCCGTCGCTACTGTAGCCCTCTTGCTTGCCCGTCGCTCGTCGTTACTGCAGCCCACCTGTCGCACTAAACCCTCCCGTCGCTACTGCAGCCCTCCTGCTCGCCCGTCGCTGCCGTAGCCCTCTCGCCGCATCTTCCTCGTCGCGTCCGTCGCTGTGGTAGCCCTTCCTCCTCCACCTCCGCCATTTCACGTCTTGCTCAGGTACAATTCCTCTTCTTCATTTTTTTTTGTACTTGCTTGTGAGTGAAAGGAAAGCAGGAGATCGGACTTTCAACATTTCCTTTGGATTAATATTCGTGATGTTTAACACTTCTTATAATCTTCATGATAATGTATTTCTGTGTATTACTCCAAACAGTGCCTAGTAATGTTGCTTATATGGCATATCATCTATCATTGCTTGTATGACATATAACAGTTCAAATATGAAAAGAGAGATGGTTAGCATACAAAATGAGATGGTTGGCATACGAAAAGAAATGTTTGCATGGCAAAAGAAGTCTGTGTATTTTTTAGATGAAGTTATTGCAGTAATATTTGATATTGAAGATCTATCTGATCGATATAAAGTTATTTAATTATTTTAAAAGTAAAAAATCAGTAAAATATTTATATCAATTCCAAAAGAAATACGACAATTATGGTTAAAGTTTCATTTAGAAAAGATGAAAGACTAAAGATGATTTACATGTTTGTTTTTTGTATTAGATGTATGATGTAACTACTTTTTGTTTGGACTTGAAATGTGGAATGATATTATGTTAGATGTTTGTTTATCATATTTTGTTATGTTATATTAATTGTGGAATGATTTCATGTAGTATGTTTATTTGTATTACAACCTTGTAATATGTTTGAACATGAAATTTTGTAGGTGATGATGAATTTTGAAGAGGATTTTGACGAACTAGTAAATAACACATTGATGTTATTTGAAGAAGAGGAAGAACATGCTAGAAGAAGGCGAAGACGTCTACTTGCTTTTTGGAATATTTTAGTAGGGATTGTAAGTACCTCAACTTTGTTTTCAAGTACAAGTCGTATTTATAGTAAAGAAGGTACAGATTATATAAGAAGATTACTAGATCCTTCTTTACCACATCAAGTTTACAATTGTCGAAAAATTTATAGAATGAGTTAATATGTTTTCAAGGGTTTTTGTGAATTAATGAGGAGGGAAGAAGTCCTGAAAGATACCAACAATATCAATGTAGAAGAGAAGTTTGCCATGTTCCTTATGACAGTTGGGCAAAATCAAAGGTATGGAGTAACTATATCACAATTTAGTCGATCAAGTTGGACAATTAGTAAATACTTTAATGAAGTCTTGAATGCCATATTACGACTAAATCATGTTCTTCTAGCAAGACCTTCATCTGAAACACCAAGTCGAATTCGTCAAGACTCAAATGTGTATCCATATTTTAAGGTACATTTCCACACCTTTGTAGTTTCCTTGTCTTTAATGTTATTTTAATCAATATCAAAATAAAAATGCATGTTTATAGGATTGTATTGGAGCTATTGATGGTACACATATCAAAGCAACTATTTATGGACAAGAAACAACAAGATTTAGGAACAGAAAAGGTGAATTATCTCAAAATGTAATGGCAGCATGTAATTTTGATATGGAATTTACATATATTTTAGCTGGTTAGGAAGGATCAGCTGTTGATGCTCGTATTCTCCAAAATGCAGTTACTAGACCTAATGGTTTTCAGGTTCCACCAAGTAAATGTATTTTCTACTTCTAGAAGTTATGAAGACATCACCATACTAATATTTTTTTTATATAGGTAAGTTTTACTTAGTTGATGCTGGATATCCAAATCGACCAAAATATATTTGCCCATATCCAGGTGTAAGATACCGTCTATCTGATTATGTTAATGATAGAGTTCATTGTAATGCTGTAGAAAATTTCAACTACAGACATTCACAACTGAGAACAGTCATTGAGCGTACATTTGGAGTTGTGAAACATCGATTCTCAATATTACGTGGTCAAATGCCATATTCATATGAAACACAAGTGAAGATTGTCATCGCATGTTTTTGCTTCATAATTTTATTCGTAAGACTGATAAAGAAGATTTACTTGAAGACCTACAAGATGAGTTGGAAGAGTTAAATATTATTGATGACATACAACCAATAGGAGAGATACATATGGAAAGCAATGCACAAGTTTGAATGACTCAAGAACAAAGAAAAGAAATGATAGATAAGATGCGAGAAGATATGATGATGGCAATGTGGGATGGAAGAACTGCTTGATATTATTTAGTATTGTAATATTTGAATTAAGATGTATTTGTATTTTTCGAATATTAGTTGTAATAAATAATTGAATTTCTTTTTTTCCAAGATTTTCTTTTTTTTCGAATATTAATTATGATAAACCTTTGTTAGAATTTTCATTAGAACTTTCCATCGTGCATTAACCTTTCATCAAAATTTTCATTAGAACTTTCCATCCTACACTAAACCATTCTTAGAATTTTTCTTTTCCTTTCCATTACAAATTTTCTTTTTCCTTTTTGTCAGAATTTTCCATCATTACACTAACTGCATTTTGACGGAATTCAACGATTTTCCTTTTCGTCAGCTGAATTTTGTTAGGCACTAACCCCTCCCCCCCTAAATATCAGAGAAATTTGATGTAAGAGGTTTACATGTCGAATTTTCACAACTAGCCAGGATATTCAATAAATGAACTCAGCATACAAAGGAGTGAAGATATAGTGTTGGGGATAAATAAGTCTGCTCTTATTTATTGTTAATAGTAAAGAGCTTATTTACAATTTCATTTTACCATTGCAAATGATTTCCTTGGGACGTGTTCATAGCAACAAAATATTTTAATTTCCCCACTTAGGGAATTGAGGAAAAGGCAGGTTAGTGAAACTAAACAAGAAAAACTTCTGGACCTTCAAAGAACTTGATTATGCTCCTGAAATTGTAAGGCAAAATTCCCTTTGTGTTGTGTGACATTGAAATTTGGCTATTGTGCTGCATGTGTGCTTCCAAAGGAAACAAATTGCTAATTCAGTGAAGGTTGTCTTGGCTTATTTGTTGCCAATGCATTAGAAATAACAACTCTAGCATTCATAGCACATGGAAAGACTAGACAGTAATCCCATTGATCAAGAGGTCTAATAATTCTAGATTCCTTTTCAGCGTATCCAACAAAGTAACGAGGTGCCATGCTCTTCTGCTGGTAGAATCCTGTTCTTTAGAAGTCACTTGGACATCTGGGACTTGAAAGGAAGCAATGTTCTCTTAACTAAAAAGTGGTCTTTTTAAGCTTCAAACTACAGGACAGAATGTAAAGCAGAAGGAAACAAATGAGATGAAAACTCATTTAATATAACAATAAAATGAACCAATGCTTAGCTTTTGCTGCACAACTCGCGCATGTTTCATGTCCAAGAGCTATTTATGTAAAGGGAACAATACTGAAGCTTATAATTTTGGTTTATACTTGAAATCAATGTTTTTTGGTTTTTCAGGGAGAGGCAGTGCCTTTTAAGTCGTACACACATAGATATCATATACCCTATAGAGCTTCTAAAAGTGACACTCCATTTTGGTACTCCATCAAACAGGCCTCAGCATATATCATTGTTCTGTCATCATATGGTGAGATTCAAGCTTTTCCTTCTTCTATTGCTTTCTTATCATTTACCTAAATATATTTATCTTTGATTTGATACATAATCTGAAAAGCTTCGTGTCCTAATTTATATATGATGCTTTGTTCTGCTCGGAACCCAAATGGTAGGGACTGTTGTAGTCGCGAAGGACCTTTCTAGTCGACTCACAAACACGGTTGTTTGGTAATGTTTGAGGGTGATGTTTGAGGCATGGTTTGTGCAACACATAGTTGACGTTGTCTTTGACGGCCATATCCATGCATATGAACGCTCGGTAAGGCTGAATGTTTTTCATCATGCGCTTAAGTTCAACCTTGATGCTGTTATTGGAAGAGAGTAAATTCCTAATGAGGTCGTTTGTTCTTCAATGTTATCATGGTAGGAGCGAATTTCAAATGTGAAGTACAACATCCTAAAAAGGCAGTGCACTCCAGCACCCAATCAGTCTGCCCCAATGTACATCACCATTGGTGGTGATGGAGGAAACATTGAGGGCTTAGCCAATGAGTATGAAGGAGATCTTAGCCTAAGTTCTTCTTTTCATATTTGGAGATCTTAGGGCTCATATTCTTGGCATAATTACATACTTCCTCTCATTCAGGTTCATAGAGCCACAGCCAGATTATTCAGCCAGAGTCAGTGAAAATTGTGTGGTTTCATATTCATTCCTTAATGATATTTTCTTATCAAAACAAGAGCTAAAGCGTTTGGTGGTGCACTTTTAATTAGAATATATTTATTTTTAAAAGTCCATGTCATTGGCAAAGATGACTTTTCTAACTTGGGAAAAGTCACGGTAGGTTCTGCGATTGCGATATTAAAAATTATTGACCATCGTGGAAAGAATGAGCCCTTGAATTCTACCAAATTTTATATGGACTTGATAAGAAAAAAAGACCTGATAAATCTGTTCTCTTTTACTTCTTTCGAGAAGGATATGATTAAATTAATTAAGTTGATTTGATTTTCTTTTATCTTATTTCCAGTTGATGTAATACGTAATTTATTAGTAATAAAATTATTTCTTAACTTATTTATTTTTGATAATGATAGTAATCTTTTTGTTTTCTAATTTACAAGAAATAAAAATTATGATGTTGACACAAGTATTGAGCTTCTTAACTTCTGAAAGTTCGATGAAATGCAGGGATGGAAATTATACATCCTTTCTTTCTTAATTACCGGCTTTAAAATTCAAAGCTCAGAAGTTTCCTACTGCAATTTCCGACAAATTTCAGTGAAAGTTGACAGGAGAAGAAGTCCCCTACACAGAAATCTTTATTTATTTTCTAAATTTTTGAAATATCACAAACGAATGGCACAAATCTCTCTTTGACGTCAAACTAAAAAATAATTTCACTTGACTTAAAGACTTGAAAGTTTATAAATTAATATTGGTTGAAGGACATGGCTCACAAGTCACATTTATTGGTTCATGGAGGGAAGAATGGCTGCTTCCTCACACTACTTTCAGATGGTTTTGGTGCTCGTATGGTGGATGCAGATCTTGTTCTGTGACACCAGTAGCGGTTGTATCGCAGTGGAAAGAGAAGTTCTCTTGAAGTTCAAGCTTGGACTTGACGATCCGCAAGGTAAACTTCGCACCTGGACAAATACCACTGGTGATGATTGCTGCAGGGGTTGGAGGGGAGTTGGGTGTGACGACCAAACCGGTCACGTTGCGGAGCTCAACCTTCGTGGCATGAATTTGAATTTGGGGAGGGGGGTCAGAGGTTGCGAGAACCTCCATGAACCCACCTTATGCCACTTGACACGTTTACGACGTCTGGACTTCAGCTCCAACAATTTCAACAACTGCACCATTCCATCCTTCTTGGGTTGCTTTGCGGAGTTGAGGTATCTAAACCTTTCTAATTCATATTTTCAAGGACTCGTACCTTCATCGCTTGGAAATCTCTCCAACTTACTCCAACTCGATCTTTCTTCTTCGATTACAATCTACAATTCTCCATCTGGTTCTCATCTCAAAATTCACGATACGAGGTGGTTTCGACGACTTCACTCTTTGCAATACATCGACATGAGCTTCTCCCAGCTTGGTAATTCATCATCTCGTTGGATTCAATCCCTTGGTGAATTGCCTTCTCTATCCACCTTAATATGTTCTCAATGTTTCTCGGGGGGTCACGTTCCAACATTCATTGAATCGATGCAATCACTGCAAGAATTAGTTCTTTCTAGGAACAAATTCAATGGATCTATTCCCACTTTTTTTGGAAATTTAGTTTCATTGCAAAAATTGGATCTTTCTAGGAACAAATTCAATGGATCTATTCCCACCTTTCTTGGAAATTTAATATCACTACAATCTTTAGATCTTTCTAGGAACAAATTCAATGGATCTATTCCCACCTTTCTTGGAAATTTAATATCACTACAATCTTTAGATCTTTCTTGGAACAAATTCAATGGATCTATTCCCACCTTTCTTGAAAATTTAACATCGCTACAATCTTTACATCTTTCAGGCAATAACTTCAATGGATCTATTCCCACCTTTCTTGGAAATTTAATATCACTACAATCTTTAGATCTTTCTTGGAACAAATTCAATGGATCTATTCCCACCTTTCTTGGAAATTTAACATCACTACAATCTTTAGATCTTTCTTGGAACAAATTCAATGGATCTATTCCCACCTTTCTTGGAAATTTAACATCACTACAATCTTTAGATCTTTCTTGGAACAAATTCAATGGATCTATTCCCACCTTTCTTGGAAATTTAACATCACTACAATCTTTAGATCTTTCTTGGAACAAATTCAATGGATCTATTCCCACCTTTCTTGGAAATTTAACATCACTACAATCTTTACATCTTTCAGGCAATAACTTCAATGGATCTATTCCCACATTTCTTGGAAATTTAACATCGCTACGATCTTTACGTCTTTCAAGTAATAACTTCAATAGATCCATTCCCACCTTTCTTGGAAATTTAACATCACTACAATCTTTACATCTTTCTAGGAATAATTTCAATGGATCTATTCCCACCTTTCTTGGAAATTTAACATCGCTACAATCTTTACATCTTTCAGGCAATAACTTCAATGGATCTATTCCCACTTTTCTTGGAAATTTAACATCACTACAATCTTTAGATCTTTCAAGAAATAACTTCATTGGATCTATTCCCACCTTTCTTGGAAATTTAACATCACTACAATCTTTATATCTTTCAAGAAATAACTTCATTGGATCCATTCCAAAATCACTTTGCAACCTACATTTGCTCTATCGTCTAGACTTAGAAGGGAATGATAACATCAATGGTGCTAAATTCCCAAAATGTTTATGGGGATTGTCAAAGTTGCGATGGTTGTACCTTGGGGGGCATGATTTCAATCTATCAGAATCTCATTTCGTAAACATGAGTCAATTGCGGTATCTTAGCTTGAAATCAAACTCATCATCGACATTCCACGTATCCTCTTCCAATTGGGTCCCACCATTTAGTCTACGAAGATTATCTATTCAATCGTGGAGAGTGGAGCCTAATGAATCATTCCCTACATGGATTCGTACACAAAAAGAACTTTATAATCTTGTCCTGTCAAATGTTGGCATCACTGGATCTATTCCCACCTTTCTTGTAAATTTAACATCACTACAATCTTTAAATCTTTCAAGAAATAACTTCATTGGATCCATTCCAAAATCACTTTGCAACCTACATTTGCTCTATCGTCTAGACTTAGAAGGGAATGATAACATCAATGGAGCTAAATTCCCAAAATGTTTTTGGGGATTGTCAAACATGTGGATGTTGTACCTTGGGGGGCATGATTTCAGTCTATCAGAATCTCATTTCGTAAACATGAGTCAATTGCGGTATCTTAGCTTGAAATCAAACTCATCATCGACATTCCACGTATCCTCTTCCAATTGGGTCCCACCATTTAGTCTATATCATTTATCTATTCAATCGTGGAGAGTGGAGCCAAATGAATCATTCCCTACATGGATCCGTACACAAAAAGAACTTTATAATCTTGTCCTGTCAAATGTTGGCATCACTGGAAGCCTTCCAACATGGATTTGGAATTTCTCTTCCTCTCTTCGCTGGTTGAAGGTGACTTCCAATGACATCGATGGGGAAATACCAGATGCCACAAACTCCAGTAATCAATTACAAATGATTGATTTGAGTTCCAACAAATTTAAAGGTAACATACATATCTGATCACCCTTCTTTCCATTTGAAAGTAATAGATTGCCATATTTTTTGTTTACCTTGCCTAATTCAATCTCTTCATGGTCTGCTATTTCTAGGATCTAGGTGGTTATCTACCGTCTCAAAGATGACGTCTACATTGTGGTACTTGTTTCTTTCCAACAACACAAATCTATTTGGTAGCATCCCATCGTCGCTGTGTGAAGTGCAAGATTTGAGGGTATTGGACTTGTCTAAAAATAATTTCTCTGGAGAGATTCCTCATTGCATGATGAAAGTGAAAAAAATTCTTGATTTGGGAAGCAACAAATTCAACGGCACATTTCCTACGATACTGGAACATCAGAATTGTACGTTGGAATCATTGCATTTGGAGAATAATCAACTTCATGGAAATCTACCAACATCCTTGGGTAAGTGTAGGAATTTGACTGTCCTTGATCTTGGTGGAAACAAGTTCACCGGATCAATACCGTCTTCGATAGTAGAAAGCATGCAATCTCTACAGATTCTATGCTTGAGTTCAAATAGACTTTATGGGAATATTCCAGAATCATTGTCAAGGCTGCAATCACTTCAAGTCTTGGATCTTGGAAATAATAATTTATCAGGATCCATACCAAATACTATAGGAGATTTCAAGGCAATGACGATTTTAAGCAAGTTAAAAGAATCAATCTTCTCTCGTACGATTTTAAGCGAGTCAAAACAGTCAAACATCTCTAGTATCACTTATTACAAAGAATCTGTGACAATAGAGATGAAAGGAGGATCATACGCTTATGTTGGCAAGATACTTTCACTAGTCACAAGCATCGACCTCTCCAATAATAACTTGTCAGGAGTTATTCCCCAAGAATTCGGTGATCTACGTGGCTTGCGGAATTTGAATTTGGCAGTAAATCAATTGACAAGTAGCATCCCAAAGACACTTGGTAGATTCTTGAAGTTGGAAGCACTGGATCTATCAAGAAATAAACTCTCTGGGCAAATTCCACGAGAGATGACGAAGATTACAACATTGTCTCACTTGAACATGTCATTTAACAACTTCTCAGGTCGTATTCCTACAAGCAAGCAGTTCTCGACATTTACTAATGAGTCCTACATAGGAAACCCCAATCTATGTGGGTTTCCGTTATCTAAGAGTTGTGAAGAAGAGCAAAATCCAAAATCAAAGAGTGATCAGAACGAGGATGATGACGACGACAAAGAGAAGTTATGGCTTTATATGATTGCAGTTCTTGGTTTTATCGTTGGATTTTGGACATTCTATGGCATCCTTTTCTTTAAGAAGACTTGGAGGTATCTCTATCTCCAATTTCTGAGTGATACCAATGAGGTGTTATACATGAGGATTATTCGACCAATGAAGCGGATGGTGAAGTGATATTAGCAAGACAACCTCCAGTGTTGCTCATCTCAACAAGTATGCTTGTTATGTATGGGTAGTTATTTTTATTGATCTTTTTCTAATCCATCATACTCGACAAATATATATGGGAGGCTGATTGAATAATAATGAGGGTTGTCGGCATTGTTTAGTAACAATTTTCTAGTAATGGTGTGTATTTGTCTTTTTTGAAAAGATACATGGTTACAAATCTCAGAAGATGCAAAGACCATTAGTTGCATCAAGGTTTTGCTCTCGTACCATCGTAGGTTTTTCTAGTTGTATTCTTAGAAACATGTTTAAATTGTGAACAATATGCTTGTGAAATATATTCTTCAAGATATTCGCTAGCACCAAAATTAATAGGTAAATTCTTAACAGTAATAAATTTAGTATGCCATGACATTGCCACCAATAGAACGAGAACTGACCAACACTTAACTCGATGTTAGAGAATTTTCACGTCTTAGAAAAATGAGTTGCCACTTAGTCTATTAGAAGAGTCAATTAAGAAAACCTTAGGATGCAACGTAGTGTAATGTAAACAAGTGACATTTGTACTTAACAAGAGAGATAATGTTAGCATGTTTAACTAGAGAGTTCTGGGTAAGTTTTCTGGTTACATGTAAGGAAGGTGATAGGCACCCCCATATACCTAACCAAGGGTTGATCTCTTACATGCCTCATAGGTGCTAGTGTGTGTGTTCAATGTAAGTGCATCTAGTTATACAGCACGAGAGGAGAGGTTCGACTAATAAGCCCAAAAGAGAACAGGCTATTGGGCTTAAGATGAAGGGAACTAGGAGTCTAGAAGATAATCGTGTATAAGATCCCTCATTTTTGTGTGAAATAAGGATGAACCTTTGATGAGTCTAGACTAAATGAGCTTAATTGTAGTAAGTCAGGGCATCCACCTATTTCTTGGGACTAAAACCTCAACTTTGTGTTTTTCTTGGGACTTAACACAAAACCCTATCCGTGTATTTTATCCCGAAAACACGCTCCTTATTACCACAACCCGAGTTGTTTTGTGCGAAAACAAGAATGTTGTTTATCAATTCTAGCATCCCCTCTTTTCTTGAAATTCCCATGTTCTCTTTATTTTCCAAAAATTTCTCACATTTTTTAAGTTTCTCGAGACTTTGCGCTTGCTTCCAAATATATATACATAGAAAGACTCCACTTTTGACGAAAACACCGACCGTTCGATCAAGTGAACATGAAGCGAGCAATATTAGAATAAGTGCGTGAGAAGAGAGAAGAGTGATCGAGTAGTGTGAGGGAGACATACAACTAGTAAATTTATATTCGTGGAATATGAAACGTTTAAAAAACTCCCGTAATGATGGACAATCTAAAGAGATGCACAAGCTTAGGTAGAATTGAATAAAATCGTTGCATGCATTGCATCCTACTAGTTTGAGTCTTGCATCCTCATTGGTTTGGTCACTGATCGATGGTAGTGTGCTCAATTGCATTACTTAATCGATGTTTTGTCCTGACCTATTAAAATTAGGTCCATATAATCTAGGTCTACTTAGTGTCTATTCCTACTCCCTACACGAGTGAAGAATGTCTTACATGACTATCTTCTAAACTGTTTGTTCTTTTCTTCTTAAGCCCTCTCGCCTATTCTTCTTCCTAATTTTCCCTTCTTATGTTATACACTTAGAGATGTATCTACATCCAATACACTTAAGTATCTGAGAGATCAACCCTAAGTTGGGTGCATTGGTTAGCTAATGTGCCTTATTCCCTTTAAGGCATGGATGCCATTTCACATGCATCTTCATTGCACTGTATTTAATGTTCTGTTAGTTTTTCCCTCCAATAGATTAGGTAGCGACTTCTTTTCGAGACGATCCTGAGCTATATTATTACTAATTCTATCATTATAATAAGTTTTTATTGCTTCATTATAAGGGTAACAATTTGTTAACATTAAATATAAAGAATTTTATTTATAAGGTACATCTATAGTAAATGTTTTATGTGATAAGTCAAATCACATGCATCCTCTTCTTTTTGAAATTTATCTCCACTATTAATATAAGCTATTGCACTTTTAATATTATCAACAAAAGGTTTTATTTCTTCTTTACCAATTTAAACTATAAAATTAATTATGTGATATATACATTTTTGGTGAATTAAAGAAAAACCATATGGTGGATTTAATTTATTTCTAAACATGGGAATAGTTGCACTATTATTAGAAGTACTATCAAAAGTAATACTATCTATTTTGTCTTTAATACCAAAAATTTCAAAAATTCCCACAATATGTGAAAAGATATTATTAACATTATGGGAATGAGTTATTCTTCTAAATCCTATTAATCTTTTTTGTAAAGTCCAATTTTGATCAATAAAATGTGTAGTTATAGCAATATATCTATGCTTAAATCTACCCTCCTAAATACCAGAAGTACATGCTATTAATGTATTTATGCTACCCAATACATCAATTAATTCTATTTTAAGTTTATCATAAACATCAACAATATATTTTCTAGTTGTATTCTTAGAAACATGTTTAAATTGTGAACAATATACTTGTGAAATATATTCTTCAAGATATTCGCTAGCACCAAAATTAATAGGTAAATTCTTAACAGTAATAAATTTAGTATGCTATGACATTGCCACCAATAGAACGAGAACTGACCAACACTTAACTCGATGTTAGAGAATTTTCACGTCTTAGAAAAATGAGTTGCCACTTAGTCTATTAGAAGAGTCAATTAAGAAAACCTTAGGATGCAATGTAGTGTAATGTAAACAAGTGACATTTGTACTTAACAAGAGAGATAATGTTAGCATGTTTAACTAGAGAGTTCTGGGTAAGTTTTCTGGTTACATGTAAGGAAGGTGATAGGCACCCCCATATACCTAACCAAGGGTTGATCTCTTACATGCCTAATAGGTGCTAGTGTGTGTGTTCAATGTAAGTGCATCTAGTTATACAGCACGAGAGGAGAGGTTCGACTAATAAGCCCAAAAGAGAACAGGCTATTGGGCTTAAGATGAAGGGAACTAGGAGTCTAGAAGATAATCGTGTATAAGATCCCTCATTTTTGTGTGAAATAAGGATGAACCTTTGATGAGTCTAGACTAAATGAGCTTAATTGTAGTAAGTCAGGGCATCCACCTATTTCTTGGGACTAAAACCTCAACTTTGTGTTTTTCTTGGGACTTAACACAAAACACACTCCTTATTACCACAACCCGATGAAGTTGGTCTTTTTCTTAACAAAACAGATTAGGTAGTAGAGAAAAACACATAAAACAAAGTAAAGACAATTATTTTTCTTATAAAAGAAAAATTGAAGATTCAGAAAGAACATGGAAATCAGTAGAAAACTTTTTTTTCTAAATCAAAAGGTAGCTGTTATAATAATTCTTCAGAAATCTCTCTGAATGCACCAATGTCGATATTCTTTAATACTTGTACACTCTTTTCTACCTTTTTCTTACTTGCTCCTTTTAGTTGCTTACTAGCACATAGTTGAAAGAGACAGTACCACAACCATTCAAGTGCAAAACGATTCATTAATACAAGCGAAATATTAATTTGGAGGGAGAAACTGAGGAGAGCACGGAAAATGACGATCAATATATATTTATTCTTCCAGCATGCGAGCGATATATATATATATATATATATGTTCTTCCATCCTCATCATTCTTTGCTCCATCCCAGTGTCATTCTTTTAATTCTGAAAAATTCTTTCTAACTTGGCGAATGGACGACGAAAATAGGTGTTACTTGATCTGTCTCCTCTACCTAGGAACTCAGGCCCGATTTTTTGAATGCATGATGCTTCATAAATTCTGAGACGTTGAAGTTGGGGCAACTTTCCAAATCCAAGAAATTGTTGACAGTGTTTACAACCATCAATATACAAATTTACAAGATTATTTAGAGAAACGTCATTTGGACGTGACAACCAATTCGGAAGATTATAGCCATAGAAATTTTCAACATGAAGATTCATTCAACAGGCAAGGAGGACGAAGCTCCTCAAAGACCTCTGTGACTCTATCGCTAACATTTCTTTTATGCTTCCAACCAAGACGTAACTTTTGAAGATGATTCTTTCTCACAAGTTCCATTGACCTGGCTTCCTCCAAAGATTGGTTTTGTTGCAAATTGTCTATCTCAAGATGCCTCAACAAATTCAAACTTCAAATTTCTCCTAGCTTTGCTTCATTCTCATTTTCTCCCACTTTAAATATTAATTTTTCAATCTTCTCAATCCTTTTGGCATTTCTATTGGATCCCAAACATTCCTGTTATCTAGTAACACGAGATTCTGTAAACTAGTGATGCTCTTAGGGAATTTCTTGAGTAGATGACATCCTTCAACAAGTAGAAGATCATCAATCCCCCGTGCTGTCGCCTGATCTTCAAACGACTGTTTTGAGGTAGTGTACGAGGAGCCTCATGAATTGTCAGCGTCGTATGCTCCTGGAGCCCTGATGATCTTCTCTATATATGGTGTTGGGTGCAAGATGGCGAGGTCATCGAACCCCCATTCTCTGGTGAGACATGGCTTGGTTGAGATCTTTGCGGGAAAGGAGGACACAAGGTTATGGAGGCCGGACATCCCGAGGGATGCTTTAGTCGTTGTATTAAAACATGGTGGCCAGCTCAAACCAATAAGGCCACTCAGAAAATCTGGAGTCTTGAAGAAGAAGAAGAAGAAACAATGTATCATCAGCATTTATGGTAAAAAAAATGAAATTACTGTAGAAGTCAACAATTGCACATTTTGATGATAGCTGCTACGTAGATCAAGTTTGTAGAAGAGTTGTCCACCGGCAAGGACATCCAACATGTCTTCAAGCCGAGGGATAGGAAATCTGTACTTGATGGTGATCCAGTTGATGGCACGATTGTCGACGCACATTCTCCATCCACCATTTTTCTTGGGAACAAGTGGTGCCAGGACAGCGCAGGGGCTCAGACTAGGACGCACTAGTCCTTGTTGGATCAGTTGTTCGACTTGTGACTGAAGGATCGCAGCCTCCTTGGGGCTCATTCTGTAGTGCGGTATATTTGGAAGTTGGGCTCCAGGGATGAGGTCGATGTGGTGCTGTACATCTCTAAGCGGTGGAAGGACCTGTGGGGTTTCTGTTGGCATAATAGCATGGAATTCTTCTAACAGTTGGTGTACCTGCAGCGGCGTGGCTTCCTCTGCAGCTTCAAAATGATAGGACCCTACCAAAGCATAAGCTTCTAGAGCGTTCTTAACGTCGTCGGTGAAGGTGGCCTGGTCCACCACAAGGAAGCTCTTGCGGACGTGCTCGTCCAAGGACAGATTTGAGGTGGGGACTAATGGCATTAGACGAATTAGTGCTTTGCCCACGCGCAATTCATACTCTGATTAGTACGTCCTCTATGGGTGGCATCCACGTCGTGTTGCCACGGGCGTCCCAAGATAATATGGGAGGCGACCATATCACAGAAAACCTCGTTAGAATACCGAGAACCAATTGATAATGGGACTTTGCAAACCTCCGTGACCTTCACGGTGTTGTCTTTGCGAATCCACCCGATGTGGTAGGGGTGGGGGTGAGCTTGAGTTGGTAATCCAAGCTTGGCCACCACCTTCTGAGAAATGAGGTTTTCCGTACTACCTCCGTCTATGACGATGTCGCACACCTTGCCGGAGATTGTACAACGGGTGAGGAATATAGTATGTCGTTGGGTGGGCTCGCGGATCATGGGGGCGAGAAGCAGACGTCGGGTGACACAGGACAGGTGCTCCCCTTCATCCGCGTACAACTCATCCTCCTCCCCACTTGGTGGTGAGGCGTCGTCGTCGTCATCGTCTTCCACCGGAGAATCGTCGACGCATTTCTCAGTCACATGTACCTCTTTTCGTTGTGGGCATTGATTGGACTTGTGCCCTAGTTGACTTCCCGGTGGTAGGGCGACTGTAAGGGTTGGCTGGTGCGGGTTCCCCGGCGTCCGGCGTTGACGACGGTCTACCCTCATGGGTACTTGGCTGTGGACCCAAAATCGATTTGTCGGCAGGTTTGGAAGTACTGTCACCCGTGGAGGTGGGCGTTGGACGACTTCCCCGGTTGGCTTGCTTCTCAATATAAGGAGCTATCTGTTGCGGCTTGGATTCATTCAAGTTGTTCCAAGAGGCCAAGCGATAAAACTCCGTGATATATTCAGTGACGGTGCGCGATCGCTGCTGACAGTTTTGATACTGCGCAAATAAAGTCTTCATAGTCCATGGGTAAAGTCTTCCTCCTCTTCATTTTGTCCCACGAGCGGACAGGCGTTTTCTGTTGGCGTGCTCTCTTCATCAACGTTTGATCCCACCATGCAGAAGCCCCCCAATAATCCAATATCTTCTAATTCAAAGAGGTTGGGCATTCGTTTCCAACCATCATCATCTGATCTACCAATATCTTCTAATTCAAAGAAAGGCAAGGGAGGTAATCTGGTACCCACACGATATGTCCACACACACTCGACGCCACTGCTTGTGCCGTCCCTCGGATGATGATATCTTTGCTTGAGAACTTTCAACAAGAGGATGGCTCCGTCGTGATCCCGGAGCCAGTGAGACCTCATATGGGTGGTCTTCATGTCATCACCCAGAAACTGAAACGATAACTTATTTATTTTTTGATAATGATAGTGATATATTTTTTTTTTTTCTAATTTACAAGAAATAAAAATTATACAACTTCTGAAAAGTTCGATGATTTATGCAGGGATGGAAATTATACATCATTTCTTTCTTAATTACCGGCTTTAAAATTCAAAGCTCAGTTGAAAAAGTTTACTACTGCAATTTCCGACAAATTTCAGGAGAGAAGCGGTCGCGTGAAATACACGACGGTAGTTTTTTTTGATATTAGTGGAAAATTCAATCACAAGCATAAAATTAAATATTTAAATCAAATGAATAACACGATGAAATATCTTCATTATTATTGAGATATACCTTTAGATATATATATATATGGCAGTAATATTATTATTACGAAAAGGAGTGAATTATTATAAGTCCCCTACACAGAAATCTTCATTTATTTTCTAAATTTTTGAAATATCACAAACGAATGGCACAAATCTCTCCTTGACGTCAAACTAAAAAATAGACTTGAAAGTTTATAAATTAATATTGGTTGAAGCACATGGCTCACAAGTCACCTTTACTGGCTGATGGAGGGAAGAATGGCTGCTTCCTCGCATTACTTTCTGATGGTATTGTTGTTATTTCATTTTGTAGTAAGTCTACCCTCAAACAACATTTTCATACAATCATTATCTTCAATTTCTCTTCTATATTTCTGTAGTTTCTTTTTATACTTGGGCAATTTCTCTTTGTACTTCAACATTTGCTTTTTGTACTTGAACATTTTATTTTTTGTATATGTATCATCTCTTTTATAACTTCTAATCTTCCTATTGTAACTCCCAATTTTGAATCAAAAAATTTCTGACTTAACTTCTTTCGTTATTTCTAATATGACTTGTTAAGACTCTACATGAGGATGAGGCTGCTTATATTTTTTCACTGTTCTTTTTTGTTACTGTATTAAGAGAAAATGTCGTTGTGTTTCTAAATCCATGTCACAAGGCATCTGATCTTGCATTTCAAATGGCATTTGAGAAGGCATCCTTGAAATATTATCGAGTTAGTTAGTCAAAATCATTTAAATTCAGTCCATCTTCGAATTGAAGAGGTTTTACACCACATATCTTATTGCAGTACTACCATCAAAAATAAGTTGTAGCTGGCTGTATATGAGATGCCCCCCTTCCCTCTACAAGACTTACATTCTTTGTGTTTCTAAATTTGGAAAAAAGAACAAAGTTAAAATCGTAAATATAATGATACAAATTAACACATAGATATACAAGCTACCATGTTCAACAAATTCATTCCATACTTCAAGGTCAATATCTGTATAACCATTAACATAGTTCCAACATCAACCGCTTTGATTCATAAGCTTGTATGGTAAGTTATAGCATAAGGGTTCTCGTTACGATCATTTTGTAACCACCATATAAACTCGGTAGCACAGAAATGTCATTTTGGTTTCTTCTTCGTTTAATATACAAAATTTGCTCGTGTAGAAGATGTGTTGATACGTACTTCCAATTGTAATTATTTATTTACATGCAATGATAGGACTTTCCAAAGAACCACGCCGAATTCCTCTTATTTCCTATTTGAAAATTAACTGTCAATATCAATACAAATTCAAAAAAATGCTGTGTTTCAATACCCATGCAAGGCAAAAGATAGAGCTCGCGGAGAACATGTAAATCACTAATTTGCCAAAGATAAAAGAACATGTAAATCACCAGTACACGACGCTTATATCTGTAATACACTTTGTTGAACGTAAAAAGGATGATCAACATAAGCCAACTCTAATCTTTTTCTAAAAGGAAGCAAGGAGACCACAGCTTGTGCATTATGAATACAAGTTAAGCAGTCCTGAGGTGTATCCAATGCATCAATTCTTAACCGCCCATCTACTAGACACTGCTTGATGTTTTTGTGGCTAGCTTTGTAGAAAAAGCTTTGTATACCAAGAATGATTCAGTTCTGCTGTAAGCGGCTGCAAAGGCCCTCCCAGCAGAAGTTGGCGCAGAGAATGCACAATCAGATGGTGCTAACTTCTTGTTCGCAATGAAGTTCTTCCTGGATAAATGTTAAGATAAGAATGAATTTGATTAGTTAAACATCAGATTACTCACCACAATAAATAATAGAAAAGATAAATAGTACCTTGCGGCATCCAATAGCCGCTTAGCAACCCGTTTCCTTCGCTGGGAAGGAGCAACCCATATGACTCGAACACCACAGACGGCCGGGACAGCTTCCTCCTCATAAGACGTTCCTCCGCTGTCCCACATATTCTGTTCAGCGGTCCTTGAAGAACTTTTTATAGATTCTCTACGGAAAGTGACATTTCCAAATTGCAATACAGATTTAGCTGTTTTTCTTGAGTTTGCATTACTTGACTCTGGTACCAGTTTAGTAGATCTGCTTGAATCCGAACTGGAAGACTTCGAGATTATCCTATGGGCTGTTGTAATTGGTTCTAAAACAAGACAACCGACGATCCTTTTCCTAGAAATGAAGAGATACGTCTGAGGAAGAAAGTGAGAAGCATTCATAATAAAAATGTCATGGAGTAAGAATTCAACCCAAAAATCACCTTGCAAAGCTTGTGAAGAAACCACTCATTTGCCAAACAAAGGTCATTGGACATCACCCTTACCACCTCTTGGAGCTGTGAAATGATTGGAATATCATTAGGAAAAAGAACCAGGAATTGAGCTTAATAAATGCAATTAAATTGGAATACAATCTCAAAGATGAAAAATAAACATAAGTCAGCGCCTTTGATAGCCTATGACTCATAGCCAGGATGTCACAAACTCATCCAGAGAGATTCATAATGTGCATCAGATATACGAAAAATCTAGCTAGTTATTAGCTAATAGATAACAAAGTGACTAAAGAACCTTGTGCTTTTGACCAGGAGGATCACCGTCCAAGACTACCATAATACGTTCTTCAATTGTCTCACTCTTAGGCATTGGGACGATTCTTTCATTGTTCCATCCCTGATGAAATTTTTCATTGAGAAATTTGAAAAGAAAGAAAAAATTGAGACTACTACTAAAATGAACAAAGCAACCCACCTTGAAAAAGATACCCAGGTAGTAATTTTTATGGAAAACCTTGTGAGCCTTTTCATCTCCAAGTGCATAGCTCAACCCGCACACATCACAAAAGTGGAGAAGGAAACTAGACTGACCAAGTTCCAGATAATACTGCGCATAACTCCTTTTCTTATTTGTGACGTTGGGTAAAGGATCTGGTCTTCTTGAAGACATCGCCGAGGCACCTCTGTGTATTCCCTTGTCATATTCATCGGACGTGCAAATCTGAAAACCATCACTGTCATAATAACCATAGAATGATATATTAGCTACAGTTCCCAACCATCCTAACTGAACATAAAAATCAATCAGAGTAGCTTTCATCAAATAATACCCATACGAAATTCAAGAGTCAGAAAAGCCAAGTCTGGTGATGGATAACAAACATACTCTGAAATGCTCACCCAGAATCATTAATTGAGCAACAGAAAAGTAATGTGTAATTTGAAGCTCTCTTCCTTCAATAAAAGTAATATGTAATTGCAGCCCTCTTCCTTTCACGAGCTACAATCCCACTGGAAAAGAAGGTATTCAAAAAACAAGAAAAAAGGGAACGAGAACTTCTACATAGAATGCTAGAAGAATTACCCGAATGGCTAAATCCCTAGTTCCCAGCATTTGTGCATTTCACTCCATGACTTTCATCAAAAGAGAGACAGCACGAATTCAAATAATAGAACATGACATAGCAGCATAAAAAACAGCACAACAAACAACATACTCCACTTGAAAATACATCCTTTTGTTCCCAACCTGGTTTATCGAAGGTACCATTTCAAACTTGGGTTGTTGAGCTCTCGTCTTCTGTAGGTCACAAGAACATCTGGCTCAGGACTTCCTGAGATGTCCATCTCCTCCACCTGATCCAGAGGTGGAAAGGAGCCCCGGGCATTGTTGGCAGTCATCTGGAAGAACTTGCTGATCTTGGTCTGCATGATCAACACTACCAACCAAGATGGAGAGTTCAAGGTCGTGACTGAGCAAGAGAAACGTGATGGCAGGAGGTGAAAACTGGTCTCGTAGAGATGGAAAACAGAATAGAAATCACAATCAATAATAAAACTAATTAAATAGAATAATTGACAGTTTATTACAGATAACCAGTTTGAAAGAGCTATTTTTTACACATTTTGCGGTGTTCTTATTAATGATGTTTATGGGTGAATTATAGACTTCAATATGACATTTCAGATCTGTTTAGTTAGCAGCTTGTAATTTTTCCTTTGAATTTCATCCTTTCCAGTTTTGTTCCAGAAAAACACCAAGAAAAGCAGCTTCATTTGTCATTCCAACAAAGCAGTTTTATTCCCGCAGCTTGTAATTCCTCCTCCTTTCAATTTCTGCTTCAGATCTGTTTATGATTTATATATTCGAACCTTCATTGTATTTTTATATAAAATAAATAAATAGGTATTCGTGCAGGTGTTAGAATTAACAGAAATTGTATGATTAAAACCTAAATTTACATGGATATTAATGTCATTAAGTTCAACATTCATAATAATTTTTAAAATAATAATTACCATATTATTATTTAAATAAATGTATGGCTCCAAAAATAGATGATGTATTTTGCTAACACTTTGACTGACAATTCTGGCAAGAATATTTAAAATGCAGGATGATAAATCAAATTAGAAAAAAGACAAACAGATTGAATGATCCCATGGACATTTAACATAACACAACTCATGCTGACTAAACTTGATATTTCTAAGTATACCATGGATAAGTGATAAGAAATCATACAACGATTGTTAGCAGAACTTAAAGAAGCATACAAATCATGCGGGCGGGGCAAAAAAAAGGTCAGATTCATAAGAACACAAAGGAAATCTTAGCGCATCCAAATGGCAGAGCATTACCTTAACGACAATGGAGGCGGCGAGCTACCAAAGTGACTTCGACGACGGTTTCTAACACCTCTCTTCAACATGGAGCATCTAACATGCATGGCTTGCCATCATCTCTTACACAATTAAGATAAATAAGTATATAAATGTCCAAAAATATACTTAAATATAAATATTTAAAGATTTAAAATTAAACATTCAAGTGAACAATGCTTCAAAGAGGAAGAGAACAACACAGGACAGAAAGAAAAAAGACCCAACACAAATGGAACAAATATCGGAGGTTTTGATTTTTGCATCATTATCTTAGCTATCATGGAACGTGGAAGCCAAGTTGATGTAATACAAAATTGTTGCATAGTGTGCATAAGCCAGATCTTTTTATTTGTCATAGTGTGCACAATACTGAAGGAAAAAGAAAGTTAGATTTTACCGACATATAAATACCTAGAAAATTACCTTTACCGTTTCATGATTTCCGACCTCCTCCCATTCGGAAATCGACCTCCCCTCGAGCCTGACGCCCCCATCTCGACCTGTGAAGTCGAAGAACATTCGTCGCGTCGCCTGAAACCGACTCTTCCTCGTCGCATCCGTCGCTGCCGCAGCCCTCCTGCCCGTCGCTACTGTAGCCCTCTTGCTTGCCCGTCGCTCGTCGTTACTGCAGCCCACCTGTCGCACTAAACCCTCCCGTCGCTACTGCAGCCCTCCTGCTCGCCCGTCGCTGCCGTAGCCCTCTCGCCGCATCTTCCTCGTCGCGTCCGTCGCTGTGGTAGCCCTTCCTCCTCCACCTCCGCCATTTCACGTCTTGCTCAGGTACAATTCCTCTTCTTCATTTTTTTTTGTACTTGCTTGTGAGTGAAAGGAAAGCAGGAGATCGGACTTTCAACATTTCCTTTGGATTAATATTCGTGATGTTTAACACTTCTTATAATCTTCATGATAATGTATTTCTGTGTATTACTCCAAACAGTGCCTAGTAATGTTGCTTATATGGCATATCATCTATCATTGCTTGTATGACATATAACAGTTCAAATATGAAAAGAGAGATGGTTAGCATACAAAATGAGATGGTTGGCATACGAAAAGAAATGTTTGCATGGCAAAAGAAGTCTGTGTATTTTTTAGATGAAGTTATTGCAGTAATATTTGATATTGAAGATCTATCTGATCGATATAAAGTTATTTAATTATTTTAAAAGTAAAAAATCAGTAAAATATTTATATCAATTCCAAAAGAAATACGACAATTATGGTTAAAGTTTCATTTAGAAAAGATGAAAGACTAAAGATGATTTACATGTTTGTTTTTTGTATTAGATGTATGATGTAACTACTTTTTGTTTGGACTTGAAATGTGGAATGATATTATGTTAGATGTTTGTTTATCATATTTTGTTATGTTATATTAATTGTGGAATGATTTCATGTAGTATGTTTATTTGTATTACAACCTTGTAATATGTTTGAACATGAAATTTTGTAGGTGATGATGAATTTTGAAGAGGATTTTGACGAACTAGTAAATAACACATTGATGTTATTTGAAGAAGAGGAAGAACATGCTAGAAGAAGGCGAAGACGTCTACTTGCTTTTTGGAATATTTTAGTAGGGATTGTAAGTACCTCAACTTTGTTTTCAAGTACAAGTCGTATTTATAGTAAAGAAGGTACAGATTATATAAGAAGATTACTAGATCCTTCTTTACCACATCAAGTTTACAATTGTCGAAAAATTTATAGAATGAGTTAATATGTTTTCAAGGGTTTTTGTGAATTAATGAGGAGGGAAGAAGTCCTGAAAGATACCAACAATATCAATGTAGAAGAGAAGTTTGCCATGTTCCTTATGACAGTTGGGCAAAATCAAAGGTATGGAGTAACTATATCACAATTTAGTCGATCAAGTTGGACAATTAGTAAATACTTTAATGAAGTCTTGAATGCCATATTACGACTAAATCATGTTCTTCTAGCAAGACCTTCATCTGAAACACCAAGTCGAATTCGTCAAGACTCAAATGTGTATCCATATTTTAAGGTACATTTCCACACCTTTGTAGTTTCCTTGTCTTTAATGTTATTTTAATCAATATCAAAATAAAAATGCATGTTTATAGGATTGTATTGGAGCTATTGATGGTACACATATCAAAGCAACTATTTATGGACAAGAAACAACAAGATTTAGGAACAGAAAAGGTGAATTATCTCAAAATGTAATGGCAGCATGTAATTTTGATATGGAATTTACATATATTTTAGCTGGTTAGGAAGGATCAGCTGTTGATGCTCGTATTCTCCAAAATGCAGTTACTAGACCTAATGGTTTTCAGGTTCCACCAAGTAAATGTATTTTCTACTTCTAGAAGTTATGAAGACATCACCATACTAATATTTTTTTTATATAGGTAAGTTTTACTTAGTTGATGCTGGATATCCAAATCGACCAAAATATATTTGCCCATATCCAGGTGTAAGATACCGTCTATCTGATTATGTTAATGATAGAGTTCATTGTAATGCTGTAGAAAATTTCAACTACAGACATTCACAACTGAGAACAGTCATTGAGCGTACATTTGGAGTTGTGAAACATCGATTCTCAATATTACGTGGTCAAATGCCATATTCATATGAAACACAAGTGAAGATTGTCATCGCATGTTTTTGCTTCATAATTTTATTCGTAAGACTGATAAAGAAGATTTACTTGAAGACCTACAAGATGAGTTGGAAGAGTTAAATATTATTGATGACATACAACCAATAGGAGAGATACATATGGAAAGCAATGCACAAGTTTGAATGACTCAAGAACAAAGAAAAGAAATGATAGATAAGATGCGAGAAGATATGATGATGGCAATGTGGGATGGAAGAACTGCTTGATATTATTTAGTATTGTAATATTTGAATTAAGATGTATTTGTATTTTTCGAATATTAGTTGTAATAAATAATTGAATTTCTTTTTTTCCAAGATTTTCTTTTTTTTCGAATATTAATTATGATAAACCTTTGTTAGAATTTTCATTAGAACTTTCCATCGTGCATTAACCTTTCATCAAAATTTTCATTAGAACTTTCCATCCTACACTAAACCATTCTTAGAATTTTTCTTTTCCTTTCCATTACAAATTTTCTTTTTCCTTTTTGTCAGAATTTTCCATCATTACACTAACTGCATTTTGACGGAATTCAACGATTTTCCTTTTCGTCAGCTGAATTTTGTTAGGCACTAACCCCTCCCCCCCTAAATATCAGAGAAATTTGATGTAAGAGGTTTACATGTCGAATTTTCACAACTAGCCAGGATATTCAATAAATGAACTCAGCATACAAAGGAGTGAAGATATAGTGTTGGGGATAAATAAGTCTGCTCTTATTTATTGTTAATAGTAAAGATCTTATTTACAATTTCATTTTACCATTGCAAATGATTTCCTTGGGACGTGTTCATAGCAACAAAATATTTTAATTTCCCCACTTAGGGAATTGAGGAAAAGGCAGGTTAGTGAAACTAAACAAGAAAAACTTCTGGACCTTCAAAGAACTTGATTATGCTCCTGAAATTGTAAGGCAAAATTCCCTTTGTGTTGTGTGACATTGAAATTTGGCTATTGTGCTGCATGTGTGCTTCCAAAGGAAACAAATTGCTAATTCAGTGAAGGTTGTCTTGGCTTATTTGTTGCCAATGCATTAGAAATAACAACTCTAGCATTCATAGCACATGGAAAGACTAGACAGTAATCCCATTGATCAAGAGGTCTAATAATTCTAGATTCCTTTTCAGCGTATCCAACAAAGTAACGAGGTGCCATGCTCTTCTGCTGGTAGAATCCTGTTCTTTAGAAGTCACTTGGACATCTGGGACTTGAAAGGAAGCAATGTTCTCTTAACTAAAAAGTGGTCTTTTTAAGCTTCAAACTACAGGACAGAATGTAAAGCAGAAGGAAACAAATGAGATGAAAACTCATTTAATATAACAATAAAATGAACCAATGCTTAGCTTTTGCTGCACAACTCGCGCATGTTTCATGTCCAAGAGCTATTTATGTAAAGGGAACAATACTGAAGCTTATAATTTTGGTTTATACTTGAAATCAATGTTTTTTGGTTTTTCAGGGAGAGGCAGTGCCTTTTAAGTCGTACACACATAGATATCATATACCCTATAGAGCTTCTAAAAGTGACACTCCATTTTGGTACTCCATCAAACAGGCCTCAGCATATATCATTGTTCTGTCATCATATGGTGAGATTCAAGCTTTTCCTTCTTCTATTGCTTTCTTATCATTTACCTAAATATATTTATCTTTGATTTGATACATAATCTGAAAAGCTTCGTGTCCTAATTTATATATGATGCTTTGTTCTGCTCGGAACCCAAATGGTAGGGACTGTTGTAGTCGCGAAGGACCTTTCTAGTCGACTCACAAACACGGTTGTTTGGTAATGTTTGAGGGTGATGTTTGAGGCATGGTTTGTGCAACACATAGTTGACGTTGTCTTTGACGGCCATATCCATGCATATGAACGCTCGGTAAGGCTGAATGTTTTTCATCATGCGCTTAAGTTCAACCTTGATGCTGTTATTGGAAGAGAGTAAATTCCTAATGAGGTCGTTTGTTCTTCAATGTTATCATGGTAGGAGCGAATTTCAAATGTGAAGTACAACATCCTAAAAAGGCAGTGCACTCCAGCACCCAATCAGTCTGCCCCAATGTACATCACCATTGGTGGTGATGGAGGAAACATTGAGGGCTTAGCCAATGAGTATGAAGGAGATCTTAGCCTAAGTTCTTCTTTTCATATTTGGAGATCTTAGGGCTCATATTCTTGGCATAATTACATACTTCCTCTCATTCAGGTTCATAGAGCCACAGCCAGATTATTCAGCCAGAGTCAGTGAAAATTGTGTGGTTTCATATTCATTCCTTAATGATATTTTCTTATCAAAACAAGAGCTAAAGCGTTTGGTGGTGCACTTTTAATTAGAATATATTTATTTTTAAAAGTCCATGTCATTGGCAAAGATGACTTTTCTAACTTGGGAAAAGTCACGGTAGGTTCTGCGATTGCGATATTAAAAATTATTGACCATCGTGGAAAGAATGAGCCCTTGAATTCTACCAAATTTTATATGGACTTGATAAGAAAAAAAGACCTGATAAATCTGTTCTCTTTTACTTCTTTCGAGAAGGATATGATTAAATTAATTAAGTTGATTTGATTTTCTTTTATCTTATTTCCAGTTGATGTAATACGTAATTTATTAGTAATAAAATTATTTCTTAACTTATTTATTTTTGATAATGATAGTAATCTTTTTGTTTTCTAATTTACAAGAAATAAAAATTATGATGTTGACACAAGTATTGAGCTTCTTAACTTCTGAAAGTTCGATGAAATGCAGGGATGGAAATTATACATCCTTTCTTTCTTAATTACCGGCTTTAAAATTCAAAGCTCAGAAGTTTCCTACTGCAATTTCCGACAAATTTCAGTGAAAGTTGACAGGAGAAGAAGTCCCCTACACAGAAATCTTTATTTATTTTCTAAATTTTTGAAATATCACAAACGAATGGCACAAATCTCTCTTTGACGTCAAACTAAAAAATAATTTCACTTGACTTAAAGACTTGAAAGTTTATAAATTAATATTGGTTGAAGGACATGGCTCACAAGTCACATTTATTGGTTCATGGAGGGAAGAATGGCTGCTTCCTCACACTACTTTCAGATGGTTTTGGTGCTCGTATGGTGGATGCAGATCTTGTTCTGTGACACCAGTAGCGGTTGTATCGCAGTGGAAAGAGAAGTTCTCTTGAAGTTCAAGCTTGGACTTGACGATCCGCAAGGTAAACTTCGCACCTGGACAAATACCACTGGTGATGATTGCTGCAGGGGTTGGAGGGGAGTTGGGTGTGACGACCAAACCGGTCACGTTGCGGAGCTCAACCTTCGTGGCATGAATTTGAATTTGGGGAGGGGGGTCAGAGGTTGCGAGAACCTCCATGAACCCACCTTATGCCACTTGACACGTTTACGACGTCTGGACTTCAGCTCCAACAATTTCAACAACTGCACCATTCCATCCTTCTTGGGTTGCTTTGCGGAGTTGAGGTATCTAAACCTTTCTAATTCATATTTTCAAGGACTCGTACCTTCATCGCTTGGAAATCTCTCCAACTTACTCCAACTCGATCTTTCTTCTTCGATTACAATCTACAATTCTCCATCTGGTTCTCATCTCAAAATTCACGATACGAGGTGGTTTCGACGACTTCACTCTTTGCAATACATCGACATGAGCTTCTCCCAGCTTGGTAATTCATCATCTCGTTGGATTCAATCCCTTGGTGAATTGCCTTCTCTATCCACCTTAATATGTTCTCAATGTTTCTCGGGGGGTCACGTTCCAACATTCATTGAATCGATGCAATCACTGCAAGAATTAGTTCTTTCTAGGAACAAATTCAATGGATCTATTCCCACTTTTTTTGGAAATTTAGTTTCATTGCAAAAATTGGATCTTTCTAGGAACAAATTCAATGGATCTATTCCCACCTTTCTTGGAAATTTAATATCACTACAATCTTTAGATCTTTCTAGGAACAAATTCAATGGATCTATTCCCACCTTTCTTGGAAATTTAATATCACTACAATCTTTAGATCTTTCTTGGAACAAATTCAATGGATCTATTCCCACCTTTCTTGAAAATTTAACATCGCTACAATCTTTACATCTTTCAGGCAATAACTTCAATGGATCTATTCCCACCTTTCTTGGAAATTTAATATCACTACAATCTTTAGATCTTTCTTGGAACAAATTCAATGGATCTATTCCCACCTTTCTTGGAAATTTAACATCACTACAATCTTTAGATCTTTCTTGGAACAAATTCAATGGATCTATTCCCACCTTTCTTGGAAATTTAACATCACTACAATCTTTAGATCTTTCTTGGAACAAATTCAATGGATCTATTCCCACCTTTCTTGGAAATTTAACATCACTACAATCTTTAGATCTTTCTTGGAACAAATTCAATGGATCTATTCCCACCTTTCTTGGAAATTTAACATCACTACAATCTTTACATCTTTCAGGCAATAACTTCAATGGATCTATTCCCACATTTCTTGGAAATTTAACATCGCTACGATCTTTACGTCTTTCAAGTAATAACTTCAATAGATCCATTCCCACCTTTCTTGGAAATTTAACATCACTACAATCTTTACATCTTTCTAGGAATAATTTCAATGGATCTATTCCCACCTTTCTTGGAAATTTAACATCGCTACAATCTTTACATCTTTCAGGCAATAACTTCAATGGATCTATTCCCACTTTTCTTGGAAATTTAACATCACTACAATCTTTAGATCTTTCAAGAAATAACTTCATTGGATCTATTCCCACCTTTCTTGGAAATTTAACATCACTACAATCTTTATATCTTTCAAGAAATAACTTCATTGGATCCATTCCAAAATCACTTTGCAACCTACATTTGCTCTATCGTCTAGACTTAGAAGGGAATGATAACATCAATGGTGCTAAATTCCCAAAATGTTTATGGGGATTGTCAAAGTTGCGATGGTTGTACCTTGGGGGGCATGATTTCAATCTATCAGAATCTCATTTCGTAAACATGAGTCAATTGCGGTATCTTAGCTTGAAATCAAACTCATCATCGACATTCCACGTATCCTCTTCCAATTGGGTCCCACCATTTAGTCTACGAAGATTATCTATTCAATCGTGGAGAGTGGAGCCTAATGAATCATTCCCTACATGGATTCGTACACAAAAAGAACTTTATAATCTTGTCCTGTCAAATGTTGGCATCACTGGATCTATTCCCACCTTTCTTGTAAATTTAACATCACTACAATCTTTAAATCTTTCAAGAAATAACTTCATTGGATCCATTCCAAAATCACTTTGCAACCTACATTTGCTCTATCGTCTAGACTTAGAAGGGAATGATAACATCAATGGAGCTAAATTCCCAAAATGTTTTTGGGGATTGTCAAACATGTGGATGTTGTACCTTGGGGGGCATGATTTCAGTCTATCAGAATCTCATTTCGTAAACATGAGTCAATTGCGGTATCTTAGCTTGAAATCAAACTCATCATCGACATTCCACGTATCCTCTTCCAATTGGGTCCCACCATTTAGTCTATATCATTTATCTATTCAATCGTGGAGAGTGGAGCCAAATGAATCATTCCCTACATGGATCCGTACACAAAAAGAACTTTATAATCTTGTCCTGTCAAATGTTGGCATCACTGGAAGCCTTCCAACATGGATTTGGAATTTCTCTTCCTCTCTTCGCTGGTTGAAGGTGACTTCCAATGACATCGATGGGGAAATACCAGATGCCACAAACTCCAGTAATCAATTACAAATGATTGATTTGAGTTCCAACAAATTTAAAGGTAACATACATATCTGATCACCCTTCTTTCCATTTGAAAGTAATAGATTGCCATATTTTTTGTTTACCTTGCCTAATTCAATCTCTTCATGGTCTGCTATTTCTAGGATCTAGGTGGTTATCTACCGTCTCAAAGATGACGTCTACATTGTGGTACTTGTTTCTTTCCAACAACACAAATCTATTTGGTAGCATCCCATCGTCGCTGTGTGAAGTGCAAGATTTGAGGGTATTGGACTTGTCTAAAAATAATTTCTCTGGAGAGATTCCTCATTGCATGATGAAAGTGAAAAAAATTCTTGATTTGGGAAGCAACAAATTCAACGGCACATTTCCTACGATACTGGAACATCAGAATTGTACGTTGGAATCATTGCATTTGGAGAATAATCAACTTCATGGAAATCTACCAACATCCTTGGGTAAGTGTAGGAATTTGACTGTCCTTGATCTTGGTGGAAACAAGTTCACCGGATCAATACCGTCTTCGATAGTAGAAAGCATGCAATCTCTACAGATTCTATGCTTGAGTTCAAATAGACTTTATGGGAATATTCCAGAATCATTGTCAAGGCTGCAATCACTTCAAGTCTTGGATCTTGGAAATAATAATTTATCAGGATCCATACCAAATACTATAGGAGATTTCAAGGCAATGACGATTTTAAGCAAGTTAAAAGAATCAATCTTCTCTCGTACGATTTTAAGCGAGTCAAAACAGTCAAACATCTCTAGTATCACTTATTACAAAGAATCTGTGACAATAGAGATGAAAGGAGGATCATACGCTTATGTTGGCAAGATACTTTCACTAGTCACAAGCATCGACCTCTCCAATAATAACTTGTCAGGAGTTATTCCCCAAGAATTCGGTGATCTACGTGGCTTGCGGAATTTGAATTTGGCAGTAAATCAATTGACAAGTAGCATCCCAAAGACACTTGGTAGATTCTTGAAGTTGGAAGCACTGGATCTATCAAGAAATAAACTCTCTGGGCAAATTCCACGAGAGATGACGAAGATTACAACATTGTCTCACTTGAGCATGTCATTTAACAACTTCTCAGGTCGTATTCCTACAAGCAAGCAGTTCTCGACATTTACTAATGAGTCCTACATAGGAAACCCCAATCTATGTGGGTTTCCGTTATCTAAGAGTTGTGAAGAAGAGCAAAATCCAAAATCAAAGAGTGATCAGAACGAGGATGATGACGACGACAAAGAGAAGTTATGGCTTTATATGATTGCAGTTCTTGGTTTTATCGTTGGATTTTGGACATTCTATGGCATCCTTTTCTTTAAGAAGACTTGGAGGTATCTCTATCTCCAATTTCTGAGTGATACCAATGAGGTGTTATACATGAGGATTATTCGACCAATGAAGCGGATGGTGAAGTGATATTAGCAAGACAACCTCCAGTGTTGCTCATCTCAACAAGTATGCTTGTTATGTATGGGTAGTTATTTTTATTGATCTTTTTCTAATCCATCATACTCGACAAATATATATGGGAGGCTGATTGAATAATAATGAGGGTTGTCGGCATTGTTTAGTAACAATTTTCTAGTAATGGTGTGTATTTGTCTTTTTTGAAAAGATACATGGTTACAAATCTCAGAAGATGCAAAGACCATTAGTTGCATCAAGGTTTTGCTCTCGTACCATCGTAGGTTTTTCTAGTTGTATTCTTAGAAACATGTTTAAATTGTGAACAATATGCTTGTGAAATATATTCTTCAAGATATTCGCTAGCACCAAAATTAATAGGTAAATTCTTAACAGTAATAAATTTAGTATGCCATGACATTGCCACCAATAGAACGAGAACTGACCAACACTTAACTCGATGTTAGAGAATTTTCACGTCTTAGAAAAATGAGTTGCCACTTAGTCTATTAGAAGAGTCAATTAAGAAAACCTTAGGATGCAACGTAGTGTAATGTAAACAAGTGACATTTGTACTTAACAAGAGAGATAATGTTAGCATGTTTAACTAGAGAGTTCTGGGTAAGTTTTCTGGTTACATGTAAGGAAGGTGATAGGCACCCCCATATACCTAACCAAGGGTTGATCTCTTACATGCCTCATAGGTGCTAGTGTGTGTGTTCAATGTAAGTGCATCTAGTTATACAGCACGAGAGGAGAGGTTCGACTAATAAGCCCAAAAGAGAACAGGCTATTGGGCTTAAGATGAAGGGAACTAGGAGTCTAGAAGATAATCGTGTATAAGATCCCTCATTTTTGTGTGAAATAAGGATGAACCTTTGATGAGTCTAGACTAAATGAGCTTAATTGTAGTAAGTCAGGGCATCCACCTATTTCTTGGGACTAAAACCTCAACTTTGTGTTTTTCTTGGGACTTAACACAAAACCCTATCCGTGTATTTTATCCCGAAAACACGCTCCTTATTACCACAACCCGAGTTGTTTTGTGCGAAAACAAGAATGTTGTTTATCAATTCTAGCATCCCCTCTTTTCTTGAAATTCCCATGTTCTCTTTATTTTCCAAAAATTTCTCACATTTTTTAAGTTTCTCGAGACTTTGCGCTTGCTTCCAAATATATATACATAGAAAGACTCCACTTTTGACGAAAACACCGACCGTTCGATCAAGTGAACATGAAGCGAGCAATATTAGAATAAGTGCGTGAGAAGAGAGAAGAGTGATCGAGTAGTGTGAGGGAGACATACAACTAGTAAATTTATATTCGTGGAATATGAAACGTTTAAAAAACTCCCGTAATGATGGACAATCTAAAGAGATGCACAAGCTTAGGTAGAATTGAATAAAATCGTTGCATGCATTGCATCCTACTAGTTTGAGTCTTGCATCCTCATTGGTTTGGTCACTGATCGATGGTAGTGTGCTCAATTGCATTACTTAATCGATGTTTTGTCCTGACCTATTAAAATTAGGTCCATATAATCTAGGTCTACTTAGTGTCTATTCCTACTCCCTACACGAGTGAAGAATGTCTTACATGACTATCTTCTAAACTGTTTGTTCTTTTCTTCTTAAGCCCTCTCGCCTATTCTTCTTCCTAATTTTCCCTTCTTATGTTATACACTTAGAGATGTATCTACATCCAATACACTTAAGTATCTGAGAGATCAACCCTAAGTTGGGTGCATTGGTTAGCTAATGTGCCTTATTCCCTTTAAGGCATGGATGCCATTTCACATGCATCTTCATTGCACTGTATTTAATGTTCTGTTAGTTTTTCCCTCCAATAGATTAGGTAGCGACTTCTTTTCGAGACGATCCTGAGCTATATTATTACTAATTCTATCATTATAATAAGTTTTTATTGCTTCATTATAAGGGTAACAATTTGTTAACATTAAATATAAAGAATTTTATTTATAAGGTACATCTATAGTAAATGTTTTATGTGATAAGTCAAATCACATGCATCCTCTTCTTTTTGAAATTTATCTCCACTATTAATATAAGCTATTGCACTTTTAATATTATCAACAAAAGGTTTTATTTCTTCTTTACCAATTTAAACTATAAAATTAATTATGTGATATATACATTTTTGGTGAATTAAAGAAAAACCATATGGTGGATTTAATTTATTTCTAAACATGGGAATAGTTGCACTATTATTAGAAGTACTATCAAAAGTAATACTATCTATTTTGTCTTTAATACCAAAAATTTCAAAAATTCCCACAATATGTGAAAAGATATTATTAACATTATGGGAATGAGTTATTCTTCTAAATCCTATTAATCTTTTTTGTAAAGTCCAATTTTGATCAATAAAATGTGTAGTTATAGCAATATATCTATGCTTAAATCTACCCTCCTAAATACCAGAAGTACATGCTATTAATGTATTTATGCTACCCAATACATCAATTAATTCTATTTTAAGTTTATCATAAACATCAACAATATATTTTCTAGTTGTATTCTTAGAAACATGTTTAAATTGTGAACAATATACTTGTGAAATATATTCTTCAAGATATTCGCTAGCACCAAAATTAATAGGTAAATTCTTAACAGTAATAAATTTAGTATGCTATGACATTGCCACCAATAGAACGAGAACTGACCAACACTTAACTCGATGTTAGAGAATTTTCACGTCTTAGAAAAATGAGTTGCCACTTAGTCTATTAGAAGAGTCAATTAAGAAAACCTTAGGATGCAATGTAGTGTAATGTAAACAAGTGACATTTGTACTTAACAAGAGAGATAATGTTAGCATGTTTAACTAGAGAGTTCTGGGTAAGTTTTCTGGTTACATGTAAGGAAGGTGATAGGCACCCCCATATACCTAACCAAGGGTTGATCTCTTACATGCCTAATAGGTGCTAGTGTGTGTGTTCAATGTAAGTGCATCTAGTTATACAGCACGAGAGGAGAGGTTCGACTAATAAGCCCAAAAGAGAACAGGCTATTGGGCTTAAGATGAAGGGAACTAGGAGTCTAGAAGATAATCGTGTATAAGATCCCTCATTTTTGTGTGAAATAAGGATGAACCTTTGATGAGTCTAGACTAAATGAGCTTAATTGTAGTAAGTCAGGGCATCCACCTATTTCTTGGGACTAAAACCTCAACTTTGTGTTTTTCTTGGGACTTAACACAAAACACACTCCTTATTACCACAACCCGATGAAGTTGGTCTTTTTCTTAACAAAACAGATTAGGTAGTAGAGAAAAACACATAAAACAAAGTAAAGACAATTATTTTTCTTATAAAAGAAAAATTGAAGATTCAGAAAGAACATGGAAATCAGTAGAAAACTTTTTTTTCTAAATCAAAAGGTAGCTGTTATAATAATTCTTCAGAAATCTCTCTGAATGCACCAATGTCGATATTCTTTAATACTTGTACACTCTTTTCTACCTTTTTCTTACTTGCTCCTTTTAGTTGCTTACTAGCACATAGTTGAAAGAGACAGTACCACAACCATTCAAGTGCAAAACGATTCATTAATACAAGCGAAATATTAATTTGGAGGGAGAAACTGAGGAGAGCACGGAAAATGACGATCAATATATATTTATTCTTCCAGCATGCGAGCGATATATATATATATATATATATGTTCTTCCATCCTCATCATTCTTTGCTCCATCCCAGTGTCATTCTTTTAATTCTGAAAAATTCTTTCTAACTTGGCGAATGGACGACGAAAATAGGTGTTACTTGATCTGTCTCCTCTACCTAGGAACTCAGGCCCGATTTTTTGAATGCATGATGCTTCATAAATTCTGAGACGTTGAAGTTGGGGCAACTTTCCAAATCCAAGAAATTGTTGACAGTGTTTACAACCATCAATATACAAATTTACAAGATTATTTAGAGAAACGTCATTTGGACGTGACAACCAATTCGGAAGATTATAGCCATAGAAATTTTCAACATGAAGATTCATTCAACAGGCAAGGAGGACGAAGCTCCTCAAAGACCTCTGTGACTCTATCGCTAACATTTCTTTTATGCTTCCAACCAAGACGTAACTTTTGAAGATGATTCTTTCTCACAAGTTCCATTGACCTGGCTTCCTCCAAAGATTGGTTTTGTTGCAAATTGTCTATCTCAAGATGCCTCAACAAATTCAAACTTCAAATTTCTCCTAGCTTTGCTTCATTCTCATTTTCTCCCACTTTAAATATTAATTTTTCAATCTTCTCAATCCTTTTGGCATTTCTATTGGATCCCAAACATTCCTGTTATCTAGTAACACGAGATTCTGTAAACTAGTGATGCTCTTAGGGAATTTCTTGAGTAGATGACATCCTTCAACAAGTAGAAGATCATCAATCCCCCGTGCTGTCGCCTGATCTTCAAACGACTGTTTTGAGGTAGTGTACGAGGAGCCTCATGAATTGTCAGCGTCGTATGCTCCTGGAGCCCTGATGATCTTCTCTATATATGGTGTTGGGTGCAAGATGGCGAGGTCATCGAACCCCCATTCTCTGGTGAGACATGGCTTGGTTGAGATCTTTGCGGGAAAGGAGGACACAAGGTTATGGAGGCCGGACATCCCGAGGGATGCTTTAGTCGTTGTATTAAAACATGGTGGCCAGCTCAAACCAATAAGGCCACTCAGAAAATCTGGAGTCTTGAAGAAGAAGAAGAAGAAACAATGTATCATCAGCATTTATGGTAAAAAAAATGAAATTACTGTAGAAGTCAACAATTGCACATTTTGATGATAGCTGCTACGTAGATCAAGTTTGTAGAAGAGTTGTCCACCGGCAAGGACATCCAACATGTCTTCAAGCCGAGGGATAGGAAATCTGTACTTGATGGTGATCCAGTTGATGGCACGATTGTCGACGCACATTCTCCATCCACCATTTTTCTTGGGAACAAGTGGTGCCAGGACAGCGCAGGGGCTCAGACTAGGACGCACTAGTCCTTGTTGGATCAGTTGTTCGACTTGTGACTGAAGGATCGCAGCCTCCTTGGGGCTCATTCTGTAGTGCGGTATATTTGGAAGTTGGGCTCCAGGGATGAGGTCGATGTGGTGCTGTACATCTCTAAGCGGTGGAAGGACCTGTGGGGTTTCTGTTGGCATAATAGCATGGAATTCTTCTAACAGTTGGTGTACCTGCAGCGGCGTGGCTTCCTCTGCAGCTTCAAAATGATAGGACCCTACCAAAGCATAAGCTTCTAGAGCGTTCTTAACGTCGTCGGTGAAGGTGGCCTGGTCCACCACAAGGAAGCTCTTGCGGACGTGCTCGTCCAAGGACAGATTTGAGGTGGGGACTAATGGCATTAGACGAATTAGTGCTTTGCCCACGCGCAATTCATACTCTGATTAGTACGTCCTCTATGGGTGGCATCCACGTCGTGTTGCCACGGGCGTCCCAAGATAATATGGGAGGCGACCATATCACAGAAAACCTCGTTAGAATACCGAGAACCAATTGATAATGGGACTTTGCAAACCTCCGTGACCTTCACGGTGTTGTCTTTGCGAATCCACCCGATGTGGTAGGGGTGGGGGTGAGCTTGAGTTGGTAATCCAAGCTTGGCCACCACCTTCTGAGAAATGAGGTTTTCCGTACTACCTCCGTCTATGACGATGTCGCACACCTTGCCGGAGATTGTACAACGGGTGAGGAATATAGTATGTCGTTGGGTGGGCTCGCGGATCATGGGGGCGAGAAGCAGACGTCGGGTGACACAGGACAGGTGCTCCCCTTCATCCGCGTACAACTCATCCTCCTCCCCACTTGGTGGTGAGGCGTCGTCGTCGTCATCGTCTTCCACCGGAGAATCGTCGACGCATTTCTCAGTCACATGTACCTCTTTTCGTTGTGGGCATTGATTGGACTTGTGCCCTAGTTGACTTCCCGGTGGTAGGGCGACTGTAAGGGTTGGCTGGTGCGGGTTCCCCGGCGTCCGGCGTTGACGACGGTCTACCCTCATGGGTACTTGGCTGTGGACCCAAAATCGATTTGTCGGCAGGTTTGGAAGTACTGTCACCCGTGGAGGTGGGCGTTGGACGACTTCCCCGGTTGGCTTGCTTCTCAATATAAGGAGCTATCTGTTGCGGCTTGGATTCATTCAAGTTGTTCCAAGAGGCCAAGCGATAAAACTCCGTGATATATTCAGTGACGGTGCGCGATCGCTGCTGACAGTTTTGATACTGCGCAAATAAAGTCTTCATAGTCCATGGGTAAAGTCTTCCTCCTCTTCATTTTGTCCCACGAGCGGACAGGCGTTTTCTGTTGGCGTGCTCTCTTCATCAACGTTTGATCCCACCATGCAGAAGCCCCCCAATAATCCAATATCTTCTAATTCAAAGAGGTTGGGCATTCGTTTCCAACCATCATCATCTGATCTACCAATATCTTCTAATTCAAAGAAAGGCAAGGGAGGTAATCTGGTACCCACACGATATGTCCACACACACTCGACGCCACTGCTTGTGCCGTCCCTCGGATGATGATATCTTTGCTTGAGAACTTTCAACAAGAGGATGGCTCCGTCGTGATCCCGGAGCCAGTGAGACCTCATATGGGTGGTCTTCATGTCATCACCCAGAAACTGAAACGATAACTTATTTATTTTTTGATAATGATAGTGATATATTTTTTTTTTTTCTAATTTACAAGAAATAAAAATTATACAACTTCTGAAAAGTTCGATGATTTATGCAGGGATGGAAATTATACATCATTTCTTTCTTAATTACCGGCTTTAAAATTCAAAGCTCAGTTGAAAAAGTTTACTACTGCAATTTCCGACAAATTTCAGGAGAGAAGCGGTCGCGTGAAATACACGACGGTAGTTTTTTTTGATATTAGTGGAAAATTCAATCACAAGCATAAAATTAAATATTTAAATCAAATGAATAACACGATGAAATATCTTCATTATTATTGAGATATACCTTTAGATATATATATATATGGCAGTAATATTATTATTACGAAAAGGAGTGAATTATTATAAGTCCCCTACACAGAAATCTTCATTTATTTTCTAAATTTTTGAAATATCACAAACGAATGGCACAAATCTCTCCTTGACGTCAAACTAAAAAATAGACTTGAAAGTTTATAAATTAATATTGGTTGAAGCACATGGCTCACAAGTCACCTTTACTGGCTGATGGAGGGAAGAATGGCTGCTTCCTCGCATTACTTTCTGATGGTATTGTTGTTATTTCATTTTGTAGTAAGTCTACCCTCAAACAACATTTTCATACAATCATTATCTTCAATTTCTCTTCTATATTTCTGTAGTTTCTTTTTATACTTGGGCAATTTCTCTTTGTACTTCAACATTTGCTTTTTGTACTTGAACATTTTATTTTTTGTATATGTATCATCTCTTTTATAACTTCTAATCTTCCTATTGTAACTCCCAATTTTGAATCAAAAAATTTCTGACTTAACTTCTTTCGTTATTTCTAATATGACTTGTTAAGACTCTACATGAGGATGAGGCTGCTTATATTTTTTCACTGTTCTTTTTTGTTACTGTATTAAGAGAAAATGTCGTTGTGTTTCTAAATCCATGTCACAAGGCATCTGATCTTGCATTTCAAATGGCATTTGAGAAGGCATCCTTGAAATATTATCGAGTTAGTTAGTCAAAATCATTTAAATTCAGTCCATCTTCGAATTGAAGAGGTTTTACACCACATATCTTATTGCAGTACTACCATCAAAAATAAGTTGTAGCTGGCTGTATATGAGATGCCCCCCTTCCCTCTACAAGACTTACATTCTTTGTGTTTCTAAATTTGGAAAAAAGAACAAAGTTAAAATCGTAAATATAATGATACAAATTAACACATAGATATACAAGCTACCATGTTCAACAAATTCATTCCATACTTCAAGGTCAATATCTGTATAACCATTAACATAGTTCCAACATCAACCGCTTTGATTCATAAGCTTGTATGGTAAGTTATAGCATAAGGGTTCTCGTTACGATCATTTTGTAACCACCATATAAACTCGGTAGCACAGAAATGTCATTTTGGTTTCTTCTTCGTTTAATATACAAAATTTGCTCGTGTAGAAGATGTGTTGATACGTACTTCCAATTGTAATTATTTATTTACATGCAATGATAGGACTTTCCAAAGAACCACGCCGAATTCCTCTTATTTCCTATTTGAAAATTAACTGTCAATATCAATACAAATTCAAAAAAATGCTGTGTTTCAATACCCATGCAAGGCAAAAGATAGAGCTCGCGGAGAACATGTAAATCACTAATTTGCCAAAGATAAAAGAACATGTAAATCACCAGTACACGACGCTTATATCTGTAATACACTTTGTTGAACGTAAAAAGGATGATCAACATAAGCCAACTCTAATCTTTTTCTAAAAGGAAGCAAGGAGACCACAGCTTGTGCATTATGAATACAAGTTAAGCAGTCCTGAGGTGTATCCAATGCATCAATTCTTAACCGCCCATCTACTAGACACTGCTTGATGTTTTTGTGGCTAGCTTTGTAGAAAAAGCTTTGTATACCAAGAATGATTCAGTTCTGCTGTAAGCGGCTGCAAAGGCCCTCCCAGCAGAAGTTGGCGCAGAGAATGCACAATCAGATGGTGCTAACTTCTTGTTCGCAATGAAGTTCTTCCTGGATAAATGTTAAGATAAGAATGAATTTGATTAGTTAAACATCAGATTACTCACCACAATAAATAATAGAAAAGATAAATAGTACCTTGCGGCATCCAATAGCCGCTTAGCAACCCGTTTCCTTCGCTGGGAAGGAGCAACCCATATGACTCGAACACCACAGACGGCCGGGACAGCTTCCTCCTCATAAGACGTTCCTCCGCTGTCCCACATATTCTGTTCAGCGGTCCTTGAAGAACTTTTTATAGATTCTCTACGGAAAGTGACATTTCCAAATTGCAATACAGATTTAGCTGTTTTTCTTGAGTTTGCATTACTTGACTCTGGTACCAGTTTAGTAGATCTGCTTGAATCCGAACTGGAAGACTTCGAGATTATCCTATGGGCTGTTGTAATTGGTTCTAAAACAAGACAACCGACGATCCTTTTCCTAGAAATGAAGAGATACGTCTGAGGAAGAAAGTGAGAAGCATTCATAATAAAAATGTCATGGAGTAAGAATTCAACCCAAAAATCACCTTGCAAAGCTTGTGAAGAAACCACTCATTTGCCAAACAAAGGTCATTGGACATCACCCTTACCACCTCTTGGAGCTGTGAAATGATTGGAATATCATTAGGAAAAAGAACCAGGAATTGAGCTTAATAAATGCAATTAAATTGGAATACAATCTCAAAGATGAAAAATAAACATAAGTCAGCGCCTTTGATAGCCTATGACTCATAGCCAGGATGTCACAAACTCATCCAGAGAGATTCATAATGTGCATCAGATATACGAAAAATCTAGCTAGTTATTAGCTAATAGATAACAAAGTGACTAAAGAACCTTGTGCTTTTGACCAGGAGGATCACCGTCCAAGACTACCATAATACGTTCTTCAATTGTCTCACTCTTAGGCATTGGGACGATTCTTTCATTGTTCCATCCCTGATGAAATTTTTCATTGAGAAATTTGAAAAGAAAGAAAAAATTGAGACTACTACTAAAATGAACAAAGCAACCCACCTTGAAAAAGATACCCAGGTAGTAATTTTTATGGAAAACCTTGTGAGCCTTTTCATCTCCAAGTGCATAGCTCAACCCGCACACATCACAAAAGTGGAGAAGGAAACTAGACTGACCAAGTTCCAGATAATACTGCGCATAACTCCTTTTCTTATTTGTGACGTTGGGTAAAGGATCTGGTCTTCTTGAAGACATCGCCGAGGCACCTCTGTGTATTCCCTTGTCATATTCATCGGACGTGCAAATCTGAAAACCATCACTGTCATAATAACCATAGAATGATATATTAGCTACAGTTCCCAACCATCCTAACTGAACATAAAAATCAATCAGAGTAGCTTTCATCAAATAATACCCATACGAAATTCAAGAGTCAGAAAAGCCAAGTCTGGTGATGGATAACAAACATACTCTGAAATGCTCACCCAGAATCATTAATTGAGCAACAGAAAAGTAATGTGTAATTTGAAGCTCTCTTCCTTCAATAAAAGTAATATGTAATTGCAGCCCTCTTCCTTTCACGAGCTACAATCCCACTGGAAAAGAAGGTATTCAAAAAACAAGAAAAAAGGGAACGAGAACTTCTACATAGAATGCTAGAAGAATTACCCGAATGGCTAAATCCCTAGTTCCCAGCATTTGTGCATTTCACTCCATGACTTTCATCAAAAGAGAGACAGCACGAATTCAAATAATAGAACATGACATAGCAGCATAAAAAACAGCACAACAAACAACATACTCCACTTGAAAATACATCCTTTTGTTCCCAACCTGGTTTATCGAAGGTACCATTTCAAACTTGGGTTGTTGAGCTCTCGTCTTCTGTAGGTCACAAGAACATCTGGCTCAGGACTTCCTGAGATGTCCATCTCCTCCACCTGATCCAGAGGTGGAAAGGAGCCCCGGGCATTGTTGGCAGTCATCTGGAAGAACTTGCTGATCTTGGTCTGCATGATCAACACTACCAACCAAGATGGAGAGTTCAAGGTCGTGACTGAGCAAGAGAAACGTGATGGCAGGAGGTGAAAACTGGTCTCGTAGAGATGGAAAACAGAATAGAAATCACAATCAATAATAAAACTAATTAAATAGAATAATTGACAGTTTATTACAGATAACCAGTTTGAAAGAGCTATTTTTTACACATTTTGCGGTGTTCTTATTAATGATGTTTATGGGTGAATTATAGACTTCAATATGACATTTCAGATCTGTTTAGTTAGCAGCTTGTAATTTTTCCTTTGAATTTCATCCTTTCCAGTTTTGTTCCAGAAAAACACCAAGAAAAGCAGCTTCATTTGTCATTCCAACAAAGCAGTTTTATTCCCGCAGCTTGTAATTCCTCCTCCTTTCAATTTCTGCTTCAGATCTGTTTATGATTTATATATTCGAACCTTCATTGTATTTTTATATAAAATAAATAAATAGGTATTCGTGCAGGTGTTAGAATTAACAGAAATTGTATGATTAAAACCTAAATTTACATGGATATTAATGTCATTAAGTTCAACATTCATAATAATTTTTAAAATAATAATTACCATATTATTATTTAAATAAATGTATGGCTCCAAAAATAGATGATGTATTTTGCTAACACTTTGACTGACAATTCTGGCAAGAATATTTAAAATGCAGGATGATAAATCAAATTAGAAAAAAGACAAACAGATTGAATGATCCCATGGACATTTAACATAACACAACTCATGCTGACTAAACTTGATATTTCTAAGTATACCATGGATAAGTGATAAGAAATCATACAACGATTGTTAGCAGAACTTAAAGAAGCATACAAATCATGCGGGCGGGGCAAAAAAAAGGTCAGATTCATAAGAACACAAAGGAAATCTTAGCGCATCCAAATGGCAGAGCATTACCTTAACGACAATGGAGGCGGCGAGCTACCAAAGTGACTTCGACGACGGTTTCTAACACCTCTCTTCAACATGGAGCATCTAACATGCATGGCTTGCCATCATCTCTTACACAATTAAGATAAATAAGTATATAAATGTCCAAAAATATACTTAAATATAAATATTTAAAGATTTAAAATTAAACATTCAAGTGAACAATGCTTCAAAGAGGAAGAGAACAACACAGGACAGAAAGAAAAAAGACCCAACACAAATGGAACAAATATCGGAGGTTTTGATTTTTGCATCATTATCTTAGCTATCATGGAACGTGGAAGCCAAGTTGATGTAATACAAAATTGTTGCATAGTGTGCATAAGCCAGATCTTTTTATTTGTCATAGTGTGCACAATACTGAAGGAAAAAGAAAGTTAGATTTTACCGACATATAAATACCTAGAAAATTACCTTTACCGTTTCATGATTTCCGACCTCCTCCCATTCGGAAATCGACCTCCCCTCGAGCCTGACGCCCCCATCTCGACCTGTGAAGTCGAAGAACATTCGTCGCGTCGCCTGAAACCGACTCTTCCTCGTCGCATCCGTCGCTGCCGCAGCCCTCCTGCCCGTCGCTACTGTAGCCCTCTTGCTTGCCCGTCGCTCGTCGTTACTGCAGCCCACCTGTCGCACTAAACCCTCCCGTCGCTACTGCAGCCCTCCTGCTCGCCCGTCGCTGCCGTAGCCCTCTCGCCGCATCTTCCTCGTCGCGTCCGTCGCTGTGGTAGCCCTTCCTCCTCCACCTCCGCCATTTCACGTCTTGCTCAGGTACAATTCCTCTTCTTCATTTTTTTTTGTACTTGCTTGTGAGTGAAAGGAAAGCAGGAGATCGGACTTTCAACATTTCCTTTGGATTAATATTCGTGATGTTTAACACTTCTTATAATCTTCATGATAATGTATTTCTGTGTATTACTCCAAACAGTGCCTAGTAATGTTGCTTATATGGCATATCATCTATCATTGCTTGTATGACATATAACAGTTCAAATATGAAAAGAGAGATGGTTAGCATACAAAATGAGATGGTTGGCATACGAAAAGAAATGTTTGCATGGCAAAAGAAGTCTGTGTATTTTTTAGATGAAGTTATTGCAGTAATATTTGATATTGAAGATCTATCTGATCGATATAAAGTTATTTAATTATTTTAAAAGTAAAAAATCAGTAAAATATTTATATCAATTCCAAAAGAAATACGACAATTATGGTTAAAGTTTCATTTAGAAAAGATGAAAGACTAAAGATGATTTACATGTTTGTTTTTTGTATTAGATGTATGATGTAACTACTTTTTGTTTGGACTTGAAATGTGGAATGATATTATGTTAGATGTTTGTTTATCATATTTTGTTATGTTATATTAATTGTGGAATGATTTCATGTAGTATGTTTATTTGTATTACAACCTTGTAATATGTTTGAACATGAAATTTTGTAGGTGATGATGAATTTTGAAGAGGATTTTGACGAACTAGTAAATAACACATTGATGTTATTTGAAGAAGAGGAAGAACATGCTAGAAGAAGGCGAAGACGTCTACTTGCTTTTTGGAATATTTTAGTAGGGATTGTAAGTACCTCAACTTTGTTTTCAAGTACAAGTCGTATTTATAGTAAAGAAGGTACAGATTATATAAGAAGATTACTAGATCCTTCTTTACCACATCAAGTTTACAATTGTCGAAAAATTTATAGAATGAGTTAATATGTTTTCAAGGGTTTTTGTGAATTAATGAGGAGGGAAGAAGTCCTGAAAGATACCAACAATATCAATGTAGAAGAGAAGTTTGCCATGTTCCTTATGACAGTTGGGCAAAATCAAAGGTATGGAGTAACTATATCACAATTTAGTCGATCAAGTTGGACAATTAGTAAATACTTTAATGAAGTCTTGAATGCCATATTACGACTAAATCATGTTCTTCTAGCAAGACCTTCATCTGAAACACCAAGTCGAATTCGTCAAGACTCAAATGTGTATCCATATTTTAAGGTACATTTCCACACCTTTGTAGTTTCCTTGTCTTTAATGTTATTTTAATCAATATCAAAATAAAAATGCATGTTTATAGGATTGTATTGGAGCTATTGATGGTACACATATCAAAGCAACTATTTATGGACAAGAAACAACAAGATTTAGGAACAGAAAAGGTGAATTATCTCAAAATGTAATGGCAGCATGTAATTTTGATATGGAATTTACATATATTTTAGCTGGTTAGGAAGGATCAGCTGTTGATGCTCGTATTCTCCAAAATGCAGTTACTAGACCTAATGGTTTTCAGGTTCCACCAAGTAAATGTATTTTCTACTTCTAGAAGTTATGAAGACATCACCATACTAATATTTTTTTTATATAGGTAAGTTTTACTTAGTTGATGCTGGATATCCAAATCGACCAAAATATATTTGCCCATATCCAGGTGTAAGATACCGTCTATCTGATTATGTTAATGATAGAGTTCATTGTAATGCTGTAGAAAATTTCAACTACAGACATTCACAACTGAGAACAGTCATTGAGCGTACATTTGGAGTTGTGAAACATCGATTCTCAATATTACGTGGTCAAATGCCATATTCATATGAAACACAAGTGAAGATTGTCATCGCATGTTTTTTGCTTCATAATTTTATTCGTAAGACTGATAAAGAAGATTTACTTGAAGACCTACAAGATGAGTTGGAAGAGTTAAATATTATTGATGACATACAACCAATAGGAGAGATACATATGGAAAGCAATGCACAAGTTCGAATGACTCAAGAACAAAGAAAAGAAATGACAGATAAGATGCGAGAAGATATGATGATGGCAATGTGGGATGGAAGAACTGCTTGATATTATTTAGTATTATAATATTTGAATTAAGATGTATTTGTATTTTTCGAATATTAGTTGTAATAAATAATTGAATTTCTTTTTTTCCAAGATTTTCTTTTTTTTTGAATATTAATTGTGATAAACCTTTGTTAGAATTTTCATTAGAACTTTCCATCGTGCATTAACCTTTCATCAAAATTTTCATTAGAACTTTCCATCCTACACTAAACCCTTCTCAGAATTTTTCTTTTCCTTTTCATTACAAATTTTCTTTTTGCTTTTTGTCAGAATTTTCCATCATTACACTAACTGCATTTTGACGGAATTCAACGATTTTCCTTTTCGTCAGCTGAATTTTGTTAGGCACTAACCCCTCCCCCCCTAAATATCAGAGAAATTTGATGTAAGAGGTTTACATGTCGAATTTTCACAACTGACCAGGATATTCAATAAATGAACTCAGCATACAAAGGAGTGAAGATATAGTGTTGGGGATAAATAAGTCTGCTCTTATTTATTGTTAATAGTAAAGATCTTATTTACAGTTTCATTTTACCATTGCAAATGATTTCCTTGGGACGTGTTCATAGCAACAAAATATTTTAATTTCCCCACTTAGGGAATTGAGGAAAAGGCAGGTTAGTGAAACTAAACAAGAAAAACTTCTAGACCTTCAAAGAACTTGATTATGCTCCTGAAATTGTAAGGCAAAATTCCCTTTGAGTTGTGTGACATTGAAATTTGGCTATTGTGCTGCATGTGTGCTTCCAAAGGAAACAAATTGCTAATTCAGTGAAGGTTGTCTTGGCTTATTTGTTGCCAATGCATTAGAAATAACAACTCTAGCATTCATAGTACATGGAAAGACTAGACAGTAATCCCATTGATCAAGAGGTCTAATAATTCTAGATTCCTTTTCAGCGTATCCAACAAAGTAACGAGGTGCCATGCTCTTCTGCTGGTAGAATCCTGTTCTTTAGAAGTCACTTGGACATCTGGGACTCGAAAGGAAGCAATGTTCTCTTAACTAAAAAGTGGTCTTTTTAAGCTTCAAACTACAGGACAGAATGTAAAGCAGAAGGAAACAAATGAGATGAAAACTCATTTAATATAACAATAAAATGAACCAATGCTTAGCTTTTGCTGCACAACTCGCGCATGTTTCATGTCCAAGAGCTATTTATGTAAAGGGAACAATACTGAAGCTTATAATTTTGGTTTATACTTGAAATCAATGTTTTTTGGTTTTTCAGGGAGAGGCAGTGCCTTTTAAGCCGTACACACATAGATATCATATACCCTATAGAGCTTCTAAAAGTGACACTCCATTTTGGTACTCCATCAAACAGGCCTCAGCATATATCATTGTTCTGTCATCATATGGTGAGATTCAAGCTTTTCCTTCTTCTATTGCTTTCTTATCATTTACCTAAATATATTTATCTTTGATTTGATACATAATCTGAAAAGCTTCGTGTCCTAATTTATATATGATGCTTTGTTCTGCTCGGAACCCAAATGGTAGGGACTGTTGTAGTCGCGAAGGACCTTTCTAGTCGACTCACAAACACGGTTGTTTGGTAATGTTTGAGGGTGATGTTTGAGGCATGGTTTGTGCAACACATAGTTGACGTTGTCTTTGACGGCCATATCCATGCATATGAACGCTCGGTAAGGCTGAATGTTTTTCATCATGCGCTTAAGTTCAACCTTGATGCTGTTATTGGAAGAGAGTAAATTCCTCATGAGGTCGTTTGTTCTTCAATGTTATCATGGTAGGAGCGAATTTCAAATGTGAAGTACAACATCCTAAAAAGGCAGTGCACTCCAGCACCCAATCAGTCTGCCCCAATGTACATCACCATTGGTGGTGATGGAGGAAACATTGAGGGCTTAGCCAATGAGTATGAAGGAGATCTTAGCCTAAGTTCTTCTTTTCATATTTGGAGATCTTAGGGCTCATATTCTTGGCATAATTACATACTTCCTCTCATTCAGGTTCATAGAGCCACAGCCAGATTATTCAGCCAGAGTCAGTGAAAATTGTGTGGTTTCATATTCATTCCTTAATGATATTTTCTTATCAAAACAAGAGCTAAAGCGTTTGGTGGTGCACTTTTAATTAGAATATATTTATTTTTAAACGTCCATGTCATTGGCAAAGATGACTTTTCTAACTTGGAAAAGTCACGGTAGGTTCTGCGATTGCGATATTAAAAATTATTGACCATCGTGGAAAGAATGAGCCCTTGAATTCTACCAAATTTTATATGGACTTGATAAGAAAAAAAGACCTGATAAATCTGTTCTCTTTTACTTCTTTCGAGAAGGATATGATTAAATTAATTAAGTTGATTTGATTTTCTTTTATCTTATTTCCAGTTGATGTAATACGTAATTTATTAGTAATAAAATTATTTCTTAACTTATTTATTTTTGATAATGATAGTAATCTTTTTGTTTTCTAATTTACAAGAAATAAAAATTATGATGTTGACACAAGTATTGATCTTCTTAACTTCTGAAAGTTCGATGAAATGCAGGGATGGAAATTATACATCCTTTCTTTCTTAATTACCGGCTTTAAAATTCAAAGCTCAGAAGTTTCCTACTGCAATTTCCGACAAATTTCAAGTTGACAGGAGAAGAAGTCCCCTACACAGAAATCTTTATTTATTTTCTAAATTTTTGAAATATCACAAACGAATGGCACAAATCTCTCTTTGACGTCAAACTAAAAAATAATTTCACTTGACTTAAAGACTTGAAAGTTTATAAATTAATATTGGTTGAAGCACATGGCTCACAAGTCACATTTACTGGTTCATGGAGGGAAGAATGGCTGCTTCCTCACACTACTTTCAGATGGTTTTGGTGCTCGTATGGTGGATGCAGATCTTGTTCTGTGACACCAGTAGCGGTTGTATCGCAGTGGAAAGAGAAGTTCTCTTGAAGTTCAAGCTTGGACTTGACGATCCGCAAGGTAAACTTCGCACCTGGACAAATACCACTGGTGATGATTGCTGCAGGGGTTGGAGGGGAGTTGGGTGTGACGACCAAACCGGTCACGTTGCGGAGCTCAACCTTCGTGGCATGAATTTGAATTTGGGGAGGGGGGTCAGAGGTTGCGAGAACCTCCATGAACCCACCTTATGCCACTTGACACGTTTACGACGTCTGGACTTCAGCTCCAACAATTTCAACAACTGCACCATTCCATCCTTCTTGGGTTGCTTTGCGGAGTTGAGGTATCTAAACCTTTCTAATTCATATTTTCAAGGACTCGTACCTTCATCGCTTGGAAATCTCTCCAACTTACTCCAACTCGATCTTTCTTCTTCGATTACAATCTACAATTCTCCATCTGGTTCTCATCTCAAAATTCACGATACGAGGTGGTTTCGACGACTTCACTCTTTGCAATACATCGACATGAGCTTCTCCCAGCTTGGTAATTCATCATCTCGTTGGATTCAATCCCTTGGTGAATTGCCTTCTCTATCCACCTTAATATGTTCTCAATGTTTCTCGGGGGGTCACGTTCCAACATTCATTGAATCGATGCAATCACTGCAAGAATTAGTTCTTTCTAGGAACAAATTCAATGGATCTATTCCCACTTTTTTTGGAAATTTAGTTTCATTGCAAAAATTGGATCTTTCTAGGAACAAATTCAATGGATCTATTCCCACCTTTCTTGGAAATTTAATATCACTACAATCTTTAGATCTTTCTAGGAACAAATTCAATGGATCTATTCCCATCTTTCTTGGAAATTTAATATCACTACAATCTTTAGATCTTTCTTGGAACAAATTCAATGGATCTATTCCCACCTTTCTTGAAAATTTAACATCGCTACAATCTTTACATCTTTCAGGCAATAACTTCAATGGATCTATTCCCACCTTTCTTGGAAATTTAATATCACTACAATCTTTAGATCTTTCTTGGAACAAATTCAATGGATCTATTCCCACCTTTCTTGGAAATTTAACATCACTACAATCTTTAGATCTTTCTTGGAACAAATTCAATGGATCTATTCCCACCTTTCTTGGAAATTTAACATCACTACAATCTTTAGATCTTTCTTGGAACAAATTCAATGGATTTATTCCCACCTTTCTTGGAAATTTAACATCACTACAATCTTTAGATCTTTCTTGGAACAAATTCAATGGATCTATTCCCACCTTTCTTGGAAATTTAACATCGCTACAATCTTTACATCTTTCAGGCAATAACTTCAATGGATCTATTCCCACCTTTCTTGGAAATTTAACATCGCTACGATCTTTACGTCTTTCAAGTAATAACTTCAATAGATCCATTCCCACCTTTCTTGGAAATTTAACATCACTACAATCTTTACATCTTTCTAGGAATAATTTCAATGGATCTATTCCCACCTTTCTTGGAAATTTAACATCGCTACAATCTTTACATCTTTCAGGCAATAACTTCAATGGATCTATTCCCACTTTTCTTGGAAATTTAACATCACTACAATCTTTAGATCTTTCAAGAAATAACTTCATTGGATCTATTCCCACCTTTCTTGGAAATTTAACATCACTACAATCTTTATATCTTTCAAGAAATAACTTCATTGGATCCATTCCAAAATCACTTTGCAACCTACATTTGCTCTATCGTCTAGACTTAGAAGGGAATGATAACATCAATGGTGCTAAATTCCCAAAATGTTTATGGGGATTGTCAAAGTTGCGATGGTTGTACCTTGGGGGCATGATTTCAATCTATCAGAATCTCATTTCGTAAACATGAGTCAATTGCGGTATCTTAGCTTGAAATCAAACTCATCATCGACATTCCACGTATCCTCTTCCAATTGGGTCCCACCATTTAGTCTACGAAGATTATCTATTCAATCGTGGAGAGTGGAGCCTAATGAATCATTCCCTACATGGATTCGTACACAAAAAGAACTTTATAATCTTGTCCTGTCAAATGTTGGCATCACTGGATCTATTCCCACCTTTCTTGTAAATTTAACATCACTACAATCTTTAAATCTTTCAAGAAATAACTTCATTGGATCCATTCCAAAATCACTTTGCAACCTACATTTGCTCTATCGTCTAGACTTAGAAGGGAATGATAACATCAATGGAGCTAAATTCCCAAAATGTTTTTGGGGATTGTCAAACATGTGGATGTTGTACCTTGGGGGGCATGATTTCAGTCTATCAGAATCTCATTTCGTAAACATGAGTCAATTGCGGTATCTTAGCTTGAAATCAAACTCATCATCGACATTCCACGTATCCTCTTCCAATTGGGTCCCACCATTTAGTCTACGAAGTTTATCTATTCAATCGTGGAGAGTGGAGCCTAATGAATCATTCCCTACATGGATCCGTACACAAAAAGAACTTTATAATCTTGTCCTGTCAAATGTTGGCATCACTGGAAGCCTTCCAGCATGGATTTGGAACTTCTCTTCCTCTCTTCGCTGGTTGAAGGTGACTTCCAATGACATTGATGGGGAAATACCAGATGCCACAAACTCCAGTAATCAATTACAAATGATTGATTTGAGTTCCAACAAATTTAAAGGTAACATACATATCTGATCACCCTTCTTTCCATTTGAAAGTAATAGATTGCCATATTTTTTGTTTACCTTGCCTAATTCAATCTCTTCATGGTCTGCTATTTCTAGGATCTAAGTGGCTATCTACTGTCTCAAAGATGACGTCTACATTGCGGTACTTGTCTCTTTCCAACAACACAGATCTATTTGGTAGCATCCCATCGTCGCTGTGTGAAGTGCAAGATTTGAGGGTATTGGACTTGTCTAAAAATAATTTCTCTGGAGAGATTCCTCATTGCATGATGAAAGTGAAAGAAGTTCTCCGCTTGGGAAGCAACAAATTCAACGGCACATTTCCTACGATACTGGAACATCAGAATTGTACGTTGGAATCATTACATTTGGAGAATAATCAACTTCATGGAAATCTACCAACATCCTTGGGTAAGTGTAGGAATTTGACTGTCCTTGATCTTGGTGGAAACAAGTTCACCGGATCAATACCGTCTTCGATAGTAGAAAGCATGCAATCTCTACAGATTCTATGCTTGAGTTCAAATAGACTTTGTGGGAATATTCCAGAATCATTGTCAAGGCTGCAATCACTTCAAGTCTTGGATCTTGGAAATAATAATTTATCAGGATCCATACCAAATACTATAGGAGATTTCAAGGCAATGACGATTTTAAACAAGTCAAAACAGTCAATCTTCTCTCGTACGATTTTAAGCGAGTCAAAACAGTCAAACATCTCTAGTATCACTTATTACAAAGAATCTGTGACAATAGAGATGAAAGGAGGATCATACGCTTATGTTGGCAAGATACTTTCACTAGTCACAAGCATCGACCTCTCCAATAATAACTTGTCAGGAGTTATTCCCCAAGAATTCGGTGATCTACGTGGCTTGCGGAATTTGAATTTGGCAGTAAATCAATTGACAAGTAGCATCCCAAAGACACTTGGTAGATTCTTGAAGTTGGAAGCACTGGATCTATCAAGAAATAAACTCTCTGGGCAAATTCCACGAGAGATGACGAAGATTACAACTTTGTCTCACTTGAACATGTCATTTAACAACTTCTCAGGTCGTATTCCTACAAGCAAGCAGTTCTCGACATTTACTAATGAGTCCTACATAGGAAACCCCAATCTAAGAGTATGTGGGCTTCCATTTTCTAAGAGTTGTGAAGAAGAGCAAAATCCAAAATCAAAGAGTGATCAGAACAAGGATGACGACGACGACAAAGAGAAGTTATGGCTTTATATGACTGCAGTTCTTGGTTTTATCGTTGGATTTTGGACATTCTACGGCATCCTTTTCTTTAAGAAGACATGGAGGTATCCTTATCTCCAATTTCTAAGTGATACCAGTGAGGTGTTACACATGAGGATTATTCGACCAATCAAGCGGATGGTGAAGTGATATTAGCAAGACAACCTCTAGTGTTGCTCATCTCAACTAGTATGCTTGTTATGTATGGGTAGTTATTTTTATTGATCTTTTTCTAATCCATCGTACTCGACATATACATATGGGAGGCTGATCGAATAATAATGAGGGTTGTTGGCATTGTTTAGTAACAATTTTCTAGTAATGGTGTGTATTTGTCCTTTTTGAAAAGAGACATGGTTACAAATCTCAGAGGATGCAAAGACCATTAGTTGTATCAAGGTTTTGCTCTCGTACCTTCGTAAGTTAGCTGAGTTATTATATATGGCAAAAAGTTAACTTTTTTCTCTTAATTAATTATTCAACCTCTATAACTTGATGTAAGTTAATTATAATAGTTGGATATGTGGACATTCTTATGTCCGCGCCCGAATTAAAATCTTTGGTACTATTCCGACGAAGATCAATTCTTCTTCTTCTTCTTCTTCTTCTTCTTCTTCCACTATCGCTGCTACTGCTGTGTTTAAATGGTTACTTAGAGAAAATATGTATACCTAAAAATCTTTAAGCTTAAAACTTAGATATAAGAAACAAAAACCAATGTTTCACGTTTAACAAATCATAAGTTAGGTGTAGGACCTGAATATCTAAGTTTAAAATTAGCTAAAACTTACAAATGAAGCTAAAAAGAAAAAAAGGATTAAATATATATATATAATAATAATATTAATATATATATATAAGAGGATTAAAATCATAACTTCGATACAAGGCAGAGATATCGAAGCTTAAAAGTTAAATGAAAGTAAAACTTAGATAAAATATAAAAATATCTAAGTTAAAAGTAGAGGTATCAATGGGCCGGGCCGGCTCGGCCCGCCCCAAAAAGTATCAGCCCGTTAGGGCTACGGCCGGGCCGAAAATTTTTTTAATTTTTTTGGAACAGCCCGGCCCGGCCCGAAATTTTTTCGGAGCAGCCCCGCTCGGGACAATCCGGCCCGGCCCGTAGCCCGGCTCGCTTTTATAACTTTTTATTTTTTTATTTTTTTCAACTGTTTAACCGAAGGCTAACTTCGGTCCGACCGAATTGTTTTAGTTTTTTATTTTTTTAACGGTCTGACCGTATCTTTACTTCGGTCCAACCGAGATTTTTATTTTCTTTTACAATCTGACCGAAGCTCGACTTTTTTTTTTTTGAAATATGCAATATGTAAATTTTTTATTTTTTAATTTAATTTAAAATAATAATAATAATAAATATAAAAATTAAAAACTTCGGTCCAGCAGGAGAAAAAAAAAAACTCCGGTCCGACTCGCCACTCGGTCGAACCGAAGTAACAAAGTTTTAAAAAAAATCAAAAACTTCGATGTTCGGTCCGACCGAAGTTTAAATCATTAACTTCGATGTTCGGTCCGACCGAGTTTTAAAATAAAGTTAAAAAAAATCAAAAGCTTTGGTCGGACTAAAAACTCCGTTACTTCGAACCGAAGGTCTTTTTTTTCGGTCCAACCGAAGATTTTGATTTTTTAATATTTATTTTTTGATTTTAAATTAAAAATAAAAAATTCCAACGTTATCCGATAATCAATTCATCACGTTAAAATCAATATCAAGACATCATCAACTCACCATTCATGATTCATCATCCATCAACACATTCAAACACAACTCATAAAGTTAAAAAAATTATTTTATTTCTGAATTCAAATTAAAAATACATTATTTTTGTAATTATATCAAATATTTTTACATTTAATGTACATAATTATATTTAAATATTTTAATTTACAAATTCATTGATGAAATCTTCTTTCTGTTGCTGTCCACGAGCAAGCTCCTAGTCTTTAACACACATAAATGCTTCTAAAATATCATCTTTTAATCTTGCTCTTTTATTATCTAATATATCACCACTAATACTAAATGCCTATTCACATGCTATAGAAGAAGTTGAAATTGTCAGTAAATCTCTAGCCATTAATGATAAAACATGAAATGTGTGTTTTTGTGTTTTCCACCAATTTATTACATCAAAATCTAGAAAATCAAGATTATCTCTTATTAAATAACTATGATTAAAATTATTTAATTCTTTCCTATTTGTTATGTTAAAATCACTATATTCATCATCAAATATACTATAATCAATTATTGATGATGATGACCATTGTTGTGAAAAATAGGGCATATTTTGTGTTTGTTGCGTTCCATATTTTGTAACATACATATCAAACATATTATTTAAACTTTCTTCTACATTTTCAATTGTTACATTAACTTCTACATTTAAACAAGTTTGTATTACATTTATTAATTTTTTAACAACTTTTACTTTAGTCCTAGGATCTAAACAAGCACTTAATGTATATAAGAGAGGTATCTTATTCCAATAGTTTAAAATTTTTCTTTCATTTTAAAAGCTATAGGTGTAAAAAATGGATAATTACTATAATTATTAAAAACTCTTGCAATATTATATAAGTGGTGGATTGCATAAACAAATATATAATAATATATTTCTGATAAATGTTCTATTGCATTATAAAATGGTTTTAAAAATTCAATAAAACAATTAGCTATTGCAAAATCATTTTCATCTAGTGGTGTTGTACCATCATTTATTCTACCATTATAATTAGTTTTTATAGCTTCTTTATAAGGTAAACAATTATTTAACATTAAATATAATGAATTCCACCTATGAGAGACTTCCATTGTAAATGTTTTATGTGGTAATTCAAATGTATCACATACATGATTAAATTCTTGTTGCCATCTACCACTAGATAAAATGTAGCCTAATGTAGTTCTAATATTTTCTAGAAAAGGTTTTAATTCTTCAACACCTACTTGAACTATAAGATTAATTATATGACATATACATCTTTAGTGAAATAAATCAAAACCATTTGGTAGAGTTAATCTACTTTTAAACATAGGGATAGTTGCATTATTACTAGATGCATTATCAAATGTAATACTACCTACTTTTTCTTTAATTCCATAAAATTCAAAAATTTTCATAATAGTAGAAAAAATATTTTAAGCATTATGTGGATGATTTATTCTTCTAAATCCTATTAATCTTTTTGTAAAACCCAATTATCATCAATAAAATGTGTAGTAACATTAATATATCCTACTTTACTTCTACCCTCCCAAATATTAGATGTATAGATGTATTAACAGAACCTATTATATTAACTAATTCCATTCTAAATTTATTATAAAGTGCAATAACATCTTGCCTAGTTGTATTTCTAGAAGCTTTTTTAAATTGTAGACAATAAGCTTGTGAAATATATTCTTGAAAATGTTGACTATCACCAAATCTAATAGGTAAATTTTGAATAGTAATAAATTTAGCTTGTAATTCTCTAGTATTAGTAGGATCATAATGCCATTGTGTAATATTAGCTTTCGAGTTAAAATTAATTTGTGTTTGAATCATTTTATTTTTTTCAAGAGTTTTGGATGAATAATTAGCTAAATGTCTAGATAAATGACTTGTACCACCAAAAGCTTTCCATGAGAAGACTACATTGAAAATGTTGTAGTAGACCCTCTCCACTATAGTACCATCTCTTAGCTCTTTCGTCTTTATTGTAAACTTCAACCATAAAATTGACCTTCTTGATTTAGCAACATTAGTTGAAGTTGATGCTCCACCTTCCATAGTTTGAGCTTGAGAGTACTGTTGTTCTTGCTCAAAATCATCACCAACACCGACAGTGCTATTGAAGATGAAGTCGTTGAAGTTGTATGCCAATTTTGTAAAGAATTTGACTTGGAGAGTTGAAGAAAGTTAAAGCCTGAAAGATGAACTTTGTATTTTGTAAAAAGAGAGAAGATTGAATGAACATGAATTGTGAAAAAAACTCTAACCTTCTTCTCTATTTATAAAATTTTCCACCACCATTCCTCTCTCCCTTTCATCCCTTCTCTTCTCTTTTTTTCTGTTGGTTTCAACTTTCGTTTTTTACGAACGTTATTTCAAGCCTGAAAAACGAACGTTCGTAAAGCGTTCATTTTTTAACGTTCAATTTAGAAGGGTTACGGGTTATGGGCTGGCCCAATCTGAGCCCGGCCGAAATCGGCCCACGGGCTAGCCCGGCCCAGCCCGAATCAGCCCGAGGCCAGCCCAGCTAGCAGGCCGATTTTCTAATATATTATAGTCCGGCACTTTAAATGGGCTGGCCCGCAGTGGCCCGGCCTAATTGACACCTCTACGAAGAAGATAGCCATGCCGTCGGGAGAAATGAACAAAATAATAATAATTTAAACCAAGGACAATAGTAAGAAATACATATGCATATAAGAAATTATTAATTACGTGTAAAAATCAAAGACGAGAGGACACATAAAAGAAAAAGGGGACGAGCGGATGAGTCGACGCTGCTCGTTTCAGTTGCAATCGAGAAAAATAACAAAGAAAAAAAAAGAGAAAAGCGAGAAAAAAAATCGTTCGAGAAATCACGACGGTCATTAGGCGGATTTGCTCGGCGTTCTCATTTTTGCGGGCAAGCAACACTTTCGTCCCATTAGGCGAAAACTGACCCTTCCACAAAATAATATATTTTCCTTGAAAAGAGCAAAACAAGACACTTGTGTTTTCGTACTCTGATACCATTTTACTTCTCTCCAAGACGATTCTTTTGACGAGATCTTACATTCCCTTTGGAAGAGAGGCTACCAAACGCGCAACAACCGCACCAACCTCATGGCGTCGAACGGAACAGATGGCGGCGGCGGCGGCGGATGGAAGTTCTCCCCCAGCGAAGACCTCTTAAGCGCGTCCATGATTAGCATCCGGGGCATCCTCACGGCGGTCATGTCCAACGTCACCTCCGACGATCCAAGACCCCCGATACTTCTCGGCCACGGCGACCCTTCCATCTACCCCTTCTTCCGTACCAGCACTGATTCGGAAGACGCCGTCGTCGCTGCCGTCAGGTCCGCCAAGTACAACTGCTACAGCCCCGCCGTCGGCATGTCTGCTGCAAGGAGGTTGGTGATGTGTATCTGTTGGAAATTGGGAACTTCTGTTGTGCTTTCTCTTGAATTAGGTGGAAAAGTTTTATGTTTACTATATTTGTCGAGTACAGGTACATCACTTGCTATTTATAGATATAAATATCAGCTGGCTATACATCTCTTAATGCGTTGACTAGGTCGACTAAATTTACTCAGTGCTCCTCCTCAAGTTGGTGCTATTATGTCTGTAACATCCACCTTGTTCGTCGTAGATTCGAACTGTGTTCTTCTCATGGGCTTTGTTAACATGTCAGCCAGATGATTGCTTTTAGAAACTTGTCTTGTAACAGTAAATCCAGTTTATACTTTTTTTCTCTCACCAACTGGCAATATGTCTCTATATGTTTGTTTACTCCTCCCATGATATACTGGATTTGCAGCTATATGTAGAGTTGCTTTATTATCACAAAGCGTTTTAATTGCATTCTCGAGTGGCATTTGCAGGTCATTCAACGGATAAGAAATCCATGTGGCTTCACATAGCCACTGCCATGGCCCTATACTCCACCTCTGCTAAAGACTGAGTCACTGCATTTTGTTTTTCTGTTTTTTCATGATATCAAAGAATCTCCTTGATAGATTGCATACCTTGTGATGGATCTCCTTGTTGTAGGACGTCTGTCCCAAACGGCCTAACAAAAAATGAAAGTAGGATCAAAATAGCTTCACAATAAGGGGGTGAATTGTGAATTTAAAAATTTATGCATTTAATCTCACAAAAAACACTGTAAAAATCTTTTTTTAACTAATTTTCTATTATGCACAAGATTTTTACAATTTATTACACAATAATGTATAATTTATAACACTTTCAGATTTTATCTTTGAGTAATAAAAATAACAACACAGAAAACTTACACCTTTTGATCTTTAATTTCACTACACGAAAAATTTCACTTTTCTTTCTCCAAATTTTTCCTTAGTAGTTATTAGAACCTTGCTCTTCTGAATTCCTCATTGATCTTCAGCTTTGATTCCTTCTGACCTTTAGCTTTTTAGATTAATCTCGTGTAGTTTAAGTATTTTTGACTATGTGGAAGTTTTTTCTCCCTCTCTGGATAGAGACACCTTCTCTCTATTTGCTTTCACAGAGTATTGAATTTGAGATTCAATTGGGATGCTCTATATGAGATTGGGATGTCTTGAAGTGCAACTTGGACCTCTTATTTATCGTATTCGATCTGGAGTTACATGTTTAACACGTTCATCCACTTTTTCCATAATTTCATGATCTCATGTCTTTTTGAATTTTGAAATGTCCATGTTCATCATGTTCTTGCATGAGTCCCACATTCTCCTATCATAGATCCATCAAGAATGCTCTTTCTAGAGAAACATAGAGTTTTCCTTCTAAGTTGTCGTTTTAGTTGAATACTTATCTTGTAATGCTTGTAAAAACTCGAACACTTATTTGATAACTTTTCAAATTTTTTACTTGCAAAACACATAATTAAAAAACAAAACTTAACATTTTGTTAGTTACTTATAAAACTCAAATAGTTATCCGATCTATGCATAAAAGCTCGAATAGTTATCTAATTCTTCAATTTCTTTAAAGTATTCACATGGAAGACATGTGAAAACTTAAGATATTTAAAAACACATGTGTAGATAACTATAACTATATGAGTTTTTAATATAACTTTTCGACTAACCCAAAACGTTAACTATAACTATACAACTTTTCAAAAATCTGTTAACGTTTAATTATACAACTAAGGTAAAAACTTATACTTAGACTTATTTAGATCTATTTTCAAGCTAAGTAAAATACTCATCATCAAAACAAAAATTCCTAACAAAAAACTTTAACTATTTTTCCCAAGATAAAGCAACCTCTGTCTTGGATTCTTTTTGAGAAACTTGAGTACCTTGTAAGCTACATCAATACATGCCTTTGTTAGTGTTTTTATCTGTTGACTGAGCTGATTGACCACATATGACCTTGTCACAGTTGCATATAACATTTTTCTCACCAAATTTCTATAGATTATGTAGTTTCATATCAAAATATAGGTTATGTAGATTGTTTAGGCTCATATCTAGAGCACTTAATATATATATATGTGTGTGTGTGTGTATATATATATTACCTTAGATGTTTATATTACCCCTTAAATGTCTAGATTTATATTTTGTATATATATATTTTATCAAAAACATTATAGATTCACTTCTGATATTCAATTTTGGGATCATATCTGATAATCGATTAACCAAGATTTTTGCAATACACTTATAAGACATATTACAGAAGTTGATAGGTCCAAAGTCTGCAAAACTGGAAGGTTAGCTTGATTTTGGGAATCAAAGGTGATATATGTGGCTTTCCATTTGTTGTTGAGATAAGCTATTGCAAAAAAATGTTGAATGTCAGTGCAGAAGTCATTACCTATGATCTGCCAGAAATGCTTACAGAATTCGACTGTAAATCTGTCGGGACCGGAAGTTTTGTCACTAGAGAGAGAGAAAATATTGATTTTGAGACGTGAGGATATTCTGAAAGTATAGTCTTCCTTCTATTTTGAGTTATCTCCATATCTTTTTTGATAAAATTTTGTGTCACGATCCATGTCTTACTTAGGACCAATGGAGGGAGATCTTACAGATTCGATGGAGGAAAGTATTCTCCGTCTCTCTTCCTCCACCAACAGTTCATTCTCCACACCTTCCACCGCATCATCTGGTATCAGAGCATGGCTCAACAGGTCACCCGTGCAGAGTTCGACGAGCTCCGCGGCACGTTGGAAAGGCTGACAACGACGGTGGAACGATTAGCGGACAACGACAGGTTCACCACACACGACACCGTTTCACGCCTCCTGTTAATGGGTCATCAAGTGATGAAGATCAAGAGCATCTAGAACCTCGTACGCATCGCCCACGACGAGGGGACGAGCTGGCTGGAGGCTTGAAGTTAAGGATGGACCTACCATCCTTCAACGGTCAACCGCACATTGAAGCTTTCCTTGACTGGATTGCAGAAGTGAAGCGTTTTTTTGATTATATGGAGATTCCAGAAGAGCGCAAAGTAAAGTTGGTAGCCTACCCGCCTCAAAGGAGGAGCATCGGCGTGGTGGGAGCAAGTATTGATGAACCGAGCTCGTCAACAAAAACAACCTGTGCGTACGTGGGACAAAATGAAGAGGTTGCTGCGTGCTCCATTCTTGCCGACCGATTATGAACAAACCTTGTTCACACAGTATCAATAGTGCCGACAGGGAGTGCGATCAGTGAACTGAATACACTCAAGAATTCTATCGCTTGGGAGCCTCAACAGATCTCATGGTTTGTAGGAGGCTTAAAGTTTACTATACAAGACCGAATCTCCCTGCAAAATCCCTGTACTTTGGTTGACGCCATTAGCCTTGCTGAAAAGATTGGAAAACAATTAGCACGGGGCCTTCGGTCACATCCCAATACAACCAATGAAAGTACAACCAGATCCAACACCAAGCCACTCGACAGTCCAAAGCTGAATCACCGGGAGGCCGGAGTGTTGAATAATCCTCCTCCTGCCAATCTTTATTCCAAACCCGAGCCACTCAAATGTTATCGCTGCCAGCAGCCAGGCCATAGATCCAACCAATGCCCAAGGAGGGGTACGGTACATGTTGCAACTAGAGCTGTCGACAGAGCTGTCGACGACGATCGACCGGAGGAGTTAGAACAAGAAGAAGTGACATCAAATAGCGAGGAGGGAGAAGAACAATATGCGGATGAAGGCGAACACTTATCTTGTGTCACACATCGAGTATTGTTATCTCCAAAAATGGATAGTAGTCATACCCAACGACACAACCCATCTTTCGCGCAAGGTGCACTGTACAAGGGAAGACCTACAATGTTATTTTCGACGGTGGAAGCAATGACAACCTTGTGTCAAAAAAGCTGACCTTGTGCACTGTATCAACCAATATTAATTTATAAACTTCCAAGTCTTTAAGTCAAGTGAAATTACTTTTTGGTTTGACGTCAAAGAGAGATTTGTGCCATTCGTTTGTGATATTTCAAAAATTTAGAAACTAAATAAAAATTTCTGTGTAGGGGACATTTTCTCCTGTCAACTTTCACTGAAATTTGTCGGAAATTGCAGTAGGAAACTTCTTCAACTGAGCTTTGAAATTTTAAGCCGGTAATTAAGAAAGAAAGGATGTATAATTTCCATCCCTGCATTTCATCGAACTTTCGGAAGTTAAGAAGCTCATAACTTTTGTCAAAATCATAATTTTTATTTCCTGTAAATTAGAAAAAAAAAAGATTACTACCATTATCAAAAATAAATAATTTTTTTAACTTCTTAAATTAAATTTTTAGCTATTAAAAGATTTCTTGTAAAATAATTTTTAAAATTTTTAAATTAAATTAAATTATTACCAATTTTTAATTTTTTTCATATTTTTTGTTTGTTTCATGCAATTATATTTGAACTTACACTATCCTATTTGTGCATTTGTTCAGTACCATGGAGGAATTTTTAGAAACTGGTGATTTGATGGATCTTGAAGTTGAGGAAATTTTTGAGTTACTTCTATTGTTGCTTTACGCATGCATAATACAATTGTTGCAAACTTATAATTCAACCAAAAGGCAACGAATGCATAGCATGCCTTATTCTGGAAAAGATGTTAATGACAACATGTTATGACATTGGAGGGTTTGTTTTGACATGTGTCATATGATCCCATCTACTTTTATCACTTTGTGTCAAATATTGAGGGGGAAAAACCTTTTGGAGAATAAGAGGTGGGCTATTGTTGAGGAGCAAGTGAAGATTTTTTTGCAAACAGTTGGACATGGACATAAAAATAGAGTACTACAGAACTACCAACAACATTCTAGGGAAACAATTAGTAAATATGTTCATAAAGTTTTAGATGCGTTACTTTATGGGCACCTAAGGTTATTCATCCTAAGGAATCTTTCAATGAAACACCACAATTTCTTAAGGACAACTCTAGATTTATTCCATATTTCGAAGATGCAATAGGAGCACTTGATGGTACACATGTTCATTGTGTTGATAGGAAAAACGAACAAATCTCATTTAGATGTGGTAGACATGGCAAGCAAACAACTCAAAATGTATCGGGCGTATGTGACTTCAACATGCGATTCATTTTTGCATCACCCAGGTGGGTGGGCATTGCACATGATTGTCGAGTACTTAAGCATGTAATGTCTGATCCATGTCACAAATTTCCTAATCCACCTGCAAGTACTATATTTTCAATTTATTAAGAACATTGTATAGTCTACCTTGAATATATTTTTGAACTAATATTGTTGTCAAATTTATAGGTAACTACTACTTGGTTGACTCTGACTATCCAAATGCAGTTAGTTTTCTTGCACGATATAGGACCATTAGATATCACTTACCAGAATTCCAATCCTCACAACCACACAATGTACAGGAGCATTTCAATTATTTACATTCTTCTTTGAGGAATGTTGTTGAGCGTGCATTTGGAGTATTGAAGAGGAGGTGGCACATTTTGAATCATATGCCACCATTTCCATACACTACTCAAGTAAAGTTAGTAGTCGCTTGCATGGTCTTACACAACTTCATAATTGATCAGAAGTCTGTAATGGATCAAGAAGCATTATCAATCAATCAAGACGAAGAACCTATTGAAGTTCATGATCAAGAAATGTTAACAAGTACCAACTATGAAGTTCCTATTATGTTAGACGAGTTGGACATGGGTACTATGTGTGACAACATTAGGGATCTAGTAATGTAAAATGAATGATTTGTTTGATAACTCAAATTTCAAACATTTTATTCCATTGTTTTGTTATTTCTATTGTTTAAATGTTATCTTTATTGTTCAAATATGATTTGTAATATAAATTGGTCTGTATTGTTATTATTCCATTATTGAATGTCATTTCTATTGCTTAAATATTTCTAGTGTTTGAATGTTATTTGTTATTGTTGGACTTCTCTAATGTTTGCTAAAAGAATGTACGTGAATCTCTTAAGGGGAGAGCAAGCATCAAAACGTGTCCCAAAGACAAGCACTCCTAGAGTAGCATGGGAAGATGATCTAGTTTCTACATTGCTAGATATTTGCATAGAGCTTACTGACTTGGGACACAAACCTGGCACACACTTGGATGCAAAAAGATATGACTTATGCGAACAAAAATTGTTGGAAAGGACAGGAACGAGGCAAAAAAGAGATCACTTAAAGAATAAATTGGAAAAATTGAGGAAGGATTGGCAATTGTGGAAAACAATTGGCTCCCAAACAAGTATCAGATGGAGTCCTACAACCAAGACTTGGGAAGGTGTGGATGACACATGGTGGGAAAATTTTCAAAAGGTATGTAATTGTTTTGTAATAATTTTGTTTGATAATTTTATTTCATTTCATTATTCACCAACTTATTTGATAATTTTGTTTGATACATATAGATCAAACCAAATTGTGAGAAATTTCGTTATCGAGGCATAAAATTTGTTGGCAAGTTGGAGAGACTTTTTAATGGCACTATTGCAGTAGGTGAGTCTGTTTATGTTGAGTATTTTGTTTTGATGATGTGTGCTGAATGAAATTAATCATATTTGCTCAATTACTATTGCTTGTGAAAGGAAATTAAAATCATTAATTAATACAGAAAAAGCTTACTGATATAAATACTTGTCTGTATTGGATCTGAAATTATACTAAGTTAATAACTAGTCGTTTCATTGCATTAATTTCTCATTTAACTAAACGTTAAGTTAACGTGTGTTTTTATTGAAAAACATGATATGTTTTAAAGTTATATTCTCTGTATCATGTATAGTGCACGTTTGGAAAACTCGTTAAGTTAGAGTTTTAGTCGTATAGAGATCACGTGAGAACTCGTTAAGTTAGAGGCTTAAAGGTTAAAATATGTCACGTGAAAACTCATTAAGTTAGTGAGTAAAAGTTTAGACAACTCGTTAAGTTAGTGTTATACACGTGGTGAAATTATAAGTTACGAATGTTATATTGTATCATGTGAAGTGTACATGTTTAACTCATTAAGTTAACATAACTAAACGCATTGAGTTGCTATATTGAACACTAAGGCAACACATTAGGTTAGCGTTATAAACTTAAGTTGTTATTTTTTGCACGTGGTAAAATTCTTATTATAAAAACATTTGTATATTACTGGTTCGTTGAGTTATCCTTAACACAACGGAGTTAGTTCGTTGAGTTAGCTATAGTACTTGTCACGTGAATTGGCACATGAGAAACTCGTTAAGTTATATATATACTTGTGTTATTCGTTTAGTTAACATTAAAGTAATGACTTCTTATTATACTTGATGAAAAATTTTGGACGAGAAAGTTTATTTTGGAGGAAATTTTTCAGAGATACAGGATTGATGATTAAAGAAAATTCGAAATGTAAACGTGGGTCAGAACGTGTGTATTTCGATGAAGGAAAAAGAAAAGACGTGAAGAAGTGGAAAACTAGTAGTGATTAAACGTGGAGGATATGCATGAAATGAAGATACAGTACAAAAGGCATAGAATTCTCGCTGATCAAACTATCCTTGCACACCAAAAGAAAAATCTTTTCAGGGATCAAAAACACCTCTTCGGGGAAAATCTCTCAGGTGGAAGAAAGTTCAGTGAAGCATAAAAAGACAAGATATTCGTCACTGAAGAATTGTTGAAGAAGAAAGAGAAGAAGAAGAAGAAAGATCTCAAACAGGGAGAAATGTTTTAAATTCCACAAATTAGTTTTCTCTGTTTGTAGTTATGAAATTGTTTAGATGATACATGGTATCGAGATATAATTGCATCTACAATTTCTGAGGAGAATTGAATTGTATATTGTAATTGAAACCTTGAATAAAAATGATTTTATGAAAACAGTGTCTTGACTTGTTTTGAGTTTTAAAGTTTCAATTATATTTGAAAATATTGAGAAACACAATTCACCCCCCTCTTGTGTAGCCATACGGTCCTACAGTTTATATCCTAAGCTTCGAAGTAAATCCATCCTAAAGTAGTGAGCAGATACCTGTAGAGGATTTGAATGTGGAAGTGGACATCGACACACCCATTGTTGGAAGTACACCAACGTCGACATCCACTACATCTTCTATAGGTAGAACACGTCAACATGTTGCAAGCCTAAATGATCGGATTGATTCATTAGAGTCAATCATATTGAAATTCGAAGAACGTAAACAAATGTATGATTATCCTCAATGCATCAAGAAGCTTAAAGAGATTGGATTTATGGAAGGCATAGAAATATGAGTGTATGCCATGTTGAAGTTTTAGAAACAAGTCACTCGAGATAGCTTTCTAAAGGTAGAACCAGATTCAATGAAGGTTCAATGGCTAGAAATGGCCTTCATGAATTGGAAGAGAACGAGGACAATATGAAGACTTTTAGTTACATGCATGAACATCTAAAAATTAGAAAACTTTAATGTTTTCAAGACATTTCTACTATTGGAAGACTTTAATGTTTTAACTTTAATTATTTTAACTTTATTACTTGTGTTTGAATGATTCATGAATGAAGACTTCTATTTGATGTTCATATATTTATAAATTTATTAATGTGTTTGAATGATGAATTGATTATTGAATAACGTTGTAATTTTTTTATTTAAATTAAAAATAAAAAATGTAAAAAATAAAAAATATCGGTCCAATCGAATTTAAGCTTCGGTCAAACTAAAGGAAAAAATACCAAAAATAAAAAACATTGGTCTGACCGAAGGTGAGATTCGGTCAAACCAATGACACAATAAAAAATAAAAAAAACTTCGGTCTGACCAAAGTTGAGATACGGTTAGACCGACGAATAAAATAAAAAATGTAAGAAATAAAAAACATCGGTCCAACCGAATTTAATCTTCGGTCAAACCGAAGGAAAAAATACTAAAAATAAAAAATATCGATCTGACCAAAGGTGAGATACGGTCAAACCAATGAAAAAATAAAAAAATAAAAAAACTTCGGCTAGTCAGACCGAAGGAAAAATAATAATAATAATAAACTTCGGTTGTACAGATGAAAAAGTAGTCCGATAGAATTGTTTTTAGTTTTTTATTTTTTTAACGGTATGACCGTATCTTTACTTCGGTCCAACCGAAATTTTAATTTATTTATTTTCTTTTTCGGTTTGACCGAAGCTCAACTTCGGTCGGACTGAAGTTTATGATTTTTTAAACATTTTATTATTATTATTTTTCTTCGATCTGACCGAAGTGTCTTATTTTCTTTATTTATTTTTCGGTTGGACCAAATCTTAACTTCGGTCCAACCGAAGTTTATTACTTTTTATATTTATTTTTTTGATTTTTTAAAATAAAAAATTACATTAGGCCCTTTTACTAAACTCAGTTATCCATTACTATACATAAAACTCGAACAGTTATCCATTATCTATATAGAAAACTCGAACAGTTATCATAACTCTTCTAGTTTTTCAAAGCTGCATATGAAAAACACGTCAAAACTTATAGCTTTTAAAACACGTGCATAAATCATAACTATACGAGTTTATTATTTTTTATATATATTTTTTGATTTTAAATTAAAATAAAAAATTAACATTAGGCCCTTTTACAGAACTCAAACAGTTATCCATTACTATACATAAAACTCAAACAGTTATCCATTATCTATATATAAAACTCGAATAGTTATCATAACTCTTCTAGTTTTTCAAAGCTGCACATGAAAAATACGTGAAAACTTATAACTTTTGAAACGCGTGCATAAATCATAGCTATACGAGTTTATTAACAATAACCCTTCTAGTTTTTCATACACTTAATCTTAACTACACTACTTTTCACATAACCTTTTAAATTAATTCTTCTCGTCTTTCTTCCTTCTTCAACTCTACTTTAAGAATGAAATTTGCAATGTCTTCAATTCTTCCTATAAAATCATATAAGATATCTTTCCATGAAGCATATTTTATATAATAATTATCATATATCAATTTATGCATTATTTAATCATTTAAAATATATAAAATCATAAAAATCACAATTATCATACGTTCTTCATTAAATCACATATAATTGCAATTATAATCTATAAAATGCATAAATTATCATATAAAAAATGTAAACTTTGAAGTCTAAACATGCTACATCAGCATAATCTTATAAATAATGATCACTGTCTATTAAAAAATCAAGTTGGGTTTGGCTGGCTCGACCCAATTGACACTTTTAGACTGAAGTCAAATTTCAAGCTGGGTCAAGCTACCTCAAAAAAATTATTTACACAATATTTTGATGTTTTGATACACCATATTTATTTAAGTACAAATAGTGAGGGTATAATCATCAAAAGATATAACATTAGTTAAAAAAAATAAAAATAAGAGTTGAGGCATTAGTAGTCCCAACCAAACGACTCCTTAAAGCTCCTTAAGAGTTGGAGTTAGAGTCAACACGTCTTCCAAAGTTAAGCAGCTCCAACTCCTTAGGAGTTGAAATTGGTGCTACCAAACATTGGCATTGTGTGAATTTATCATTTGGAGTATGGCATATGTGTATGCTCATCGATTTATTAGACCTAAAGTTAGCATGTGTGAATTCTGCAATTTAAAAGGTCATGACACAGTTGACTATTTGAAATTCAAATGTTTACAAGTGTCTAGATAAGAGCAACAAATGAATTATATCCAAAATAATAGAAATGATTATAACATGCCTATAGTTCATCCAGCCAATTGCCATTTCATGACTAGAAATGTGTTGAGAGAATGGGAAAATGAGGATAGGTGTGTTAGAGGGAAAAAATTTGACTACCTTGAACAAAGCTTAATTAGATTAGATCAACAACTTACTAGACTAGAAATTTACATGAATTATAATCAAGAAGTCAACTAATTAAACTATAATGAAAATCATTCTAAACCCAAGATAGATTATATTTATGAAACTAAGCAAAATTTGAAAAAATTTGACTAGAGAATAGACAAAATGAGACTAGATAATCTAGAAAGAAAGCTTAATTCACTTGATGAATTTACAATGAAAGTACAATATATTAAAAATCAACAAGAGACTATAATTGAAAATTCAAATCTTCAAAACATGCATAAATTAAAAAGCATCAAGACAAAAGAAAGTAAATGTGAAAAATAAGAAGGAATTACCGATAAAATAGAAATTAAGGAATGTAATTCAACAAAAAAATTTATAGATCCAACTCCTAAGAAAGATGTAGCTTTCGATTTCTAAGTTCTATAAGCTTGCAAAATGTCTGGAAGAGGTAGAGGACGTGGAAGTGGTAGACTTACAAAAGCTCAGAAGATAAGAGTTAGAACTACAAGACATAGAAAGACAGATTCACGACTACCATGCACGGTACACATTTCCAATTCATGCATTAGAAAATATACAAAAAGCTATACAAGATGAATGAAACTTTTGCTGGAAATTTATAAGAAATATTGTAGATACAAATTTTCGAACAAAGCAAACTAAGCTATCATGTTTGCAACTTTGGGCAAGAAACTTGTAACCAAACTTGTATGTTGCTAGCAGCTTAGGTATAGGTTCACAGCAAATGGGAATGCAACCAGTTAAAAGCTTTGGTAAGAAGTGGACAAAATTGATAGACAAAGCAAATGTAGAGTTATTAGATTTGTATTCAAGGTACACATTCTCTGAGTCTATTTTACTGGAAGTTAAAAATGCCATTGATAATACAAGAACTGATTTATGGAAGTATGGTTTTAGAAGTGAAGGAGAAAGAATGTTTCAATTAAAAATGATAGAAGTAGAAATGTTACATTTGCATGCTAAACAGTTACAAGAAAGGAAGGATGGAGTTGGACAATCTATAGCATAGGTACCACTCACAAGAGAAATTAAGGAAACACCAAAGCTTGTTATAGAAAAATTGCAGACATACAACTGAAAAGAAGAAAGATTGAAAATATTGGGCTAATTGTAGGAGAGTTGAAAATTCTGAGATCGAGAGAAGAATCACTCAGAAATAGCAAATTATGTTTCATAGCAATAGCAAGAGAGCAAATTCCAGAAGGCATACTAATAGATTTCACACACTTAGGGCTAAAAGAGTATACATTAAGGTATTGTGTTGCTCTCACCTACAATATTTCATTTACTATGATGGAGAATTTTCCAAGTCGTACTACAGCCTATGCAAATATTTTGGGAACAAATGAAAATGTTTTTGAAAATCAACAAATTGCTTTTGAAAATGAAGAAAATGTTTTTCATAATGAAGATCACTATGGAACAAACCTTGATAATGAATTTTACACTGATGATATGTTTGTTGATGAAGAAACTGAGTCACTGAATTTTGAACACATAGATTTATATGAGGAATGCACAGTTATCATTCCTTATAAATCCCAACAGGACTTAACTCAGTTTTTTTTGTTGTTTACAAGTTTTTGTTAATTATTGGTTAAAGTAGCTACAGGTTATTTATTTTTATCTAGTTTATATCTATGAAAGGCAACAATATGTTTATCAAGTTGAATACTATCTTACTGATGTCTCGATGGAAGATCAAATTGAATAGATTGAATATATCCCAAGGTAGTTGCTACCTTCAAATCTGCAATATCTAGTAATGATATTTGAAGAAGAATTACATGAACATAACTCTATAAGTACTGTAATCAGTTTTTATTTACTAATGAACAAGTTAATATTGTTGAGATTGTTGAGTTTTATGCTGAAAATTTTAATTCTGTTGAAATTCATGATGACATTTCTGATAATGCTGCTAATATTGGTACATCTATTGAAAATGTTGAAAGTTTTGATGATCTTATGGATACTGTTGAAAATGAAAATCTAGAGACTACTGACATCAGGAAAATTCCATATTCGAACCAAGATATTAATGACCCAACATTACTATGGTTTAGAGATATTTCCTGAATTGAAAATTTCAGAATTACTCTAAGTTCAATATTTTATATTCCAGACCTGTGAAATTCCATGACATGGGTGAAATTGGGAATATGTTTGAATTCCAAGGTTTATTGCAAATTCCTAGTCTACCTAGTATTGTATAATGTTAGAAATTGTATTTGCTTTTTATGCAAACCTTATAGTGATAAATGACATGCCAACAACCAAGATACAGGAAGATGACATCCCATTAACCATAGAATTAATTTTTCTAGTATTGGGACTTAGAAATGAAGAGGTTAAATTATCTGAAAGAAGGCAAGTTTATCAGTTAGGATGGGATGTACAATAGTTTACATAGTGAGTTAAGGATGTTAAATGACTTGAATGGCTGAGAAAGATTTATAGCAAAGATTTTACATGCTGTAAATTTTCAAAAAAAAAAAATTTTTTATAGAGAACTTTTTTTTTTTTTTTGGATCCTCAAACACTCAAACAACCTGGTGAACACAGTGATAACATGTGAGTCTCAATGAACACTCAAACGACTTGGTATGCACCAAGAGTATCCAAGGAGGCGAAAGCTTGCAGGAGGGTTGCCCATAGGTACTGCATGAGAACTTTTCCAAGTCCATTGAGATTCTACTCCCACCCAAATACACTTAGCTCCAAAGTTCTTATAGGAGTGAGTGCTTGGTAGTAGGTGTAAATGCATCTATAATTTTTCAAAAATTTGATCATGAAGTAAAAGTGGGTAGATGTTGTTTATACGCTACCTATGCTATAATCAACAAAATACAGGTAAATTGGTGTAATATTTTTGTACATCACTTGACAAACTTACCAAGCAAATTATTTTATGGTGATGCTATATTAAAAATTATGGCAAAAGTTAAGTTGATCTATCACCCTAGCCACAGAAAAAGATTAAGTCACGATCATTTTCTATTAAAGAACTACATAAATATCATGAAAATGATTTACAATAGCATGTACAGTAGCAAGCATAGCCATAGGAACAACAGCAAGCATAGTAGTAGCAGTAGTAATCAGACCAAGGGCAACAACCACAACAACGATTTACAGATTTGGATCTAGAGATAGTTGATAGAGTTAACAAAGTTGTTGGGATCGAATGGTACACTAGAGGGGGGGTGAATAGTATCCTAACAAGTTTTAATTACTTTTAAAAATTTCGAAAGCAGTTGGCACTAAGTAACCCTAATTAAGATAGTTCAATTTAACAATAAGCAAATGCAGTAACTAAAGAACATATTTTTGGGTGTTTGTGCACGATTCCCATCGAGAAAGTAAATGACAGGAATTACTGGAAATATTGGGAATTGGAAAAGTTGAGAAATGATAGGAGATGATAAGAAAGTTTACGTGTTTGTGCAGGTTAAGAAAAAACAAGAAATGATAAGAAAGTTTAACATGTTTGTGCAAAATAGGAAATGAAATGGCATGAAATTTTTTGGAGATTTTACATACTTCAAATAATTTTTAGTAATAAGGATTGGATGGAGTAAATAATAGTACAACTTTAAAGTAATATTTTAAATAATAGAATATATATTAATTATATTAAGTAATATAGTATAATATAATATAGTACATAATTATTTTATCCAACTATAAATTTTTCATCACAAACATAATTCATTACATCATGTTCAACAAACAACATTTCAATTCATTTCCCACATGAAATACATAATATGATCTCGTTTTCTATTAGCTATTCTTTTTCTTTGTTCTGCACTCATATTACTAGAACTTATACTTTCTTCAACAACATTATCAACAATTTCCTCAGACGTATCAACATTTATTTCGACTAATTCCTCTGCTAGATCTTGAAGTAAGTCTTCTCGATCTGCTCTTCTAATGAAATTATGTACAAGAAAACATGTTAATATAATTTTAACTTGTGTTTGGAATGGATATGGCATATAACCTCGTAAAATAGCAAATCGATGTTTGATCACTCCAAACGTACGTTCAATTACATTCCTTAATTGAGAGTGTTTGTAATTAAAATTCTCTATTGCATTATTTGGAGCATGATTCTGATCATATTCTGATAAATGATATCGCACACCACGAAATGGAGAAATAAATTCAGGACGATTTGGAAAGCCTACGTCTACCAAATAAAACGTACCTGCATAATGTACTATACTATTAAGTAATTTCAATAAACTAATATCTAAAATTATTAAATCTGTACACAATTATACTCATATCAGGTGGGACTTGAAGCCCATGAGGTCGAGAAATAGCATCTTGTAAGATCCTTGTATCTGCAATTGATCCTTCCCATCCTGCAAGTACATATGTAATTTCCATATCAAATTTACAAGCTGCTAAAACATTTTGTGTTAATGCTCCCTTCCTATTCCTATATCTTGCATTTTCTTCTCTATAAATTATTGCATTTACATGTGTACCATCAATAGCATCAATGCAATCCTACATTGAAAAATCAAATAGAATGTTAGTAATACAATGTCAACTTTTTAAACTTTGAATAAAATGAAATTCACATCTTACTTTAAAATATGGGAAGACATTCACATCATTCCGAATTCTACTATGTGTTGATGATGAAGGTTTCACTATAAGTAAATCTTGTATTCTATAGATAGCATTTACAATCTCATTGAAATATGTACTAATTGTCCAAGCGAAACGATGAAAACGCTTAGTGGTAACTCCATATCTTTGGTTTTGTCCAACTGTGACAAGAAAAATCGCTAGTTTCTCCTCAATAGTAACACCTCGACTATCTTCTACTACCATTTGTCTTCTAAGTAATTCACAAAACTCCCGAAAAACATGTTGACTCAATCGATATATTTTTCGACAATGATATGCTTGGTGAGGTAGTGATAAGTCTAGCAATCTCATGATATATCGTTGTCCTTCTCTACTATAGATACGTTATGTTGCATTTGGAGTAACATCTGTAATATATTGTCCTACTAATCCACATGTTTGCAAAATGGACAATAGCAACCTACGTCGTCTTCTTCGTCTCCTTTCATCTCGTGCTACATTGTTTGCCATATGTAAAATGACCTGTACAAGTAGATGACATTTTAATAGTTAAATATTGTGTTTCATAAACTTAACCTACTAAACAGTTCAATACTCAAATATCAACACTCAAATATCAACATAACGTGTAATAATTTGTTAAACAATTCAACCACGACACACTTTTCAACTATTACCATTCACCAATAGAAACATTCATAAATGAAATAAGCATTTCGGAAATAAGACATGACTTTCAAATTTAGGGAAAACATAATATAAAGACATGTTCACAACTTCTAAAGACAACTAATATAAAAACATAACACAACCAAGTGACTAGTCCTTCAAATTGTAGCGCAACCATTCAATCCGATCTTCATCAGTCTCTAGTGATAGGAAAATAGCTCTTTTCATCTCAATTTCTAACAACTTAACCACTGCGAGTTTTTCTCCCTTAGTAAGACCTTCCATTTTCATCAAGTAGGGGATGCATTCTTCTATTTCTCTTCTTAATTCAGACTTATTATGAGATGGTTCATCTTGTTGCACAAACTTTTTCACAAACCCACTTATTTCATTCATTGACTGTGCAATAGATTGAGAAGATTCTGCATGAGGTCAAGCTCTTTTTCATGCCTTTCTAAATGTCCGCTCCACATTACAAGGGCTAGGGCTTCTAGTGCCTTCTTCAAATTCAAGATTTGAAGGTGCATTTACACCTACTACCAGGCACTGACTCCTATAAGAACTCTGGAGTTAAGTGTGTTTGGGCGAGAGCAGAACCAAGATGGGTGACCACATGGGAAGTTCTCGTGCAGTGCCTATGGGCAGTAGTGTTGACTCTGCTCAAACATTGGCAAGCTGTAGCTGTGTGCATCACTTACTAAAGTGGGCCTAGCAAGGCCCCCTACAAGCTTTCGTCTCTTTAGATACTTCTGGTGTATACCACGCCATTTGAGTGTCTATTGAGACTCACATGTTATCACCTCCATGGATACTCCTGGTGTATACCAGGCTGTTTGAGTGTTCATGAAGGTTCACCTTCTATCACCTCTAAGGATACTCCTGGTGTTCATCAGGCTGTTTGAGTGTCTAAGGAGGACCTTGAAAAAAAAAAAAAAAAAAAAAAAAAAAAAAAAAATTCAAGATTTGATGGAGGCAGTTGAGTACTAAAAACAGGAATGAGGTCTTCAGGTTCTGCAGTTCCCTTCTCTTGTGTTTCTTGTACGTAAGAAAATAAAATACTTATATACCTAAACAAATTCATCCCATATTTCCTTCGATATATCAGTATGACCACAAATATAATCCCACCCCCATCCACTTTGCTTTGCAATCTTTGTATAATTTTTATAGATGGTCCTCCAAGTTTTCATTCTACTTTCCACATTTTTCTTCTCAATATTGGCATTTGTTTGAGCATTATATTCAGCAATCACCTTTACCCATGTCTCCGCTCTAAGCTTACCATCTTGTTGTTTTGCATTTCCTTCTTTGATTTCTGCTGCTAATATACCTAAAAAAATTTCATATTGTTTTGTGCTCCAGTTCATGTATTTCCTTCTCTCGGAGGTCATATTTCCTGTACTATGTTAAATAAAAAACATTTTAATGAATAACAAGAGAGAAAAATTTACAAAATTGAGCCTTCACACAAATAGTGGGAGTGGAACTTGAACTTCTAAGTATATGAAAAAGTGCATAATCTTCAAGGAGGAGGGGAGAGACAGTCATCCCTTTTTCTCCTCCTTGCTGTAACTGTCGGAATAAATGATCGACAGTTACAAAGGATAGATAAGCGAGACACAAACTAGGCTTAAACACTCATAGAATAAATATCACCAGATCCTCTATAGACTTAGAATAAATAGTATAAATAATCTAAATGAAGATATGTGTATTGTTGCATATATGGTTGTTGGTAATTTGTTTCAAAATGACCACTTTAATGAGTCAAGTAAAAATTTGTTTCCCGCACAAGATGAGAATCCTGTTAAAAAATGGTGACCTCAACAAGTCAAGATCACAAGCATTAGCAATATTACAAGATCGAGGAGAACCACTTATTGCAACTTCAACGATTCTGACTTTCCACACCTTTATTGATGCAGACTCCCATTCGTGACATAGAAGGGGGGTGAAAGGTCTGCAACTTTCTTCCAATTGCCTTAAGCTCCATTCACACAAACCTCTACCTAGATCCCTTAGTATGATCCCAGCACATCCGTGTAGTCTATGTCGTTTGATTACCAAGAACCCAATTCTCGATCTCAAACCTCACTCATGTAAACAATCCATCAATCCGATCAGATAAGGAAAACATTCATCAATGCACAATGCTCAGGAAACCCAATAATAGATCGGAGCTCAGTGTATACGTGCAAATCAGTAGGATTGGTATATAGCGTATAGGGGGAAATCACCGTCTGCGGTTGTCGAGTCGCGATGCGTCGAGATGAGCGGCGAATGAGCGTCGAGGCCGCGAGCGGCGATGTCGCAGGTGTTCTCCTCGATTTCGCCTGTCGTGCGGAAGGAGCGTCGGTGTTGCGCAGAAGGAGCGGTGAATGAGCGTCGAGGCCGCGAGCAACGAATGAGCTTCGAGGCCGCGAGCGGCGATGTCGCGAGTGTTCTCAATCGCCTGTCGCGCGGAAGGAGCGTCGGTGTCGCACGGAAGGAGCGGCGAAGGAGTGTCGGTGTCGCGAGGGTTTATTCTCGATGATTTCCCGACCTTACCGAGAGGGGGGGGGGGGGGGCTGAGAAATCATGAGACAACGAGTTATTTATATACAAGAAATGTTGGGAATTATTTTCCCAATATTTTTAAAATGCACAAACACATAAATCTTGAGAAATTATTTCCCAAGATTATCTTTCTTGACATTTCCTAACCTTTCCAAGATGCACAAACCCCCCCTTATAGTGGTTCCCCAAATGGGTAGTCCACTCCTCAAGGCACCAACCTTGAGAATTCACTATATGTTTTTAAGGTTAAACACAAACCTAAGTCAAGTTGCTTTTACAGGTTAAGCAACAACCTTTACAAGTGTTGTTTTTCTCAAGCTCAACAACAAACCACACAAATGTTGTTTTTCAGGCTAAACAATAACTTTACACAGAGCACCAACTTTGTGTACTCAATGCCTTAATCTTGAGCAAGTGAAGTCTCACACTTCACTCTCTTCACCAAGACCCCAACCTTGTGAAGGTTTACTCACAACACCCTTGTGAGTTAGGGTTTTTCAGAAATTCAGGAAACAGATTCAACACAGAAGTCCACGACTCAAATTGATTAAAAACACACTACAGAGAAACTCCCTGTTTGAAATGTTGATGACTGAATCCTCAAGAGTATTTCGGATGGATATGCATGACTTGATCTTCAATGATTATTGCAGAAAAATCTCTTTTGTTCTTCAATGGTTGCAGAATGTAAGCTTTCTCTCCTTGTGTTTTTTCTCTGTGTATCTTTTTTCTGTATTCTATAATTCAATTTTTCATTCTTCTCCAAATTCCTTAAGCTGGAAAGCACTCTAAATCTGTCAAATTGCTTGTAATTTGTAATCTTCAAATCAAATCTACAATCAGAATAATATCTTGCCAAAATAGTGAGATTTCATAAAATAGTAGTTGAAATTTTAAGTTATAGATCATTAGATTCTTTCAGTAAAATTGGAACCTTTCAGTTGAAACCCTTCGATGCTTAAAAGCATTTCGGATAGTTTCAAAAATGAAACCTTTCGAAGGACAAACTTAAATTATGTGGTGAAAACATAACACGTGTCCTATAAACAGTAGCATAAAACATTTAATTGAGAATAAAAATATCCGACAATTCCAATGGTATTTCAAATACTTTTAGCATGAAACCTTCCGATGGTTAAAAGTATTTCAGATAGTTTCAAATCAAGACACGTGTCCTTCTGGAAAAAGGTAAATGAAATACACTATAAGGCATTTAAAATGAAATTGTTCGGTACTTAAAATGAAACCTTCCAAAACAGACCACATTTTAGATACTTTCAAAAATCAAAACACTCTGAACGAATAAATCTGAAACTCACTGACAGTTAAAATATTTTTGGATACTTTCAAATGAAACTCTCCGAAAACATAGTGTGCAAGTGAAACTATCCAACTAACCTGGATTTTCGGTGACTTTCAGTGAAACTCTCCGAAACTATACCTAATAAGAGTTGAAACCTTTCGAAACCTATTTTCGAAGGTTTACTGAATAAAAAACAGTTAGGCAAATTCAATTAAAATAGAGTAAGTGCTTAAAACATTTGACCTAATATTAAGCACTCGGTTTTTCATCATCAAAATTAAACCTGTAAATAATGAACTAACAAAAGTTGGTGCAAAAATAGCTCAAAGAATTTCAGAAACTCTATTAGATATTGTTAGAAGACAGAGAGATTAATTGTGTGAATTATAATTCTGGAGTATATCTGTAAATGGATATGTGAAAAGTTGAATTGTTATTTGTTAACATGTTTTGAAAAGTCATATAGTTATCAATTAACGGTTTGAAAAAGTCAAAGAGTTATCTTTAAAAACTCGTATAGTTATCGTTTTTCTTTTCTCACATGTATTTTAAATGACTTAAGTTCTTTACATGCATTCCATATGCGCTTTTAAAGAAATAGAAAAGTTAGGATAACTACTCGAGTTTTACATATGGATAGTAATAACCGTTCGAGTTTTACAAGTGACTAACATTATACGTTAAGTTAGTATAGGTCACGTACTTTGCAGGTGAAAAAAACTTGAAGAGTTATCAGAAGATAAGTGTTTTGAGTTTTTACAGGTGTTACAAGTGTAACTATTGGACTAAAACGGTGACTTAGACAAAAACAATATGATTCTCGACAAATCTAGAACAGGAGATTGTGGAAATCATGTAGAACGTGGAATGTGGTTAATTCAAAATTAAAAAGAACGTAGGATCATGGAAAAATGTCAATAGTGGATGAACGTACACCTCCAATTCGAAGACGATAAATAAGAGGTCCGAGTTGCACTACAGAACATCCTTTTCAAAATATGCCTTCAACAATTCCCATATATTCTTTTAGAGTTTAGAGAGTCCAGAAATTCCACCACACCACACGAGATTTACTTGGAGAGCTTAAAAGTCCGAGGAATCAAAGCTGAAGATCTACGAAGCATCTAAAAGAGCAAGGCTCTAGTAGCTTAGGAAGAGCTTGGACCTAAAATACAGATAATTAATGTAAGGGTATTTAATTATAATCTTTTTCTCCTACCTCCCTATAGCGTCCAAGACCAGGCATCCATGCCTCAATATCAAACTTGCGATATGCAGGAGCTCCCAAATCCCCAGAAGCCACATCTATGGTCCTGCACCAATCAATGTGGTTATCTCTATCTGTAGTCTGAAAAAACAAGTAAGCATGACATTGAAGCTTTAATTCATATACTTGAAATGAAGACCAAGGGGCTTGAACGGGTCCTCCTCAATGCCAATAACCTCCTCGTGATGGTGTATCACTATATATCCTCTGGTCGGCAAATGATGAACATCTCAAACTTGCTGAACTGGTGTACACGGTAGAGACCCCTACACAAGTATGCGGTAAAACCAACGAGTCTGTTTCCAAATTCCAATGTGCTGGTGAAGCTCACGGAAGATACAGTTGACGTAAGTTACATAAACAGTTTTAAGTCACCATATTTTGCATGTGTGTGTTGACTGACGGAAATATTTTCTTTATGGCTCAAACTTAAAGGATAATCATCTTAATATATTAAAGCTACGAAACATATATACGTGCTATAATTATTTAAAATGTAAGTCACGTTCGTGAATACGTTCCAAAAAATATAAAGTTAAAGAAAAACACATATAGCGATCGAACGTATCTTTTCATGAGCCGACGCGTTTCGTTTTCGCGGAGGGTTGCGTCGGTAGAAGAGGGAATCGGCCTGTCATTTATGAATAGGCGGGTAACGTCGAAGTTTCGTCATTTATAATTTGGCAGTTATTGTCAACTTCCAGTTAATTTTGGGATGTAATGCTTCACATTTGCAGGTCTTTGACCTGGGGGTGGGCATAGTGTGCCTATTTAGACCATGAATGACGGAGGAAACACTCCACAGCCACAATCTGTATCAGCGGAATGGCACCAGCTCTTCATGGAAGGGATCCCCTACGTGTTGTCTCGGTGGACGGCACTCCAAATGGCAGTCCAAAATGAGTGGGGTGGGAGGGATTCCAAGCAGAAGGCTGAGGATCATTTCATTTTTTTCTCAAACAAAAGGTAACTATGGATCCTATAGTTGTTCTCTTGTGGTTTTCCAATCTTGTCATTTTCTCTGGCTTCCAGCAACTCAATTTGCGGGGCTTCTTCCTTTTTTTGATCTTTTAGGTGTGTTGTACATTGACGATTTGGAAAATATGCTTGATGAGGAGATGGTTAGTTTGTTTAATGCTGAGTTTGATGATGGAAGCTTCGAGGAGGTAATGAGATATTTAATTTGGTGTTTCATCTTATTCGACATCTTTGCTTAAAAGTTAAAAGCACCGGATTTTTTGTTGCATATGCTTGCTCAAGATGATTTAATTTAGTTAGTTTCCCCTGTATTAGAAACGAGGGTGTTATGGCACAAATGTGTAATAAAAAACATATTAATGAATTATATTATGCATTAATATACCTAGTTTAATTCAAGATCACATCAATGGATAGTTATTATATAAAAGGGCAAATTCAGCGCACCAGACTTTCACCTATCAAATAGGATGAGGATTTCTGGTAAGAATTAGGCTTAGCAGTTGTCCCAATGTTAGATCAAGACGATAAGCTTTTTAGGCTGTAGTTGTATGGGTTCCTTCTCTCCACTTGCGTAAAAGAGTTTTGCAAGTGTTTAGTATCATTTGTTGATTTTCCTTGGAGAGGAATCGGTTGTACACAACATTTCATTAATAAATCAAAAGGTTGCATCTTAGGATTCAGACTCCTTACCTTCAACATCACAATGGAGCAATCATACCATTATATCCAGGTTTATCTGCAATGAACATTTATATTAAATAGTAGTTAATATTTAAACAATAAATAACATGATATTCAAAAATTTTAAATTTCACATTAACAACTTGTAAAAAACCAACAAGAGATTAAAATGATACAAAACCAAATTTGTTAGAAATATGAACTCATTATAACAAACATAAACATTTGAACGTAAACAAATATATGCTTATTTTTGTAACAAAACAAAAATAGGAATATTAACTTATGATTAACAAAAAATAAGAACTTATGCTTGTTCCATAACTAAAAGCAATATTATCAATATTATATATCATTCGATGTGTAATTGTCTAGATGCCTCAACCAGGATAGGTATTTCATGCCTAGCCTTTTTTAAAAATTGGATCTTCATTGGATGGAAAGCTCTCTCAACCTCACTAAACTCATATATTAATCTTTATGTGATTTTTGGTATAATTTAATTATTTGTAATATGATTTTTAAATTTTACATGCATTAAAATATTATAATTTTTTTTATGATTTTTCATTAAGCATATTATTTTTTTTACAAAGTTTCTTTATCAAGATCTGGAAGGAAAAAAAAAACTAAAGTACATGGGAACCCAAGAATTAGGTGGTGGAATCTAAAAAAGAAAAGAAAATGATATTTAGAAATAAATTGTTAAAAGAAGAATATGGAAAGTAGATGGAGAAGTAAATTAACTTTGGAATGAAATAACTACTTATATTAAAAATATTGCTATGAAAATTTTAGGATAGTCTTGTAGGATAACTCTACCGAGTAAAAAAAGTTGGTGGTAGAATGAAGACTTACAAAAGATGATAAAAGAAAAGAAAGAATGCTACAAAATCTATCGTAAATGTAGAAATGAGAAAATTTTAGAGAAGTATAAACTAGCAAAAAGGAATGCTAAGAAAATTATCAGTGATGTTAAAAAATAAGCCTATAAGGAATTATATGATAATTTAAACATAAAAAAGGAGAAAATAAAATATATAAATTAACTAAGGCTTGAGAAAGAAAATCTACATATTTAAGTCAAATGTTTTAAAGATGAGGACGGTAGAGTTCTAATAAAAAAATGAAATAAAAGATATGTAGGTGTTTTAGTAAATTTTTCAATAAATCTATCATAGAAAACTCTTACATGCAAAATTTGGGTAGTACCACAAAGGATACAAATTATAGTTATTTCAGAAGAATTAGCAGTTTGAATGTAGAAGAAGCTATTAAGAAATTGAAATATGAGAAAACTATTGGACTAGATAATATTCTTATTGAAATATGGAGTTGTATGGGTGAAGTAGGGATTAGGTGGCCAACTAAGGTTTTTAATATAATTTTAAAGACAGAAGATGTTAGATGAATGAAGAAAGAGTTCTTTAATACTTATATTTAAGAATAAGAGAGGCATAATTTTTTTTAATAATTATCCAGGTGTTAAGTTGATAAGTCATACTATGAAACTATAGGAAAGAATAATTAAGCAAAGATTATAGCATGCAAGTAAAATCACAAAAAATCAATTTTGGTCTATGTTGGGTAGGTCAACAATAAAAGCTATTCATTTATTTAGACAATTAGCAGAAAATTTTAGATTTAAGAAAAAGGGCCTTCATATGGTTTTCATTGATTGAGAAAAAGCTTATGATAGAGTATTTAGAAACCTATTGTGATGGATTTTAGAAAGAAAAAGGCTACCTGTAGAATATATTGATATTATAAAAGACATACATGAAAGAACAATTACATGTTAAAACTATAGGAGGAGAAACTAAGCAATTTCCAATAGACATAGGCTTACACCAAGAATCCTCTCTAAATTCATACCTATTTGTCTTAGTTGGTTAAAATTACTAAGAAAATTCAAAGAGAAATATCTTAGTATATGCTATTTGTTGACAACATAATTTTAATTGATGAAAGTAAGGCAGAAATTAGTTTTAAAATATAATTATAGAGAAATATTTTAGAGTCTAAGGGATTTAGATTGAGTAGGTCAAAAACTAAAAATATAGAATGTAGGTTCACTAAAAATAGGAATAATAATGAAGGTATACACTTAGATGGCCATAAAATTCCTAAAAGTAAAACTTTAATGCTTAGGATATATAATAAATAGCAATGGTGAAATTATAGAAGATGTTATTCATAGACTTAAAATAAAAGGAATGAAGTAGAGAAATACGTCTATTGTTATATGATAGGAGGATACCCTTAAAATTAAAAGAAAATTTCTATAAAATTACTATTCATCTAGCTATGCTATATGACTACGCAAAGAGTCAATGTTGTTGAAAGGCATATGCTTAGATGGATGAGTGGCAATATTACTAGGACCATAAGCTAAAAACCGATTTTATTAGAAATAGAGTAAGTGTTGCATGAATTGATAATAAGAGAAAATCAACATAGATGGTTTGGTCATATCCTTAGGAGACTAAAGAAATGTACCAGTTAGAAAAAGAGAATTAATTAGTGTAGAAGAAACTAAAAAATTATAATAATGCCTAAAACTACTTGGTTAGGAATTGTGAGAAAAAAATTAAATTTATTTAATTTAACCAAAGATTTGACTATAGATAGAAATATATGGAAGAAAACAATTTATGTAGCCACCCTTATGTAGTGTGAAATTATGGCTCAAATTGTTGTTATACAAAATTTGTATATCAAAACTTGTTCTTCGTATTTTAATATTATTATGTTGGGCATAGCATTTAACATCTGATTTTGTTAGTATTATGCATATATTAAATATATTCTACAACAATATAATTAATTTGATTATGTATTTTATTGACAAATTCTATGAACCTTGACTTGCTTTTCTTATTTTGTGTAACTAAGATTTAATTTTGTAGCATAGTTTATGCATACATATACAATTATACACATAAATAAATACACATACACACACATCTATCTTTGAATGTACGCATACCCTATTTGAAAATGTCACCTAAGCATTGTATAGGTGCCACCTAGCATCATTGTGTTCAAGGTGCCCTTGGCTGGGCACCTTGATGTCTTAACAAGTACGGTTGGATGCTTGTTGAATCTGGTTTATTAAAAGAAGGCTGGACATAATTTGCCTAGCATAAGAAAACCCTTAATAAGCATGATTACAAAATCCTGCTAGAAATGGAAAGACATTGTCTTTCTGGCAATCTCTACTTTTCACCTATAGTGAATGATGTGCTTTGATTTGATATATATTTTTAAAACTATAGTTGATTGATGGGCGTAGTGAAGAAGACCAGCCTGAATCATAAGTCCTGAAAATCTGACATTGTACCTTTTCTTTGGATAAATAGGTTTTATTTAATTACCAGTCATCAATTTGAATATAAATATTGTTCCCTGAACACAAGATTCCACATAACAATCTCTCTCTGTGATCCATTTTGACTTTAATCAATATGGTGCAACTGTGAAATACAAAGTTAAATGTTTTAAGAAATTGTGAATATAAGATGGAATGATGAGAACTTTTGTTATGGTTAGAGGTCTACTCATGCGTTATTTGGTGACCACACAACCAGACAACAATTGTGACAGCAATTTGGTGCTTATATCTTGGGCAGGTTGCATATGAATTAATGTGTCTGCATGAGGAATGCCTTCAAGGCAAACACGAGTTACTTGAGAAGCTAAGGAGATCGACACCTGGAACAAGTGTGATTTTCCAAAGTAGACAGGTACTGCCAGGGATTATTTTTCCCAGTTTAGTATTTGTGTTAATCTTCCATGGGATTTTTAATATGATTTCGTCATATTCTGAGTGGCCGTGGGTAGCATCTTGAATATTTTTCGTGGGGCGGGGTATGTAATGTTTTATTAACGTTGCATATTTTGTTTTCACTTTTCGAGTGTGTTACATGTTATCCCATTGTATGTATTTGATGTGCATGTCACCGTGTAGCATGATACTGTGATATAGAGATGGACAATGATGTGGAATTAACCATACCTCATGCTGGTCCATACTTTTCATTGGATGGGAATTTTTTTCTTAAGGGCAATAGGAAGAGAAGATAGTAAACAAATTCTCCTTTGCCATTTTGTATAAGATGGTTAGGTGAATTGGATCTGGAAATTTAATTTACCCAAATGAAGACATTGACTGATAATTTTGTTTAAACATCAGCTTCAAAAAGAGATTTCTCTAAACATGCAACTTGGATGGATGAAGTCCAGCCTGATAATCATGCTTGCAAGGGCTAATATGTTGCTGTTCTTATAAATTCACAAATTTGTATAATTGGAAAACACACAGTTGCTTGTACTAAGCAACAGCTTTTTCGTTATTTTACAATAACTGAACAAATTCGTTTTGACTGAATGAAGCTTGTCAATTAACCTTTGGAGGTTAACAATGGGAATGATGTTGAGAGTTCAGACGATGAAGAGTCAAACATGATTGTTGATGATCCAAACCAAGAAAACATGGCCAGCATCTCTCACAGTCAACGGACATCCGTTGATGAAGGCTGGACCTTTGTTGCTCCTAGGAAGAACAGGGGCAGAAGGTCAAGTTAAAGCCTCCTGCACATCTGCTCGTTACAATTTCACTGATTGATTGTCTATCACCGTTCTGTATTGCTTTCGCAAAATTGGTGTATTCATAATCTTCAATATGAATTTTGCGAATGGTCATTAGGAAGTGCATTTCAGGCATATATGAATTGTGGCCATTAGTTGCCTATTTATGATTTACCATATTACGACAGCATTTCTAAAAAGTTTTTGAGCTTTTCTACCATGGTTTTTGATTTATTTTCTCTCTAGTTATGTAAAAACACGATGGATTTTGAATGCATTCGGTGGATCGTCCTTTTATGGGATTTTATGATGAGTTTGTTGTGATTACTTGAGTGGTTATGGAAGATGTTATATACGCCCATTACTATGTTGTTTAGACATGATGCCTATCAAATTTCATTGATTTATAGCAAAATTCATAACCCAATGGTGGCCATGCATTACGTTCATGGAGTTGCAGCAAATAAAGACAGATGCACCTGATGTGTGACAAAATGTCATCTGATCTTCTCATGCTGGTTTAAATTCTTGCAAGATCTGGTTGCAATATCTTCTTCCATGTTTTCTATCTTTATTTAATCTAATATTGTTGGTAAGGTAGAGAAACTTGATTTGTCGGTATTTCTTGCATTAAAAATGTGCGATTGTTGACTTCTACAGTAATTTCTTTCTTTTACCATAAATGCTGATGATATATTGTTTCTTCTTCTTCTTCAAGATTCCAGATTTTCTGAGAGGCCTTGATTGGTTTGAGCTGGCCACCATGTTTTGATACAACTACTAAAGCATCCCTCGGGATGTCCGGCCTCCATAACCTTGTGTCCTCCTTTCCCGCAAAGATCTCAACCAAGCCAAGTCTCACCAGAGAATGGGGTTTCGATGACCTCGCCATCTTGCACCCAACACCATATATAGAGAAGATCATCAGGGCTCCAGGAGCATACGACGCTGACAATTCGCGATTCATGAGGCTCCTCGTACACTACCTCAAAACAGTCGTTTGAAGATCAGGCGACAGCACGGGGGATTGATGATCTTCTACTTGTTGAAGGATGTCATCTACTCAAGGAATTCCCTAAGAGCATCACTAGTTTACAGAATCTCATGTTACTAGATAACAGGAATGTTTGGGATCCAATAGAAATGCCAAAAGGATTGGGAAGAATGAAAAAACTTGAAAAGTTAATATTTAAAGTGGCAGAAAATGAGAATGAAGCAAAGCTAGGAGAAATTCGAAGTTTGAATTTGTTGAGGCATCTTGGAATAGACAATTTGCAACAAAACCAATCTTTGGAGGAGGCCAGGTCAGTGGAACTTGTGAGAAAGAATCATCTTCAAAAGTTACGTCTTCATTGGAAGCATAAAAGAAATGTTAGTGACGAGGACAGTGATAGAGTCACAGAGGTCTTTGAGGAGCTTCGTCCTCCTTCTAGCTTGTTGGACCTTCATGTTGAAAATTTCTATGGCTATATATCTTCCGAATTGGTTGTCACGTCCAAATGACGTTTCTCTAAATAATCTTGTATTTTTGTATATTGATGGTTGTAAATACTGTCAACAACTTCCTGGATTTGGAAAGTTGCCCCAACTTGAAATTCTTAGAATTTATGAAGCATCAAGCATTCAGAATTAACTAGGTTGAGGAGACAGATCACCTATTTTCGTCGTCCATTCGCCAAGTTGGAAAGAATTTTTCAGAATTAAAAGAATGACACTGGGGTGGAGCAAAGAATGATGAGGATGGAAGAACATACATACATGTATGTATCGCTCGCGTGCTGGAAGAATAAATATATATTGATCGTCATTTTCCGTGCTCTCCTCAGTTTCTCCCTCCAAATTAATATTTCGCTTGTATTAATGAATCGTTTTGCACTTGAATGGTTGTGGTACTGTCTGTTTCAACTATTGTGCTAGTAAGCAACTAAAAGGAGCAAGTAAGAAAAAGGTAGAAAAGAGTGTACAAGCATTAAAGATTATCGACATTGGTGCATTCAGGGAGATTTCTGAAGAATTATTACAACAGCTACCTTTTGTTTTAGAAAAAAAAAAAGGTTTCTACTGATTTCCATGTTCTTTCTGAATCTTCAATTTTGCTTTTATAAGAAAAATAATTGTCTTTAAAAGCTTTGTTTTATGTGTTTTTCTCTAGTACCTAATCTGTTTTGTTAAGAAAAAGACCAACTTCATCGGGTTGTGGTAATAAGGAGTGTGTTTTTGGGATAAAATACACGGATAGGGTTTTGTGTTAAGTCCTAAGAAAAACACAAAGTTGAGGTTTTTGTGTTGAGCCTCGATTTAAAAACACAAAGTGTAATAGATTGAATGCTAAACCTGCAAAAGCATTTGGATAATCTTAAGTTCGGACTTGAGGAGTATACTACTCATTATAGAGGAACCAATATAAATTCTTGGTGTTCACTGTTATTCATTTGATATTTTATTTGTCATCTAAGAATTTTGGTTTTGAATTAGTCATTAAATACATTGAACTAGTTTTAAGTCTTTGAAGTGATAGTTTACTTCAAAAGGGTTTGATTTAGTTTTAAATAATTAAGTTAAATAATTCTTGGGCTTCTCCTGGATTAGAGGGTTGCGATTCATCCACGCAAGTTTGTAATTATAAATTTAGTTATAATTTTCATCCGTTATTCACACATGTCCACGCATTGCATTTCACATGCATGATGTCCCTTAATTTAAATCTAAGGAAGAAAAGGTAAGTTAGATAAGTTCACGCATCATAACTCATATTGCCTTTAATTTTTCACATATTACATACATTCTTGTGTTTCATGCATTGTGTACTCATATGCATGTTGTACTTGCTAGCTCGTAGATCGATAGCATCGTTGTTAGCCACGCCACTTGATCGACGTCATGCCCTGACTTACTACAATTAGGCTCATTTATTCTAGACTCATCTAAGGTTCATCCTTATTTCACACAAAAATGAGGGATCTTATACACGATTATCTTCAAGACTCCTATTTCTCTTCATCTTAAGCCCAATAGCCTGTTCTCCTTTGGGCTTATTAGTCGAACCTCTCCCCTCATCCTGTATAACTAGATGCACTTACATTAAACACACACACTAGCACCTATCAGGCATGTAAGAGATCAACACTTGGTTAGGTATATGGGGTGCCTATCACCTTCCTTACATGTAACCAGAAAACTTACCCAGAACTCTCTAGTTAAACATGCTAACATTATCTCTCTTGTTAAGTACAAATGTCACTTGTATACATCACACTACATTGCATCCTAAGGTTTTCTTAATTTACTCTTCTAATAGACTAAGTGGCAACTCATTTTTCTAAGACGTGAAAATTCTCTAACATCGAGTTAGGTGTTGGTCAGTTCTCGTTCTATTGGTGGCAATGTCATAGCATACTAAATTTATTACTGTTAAGAATTTACCTATTAATTTTGGTGCTAGTGAATATCTTGAAGAATATATTTCACAAGCATATTGTTCACAATTTAAACATGTTTCTAAGAATACAACTAGAAAAGGTATATTGTTGATGTTTATGATAAACTTAAAATAGAATTAATTAATGTAATGGGTAGTATAAGTACTTTAATAGCATGTACTTCTGGTATTTGGGAGGATAGATTTAAAAATAGATATATTGCTATAACTACACATTTTATTGATCAAAATTGGACTTTACAAAAAAGATTAATAGGATTTAGAAGAATAACTCATTCCCCTAATGTTAATGATATCTTTTCACATATTGTAGAAGTTTTTGAAATTTTTGGAATTAAAGACAAAATAGATAGTATTACTTTTGATAATACTTCTAATAATAGTGCAACTATTCCCATGTTTAGAAATAAATTAAATCCACCATATGGTTTTTCTTTAATTCACCAAAAATGTATATATCACATAATTAATTTTATAGTTCAAATTGGTATAGAAGAAATAAAACGTTTTGTTGATAATATTAAAAGTGCAATAGCTTATATTAATAGTGGAGATAAATGTCAAAAAGAAGAGGATGCATGTGATTTGACTTATCACATAAAACATTTACTATAGATGTACCTTATAAATAAAATTCTTTATATTTAATGTTGACAAATTGTTACCCTTATAATGAAGCAATAAAAACTTATTATAATGATAGAATTAGTAATAATATAGCTCAGAATCGTCTCGAAAAGAAGTCGCTACCTAATCTATTGGAGGGAAAAACTAACAAAACATTAAATACAATGCAATGAAGATGCATGTGAAATGACATCCATGCCTGAAAGGAATAAGGCACATTAGATACTTAAATAGGTACTAAGTGTATTGGATGTAGGTACATCTCTTAGTGTATAACATAAGAAGGGAAAATTAGGTCTTTGAACCTAGAGAAGAATAGGCGAGAGGGCTTAGGAAGAAAAGAACTAACAGTTTAGAAGATAGTCATGTAAGACATTCTTCACTCGTGTAGGGAGTAGGAATAGACACTAAGTAGACCTAGATTATATGAGCCTAATTTTAATAGGTCAGGACAAAACATCGATCAATTAATGCAATTGAGCACACTACCATCGAACAGTGACCAAACCAACGAATCATGCATGAGGATGCAAGACTCAAACTAGTAGGATGCAATGCATGCAACGATTTTATTCAATCCTACCTAAGGTTGTGCATCTCTTTAGATTGTCCATCATTATGGGAGTTTTTTAAACGTTTCATATTCCACGAATATAAATTTACTAGTTGTATGTCTCCCTCACACTACTCGATCACTCTTCTCTCTTCTCACGCACTTATTCTAATATTCTTCGCTTCATGTTCACTTGATCGTACGGTCGGTGTTTTCTTCAAAAGTGGAGTATTTCTATGTATATAAATCTGGAAGCAAGTGCAAAGTCTCGAGAAACTTAAAAAATGTGAGAAATTTCTGGAAAAGAAAGAGAACATGGGAATTGATAAACTTTAGAAAAGAAGGAAGAGAAGACTGATGTTGGACTTACGACCATAAACATGCACCCCATATATTTGATCGTCGACGGTTCTTCATCTTTGACGGTATGCATTCGAAATCTCATAACTATGAAGGAACTTCGCGTCCCTCGACCGAAAATCGAGAAGCATCGTTTTAGAAAAGCTGGTGCTCGAAGATCCACCGAAATCGATTAAACCACAAGCTCGTCTGTTGGGAGCCTACAGAGGAGTGCAACCACAGCGTTTACCTCTATTGCAAGAAGTGCAACGACAACGTTTACCTCCGCATCTATTGCTTTGGAGACGGCTGTTGGAAGCCCACAAAGACGGTGACATTCGGTTCTAGAGCAATCAAGGACGAAAGCCCTATCGTCATAGGCAACACAGTCTATCTTGTGTCGGATTGCAACTCGCACATCCTTTCAGATCCCTACATCGTCGTCATTAACGTTGAAGAAGAGACCGCTAAAATGCTCCCACTGCCGCCTCTTGTTGGAGGGATGAGGAGCCTCACGTCCTTGGATGACGTTATGGAGATCACAGTGTGGTGGGGTAAGAGGAGATCATAATCGCCATCACTATGTTTCACATGGTGGTACGCGTTGGAGATGACGTTTTGCATATGGACGATGGAAGACCATAGGAGGTGGCGTTGGAACACAAACTACGTGGAGGTGAAGATGAGTTTACAATCATTGACAACCGCATCCATCGGAAGGTTAACGTTGATCAACGAGAACATGCTGGTGCTCACCGTTGACGATGTCATCCTCGTTCACAAGTTGATCAACGTGAACCTTACGATAGACGCCGCCGTTGTCGATGGTTGTAAACTCATTTTCACCTCCACGTAGTTTGTGTTCCGACATCATCTTTCATGGTCTTCCATCGTCCATATGCGAAACGTCATCTCCAATGTGTATCAAATCATGTCAAACGTATGATGATGGTCTCCTCCTACCTCACTATACTGTGATCTCCATAACGTCATGAAATTTCGATAGTTTATTTTTGTAAACTTTTTGGTTTGAAGAATTTAAACTTGCTGTTACCTACAACTCAGAAGATTGTGAAAAAGAATATGAACTATCGTCATCAGCAATGAGGACAATAGCAATAAGTAGGCCGTAGCATAGTGGTTGCATGCCAATCACACAAGATTGAAGCCTATAGTGAAGTTTGAGTTGGGTTTCTTTTTAAGCAAGAATTCGAACCTGTAACTTAAAGATTAAAGATAAACCTCCTAACTACTTAGAATGAACAATGACACTCAGCTCACATAACTAATTTCCATTAGCAGGTCAATTTGAGAATGGTCATTCCTATAGCACACAACATTTGGTACATCTTCAAATCTAGGTTATAGTTTCAATTTATAATTCAATATAATATAAGTTACATTTTTTCTCCTGATTTTTTTAATTCATTTTTTCTAAGATAATCACCAAGATATAAATATTAATCAAATTATTATTCAATATATCTAATATTACATTTAAATACAAGCTAAGTTACATTTCAAAGCATTAAAATTCAGGTTATATTTAATTACAATCTAGTTTGGGATGCTAGTGCCAAGAAATCCAAGACTTCTGTGAACTTTAACCATGTGGTATGCACTTTCAAGCTGCAACTCAACAAGCATTCAAAAGAAGAAAAACATCCAAACGGCCCTGGACAGCGAAAACAAGAAATGGAAGAAGAAGTTTATGAAAAAGGATTCTGATGAATTTACAGAAAAGGAGGAGCCGTCATCTTGTAAGAAGTTGTGTCAAAGGAAAAACTATCCCCCATGTAAGCACTGCAATAAGAAGGGTCATCATCCTTTAAATTGCTGGAGAAGGCTGGATGCCCATTGTTCCAAATGTGATCAGCTTGGACATGGAGCTGTTGTCTGCAAAGCCAACAAGGCTCAAGCTGAAGATTCATCACAGAAAAAGGTTCGGGGTGATAAGGAAGATGAGCATCTGTGGATTATTCTTCAAATTCATCACCTCATGCTGAAAATTGGTTAGTGGATTCTGGTTGCACTAACCATATGACATTTGATAGAAGTCCTTTTGTCAACCTATCTATCTCCTACTGATATTACACAAGTAAGGATAGGAAATGGAGAAATGCTACCTGCTGTAGGAAAAGGCATTGTATCTTTTACCACGTCAACTGGGGAAAGGTGTCTATCAGATGTATTGCTTGTGCCAAGCATTGATCAAAATCTGATCAGTGTTGGTCGATTGTTGGAGAATACTGCATTTTGAAGATAATTGATCGACGGATGTTTACAGTTAAAATGGCAATGGCTCGTCGAAGTTTTTTGTTAAGTCTGGCGAAGTCAGCCTCCACTCTATTTCAGATCAGTGGCACAGACGATTGGGGCATTGTAGTTCAGAAAGGTTGAAGTTGCTGGCAAAACTGTACAATAATCAGAATTTTTCTCGTAGCTCGTGGCCGGTTCCACCATGTCCCCTGACAAATACAGGGGTTGAAATCCCCTAATATCCTCCCTTTACCACATCATGGGGGGTTCTACAGACTCCAGTTCAAAATACAGATTCAGAAAGTAACGAAGAATTTGTCGCTGTCAGAGGAACAAGATCTTTAGAGGAAATTTATGCTCAAGCAAAGTGTAGATAATAATAATAACGTTGAGACGGTGAAGATAGAATACGTACGTTCGAGAGACCGCGTGGAGGAGTAGTTGAGGAGCTCCGACCGAGAGCTATTGCGTGAAGGGAGCTCCATACATCTGTGATCAACCGTGCGAGGATATTAATCGCGAACTTTGCTTGTCCGTGCCTGTACGCGTGAGGGAAGAAGGGGAGGCACGATTTCAGTAAAGAATAGGAGAAGAAGAAGAAAACGGAGAAAGAAGACAAAGGGGGGTAAAGGAAAATAGGGAATAATATTGGGTTTTTGCAATTTTCCCCTCTTAGTAAGTCTTTCTTCCTTTAGTCCAAAAAAATATAGTTTTATTTGAGATTTATGCATGATTTTGGTAATTATGGTGATTTATGTAATTATATTCGTAATTACTTGCCATTAATGTCATGCATTTTAGAATAATGTATGGTTATACTTAATAGTGGTACGCATTTCAAATTCGTGAGCATAAGCACATTTATATTGATTATGGCATAATTATGTGTTTATGCCAATATTGAGATTTTACATAACTTCTTGAGATTAGTGCATATCACAGACTTTGCAGCAAATAATAGGAATTTGTGATTATTTGTCATTGACCATGGAAGGTTTATTTATGTTGCATGTGATTATTTGACATTAAGGCAAGTACCGTAGAAAATGCATGTCATTATTGGGCCTAATGCAAAATCTGTTACATATTAAAATGAATGAATGTTGGCTATGAACTCGACCAGGGGAGCATGGTAGTATAGTATTTCATGCATTCGATATGTTGGAGTATTCGAGGTATCCAACCTAAGGATATGTAACAGTTGGTCCCTTCTAGAATGAGTAAATATGCAATCATAGTTAAACTAAATATGATGAGAGTAGTCATTGTATTGGGACCCAATGTGTTAGTGTAATTTGCAAGATGCATTTTTAGTTGTCACAAGATTGCATGCTTTATATTTTGCCCTAAGTTGATAACGTAGCCTTCCTTTTTACATGCACAACATGATATTTATTTTATTTTGGACTTACGGTAGATTGACTTGTCGGACTTTAGCTCACATGTTGTCGTTGTTGTTACTTTTTAGGACACTTGGTAGATACTTCGAGTGAACCGTTTATTGTTTTCAGAAGGACACGTGTCGTAACCTTAGTACATATGACTTGAAATTATCCTTTAGAAGGTTTCAAACGAAACTATCCGAAATGCTCGTCAGAGAGTTAAGTTACATTCTGCAAGTATTCAAAATACACTTTTTACCATTGGATAGTTTATTTTAAAGGATTATTTATTTTCTGCTATCGTTTATAGAAGGACATGTGTCTTAATTTGAACACATTACTTAAGTTCATCCTTTGGAAGGCTTTGTTTTAAACTATCCGAAATGTTTTTGACCATCGAAAGGTTTCAACATAAAGGTTTCGATTTTCTAAAAGTATTCGATGATTTTGAAATGAACACTCTACTACTGTTATATGCTATCTCATTGTTTTAGCAAGATATCATTTTGATTGCAGATCTGATTTGATGATTATTGATCATTATTGGAAACAGATTGACACACAAGGAATTTAACAAATTCAGAGTACTTTCCAAATTAAGAATTCTCAAAGGAAAATAGAAAAACCAGATTTACAGATTATAGAACATACAGAACACATAGAAGGAGAAAAAGATTTTACACAACTCTACAAACAACTGAAAGATTTTTTTACAACGTCTACTAAAGATCCAACCTTACAGATTGTTCTAGAATTCTCCCTGAGTTTCAGCAATCGACTTCATTATAGGAGTTTTTCTATTGTGTGGTTTAATCAATTTGAGTCATAGACTCCTGAGCTTAATCATGTTTCTTAAACTTCTGAAAAACCCTAACTCACAAGGGTGTTGAGTAAACCTTCGCTAGGTTGGGGCCTTGGTGAAGAGAGTGAAGTGTGAGATTTCACTTAGCTTAAGATTTGAGTCTTCGGTACACAAAGTTGGTGCTTTGTGTAAGTTTGTTGTTTAACCTGAAAAAAATATTTGTAGGGTTGTTTAGCTTGTGAAAAACAACATTAAGGTTATTGCTTAGCTTGCAAAAGCAACATGACTAAAGCTATTTTTTATTTTTTATTTTCTGTTGATTTCAACCTGGCTCGAATTAGCCCGTGGGCCAGCCCAAGCCCAGCCCGAATCGACCCACGGGCCAGCCCAGCCCGGCATGAATAGGCTTGCGGGCCAGCCTGGCCCGCGGGCTGATTTTCTAATATATTGTAGCCCAGCCCGGCCCGATTTAAAAAATAGGCCGGGCCCGACTAGGCTGGCCCGCAATGGCCCGGCCCAATTGACACCTCTAATGAAACATAAATATATAAAAGATCAAATGTAAGTGTAAATTACCAAAATATTTGAAATATTTTAAAAGATATGGAGTACTCTTAGATAAGAGTTTAAACTCTCTACAATACTTTTAAATTTTGTTTGTTGTTTATATTTATAAAAAGGCCGGGCGGGTAAAACGGATCCAGCACCCAAACTTCGACCGGAATCCCCAAATATGCGTCGGCTCCGGTAAACCAATATGAACCACTAAATATGACTTGTGAGCCATGTGCTTCAACCAATATTAATTTATAAACTTTCAAGTCTTTAAGTCAAGTGAAATTATTTTTTAGTTTGACGTCAAAGAGAGATTTGTGCCATTCGTTTGTGATATTTCAAAAATTTAGAAACTAAATAAAGATTTCTGTGTAGGGGACTTTTTCTCCTCTCAACTTTCACCGAAATTTGTCGGGAATTGCAGTAGGAAACTTCTTCAACTGAGCTTTGAATTTTGAAGCCGGTAATTAAGAAAGAAAGGATGTATAATTTCCCTCCCTGCATTTCATCGAACTTTCGGAAGTAAGAAGCTCATAACTTGTGTCAAAATCATAATTTTTATTTCCTGTAAATTAGAAAAAAAAAAGATTACTACCATTATCAAAAATAAATAATTTTTTTAACTTCTTAAATTAAATTTTTAGCTATTAAAAGATTTCTTGTAAAATAATTTTTAAAATTTTTAAATTTAATTAAATTATTACCAATTTTTAATTTTTTTCATATTTTTTGTTTGTTTCATGCAATTATATTCGAACTTACGCTATCCTATTTGTGCATTTGTTCAGTATCATAGAGGAATTTTTAGAAACTGGTGATTTGATGGATCTTGAAGTTGAGGAAATTTTTGAGTTACTTCTATTGTTGCTTTACGCATGCATAATACAATTGTTGCAAACTTATAATTCAACCAAAAGGCAACGAATGCATAACATGCCTTATTCTAGAAAAGATGTTACTGACAACATGTTAGGACATTGGAGGGTTTGTTTTGACTTGTGTCATATGATCCCATCCACTTTTATCACTTTGTGTCAAATATTGAGGGGGAAAAACCTTTTGGAGAATGGGAGGTGGGCTATTGTTGAGGAGCAAGTGAAGATTTTTTTGCAAACAGTTGGGCATGGACATAAAAATAGAGTACTACAGAACTACCAACAACATTCTAGGGAAACAATTAGTAAATATGTTCATAAAGTTTTAGTTGCGTTACTTTATGGGCACCTAAGGTTATTCAGCCTAAGGAATCTTTCAATGAAACATCACAATTTCTTAAGGACAACCCTAGATTTATTCCATATTTCGAAGATGCAATAGGAGCACTTGATGGTACACATGTTCATTGTGTTGATAGGAAAATCAAACAAATCTCATTTAGATGTAGTAGACATGGCAAGCAAACAACTCAAAATGTATTGGGCGTATGTGACTTCAACATGCGATTCATTTTTGCATCAGCCAGGTGGGTGGGCATTGCACATGATTGTCGAGTACTTAAGCATGCAATGTCTGATCCATGTCACAAATTTCCTAATCCACCTGTAGGTACTATATTTTCAATTTATTAAGAACATTGTATAGTCTACCTTGAATATATTTTTGAACTAATATTGTTGTCAAATTTATAGGTAACTACTACTTGGTTGACTCTGACTATCCAAATGCAGTTAGTTTTCTTGCACGATATAGGACCATTAGATATCACTTACCAGAATTCCAATCCTCACAACCACACAGTGTACAGGAGCATTTCAATTATTTACATTCTTCTTTGAGGAATGTTGTTGAGCGTGCATTTGGAGTATTGAAGAGGAGGTGGCACATTTTGAATCATATGCCACCATTTCCATACACTACTCAAGTAAAGTTAGTAGTCGCTTGCATGGTCTTACACAACTTCATAATTGATCAGAAGTCTGTAATAGATCAAGAAGCATTATCGATCAATCAAGACGAAGAACCTATTGAAGTTCATGATCAAGAAATGTTAACAAGTACCAACTATGAAGTTCCTATTATGTTAGACGAGTTGGACATGGGTACTATGTGTGACAACATTAGGGATCTAGTAATGCAAAATGAATGATTTGTTTGATAACTCAAATTTCAAACATTTTATTCCATTGTTTTGTTATTTCTATTGTTTAAATGTTATCTTTATTGTTCAAATATGATTTGTAATATAAATTGGTCTGTATTGTTATTATTCCATTATTGAATGTCATTTCTATTGCTTAAATATTTCTAGTGTTTGAATGTTATTTGTTATTGTTGGACTTCTCTAATGTTTGCTAAAAGAATGTACGTGAATCTCTTAAGGGGAGAGCAAGCATCAAAACGTGTCCCAAAGACAAGCACTCCTAGAGTAGCATGGGAAGATGATCTAGTTTCTACATTGCAAGATATTTGCATAGAGCTTACTGACTTGGGACACAAACATGGCACACACTTGGATGCAAAAAGATATGACTTATGCGAACAAAAATTGTTGGAGAGGACAGGAACAAGGCAAAAAAGAGATCACTTAAAGAATAAATTGGAAAAATTGAGGAAGGATTGGCAATTGTGGAAAACAATTGGCTTCCAAACAAGTATCAGATGGAGTCCTACAACCAAGACTTGGGAAGGTGTGGATGACACATGGTGGGAAAATTTTCAAAAGGTATGTAATTGTTTTGTAATAATTTTGTTTGATAATTTTATTTCATTTCATTATTCACCAACTTATTTGATAATTTTGTTTGATACATATAGATCAAACCAAATTGTGAGAAATTTCGTTATCGAGGCATAAAATTTGTTGGCAAGTTGGAGAGACTTTTTGATGGGACTATTGCAGTAGGTGAGTCTGTTTATGTTGAGTATTTTGTTTTGATGATGTGTGCTGAATGAAATTAATCATATTTGCTCAATTACTATTGCTTGTGAAAGGAAATTAAAATCATTAATTAATACAGAAAAAGCTTACTGATATAAATACTTGTCTGTATTGGATCTGAAATTATACTAAGTTAATAACTAGTCATTTCATTGCATTAATTTCTCATTTAACTAAACGTTAAGTTAACGTGTGTTTTTATTGAAAAGCATGATATGTTTTAAAGTTATATTCTCTGTATCATGTATAGTGCACATTTGGAAAACTCGTTAAGTTAGAGTTTTAGTCGTATAGAGATCACGTGAGAACTCGTTAAGTTAGAGGCTTAAAGGTTAAAATATGTCACGTGAAAACTCATTAAGTTAGTGAGTAAAAGTTTAGACAACTCGTTAAGTTAGTGTTATACACGTGGTGAAATTATAAGTTACGAATGTTATATTGTATCATGTGAAGTGTACATGTTTAACTCATTAAGTTAACATAACTAAACGCATTGAGTTGCTATATTGAACACTAAGGCAACACATTAGGTTAGCGTTATAAACTTAAGTTGTTATTTTTTGCACGTGGTAAAATTCTTATTATAAAAACATTTGTATATTACTGGTTCGTTAAGTTATTGTAGCACAACGGAGATAGTTCGTTGAGTTATCCTTAACACAACGGAGTTAGTTCGTTGAGTTATCCTTAACACAACGGAGTTAGTTCGTTGAGTTAGCTACAGTACTTGTCACGTGAATTGGCACATGAGAAACTCGTTAAGTTGAAAACGTTAAGTTATATATATACTTGTGTTACTCGTTTAGTTAACATTAAAGTAATGACTTCTTATTATACTTAATGAAAAATTTTGGACGAGAAAGTTTATTTTGCAGGAAATTTTTCAGAGATCCAGGATTGATGATTAAAGAAAATTCGAAATGTAAACGTGGGTCAGAACGTGTGTATTTCGATGAAGGAAAAAGAAAAGACGTGAAGAAGTGGAAAAATAGTAGTGATTTAACGTGGAGGATATGCATGAAATGAAGATATAGTACAAAAGGCATAGAATTCTCGCTGATCAAACTATCCTTGCACACCAAAAGAAAAATCTTTTCAGGGATCAAAAACACCTCTTCGGGGAAAATCTCTTAGGTGGAAGAAAGTTCAGTGAAGCATAAAAAGACAAGATATTCGTCACTGAAGAATTGTTGAAGAAGAAAGAGAAGAAGAAGAAGAAAATCTCAAACAGGGAGAAATGTTTTAAATTCCACAAAATAGTTTTCTCTGTTTGTAGTTATGAAATTGTTTAGATGATACATGGTATCGAGATATAATTGCATCTACAATTTCTGAGGAGAATTGAATTGTATATTGTTATTGAAACCTTGAATAAAAATGATTTTATGAAAACAGTGTCTTGACTTGTTTTGAGTTTTAAAGTTTCAATTATATTTGAAAATATTGAGAAACACAATTCACCCCCCCTCTTGTGTAGCCATATGGTCCTACAGTTTATATCCCAAGCTTCGAAGTAAATCCATCCCAAAGTAGTGAGCAGATACCTGTAGAGGATTTGAATGTGGAAGTGGACATCGACACACCCATTGTTGGAAGTACACCAACGTCGACATCCACTACATCTTCTACAGGTAGAACACGTCAACATGTTGCAAGCCTAAATGATCGGATTGATTCATTAGAGTCAATCATATTGAAATTCGAAGAACGTAAACAAATGTATGATTATCCTCAATGCATCAAGAAGCTTAAAGTGATTGGATTTATGGAAGGCATAGAAATATGAGTGTATGCCATGTTGAAGTTTGAGAAACAAGTCACTCGAGATAGCTTTCTAAAGGTAGAACTAGATTCAATGAAGGTTCAATGGCTAGAAATGGCCTTCATGAATTGGAAGAGAACGAGGACAATATGAAGACTTTTAGTTACATGCATGAACATCTAAAAATTAGAAAACTTTAATGTTTTCAAAACATTTCTACTATTGGAAGACTTTAATGTTTTAACTTTAATTATTTTAACTTTATTACTTGTGTTTGAATGATTCATGAATGAAGACTTCTATTTGATGTTCATATATTTATAAGTTTATTAATGTGTTTGAATGATGAATTGATTATTGAATAACGTTGTAATTTTTTTATTTAAATTAAAAATAAAAAATGTAAAAAATAAAAAATATCGGTCCAATCGAATTTAAGCTTCGGTCAAACTAAAGGAAAAAATACCAAAAATAAAAAACATTGGTCTGACCGAAGGTGAGATTCGGTCAAACCAATGACACAATAAAAAATAAAAAAAACTTCGGTCTGACCAAAGTTGAGATACGGTTAGACCGACGAATAAAATAAAAAATGTAAAAAATAAAAAACATCGGTCCAACCGAATTTAATCTTCGGTCAAACCGAAGGAAAAAATACTAAAAATAAAAAATATCGATCTGACCAAAGGTGAGATACGGTCAAACCAATGAAAAAATAAAAAAATAAAAAAACTTCGGTTTGACCGAAGTTGAGATACGGTTAGACAGACGAATAAAATAAAAAAATAAAAAACTTCGGCTAGTCGACCGAAGGAAAAATAATAATAATAATAAACTTCGGTTGTACAGATGAAAAAGTAGTCCGATAGAATTGTTTTTAGTTTTTTATTTTTTTAACGGTATGACCGTATCTTTACTTCGGTCCAACCGAAATTTTAATTTATTTATTTTCTTTTTCGGTTTGACCGAAGCTCAACTTCGGTCGGACTGAAGTTTATGATTTTTTAAACATTTTATTATTATTATTTTTCTTCGATCTGACCGAAGTGTCTTATTTTCTTTATTTATTTTTCGGTTGGACCAAATCTTAACTTCGGTCCAACCGAAGTTTATTACTTTTTATATTTATTTTTTTGATTTTTTAAAATAAAAAATTAACATTAGGCCCTTTTACTAAACTCAGTTATCCATTACTATACATAAAACTCGAACAGTTATCCATTATCTATATAGAAAACTCTAACAGTTATCATAACTCTTCTAGTTTTTCAAAGCTGCATATGAAAAACACGTGAAAACTTATAGCTTTTAAAACACATGTGCATAAATCATAACTATACGAGTTTATTATTTTTTATATATATTTTTTGATTTTAAATTAAAATAAAAAATTAACATTAGGCCCTTTTACAGAACTCAAACAGTTATCCATTACTATACATAAAACTCAAACAGTTATCCATTATCTATATATAAAACTCGAATAGTTATCATAACTCTTCTAGTTTTTCAAAGCTGCAAATGAAAAACACGTGAAAACTTATAACTTTTGAAACGCGTGCATAAATCATAGCTATACGAGTTTATTAACAATAACCCTTCTAGTTTTTCATACACTTAATCTTAACTACACTACTTTTCACATAACCTTTTAAATTAATTCTTCTCGTCTTTCTTCCTTCTTCAACTCTACTTTAAGAATGAAATTTGCAATGTCTTCAATTCTTCCTATAAAATCATATAAGATATCTTTCCATGAAGCATATTTTATATAATAATTATCATATATCAATTTATGCATTATTTAATCATTTAAAATATATAAAATCATAAAAATCACAATTATCATACGTTCTTCATTAAATCACATATAATTGCAATTATAATCTATAAAATGCATAAATTATCATATAAAAAATGTAAACTTTGAAGTCTAAACATGCTACATCAGCATAATCTTATAAATAATGATCACTGTCTATTAAAAAATCGAGTTGGGTCTGGCTGGCTTGTAATGGCTCGACCCAATTGACACTTTTAGATTGAAGTCAAATTTCAAGCTGGGTCAAGCTACCTCAAAAAAATTATTTACACAATATTTTGATGTTTTGATACACCATATTTATTTAAGTACAAATAGTGAGGGTATAATCATCAAAAGATATAACATTAGTTAAAAAAAATAAAAATAAGAGTTGAGGCATTAGTAGTCCCAACCAAACGACTCGTGGAAGCTCCTTAAGAGTTGGAGTTAGAGTCAACACGTCTTCCAAAGTTAAGTAGCTCCAACTCCTTAGGAGCTGAAATTGGTGCTACCAAACATTGGCATTGTGTGAATTTATCATTTGGAGTATGGCATATGTGTATTCTCATCGATTTATTAGACCTAAAGTTAGCATGTGTGAATTCTGCAATTTAAAAGGTCATGACACAGTTGACTATTTGAAATTCAAATGTTTACAAGTGTTTAGATAAGAGCAACAAATGAATTATATCCAAAATAATAGAAATGATTATAACATGCCTATAGTTCATCCAACCAATTGCCATTTCATGACTAGAAATGTGTTGAGAGAATGGGAAAATGAGGATAGGTGTGTTAGAGGGAAAAAATTTGACTACCTTGAACAAAGCTTAATTAGATTAGATCAACAACTTACTAGACTAGAAATTTACATGAATTATAATCAAGAAGTCAACTAATTAAACTATAATGAAAATCATTCTAAACCCAAGATAGATTATATTTATGAAACTAAGCAAAATTTGAGAAAATTTGACTAGAGAATAGACAAAATGAGACTAGATAATCTAGAAAGAAAGCTTAATTCACTTGATGAATTTACAATGAAAGTACAATATATTAAAAATCAACAAGAGACTATAATTGAAAATTCAAATCTTCAAAACATGCATAAATTAAAAAGCATCAAGACAAAAGAAAGTAAATGTGAAAAATAAGAAGGAATTACCGATAAAATAGAAATTAAGGAATGTAATTCAACAAAAAAATTTATAGATCCAACTCCTAAGAAAGATGTAGCTTTCGATTTCTAAGTTCTATAAGCTTGCAAAATGTCTGGAAGAGGTAGAGGACGTGGAAGTGGTAGACTTACAAAAGCTCAGAAGATAAGAGTTAGAACTACAAGACATAGAAAGACAGATTCACGACTACCATGCACGGTACACATTTCCAATTCATGCATTAGAAAATATACAAAAAGCTATACAAGATGAATGAAACTTTTGCTGGAAATTTATAAGAAATATTGTAGATACAAATTTTCGAACAAAGCAAACTAAGCTATCATGTTTGCAACTTTGGGCAAGAAACTTGTAACCAAACTTGGAACTTGCTTATTCTGATTCCACCATTCATTTAACACAAACCAAGTACGACGTCGATCTTTTACATCGCAAATGGCTGTCCGATTGTTCTACGGTAGCTACACCGTTACAAGGAGGCATAAACCTGCAACCACTGATGGCGATCCTCTTGACAATCCCACAACTTATAGGAATATAGTTGGTGGACTGCAGTATCTTACGTTGCTGTAAAGTGCTTATTTCTGCACTCTATAACATATTAATTTCCTTATTGTGATATAACTTGAGATTGATTAAAGGAAAATCCATGCTTTAGTTATTTTTATAGAAATGCATGAATTATGGGTTTAAATGACACGAAGTGAATGAATGAACTATTAATCATGAAATACCATTGGTGAGACATTATATGGCACATGTATAATTATTTGTATTGTTATTTTCTAGCTTTACATTAAGTCTTTTGCGGAAAATAAATTGCTCTGCAGGTGGTGGGAACCATCAACCCTCGAAGGGAAACTACCACCTATATAAGATAAGTTAGGGCAAGAAGGAAAAATCGGTCTCCATATTTGTCATCTCACGTAAGGCTGAGGACCAAGACATTCTTGCTGCCAAGACTCCCTCGCCCCTCAATCAGACTTGCGCTGGTGATGTTGTGTAGAGGCTAGGATTCTTGGAAGTGGAGAATTGTCCAAGTTTACTTGGTCGGCACCATATTCAGACTCTCATCCGTAGGGGAGCTCCTCTCCAGCTTAGTGAGGTAGCGCTACCTGCAAGGCCAGTCGGAGAGTTTGTAAATGAACTACCAGGTGAAGATCCAGAGGTGTAGACGGCATATGCAGTTAGTTCTACTAACACCATTAGAATTAACTTTTCAAGTTTCAGCAAGTCATTCGATTTGTAAGTCATCTATCGATCGGTAAGATAACTCTTCGAGTTTTTAAAACACTATAGTTTAGGTGTTTAACTTTTAAATATTTTTGAACCAACTCTTTTGTGAATCGACTCGTACTTGTCGTGCTTTCGGTTATAAATGTAAAACATGTGATTCGTGTAAATCGAAAACACAAAAACCTCGTCCAGTCAGATTTGGTGTGCACCGTCCGCCATCTTTCTTGAATATAGGACTTACTTTCCGAGCATCTTCTCCGACGCTCATAGCTTATTCGGATGCCGGTTGGGAGCTTCAAGGATGAGGATATGGAAGTCATGATGATGAAAATAGGAGAGGCGCTGCGTTCTGATACCAAGTGCGAAAATCTCAACAATACTTGAGATCGATCCAAGGTGAAAAAGGGCGAGAAGGATCGAAAGGTTGACAAAGAGGAGAAGGAGTTAGGGCTTGGCTGAAGGAGAACGATGAAAAACCCCATTATAAAATAACAATAAATACATATATATGCAAGTGTTCGGAACTCTAGAATCTTCTCTAGAGTTAGTAAAAACAAGTACAATGATTAACTTATTTAATAACAACATGTATAGATAGTGAATATATTAACTCTTTTGACATTCTTGGAATCAATGCAGTCAATCGTCTTGAAATTTTATGGTACAACATATACAGCATTTGTTTGAAATTGAAGGTATCAAATTGGAATATTTAGACAGTTAAGTTGAAGTATCAACTTGCAATTTGAGTCTTTAAATGAAAAACTTCATCGTTTCAAAAGTAAAGAAGAACTACTGGAACTAACACATTTTAAGATCTTCTTTCCATGACAAACACCATCTAACTATCAAAGGACATACATGATATACATGGCAAGGGAAATTCTATATACGGTGTACTTTTTGTACTCGCCAAGAAGCTCGTCTTATGACAATCTACGGCTTAATTATTTGATCTCTTTTCTGAGGAATCGACTAGCGACGACCATCTTCCATTAATTTAGTAAAACACTTAATAGTTTGAAAAATATCACAAATAAAAATAGTACATAAGCACAACAGTTCGACACACAACACAAACGAAAAAAAACACAAAGGAGACAGTAGAACAACCATTAAGCCCAAAACGATTCATTTAACACAAGCAAAACATTAATTTGGAGGAAGAAACCAGGTTGTGATCAGCCAGGGAGAGTGTGAGAGGCACTCCAGCCACAATCTCCAGTCGAGCCCTAAAAATGATTATCAATATATTCTTCCAGCACAAAAGCAATATACATATATGAAGATATACATAGATAAAATCACAGCCGTTGAAATAGATGGACGGTGATGATCAAAGAACTGTAAAGTTAAAGAGGAAGGCATTCATCTTACAAGCACTTCTTATATATTAGATGGAATCCAAACCGAGAATCGATATTGATGACTATGCCTGCACTTCAAGGACAAGGAAAACAAAAGAAATCAAAGCAAGAATAAGCAGTTATAAGAAAACTAACACAAAACTTCAATCAAAGAAAAACCCAGAATACACTCACCATAGTAATATCTGATGTATCTTGACACTAAATCGGGAGGCAGACAAGGAAGTCTAGCTTTCTACACCTGCACTTGTTCGTTGGAGAAAAAAAAAATCCACACACTTCAGTTGGCATATACTCGATAAGCCTGAGAACCTAACATTAACTTGTGGGAAAGACACTACCTTTAGGGTGTATATGCTTCTTGTGGAGGCATGTCATGCCAGTTTCCCCATGATTAGTTCTATACGGGAGATGAGTATGGTCAAAAAGCTGGTTCGTCAAAATATGATTGATGGATACAGGTGACCCTTGTCCTTCCATTAGCTGTTGTGATCTTGACGTGTTTGTGGAAGCCAAAGGGAAGCCTAGAGTACCTGGCAAGCCTCTTTCCAACCACTTGCTTCAGGTTTTTTATATTCCCAAGCAGATTGTTTGTCGCGGGAGTAATGTCTAGAACTTCTACTCTAGCGGTTGTTGCAAATTTCATTCTATTAATCTGAGAGAATATGCTAGGACTGGTGTAGTGAATCAAACCTGTGTTTGGTAGATCAGCATCTATGTAGAATGGAGACTTGATATAATGAACACGGTGGATTGGATTAGGGACATTGTAATGCTGATCAGTGCTGGCCTTGCAATCTTGCCTTACAAGATTGGCAAGTACTTCAGAAATGTGTTTGATCAAGGGCCAATCCAAGCCAATGTCCCATGGACATAATCTTCGGAGAAGCATCAGTTCACCTGTTTCTATAAACAATTTCATGCTAGACAATGCTTTGCTTCTATTAATCACTAGTGAGCTTAACCATGATGGTATAACACTAACTTAACATATTCCAATGAATTGAGATTCCCCACGTGCTGTATGGATGAACAATCTGTGATAAATAAATCTTTGACAGTTGGAAGCCCTGGAATCCTCTCAAAGATACTTGTTTCCATCGAAGACCATGCAACAAGGAAGTGGCACGTTGCAAACCCTCAGGTAGAGACTTCAACCGGGGGCATTTCTTAATGAATAAATATTTAAGGCAAGGAAAGGGGGTTGTCCCACCATCCTCATCATCCTCCGCTGCATCCCAATGCCATTTTTGCAATCTCAAGAAACCCACCGGTTTCAATGATGTCAACTTGGCAAATGGATGAATACTGGCTGGTGTCAGTCAATTTTTCTCGTCTCCCTAAGAACTCAGGCCCGACTTTTTGAATGCTTGATGCTCCATAAATTTAAGGTGAGGAAATTTTCCAAATTCAGGAAGTTGTCGACAATTTTTAGTTGTACCAAATCATTCAGAGAAATTCCATTTGAACATGGCATCCAATTCTGAAGATTATGTCCGAAGAAATTTCTAATAACAAGGTTCAACTAGCTAGAAGGAGGACAAAGCTTCTCAACGACCACTGTGACTCTGTTGATGTCTTCATCACTAAAATATTCTGTAGGCTTCTAATGATGAGTTAACTTTTGAAGATGATTCCTTTTCTCAAGTTCCACAGACCTGGCCTCCTCTAAACATAAATCTTTTCGTAAATTTAATATCCGAAGTTCCTTCAACAAATTCAAACTCTGAAGCTCTTGCATGGTGCATCCTAGCATTGCTTTGTTATCATTCTCTGCCACCCTAAATACTAAAGATCGAAGTTGTTTCAGTTCTCTCATTCCTTTTGGCAATTTAAGTGCAGAAGATAAAACGATCCTGTTGTAAGAGATTCCTAAGAAAACTCTCGGCAATTCACAATCCCACTTGATTTGTTTTTGAAAAAAGATAGTCTTCAGGCAAAAATGAACAATAAACTAAGCATTGCTTGAGTTGAGATGATAGATACTCTAAGATATAGCGCTTTCATCGCATCATTATCTTTAAATATTTTTTGAGCCAACACTTCTTTAGAAATAATCTTTTCCCATTAACTTATCCTTTTTTCCTTTGTTTTAAATATCTTGTTTCATAATCTTTGTTTCTCAAGTGGTGATCAAGATTTTGCTTCCATTTGCACCACCATTTAGTGGATCCTTCAAAACCTTAGCCCATATATCTGCATTCCACACATCATCAAGTACAACGAAGAACTTTTTGTCCCTCAGTCTCTTCAAGGACATTTGCAAGTTCATTTCGTGATTCACCTTGTCCACAGTTTCCATCTGCAAGCCTGATGATTTCCTTGAGAAGATCTACCACTTTAAAAACCTTTGACACACATATCCAGATTTTTTGCTGAAATTGTCCACTCTTAGTCACTTTGTCAAATATCTTTTGAGCAAGAATGGTAGTCTTTCCACCTACTTCATTTTTGACCAACATCAATTTAATTATCTTCTTTGCATCATCTTTCGCACATCCCACCATATATCATCGATAACAAAATGTGTTGTCTTACTAATAATTTCCTCGACAGTATTGTTTGATTGCTGTTGATCTTTAGAATATTGGCAGTGCTTCATCCGTGAGGAAGTCAGTCAAACTATTAACAATAGTTTCCGCAATTGGAGTAACAAACAGCCCAGCAACAGTTAGGGCAGTCATTTCTCAATGTTGATGAGTAGAGTGTAAAGAAGCTAATCAAATCAAAGACTCCCCATATATATACTTCCAGAAATGTACCTAAAAGATCACAAAAGTTTTACATGTCAGTGATGGAATACTCTTAATTAAATTGCAATAAAAAGAATCAAATTTGTATACGTGACATAAACTACAAATTTTTCCACAAATGTTGTGCATCAAAAAATAGTTTTTAGCATTTGAACAGTTTGTAAACTTAATTGCCTTGAACATTAGTCAAAAAGAAATTTAACAATAATTGAGAAGTATAATAAAAATAGAAAAATGCGTTTAGACGACCACTTTAATCTTCTAATTCAACCAAATGACTTTCGACCTGTAGAAAGAAATTATTTTTAGGGAAATTTTCACACTAATAGGATTTCATGATTAAAATATCACTACCGGTATATATAAATTGTAGACAAGTACACATCTTTTGAAAATAGTGGACAAATTTTCTTGTTTAATAATAATACTTGAGATGAGTGGGCACACAAAAATTGATATGAGAAACTATAAACAGGAATCTATGTAATTATTTAACCTAAATGTTATCTCAATAAATATGTATGTCACAAGAAATCAAGCTTGATCATCAAATCCTTTTACACAAAAGGAATTAATCAAGTACTAATAAAAAGAACTTACATTAGGAAAATCAAACTTATACACCCGACAAAATCCTATAAATATTAATCAAGTATTGCCAACTGAATTATCAGAGCCGGAGGTTGGGCATTCGTTTCCGACCATCATCTTCTGATCTACCAATATCTTCCGATTCAAAGAAAGGCAAGGGAGGTAATCTGGTACCCACACGATATGTCCACACACTCGACGCCACTGCTTGTGCCGTCCCTCGGATGATGATATCTTTGCTTGAGAACTTTCAACAAGAGGATGGCTCCGTCGTGATCCCTGAGCCATTGAGACCTCATATGGGTGGTCTTGATGTCATCACCCAGAAACTGAAATGATAAATCATATGTGTGGCATCTTCTCTAGATTTATTTGAAGAGTGGCATTCACTGTAATCGCGAAAGTTATAATATGCATATCCAGTGTTGTATATCTCCGCTGGGGCAAACTTACAATTTACTCTGGTGACAACCACGAAGATATTTTTGCTAATAATTCATATTAACAGCAAATCAAAGGAAACCAATAAATTAACCTGGTTCAATGAAAAAGCATGCTTTTAATGGAGAAGGAATCTTGCCAGAAACTTCAATTGGATGATTGCAAAATTAGATTAGAAAATTTAGACACAAATCACATTCTTTAGACATAAAGAGACAAAGATCAAGATAACATTCATCGTAAGATCGATTTCAAAAAAAACACTTAATAATCAACGTAATCGAAATCTATGTACTTCGAAGTCAAAAATTATATTTAATATTCAAATAAATATTTCGAATGATGTTATTGAAAAATATTAATTAGATCAAATATCCATATTTACATTTATTCTTGATTTTGAAACCTCTCTTTTTTTCTTCCTTTTCTCGTTCTTTCTTCTCTCCTTTTATCCTCCTCTCTTAAAGATTTCACTATGGTTTATAACCATCGATAACTCTCTTTCTCTCTCCTCTTTCTTTCTCTCTCTTCCTTCTTCTCTCTCTCCTTCTCCCACTTTTCCTTTTCTCCCTTTCTCTCTCTCTCTTGCTCTCTCTTTCTTCCACCCTCTCTCCCTCTCTCCCTTCTTCTTCCTCCCTTCCTCCCTCTTTTTTTCCTCCCTCTCGCTCTCTCTTCCTCTCTTAATTTGTACCGCCACTTACCCACCTTTGTATGAGGGAGTGAAGCGGTAAATGACCGCTTCAATATATATTTATCCTCCTATTTTATCCCAGTGCCTCCACGTGGTGATCTCCCATTGGTTTCCAAAGATTTGCCCGTCGGTCGACGACCCGTGTGGATGTAGCATATTTTATTTATTATATATATATATACGCAAATGTGGATGCAAGTCGAGTTCCTTGATAACCTTGTCGCGACGACATCTATCATCTTCTTCTTCTTTGTGATCAAAAATTCAACACCAGGCAGAGGAAGGAAAGATTTCTGACGGCCAAGTTGGGGCTTCAAATCCAATGTCACGTCATGCGCTTGGCGTCGAATCGAGCATTGAGTTGTGTTCTTGCGTGGGATACTATCAATTCGTCAAACACGACGGCTAGCAGTAATGTTTCTTTTAGTGCTCTTCTTATTGACCATATAACAGCTACCTTCCTACTTGTCATGCCTTCAATGGTAGAGTTTAACATGCATATATATTATTCGGTGCAGAGTTTAACTTGGATGCAGACGATGCTGGCGTAGAAGAAGTTGGTGAAGACACATATGGACACAGGAGGAAGTACTGCTGCGGACGCTGGATTAGACGTTGCCTGCGAAGGTGCTACCGTAAGAAATATTATGGTAAGGGCTATTACTACTGTTGCCGCTACCGTAGGTACTGCACGAGGTGGTGCCGGCGTCATTAATTAAACAGTGTCGTTGTACCTACGACGCCGCTGCTCAGTTGATGAGCGTATCTCCGACGTATGACGTACACTTGTATAAGATAAATAAGCAGCACTAGGTCGATCATGTGTAAGTGCCGCACCCTTCGAATAAGCAAGCATCATCCATGCAAGCCTACTTCAATATACTTGTGTCCTCTAATTTCTCAACTTATATATACTTATATATAGTTAAATTATGTTTACATGCATCATTGATTCGGGTAAATCTATTTTTAAAAACAAATTAAAATCAAAACGCAATACTGGACATGTGTTCTCTACACGTACGAAGAGACGTAAATGTTCTTCTTGAGAAGTAAAGCCCTGACTGCTAGCTAGAATACATATATCCAACGATTAAGGAGTATTCAAATTATACATAAGTAGTTGACGATGATCATGTAACCAATATTCCTCAAACTATATTAATGTGTTTGGTTTAATCTGCAGAAGATTCGGATTCGAACCAACGATCAACCGTGTTTCAAGATAAAAAGTTAAGTGGATCCATACTTTTGAAAGAGTGAAATAACTTTGATAAACATATGGTCAAAATTAATTAAGGGAAAACTTTGGTGATCCTATAGGTATGACCTAAATGTCTGACATATATAATTAATGATTTAAATCTTTAAGTTTTAGATGAAAATTAACAATGAATAAAATTCGAAATATAATGTAATTGCAACATAATAGATACTAAACAATCACACACAAACATAGATGTTCATTCCATTTCCCCTCTCATACCTTGAAGCTCCCCACCAAGCTAGTTCCATGCAAGGGTCGTCACTCCTTGGATTTCAGCAAGCTTGATGGACGTTCTTCACCTCTTCAGCTACTAGCTCATAGTCTCTAGGATATCCTTCCTGTTGTAGCCATCACCAGAGGGAGAGCTTTGCAGCAAGGTCGTCTCCATGCTCAAGCTTCACAGGAAAAGAGAAGAGCTCACCAATGACAAGAAGGAACTCCCAAGAGGGCTGCAGCACACGTCTATCCTTGGTGATTGCAGCAAGGCCAACTCCACACTCCAACCAGCACCGGAGAGGAGAGCTTTACAGCAAGGTCTTCTCCACGCACAAGCCTTCACCAGTCATCGTCTTCCACCGGAGAATCGTCGACGCATTTCTCAGTCACATGTACCTCTTTTCGTTGTGGGCATTGATTGGACTTGTGCCCTAGTTGATTGCATCGGTAACACTTCCCGGTGGTAGGGCGACTGTAAGGGTTGGCTGGTGCGGGTTCCTTTATGAATGAATGGTAAATTTAATTGGAAGTTACTAGTGAGGCTCGTTTTTATCTATATGAGATCCACACTTTGTCACCTGAGATTCCGTAAGGAGTAGATACTTCCGCGGGAGCATAATCGATTTTCTGGTTAAAATACATTACAAGATGTATTTCCATATTTTCGGCATTCAGTTCTAGCTATTTCCGCACCTGATGATCGACCTGAACAACAAAGACTGTATCCTCCTGGAGGCCTTGACTATGTTACTAAAAATGGAACGAAATGATCTTCTTTTGTTCCTCGGTTTCAAAGAGATATCTTGAGCAATCGGAGAAGCACTTTGATAAACAGATTGGATCTTTACCGACTCAATGGAGGTCTCCGTCTTTGTTCTCTCCGACAAAAAAGATTGCATTTTTTTTCACTTCGTTCAAATAAAAGTTGTACCCGTACGGAATTCCTCTATTTCTCGGTATCTATCATCATCTCCATTCCCTTTATCAATTATCCTCCGGTACTACCTAGTTCTCTGCATTTCTCTATCAATTCCATGACCTTATCCTTCTTACCCATGAGGTTCCAACATTTTGGACTTAATTGACTCCAGAGTTTTTTGTTAGGGTAGACCCAACCCCATCCCTGGGAAAGAAAAAAAAGGTAGCACCGAAGAAAGGAAAGAGCGAGATGGTGGCTTTTGTTGTTCCAGCGATTTTTTTGCTTAAGTGCGTTGAAATTAGATGTCACCTGTATCTATTGTTATTGAGTTGTATTCGAGTAGTATTGCATTTAGTGTGCTATTTGACAAGTGAGTATCCTCTAAACGAAAAGAAAAATTATACGAGGAATCTATTCCTTCATCAAACGGCAGAGGAAGAAAAAAATAATTAGTTGGAAATAATATAAAGCTTTTAAATTACATAATCTCGCAAGAAATTTAATGATGGGAATAGATAAAGTAGGTAAAAGGATTCCTTTACCTAACTTGGAAAAGTCACGGTAGGTTCTGCGATTGCGATATTAAAAATTATTGACCAAATTTTATATGGACCTGATAATAAAAAAAGGACTTGATAAATCTGTTCTCTTTTACTTCTTTCGAGAAGGATTTGATTAAATTAATTAAGTTGATTTGATTTTCTTTTATCTTATTTCCAGTTGACGTAATACGTAATTTATTACTAATAAAATTATTTCTTAACTTATTTATTTTTTGATAATGATAGTGATATATTTTTTTTTTTTCTAATTTACAAGAAATAAAAATTATACAACTTCTGAAAAGTTCGATGATTTATGCAGGGATGGAAATTATACATCATTTCTTTCTTAATTACCGGCTTTAAAATTCAAAGCTCAGTTGAAAAAGTTTACTACTGCAATTTCGGACAAATTTCAGGAGAGAAGCGGTCGCGTGAAATACACGACGGTAGTTTTTTTTGATATTAGTGGAAAATTCAATCACAAGCATAAAATTAAATATTTAAATCAAATGAATAACACGATGAAATATCTTCATTATTATTGAGATATGCCTTTAGATATATATATATATGGCAGTAATATTATTATTACGAAAAGGAGTGAATTATTATAAGTCCCCTACACAGAAATCTTCATTTATTTTCTAAATTTTTGAAATATCACAAACGAATGGCACAAATCTCTCTTTGACGTCAAACTAAAAAATAGACTTGAAAAGGAGTGAATTTCATCTCTACCTAAGTTCTTCTTTTCATATTTGGAGATCTTAGGGCTCGCGGAGAACATGTAAATCACTAATTTGCCAAAGATAAAAGAACATGTAAATCACCAGTACACGACGCTTATATCTGTAATACACTTTGTTGAACGTAAAAAGGATGATCAACATAAGCCAACTCTAATCTTTTTCTAAAAGGAAGCAAGGAGACCACAGCTTGTGCATTATGAATACAAGTTAAGCAGTCCTGAGGTGTATCCAATGCATCAATTCTTAACCGCCCATCTACTAGACACTGCTTGATGTTTTTGTGGCTAGCTTTGTAGAAAAAGCTTTGTATACCAAGAATGATTCAGTTCTGCTGTAAGCGGCTGCAAAGGCCCTCCCAGCAGAAGTTGGCGCAGAGAATGCACAATCAGATGGTGCTAACTTCTTGTTCGCAATGAAGTTCTTCCTGGATAAATGTTAAGATAAGAATGAATTTGATTAGTTAAACATCAGATTACTCACCACAATAAATAATAGAAAAGATAAATAGTACCTTGCGGCATCCAATAGCCGCTTAGCAACCCGTTTCCTTCGCTGGGAAGGAGCAACCCATATGACTCGAACACCACAGACGGCCGGGACAGCTTCCTCCTCATAAGACGTTCCTCCGCTGTCCCACATATTCTGTTCAGCGGTCCTTGAAGAACTTTTTATAGATTCTCTACGGAAAGTGACATTTCCAAATTGCAATACAGATTTAGCTGTTTTTCTTGAGTTTGCATTACTTGACTCTGGTACCAGTTTAGTAGATCTGCTTGAATCCGAACTGGAAGACTTCGAGATTATCCTATGGGCTGTTGTAATTGGTTCTAAAACAAGACAACCGACGATCCTTTTCCTAGAAATGAAGAGATACGTCCGAGGAAGAAAGTGAGAAGCATGCATAATAAAAATGTCATGGAGTAAGAATTCAACCCAAAAATCACCTTGCAAAGCTTGTGAAGAAACCACTCATTTGCCAAACAAAGGTCATTGGACATCACCCTTACCACCTCTTGGAGCTGTGAAATGATTGGAATATCATTAGGAAAAAGAACCAGGAATTGAGCTTAATAAATGCAATTAAATTGGAATACAATCTCAAAGATGAAAAATAAACATAAGTCAGCGCCTTTGATAGCCTATGACTCATAGCCAGGATGTCACAAACTCATCCAGAGAGATTCATAATGTGCATCAGATATACGAAAAATCTAGCTAGTTATTACCTAAATAGATAACAAAGTGACTAAAGAACCTTGTGCTTTTGACCAGGAGGATCACCGTCCAAGACTACTATAATACGTTCTTCAATTGTCTCACTCTTAGGCATTGGGACGATTCTTTCATTGTTCCATCCCTGATGAAATTTTTCATTGAGAAATTTGAAAAGAAAGAAAAAATTGAGACTACTACTAAAATGAACAAAGCAACCCACCTTGAAAAAGATACCCAGGTAGTAATTTTTATGCAAAACCTTGTGAGCCTTTTCATCTCCAAGTGCATAGCTCAACCCGCACACATCACAAAAGTGGAGAAGGAAACTAGACTGACCAAGTTCCAGATAATACTGCGCATAACTCCTTTTCTTATTTGTGACGTTGGGTAAAGGATCTGGTCTTCTTGAAGACATCGCCGAGGCACCTCTGTGTATTCCCTTGTCATATTCATCGGACGTGCAAATCTGAAAACCATCACTGTCATAATAACCATAGAATGATATATTAGCTACAGTTCCCAACCATCCTAACTGAACATAAAAATCAATCAGAGTAGCTTTCATCAAATAATACCCATACGAAATTCAAGAGTCAGAAAAGCCAAGTCTGGTGATGGATAACAAACATACTCTGAAATGCTCACCCAGAATCATTAATTGAGCAACAGAAAAGTAATGTGTAATTTGAAGCTCTCTTCCTTCAATAAAAGTAATATGTAATTGCAGCCCTCTTCCTTTCACGAGCTACAATCCCACTGGAAAAAAAGGTATTCAAAAAACAAGAAAAAAGGGAACGAGAACTTCTACATAGAATGCTAGAAGAATTACCCGAATGGCTAAATCCCTAGTTCCCAGCATTTGTGCATTTCACTCCATGACTTTCATTAAAAAAGAGACAGCACGAATTCAAATAATAGAACATGACATAGCAGCATAAAAAACAGCACAACAAACAACATACTCCACTTGAAAATACATCCTTTTGTTCCCAACCTGGTTTATCGAAGGTACCATTTCAAACTTGGGTTGTTGAGCTCTCGTCTTCTGTAGGTCACAAGAACATCTGGCTCAGGACTTCCTGAGATGTCCATCTCCTCCACCTGATCCAGAGGTGGAAAGGAGCCCCGGGCATTGTTGGCAGTCATCTGGAAGAACTTGCTGATCTTGGTCTGCATGATCAACACTACCAACCAAGATGGAGAGTTCAAGGTCGTGAGTGAGCAAGAGAAACGTGATGGCAGGAGGTGAAAACTGGTCTCGTAGAGATGGAAAACAGAATAGAAATCACAATCAATAATAAAACTAATTAAATAGAATAATTGACAGTTTATTACAGATAACCAGTTTGAAAGAGCTATTTTTTACACATTTTGCGGTGTTCTTATTAATGATGTTTATGGGTGAATTATAGACTTCAATATGACATTTCAGATCTGTTTAGTTAGCAGCTTGTAATTTTTCCTTTGAATTTCATCCTTTCCAGTTTTGTTCCAGAAAAACACCAAGAAAAGCAGCTTCATTTGTCATTCCAACAAAGCAGTTTTATTCCCACAGCTTGTAATTCCTCCTCCTTTCAATTTCTGCTTCAGATCTGTTTATGATTTATATATTCGAACCTTCATTGTATTTTTATATAAAATAAATAAATAGGTATTTGTGCAGGTGTTAGAATTAACAGAAATTGTATGATTAAAACCTAAATTTACATGGATATTAATGTCATTAACTTCAACATTCATAATAATTTTTAAAATAATAATTACCATATTATTATTTAAATAAATGTATGGCTCCAAAAATAGATGATGTATTTTGCTAACACTTTGACTGACAATTCTGGCAAGAATATTTAAAATGCAGGATGATAAATCAAATTAGAAAAAAGACAAACAGATTGAATGATCCCATGGACATTTAACATAACACAACTCATGCTGACTAAACTTGATATTTCTAAGTATACCATGGATAAGTGATAAGAAATCATACAACGATTGTTAGCAGAACTTAAAGAAGCATACAAATCATGCGGGCGGGCCAAAAAAAAGGTCAGATTCATAAGAACACAAAGGAAATCTTAGCGCATCCAAATGGCAGAGCATTACCTTAACGACAATGGAGGCGGCGAGCTACCAAAGTGACTTCGACGACGGTTTCTAACACCTCTCTTCAACATGGAGCATATAACATGCATGGCTTGCCATCATCTCTTACACAATTAAGATAAATAAGTATATAAATGTCCAAAAATATACTTAAATATAAATATTTAAAGATTTAAAATTAAACATTCAAGTGAACAATGCCTCAAAGAGGAAGAGAACAACACAGGACAGAAAGAAAAAAGACCCAACACAAATGGAACAAATATCGGAGGTTTTGATTTTTGCATCATTATCTTAGCTATCATGGAACGTGGAAGCCAAGTTGATGTAATACAAAATTGTTGCATAGTGTGCATAAGCCAGATCTTCTTATTTGTCATAGTGTGCACAATACTGAAGGAAAAAGAAAGTTAGATTTTACCGACATATAAATACCTAGAAAATTACCTTTACCGTTTCATGATTTCCGACCTCCTCCCATTCGGAAATCGACCTCCCCTCGAGCCTGACGCCCCCATCTCGACCTGTGAAGTCGAAGAACATTCGTCGCGTCGCCTGAAACCGACTCTTCCTCGTCGCATCCGTCGCTGCCGCAGCCCTCCTGCCCGTCGCTACTGTAGCCCTCTTGCTTGCCCGTCGCTCGTCGCTACTGCAGCCATCCTGCTCGCCCGTCGCTGCCGTAGCCCTCTCGCCGCATCTTCCTCGTCGCGTCCGTCGCTGTGGTAGCCCTTCCTCCTCCACCTCCGCCATTTCACGTCTTGCTCAGGTACAATTCCTCTTCTTCATTTTTTTTTGTACTTGCTTGTGAGTGAAAGGAAAGCAGGAGATCGGACTTTCAACATTTCCTTTGGATTAATATTCGTGATGTTTAACACTTCTTATAATCTTCATGATAATGTATTTCTGTGTATTACTCCAAACAGTGCATAGTAATGTTGCTTATATGGCATATCATCTATCATTGCTTGTATGACATATAACAGTTCAAATATGAAAAGAGAGATGGTTAGCATACAAAAGGAGATGGTTGGCGTACGAAAATAAATGTTTGCATGTAACAAGGAAATGTTTGCATGGCAAAAGAAGTTTGGGTCTTTTTTAGATGAAGTTATTGCAGCAATATTTGATATTGAAGATCGATATTGAAGATCTATCTGTGACTGATCGATATAAAGTTATTTAATTATTTTAAAAGTAAAAAATCAGTAAAATATTTATATTAATTTCAAAAGAAATACGACAAGTATGGTTAAAGTTTCATTTAGAAAAGATGAAAGACTAAAGATGATTTACATGTTTGTTTTTTGTATTAGATGTATGATGTAACTACTTTTTGTTTGGACTTGAAATGTGGAATGATATTATGTTAGATGTTTGTTTATCATATTTTGTTATGTTCTATTAATTGTGGAATGATTTCATGTAGTATGTTTATTTGTATTACAACTTTGTAATATGTTTGAACATGAAATTTTGTAGGTGACGATGAATTTTGAAGAGGATTTTGACGAACTAGTAAATAACACATTGATGTTATTTGAAGAAGAGGAAGAACATGCTAGAAGAAGGCGAAGACGTCTACTTGCTTTTTGGAATATTTTAGTAGGGATTGCAAGTACCTCAACTTTGTTTTCAAGTACAAGTCGTATTTATAGTAAAGAAGGTACAGATTATATAATAAGATTACTAGATCCTTCTTTACCACATCAAGTTTACAATTGTCGAAAAATTTATAGAATGAGTCAATATGTTTTCAAGGGTTTTTGTGAATTAATGAGGAGGGAAGAAGTCCTGAAAGATACCAACAATATCAATGTAGAAGAGAAGTTTGCCATGTTCCTTATGATAGTTGGGCAAAATCAAAGGTATGGAGTAACTATAGAACGATTTAGTCGATCAAGTTGGACAGTTAGTAAATACTTTAATGAAGTCTTGAATGCTATATTACGACTAAATCATGTTCTTCTAGCAAGACCTTCATCTGAAACACCAAGTTGAATTCGTCAAGACTCAAATGTGTATCCATATTTTAAGGTACATTTCCACACCTTTGTAGTTTCCTTGTCTTTAATGTTATTTTAATCAATATCAAAATAAAAATGCATGTTTATAGGATTGTATTGGAGCTATTGATGGTACACATATCAAAGCAACTATTTATGGACAAGAAACAACAAGATTTAGGAACAGAAAAGGTGAATTATCTCAAAATGTAATGGCAGCATGTAATTTTGATATGGAATTTACATATATTTTAGTTGGTTGGGAAGGATCAGCTGTTGATGCTCGAATTCTCCAAAATGCAGTTACTAGACCTAATGGTTTTCAGGTTCCACCAAGTAAATGTATTTTCTACTTCTAGAAGTTATGAAGACATCACCATACTAATATTTTTTTTATATAGGTAAGTTTTACTTAGTTGATGCTGGATATCCAAATCGACCAAAATATATTTGCCCATATCAAGGTGTAAGATACCATCTATCTGATTATGTTAATGATAGAGTTCATTGTAATGTTGTAGAAAATTTCAACTACAGACATTCACAACTGAGAACAGTCATTGAGCGTACATTTGGAGTTGTGAAACATCGATTCTCAATATTACGTGGTCAAATGCCATATTCATATGAAACACAAGTGAAGATTGTCATTGCATGTTTTTTGCTTCATAATTTTATTCGTAAGACTGATAAAGAATATTTACTTGAAGACCTACAAGATGAGTTGGAAGAGTTAAATATTATTGATGACATACAACCAATAGGAGAGATACATATGGAAAGCAATGCACAAGTTTGAATGACTCAAGAACAAAGAAAAGAAATGATAGATAAGATGCGAGAAGATATGATGATGGCAATGTGGGATGGAAGAACTGCTTGATATTATTTAGTATTGTAATATTTGAATTAAGATGTATTTGTATTTTTCGAATATTAGTTGTAATAAATAATTGAATTTCCTTTTTTCCAAGATTTTCTTTTTTTTCGAATATTAATTGTGATAAACCTTTGTTAGAATTTTCATTAGAACTTTCCATCGTGCATTAACCTTTCATCAAAATTTTCATTAGAACTTTCCATCCTACACTAAACCATTCTCAGAATTTTTCTTTTCCTTTCCATTACAAATTTTCTTTTTTCTTTTTGTCAGAATTTTCCATCATTACACTAACTGCATTTTGACGGAATTCAACGATTTTCCTTTTCGTCAGCTGAATTTTGTTAGGCACTAACCCCTCCCCCCCTAAATATCAGAGAAATTTGATGTAAGAGGTTTACATGTCGAATTTTCACAACTGACCAGGATATTCAATAAATGAACTCAGCATACAAAGGAGTGAAGATATAGTGTTGGGGATAAATAAGTCTGCTCTTATTTATTGTTAATAGTAAAGATCTTATTTACAGTTTCAATTTACCATTGCAAATGATTTCCTTGGGACGTGTTCATAGCAACAAAATATTTTAATTTCCCCACTTAGGGAATTGAGGAAAAGGCAGGTTAGTGAAACTAAACAAGAAAAACTTCTGGACCTTCAAAGAACTTGGTTATGCTCCTGAAATTGTAAGGCAAAATTCCCTTTGAGTTGTGTGACATTGAAATTTGGCTATTGTGCTGCATGTGTGCTTCCAAAGGAAACAAATTGCTAATTCAGTGAAGGTTGTCTTGGCTTATTTGTTGCCAATGCATTAGAAATAACAACTCTAGCATTCATAGTACATGGAAAGACTAGACAGTAATCCCATTGATCAAGAGGTCTAATAATTCTAGATTCCTTTTCAGCGTATCCAACAAAGTAACGAGGTGCCATGCTCTTCTGCTGGTAGAATCCTGTTCTTTAGAAGTCACTTGGACATCTGGGAGTTGAAAGGAAGCAATGTTCTCTTAACTAAAAAGTGGTCTTTTTAAGCTTCAAACTACAGGACAGAATGTAAAGCAGAAGGAAACAAATGAGATGAAAACTCATTTAATATAACAATAAAATGAACCAATGCTTAGCTTTTGCTGCACAACTCGCGCATGTTTCATGTCCAAGAGCTATTTATGTAAAGGGAACAATACTGAAGCTTATAATTTTGGTTTATACTTGAAATCAATGTTTTTTGGTTTTTCAGGGAGAGGCAGTGCCTTTTAAGCCGTACACACATAGATATCATATACCCTATAGAGCTTCTAAAAGTGACACTCCATTTTGGTACTCCATCAAACAGGCCTCAGCATATATCATTGTTCTGTCATCATATGGTGAGATTCAAGCTTTTCCTTCTTATATTGCTTTCTTATCATTTACCTAAATATATTTATCTTTGATTTGATACATAATCTGAAAAGCTTCGTGTCCTAATTTATATATGATGCTTTGTTCTGCTCGGAACCCAAATGGTAGGGAATGTTGTAGTCGCGAAGGACCTTTCTAGTCGACTCACAAACACGGTTGTTTGGTAATGTTTGAGGGTGATGTTTGAGGCATGGTTTGTGCAACACATAGTTGACGTTGTCTTTGACGGCCATATCCATGCATATGAACGCTCGGTAAGGCTGAATGTTTTTCATCATGCGCTTAAGTTCAACCTTGATGCTGTTATTGGAAGAGAGTAAATTCCTCATGAGGTCGTTTGTTCTTCAATGTTATCATGGTAGGAGCGAATTTCAAATGTGAAGTACAACATCCTAAAAAGGCAGTGCACTCCAGCACCCAATCAGTCTGCCCCAATGTACATCACCATTGGTGGTGATGGAGGAAACATTGAGGGCTTAGCCAATGAGTATGAAGGAGATCTTAGCCTAAGTTCTTCTTTTCATATTTGGAGATCTTAGGGCTCATATTCTTGGCATAATTACATACTTCCTCTCATTCAGGTTCATAGAGCCACAGCCAGATTATTCAGCCAGAGTCAGTGAAAATTGTGTGGTTTCATATTCATTCCTTAATGATATTTTCTTATCAAAACAAGAGCTAAAGCGTTTGGTGGTGCACTTTTAATTAGAATATATTTATTTTTAAACGTCCATGTCATTGGCAAAGATGACTTTTCTAACTTGGAAAAGTCACGGTAGGTTCTGCGATTGCGATATTAAAAATTATTGACCATCGTGGAAAGAATGAGCCCTTGAATTCTACCAAATTTTATATGGACTTGATAAGAAAAAAAGACCTGATAAATCTGTTCTCTTTTACTTCTTTCGAGAAGGATATGATTAAATTAATTAAGTTGATTTGATTTTCTTTTATCTTATTTCCAGTTGATGTAATACGTAATTTATTAGTAATAAAATTATTTCTTAACTTATTTATTTTTGATAATGATAGTAATCTTTTTGTTTTCTAATTTACAAGAAATAAAAATTATGATGTTGACACAAGTATTGAGCTTCTTAACTTCTGAAAGTTCGATGAAATGCAGGGATGGAAATTATACATCCTTTCTTTCTTAATTACCGGCTTTAAAATTCAAAGCTCAGAAGTTTCCTACTGCAATTTCCGACAAATTTCAGTGAAAGTTGACAGGAGAAGAAGTCCCCTACACAGAAATCTTTATTTATTTTCTAAATTTTTGAAATATCACAAACGAATGGCACAAATCTCTCTTTGACGTTAAACTAAAAAATAATTTCACTTGACTTAAAGACTTGAAAGTTTATAAATTAATATTGGTTGAAGCACATGGCTCACAAGTCACATTTACTGGTTCATGGAGGGAAGAATGGCTGCTTCCTCACACTACTTTCAGATGGTTTTGGTGCTCGTATGGTGGATGCAGATCTTGTTCTGTGACACCAGTAGCGGTTGTATCGCAGTGGAAAGAGAAGTTCTCTTGAAGTTCAAGCTTGGACTTGACGATCCGCAAGGTAAACTTCGCACCTGGACAAATACCACTGGTGATGATTGCTGCAGGGGTTGGAGGGGAGTTGGGTGTGACGACCAAACCGGTCACGTTGCGGAGCTCAACCTTCGTGGCATGAATTTGAATTTGGGGAGGGGGGTCAGAGGTTGCGAGAACCTCCATGAACCCACCTTATGCCACTTGACACGTTTACGACGTCTGGACTTCAGCTCCAACAATTTCAACAACTGCACCATTCCATCCTTCTTGGGTTGCTTTGCGGAGTTGAGGTATCTAAACCTTTCTAATTCATATTTTCAAGGACTCGTACCTTCATCGCTTGGAAATCTCTCCAACTTACTCCAACTCGATCTTTCTTCTTCGATTACAATCTACTACTATTCTCCATCTGGTTCTCATCTCAAAATTCACGATACGAGGTGGTTTCGACAACTTCACTCTTTGCAATACATCGACATGAGCTTCTCCCAGCTTGGTAATTCATCATCTCGTTGGATTCAATCCCTTGGTGAATTGCCTTCTCTATCCACCTTAATATGTTCTCACTGTTTCTCGGGGGGTCACGTTCCAACATTCATTGAATCGATGCAATCACTGCAAGAATTAGTTCTTTCTAGGAACAAATTCAATGGATCTATTCCCACCTTTTTTGGAAATTTAGTTTCATTGCAAAAATTGGATCTTTCTTGGAACAAATTCAATGAATCTATTCCCACCTTTCTTGGAAATTTAACATCGCTACAATCTTTACATCTTTCAGGCAATAACTTTAATGGATCTATTCCCACCTTTCTTGGAAATTTAGTTTCATTGCAAAAATTATATCTTTCTTCAAACAACTTCAATGGATCTATTCCCACCTTTCTTGGAAATTTAACATCGCTACAATCTTTAGATCTTTCTTGGAACAAATTCAATGGATCTATTCCCTCCTTTATTAGAAATTTAACATCACTACAATCTTTAGATCTTTCTTGGAACAAATTCAATGGATCTATTCCCACCTTTATTGGAAATTTAACATTACTACAATCTTTAGATCTTTCTTGGAACAAATTCAATGGATCTATTCCCTCCTTTATTGGAAATTTAACATCGCTACGATCTTTACGTCTTTCAGGTAATAACTTCAATAGATCCATTCCCACCTTTCTTGGAAATTTAACATCGCTACAATCTTTAGATCTTTCTTGGAACAAATTCAATGGATCTATTCCCACCTTTATTGGAAATTTAACATCACTACGATCTTTATGTCTTACAGGCAATAACTTCAATGGATCTATTCCCACCTTTCTTGGAAATTTAATATCACTACAATCTTTAGATCTTTCAATAAATAACTTCATTGGATCCATTCCAAAATCACTTTGCAACCTACATTTGCTCTATCGTCTAGGCTTAGTAGGGAATGATAACATCAATGGAGCTAAATTCCCAAAATGTTTATGGGGATTGTCAAAGCTGCGATCGTTGTACCTTGGGGGGCATGATTTCAATCTATCAGAATCTCATTTCGTAAACATGAGTCAATTGCGGTATCTTAGCTTGAAATCAAACTCATCATCGACATTCCACGTATCCTCTTCCAATTGGGTCCCACCATTTAGTCTACGAAGATTATCTATTCAATCGTGGAGAGTGGAGCCTAATGAATCATTCCCTACATGGATCCGTACACAAAAAGAACTTGATTATCTTGTCCTGTCAAATGTTGGCATCAATGGATCTATTCCCACCTTTCTTGGAAATTTAATATCACTAGAATCTTTAGATCTTTCAAGAAATAACTTCATTGAATCCATTCCAAAATCACTTTGCAACCTACATTTGCTCTATCGTCTAGACTTAGAAGGGAATGATAACATCAATGGAGCTAAATTCCCAAAATGTTTTTGGGGATTGTCAAAGCTGCGATTGTTGTACCTTGGGGGGCATGATTTCAATCTATCAGAATCTCATTTCGTAAACATGAGTCAATTGCGGTATCTTAGCTTGAAATCAAACTCATCATCGACATTCCACGTATCCTCTTCCAATTGGGTCCCACCATTTAGTCTACGAAGTTTATCTATTCAATCGTGGAGAGTGGAGCCTAATGAATCATTCCCTACATGGATCCGTACACAAAAAGAACTTGGTTATCTTGTCTTATCAAATGTTGGCATCACTGGAAGCCTTCCAGCATGGATTTGGAATTTCTCTTCCTCTCTTGGCTGGTTGAAGGTGACTTCCAATGACATTGATGGGGAAATACCAGATGCCACAAACTCCAATAATCAATTACAAATGATTGATTTGAGTTCCAACAAATTTAAAGGTAACATACATATTTGATCACCCTTCTTTCCATTTGAAAGTAGTAGATTGCCATATTTTTTGTTTACCTTGTCTAATTCAATCTTTTCATGGTCTGCTATTTCTAGGATCTAGGTGGTTATCTACCGTCTCAAAGATGACGTCTACATTGTGGTACTTGTTTCTTTCCAACAACACAAATCTATTTGGTAGCATCCCATCGTCGCTGTGTGAAGTGCAAGATTTGAGGGTATTGGACTTGTCTAAAAACAATTTCTCTGGAGAGATTCCTCATTGCATGATGAAAGTGAAAAGAATTCTTGATTTGGGAAGCAACAAATTCAACGGCACATTTCCTACGATACTGGAACATCAGAATTGTACGTTGGAATCATTGCATTTGGAGAATAATCAACTTCATGGAAATCTACCAACATCCTTGGGTAAGTGTAGGAATTTGAGGGTCCTTGATCTTGGTGGAAACAAGTTCACCGGATCAATACCGTCTTGGATAGTAGAAAGCATGCAGTTTCTAAAGATTCTACGCTTGACGTCAAATAGACTTTATGGGAATATTCCACAATCATTGTCAAGGCTGCAATCACTTCAAGTCTTGGATCTTGGAAATAATAATCTATCAGGATCCATACCAAATACTATAGGAGATTTCAAGGCAATGACGATTTTAAACAAGTCAAAACAGTCAATCTTCTCTCGTACTGCTGCTTATTACGAAGAATCTGTGACAATAGAGATGAAAGGAAGAGCTGACCTATATGTTGACAAGATACTTTCACTAGTCACAAGCATCGACCTCTCCAATAATAACTTGTCAGGAGTTATTCCCCAAGAATTTGGTGATTTACGTGGCTTGCGGAATTTGAATTTGACAGGAAATCAATTGACAGGTAACCTCCCAAAGACACTTGGAAGAATCTTGAAGTTGGAAGCACTGGATCTATCAAGAAATAAACTCTCTGGGCAAATTCCACGAGAGATGACGAAGATTACAACATTGTCTCACTTGAACATGTCATTTAACAACTTCTCAGGTCGTATTCCCACAGGCAACCAGTTCTCGACATTTAGTAATAAATCTTACATAAACAACCCCAATCTATGTGGGTTTCCGTTATCTAAGAGTTGTGAAGAAGAGCAAAATCCAAAATCAAAGAGTGATCAGAACAAGGATGACGACGACGACGAAGAGAAGTTATGGCTTTATACGACTGCAGTTCTTGGTTTTATCGTTGGATTTTGGACATTCTACGGCATCCTTTTCTTTAAGAAGACATGGAGGTATCCTTATCTCCAATTTCTAAGTGATACCAGTGAGGTGTTACACATGAGGATTATTCGACCAATCAAGCGGATGGTGAAGTGATATTAGCAAGACAACCTCTAGTGTTGCTCATCTCAACTAGTATGCTTGTTATGTATGGGTAGTTATTTTTATTGATCTTTTTCTAATCCATCGTACTCGACATATACATATGGGAGGCTGATCGAATAATAATGAGGGTTGTTGGCATTGTTTAGTAACAATTTTCTAGTAATGGTGTGTATTTGTCCTTTTTGAAAAGAGACATGGTTACAAATCTCAGAGGATGCAAAGACCATTAGTTGTATCAAGGTTTTGCTCTCGTACCATCGTAAGTTAGCTGAGTTATTATATATGGCAAAAAGTTAACTTTTTTCTCTTAATTAATTATTCAACCTCTATAACTTGATGTAAGTTAATTATAATAGTTGGATATGTGGACATTCTTATGTCCGCGCCCGAATTAAAATCTTTGGTACTATTCCGACGAAGATCAATTCTTCTTCTTCTTCTTCTTCTTCTTCTTCCACTATCGCTGCTACTGCTGTGTTTAAATGGTTGCTTAGAGAAAATATGTATACCTAAAAATATTTAAGCTTAAAACTTAGATATAAGAAACAAAAACCAATGTTTCACATTTAACAAATCATAAGTTAGGTGTAAGACCTGAATATCAAAGTTTAAAATTAGCTAAAACTTACAAATGAAGCTAAAAAGAAAAAAAGGATCAAATATATATATATAATAATAATATTAATATATATATATATAAGAGGATTAAAATCATAACTTCGATACAAGGCAGAGATATCGAAGCTTAAAAGTTAAATGAAAGTAAAACTTAGATAAAATATAAAAATATCTAAGTTAAAAGTAGAGGTGTCAATGGGCCGGGTCGGCTCGGCCCGCCCCAAAAAGTATCAGCCCGTTAGGGCTACGGGCCGGGCCGAAATTTTTTTAATTTTTTTGGATACAAAATTGTTGCATAGTGTGCATAAGCCAGATCTTTTTATTTGTCATAGTGTGCACAATACTGAAGGAAAAAGAAAGTTAGATTTTACCGACATATAAATACCTAGAAAATTACCTTTACCGTTTCATGATTTCCGACCTCCTCCCATTCGGAAATCGACCTCCCCTCGAGCCTGACGCCCCCATCTCGACCTGTGAAGTCGAAGAACATTCGTCGCGTCGCCTGAAACCGACTCTTCCTCGTCGCATCCGTCGCTGCCGCAGCCCTCCTGCCCGTCGCTACTGTAGCCCTCTTGCTTGCCCGTCGCTCGTGACATGATTCTCGTACTCTGGTACCATTTTACTTCTCTCCAAGACGATTCTTTTGACGAGATCTTACATTCCCTTTGGAAGAGAGGCTACCAAACGCGCAACAACCGCACCAACCTCATGGCGTCGAACGGAACATATGGCGGCGGCGGCGGCGGCGGATGGAAGTTCTCCCCCAGCGAAGACCTCTTAAGCGCGTCCATGATTAGCATCCGGGGCATCCTCACGGCGGTCATGTCCAACGTCACCTCCGACGATCCAAGACCCCCGATACTTATCGGCCACGGCGACCCTTCCATCTACCCCTTGTTCCGTACCAGCACTGATTCGGAAGACGCCGTCGTCGCTGCCGTCAGGTCCGCCAAGTACAACTGCTACAGCCCCGCCGTCGGCATGTCTGCTGCAAGGAGGTTGGTGATGTGTATCTGTTGGAAATTGGGAACTTCTGTTGTGCTTTATCTTGAATTAGGTGGAAAAGTTTTATGTTTACTATATTTGTCGAGTACAGGTACATCACTTGCTATTTATAGATATAAATATCAGCTGGCTATACATCTCTTAATGCGTTGACTAGGTCGACTAAATTTACTCAGTGCTCCTCCTCAAGTTGGTGCTATTATGTCTGTAACATCCACCTTGTTCGTCGTAGATTCGAACTGTGTTCTTCTCATGGGCTTTGTTAACATGTCAGCCAGATGATTGCTTTTAGAAACTTGTCTTGTAACAGTAAATCCAGTTTATACTTTTTTTCTCTCACCAACTGGCAATATGTCTCTGTATGTTTGTTTACTCCTCCCACGATATACTGGATTTGCAGCTATATGTAGAGTTGCTTTATTATCACAAAGCGTTTTAATTGCATTCTCGAGTGGCATTTGCAGGTCATTCAACGGATAAGAAATCCATGTGGCTTCACATAGCCACTGCCATGGCCCTATACTCCACCTCTGCTAAAGACTGAGCCACTGCATTTTGTTTTTCTGTTTTTTCATGATATCAAAGAATCTCCTTGATAGATTGCATACCTTGTGATGGATCTCCTTGTTGTAGGACGTCTGTCCCAAACGGCCTAACAAAAAATGAAAGTAGGATCAAAATAGCTTCACAAGAAGGGGGTGAATTGTGAATTTAAAAATTTATGCATTTAATCTCACAAAAAACACTGTAAAAATCTTTTTTTAACTAATTTTCTATTATGCACAAGATTTTTACAATTTATTACACAATAATGTATAATTTATAACACTTTCAGATTTTATCTTTGAGTAATAAAAATAACAACACAGAAAACTTACACCTTTTGATCTTTAATTTCACTACACGAAAAATTTCACTTTTCTTTCTCCAAATTTTTCCTTAGTAGTTATTAGAACCTTGCTCTTCTGAATTCCTCATTGATCTTCAGCTTTGATTCCTTCTGACCTTTAGCTTTTTAGATTAATCTCGTGTAGTTTAAGTATTTTTGACTATGTGGAAGTTTTTTCTCCCTCTCTGGATAGAGACACCTTCTCTCTATTTGCTTTCACAGAGTATTGAATTTGAGATTCAATTGGGATGCTCTATATGAGATTGGGATGTCTTGAAGTGCAACTTGGACCTCTTATTTATCGTATTCGATCTGGAGTTACATGTTTAACACGTTCATCCACTTTTTCCATAATTTCATGATCGCATGTCTTTTTGAATTTTGAAATGTCCATGTTCATCATGTTCTTGCATGAGTCCCACATTCTCCTATCATAGATCCATCAAGAATGCTCTTTCTAGAGAAACATAGAGTTTTCCTTCTAAGTTGTCGTTTTAGTTGAACACTTATCTTGTAATGCTTGTAAAAACTCGAACACTTATTTGATAACTTTTCAAATTTTTTACTTGCAAAACACATAACTAAAAAACAAAACTTAACATTTTGTTAGTTACTTATAAAACTCAAATAGTTATCCGATCTATGCATAAAAGCTCGAATAGTTATCTAATTCTTCAATTTCTTTAAAGTATTCACATGGAAGACATGTGAAAACTTAAGATATTTAAAAACACATGTGTAGATAACTATAACTATATGAGTTTTTAATATAACTCTTCGACTAACCCAAAACGTTAACTATAACTATACAACTTTTCAAAAATCTGTTAACGTTTAATTATACAACTAAGGTAAAAACTTATACTTAGACTTATTTAGATCTATTTTCAAGCTAAGTAAAATACTCATCATCAAAACAAAAATTCCTAACAAAAAACCTTAACTATTTTTCCCAAGATAAAGCAACCTCTGTCTTGGATTCTTTTTGAGAAACTTGAGTACCTTGTAAGCTACATCAATACATGCCTTTGTTAGTGTTTTTATCTGTTGACTGAGCTGATTGACCACATATGACCTTGTCACAGTTGCATATAACAGTTTTGTCACCAAATTTCTATAGACTGCAGGATCTTCAAGAGCGTCATAACCATCTAACTTTAATTGTTGGTCCACAGGAGTATTTGATGGCCTAGCAGCCAATAGGCCTACTTCTTTTAGGATGGCTAAGATTATTTTCTTTAACAAATTTGGATTCCCTACTTGTTTGTCATCATTACAATGCTTAGAAAATAGTTCATAAGACTTAAGACTTTGATATAACATTGTTGCTGCAGGAACACTTGTGATAACTTCATTGTTACTAATAACTAATAGATCATCCACATACATATATATATAGCAAGCTTCGGTCGAATAGAAGAAGAATAAAAAATAAAAATAAAAAAAGTTATGCAAACTTCGGTCGAACCGTAGTTAATCTTCAGTCCGACCGAAGGATAAAAAATAAAAATAATCGAAAGGAAGAACAGTTAAAGATTTCACTATATTTCATAGAAGAATATTATTGACTATTGTAGTAAAAATGATATTTTTGTTCAATACTCTTGTCCTTACACTCCCCAATGGAATGGGAAAGCTAAAAGGAGACAGAACTATTGTAGATCTTGGTCTTTGTCTTGTGGCTTAAAGTAATGTTCCCAAAGTCCTTTAGAATGAATACTTTCATCATGCTGTTTATCTTATGAATAGAAGACCATCTAAAGTGCTTGAAAATCTCTCTGGTAAGGTTGTTTCTCCTTTCTTTGCTTTATATAATTGTCATCCTGATTATAATGTGCTTAAATCTTTTGGTTGTGAATGTTTTCCTTGTCTAAGAGATTATACTAAAAACCTAGATCTACTTCTTGTGTTTTTATAGGTTATCATCCTAAATATAAAGGCTTTAGATGTTTGGATCCTAAGACTAATCGTGTGTTTATAAGTAGACATGTGATTTTCAATGAACGTTTGTTTCCTTATAAAAACCATTGTACATTTAATAATCAATATAGTTATCCCTCTAGTGAGAAACATAACTTTCATTTTTCCCATGCTAATACTGTTCCTGTTCAAGACACTAATAGCATGACTAATATTTGTATTGATAATGATATGTCTGTCAACTCTAGAATTGAAAAAGACATTTCTATTGATTCCCATTCCACAACCGGCAATGATAATTCAAAACACTGGTGTCTGGACCAGATCAAAGTCTAGAATAACTAAGCCCAATCCTATGTATACTTTACATACTCCATATTCTGCCATACCTTTTGTTCCAAAAAATATTCAACAGGCTCTAGCACACGAGGGGTGGAATCATGCAATGCAAGAAGAATTAGAGGCTATCAAGAACAACAGAGTTTGGAATTTAATTCCAAAAACAAAAGGTATGCATATCTTAAGATCTAAATGGATTTATAAAAGCAAACTAAATGCAGATGGATCTCTTCAACGATTAAAAGCCAGATTGGTTGCTGTTGGAAATCATCAAGTGGAAGGGTTAGATTTTAATGAAACATTTTCTCCTATTGTAAGACCTGCCACTATGAAAATTGGTTTGTTAGACAATTAGATGTTAAAAATGCATTTTTACATGGTGATTTAAAGGAAGATGTGTTTCTTTATCAACCTCCTGGGTTTATTGATAAAAAATATCTTGATCATGTCTACAAGTTAAACAAAACCCTTTATAGTTTAAAATAGGCACCTAGGGCCTGGTTTGAAAATTGTAGTACTTTTTTGTTTAATTTTGGTTTCAATTCATGTCTTAGTGATCGTTCGTTGTTTGATTACAAAAAGGGTGAGGATTTGATGTATTTGTTGTTATATGTTGATGATATCATTCTTACTAATAATTCTAATAGTTTAATTGAAGAATTTACTCAAGCAGTTACTTCTAAGTTTGCTATGAAAGATTTAGGTCCTCTTCATTATTTTCTTGGAATACAAGTCTCGTCCACATCCATAGGTATGCATTTATCTCAATCACAGTACATTTATTCCATTCTTAAACGGACAGGTATGGAAAATTGTAAAACTGTTGAAACACCTCTTCCTGCAAAATTTAACTCAATTTTTGTTAAGACTTAGTCAACCTTTTACTAATATCAACTATTATAGAAGTATAGTAGGAAGTTTACAATATCTCACTTTTACTCGTCTTGATCTAGTTTTTCCTGTCAACATCTTAAGTCAATCTATGCATGCTCCTAGCTACTACAATCATTTTGATCTTGTAAAACGTCTTCTAAGATATTTGAAAGGGACTATTACTCAAGGTCTTGTTCTAACGTCTCAATCAAAAATAAACTTATATGGATTCATTACTGGTGCAAACTGGGCTGCTTGTCCTCGTTCTCGTAGGTCCATTACTGGTTTTTGCATTTGCTTGGGAGGAAATTGCATCAATTGGGGAGCCAAAAAACAACCTACTGTTGCCAGAAGCTCTACTGAAGTCGAATATCGTGCCATGGCTTCCACAACAGCAGAACTGGTTTGGACAACACATCTTTTAAAAGAATTGAAGATCAATTTGAAGACATGTCCGTTGCTGTACTGCGAAAACAAGAATGTTGTTTATCAATTCTAGCATCCCCTCTTTTCTTGAAATTCCCATGTTCTCTTTCTTTTCCAAAAATTTCTCACATTTTTTAAGTTTCTCGAGACTTTGCACTTGCTTCCAAATATATATACATAGAAAGACTCCACTTTTGACGAAAACACCGACCGTACGATCAAGTGAACATGAAGCGAGCAATATTAGAATAAGTGCGTGAGAAGAGAGAAGAGTGATCGAGTAGTGTGAGGGAGACATACAACTAGTAAATTTATATTCGTGGAATATGAAACGTTTAAAAAACTCCCATAATGATGGACAATCTAAAGAGATGCACAAGCTTAGGTAGAATTGGATAACATCGTTGCATGCATTGCATCCTACTAGTTTGAGTCTTGCATCCTCATTGGTTTGGTCACTGATCGATGGTAGTGTGCTCAATTGCATTACTTAATCGATGTTTTGTCCTGACCTATTAAAATTAGGTCCATATAATCTAGGTCTACTTAGTGTCTATTCCTACTCCCTACACGAGTGAAGAATGTCTTACATGACTATCTTCTAAACTGTTTGTTCTTTTCTTCTTAAGCCCTCTCGCCTATTCTTCTTCCTAATTTTCCCTTCTTATGTTATACACTTAGAGATGTATCTACATCCAATACACTTAAGTATCTGAGAGATCAACCCTAAGTTGGGTGCATTGGTTAGCTAATGTGCCTTATTCCCTTTAAGGCGTGGATGCCATTTCACATGCATCTTCATTGCACTGTATTTAATGTTCTGTTAGTTTTTCCCTCCAATAGATTAGGTAGCGACTTCTTTTTGAGACGATCATGAGCTATATTATTACTAATTCTATCATTATAATAAGTTTTTATTGCTTCATTATAAGGGTAACAATTTGTTAACATTAAATATAAAGAATTTTATTTATAAGGTACATCTATAGTAAATGTTTTATGTGATAAGTCAAATCACATGCATCCTCTTCTTTTTGACATTTATCTCCACTATTAATATAAGCTATTGCACTTTTAATATTATCAACAAAAGGTTTTATTTCTTCTATACCAATTTAAACTATAAAATTAATTATGTGATATATACATTTTTGGTGAATTAAAGAAAAACCATATGGTGGATTTAATTTATTTCTAAACATGGGAATAGTTGCACTATTATTAGAAGTACTATCAAAAGTAATACTATCTATTTTGTCTTTAATACCAAAAATTTCAAAAATTCCCACAATATGTGAGAAGATATTATTAACATTATGGGAATGAGTTATTCTTCTAAATCCTATTAATCTTTTTTGTAAAGTTCAATTTTGATCAATAAAATGTGTAGTTATAGCAATATATCTATGCTTAAATCTACCCTCCTAAATACCAGAAGTACATGCTATTAATGTATTTATACTACCCATTACATCAATTAATTCTATTTTAAGTTTATCATAAACATCAACAATATCTTTTCTAGTTGTATTCTTAGAAACATGTTTAAATTGTGAACAATATGCTTGTGAAATATATTCTTCAAGATATTCGCTAGCACCAAAATTAATAGGTAAATTCTTAACAGTAATAAATTTAGTATGCCATGACATTGCCACCAATAGAACGAGAACTGACCAACACTTAACTCGAAGTTAGAGAATTTTCACGTCTTAGAAAAATGAGTTGCCAGTTAGTCTATTAGAAGAGTCAATTAAGAAAACCTTAGGATGCAATGTAGTGTAATGTAAACAAGTGACATTTGTACTTAACAAGAGAGATAATGTTAGCATGTTTAACTAGAGAGTTCTGGGTAAGTTTTCTGGTTACATGTAAGGAAGGTGATAGGCACCCCCATATACCTAACCAAGGGTTGATCTCTTACATGCCTAATAGGTGCTAGTGTGTGTGTTCAATGTAAGTGCATCTAGTTATACAGCACGAGAGGAGAGGTTCGACTAATAAGCCCAAAAGAGAACAGGCTATTGGGCTTAAGATGAAGGGAACTAGCAGTCTAGAAGATAATCGTGTATAAGATCCCTCATTTTTGTGTGAAATAAGGATGAACCTTTGATGAGTCTAGACTAAATGAGCTTAATTGTAGTAAGTCAGGGCATCCACCTATTTCTTGGGACTAAAACCTCAACCTTGTGTTTTTCTTGGGACTTAACACAAAACACACTCCTTATTACCACAACCCGATGAAGTTGGTCTTTTTCTTAACAAAACAGATTAGGTAGTAGAGAAAAACACATAAAACAAAGTAAAGACAATTATTTTTCTTATAAAAGAAAAATTGAAGATTCAGAAAGAACATGGAAATCAGTAGAAAACTTTTTTTTCTAAATCAAAAGGTAGCTGTTATAATAATTCTTCAGAAATCTCTCTGAATGCACCAATGTCGATATTCTTTAATACTTGTACACTCTTTTCTACCTTTTTCTTACTTGCTCCTTTTAGTTGCTTACTAGCACATAGTTGAAAGAGACAGTACCACAACCATTCAAGTGCAAAACGATTCATTAATACAAGCGAAATATTAATTTGGAGGGAGAAACTGAGGAGAGCAAGGAAAATGACGATCAATATATATTTATTCTTCCAGCATGCGAGCGATATATATATATATATATATATATGTTCTTCCATCCTCATCATTCTTTGCTCCATCCCAGTGTCATTCTTTTAATTCTGAAAAATTCTTTCTAACTTGGCGAATGGACGACGAAAATAGGTGTTACTTGATCTGTCTCCTCTACCTAGGAACTCAGGCCCGATTTTTTGAATGCATGATGCTTCATAAATTCTGAGACGTTGAAGTTGGGGCAACTTTCCAAATCCAAGAAATTGTTGACAGTGTTTACAACCATCAATATACAAATTTACAAGATTATTTAGAGAAACGTCATTTGGACGTGACAACCAATTCGGAAGATTATAGCCATAGAAATTTTCAACATGAAGGTTCAACAGGCAAGGAGGACGAAGCTCCTCAAAGACCTCTGTGACTCTATCGCTAACATTTCTTTTATGCTTCCAACCAAGACGTAACTTTTGAAGATGATTCTTTCTCACAAGTTCCATTGACCTGGCTTCCTCCAAAGATTGGTTTTGTTGCAAATTGTCTATCTCAAGATGCCTCAACAAATTCAGGTATCTCATTAATATATGGTGTTGGGTAGTGTACGAGGAGCCTCATGAATTGTCAGCGTCGTATGCTCCTGGAGCCCTGATGATCTTCTCTATATATGGTGTTGGGTGCAAGATGGCGAGGTCATCGAACCCCCGTTCTCTGGTGAGACATGGCTTGGTTGAGATCTTTGCGGGAAAGGAGGACACAAGGTTATGGAGGCCGGACATCCCGAGGGATGCTTTAGTCGTTGTATTAAAACATGGTGGCCAGCTCAAACCAATATGGCCACTCAGAAAATCTGGAGTCTTGAAGAAGAAGAAGAAGAAACAATGTATCATCAGCATTTATGGTAAAAAAAATGAAATTACTGTAGAAGTCAACAATTGCACATTTTGATGATAGCTGCTACGTAGATCAAGTTTGTAGAAGAGTTGTCCACCGGCAAGGACATCCAACATGTCTTCAAGCCGAGGGATAGGAAATCTGTACTTGATGGTGATCCAGTTGATGGCACGATTGTCGACGCACATTCTCCATCCACCATTTTTCTTGGGAACAAGTGGTGCCAGGACAGCGCAGGGGCTCAGACTAGGACGCACTAGTCCTTGTTGGATCAGTTGTTCGACTTGTGACTGAAGGATCGCAGCCTCCTTGGGGCTCATTCTGTAGTGCGGTATATTTGGAAGTTGGGCTCCAGGGATGAGGTCGATGTGGTGCTGTACATCTCTAAGCGGTGGAAGGACCTGTGGGGTTTCTGTTGGCATGATAGCATGGAATTCTTCTAACAGTTGGTGTACCTGCAGCGGCGTGGCTTCCTCTGCAGCTTCAAAATGATAGGACGCTACCAAAGCATAAGCTTCTAGAGCGTTCTTAACGTCGTCGGTGAAGGTGGCCTGGTCCACCACTAGTAGTGATTAAACGTGGAGGATATGCATGAAATGAAGATACAATACAAAAGGCATAGAATTCTCGCTGATCAAACTATCCCTGCACACCAAAAGAAAAATCTTTTCAGGGATCAAAAACACCTCTTCGAGGAAAATCTCTCAGGTGGAAGAAAGTTCAGTGAAGCATAAAAAGACAAGATATTCGTCACTGAAGAATTGTTGAAGAAGAAAGAGAAGAAGAAGAAGAAAGATCTCAAATAGGGAGAAATGTTTTAAATTCCACAAATTAGTTTTCTCTGTTTGTAGTTATGAAATTGTTTAGATGATACATGGTATCGAGATATAATTGCATCTACAATTTCTGAGGAGAATTGAATTGTATATTGTAATTGAAACCTTGAATAAAAATGATTTTATGAAAACAGTGTCTTGACTTGTTTTGAGTTTTAAAGTTTCAATTATATTTGAAAATATTGAGAAACACAATTCACCCCCCCTCTTGTGTAGCCATACGGTCCTACAGTTTATATCCCAAGCTTCGAAGTAAATCCATCCCAAAGTAGTGAGCAGATACCTGTAGAGGATTTGAATGTGGAAGTGGACATCGACACACCCATTGTTGGAAGTACACCAACGTCGACATCCACTACATCTTCTACAAGTAGAACACGTCAACATGTTGCAAGCCTAAATGATCGGATTGATTCATTAGAGTCAATCATATTGAAATTCGAAGAATGTAAACAAATGTATGATTATCCTCAATGCATCAAGAAGCTTAAAGAGATTGGATTTATGGAACGCATAGAAATATGAGTGTATGCCATGTTGAAGTTTGAGAAACAAGTCACTCGAGATAGCTTTCTAAAGGTAGAACCAGATTCAATGAAGGTTCAATGGCTAGAAATGGCCTTCATGAATTGGAAGAGAACGAGGACAATATGAAGACTTTTAGTTACATGCATGAACATCTAAAAATTAGAAAACTTTAATGTTTTCAAGACATTTCTACTATTGGAAGACTTTAATGTTTTAACTTTAATTATTTTAACTTTATTACTTGTGATTGAATGATTCATGAATGAAGACTTCTATTTGATGTTCATATATTTATAAATTTATTAATGTGTTTGAATGATGAATTGATTATTGAATAACGTTGTAATTTTTTTATTTTAATTTAAAATAAAAAATGTAAAAAATAAAAAATATCGGTCCAATCGAATTTAAGCTTCGGTCAAACAAAAGGAAAAAATACCAAAAATAAAAAACATTGGTCTGACCGAAGTTGAGATTCGGTCAAACCAATGACACAATAAAAAATAAAAAAAACTTCGGTCTGACCAAAGTTGAGATACGGTTAGACCGACGAATAAAATAAAAAATGTAAAAAATAAAAAACATCGGTCCAACCGAATTGAATCTTCGGTCAAACCGAAGGAAAAAATACTAAAAATAAAAAATATCGATCTGACCAAAGGTGAGATACGGTCAAACCAATGAAAAAATAAAAAAATAAAAAAACTTCGGTTTGACCGAAGTTGAGATACGGTTAGACAGACGAATAAAATAAAAAAATAAAAAACTTCGGCTAGTCAGACCGAAGGAAAAAAAATAATAATAATAAACTTCGGTTGTACAGATGAAAAAGTAGTCCGTTAGAATTGTTTTTAGTTTTTTATTTTTTTAACGGTATGACCGTATCTTTACTTCGGTCCAACCGAAATTTTAATTTATTTATTTTCTTTTTCGGTTTGACCGAAGCTCAACTTCGGTCGGACTGAAGTTTATGATTTTTTAAACATTTTATTATTATTATTTTTCTTCGATCTGACCGAAGTGTCTTATTTTCTTTATTTTTTTTTCGGTTGGACCAAATCTTAACTTCGTTCCAACCGAAGTTTATTACTTTTTATATTTATGTTTTTGATTTTTTAAAATAAAAAATTAACATTAGGCCCTCTTACTAAACTCGAACATTTATCCATTACTATACATAAAACTAGAACAGTTATCCATTATCTATATAGAAAACTCGAACAGTTATCATAACTCTTCTAGTTTTTCAAAGCTGCACATGAAAAACACGTGAAAACTTATAGCTTTTAAAACACATGTGCATAAATCATAACTATACGAGTTTATTATTTTTTATATATTTTTTTTGATTTTAAATTAAAATAAAAAATTAACATTAGGCCCTTTTACAGAACTCAAACAGTTATCCATTACTATACATAAAACTCAAACAGTTATCCATTATCTATATATAAAACTCGAATAGTTATCATAACTCTTAACTCTTCTAGTTTTTCAAACCTGCACATGAAAAACACGTGAAAACTTATAACTTTTGAAACGCGTGCATAAATCATAGCTATACGAGTTTATTAACAATAACCCTTCTAGTTTTTCATACACTTAATCTTAACTACACTACTTTTCACATAACCTTTTAAATTAATTCTTCTCGTCTTTCTTCCTTCTTCAACTCTACTTTAAGAATGAAATTTGCAATGTCTTCAATTCTTCCTATAAAATCATATAAGATATCTTTCCATGAAGCATATTTTATATAATAATTATCATATATCAATTTATGCATTATTTAATCATTTAAAATATATAAAATCATAAAAATCACAATTATCATACGTTCTTCATTAAATCACATATAATTGCAATTATAATCTATAAAATGCATAAATTATCATATAAAAAATGTAAACTTTGAAGTCTAAACATGCTACATCAGCATAATCTTATAAATAATGATCACTGTCTATTAAAAAATCAAGTTGGGTCTGGCTCGCTCGTAATGGCTCGACCCAATTGACACTTTTAGACTGAAGTCAAATTTCAAGCTGGGTCAAGCAACCTCAAAAAAATTATTTACACAATATTTTGATGTTTTGATACACCATATTTATTTAAGTACAAATAGTGAGGGTATAATCATCAAAAGATATAACATTAGTTAAAAAAAATAAAAATAAGAGTAGTCCCAACCAAACGACTCCTGAAAGCTCCTTAAGAGTTGGAGTTAGAGTCAACACGTCTTCCAAAGTTAAGCAGCTCCAACTCCTTAGGAGCTGAAATTGGTGCTACCAAACATTGGCATTGTGTGAATTTATCATTTGGAGTATGGCATATGTGTATGCTCATCGATTTATTAGACCTAAAGTTAGCATGTGTGAATTCTGCAATTTAAAAGGTCATGACACAGTTGACTATTTGAAATTCAAATGTTTACAAGTGTCTAGATAAGAGCAACAAATGAATTATATCCAAAATAATAGAAATGATTATAACATGCCTATAGTTCAGAGAATGGGAAAATGAGAATAGGTGTGTTAGAGGGAAAAAATTTGACTACCTTGAACAAAGCTTAATTAGATTAGATCAACAACTTACTAGACTAGAAATTTACATGAATTATAATCAAGAAGTCAACTAATTAAACTATAATGAAAATCATTCTAAACCCAAGATAGATTATATTTATGAAACTAAGCAAAATTTGAAAAAATTTGACTAGAGAATAGACAAAATGAGACTAGATAATCTAGAAAGAAAGCTTAATTCACTTGATGAATTTACAATGAAAGTACAATATATTAAAAATCAACAAGAGACTATAATTGAAAATTCAAATCTTCAAAACATGCATAAATTAAAAAGCATCAAGACAAAAGAAAGTAAATGTGAAAAATAAGAAGGAATTACCGATAAAATAGAAATTAAGGAATGTAATTCAACAAAAAAATTTATAGATCCAACTCCTAAGAAAGATGTAGCTTTCGATTTCTAAGTTCTATAAGCTTGCAAAATGTCTGGAAGAGGTAGAGGACGTGGAAGTGGTAGACTTACAAAAGCTCAGAAGATAGAGTTAGAACTACAAGACATAGAAAGACAGATTCACGACTACCATGCACGGTACACATTTCCAATTCATGCATTAGAAAATATACAAAAAGCTATACAAGATGAATGAAACTTTTGCTGGAAATTTATAAGAAATATTGTAGATACAAATTTTCGAACAAAGCGAACTAAGCTATCATGTTTGCAACTTTGGGCAAGAAACTTGTAACCAAACTTGCAACTTGCTTATTCTGATTCCACCATTCATTTAACACAAACCAAGTACGACGTCGATCTTTTACATCGCAAATGGATGTCCGATTGTTCTACGGTAGCTACACCGTTACAAGGAGGTATAAACCTGCAACCACTGATGGCGATCCTCTTGACAATCCCACAACTTATAGGAATATAGTTGGTGGACTGCAGTATCTTACGTTGCTGTAAAGTGCTTATTTGTGCACTCTATAACATATTAATTTCCTTATTGTGATATAACTTGAGATTGATTAAAGGAAAATCCATGCTTTAGTTATTTTTATAGAAATGCATGAATTATGGGTTTAAATGACACGAAGTGAATGAATGAACTATTAATCATGAAATACCATTGGTGAATTTAATTATTGAAGATCTATTTGTGACTATTAATTTTTATATTTGATATTGAAGATCTATTTGTGACTGATGGATATAAAGTTATTTAATTATTTTAAAAGTAAAAAATCAGTAAAATATTTATATCAATTCCAAAAGAAATACGACAAGTATGGTTAAAGTTTCATTTAGAAAAGATGAAAGACTAAAGATGATTTACATGTTTGTTTTTTGTATTAGATGTATGATGTAACTACTTTTTGTTTGGACTTGAAATGTGGAATGATATTATGTTAGATGTTTGTTTATCATATTTTGTTATGTTCTATTAATTGTGGAATGATTTCATGTAGTATGTTTATTTGTATTACAACCTTGTAATATGTTTGAACATGAAATTTTGTAGGTGACGATGAATTTTGAAGAGGATTTTGACGAACTAGTAAATAACACATTGATGTTATTTGAAGAAGAGGAAGAACATGCTAGAAGAAGGCAAAGATGTCTACTTGCTTTTTGGAATATTTTAGTAGGGATTGCAAGTACCTCAACTTTGTTTTCAAGTACAAGTCGTATTTATAGTAAAGAAGGTACAAATTATATAAGAAGATTACTAGATCCTTCTTTACCACATCAAGTTTACAATTATCAAAAAATTTATAGAATGAGTCAATATGTTTTCAAGGGTTTTTGTGAATTAATGAGGAGGGAAGAAGTCCTGAAAGATACCAACAATATCAGTGTAGAAGAGAAGTTTGCCATGTTCCTTGTGACAGTTGGGCAAAATCAAAGGTATGGAGTAACTATAGAACGATTTAGTCGATCAAGTTGGACAATTAGTAAATACTTTAATGAAGTCTTGAATGCTAAATTACGACTAAATCATGTTCTTCTAGCAAGACCTTCATCTGAAACACCAAGTCGAATTCGTCAAGACTCAAATGTGTATCCATATTTTAAGGTACATTTCCACACCTTTGTAGTTTCCTTGTCTTTAATGTTATTTTAATCAATATCAAAATAAAAATGCATGTTTATAGGATTGTATTGGAGCTATTGATGGTACACATATCAAAGCAACTATTTATGGACAAGAAACAACAAGATTTAGGAACATAAAAGGTGAATTATCTCAAAATGTAATGGCAACATGTAATTTTGATATAGAATTTACATATATTTTAGCTGGTTGGGAAGGATCAGCTATTGATGCTCGTATTCTCCAAAATGCAGTTACTAGACCTAATGGTTTTCAGGTTCCACCAGGTAAATGTATTTTCTACTTCTAAAAGTTATGAAGACATCACCATACTAATATTTTTTTTATATAGGTAAGTTTTACTTAGTTGATGCTGGATATCCAAATTGACCAAAATATATTTGTCCATATCGAGGTGTAAGATACCATCTATCTGATTATGTTAATGATAGAGTTCATTGTAATGCTGTAGAAAATTTCAACTATAGACATTCACAACTGAGAACAATCATTGAGCGTACATTTGGAGTTGTGAAACATCGATTCTCAATATTACATGGTCAAATGCCATATTCATATGAAACACAAGTGAAGATTGTCATCGCATGTTTTTTACTTCATAATTTTATTCGTAAGACTGATAAAGAAGATTTACTTGAAGACCTACAAGATGAGTTGGAAGAGTTAAATATTATTGATGACATACAACCAATAGGAGAGATACATATGGAAAGCAATGCGCAAGTTCGAATGACTTAAGAACAAAGAAAAGAAATGACAGATAAGATGCGAGAAGATATGATGATGGCAATGTGGGATGGAAGAACTGCTTGATATTATTTAGTATTGTAATATTTCAATTAAGATGTATTTGTATTTTTCAAATATTAGTTGTAATAAATAATTGAATTTCTTTTTTTCCAAGATTTTCTTTTTTTTTGAATATTAATTGTGATAAACCTTTGTCAGAATTTTCATTAGAACTTTCCATCGTGCATTAACCTTTCATCAAAATTTTCATTAGAACTTTACATCCTACACTAAACCCTTCTCAGAATTTTTCTTTTCCTTTCCATTACAAATTTTCTTTTTTCTTTTTGTAAGAATTTTCCATCATTACACTAACTGCATTTTGACGGAATTCAACGATTTTCCTTTTCGTCAGCTGAATTTTGTTAGGCACTAACCCCTTCCCCCCTAAATATCAGAGAAATTTGATGTAAGAGGTTTACATGTCGAATTTTCACAACTGACCAGGATATTCAATAAATGAACTCAGCATACAAAGGAGTGAAGATATAGTGTTGGGGATAAATAAGTCTGCTCTTATTTATTGTTAATAGTAAAGATCTTATTTAAAGTTTCATTTTACCATTGCAAATGATTTCCTTGGGACGTGTTCATAGCAACAAAATATTTTAATTTCCCCACTTAGGGAATTGAGGAAAAGGCAGGTTAGTGAAACTAAACAAGAAAAACTTCTGGACCTTCAAAGAACTTGATTATGCTCCTGAAATTGTAAGGCAAAATTCCCTTTGAGTTGTGTGACATTGAAATTTGGCTATTGTGCTGCATGTGTGCTTCCAAAGGAAACAAATTGCTAATTCAGTGAAGGTTGTCTTGGCTTATTTGTTGCCAATGCATTAGAAATAACAACTCTAGCATTCATAGTACATGGAAAGACTAGACAGTAATCCCATTGATCAAGAGGTCTAATAATTCTAGATTCCTTTTCAGCGTATCCAACAAAGTAACGAGGTGCCATGCTCTTCTGCTGGTAGAATCCTGTTCTTTAGAAGTCACTTGGACATCTGGGAGTTGAAAGGAAGCAATGTTCTCTTAACTAAAAAGTGGTCTTTTTAAGCTTCAAACTACAGGACAGAATGTAAAGCAGAAGGAAACAAATGAGATGAAAACTCATTTAATATAACAATAAAATGAACCAATGCTTAGCTTTTGCTGCACAACTCGCGCATGTTTCATGTCCAAGAGCTATTTATGTAAAGGGAACAATACTGAAGCTTATAATTTTGGTTTATACTTGAAATCAATGTTTTTTGGTTTTTCAGGGAGAGGCAGTGCCTTTTAAGTCGTACACACATAGATATCATATACCCTATAGAGCTTCTAAAAGTGACACTCCATTTTGGTACTCCATCAAACAGGCCTCAGCATATATCATTGTTCTGTCATCATATGGTGAGATTCAAGCTTTTCCTTCTTCTATTGCTTTCTTATCATTTACCTAAATATATTTATCTTTGATTTGATACATAATCTGAAAAGCTTCGTGTCCTAATTTATATATGATGCTTTGTTCTGCTCGGAACCCAAATGGTAGGGACTGTTGTAGTCGCGAAGGACCTTTCTAGTCGACTCACAAACACGGTTGTTTGGTAATGTTTGAGGGTGATGTTTGAGGCATGGTTTGTGCAACACATAGTTGACGTTGTCTTTGACGGCCATATCCATGCATATGAACGCTCGGTAAGGCTGAATGTTTTTCATCATGCGCTTAAGTTCAACCTTGATGCTGTTATTGGAAGAGAGTAAATTCCTCATGAGGTCGTTTGTTCTTCAATGTTATCATGGTAGGAGCGAATTTCAAATGTGAAGTACAACATCCTAAAAAGGCAGTGCACTCCAGCACCCAATCAGTCTGCCCCAATGTACATCACCATTGGTGGTGATGGAGGAAACATTGAGGGCTTAGCCAATGAGTATGAAGGAGATCTTAGCCTAAGTTCTTCTTTTCATATTTGGAGATCTTAGGGCTCATATTCTTGGCATAATTACATACTTCCTCTCATTCAGGTTCATAGAGCCACAGCCAGATTATTCAGCCAGAGTCAGTGAAAATTGTGTGGTTTCATATTCATTCCTTAATGATATTTTCTTATCAAAACAAGAGCTAAAGCGTTTGGTGGTGCACTTTTAATTAGAATATATTTATTTTTAAACGTCCATGTCATTGGCAAAGATGACTTTTCTAACTTGGAAAAGTCACGGTAGGTTCTGCGATTGCGATATTAAAAATTATTGACCATCGTGGAAAGAATGAGCCCTTGAATTCTACCAAATTTTATATGGACTTGATAAGAAAAAAAGACCTGATAAATCTGTTCTCTTTTACTTCTTTCGAGAAGGATATGATTAAATTAATTAAGTTGATTTGATTTTCTTTTATCTTATTTCCAGTTGATGTAATACGTAATTTATTAGTAATAAAATTATTTCTTAACTTATTTATTTTTGATAATGATAGTAATCTTTTTGTTTTCTAATTTACAAGAAATAAAAATTATGATGTTGACACAAGTATTGAGCTTCTTAACTTCTGAAAGTTCGATGAAATGCAGGGATGGAAATTATACATCCTTTCTTTCTTAATTACCGGCTTTAAAATTCAAAGCTCAGAAGTTTCCTACTGCAATTTCCGACAAATTTCAGTGAAAGTTGACAGGAGAAGAAGTCCCCTACACAGAAATCTTTATTTATTTTCTAAATTTTTGAAATATCACAAACGAATGGCACAAATCTCTCTTTGACGTTAAACTAAAAAATAATTTCACTTGACTTAAAGACTTGAAAGTTTATAAATTAATATTGGTTGAAGCACATGGCTCACAAGTCACATTTACTGGTTCATGGAGGGAAGAATGGCTGCTTCCTCACACTACTTTCAGATGGTTTTGGTGCTCGTATGGTGGATGCAGATCTTGTTCTGTGACACCAGTAGCGGTTGTATCGCAGTGGAAAGAGAAGTTCTCTTGAAGTTCAAGCTTGGACTTGACGATCCGCAAGGTAAACTTCGCACCTGGACAAATACCACTGGTGATGATTGCTGCAGGGGTTGGAGGGGAGTTGGGTGTGACGACCAAACCGGTCACGTTGCGGAGCTCAACCTTCGTGGCATGAATTTGAATTTGGGGAGGGGGGTCAGAGGTTGCGAGAACCTCCATGAACCCACCTTATGCCACTTGACACGTTTACGACGTCTGGACTTCAGCTCCAACAATTTCAACAACTGCACCATTCCATCCTTCTTGGGTTGCTTTGCGGAGTTGAGGTATCTAAACCTTTCTAATTCATATTTTCAAGGACTCGTACCTTCATCGCTTGGAAATCTCTCCAACTTACTCCAACTCGATCTTTCTTCTTCGATTACAATCTACTACTATTCTCCATCTGGTTCTCATCTCAAAATTCACGATACGAGGTGGTTTCGACGACTTCACTCTTTGCAATACATCGACATGAGCTTCTCCCAGCTTGGTAATTCATCATCTCGTTGGATTCAATCCCTTGGTGAATTGCCTTCTCTATCCACCTTAATATGTTCTCACTGTTTCTCGGGGGGTCACGTTCCAACATTCATTGAATCGATGCAATCACTGCAAGAATTAGTTCTTTCTAGGAACAAATTCAATGGATCTATTCTCACTTTTTTTGGAAATTTAGTTTCATTGCAAAAATTGGATCTTTCTAGGAACAAATTCAATGGATCTATTCCCACCTTTCTTGGAAATTTAATATTACTACAATCTTTAGATCTTTCTTGGAACAAATTCAATGGATCTATTCCCACCTTTCTTGGAAATTTAATATTACTACAATCTTTAGATCTTTCTTGGAACAAATTCAATGGATCTATTCCCACCTTTCTTGGAAATTTAACATCGCTACAATCTTTACATCTTTCAGGCAATAACTTCAATGGATCTATTCCCACCTTTCTTGGAAATTTAATATCACTAAAATCTTTAGATCTTTCTTGGAACAAATTCAATGGATCTATTCCCACCTTTCTTGGAAATTTAACATCACTACAATCTTTACATCTTTCAGGCAATAACTTCAATGGATCTATTCCCACCTTTCTTGGAAATTTAGTTTCATTGCAAAAATTGGATCTTTCTTCAAACAACTTCAATGGATCTATTCCCACCTTTCTTGGAAATTTAACATCACTACAATCTTTAGATCTTTCTTGGAATAATTTCAATGGATCTATTCCCACCTTTCTTGGAAATTTAACATCACTACAATCTTTAGATCTTTCTAAGAATAATTTCAATGGATCTATTCCCACCTTTATTGGAAATTTAACATCGCTACGATCTTTACGTCTTTCAGGTAATAACTTCAATAGATCCATTCCAAAATCACTTTGCAACCTACATTTGCTCTATAGTCTAGACTTAGAAGGGAATGATAACATCAATGGTGCTAAATTCCCAAAATGTTTATGGGGATTGTCAAAGCTGCGATTGTTGTACCTTGGGGGGCATGATTTCAATCTATCAGAATCTCATTTCGTAAACATGAGTCAATTGCGGTATCTTAGCTTGAAATCAAACTCATCATCGACATTCCACGTATCCTCTTCCAATTGGGTCCCACCATTTAGTCTACGAAGTTTATCTATTCAATCGTGGAGAGTGGAGCCTAATGAATCATTCCCTACATGGATCCGTACACAAAAAGAACTTGGTTATCTTGTCCTGTCAAATGTTGGCATCACTGGAAGCCTTCCAACATGGATTTGGAATTTCTCTTCCTCTCTTCGCTGGTTGAAGGTGACTTCCAATGACATTGATGGGGAAATACCAGATGCCACAAACTCCAGTAATCAATTACAAATGATTGATTTGAGTTCCAACAAATTTAAAGGTAACATACCTATCTGATCACCCTTCTTTCCATTTGAAAGTAATAGATTGCCATATTTTTTGTTTACCTTGCCTAATTCAATCTCTTCATGGTCTGCTATTTCTAGGATCTAAGTGGCTATCTACTGTCTCCAGTAATCCAAAGATGACGTCTACATTGCGGTACTTGTCTCTTTCCAACAACAAAGATCTATTTGGTAGCATCCCATCGTCGCTGTGTGAAGTGCAAGATTTGAGGGTATTGGACTTGTCTAAAAATAATTTCTATGGAGAGATTCCTCATTGCATGATGAAAGTGAAAGAAGTTCTCCACTTGGGAAGCAACAAATTCAACGGCACATTTCCTACGATACTGGAACATCAGAATTGTACGTTGGAATCATTGCATTTGGAGAATAATCAACTTCATGGAAATCTACCAACATCCTTGGGTAAGTGTAGGAATTTGACTGTCCTTGATCTTGGTGGAAACAAGTTCACCGGATCAATACCGTCTTGGATAGTAGAAAGCATGCAGTTTCTAAAGATTCTACGCTTGAGGTCAAATAGACTTTATGGGAATATTCCACAATCATTGTAAAGGCTGCAATCACTTCAAGTCTTGGTTCTTGGAAATAATAATTTATCAGGATCCATACCAAATACTATAGGAGATTTCAAGGCAATGACGATTTTAAACAAGTCAAAAGAATCAATCTTCTCTGGTACGATTTTAAGCGAGTCAAAAGAGTCAAACATCTCTAGTATCACTTATTACAAAGAATCTGTGACAATAAAGATGAAAGGAAGAGCTGACCAATATGTTGACAAGATACTTTCACTAGTCACAAGCATCGACCTCTCTAATAATAACTTGTCAGGAGTTATTCCCCAAGAATTCGGTGATCTACGTGGCTTGCAGAATTTGAATTTGGCAGGAAATCAATTAACAAGTAGCATCCCAAAGACACTTGGAAGAATCTTGAAGTTGGAAGCACTGGATCTATCAAGAAATAAACTCTCTGAGCAAATTCCACGAGAGATGACGAAGATTACAACATTGTCTCACTTGAACATGTCATTTAACAACTTCTCAGGTCGTATTCCCACAGGCAACCAGTTCTCGACATTTACTGATGAGTCCTACATAGGAAACCCCAATCTATGTGGGTTTCCGTTATCTAAGAGTTGTGAAGAAGAGCAAAATCCAAAATCAAAGAGTGATCAGAACGAGGATGATGATGACGACAAAGAGAAGTTATGGCTTTATATGATTGCAGTTCTTGGTTTTATCGTTGGATTTTGGACATTCTATGGCATCCTTTTCTTTAAGAAGACTTGGAGGTATCTCTATCTCCAATTTCTGAGTGATACCAATGAGGTGTTATACATGAGGATTATTCGACCAATGAAGCGGGTGGTGAAGTGATATTAGCAAGACAACCTCTAGTGTTGCTCATCTCAACTAGTATGCTTGTTATGTATGGGTAGTTATTTTTATTGATCTTTTTCTAATCCATCATACTCGACAAATATATATGGGAGGCTGATTGAATAATAATGAGGGTTGTCGGCATTGTTTAGTAACAATTTTCTAGTAATGGTGTGTATTTGTCTTTTTTGAAAAGATACATGGTTACAAATCTCAGAAGATGCAAAGACCATTAGTTGCATCAAGGTTTTGCTCTCGTACCATCCTAAGTTAGCTGAGTTATTATATATTGCAAAAAAGTTAACTTTTTTCTCTTAAATTAATTAATCATTCAACCTCTATAACTTGATGTAAGTTAATTATAATAGTTGGATATGTGGACATTCTTATGTCCGCGCCCGAATTAAAATCTTTGGTACTATTCCGACGAAGATCAATTCTTCTTCTTCTTCTTCTTCTTCTTCTTCTTCTTCTTCTTCTTCTTCCACTATCGCTGCTACTGCTGTGTTTAAATGGTCACTTAGAGAAAATATGTATACCTAAAAATATTTAAGCTTAAAACTTAGATATAAGAAACAAAAACCAATGTTTCACATTTAACAAATCATAAGTTAGGTGTAAGACCTGAATATCTAAGTTTAAAATTAGCTAAAACTTACAAATGAAGCTAAAAAGAAAAAAAGGATTAAATATATATATATAATAATAATATTAATATATATATATAAGAGGATTAAAATCATAACTTCGATACAAGGCAGAGATATCGAAGCTTAAAAGTTAAATGAAAGTAAAACTTAGATAAAATATAAAAATATCTAAGTTAAAAGTAGAGGTGTCAATGGGCCGGGCCGGCTCGGCCCGCCCCAAAAAGTATCAGCCCGTTAGGGCTACGGGCTGGGCCGAATTTTTTTTTAATTTTTTGGAACAGCCCGGCCCGGCCCGAAATTTTTTCGGAGCAGCCCCGCTCGGGACAATCCGGCCCGGCCCGAAGCCCGGCTCGCTTTTATAACTTTTTATTTTTTTACTTTTTTCAACTGTTTAACCGAAGGCTAACTTCGGTCCGACCGAATTATTTTAGTTTTTTATTTTTTTGAACGGTCTGACCGTATCTTTACTTCGGTCCAACCGAAATTTTTATTTTCTTTTTCGATCTGACCGAGGCTCGACTTTTTTTTTTTTGAAATATGCAATATGTAAATTTTTTATTTTTTAATTTAATTTAAAATAATAATAAAAAATAAATATAAAAATTAAAAACCTCGGTCCTGCAGGAGAAAAAAAAAAACTTCGGTCCGACTCGCCACTCGGTCGAACCGAAGTAACAAAGTTTTAAAAAAAATCAAAAACTTCGATGTTCGGTCCGACCGAAGTTTAAATCATTAACTTCGATGTTCGGTCCGACCGAGTTTTAAAATAAAGTTAAAAAAAATCAAAAGCTTTGGTCGGACTAAAAACTCCGTTACTTCGAACCGAAGGTCTTTTTTTTCGGTCCAACCGAAGATTTTAATTTTTTAATATTTATTTTTTGATTTTAAATTAAAAATAAAAAATTCCAACGTTATCTGATAATCAATTCATTACGTTAACATCAATATCAAGACATCATCAACTCACCATTCATGATTCATCATCCATCAACACATTCAAACACAAGTCATAAAGTTAAAAAATTTATTTTATTTCTGAATTCAAATTAAAAATACATTATTTTTGTAATTATATCAAATATTTTTACATTTAATGTACATAATTATATTTAAATATTTTAATTTACAAATTCATTGATGAAATCTTCTTTCTGTTGCTGTCCACGAGCAAGCTCCTGGTCTTTAACACACATAAATGCTTCTAAAATATCATCTTTTAATCTTGCTCTTCTATTATCTAATATATCACCACTAATACTAAATGCCTATTCACATGCTATAGAAGAAGTTGAAATTGTAAGTAAATCTCTAGCCATTAATGATAAAACAGGAAATGTGTGTTTTTGTGTTTTCCACCAATTTATTACATCAAAATCTAGAAAATCAAGATTATCTCTTATTAAATAACTATGATTAAAATTATTTAATTCTTTCCTATTTATTATGTTAAAATCACTATATTCATAATCAAATATACTATAATCAATTATTGATGATGATGACCATTGTTGTGAAAAATAGGGTATATTTTGTGTTTGTTGCGTTCCATATTTTGTAACATACATATCAAACATATTATTTAAACTTTCTTCTACATTTTCAATTGTTACATTAATTGCTACCTTTAAACAAGTTTGTATTACATTTATTAATTTTTTAACAACTTTTACTTTAGTCCTAGGATCTAAACAAGCACTTAATGTATATAAGAGAGGTATCTTATTCCAATAGTTTAAAAAATTTTCTTTCATTTAAAAGCTATAGGTGTAAAAAATGGATAATTACTATAATTATTAAAAACTCTTGCAATATTATATACGTGGTGGATTGCATAAACAGATATACAATAATATATTTCTGATAAATGTTCTATTGCATTATAAAATGGTTTTAAAAATTCAATAATATATTGTTTTGTAAAAGAAAGAGAGAAGATTGAATAAGCATGAGTTGTGAAGAGAAATCTAATCCTTCTTCTCTGTTTATAGATTTTTATATATTCGTCTTCCTTCTTCCTCCGTTTGAACCGACAAATATTAGAATATTTCCAAATGTTTAATATTCAGAAAAATGAACGCTTTTTGTACGCTTTTTCCTCCGCCGTCGGCATGTCTGCTGCAAGGAGGTTGGTGATGTGTATCTGTTGGAAATTGGGAACTTCTGTTGTGCTTTCTCTTGAATTAGGTGGAAAAGTTTTATGTTTACTATATTTGTCGAGTACAGGTACATCACTTGCTATTTATAGATATAAATATCAGCTGGCTATACATCTCTTAATGCGTTGACTAGGTCGACTAAATTTACTCAGTGCTCCTCCTCAAGTTGGTGCTATTATGTCTGTAACATCCACCTTGTTCGTCGTAGATTCGAACTGTGTTCTTCTCATGGGCTTTGTTAACATGTCAGCCAGATGATTGCTTTTAGAAACTTGTCTTGTAACAGTAAATCCAGTTTATACTTTTTTTCTCTCACCAACTGGCAATATGTCTCTGTATGTTTGTTTACTCCTCCCACGATATACTGGATTTGCAGCTATATGTAGAGTTGCTTTATTATCACAAAGCGTTTTAATTGCATTCTCGAGTGGCATTTGCAGGTCATTCAACGGATAAGAAATCCATGTGGCTTCACATAGCCACTGCCATGGCCCTATACTCCACCTCTGCTAAAGACTGAGCCACTGCATTTTGTTTTTCTGTTTTTTCATGATATCAAAGAATCTCCTTGATAGATTGATTGCATACCTTGTGATGGATCTCCTTGTTGTAGGACGTCTGTCCCAAACGGCCTAACAAAAAATGAAAGTAGGATCAAAATAGCTTCACAAGAAGGGGGTGAATTGTGAATTTAAAAATTTATGCATTTAATCTCACAAAAAACACTGTAAAAATCTTTTTTTAACTAATTTTCTATTATGCACAAGATTTTTACAATTTATTACACAATAATGTATAATTTATAACACTTTCAGATTTTATCTTTGAGTAATAAAAATAACAACACAGAAAACTTACACCTTTTGATCTTTAATTTCACTACACGAAAAATTTCACTTTTCTTTCTCCAAATTTTTCCTTAGTAGTTATTAGAACCTTGCTCTTCTGAATTCCTCATTGATCTTCAGCTTTGATTCCTTCTGACCTTTAGCTTTTTAGATTAATCTCGTGTAGTTTAAGTATTTTTGACTATGCGGATGTTTTTTCTCCCTCTCTGGATAGAGACACCTTCTCTCTATTTGCTTTCACAGAGTATTGAATTTGAGATTCAATTGGGATGTCTTGAAGTGCAACTTGGACCTCTTATTTATCGTATTCGAGCTGGAGTTACATGTTTAACACGTTCATCCACTTTTTCCATAATTTCATGATCTCATGTCTTTTTGAATTTTGAAATGTCCATGTTCATCATGTTCTTGCATGAGTCCCACATTCTCCTATCATAGATCCATCAAGAATGCTCTTTCTAGAGAAACATAGAGTTTTCCTTCTAAGTTGTCGTTTTAGTTGAACACTTATCTTGTAATGCTTGTAAAAACTCGAACACTTATTTGATAACTTTTCAAATTTTTTACTTGCAAAACACATAACTAAAAAACAAAACTTAACATTTTGTTAGTTACTTATAAAACTCAAATAGTTATCCGATCTATGCATAAAAGCTCGAATAGTTATCTAATTCTTCAATTTCTTTAAAGTATTCACATGGAAGACATGTGAAAACTTAAGATATTTAAAAACACATGTGTAGATAACTATAACTATATGAGTTTTTAATATAACTCTTCGACTAACCCAAAACGTTAACTATAACTATACAACTTTTCAAAAATCTGTTAACGTTTAATTATACAACTAAGGTAAAAACTTATACTTAGACTTATTTAGATCTATTTTCAAGCTAAGTAAAATACTCATCATCAAAACAAAAATTCCTAACAAAAAACTTTAACTATTTTTCCCAAGATAAATCAACCTCTGTCTTGGATTCTTTTTGAGAAACTTGAGTACCTTGTAAGCTACATCAATACATGCCTTTGTTAGTGTTTTTATCTGTTGACTGAGCTGATTGACCACATATGACCTTGTCACAGTTGCATATAACAGTTTTGTCACCAAATTTCTATAGACTGCAGGATCTTCAAGAGCGTCATAACCATCTAACTTTAATTGTTGGTCCACAGGAGTATTTGATGGCCTAGCAGCCAATAGGCCTACTTCTTTTAGGATGGCTAAGATTATTTTCTTTAACAAATTTGGATTCCCTACTTGTTTGTCATCATTACAATGCTTAGAAAATAGTTCATAAGACTTAAGACTTTGATATAACATTGTTGCTGCAGGAACACTTGTGATAACTTCATTGTTACTAATAACTAATAGATCATCCACATACATATATATATAGCAAGCTTCGGTCGAATCGAAGAAGAATAAAAAATAAAAATAAAAAAAGTTATGCAAACTTCGGTCGAACCGTAGTTAATCTTCAGTCCGACCGAAGGATAAAAAATAAAAATAATCGAAAGGAAGAACAGTTAAAGATTTCACTATATTTCATAGAAGAATATTATTGACTATTGTAGTAAAAATGATATTTTTGTTCAATACTCTTGTCCTTACACTCCCCAATGGAATGGGAAAGCTAAAAGGAGACAGAACTATTGTAGATCTTGGTCTTTGTCTTGTGGCTTAAAGTAATGTTCCCAAAGTCCTTTAGAATGAATACTTTCATCATGCTGTTTATCTTATGAATAGAAGACCATCTAAAGTGCTTGAAAATCTCTCTGGTAAGGTTGTTTCTCCTTTCTTTGCTTTATATAATTGTCATCCTGATTATAATGTGCTTAAATCTTTTGGTTGTGAATGTTTTCCTTGTCTAAGAGATTATACTAAAAACCTAGATCTACTTCTTGTGTTTTTATAGGTTATCATCCTAAATATAAAGGCTTTAGATGTTTGGATCCTAAGACTAATCGTGTGTTTATAAGTAGACATGTGATTTTCAATGAACGTTTGTTTCCTTATAAAAACCATTGTACATTTAATAATCAATATAGTTATCCCTCTAGTGAGAAACATAACTTTCATTTTTCCCATGCTAATACTGTTCCTGTTCAAGACACTAATAGCATGACTAATATTTGTATTGATAATGATATGTCTGTCAACTCTAGAATTGAAAAAGACATTTCTATTGATTCCCATTCCACAACCGGCAATGATAATTCAAAACACTGGTGTCTGGACCAGATCAAAGTCTAGAATAACTAAGCCCAATCCTATGTATACTTTACATACTCCATATTCTGCCATACCTTTTGTTCCAAAAAATATTCAACAGGCTCTAGCACACGAGGGGTGGAATCATGCAATGCAAGAAGAATTAGAGGCTATCAAGAACAACAGAGTTTGGAATTTAATTCCAAAAACAAAAGGTATGCATATCTTAAGATCTAAATGGATTTATAAAAGCAAACTAAATGCAGATGGATCTCTTCAACGATTAAAAGCCAGATTGGTTGCTGTTGGAAATCATCAAGTGGAAGGGTTAGATTTTAATGAAACATTTTCTCCTATTGTAAGACCTGCCACTATGAAAATTGGTTTGTTAGACAATTAGATGTTAAAAATGCATTTTTACATGGTGATTTAAAGGAAGATGTGTTTCTTTATCAACCTCCTGGGTTTATTGATAAAAAATATCTTGATCATGTCTACAAGTTAAACAAAACCCTTTATAGTTTAAAATAGGCACCTAGGGCCTGGTTTGAAAATTGTAGTACTTTTTTGTTTAATTTTGGTTTCAATTCATGTCTTAGTGATCGTTCGTTGTTTGATTACAAAAAGGGTGAGGATTTGATGTATTTGTTGTTATATGTTGATGATATCATTCTTACTAATAATTCTAATAGTTTAATTGAAGAATTTACTCAAGCAGTTACTTCTAAGTTTGCTATGAAAGATTTAGGTCCTCTTCATTATTTTCTTGGAATACAAGTCTCGTCCACATCCATAGGTATGCATTTATCTCAATCACAGTACATTTATTCCATTCTTAAACGGATAGGTATGGAAAATTGTAAAACTGTTAAAACACCTCTTCCTGCAAAATTAACTCAATTTTTGTTAAGACTTAGTCAACCTTTTACTAATATCAACTATTATAGAAGTATAGTAGGAAGTTTACAATATCTCACTTTTACTCGTCTTGATCTAGTTTTTCCTGTCAACATCTTAAGTCAATCTATGCATGCTCCTAGCTACTACAATCATTTTGATCTTGTAAAACGTCTTCTAAGATATTTGAAAGGGACTATTACTCAAGGTCTTGTTCTAACGTCTCAATCAAAAATAAACTTATATGGATTCATTACTGGTGCAAACTGGGCTGCTTGTCCTCGTTCTCGTAGGTCCATTACTGGTTTTTGCATTTGCTTGGGAGGAAATTGCATCAATTGGGGAGCCAAAAAACAACCTACCGTTGCCAGAAGCTCTACTGAAGTCGAATATCGTGCCATGGCTTCCACAACAGCAGAACTGGTTTGGACAACACATCTTTTAAAAGAATTGAAGATCAATTTGAAGACATGTCCGTTGCTGTACTGCGAAAACAAGAATGTTGTTCACCTCACCATTAATCCTGTTCTACGTTCCAAAGCTAAACATATAGCTTTGGATTATCACTTTGTTAGAGAAAGACTTGGAAATCAATCTCTCATTACACAGCACATCCCAAGCTTCAACTTACGGATTTGTTCACCAAGTTTCTACCAGCATCCAGACATCGTGATCTTCTTCGCAAACTTGGTGTGATCTCCCAGCCAAGTTTGAGGGGGCGTATTGAATAGTTTGTTATTATTGGGTAGTTAAATTGTTGTGTCTGTTTTAATTTTTTTTAGATCATTATGTACAGTTGTAAGATGTTTTGTTTGTAGTCCGGTCAAGTCTCGGATTATTATCCGATTGTATCTTTTGTCTATAAAAGCTTCACTGGCGACGCTTTATGGTACGGCTGTTTAGTTTCTCAAATCTGCTCCATGTCGGCGATCTAGTTTTATTTAGTTGTCTGATTTCTACAGTGTGTGCCCTCTTGGCAAGGCACACAAGTTACCATTTTCTTGAAGTCTTACCATTGTCGCCAAACCTCTTACGTTACTCTCTTGATATATAGGTCCGACTCCAGTAGTGTCGTCTGGTTTTCGTTATTATTTGTCTATCGTGGATTCATATTCACGTTACACCTGGTTGTATCCTCTCATTAACGAATCTAATGTGTTCGCTTGTTTCAAAAAATTTGTCACCATGTTTGAAAATCTCTTTTCCAAAACCGCTAAGATTATTCAAAGAGACAATGGAATGTAATTTCAAAATATTTCCTTTCGAGAGTTTACAAATTCCAAGAGTCTCGTTCACAGATTCTTGCCCTTACACGTCATCCCAAAATGGTGTAGTTGAACGAAAACATCGCCACCTTGCTGACGTAGGGCGTTGGCCCTTGTTCACAGCTGGAGTCTCTCTTGCCCATTGGCTACATGCCTTCCAAACCACCTGTTTCCTTATAAATCGTATACCCTCTTCGTTGGAAAGTCCCTCTCCTTGCAAGCTTCGTTTTGGTAACACACCTAATCTTTCCCATTCAAAGGTGGGTGTTTGTGTTTTCCTCTTCCACACCCACCATCACCAAACAAATTAACTCCACGATCTCTCCCTTGTGCCTTTTTAGGGTATCCATTAAATCGCAAAGGATATAATTACCTTGACCTCTCCAATGGCAAGATTTTAATATCCCAGCGTGTTCTCTTTCATGAGAATAAGTTCCCATTTAAAGAGGATGCTCTTGCCTCAATGGAGAATTTATTCAATGCTCCAACTCGTATGCCATTACAACTCCCTGCTCCTCTTTCTAGGGACGATACACCACCATCACCCACCTCTCCCTCAAATCTTCATCCTCTTGTGGCTCAGTCCCCTAGTCAACCTCCTCCTCCTTGTCTGCGTCATTTATTCGAACTATACCATGATACCTCTCCAGTTCCGATTGCACTTACGGCTTCTACGTCGCCACATGTTGAGATGATGGAGGAGGAGCCAGTTTCTTTTGCTCAAGCCCGTCGCTTATCTCAATGGCGAAAGCCCATGGAGACCGAGTTTCAAGCCATTCAATAAAATGGGACATGCGACGTTGTTCCTCCCCCAGTCAATCGTCCCAAAGTGGGTGTACAAGGTGAAGCGACGTAAGGCCTGTCTTGTGGCGTAGGGATAAACCCAATGCTATGGCCTTGACTTTCATGAGACTTTTAGTCCGATTGTCAAACACAACACAATCCGGATAGTCTTGTCTCTTGCTACCATATTCCGGTGAGAACTTCATTGACGTGAAGAATGCCTTCCTCAACGACTATCTTCATGACGAGGTTTACGTCAAGCAACCACCAGGATTTGTTCATCCTCAATTTCCTAACCATGTGTGCTGGCTACGCAAGGCTCCCTATGGTCTTCGGCAATCTCCACGTGCATGGTATGAGCGTCTACAATCTTTTTTGACTTCAGCTGGTTTTCGCACTAGTCTTGCAGATTCGTCTCTGTTCATTTGGCGATCTGGACCTCATGTCATTTGGCGATCTTCACCAACTCGACGTGGTCACTTGTTCTCGTCGTCCCTCCATGACTACCTTTATGGGGTCACTTGAGCACACGTTGGACTACCGTCGACTTAGGCGATTGGAGCATTTCCTTGGCTTGCAACTTGCTTATTCTGATTCCACCATTCATTTAACACAAACCAAGTACGACGTCGATCTTTTACATCGCAAATGGATGTCCGATTGTTCTACGGTAGCTACACCGTTACAAGGAGGCATAAACCTGCAACCACTGATGGCGATCCTCTTGACAATCCCACAACTTATAGGAATATAGTTGGTGGACTGCAGTATCTTACGTTGCTGTAAAGTGCTTATTTGTGCACTCTATAACATATTAATTTCCTTATTGTGATATAACTTGAGATTGATTAAAGGAAAATCCATGCTTTAGTTATTTTTATAGAAATGCATGAATTATGGGTTTAAATGACACGAAGTGAATGAATGAACTATTAATCATGAAATACCATTGGTGAGACATTATATGGCACATGTATAATTATTTGTATTGTTATTTTCTAGCTTTACATTAAGTCTTTTGCGGAAAATAAATTGCTTTGCAGGTGGTGGGAACCATCAACCCTCGAAGGGAAACTACCACCTATATAAGATAAGTTAGGGCAAGAAGGAAAAATCGGTCTCCATATTTGTCATCTCACGTAAGGCTGAGGACCAGGACATTCTTGCTGCCAAGACTCCCTCGCCCCTCAATCAGACTTGCGCTGGTGATGTTGTGTAGAGGCTAGGATTCTTGGAAGTGGAGAATTGTCCAAGTTTACTTGGTCGGCACCATATTCAGACTCTCATCCGTAGGGGAGCTCCTCTCCAGCTTAGTGAGGTAGCGCTACCTGCAAGGCCAGTCGGAGAGTTTGTAAATGAACTACCAGGTGAAGATCTGGAGGTGTAGACGGCATATGCAGTTAGTTCTACTAACACCATTAGAATTAACTTTTCAAGTTTCAGCAAGTCATTCGATTTGTAAGTCATCTGTCGATCGGTAAGATAACTCTTCGAGTTTTTAAAACACTATAGTTTAGGTGTTTGACTTTTAAATATTTTTGAACCAACTCTTTTGTGAATCGACTCGTACTTGTCGTGCTTTCGGTTATAAATGTAAAGCATGTGATTCGTGTAAATCGAAAACACAAAAACCTCGTCCAGTCAGATTTGGTGTGCACCGTCTGCCATCTTTCTTGAATATAGGACTTACTTTCCGAGCATCTTCTCCGACGCTCATAGCTTATTCGGATGCCGGTTGGGAGCTTCAAGGATGAGGATATGGAAGTCATGATGATGAAAATAGGAGAGGCGCTGCGTTCTGATACCAAGTGCGAAAATCTCAACAATACTTGAGATCGATCCAAGGTGAAAAAGGGCGAGAAGGATCGAAAGGTTGACAAAGAGGAGAAGGAGTTAGGGCTTGGCTGAAGGAGAACGATGAAAAACCCCATTATAAAATAACAATAAATACATATATATGCAAGTGTTCGGAACTCTAGAATCTTCTCTAGAGTTAGTAAAAACAAGTACAATGATTAACTTATTTAATAACAACATGTATAGATAGTGAATATATTAACTCTTTTGACATTCTTGGAATCAATGCAGTCAATCGTCTTGAAATTTTATGGTACAACATATACAGCATTTGTTTGAAATTGAAGGTATCAAATTGGAATATTTAGACAGTTAAGTTGAAGTATCAACTTGCAATTTGAGTCTTTAAATGAAAAACTTCATCGTTTCAAAAGTAAAGAAGAACTACTGCAACTAACACATTTTAAGATCTTCTTTCCATGACAAACACCATCTAACTATCAAAGGACATACATGATATACATGGCAAGGGAAATTCTATATACGGTGTACTTTTTGTACTCGCCAAGAAGCTCGTCTTATGACAATCTACGGCTTAATTATTTGATCTCTTTTCTGAGGAATCGACTAGCGACGACCATCTTCCATTAATTTAGTAAAACACTTAATAGTTTGAAAAATATCACAAATAAAAATAGTACATAAGCACAACAGTTCGACACACAACACAAACGAAAAAAAACACAAAGGAGACAGTAGAACAACCATTAAGCCCAAAACGATTCATTTAACTCAAGCAAAATATTGATTTGGAGGAAGAAACCAGGTTGTGATCAGCCAGGGAGAGTGTGAGAGGCACTCCAGCCACAATCTCCAGTCGAGCCCTAAAAATGATTATCAATATATTCTTCCAGCACAAAAGCAATATACATATATGAAGATATAGATAGATAAAATCACAACCGTTGAAATAGATGGACGGTGATGATCAAAGAACTGTAAAGTTAAAGAGGAAGGCGTTCATCTTACAAGCACTTCTTATATATTAGATGGAATCCAAACCGAGAATCGATATTGATGACTATGCCTGCACTTCAAGGACAAGGAAAACAAAAGAAATCAAAGCAAGAATAAGCAGTTATAAGAAAACTAACACAAAACTTCAATCAAAGAAAAACCCAGAATACACTCACCATAGTAATATCTGATGTATCTTGACACTAAATCGGGAGGCAGACAAGGAAGTCTAGCTTTCTACACCTGCACTTGTTCGTTGGAGAAAAAAAATATCCACACACTTCAGTTGGCATATACTCAATAAGCCTGAGAACCTAACATTAACTCGTGGGAAAGACACTACCTTTAGGCTGTATATGCTTCTTGTGGAGGCATGTCATGCCAGTTTCCCCCATGATTAGTTCTATACGGGAGATGAGTATGGTCAAAAAGCTGGTTCGTCAAAATACGATTGATGGATACAGGTGACCCTTGTCCTTCCATTAGCTGTTGTGATCTTGACGTGTTTGTGGAAGCCAAAGGGAAGCCTAGAGTACCTGGCAAGCCTCTTTCCAACCACTTGCTTCAGGTTTTTTATATTCCCAAGCAGATTGTTTGTCGCGGGAGTAATGTCTAGAACTTCTACTCTAGCGGTTGTTGCAAATTTCATTCTATTAATCTGAGAGAATATGCTAGGACTGGTGTAGTGAATCAAACCTGTGTTTGGTAGATCAGCATCTATGTAGAATGGAGACTTGATATAATGAACACGGTGGATTGGATTAGGGACATTGTAATGCTGATCAGTGCTGGCCTTGCAATCTTGCCTTACAAGATTGGCAAGTACTTCAGAAATGTGTTTGATCAAGGGCCAATCCAAGCCAATGTCCCATGGACATAATCTTCGGAGAAGCATCAGTTCACCTGTTTCTATAAACAATTTCATGCTAGACAATGCTTTGCTTCTATTAATCACTAGTGAGCTTAACCACGATGGTATAACACTAACTTAACATATTCCAATGAATTGAGATTCCCCACGTGCTGTATGGATGAACAATCTGTGATAAATAAATCTTTGACAGTTGGAAGCCCTGGAATCCTCTCAAAGATACTTGTTTCCATCGAAGACCATGCAACAAGGAAGTGGCACGTTGCAAACCCTCAGGTAGAGACTTCAACTGGGGGCATTTCTTAATGAATAAATATTTAAGGCAAGGAAAGGGGGTTGTCCCACCATCCTCATCATCCTCCGCTGCATCCCAATGCCATTTTTGCAATCTCAAGAAACCCACCGGTTTCAATGATGTCAACTTGGCAAATGGATGAATACTGGCTGGTGTCAGTCAATTTTTCTCGTCTCCCTAAGAACTCAGGCCCGACTTTTTGAATGCTTGATGCTCCATAAATTTAAGGTGAGGAAATTTTCCAAATTCAGGAAGTTGTCGACAATTTTTAGTTGTACCAAATCATTCAGAGAAATTCCATTTGAACATGGCATCCAATTCTGAAGATTATGTCCGAAGAAATTTCTAATAACAAGGTTCAACTAGCTAGAAGGAGGACAAAGCTTCTCAACGACCACTGTGACTCTGTTGATGTCTTCATCACTAAAATATTCTGTAGGCTTCTAATGATGAGTTAACTTTTGAAGATGATTCCTTTTCTCAAGTTCCACAGACCTGGCCTCCTCTAAACATAAATCTTTTCGTAAATTTAATATCCGAAGTTCCTTCAACAAATTCAAACTCTGAAGCTCTTGCATGGTGCATCCCAGCATTGCTTTGTTATCATTCTCTGCCACCCTAAATACTAAAGATTGAAGTTGTTTCAGTTGTCTCATTCCTTTTGGCAATTTAAGTGCAGAAGATAAAACGATCCTGTTGTAAGAGATTCCTAAGAAAACTCTCGGCAATTCACAATCCCACTTGATTTGTTTTTGAAAAAAGATAGTCTTCAGGCAAAAATGAACAATAAACTAAGCATTGCTTGAGTTGAGATGATAGATACTCATAACTAAGATATAGCGCTTTCATCGCATCATTATCTTTAAATATTTTTTGAGCCCACACTTCTTTAGGAATAATCTTTTCCCATTAACTTATCCTTTTTTCCTTTGTTTTAAATATCTTGTTTCATAATCTTTGTTTCTCAAGTGGTGATCAAGATTTTGCTTCCATTTGCACCACCATTTAGTGGATCCTTCAAAACCTTAGCCCATATATCTGCATTCCACACATCATCAAGTACAACGAAGAACTTTTTGTCCCTCAGTCTCTTCAAGGACATTTGCAAGTTCATTTCGTGATTCACCTTGTCCACAGTTTCCATCTGCAAGCCTGATGATTTCCTTGAGAAGATCTACCACTTTAAAAACCTTTGACACACATATCTAGATTTTTTGCTGAAATTGTCCACTCTTAGTCACTTTGTCAAATATCTTTTGAGCAAGAATGGTAGTCTTTCCACCTACTTCATTTTTGACCAACATCAATTTAATTATCTTCTTTGCATCATCTTTCGCACATCCCACCATATATCATCGATAACAAAATGTGTTGTCTTACTAATAATTTCCTCGACAGTATTGTTTGATTGCTGTTGATCTTTAGAATATTGGCAGTGCTTCATCCGTGAGGAAGTCAGTCAAACTATTAACAATAGTTTCCGCAATTGGAGTAACAAACAGCCCAGCAACAGTTAGGGCAGTCATTTCTCAAAGTTGATGAGTAGAGTGTAAAGAAGCTAATCAAATCAAAGACTCCCCATATATATACTTCCAGAAATGTACCTAAAAGATCACAAAAAGTTTACATGTCAGTGATGGAATACTCTTAATTAAATTGCAATAAAAAGAATCAAATTTGTATACGTGACATAAACTACAAATTTTTCCACAAATGTTGTGCATCAAAAAATAGTTTTTAGCATTTGAACAGTTTGTAAACTTAATTGCCTTGAACATTAGTCAAAAAGAAATTTAACAATAATTGAGAAGTATAATAAAAATAGAAAAATGCGTTTAGACGACCACTTTAATCTTCTAATTCAACCAAATGACTTTCGACCTGTAGAAAGAAATTATTTTTAGGGAAATTTTCACACTAATAGGATTTCATGATTAAAATATCACTACCGGTATATATAAATTGTAGACAAGTACACATCTTTTGAAAATAGTGGACAAATTTTCTTGTTTAATAATAATACTTGAGATGAGTGGGCACACAAAAATTGATATGAGAAACTATAAACAGGAATCTATGTAATTATTTAACCTAAATGTTATCTCAATAAATATGTATGTCACAAGAAATCAAGCTTGATCATCAAATCCTTTTACACAAAAGGAATTAATCAAGTACTAATAAAAAGAACTTACATTAGGAAAATCAAACTTATACACCCGACAAAATCCTATAAATATTAATCAAGTATTGCCAACTGAATTATCAGAGCCGGAGGTTGGGCATTCGTTTCCGACCATCATCTTCTGATCTACCAATATCTTCCGATTCAAAGAAAGGCAAGGGAGGTAATCTGGTACCCACACGATATGTCCACACACTCGACGCCACTGCTTGTGCCGTCCCTCGGATGATGATATCTTTGCTTGAGAACTTTCAACAAGAGGATGGCTCCGTCGTGATCCCTGAGCCATTGAGACCTCATATGGGTGGTCTTGATGTCATCACCCAGAAACTGAAATGATAAATCATATGTGTGGCATCTTCTCTAGATTTATTTGAAGAGTGGCATTCACTGTAATCGCGAAAGTTATAATATGCATATCCAGTGTTGTATATCTCCGCTGGGGCAAACTTACAATTTACTCTGGTGACAACCACGAAGATATTTTTGCTAATAATTCATATTAACAGCAAATCAAAGGAAACCAATAAATTAACCTGGTTCAATGAAAAAGCATGCTTTTAATGGAGAAGGAATCTTGCCAGAAACTTCAATTGGATGATTGCAAAATTAGATTAGAAAATTTAGACACAAATCACATTCTTTAGACATAAAGAGACAAAGATCAAGATAACATTCATCGTAAGATCGATTTCAAAAAAAACACTTAATAATCAACGTAATCGAAATCTATGTACTTCGAAGTCAAAAATTATATTTAATATTCAAATAAATATTTCGAATGATGTTATTGAAAAATATTAATTAGATCAAATATCCATATTTACATTTATTCTTGATTTTGAAACCTCTCTTTTTTTCTTCCTTTTCTCGTTCTTTCTTCTCTCCTTTTATCCTCCTCTCTTAAAGATTTCACTATGGTTTATAACCATCGATAACTCTCTTTCTCTCTCCTCTTTCTTTCTCTCTCTTCATTCTTCTCTCTCTCCTTCTCCCGCTTTTCCTTTTCTCCCTTTCTCTCTCTCTCTTGCTCTCTCTTTCTTCCACCCTCTCTCCCTCTCTCCCTTCTTCTTCCTCCCTTCCTCCCTCTTTTTTTCCTCCCTCTCGCTCTCTCTTCCTCTCTTAATTTGTACCGCCACTTACCCACCTTTGTATTAGGGAGTGAAGCGGTAAATGACCGCTTCAATATATATTTATCCTCCTATTTTATCCCAGTGCCTCCACGTGGTGATCTCCCATTGGTTTCCAAAGATTTGCCCGTCGGTCGACGATCCGTGTGGACGTAGCATATTTTATTTATTATATATATATATACGCAAATGTGGATGCAAGTCGAGTTCCTTGACAACCTTGTCGCGACGACATCTATCATCTTCTTCTTCTTTGTGATCAAAAATTCAACACCAGGCAGAGGAAGGAAAGATTTCTGACGGCCAAGTTGGGGCTTCAAATCCAATGTCACGTCATGCGCTTGGTGTCGAATCGAGCATTGAGTTGTGTTCTTGCGTGGGATACTATCAATTCGTCAAACACGACGGCTAGCAGTAATCGCGTGTGGAAAAACAATGCACGTATTTATTCATAAAAAATAGTTAAGTTGAGGTAAATCAACGTCGATGATGGACACGCTTGACGAGACATTTACGATAGCTACAAAAAAATACGACTTAGAATCGTTCAACGAATCAGATATTTATCATAATAAAATAAATATGGTGTCATCAAAAAAAAAAAACCAAGAAAATCATGTCCTCAACACATCCACGCTGGCTATAAATGGAGAGCGTGGTCGTGGCTCTTCTGCATCTTCACATATTACCGTTGGTGCAGAAGCGCAGGAGGGAAGAAGAGTAGGAGCGATGGCTGCTAAGCCTATTTTCCTGTTTGCCGTCCTTTTGATGGCCGTCATGCTCATCACCTCTGATGTGCTGGTGAAAGCAGAGGAGGAAGCCGAATCAGGAGATGTCGAAGGTCGCAAAATGTTTCTTTTAGTACTCTTCTTATTGACCATATAACAGCTACCTTCCTACTTGTCATGCCTTCAATGGTAGAGTTTAACATGCATATATATTATTCGGTGCAGAGTTTAACTTGGATGCAGACGATGCTGGCGCAGAAGAAGTTGGTGAAGACACATATGGACGCAAGAGGTACTGCTGCGGAGGCTGGTATAAACGTTGCGTGCGAAGGTGCTACCGTGGTAAGGGCTATTACTACTGTTGCCGCTACCATAGGTACTGCAAGAGGTGGTGCTGGCGTCATTAATTAAACAGTGTCGTTGTACCTACGACGCCGCTGCTCAGTTGATGAGCGTATCTCCGACGTATGACGTACACTTGTATAAGATAAATAAGCAGCACTAGGTCGATCATGTGTAAGTGCCGCACCCTTCGAATAAGCAAGCATCATCCATGCAAGCCTACTTCAATATACTTGTGTCCTCTAATTTCTCAACTTATATATACTTATATATAGTTAAATTATGTTTACATGCATCATTGATTCGGGTAAATCTATTTTTAAAAACAAATTAAAATCAAAACGCAATACTGGACATGTGTTCTCTACACGTACGAAGAGACGTAAATGTTCTTCTTGAGAAGTAAAGCCCTGACTGCTAGCTAGAATACATATATCCAACGATTAAGGAGTATTCAAATTATACATAAGTAGTTGACGATGATCATGTAACCAATATTCCTCAGACTATATTAATGTGTTTGGTTTAATCTGCAGAAGATTCGGATTCGAACCAACGATCAACCGTGTTTCAAGATAAAAAGTTAAGTGGATCCATACTTTTGAAAGAGTGAAATAACTTTGATAAACATATGGTCAAAATTAATTAAGGGAAAACTTTGGTGATCCTATAGGTATGACCTAAATGTCTGACATATATAATTAATGATTTAAATCTTTAAGTTTTAGATGAAAATTAACAATGAATAAAATTCGAAATATAATGTAATTGCAACATAATAGATTATCTTATGCGTCAAATATTGCATACTTAACTTTTATTTTCGAAAATATATAATAGATACAACATTAATGGCAACAAGCTATGTTATAATCCCATTGTGTAGTTTTAGTCACATGAATTATTTATGGTCAAATCTTTGATTAATCTATATAAATTTAATTCTCTTCTCGCAATTTGATGATAACCAAATAGTTTTAACTCTTCTTTTACTTCTTTCAGAAAAATAATATATGCCTAGAGGAAAACAAATTTTGCACAATATGGAATATTCTTTTATGATTTTAATTTGGGTGGACCTTTACCACAACAAAAAGAGATTTTATATATGGGGTGCATGTTTATGGTCGTAAGTCCAACATCAGTCTTCTCTTCCTTCTTTTCTAAAGTTTATCAATTCTAGCATCCCCTCTTTTCTAGAAATTCCCATGTTCTCTTTCTTTTCCAGAAATTATATACGACTTTGAATTGTTCAACAAATCAGGTATTTATCATAACAAAAAAAATACAAAAGAAAAGTTATAAAAGAAGGATATAAGATTGAGAGATAGCAACTCCGACGATGTCCATCTTCTCTATACTGAATAAAAGAAAGGTAAAGTATTGAAAGAGTATAAACTGTTTATATATAAAATATATTAAATACTCCTAAACAAGAGTATAAATTGTTTACATATAAATACTTGAAATATTAAATATTTCCCGGTAGGAGTCTAAGACAGATAGAGTCTCCTCACAATAGCACGAGAAATCCACGGAAGATCCAGAATATTTTCTGTCTTTTTTTTTTTTTTTTTTCCAAAATTACATTGTACAACATCAACTTGCACCCTTATTTGCAAATGATAATAAAATTTGATTTATCCGGATATATTCGGTATGTTCCATGCGATTGATGTGATGTATATGAGGTATCGTTCCTACGAGAAAGTGTAAGGCGTGAGATTAGTTGTTAATTCTTGAAAGGTCCCTTGACGCATATATACAATATATGTATATCAACATGTATCACAAATATACATGCATAATGAGACATATTTCTCTTCCCATGAGGAGACAATCGAGGTTCCAAGAAAAGCCATACAAACAAATAAACAAACAAACAGTGATCGAACTTTAGTTAAAGAAGAGCCAAGAATACACTTACCATGGTAAATATCTTATGGACATCAACATCAAGTACATATCAGGAGGTGGACGAGGAAGGCTGGCTTCTAATTAGACCTGCACTTGTTCATTTGAGGAAAGAAAAAAAAATTCACACACTTAAGTTGGCATATACTCAATAAGCATGAGAAGTAACTAACATCAAGTCATGGGAAATGTATATAGTACCTTCTGCTTGAGAAGTTGTTGCAAGTTCCAACTTAATATATCGAGAGAATGAGTCAAATTTTTCGAAAACCATAGAACCTTTGCTTGGTAGATAAGCACCGATTTTGAACGGAGTACCAAACACGATAGAATGGATTTTCAAGTTCACTGTAATTAACGTTGGTCATGCAATCCTGCCCTGCAAGATAGGCATGTAGATGAGGGACGTCTTTGATGAAGGGCCAATCCAAGCCAATGTCCCGTGGACACAATCTTCGAAGAAGCTGCACCTCACCTGTTCCAATACACAATTTCCGGAATGAATACGTGCTGGATAATGCATTGCTTAACCATGAGGGTATAGCACCAAGTTTCACATCCTCTAATTCAACATTTTCCAAAGAATTGAGATTCCCCGCGCCTTGCATTGATGAGAAAATTTGTGATGAGTAACCTTTTGAGAGTTGGAAGCCCTGGAATCCTCTCGAGATCTTTGTTTCCTTTCAACTATAGTTGCACCAAGGAAGTAGCATGTCGCAGACCTTAGGGCATTTCACAATGTCTAAATAATTAAGGCAAGGAAAGGGGGTTGTCCTACCATCTTCATCATCCTTTGCTCCATCCTAGTGTCATTCTTTTAATTCTGAAAAATTCTCTAGTCTCATTGATTTCAACTTGACGAATGGACGGAAATAGGTGCTAGTTGATCTGTCTTCTCTCCCTCCCACAGAACTCAGGCCTGACTTTTTGAATGCTTGAAGCTTTAGAAATTCCGAGAACTTCAGGTTAGGGCAATTCTCCAAATACAGGAAGTCATTGACAGTATTTACAACCATGAATATACAACTATACCAGATTATTTAGGAAATGCCATTTGAACATGACATCCAATTCGAAAGATTACGTCCATGGAAATTTTGAATAACAAGATTCAACAAGTTAGAAGGAGGATGAAGCTCCTCAAAGATCTCTTTGACTCTATTGTTGTCCTCAACGCTAACATTTTCTTTATGCGTCCAACCAAGATGTAACTCTTGAAGATGATTTTTTCTCACCAATTCCGTTGACCTGGCCTCCTCCAAAGATTGGTTTTGTTGTAAATTCATTATACAAAGACACCTCAACAAATTCAAACTTTGAATTTCTCCTAGCTTTGCTTTATTCTCTTTTTCTGCCACTTTAAATATTAATTTTTCAAGTTTTTTCAATCTTCCCAATCCTTTTGCCATTTCCATTGGATCCCAAACATTCCTGTTATCTAGTAACATGAGATTCTGTAACCTAGTGATGCTTGTAGGGTATTTCCTGAGGAATTCAAATCCTTCAACAAGTAGAAATTGTAGACTTTTCAAATAGCTGATTGATTCTGAAATAATTGTAATCTTACTGTAGCAAAGATCAAGATATCTGAGATGTAAGAGACATTTTATGGAATCTGGTATTGTCACTCTCATGGACAGGGTCACAACAAATGCCGTAAAATTAAAAAAGTGAAAAACTCTCCCCTTTAATTTTATAAAGCCGCACCTGCTAAAAAGATGAATTTGACAACAAGAGACCAAAATAAAACTTAAAACAAACAATATAGAAGGAATAAATCAATTTCAAATTCTTATTAGTAGAAAAATCAACAACCCACCCATTTCTAGAAAAACTAGACTAACAAAAATTCACACTAGCTAGCAATATCACAAAATATTATCTTGCTTCACATGCATACAAATATTCACAATCACCGTATAATTTACAAACATACATCCTTTAACAAGAAAAGATGATCCTGCTCTCTGTCTACAAAGTATAATTTAACATTTTTTCTCGCGGGTCGAAATTTAATGATGGGAATAGATAAAGTAGGTAAAAGGATTCCTTTACCTAACTTGGAAAAGTCACGGTAGGTTCTGCGATTGCGATATTAAAAATTATTGACCAAATTTTATATGGACCTGATAATAAAAAAAGGACTTGATAAATCTGTTCTCTTTTACTTCTTTCGAGAAGGATTTGATTAAATTAATTAAGTTGATTTGATTTTCTTTTATCTTATTTCCAGTTGACGTAATACGTAATTTATTACTAATAAAATTATTTCTTAACTTATTTATTTTTTGATAATGATAGTGATTTTTTTTTTTTTTCTAATTTACAAGAAATAAAAATTATACAACTTCTGAAAAGTTCGATGATTTATGCAGGGATGGAAATTATACATCATTTCTTTCTTAATTACCGGCTTTAAAATTCAAAGCTCAGTTGAAAAAGTTTACTACTGCAATTTCGGACAAATTTCAGGAGAGAAGCGGTCGCGTGAAATACACGACGGTAGTTTTTTTTGATATTAGTGGAAAATTCAATCACAAGCATAAAATTAAATATTTAAATCAAATGAATAACACGATGAAATATCTTCATTATTATTGAGATATGCCTTTAGATATATATATATATGGCAGTAATATTATTATTACGAAAAGGAGTGAATTATTATAAGTCCCCTACACAGAAATCTTCATTTATTTTCTAAATTTTTGAAATATCACAAACGAATGGCACAAATCTCTCTTTGACGTCAAACTAAAAAATAGACTTGAAAAGGAGTGAATTTCATCTCTACCTAAGTTCTTCTTTTCATATTTGGAGATCTTAGGGCTCGCGGAGAACATGTAAATCACTAATTTGCCAAAGATAAAAGAACATGTAAATCACCAGTACACGACGCTTATATCTGTAATACACTTTGTTGAACGTAAAAAGGATGATCAACATAAGCCAACTCTAATCTTTTTCTAAAAGGAAGCAAGGAGACCACAGCTTGTGCATTATGAATACAAGTTAAGCAGTCCTGAGGTGTATCCAATGCATCAATTCTTAACCGCCCATCTACTAGACACTGCTTGATGTTTTTGTGGCTAGCTTTGTAGAAAAAGCTTTGTATACCAAGAATGATTCAGTTCTGCTGTAAGCGGCTGCAAAGGCCCTCCCAGCAGAAGTTGGCGCAGAGAATGCACAATCAGATGGTGCTAACTTCTTGTTCGCAATGAAGTTCTTCCTGGATAAATGTTAAGATAAGAATGAATTTGATTAGTTAAACATCAGATTACTCACCACAATAAATAATAGAAAAGATAAATAGTACCTTGCGGCATCCAATAGCCGCTTAGCAACCCGTTTCCTTCGCTGGGAAGGAGCAACCCATATGACTCGAACACCACAGACGGCCGGGACAGCTTCCTCCTCATAAGACGTTCCTCCGCTGTCCCACATATTCTGTTCAGCGGCCCTTGAAGAACTTTTTATAGATTCTCTACGGAAAGTGACATTTCCAAATTGCAATACAGATTTAGCTGTTTTTCTTGAGTTTGCATTACTTGACTCTGGTACCAGTTTAGTAGATCTGCTTGAATCCGAACTGGAAGACTTCGAGATTATCCTATGGGCTGTTGTAATTGGTTCTAAAACAAGACAACCGACGATCCTTTTCCTAGAAATGAAGAGATACGTCTGAGGAAGAAAGTGAGAAGCATGCATAATAAAAATGTCATGGAGTAAGAATTCAACCCAAAAATCACCTTGCAAAGCTTGTGAAGAAACCACTCATTTGCCAAACAAAGGTCATTGGACATCACCCTTACCACCTCTTGGAGCTGTGAAATGATTGGAATATCATTAGGAAAAAGAACCAGGAATTGAGCTTAATAAATGCAATTAAATTGGAATACAATCTCAAAGATGAAAAATAAACATAAGTCAGCGCCTTTGATAGCCTATGACTCATAGCCAGGATGTCACAAACTCATCCAGAGAGATTCATAATGTGCATCAGATATACGAAAAATCTAGCTAGTTATTAGCTAAATAGATAACAAAGTGACTAAAGAACCTTGTGCTTTTGACCAGGAGGATCACCGTCCAAGACTACCATAATACGTTCTTCAATTGTCTCACTCTTAGGCATTGGGACGATTCTTTCATTGTTCCATCCCTGATGAAATTTTTCATTGAGAAATTTGAAAAGAAAGAAAAAATTGAGACTACTACTAAAATGAACAAAGCAACCCACCTTGAAAAAGATACCCAGGTAGTAATTTTTATGCAAAACCTTGTGAGCCTTTTCATCTCCAAGTGCATAGCTCAACCCGCACACATCACAAAAGTGGAGAAGGAAACTAGACTGACCAAGTTCCAGATAATACTGCGCATAACTCCTTTTCTTATTTGTGACGTTGGGTAAAGGATCTGGTCTTCTTGAAGACATCGCCTTGGCACCTCTGTGTATTCCCTTGTCATATTCATCGGACGTGCAAATCTGAAAACCATCACTGTCATAATAACCATAGAATGATATATTAGCTACAGTTCCCAACCATCCTAACTGAACATAAAAATCAATCAGAGTAGCTTTCATCAAATAATACCCATACGAAATTCAAGAGTCAGAAAAGCCAAGTCTGGTGATGGATAACAAACATACTCTGAAATGCTCACCCAGAATCATTAATTGAGCAACAGAAAAGTAATGTGTAATTTGAAGCTCTCTTCCTTCAATAAAAGTAATATGTAATTGCAGCCCTCTTCCTTTCACGAGCTACAATCCCACTGGAAAAAAAGGTATTCAAAAAACAAGAAAAAAGGGAACGAGAACTTCTACATAGAATGCTAGAAGAATTACCCGAATGGCTAAATCCCTAGTTCCCAGCATTTGTGCATTTCACTCCATGACTTTCATCAAAAAAGAGACAGCACGAATTCAAATAATAGAACATGACATAGCAGCATAAAAAACAGCACAACAAACAACATACTCCACTTGAAAATACATCCTTTTGTTCCCAACCTGGTTTATCGAAGGTACCATTTCAAACTTGGGTTGTTGAGCTCTCGTCTTCTGTAGGTCACAAGAACATCTGGCTCAGGACTTCCTGAGATGTCCATCTCCTCCACCTGATCCAGAGGTGGAAAGGAGCCCCGGGCATTTTGTTGGCAGTCATCTGGAAGAACTTGCTGATCTTGGTCTGCATGATCAACACTACCAACCAAGATGGAGAGTTCAAGGTCGTGACTGAGCAAGAGAAACGTGATGGCAGGAGGTGAAAACTGGTCTCGTAGAGATGGAAAACAGAATAGAAATCACAATCAATAATAAAACTAATTAAATAGAATAATTGACAGTTTATTACAGATAACCAGTTTGAAAGAGCTATTTTTTACACATTTTGCGGTGTTCTTATTAATGATGTTTATGGGTGAATTATAGACTTCAATATGACATTTCAGATCTGTTTAGTTAGCAGCTTGTAATTTTTCCTTTGAATTTCATCCTTTCCAGTTTTGTTCCAGAAAAACACCAAGAAAAGCAGCTTCATTTGTCATTCCAACAAAGCAGTTTTATTCCAGCAGCTTGTAATTCCTCCTCCTTTCAATTTCTGCTTCAGATCTGTTTATGATTTATATATTCGAACCTTCATTGTATTTTTATATAAAATAAATAAATAGGTATTTGTGCAGGTGTTAGAATTAACAGAAATTGTATGATTAAAACCTAAATTTACATGGATATTAATGTCATTAACTTCAACATTCATAATAATTTTTAAAATAATAATTACCATATTATTATTTAAATAAATGTATGGCTCCAAAAATAGATGATGTATTTTGCTAACACTTTGACTGACAATTCTGGCAAGAATATTTAAAATGCAGGATGATAAATCAAATTAGAAAAAAGACAAACAGATTGAATGATCCCATGGACATTTAACATAACACAACTCATGCTGACTAAACTTGATATTTCTAAGTATACCATGGATAAGTGATAAGAAATCATACAACGATTGTTAGCAGAACTTAAAGAAGCATACAAATCATGCGGGCGGGCCAAAAAAAAGGTCAGATTCATAAGAACACAAAGGAAATCTTAGCGCATCCAAATGGCAGAGCATTACCTTAACGACAATGGAGGCGGCGAGCTACCAAAGTGACTTCGACGACGGTTTCTAACACCTCTCTTCAACATGGAGCATCTAACATGCATGGCTTGCCATCATCTCTTACACAATTAAGATAAATAAGTATATAAATGTCCAAAAATATACTTAAATATAAATATTTAAAGATTTAAAATTAAACATTCAAGTGAACAATGCTTCAAAGAGGAAGAGAACAACACAGGACAGAAAGAAAAAAGACCCAACACAAATGGAACAAATATCGGAGGTTTTGATTTTTGCATCATTATCTTAGCTATCATGGAACGTGGAAGCCAAGTTGATGTAATACAAAATTGTTGCATAGTGTGCATAAGCCAGATCTTTTTATTTGTCATAGTGTGCACAATACTGAAGGAAAAAGAAAGTTAGATTTTACCGACATATAAATACCTAGAAAATTACCTTTACCGTTTCATGATTTCCGACCTCCTCCCATTCGGAAATCGACCTCCCCTCGAGCCTGACGCCCCCATCTCGACCTGTGAAGTCGAAGAACATTCGTCGCGTCGCCTGAAACCGACTCTTCCTCGTCGCATCCGTCGCTGCCGCAGCCCTCCTGCCCGTCGCTACTGTAGCCCTCTTGCTTGCCCGTCGCTCGTCGCTACTGCAGCCATCCTGCTCGCCCGTCGCTGCCGTAGCCCTCTCGCCGCATCTTCCTCGTCGCGTCCGTCGCTGTGGTAGCCCTTCCTCCTCCACCTCCGCCATTTCACGTCTTGCTCAGGTACAATTCCTCTTCTTCATTTTTTTTTGTACTTGCTTGTGAGTGAAAGGAAAGCAGGAGATCGGACTTTCAACATTTCCTTTGGATTAATATTCGTGATGTTTAACACTTCTTATAATCTTCATGATAATGTATTTCTGTGTATTACTCCAAACAGTGCATAGTAATGTTGCTTATATGGCATATCATCTATCATTGCTTGTATGACATATAACAGTTCAAATATGAAAAGAGAGATGGTTAGCATACAAAAGGATATGGTTGGCGTACGAAAATAAATGTTTGCATGTAACAAGGAAATGTTTGCATGGCAAAAGAAGTTTGGGTCTTTTTTAGATGAAGTTATTGCAGCAATATTTGATATTGAAGATCGATATTGAAGATCTATCTGTGACTGATCGATATAAAGTTATTTAATTATTTTAAAAGTAAAAAATCAGTAAAATATTTATATCAATTCCAAAAGAAATACGACAAGTATGGTTAAAGTTTCATTTAGAAAAGATGAAAGACTAAAGATGATTTACATGTTTGTTTTTTGTATTAGATGTATGATGTAACTACTTTTTGTTTGGACTTGAAATGTGGAATGATATTATGTTAGATGTTTGTTTATCATATTTTGTTATGTTCTATTAATTGTGGAATGATTTCATGTAGTATGTTTATTTGTATTACAACTTTGTAATATGTTTGAACATGAAATTTTGTAGGTGACGATGAATTTTGAAGAGGATTTTGACGAACTAGTAAATAACACATTGATGTTATTTGAAGAAGAGGAAGAACATGCTAGAAGAAGGCGAAGACGTCTACTTGCTTTTTGGAATATTTTAGTAGGGATTGCAAGTACCTCAACTTTGTTTTCAAGTACAAGTCGTATTTATAGTAAAGAAGGTACAGATTATATAAGAAGATTACTAGATCCTTCTTTACCACATCAAGTTTACAATTGTCGAAAAATTTATAGAATGAGTCAATATGTTTTCAAGGGTTTTTGTGAATTAATGAGGAGGGAAGAAGTCCTGAAAGATACCAACAATATCAATGTAGAAGAGAAGTTTGCCATGTTCCTTATGATAGTTGGGCAAAATCAAAGGTATGGAGTAACTATAGAACGATTTAGTCGATCAAGTTGGACAGTTAGTAAATACTTTAATGAAGTCTTGAATGCTATATTACGACTAAATCATGTTCTTCTAGCAAGACCTTCATCTGAAACACCAAGTTGAATTCGTCAAGACTCAAATGTGTATCCATATTTTAAGGTACATTTCCACACCTTTGTAGTTTCCTTGTCTTTAATGTTATTTTAATCAATATCAAAATAAAAATGCATGTTTATAGGATTGTATTGGAGCTATTGATGGTACACATATCAAAGCAACTATTTATGGACAAGAAACAACAAGATTTAGGAACAGAAAAGGTGAATTATCTCAAAATGTAATGGCAGCATGTAATTTTGATATGGAATTTACATATATTTTAGTTGGTTGGGAAGGATCAGCTGTTGATGCTCGAATTCTCCAAAATGCAGTTACTAGACCTAATGGTTTTCAGGTTCCACCAAGTAAATGTATTTTCTACTTCTAGAAGTTATGAAGACATCACCATACTAATATTTTTTTTATATAGGTAAGTTTTACTTAGTTGATGCTGGATATCCAAATCGACCAAAATATATTTGCCCATATCGAGGTGTAAGATACCATCTATCTGATTATGTTAATGATAGAGTTCATTGTAATGTTGTAGAAAATTTCAACTACAGACATTCACAACTGAGAACAGTCATTGAGCGTACATTTGGAGTTGTGAAACATCGATTCTCAATATTACGTGGTCAAATGCCATATTCATATGAAACACAAGTGAAGATTGTCATTGCATGTTTTTTGCTTCATAATTTTATTCGTAAGACTGATAAAGAATATTTACTTGAAGACCTACAAGATGAGTTGGAAGAGTTAAATATTATTGATGACATACAACCAACAGGAGAGATACATATGGAAAGCAATGCACAAGTTTGAATGACTCAAGAACAAAGAAAAGAAATGATAGATAAGATGCGAGAAGATATGATGATGGCAATGTGGGATGGAAGAACTGCTTGATATTATTTAGTATTGTAATATTTGAATTAAGATGTATTTGTATTTTTCAAATATTAGTTGTAATAAATAATTGAATTTCTTTTTTTCCAAGATTTTCTTTTTTTTTGAATATTAATTGTGATAAACCTTTGTTAGAATTTTCATTAGAACTTTCCATCGTGCATTAACCTTTCATCAAAATTTTCATTAGAACTTTCCATCCTACACTAAACCATTCTCAGAATTTTTCTTTTCCTTTCCATTACAAATTTTCTTTTTTCTTTTTGTCAGAATTTTCCATCATTACACTAACTGCATTTTGACGGAATTCAACGATTTTCCTTTTCGTCAGCTGAATTTTGTTAGGCACTAACCCCTCCCCCCCTAAATATCAGAGAAATTTGATGTAAGAGGTTTACATGTCGAATTTTCACAACTAGCCAGGAAATTCAATAAATGAACTCAGCATACAAAGGAGTGAAGATATAGTGTTGGGGATAAATAAGTCTGCTCTTATTTATTGTTAATAGTAAAGATCTTATTTACAGTTTCATTTTACCATTGCAAATGATTTCCTTGGGACGTGTTCATAGCAACAAAATATTTTAATTTCCCCACTTAGGGAATTGAGGAAAAGGCAGGTTAGTGAAACTAAACAAGAAAAACTTCTGGACCTTCAAAGAACTTGATTATGCTCCTGAAATTGTAAGGCAAAATTCCCTTTGAGTTGTGTGACATTGAAATTTGGCTATTGTGCTGCATGTGTGCTTCCAAAGGAAACAAATTGCTAATTCAGTGAAGGTTGTCTTGGCTTATTTGTTGCCAATGCATTTGAAATAACAACTCTAGCATTCATAGTACATGGAAAGACTAGACAGTAATCCCATTGATCAAGAGGTCTAATAATTCTAGATTCCTTTTCAGCGTATCCAACAAAGTAACGAGGTGCCATGCTCTTCTGCTGGTAGAATCCTGTTCTTTAGAAGTCACTTGGACATCTGGGAGTTGAAAGGAAGCAATGTTCTCTTAACTAAAAAGTGGTCTTTTTAAGCTTCAAACTACAGGACAGAATGTAAAGCAGAAGGAAACAAATGAGATGAAAACTCATTTAATATAACAATAAAATGAACCAATGCTTAGCTTTTGCTGCACAACTCGCGCATGTTTCATGTCCAAGAGCTATTTATGTAAAGGGAACAATACTGAAGCTTATAATTTTGGTTTATACTTGAAATCAATGTTAAATCTACCAAATTTGATAAAGCGATATTAAAAATTATTGACCATCGTGGAAAGAATGAGCCTTGAATTCTACCAAATTTTATATGGACTTGATAAGAAAAAAAGACCTGATAAATCTGTTCTCTTTTACTTCTTTCGAGAAGGATATGATTAAATTAATTAAGTTGATTTGCTTTTCTTTTATCTTATTTCCAGTTGATGTAATACGTAATTTATTAGTAATAAAATTATTTCTTAACTTATTTATTTTTGATAATGATAGTAATCTTTTTGTTTTCTAATTTACAAGAAATAAAAATTATGATGTTGACACAAGTATTGAGCTTCTTAACTTCTGAAAGTTCGATGAAATGCAGGGATGGAAATTATACATCCTTTCTTTCTTAATTACCGGCTTTAAAATTCAAAGCTCAGAAGTTTCCTACTGCAATTTCCGACAAATTTCAGTGAAAGTTGACAGGAGAAGAAGTCCCCTACACAGAAATCTTTATTTATTTTCTAAATTTTTGAAATATCACAAACGAATGGCACAAATCTCTCTTTGACGTCAAACTAAAAATAATTTCACTTGACTTAAAGACTTGAAAGTTTATAAATTAATATTGGTTGAAGCACATGGCTCACAAGTCACATTTACTGGTTCATGGAGGGAAGAATGGCTGCTTCCTCACACTACTTTCAGATGGTTTTGGTGCTCGTATGGTGGATGCAGATCTTGTTCTGTGACACCAGTAGCGGTTGTATCGCAGTGGAAAGAGAAGTTCTCTTGAAGTTCAAGCTTGGACTTGACGATCCGCAAGGTAAACTTCGCACCTGGACAAATACCACTGGTGATGATTGCTGCAGGGGTTGGAGGGGAGTTGGGTGTGACGACCAAACCGGTCACGTTGCGGAGCTCAACCTTCGTGGCATGAATTTGAATTTGGGGAGGGGGGTCAGAGGTTGCGAGAACCTCCATGAACCCACCTTATGCCACTTGACACGTTTACGACGTCTGGACTTCAGCTCCAACAATTTCAACAACTGCACCATTCCATCCTTCTTGGGTTGCTTTGCGGAGTTGAGGTATCTAAACCTTTCTAATTCATATTTTCAAGGACTCGTACCTTCATCGCTTGGAAATCTCTCCAACTTACTCCAACTCGATCTTTCTTCTTCGATTACAATCTACTACTATTCTCCATCTGGTTCTCATCTCAAAATTCACGATACGAGGTGGTTTCGACGACTTCACTCTTTGCAATACATCGACATGAGCTTCTCCCAGCTTGGTAATTCATCATCTCGTTGGATTCAATCCCTTGGTGAATTGCCTTCTCTATCCACCTTAATATGTTCTCACTGTTTCTCGGGGGGTCACGTTCCAACATTCATTGAATCGATGCAATCACTGCAAGAATTAGTTCTTTCTAGGAACAAATTCAATGGATCTATTCCCACCTTTTTTGGAAATTTAGTTTCATTGCAAAAATTGGATCTTTCTTGGAACAAATTCAATGAATCTATTCCCACCTTTCTTGGAAATTTAACATCGCTACAATCTTTACATCTTTCTTGGAACAAATTCAATGGATCTATTCCCACCTTTCTTGGAAATTTAACATCACTACAATCTTTACATCTTTCAGGCAATAACTTCAATAGATCTATTCCCACCTTTCTTGGAAATTTAACATCGCTACAATCTTTACATCTTTCAGGCAATAACTTCAATGGATCTATTCCCACCTTTCTTGGAAATTTAATATCACTACAATCTTTAGATCTTTCTTGGAACAAATTCAATGGATCTATTCCCACCTTTCTTGGAAATTTAACATCGTTACAATCTTTACATCTTTCAGGCAATAACTTCAATGGATCTATTCCCACTTTTCTTGGAAATTTAACATCACTACAATCTTTAGAACTTTCTTGGAACAAATTCAATGGATCTATTCCCACCTTTATTGGAAATTTAACATCACTACGATCTTTACGTCTTTCAGGCAATAACTTCAATGGATCTATTCCCACCTTTCTTGGAAATTTAGTTTCATTGCAAAAATTATATCTTTATTCAAACAACTTCAATGGATCTATTCCCACCTTTCTTGGAAATTTAACATCACTACAATCTTTAGATCTTTCTTGGAACAAATTCAATGGATCTATTCCCACCTTTATTGGAAATTTAACATCACTACGGTCTTTACGTCTTTCAGGCAACAAATTCAATGGATCTATTCCCACCTTTATTGGAAATTTAACATCACTACGGTCTTTACGTCTTTCAGGCAATAACTTCAATGGATCTATTCCCACCTTTCTTGGAAATTTAATATCACTACAATCTTTAGATCTTTCAAGAAATAACTTCATTGGATCCATTCCAAAATCACTTTGCAACCTACATTTGCTCTATCGTCTAGACTTAGAAGGGAATGATAACATCAATGGAGCTAAATTCCCAAAATGTTTATGGGGATTGTCAAAGCTGCGATCGTTGTACCTTGGGGGGCATGATTTCAATCTATCAGAATCTCATTTCGTAAACATGAGTCAATTGCGGTATCTTAGCTTGAAATCAAACTCATCATCGACATTCCACGTATCCTCTTCCAATTGGGTCCCACCATTTAGTCTATATCATTTATCTATTCAATCGTGGAGAGTGGAGCCTAATGAATCATTCCCTACATGGATCCGTACACAAAAAGAACTTTATGTTCTTGTCCTGTCAAATGTTGGCATCACTGGAAGCCTTCCAGCATGGATTTGGAACTTCTCTTCCTCTCTTCGCGGGTTGAACGTGACTTCCAATGACATTGATGGGGAAATACCAGATGCCACAAACTCCAGTAATCAATTACAAATGATTGATTTGAGTTCCAACAAATTTATAGGTAACATACATATCTGATCACCCTTCTTTCCATTTGAAAGTAATAGATTGCCATATTTTTTGTTTACCTTGTCTAATTCAATCTCTTCATGGTCTGCTATTTCTAGGATCTAGGTGGTTATCTACCGTCTCAAAGATGACGTCTACATTGTGGTACTTGTCTCTTTCCAACAACACAAATCTATTTGGTAGCATCCCATCGTCGCTGTGTGAAGTGCAAGATTTGAGGGTATTGGACTTGTCAAAAAATAATTTCTCTGGAGAGATTCCTCATTGCATGATGAAAGTGAAAATAATTCTTGATTTGGGAAGCAACAAATTCAACGGCACATTTCCTACGATACTGGAACATCAGAATTGTACGTTGGTATCATTGCATTTGGAGAATAATCAACTTCATGGAAATCTACCAACATCCTTGGGTAAGTGTAGGAATTTGAGGGTCCTTGATCTTGGTGGAAACAAGTTCACCGGATCAATACCGTCTTGGATAGTAGAAAGCATGCAGTTTCTAAAGATTCTACGCTTGAGGTCAAATAGACTTTACGGGAATATTCCACAATCATTGTCAAGGCTGCAATTACTTCAAGTCTTGGATCTTGGAAATAATAATTTTTCAGGATCCATACCAAATACTATAGGAGATTTCAAGGCAATGACGATTTTAAACAAGTCAATAGAATCAATCTTCTCTGGTACGATTTTAAGCGAGTCAAAACAGTCAATCATCTCTAGTATCACTTATTACAAAGAATCTGTGACAATAGAGATGAAAGGAAGACATGACTCATATGTTGACAAGATACTTTCACTAGTCACAAGCATCGACCTCTCCAATAATAACTTGTCAGGAGTTATTCCCCAAGAATTTGGTGATTTACGTGGCTTGCGGAATTTGAATTTGACAGGAAATCAATTGACAGGTAGCATCCCAAAGACACTTGGTAGATTCTTGAAGTTGGAAGCACTGGATCTATCAAGAAATAAACTCTCTGGGCAAATTCCACGAGAGATGATGAAGATTACAACATTGTCTCACTTGAACATGTCATTTAACAACTTCTCAGGTCGTATTCCTAGAGACAAGCAGTTCTCAACATTTAGTAATAAATCTTACATAGGCAACCCCAATCTATGTGGGTTTCCGTTATCTAAGAGTTGTGAAGAAGAGCAAAATCCAAAATCAAAGAGTGATCAAAACGAGGATGATGACGACGACAAAGAGAAGTTATGGCTTTATATGATTGCAGTTCTTGGTTTGAAGTTCTGGCTTTGTATGACTGCAGTTCTTGGTTTTATCGTTGGATTTTGGACATTCTACGGCATCCTTTTCTTTAAGAAGACATGGAGGTATCCTTATCTCCAATTTCTAAGTGATACCAGTGAGGTGTTACACATGAGGATTATTCGACCAATTAAGCGGATGGTGAAGTGATATTAGCAAGACAACCTCTAGTGTTGCTCATCTCAACTAGTATGCTTGTTATGTATGGGTAGTTATTTTTATTGATCTTTTTCTAATCCATCGTACTCGACATATACATATGGGAGGCTGATCGAATAATAATGAGGGTTGTTGGCATTGTTTAGTAACAATTTTCTAGTAATGGTGTGTATTTGTCCTTTTTGAAAAGAGACATGGTTACAAATCTCAGAGGATGCAAAGACCATTAGTTGTATCAAGGTTTTGCTCTCGTACCATCGTAAGTTAGCTGAGTTATTATATATGGCAAAAAGTTAACTTTTTTCTCTTAATTAATTATTCAACCTCTATAACTTGATGTAAGTTTATTATAATAGTTGGATATGTGGACATTCTTATGTCCGCGCCCGAATTAAAATCTTTGGTACTATTCCGACGAAGATCAATTCTTCTTCTTCTTCTTCTTCTTCTTCTTCTTCCACTATCGCTGCTACTGCTGTGTTTAAATGGTTGCTTAGAGAAAATATGTATACCTAAAAATATTTAAGCTTAAAACTTAGATATAAGAAACAAAAACCAATGTTTCACATTTAACAAATCATAAGTTAGGTGTAAGACCTGAATATCTAAGTTTAAAATTAGCTAAAACTTACAAATGAAGCTAAAAAGAAAAAAAGGATTAAATATATATATAATAATAATAGTAATATATATATATAAGAGGATTAAAATCATAACTTCGATACAAGGCAGAGATATCGAAGCTTAAAAGTTAAATGAAAGTAAAACTTAGATAAAATATAAAAATATCTAAGTTAAAAGTAGAGGTGTCAATGGCCCGGGCCGGCTCGGCCCGCCCCAAAAAGTATCAGCCCATTAGGGCTACGGGCCGGGCCGAAATTTTTTTTAATTTTTTTGGAACAGCCCGGCCCGGCCCGAAATTTTTTCGGAGCAGCCCCGCTCGGGACAATCCGGCCCGGCCCGTAGCCCGGCTCGCTTTTATAACTTTTTATTTTTTTATTTTTTTCAACTGTTTAACCGAAGGCTAACTTCGGCCCGACCGAATTGTTTTAGTTTTTTATTTCTTTAACGGTCTGACCGTATCTTTACTTCGGTCCAACCGAAATTTTTATTTTCTTTTTCGATCTGACCGAAGCTCGACTTTTTTTTTTTTTGAAATATGCAGTATGTAAATTTTTTATTTTTTAAATTAATTTTAAAATAATAATAAAAAATAAATATAAAAATTAAAAACTTCGGTCCAGCCGGAGAAAAAAAAAAACTTCGGTCCGACCGAGTTTTAAAATAAAGTTAAAAAAAATCAAAAGCTTTGGTCGGACTAAAATCTCCGTTACTTCGAACCGAAGGTCTTTTTCTTCGGTCCAACCGAAGATTTTGATTTTTTAATATTTATTTTTTGATTTTAAATTAAAAATAAAAAATTCCAACGTTATCCGATAATCAATTCAACAGGTTAACATCAATATCAAGACATCATCAACTCACCATTCATGATTCATCATCCCTCAACACATTCAAACACAAGTCATAAAGTTAAAAAATTTATTTTATTTCTGAATTCAAATTAAAAATACATTATTTTTGTAATTATATCAAATATTTTTACATTTAATGTACATAATTATATTTAAATATTTTAATTTACAAATTCATTGATGAAATCTTCTTTCTGTTGCTGTCCACGAGCAAGCTCCTGGTCTTTAACACACATAAATGCTTCTAAAATATCATCTTTTAATCTTGCTCTTCTATTATCTAATATATCACCACTAATACTAAATGCCTATTCACATGCTATAGAAGAAGTTGAAATTGTCAGTAAATCTCTAGCCATTAATGATAAAACATGAAATGTGTGTTTTTGTGTTTTCCACCAATTTATTACATCAAAATCTAGAAAATCAAGATTATCTCTTATTAAATAACTATGATTAAAATTATTTAATTCTTTCCTATTTGTTATGTTAAAATCACTATATTCATCATCAAATATACTATAATCAATTATTGATGATGATGACCATTGTTGTGAAAAATAGGGCATATTTTGTGTTTGTTGCGTTCCATATTTTGTAACATACATATCAAACATATTATTTAAACTTTCTTCTACATTTTCAATTGTTACATTAACTTCTACATTTAAACAAGTTTGTATTACATTTATTAATTTTTTAACAACTTTTACTTTAGTCCTAGGATCTAAACAAGCACTTAATGTATATAAGAGAGGTATCTTATTCCAATAGTTTAAAATTTTTTCTTTCATTTAAAAGCTATAGGTGTAAAAAATGGATAATTACTATAATTATTAAAAACTCTTGCAATATTATATACGTGGTGGATTGCATAAACATATATACAATAATATATTTCTGATAAATGTTCTATTGCATTATAAAATGGTTTTAAATATTCAATAAAACAATTAGCTATTGCAAAATCATTTTCATCTAGTGGTGTTGTACCATCATTTATTCTACCATTATAATAAGTTTTTATAGCTTCTTTATAAGGTAAACAATTATTTAACATTAAATATAATGAATTCCACCTATGAGAGACTTCCATTGTAAATGTTTTATGTGGTAATTCAAATGTATCACATACATGATTAAATTCTTGTTGCCATCTACCACTAGATAAAATGTAGCCTAATGTAGTTCTAATATTTTCTAGAAAGGTTTTAATTCTTCAACACCTACTTGAACTATATGATTAATTATATGACATATACATCTTTAGTGAAATAAATCAAAACCATTTGGTAGAGTTAATCTACTTTTAAACATAGGGATAGTTGCATTATTACTAGATGCATTATCAAATGTAATTCTACCTACTTTTTCTTTAATTCCATAAAATTCAAAAATTTTCATAATAGTAGAAAAAATATTTTAAGCATTATGTGGATGATTTATTCTTCTAAATCCTATTAATCTTTTTGTAAAACCCAATTATCATCAATAAAATGTGTAGTAACAGTAATATATCCTACTTTACTTCTACCCTCCCAAATATTAGATGTATAGATGTATTAACAGAACCTATTATATTAACTAATTCCATTCTAAATTTATTATAAAGTGCAATAACATCTTGCCTAGTTGTATTTCTAGAAGATTTTTTAAATTGTAGACAATAAGCTTGTGAAATATATTCTTGAAAATGTTGACTATCACCAAATCTAATAGGTAAATTTTGAATAGTAATAAATTTAGCTTGTAATTCTCTAGTATTAGTAGGATCATAATGCCATTGTGTAATATTAGCTTTCGAGTTAAAATTAATTTGTGTTTGAATCATTTTATTTTTTTCAAGAGTTTTGGATGAATAATTAGCTAAATGTCTAGATAAATGACTTGTACCATCAAAAGCTTTGCATGAGAAGACTACATTGAAAATGTTGTAGTAGACCCTCTCCACTATAGTACCATCTCCTAGCTCTTTCGTCTTTATTGTAAACTTCAACCATAAAATTGACCTTCTTGATTTAGCAACATTAGTTGAAGTTGATGCTCCACCTTCCATAGTTTGAGCTTGAGAGTACTGTTGTTCTTGCTCAAAATCATCACCAACACCGACGGTGCTATTGAAGATGAAGTCGTTGAAGTTGTATGCCAATTTTGTAAAGAATTTGACTTGGAGAGTTGAAGAAAGTTAAAGCCTGAAAGATGAACATTGTATTTTCTAGAAAGAGAGAAGATTGAATGAACATGAATTGTGAAAAAAACTCTAACCTTTTTCTCTATTTATAAAATTTTCCACCACCATTCCTCTCTCCCACGGGCTAGCCCGGCCCAGCCGGAGGCCAGCCCAGCTAGCAGGCCGATTTTCTAATATATTATAGTCCGGCACTTTAAATGGGCTGGCCCGCAGTGGCCCGGCCCAATTGACACCTCTACGAAGAAGATAGCCATGCCGTCGGGAGAAATGAACAAAATAATAATAATAATTTAAACCAAGGACAATAGTAAGAAATACATATGCATATAAGAAATTATTAATTACGTGTAAAAATCAAAGACGAGAGGACACATAAAAGAAAAAGGGGACGAGCGGATGAGTCGACGCTGCTCGTTTCAGTTGCAATCGAGAAAAATAACAAAGAAAAAAAAAGAGAAAAGCGAGAAATTGTAGTAAGTCAGGGCATCCACCTATTTCTTGGGACTAAAACCTCAACTTTGTGTTTTTCTTGGGACTTAACACAAAACCCTATCCGTGTATTTTATCCCGAAAACACACTCCTTATTACCACAACCCGATGAAGTTGGTCTTTTTCGTAACAAAACAGATTAGGTAGTAGAGAAAAACACGTAAAACAAAGTAAAGACAATTATTTTTCTTATAAAAGAAAAATTGAAGATTCAGAAAGAACATGGAAATCAGTAGAAAACTTTTTTTTCTAAATCAAAAGGTAGCTGTTATAATAATTCTTCAGAAATCTCTCTGAATGCACCAATGTCGATATTCTTTAATACTTGTACACTCTTTTCTACCTTTTTCTTACTTGCTCCTTTTAGTTGCTTACTAGCACATAGTTGAAAGAGACAGTACCACAACCATTCAAGTGCAAAACGATTCATTAATACAAGCGAAATATTAATTTGGAGGGAGAAACTGAGGAGAGCACGGAAAATGACGATCAATATATATTTATTCTTCCAGCATGCGAGCGATATATATATATATATATATATATATATATGTTCTTCCACCCTCATCATTCTTTGCTCCATCCCAGTGTCATTCTTTTAATTCTGAAAAATTCTTTCTAACTTGGCCAATGGACGACGAAAATAGGTGTTACTTGATCTGTCTCCTCTACCTAGGAACTCAGGCCCGATTTTTTGAATGCATGATGCTTCATAAATTCTGAGACGTTGAAGTTGGGGCAACTTTCCAAATCCAAGAAATTGTTGACAGTGTTTACAACCATCAATATACAAATTTACAAGATTATTTATAGAAACGTCATTTGGACGTGACAACCAATTCGGAAGATTATAGCCATAGAAATTTTCAACATGAAGGTTCAACAGGCAAGGAGGACGAAGCTCCTCAAAGACCTCTGTGACTCTATCGCTAACATTTCTTTTATGCTTCCAACCAAGACGTAACTTTTGAAGATGATTCTTTCTCACAAGTTCCATTGACCTGGCTTCCTCCAAAGATTGGTTTTGTTGCAAATTGTCTATTTCAAGATGCCTCAACAAATTCAGGTATCTCATTAATATATGGTGTTGGGTAGTGTACGAGGAGCCTCATGAATTGTCAGCGTCGTATGCTCCTGGAGCCCTGATGATCTTCTCTATATATGGTGTTGGGTGCAAGATGGCGAGGTCATCGAACCCCCGTTCTCTGGTGAGACATGGCTTGGTTGAGATCTTTGCGGGAAAGGAGGACACAAGGTTATGGAGGCCGGACATCCCGAGGGATGCTTTAGTCGTTGTATTAAAACATGGTGGCCAGCTCAAACCAATAAGGCCACTCAGAAAATCTGGAGTCTTGAAGAAGAAGAAGAAGAAACAATGTATCATCAGCATTTATGGTAAAAAAAATGAAATTACTGTAGAAGTCAACAATTGCACATTTTGATGATAGCTGCTACGTAGATCAAGTTTGTAGAAGAGTTGTCCACCGGCAAGGACATCCAACATGTCTTCAAGCCGAGGGATAGGAAATCTGTACTTGATGGTGATCCAGTTGATGGCACGATTGTCGACGCACATTCTCCATCCACCATTTTTCTTGGGAACAAGTGGTGCCAGGACAGCGCAGGGGCTCAGACTAGGACGCACTAGTCCTTGTTGGATCAGTTGTTCGACTTGTGACTGAAGGATCGCAGCCTGCCTCCTTGGGGCTCATTCTGTAGTGCGGTATATTTGGAAGTTGGGCTCCAGGGATGAGGTCGATGTGGTGCTGTACATCTCTAAGCGGTGGAAGGACCTGTGGGGTTTCTGTTGGCATAATAGCATGGAATTCTTCTAACAGTTGGTGTACCTGCAGCGGCGTGGCTTCCTCTGCAGCTTCAAAATGATAGGACCCTACCAAAGCATAAGCTTCTAGAGCGTTCTTAACGTCGTCGGTGAAGGTGGCCTGGTCCACCACAAGGAAAATTATACGAGGAATCTATTCCTTCATCAAACGGCAGAGGAAGAAATAAATAATTAGTTGGAAATAATATAAAGCTTTTAAATTACATAATCTCGCAAGAAATTTAATGATGGGAATAGATAAAGTAGGTAAAAGGATTCCTTTACCTAACTTGGAAAAGTCACGGTAGGTTCTGCGATTGCGATATTAAAAATTATTGACCAAATTTTATATGGACCTAATAATAAAAAAGGACTTGATAAATCTGTTCTCTTTTACTTCTTTCGAGAAGGATTTCATTAAATTAATTAAGTTGATTTGATTTTCTTTTATCTTATTTCCAGTTGACGTAATACGTAATTTATTACTAATAAAATTATTTCTTAACTTATTTATTTTTTGATAATGATAGTGATATATATATATTTTTTTTCTAATTTACAAGAAATAAAAATTATACAACTTCTGAAAAGTTCGATGATTTATGCAGGGATGGAAATTATACATCATTTCTTTCTTAATTACCGGCTTTAAAATTCAAAGCTCAGTTGAAAAAGTTTACTACTGCAATTTCCGACAAATTTCAGGAGAGAAGCGGTCGCGTGAAATACACGACGGTAGTTTTTTTTGATATTAGTGGAAAATTCAATCACAAGCATAAAATTAAATATTTAAATATTAGTGGAGATCATAGGGCTCATATTCTTGGCATAATTACATACTTCCTCTCATTCAGGTTCATAGAGCCACAGCCAGATTATTCAGCCAGAGTCAGTGAAAATTGTGTGGTTTCATATTCATTCCTTAATGATATTTTCTTATCAAAACAAGAGCTAAAGCGTTTGGTGGTGCACTTTTAATTAGAATATATTTATTTTTAAACGTCCATGTCATTGGCAAAGATGACTTTTCTAACTTGGAAAAGTCACGGTAGGTTCTGCGATTGCGATATTAAAAATTATTGACCATCGTGGAAAGAATGAGCCCTTGAATTCTACCAAATTTTATATGGACTTGATAAGAAAAAAAGACCTGATAAATCTGTTCTCTTTTACTTCTTTCGAGAAGGATATGATTAAATTAATTAAGTTGATTTGATTTTCTTTTATCTTATTTCCAGTTGATGTAATACGTAATTTATTAGTAATAAAATTATTTCTTAACTTATTTATTTTTGATAATGATAGTAATCTTTTTGTTTTCTAATTTACAAGAAATAAAAATTATGATGTTGACACAAGTATTGAGCTTCTTAACTTCTGAAAGTTCGATGAAATGCAGGGATGGAAATTATACATCCTTTCTTTCTTAATTACCGGCTTTAAAATTCAAAGCTCAGAAGTTTCCTACTGCAATTTCCGACAAATTTCAGTGAAAGTTGACAGGAGAAGAAGTCCCCTACACAGAAATCTTTATTTATTTTCTAAATTTTTGAAATATCACAAACGAATGGCACAAATCTCTCTTTGACGTCAAACTAAAAAATAATTTCACTTGACTTAAAGACTTGAAAGTTTATAAATTAATATTGGTTGAAGCACATGGCTCACAAGTCACATTTACTGGTTCATGGAGGGAAGAATGGCTGCTTCCTCACACTACTTTCAGATGGTTTTGGTGCTCGTATGGTGGATGCAGATCTTGTTCTGTGACACCAGTAGCGGTTGTATCGCAGTGGAAAGAGAAGTTCTCTTGAAGTTCAAGCTTGGACTTGACGATCCGCAAGGTAAACTTCGCACCTGGACAAATACCACTGGTGATGATTGCTGCAGGGGTTGGAGGGGAGTTGGGTGTGACGACCAAACCGGTCACGTTGCGGAGCTCAACCTTCGTGGCATGAATTTGAATTTGGGGAGGGGGGTCAGAGGTTGCGAGAACCTCCATGAACCCACCTTATGCCACTTGACACGTTTACGACGTCTGGACTTCAGCTCCAACAATTTCAACAACTGCACCATTCCATCCTTCTTGGGTTGCTTTGCGGAGTTGAGGTATCTAAACCTTTCTAATTCATATTTTCAAGGACTCGTACCTTCATCGCTTGGAAATCTCTCCAACTTACTCCAACTCGATCTTTCTTCTTCGATTACAATCTACTACTATTCTCCATCTGGTTCTCATCTCAAAATTCACGATACGAGGTGGTTTCGACGACTTCACTCTTTGCAATACATCGACATGAGCTTCTCCCAGCTTGGTAATTCATCATCTCGTTGGATTCAATCCCTTGGTGAATTGCCTTCTCTATCCACCTTAATATGTTCTCACTGTTTCTCGGGGGGTCACGTTCCAACATTCATTGAATCGATGCAATCACTGCAAGAATTAGTTCTTTCTAGGAACAAATTCAATGGATCTATTCCCACTTTCTTTGGAAATTTAGTTTCATTGCAAAAATTGGATCTTTCTAGGAACAAATTCAATGGATCTATTCCCACCTTTCTTGGAAATTTAATATTACTACAATCTTTAGATCTTTCTTGGAACAAATTCAATGGATCTATTCCCACCTTTCTTGGAAATTTAACATCGCTACAATCTTTACATCTTTCAGGCAATAACTTCAATGGATCTATTCCCACCTTTCTTGGAAATTTAGTTTCATTGCAAAAATTGGATCTTTCTAGGAACAAATTCAATGGATCTATTCCCACCTTTCTTGGAAATTTAATATTACTACAATCTTTAGATCTTTCTTGGAACAAATTCAATGGATCTATTCCCACCTTTCTTGGAAATTTAACATCGCTACAATCTTTACATATTTCAGGCAATAACTTCAATGGATCTATTCCCACCTTTCTTGGAAATTTAATATCACTACAATCTTTAGATCTTTCTTGGAACAAATTCAATGGATCTATTCCCACCTTTCTTGGAAATTTAACATCGTTACAATCTTTACATCTTTCAGGCAATAACTTCAATGGATTTATTCCCACCTTTCTTGGAAATTTAACATCACTACAATCTTTAGATCTTTCTTGGAACAAATTCAATGGATCTATTCCCACCTTTCTTGGAAATTTAACATCGCTACGATCTTTACATTTTTCAGGCAATAACTTCAATGGATCTATTCCCACCTTTCTTGAAAATTTAACATCACTACAATCTTTAGATCTTTCAAGAAATAACTTCATTGGATCTATTCCCACCTTTCTTGGAAATTTAATATCACTACAATATTTACGTCTTTCAGGCAATAACTTCAATGGATCTATTCCCACCTTTCTTGGAAATTTAACATCACTACAATCTTTATATCTTTCAAGAAATAACTTCATTGGATCCATTCCAAAATCACTTTGCAACCTACATTTGCTCTATCGTCTAGACTTAGAAGGGAATGATAACATCAATGGTGCTAAATTCCCAAAATGTTTATGGGGATTGTCAAAGCTGCGATCGTTGTACCTTGGGGGGCATGATTTCAATCTATCAGAATCTCATTTCGTAAACATGAGTCAATTGCGGTATCTTAGCTTGAAATCAAACTCATCATCGACATTCCACGTATCCTCTTCCAATTGGGTCCCACCATTTAGTCTATATCATTTATCTATTCAATCGTGGAGAGTGGAGCCTAATGAATCATTCCCTACATGGATTCGTACACAAAAAGAACTTTATAATCTTGTCCTGTCAAATGTTGGCATCACTGGATCTATTCCCAACTTTCTTGGAAATTTAACATCACTACAATCTTTAAATCTTTCAAGAAATAACTTCATTGGATCCATTCCAAAATCACTTTGCAACCTACATTTGCTCTATCGTCTAGACTTAGAAGGGAATGATAACATCAATGGAGCTAAATTCCCAAAATGTTTTTGGGAATTGTCAAACATGTGGATGTTGTACCTTGGGGGGCATGATTTCAGTCTATCAGAATCTCATTTCGTAAACATGAGTCAATTGTGGTATCTTAGCTTGAAATCAAACTCATCATCGACATTCCACGTATCCTCTTCCAATTGGGTCCCACCATTTAGTCTATATCATTTATCTATTCAATCGTGGAGAGTGGAGCCTAATGAATCATTCCCTACATGGATCCGTACACAAAAAGAACTTTATAATCTTGTCCTGTCAAATGTTGGCATCACTGGAAGCCTTCCAACATGGATTTGGAATTTCTCTTCCTCTCTTCGCTGGTTGAAGCTGACTTCCAATGACATCGATGGGGAAATACCAGATGCCACAAACTCCAGTAATCAATTACAAATGATTGATTTGAGTTCCAACAAATTTAAAGGTAACATACATATCTGATCACCCTTCTTTCCATTTGAAAGTAATAGATTGCCATATTTTTTGTTTACCTTGCCTAATTCAATCTCTTCATGGTCTGCTATTTCTAGGATCTAGGTGGTTATCTACCGTCTCAAAGATGACGTCTACATTGTGGTACTTGTTTCTTTCCAACAACACAAATCTATTTGGTAGCATCCCATCGTCGCTGTGTGAAGTGCAAGATTTGAGGGTATTGGACTTGTCTAAAAATAATTTCTCTGGAGAGATTCCTCATTGCATGATGAAAGTGAAAAAAATTCTTGATTTGGGAAGCAACAAATTCAACGGCACATTTCCTACGATACTGGAACATCAGAATTGTACGTTGGAATCATTGCATTTGGAGAATAATCAACTTCATGGAAATCTACCAACATCCTTGGGTAAGTGTAGGAATTTGAGGGTCCTTGATCTTGGTGGAAACAAGTTCACCGGATCAATACCGTCTTGGATAGTAGAAAGCATGCAGTTTCTAAAGATTCTACGCTTGACGTCAAATAGACTTTATGGGAATATTCCACAATCATTGTCAAGGCTGCAATCACTTCAAGTCTTGGATCTTGGAAATAATAATTTATCAGGATCCATACCAAATACTATAGGAGATTTCAAGGCAATGACGATTTTAAACAAGTCAAAACAGTCAATCTTCTCTCGTACGATTTTACGCGAGTCAAAACAGTCAAACATCTCTAGTATCAATTATTACAAAGAATCTGTGACAATAGAGATGAAAGGAGGATCATACGCTTATGTTGGCAAGATACTTTCACTAGTCACAAGCATCGACCTCTCCAATAATAACTTGTCAGGAGTTATTCCCCAAGAATTCGGTGATCTACGTGGCTTGCGGAATTTGAATTTGGCAGTAAATCAATTGACAAGTAGCATCCCAAAGACACTTGGTAGATTCTTGAAGTTGGAAGCACTGGATCTATCAAGAAATAAACTCTCTGGGCAAATTCCACGAGAGATGACGAAGATTACAACATTGTCTCACTTGAACATGTCATTTAACAACTTCTCAGGTCGTATTCCTACAAGCAAGCAGTTCTCGACATTTACTAATGAGTCCTACATAGGAAACCCCAATCTATGTGGGTTTCCGTTATCTAAGAGTTGTGAAGAAGAGCAAAATCCAAAATCAAAGAGTGATCAGAACGAGGATGATGACGACGACAAAGAGAAGTTATGGCTTTATATGATTGCAGTTCTTGGTTTTATCGTTGGATTTTGGACATTCTATGGCATCCTTTTCTTTAAGAAGACTTGGAGGTATCTCTATCTCCAATTTCTGAGTGATACCAATGAGGTGTTATACATGAGGATTATTCGACCAATGAAGCGGATGGTGAAGTGATATTAGCAAGACAACCTTTAGTGTTGCTCATCTCAACTAGTATGCTTGTTATGTATGGGTAGTTATTTTTATTGATCCTTTTCTAATCCATCATACTCGACAAATATATATGGGAGGCTGATTGAATAATAATGAGGGTTGTCGGCATTGTTTAGTAACAATTTTCTAGTAATGGTGTGTATTTGTCTTTTTTGAAAAGATACATGGTTACAAATCTCAGAAGATGCAAAGACCATTAGTTGCATCAAGGTTTTGCTCTCGTACCATCCTAAGTTATCTGAGTTATTATATATTGCAAAAAAGTTAACTTTTTTCTCTTAAATTAATTAATCATTCAACCTCTATAACTTGATGTAAGTTAATTATAATAGTTGGATATGTGGACATTCTTATGTCCGCGCCCGAATTAAAATCTTTGGTACTATTCCGACGAAGATCAATTCCCACCTTTCTTCTTCTTCTTCTTCTTCTTCCACTATCGCTGCTACTGCTGTGTTTAAATGGTTACTTAGAGAAAATATGTATACCTAAAAATATTTAAGCTTAAAACTTAGATATAAGCATTATGTGGATGATTTATTCTTCTAAATCCTATTAATCTTTTTGTAAAACCCAATTATCATCAATAAAATGTGTAGTAACATTAATATATCCTACTTTACTTCTACCCTCCCAAATATTAGATGTATTAACAGAACCTATTATATTAACTAATTCCATTCTAAATTTATTATAAAGTGCAATAACATCTTGCCTAGTTGTATTTCTAGAAGCTTTTTTAAATTGTAGACAATAAGCTTGTGAAATATATTCTTGAAAATGTTGACTATCACCAAATCTAATAGGTAAATTTTGAATAGTAATAAATTTAGCTTGTAATTCTCTAGTATTAGTAGGATCATAATGCCATTGTATAATATTAGCTTTCGAGTTAAAATTAATTTGTGTTTGAATCATTTTATTTTTTTCAAGAGTTTTGGATGAATAATTAGCTAAATGTCTAGATAAATGACTTGTACCACCAAAAGCTTTGCATGAGAAGACTACATTGAAAATGTTGTAGTAGACCCTCTCCACTATAGTACCATCTCTTAGCTCTTTCATCTTTATTGTAAACTTCAACCATAAAATTGACCTTCTTGATTTAGCAACATTAGTTGAAGTTGATGCTCCACCTTCCATAGTTTGAGCTTGAGAGTACTGTTGTTTTTGCTCAAAATCATCACCAACACCGACGGTGCTATTGAAGATGAAGTCGTTGAAGTTGTATGCCAATTTTGTAAAGAATTTGACTTGGAGAGTTGAAGAAAGTTAAAGCCTGAAAGATGAACTTTGTATTTTGTAAAAAGAGAGAAGATTGAATGAACATGAATTGTGAAAAAAACTCTAACCTTCTTCTCTATTTATAAAATTTTCCACCACCATTCCTCTCTCCCTTTCATCCCTTCTCTTCTCTTTTTTTCCGTTGGTTTCAACTTTCGTTTTTTACGAACGTTATTTCAAGCCTGAAAAACGAACGTTCGTAAAACGTTCATTTTTTAACGTTCAATTTAGCAGGCCGATTTTCTAATATATTATAGTCCGGCACTTTAAATGGGCTGGCCCGCAGTGGCCCGGCCCAATTGACACCTCTACGAAGAAGATAGCCATGCCGTCGGGAGAAATGAACAAAATAATAATAATTTAAACCAAGGACAATAGTAAGAAATACATATGCATATAAGAAATTATTAATTACGTGTAAAAATCAAAGACGAGAGGACACATAAAAGAAAAAGGGAACGAGCGGATGAGTCGACGCTGCTCGTTTCAGTTGCAATCGAGAAAAATAACAAAGAAAAAAAAAGAGAAAAGCGAGAAAAAAACACTTAATAATCAACGTAATCGAAATCTATGTACTTCGAATTCAAAAATTATATTTAACAAAGAAAAAAAAAGAGAAAAGCGAGAAAAAAAATCGAAGACGATTCAACCCTGATTCTTGTGACACTTGTGTTTTCGTGACATGATTCCACCTATGAGAGACTTCCATTGATCTTACATTCCCTTTGGAAGAGAGGCTACCAAACGCGCAACAACCGCACCAACCTCATGGCGTCGAACGGAACAGATGGCGGCGGCGGCGGCAGATGGAAGTTCTCCCCCAGCGAAGACCTCTTAAGCGCGTCCATGATTAGCATCCGGGGCATCCTCACGGCGGTCATGTCCAACGTCACCTCCGACGATCCAAGACCCCCGATACTTCTCGGCCACGGCGACCCTTCCATCTACCCCTTGTTCCGTACCAGCACTGATTCGGAAGACGCCGTCGTCGCTGCCGTCAGGTCCGCCAAGTACAACTGCTACAGCCCCGCCGTCGGCATGTCTGCTGCAAGGAGGTTGGTGATGTGTATCTGTTGGAAATTGGGAACTTCTGTTGTGCTTTCTCTTGAATTAGGTGGAAAAGTTTTATGTTTACTATATTTGTCGAGTACAGGTACATCACTTGCTATTTATAGATATAAATATCAGCTGGCTATACATCTCTTAATGCGTTGACTAGGTCGACTAAATTTACTCAGTGCTCCTCCTCAAGTTGGTGCTATTATGTCTGTAACATCCACCTTGTTCGTCGTAGATTCGAACTGTGTTCTTCTCATGGGCTTTGTTAACATGTCAGCCGGATGATTGCTTTTAGAAACTTGTCTTGTAACAGTAAATCCAGTTTATACTTTTTTTCTCTCACCAACTGGCAATATGTCTCTGTATGTTTGTTTACTCCTCCCACGATATACTGGATTTGCAGCTATATGTAGAGTTGCTTTATTATCACAAAGCGTTTTAATTGCATTCTCGAGTGGCATTTGCAGGTCATTCAACGGATAAGAAATCCATGTGGCTTCACATAGCCACTGCCATGGCCCTATACTCCACCTCTGCTAAAGACTGAGCCACTGCATTTTGTTTTTCTGTTTTTTCATGATATCAAAGAATCTCCTTGATAGATTGCATACCTTGTGATGGATCTCCTTGTTGTAGGACGTCTGTCCCAAACGGCCTAACAAAAAATGAAAGTAGGATCAAAATAGCTTCACAAGAAGGGGGTGAATTGTGAATTTAAAAATTTATGCATTTAATCTCACAAAAAACACTGTAAAAATCTTTTTTTAACTAATTTTCTATTATGCACAAGATTTTTACAATTTATTACACAATAATGTATAATTTATAACACTTTCAGATTTTATCTTTGAGTAATAAAAATAACAACACAGAAAACTTACACCTTTTGATCTTTAATTTCACTACACGAAAAATTTCACCTTTCTTTCTCCAAATTTTTCCTTAGTAGTTATTAGAACCTTGCTCTTCTGAATTCCTCATTGATCTTCAGCTTTGATTCCTTCTGACCTTTAGCTTTTTAGATTAATCTCGTGTAGTTTAAGTATTTTTGACTATGTGGAAGTTTTTTCTCCCTCTCTGGATAGAGACACCTTCTCTCTATTTGCTTTCACAGAGTATTGAATTTGAGATTCAATTGGGATGCTCTATATGAGATTGGGATGTCTTGAAGTGCAACTTGGACCTCTTATTTATCGTATTCGATCTGGAGTTACATGTTTAACACGTTCATCCACTTTTTCCATAATTTCATGATCTCATGTCTTTTTGAATTTTGAAATGTCCATGTTCATCATGTTCTTGCATGAGTCCCACATTCTCCTATCATAGATCCATCAAGAATGCTCTTTCTAGAGAAACATAGAGTTTTCCTTCTAAGTTGTCGTTTTAGTTGAACACTTATTTTGTAATGCTTGTAAAAACTCAAACACTTATTTGATAACTTTTCAAATTTTTTACTTGCAAAACACATAACTAAAAAACAAAACTTAACATTTTGTTAGTTACTTATAAAACTCAAATAGTTATCCGATCTATGCATAAAAGCTCGAATAGTTATCTAATTCTTCAATTTCTTTAAAGTATTCACATGGAAGACATGTGAAAACTTAAGATATTTAAAAACACATGTGTAGATAACTATAACTATATGAGTTTTTAATATAACTCTTCGACTAACCCAAAACGTTAACTATAACTATACAACTTTTCAAAAATCTGTTAACGTTTAATTATACAACTAAGGTAAAAACTTATGCTTAGACTTATTTAGATCTATTTTCAAGCTAAGTAAAATACTCATCATCAAAACAAAAATTCCTAACAAAAAACCTTAACTATTTTTCCCAAGATAAAGCAACCTCTGTCTTGGATTCTTTTTGAGAAACTTGAGTACCTTGTAAGCTACATCAATACATGCCTTTGTTAGTGTTTTTATCTGTTGACTGAGCTGATTGACCACATATGACCTTGTCACAGTTGCATATAACAGTTTGCTCACCAAATTTCTATAGACTGCAGGATCTTCAAGAGCGTCATAACCATCTAACTTTAATTGTTGGTCCACAGGAGTATTTGATGGCCTAGCAGCCAATAGGCCTACTTCTTTTAGGATGGCTAAGATTATTTTCTTTAACAAATTTGGATTCCCTACTTGTTTGTCATCATTACAATGCTTAGAAAATAGTTCATAAGACTTAAGACTTTGATATAACATTGTTGCTGCAGGAACACTTGTGATAACTTCATTGTTACTAATAACTAATAGATCATCCACATACACTGGGACATATGTAAAAGATTGATTAACTCTCTTGGTAGATAGAGAATAATATGATTTACTTTGCAGAAAACCAGTAACAATTAAAGAATTAGAAAGTTTTTTAAACCACTGCCTTGAAACCTATTTAAACTATAAAGATACTTGTTCAATTGATATATACCACCATTCTCCCCTTGTCAATTGTATCCCTGTGGCAAGTTCATGAATACCTTATTGTGCAAATCACCATGTAAAAAAGTGTTTTGCACATCCATTTGAAATGCAAGCCAAGAGTGCATGGTAGCTATAGCAAGTGAGTGCCTACTATAACCATTATTGGTGCAAAAGTATCTACATCATCCTCACATGCCACTTGATTATATCCTTTGACTATAAAGTATGTCTTATACTACTCTACTTCTCCATTGTGTTTTTACGTAATCTTATTCACCTACATACAACCAATTGGTTGTTTTCCATTGACAATGTATTACTTTTTTTCAAGAGCCACTAACCCTAATTTCATAGCATTTCTCCATTTTGGTTATTGGATGGAAACTTCATAAGTGGTAGGTTCAAGAACAATGGTTGAAGTTAAGAGGTTCTAGTAATTTGAGGATAAAGTAGAAATAGAAACAAAATAATCAATAGGATAACATGTATTGCTAAATGGACTGAAGGTGGCATAGGACATAAAGAATCTTTGAAATGGGTAGGTGGTTTAAAAACTTGGTTGGATCTTCTATTGTGTTCTGGTATAATACTATATATATCAATAAGCCATGTAGGTTGGTATGGCTCAAAACTGCTTTGGCTCAAGCATTGTTCATGTTAAGTCAGTTCATGTGGAGCATTACTTCAAGTGACCCAAGCATGACCCATGGGCTGATGCTATTGATTGCCATGGTTTGACCATGTTGCATAGATGGCTTGAGTTGTTGGATAACAACTGGTGCATAGTGACTAATGTAAGGTGATTAGTGTGCAAGGTAGATGAATGAATAAAGCAAGGGAAGGAGTGGTGAGTGATAGTGCAATTAGCAAAAGGTAGTCGAGCGAGCAAGTTTTAAAGGACGTGAGGGAAGTGGTCATAGATGCCTACCCATTGGACGTGACAACTAGCAGGTTGAATTGTTTGCTTTCTTGAAAATCCTAAATTATGTTGAAACCCTAAATACGGTAGGTTGAATTGACAAACATCCCATACTACGTCATTTGCCACTTTTCCTGAAATCCTCCAATCGATAGTTGCTCATATATGAATTGTTTGTTTAAATCATTTGCCCAAAGTAGTGTAGCTAACAGTGGGTAGGTAGTGACGTAGCAGATAGTGGGCAAGTAGTAGTGCAGTTGGCAGTGGGTGGATAGTAGTTGCTCACTTCTGCCCACATGTTGTGCCTCCTACACATCATGTTGGGCCAACACCCAAGTTGGAACTATGTGCCAACCTAACATGACCCACCAAACTATGCGAGGTCACCTGACACAATTTGGCCCAACCCACTTGACAATTATATATAACAAGAGCATTGACTGCTTACAACTTACTAAAGTGATGTTGTTTCTTCCCCATCTTTTCAGCAGTGAGGAATTGACAAATGAGAACACTCAGTACTATTCTTTTCAGGCACGCTAGAGTTTGAATTATTAGCTGAAGTAGGTTGATAATTAGATCATTCATTTGCTAATGCAGCACAATCATCTAAATTGATTCCAACTGAGATTGTAGCAAATGCAATCTCTTCTTAGGTATATGCTTTAAATGCAAATGGGAAATGGCAGATGACATTTTATGCCTTCAGGCAGTAGCAGTGCATGGTATGTTTGAAAGTTCCTTGATGCCTTTCCAATCCCTTTGAAAGAATAAAGACCTCCTACATCCTTACCCGGTCCAATCATCTTCTGGGTGGCTAGGTCCTGGAAAGGACAAAATTCAGTGTAGCAAACCACAGCACAATTAAGATCTTTAGTGAGTTTTGACACTGATAAAAGATTAACTATGTATGTGTATTTTGTAATTGCTGATAATCTTAAGTAGCATCACTTGTTCTCCTCTTTAAATTAAGTTCCTTTACTGATCCAATGTTGGTATGGTGATAGAGGCCTTTTTTACTGACTGATTTATAGGAAATCAAACAGAATTCCTAATTGTTATCTAAACTTTGAAGAATTATATTTGTTTTTTCTAATAACTATTGTTTGTCAATTCCTTGGGACTTTTCAGTGCAATAGCAGAGTATCTCTCAAAAGATCTGCCCTACAAGTTGTCACCTGATCATGTATACCTCACTGCAGGATGCACTCAGGCTATTGAGGTTGTTTTCTCAGTACTTGCTAAGCCCAATGCCAATATCTTGCTTCCAAGGCCTGGCTTCCCGTTTTATGAGGCACGAGCTGCCTTTAGCAAGCTTGAGTTCCGTCATTTTGATCTTCTACCAGAAAGGGGTTGGGAAGTTGATCTTGATGGCGTAGAAGAACTTGCTGACGAGAACACTGTTGCTATTGTCATTTCTAGTCCTGGGAATCCAGCTGGAAATGTGTTCACCTATGAGCATTTGAGCAGGGTGAGAAATATAATAACAAGACAGTGATCTTAATTCTTATTCTTATTTATTAACCTCTATTTGGGTATGGATATATCAGGTTGCTCAGACTGCCAAAAAGCTTGGGATTATGGTTATTGCTGATGAAGTTTATCAGGTTTTTGGTAACAATCCTTTTATTCCAATGGGGATCTTTGGATCCACTGTTCCAGTACTTGCACTTGGGTCTATATCGAAGAAATGGATTGTACCTGGTTGGCGGATTGGTTGGATAGCCTGTAATGATCCAAATGGTATTTTGAAGACAACTAAGGTTACTAGTCTCCATGAGCACCCTTACTTGCTCACTGCTGTCATTCTGTTAAGCGTGCATTGTTATTTCTCTTGGTTTCCTTATGCCTTATGGTCTCACCCTCAAGAGATGAACAGTGCTCTGAAATGCTCTATATTTGTTTATTAATATTGTAGTTCTGGGATTTTATATGAAATTTTAATAAATATATTTCGTGTTCTGTACTGAAAGGCTTTATTGAGACAAATATGAGCTTTCAAGAACATAGTGGAAGTAGGATGGGCAGTTGGTTAGGTCTAGTATGAATCAAGCATAGATTATAGTTGGAGCGTGCAAGTGCATGTTGGGGGTTGCAATTGAACAAAGAGGATTTTCCCACCATAGTAATGTGGATCTTGATAGTTGCAAGTTACAACAAATGGGGTTCAACAAAGATTTCAACTTCAGGAAAAAATTTTGAATTGGGAGTGTGATCTTTCATAGCTATTCCTTGTCCATGTCCCAGTTGAGACCAAGAGGCTTGTTGTTTGGCATTTGGTTCGGGTGCAGGATTATTACTCTCCAAAATAGGACCCTTCCAAATCCCAAAGTTTCTAGGCTAAAATAAAAGATTGTCTGTTTACTGCTCAGATCTATTTCTTATTGTTTACTTTTTGACCCTTACAGTTACATCAGTATTCCTTATTTTGTCCCACCAGATTGTTGAGGGCATAGAATCCTACCTCAATATTTCATCAGATCCGGTAACCTTCATGCAGGTCAGTGTTATACATTCCTAAACATTACAAGATAGCAAGAAGTTTCATCTTTCTTTTAACAAAAAGGAAAATTATATGATGACACAGCCATGTGTAAAACCAAACATGTGCACAATTTTCTCTGATTGGTTGTGTATTGCTTTTGAATTTTCTTAATTAGGATGTGGCATTCCTCTAGAAAAATGGAATATACATGAAGGATTGCATTTTCTGTCCAAATCTGATATGTTATCCTTGCCATGATCATGCTGGTTTATTGCTCTGACTGTTGTCTTCACATCAGGGTGCAATGCCTGACATTCTCAAGAATACAAAAGAAGATTTTTATAACAGAAATGTTGCTTTGCTTAGGCAAACTGTAGATATCTGTTATGAGAATGTCAAGGAAATTGGTTGTATTAGTTGTCCAAATAAGCCTGAAGGCTCCATGTTTGTGATGGTAAATATATTTTCTCAAGAGCTTGACATGTATTATTGTAATGAATTGAGCCATTGAGGAATTCTTGGCATACCGTGCAGGTGAAATTGAATATGTCATACTTAGATGACATAAAAGATGATTTTGATTTCTGTTGCAAGTTGATGAAAGAGGAAAAGGTCCTTTTGTTACCAGGTAAACTGAAATCAGTTTTATTGAAAAAGTCTTACATCGACTAAAATAGAGGTTGAACTTAAGCTTATATGATAATGAATATCGCCACTCACAACCAATTGATCTTAAATTGAAATTTCACATGATATTAGAATAGGTTTATGTGCATTTATTCATAACACACTTATATAAATAAACCATAAGTGAGAAAAAGTTTTGAAAAAGTCTCACATCGACTAAAATAGGGATTGAACCTGGACTTATATGATAATGAATCTCTCCACTCAATCAATTGATTTTTAATTAAAATTTCACAAATTTAATTACTAACTACTGTACTCTTTTCAAATAAATCTTTAGACTCCATCTTACTGTTCCATCACCAAGGGATAGGTGAATGTAATTCCTCAGTGAGAAAAAGGGAAGCTTGCTTGGTCAAACCATAAGTGATCAAAATTCAAGCTCTTGGGAAGTTCTTTTAGTAGTTTTTTGAAGTTTGGCCGTTGAATTTGGATTCTTTCAGTCTTGGATTTATCACTTACACCAACTATTGATACAACTGATGATGTTTCTCAATTCATGTCAGATCCATGGTACTTATTGTTTCCTGCCTTGTGTTCAATTGTTCTAGCGTAAGGCAACTTGACTATTCCTATGTTATTTTTTTTATAATAATAGGTTTTTTTGCATTCTCCAATATTCAAATATTACTAGTACTGTTGCTTTTGTACAACTAATTTATTATAATGGGTTATTTCTACTTTATGTTTGTAAATTGTGTTCTCTTATCAACACGTATTTCTTAAAACTATTTCCTATGCTTTAAAGAAATCATTTATTCGACTTTTCTACATGGAGTCTTGTCCCCCATATAACTAGCTTCAATGTATCCATCATTTTTCTAATTTGTGAGCTAGTGTTCAGTTTTGAAGACATCAAATTTCTTCTGATGTACATTCAAATTTTCAAATTTCTTAAAAGGCAATGTAAACAAACAGAGAGGTATTAACAAATTGGGTACCAATCTTTATGTTTAAGCTAGATTGACTGGTATGTACTTTTTTGTTTCTATCAGGAAGTGCAGTGGGATTAAAAAACTGGCTTCGCATAACATTTGCTGTAGACCCATCTTCCCTTGTAGAGGCTTTTGATAGGCTGAAATCCTTCTGCCAGAGACATGCAAAGGAGGGAAATGAAGCATAGAAATTGAGAGCCACTTTCGGTTACTACCTTGTCATCCAGACAGAAGTACAACCATCCTCAACCTTCTCTTTATTTACAAGGTCAATTGAGTACTGCTTGGAATAAACTGCATGAAAATGTTTTAGAATGTTGTAAAATGTTCTTTAATCTTGTGATGTTGGTCATGCTGCTGTCAATTCTTCACATTACATCCATTAATTTCTCTCTTGCTGGGAAGAATACTAAGGCTGTGTTTGGAAAACAGTACCATGATTCTAAATAAAACTGTTGCTGAGGTAGTACATGCAAACATGAATGAGCTCAACATACCTTTCTTCAGTCAGCTCGGTAGATGCAATACAACAATGTCAAGTTTCATTCAAGATTTCATATAACCACAGAAGGAAAGATTTTTCGGCAGAAGAGAAGAGCTTCTTGACGATTTCACAGAACCAGAGAATAGGAGATTTTCGGCAAAAGTGAATGCCAGAATACCTTCATGTTAGCTTTTGTTTTTCAATTAATTTTCTCTTCAAGTCACAGGAACAAAATATTCATTGTCTTTCATATAATCCATCAAGAATAACAAAATTGAAAAGAATGGTAAGATCTATGCACTTCAATCATATATTTTATAATGATGGTATTTTTGTTTAGACTCAAATTCAAACTTTCAACCATTTTAAGGATGTGAATGATCAATTATATCATCTAGTTGTTGCGCTTTATGCACTTTAATCATTTGCAAACTTCTTGATGACAATTCAACAAATGCTAAGAAAGGAATCTAACAACAACAAAGAATCGATCTACCTTCCGATCAGTTGTGAAACCTTCTGATTAGCTGTGAAACTATCCGATTGACTATTAACTTGAAGCTATCTGATCTACTTTGAACAATTCTTCAAACTATCAGTCTGTCAACTTGAAACTATCTAATTTGCCTTGAATAATTTTTCAAACTTATTAGTCTATCAACTTGAAACTATTTGATCTCTTTTCCAACTGACCTGTGAAATACATTTTAGTACCTCACATGGATTTTTGCATTATCAAAACACAAGGGTTCTAATAATTAAATCAAAAGCTAGCAGAAAAAAGTACAAATGTGAACACTTAGATGCTATTTATGTTAGAAACCAAAGAGATAATTTTGGTAATGCTTACAATCCTAATTGGAGAAATCACCCAAATCTATCTTAGAGAAATAACAATGTCCAAGGAGGAGAGAATGTAAATGATAAAAATCACAGTTATGAAGCATTAATTGAATAAGGAGCTAAAATAGATAAATTAGAAAAGACAATTCATAATTTAAACAATCATTTAGATCATATATTTGGAAATATAGCATTCCAAAATCAAAATTTAAACAAAAATATACCACTTAGACTAAAAGAACCAATTGAAGTTAAACCTACAAGAAGGTTACCAAGTCAAGCAGTACCTAATCCTTTAAATAGAAATGTAAATGAAATCGATACCTCTAGTAGGAGGGAATAGAATGAAGTAATTTAATTACTTTTAACAATATAAAAAAAAGAAAAAAAATAGAAAATATAGCAAAATAGTTGTGTTTAGTTATTTTCTAGTTCATTGAGTTATTGCTTAACTCAACATAGCATAGTAAGAATCAATTTTATTTTTGTTTTTATTTGCTAATTACAGAGTCACTAAAGGTCTAGAAACTATGGATTTGCTACTAGATGTATTGAGAGAATTATTAAGCTATTTGTTAGCTAAAGATCAGGTAGAACCACAAGGAGTGATTAGAATCAGTTTCTAGGTTCCTTTTAATTGGTGAAAAAGTATTACTAATTAAGTCTCTCACTTCATTGAGTTATTACTTAACAAACAAGTCTATGGACTTAAGCTCATGGTAGTTGTTTGCACTTAAATTTGGCCAACCATTGGGCGATCCTAAAAAATGCAAACATTACACTATGATTGCTACTTATCTTAGATTGAACAATGAATAGATTTAGCATCCAAATGATCTCAAATAGCAATCATTCAAGGCATGATTTCAAAGATTAAAATTAATTACTTTCAAAATAAAGTCATACAGATTCATACTGAAATGAGAAGTAAATACACAACATTTGACAATCACGAACAAACACAAACAATACATAAACAAAACATAGTATATATGTAAATGTAAATGTTAATGTTCCTTAAAGTAGACGATAGATGAATGACAATGCTCTCTATTGAAAATCAAAAACCTCCAACCCTATACGTGGCACGATTATAGCTTTGAAAATTTAACCACTTACTGTCAAGTGTTCCTTTCCTTATTAGATTGCGAACTTAGACCTTTGTAACGTGATCTCCTTCTCGACAAATTAACGTCAACCTGACATCAAAAGTAGAAGCTTTAATCCTTCTACTAAGAGATGATTCGATGCTTGTTGAAGAAACATTCCCTTCCTTTGATGTGATCACTCTTCCGTAGTAATCGTAGTCACCACAATTTGATCAGATTCAACCCGACTCTGGAATGGTTAACAAATGTCGTTAGGCTCGGAAGTTAAGTTTCAAAACATAAAAACGTCCACTACCGTTAAATTTCACGATATATTTAAACACATGCAAGATAAAGAATTACAAAAATAAAAACGACGTAAGTGCTGATGGCCCTTCTCCCCCGACGAAGTCCAACGGCAAGCATGGACTGCCCTGACGACGTATTGATGGAGGTGCTTTCTCGATTGCCGGCGAAGGAGGGGTGCCGACTCCGTTGCCTATGCAAATCAGCCAACACCTTCGTCGATGACTTCTTCTTCAATGCCCTGCAGTCGTTTCGATTTGTCGACGATTGTGGCGTCTTAATCAAGTGCCACTTTCAACGACCTTCTTTCTCGTGCTTCGACCTTCATTCAGGCGTTCCGTCGAACTCCCTCGACGGCGTGACGACCAACATCTTGGGTTGCAGCAAAGGCCTGGTTGTGTACGAGGAAGATTTAGTCGTTGATGGCTCTTCATCTTTGACGGTATGTATTAGAAATCTCGTAACTATGAAGGAGCTTCGCGTCCCTCGATCAAGCTGGTGTCGAGAGGCATCGTTTTAGAAAAGCTGGCGTCGTTGTGGTGTTTCGCACGAAGATCCACCGAAATCGATTAAGCCACAAGCTCGTCTGTTGGGGGCCTACAGAGGAGTTCAACGACAACGTTTACCTCCGCATCTATTGCTTTGGAGACGGCTGTTGGAAGCCCACAAAGACGCCAGCTTTTCTAAAACGATGCCTCTCGTCATTGTCGCCATTATCGTTGAAGAAGAGACCGTTAAAATGCTCCCACTGCCGCCTCTTGTTGGAGGGATGAGGAGCCTCACGTCATTGGATGACGTTATGGAGATCACAGTGTGATGGGGTAGGAGGAGATCATCATCGCCATCCCTACGTTTGACACGATGGTGCGCGTTGGAGATGACGTTTAGCATATGGACGATGGAAGACCATGAGAGGTGGCGTTGGAACACGAACTACGTGGAGGTGAAGATGAGTTTACAACCGTCGACAACGGCGTCCATCGGAAGGTTCACGTTGATCAACGACGACATGCTGGTGTTCACCGTTGACGATGTCCTCCTCGTTTACAAGTTGATCTACGAGGAAGAAAGAATGGAGCTTTTCAGAAGAGAAAGATTGCAAGGATTCTATCCTACGTTCTTCCGTTATTCAAACACACTCTGTCCTTGTTGATTGATTTGAATAGTTTACCACAAGCCTTCCTTTATGTCGATTCATACGTATGCATGGAGATTTTTTTACTTTGCTCTTTGCATTTTTATTTAGGGAATGTTTTTCATTCGCTGGAGCTTAGTAACTTAACTACACATAAGGATTGAGCTTTCCATCTTGTATATATATACACACATGAGTATGAATTATGACTTTGTCCTTCGCATTTTCAATTATGGAATGTTTGTCGTTGGCTGGAGTTTAATAAATTACATGTAATTAAGAAGCATTCCATCTTATATACATACATACGTCAATGGAGGGGCATGTGTCTCATGTTAGCGCAGTGTCGGAGGTGTTGCAGCGGCACCAATTGCACCTCAACGAGAAGAAATGTGAATGGGGTAAGCATCAGTTACTGTATCTTGGTTTTATTATTGGTGGAGGAGAGGCTCGTGTAGATCTGGCAAAGGTTCAGATCATCAGGGAGTGGGTTGCTCCGACTAACACAACAGAGGTTCGTAGTTTTTTGGGAGCATGCCAATATTTGCGGAAATTTATCCGTAATTTTTTGGTGATCGCGGGGCCTTTGCATGATTTGACGAAGTCTCGACCGAAGTTCATATGGGATAGCGCTGCTCAACAATCATTCAATCAACTGAAACAGTGCATCTCAACGGCGCCGGTGTTGGCGTTACCCATCCTTCAACAACCATACGAGATAAGGTGAGGGCAGTCCTATTGCAAAATGGTCGACCCATTTCATATTATTCTGAGCGGTTACAGGGGGCACAACGCAATTACTCCACTTATGACAAAGAGGTTCTTGCGTTGCATCAAGCTGTCAAGCATTGACGGTGCTGTATTCCAGGGAAGGAGACTGTGATCCATTCCGATCATCGCCCACTTCAATATTTACAATCTCAAAGCCGTTTACAACAAGCACATCATGTGAAGTGGATGGCAAATCTTCAGCAATTTAATTTGTTGATCAAATACAGGCAAGGGGGGGATTTCTTGTCCCGGCTCAGTAGCTTGGTGCGGTATGGACCTTTCAGAATTCTAAAAATGGTTGGTGAAAATGCATGTCAATTAGATTTTTGCCGAATTATATGTCTATTTATTCGGTCGTCAATATCAATGACTTGAAGTTGTTCGAACCATCTATGTTGGACGACGAACCTGAGGTAGTTGTCCCAACATTTGATGATTTGGAACTACTGCGTGAGCAACGATTCGATAAAGATATGTTACTGGAGAAGGAGCATCATACTCGAAGTGATGTTCGTGTAGCTTATCGGATCGGCAAGCAAGGAGATTTGTTGCGACAAGCTAAGTGGTCTATTTAGCATAGAGAAGGCGCGAGTGGCGTTCCCGTCTCCCTCTCTCTAAAAAGCTTCGCAGGAGCTGCGCCTCTTTTGGAGGAGGGGGCGTGTGATCCGAGGACGGGTCATGGCGCTACGTGGGGGTGTGGGTTTACCCACACACGGAAGAAGCGGTGGTGCATCGCTGAGTTCACGCATGGATTGAAGTGAATGGGTGGTAGTTCACGTGTGACTTGGTCAACATGGGAGCTTGGTTGGGTGCATGAGAAGCCGTGGGTGCTTGGTCGTGGGTGCATGTGCCGCCATGCATGCATGGATATGCAACAACCATTGAAAAAGTCAGGCATGATATTTGATTTCTTATCTAAAACATTTTAATTTTATTTTTTTTAAAACACTTGGATATTTTTTTACATTTTTTTTATATCTAAGATATTTGATTTTATTTTAAACACTCCTTTTTTCTGTATCTAAAGCATTTTAATTTTTAAATACTTAGATATTTTGTTTTAGATATATAAATATATATTTAGATATTTTTATTTTATTTCTTGCTGATTTGGTTTATATTTTTTTATTTATTGACTTTGGATTCGGTTTGACCTCAACTTTTGTTGTTCTTTTAATTTAATTTTTGGTTTCGGTCGAACCGAAGGACAAAATATTTTTTGTTTTTATATTTTATGGGCTTCGGTCGAGCCGGAAAGTGGTCTCGGTTCCACCGAAAATTTTGTTATTTTTTGTTTTTATATTCTTTTGGTTTCAGACGAGCAGAGGGAAGGTTTTGGTTCGACCGAACTTTTTTTGTTTTTATATTATTGGGATTCGGTCGAACCGGAGGTAAGTTTCAGTTCAACCGAAACTTCTGTTTTTTTTTTTTTGATTTCGGTCGAGCCGACGGCATGTTTCGGTTCGATCGAACGTTTTTTTTATATTTTTCGTTTTCGGTTCGACCGAAACTTTCTATATCTTATCTAAGTTATAATTTCATTTAGTTAATTTAATTTTTCCTTTTAACCTAGATATTCTTATATTTTGTCTAAGTTATAATTTTATTTAATTATTTTCTTTTAACTTATATATTTTCATATTTTACCTTAGTTATAATTGCATTTAATTGATTTTTTTAAACTTAGATATTTTTATATCTTGTCTAAGTTATAATTTCATGTAATTAATTGAATCATATTTTCTTCTTCTTTTTTACTTTTAAACTTAGCGATTTAGTTTCAAACGGATGCCGACCGTTCCTAGGGTTCAACCAGGGTCTTTTTTTAAACCCTTTTATTTATTTAATCTTACCCCAAAACCCTAGGAATTTCCCATGTTCATTCGTCGTCGTCAGTACCGTGGCCAGGTTCATAGCTAAGCATTCATTCATTTTAATATGTAATAGATTTTGCATTAGGCCCTATAATGACATGCATTTTCTACATTACTTGCCTTAATGTCAAATAATCACATGCAACATAAATAAAACTTCCATAGTCAATGACAAATATCCATGTCATGCAAAATAATAACAAATTCCTATTATATGCTGTAAAGTCTGTGATAGGCACTAATCTCAAGAAGTTATGTAAAATCTCAATATTTGCATAAACACATAATTATGCCATAATCAATATAAATGTGCCTATGCTCATGAATTTGCTCATGAATTTGACATGCATACCACTATAAGTATAACCATAGATTATTCTAAAATGCATAACATTAATGACAAGTAATTATGAATATAATTACATAAATCAACATAATTACCAAAATAATGCTTAAATCTCAAATAAGACTATATTTTTGGACTAAAGGAAGAAAGACTTACTAAGAGGGGAAAATTGCAAAAACCCAATATTATTCCCTATTTTCCTTTATCCCCCTTTTCTTCTTTTTCCGTTTTCTTCTTCTTCTCCTCTTCTTCCCTCTCGCGTACAGGCACGGACAAGCAAAGTTCGCACAGTCGATCACAGATGTATGGAGCTCCCTTCACGCAATAGCTCTCAGTCGGAGCTCCTCAACTACTCCTCCACGCGGTCGCCCTCTCACGCATGCACAAAAATCACCCCGATGTTTCTCTCTCTCTCTCTTCCTTTCTCGTTCCGCGGTGGATGTTTCACCGCCTCAACGTTTTTTTTTTTTATTTTGATGACGTCACAGTTTGGTTGAGCATAAATTTCCTCTAAAGATCTTGTTCCTCTAACAGCAACAAATTCTTCATTACTTTCTGAATCTGTATTTTGAACTGGAGTCTGTTGAACTCCCCATGATGTGGTAAAGGGAGGATATTAGGTGACTTCAACCCCTGTACTTGTTAGGGGACATGGTGGAACCGGCCACGAGCTACGAGAAAAATTCTGATTGTTGTACAGTTTTGCCAGCAACTTCAACCACTGATCTGAAATACAATGCCCCAATCGTCTGTGCCACTGATCTGAAATAGAATGTTGTCCCGAAATAGAGTGGAGGCTGACTTCGCCAGAGTTAACAAAAAACTTCGACGAGCCATTGCCATTTTAACTGTAAACATCCGTCGACCTTCCTTATCATATGGCAGCAATTATCTTCAAAATGCAGTCTAAAATTGTTCTCCAACAATCGACCAACACTGATCAGATTTTGATCAATGCTTGGCACAAGCAATACATCTGATAGACACCTTTCCCCAGTTTACGCATCTGATAGACGGGTAATTTAAGTGTTTCGGTGAAACATACCGACAGTTTAAGCATGAAACCCACCGATTAAGTGATAATATTTCGGTGACTTTCAATTAAAAACCATTGAAACCCTTAGATAGTGAAACCTACTGATTAAGTAATTATATTTCGGTGACTTTCAATTAAAAACCACCGCCGAAACCCTTAAGATAGTGAAACCTACTGATATCAACGGTATGTTTCAGCAAATCTACTGACGTCGTTCATCGTTATACATGTCCTTACACCTCTTCCTAAAATGGCGTCATCGAGCGCAAGCATCGTCACCTAGCTGACGTCGGCCGTTGTCTTCTTCTCTCTCTACGTCTCTACCAGATATTTATTGGTCCTACGCTTTCCAAACGGACATGTTTCCTTGTTAATCGTATTTGCTCACCTCTTTTGGGCAACATTTCACCTCATGAAAAGCTTTCCGGTAACTACCCGATTTACGTCTTTCATACCCGCCACCACCTTTCCTTGTGTGTTCATCATCGGTTACGCTTCACATAGCAAAGGTTATTTATGTTTACAACCTTCCATAAATAAAATATTTCTTTCAAGACACGTGATCTTATCATGATCACGTGTTTCCTTCTCAGACATCCTCCCAGCCTTCGCCAACCCCACCTTCCTTTCACACACCCAGCACTGCCCCCTTTCAACAGCCACCACCCTCCCCTACCGTGCCGATGCCAACACCCTACAGTGACACAGACGACTCACCTCCACCACGCACCAGGCGAATCTCCGTTGTCTACCGTGAAACTAACCCTGCTACAGGCACAACATCCATGGCGGCAAACACAGCTCCACCAGTGACGGACTCCTCCGTTACCAACGAGCCGACGTGCTACTCCCAAGCACGTTTTCTTCCTCAATGGCAGCACACCATGCAAGAAGAACATGACGCCCTCCTTCGTAATAATACATGGACGCTGGTGCTGCCGCCTCCAACTCACGACATCGCCGGTTCGAACTGAGTGTACAAAATCAAGCGTCGTGCTGACGACGCCATTGAGCGCTACAAGGCGCGACTCGTGGCCAAGGGGTATCATCAACAACAAGGAATTGATTATCACGACACTTTCTCTCCTATCATGAAACATACCACGATTCGCTTAATCCTCTACTTGGCGGCCATGTTCGAATGGGAGATGCAGCAATTAGATGTTCGAAATGCTTTTCTCAATGGCTTTCTCTCCGAAGAAGCCTATATGAAGCAACCACTGGGTTTTTTTGATCCTCAATGCCCGCACCATGTCTGCCGCCTTCATCGGGCTCTTTATGGGGCCTAAAGCAATCGCCACGGGCATGGTTCCAATGCCTACAACATTTCCTGGTGGATTCCGGTTTCTATAGATGAGCCTCTCTGACTCATCTCTCTTTGTGCGCTACACCAACGGCCATCTCCTCCTTGTACTAGTTTACGTGGACGACATTATTGTCACCGGCAACCATCCTCCAATTGTCCAATCCTTCATCGATAAACTTGGCCAAACCTTTGATTGTCGTCACCTTGGTCCTCTCAATTTTTTCTCTGGTTTGTAGGTCATTCGTCGCGATCATGATCTCCATCTCTAGCAATCCCAATACGCCAAAGATCTTTAGAGATTTGGCATGAAGGATTGTGCCGCCGTTGCCACCCCCCTCCAAGATGGAACACACTTGCAGGCTTATGATGGTGATCCCCTCGACGAGCCCACAACATATCGCAACATCAGTGGTGGACTGCAGTATCTCACACTCTCGCGCCCAGACATTGCTTATGTCGTGAACCATTTAGCACAATTCTTGCAACGACCGAGAGCAACCCACTTCCAAGCTGCCAAGAGAGTGCTCCGCTATGTCAATACACAGACATCATCACTAGATGCTAAAGTGCCCCGAGATGCCTTCACTTATCATCTGGGCGCCTTCACCTTAATAAGTATGTATGTCACTATATTCTCTGTTACATTATGTAATTTTAAATTTTGCAATTTATTTATTATATAATTTTTCCTATTCATTTACCTCTTTTAGTGTCATATAAGTCTGTTAGTTATCCCTACCCTATAGGTACACCAACAAGAGTAATCGATAAATTCTACCAAACCTTCCAAATAAATAGATTCTTCAATAAACATTATCAATTTATGTTTCCATGCTTTCTCCCTTTAAACTCCCAATTTAAAAATTACCACTGGGTCAAGTTGTGAGGGAACATCAGGTTCATCAATTGCAACTCATGATGCAAAAAACAAATATCTTGGATATAAAAATGTAAATATCCAAGAAATTAGAAAAATCAAGATATTTTAGATGCAAAACATAAGTATTTAAAAAATAAAATCAAGTATTGAAGGAGATCAAATATCTAAAAATCTTAAAAGGTTTAAAATGAACTTTAAACCAAAAGGAAAAGAAAAGGAAGAAAAAAAATGTGAACATAAAAAAAAACAAGAAAAAAAAAACAACTGACGGGTTTCGGTCGAACCGAAGGGGCCAACCGTAAGCCTCGTTTTTTTTAAAGAAAAAGAAATATATTTGCAAGCTTCGGAAGTTCTACCGAAGAGTTTCTTTTTCCAAAAAAAAAAAACAAGAAAAAAAAAACAAAAAAAAACAAAATGATAACCTCCGGTTTCCTTGTTCGGTCAGACCGAGGTAAAATATTCTAAAACAAAAAAAATCAAATCACGTTATTTTAGATATAAAAATACAAATATCTAAATTAAGGAAAATCTTAGATATAATATATATATATCTAAGAAATTAGATATCAAAATATTTTGGATACAAAATATAAGTGTCTAAAATAAGAAAAATCAAAATATCTTAGATATAAAAGTATAAATATCTAAGAAAACAAAATCAAGATATTTTATATATGAAAGAAATATAAGCATCTAAAATAAAAATCAAAATATCTTAGATATAAAAAGTATAAATATCTAAGAAATTTAAAAAAATCAAGATATTTTGGATAAGAAATGTAAGTATATAAGATAAAAATCAAATTGTTCTAGATAAAATAAATAAATAAATATAAATGTCTAAGAATTGTAAATTAAAGAATGTTGGTACAAAATGTAAGTATCCAAAATGAAATCAAGTCAAAATATTTTAGATACAAAGCGTAAGTATCCAAAATAAAAAATGAAAACTAAAGTATTTTGAAAAGAAAAATGTAAATATCTAAGATCAAATCAAATATCTTAGGTGTAACATATAAATATCTAAGAATCAAACAAAAACTAGAATATCTTAGGTACAAAATATCAGTATCTAAAGTAAAATGAAAATTTATTAAATATCCTAAGCCAAATATTTAGAGTAGGAAATTCAATATTGTCATCCAAAAAAAAACTCCTAAACAAGAATAGTTTATAAAATATATATATATTAAATACCCCTAAGCAAGAGTATAAATTGTTTATGTAAAAAAAAGGAAAGGATGAAAAGTTAATATACTCTTGGAATGGAGTCTAAACTTGTAGGATTGTAGATTCTTCTAAATTTTTGCTTAATTTTTGTATCTCTTTTTCTCTTGTTTTCAAATCTCCTAGACTTCCTTCATTGTAGATCTTCTTTTGAATTTGCTTGGAATTCGAACTTTATCTAATGTTGGAGAATTTCAGGATTTCTTTGTATTTTTAGAGAGTGATATGTATGTAGGGATGTATGGATATCAGGATAGGGATAGGGATAGGGATTGGGATTGTATAGCTCATATCATTTATTTATAATAGCAGAACTATAGCTTCATGTTCAGCATGTTCATCTACTTAATCCATAATTCATAATCTCTTGTACTAATTTAAATTTAAATTGTCCACAATCTCCATTGTCTCTTTTAATTTCCACTATCTCCACTACCTTTTTGAATTTCCATGATTTCCTATTGTAGAATAATCGAAATTCTTTTTCTTGGAGATTTATAGAATATCTATTAAGTCACTACTTTAGTTGAACACTTACCCTTTAAGACTTGTAAAAACTAGAACATTTATCTATAACTCTTTAAGTTCTTCCACATGCAGAACACGTGACTAAAACAACAAAACTTGTCTGTTCATTAGTCACTTTATAAAACTCGAATAGTTATCCATCCATGTGAATAAAAACTTAAATAGTTATCTAACTCTTCAACTTTTCTTTAAGGAACACACATGGAAAACATGTGAAAACTTAAAATGTTAAAAACACATGTGTAGATAACTTAACTATATGAGTTTTTTTAACATAACTCATTGACTAACTAGAAACGTTAACTTATAAATTCTTGAAATTTGCCAGACTTTCTTGAACTTTTTGAACATGCCCTAACACCTTCAAATATTTTAAATTTCTTAAACTTTCTTTAGGTTTATGTTTCCCTCGTTTTCCAAATTTTCCTAAATTTTCCAGTGCACTAAATTGGGTGGGGTTTGTGCACTTGGAATATGATGGAATTGTAAATTTTTTCCATTACACGCCTTTTATTTGCCTTTATAATAATAATATTTGCCTTTTATTATTATATTAAAAAATCTATTAAAGTATAAAAAATATTTATTTATAATTTGTATTACTTTACTTCCCTTCACTTTTTGAACATACACTAACACCTTCAAATTTTTGAAATTTCTCAATCTTTCCTAAACTTTTTGAATGAACACTAACACCTTCAAATTTTTTGAATTTCCAAAACTTTCTCTAGGTTTATGTTTCTCTCAATTTCCAGATTTTCCTGAACTTTCCAATGCCACTAACACCCCCTAAAGGAGGGAGCCCGAAAGTGGGGGTGTTAACACCTGCCTTGAATTTGGCAAGGACATTTTGAGCACTTGAAATCATTGTTGCACTCCCTTATTAAATGTTGCTTCAAACTAGTAACACCATCATTTAGTCTTTTTTCTACGATACCTGTATTCTATATGTTGTACAATGCTGTTGATTGGATAACTATACGTCCATCTGTGATCTTTGAAATCGATGCTTCTAATGAAGTTATAATTACAACTTGAAAATCTAAGATCATGACATGAACAAATCAATTTTATTTTTGACATCATCATATATGTTGAATATTTTGTTGAAAATAAAATTAATAAAATTTTAGTACGAAAATATAGAAAAAGTAAAAAAGAGAGTTAATTCTGTACTTCTATGGATATAATAATCTTCATAATGGCACAAAAATATTTTGGAATAGGGGAAAAATAAAAAAATCAATAAGGAATATGCAAAAAAACCTTAGATCTATGCATTTAATCTTCACATATACACAAAAATCTGTTGGAATAGAAAGGAAAAAAAGTACAAAATCAATACGTAAATATATAAAAAACATCTTAGCTCTATGCATGTAATCTACTAAAGCAGCTAAAAAAAAATCATATCTTGAAAAACAAAAGGAATAGTAAAATAAGTCAATAATAATTAAATCAAGGTACTTAGAAAGGCACTTGCACAACCCTTTCATGGCCCCCTTTGTTAAATATTAATTACCTCCCACTTTTCGAATAAGATAACTTTTAAGTTGTTTCTTTTTCAAAATGTCCAAGTAACATGTGATTTACTTGTGAACAAGACTCTGAGAATAAAGGTAATTTTGGAAAAGTAAATAATATGAAATAAAAAATTGCGAAATGGGAAAAAAGAAAAGAAAAGAAAAGGGAACATGGAAGTTGTGGGCCACTTTATTTTTTCCTTAACCCAACTCAATTTTACCCTGGCCACTGCTTGCACGACGACCGCCAGGACATCCAGCGTGAAGGGCTTTGGGCTTTGGACAGGCTACGCGATCAGTCGTCGATGAGTGCACGAGGAGGCAGCGTGAGGGCACACCATCGCTAATCTCCGTCCTTGTCTAGGCGGTCTGTGAGTGGAAGGGCGTTTCCGACGGCTATCGGTGCGAGCGACGGGAGGCGTCGTCGTGTTGGAATGTCCGTGGTGCTCGTGCGCGGAAGTTGAAGTGGGGTGCGTGGAAGAGGGGAGTTTTTGGGTTTCGTCTGGGAGGAAGAAGTAAGATGGAGAAGAAAGGGGTTTGGGGAAAATTGCAATTTTTTCCCTAGTTTGTAAGTTATTCAATTAGTTAATCTAGAAATCTGCATTTTTAGTGATTCTCACGCATTTATTGTTGATTAATGCATGAATTTTCTCTTGATTGTTGTTGGACAATGCATTTCTATTATATATCAGCATAGATAGGACTTGGTAAATGCAATTATACACCTAATTATGCCATAATTAGGTCATATTGACGAATGCATTATTTCTTGAGTTGTAGTTTTTTTTTTTGCATGACTTGATAAATGGGAGGGTCCTTGTGAATGAAATGCATGTTGTATTATGTTAGAAAATGTATATACGTGACTTAGTGCATATGTCATCTTCTTTAGAATGGCATACCACATTATGATGCATTTTGACATTTATCGTGTAGAATACCACATTAGAATGCATGTTGCATTTTTGATAATTACATGCTTATTTGTTACATGAAAATTATGTTGTGTGCATGCATGTTGGATATTTACAGAATGGTTATGATTTGGACCTGATTATGAAGGGTTAAATTGTAGTATTGAGATGATTATTTGTTTTAAATCCAGTCACAAGGTTGAGTGTGGTGTTTTGAGTCCTGTCGTAGGGATTGTATGCGGCTATAAACCCAATTACAGTGTTAAGTATGATGTTTTGGATCCTTGTTGCAGGTATCGTATGCAATCATAACTACTTCTATAATTATTGGAAAATGGGAAAGTTTATGACTCAAGTAGTATACATGGTGTACCTGATTCATCATGCATATTTCCTGTGTTGACTTGTTATGACCTGTCCATCACTTGTATATTTTTGTTGACTTCTTTTGGATTATTAGTTGGATACTTACTAAGCTTTTAGTTCACCCTATTTGTGGGTTTTTTTTTAAGTGCTAATGAATGATTTGACCAGGTTGGGTGAGTAAGGAAGGATGTATTAGATAGTGTGCGAGTTGCTTATTTTTGTGTTATTCATTATTTGTTTTTATTTTGGACATCTATGAGTGAATTTGTGAGATGAAAATGTGAACCTTATTTGTGATTGTAGATTTAATGTAGACTAAATTTTGTTGTTAAGTTATAACTTTGATGTGAATATAATTTTTGGTTAGTTGTCATTAAATTTGTTACAAGTATCTAACCTTGCAATAATAAGAGAGAATATTTTTGACGTCTTTTTTATTTTTAAACATGATTTCCTTTTCAATATTACAGTAATTGTCATTTTCGTAACTTTGAGGACATGACAAAGACCTTCCTAAATTGTAGTTCTAAAATTTGATTGAGGACAAAAGTGAAATAATAATGACTTTTCCAACATTTTCTAGAAAAGATATTCCAAAGCTTTTGAAGTATAATGTTTTTAGTTCATGCATGAAAATAACAACATTTTTTGATACATTGGCATTTTTTGTGTTTGGTATAACTTTTCCACGAAGGGAGTGTTATTCTATATGCTATTCAAAAACTCATTCCCTTGGGGTTGGTTGTTCCTAATAAATTTGGTTGGTTTTACAAATACAGAAAGAACATGACTTCTTGGAGTGAATGACCATTTTCGTTTCAGGATATGGGCATGAAAGGAATGGATCCTGAAATCAAGAGGACAGTGTTGAGCTTGTCCAACAAGGCATCTCACAGTTTCTCAGACTTCATGACCATGTAACCCAAATGGATCTCTCTTCACTTCTTTTTATTGCTTGATTCTCTAAATTTATTTGAATTGTAGGGTCAGTAAATTTGATGAGATGACCAGTGTGGGTGATCAAGTTTTACAGCTATTTCGACAAGAACTAGGTAAAATAGGTCAAGGTAGTTGATCATTTGTTGGTATCATAAGATTGACAGTATTCGTTTATCATCTTTGACATAATTATTTCGAAGACCATCACTTGATTATCATACTGAGGTGCTGGAGGGATTGATTAAAGCTAATAACACAGAAAGGATGGTGACGTATGTTGAAGCTGGATTCAGGCCTACTCATGTTGGCATACAAAATACAAGTACATGTAAGATATTTCTCTCTAAAATCTCAGATGGCAAAAGGAAAAAATGTAATATTGATGGGGCTTTGGTTGTCTGTACTAATTTATTCATGTTTATTTCTTTTTTGTTTCCTTGAACTTCCACGTTGAAGTGTATTTGTGCCAAGGAGAACTTCAGGACCATGTAAGGAAAGGTGAATATCTCAATTCATTTACTGAATGATTCACTGTTTCTCAGGAGAGAAGCTTTATTCATTGTTATTTGGTAATAAGCTGGACTTCTACGTTCTAACTGCACTTGAATATGGCCTTTAATGGTTTTTTATTGCATTCATGTTTCTACTATCTTATCTTGTTTATCTTTCATTTTATATTGAATATTTATAAATAATATAAACCTTTAGCAAGCTCCTGCATTCATATTTTCCATTAAAGCATTACTACAGATGGAACATTTTCACTGATTCCTATGGGGTTGTCTTATTGTCCTTTTATTTCTTTCAGTTAAAGTATTGATTGATGAGCTTCAAGGTCTTAGTGAGGATGCCATTTTTCTGGTAGAAGCAGCAACAGAAAGCTCATCATGTTTTTTTGATGAATATACGTATGATGACATAAAAAATCAGCAGCTTTCCTTTCAAAAGGTTATATTTTTACTGTATTTATCCATCTTCACCTTTAAATTTCTATTATTTTCTATTTGTTGGACTGAACAAATAAGAAATAAAAGATCGATCTATAAATTGTTATGCATAAGATAAATACACAGTGGTTAGCATATTGCTACAGTAAATATTTTAAATATTTTCCCGTTTCTACGGGCAAACCTGATACAGTAAATTCCAGGAAACCAGATAAATAAAAGTTGTTTGTTCTTGTTGTTGCTCTGAAAGAAACACTAGTGGATAGTATTTGTGAGCTTCTTGTTGCATGTAGTTAACTTTAGCACCAGAATCATCGAGGGAAATTTTCATTAATATTGTTACAGAAATAAATTTACTTTGTTATTGTGAATCATGTCAAATTGTAACCTATATGCTAACACTTCACTGTGCATCTATCATATGTTGCTATCATATTATACCGGTATAACTAAAAAGATTTCTGCCTCTTTTTATTCAGGCCTGTCGCGTTTAGAACATGTGTAAATGAAAATTTTATTTATAAGACCCTTTGAATGGAATTTTTTGAAGGTTATTGATAAGGCCTTCTACGTGCACCTTTTCTTCCTTCCACTGATAACTTCTAATCCACTGGGATCTAACGATCTATTTAGTTTAGGATGATGTAGAAGATGCAGGAAACTCTTTTCCTGAAGAAATGAGATCGATAAATTACATGTGTGAAGGAATCTTAAATTATGCAAGTATAATGAGGATCGTCTACAACATGTTGAATCTGGACTACTCCATGCAGGTACCGAAGAAATCAGCCAGTAATCCATAATTCTCCTTCATAATGCAAATTTTCGTTTGCAATCTGACAGTAATGTAATTTATATTTATGGCAGGAAAAAATTGTTCGCTCATTGGATCTCAGTTCTTCTTGGGATGAACTAGAAAGCTATATTGCCTCATGTGGGGACTAAGACCATATGTAGATGACAAAGTCATGAGGCATTCTTGGAAACTTGTTCAGTGATGACGGCGACAGCCTTACCTGGTGGAATGTATTTTTTAGTTTTTCTCTATTTCCAACTCTGTCCTTACACGTCACACCACTCCTTGCTGATGTGGCATCTTCATAACTTGAGGAAGTTAATTCTAGATCGGCACTTGTAGATTCTTGCAAAAATACACTTGAAAGTACATGAGTAGATTTCAAATAGTTTACCACAATCCATGTCAAAACTTTGAATGTTGTAGCAAACATAAAACGCGTTACTTTAACATTGAAACCTGCAACTCTACTTGTTGTTGAAAGCTAACTCAACAAGTCAGACATGTGCCACTTGCGTGATACTTGATGACTCGTTTATAAAGTGAATTACAACACGTGTGTATAACTAACTCAATGAGTTTTAACTTATTTATTTCTAAGTTCAGGCCATCTATATCATCTCTCAATTTATCATTATCAGATTCAGTTTTTAATTTTTCAAAATGTATACTATGTAATTCTTCATGCAGAACAGATTCATTAGATTTCAAGCTATATAAATCTGCAGCATGTTTTTAATTGTCACATTTAAACTTTTCTAAAATCCTAATCAACAAAATAAAATCCTAATCTAATGCTACTCTAAAGGAAATCGGTAGTTGAACAATTAAACCATGCTTAAATCACAAACCATTCTATTGTAAATCAAGAGTGTTGAGCATCCTTTAATGATTCTATTGTGATGCTCAGTTATAGGTCCCCGGCTATACTAATGATTCACAAATAAAATAGGTAGACAATTTGAGTAAAAATCCAGTGATTAAAGCCAATCGAGTAGAACCCAAAGAAAATTGTGAAATTCAGCACTGAAAGAAAGCTTACCCCTGGCCTTCACTCTACTAACTTTGCTAAAATCTTAGGTAGTTGTCACCTATCCTAAGAATTACTTGAGCTTAGCAGGTAGCTTGGCTGCAACGAGCACCAGGGAGAGTCTCCTTCAGCTCCTGCAATCAAGTTCTGGAAATGCACGCTCTACTCCTTGTTTGACCGAGTCCTCGTCCCCAGTTGTCGTGCACTCCACTCCCTTGCCCGATGATTCCAACAAAATTCTTTGCCTGTTTGGGGATGCTTTTGAAGTGCCTCTGCTCTCCCTTACATAGGCCGCCAACCGTTGCTTCGAATTTCCCACTCATTTAATGATCGTTACCATAATAGATTTACTTTTTCTTCACTTGTAAAGTTAAGGTTAATAACTCGACGAAAGCTCAAAAGAGTTACGCCTAACTAACTGTACGAGTGTTGACCCCTCATCAGCCCCTTTTGTTACGTTCGTAAAGTTAAGGCTAACTTGATGAAAAGTTCGACAAAATTGTTTATCCAGAGAATGTGAAGTAGATCGGTCGCCCTCCTGTCCTCCTCCCCTTCCCCCCACCCCCGTGAAGCTCGAAGCGGTCGCCGGCGCCCTCCGTGCCAGCCATCACATGGATTCCAACATCTCCTGTTTGCTCCACAGCAACTTCCTTCCCTGGATCCGTCGTCCTTCCGATCAGAAGATCACGACGCATTCCCTGCGGCCGTTTCATCCTCTCCAATACGCCCGGAGTTCTTCCTACCCATTTCGCGTCTCCAGCACCTTCCAGAAACACCTGCACCTCAAACCCGGACCCAAGCCCTTGCCCTTGCCCTTGCCCTTCCCACCTCCGGAGATCAACCGCCCAGAGGACGCCGCACCGCCGCCTTCATCGCATCCTTCCCTGACGTGCCACCAGATTGATAAGTTGGTCCTCGTCAAGTGCTACGAGGAAGCTCTCGAGCTCTTTTACTTCTTGTGTGGCAGGGGCTCTGGCGCCTTCTTCCACGACGCGCTCCCCTCCAGCACTTACGACTCCCTTGTCAAGGCGTGCATCGGGTTGCACTCCGTCAGCGGCGTGAAGTCGGTCTTCTGCCACATGGTCGATACGGGGTTCGAGTTCGATCAGTACATGAGGAACCGGGTGCTTTTCATGCACGTCAAGTGCGGCATGATGGCCGACGCTCGTGCCCTGTTCGACGGAATGCCCGAACACAACGAGTTTTCCTGGAGCACCATAATCTCTGGACTGGTCGATGTGGGTCGCCACCGAGAGGCGCTGTGGATGTTCTTGCTGATGTGGGGGGAGCGTGCTGACGCCGGGCCACGGACGTTGGTGGCGGGCGTGAGAGCTTGTAGTGGGTTGGACGCCGTGTCCACGGGCCGACAGTTGCATGCTTGCTCGATGAAGCTCGGCATGGAGGAGAACGTGTTTATCTCTTGTGTTCTCATCGACATGTATTGTAAGTGTGGTTGCATCGAGGAAGCCCAATGGGTTTTCCAAGAGATGCCGAAGAAGACCGTCGTTGGATGGAACACCATTATTGGAGGATATGCTCTTAACGGCTACACAGAGAAAGCACTTGACATGTACTATAACATGAGGAGCTGTGGTGTTGCGATGGACAGCAACACCTACATGATTCTTTTCAGGATATTTATTCGGCTAGGTTCATTGGAGCATGGCAAGCAATTTCACGCCAATCTCGTTCGTAATGGTTTTGGCAAGGATGTAACCTTGAATACCACCCTCATGGATCTGTACGGCAAGTGGGGGAGTATGGAAGATGCAAGGGACGTGTTTGACAATATGCCTCACAAGGATGTCATAACATGGAATGCATTGATTGCGGGGTATGGGAATCACGGACGGGGAAAGGAGGCCATTGAAATGTTTGAGAAGATGATACAGGAAAAAATGGTTCCCGATCACGTAACCTTTCTTGCAGTATTGAGTGCTTGCCGTTACTCTGGCTTGTCAAATGAGGGGTGGGAACTCTTCAAGATGATGACAGAGGAGTATGATATCAAGCCACGAGGAATGCACTATGCCTGCATGATCGAGTTTTTGGGAAGAGAAGGGCTTCTGGACGAAGCTTTGTGTTTGATAAGAAAAGCACCGTTCGCTCCTACGATAGACATGTGGGGAGCGTTTCTTACGGCCTGCAGGATTCATGGGGACGTGGAGCTTGGAATGTTAGCAACAAAGAAGCTTTTAGAGATGGGCTCAACTAGGATGGCACACTATCTTATCCTTCTTAATACCTATACCAGCCTTAGTAGATTTGATGAAGCTGCAGAGGTTCTAGAAATTATGAAAAAGAGGAAAGTGCAAATTGAACTTGCTTGTACATCGATTGAGATTAACAAACAACTTCACACCTTTTATTTTGGTGATAGATCGCATCCTCAATCTAAGGAGATCTACATAGAAGTGGATAGGTTGATGAAGATGGCACTGCAACTTGGTTACGTTCTTGGACAGAGATGTTTGCTTCTTGATGTGCGTGAACAAGAAGAACAACTTACAAGATATCATAGCGAGATATTAGCAATTACGTTTGGGCTCATTAGCACATGTAAGTCCTGTCCACTTCAAGTTGTGCAGAGGCACCGACTATGTGGTAACTGTCATAAATTTATCAAGTTAATTACATTGGTCAAAGGGAGGAAAATAGTTGTAAGGGATTCTAGTCGATTTCACCATTTCAAACTAGGGAATTGTTCATGTGAAGATTACTGGTGACAGAAGAGATATACTTACATAAGGATGGAAGGAGCAATAAATTATATCCTTTTTCCTTATTTCAAGATTCAAATTGATTAATTACCAATAATTAGACTTTAGAATTGTTGGCTGATTGCCCTAGGGCATAAATTGTAGTCTCTGTTCAATCTTGTCAATCATTTTAAGATTAGATGTTTTAAATGTGCACACTATCTATGCTGAATCAATCAATGTTATTTACAAGAAAATCCTTAGCTTTTCCTTTCATCAATGACATGGCACATCTACATCATGTTTGTTAACAAAATTAAGCAAATCATAAATTAGATCCAATAGAACACAATTTTCAATACAAGAGATTTTGTATGAGAATTTAATTTTTAATTTATAAATCACAAGTGCATGACGTCCTTCACAGCATATCAACAAGTAAAAAGGTTATGGTTAGAATAATTGAAAATATTTATTTCCCAAGTATAATAGGTTGTATAAATTTCATAGCAATCTTTAATGCATATTATGGAATTTAGGAATCTAACATATGCAATTCTATGATGTTTTACAATTATATGTGAAATTGCAATCAACTTATATCCATGATCAAAATATAGAATATCTTGCAAATTATGAGCAACAAACTAAGTCATACTTTAAGAAAATGTCATTAATTTGAAATCAAAGATTAAGACATCTTTATAATGTAAAAGTGGGTTTAAAGGATAGCACAACCGAGACACACAAGTTTGGCAACTCCCTAAAAAAAATGCTCAATTTCGGTTGAAAATAGTAAACTGCAAAACCCTATCTCCTGTCATTAATTTGGTTTGTTTCTCAAGATATACACATCCAAGAATTATCACTACATACTCTTTGGAAAGCTTATTAAGAACATCAACTAGGAAAATCATCACAAACCAAATTCTCGATGCTTAATAACTGCAGAAGTTCTTTCAAAACAATAATGCAGACAAACACTGAAAACAAGAGAAAACGTCGGAAAAGGAAAATGGTGGAAAATTCTTTCGCCATTTTCCAGGTGTTTGCATCACAAAAATATGATCGGATTAGTATGTTTTCCTTTGCATCATGAATCTTCATCTATTACCAACCAATGACCTTTTTATCAAAGTTGCATTGCTGCCATATTATATTAAGAAATTTTTGTGTTCCTAAGGAGTTCATTCTAATCAGAAGTGAATTCAAATTATTTTTCTTGCTAAGAATGCCTTATACTTGACCCTCATGAGAGAATTGCAAGTGTTCAGACCATATTTTATGCCATTTTAATAAGATATTTTACGTATTTTATAGTTATAAATTACAATTATATGCTTTTAAAGATGATTTTTATGCTAATTGCATTTATTACCTTTTTATGTTATTTATGTGTTAATTCTATGTTTATTATATAATTTATGTTTAAAGGAGAAGAAAAGACCCTATCATTGGTTATCTGGTTTACCAATGATTCTATTATTGGTTAACTAGATAACCAACGATCCTATAATTTATCCATTTTACAAACTTCCTCTATTTTATTTCTGTAATAAAGGTACTATCATTGGTTTTCTAGTTAACCAATGATTATATCGTTGGTTAACTAGTTTACCAACGATTCTATATTTTCAGTTATATTACAAATTTTATATTATCGCTAAAAAGACCTATCATTGGTAAACAGGTTAACTAGTTTATCAACAATTGCATATTTTAGGTGATTTCTGCAAACTTAGTTTATTTTAGTCTATTGTTAAGAATGTATTGAAACTCTGATTATTTATAGAAGTAATTTGATTTATTGAGTTTAGTTGAAATAAAATTGCAAGTGTTCATACCAACAGCAAATGGAAGATCCCATCGCAATTTGGTTGTTGTGAGTTGTCTTGTTGGATTAAGTGTAATTTTTATAAGTAAACAAGCAATTCCTGAATAAGATTTAAATCTAGTGAATTCATTTGTTAAATTAACTGCAAGTGCATAATGCAAATTGTAAAAAGTGTGCAAGAACAGGTTGAATCCATAAGGAGTGGTTGAAATTAGATTTTTAAATTACTATAGTTAGAGTGTAGTGTATATTAATTAATCTACTCACTTCACTAAGTTACTGCTTAACTCAAAGAACTACCCTCGTTGAGTTACAGATAACAAGCAATTTGGTAACTTACTATTAATATTGTTGATTGTATAGGAATATGATCATCCATTAGGCGATCTTATAAAATGCAAACAACACTCTTACACTCTTCAAATGTTATTTGTATTAGATTTAACACTAAGCAATTTTAGCATTCAAATACTTCAAATAGTAAACAGATCAATCACGATTTTAGAGATTTAAACTAACTAGTTTCAAGATATAAAGATACGATTTTATATTAACTAAAATAAGATAAACACAAAACATTTAACAATTACTAACAGACACAAATGATATAAACACAAATCTTGATAGACAAAATGATGTAAATGTAAACATATATGTTCCTTCAAGTGGATGATTTATGACAGGTAAAATTCTCTATTAAAAATAAAAGACTTTTGACACTACATGCGATGTAGTTACACCTCTGAAAACTTAATTACTTACTATCAAGTGCTCCTCTCCCTACTGGATTGTGAACCTAGACTCTTGTAAGTTGATCTCCTCTTCAATAAAGCGACATCAACCTGAAACCAAGGTTAGAAGCTTTACTATCTCTTGAGAGATGATTCAATGTTTGGTGAAAAAGCATTTTCGTTTTGTGACACAATCACTCCCCCACAGATGCAAAATCAATAAATCACTATTATAGAAATACAATTTAAGAACATGATTGAAAAGTAATGATATATGGAATGAATGTATCAATCCATGCAAAAACTTTAGGCATCATCCTTCTAGCTTTTAATTCTACTTCTATGGAATTTGCTTGTCTCTTTAACTGATAAACTTGCAGTATGTTATCAACACTAAAAATCAGAGTATTATCATTTATGAAATGAAATGTGGAAATTGTTCCTCTTCTTGACCAAGATGATATAGATGTTTCTACTTCCATAAATAATTAAATGTACTCTTCTCTCCATTTCCATTTATTCAGATCTTCCACTATCCAAATTTGAAATTTCATAAGGTCATCCCACCATCTTACTAGACACAAAGTAGGATAATCAAATTCATTATACCATAATCCAAGTTGAACTTTGTCATATTGGGTAGATGGTGGTTTAGCTATAATCTAAGGTATAGGTAAAATTTTTACTATTTCATCATAACTATCTATGCTCACTATGCATAGATTGGATCTAAATGCAATTGATACATCTGAAACTAGATATCTATAACCATCAAGTGTTACATGAGTTTTGTTAACTAATGCTCTATCTCCCAGATATTGCTATAGTATTCTCATGCCAAGATCTTTTCTCAAAATTGTAAATGTTCAAGCATAATCCTTTATCCCAATTTCCAGTTGGTTTCCAATAAAAAAAATTATATGGCATAGTTAAATTCCAATCAAAAAATGTTAATGTTGCCCTTGAATTTTCAGTGAGAGCTTCCAAAGTACTCGATTTTTCGATACTAAATTCTTCTCTAGTGATAGGATTTCTAATAAAAATATTTGGTAAAAGTATATCATACCTTGATTTAGTTCTATGAATGATCAATCATACATCACTTCCCATAATATAATCTACTCTTAATGCATTAGATGGAATTCCAATAGTTTCTTCTATACTCATGTATTCGTAACTTATTGTACTATGATTGAATAATTTCCATAGAACTATACCTTGATTTTCTTATATTTTTTGTTCTTTCTTAAGATTTTTATCTATGATGGTTTCCATATATTCTTCAGTTGGATTACATTTCTCAATTCCTGTTTCATCTTAGTTGAAAGAAATTCTCTGTCATGACAATTTTAGTAAGTTCTTAATGGATCTTCACTTGGTGAACTTAAAGCTTATGAGTGCTTGTGGGATTGGTGCATTTTCTATAGTGTATTTTCACCTACAAGACTTCAACATGTTGAAATTTGTTCTGACGTGTTTGACATGAAACCAATAATCAAGGCTATTCTTCATTGATCAACTTATGTTTCATTTTTTGCTACTTGTGATTACCCTTTTTGTAATAATAGGTGCTGAATGAAATTAGTCTGCACTTTGTGACTTGTCTATGGTATACATGATGAATCGCAGGAATTAATTATGCATTTTCACCCCTACTCTCAGGATGTTTCATATGTTATCACTATTTTCAGCACTTTTTGTTGGTAAAATGCTCTAGTTAGGGTGAAGTGATGTAGGGAAGGCCACGTGTCATCTGTCTGGCACAGCCTTTGAAGCCATTGAAGAAGAAATAAAGCAATGAACGACGTTGGGTCCTGAATCGATGCCAGAAGTTAACAGTCTTGAACCACCCACTCCATCTTAAATAATGGGAGAATGCCAATTGACACTGGGCCCTATTTAACTTCTTCGATTGGCATTATGTAGGGATGAAAAAACTTTACCCAAGTCCAGGTACGCTTTCCTCTTGGTGGATTCTGAAATTCTCAGCGGTTGTCGGTGGATTCCAACTTACCTTCCTCATCACTGCAGGTCTCGCCCGACTATCCTTCCAGCCACATCCAGGAGTGCACCAGGAAGCTTACATGGAAAATTCATTGATGCAACTCTCTTTGCTGGTTGCACTAACGTAGATGAAAATTCAGCATCATCTGTTTTTGATGACCTCAGCTCATTGTTGGCATCTTATGGATTTAATTATCGCAGCTTGGAGACATGGAGTTTTGGTGCAGACTGCAGAGTTAGTTTTTGAAATATTTATTGGCCTAGTATATTACCAGTGCTTTCGCTGCATGGTTTTTGATTAATATCAGGTGATACATATTTTCCCCTTTATAAATAATTTTTATTCCAGGTGTATATCTTCATGACGCAGAGTGTATTATGGTTTAGTCCTTTGGTCCATACATGAACATCTTTGTGATTTCCATGGATACATACTTTGTTCTACAAATCCAAAATTTTGTCACAAAGTCAAGAAGATGATTCACCATGGGAAATACTCTTAGTTTTTCATGTTATATGTGTGAGAGTGATTAAGGAGAAAAATGGAGAGTATATATATAAGAGGGTGCCAATTGGATTCATAAATGGATCTATAAATGGGTACCCAACTAAGGACATAATAACACAACTAACACTTCCCCTCAAGTTAATGCATATATATTTATCATACCTAGCTTGTTACATAATGTTTCAAAACATTAGAATTCAACCCTTTGGTGAAAACATCAGCTAGTTGTTTTGATGATCTTGTGTTAAGTGTTAAGATCAATCCCTTCATAATATTGTTTTGTATATAATGACAATCAATCTCAATTTGCTCATGAAATATAAGATTATTAGCAATGAACATAGTAGCCTAGTTGTCACAATACATAGGCATGGGAGTCAGCACAATCACTACAAGTTCGAATAGCAAGGACTTTAGCCATATCATCTCACTTGTGGTTTGAGACATAACCTTGTGTTTAGCTTCAGCATTAGACTTTGAGACCATATTTTGGTTTTTGACCCTCCAAGTGACCAAGTTCCTTTTGAGGTACGTAGAGAAACTTGATGTGGATTTTCTGTCTCCTTTAGCTCTAGCAAACCTTACATCTGAATAGGCTTCAATCTTTAGGTGACCATATTGCTGATATATCTTTTATCGGGAGTACCTTTAAATGTAGGTTAGGACTCGTTGAGCACCTAACCAATGGACCTGCCTAAGAGTACACATAAATTGACTTAAAGTCCAACAGCATAAGCGATATTAGGCCTTGTAATGATAAGATAAATTAATTGCCCGAACAATCTTTTATACCATCCTGGGTTGTCTAACTTCTTTGAAGTATCATCTCAAAAAAGAGAAGTGGTTTCAATAGGTGTAGGTTCAAGTTTCACACACCTATTTCTTGTAATAAATCTATAGCATATTTCCTTTGAGACATCACCAATTTTTCTTTGATATATGTAAATTCAATCCCCAAAAATTGTCTTGATCTGCCTATATCTTTTGTAGTAAAGGCATTACCAGCATAACTCTTTTGTTAATAATCTCTTTGGTATCACAACCTATAATTAAGATATCATCAATATAAATAAACAAAAATGACGCACTCCAAGGTTGTTTTCTGGTAAAAGATAGAATGATCCATAACATGCTGATGGAAGGCACCATGAATCATCACCTGACTAAATTTCTTAAATCAAACATGCAGACTCAGTTTGAGACCATATGCCACTTTTTTTAACTTACAAACCATATTCTCCCCCTGAGCAAGATAGCTTGAAAGTTGCTTCATGTAGATTTGTTCAATAAGACCACTATAGGGGAAAGTATTCTTCACATCTAATTGATACATCTTCCACTGTTGATTAATGGCCAAGGAGAGTAAAAACCCGTATAGAATTGAGGTGAATTATAGGAGAAAAGTTAAAAGTTGGTGGGTCTATCTATTGATAAATATAAGACCCGATTAATTGCTAAAGGTTATACATAGAAACTAGGAATTGATTTTCATGAAACATATTCTCTAATGGTGAAGTTCACATCTATAAGAATTATATTGGTTATAATTGTACATTTAGATTTGGAATTACATCAAATGGATGTAAAAACTACATTTCTAAATAGAGACTTGTAGGAAAAGATCTACATGTCACAACCTAAGGGATTTCAAGTGGAAGGACATGAGGAAAAAATGTGCAAATTAAAAAGGTCAATATATAGTTTGAAACAAGCATCTAGACAATGGTATCACAAGTTTCATAATATAATTGTTAGATTGGGATTTGTTTCATATAGATTAAATTATTGTGTATATGTCAGGAAAAGTGAGAGTAAATTTATTATATTATCCTTGTGTGTAGATGATATTTTACTCTTCAAAAATGACATTGGCATGTTGAATAAAACAAAGGAAGAATTTAGCAAAAGGATTGAGATGAAGGACATGGGGGAAGCATCCTATGTTCTTGGAATTCAGATTGTTAGAGATCAAAAATTTAGAATCCTAAGCATAAATCAAGAAAGATACCTATGCACGATGCTAAAAAGTTTTGGAACGGACAATTGTTCATCAGCCCTTACACCTTATTTTTAGAGAAAAGATTAAGGCCCAATGCCTTGGAAAGGAGTTGGAAGTTTAAGAGCACCTTATACCCAAGTGATTGGAAATTTAATGTATGCTATGTTATGTATTAAATCGAACTTTACATATGTTGTAAATATTGTTAGTAGGTATTAAAGTAATCTCGAAACAAGACATTGGGAAGTTATCAAAAGAATAATGAAATATGTGAAAGGAACTTTGCATTATAAATTGACTTATCAAGAAGATGAGTACTTAGTTATATAGATGCAGATTTAGGTGATGACAAATATGGGAAGTCCACTTGGAGACATTTATTCATCTTTAAAGGTGTAGCTATATCTTGTGGGTAATAAAATGTAAAGATGTATGGTGAAATATACATAGGTAGCTGAATATGCCACCTATAGTGTGCAACTGCATCACATGTTGTTTGGATTAGGAGATTTATAAATGATTTAAATCTCAACTTAGTGAACGATCTAATAGAGATGTATTGTAATAATCAAGCGACAATCTAATAGAGATGTATTGTAATAATCAAGTGACAATAAACCTTGCACATAGTGGTGCAAATACGACAAAAGTGCAACATATGAAGATACATTACCATTACATTTGTGATATTGTAGGAAAATTGAAAATAAAATTAAGTTATATTCCTACGAAATATATGATTATTGATCCTTTGATAAAAGGAATTTCAACGAAAAATTACATTAAATTTATAAACTTAACGAGATTAAGGAACATTTCCATAGATAATGGAAACGAAACATTCTCATAAATAGTGAGAGTGGAAGGTTAAAATTTTCTTAAGAATAGTGGGAGCGTAATGGGAAAATGATACACCTTATAGTGCTTGGCGTATGGAAGAATATAATTGATCTTCGTGAACAAGCGGGAGATGCAGGAATTGGTCAAGAAGACCAATTTGAATTCGAAATTCAAATTCAATTAAGGGAGGAGTAGGGGCGGAGATTGTGGAGGAAGTTATAATCCTCACGATATTATATATATGGGGTGATTAAAGGGAAATAAAACATCGAGAAATCACAATCGGTGCCCCCAATCCCACCACCGCTGTACACAAGCAAATCCAACCACCTCCCTCCGTTGAGCGCCGCCGCGATCACTGACGCCCGCTAAACGACGTCTTCATCGCTGTACTCCCTTTTTTCTCTCTTATCAATGTCATTTTCATTTGTCAGATGATTCTTATTTTCAAACTTATATAAAAATATTATTATAAAAAGAGAATTTATTAATACGAAGATAATATAATTGATCTTTTATTTTATTATAAAAAAATCTTCAATTTTAATAGATGTAAGGTAAAATATCAACAACAATAACAATCTAACTCATAATTTTGTTACTGAGATTCACCACATAAATCATTCTCTTCCATGTATGGTAAAATAATAATAATATGAGAAATAATTTTCTTATATAAGATCAACTACATGAATCTTTTTTTTTCAAAGTACGTGTAAAGTAAAATAACAACAATGATTTGAATCATAATTCTATTATATGAGATCAACTACGTAAATCCTTTTCTTTGAAAGCTTATGTACCATAAAATAACAATAATTCAAATCATAATTCTATTGTATGAGTAAGACTAAAATTAAAAAAAACGTTATCATTAAAAAAATGAAAGGAAGAAAAAGAGTGGCCAGCAGTAAGCAAAAATAAGGGAACAGAGGTCCAACTGTTGGATTAAGAGCAGATTGCTATAGAACGATCACGCAAGTTTACACACAAACATAACGAATTTCAAAAATTCGTATATTTAAATCTACTTATTGAAAATATAGCAATCAAACAAAAATGAAAGGACTAAGATCTGATGGCTTAATTGAAAATAGATTTGAAAAGAATGATCATACGTATGCAACAATCACAGCGGAAAATTGAAGATACATATCAAATTGAAAAATTCGTATCTTTGAATCCGTAAGCCGAAACATAGCAAATAAAAGATGTTAGATTGAAATGTAGGAAGTATTCTTCTAGGCAAAAATATGCAGACAGAAATCCAAATGTCGGATTAGCAACAGGAATTCATAGGAATATGAAATAAGGAAAAAATAGATGAAGTAACAAAAAACATTACCAATGATTTGAAAGACCGGGACGAATGCCGATGAAGTCGACGCAACTGGCGGAGGCGGTGAATGGCGATGCAGGCGATGATCGGAGTTACAGTCAGTGGACGATGCGTTGTTGCCGATGATTTGGGAAAGACTGGAAGCCGGACAGTGGACGCAACTGGCGGAGGCGGTGAATGGCGATGCAGGCGAAGATCGACGTTACCAGACAGGACGATGCGTTATCGAGGACGAAGGAAGATCGGGGTTTCAGGGGATTTCACGGGGAGATGGAAATGAGATTTTTGAAATCTATTGACTGCAGGGGTGGGGTGGGGCTTCTGTTAGTCGGCCATGCCATTCGGCCTAAAGAATGCCGGAACGACAAAAACTATAAAAAAAAAAGGGCTATCCAAGACAAGGAGGAAGAACATACAAGTCCTACGATCAGTCTTCGAGAATGCATGCGCCTTATGCGAATAGATGTAGCCTCTGGGAAGCTCTATTGGTTTTAGGAAGATGTTGGGGAACAGAGGAGTGGTAGGAGGGAAGGCTCGTCTTCTTCCCGGACGGGAAACTTTCCCCCACCCCGTAGGAATGAATGGTGGGAAATACTTTCCCTCCATTACCTGCATGCACAAATCATCTCCTTCCCATGTCATTACCCGTCGTTACCAGTCATTTCCCACCGTAATGCACAAACCCCAATCAAATTTGTGCAAGGAGGGAAATGATATAAAATAATTTCCCGTCTGCAACGGCCGGAAATCACCCGACTTTTCCTCTCGCGAAACCCTCGACCACCGAACCTCCCGTCGTCGGCTTCCCCGACTCACAAGACCTCGATCGAACCTCCCCGTCTTCCTCGCATCCGTCATCGCATTCGTCACTGTCGTCGGCTTCCTCCCGTCCTCGTCGTCAGCTTAAATCCTCAACCGAACCTCCCGTCGTCGTCGCATCTGTCGGATTCATCCATCGTCGCTTCTGTCGCCTCATCGAAGCTCGCAGGTTAACTAATATTTTAATTGTGCACTGCCTGTTTTTATATCGAATACTGTTTTCATTCTATTGTCCAGCTGAAACAGAAAGCAGACTTAAGAATTGTAACCATCATAAGGTATTAATAGCACTATAACCACGACTGCCCAACACCAATATAGCCATTGTGCTTTCGCACTGTATAACATAGAACACCTCTGGCGTCGCCTCCACGACCTCAATCTGAACATCGTTCACATGCAGGTCATTTATAAAAATGAAAGGGACAACAGCATGTAAGCCTACCATATAATTCAGGAACTTTTCAAATATTAGAAAAACACATCAAGATCAGTGTTTGGAAACAAAAGGGCCCGTTAGTTTTTTTGTTGTGGTTGGAAAAAAGGCACAGGTTTCTCTTGTGCTATCTGTAGTATTGATTTTTGTGTCTCATGTTTTCTATTGCTTGTTTAAGATTGAAAAGTTACCATTTGGTGGCACAAAAAATAGTTAGTTGCCTTGCTCCCATTTTTCAATCATTAGGCTCATCCTGCATTTAATTTTACTTGATTTGAATTTTTTTGTTGGACCACAGTAATACAATTCTATGAGTAGAAATACTTTGTTGGCTTGCTCTCATTTCTCAATCATTATTAGTTGTTCAAGTTTGATGTAATATTTGCTATTTATTAAGATATAGGCTCATCCTGCAATTAATTTTACTTGATTTGAACTTTTTTGTTTTGGACCACAGGAATACAATTCTCTGAGTAGAAATACTTTGTTGGCTTGCTCCCATTCTCAATCATTATTAGTTGTTCAAGTTTGATGTAATCTTTGCTATTTATTGAGATATAGGCTCATCCTGCAATTAAGAATACTTGATTTGAACTTTGTTGTTGGACCACAGGAAAAAAATTCTATGAGTAGAAATACTTAGTTGGCTTGCTCCCATTTCTCAATCATTATTAGTTGTTCAAGCTTGATGTAATATTTGCTATTTATTAAGATATAGGCTTATCCTGCAATTAAGAATACTCGATTTGAACTTTGCTGTTGGACCACAGGAAAAAAATTCTATGAGTAGAAATACTTAGTTGGCTTACTGCCATTTCTTAATCATATTAGTTGTTCAAGTTTGTTGTAATCTTTGCTATTTTTTAAGATATAGGCTCATCCTGCAATTAAGAATACTTGATTTGAATTTTGTTGTTGGACCACGGGAAAAAAATTCTGTAGAATCTTTTCAAATCTTTACCAACAACTTTTGCCTTATTTTTTAAGAAGATCATATCTACCACGTTCCTATTTCCTTCTCTGTTGCTTTCACTTGGAGCCAGGCTTCCTTCCATGGGTACTTGAAAAAGTTAAATCTTTGTTTCTTCAGATTCAAGATTATAACAGTACATGCTTTTAAACTTCTTGAAAGAAATTAAGATTAGCAGTTTTTGTTATAAAAAAAGATTGATTGTGATTAAAGAGTTGTGATTTGCTAAGATCGTGATTGGATCCCATAAAGGCAATCAAAATGCAACAACTGTTCATGACTTGCCAACTGCATATATAATTGGTCTTTTATCATTTTAAGGAAAACATTTAGACCTCTTACGAGCATTCAAGGAAAACATCTGTCAGGTACGTACTTTTGCTACCTAGACACTTAATATTTTGATATTTAGACCTCTTACGAGCATTCATATGTTTGTAAATTTTTTATATTAATTGTTACCATTTATTTGAGCTCAGGAGTATTTTAATTAAAGGGTTTATCTCATCCCTTTTAGGTATTTTGGTCAATGAGATAGCATTTTCTAAACTAACTTAATATTCTAATTGGCGTCAAGCATGTGGTTTTTAGATGGATGTCAATTTATATATCTAGGTGCTTTAATGATGTAAAATTTGGTATGAAATACAAATGCATATATCATTGCAATATGATTTTTTCTCAAATATTGAAGTTCATTTTTTCTTGGCCAATAGAATGATAAAGGAAGATGCAAATAATCATCATTTATGAATGGAAATAAACATTACAACCAATAAACCTTAAATATTGGAACGTTATATCTATATTTTAACCATAATGGTAAGGTTGGTGCAATGTAGGCCTTGTATAGTAAAAATAAATTGTATATTATTTTGAATTGTTTTATCGTTCTAAATAGAGTTTTTTTTATTGATTCAATGAAAATAGTATCAATAGAAATGAAGATATGCATGATACAAATGGTTGGTAAGAGATAGTATCATATTACTACATAAATAACTTTTGGACATATTACTTGTAGTATTTCTATATTGTGTTAAATGTTCATATCATATTACAGGAACATGACTTCTGAAAGAAAGAAATATGTAAACTGGAGCACCAAACAGGATGAAATCTTTTTAGTTATTTTAGCAGCAGAAATTAAAGAAGGAAATGCAAAGCAACAGGACGGGAAGATCAGAAGAGATACATGGAATAAAGTGATTACACAGTACAATAATAAGACTAAGGCAAATGTCAAGAAAAAACATGTTGAAAGTAGGATGAAAACCTGGAAGGCAATGTATAAAAATTATACCAAAATTTCAAAGCAAAGTGGATGGGGGTGGGACTACATCCGTGGCCATACCAATATTCCAAAAGAAATATGGGATGAATTTGTACAGGTTAAATATTTTATTTTATTTTATTTTGTATTACTCATTTACAAGTGAACTTCCAAATTACTAATACTTTATCTATATTTATTTCTTGTAGCAACATCCGGAATGTAAATCGTGTGCAGGAAAGTCATGTACAATATATGATGATCTATATACAGTATTTGATGGAAATATGGCTACTGGAGGCAATAGTCAAGTTCCTGAAGATGTACAAGGCACACAGGATGTGGAACTCCCAGAACCCATGGATACCTTACTTGTTTACGGTACCCAGGTTCCATCAACATTTCCCGACATGGAAGAGGGTGAAGGTATCTCTAGTCCTTTTGCTACAGAAAATGTAATTAGAAGGTCAAAGAAAAGAGTCCGACCACATGCTGAATCTTCTCAATCCATTGCTAGATCAATGAATGAAATAAGTGGTGCTGTCCAGAAGCTTGTAGAAAAGGATAAGGAGATATATCATAAATCTGAATTGAGAAGAGAAATAGAAGAATGCATTCCTCAACTCCTTAAATTAGATGATCTTACAGAGGAAGAGAAACTATTGGGATTGAAATTGCTAGAGAATCCAGTGAAAAGGGCAATTTTTTTAGCTCTAGATGGTAATGAAGTGCGAGTGGAGTGGTTACAACACAATTTCAAAAAAATGTAAAGTAATGCTTATTGTTGAAGTCATGACTGTTATTAAACTCATGTTATTTCTATTGTTGCATGTTTCATAGTTAGTTATGTATAATTAGCATTCACTTGGTTATTATATTAGCTTCATGTTGAATTCTCTAGATGGTTTGTATATTTATGTTAATTGTAGAAATGTTTGAAAAGGTTATTATATTATATGTTCGTTCCAGGTAGTTGTTATCTATATGGAGAATAACGAAGAATATTCACAACAACGATTAGAAAGGTGACGACGAAGACGACCTATGCTATTAATGTTAGCTGCACAAACGTGCGGAACAATAGCACATTTCCTTGTAGATGTTATTTCTCAAGCAAGTAAACAAATATATAATAGAGAAGGACAAAATTATATTAGGAGATTGTTAGATCTTTAAATACCTCACCAATCATATAATTGTCGACAAATATAACATGTAATTTTTCTTGTTATAATTGGTTACATCATATACTTTTAGCTAAGCCTTCATCATCAACACCAATCAGACTTTAAAATGATCCAAATGTCTTCTCATATTTTAAGGTAATATGTTCAATATATTATGTTGTTTCTTTTAATTCATTAATGGTATTTTTTATAAACTTGACATTATAATATTTTTTCTATTTAGGATTGCATTGGCACTGTTGATGGTACACATGTCAACATCACAATTTACAGAGAAGAAAATGCTAAATTCAAAAATAAAAAAGGAAAATTGATACAAAATGTCTTAGCAACTTACAATTTTGACATGAAAATCACTTATATTATTGCAGGATGGGAAGGATCAACTATAGATGCTTGAATCTTACAAGATGTACTTCTTAACCACATCTGCTTAAAGTCACACTTGGTATTATGACATTACTTTTGATAGTGAGAAAATCTCTACAATACTTGAGATCAGCCCAAGTTGAAAAAGGGTGAGAAGGATCGAAAGGTTGACAAAGAGGAGAGGGAGTTAGGGCATGGTTGAGGGAGAACGATAGAAAATCTCATTATAAATACATATATATACAAGTGTTCAAAACTCTAGAATCTTCTTTAGAGTTAGTGAAAACAAGTACAATGATTAACTTACTTAATAACAACGTGTATAGATAGTTAATATATTAACTTCCCCCCTCAAGGTGGACATGGTGGAACCACAGATAGCTTGCAATAGAAGTTTTTGAAGGCTTGTGTGCCAACAACCTTTGTAAAGGCATCGACAGCTTGTGAATCAGACTAGATAAATGTGAACGTTCGAAAAAAATTGAATATCGAGGGGAGACCCGAACACCCACGAATGATGCCAACACTTCACCAACGCGAACCTAAAAGGGGCCCACATTGGTGAAGGAGTCGCCACCTAGTCCATTAAAGGGAGACTAAGAAATCATACACTATCGATCTCTCATGTATCAAGGGACCGACAAAAAAAGCCCTCCAAGACTCTAGGCAAGTCTCTTAGGTACGAGTAGGGAAGGTGTGAGGCACCCTACTCGCCTGACCAAAGTTAGCCTCTCTAGAGGGTCATGTAAATGTCATATCAGGCTCTAAAACGTGAAACAAGGGATTATGGGATAAATGAAAGTTTCCCCCCAAAAACCATAGGCTCACAAAGCCTATGTAAAGTCCACAGGTCTTTAGTCAAAGTAGGGGGGGAAAAGAGTCAAAGGTCAAAGTCAAAATGTTGACTTTGACCAATCAAAGCTAAATAGTTGACTTTGACTAGGGTCAACATAGTTGACTGAATCTACTAAGAGGTGACCTATGTGTAGTATCACTCAAAAGATCTACCTAAACATAGGTTTAGGAAGATGAGAAACCTTAAGCCCAAAAGGCCCAAGTAAAGGTAAAAGCCTTTAGGGTTGACTTTTTATAAAAGTCAACTAAGGGTAGAAGGGTTATGCATAAAATATGCATGACAGGCCTAAGATATCAAAGCCATAGACTTGACATCCTCCCTTGGGGTATCATAAGTCAATATTGTAGTTAGGTCACCTCAAGGGGTAAAAAAGTCTAAGATAAAATTGTCTTCAAGGGCTTTTATACAAAATGTACAAAAAGGACCCTCCTTGAGGTAAAATGACTCGGAATACACTCAAATAGGTAATATTCATCCTCTAAGGTATCATATAAAAGAGTGATAGGACTTTCTTAGAGGGTTGACAAAGGTCTACGATAAAATTATCCTCAAGGACTTTTATACAAAATGTACAAAAAAGACCCTCCTCAAGTAAAAATGGCCTAAAATACATCCAAACAGGGGGTTAGTACCTGATGGAATTCAGCCGACGAAAAATAAAATCACTGAATTCCGTCATAATGTCGTTAGTGTGCACAATATCGAAGGAAAAAGAAAATGTAAATTTAACGACATATAAATATGTAAATTTACCTTTCGTCGTTTCCGACCTCCCCAAGTCTGGAAAATTTTCAATCTCCCTCCTAACGGTCTTTCGTGGCCCGCATCCGTCGTCGCTCACGGTCGTCGCCCGCATCCGTCGCTCGTCGCCCCCTCCTCACGCTCACAACCGTCGCTCACGCCGCTCACGCTCGCTGCCGTCACTGACGCTCGCAGCCGTCGCATCCGAAGCTCACGCTCACAACCGTCGCAGTCGTCGCTCACGGTCGCTGCCCCCGCATCCGAAGCTCGTAGCCATCGCATCCGTCGCGATCGCTCGCAGCCGTCGCTGATGCTCGCAACCATCGCAGTCGTCGTTGACGGTCGCTGCCCCCGCATCCGTCACTGCCGCCGCATCCGAAGCTCGTAGCCATCGCATCCGTCGCGACCGCTCGCAGCCGTCGCTGACGCTCGCAACCGTCGCAGTCGTCGCTCATGGTCGCTGCCGCCACTGTCACTGCCGCCGCATCGGCCGCTGCCGCTCGCATCCACCGTGCATCTGCCGCCGCATCCACCGCTGTCGCTACCGCCGCATCCGAACGCTTGGTATTCCGACATCCATACATAATAGTTTTGTTTAATCAGAGTTTTCAACAATACTATTTGTTTTTAGCTATGTTTTGATCAATACTATTGTGGCATAATAGCAATACTATTTGTTTATTGTTTTGATTAGTTTTTAGATATGTTTTTAATCAGTTTTGATCAATACTATTCCAGCATCCATACAGATATGTTTTGTTGAAAACTATTATTGCAAGAAACGAAAACTAGTAATCTAGTTCTAAGGGAGTAGTGGTTTAGTACCATTGATACCTATTATTGTTGAAAACTGATTAAATTTAGTTTGAAATAGAAATATAGATGCAAGTAATTTTGAAACTAAAATAATAATATTAGGATATTACCTCCTCATGTAGATGAAATAGAAATATAGATGAAAGTAATATTAGGATATTACCCTCTCATGTACCATTTATTGATGTGATTCGTAAGATAATTCTGTTTGGCATAGGATATTGTTTTGCATTTATTGTTTGGCATAGGTTATTTAATTCATTAACCATTTAATATTAATATATATTTATTGGTTTGCTTTCATTTTCAATTATTGAGTAAATTGACAAAAATTGCAAATCAGAGTGGATGAGGATGGAATTTCATACAAGGGTATACTGACATAGATGAAGAGATATGGAAGGAGTTTATTAAGGTAAGATTTTTATTTACATACTTTAAGATTATCCCAATTGTATTGAATTTTTCTTAATATATATTGTAATTTTATGTAGGCACATCCAGAGTATGAAAGCTGTAAGGGAAAATCATGTTTGATTTATGAACAATTACAGCTCATTTTTGAAGGTACTATGGTTAGTGAAAATATATCTAAACAGGTAGAAGAAGTAGATATTGTACCAAACACTCAAGTTCCAAATACATTTACTCTAAACATTACACAAGATGGAATGGACCTTGATTCTAACATACCTCCTAGTTCAGGAGGAAGTGCACATGCTCCATTGGAGCAGAGGAGAAAGGGGAAGCGAGCATGCCTTCATGTAGAATCTCAACAAATGATAGCAAAATGTTTGAAAGATATGTCACAAGCTTTTCTTACTTTGTGTGAACAAGATATTGTGAATGGTGAGGTATGTAATGAACAAATGAGAGAGATGGTTAGCATACAAAAGGAGATGCTTGCATGGAAGAAGGAAATGTTTGCATGGCAAAAGAAGTCTGGGTCTTTTTTAGATGAAGTTATTGTAGCAATATTTGATATTGAAGATCTATTTGTGACTGATGGATATAAAGTTATTTAATTATTTTAAAAGTAAAAAATCAGTAAAATATTTATATCAATTCCAAAAGTAATACGACAAGTATGGTTAAAGTTTCATTTAGAAAAGATGAAAGACTAAAGATGATTTACATGTTTGTTTTTTGTATTAGATGTATGATGTAACTACTTTTTGTTTGGACTTGAAATGTGGAATGATATTATGTTAGATGTTTGTTTATCATATTTTGTTATGTTCTATTAATTGTAGAATGATTTCATGTAGTATGTTTATTTGTATTACAACCTTGTAATATGTTTGAACATGAAATTTTGTAGGTGACGATGAATTTTGAAGAGGATTTTGACGAACTAGTAAATAACACATTGATGTTATTTGAAGAAGAGGAAGAACATGCTAGAAGAAGGCGAAGACGTCTACTTGCTTTTTGGAATATTTTAGTAGGGATTGCAAGTACCTCAACTTTGTTTTCAAGTACAAGTCGTATTTATAGTAAAGAAGGTACAGATTATATAAGAAGATTACTAGATCCTTCTTTACCACATCAAGTTTACAATTGTCGAAAAATTTATAGAATGAGTCAATATGTTTTCAAGGGTTTTTGTGAATTAATGAGGAGGGAAGAAGTCCTGAAAGATACCAACAATATCAGTGTAGAAGAGAAGTTTGCCATGTTCCTTGTGATAGTTGGGCAAAATCAAAGGTATGGAGTAACTATAGAACGATTTAGTCGATCAAGTTGGACAGTTAGTAAATACTTTAATGAAGTCTTGAATGCTATATTACGACTAAATCATGTTCTTCTAGCAAGACCTTCATCTGAAACACCAAGTCGAATTCGTCAAGACTCAAATGTGTATCCATATTTTAAGGTACATTTCCACACCTTTGTAGTTTCCTTGTCTTTAATGTTATTTTAATCAATATCAAAATAAAAATGCATGTTTATAGGATTGTATTAGAGCTATTGATGGTACACATATCAAAGCACTATTTATGGACAAGAAACAACAAGATTTAAGAACATGAAAGGTGAATTATCTCAAAATGTAATGGCAGCATGTAATTTTGATATGGAATTTACATATATTTTAACTGGTTGGGAAGGATTAGCTACTGATGCTCGTATTCTCCAAGATGTAGTTACTAGACCTAATGGTTTTTAGGTTCCACTAGTTAAATGTGTTTTCCACTTCTACAAGTTATGAAGACATCACCATACTAATATTTTTTTTATACAAGTAAGTTTTACTTAGTTGATGTTGGATATCCAAATCGACCAGAATATATTTGTCCATATCGAGGTGTAAGATACCATCTATCTGATTATGTTAATGATAGAGTTCCTTGTAATGCTGTAGAAAATTTCAACTATAGACATTCACAATTGAGAACAGTCATTGAGCGTACATTTGGAGTTGTGAAACATCGTTTCTCAATATTACGTAGTCAAATGCCATATCCATATGAAACATAAGTGAAGATTGTCATCGCATGTTTTTTGCTTCATAATTTTATTCATAAGATTGATAAAGAAGATTTACTTGAAGACCTGCAAGATGAGTTGGAAGAGTTAAATATTATTGATGACATACAACCAATAGGAGAAATACATATAGAAAGCAATGCACAGGTTCAAATGACTCAAGAACAAAGAAAAGAAATAACAGTTAAGATGCGAGAAGATATGATGATGGCAATGTGGGATGGAAGAACTGCTTGATATTATTTAGTATTGGAATATTTCAATTAAGATGTATTTGTATTTTTCGAATATTAGTTGTAATAAACTTTTGTCAGAATTTCCATCAGAATTTTTCGTCCTGCACTAAACCCTTCTCAGAATTTTCCTTTTCCTTTCCGTTACAAATTTTCCATTTCCTTTTTGTTAAAATTTTCCTTTTACTTTTCGTTAGAATTTTCCATAATACACTAACATACCCTAAAGGTATTACATGAAAGAGTGATAAGGCCTCCTTAGAGGGTAAAGCTTAAATTAAACCAATTTAAGTAGTGCTGACGTCAACAAACGGGACAGTGATGTCATCAAATAGTATGATATGTCAACAAATGGGCGTGACATCATCATGACGTTAGCTCGTCAACCAACTGCATTAATCGGTCTAGCCGGTCACCTGACTTGGATTAACTGGCTATAATCGGTTAATCCAGGGTGGAGCCTCGGATTAATTCTGGGTTAACTGGTAACCCAGGTTTAATCCATCGAGCCTCGGATCCGATTATAGGATTTGGGAACCTGACTTGGATCCAGGTAAACTTTAAGTTTACCCGGATCTGCACCTATCCAGGACACACGTACGGTCGAGATATTCTCAGTCGTCGAATATCGGAAGGCCAAGGGGGCTGCCGAAGGGACGGCAATATCGTCTTCTTCGATGATGTCGAAATCTGGCAACCCACGAACCTCAATCCTGAGATTCGCGGTCCTCTCACCCCCAAACGTTGGTGCCGACACGCATAGGGCGTTGACAAAGGCCTAGTAGTGAAGCGCTTGTGGAGATACTGGGCATGACCACGGCTGTGAACGTGTAGTGTCATGCAGGAATGATGACGCGACATGACACCTAAAAAGCACGCGATCTGGGGCGACGGAGCGGCGGGAAGCCTACTTCGATGGCAGCGAGCAGTGGTGGTGTGGTGGGATGCACCAGGATGGCAGAGCATGCGTCACCAGCGGTGAGGCTCACGATAGGATCGTCATATCTGAATCTGACGGTCGAGACTGGACGACTTGGAGAACCCTCGAATCTAGATCTGACGGTCATCAACAGATCAATCCAGCAGCCGAGATCAAGCATCTTGATCTCGAGCAGACAATCGAGATCAATCAGATATTAATTCTAATTGAACGGTGCAGATGCATCGCGATGATATCCAATGGTCAGATCTCACGTGATGAAAAGTAAAGATTAGACGGTTAAGACTTAAACTGTGCGATCGGACGGACCGAATCTCACCACTGCGAGATCGAACGGTCCAGTAGAACCCCGATGCTCGTCGAAACCTGACGAGTCCCGTGACTAAGGTAATCGTCATCTCCAGTGACGACTACCTTTTTCAACAAGTTGGGGAACAACTAAAACGAGCTCACACACCCCGAATGAAGGTCATACATGTCGAGGCGCGACCTCTTGAGCTCAAACGCACCTCAATCCTGACCGGAGGAGGTTGGACCGAGGTGGAAAATCCGTAAAACCCATGTGGGAAAAAGGGTCAACGACAAGCTTTGCCGTCGACCACGGAAAACAACATGCATTCAGAAGAAAACACTGGAAAACAAGATTTGAAACTTCACAAATGCATAACCAATCAACGGGGTGGGTACCTATAAGCGGAGGAACGGTCACAGGATGGCCGAAGATGGGCGACGGTCGTGGCGACAGAATGATGGCGTGTAGCGACTAACGACGTGGTTTTACGGTGAGAGAAAAGTAGATTCGTGGTTTTGCATGAATCCCTAGGAGGTTTTAAGGGAGATATCTGGATTCAGATTTGGATCTAGGTAGATTTGGCACCAACGAGTCGGTGAGATGACAACTACCACATGGCAATGCGAGAGGGCAACACGTGGTAGTTTGCCACATGGCCAAATTTGGGTAATGATCCCTCCTGGGTAATTTAGACATGTTGAGTCCGAATCCAGCCTCCATTTTGGCAAATTCGACTTGTAGGATGCCAAAATGACCTCGAGAAGTCGAATCCTCAAATAGACAACCTAGATTGTCCAAGTTGATCTCGGACAATCCGGAGACCCGATTGACAATCCGATTGAAGGGTTGGTCAATCAGGGAGGAGATGAGCCTCATCCTATGATCAGATTTCTCGATCGTTAGCCGGATGAGTGAGATTCTCATTCCTCACCCAAATGGAGGGCCAGAATTCCCTAGAGTTAATCTGGGAAGATCACGGGTGCGATCGACAATCCAATTGAAGGATCAGTCGACCCGAGGGGCATTGATCATATCTAGATGATCAAAAGTACCCGATGGCAGACGAGATGGATTCAAAGTCAAAACACCTTGTACGGACGATCGTGATTGTTCGAGGTAGAATCGAGCAATCGGCATGCGTCAACATCGATCGAATAGTGTAACTATACAATCCAAGGTGCTCCAATCACGAATATGTGATCAGACGACTGATTCAGCATGCCGAGATGTGTCAAACAAGATAAGGGCCGAATGGATGGCCTAGATTGTCCAAGATTGATTCAGACAATCGAAAGCTCTGATTGACAATTTGACCAAAGGATCAATCAATTGAAAAAGGTAGTTCCTAAAAGGGGGTCAAGATTTGGGTGTCTATAATAAACTTCACAATGAAGTCCCCTTGAAGTACATTGATCTCTTATGAAGTGAATGTTCACTTCCATATGCTTGGTTCTTGAATGTTGAATGGGATTGGTTGTTAGATGAATAGCGCTTTGATTGTCACACCAAATAGTTAGGTGTTTGGAAACTGATGCCCAACTCATTAAGTAACATCTTTAGCCATAAAATTTCACGAGCTGTGTTTGTCAATGCCCTATATTTAGATTCAGTGCTTCATTTTGAGACAATTCTTTGCTTGCATGATTTCCAAGAGATCAGATTTTGTCCCATAAAGATGCAGTAGCCTGAATGTGATCTTTGATCATCCAAATCTCCAACCCAATCTGCATCACAGTAACCATATAGATAGTGCATAGTTGTATTTTTAATTTTTTTGAACATCAAACCATAATCAACAGTGTTTTTAAGGTACTGTATATTCCTTTTTGCAGCCTTTAGTGATCTGAAATGGGTACATCAAGAAATTGACTAACTTTATTCATTTCATAAGATATATCTAGCCTGGTTATGCAAAGATACTGCAATGAACCAACTAAGCTCCTATAAATTGAAGGATTTGAGAGTTTTTCTCCATCATTTCTCTTAAGTTTGTTTCCACTAGCCATGGGAGTGCGATAAGGTTTAATGCCTTCAAATTTAAATTTCTTCGTGGCATCAGCTAGATATTTTGTTTGATTTAAATGCAAATGATCACCTAACCTTTTACCTCAACTCCCATGAAATAGTGCACTTCTCCCAGATCTTTAACAGTAAAATGTGTCACTTAGGTAGTTGATAGTGTTGTTGATTTTAGTAGTGGAAGAACTTGTTATGATGATGTCGTCAACATATATTAAAATATGTCACAGATTGTGATGTTTTCCTAATAAATAAGGAAACATCACACTTTAAATCCTTGGATAAGGAGACATTTTCTTAATCGATTAAACCAAGCCGTAGGAGCTTGTTTTAGCCTATGTATGGGTAAAATCATGTTTGAATTAAAACACAAGTTTTACATTTATAATTAACTACAAGCGTACGGTGTCTATTGTGATAAGCAATGTAAGTGTAGGTCGAATCTACAATAAGTTTGTCTTAAATAAATTTATTAAAATAATTATCCGATAAAATATCTACACCATTAAGTTCATAATAAAATTCTAATTACGTGCTATTAAGTTACAAATTACATAAATACACTAGGAATTCAAAGAAAACTTAAGAAAATCAATGTGCCACGTCCTTGGAATCACTTAAATTAATCCCAATTCCTAACTCTTCTTCCTTCCATCCTGAACATTGAAAAGCCCATAGAAATATTGGTTGGAAAGTTCATCAAGTTATCTTTAAAATGATGGTGATTTCCAAGAATAACGCACTCTAGGGTGTTGCCAAAGTCGGATTTACGAATAGCATGCAAAATAACCCCCAGAACTTTCCAAAAATGCACCTTCGGTGTAAAAATCACCATCATTTTAAAGATAACTTGGTTATCAGGAGAAATCCTTTGTGGAACAGGTGGATGTTCTTGCCGCTCGCTATTGCCCCGAGATGTACAAATACAGAAATGTAACAACAGAAGATGAAGATGTTGAATGATGGTCTCGCATGCATAAGCAATCGCGAGGCTTTCATTCATCGCTACCGAACATCATCATGCAGGCTGTTTGGAGATCGTCCCTCCTCATTGTTTGCAACCAACTGTTGGTGGTGGTTGGTCGTGTGATCAGATGGAAGTTGCTAATCTACTCGGTCAAAGGGACGATACCACCTTCCACATGCAATGAATCTTCCTGTGCCCTGGACTGCTGGAAGCATAAAATGGAGAGAATGGCCGAGAACGTGAAATGCATTGGTGTTGAGACAAGGAAGATCATTATGGAAGCACAGGAGTAAGAAGGCCCGAATGCTTTTATTCTTGAAAGTTTCAAACACTGCACGCCATGAGTGATTTGTAAGGCAGGCTAAATTGTTGGACTTGGACGGTAATCAGTTACCAAGGTGGTTAGGACGTTTGGTATAGCAAGAAATCTTTAAGCAATTATTGTGGCGAACAATTCCCTCGAAAATATGTAGTACTTGTCTTATTAAAGTTCATAACATTTCCACCAATAAATTAATGCCACATAAGTTTTCTATATTAGTAATATTTTTGCGAATGTGAAATTTTACGTCATTTTTTTGCTGAAAATATGATTAAACGGTTTTATTTCCAGTTATGTGCCGATAGTTGAGATGATTTGAATATTTAGATATGAATGGCCATTTTTATGGATCTAGACCTTCCTTCCCTGGTTTCGGTCCCACTCTCCCGTGCGTCGCATTAAGAATCTCCCGTGCCGTCGATCGTCTGCCACAAACCATTCTCCCTCGCCAGCGCAAGTCCCCAATGATGTCGGAATCGTGCGAGAAAAACGAAAGAATGAGACAGGCATGGATAAATTTATGAAAATTATTCGTGTATAATATTTATTCCACAAAATACGGTAACAAACAAATCGGGCGGTCGATAACGGCGATCACAGCATTTGAGAGGGTTCACGTGCACAATACTAGAAATTCCGTATTGATCGTCTGCACAATACTAGAAATTCCGTATCCTATTTTTGCATTTGTTCGATACAATGGAGAAATTTTTAGAAACTGGTGATCTGATAGAACTTGAAGTTGAGGAAATTGTTGAGGAAATTTTATACCATGTTGAAGTTTGAGAAACAAGTCACTCTAGAAAACTTTCTAAAGGTATAACCAGATTCAGTGAAGTTTCAATGGCTAGAAATGACCTTCATAAATTGGAATAGAACGGAGATGATATGAATACTTTTAGTTACATGCATGAATATCTAAAAATTAGAATACTTTAATATTTTCAAGATATTTCTACTATTAGAAGACTTTAATGTTTTAACTTTAATTATTTCAACTATATTACTTGTGTTTGAATGATTCATGAATGAAGACTTATGTTTGATGTTCATATATTTATAAATTTATTAATATGTTTGAATGATGAATTGATTATTGAATAACGTTGTAATTTTTTATTTTAATTTAAAATAGAAAATGTAAAAAATGAAAAATGTCAGTCCAACTGAATTTAAGCTTCGATCAAACCAAAGGAAAAATAATAATAAAATGTTTAAAAAAATCAAAAACTTCTATCAGACCGAAGTTAGGTTAGATCGAAGAAAAATAATAATAATATATTTAAAAAAATCAAAAACTTCGATCTGACCGAAGTTGGGTTAGACCGAAGAAAAATAATAATAGAATATTTAAAAAAATCAAAAACTTCAATCAGACCGAAGAAAAATAATAATAAAATGTTTAAAAAATCAAAAACTTCGATCGGATCGAAGTTGGGCTTCGGTCAGACCGAAGAAAAATAATAATAAAATGTTTAAAAAATCAAAAACTTCGATAGGACTGAAGTTGGGCTTCGCGTTTAACAATCAAATATATATATTCAATAAACTCTCCGTTGAATTACAGTTAACTCAACGAACTAAGTTCTTTGAGTTATTGCTAACTCAACGAACTAACCTCATGGACTTAAGTTAACTCCACGAGCCTGATTTTTCAATTTAATACTACTATTTACGAGCCTGATTTTTCAATTGTTTTTTTTCTTCCAACTGTCTGTTTCTGCAACCGCTATAATGGCATATTAGAAAATATACAGTCCGTGGAGTTATAAATAACTCAACAGACTTGCTTCGTTGATTTAACTATAAAATATGTGTATAAATTTAACTATCCGATGCTTAGGTGCATTTCGGATAGTTACAGATAACTCACCGATATATAACTTAAGTCAATCTTCTAGATCTCACACATGTCATCAACAGTTTTATAATAAAAGAAACATTTCGGAGAGTTACAGGTATATCTATCCGATGCTCAAATGCATTTTGGATAGTTATAGATAACTCACCGAAAATCCACTTAAGTCACTTTTCCAGAACATGACACGTGTCCACAGCTATTTTATAAGTAAAAGGAGATTTTGGAGAGTTACACACATAACTATCTAATGCCCATCTGCAATTTCGGATAGTTATGAATAACTCATCGAAAGTTCACTTAAGTCATGCATTATGGTTTCGACATGTGTTCTTCAGGAAATAATAAAATATTCTTTCAAAACATAACTGTTCTGCAATTTAAACATAACTAACCAGTACATTAAGCATAATTGTTCGGTATGTTAAACATAACTGTCCGAAATAACAAAAAATTCGGATACTTAAGAATTTCACAGCCTACAATTTACCAACAGTTCAGAAATGTACTAAATTAACATTAATTCATCGAAATTAAGCAGATTCTTCAATTAAAGCATATAACAGTGCAATTATAACATAATGGCTGAATTCTCATATGATAAGCTAAATATTATGCAATTAACCATCATTTAACCGTTAATATTATGCACTTTTTCATTCTAAACACCAATTGACACTTTTAGACCGAAGTTAAATTTCAGGCTAGGCCGGGCTACCTCAAAAAAGTTATTTACACAATATTTTGATGTTTTGATACATCATATTTATTTAAGTACAAATAGTAAGGGTATAATCGTCAAAAGATATAACATTAGTTAAAAAAAAATAAAAATAAGAGTTGTGGCATTAGTAGTCCCAACCAAACGACTATTGGGAGCTCTTCAAGAGCTGGAGCTGGAGCCAACACGTCTTCCAAAGTAGGGGCTGTTAGTGCACACCGGAAAGTTCAGATGGAAAGGAAATGGATAGTTCAGAAGGAAAGGAAATAAAATGTCTGGAATGTCAGAATTTCCATAGGGGTTTAGTGCACCTATCAGAAAGTTTAGAAAGTTATAATTCCTATGGGGTTTTAGTGCACGCCAGAATGTTTAGAAATTGAAAAAGTAATGAAATAAATTCTAATACACTACTTAAAATTGTGTAATTGATACATTAATTTGTAATTTTATATTTACACCTAAAAATAATATTAATTTATTTGATATTCAAATATAATTATGTACATTAAATGTTTTTAATTATACATTAGGAAATATAGAATAATAATCATCAAAATGCAAAAGGTCCCTAAAAGATAAGCATACTTTTACCATTAAAAATCTACATCTTCATTTTTTCTTTGTAAATTTAATTTTATTATTATTATTATTATTAATTCTAAGATATATATGTCTAATATTATTCTCTCTTTTTCTTAAATTTTTTATATTATTATAATTATTTTATTATATTTTATGTGTATTTATAATTTTTTAAAAAATAATATAAAGATGTTATATCATTATTAATCCATTTTTTACCATTATTATTTTAATATATATGTATGTATATTTACTTAACTTGGCAAAACCGAGAATGTCTTTGTTGAGCAGAAGAACAAAATATTTACTGATATATTATTATTATTTACATATTACTTATTGGAAAACGGTTGAACCGTAAATATATTGGTTCAACCGATAGATTATAAACTATTTATATTTATTAATATTGAAAACGGTTTAATCGATGATCTTTCGGTTCAACCGATAATTTATGTTATATATATATATATATTAATCGGTTGAGTAGAGGGCTCTGCATATTTGTAATTTTTTATGATATTTGGTTGAACCGAACTCGGTTCAACCGATACTTTTTATATATATAAATATATATATATGTATATATATTTGTATCGGTTGAACCGATCATGTTCGGTTCAACCGATACTTTTTATATATATGTATATATATATTTTGAATTGGTTGAACCGATCATGTTCGGTTCAACCGATACAAATATATATACATATATATAAAAAGTTTCGGTTGAACCGATCATATTCGGTTCAACTGATACTTTTTATATATATTTATATATATATGTATATATATTTTTTTAATTGGTTGAACCGATCATGTTCGGTTCAACCGATACTTTTTATATATATATATATAATATATATATATGTATATATATATTTTGAATTGGTTGAACCGATCATGTTCGGTTCAACCGATACTTTTTATATATATAAATATATATATATGTATGTATATATGTATATGTATTTTAAACTAAATTGTATTTAAAGATTAAAATAATAAGAATAATTTATAATCTATGGTTTGAACTAATAGATTTAAGATTTCAACCAAAATATATTATAAAACACTAGCTAAAATTGTGTAATTAATACATCAATCTGTAATTTTATTTTTAAAAATGAAAATAATATTAATGACTTGAAAAAGTATACATGCTCAAATTATTTCAACATAAATTTAAAAAGTAGTCTAAAAGTACAAAGCATTCAAAGTATTACAACATCAATCTACATAATAGTCCAAAGATACAAAACATTCTACTTATTACTTATTAAGATCCAAAGGTATAATATAAATAGACTTAAATAGTCCTTCCATCCCACATTGCCATCATCATATCCTCACGCATCTTATCAACTAATTCTTTTCGTTGTTATTGACTCGTTCCAACCTGTGAATGTCCATCCATATGCACAATCCAAATATTTGTGAAAATTCAAGAGATTAAATAGGAAGAAAGACGCTAAGTTGGATACACGAAATACACCAAATCAATTGAATTGAAATTAAAATTGATAGTATAATAAAATATATTTTTCATGCAGAATTGAAGTGATCAAAATCAGTATATAGCCTAATAAATCATTATTAGCAACACAAAAAACAATGCCTTGAAACTGAACCAATGTGTGTGCGCCAACGTTTTAGCCACCGAGTAGGGGAGTAATGAGACACATGGAAATTTCACAGATGCAGGAAGGATGGGACATGGGGAACCCTTAGCCAAAAGAGGCCTGCTCCCAGCGTAGGGATCTGGGATGGGGAGAAGCCAAGAATGGCTTGAAGATTGATCCACCGGGTAGAGAGCGCAACTGGAAGTAGAAGCGGCAGATGAAGAGTTCTCTTCGGTTGCTCTGAAATGGGTGACCAAGGCTAATCACCTACCTGTGTGAGAGGATGAGAAGGTGTTTAGTTTGCTGTGAATTTGAGATTGAGTTAAGAGATATCGGTCATTGGCTGAATCATCAGTGGGGAGTCGAGCTGAACTAGTTGATTAAATAGCATTGCAATGATGACTTGGCAAATGAAATTCCAAATGCTATATATGTTAAATGCGTTTTTAGTTACTGCATGTATGGCCCACGTGTGATGTATGCATGCATGTGAATGAATTGTAGGAATGCATTCCCTCATGAGTCATTGTGTCCATGTATTCCATGTAACTAAAAGTCATGAATGTGTGGTGTATCATGACTTGTAATCGTTTGATGGTTGATGTGGTTGATGTCTATATATAGACATGTCCAAAAATTGTTGTATATACACTTTTTTAATTCCAACAACAGTAACAAAGTGTGGAACTCTTATGTGTCTCTCCTTCTTCTAAATTCTCCAAATCACCTTCCATATTCCTTAGAAAATAACACGTGGTATCAAAACTGATTCATTCCTATCAGACTGCAAACTTAAGGAGCATGGAGTCTGAGTCTAATTTCAATCAATTAGCACTGCTAGTTTTTGATGGTAATAATTACCAACATTGAGTTATATGGATGAAGGCATATCTAGAAGTGCCAAATCTTTGGGAAGTTGTTGAAGAAGATTATGAAATTCTACCACTTCCTCACAATCCTATCATGGCACAAATGAAAAATCACAATGAGCATCAAACCAGAAAATCTAGAGCAAAGGCATGTCTCTTTGCAGTTGTATCTTTCTATATCTTCACAAGAATTATGTCCTTAAGATCTGTGAAGGATATATGAGATTATTTAAAGAAGAGTACGCTGGAGATGAAAAAATCAAAGATATGAATGTGTTAAATTTAGTCAGAGAATTTGAGTTGATGAAAATGAGTCCAACAAAGAGTATTCCAAGCTTCTCACTATTGTCAATAAGATCAGGCTGTTTGGTACAGATTTCTTTGACTTAAGGATTGTTACTGTACCAGAAAAATATGAAGCATCTGTTATGACTCTAGAAAATACTAGAGATTTGTTAAAAATTGCTTTAGTAGAGTTGCTAAATGCACTACAAGCACAAGAGCAACGTCTGATCATGCGTCAAAATAGCACTGTTGAGGGTGCATTGGTGGCTAAGAATTTTGTTGACAAAAAAGGGAAGAAGAAGTTATTAAACGGCAAAATGATCAACCACAGGAAAGTTCAGACGGAAAGGAAATGGAAAGTTCAGAAGGAAAGGAAATAGAATGTCTGGAATGTAAGAATTTCCATAGGGGTTTAGTGCATCTATCGGAAAGTTCAGAAAGTTAGAATTCCTATGGGGTTTTAGTGCACGCCAGAATGTTTGGAAATTGAAAAAATAATGAAATAAATTCTAATACACTACTCAAAATTGTGTAATTGATACATTAATTTGTAATTTTATATTTACACCTAAAAATAATATTAATTTATTTGATATTCAAATATAATTATGTACATTAAATGTTTTTAATTATACATTAGGAAATATAGAATAATAATCATCAAAATGCAAAAGGTCCCTAAAAGATAAGCATACTTTTACCATTAAAAATCTACATCTTCATTTTTTCTTTGTAAATTAAATTTTATTATTATTTTTATTATTAATTCTTAGATATATATGTCTAATATTATTCTCTCTTTTTCTTAAATTTTTTATATTATTATAATTATTATATTATATTTTATGTGTATTTATAATTTTTTTAAAAATAATATAAAGATGTTATATCATTATTAATCCATTGTTTACCATTATTATTTTAATATATATGTATGTATATTTACTTAACTTGGCAAAACCGAGAATGTATTTGTTGAGCAGAAGAATAAAATATTTAATGATATATTATTATTATTTACATATTTACTTATTGGAAAACGGTTGAACCGTAAATATATTGGTTCAACCGATAGATTATAAACTATTAATATTTATTAATATTGAAAACGGTTGAATCGATGATCTTTCGGTTCAACCGATAATTTATGTTATATATATATATATATATTAATCGGTTGAGTAGAGGGCTTTGCATATTTGTAATTTTTTATGATATTTTTGAATTGGTTGAACCGAACATGTTCGGTTCAACCGATACTTTTTATATATATAAATATATATATATACATATATATAAGCATCGGTTGAACCGATAATGTTCGGTTCAATCGATACTTTTTATATATATAAATATATATATATGTATATATATTTTTTCAATTGGTTGTTCGGGAAAACCGATACTTTATATATATATAAATAAATATATATATATGTATATGTATTTTAAACTAAATTGTATTTAAAGATTAAAATAATAAGGATAATTTATAATCTATGGTTTGAACTAATAGATTTAAGATTTCAACCAAAATATATTATAAAACACTACCTAAAATTATGTAATTAATACATCAATCTGTAATTTTTTGAATTGAAAATGAAAATAATATTAATGACTTGAAAAAGTATACATGCTCTAATTATTACAACATAAATTTAAAAAGTAGTCTAAAAGTACAAAGCATCCAAAGTTTTACGACATCAATCTACACAATAGTCCAAAGATACAAAGCATTCTACTTATTATTTATTAAGATCGAAAGGTATAATATAAATGGACTTAAATAGTCCTTCCATCCCACATTGCCATCATCATATCCTCACGCATCTTATCAGCTAATTCTTTTCGTTGTTCTTGACTCCTTCCAACCTGTGAATGACCATCCATATGCACTTCTCCTATTGGTTGTATATCATCAGTAATATTTAATTCTTCTAACTCATCTTGCAAATCTTCAAGTAAATCTTCTTTATCAGCCAATCGAATGAAATTGTGAAGTAAAAAACATGCGATCACAATCTTCACTTGTGTTTCATATGGATATGGCATCTGACCTCGTAAGATTGAAAAACGATGTTTCACAACTCCAAATGTACGCTCAATGACTGTTCTTAGTTGTGAATGCCTGTAGTTAAAGTTTTCTACAGCATTACTAGGAAGTCTATCATTAACATAATCAGATAAATGATAGCGTACACCTCGAAATGGGCAAATATACTCTGGTCGATTGGGATATCCAGCATCTACCAAGTAAAACTTACCTATAGAAGAATAGAAATTAGTATGATAATGTGCATATTACTTGAAAATATACTAATTGCATTTACCTGGAGGAACTTTGAAACCATTAGGTCTACTAATTGCATCTTGAAGGATACGAGCATCAGCTGCTGATCCTTCCCAACCAGCTAAAATATATGTAAATCTCATATCAAAATTACATGCTGCCATCACATTTTGAGACAATTCACCTTTCCTATTTCTAAATCTAGCTGTTTCTTGTCCAAAAATAGTTGCTTTGATATGAGTACCATCAATAGCTCCAATGCAATCCTATACACATTAAACATCATTTAATTCCTTAAATAAGATAAAAACTGCAATATATATACAAAAGTGAATACATACCTTAAAATATGGATAAACATTTACATCATCTGTAATTCGACTTGGTGTTGAAGATAAAGGTCTTGCTATAAGCACATGATGTAGACGTATTATAGCATTTAATACTTCATTAAAGTATTTGCTAACACTCCAACTTGAACGACTAAATCGCTCAACTGTTACTCCATACCTTTGATTTTGCCCTACTGTGACAAGGAACATGGCAAATTTCTCTTCTACACTAATGTTGGCGGTATCAGCAATAACTCCTTCATTTCTCATTAAAGAACAAAAACTTTTAAACACACTTTGACTCATTCTGTAAATCTTTCGACAATTGTAAGCTTGATGAGGTTGACAAGGATCTAGTAATCTCTTAATGTAATCTGCACCTTCTTTACTATATATACGACTTGTGTTATTGTATAGTAATAGTGACGTACTTGCCATTTTCGCTAAAATTGTCCATGACATTAATAGACGTAGTCGCCTTCTTCTAGCCACTTCTTCTTCATCCAATATGAATGAAATTGCATTATCAACTGTAGTAGTAAACATGTCACTGGGATTCATCCTCACCTACAAAATAACAAGAATATTACGAATTTACCATTTCACATTTCAATATATAAAAGACATTTCACATTTTTAAGCAAAAAAAAAAAACATTCGATGTTTCAACTAATAAAAAGCATTTTACATTTCATAATGATAAGTCATTTCACATTTCAATATATAATATCCATTTTACATTTCATCCATATATGACCTTCCACAAAAAGATTTCATCCATAAAAGATTACATTCACGAAAACACTTCATAAACACAAGAAGTTCAAGATTGGAAAGAAAGTGAATTCATGCACAAAACAAACATTCCATCCATTGTAACCATATGCTCACTTCCTAAACCTCAACCATCCATAACGCATTTCTGCTGGTAAACTTAAGAACATTTTACAAAATTCTGGCTTTTGGAATAACTCCATAGCTTCATATTGTTCTTCTGTAGAAAGACCTTCAATCTGAAGTAACGCTGCAACAGCATGATCTAAATAGTTTTTAGTCTTTTCTTTAATATCAACCAACCTTTCCTATACTTCAACTTTTTTTTTTTGTGTATCAACCAACTCTTTAAATTGCTCGTTCCGTGTAGTTTGATTTTGTTGATCTATTTCACACATATGCATAATGGCTTTTGATGCATCTTTAAATGAATCTGATATGATTTGATGAGACACTGCATGAGGTCTTGCTCGTCTCTTCTTCTTCTCAATTGCCACCCTTGAACTTCCTCCTGATGAAGGAGGTAAATCAGAATCCATGTCCATTGTTTCCTGAGTGGTATTGAAAGTGTTCATTTCCACATCATCCTGCGTGTTTGGTACAAACTCTACCTCATCACCTTGTTTAGCCATATTCCTAGTGGCCATACTACCTTCAAATATTTGTTACAATTGCTCAAATATCAAGCATGGTTTGCCTTTGTAGCTTTCACACTCTGGATGTGCCTATAAAAAGAAAATTGTAGTCAAATGGAAAAAGATAAAGATTACAATATTTTATAAGTCATAAGTGATTAAAAAATTAACCTTAACGAACTCTTTCCAAATCTCATCATCAATGTCAGTGTAACCTTGGATGAAATTCCAACCCCATCCACTCTGGTTGGCAATTTTGGAGTAATTTCGATACATTAGTCGCCAAGTTTTTAAGCGACTTTCTACATTCTTCCTTGTGATACCTGTGTTTCTTCTAGCATTGTATTTTTCAATTACTTCATCCCAAGTGCTACCTTTGATTTTTCCATCATGAGTTTTCTTATTTCCTTCATTCAATACTTCTGCTAAAATATCTAAGAAATACGCATCTGCTTCAGCATTCCAACTAATGTAACTTCTACCTCCACCTGTCCTTCCCTTATCAGGAGTACTCATTTTCTACACAAGCACAGTTTCAACAACTACAATAAAACATATGGAATAACAACAATAATAAAAATATTCGATGGAGTTAAAAGGTCGACTTCATGCTACGGTAATTAGTGAAGATGCACTGTGATATGAGAAAAACGAAAAAAGTCTTCATGGATGTATGATTGACTTTCAAGGAATCAAGAACTATGTGAAATTTCAAATCGAAGAATTGCATAATGAGAGAAAGGCATGAAGTTTTTATATATCCTCTAAATAATAATCCTTGGTTCATTATTTGACATCTACTAACATTCTTTAACAAATATAAGCACAAATAAGCACCGTAAACTGGAACGATGACATTAGAATTTCCATCTGGCATGATTGTCATAAATCAGTAGATCAGCAACCACCTTATGGCATAAGCCCTAAGAGCTTCCCCCATCACATTAGCTGGTATCCTTCCTTTGGCTTAAGCCCTAAAATTGGAAGGTTGCATTTATCTTGAAGGATCAACATTGCAACAACAGAAAATAGAAAGAGAATAATCACAATGCCTCTGCTTTTTGAATAATGGGAGTTATTGAACAAGAGCTCTCTGTTAAGCTTGCTTTATGAGTTGATCATCTTTTATTATAATAAATATGTTTGATTAGTGCAAGATTTGTATCTTTAGGCCAAACCTATTGGGTGGGCAACGACAGGTGACAACAGCTTCGAGCGACAGCGGCAGCTTCAGGCGACAGCGAGGGCTTCAGGTGACAGCGGTGGCTTCAGGCGACAGCGAGGGCTTCAGGTGACAGCGGTGGCTTCAGGCGACAACGAGGGCTTCAGGTGACAGCGGTGGCTTCAGGCGACAGCAAGGGCTTCAGGTGACAGCGGTGGCTTCAGGCGAGAGCGAGGGCAGGGGTGGTTTCCGTGTGAGGAGGTTTCGACGGTGCTATGCGTAGGAGGCTTCCGTCAAGGCGAGCAGTGAGGGCAAGCAGTGAGCATGACTGCCAGTGCGAGTACGACGACGACTGTGAGGGCGAGTGCGAGCGGCAAGCGTGACGACGAGCACAACTGCGAGTGCGACGGCAACGGCGAGCGTGAGGGAGGGTGAGTGCGTGCGCGAGAGGGTGAAAATCGGGTGCCCTTGGGTGAAAATCGCGTGCGCGAGGGTGGGAAAATTTCCGCCGGAAATGGAAATTGAATCTTATATATGGACGGAAATGTGTAGAATTCCTTTCCGTCAATTGACATGCACACTAACGACTTACAAAAGGAAAGTGCAAACTTTACTTTCCTTTCCATGAATTCCGATGTGCACTAACCCCCCCTAAATAGAAGAAATCTTACCCCCATTGCAAACACTACGACAAGAAGAAGCATGCTCTTTCAAAATGCTGGAAGAGATCCAACTCTAAATGCATAAAGTGCAATCAGACAGGTCATGAAGTAGTAATTTGCAAGTCCAAATCACAAAAGGACACTGGTTCACAACCAAATGATGTAGATCAAGAGGAGGAGCAACTATTTGTTGCCTCTACAGATTCTAATTGTTCACAATTTGGGTTAGCTGTAAATTGGTTGACCGACAGTAGATGTACCTAACATATGTCATATGATCGAAACCTATTTACTACATTAGAACCAGTGCCAACTGTTGAAGTGAAATTTGGAGATAGGGTTTTTATACCAACAGGAGGAAAGGGAACAGTTGTGTTGTCCACAGGTTTGGGCACCAAATTACTTTCTGATGTTCTTTATGTTTCACAGATAAATCAAAATTTGCTAAGTGTAGGGTAGTTTATTGAACATGACTTTAAAGTAGTATTTGAAGACAGTGATTGTTGTATCCTTGATTCTGATGGAAACAACTTATTTACTATCGAAACAGTGGGCCGATGTTTTAAATTAAACTTTCAAACTGCACAATGTGTAGTGCGAACTATGAGTCATCATTCATAGAAGTGTAGCATAAACAACTTGGTAGTGCATTGAAGGTCTCTTGAAGATAATATGTTTAATCTAGCAAAAGGGCTTTCAAATCTTGGGAAATCCACATCACCATGCAATGCATGTTAGATAGGAAAACTTTATAGGAATAAATTCACTTCTTTCACAAGAAAGGCTAAAGATAAACTACTAATCACTTATTGTCGCAGCTACTGATCCAATGATAGGTTTGTCCTGAAGAATGTATAAAGGTCCATCCTTGATTCCCTTCATCACTACTAGGTAACCTTTCAAAACGTGGAGTTTACCTCCTCCACCTGAAAAACTGAAACCTTTCTGATCAAGAGCCATCAATGAAATAAGGCTCTTGCCCAATCTTGGCACATGCCAAACATCCTCCAATACCTGCTCTATCACAAACATCATTATCTGCTAAAGTGACCTGTCTACCATCTACCTCCTCATATGTATAGAAATATTCTCTATTGGGAGTCATATGATGTGATGCACCAGAATCTATAATCCAACTCTAATCGAAGTAGGCACTACAACAAACAGTAAGAGAGAAATCACAATCAGATCCTAAGTCTCCATTTTCAATGACTGTTGCATTTCCCTTAGTCTTCAATTTAGCGCAGTTCACCTTCCAATGCCCCTTTTCCTTGCAATAATTGCAAGTGTCCTTGGAAATTCTACCTCTAGACTTACTTCTGCCTCTGCGCTTGTTATCTCTTCTACTCTGTCGTCCTCTAGACTCTAAATGATGCATTGTCAAACCTGATCCGCCAGCGTCATTGCTACCATGAGTAGCCAAATGTCTCAATTCTCTAGAATGAAGACTCGATCTTTCCTCCTCTAAGGTAATAGTATCTTTGCCAACCACAAAAGATTGCACAAAATTCTCAAAGGAGAGAGGGAGAGATACCAGTAAGATGAGAGCAGCATCCTCATCTTCCATAGTAACACCAATGTTCCTCAACTCCATGAGAATGGTATTGAGCTGATCCAAATGTTGCTTCAATGGTGTACCTTCCTTCATTTTGAGAGAGAACAGCCTTTGCTTCAACAATAGCTTATTTGTGAGAGACTTAGTCTTATACAAAGATTCTAACTTATTCCAAAGACCCAAAGTTGTATTTTCATCTACTACCTCAATGATTATCTCATTTGATAAACATAGCAGAATAGTCGAATGTGCCTTCTCCTCTTGCTGTTCAAATTCGGCAGACTTCTTATCTAGTGTTGTCTCCACATTTAAGGGAGCCCAAATACCCTACTGTTTCAAAAGTGCTTTCATCTTAATCTGCCACAAGCTAAAGTTGTTCTTACCATTGAACTTCTTAACTTTCAAGGCTGAAGATGCCATGATAATAGAACAACACAAACACAGCAAGCAAATAACAAAGAATTTGGACAACAAACAAGTACCAAATTTGCTATCCCAAAGCTGCAGACGAATCTTTCATTCAAAATATCCCAACCAACAAATGCAACTACCGAATTCAAAAGATCACTCGTAAAGAATCCCAAGAAAACAAAGATGAGCCAAGATCACACGTATTGCCTCAAGAAACAAAAGGAATTCCCAAAAAGATTTCAAAGAATTCCAAAGAACTGGCCACCCTTGGTCTATTTGAAAATGCCAAAAAAGAATTTCATAGAATCACAACAATAAACTTCAAAAGTTATGATAGGAATTCTTACTACTCGTTTCACCAATGTGGAAATGATAGATGACCAAGTGCAAGTTGACAAGATTCAAGATCGTAGGCATCGAACAAAAGAACTCCAATCATGGATGCTTGTCGCAAGCAAAGGTTGTGAGTGCAGACCGCAAGTGATGACCACAGGCGTAGGTCACGAACAGTGATGGCGAGCACAAGTCGCGAAAGAAGGTCGCATGAGCAAACCGCAATCGTTGGCGACAAGCAAAGAGCGCGAGCAATTGCACGCAGGCACTGGCATCGGGCAAGGATGCGGGCGATCGTGCACGAACGCTAGCGTGGGTGAAAGATGCTAGCGATTGCGCGCGGGCGTTGGCGTGAGTGAAAGATGCAGGCGAGGACACAGATGATCGCGCACGGATGCTAGCATCATGCAATGGCACGAGTGTCAAGCGCTTGCCGCTGGCGTTGAGCGCTAGTGTCGCTGGTCTTGGGCACTGGCTACGTGCGTTGGCCAAGATCTTTCTTTCTTCTTTCCAAGGCTAGTCCACGGCCAACTCCTCAAGCTTTGCTCTGATACCACTTGTTATGCGAAGAGCGAGTGCGGAAAGAGAGAAGCTTGGACATGTGGAGAAGAAAGAAGAAGACAAAGAGAGGAAGACATGTGAAACAACAAACTTTTAACATGGTTCCCCAATTGGGTACGTCCACAAATGGAGCTCAACTGATTGATTCTTCTCTAGGTGATCACAAATGGGATACAAGATTCATCATCATTCTAAAGCACATGTTGGGGGCCTATTTATAACATTTGTACCCTAAGTAGCCAAGGACAAAAATACTCCTTCGTGTAACAAACTGATTCAAGACACATAATAATATTAACATATCAATTTCTGAATTTAAATCAGTAATAGTCAGTTTTAGTTTTTCAATTTCACAGATCATTTTCTTCTTATCAGCAATTAAATTTTCACAATTAGCATGCAATTTTCTTTCTATTGTAGTAAACTTTAAAATTTCTTATGCATGCTTTTGATTTTCTTCTTTAAATTTATTCAACGTAGAGTTTAGAAAATCAATCTTATCTTTAGATTCATCTAGCATTTTCCTAGTGTTCTTTCCTTCTGTTTTTACTTTCTTATATTTTCTAGCCAGTTTATTGTATTCAAAAAGTAATCCATCAAAACTAGCATTTTGATTAGTGGATACCTCACTAGATTTTGCCATGAAGCATACATTTGCTAGATTTTCTTCTAAATCTGATGTTGATGATGATTCATTGTCTGATGTTGAATCATTTGTTTCTTCACTTTGTGAAGTTGAAGAGTCATCCCATGTCACTTTAAGTGCCATTCTCTTTTTGAATTTCTTATCCTTGAAATTTCTCCTCAAATTCTTTTTATCTTTGTTGAAAGGACAATCAGTTTGAAAGTGACCCGGCCTATTGCACTTGTAGCATATGATTTTGTCTTTCATGAATGACTTCTTCTCCATATCTCCAGATGTTTTTGTTGACTTGAAGTTCCTACGTTTCTTCAACAAATTTCTAAATTTTCTAGTCAACAATAGTAAATCATTGTTAGAATCACTAGTGACTTCTAAGACTTTATCAGCCTCAAAAGTCAAATCCTTTCTAGGATTCTTCCCTTTTAGATCTAAATGTTGTACTTCATAGGCTATCAAATTGCCTATGAGATCATCGAGAGTATATGTATTTAAATCTTTGGACTCTTCAATAGATGTTGTCTTTTGAGCCCAAATTTTAGTTAAAGATCTAAGGATCTTTCTTACGAAGTCTTTTTCCTCGAATTTCTTGCTTAAAGATTTTAATGAATTTACAATTTCAAGAAAACGGGAAAACATATCAGAGATACATTCATTTTCGTGCATTTTAAAAAGCTCATATTTATATACTAACATATTAATCTTAGATTCCTTGACCTGGTTAGTACCTTCATTGGCAACTTCTAATGCATGCCATATCTCATATGTAGTTTGATATGCAGAAACTTTGTTAAATTGATCATGAGATAAAGCACAAAATAAGATGTTTAAACCTTTAGCATTCAGTGTCATTCACTCCTTTTCATCAAAAGTCCAAGTATCATATGGAGTCATAACTAACACTATAGGATTGCTAATTATATGCCACAGTTTGAAATCAATTGACTGAAAAAATACTTTCATCCTATATTTCCAGTAGCTATAATTGCTACCTTCGAACATAGGAGAACGATTAGTGGTATGTCCTTCAGTCATAACTAAGATTTCAGTGTTATCCATTTTAAACAGATGATCCTGAGTAAATGACAAGAAAAATTGATTTCTAAATAGAGAAATGAAAGCTTTTAATTTAGATAAATGCTCCAATACCAATTGTAGGATTATTGTATCACAAGAAGGGGGGTGAATTGTGTCTTTAGTAATTAAATTACTAGTGGATAAAACAAGAGCACAAAATACTCATAAATAAAATTCTATTCTTTATAAACTTTAAAGACAGAATTCACAATATCTTTTCAGCTTAATTCCCTTCTTAACGGTTTTGATACAGTAATGTCCAATATACAATTCAAATAAAAAATGAAGTCCTTATTCAAAACGAATTTCCAATTGTATAAAACCTGATCTTTATGCACACAACTCATTTCCTTCTTTTTGCTCAGCTTCTGTATCTCTTCTTCTCCAATTGTCGAATTTCCAGACTTCTTACGTTTGCAACTCTTTTTCTAAAATTGCTTGAAATTTTGAACTTCTTCTAATATTAGAGAACTTTTCTGAATATGAATATTCAAACTTAACTTTTCAGTTAGGGATCCGGATTGAATATTTAGACTTGGTTTTTGAGATTAGGATCCTTAATTGTAATCTAAGTCATACTCTCTATTTGTAGTTGAACTATGTCTTCACGTTCAGCATGTTCATCCACTTAATCCATAATCCACGTACTAATTTTTTCTTTAATCCAAATTACTATCTTTTTAAATTTCCACTTTCTCCACTATCCTTTTGAATTTCCACGATCTCCACTCATAGATTCACCGAAACTTTATCTTCCTAGAGTCTTGTAGAATATCTTCTAACTCTTCATTTTAGTTGAACACTTATCCTTTAAGTCCTGTAAAAACTTGAACATTTATCTCTAACTCTTCGAGTTTTTGCACTTGCAAAACACGTGACTGAACACAAAAAACTTATCTGTTCATTAGTCCTTTTATAAAACTCAAACAGTTATCTATCCATGCATATAAAAACTCGAATAGTTATCTAACTCTTCGATTTTCATTAACGAACGCATATGGAAAACACGTGACAACTTAAAACATTAAAAACACACGTGCAAATAACTTAACTATATGAGTTTTTAACATAAACTCGAACAGTTATCGAAACGTTAACTATCTGAAAGTTTAACTATCTGAAAATCTAACTATCCGTAAACTTTAACTATCCGAAAGTTAACTATCTAAAATTTTAAATGAAACTTTTCGATAACCTATTAACATTTAATTACATGACAATTATACCTAGAGAATATTATTTAGACTTATTTAAAAACTTTAATAAAGCATATATCATCAAAACAAAATTCCTAACAACCATTTTGTTTTTATGGTTTTAATTTTTAATTGTTTCCAATTTTTCTTTTGTTAAATTACATTTATCAATTCTTATTTCTTTAGTATTTTCTTTTATCTTTATGTTTTGCAAATTATGCAGATCTTCAACATTAAAATTTTTATTTGTGTTCTCAAGTTGCATAACTTAGAATTTCATTATAAATTCATCCAATGCTTTTAGCTTTCTTTCCAAATCATCTAGTCTCATTGTATTTAATTTTTGATCAATTTTCATTATGGTTTTCTTAATTTCATAGATGATATCAATTTTAGGTTTTGAATAATTTTTCTTATAGTTTATTTGGTTGACTTCTTATTGATAATACATGTAATGTTCTAGTTTGTCTAAGTTTTGTTCTAAACTGCAATTAAATCTGTCATACATATTCCAAACTTCCTTGTCTCTGGACATATTACTTGTTCTAAATTGACTATTAGTTGGGTAAACTATAGGATTCTCATATTCAGTTCTATTATATTGGATATAATTTATTTATTGTTCATGTGATCTAAGTATCTACAATCGTCTCAGTTTCAAACAATCAGCAATGTCATGACCTTCGAAATTGTAGAATTCACATATGCTAACTATAAGTTTCAATAATCTTTGAGTATAAGCATATGCCATATTCTCAATTATAAAAACACAACACTCCTTTTGGTATTAAAACAAAACAGTACTATAGTTGCTTAGCTTTCAATCCCCAGCAACAATGTTAGAAAAACTTGTTTGATTTGTTTTGTTTACATATATATGTATATTTACTTAAAAACTTTGTTTCAGTGACTTTCATTTGCTTTAATTATGTATTGATAATTTCTTTTAGAAGTAAACAAATAATTTTCACATATTAGATATTAAATCTAATTTATTTTTAATTGCAAGTGTACAATGTCTATTGTATTTGTGTATAAGTGTAGGTCGATTCCATAGAGATTGAATAAAAAATTTGTACCATTTTAATTTTTATAACTAGAGTTTCATGTGTTTTAAATTACACACTCCATTAACTTATTGCTAACTTAACATATTATTCTCTTAGACTTAAGTTAACTCCATGAGCCTAATTAATAATTTTTAATTAAATTTTTCTATTCACAAAAGAATTCGATTATCTATTGGGTAATTCTACAAAATGTAAATAATATCAATTAAGTGAGATCATACATAAAAATAAAAATAATAAAATAGATCGGTTCAATCAAAATTATTTGGTTAGACCGGTAAATTTAAGTAAAATAATTTTTTTTTAAAAGTTAAATTGTTTCAATTGAATATTTTCAGTATGAACGATCAATTTAAAAAAAAAAAGGAAAAAATTTAATAGATCAGTTCAACCAAGAAAGTACAGGTTAGATCAATTAAATAATACATAAAATAAAAATGATAAAAAATTGGTTTAAAGGAAATTATTCGGTTAGACCGACCAATTGAATAAATAATAAAAATAAAAAACACTCGATTTTATCGAACGAACGAAATAATAATAATAAATAAAATTAATAAAATAATCCTGTTGAATTGAACTTATAATTTAGCCTAGCTGGAAATTAGTCGGTAGAACTCAACTGTTGATCATTTCAACCACAAATTAAATTTCTTTAAAAATAAAAATATTAAAAAAGAAAACAGATAACCGAACATAATCGATTGAAAAAATTAAAGAATAAAAAAATAGAAAACATTTTATATCGATTAACCAAAGTATTCAATTATACAATTAAAAATAAAATAAAATAATGTCAACTCAACGGAATGTGCCAGGTCAAACCAATTAAATATATATATATATATAATATAAAAATAAGTATCGACGTTCGGACCGGTTCGGTTATATCAATCGAAAAAATATAACATATATATATATAGTAAATTCAAAAAAATCTAATTTAACCGACGAATTTTTTATTAAATCAATAGAAAAGAATTTTTTATAATAAAAATATCAATACAACCGAATAACTTTCGATGAAATTAGTTGATTAAAAAAAATTTAATAAAAAAAAAAAATTATGGTTCAACCAAAATCAAAAGTATCAAATAGATCACCTAGTCTAATTTAAAAATCAGGTCAAGCCGAACTACCATAATTTGAAAAATTAGTCCATTGGTTAGTCCGAGCCTAGCAAACGTTCGTAACATTCGTATTTACAAACGTTACAAGATAATAGTAATTATCTCATAAAAATGAACGCTATTGACTTAAATCATCAACAACATTTGATTATAATATATTTGTTCATGATTATAATGATTTTAACATAACAAATAGGTAAGAATAAATTAATTTTAATAATATTAATCATAACTATTTAATAAAAAATAATATTAATTTTTTAGATTTTGATGTAATAAATTAATAGAAAATAAGAAGACATTTCCTATTTTATCATTAATGATTAAAGATTTAGTAACAATTTTAACTTATGTAAACAAATATTAAGTATTAATGATAATATATTAGATGATAGAAGAATAAAATTAAAAAATAATATTTTAAAAATATTAATGTTTATTAAAGACAAGAGACTTACTTGTATTCATATACAATAAAAACAATAAGAAGACTTTATCGATGAATTTATAAATTTAAATATAAAAATATTTGATGTAAAATAAAATAATTATTTTATCTTTATAACTTATGTTTAAATGTATTGATGAATCATAAATAATGAATCAAATTAATGATTTCTTGATATTGATATTAATATAATGTCTTGAATACAATGATGGTACATATTTTATATTTAAGTTTGAATAACTTTTTTGACTAGTACATTACACAAACCTTCCAACAAATATCTAAGCATAATTTTGAAAGATGTAGTACATAGATTATAAATTTTCTAAGTACAACAATACATCTAGATGCATTATCCTTAAAATTTTTAAAATCTTTTTATTAATTTAATAATTTATTAATCTATTACATAACTCCTAAAATAATTAAAATCCCATTGTAATTCATAACTCCTTATGAATATAACCCATACTTATCGATGAAATTCATTGAACATCATGCGAACACTACTTATATGGTAATGCATATCACAAACTATTCAATTGTAATAAAATAAATAATTCATAATGTCTATAAAAAGCATATCATGAACTATATCCTATGCATCCAGCTCAAATCCTTCCATATATTCTTCCGAAGCATCTTCCCTCTCGCCTTCAATTTCATCATTGCCCTCCAAGGGCCCACGCTGCATTTGTTGATAATCAAACTTAAAATCGTAATCAGCATCAATAGCATTCCTATTGTTTTCAGCATTTCTTTGTTTCTTTTCTGCTTTTCTTTTTTTACTTGGATCTAATATGCCTTCGGCGGTATAGCGTTCTTTATTTTGTCTGCTACTGCCATTGGATCTTTCCTCCGAAGGATCTTCTATGTCACAAACCATTGGTGCTGCTGTTCCGCAGTCGTCAGCATTGTATTCCTCCTCATCGTCCTTAAAAATGTAAACATGAAATAAGAAGTGGGTAACAAAAATAACCAAGCAGGAATAAAGAGGACTCTCTCTTATAACCTCGCCTAGATTCGATACCTTCCCAAATTCACGCGATTCCTCAACTCCCTCTCTAAGTGGAGGAAGCGTATGGTAAGGAATTTTACCTGAAAAGAAAATCAACCATATCAGATAGAAAATAAATGCAATACTATTCTTGTAGTTGCTTCCATATCAGTTAGAATAAGACATGGATCACATTAAATTGTTTTTGAGAGGCATGGTGACATACCCTCATTCCACTCATGCAATACCATTCTTGCAGCTGCTTCCATGTCCACAACGCCACCTCTTTTCAACTTACCCCTAGCCATAGCAACTTTCTGAAGAAAATCATCAACACCATTAAAGTATGGCAATTTGTATATAGTCATTAAGCTTTCTGCTGCACACAATCTGAGGATCTCCTTAACTGAAAATAAATTCAAAAGCATTGCTCAAATAATTAAATTTGAAACATAGTTATGTATTCCTTAATAAATCAGAAGTTTACCAGGCCTAATGGGATCATCTAATTTTTCAATGCTTTTGCAATTGTGGAGGGCTATAGAAGCATCATTCTCCACAGACTCGAACATCACAACGCCAGGGCAATCTAATAACTTCACCTTCTTATCTAACCGAACTTCTTGCATTGATCTAGTGAGACCCGGGGTAGCACCAACATTTACCACATGAGATCTTTTTAGGCTATTAATAACACTACTCTTACCAACATTAGGAAGGCCAACAATCCCAACAGTGATTGACAATTTAAGCTGCAAAAAAAATAATGAAAATATGTTAGTAAAAGTAAGATAAATATTTCTGTGGAAATACCAGATAAATGATGGAAGAGATGGTTATCTTGATAAACAAACATAAGGCTTCTTTATATAGAGGCTACACAAGGGACACCAAAACTGTTAAGACAATGTAGGACTAAACCCACATACATACTCTAACACTCCTCTTTAAATTAGAACATCCAACTTGCAATAGACTCATACACAAGGAAAATTAGACAAAATAAATAAATAAATACAAGGAGATAAATAGTAGACAAGTAGAAGTACAAGTAAGAAAAATGGTCAAACCCTAATTGACCAAACAAATAAAACTTGCACACATTCAAATATTTTCAATCATCCAATAAAGATGTGGAATGTTAATTTTTAAATATCCACAAACCCCATTTCTACTAGTGTGGATTGTTAATTAGGGTATCTATGAAACCCAAATATACTCATTGTAGATTGATAATCAAGTTTTTTTGTTTTTTTTTCTCCTTGTTTTTTCTGAATTTTTTTAACTTCCACCAATTTGTTTGCAACACCGTCCTCTCTTTTTTCCCACTCCTCTCTCTCCCCCTATTTCCTATCTTTTCTTCTTTCCTCCTCTTACCTCTTCTTTTTTCTTTTTCAGCCATCCATCTCCCCTTCCTTGAGTAAAACATTTATTTTTAATAAGCTCACAAAATTTAAGCGCTGATACCATCTAGAAATACAAGATAAATGGTGGAAGAGAGAGTTATGTTGATAAACAACATAAGGTCTCTTTATATTGAGGTTACACAAGGAACACCAAAATAGTTTAGACGATGTAAGATTAAACCCACTTACTATAACAATTTCCAAAACACTCCAAATCAGAATTAAGAAAAAGGAAAAAGTTCCTCTCAGAAATTAGAACATTAGCTAGGAAAATCTAAATCAATATGCAGGTTTCGAGAACAGCCATGCCTTTTGTCCCAATGCGAGGTCAGGACCAAAATGGCAACAACACATTTACTTGATATTTTGATTGAAATCAAATGGAAATTAGGAGAAAATGCTTTCCAAAGAAAGGAAAGGAAAAACAATGCTAGCAAAGGAGCCAAGTGAATGCAAAGGAAAATTAGAAGTTGCTCGCAAGTATGAGCCTGGGCAAGAATGTTACTGGAAGAATGGTGGAAAGGCACACATGCACTTAATGGTCAAACATAAAACAGACAAGTGAATGGCTGTCATTATCAAAACTGTATTTGAATCATGTAAATATTGCCATTTTCTTTCAGCCTAATCCCTTTTACATTTGTGTCATGGGAATAACCACTATGAGAAGGGTGGGGACATGAGAAGGAGAAGCAACCAGCAGAAAATCAAATCAACAATTTGCATTTTTTTCCCTTCTTGGAACAAAAGGGATTAATTGGCACTCTGAGTGTCATTTAAAGAAATAGGCTGAATCAAATTAACAAATAAGTTTTATTAGGAAGCAACAATATGAATCGGGGATTCAAATACAATGGATAGGAGTATTTGAAAATTTTTTAAAATTTAGGATACAACTTGACCTAAATATGGCATTAAATAAATAATATATTTAAAGATTTAAAATAACATATTCAATAAGTCATAGATGACATGATACCATAACAATAAAACATGCATACGAACGATCAATAGACACCCCAAATTTTTTTAGTGACATGTACCTAAAAAATATATGCTATCAAATCCATGTATTCTTAATGAGTTGTTCTATCAGAAGCAAATTTCATTTATTTTCTTGCTAAAATACTCTCACATGCCATTTAGCGTATTTGAAAAAAATCCTAGGAGTCTTAGTTAAGATATTCAACACATATCAAGTGCAAATGCAATGCACGTTTAGAAAAATCCATGCTTTCTAGATTTTGTCCAATTACAAAAGAAGGGAGAGATCAAGAAGATCACATTCAAATCCCCAAAAAAAGAAAAGGAAAGAAATCAACAACAAAATAAACCCTTCTAAGTCTTGGAAATTTCCTAGGCTGTGGGGAAGATCATCCATCCTGACACTCTCTTTGTGGTAGACACATCTGTTACTTTGCAGCAACATGGACATGCACACTGCACTAAATGCCAATAGCAACCTTTGTGTGGCAACAGACATTTTTCCCTTCAAAGTGTTACATCTTCGAGATGTGGTAAGATAGTTTTCTAGGCTTCTTTAAACTTTGTGAATCACTTATGTTAAGTCATAATATTAACATTTTTTACAAAATCAACATCTTTCTTTTACAAAATCATTGATGTTGACAGAATATTTTTCCAATTATGTCCCAAATCCCTCATCATTTCTTATTTTGTCCCCATCCCATGAAAGAAGCTCTGCTCCTCTGTCATCATTACAACCCTTCTACACCACTGCAATGCCCACTCCTCCTCACATACCCAACTGCCTACTCCATCATATCCTCTATTTTGTCGTTATGAGAACCACCTTGCCTCTGACATTGATGGAAAGTACATTTGCATCCCCTTTCTCGTTATCATTACATGTCTATAACACCATCCTCTTCTACCACTACAATGAAACAGAACTGCATACCTTATCAAACCTTTTCTTTTTTAGTGAAAATAGGAATAGGTTGAATCTTATTTAAAATAAGTAACAAACTCCTATACAATGTTAGGCACCAAGATGCATAAGTGAGTCTTGAATGCTTAGATGACACTACGGTGCCTAATATTATTTTAATGGTATTAACTTTTATCGCTAGTTAATTTATTAGTTGTGACTTTTAAACATTATATTGTTGCATATGCTGATTACACATTTTTATAAGTTGGTTTACACTATTTATTTATGTATTTTTAATTATTAATATACATGAAAATATATAAATAACTTTACATATGCATATGCATATTATAAAATAATATTTATTAATATCGGGCACCTAAGTGTTATCTAGGCATCCAAGGCTATCACTTGTGCATATTGGTGCGTTAATAACGTTGTATAGGAGTTGGCTATTTCAATAAGATTCAACCTATTCCTATTTTCATTAAAAAAAGAAAAGGTACGGTGAGGTATGCAGGGCTGTATTATTAATATATATATACAACCAATATATAATACTCGTTAAAATAATAAGATATACAAAGTTCAAATGACACTAAAATTTAAAAAAAAACCTTGGATAGAAAACATTAATAAATACCCTACATGTATTACTTTTTTCTTAGATTTTTAGTCGGATCTAACAATGATCTAGTTAAGTACCACAGTGTTGGGTATACCTGGGTCATGTCCAAAAGGTCTGGGCACTTTGGCACACCCTTTAACTATATTCCCATACCATTTCATTCATAACGATTGCCCATCAAAATCCATGTAAATGTGTTATTTAAGTCATCCTGTTAGAAGTTGGAATAGACTTGTGAATTAGGTGCAAAAAATGTAATTTTTTCTTTTTTAATATTTATTGAAAGGTCTTGATTTCCATCAACACATATTGCCAACACAATTGAGAATAATGCTTTAATTTTTTACCCATGGTCCACACACATGATGCACTCATTATTAGTAGTAGCAATTGAATTTCACAGTTTTCTTTGTACTTATAATTCTTTCTTTAAGGCATTCCTTCCTTTTAGGATTAGGCAAACAGGACTTGTCCCAGGACAGCATTCCTCAGAATTTCAGAAATCACATATCAAGCAGATCCACCAAATTATTAAGCATGTCGACTTGTCACATGGAAGTATATTCACTTTGTTGGAATATGACAACACAATAACATCGTGCATAGAAAATATATGGCATGGCCACTACAATTTGCATGACATATCCATATTTTTTAGCTGACCATAGTGATTTCATAAGTAAAACATGTCAGGAACAATTTTTTATCTAGTCCTGTTCCAATAGTAAATTTTTCTTGACTAAAGGATCCACAATCACCACCAACTTTAAATCTCTTGTATTAATGATCATTTTTATCCAAGAACAAAAATTATTTCACAAATCATTAGAAAAGTTTAATGGATGCATAAGCCTCCTCCTTTCGCTGATATAGATAAACATAGAACTTTAAAAGGTAAAGGATTTCCAAAAATAAACATCCATAAGAAAAAGTTCAATTCAAAAAATAAAAAGTTAAAACTAGAAGATTACAACATTTAGAATTCTAATACCAACTTACCTCACAGCTTCTAGAGTAATTTTTAAGCAACTTCATGACAGTTTCTGCTCCAAGACAATCACTTGTTTGAAGAATTTTACTTGCTTTTGCGGCCTTTGATGCAGATCGCCATCCTAGGTTTGATCTCTGTTGCTGCATATTGCACTTGAAAGCAACTGCAATCTGTCCCTCCTCCCTCAGATACTTCAGCCATTTCTCCACAGCTTCTTGAGGAACAAGATCTACGAAAAACAATCATAGAAGTACTCATATGTGGATGTCTTGCTGAAGAAAAAATCTACTTGTAGCGGTACTCATATAAAGGATAACAGAAAATACAGAAGAGAAAATAATATTAACGTGAAGCACTCATTGATCCTTAAAGTTTGCATTTTCACAATAATAGAGGCTTTGTTTTCCATCATATCTGAATAACTCTAAGAGATTTGATTTCTTGCAGCCATCTGTTTGTACCTTTGAATAATTCAAACTTTCTTTTAAGCCTTTCCTTCAGTTAGATATATATACTTGGGCTTGTGAAGTTTCACAGCCTTACCTGTTTCACTGCAGTAAGCAAGATATCTAACTATCTGTAAAATATTATGATTTGTACGTTATAATGTTGCACGTTTAAAGAAAACTTATCAACATTACTATCTGCCTGATGACATGTTTAAGTGCATAAAACAATTCTCCTATTGCTTTTTTTGGTGTGACCCTAAGGAACCTGTTTGTTTACAGTAAACTATGGTAAAGTATCAACACTAGTCATCTTGTTGCCTCAAGCTATTAGACCAAACCAGGCAAAGGGTCCATCTTGGCAACTCCTCAAACAGTTTGATTCAATGGGCAATCACCTTAGGTAACCTTGATGCAATTACATCACCAAATGCCTTAGTCAATTTTAATGGTTTCTCTATTTATCTTTTGATATTTTATTTTCCTCTTACGTTTATATTTTTGTTTTTCCATCAATTTATACCCTCTTCTTTGTCTTTTCAGGTTTTAGTTCTTGACTAACTTCTCTAAAGAATTTGTTACCCATCTTGTTATTTATGATTGTCTTAATTGCTTCTTCCCACCATTTTAATTGTAATTTTAATCATCAGAGATCTACTTTTAAAATTTCCTTTGAGATTTGGTCACAGCCCAGACTAGATCATGCAAATATCCAGTGCTTCATCAGGAGGTATAAATCAATTTTAATGTATCACATTTACTTCATTGGTCCTGGTGGTATCATTTTTTACAGTTACATTAATAACATACATTGCAACTAGTTTAACTGATGTTCTAGTATAAGCAATGAAAAAGGGAAATGATCCACAGAGGAAACATATACCAATTTTATTAAGAAGCAAAACAAGACGTTTGTTAGGATCCATCTTCATCACCAGTTTTTCCATGTCAACACAACGAGTTCCAATTGGATCACGTGCATCCAAAACTTCCACAATAACATCAGATGCATCTATTACTTTCAGTAGTTCCTTGTAAAATGACATTTCCAGGTGACCTGAGAGAAAAACAACATTTAACATGTTCTTCATAATATGGCAGTGAATGGTACAATTAAGAATTAGTGGTCTTGCCATGGTTTCCCATAGCTCTTGCATCTTCTTCTTCATTGTTTTTTGTATCATGCACTCCATCAGGACCAACAATTGATTGCAAAATATCATGATCATCATCATTCACAAGTAGACCTAATTTTCTTTTCCGGGCCTGCACATGAAATGAAATATTTTTAAAGTTTTCTGAACGTATGAAAAAAGCTACAATCAAATTATATTTTTGTCAATGCATTATAATAGTATATGGCATAATGTGGGAAACAGCTATATTTCGGAACTACTACATGCTCCTTTGTGTGGCAGTTCTCATATAAGTTAAATATTAATGACTCAAACATTGCTCCTGAATTGCAGAATACATAGAGGTTATGGGACAGAATCATGCCCCACATTAATAACTGTTGACGCTGCACTTTGTAAAAAATAATAAATAATACACGATCAAGTAAGCACACATAAGGCTAGGTATAGAGACATCTCCTATGTTAAATTCAACTTCAAAAGAAAGTGAAAGCATAACTAATCAACTGATCATATGAAGAAATCATTTGAATTACAGGTTTAAAAGTTATTTTACATCTATGCATTCGACTGAATAGCTTTTACAACTTTCTCTCATGAAACTCTTATCAAGTTGCAAATGTATGATGCAAAGAAAACTGAACAGCTATAGAGATTCGATTGAACACAATTCAACCAAACTGTAAGACCTCAAAAATACTAGATTCCAAAAATGACAACAGCAATGGGCACTACACCTCTCCAGACAATGACCAATGCAACATAAGAATGGGAGCAAGAAGGGTAAACAGTGTACCCTCTCCTTCCTGGCGGCCTTCTTGAGCTCTAATTCTTCAATAGCATGTTTTCTTTGTAGTTCAAGCAACTTGAGCTCATGCTCTTTGAATGGCCAGGCGGTGGGGATACCTGGATCCCTATCAACCTTCTTCTTCTGATGGAGTCCAACTTTTCTGGCCTCTTTGGCCTTCTTCCTGTGGTGATCCTTCACCTTCCTGATAATCTTGTACTTCTTCTTCAGAGTAATCCTCTTGCTCTTACTCTCTAGAACAACAAAAAAAAACCAACCACATCCAAGATACCGGAAATCAAAACAGCGATTCCTAAAACTAATCGGTTCAAAAGAAAAACACGATCTTGACTAACTTCGGCTATTCTTCACCATCTTCTACGAAATCTCGGCTGTATCTATGCATAACAAACCAATGGAGTCGAATTCCTACCGGACGTCACCAAGGCTTTATGCTCGCTCAGATATCGAATTCAACAACCGATTGAGATGGTGCCGTCAAGTTGGGGAAGAAGTGAGGCGGCCGGTGTGGCGACCGGAGAGAAGATCGAGGTTGGAGAAGATGCGCGGCGTACAGGTCGGCGTCTGTGGGAGACGACGGGACTGGGGGTTTAGGGTCTTTCAAGAGGATGGGCTCGGCGGGCAATTCGCAGGGTTACCCGCGTGTCATTAAATAAAATACGTCTAAAATCCAACTTTCGAAATATCTCCCCATGCAAAAATATTTTAGAAATATTTCAAGAACTTATCAAGAATTAGTCTCATGTCAATTACTAAATTTACATAAATTTATTTAATGTTTCTAATATAACTTAAATTATACGTATATATATATATTAAACTATACAAAAGTAAATATATTTTTGTTTGCCTGAATGTTATTTAATAAATCTATTTTTTTCAATAAGCAAATAAATGAATGAGAAACAAGAAGGTATTAAATGTTTTCATTAAATAAAATATCTAATGTTTCCATTTTTTTTCATATATTTTTTCTGAAATAATAATTTTTTTTAGGTCAAAACAAATCTAATTCTCATCATGTTTTGATAATATATAGCAGAATTTTTAAAATTCTCCAGAATTCAAGCCTTCGAGTAGACTATTACAAGCATCGTTGTTTTTGGTTAATTAAGTTATTATAATTAACGTAATAAATCATCTAACGAAAGTTTCTCAAATTTTAAATATTTTTTAAGTTAAAAGAATTTTATAAAGTAATACAATTTAAAATCTTAAACTTGTAATTTTCTACGATTCTTAATATTCAAAATGTTAGTGTGCTTATAAATATCGAAACGTTATAGAAAATCATTAAAATATTTTTTCTTGCTAACATTTGAAATGTATCATCCTGTTGAATAATAATTACCGGATCACATCTCTTAAAGTTTATTTGTACGCTTGAAATTTATCAAAAATAAATTTGTGAGAAATAAATTCTTATAATCTATCAAAATGTATTAGAATATAAATTCATAGAATCTATCACAAACAGGAAAAACTATATATTTATACACTAATAGGAAAGTAATAGAATTCATTAGAAATGAATTCTATGTATCTGTGCATGTTTTAGAAAGTCACAGAATTCATATAAAATATATTGAAATAGCTAAGTAAAGTAATAATGGTATAAATTTTTTATTAAAATATTAAATTATAAATTAAATTAAACTAACCTAAACTTATTTTTAATAATATATGATTTATAATAATTAAGTATATTAATATATGATTAATAATGTTTAATTTGTAAATTAATTAAATTACACAAATGTTACCAATAATGAAACTTGGATATTGTAAAAATGTAGTGGGAGCATTTAATTAAAAAAAGATATTATAAGTTCAAATACATCATCATTCTTACAAACACAAATAAAATCGAAATTGTTAAGAATTTTGATTAGAAGTTTGATAAAATTAACATTATAAATTCCGAGCATCCATCTTAAAGATTTTAAATTAAATCATTACTATTTGCTATACAAATGAAATTATGAAATAAAAAACTACCTAACACAATTTTTACTTGAATTTTAAAAAGAAATGACATGTATCTTTGTAATATTGTAAATCGATATTTCACAATTCTAAATGATCATTTGATGACTATCTTCAATTGCAAGTATTTATAATTAAAGTTTTCTATTACATGGTAGGAAATCAATTAGCATTGTCGTCATTAAGGTGATATTAAACAAATGTTTTTATAATAAGAATTTTACCACATGCAAAAATAACAACTTAAGTTTATAATGCTAAACTAACGTGTTGCTTTAGTGTTCAATATAGCAACTCAACGCGTTTAGTTATGTTAACTTAACGAGTTAAACATGTGCACCTCACGTGATACAATACAACATTTGTAACTTATAATTTCACTACGTGTATAACACTAACTTAACAAGTTCGTCTCTTCTTTTACTCACTAACTTAACGAGTTATCACGTGACCTATTTTAACCTTTAAGCCTCTAACTTAACGAGTTCTCACGTGACCTATATACAAACAAAACTCTAACTTAACGAGTTGTCTAAACGTGCACTGTTCATGATACAGAAGATATAACATTAAAACATATCATGCTTTTCAATAAAAACACACGTTAACTTAATGTTTAGCTAAATGAGAAATTAATGCAACGAAACGACTAGTTATTAACTTCAGATCCGATACAGACAAGTATTTATATCAGTAAGCTTTTTCTATATTAATTGATGATTTTAATTTCTTTTCACAAGCAATAGTAATTGAGCAAATATGATTATTTTCGTTCAGCACACATCATCAAAACAAAAATACTCAACAATCTCCCCCTTTTTGATGATGACAAAACCATATTAAATCAATTATGAAATATGTTTAACTTAACAAAGCACCTTCGTTGGGTTAACTTTTAATTCAACAAACTTGTTTGTTGACTTAAGTTCACTTAAACTTATTTCTATTGTTTGTGTAAATTTTACGTCTCAAAACTAAAACTCTCAAATGTCAATAATTATATAAGTATCAGTTTTCTAATTATCATCTGTTAGATTACAATAACCATTTAAATAGCATCTCCTTTTATAATATATATATGCAATTAAGATCATAATCATCTTTTTATAATATTTCTCCCCCTTTTTGTCATTAATCAAAAAGATAATTACAAAGAATATATATATATATATATAAGAGATATAATTACAACAACTCTTTCTGTAAACAAGAATAATAATTGAAGACATTTACAGAAAAATGTATTGTTCAATCAAATCAAACAAGTAATACAAACATTACATTTTGTATTCAAAAACAAACAAAAATAGTTATCGACCCCTCCTAAGTATATCACTTATAGCATTACATATTTTATCTCCTAGATGCCTAATATCATTTCTGATGTCGTTAAGCACTACATCTAAGTCAGGAGGTAGTTGGGTTTTTCAATATTTTCATATATAATCAAAACTTCAAAATTAAACAATTTGAGACACTCTTTTATTCAATTCCTTTTATTCAATGTTTCAATTACAATATTGTAGGATCGTATGGCTACACAAGAGGGGGGTGAATTGTGTATTTTTAATATTTTCTGAAATATAATTGAAACTTTAAAACTCAAAAACAAGTTGAGACATTGTTTTCATAAAATCATTTTTATTCAAGGTTTCAATTACAATATACAATTCAATTCTCCTCAGAAATTGTAGATGCAATTATATCTCGATACCATGTTTCATCTATACAATTTCATAACTACAAACAGAGAAAACTAATTTGCGGAATTTAAAACATTTCTCCCTGTTTGAGATCTTTCTTCTTCTTCTTTTTCTTCTACAGCAATTCTTTAGTGACGAATATCTTGTCTTTCTTTGCTTCACCAAATTTGCTTTCTTTTGATATTCAAATCTTCAATGACATAAATCTGACCTTTTTTGCTTCACTGAATTTTCTTCCACTTGAGAGATTTTCCCCGAGAAGGTGTTTTTGATCCCTGAAAAAGATTTTTCTTTTGGTGTGCAGGGATGATTTGATCAACGAGAACTCTATGCCTTTTATACTGTATCTTCATTTCATGCATATCCTTCACGTTTAACCACTACCAGTTTTCCACTTCTCCACGTCTTTTCTTTTTCCTTCATCGAAACACACACATTCTAACCCACATTTATATTTCGAATTTCCTTTAATCATCAGTCTTGGATCTCTGAAAAATTTCCTGCAAAATAAACTTTCTCGTCCAAAAGTTTTTCATCAGTGTAATAAGAAGTCGTTACTTTAATGTTAACTAAACGAGTAACACAAGTATATATATAACTTAACGTTTCTAACTTAACGAGTTCCTCATGTGCCATTTCACGTGACAAGTACTATAGCTAATTCAACGAACTAAGTCTGTGGTGTTATGCTAAATCAACAAACCATCTCCGTTGTGTTATGATAACTCAACAAACCAGTAATAACAAATGTTTTTATAATAAGAATCTTACCACGTGCAAAAATAACAACTTAAGTTTATAACGCTAACCTAACGCGTTGCCTTAGTGTTCAATATAGCAACTCAACGCGTTTAGTTATGTTAACTTAACGAGTTAAACATGTGCACCTCACGTGATACAATACAACATTCGTAACTTATAATTTCACCACGTGTATAACACTAACTTAACGAGTTCGTCTCTTCTTTTACTCACTATTTTAACCTTTAAGCCTCTAACTTAACGAGTTCTCACGTGACCTCTATACAAACAAAACTCTAACTTAACGAGTTGTCTAAACATGCACTGTTCATGATACAGAAGATATAACTTTAAAACATATCATGCTTTTCAATAAAACCACACGTTAACTTAACGTTTAGCTAAATGAGAAATTAATGCAACGAAACGACTAGTTATTAACTTCAGATCCAATACAGACAAGTATTTATATCAGTAAGCTTTTTTCTGTATTAATTGATGATTTTAATTTCTTTTCACAAGCAATAGTAATTGAGCAAATATGATTATTTTCATTCAGCACACATCATCAAAACAAAAATACTCAACAATCTCCCCCTTTTTGATGATGACAAAACCATACTAAATCAATTATGAAATATGTATAACTCAACAAAGCACCTTCGTTGGGTTAACTTTTAATTCAACAAACTTGTTTGTTGACTTAAGTTCACTTAAGCTTATTTCTATTATTTGTGTAAATTTTACCTCTCAGAACTAAAACTCTCAAATGTCAATAATTATATAAGTATCAGTTTTCTAATCGTCGATACTGTCTGTAGAAAGCTCGGTGCTCCTCCTTTGTATACACTGGCCATCCATCGATCACACTTTCTTCTTTTTTTCTTCTTTTCTTTTATATTTCTTCAGCAGTAACTGCTTCTGCTTGAATGATCGGTTGGATTTCCTTCCTTCAGATCAACAGCGATGATTTCTTTCTCCCTGCGCGATTGAATTCCTGTGTGATACGTGCAAACGTGGTTTTTCCTTCCAACTGTCTGTTCCTGCAACCGCTACAGTGGCATTTTGGAAAATAACTATAAAATACATGCAATAAAGAAATAAGCCGCTAACCTAACGCGTTACCTTAGTGTATATTCATGTAACTCAATGCATGCAGTTTTGCTAACTTAACGAGTTAAACATGTGCATCTCACGTGATATTCTAAAGCATTTAAATTCAACACGTGCATAAAATACATGCAATAAAGAAATAAGCCGCTAACATAACGCGTTACCTTAGTGTATATTCATGTAACTCAACGCGTACAGTTATGCTAACTTAACGAGTTATAACTTAAGTAAATCTACCAGATCTCGACACGTGTCAATAGCAGTTTAAACATAAAATAACATTTCGGAGAGTTACAGGTCTAACTATCCGATGCTTAGATGCATTTTCGGATAGTTACACCTAACTCACCGAAAATTCACTTAAGTCGCTTACCTAGAACATGACACGTGTCCTCAGCTATTTTATAAATAACAAGAGATTTCGGAGAGTTACAGGGATAACTATCCGATGCCCAGCTGCAATTTCGGATAGTTATAGATAACTCACCAAAAGTTCACTTAAGACATTCATTTTGGTTTCGACATGTGTACATCTGGAAATAATAAAATATTCTCTCTAAACATAACTGTTCAGCAATTTAAACATGACTATCTGATACATATTCGGTTTGTTAAACATAACTGTCCAAATTTGTTCGATATGTTAAACATAACTGTCTGAAATATCAGAAAATTCGGATACTTAAGAATTTCACAGCCTGCAACTTACCGACAGTTCATAAATGTACTAAATTAACATTAATTCCCCAAAATTAAGCAGATTCTTCAATTAAAGCATATAACAGTGCAATTATAACATAATGGCTTAATTCTCATATGATAAGCTAAATATTATGCAATTAACCATCATTTAATCGTTAATAATATGCACTTTTTCATTCTAAACACTTCCCCCATACCTAAATTTTGCTAGTCCCTTAGCAAACTAAGATCTAATTAATTGGTCTTTCAAAAAGTGCTAGAATTAATTCTTCCCCTTTTGTTTTTTTTCTTCTGTTCAGCATAAACATATATTCTGTATGTTTCAGTAATCAACCTGCAAAGATATTTAGAATATATGTAAATTACATACAAAGTATATCATCTTCATATAGGTGTTAATTATATTATCGTTTGTTCTTCTTTTCATCATCTGTAATCCTGAATTTTCCAATAAGTTTTCTAGAAGAAATTTCAATAACATACGAATCAAAGTACAATCCAATTCAATTTGATTAAGACAAGTAGAATAAAGAATTGTATTTCCATTAAACAACTTCAAAAGTCAATTCCAGATTCATATTTCAGCAATTCTAGATAACATAAAATATACTCGATTCATAAGATATCTATATTTCACAAAACACTTGTATCTTTTCAGAACAGTATATGTTTTTTTCTTTTCTTTTTTTTGTGTACTTTAAAAGTTAATTTGACAAGCTTGAATCATACAAGAGCTTTCTAATGTACCCATATAACGAGCTTTCAGTCAACAATCCCAAATCTGATCAGGATCTTAGGTTGCCAGATTTTCAGAGTCCTTTTTCAGGTCAACAATCCTTACATACCTATCTGCTCAAGTACAAAAGGCTCGTGATAAAACAAGTCAATAAACTCTCAAAGTTTTTTTCTTTTTTTCTTCTTTTTTTTTCTAAAAATAAATGCACACACAAAACAAAGCATTAATCACATACTGTATATGCACGTATTTCATTAATACAGATGCAGTAAAACACCAATCTCATATAATCCTGCTTCTATCATTTACTAAAAATATGAATCCATAATAATAAGCTCATACTTTATCTATAGTTTAATAAGATCTACACATAAATCATTCTACAAGTTCAATCAGTCAAAGTAAATGTATCTTTCATCATATGTGTTTCATTTAATCTAGAATTCACATCTCACCTCCTTCAGGACTTCAGATAATTTTTTGATTAAGCATTAAATATTCTGATTTCCTTTTAAAATCGTAAAATTGTTAAACTCATGAAATTCAGAAAAATCATAAGATACTATATCTAGATTTGCATAAATAGTAAATTCAATAGCATCTTATATAGCCTTCTAAATATAGCATTCAAGCAGGTTATAAAAATTTTACAATCTCCTTTATCGGATAGTTACAGCAAGTTCATAAAAATTTCAATTTCCTCAAAACTTTGTAGTATCATTTTAATTCCTTTAATTAACAAACTTACATGGCTATTACTTTAATTACCTCCCCCCCATACCTACATTTCGCATTGTCCTCAATGTAAAAGATTTGACAATAAATATAGTAATTGTAGCAGGCATGAATAAAGTTTTGTTTGATTTAAAATTCAGGATAAGTAATTGGTTACATACCTTGTTCCATTTGTATCTCTTTCTGCATATTCCGATTTTTGATTTTGAAAAACTTTTCATTCCCAGATAAACACAGAATATAAAACAAAATAACATTTAACAGATATTAATAAATCAGTGTCTTGTGTGGAACCCAGGCTCCTATGCCTTTGGTGGCTCACAAGCAAGCGAGTTGGTTTCCCAGAACAGATACCAACAAACTGGATTGATATTTTGTTTTGTTTGTTTTTTTTTATTTATAAAATGAACATGAAAACTTCAAAATTCTTTTTTTTTCTTTCTAAAAATAAATGCAGAATACACAACGTTAAACACACAAAATCACAGCTTAAGAACATGATTGAAAAGTAGAAACAAATGGAATAAATGTATCAGTCCAAGCAAACTTTTTAGGCATAGTTCTTCTTGCTATTAATTCTATTTTAATGTAGTTCTTGTTCCTTCTTAATTTGTAAACATGCAATATATTATAAATTCCAAATACGAGTGTATTACCATTAATGATATGTAATGCAGAAAGGGATCCTTTTTGGTTCCAGGGTATTGTAGCAGTTTCTATTTCTACATCTATTTCAATATACTCCTCTTCCCACTTCCATTCATTCATGTCTTCCATAATCCATATTTGAAATTTCATCAGTTCATCCCACCATCTCATTAGACATAAAGTAGGATCATCTTCTTCATTATACCACATTCCTATTTGAATTTCATTAAATTCTGCAGATGGTGGTTTAGCTATTTCACTCGGTACAGGTAAAATTTCTATATAATCATCATAGCTATCTATGCTCACTATGTATAAATTAGATCCATATGCTAATGATATCTTCGTGACTAGATATATGTATCCATCAAGTATGACATGTGTTTGGTTAATTAATGATTTCTGTCCTAGATATATCATAATATTTTCATTCCAAGATCTGTTTAGAAAATTATACACACTTAAACGTAAATCTTCACCCCAATTTCCTACAGGTCTCCAATAATATAATTTTTCAGGAATTGCAGAATTTTTATCAAAAAATATTAAAGCTGACCCACAATTTACAGTTGGTGCTTCAAATCTATTAGGTCTTCCTATATTCCATTCTTCTCCTGTTATAAACTTGCATACCTTGGTCTCGTCTTGTATATGATTAATCCTTCATCTATCCCCATAATATGACTCATTCCTTCTAATGCATTGGGTGGAATTCCAGTAGTTTCTTCCATAGCCAGATATTCATGGGTATTTGAACTACGATTAAATGACCTCCATATGAATCCATCTCTAATCTTAGTCATTTTTGCAGCTTGTAGTCCCTGAAAATATTTTTCTTCAATACAGTCTTTAATTTCCTTTGATACATAACACAGCCTGCATAGATCTTTAGCTGACAAGTTACTTAATACTTCTCGTAGTGCATCCAACGGTAATTGCATCAATTCCATTTGTCGATTCTGTATAACACAAACAAAAATTTAGCAGAGACAAAAATTAACATAACTACTGCACACCCTTGTGGAGTTAAGGCATAACTCAATGGACTAAGTTCGTTGAGTTAAAAATTAACTCTACGATATTATTAACTAAAAATAAAAACATATATACATACAGATAGTTGCTTCGGATATGCTGCTTCATTCAGCTGCCCTCCCAAAAAAGGTATCAATTTCATTAACCGTTCTATTGACAGGATTAGGTATAGCTTGTATTGGCAATCCTCTAGTAGGTCTAACTTCCATTGGTTCCTTCTATCTAAGTGATATATTTCTATTCTGATTTTGATTTGCAGCATTACCAAATATAAATTCTAGATGATTGTTTACTTGTTGGATTATCTTTTCTAATTTCTCTATTCTAGCTCCTTGTTCAATTAATACTTCATAACTTATGTTCTTCTCATTTATATTTTCTCCTCCCTGGAAATTGTTGTTTCTCCAAGATAAATTCGGGTGATTTCTCCAATTAGGATGATAATAATTTCCCAAGTTATCTCTCTGGTTTCTAGCATAAATAATATCTAAGTCATTTATGTTTGTATTCTTTTCTACTAGCTTTTGATTTAATGATAACTCTTCTATTTTCTTTGTTAATTCATTTAATTTCACCTCAAGCATAGTATTGGAATCTATTTCATGCATTCCTCTTGGCAATAATCTTTTATCTGCAATAGCTTCAGCCGAATTTTCCCACTGTGTAGTTCTTTTTGCAAAATTTTCTAAATATGCCCATGCTTCTTCACTACATAATTTTAAAAATCCATTTTGACAAGTAGATTCTAATAAAGATTTTGTTAAAACATCTATGCCTTCATAAATTATACCTATTAATTGTGCTTTACTCATTGCATGATGTGGACATTGAGTCAGTAAATCTTTAAATATTTCTAGAATGATTCACCCTATTTTTGGCTACATATTAATATTTCTTTCTTCTTTTTAATCGTTTGATGTGTTTGATAATATTTTTCCAGAAAAATAGAGCAAAATTCAGTCCATGTAGAAATTGAATCAGGCGATAGAGTATATAACCATCTCTTAGCTGTATCTTTTAAAGAAAAAGGGATATATCTAAGTTTAATAGCATCTATACTCATGTTTGGCATTCTCATCATTTGACAAACTTCGTTAAATTCTCTAAGGAAATAATAGGCATCCTCTCTTTCTAGTCCATGAAAATGTGACAATTGACTAATATAATTAGATTTCAGTTCAAACCAATCTCCCTCAAAGTTTGGCAATCGAATACATGAAGGTTCATCAATTAATTCAGGATACAGAATCTCTCCTAATGGTTTTTCTACTAGAGCAGCCATCTCTACGTTCTCTTTTAAAGAAAGGTTAGCTACACCCCAAAGAATTTCGTTAAAGTTCAGTTCAGAAAATTTTTCAATACTCCTCTGCAATGAAAACTCCTAGGTAGGTGTTCTTACTATTGTTTAGTGCTTAGAGAACGAGTCCATGTGCTCATAAATAAATAGTAGAAGATTGATTACATACCAGTCTAAAGCTTTCCATTCTATAAATATTTGTTGTCGGATGAAGTTGAATCAGCTGCTTCTCCTTCCAGTTCCTCCAATGCTTTTTCCTTTCTTTTAAAAGTGCTAGTAACTTGTAAATAACATTCCGTTTCATATATATACTGCGCATCCATAAAGTGAATAAATCTCGTTGCAAGAACGTGTCTTGCAACGTACATCATGGTTCCTATTTTTATGGGTACATGTACCACTACTAATTTCAAATTGAGGTAACCGCTAAACCGACAAAGTTTCGTTCGTGGTTAGAAGAATAACCGTTCTGCTTAATCCACGAACTAACCTCGTTGAGTTACAGATTACTCAACAGAACACAGTCAGTTACTGTTGCTAACTCCACGGACTAACTTCGTTGAGTTACAGATAACTCAACGAAGTGACCTTATATTATATTACTGACCTCGTGGAGTTACGGTTAACTCAACGGACTTACTTCATTGAGTTAACACTTGGCAACTTCTAAGCTTCACTCTCGTAAGTTTTCTATTCTGTTTTTTTTTCTTTGTTTTTCATTCTGCTAACTGTAATAAAGTTAAATCTATGTCATTAATGCCTCATTTTGATTAAAATACATTTAAATCTGAACATTATATAAAGATTTAACTTGCAGGTCATTTTACGTTATACAAAGTTTACATTTTACCTTATAACATGCAGAAATTTTTAAGCAGTTATCCTGTCATTCAGCAAATTGTAAATCTGTTACATATTCATAAAGTTCCACAAATTACATAATATTCAATAAATTCCATTCATTTCACATCCAAATACGTATGAAAATTGCATCTGAAAAATTATATTCATTAATATGAATCAATTACATTACAAGTACATCATACAATTTCATACAATTTTACACAAGTAGACGAACAATACAATTTAATCTTTATGCCTAAGTTCATCTACTTCCTTCTGGAGTTTTTCTAATTGCTGCTCTAATTGATTTATCCTCTCTACTACTCCTGCAATTTCTCTAGAAGGTACAGCTAATTCTGCAGCTACAAAATTTCTGTATTCTTTCATTGAAATGGTTCTAGATCTGATCCTTTTTGATGTCCATTTAGTGAAATCAATACAATCCACCATCAGCAATGGAATCAAATCTCCATAAAATAATTTCTTCTTCACTGTTTTCAGCTTGGAGATAAAAACTGCAGACCAATTTATTTGGATCTTATTTACAACTGCATACATGGCTCATTTGACAAATTGACTTAATTCTATGTCATGGCCCTGTCGTTGATAGACATTCTTAATCAGAATGTTAGCTACCATGTGTGTTTTACCATTTAAATGCTTCAATCTGTTTAATAATGGCACACCAGGATTGATAGCTAAACAATCCTTAATTTACTGCTCAGTCCATTCAACTACAGTTGTATCTTCCAAAATTTTTGTTCCTTCATTCTTTAAACCAAATATGTTGTGGAGAAGCTCTAGTGTTATCTATACATCAGCTTCCTCCATGTTTGAAATTAATCCTCCTTCTCCTTCTCTTAAATTTGCATAGAAATAGGGCACTAAATTCTCATATATTGCATGCCCTCTTTCTTGAGATATAAATTGCAGTAGACCTTGGAATTCAAATAGATCTTTGATTTCTTGCATTCCATCCCAATTTACTGGTCTACTGTAAATAATATCGTAACCCCTTATTTCTTGGTATTTGGTATAAGCTTCCTGACTACAAAAATGTACTTCATTCAAAATTGTTGTTTTAGTCGGGTTAGGAAGGTGACTTTGTTGCTCTAGAGGGGTTTGCTCTTGCTCTTCCTCTAGCATAGGCTGCATTTGGACATTCTCTTCAGATTCTTGAATTTTTGCTTTTGCTTCTGTCTGTGGTGGTGAGCTGGTAAAACTCTCCACTCTGTCTTGAATTCTTTCCATAATTTGCTGAAGAGTTTCTTGCTCTTTAGTGGAATTTGTGAAATTATTTTTGTCCAAATGGCTTCTTTCAGCCTCTTCATTTTCTACTCTTTCTTCTTCCTCCTGACTACCAATTTGTTCTATTACTGTTCTTTTTGATTCTGTAACAGATTGGGATGGAGTCACGGGCAATTCAATTTCTACCCTAATTTTTGTTTCTTCTTGTACAGGCTGCAAACTAATTTCAACCTGATTTTTTTCTTTTCTTTGCTCCTCCTCAGATTCGGATAGCAGGTTAATAAAAATTTGCTCCACAGGCCCTGTAAAAATTGGTACTTCAAATTTAATTTCTTCATATTCAGGCACTTTCTCTTTTTCTTTCTTTTTTCTGATTAGTTGTGCCTATTCTTCCTCTTCATCTTCTGAAATTAAATCTACAAAAATAGGCTCTGCAGGCCTTCGAGCCACAAGTACTGGCTCTTCCTGTTTAATTCTTCCAATAATTGCTGGTCTCGAAGGACCAGCTTCAACTTCTTTTGCAACATATCTAACAGTAGTTCTAGCAGTAGCTTCTTGATGTTGTTCCACTTTAATTTTATATTGGGCTTTCAACTTTTCTACAGCCCTCTTTTTGTACAGTGCATCAAACACCAAGTGTGCTTTAGCCACTGCCAAATCTTCTGATTCTCCTTGGTTTTTTCCAACTTGAACCAGTTCTACAAATTCTCTTATTTCTTCTTTAGTCGAAGGCCCCATCATTTCTGCTCATGACAATGGCTTAAATGGTGGAACTGAAGGTCCAGACTACTGCTCCTCAAGAACAGGTCTTTCAACAGTTGGTTCCTCCCGTTCTTCAGTTGCCTCTTCATTTTCTTTCCTTTCTTACTCCCAGATCGCCCATTTAGCTCGTCTACAGATTCGTCTTTTGAACCAGAGCCGGGACTTACGTTGGATTAATTCTAGGGCAACTTCATTACTTGGCCTTATTTGTCTTTCCTTGCTTACAGCTATTTTTGTTGCTATTCTGATTCGTGTTTCCATTATTTGAGGTATTTGTATACCCATATCTACTAAATCTCTTCTAAACTTGAAAAGTTCTGATTCTACCTTCTGTAGCTCTTTCTCTCTTGTCGTATTTCTGATCTTCTACCGCATGTGCCACTCTTCTGATTCCTTCAGAAATTCTGATGTATCAACAGCATCTTCCCAAAATTTAGGCGTCATCTTCCTCATCGTGGAGTTACACAACAGCATGGAATCGCTCTAATTTCTACTGTTCTAGATTCTAAATGATTTGCTAGATAATGCCCCCAAAACCCTAGGTTTTAGTTTAAATAAGCCCTAAGTTTAGGCAGGTACTCAGGTCATTTCCCGAACCAACTATTACTATTTTATCTGCGGTCTTAGCTACAGTACTCCATTGAGTTACAGGTAACTCAACGGAATAAGCTCGTTGACTAACTCAAGACTTAACGGAGTAAGCTCGTTGAGTTAAGCGTAACTCAACGAACTCCCTGTACAAGCAAATATAACAATAAAAATATTACAGAGAATAGTTTTTCAATTTTTTTGCTGGTTTAACTGATACTATGTTTCGATCAGACCTAAATATATATAATTTTTTTCTTTCGGTTGAACCGATAGTATGTTTCAGTAAAACCAATATTTTTTTCTGAAAATTAATATACAATTTTTTTAATGTTCCAATCATATTGATGGATCCAATCGGTTGAACCGCAACTATTTTTATGTTTTATATATATTTTTAATGTTTATATATATATATATATAAACATAAAAACTGATTTCTTACTAAGGAAAGCTCGAGTAGTCCTCTACTCTGACTTCTTTTATAATTCCAAAGGAGCTTTTTGGTGTTTTCAGAATAGGTTTAAGTCTTTGTCCATTTACTTTAAATATATTCTGATTTTTAGGATTTTCAATTTCAATAGCTCCATAAGGATAAACATTTCGAACTATGTAAGGTCCTGCCCATCTAGATCTTAATTTTCCTAGATGGTTATGGAGTCTAGCCATATAAAGATATACTTCTTGTCCTATTTCAAAGCTTTTAGGAATAATTTTTCTATCATGCTAGAATTTAATTTTCTCTTTTTCTCTTACAATCTTCGAATAAGCTTCATTTCTAAATTTTTCTAATTCAATTAGTTGCATTTTCCTATTTTCAGCAGCTTGATTTAAATTAGTGTTTAGAGTTTTTAATGCCCAATAAGCTTTATGTTCTATTTCAGCAAGTAAATGACAACTTTTCCATATACTAGCCTAAAAGGTGACATACCTAAGCTCGTTTTATAAGCAGTTCTATAAGCCCAAAGTGCATCTATTAATCTATTAGCCCAATCTATTCTAGTAGGATTTACTACTTTTTCCAAGATTAATTTAATTTGTTTGTTTGCACTTTCTACTTGTCCACTTGTTTGCAGATGATATGATGTTGCAATTTTATGGTTTACTCCATATTTCTTCATTAAGGCTTCAAAACTTCTATTACAGAAATGATTTCCTCTATCACTGATAATAGCTTTAGGTATTCCAAATCTGGTAAATATATTTGTTCTTATAAATTGTATTACCACTTTGTTATTATTAGTTTTTGTAGGAATAGCTTCTATCCATTTAGATACATAATCCACCCCCAACAATATGTAATTAAATTGATTAGACATAGGAAATGGACCCATAAAATCTATTCCCCACATATCAAAGATTTCAACCTCAATAATAGGATTAAGAGGCATCATATTCCTCTTTGATATTCTTCCTATTTGTTGACATCTTAAACAACTTAAGCAATATTTATGAGCATCTTTGAATAGTGTTGGCCAATAAAACCCACATTGCAGAATTTTTGCAACAGCTTTCCCTAAACCAAAATGTCCTCCACAAGCTTGGTCATGACAGAAAGACAATATGCTCGAATATTCAGTTTCTGGAACACACCTCCTTAAAACCAGATCAGGACATTTCTTAAATAAGTATGGGTCTTCCCAATAGTAATATTTTACTCTTGAGAAAAACAATTTCTTATCCTGTCTATTCCAATCCTTAGGTGTTAAATCAATAACTAAGTAATTAACTATGTCTGCATACCAAGGCATTGTGTTGATGGTCATTAATTGTTCATCAGGAAAATTATCCTTAATTTCAATATTTGATTTGTCTATTTGTAATCTTGATAAATGATCTGCTACTACATTCTCACAACCTTTTTTATCTTTAATTTCTAAATCAAATTCTTGCAATAATAATATCCATCGGTTCAATCTAGGTTTAGTTTCTTTTTTCTTTATTAGATGTTTTAGAGCTGAATGATCCGTGTATACTATTACTTTATCTCCAATCAAATATGATCTAAACTTTTCTAAAGCAAACACAACAACTAATAATTCTTTTTCAATAGTTGTGTAATTAACTTGAACATCATTTAAGGTTTTGCTTGCATAATGAATCACTCTAGGAGATTTTTCTATCTTCTATCCTAACACTGCTCCTACAGCAAAATCAGAAGCATCGCACATTAATTCAAATGGATGGTTCCAATTAGGTGCTTGAATTATAGGAGTTGAAATTAAGCTAGTCTTAAGTCTGAAAAATGCTTCCTTGCAATTTTTATCAAAGTTAAATGGAACATCTTTTAATAGATTAGTTAAAGGTCTAGCTATCTTGCTAAAGTCTTTAATAAATCTTCTATAAAAACCAACATGTCCTAGAAATGATCTAATATCTTTTACTGATTTAGGTTCTGGTAGATTAGAAATTACTTCTATTTTAGCTTTATCTACTTCCAACCCTTTTTTAGAAACAGCATGCCCTAAGACTATTCTTTGTTTAACCATGAAGTGACATTTTTCCCAATTTAAAACCAGATTTTTTTCCACACAGCGTTTTAATATTTGGTCTAAATTGCTTAAACACACTTCATATGAGTTGCCATATACAGTAAAATCATCCATAAATATTTCTAAAAAATCTTTAGTCATTCCAGTAAATATGCCCTGCACACACCTTTGAAAGGTAGCTAGCGCATTGCATAATCCGAATGACATTCTTTTAAAAGCATAAGTTCCATTAGGATAGGTGAAAGTTGTTTTCTCTTGATCCTCTAATGCTACTGGAATTTGATTATACCCTGAATACCCGTCTAGGAAACAAAAATATTCTTGCCCTGCTAATTTTTCCAGCATTTGATCTATAAAAGGTAAGGGAAAATGATCTTTCCTAGTCACAACATTCAACTTTCTATAGTCTATACATACTCTCCAGCCTGATTGAATTCTAGTAGGTATCAAGTCTTGACTTTCATTCCTAATAATTGTTAATCCTGATTTCTTGGGAACTACATGGATTGGACTAACCCACGAGCTATCAGAAATCGGATAAATTATATCATTATCTAACCATTTAACTATTTCCTTCCTGACTACTTCTTTAAGGTTTGGATTTAATCTCCTCTCAGGAATTCTAACAGGTTTAGCATTCTCTTCTAAATATATGTGGTGACAGCATAAAGTTGAACTTAACCCTTTTATATCAGTCATAGTCCGATCCTATTGCTTCTTTATAATTTTTTACTACATCTTTTAATTTAGCTATTTGATCCTCTTTTAAATCTGAAGCAATAATGATTGGACAGGTCCGTTTATCTTCCAGAAATATATAGGTTAATTCAGGAGGTAAAGGTTTTAATTCTAAATGCTGCCCATCAGAAGCTAGAGCTCCTAATTGAACATCATCATTTTTTAAATTAATTTCTTCCTGATCTCCTTCTATATTTATGCTTTCACTTTCTTCTAAAGTTTCAGAATTGATTTGCCTATTTAATTCTTCTTGAATCACATCATCTAACATATCTCCTTCATCCTCTAAAAAGTCTATGGTATGTAAGGACATTTCTAACTCCTCAAACCTTTCTAGTTTGAAAATATTTAATTGAGTATCTTCATTACCATATGCTAACTTCATTACTCTAGTTTTACAATTTATAACAACCCTTGATGTTGCTAAAAATGGCTTTCCCAAAATTAAAGATGTATCACTATTTTTATACTTAATTTGTTGGGAATCCAAAATTACAATATCAATAGGATATATAAAATTCTTGATTTTAATTAAGACATCCTCTATTTTTCCTCTAGTGTATCTTATACTTCTATTAGCTAATTGAATAACCATACTAGTAGGAGTTAAGCCTTCTAATCCTAAGGATGCAAATATATCACTTGGCATAACATTTATACCTGCACCTAAGTCTATTAAGGTTCTTTCTAGAATGGTATTTCCTATGGTGCATAATATAACAGGGATTCTAGGATCAGATAACTTTTTAGGAATTTGTGGCAGAAATAGGGAACTACTTTGCTCAGCTAAAAAGGCCTTTCTAAGAACTTTTCGCTCTCTTTTCTTAGTACACCAATCCTTCATAAATTTAGCACAAGGTGGCATATTCTGCAATAGATCTAACAAAGGAATGTTAACTTGTACTTTTTCAAAAATTTCTCTAATTTTTTCTTGTTTTTCAGGAATTGTTTGTTGTAATCTTTCAGGATAGGGTGCTAAAGATTTTGATTTCAAAGACTCTTTTTCTTTCAGTTGATTTGTTTGATCATTTTTAGCTTCAATCGCAGATTCAGATTGTTCTTTAGTGATTTCTAGATTTTCAGCTATTACATTTTCATTATCATTTTGATTTTTACTCTTGTCCACCTTTATATCATTTTCATTTTGAGTTCTTGGTGGTATATCAGTTCCAGATCTTAATGTTACACATACATCTTCCAGATTTTCATTATTTTCATGATGTTTTTGCATATCATTTTCGTGATTATGATCTTTAATTGTTTTTAGTTTTAAAGTGCATTCTTTAAATTCTCTTACATTAGCGTTTTCTGTTTGCTGTATATTTTGCAAATTATGCAGGTTTATAACATTATAATTCTCATTGTCCTGTTGCATAACTTGTATTTTCATTGCATTTTCGTCTAATGCTTTTAATTTTGTTTCTAGATCATCTAATTTCATTGCATTCAATTTTTGATCAATTTTCTTTATGGCTTTTTAAGTTTCGTAAATTATATCCTGTTTAGGTTCTGAATATGCTTCCTTATAGTTTAATTGGTTGACTTCTTGTTGTTGACACACAAAGTATTCCAGTTTGTCTAGATTTTGCTCTATACTATGCTCCAATCTGTCATAGCTATCCCAAACTTCAGTGTCTCTCATCATATTACACATTCTATACTGACCATCAGTTGGGTAAACTATAGGATTCTCATACTCGGCTCTATTATATTGAGGATAATTCATTTGTTGTTCATGGGATCTAACAATCTGTAAATGTCTCAATTTCAAACAATCAAAAATGTCGTGTCCTTCAGAATTGCAGAATTCACATATGCTAATTAAAGGTTTCAGAAATCTTTGAGCATAAGCATATGCCATATTCTCAATTACAAAAGAAAACACGCAACTCTGGCTATTAAAACGAAACAGCTCTAACAGTTACTTATATTAATTCAATTCAATTCAATTCAATTCCCCAGCAACGGCGCCATAAAACTCTTTGGGTTTTCCTAGCACTACACTAGAAAAACTTGGATTTGTTACTTCTATTTTTACTTAGTTAATTTATCTTTATGCCTATTCTTTCTTTTAGAAGTAAACAAACAACCTTTAATACAATTTAGATATTAATTCCAATTTGTACTTTAACTGCAAGTGCATAGTGTCTATTGTATCAATGTGCAAGTACAGGTCGATCCCACAGAGAATTGCTAACGAATTTAATAAATGTTTGATTGTGAACAATTAAAATTTATATTCAATAAGCACTCCGTTGAGTTACAGTTAACTCAACGGACTAAGTTCATTGAGTTATGGCTAACTCAACGGACTATCCTCGTGGACTTAAGTTAACTCCACGAGCCTGTCTCTTCTTTATAATACTGCTATTTACAAAGGAATTCGGCCAACCATTGGGCGATTCCACAGATTGTAAAATTTTCAGATAGTTAGCCTTCCTAACTTTTCGATTTTTCTTGAGCTTCCGAATAGTTAACTTCTTAACTCTCCGATCATTCAACCAACTATCTTTCACAACTCTCCGAAGGCATTGTAATTTCAGATAATTATTCTTCTAACTATTCGATAGTGTTGCTGCTACTTTAAACTTACTCTTCAGATACTTGAGCTTGCAACTTACCGAAGATTAACTTTCATTCAGATACTTAAGTCTGGTAACTATCCAATTTTCCTATAGCTCTATAGTAGCAAATTTTAGAACTATCTATATCTGTTTATCTGCATTCTGATCTTTTGCTGAGCTATCTTAACTGTAAAATACAATTTGTTTCCTCACACAGGTTTTTGCATTATCAAAATACTAGGGTCCTAACAAAATTAACACCTTACAAGATTTAAAGTGTATTAGTGTTAATGCATACTTTAAGAAAGTGATTGATTTGAAGAACGGGACAATCATCTTCCAGGGCAAAATTAATGAATTCTACCAAAAGGGTAGAATATTCAACCTTGACTTGCGTATGCCCTAGTTGTCAAAGGGCGCACACAGGATAATATTCTATTCCTCCCATTTACCTAAGAAGTATCAAGAGGCATTGTCATTCATTAATCCATAGTGTGACTATCCTCTAATAAATCGTTAGCAAAATGCACTAATTGACGTCTTCTTCTTCCATCAAGGTAAGTTCCTCATTAATCTCCCTTCAGGTCTTGCTAATGAAAATGCTTAGTTTATTTAAATAGGCGAAGCTAGGTGTACATCCTTTTATATGAAGGGGGTGGAAGCAATAGCTTGCGAACCAAAGCTACAATAGTCACACATCCAAAAAAGTGGCAATAACGATTAATATGTTAGTCCAAGGCATTGTATAATAGTACTTAAGTTTGAGATTGATGTGATGACAACTTATATGATCAACAATACATTAAGACTAAGTTTCAACCTGCCATGGCTGAAAATTATCTTGTTGAGGAATTTGATAACAAAGCACTTTAGCCATTAATCGTGGTTATCTACCCTCCAGCTTATGATGATGTGAATGAGCTACTCCACATTAAGCTATCGAATCTTTCCATTTAAATAGATGAAATGCTCTCTGATTATTCTCTAAAAAATAGTGATCACCATAAAGACTTACTGGTATTCCTTAATTCTCTGACATGCAAAGAAAGGCCCTCTACGAGCAGTTTAATACAAACACTGCATTTCCTACAATGTGATTGTCATTTTATAACCCAGTAGTTTGGATGGGGAGTTGATTGAGATTCAGCATACCCTGTGTAATTTCCTAAGCATCTCGTTGTACCTTATCTTGTGGCATAAGTAGCATGATCCACTATTGTAGTGCCTTCGAGCAATATCACGTAGTGTCCAACATTTTGCACCCCATCCATGTCCATGGTGAAGAGACCTGAACAATTGATTCCTGAAACATTAGAGTAGGTTAGTCCTAAGAACAATGCAATTATATACTATAATGTTATTTTTACAATCAGCCTTTTTGATTAAGGAGGGCAATGGACAGTTGTGATTGAGCCACATTGCCCCCTTTTGGATCACTTACGATGGATTTACATGTATAATTTTAATTACTTGTAACTTGAGATCCAACCATTAGATTTTGCTAAAATTCTAATATGTTATAGATCACTACTCAAGCTTTTTAACAAGCTAAAGATTGGAAAAATTCAATCTCTGAATCAAAAGTTATTAAGATTTGATTATGCTATGATCATTTGAGTTAAATCTACTTATACGCTGTGCATGTTTAGCTCTTACTTTTAGATCTAACCATTGGATTTAATTGAAATCTTAATATGTTGGAGCTTGCTTGATAAGCTTTCTAACACATGTTTTAGATCTAAAATCTATCTAACGGATTGAAAGATTTGAATCCAAAAATATCACCTAATATTGTAGCCTGCTTGTTACGTGTACTTGTTGAAAATAAATTTTCGCTTTCAATCTATCTGTGGTGATTTTTATTTAGCCTTTTTTTTTTTTCTTAAAATACACTTGCTAAGTTTCAAACACCTATCATATCATGCTTTTCTGATTTGACAACTGAAGGTTATGGTTCACCAAAGTGAACTACGCTTTTTAGTGCTTTCTGTCTGTCTATTGCTTTGATACTCTCTTGCTTTCGATCATGTTTTTCAACATCTGTAAGTTTTCAAATGTGTAGTCTATATTCTTCCTCACGTAGACTTGCTAATATTTCATTTTTAAGTTAAATCATGTTAATTTATCGAGTAATTTGGGAGTTTTAAATTTTCAAACTTGACCTTAATTACAAATAGTTTATCTGTCTTTTAAGTATGCATATTAAAACTATAGTAGCGAGTGCATCTCAAATCAACCTCAAACATTTTTTTTCCAAATTATTGTAGGCCTGTCTTGTACCCCTAGATTCTTTAAGTTGTTTATATACCTCCGAACCATTCAGATATTTTTACTGCACTCTCGCGCCCGGGCGCGGACCGCGTGAACCAAACCATCAACCTCTCCGTGTTTTGCGTTTCCCAACTAACTCCGTCTTCCCCTACATCGGCTGCCACCAAGCTGCCGGTTGCCGAGCTCCTTATGAAGCTCCGTCCGCCTCCTATAAAAGAGCACTCGGCTCGTCGTTGGAAGAAGCACAGAAGGTGAAGGAGCACAACAAAAGAAGAAGGCGAAAGAGGCCTGGAAACTCAAACTTCAAGGTTGAGAAGGACCCATGCATCTCAAGTTACGAGTCATTTCAAATATATTTTAAGTTAATGTATTTTAATAGTTATAATATTTTTAGGTGTAATGTCTGAATTTTTCTTTATAAAAAACACAAACCCTGTAAGACGTTAATATTCACCCTAAAACCCTAGTTTTCTCCTCGTTCCCTGTCTCCTGCATCGCCCTTGGACGACGACCGCTACGCTGCGCATCTTCCCCAACCCAGCTCCTCTCCTCGGACGTCGCACTTGACACCTCTCGTCTTTCACAACCTGGCGGCTCCATCTCAATCGGCCATTGAATTCGATATCTGTGTGACCAAAAAACCTTGGTGACGTCCAGCAGGAACTCAACTCCATTCGTTTGTTTCGCACAGATACACCCTAGATTTCATAGAAGATGGTGAAGAGAAGCAAAAGTTAGTCAAGATCGTGTTTTTCTTTTGAACTGACTGGGTTTACGAATCTCTGTTTTGATTTCCAGTATATTGGATGTGGTTGTTTTTTGTTCTAGAGAGTAAGAGCAAGAGGATTACTCTGAGGAAGAAGCACAAGATTTTTAGGAAGGTGAAGGAGCACCACAAGAAGAAGGCCAAAGAGGCCAAGAAGCTTGGGCTTCGTCGGAAGAAGGTTGAGAAGGACCCAGGCATTCCCAGTGACTGGCCGTTCAAAGAACAGGAGCTCAAGTTGCTGGAGCTACGAAGGGAAAAGGCTATTGAGGAGTTGGAGCAGAAGAAAGCTGCCAGGAAGGAGAGGGTATGCTGTTTATCCTGTTTGCTCTCATTTTTATATTGCATCGATCATTGTCTGTAGAGATTTAGTGTCCATTGTGTTGTCATTTTTGGAATCTATTATTTTTGAAATGTTACAGTTTGGTTCAATTGAATCTCAATAGCTGTTTAGTTTGCTCTGCATCGCACTTTTGCAACTTGACAAGGGTTCCGTGAGAGAGAGTCGTAAAAGTAATTCAGTAGAATGCATAAATGTAAAATAACTTTTCAGCCTGACGTTCAGAGGATTGCTTCATATGATCAATCGATCAGTTATGCTTTCACTTTCTTTTGAAGCTGGATTTAACATATGAGAAGTCTCTGGAACTAGCCTTTTCTTTGCTTCCTTGATCGAGTATTATTTATTATTTTTTTTACAAAGTGTAGTGTCAACAGTTAAAGTGGGGCATGCTTCTGCCCACAACCTCTATGTATTTTTGCAATTTGAGTCATTAATATTTAACTTAGATGGGAACTCCCACATGGAGCATGTAGGAGTTCCAAAATTGAGCTGTTTCCCACACCATGGCATATATTAATATAATGCATTGACAAAAATATGTAATTTGATTGTAGCTTGTTTGATACAATTAGCAAATTTTGTAGAAATATTTCATTTCATGTGCAGGCTCATAAAAGAAAATTAGGTCTGCTTGATGATCATGATATTTCACAATCAATTGTTGGTCCTTCTGATGGAGTACATGATACAAAAAATGATGAAGAAGAAGATGCAAGAGCCATGGGAAACCATGGTAAGACCACTAATTCTTATTAGTGCCATTCAGTACTATATTATGTAGAACATGTTAAATTTTGCTTTTCTCTCAGGTCACTTGGAAAGGTCATTTTACAAGGAACTACTGAAAGTAATAGAAGCATCTGATGTTATCGTGGAAGTTCTAGATGCACGCGATCCAATTGGAACTCGTTGTGTTGACATGGAAAAGCTGGTGATGAAGATGGATCCTAACAAACGTCTTGTTTTGCTTCTAAACAAAATTGGTACATGTTTCATCTGTTGATCATTTCCTCTTTTGATTGCTTATACTAGAACATCAGTTAAACTAGTTGCAATGTATGTTATTAATGTAACTATAAAAAATGATACAGCATCACCAGGACCAATGAAGTAAAGATGATGAGTTAAAATTGATTTATACCTCCTAACGAAGCATTGGATATTTGCAGGTTCTAGTCCAGGCTGTGAGACCAAATCTCAAAGTAAATTTTAAATGTAGATCTCTGAGGATTATAATTAAAATTAAAATCGTGGGCAGAAGCAATTAAAACAATCATAAATAACAAGATAAGTAACAAATTCTTTAGTACAAGTTTCTCGTGGCATATTTTGAATAGGCATATGTTCTTCAGTGACCCTGGAAACTTAAGCTTCCCACAGAATTTGGGACTTACAATTTGCCATGTTCTGCACAATGCAACACATATAATAACATGCTTGCAGAAAGGCCTTGCACTCTGCTTCCCATTTAATTTACTATCACATGATAGAGCAATGTAGGTGGTAGACTTGCATGTAGACTGTCCTGAATAATCAAAATATGGTGATGCAACTCGTGTTGAAAACCTTGAAGATATACCATGACCATGGCTTGGAAGCTTAAACTTAAATTTTTTCTAAGATAAACACCTAATGCTGTCCTTTATAGACTTAAATCATGAAAAATCTGTGGTAGGACATTTTTTATGATTGAGCACCTACAAAGGCAATGCAGATAGACAAAATTTTCAAGTTCACAAACAAAATGGCCATTTTAGAGAGGCTTCATATGGGAAATTTGGAATAATTAAGCTAAAAGGAAATCTCAAGGTGACACCATTGAAAATGTTTGAAGTGAGAGGTTTGTCAATAGGCCTATTGAAATAATGTGTTAAATTATAAAAAAGAAATGCATGTGTAACTCAAAAATGGTGATCTCATTCAACTCAATGATAAATGCAATCAAATGTTATAAAAAACTATAATACACAAAAGTACAATATTGGTAACATACTTTATATATTCCTTATAGTCATATTATACAATATCGATGTTGCTAAAAAAAGTAATGTTGAATATTTAAAAATTCTAACAAAAATAGGATTTTTTGGTAATACATATGGTTCCTTTTGTGTATGATGTGGGGTGATGTGTTTGATTGGTCTCCCCCATGCAACTTTGCCAAGTAGCCATTGCGTCAATTGATTGAGTTACGTGGATCATGGATGTGCCCATTACCCTTGTCATCTTAGTGTATAATCTCATTCATTTTGGTTGCATTGTTTGCATAAGGAAGCCCAACTACCATTATAGGGATAAGTCAATAGGGTTGAACAAGTCTTAGCGAGAGCTTCAACCTCATTGCATTGGGTGGCCTAGAGCCAACTCATATGGTATGATTGATGTGGTCACCAATTGATGGTATGAATGTTGACATGTCTTGCATGTGTTTGTTGCTATGGGTTCATGTGGCATAATAAGAGTCATTGGTCACCAACTATTGTTGGCTACCACTCTTAGCTATAAATACCCTAGTAATTGCAATGTTATGGTATTGACCCTAAACTTGATCTCCCTCCCCTTAACACACTTTGTTAACTTAAGCATTGTAGATGGCTCAATTGACCACCAATTGATTGGTCATGCCTTTTGTTTTGTAAGTTGATCCTTTTGATTAGTTTGAGCCATTGAAATGATCTTTTAGGGCCCATCAATAGTGTCTAAAAGCAATACATTCAATAAGTTGTGGAGTAGACAAGTTCCTAAAGTGACCTTTCCTAAACACCTAAGAGAGCAACCCCAACATCTCATTCAGCAACAATGACTTGGAGGGAGTTTTCTACCCCACAAGAATGTGCTAGTGATCTTTGGCAAGTTTCTAACACCCTAGTTAAACAAGTCTTCATCAATGAAGAAGTGTCTTGTGATGTACTCTAATAGGAGTCCCTTTAGAAATTGGGGATGTCCAAGATTGACCTATCTTTGGCTAGCTTAGCCTTGGTTAGATTCAATAGTGTGAGATCTATATCTAAGGGGGTTTTCACCCTCCTTCTCACCTTGGGGGAAGGAGTTGATTGTTTGATGGTTATGATTGATTTTGTCATCAATCCTTTCCAGTACATCATGTTGGGTTGGTTTTTCATCCATTAAGGGTAGTACCCTAGATGTATTACCAATGCATCAAGTATCTTGTGGCCAATGTTGTATAAGGGGACTAGAGGGTCACTTGAGTGTGTTGCATCAAGAGCATTGAGAGGCAATGGTGATAATGAGGTTGAGGGCACCCCATGTCATAGTACCTACTAGGGGTTGGACAAACATGAGCAGATTATACTTGTTAACAAAATGGAAGAGATCTACTTAGGCAACTTGTTGATGGGTTATCCTATCTAGGTCAACAAGCCACTCCTCCATACCTTAAAGGTAGGGATCATGGTTATGTTAGAGAGGAACATAGATGTCTTTGCATGGAAATTGTTTGACATCAAGGTGTTGGATCAATTGGTGATAACCCACAACCTTAATGTCCAACTAGGCTTGCAGCTTAAGAGGAATAGAAAAGTGAAACCATCCCCAAGAGAAGTAGTGGTTGACGTTGGAGGAGATTGATTGACACTTGGGTGCTGATTTCATTTGGGAAGTGTATTGCCTAGAGTGGCTCACCAATGTCATCCTTGTGAAAAAGGCTAGTGGCAAATGGTAGATGTGCATAGACTTCATTGATCTAAATAAGTGTTGCTTAAAGGACAACTACTCTTTGTTGTCCATAGTCTACTAATCGACCAAGTAACTGGCAACCAACTCAGCATGATGAATGAGTTCTTTGAATACAACTAGATTTGGATGCACCCTCAAGATGCAGAAAAGACATTTGTTGCCAACATTGACATGTATTGCTATAAAGTGATGTCATTTGAATTAAAGAATGTAGGAGTGACCTACTAGATGTTGGCTACTAGGGTGTTTAAAGATCAACTTGACTAAAATGTTAAGGCTTACGTGGATGATATGATCGTCAAAGGTCAAGTTGATGAAAAGCATGGTGAAGACTTGTAGGAGACATTTGGCCACATGAGAGACTATGGAGTAATGTTAAACCTAGAAGTGTGTCTTTGGATTCTACTTTGACAAGTTCCTTAGCTACTTGGTCACGCACTAGGTTATAAATACCTAGCATTATTTGCAAGTAGAGGTGTACATTGATTCGTAGCTTTTCTTTGGCCACTTGTTGTTTAGGTCTAATGTAAAACATGAGGGCATGACATAATATCTAAGGGGAGGTAAGGAGGCTAATGGAAACATTTGACAATTGCACCATCTAGTTGGTCACTAAGGTAGATAATTTTGAGGTCAACACACTCTTTAGATTGGCATCAGCATTCTAAGGTTTGAAGTTGATGATAACCTTTAAGCCATTAGACTAGTTGAGCATGAGAGAGCACTTAGCTATTAGATTAGTGATTGCAAAGATTTGTGAATGCCAATTTAGTAGTACCTAAAGGTCAACCAGCTCCTAAATGACCTAATAGAGTAAAGTGATGGTGCAATAAATGGCCACACTCTATTGCATTGTGGTCAACCACCAATTGTATAAGTTGATATTTCACTTGCTCCTTTGTTGTATGGGACTTGAGAGGCACTTGATTTTGGAGATCCATAAGGGGGATTGTGGAAAACATTTGAGCATGCAATTACTTGTCGCTAAGGCACTTAGACAATGGTACTATTGGTTGACCTTATTGCATGAAGCAATGGAGTACATTTGGAGGTGTGATTAGTGTCAATAACATGTAAACTTTTCTCAAGCTTGACCAATTCCATGGTTCCCATCTTCTCCATGATCCTATTCATACAATAGGGATTGGGTGTGGTTGGTTCGTTATCATTGGCCCTTGACTGGATCAAGTGGCTCATCATGGGAGTCAATTATTTCATGAAGTGGGTGGAGGTTATGTTAGTTGCCTAGTGATGTAGGGTGGCTAATTGGACTGATGCCCATTGTAGCCTTGTTAAGTAGTGTTTGTCTTGATCGATCAATTGAGTCACATAGATTATGCACATGCTTGTTTCTCCTATCATCTTAGCAACATGGATGGTTTAGGTAGAGTGATTGTCTTATTGGTCCTAGTGTTTAAGGAAACTTAGCCACTCTTAAGGGACTAAGTTGACAAGGCTAAATGGGTTGAGCAAGGCTAGTGAGTGAGTTAACCCCATTACATTGGGTGATGTGGAGCCAACTTGTGTGGTATAGTTGATGTGTGGTGTCATGCCCTAAAAATTCAAGAAAATGACAATTGCTACAATATTAGGAAACAAATCATGTTAAAATATCTTCACATGTGTTGATGTTGATTGTATAGATGTTGATGTGTCTCATACATGTTGCCACCATGGACTTATGTGGTGCAATGGGATTTATTGGTTGGCAACCACTCTATCCACTACTCTTAGCTTTAAATACCTTAGCATATGTGGCATTATGGTATGCTTGTCCTTACATTGTTGATTTAAACATTAAGTCTTACCCAGCACCAATCAATCAATCTTACCACTTTGCAAATTGGGCCTTTTGACCAATTCAAGCCCATTAAGTGAGTTAGTTGGTCTAGCTTAGAGAGAGTTAGATCAATTGGCATTGTTTATGGGAACTTGTTTAATTGATTAGACCATGTGCCTTACATGGCTTTTAGGAAATTTGAATTGTAAGGGATAACACCAATGACACTATGGGAGAATGAGAGATGTTGAAGCAGGTGCTTGAGCATCAAACAATTGACAAAGGACATCAAGTACCTAAATGAGGAGTGGGTGGCTAGTCCTAATTGTTTGAGTGATTTGAGCTTGCCACAATGGAAAGCATCTGAAGGGAGATGCCCCTTATTGTTGCATCCTCATTGTAGGGGAGGCACATTTTGCTTGGGGGATACTCTATTTGAATGGAGAGAACATGGGGGTGGTGACAATTGACCAAGAGATAGTCAACTAACTAGCTTGATTGGAGAGTTGGTTGAAGGAGGTGGAGAACTAGAGGTCTTGTGTGGCTAAGGCAACCCTAGCTTTAGAGGAGCCTCCATTCATGGAGACCAATGAGAGTCTTGGTGGAGGACCTCTTGCATGTCCAATGGGTGTTTAATGTAGTGAAGTGTTGCAAAGTAGCACAGACATGGTTGGTAGGTATTCTCCTTCACTCTATGGGTAGTTTTACAAAGCTGCAAGCAACCTTTGTCATGCACTTCGCCAATTGTTGATGATTTGATTGAGATATGGACTACATGTTCACTATCAAGTAGAGGTTGTTTGAGTTAATGAGGGGATTCATCTAGCAGATTCAACACTATTGTCACAAAGATCCTCATTGTCTTGGTTGCCTTACACATGTAGGTAAGCCTAGCTACCCTCAAAGGGATGAGGCAAGCAAGGCTAGCAAGTGGGTCAACCCCGTTATGTCAAGATGACATTGAATAACTTGTAGGATAGGTTTGATGTATGGTATTAGTGTGGTTGTAGTTGATTGTATTGATGTTGATGTGTCCCATACATGTTTGCCATTATAGAGCCATATATTATAATGCGATTTATTGATTGCCAACTACCTTGTCCATTGCCCTTAGTAATAAATACCACAATAAATGTAGTGTTGCAGTGTATTATTATCTAACCCTAACTTGATCACTTTCCCCTTAATACATTTCATTGACTTAAGCATATGAGGGGGCTTAATCGACTTCCAATTGATTGAACCTACTTGTTGTTTTGCAGATTGAGCCTTTTGATTAGTTAAGCATGTTGATCTAGTTGGTCTAGCTTAGAGGGAGTTAGATTTGAATGGATGGAAAGTGCGAAGGGAAATGACAATAGGATAAATTTCTATATATTTAGAAATAAGGTATAAACTCATGTATTTGTACATAAAATTGTAAAAAGGGAAGCTAAAGGGGGAGAGAAGATAGTCAAGAACTTAAACCAAAAAAGACAAAGAAAAGGGTATAGGAATAGACCAAAAGAATGAAAGCAGGAATAGATTGATGGCAAAACCAAAGTATAAACATAAGAGGAAAATAAAATATGAAAAGATAAATTGAGACACGATTAAGATGACTATCTAAATATTGATACAACTCTTTTCATTTAGGAACAACTTTCTACTTTGTAGTACTTCCGTGGATTTCGTTTTGTTTATTCTTTTATTGAGTTCAGTCTTAATTTCGATTTATTATTTAAATATTGAAATTTTAATTTTAATAAAAAAGGAGTCCTTATGTCTCGTTACCTAGGACCTCGTTTCAAAAAAATACACCGTCTGGGGGCTTTACCGGGACTAACTAGTAAAAGACCTAGATCCGGAAGTGATCTTAAAAACCAATGTCTGGTGATGTAAGTGCATCAAGGTAACCTAAGGTAATCACCTATTGAATCCAACTGTTTGGGGACTTGTCAAGGTAACCCCTTGCCTGGTTTGGTCCAATAGCCTGAGGCAACAAGATGACTAGCCTTGATACTTTACTGTAGTTGACTGCAAACAAACAGGTCCTTTAGGGTCATACCGACAAACTGATGAAAGGAGAATCATTTTCTTCATTTAAACACATTGCCAGGCAGATAGAATTATCAATAATCTTTCTTTAAATATGCAACATTATAACATATAAATCATAATCTTTCATAGATAGATATGTTGCTTACTGCAGTGAAACAGGTAAGGCTGTGAACTTCACAAGCCTAAGTAATATATTTCTAACTGAAGGAAAAGCTTAGAAGAAGGTTAGAATTATCGCAAGGAATCCACTTACAAACAGATGGCTGCAAGAAATGAAATCTCTTAGAATTATTCAGATATGATGGAAAACAAAGCCTCTATTACTTTGAAAATGCAAACTTTAAGGATCAATGAGTGCTTCACGTTAATATTCTTTTCTATTCTGTATTTTCTGTTATCCTTTATATGAGCACCGTTACAAGTAGATTTTTTCTTCAGCAAGACATTCACATATGAGTACTTCTATGATTGTTTTTTGTAGATCTTGTTCCTCGAGAAGCTGTGGAGAAATGGCTGAAGTATCTGAGGGAGGAGGAACAGATTGCAGTTGCTTTCAAGTGCAATATGCAGCAACAGAGATCAAATCTAGGATGGCGATCTGCATCAACGGCTGCAAAAGCTAGTAAAATTCTTCAAACAAGTGATTGTCTTGGAGCTGAAACTGTCATGAAGTTGCTTAAAAATTACTCTAGAAGCTGTGAGGTAAGTTGGTATTAGAATTCTAAATGTTGTAATCTTCTAGTTTTAACTTTTTATCTTTTGAATTAATTTTTTTCTTATGGACGTTTGTTTTTGGAAATCCTTTACCTCTTAAAGTTCTATGTTTATCTATATTAGCAAAAGGAGGCTTATGCATCCATTAAACTTTTCTAATGATTTGGGAAACAATTTTTGTTCTTGGATAAAAACGAACATTAATACAAAAGATTAAAGTATGTTGGTGGTTGTGGAGCCTTTAGTCAAGAAAAATTTACTATTGGAATAGGACTAGATAAAAAATTGTTCCTGGCATGTTTTATTTATGAAATCACAATGGTCAGTTAAAAAATATGGATATGTCATGCAAGTTGTAGTGGCCATGCCATATCTTTTCTATGCATGTTTTATTGTTATAGTATCATGTCATTTATGACTTATTGAATATGCTATTTTAAATATTTAAATATATTATTTGTTTAGTGCCATATCTAAGTCAAGTTGTATCCTAAATTTTAGAAAATGATATATTGAATCCCCAATTCATATTGGTGCTTCCTATTAAAATTTTATTGTTAATTATATTTGGTCTACCTCTTTAACAAACACTCAGAGAGGCCAATTAATCCCTTTTGTTCCAAGAAAGAAAAAAAATTGAAATTTTTTTATTTTTTTTCTGCACGCTGCTTCTCTTTCTCAAGTCCCGACCCTTCTCATAGTGGTTATTCTCATGGCACAAACGTAAGATGGATTAAGGTGAAAGAAAATGGAAATTTTTATATGATTCAAATCCGGTTTTGATAATAACAAGCATTCAACTTGTCTGTTTTATGTTTGACCATTAAGTGCACGTGTGCCTTTCCACCATTCTCCTAGTAATATTTTTGCCTAGGTTCATATTTGCAAGCAACTTACCTTTTGCTAGTGTTGTTTCTCCTATTCTTTCTTTGAAAGCATTTTCTCCTATTTCACTCAAAATATCAAGTAAATGTGATGTTGCCATGTTGGTCCATAATTGCTGACCTCACAGTGGGACAAAAGGCATGGCCGTTCTTGGAACCTGCATATTGATTTAGATTTTCATAGCTAATGTTCTAATTTCTGACAGGAACTTTTTCCTTTTTCTTAATTCAGATTGAGTGTTTGGGAAATATTTATCTTACTTCTACTAACATATTTTCAGCTTAAATTGTCAATCACTGTTGGGATTGTCGGCCTTCCTAACGTTGGTAAGAGTAGTGTTATTAATAGCCTAAAAAGATCTCATGTGGTTAATGTTGGTGCTACCCCGGGCCTCACTAGATCAATGCAAGAAGTTCGGTTAGATAAGAATGTGAAATTATTAGATTGCCCTGGGGTTGTAATGCTCAAGTCTGTGGAGAATGATGCTTCTATAGCCCTCCACAATTGCAAAAGAATTGAAAAATTAGATGATCCCATTACTCCTGGTAAATTCCTATTTTATTAAGGAAAAATAACTTTGCACATAATGTTTCAAATTTAATTCTGACCAATGTTTTTGAATTTTTTTTCAGTTAAGGAGATTCTCAAGTTGTGTGCGGCAGAAAGCTTAATGGCTATATACAAATTGCCATGCTTTAATGGTGTTGACGATTTTCTTCAGAAAGTTGCTATGGCTAGGGGTAAGTTGAAAAGAGGTGGCATTGTGGACATGGAAGCAGCTGCAAGAATGGTACTGCATGAGTGGAATGAGGGTATGTCACCATGCCTCTCAAAAACAATTCAAAGCGATCCATGTCTTATTCTAACTGATATGGAAGTATCTGCAAGAATAGTATTGCATTTATTTTCTATCTGATATGGTTGGTACTGCATGAGTGGAATGAGGGTATGTCACCATGCCTCTCAAAAACAATTCAAAGCGATCCATGTCTTATTCTAACTGATATGGAAGTATCTGCAAGAATAGTATTGCATTTATTTTCTATCTGATATGGTTGGTACTGCATGAGTGGAATGAGGGTATGTCACCATGCCTCTCAAAAACAATTCAAAGCGATCCATGTCTTATTCTAACTGATATGGAAGTATCTGCAAGAATAGTATTGCATTTATTTTCTATCTGATATGGTTGGTTTTCTTTTCAGGTAAAATTCCATATTATACGCTTCCTCCACTTAGAGATGGAGTTGAAAATCTGGAATCACGTATTGTTTCTGAATTTGGGAAGGAATTTAACGTAGGTGAGGTTTATAAGAGAGAGTCCTCTTTCATTGGCAGTCTCCCATCGGTAGATGATTTTGGTCACATTGAAGTTCCTCCTGGATCTTCAAATGTTTATGAACAGATGATAGAGGAGGTTTGTAGTTTATTTACCTTTTATGCTTTGTTACGAGTATTTGATTTATTTCATTATTTACCTTTTTGTGAGATGAAACTAATCCAAACATTCTCTTTAATGGGTTGCAATATTATAATATACTAGTAAAATAATTTTGTGACATTAAAATCCGAGTATCCTCTTCTACAATTCATGCCATGGAATCATGGAAATTACACTTTCAAGTTGTGCTTTCTATCACAGTGAATTGGTTATATATTTATTTGCATCTGAAAATTACAGTTTCCAGGTATGCAATTATGTCGTTATCAATTAATTTTAAAATTGCCTCATGTTAAATCTAAAGAAAGATCCAGTGGCGATTATCGATGACAACGGTGAAAGCTTGAATTGTAGTTATACATTTGTGTTATGTACATAGAATTTGACCGGTTATTAGAAGATTTGGTATTTGGTACGAGCCTTGATATCTGCTTGGTTATTTTTGTTATCCCCTTTTGATTTCACGTTTACATTTTTAAGGACGGTCAGGACGAATACGATGCTGAGAAAAATGATAATTGCGGAGCAACAGCACCAATGGCTTGTGACGTTGAAGATCCTTCGGAGAAAAGATCGAATGCCAGTAGTAAACAAAATGAAAAACTTTATACTGCTGAAGGCATATTAGATCCAAGTAAAAAAAGAAAAGCAAAAAAGAAACGAAGAAAAGCTCAAAACGAAATGAATGCTATTGATGCTGATTACGATTTTAAGTTTGATTATCAACAAAAGCAGCCTGGACCCTTGGAGCGCAATGATGAAATCGAAAGTGAGGGGCAAGATACTTAGAAGAATATATGGAAGGATTTGAACTGGATGCATGGTATAGTTCATGATATGCTTTTTGTGGACGTTATGAATTATTTATTTTATTTTCATAGGATGGTTCATGATATGCATTACTTTACAGATAAGAGAGTTCTTTTGCTGGGAGTGCTTCTGCTGTGTATGCAAAGATGAAGTTTGGTAATGAAAGAAAGTTTTGAAACTAGAGATATCTGCTTAAGATAAAGATTAAAAGGTATAAAAAGGACTAAGCGTTCATCTCTTCATTGGGGCCCCGTAGGCCTAAATGTTGTGCAATTGGCAAGATATTGGTGGCATCCACGTTAGTGTTTTACATGATCATTTGGGTTTCAATAAGGTGAGAGTCTTGGTTCAACATCTACTCTTGCATTTAATTTGTCTAGGCAAAAATTTGTTAAAGATATTCGAGTTACAGAATATTGAGTTAATATTCTTACTGTCATTTTTGAATGTTCTATCAATCCAAAGCAACTAACAAAAGAGTTGCTAAGATACAATCAAAACATACTTTTCTACTAATATGAATAGATAAAAACTAATGCACGTTTTTTTGATATTGTAGAAACTTATGCAAGTTTATTTTTTTGGAATTTTAAGGATATACATTGAGTAGGTTCAACTTGTCATGTCGGTTTTGACATGTCAAATCTCCAGCTTAGCCCTTCCCTAAATTCTCGTTCGGTAATATTTTATTGCTGAACACCAAACATCCAGAATGTTTTACTTTTAAAGTGAAAAATTAACCCATACATGTTAGTAGTAATTTGACCTTGGTCATCCATCGTTAATCAAGGAATACATGGATTTGATTGAGAAAATCCCCTTATTGTTTAGAATCTATGATTCCTTTTCATATTTCAAGAATGGTTATCGATCTGAAATCACTCAAAGAAAAATCAGGTATCAAAATTAGATTGATGATTTGTGAGAGGCTGAATATACTGTCAATGTTTCTATTTGTAATCAACTTATACAAGGTAGAGAGAAGTCATCTTATTTTTTGCAGCACTAAATAACTCAGTGAAAATATATTTCAATGGTGTGATTACCTGTCATTTACTCCCAAAATAATGTGTTCTTGCCATTATGGCTGCTGTGTTCACAGAAGTTGTTTTCTAAACTGTATTTGTGGATTTGGATGGAATAGTTGCAAGACCATGATTTCTAATATACCTTGAATGGAGAATCCTACTCCAAGGAACATCTATATTTGCAAAGATAAAATTTTACAATTACCTAGGAGGGTGACGGGAATCCAGGAAATTTTGAAAATTTTCCCTATTTATGTGCCTTCAAATTTTCAGACAGAAAAGTTCAAATTTTCCTGTGTAAAAAGTTTAATCCCTCGTTCTGAAATCAGAATTACAAGCTCTTGAAGAAAATCATAAATAGAGAATTGTAACATTGTCACTCTTGGTAAACAAGCTATTAGTTGTAAGTGAGTCTATGAAATAAATTGTAAGGTTAAAAATGAAGAAAATTTTGCCTATCGCACCGAAGGTGGTCTAACGGTTTGATCGGAAAAAAAATAAAAGAAAAAGAAAACTTATATTTTAAGAAAAAATATTAAGTTTTTTTATTTATATTTATTAATAATATCAATTTGAACAAATTGAACAAAAGTTGTATTGTGTATTATCTATTTGAACATAACATATCACAAACAATTAATTTTCAAAATTGTTAACTAACATCCAATATATAAATAAAATTCACAACATAAATATAAATTGTCAACATACAAATATTCAAATATTGTAACATAACAATTTGACAAAGTTACATATGAAATAATTTAAAAGTCACGTCCATCCCACATGGTAGTCTTCATGTTGTCACGTATTTCATCTGCTATTTGTTTTCTTCGTTCTTGTGTCATTTCTAATGTACTATCTATCTGTGAAAGCTCATCTTCAGTAATTCCAATTTCTTCATTTTCTAGATCTTCTAATAAATCTGCTCTGTCACCTTTACGTATAAAATTATGTAATAGGAAGCAAGCCATCACAATCTTCGTTTGTGTATCATAAGGATACTATAGGATTGTATGGCTACATAAGAGGGGGGTGAATTGTGTATCTTTAATATTTTCTGAAACATAATTGAAACTTTAAAACTCAAAAACAAGTCGAGACATTGTTTTCATAAAATCATTTTTATTCAAGGTTTCAATTACAATATACAATTCAATTCTCCTCAAAAATTGTAGATGCAATTATATTTCGATACCATATATCATCTAAACAATTTCATAACTACAAACAGAGAAAACTAATTTGCGGAATTTAAAACTTTTCTCCCTGTTTGAGATCTTTCTTCTTCTTCAGCAATTCTTCAGTGACGAATATCTTGTCTTTTCATGCTTCACCGAATTTGCTTTCTTCTGATACTTCAAATCTTCAGTGACGAAAATCTTACCTTTTTATGCTTCACTGAACTTTCTTCCACTTGAGAGATTTTCCCCAAGCAAGTGTTTTTGATCCCTGAAAAAGATTTTTCTTTTGGTGTGTAGGGATGGTTTGATCCTTGAAAAGATTTTTCTTTTTGTGTGCAAGGATAAATTGATCAACGAGAATTCTATGCATTTTATACTGTATCTTCATTTCATGCATATCCTTCACGTTTAACCACTACTAGTTTTCCACTTCTCCACGTCTTTTCTTTTTCCTTCATCGAAACACACGTTCTAACCCACGTTTATATTTCGAATTTTCTTTAATCATCAATCTTGGATCTCTGAAAAATTTCCTGCAAAATAAACTTTCTCGTCCAAAAGTTTTTCATCAATGTAATAAGAAGTCGTTACTTTAATGTTAACTAAACGAGTAACACAAGTATATATATAACCTAACGTTTCTAACTTAACGAGTTCCTCATGTGCCATTTCACGTGACAAGTATTGTAGCTAACTCAACGAACTAAGTCCGTGGTGTTATGCTATCTCAACAAACCATCTCCGTTGTGTTATGATAACTCAACGAACCATCTCCGTTGTGTTATGATATCTCAACGAATCAGTAATAAACAAATGTTTTTATAATAAGAATTTTACCACGTGCAAAAATAACAACTTAAGTTTATAACGCTAACCTAACGCGTTGCCTTAGTGTTCAATATAGCAACTCAACGCGTTTAGTTATGTTAACTTAACGAGTTAAACATGTGCACCTCACGTGATACAATACAACATTCGTAACTTATAATTTCACCACGTGTATAATACTAACTTAATGAGTTCGTCTCTTCTTTTACTCACTAACTTAACGAGTTATCACGTGACCTTTATACAAACAAAACTCTAACTTAACAATTTGTCTAAACGTGCACTGTTCATGATACAGAAGATATATAACATTAAAACATATCATGCTTTTCAATAAAAACACATGTTAACTTAACGTTTAGCTAAATGAGAAATTAATGCAATGAAACGACTAGTTATTAACTTCAGATCCAATATAGACAAATATTTATATCAGTAAGCTTTTTCTGTATTAATTGATGATTTTAATTTCTTTTCACAAGCAATAGTAATTGAGCAAATATGATTATTTTCATTTAGCACACATCATCAAAACAAAAATACTCAACAATCTCCCCCTTTTTGATGATGACAAAACCATATTAAATCAATTATAAAATATGTTTAACTCAACAAAGCACCTTCGTTGGGTTAACTTTTAATTCAACAAACTTGTTTGTTGACTTAAGTTCACTTAAGCTTATTTCTATTGTTTGTGTAAATTTTACCTCTCAGAACTAAAACTCTTAGATGTCAACAATTATATAAGTATCAGTTTTCTAATTATCATCTGTTAGATTACAATAACCATTTAAATAACATCTCCTTTTATAATATATATATGCAATTAAGATCATAATCATCTTTTTATAATATTTCTCCCCCTTTTTGTCATTAATCAAAAAGATAATTACAAAGAATATATATATGTATATAAGAGAATTACAACAACGATTTCTATAAACAAGAATAATAATTGAACACATTTACAGAAAAATGTATTGTTCAATGAATCAAACAAGTAATACAAACATTACATTTTGTATTCAAAAACAAACAAAAATAGTTATTGACCCCTCCTAAGTATATCACTTATAGCATTACATATTTTATCTCCTAGATGCCTAATATCATTTCTGATGTCGTTAAGCACTACATCTAAGTAAGGAGGTAGTTGGGTTTGGTGTTCTGCTTGAATTGAATAACTTTGTTGTTGTTGTTGTTGTATATGGTCTATATCAGGTTGTTGTTGTTGTTGTCGTTGAGGTTTATGCATGGCCTGAAATTTTTGCAAATCTTTGACACTAAATGCTCTCATGCCTTTAGTTTCAGAGGGCCAGTCGGATAAATTCAATTGGCTTGCAATGAGTCTACATACAGCATCACCATAAAATAACTTTGAACTCATATGCTGTAGTTGAGAAGTGAAAACATCAAACCAATTGATTTGAATTCTATTCAACAAGCTATAAGTTGCATATAAACAACTTCTGCTGACTTCCATATTGTGTCCAACTCTTTGAAATAAATTTGCATGCAATATATTTGCAATAAATCTTGCCTCTGCATTCAGATTTTCCATTAATCTCATTTCAGAATATACATCTAGAATTTTTGATAAAGACTGAATGTTCCATTCCAGTTGTCTTATTATGTCAAATTTGTTGGTAACAACAACACCTTCATTCTTTAATCCTAAAACTTCAAAAATTAACTCAGGAGACAATATAAACTCCTGTTCATTTATTTGAGTTTTCAGAAAATTTCCATTCTTGACCAGATTGCTATAAAAAGCTGCAATAAGCTCTGTGTATTGCTTCCATTTCGTTCCTACTGGCAAGAATTTAATGAGGCCTTGAAACTCAAACAGATCTCTTATTTCCATCAAATTTCTGAATTTTATTGGACGAGCATGTAGAATCTGACATGTAATCAGATTATTGTATTTCTGCAATGCTTCTTCAGATCTAAAATGAATTGCATTACCTTGAATTTTTAATATTGTACACAAAGAAGGTGATACCTGAAGCCGTGATTCAGAGTTTAATTCATCTTCAGGAACCTCTTTTGCAAAATGAATGTCATGTTGTTCCTCTTCCAAAATATTATCTTGAAGCTGCTCAGGTAAGTTTGATTCTTCAGCTTCAACAGTGTTAGGAACATTGTCAATATGCGCAACATTCATCTGTTCAGTCTCTATAGAATGTTCAGAGTACAATTTTTCCACAAATTCTACAGTTGGTGTATCTGTCTGTAATTGTTCATTTTGTTCAACAGATATTTCCATTGATTCATGTTGTGAATTCTCAGACTCTACTTCTATAGATTCCGTAGAAGGCTGGTTAACTTTTAGCTCTTCTAGAGTCTTAACAATTTCAATATCTACTACTCCAGACAATTCAACCTTTGAACTAGTTACTGCCACAACATTGTCAATTATATCTGCAATAACTTGTTCAATGTCAGGTGCCTGATGCTTTGATTTGTCAATTTCTGCATCATCAGGACTTGTACTAATAGAAAAACTTGAGCTCATATTTGACTTGAATTTCTTCTCAAGTTTTCTAACAAGGGAAAATAAAGTCTCATTATCTTCATCAGTTTTAGTGTGTTCGGAACTGATGAGTTTATCAGATGCACAATAATGTACAATGTCTAGACATACATTGTCCTTTGGAAATAAATTTTCATCTGATTTTCCTTTTTCAATAGACTTTGTTTCCTTAGACATAATTTTTTTGACTTTCCTTCTTCTATAACATTTTTGTTTCTCCTTTTCAAGTATTGCTGTTTTCTTTTCAAATTGCTCCATAAAAGTTTTCTGCTTTAATTCTTCTAAGGCACTTTCTATTGCAACGGCCTTTCGAAGACTGTCAACTTTTGTTTTGTCTACAGCAATATCTAATTCTACTTGTTTTGAATATAAAGGAGTAGGGATAGCTGATTTATGCTCTTCCTCAAATGCATGTAGTCTTGTACTGTTTATAGGAGTTTGAGGAGTTATATTTGATGAACCTACACCTTTTTCCAAATATTTTGCATATTGTTCCAAAAATGCAATCTCAGCACATTTCATTCTGTATTCTCTATCATATTTACTTCGAATACCCATGTATGTAATACTTGCATCAGTATGTTGAAGTTCTTGTCTAACTTCATCTAATATATCCTGAGAAAAGAAGTAATCTTTATAAAGTTCTTCTAACCTTTTGTCCACTCGAAATATTTTCTTGAACCAAGTACGTGGAACTTCATCATTCTCTATTTCTTTTCCTTTTGCATCTCTTCTGCTTTTGCCTTTTCCTCCGCCACGACCTTTGTAGAACTTGGAGACCATCGTTGCAGGTTGTAACAGCAATAAGCGGGAAAGATTTTCTTGACAAAGTTTACAAATAACCTAAGTCCCCATGTAATAAGTGTTTAAATAGGGTTTTTAGGCGTATAACTCAACATGAAGAGAAGTCGGGTTTAGAAATTAAATAAATATTGAATAAAGTTTATTCAATCAAGGTACCTGAAATATTCAAGTATAACTCGTTGAGTTAACTAACCTAACGAGTAAAACGCTGTCTAGAGGCAGTTTTACACGTTACCTTATCTAATATAACATCTAGTTAGTACACTTAAACAAGTTTCGGATGCTTCCAACTGAAACGTTCTGAAAACAACACACATGCTAAAACTTAACATTATCTTGAGAACATAGTAAACTATTTGAACATTTTGTCCTTTGAATCTAAAATAGTTTATTTGTCTTTTTAAATTATTTCATCAAGATTTTAAGAGGACATTAATTCAGATTAACTAAGATTTATATTTTAAATTATATTAATCTGTTTTTGACATTTTTAATGCTCCCCCTACAAATATACTTCAAATATATTCAATCAAAATACAAAATATACTTGTAGTGATAATAGATGTTAAGTATAACTATACTTTTACATTTTCTTTTCAGAGACTTCCGTTATCCTGACATCATCAAAAAATGATTTCTAGAATCAATTCCTACTATATATGAATCAAAACACAACTTTGAACTCAATTCGATTAATTCAAGGAGAATAAAAGAATGTATCTCAAATAAACATTTTCAAAAGTACTAATGTTGATTCAATAAATCAATAGTCATATTGGTATAAACTATATGCGATTCAAAGATATCTGTAATTAATGAAACAACTTTTTCTTTTCAAAATAGTAAATATTGATAATTTTCTTTAAAAGTTAGTTTGAAAAGCTTGAATCATACAAGAGCTTTCTAATGTACCCGTGTAATGAGCTTTCAATCAACAATCCCAGATTTGATCAGGACCTTAGGTTGCCAGATTTAAAGAATCCTTTTTCAGGACAACAATCCTTACATACCTATCTGCTCAAGTACAAAAGGCTCGTGATCAAACTGATCAATAAACTCTCAAAGATTTTTACTTTGTAAGCACTTTTCATTTTAAGCACAATATATATGTATTCCATTAATACAGATGCAATAAAACACAAATCTCATACAATTTTTACTTCTATGATTATACTAAGAATATGAATCAGTTTGAATAAGCTTATACTTTTGATTAACAGTTTAAGATGAGTTACATATAACTTATTCTACAAGTTTAATCAATTAACTCAAATTTATGCATAATCATATGCATTTTCCTTGATTCAAAGAAAACATTTAATCAAAATTTCAGAATGTCAGAAGTATTTAATGTTTTTCATTTACACTTCCACTTAAAATCGTAAAAACTATTAAAATTGATAAACTACTTAAAATCAATAAGATACTACTATGATTTTACAATAAATACATAGTATCTTAAGCAGCATTTTAGATATTACTTTAGATATTTATAATAAGTATATAATATCTATGAGGTGAACAACATCATCAATAATATTTATCTTTTTTATGTGGAGTTTAAGCATTTTACACATCACATAGCCTACAAATACCTAAATTTAATCTAATGTAGCAGAATGTATTTTCGTCTAGAGGTTTTGTAAATATATCAACTAATTGATTTTTACTAGACACAAATTCTAATTTAATTTTTCTTTTAATTACGTTATCTCTTAGAAAATGATGTCTAACCTCTATATGCTTTGCTCTTGAATGTAATACAGGATTTTTGGAAAGATTTATTGCAGAACTACTGTCATAATAAATCTAAGTTGTATCATAAGATAATCCAAAATCTTCTAAAGTTTGCCTTATCCACAGAATCTGAGTGCAACACAGTGCAGTAGCAATATATTCAACTTCTGTAGTAGAAAGTGCTACACAATTTTGCTTTTTACTAAACCATGACACCAAATTATTTCCCAATAATTGACATGTGCCATTGGTACTCTTTCTATCAGATTTAGATCCTGCATAATCAGCATCAGTATATCCTATAAGATCTATTGAACTATCCTTAGAATAATAAAGTCCGAAATTTTTAGTTCCTTGTATATATCTAAATATTCTTTTAACTGCAATTAAGTGTGATTCTTTAGGATTAGATTGAAATCTAGCTCAAACACACATAGCAAACATAAATATCAGGTCTACTAGCAGTCAAATAAAGTAAAGAACCAATTATACTTCTGTATTTTCTTTGATCTATAGATTTTCCTATGTCATCAATATCTAACTTTAAAGTAGTACTCATAGGAGTTCCTCGAATCCTTGTATCATTAAAATTAAATTTCTTAAGCATTTCATCTGCATATTTTTCCTGATTTAAAAATATACCTTTATCCATTTATGACACTCAGCAAATTAAAACCTAGGTTTTCTACAAATAGTACATTCGAAATAACACAAGTAGGAGTTATTTGAACATTGCCCATACCTATGATTTTATCTTTGCTTTTGTTTCCAAATGTTACACTTCCTTTCATGGTATTTGTAAAATTTTGTAATAGACTTTTTTGTTCGGTCATGTGACTTGATGCTCCACTGTCCAAGATTCATTTTGATGTTGTTTCCTCCTGCAACAAATTAAGAAAAACTTTTTCTTGGTACCCAATGTTGTTGAGGACCAAGTTCATTAAACACATATTTCTTCTTTTTGTTTAAAAATAGTTTAACATTATCATTTATATTCTTATTAGTTGTAAGTACTATTGATTTATCATTAGCTTCATACTCACATATAGCATTATTGCTTTTGCAATCATTCTTTTTGTTTTCAGAGGTAGTATAATCAAGACCAAACATATTTTTATCAGATGTTAATTTATTTTGGTCATGCTTATACATTTCAGTAAGTTCATACCAAGATTTTGTACTTGTATTAACACTTTCCGTACATACAAAATCTTTTTTTGCACAAGAATTTTTTGTTTTATCACATGTAAAATGAGTAATTGGTCTAATACTAGTGTATTGAATTACATGCTCAGGTTTCTGAATTTTCAATTTACTACAATTGTCTGAAATTTTAGAAACATTAGAAACTGAATTTCGAGAACAAGAAACAAGATTTTTAGAAACATTTATAGTCATGTTAGAAGTACAATTTGACAAATCACATTGATTTATATTATTACTTCATGATTCATCCCTTGAAGTACCTACTTCTACATATTTATTACCTTGTTTCATAATAAAAGGAATTTTAGTCTTAGATTTACTTGAACTGCAACTAATAAATCCTTTATTGGCTTGAGATTCAGGATATTCAGGATAATCAAATCCTAAGCCAAATTTATAAGACACCGTAGGGGTACTAGTTAGTTTGTCTAACTTAGTTTGACTTAAATTCCATTTCTCAAAGGTAGAATTTAAATCTTGCTCTCTCAGTTTTAATTTTTCTATCTCTAATTCAAGTTCATTTATATTGTTTCTCAACATTTCATTTTCAGATTCTATCTTTAATTTTTCAGCATTTATATTCTGTATTTGTTCATGCAAGATACATTCATTAAATCTAAATTTTTGCAAATCTCGAGCATGATTTTCATTATCACATTTAAACTTTTCTAAAGTAGTAGATAGGAAACAAATTTCTTCTTCCATAATGGATGAAGATTTTCTAATATTCTTATTTTCCAGTTTACATACTTTAAGTTTTTGTAATAATGCATGATAAGCACATAATAATTCATCAAAGTTGAAATCTGAATGACTTTCAGGATCAGATATTACCTCAGACTCATCTACCATGAAGCACACATGAGCAACGTCTTCTAACTCTTGTTCTCCTTCTGAATGTGAAGATTTTGATGCTGATTCCTCAGATTCAGACTCTTCAGACGTGTCATCCCAAGTGACCTTCAAAGCCTTTTTCTTGTAAAACTTTTTCTAAGTTTTCTCAGCCGTCTTCTTCTGATTTGTCCTACTTTGCTTTTCATTTTTCCTCATAGGACAATCTGGAGAAAGATGTCCAGGTTTCTTATAGTTGTAACATACATACTTTCTGGATGAAGAATTCTTGTCATTCAATGATTTTGACGTTGAGGGTTTATCATTTTTGTTCCTTTGTTGTTTCCTAGCTTTCCATGCTTTCTTGAATTTCCTAGTCAACAAAATCAAATCCTCGTCAGAATCAGTAGATATATCAGAATCTGAATTAATTTCGAAGGCTATTTCTTTCTTCATTTTTAGTTTGTTGTGACTCAGTGATTCATTTAATTGAACTTCATAAGCTGTTAAATTTCCTATAAGTTCATTCATAGTATAAACATTTAAATCTCATGATTCCTCAATTGATGTTATTTTCTGAGACCATTTAGAACTTAGGGATCTGAGAATTTTCCTCACCAAATCCTTCTGTTCAAAATTCTTTCCTAAACATTTTAAAGAGTTTATGATATCAAGAAATCTGGAAAACATCTCAGAAATATTTTCGTCTTCATGCATCTTAAAGAGTTCATACTTATGAATCAACATGTTTATTTTTGTCTCTTTAACTTGAGAAGTACCTTCATGTGAAACTTCTAATGCATGCCACACGTCATAAGCAGATTTATATGCCGACACTTTACTGAACTGTTCATAACTCAATGCACAAAATAAAATATTTAAGCCCTTAGCATTCAGAGTTTCATTTTCTTTTTCAGTAATTGTCCAAGTATTATAAGGAGTAGTTAACAGAGTATATGGTTTAGAAATCATGAACCACAATTTATGATCTATACTTTGAAGAAAAACAGTCATCCTATATTTCCAATATTCAAAATGTATTCCATCAAATAAAGGAGGACGATTAAGATTTTGGCCTTCATATAAAGAAAAATTACCATTTCCAGTAGCCATTTTACCTTAGATTTTTCAACCTATTTGATTTTAAACAGTCTAAAAACTTTAAAACAACTTGAGCCTTAAATCAATAAAGTTAAATGTATGCTCAGATATTAATTTCTGTTTAAAAACAAGGAAGGTAGAATAAGCAATGATATTAAATAAGTTGGTATCGATTTTATATCAAAGATTATTAACAAAGCTCTGATACCACTTGTACGATCATATGGCTACACAAGAGGGGGGTGAATTGTGTATCTTTAATATTTTCTGAAATATAATTGAAACTTTAAAACTCAAAAACAAGTCGAGACATTGTTTTCATAAAATCATTTTTATTCAAGGTTTCAATTACAATATACAATTCAATTCTCCTCAGAAATTGTAGATGCAATTATATTTCGATACCATGTATCATCTAAACAATTTCATAACTACAAACAGAGAAAACTAATTTGCGGAATTTAAAACTTTTCTCCCTGTTTGAGATCTTTCTTCTTCTTCTTTTTCTTCTTCAGCAATTCTTCAGTGACGAATATCTTGTCTTTTCATGCTTCACCGAATTTGCTTTCTTCTGATACTTCAAATCTTCAGTGATGAAAATCTTACCTTTCTATGCTTCACTGAACTTTCTTCCACTTGAGAGATTTTCCCTGAGCAAGTGTTTTTGATCCCTGAAAAAGATTTTTCTTTTGGTGTGCAGGGATGGTTTGATCCTTGAAAAGATTTTTCTTTTTGTGTGTAAGGATAAATTGATCAACGAGAATTCTATGCCTTTTATATTGTATCTTCATTTCATGCATATCCTTCACGTTAAACCACTACCAGTTTTCCACTTCTCCACATCTTTTCTTTTTCCTTCATCGAAACACACACGTTCTAACCCACGTTTATATTTCGAATTTTCTTTAATCATCAATCTTGGATCTTTGAAAAATTTCCTGCAAAATAAACTCTCGTCCAAAAGTTTTTCGTCAATGTAATAAGAAGTCGTTACTTTAATGTTAATTAAACGAGTAACACAAGTATATATATAACTTAACGAGTTCCTCATGTGCCATTTCACGTGACAAGTTCTGTAGCTAACTCAACGAACTAAGTCTATGGTGTTATGCTATCTCAACGAACCATCTCCATTGTGTTATGATATCTCAACGAACCAGTAATAAACAAATGTTTTTATAATAAGAATTTTACCACGTGCAAAAATAACAACTTAAGTTTATAACGCTAACCTAACGCGTTGCCTTAGTGTTCAATATAGCAACTCAACGCATTTAGTTATGTTAACTTAACGAGTTAAACATGTGCACCTCACATGATACAATACAACATTCGTAACTTAGAATTTCACCACGTGTATAACACTAACTTAACGAGTTCGTCTCTTCTTTTACTCACTAACTTAACGAGTTATCACGTGACCTATTTTAACCTTTAAGCCTCTAACTTAACGAGTTCTCACGTGACCTCTATACAAACAAAACTCTAACTTAACGAGTTGTCTAAACGTGCACTGTTCATGATACAGAAGATATAACATTAAAACATATCATGCTTTTCAATAAAAACACACGTTAACTTAACGTTTAGCTAAATGAGAAATTAATGCAATGAAACGACTAGTTATTAACTTCAGATCCAATACAGACAAGTATTTATATCAGTAAGCTTTTTCTGTATTAATTGATGATTTTAATTTCTTTTCACAAGCAATAGTAATTGAGCAAATATGATTATTTTCATTCAGCACACATCATCAAAACAAAAATACTCAACAGATACGGCATATGTCCTTGTAAGATTGCAAAACGATGTTTAACAACTCCAAATGATCGCTCAATCACTGATCTTAATTGTGAATGTCTGTAATTGAAGTTTTCGACTGCATTTTCTGGAACTCTATTATTTTCATATTTAGATAGATGATATCTCACCCCTCGATATGGACAAATAAATTCAGGTCGATTAGGATAACCAGCATCAAGCAAGTAAAACTTTCCTTTAAATAATTAAAAATTAGTGTAAAAAATATATATATATTCAATAATGTCATTTTATACCTGGTGGAACCTTGAATGGATGATGTCTTGTGACGGCATCTTGAAGGATTCTTGCGTCAGAAGCTGATCCTTCCCAACCACTAAGAATATATGTAAATTCCATATCAAAATTACATGCGGCCATAACATTTTGACTTAACTCTCCTTTTCTATTTCTAAATCTTGATGTTTGTCGTCCATAAATAGTTGCCTTAATATGTGTTCCATCAATAGCACCAATGCAATTCTGTTAACATATGAATAAGAAAATGAGAAAAAAATAATATACAAATCAATTTCATATGAAAATATATATTTACCTCAAAATAGGGATACACATTTGTATCATTCAATATTCTACTTGGAGTTGATGTTGGAGGCATTGCAAGAAGTTGTTTATGCAAGTTCAAAATTGCATTAAGTACTTCATTGAAGTACGTACTAACAGTCCATGCAGACTGAGAGAAGCGCTCCCTTTTTACTCCGTATCGTTGGTTTTGACCAACAGTGACAAGAAATATTGCAAACTTCTCTTCGACACTAACATTGCTTGTATTTCCCATGCCACCTTCTCTTCGTAACAAATTACAGAAGTCAAGAAATACATGTTGACTCATTCTATATATTTTTCGACAATTATATGCTTGATGTGGTAATGATGGATCTAATAACCTTCTAATGTAGTCATGCCCTTCTCTACTATAAATGTGATGTGTAATATTAGTCAATGTACTTGACATACATGCAACACCTGCAAGGAAGTTCCATAGTGAAAGAAGTAACGTTCGTCATCTTTCCGCTTCTTCCTCTTCTTCCTCAAGCATATTCTTTAACAATTCCAAACCATCCATACCATTCATGATAATTATTACCTACAAGAAGTAATGAGATTAGTACACATTTTCCTAAAAATATATAAGAATCTTCAACAATAATAAAAACATTTATTTTACATAACAATATTTATATAAAATATCAAGCAATAAAGCATTCACATATGAAAATCAATAGCCATCATCATTGTCTAAAATTCAACATTGCACATTATTCACCACAATAATAAAGTTCATCGCATCCATCAACATTACTCAACAATAGAAAAGTACATTCATAAGTTGTGATACTTAATCCATTCTACCCTTATATCTGTTGGGATGCTAAGAAATTGCTCTGCTAGTTCTTTTCTTTTCAATAAAGTCATTGCTTTGAATTTCTCACTGTTGGTAAGACTTTCAATTTGCAATAATGCTTCTATAGCTTGTGCTGTAAGACTTCCTTGTTTCACTTTGAAATGTAGCATTTGCTCTTGCACTTTAACTTGTTGTTTCTGGATCTGAAGTTCCTCTCTCTAGATCTGAAGTTGTTCTTTCTGTATGTTTGTTACATTATCATAATATTCTTGTCGAGCTTTAACTTTATCCTCTTCTTTTTCACATAATGACATAATAGTAGATGTAGCTTCTTTAAATGAAGATGCCATTAGTTGTGTTGACTCTGCATGTGGTCTTAGACGTTTTCCCTTTTTCACCTCATTGAACCTTGTTGATGAAGACATTGGAGATTGAAGTTGGGTACCATCTGTATCCATTGGACTATCACTTGGTGGTGTGAAGTATTGAAAATGATTTGGTGGAGGTGTCATTTCATTTGGTTCATTCATAGGTATGTCTCCTTCATTCTGAGTAATTGTTTTAGGGTCTGAGTAATTGTTTTAGGGTCTCTACTGACATTCCTTGTAGCCATATTACTTTCAAATAACAATTGCAGTTGATCATAAATAGGACATGATTTACCTTTGAGGGGGGCACAATTTGGGTGTTTCTGCAAGATTAAAAATATGTTAGTATATACAGAACGTACAAATTATATTAACACATTCAAAAATATTACCTTAATAAATTCATTCCAAACTTCATTTGAAATATCAGTATGACCTTGTATGTAATTCCATCCCCAACCACTTTGAGACATAATTTTTGTGTAGTTACGATACATCTGTCGCCATGTTTTAATTCGACTGTCAACATTTTTCTTTGTGATACCTGCATTTGTGTCATTATTGTACTTCTCTATTACCTTGTTCCATGTTTTAACTTTAACTTTTCCATCATGTGTTTTTCCATTCCCTTCATTTAAAACATCTTCTAATATACCCAAAAATGTCGCATCTGCTTTTGCATTCCAACTAGTATAGGATCTTTGTCTACTTGGTACTGTATTATCTGTAGTAGCCATATCTAATTTGCAAAACATATATATAAATGAAAAACACATCATTGAAATATGGATGACAATGACAACATCAATCATTAACATAAAAATTAAATAAGTTATTATTCATTCAATGACAATATGCATTAAAAATGGATAAGAATGAATAACTTAAATAAGTTACTAGTCATTCATAACACATGAAATGGCATACATAAGAATTTCATACTTTTTTTCGTTGGATTTGTAATCAAAATATAACTAAAGAAATAAGTTGGATATCATGAAAAGGGAAGCAAATGAAGTAAGAACATTAGGAAAAGATATTCAAGAATTAACACATAGCCTACACTAAGATTGCTTAAGTCCAGGCATGCTTTGTTGCTAATGCAAGGCCAACGTAGTCCCTCCTTGTCTAAAGCAAAATCCAAATAATGTAGGACCTCATTAATGCAAATTGAGTCATATTGATCACAATAGAAAATATTGAGTCATATTAACAAAATCCTAAATCTTCAACAACCTTTAGTTCTTGCAAAAGATCTTGCTTCTTGTTTTTTCAATTTTCCTCTTCTCATTAATCTCCACTAACCATATAAACATGATATGAACTTCTAACTCTTATTAACAAAATACATATTTTACAAATGTTACCTTGTAAATAAGTTCAGACGACTGATACAAAATAAGTTCCACCGCAAACAACATAAATTATTAGAGGTGATGAATGGATGAAATAAAAAGTTACTCAATTTAAACTTTGGTAGATAAGATAAGAGTGTTTGCTCGGAAAGCTCTACGTCTACCCCTATTAGTTTCCACCGTACGTCCCTGCCTATTTGTTCTTATAACGACAAAAATGAAATTTTGAACGTAGTAAACCAGGAATAGTGGCTCGCCGACATGCACAGGTAATAATATTTGTTAGTATTCTTCTGGCTGCAAGAAATAAACTATGCAAAAGTTTCATGAAATTATTACCTTCGAGCGGTCGGTGAGCTTCGAGCAATCGACGAGCTTGGAGTGGTCGGCAAGCTTGGAGCGATCGACAAGCTTCGAGCGGTCGGCGAGCTTTCGAGCGGTCGGCGAGCTTCAAGCGGTCGACGAGCTTTCGAGTAGTCGACGAGCTTCGAGCTATCCAAGAGCTTCGAGCGGTCAGCGAGCTTCAAGCGGTCGGTGAGCTTTGAGTAGTCGGCGAGCTTTCGAGTGGTCGACGAGCTTTCGAGCAATCGGCGAGCTTCGAGTGGTCCGCGAGCTTCGAGCGGTCTAGGAGCTTTCGAGTAGTCGATGAGCTTCAAGCAGTCTGCGAGCTTTGAGTGGTCCGCGAGCTTCAAGCGGTCGATGAGCTTTGAGTAGTCGGCGAGCTTTCGAGCGGTCCGTGAGCTTCAAGCGGTTCGCGAGCTTTCGAGCAGTCAGCGAGCTTCAAGCGGTCGGTAAGCTTTGAGCAGTCGGCGAGCTTCGAGTGGTCCGTGAGCTTCGAGCGGTCCAAGAGCTTTCGAGCAGTCGGCAAGCTTCAAGCGGTCCGCGAGCTTTCGAGTAGTCGACAAGGTTCGAGCGATCGATGGCCTTCAAGCGATCAGCGAGCTTCGAACGGTCGACAGGAATCACACACCTGGCGAGCTTCGAGTAGACGAAATCAGGGCATTCGAGCGATCGGGGATTCCTTGATTTCAGAGTGGATTCCTATATATAAGGGATAATAAATGAGCCTTCATGGACACTCAAATAGCTTGGTATATAATAGGAATATCCATAAAGGTGATGACATGTGAACCTCAATGAATAAGAGTATCCAAGAAGGCAAAAACTTGTAATAGGTTTTGCTAGGTAAGTGGTGCACACACCTACAACTTGTCAATGCTTGAATAAAGCTAACACTATTATCTATAAATATTACACGAGAACTTCCCAAATGGTCACCTATCCTAATTCTGGTGTCAACCCAAACATAGTTAACTTCAAAGTTCTTATAAGAGTGAGTGCTTGATAGTAGATATAAATGCACCTCTTCTATCATTGACTTTCCTCACCAGAGAGGTGGATTGACAAGACTAGACGAACCAATTGGGATGCTTTGATGTTAACAAACCAAAACGAAGAGAAATTAAACAAAGAAGCCCTTAATCAATTATTGGAGAGGGCAATCCCTCTTTATCGGTCAAGATGACCTTTCTTTCGTCCAATCTTCTTCTCTCAATGTAATTAATGAAAAAACCTAAATGTGTTCCGATCACCAGCCTCCTTATTTAATCTCTCTCCATGCCAGTGGCATTCCCTTCAGGACCGACCAAGTGTGATAGGGCATCCATGGTTCTCGATCACTTTCTTACCAATGACAAGCCGGAGAAGGGTAAGCTGTTGCAGGCCGTGATGGAAGCCGGTCCGCTTCTAAAGACGATTCTTCTGGCCGGACCGCTGCCTCGGTGACGGAATCCACCTCCGCTGCGACCACTTGAGACGCCACCGATTTCGGTGAATGAGTGTGATGCCAGGGTTCTTCCGAACGCTGGCGGTGTTGGGCCTGCGCACCATGCCGGGCAGGATTATTCCAGCGCATTCCCACTTGGAGGCTCATTCGGAACACACCAAGTTTACGCTTATTTCACCGGTCCGTCAGGTTCTTCTTGCGTTGGGCAGAGGCCACCGTGGCCACCTTGTGTTGTCGGCGATGGTCGCCGATCCTAACCATGTTAATTACTTGCGTTTGTATTTTGAGGTTTTTGTCTGCCTCATCTTAGAGGTGTCAATAGGCCGGGCCGGGCCGAAATTTTTTTAATTTGTTTTTGATAGCCCAGCCCGGCCCGACCGAAGTAGAAGTTTTTTTTTCTTTTATTTTTTTCTTCGGTCAGACCGTCAGACCAACTTCGGTCCGACCGGCAGAATTTTTTTTCTTTTATTTTTTTCTTCGGTCCGACCGAATTTTTTTACTTTTATTTTTTTCCCGAAGTTTTTTATTTTTTTAGGGTTCAGGCTTCGGTCTGAGCTTCGTTCCGACTGAATTTTTATTTATTTATTTCTTCGGTCCGACTAACCGAAGTTTTTTATTTTTTTACTTTTTTTTCCGTCAGACCGAAGCTCACCGATCGAATTTTTTTTTCTTTTATTTATTTCTTCGGGCCGACTAACCGAAGTTTTTTATTTTGTTTGGTCAGACCCTATCTCACCTTGGTTCAACCTAAGGTTTATTTATTTTGATTTTATTTATTTATTTTTTGATTTTAAATTAAAATAAAAAAATTACAACGTTATCTGATAATCAAGTCATCGTTCAAACACATTATTTTATTCATTCATCACATTATCAACGAACCATTCATAATTCATCATCCATCAACACATTCAAAGACAAGTCATAAAGTTAAAATAATTATTTTATTTCTAAATTCAAATTAAAAAATACATTATTTTTACGTCAAATATATTTACATTTAATGTGCATAATTATATTTAAATTTCAAATTCATCAATGAAGTCATCTTTCTATTACTATCCATGAACATGAGCAAGCTTTCAATCTTTAACACATTAATGCTTCTAAAATATCATCTTTAATCTTGCTCTTCTATCATCTAATATGTTACCACTAATACTAAATGCTTGTTTACATGCTACAAAAGAAGTTGGAATTGTTAGTAAATCTCTAACCATTAACAATAAAATAGGAAATGTGCATTTTTGTGTTTTCCACCAATTATTACATCAAAATTTAGAAAATCAAGATTATCTCTTATTAAATAGTTATGATTAGTATTATTAAAATTATTTAATTCTTTCCTATTTGTTACATTAAAATCAGTATATTCATCGTCAAATACACTATAATCAATTATTGATGATGATGACAATGGTTATGAAAAATATGACATATTTTGTGTTTGTTGTTGTGTTCCATATTTTATAACATACATATCAAACATATTATTTAAACTTTCTTCTACATTTTCAATTATTACATCAAGTTCTACGTTTAAACAAGTTTGTATTAAATTTATTAATTTTTTAACAACTTTTACTTTAGTCCTAGGATCTAAACAAGCACTTAATGTATATAAGAGATGTATCTTATTCCAATATTTTAAAAAATTTTCTTTCATTTTTAAAACTATTGGTGCAAAAAATGGATAATTACTATAATTATTAAAAACTCTTGCAATATTATATAAGTGGTGGATTGCACAAACAAATGTATAATAATATATTCCTGATAAATGTTCTATTGCATTATAAAATGGTTTTAAAATTCAAGAAAACAATTAGCTATTGCAAAATCATTTTCATCTAGTGGTGTTGTACTATCATCTATTATATCATTATAATAAGTTTTTATAGCTTCTTTATAAGGTAAACAATTATTTAACATTAAATATAATGAATTCCACCTATGAGAGACATCCATTGTAAATGTTTTATGTGGTAATTCAAATGAATCACATACATGATTAAATTCTTGTTGTCGTCTACCACTAGATAAAATGTAACCTAGTGTAGTTCTAATATTCTCTAGAAAAGGTTTTAATTCTTTAACACCTACTTGAACTATAAGATTAATTATATGACATATACATCTTTGGTGAAATACATCAAAATCATTTGGTAGAGTTAATCTATTTTTAAACATAGGGATAATTGCATTATTACTAGATGCATTATCAAATGTAAAACTACCTATTTTTTCTTTAATTCCATAAAATTCAAAAATTTCCATAATAGTAGAAAAAATATTTTGAGCATTATGTGGATGATTTATTCTTCTAAATCCTATTAATCTTTTTTGTAAAACCCAATTATCATCAATAAAATGTATAGTAATAGTAATATATCCTGCTTTACTTCTACCCTCCCAAATATTAGACGTGCATGCTATAGATGTGTTAATAGAGCCTATTATATTAACTAATTCCATTCTAAGTTTATTATGAAGTTCAATAATATCCTACCTAGTTGTATTTCTAGAAACTTTTTTAAATTATGGATAATAAGCTTGTGAAATATATTCTTGAAAATGTTGACTATCACCATAATTAATAGATAAATTTTAAACAGCAATAAATTTAGCATATAATTCTCTAGCCTTACTAGGATTATAATGCCATTGTGTTATATTACCTTCAATGTTAAAATTAAGTTGCGTTTGAATCATTTTATTTTTTTCAAGATTTTTAGATGAACAACTATTTACGTGTTTAGATAAATGACTTATACTATCTAAAGCTTTGCATGAAAAGTCTGCATTGCAAATGTTGCAGTAGGCCCTCTCCACCGTAGTATCATCTCCTAACTGTTTCATCTTTATTCTAAACTTTGACCATAAATTTGACATTCTTCTTGATTTAGCAACATTAATTGAAGTCGATGCTCGACCTTCTTCTATAGTTTGAGCTTGAGAGTATTGTTGTTCTTGCTCAAAATTATCGTCAGCATCGACAACATTATTGAAGATGAAGTCGTTGAAATTGTGTGCCATTTTTGCAAAAATTCTGACTTGAGAGTTGAAGAAAGTTGAAGTCTAAAAGATGATCTTTGTATTTTGTAAAAGAAAGAGAGAAAATTGAATGAGTATGAATTATTAAAAAAATTCTAACCTTCTTCTCTGTTTATAGATTTTTACATCACCATTCCTCTCTCCCTTTCATCCCTTCTCTTCTCCTTTTTTTTTTTTTTCCCCCTTTTTTTTACCGTTGGTTTCAACGTTCGTTCGAACAAAAAACGATCGTTATTCCAACGTTTATTTTTAGTTCGTTAAAAACGTTCGTACTTTTTTTTTTTTTTTTTTACCGTTGTTTCAACGTACACCTTTTTTACGAACGTTGAAAACAACGTTACGACGTTCGGCCCGCGGGCCGATTTTCTAATATATTATAGCTCAGCCCGACCCGATTTTTTTAAATCGGCCGGGATAGCCCGTGCGGGCTAGCCCGTATCAAATGAACGATCTTTTTTTTTCAATGTTTTTAAATGAAATGAACGGACTTGCGTGGAGTGGGTAGATTAATTATTTAACCGCAGCGTGGACTCTGCCGAAGTATCTCAATACTCAAGGGTCATTTCCGCAATAAAGGTATGATAAAAGTGGAGAGGAGAGGAGAGAACTGGAGAAGGAAAAAGAAAGATTTCAGCAGGATTTGATTGGATTGGGTTACATCTCCACATTCTGCGACTCTTCCCGAACACCACCACTCTCTCCTTCGTCACGGCTTGAGTGCGAGGAAAGAGAGGCGAGACGACCCAAAGCTTTGAAGTGAAGAAGATGAAAGAGTGGGAGAGTGAGAGAGGAATGAGTGGTTGCTTCTGATTTCGTTCATAAACAAATAGCCACTTCTTTGATTTTTTTTCTTCTTTTTAGTCTGTATTATATATATATATATAACGGGCCAGCCCAGCCTGGCCCGCAATGGCCCGGCCCAATTGATACCTCTACCTCATCTCCGCCAGATTGATTTAAATGTGCATGGGATGAAGTCACGTTCGTAAGAACTTTATAAGAAATATATATAAAGTTAAAGATATATATGCCGATCAGGGGTGTCTTTACACGAGTCGACGCGCTCCGCTTTGCGAAGGGATGCATCGGTAAAAAGGGCGTCGGTCTAAATTTATAAATGTAGAGTTGGTTCGGATATTTTGTTTCCCCCCTCTCCGAACAAAAACGTCACATGTCCTCTCCTAAATTGATTTGTACACATGAAAATCATTATTATTATTAATATAAAAAATATATATAATATAATGATAATAATAACAAATAAATATAATAATAGTTGTAATATAATAAATATATATACATGTAATGGTCTATATGATTATAATTATTATATCAACATAAATAAGGGTTGGCGTGAACCCAACGAATTAAATTCTAAAATATTGTTAATGATATCGTTGATGCAAAAATATATAAATATATAAAAACGAAAATTAAAGAAGTCTACAATATGCAAAATATAAATATAGCTAAGAAGTTTTAAAATCCAAAAGTATTAAATACTAAATAAAGGTATCTAGAATCAAATCAATTTTTTATTATATAAAATATAAGTATCAAAGATTGAAATATTTTAGATGTCGAATATAAATAACTAAAATACATATGAAATCAAAGTTTTGAAAGAAAATAAAAAAAATAAATAAATAATTCCGATACATGCATAATAAAAAATAAAAAATCGGTTGAAACAAAGTCATCCTTCGGTCTGACCGAAAAGATAAGAATAAGAATAATAATAAAAATGTAAGGATCAGTTGGGCCAAAGATATATTTCGGTCCAACCGAAACGACAAAAATAATAATATAAAATAATATAATGTTGGTCGAACGGATGATATATTCGGTCCGACCGGATGATAATAATAATAATATAAAGTCCGATTGAACCGACAAATAAAATTAAAAATAATATAAATAATATAAACCTTGGTTAAACCGATGATATATTTAGGTCCGACCGTAATATGAAAATAATTATAATATAAATTAACGTTCGGTCGAACCGATGATGTATTTCAGTTCAACCGAAATATAAAAATAATAATAGTAAAAACAATATAAAGTTCGGTTGACCGGATGATGTCTTTCGGTCCGACCGAAGAGTAATAATAATAAAACAATATAGAGTTCGGTTGAACCGAAGTCAACCTTCGGTCAGACAGTAAAATATAAAAACAAAAATAATAGAAATGTAAAGATCGGTTGAACCGAAGCCAGACCGAAGAAGCTTTTATTAAAAAATATAGATATAAATGAGTTTTCGTCGAACTAAATGTTCGACCGAAAGATGCTATTATTATTATTATTATTTTAAGAAACTCCTAACCCAATATTACTCATCAGGCGGTTACGTGCCTGCAAAAATCAAGACTATATGAGTGCAAAGAGTGTACATCTCTGGGTCATAGGTGGAACTGAATCCGATATACACTGAAATAACCAAAAAAAAGGCCCCTTAGGAGGGTAAAGAAATCCGCTGCAAACCTTGTTCTCATTGACGGTTGACTGAAAGTCCCGTCAACGAAACCAAACTTCTTTCTGACAACTTTGAACATGGCCCTACTCCATGAAATATAATTATCTCCATTTAATTTTTTGCGAACGTCGACAACGATATCCGCTGATCTTGTAACCTGGCTCTGATACCATGCGTGAAAATGAACAAATCGATGCAGAAGAGATTTGTGCCTGGGATAGAATTGGTTTCGTTAGGACAGGCTACCTGCAAATGAATGGGAACGGAGCCTCCTATGCCTGATAAGAAGTTTTTTTTTTATTTTTTTAATCAAAATCCTAGCCCAGTATTATTCATCAGGCGGCAAGGTGCCTGCAAACAACTAGCTTCTCCGTTACAAGGTGAAGCAGCCCCGGGTCATCGGAGGGACTGATTCCGAGCACAAAGAAAACACCAACCTGGAAAACAAACATAACCTACAGAAGAGAAGAAAAGCACCCACCAGCTGCCCATCACGGTTGATCCAAAAAAAAAAAAACGTAATAACCAGAAAAAATCCCACCGTACCAGCAACGGCCAAACCGCGGGAAATCCGGTGCCTCCAAAAATTCCTGCCTGCTGTCCCGCACATACAAACAAAACAGACGGTCAGACCGGAAAAAACGCCTGATAAGAAGTTGTTCATTGTAAGATTGATGATCCATGAGGGAGTCATCATAAGCAATGAGAGGAACGGCATCATGGGACTCCATGTCTTTGTCAGAAACATTGAAAATTTCATCAGAGTTGTTAAGCAGCAAGCACTTCCCAGGATGAAGCTTGCGAATATTATCCAGAGATTCCGAAAAATGAGAGATCCAAATAAATTCGGTCGATCATATTCCAAGAAACAAGAAAAAATATATAATGTAATAATAATATAGGGAACAGCAAAATAGTAAATATATATATGAAAGTATTTTATTAAAATACGTGAAAATATAAACTGTTTACGTACAAAAATATATTAAAATACTCCTAGATAAGAGTATAAACTATCTATAAAATTTATGTTTTTTGGCTTAAATATAATGATAATGCCAACATATGAAATATATTAAAATAGTCCTACATAAGAGTATAAACTGTCTACAAAATATATGAAATACATAAAATACTCCTAGATAATAGTATAAACTCTCTACAAAATATATTAAATACTCATTGATATGAGTATAAACTATCTGTATAAATTTATATTTGATACAAACAAAATATAAGATTTTAAAAAGTTAAAATATATGAGATATATAAAATACTCCTGAACAAAAGTACAAATTGTTTATATATGTAGAAGGATATATAAAGACACATATAAAATATATTTAATACTCCTAAATAAGAGTATAAACTGTTTGCACATATAAAAATCATATGTATGCTCCTATATAAGAAATGATATTTTACAAATTATTTTGGAAAAGTTACTTTGGAACTGGAAATGCCCAGGATGTATACGTTGGCTGACATTTGATGTTATATGTCGTTCATTTTGTAAGCTATACAACAACACTTTTGTAATCTTCTTCCATAAATAATGAAAATTATACTTGATATCACTTTTGGTGTACATTGCGTTGTATTGTATGTGATGCATATGAGGCGTTCTCCAAAAAGAATACGTAAGGTGCGGAGTTTGTCTATTAACTCTTGAGGAGTCCCTTAATTAAATAATCAATTTATCAACAAATAATTGTTGAGGTTAAAAAACCCACGTTAACATAAGTGCAATGGTTTCACTCTCGGCTTGACCCCATCGTCTTGGGTGATGCCTTGCTGCACATTTCGTCTACTTGGATACATACATTTTCATTTGGGTGGTTCGCTCTCTCTCTTGGACACCGCTTCTGCATGGATGAGACTGACTCCTTCTGCAATCATCCTGGTTAGGAACCCTTCTCTCAAGGATTGACTCTCTAGGTTCTGATCGTTTTGGGCTCTGGATTCCTCTCACCTTTGGGGGATCATCTCAAGGGGATCTTACCTACATGGGGAATCCCACTTCATCTGTCCTTCGAACAACCTGAGAATGCAAACATAAACACAACAAAAGAAATTAGTGTAATCAGAGTGTAACGAAAGAGAGAAGGAATGATAGATTTTCCATTTGGCAGCCAGAAATAATAGGCTATTAAAAGACTCAACCTGGAATTGGAGGCTATAGGAGACGAGGAAATGGCAATTATCTAAATTAGAAGAATTGAGGAGAGAAGCCTATGAAAATTAAAAAATAGTCAAGAAAAAAACAAAGGTCTTCCATGACAAGAGGATATTATGAAAGGAATTTGAGTTAGGACAAGTATTACTTTACAATTCAAGATTACATATTTTTTCAGGGAAATTTAAATCAAGATGGATTGGGCCATTTGAGGTGCTTAGAGTTTTCCCCCATAGAACAATTAAGATTAAGAACTTGAAATCTGGGGAGATTATGAAAGTAAATGGCCACCATCTTAAATTATTTTTGTCTCAAAGACAATATCGTGGGGGTGAAGATGTTGCAGTTGTTGACCCTATATATATTTAAATTGAACAACAATCATTTGTTTACTTGATGTTATTTTGATATGTTTGTTTCTTTTTATTTTTCTTATTCCATTAGTATAGTCCTTATGTTTTGGTTGTTTTCATTTTTATTTGTTATCATCGTTATGGTTTCTAATAATTTCTGATTGTGGCAGGATTGTAGAACAAAGGTCATATCCCAATCTAGTACTTCTCGTTTCCTTTTCTATATATCACTAGTGTGTGTTGTCGTCTTCTTTATTGTGGTTGTGCTAGTTTAGTTTATGCCAACTAGTAGGTGGGTGAGAGACTATGCCAATCAATTAGTTAGAGAAGAGAATCTAGAAGACACTAGGAAACTCCAAGTATTTCTTGAAGAAGAAAGGATGCAAACCAACCCACTTTAGGAAATTTGTTATCCTATCCAATTGGATTAGCCATCATGTTTCTTACTACCACATTGAGTAAGACAGAAATTTAAATTACACTAAAATTACATTGGTCAATTACCAAAATTTTATAGATTGGAGAAAGAAGATGCATACATTTTTTTACATGAATTCAATGATGTATGTAACATGATTAAATCCCAAATGTTCCCTTGGACGCAATAAAATTAAGGTTTATCTCATTTGCATCAAAGGATGATGCAAAATGTTGAATGTTCACTCTAACACTGCACTCTATAACCTCATGGGTGGAATTGCATGATTTTCATAAAGTTCTATCCATTATATAGAACAATCCAAGCAAAGAATACAATTGCCACCATTTCTCAAGCTTTGGATGAGCTATTTTAGAAGTATTATGATAGATTTAATAGAATGTTGGCTCAATGCCCTAATCACGGCTTTACATGTTCTTGACAATGACAAATTTTATACAAGGGTCTCAACCTCCCAACAAAATTATGGTAGAATCAATGTGCCCTGGAGGGTATATGGAGTTTAGTGAAGTCAAGAGATGGAATTTCTATCAAGATTTGGCAGATAGGACCATGCAAATGGAGAGTTATTAGAGATGGACTATAATAGGAATTGAGGCTAGAGTAACACAAATGTTGAAAAAGATGGAAAATATGATGGAGAAAGACAAAGTTGAAAAGAGAGTTATTAGAGTTAAATGTGTTGGATGTAGGGCAATGGGACGTCATAGAGGAGTGCCCAGTAGTCATTAGAAATGTTGGAAGCGTACACCAATCTCGGATGACGCAACCATTTGAATTTCTCTTAACGTCAACCCAATTATACCCACCATGATTCCTATAGCCATTCATCTTATAGAGCAGGTCCATTTGGGACCCATCATCATGAACCTAGTGCTTCACAATATAACCAACCACCAAACCAATCTCCTACCAATCCCAGGTTGGAGATGTGTTTGGTTGAAATTGAAAAATGTATTGCATCATTATTGAAAAATGTATCATCATTATTGAAGTAGCCAAGCAAATGTATTGCTATAGAATTGGTGGTTTGGCTACATAGCTTTAATAATGATGCAATACCTTTTCAATTTCAGCCAAATGCATCTTCAACCCAAGATTTGTAGGACATTGGTTCAATGGTTGGTTGTATTGTAGAGCACTAGGTTGATGATGATAGGTCTAGATAAACTTGCTCCACAAGATGAATGACTATAAGAATCATGGTAGGGATAGTTGGGTTGATGCTAAGAGAAATTTGGATGGTTGCACCATCTAAGATTGTAATACTGATTCTAAGTTATATTTTGTGTTGCACCAATGGCATTAACATCTTCCACAAAACTTCCAACATGTCTAGTGACTAGTGGACACTCCTCTATGACATGTCTCATTGCCTCGCATCCAACACATTTAACTCCAATAACTCTCTTTTTATCTTTGCCTTTCTCATCATAGTTTCCATCCTTTTCACCATTTGTGTTACTCTAGCCTCAATTCCTGTTAAAGGGTTGATATGGTGCATACCCCTTGTTGCTAATAAGTGATCATACATCCTCTCAGAAGAGCTCTCCATTTGTATAGTCCTATCTACCAAATCTTGATAAAAATTTCATCCCTTGACTTCATTAAACTTCATATACCCTCCCCAACACATTGATTCTACCATAGTTTTTGTTGGGAGGTTGAACCCCTCGTATAAAATTTAGCATTGCTAAGAACGTGTAAAGCCATGATTGAGGTATTGAGCCAACGTTCTATTAAATCTATCATAATACTTTCAAAATGGCTCATCAAAAGCTTGAGGAATTGTGGCAATTGCATTCTTTGCTTGGATTGTTCTATATAATGGGTAGAACTTTATGAAAACTGTGTAAAATTCCACCCATGAGGTTATAGAGTGTAGTGGGAGAGTGAACATCAACATTTTACATCATCCTTTAATGCAAATGGGATAAACCTTAATTTTATTACATCCAAGGGCACATCTGGGATGTTAATCATGTTACATACATCATCCATAAAATTTCAGTAATTGGCCAATGTAATTTGAGTGTAATTCAAATTTCTATCCCACACAAGGTGGTAGTAAGAAACATGATGGCTAGTCCAACTAGATAGGATAACAGATTTCTTGAAATGGGTTGGTTTGCCATCCTTTCTTCTTCAAGAACTACTTGGAGTTCCCTAGTGTCTTCTAGATTCTCTTCTCTCACTAATTGATTGAAACAATCTCTCACCCACCTACTAGTTTGCATAAACTAAACTAGCACAACCACAATAAAGAAGACGACAACACACACTAGTGATATATGGAAAAGGAAACGAGAAGTACCATATTGGGATATGACCTTTGTTCTACAATCCTGCCATCAGAAATTATAGAAACCATAACGATGATGACAAACAGAAACAAAAACAACCAAAACATAAGAACTGTACTAATCGAACAAGAAAAATAAAAAGAAACAAACATATCAAAATAAAGTAAACAAATGATTGTTGGTCAATTTAAATATATACGGGGTCAAACATCTTCACTATGCGATATTGTCTTTGAGACAAAAATAATTTAAGACGGTGGCCATTTACTCTCATAATCTCCCCAGATTTCAAATTCTTAATCTCAACTTCAAAACATTAAGTGTAGAAAACTATTTTACACCTCCAACTTCAAAATGTCATAATTAAATATTTGAACATCCAAAATTTACGTTTAAGCATGCGTTGGAAAGGTAATGAACCATACTTTTACTGAAAATTCATAGCATAAACATTTATGTTTGTGCATGTAGAAAAGTTCAAAAATGAAGGAAATAGAAAGTTCAGATTCCTGTGACTTATTCTTGAGAAATGAAGGGTTGTTTGTGCACGTCTTAGAGAGTTAGGAAAGTTAAGATTCCCACAAGGAGATTTGTGTCAGATGGAATGTTCAGAATTTAAATATACCTTTTTAATCAAAGAATTCTAATAATTAATTTTAATTTACTTTATTTCTTCACTTCATAATACTTATATTTTAAGAAAAAATATCAACTCTTCTTATTTTTATTTATTAATAATATCATAAACAAATTGAACAAAAGTTGATTGTGTATTACCTATTTGAACATAGCATATCACAACCAATTACTTTTCGAAATTGTTAACTAACATCCAATATATAAATAAAATTCACAACATAAATATATTATTCGGTTGGGCTGGGCTGGCTTGTGGGTCGATTCAGGTCGGGCCTGGGTTGGCCCGTGGGCCAATTCGAGCCTGGTTGAAATCTAACGGAAAATAAAAAATAGAATATGATACCTCTCTTATATACATTAATAAATGTAAACATAAAAGTTGATGTATACAAAATTAATAAATGTTAAAGTAAAAGTTGTTAAAAAATTAATAAATGTAATACAAACTTGTTTAAACGTAGAACTTGATGTAACAATTGAAAATTAATAAATGTATTTATAAATAAAATAATGTGTTTGAATGATGAATTGATTATCATAAACGTTGTAAATTTTTTTATTTTTATTTTAATTTAAAATCAAAAAAATAAATATAAAAAATTAACAATTGAAAATTAATAAATGTATTTATAAATAAAATAATGTGTTTGAATGATGAATTGATTATCGAAAACGTTGTAAATTTTTTTATTTTTATTTTAATTTAAAATCAAAAAAAATAAATATAAAAAATCAAAAACTTCGGTTGGACCGAAGTTGAGATTCAATCTGATCGAAGAAAAAAAATAAAAAACTTCCATCGGATCGAAGTCTAAGCTTCGGTCTGATCGAAAAAAAGGAAAAACTAAAAAACTTATGTCGGACTGAAGACTGATCTTCAGACAGTCTTCAATCCGACCGAAAAAAAATAAAAAACTGAAAAACTTATGTTAGACCGACGAAAAAAATAAAAAAATAAAAGACTTTCAGTTAGTCAGACCGAAAAAATAAATAAAAGAAAAAAAATTCGGTCAAACCGAAGCTCGGTTAAACCGAAAAAAAATAAAAGACTTCGATCGGACCGAAGGAAAAAATTCGGTTTGACCGAAAAAAAATAAAAAACTAAAAAACTTCGATCAGACCGAAGGAAAAAAAAACTTCAGTTAGTCAGAGTGTCGGACCGAAGAAAAATAAAAATGAAGAAAATTTTGCCGATCGCACTGAAGCTGGTCTGACGGTTTGACCGAAAAAAAATAAAAGAAAAAGAAAACTTATATTTTAAGAAAAAATATTAACTCTTTTTATTTTTATTTATTAATAATATCATAAACAAATTGAACAAAAGTTATTATCAACAAAAGGTATTGTGTATTATCTATTTAAAGATAACATATCATAAACAATTACTTTTCAAAATTGTTAACTAACATCCAATATATAAATAAAATTCACAACATAAATATAAATTGTCAACATACAAATATTGTAACATAACAATTTGAAAAAGTTACATATGAAATTATTTAAAAGTCACGTCCATCCCATATGGCAATTTTCATGTTGTCACGCATTTCTTATGCTATTTGTTTTCTTTATTCTTGTGTCATTTCTAATGTACTATCTATCTATCCATGAAAGCTCATATTCAGTAATTCCAATTTCTTCATTTTCTAGATGAAATTCAGCTAACTCATCTTCTAGATCTTCTAATAAATCTACTCTGTCAGTTTTACGTATAAAATTATGTAGTAGTAAGCAAGCCATCACAATCTTCGTTTGTGTATCATAAAGATACAACATATGTATTCGTAAGATTGCAAAATGATGTTTAACAACTCCAAATGATCGCTCAATCACTCAATCACTGATTTTAATTGTGAATGTATGTAATTGAAGTTTTCGACTGCATTTTCTGAAACTCTATTATTTTCATATTCAAATAGATGATATCTCACTCCTCGATATGAACAAATAAATTCAGGTCGATTAGGATAACCAACATCAACCAAGTAAAACTTTCATGTATATAATTAAAAATTAGTGTAAATAAAAAATATATATTCAATAATGTCATTTTATACTTGGTGGAACCTTGAATGGATGATGTCTTGTGATGGCATCTTGAAGGATTCTTGTGTTAGAAGTTGATCCTTCCCAACCACTAAGAATATATGTAAATTCCATATCAAAATTACATACAACCATAACATTTTGACTTAACTCTCCTTTTCTATTTCTAAATTTTGCTGTTTGTCATCCATAAATAGTTGCCTTAATATGTGTTCCATCAATAGCACCAATGCAATTCTATTAACATATGAATAAGAAAATGAGAAAAAAATAATATACAAATCAATTTCATATGAAAATATATATTTACCTCAAAATAGGGATACACATTTGAATCATTAAGTATTCTACTTGGAGTTGATGTTGGAGGCATTGCAAGAAGTTGTTTATGCAAGTTCAAAATTGCATTAAGTACTTCATTGAAGTACGTACTAACAGTCCATGAAGACTGAGAGAAGCACTCACTTGTTACTCCATATCATTGGTTTTGACCAACAATGACAAGAAAGATTGCAAACTTCTCTTCGACACTAACATTGCTTGTATTTCCCATGCCACCTTCTCTTCGTAACAAATTACAGAAGTCAAGAAATACATGTTGACTCATTCTATATATTTTTCGACAATTATATGCTTGATGTGGTAATGATGGATCTAATAATCTTCTAATGTAGTCATGCCCTTCTCTATTATAAATGCGATGTGTAGTATTAGTCAATGTACTTGACATACATGCAACACCTACAAGGAAGTTCCATAGTGAAAGAAGTAATGTTCATCGTCTTTCTGCTTCTTCCTCTTCTTCCTCAAGCATATTCTTTAACAATTCCAAACCATCCATACCATTCATGATAATTATTACCTACAAGAATTAATGAGATTAGTACACATTTTCCTAAAAATCTAGAAGAATCTTCAACAATAATAAAAACATTTATTTCACATAACAAGATTTATATAAAATATCAAGCAATAAAGCATTCACATATGAAAATCAATAGTCATCATCATTGTCTAAAATTCAACATTACACATTATTCACCACAATAATAAAGTTCATCACATCCATCAACATTACTCAACAATAGAAAAGTACATTCATAAGTTATGATACTTAATCCATTCTACCCTCATATCTGTTGGGATGGTAAGAAATTGCTCTGCTAATTCTTTTCTTTCCAATAAAGTCATTGCTTTGAATTTCTCACTGTTAGTAAGACTTTCAATTTGTAATAATGCTTCTATAGCTTGTGCTGTAAGACTTCCTTGTTTCACTTTGAAATGTAACATTTGCTCTTGCACTTTAACTTGTTGTTTCTGGATCTGAAGTTGTTCTTTCTGTATGTTTGTTACATTATCATAATATTCTTGTCGAGCTTTAACTTTATCCTCTTCTTTTTCACATAATGACATAATAGCAGATGTAGCTTCTTTAAATGAAGATGCCATTAGTTGTGCTGACTTTACATGTGGTCTTGGACATTTTTCCTTTTTCACCTCATTGAACCTTCTTGATGAAGACATTGGAGATTGAAGTTGGGTACCATCTGTATCCATTGGACTGTCACTTGGTGGTGTGAAGTATTGAAAATGATTTGGTGGAGGTGTCATTTCATTTGGTTCATTCATAGGTATATCTCCTTCATTCTGAGTAATTGTTTCAGGGTCTCTACTGACATTCCCTATAGTCATATGACTTTCAAATAACAATTGTAGTTGATCATAAATAGGACATGGTTTACCTTTGAGGGGGGCACAATCTAGGTGTTTCTGCAAGATTAGAAAAATGAGAAAACATATACAGAACATACAAATTATATTAACACATTCAAAAATATTACCTTAATAAATTCATTCCAAACTTCATCTAAAATATCAATATGACTTTGTATGTAATTCCATCCCCAACCACTTTGAGACATAATTTTTGTGTAGTTGCGATACATCTGTCGCCATGTTTTAATTCGACTGTCAACATTTTTCTTGGTAATACCTGCATTTGTCTCATTATTGTATTTCTCTATTACCTTGTTCCATGTTTCTTGTTTAACTTTTCCATCATGTGTCTTTCCATTTCCTTCATTTAAAACATCTTCTAATATACTCAAAAATGTGGCATCTGCTTTTGCATTCCAATTAGTGTAAGATCTTTGTCTACCTAGTGTTGTATTATCTGTACTAGCCATATCTAATTTGCAAAACATATATATAAATGAGAAACACATCATTGACTATCAAGAAACACTATCATTGACTATTACATATAAAAGGGTGACTAGTACAAGTGGCTTTCAAATCAAGGTTCTCTCTCTCAAACAGTTTATAATAAAAATAACATAAATAATGTATGTATAACATCTATTGTGAAAAGTTGCATCATCTTATTAGTTGTGACAAAATGAATTTTAAAAACACAAATTTATAATCTGAAAAAAGATGATCAATAATATTTGATCCTCAAGGCTCAATAAATAAATAATGGCATGAATTTCATTTCTTTTTTTGCAAATCCAAATCCATATCAAATCCTAAAATGAAATGTAGAGCTAGATGAAAATCTGCAAGCACATCTAGATAATTTGGAATCACAAATAGAACTCTATTTACTAGTAGCAAACCATCATAACATTGGCCATAAACTAAAAGTTGAAGGAACCCACTTTCCCAATCTCACGAAGAAACCACTTTTCAGTTCTAGAGCATCAAAATTTCATTTTCAAACAATAATTAAAAATAACAATGGAAGACTCGATTTTCAAACAATTAAACAATCCACCCAACTATCTCCGGAACCCCACAAAACAAAAGGAAAAATCACGACCCAACATCCTCCGCAGGCAAACCGAACAGGGAAACTTCTTGGAAAGGGTTGCAGGGCTCGAATGAGCGGGTGGAGACGACGACGACGGCCACCACCACCACCACCACCACAAAGAACAACAAAAGCAAATAAATGAAGGAAGGGAATGTATATTTTGCTTGACTGGTTCGACGGTGGAAGAGATAAGCATGAGAAGGTGGCGGGAAGGGAGGGATCTGCGGGAGGCATGAGGTCTCCTCCTCATCCGTTCGACGACACTCCTTCTCCACTCCTCTGCCCTCAAAAGCCTCTACTTCCGTCATTCCCACCCAAACCCCACCATACATGTTATCCAAGGCAAGGCAACTGAAGCGCAAACCGAAACCGAAAACGCGAATCCAAGGCAAGGCAACCGAAATTGAAAAATCTACAAAATATGTTACCTACGATGATGGGCGATGGGAGATCGAGCGTTGGGCGTCGAACGTTTTCGGGTATCAACGACAGCAAGATGAGAGATGCCGAGCACAAGGTGGGCGACGATTTGCGGCGACGATTCCTGGATTACGATGATGGGCGATGGGAGATGTCCTAATCCAATGCGGGAGATCGAGCGTTGGGCGCGAGCATGTTCAAGCGTCGAGCGTCGAGCATTTTCGGGCGTCGATGACAGCAAGACGGGAGATGTTGGGTGCAAGGCAAGGGTTTGCGAGTGCAATCCGTTCGACGAGTGCAAGACGAGAGACGGCGAGGGTTTGCGAGCTTGATTCCTGGATTTCGGAGGGGAGGGTCTCCGAAATCAGGGAAAAAAATTTCTTTTATACTTGAGAAAGTTTTTAAACTTTCCCAAGTTTCCAAATCTGCACAAACATGTAAAATACTTTCTTCACTTTCATTTCCTTACTTTCTGAAATTTCTTAAGAGGCACGGTTTCAGCGAATAAATTCTGAATTCAACATGTTCAGTGCAATTTTTTATCAATCAATTCTGCAAGATACCTCTACATTCAAAAATTCATAACTAGAGCTATACATAACCAAATTAAGCATATAAGCTCTTGTTGGAAAGGTACGGTCATGTACTTTCATAATCAAGTCATAAAATAAATTTCTGGGTCCTAGAATAATAGTAGATTTCAAAATACTACAGTTCAAGCAGAAAAGTTCTGCACAGAATTAAAACAGGGGAGATTGCAAGAGAGTCCAACTTTGAGAAATCACATCTCCCTGTATGTAACTCCAAATTTAAAGCTTAAGCACTCCAAAGAAACATCATAAACTGAACCTTTCATAAAAAATATGTAAAAAATCATCTCAAGACTCAAATAATAGCAGAATTGCAAAGTTCAGTAGACAGATTTTCCATTTCAATGCTGAAATCCTGTTTTGAAGACTATCATTGATTCATTCATTCTTTTGCCATCAAATGATCCTCAATACATTAACATATGGAAAATCAGAGGGAAAACATATTTGAAGGTGAAATAAACATATCAATGGCCATTGATATGCTATCCCACTTCACAAAGATGGAATTTACATCACATAAACTAAGAAAAACAAGCAAAAACTGAAGATATATTTCTCAAATACAAATCTGAAATATTCTTTATAACACACAAACTCCCCAGCAACGATGCCAAAAACTTATATGATATTTAGTTGTTGTTCAATTAAACTCAAGAAAAACCCAAATTTTACATTTATAACCACAAGCACACGATGCCTATCACAATAAGTAATGCAAGTGCGGGTCGATCCACAAGGAGTTTGGGTAAAATATCAATTTCAGATTTTATACCTTTACATGTATCTTCACAACTATTATATACTTCTAAACTATACTAAAAACCTATTAAACTCATTAACCTAATTTAAGTGTAAGTTTTTACAAAGAAAAATCAATCTTCCTTCAATCTTATTCAAAAACTATACAACCTCTATATTTCGAAATCACAGAACAAGAGCTCCATTTATAACAACGATTTCTCCTAAACTAGACTGAAAAATTATGCAAAAATAGGTGTTGGAAAGGGTTTTAAATCATCTTCAAATACATGGAAATTTCAGAGTCTAACTCATTCCAGAGAGCTACCAATGTCACTTCCAAATACAGTGCACAAAATCGTCTGAAAATGTCACCAAAAGCGCACAGTCAAACAAAATTCAATAACTTCTTTAGTTCTTCACGAAAATTCACAAAATTGGTGCTTAATGAAAGATAACTTCCCCATCTAACAAACCCATTTTACAAATCTCAAAAATATATTATAGATAGGGAGAAATCATATTCAACATTTCTACCATTTTACTGTCCAAAAATGAAATTTCAAACCAGAAGCACACTCTTCGTATAAAATTGAAAAATCGACCCAACCATATTCAAAAAATTAAACAAACAAAAAGCTTTGTCTTTTCTTTCTCTACAAAAACAGCTCGAGAAACGATTAAAAACAATGCTAAAATCTCGAGATATGATTAAAACAATCAGACCCTAACTCTGTACACAAAAAACGGGAATTCTTACAAGATATACACACATTTTTTCAAACACCTCTTATGCACAACCGTGTATTTGCACTATACACGCACAACCAGATGTAAATCACCATTCAAACAAAAGATAAACTAAAAGAAATAAAGGAATAACTACCGAAAAGTTAATTTTAACAACAACATTCAACAAAGACACAAAAACAAAAAAAATCACAAAAACACATATACACAAGTTTTGATCTTCTCACCCCCAATATACCTTGAGATCCTCTCGTATCTTGATTCCAATTGCGCCGGGTTGAAAGAATTGCCGCACATCCCTTGAGACGTTCACGTTTTGGGCTGTCACTCCTTCACGCAATCACCCAAGAGAGTGGGTCTTCCTCAAGTTGGCAACAAGTATGGAGTGCCTTGCCCTAGCCTCAAGTTTCTTCTTCCCATTGTGGCCTGCAGGTCTCCCCACTTAAGATTTCTGTCACAAACCTTGTAGGAAGGAGCCACACGGTCTAGCCCTCACGTGGATTTCAATCATAGCCCTCCACACAATCACCAAGGGAGAAGGAAAGGATGGGAGCCGAAGTCTATGCCCACCTTGTTGCCCTTCTTCTTGTTGATCCTTCCATTTAAGATTAATGGTTGAGATTCACAAATACGACAAAGGGGCAACATATGAATATACATTATCGTTACATTTGTGATATCGTAGGAAAAGTGGAAATAAAATTAAGTTATATTCTTACGAAAGATATGATTGATGATCCTTTGACAAAAGGAATTTCAATAGAAAATTACATTAAGTTTGTGAACTTAATGAAACTAAGGAACATTTCCATAGATAATGGAAACGAAGAACATTCTCATAAATAGAGTGGAAGATTAAAATTTTCTCAAGAATAGTGGGACCGTAACGGGAAAATGATACACCTTATAGTGTTTGGCGTATGAAAGAATATAATTGATCTTCATGAACAAGTGGGAGATGTAGGAATTGGTCAAGAAGACTAATTTGAATTCAACAGTTGAATTCGAAATTCAAATTCAATTAAGGGAGGAGTAGGGGCGGAGATTGTGGAGGAAGTTATAATCCTCCCGATATTATATATATGGGTGATTAAAGGGAAATAAAACATCCAGAAATCACCAGGAAAAATACCCAAAATCGGAGCCCCCAATCCCACCACCGCTGTACACAAGCAAATTCAACCACCTCCCTCCGTCGAGCGCCGCCGCGATCGCTGACGCCCGCTAAACGACGTCTTCATCGCTGTACTCCCTTAAAGCCCTTTTTTCTCTCTTATCAATGTCATTTTCATTTATCAGATGATTCTTATTTTCAAACTTATATAAAAATATTATTATAAAAAGAGAATTTATTAATACGAAGATAATATAATTGATCTTTTATTTTATTATAAAAAAATCTTCAATTTTAATAGATGTAAGGTAAAATATCAACAACAATAACAATCTAACTCACAATTTTGTTACTGAGATTCACCACATAAATCATTCTCTTCCATGTATGGTAAAATAATAATAATATGAGAAATAATTTTCTTATATAAGATCAACTACATGAATCTTTTTTTTTCAAAGTACGTGTAAAGTAAAATAACAACAATGATTTGAATCATAATTCTATTATATGAGATCAACTACGTAAATCCTTTTCTTTGAAAGCTTATGTACCATAAAATAACAATAATTCAAATCATAATTCTATTGTATGAGTAAGACTAAAATTAAAAAAAACGTTATCATTAAAAAAATGAAAGGAAGAAAAAGAGTGGCCAGCAGTAAGCAAAAATAAGGGAACAGAGGTCCAACTGTTGGATTAAGAGCAGATTGCTATAGAACGATCACGCAAGTTTGCACACAAACATAACGAATTTCAAAAATTCGTATATTTAAATCTACTTATTGAAAATATAGCAAACAAACAAAAATGAAAGGACTAAGATCTGATGGCTTAATTGAAGATAGATTTGAAAAGAATGATCATACGTATGCAACAATCACAGCGGAAAATTGAAGATACATATCAAATTGAAAAATTCGTATCTTTGAATCCGTAAGCCGAAACATAGCAAATAAAAGATGTTAGATTGAAATGTAGGAAGTATTCTTCTAGGCAAAAATATGCAGACAGAAATCCAAATGTCGGATTAGCAACAGGAATTCATAGGAATATGAAATAGGGAAAAAATAGATGAAGTAATAAAAAACATTACCAATGATTTGAAAGACCGGGACGAATGCCGATGAAGTCGACGCAACTGGCGGAGGCGGTGAATGGCGATGCAGGCGATGATCGGAGTTACAGTCAGTGGACGATGCGTTGTTGCCGATGATTTGGGAAAGACTGGAAGCCGGACAGTGGACGCAACTGGCGGCGGCGGTGAATGGCGATGCAGGCGAAGATCGACGTTACCAGACAGGACGATGCGTTATCGAGGACGAAGGAAGATCGGGGTTTCAGGGGATTTCACGGGGAGATGGAAATGAGATTTTTGAAATCTATTGACTGCAGGGGTGGGGTGGGGCTTCTGTTAGTCGGCCATGCCATTCGGCCTAAAGAATGCCGGAACGACAAAAACTATAAAAAAAAAAGGGCTATCCAAGACAAGGAGGAAGAACATACAAGTCCTACGATCAGTCTTCGAGAATGCATGCGCCTTATGCGAATAGATGTAGCCTCTGGGAAGCTCTATTGGTTTTAGGAAGATGTTGGGGAACAGAGGAGTGGTAGGAGGGAAGGCTCGTCTTCTTCCCGGACGGGAAACTTTCCCCCACCCCGTAGGAATGAATGGTGGGAAATACTTTCCCTCCATTACCTGCATGCACAAATCATCTCCTTCCCATGTCATTACCCGTCGTTACCAGTCATTTCCCACCGTAATGCACAAACCCCAATCAAATTTGTGCAAGGAGGGAAATGATATAAAATAATTTCCCGTCTGCAACGGCCGGAAATCACCCGACTTTTCCTCTCGCGAAACCCTCGACCACCGAACCTCCCGTCGTCGGCTTCCCCGACTCACAAGACCTCGATCGAACCTCCCCGTCTTCCTCGCATCCGTCATCGCATTCGTCACTGTCGTCGGCTTCCTCCCGTCCTCGTCGTCAGCTTAAATCCTCAACCGAACCTCCCGTCGTCGTCGCATCTGTCGGATTCATCCATCGTCGCTTCTGTCGCCTCATCGAAGCTCGCAGGTTAACTAATATTTTAATTGTGCACTGCCTGTTTTTATATCGAATACTGTTTTCATTCTATTGTCCAGCTGAAACAGAAAGCAGACTTAAGAATTGTAACCATCATAAGGTATTAATAGCACTATAACCACGACTGCCCAACACCAATATAGCCATTGTGCTTTCGCACTGTATAACATAGAACACCTCTGGCGTCGCCTCCACGACCTCAATCTGAACATCGTTCACATGCAGGTCATTTATAAAAATGAAAGGGACAACAGCATGTAAGCCTACCATATAATTCAGGAACTTTTCAAATATTAGAAAAACACATCAAGATCAGTGTTTGGAAACAAAAGGGCCCGTTAGTTTTTTTGTTGTGGTTGGAAAAAAGGCACAGGTTTCTCTTGTGCTATCTGTAGTATTGATTTTTGTGTCTCATGTTTTCTATTGCTTGTTTAAGATTGAAAAGTTACCATTTGGTGGCACAAAAAATAGTTAGTTGCCTTGCTCCCATTTTTCAATCATTAGGCTCATCCTGCATTTAATTTTACTTGATTTGAATTTTTTTGTTGGACCACAGTAATACAATTCTATGAGTAGAAATACTTTGTTGGCTTGCTCTCATTTCTCAATCATTATTAGTTGTTCAAGTTTGATGTAATATTTGCTATTTATTAAGATATAGGCTCATCCTGCAATTAATTTTACTTGATTTGAACTTTTTTGTTGGACCACAGGAATACAATTCTCTGAGTAGAAATACTTTGTTGGCTTGCTCCCATTCTCAATCATTATTAGTTGTTCAAGTTTGATGTAATCTTTGCTATTTATTGAGATATAGGCTCATCCTGCAATTAAGAATACTTGATTTGAACTTTGTTGTTGGACCACAGGAAAAAAATTCTGAGTAGAAATACTTAGTTGGCTTGCTCCCATTTCTCAATCATTATTAGTTGTTCAAGCTTGATGTAATATTTGCTATTTATTAAGATATAGGCTTATCCTGCAATTAAGAATACTCGATTTGAACTTTGCTGTTGGACCACAGGAAAAAAATTCTATGAGTAGAAATACTTAGTTGGCTTACTGCCATTTCTTAATCATATTAGTTGTTCAAGTTTGTTGTAATCTTTGCTATTTTTTAAGATATAGGCTCATCCTGCAATTAAGAATACTTGATTTGAATTTTGTTGTTGGACCACGGGAAAAAAATTCTGTAGAATCTTTTCGAATCTTTACCAACAACTTTTGCCTTATTTTTTAAGAAGATCATATCTACCACGTTCCTATTTCCTTCTCTGTTGCTTTCACTTGGAGCCAGGCTTCCTTCCATGGGTACTTGAAAAAGTTAAATCTTTGTTTCTTCAGATTCAAGATTATAACAGTACATGCTTTTAAACTTCTTGAAAGAAATTAAGATTAGCAGTTTTTGTTATAAAAAAAGATTGATTGTGATTAAAGAGTTGTGATTTGCTAAGATCGTGATTGGATCCCATAAAGGCAATCAAAATGCAACAACTGTTCATGACTTGCCAACTGTATATATAATTGGTCTTTTATCATTTTAAGGAAAACATTTAGACCTCTTACGAGCATTCAAGGAAAACATCTGTCAGGTACGTACTTTTGCTACCTAGACACTTAATATTTTGATATTTAGACCTCTTACGAGCATTCATATGTTTGTAAATTTTTTATATTAATTGTTACCATTTATTTGAGCTCAGGAGTATTTTAATTAAAGGGTTTATCTCATCCCTTTTAGGTATTTTGGTCAATGAGATAGCATTTTCTAAACTAACTTAATATTCTAATTGGCGTCAAGCATGTGGTTTTTAGATGGATGTCAATTTATATATCTAGGTGCTTTAATGATCTAAAATTTGGTATGAAATACAAATGCATATATCATTGCAATATGATTTTTTCTCAAATATTGAAGTTCATTTTTTCTTGGCCAATAGAATGATAAAGGAAGATGCAAATAATCATCATTTATGAATGGAAATAAACATTACAACCAATAAACCTTAAATATTGGAACGTTATATCTATATTTTAACCATAATGGTAAGGTTGGTGCAATGTAGGCCTTGTATAGTAAAAATAAATTGTATATTATTTTGAATTGTTTTATCGTTCTAAATAGAGTTTTTTTATTGATTCAATGAAAATAGTATCAATAGAAATGAAGATATGTAGGATACAAATGGTTGGTAAGAAATAGTATCATATTACTACATAAATAACTTTTGGACATATTACTTGTAGTATTTCTATATTGTGTTAAATGTTCATATCATATTACAGGAACATGACTTCTGAAAGAAAGAAATATGTAAACTGGAGCACCAAACAGGATGAAATCTTTTTAGGTATTTTAGCAGCAGAAATTAAAGAAGGAAATGCAAAGCAACAGGACGGGAAGATCAGAAGAGATACATGGAATAAAGTGATTACACAGTACAATAATAAGACTAAGGCAAATGTCAAGAAAAAACATGTTGAAAGTAGGATGAAAACCTGGAGGGCAATGTATAAAAATTATACCAAAATTTCAAAGCAAAGTGGATGGGGGTGGGACTACATCCGTGGCCATACCAATATTCCAAAAGAAATATGGGATGAATTTGTACAGGTTAAATATTTTATTTTATTTTATTTTATATTACTCATTTACAAGTGAACTTCCAAATTACTAATACTTTATCTATATTTATTTCTTGTAGCAACATCCGGAATGTGAATCATGTGCAGGAAAGTCATGTACAATATATGATGATCTGTATACAGTATTTGATGGAAATATGGCTACTGGAGGCAATGGTCAAGTTCCTGAAGATGTGCAAGGCACACAGGATGTGGAACCCCCAGAACCCATGGATACCTTACTTGTTTACGGTACTCAGGTTCCATCAACATTTCCCGACATGGAAGAGGGTGAAGGTAGCTCTAGTCCTTTTGCTACAGAAAATGTAATTAGAAGGTCAAAGAAAAGAGCCCGACCACATGTTGAATCTTCTCAATCCATTGCTAGGTCAATGAATGAAATAAGTGGTGCTGTCCAGAAGCTTGTAGAAAAGGATAAGGAGATATATCAGAAATCTGAATTGAGAAGAGAAATAGAAGAATGTATTCCTCAACTCCTTAAATTAGATGATCTTACAGAGGAAGAGAAACTATTGGGATTGAAATTGCTAGAGAATCCAGTGAAAAGGGCAATTTTTTTAGCTCTAGATGGTAATGAAGTGCAAGTGGAGTGGTTACAACACAATTTCAAAAAAATGTAAAGTAATGCTTATTGTTGAAGTCATGACTGTTATTAAACTCATGTTATTTCTATTGTTGCATGTTTCATAGTTAGTTATGTATAATTAGCATTCACTTGGTTATTATATTAGCTTCATGTTGAATTCTCTAGATGGTTTGTATATTTATGTTAATTGTAGAAATGTTTGAAAAGGTTATTATATTATATGTTCGTTCCAGGTAGTTGTTATCTATATGGAGAATAACGAAGAATATTCACAACAATTAGAAAGGTGACGACGAAGACGACGTATGCTATTAATGTTAGCTGCACAAACGTGCGGAACAATATCACATTTCCTTGTAGATGTTATTCCTCAAGCAAGTAAACAAATATATAATAGAGAAGGACAAAATTATATTAGGAGATTGTTAGATCTTTCAATACCTCACCAATCATATAATTGTCGAAAAACATATCACATGAGTCAACATGTTTTCATGCAATTTTGTGACTTGCTTAGAAGATAAAGGGTAATAGAAAATAGTAGAAGTATAAGTGTTGAAGAGAAACTGATAATTTTTCTTGTTATAATTGGTTAGAACCAACAATATGGGTTACAAGTGAGTGTTTTCATCAATCTTCTTGGATGAGATTAGTTAGTACATACTTCAATGAGATTGTAAACGTTATAGTCAGATTACATCATATACTTTTAGCTAAGCCTTCATTGTCAACACCAATCAGAATTCAAAATGATCCAAATGTCTTCCCATATTTTAAGGTAATATGTTCATTATATTATGTTGTTTCTTTTAATTCATTAATAGTATTTTTTTATAAAATTGACATTGTAACATTTTTTCTATTTAAGATTACATTGACACTATTGATGGTACACATGACAACACCACAATTTATGAAGAAGAAAATGCTAAGTTCAAAAATAAAAAAGGGGAATTGAGACAAAATGTCTTAGAAGTTTGTAATTTTGACATAGAAATCACTTATGTTATTACAGATGGGAAGGATCAACTATAAATGCTTATGTTTGTAGTTGAAGTTTTCTAGGAAGTCTATCATAAACATAATTAGATAAATGGTATTGTGAACCTTGGAATAGACAAATATATTTCAATCAATTGGGATATCCAACATCTACTAAGTAAAACTTACCTAAGTAAAAAAAGATATTAGTATGGTAATGTATTTATAACTTCAAAATATTATTAGGACATTTACATGATGGAATTTGAAAATCATTAGGTCTACTTATTGCTTCTTGAGGATACGAGTATCAACTACTAATCATTCCCAACCAGCTAAAATATATGTAAATTCCATGTCAAAACTACAGTTGCCATAACATTTTGAGACAATTCACCTTTCCTATTCCTAAATCTTGTTGTTTCTTGTCCATAAATAGTTGCTTTGATATGAGTACCATCAATAGCTCCAAATAAATCTTGTAAACATTAAATATCATTTAATATTGTTTGAAATAATGTAAAAAGTAAGGAAATTACAAAAGTGAATAAGTACCTTAAAATATGGATAGACATTTGCATCATCTCGAATTCAACTTGGTGTTAAGGATGAAGATGTTGCTAGAAGTGCATGATTTAGTCATATTATAGCATTCAATACTTCATTAAAGTATTTACTAATAGTCCAACTTAAATAGCTAAATCACTCCCTAGTTACTCTATACCTTTGATTTTGCCCAACTATGACAAGGAACATGGCAAATTTCTCCTCTACATTAATATTATTGGAATCTACAATAACTTCTTCCTTTCTCATTAAATTACAAAAACTAAGAAATACACTTTGACTCATTCTATAAATCTTCCAACAAAAATTTTAACCAAGCAGTTGGATTTGTTTAGGGACAATATCATGAATATAACTATGATTTATCAAGATTTGTTGTTGTTGAGATAACTTTAATGTAAACATAAAATCGAACAAAATCTAGACTAGAAGTTCTACCCAAATTACATGACGATTGAAATTCAATTAGCACAACCAACAAAGTATTCTATTTGAATAATTGAAAAACAAAGTTGGAATTACAAAGATTCCACAAAGAACACAATGTGGAGTCATTTAGATGTTCTAAGGTTAAGTATTTCTTTTAGGATGACCCATATCTTTTTAAACAATGTCCTAATCAAATTATTAAGAGGTGTATCCCATAAAATGAAATACAAGTTCTATCATTTTCTCATGACCAAGCTTGTGGAAGACATTTTGGAGTTAAGAAAATTGCATTAAAAAATACTCCATAGTGGACTTTATTGGCCCACTTTGTTTAAACATGCTCATGAATATTGTAAAAGATATATGCAATGTCAAAAAGTGGGAAGAATTACAAAAAGAAACGAATGCCATTGAATCCAATACAAGAAGTAGAAATTTTTTATGTATGGGATATAAACTTTATGGGACCGTTCCCTAGTTCTAATACTTATATTCTGTTAACTATAGAGTATGTAGCTAAGTGGGTAGAAGCAATTCCTACTAAAACTAATGATATTAAAATTGTTAGTCAATTCATAAAAGCCAATATATTCTCATGTTTTAGAATTCCTAGGGCTATTATAAGTGACAGAAGAACTTATTTTTGTGATAGAACTTTTGAAGCCTTATTAAGAAAATATGGAGTATTCCATAAGTTAGCAACTTCATATCATTCTCAAATGAGTAGTCAAGTTGAAAGTGCAAACAAATAAATTAAAGGAATATTTGAAAAAGTAGTGAACCTCACTAGGAAAGATGGCCAGACAAGTTAGACAATACTCTTTGGACATACAAAACAACCTATAAAAGTGTACTTAGAACATCTTATTAGTTAGTATTTGGAAAAGCTTGTCCCTTACCTATGGAGCTAGAGCATAAAGCATTATGGGCATTAAGAGAATTTAATGTTGATATAAAAGAAGCAAGAAATAATAGAAAAGGACAATTAGTAGAATTAGAAGAATTAAAAAATGTTGCGTATGAAAATTCAAAAATAGCGAAAGAGAGAACGAAAGCATGACATGATAAAAGAATTGTGCAAAGGAATTTTAAACCAAGTGAAGAAGTATTGTTATATAATTCGAGATTACACTCATATCAAGGGAAATTAAAATCTAGATGGACTGGTCCATTTATAGTTAAGCATGTTTATCCTTATGTAGCAGTAGATTTGGAAAACCCTAAGGATTACAATATTTTCGAGGTGAATGGTATACGAGTAAAACATTTTCTAAGATTTTTAAATAGAGACCATGTAGACATTATGGAATTAGAAGATATATAGAAAAAAAAAATGTAAATATATATATATATATAAATTTGTAAAATAGATTGTTAACCCACGGAGTAAGTCCGTTTAATTTTCATTGTCATATCTCTTTGTTCAGTTATATTTAGTTTACCAACGGAGTAAGTCCGTTGGTTAACGGAATAAGTTCGTTGGTTATGATTTTGAGTTGTTATAATATAATAGGACCTGCCTTGTTCGATGTTTATAAGAACTTAGTAATTGAACTGGGTACAAGCATATATCAATTAAAACATAAATTACAAGAGTAAATTGGGAAAAAAAATTTACATTCAATGTTAGTTATTATGTTACAATACTTTGTAACCGTTTAAATATTAAAAAATATCTTGTCCATTATAAAAATTATTAGTTTATTAAATTACAGTTATTATGAAACAATATTATTATTAGTTATTATTGCCACGTACTACAGCTACGCCCGATGGTAAAGCAATATTATGATCTTTTAAAACAAAGAAAAAAAAGATTGCAGTATTACAGTTATCACATCACATGTACAATAATTAAAACCAATCGCATTGACAGAAACATCATATCCTGTTATTACCAAAAAAGGGAAAATCATATCTTCATGAAGCCAATCAGAAAAATTCCATCACTACTGAGACGTTTTTTTTTTTTTAATCAGAGCCATCATTGATCATCCGCTGCTTCTACTGCCATTCGGACGGATTTTGCATCCAGCCCCCCGTAAAATCATAATTCTCCGGCACTCGAAACTGGACGCACCCAGCGGTGGAAGTCTGCGGCCGCCATGGTGGCAAGCGAAGGAAATGAGCACCGACACCACCAGCAGCAAGATTATTATTGTTCCTGCCAAGACCACAACCGATGCCGTAATTGCCATGGTAGCAATCCGAGGTCAAGGTGTTGGCATTCACCGCAGCAGCAGGAATATTGATTAATCCACCGGCGCTCATGGCATCGAAACCGTCGTCACAGATCAGTCTAGCGCGGGCATCGACGTTGTTATTGGCTCCAGGGGCGCCGTAACCAGCAGACCCACCAAGCATGGGATGGCATGCGACGTTGTCGTTGTTGATGGTGGGGGTGGCCGTCGTCCAAGTCCAACTGGGTGTGGGCATGAGCAGAGGATGATGTTGATGAGGAACAGGGTGGCGTTGGCCGTCCAAAGGAACCAAGGGGTTGGCGCAGTTGGCGGCCATGGTCTCCTCTCCCATGATGCTGTCCAAGTCGACGCTCGTCTGATTGTCCAGCAGGCACTGCAGCTGGGTCTGATCCTCCAGCCAGTGGCTCCCGCACTCCTCAGCCTTCAACAGTGAGATCCTCTCGTTGACGTCCGCCAGCTTCGCGTCCAGCACCCTAATGATCTCCCACGGCGCTGCCCCTTCCGGCACCACCCCCTGTCGGAACAGCTGGTGCTCGGCGATGTTCGCCCGCCGGAGCCGCTCGTGCTCGGACGACATCTTCTTGGTCTGTTGCTTGATGTAGCCCCTGAGGTCCAGCTTGCGGCGCTCCCGGTCTTCCGCGCCTAGGATCCGGTACTGCTCCACGATGTGGCGGATGTCTACGCCGTTCTCGGGCCACGTCTCGACATGGTCGCCGGCGCAGCAGATGAGGAGGACGGGGATGGCGCATAGCTTCGATAGCTCCATGGCCTTCTTCTTGATTCCCATCAGCCTCTTCGCGAACGTGGCCCTTCGACGTTGATCGTCCTCGATGTATTGGAGCGGCAGCCGTGATCGAACCATGAAGTGATCCCCAAGCTTAATTACTGCGGACCGGATCTCAAAACGAGAGGGTGAGTGGAAGCTATGTTTTACTTGTTCTACTCTCACTAGCCTTTAATAAGGTGTCTTCCAATGGTATTGAACGTAATTGAAGAAATTTGACTAACGCTGTGGGGATATTAATGCAGGATTGAAGAAATTTTTCTGATTGGTTTCAACAAGATATGATTTCCCTTTTTTGGTAATAACAATATATGATGTTTCTGTCAATGCGATTGGTTTTAATTTTATAAACCACCTGTAATTATTGTACATGTGATGCGATAACTGTAATATTGCAATCTTTTTTTCCTTCGTTTTAAAAGATCATAATATTGCTTTATTACCGGGCGTAGCTGTAGTACGTAGCAATAATAACTAATAATAATATTGTTTCATAATAACTGTAATTTAATAAACTAATAATTTTTATAATGGACAAGATATTTTTTAATATTTAAACGGTTACAAAGTGAATGAGAGTTAACAAAAATATCATAGATAAATTATATAATTTTTACATAAAGCAAAACATATTAAACGAAAAATATGAGAATTTTATGAAAGAATATCAAAAGACACATGTCGCATGGCATTCCATAAATTGTGTTATCTAATATATTCTTCAAATTTATATACTACCAAATGTGATTGAAAGACATGCTTAAAGGGTATAAATATTTCCTTTCACCGAAAATTCACAAAATAGAAATATAATATAGAGGTGTCCATATCTTACAGCATAGAAGAGTGTGCCCTCGAGTTCAGATTCAAACCTTTTTACCTGCATGCAAGCGAATAGTTCGGTTTTATACACCACAATTTACCATCATTGGTACCTGGAAAGAAATTCTCTAAAATAAAATTTGTGTAAGAATATTATCATTATCGAAAAAAACACAACTCGTTCTCTTCGAAAAAATATTTTCGGCCTAACAACTGAGATTAAAATGTCCTAAGCTTCCCATAGCAGTTTGAATGTCTAGTTTCTACCTGAAGTAATAAAGTTTACATATAGATATAAAATTTCGAGTTAACGAAGGCATTGAATCATTGACGTCAAAATTAAGCAAAAGCATCTTAGATTTCTCGTTCCGAAAATAAACACCAGTCACATCCGTTTCTCCACAAAATAGCATTTGAAGAAATTGTAGCTCAATTGAAACGTAAACCCAGAATTTTCATGAACAAGAAGCATGAAAGAATGAGACTATGGAAGTTTGCTTTAATTCAAACAAGAAAAAAGAAGAAGCTTGATGTGCAAATTCCGTACAAGTGACAAACGAGAAAGATTGTTGTTTAATTAAGCATGTCGTAAGAACCTCATCTATTTGTGAACCAAGAATTCTCATTTAGTTCTGTCATTTTTAGGTACGTAAAAGATGAAATATTTATTAATTTAGAAAATTTCTAGCGCATGTGTTCATGTACATCTTGTCTAATTAATGTAGAAACTTGATAAAACGAATTATTATAATATATATATATATATAACACAGGTAGGTTTTGGTTAAACCGAAATTGAAGTAAATAAAATAAACAAAATAAGTATAAATCAAACCAACTAGAAGGAAAATAAAATAACATCAAATATCTTAGATATAAAAATGTGAAAATGTTTGAGTGTTAAAAACGAATTATTAAAAATTAAAAAAAAACGTTTTAGATATGACATAAAATAAAAAGTATCTAAAACAAAATCAAATGTCTTAGATATAAAAGGGTAAAAATATCTAAGTGTTAAAAAAAAAAATCAAAGTGTCTTAGATACAAAATTTGAAAAAGGTATCTAAAATGAAAGCAAATATCTTAGATAAAGAAATGCAAAAAATATCTAAGTGTTGGAAAAATCAAATTATTTTTAGATACAAAATAAAGAGTATCTAAAATAAAATTAGATATCTTAGATATAAGGATATAAAAATATCTAAGAGTTAAAAAAAAAACAGTTATTCTAGATACCAGATAAAAGCATCTAAAATAAAATCAAACATCTCATAATATATATATGTATATATATGAGAACATCTACGTTAAAAAAAAAATTAGAACAAACTATAACTTAGACACCTCTGATATAAATTAGAATAAATTAATGCAGACTAGCCCATTAACTTAGACACCTCTGTTCTACCTCTAAGTTAGAACAGAGGTGTCTAAGTTATAACTTAGCCCTCTAGTCTGCATCTAACTTCCATATTAAAATAAAAAAATTGCAACGTTATCCAGTTATCGGTTATTCATCATTCAAATATATTATTTTATTTATATATACATGAAAATCAAACATAAGTCATCATTGATGAATCATGATTCATCACATTAACATCAAATATCAAGACATAAACTCACCATTCATGATTCATCATCCATCAATACATTCAAACACAAGTCATAAAGTTAAAATAATTATTTTATTTCTGATTTTAAATTAAAAATACATTATTTTATAATTACATCAAATATTTTTACATTTAATGAGTATATTTAAATTTACAAATTCATTAATAAAGTCATCTGTCCGCGAACACAAGCAAACTCTCAATCTTTAACACACATTAATATTTCTAAAATATCATCTTTTAATCTTACTTTTCTATCATCTAATCCATGCTACAGAAGAAGTTAGAATTGTTAGATTTTTCCATCACCATTTGACACCATTCCTCTCTCCCTTTCATCCCTTCTCTTCTCTTTTTTTTTTTTTTTCCTACCGTTATTTTTAACGAACGTTGGTTTCAACGTTGAAATAACGTTTGTTTTTACGAACGTTATTTAACGTTCGTAACCGACGTAACCGGCCCGCAGCCCGGCCCGAATCGGCCCGTGGCCCAGCCAGGGTCAGGCCCGAATCAGCTGACGGGCCATCCGGCCCGATACAGCCCGTGGGCCCCGATTTTCTAATATATTATACAAAAAATACGGGCCGGGTCGGGCTGGCCTACAATGGCCCAGCTCATTTGACACCTTTACTTAGATATAAAAATATATATATATAAACTTGAGTTAAAACAAATTAAATCAAATCGTAACTTAGATACAATAGAAAAACATCCAAGTTAAACAGCCAAATCAAGCCAGCTTAGAAAAAAGAAGAGAGAAATCTAAGTAAAAAATAATAATTAAGTTAACCCTATAACCTGGATTTTTTAAAAAAAAAAATGCAAATATCTATGTTTCAAATTAAGCAAACCCTATTGCTTGGGTGTAAAGTCAACATTAAAACTTAGAAGTTAAAGAAGAGATAAGTTTCTAAGTCTAAAATCAAACAAACCTAAACTCTAAAAGAAAAGTAAAACCAAATGCTCTTGAATACGAGCCTAAACTGTCATTTAAGCGCCAAAAATAATTACCAAAAGAAGTAAAACCAAACACTTATGGATACGAGCCTAAATTATCCAGGTTCTTTATTTAAAGTATAGAAAATATCTGCTAAACCGAGTTGAACTGCCAAGGACCTTTGTTTTTTTATAATACAAAAATTTAGGTGAGATATTATTCTATATTTCACAGGTACAGATGAAGAATTGAAGATAGGAGAAGCTGCCGGATTCAAGTCACATTTCACAGCAGCAATCACACTATACAACAAATAGGTCAGAAGATACAAGGTTTAAGTGACTGATAAGTAGTAGAATATATGACAACTTATGGAGTAACCTTTCGTCTCTAAAGAAGAACAGCAGACAGAAGGGAAAACTTGAAGAGTTAAGATAACTCTACGGCTTTGCAATGGTCTCACGTGCGCAGCTTTATATTTCATGTGACTGGAAAGAAAAGGCAATTACAGGGTGCTCGATGAGTTATTACAGAAGAGACCGAATATCAGACGAATATTCGGATAGTTATGTGACAAGGAGACCGAACGCACAATCTGAATCGGCAAGTTAAGTGCAGGGCTCTATCAATGCAGGAACCTGTTTCGAAGAGTTATTCATAGAAGCAACCGAACCTCGATAGGATATTTGGTGGCTTATCAGATAAGTATCCGACCAGGGAAAGAAGAAAAAGAAGGCCAAGCGAAGCACTAAACACGACCGTTGACGAACTCGGAAAATTATTGGAACAACTAACCGAGATAGAAGAGCTTATCGGTAAGACAGTAGATTATCTACCGAAAGGAGAACCAGAACGATCAATGTCGAATGGGTTTTGGGTTCACAAAATAAAACATTACCAACCATTCAAAACCTTAAACCACATTTTAAAAATAACCGCAAGCGCGTGGTGCAACTGTAATAACCCCAATCTCCGAAAAAGTCCCAGAGGAAATGACGGGAATTGTTGGAAATGTTGGGAAATGAGAGGAGAGTTTACGCATTTGTGCACGGCGGGAAATTTTGAGAAATGATAAGAAAGTTTGACGTGTTCGTGCAAAACAGGAAATGACATCAAATTTTGATGTATTTGTGCATAATAGGAAATGATGAGAAATATAATTTTTAATAATTTTTTGAAATAGTAAATAATAGTATAACTTGAAAGTAATATTTTAAATAATAGAGTATATATTAATTATATTTTAAGTAATATAGTATAATATAATATATAATACATAATTATTTTGTTATGAATAAACTTTTCATTACAAACATAATTCATTACATCAAATGTTCAACAAACAACATTTCATTTCTACATGGAATACATAACATGATCTCGTTTCCTATCAACTATTCTTTTTCTTCGTTCTACACTTATATTATTAGAACAACTTACGCTTTCTTCAACAACATTAGACATATCAACATTTGCTTCAACCAATTCATCTACTAAATCTTGAAGTAAGTATTTTTAATCTACTCTTCTAATGAAATTGTGTACAAGAAAACATGCTAATGTAATCTTAACTTATGCTTAGAATGGATATGACATGTAACCTCGTAAAATAATAAATCGATGTTTGATCACTCCAAACATACATATATACATTCAATTACATTCCTTAATTGAATTAAGAGTGTCTGTAATTGAAATTCTCTAATGCATTATTTGAAACATGATTTTGATCATATTTTGATAAATGATATCCACACCATGAAATGGAGAAATAAATTTGGGATGATTTAGGAAGCCTACATCTACTAAATAAAACTTACTTGCCCAATATACTATAATATTCAACAACTTCAATAAACCAACATCTAAAATTATTAAAAATATACACAAATATACTTATAACAAGTGGGACTTGAAGCCCATGAGGTTGAGAAATAGTATCTTGCAAGATCCTTGCATCTACAATTGATCCTTCCCATCTTGCAAGTACATACGAAATTTCCATATCAAAGTTACAAGCTACTAATACATTTTGTGCTAATTCTCCCTTCCTATTCCTATATCTTGCATTTTATTCTCCATAAATTGTTGCATTTACATGTGTACCATCAATAGCACCAATGCAATCCTACATTGAAAAATCAAATAGAATGTTAGTAATACAATGTCAACTTTTTAAAATTTGAATAAAATGAAATTCACATCTTACTTTAAAATATGGGAAGACATTCACATCATTTCGAATTCTACTATGTGTTGATGATGAGTGCTTCACTATAAGTAAATATTGTATTCTATAGATAACATTTACAATCTCATTGAAATATGTGCTAACTATCCAAGCGAAACGATGAAAATGCTTTGTAGTAACTCTATATCTTTGGTTTTGTCCAACTATGACAAGAAAAATCACTAGTTTCTCCTTGATAACACCTCGATTATCTTGTACTACCCTTTGTCTTCTAAGTAATTCACAAAATTCCTAAAAAATATGTTGACTCATTTGATATATTTTTGGACAATGATATACTTGGTGAGGTAGTGATAAGTCTAACAATCTCATGATATATCGTTGTCCTTCTCTATTGTAGATCCATTCTATTGCATTTGGAGTAACATCTATAATATATTGTCTTGCTAATCCACACGTTCGTAGAATCAACATTAGCAACCTATGCTATCTTTGTTGTCTCCTTTCATCTCGTTCTCAATTGTTTGCCATATGTAAAATGACCTATACAAGTAGAGGACATTTCAACACTCAAATATAATGTAATAACTTGCTAAACATTTCAGCCACTACACACTTTTCAAATATCAACATTCTTTTATGTGTGAAAATCACATTCAATAATAGAAACATTCATAAATGAAATAAGCATTTTGGAAAGTAAACATGAGTTTCATAATTGGGGAAAAAATAGAAGATAACACACTCACTGCTTCTAAAGACAACTAATATAAAAACATAATACAACTGAAGAGTTCACATATCATTCCAAACATAATAAAACAATTCACTTGTCCTTCACATTGTACTGCACCCATTCAATCCGATCTACATCAGTCTCTAGTGATAGGAAAACAGCTCTTTTCCTATCATCTTCTAGCAATTGTACCCCAACAAATTTTTCCCCCCTAGTAAGACCTTCCAATTTCATCAAGTAGGGAACACATTGTTCTATTTCTATTATTAATGAAGACTTTTGATAAGATAGGTCATCCTGTTGCACAAACTTTTTCATAAGCCCACTTATTTCATTCATTGACTTTGCAATAGAATGAGAAGATTCTACATGAGGTCGAGCTCTTTTCTGTGCCTTTCTACTAAATATTTGCTCCACATTACAAGGGCTAAAGCTTCCAGTGCCCTCTTTGAAGTCAGGAATTGATGGAGGAAGCTGAGTACTGAAAACAGGAATGGAGTCTTCAGGTTTTGGAGTTCCCTTCTCTTGCGTTTCTTGTACATCTTGGGGAATTTGACTATTCACTCCAGTAGCCATATTGCTATTGAACACTATATATAAGTCATCATAGATAGGACATGGCTTTCTTGCACATGATTTACATTCTGGATGTTGCTGCAAAGAAAACATATAAATAGTCTACTATTACTAACAAGTTGAAGTGAAAATGTATTCCATGTAACAAAATAAAATATTTATGTACCTGATCAAATTCATCCCATATTTCCTTTGATACATCAGTATGACCACGAATATAATCCCACCCCCATCCACTTTGCTTTGAAATCTTTGTATAATTTTTATACATGGTCCTCCAAGTTTTCATTCTACTTTCCACATGTTTTTTCTCAACGTTGGCATTTGTTTGAGTATTGTATTCGGCAATCACCTTTATCCATGTCTCTACTCTAAGCTTACCATCTTGTTGTTTTACATTTCCTTCTTTGATTTCTGCTACTAATATACCTAAAAAAATTTTATCTTATTTTGTGCTCCAGTTCACGTATTTCCTTTTTTCAGAGGCCATATTTCCTGTACCATGTTCAATTATGATAATGGTGTAATGTGAAAAGATAAAATAAGTATATGTGAATGACATATGTTAAAGTTTGTAACAATCAGTACTCAAATACATGATACAATAAGTTCATATGGACATGTGATATTAAGTTTATGAAAAAATATCATGTGCTCCAACAAAATACATCATGCAGAAAAAATTGTTTGTAACAATCAGTAACCCTTTAAACATGACACAACATGAAAATCCACAAGTATCAGTCAGATGATTTTACTTCATTCGAATATATGATTTTGTCAGAAGCATATGCAGATATATAGATGAACAAGTGCAAGCTAAAATTATTTAATCAACAAAATTTTTACTGTCCTGCTCTTGAAACGTGAATACATTTAATCATTCACACGAATAAATCTTGATTTACAGACACAAATGTTATTAATTAATTTCCAAAAACTAAAGTGTCTGCTAATTATTTATTTCAACAAGATCACAACATCAGACCGTATTCATATAGAAATGCTTGTGCGTAACAAAAGTCTAAACTCGTAACATCAGCAGAGAGCTCGATCAATTGCCTCTGTTGGAAATATGGTCGGATTTGAACTCAAAAGTACAGAAGTAAACGGATTCGTCTAAGTAACAGACTAAAATCGTAACATCAGTAAAATCGTGTTCTATCATTCAGGATATTGTAAAAAACGATAATCGTGAAATAAGTAGACTTAATAATGTTGTTCTATCATTTTTACCGTAAAACAGGAGAAGACGGGACGGATGCGAGCACGACGAGGGTTTCTGCGAGTTGGGGGAGGACGACGACGGAAATTTTAACCCCTTATTTATACAAGGGATCCAAGGGGAGCAGCGAACGCGAGCGGCGACCGCGAGCACGAGCAGCGAGCGGGAGTGGCGAGCGTGCACAAGCAACGAATGCGAGCGGCGGCAGAGCACGAGGGGCGACCGCGGGCGGGAGCACGAGCGGCGAGCGCGCACTGGTTTTTTTGTGCGGGCAGGGTGTAGATCGGAATTGATCTCCCTTCCCCTCTTATATAATTCGAAAGTATTTCCCACGGTTTTCGAAGTGCACAAACACACAAATCTTGGGAAAGTGTTTCCCAAGGCCACCTTTACCGACCTTTTTTTTATAGTGTCACTGGAAAGCACAGATCTCTCTTTTTTTCATAAGGTTTGACATTCTAATAATTTGACAAACATTAAATTCTCTCAAGAAATAACAGAGGGCATCTTCTCTTTATATTTTATGAAATTATGATAATTGACTAATATAATTAAATTTTAATTCAAACTATTTCCTTAAAGTCAGTAATCTAATGTATGAAGATTTATCTACCAATTTTGAATAAAGAATTTCTCCTTATGGTCTCTCAACTAGAGCTGTCATCTCAACGTTCTCCTTTAATGAAATTTTAGCTATTTTTTCTAAGTATATTGTTAATCTCTATTTCAGATAATTTCTGAACTTGTTTAGATGCTAGAAGTTCTTGTTTGGATACTCTAACTAACCTCTTATTACTAGAAGAACGAATCCAAAGTGTTCATAAACTTACCTATCTTAAAAAGTTAGAATTACATACCGGTTACAGTACTCCTTTCCTACTCTAAGTATACTTGACTTCACTAGATAGATGAAGTTGAACTAGTTGTTCCTCTGCATAGTCGCTTATGAGTGTTGCACTTTTTCTGTACTATTGGTATTTAGATTATGAAGCTCTGCATTTCTTTGTACTGTTCTTCCATGTTGTGGACACTCACATCGTGGTAACATATATTGTGAACGTGTGTTGTGGTTCCTAAGTTATCAAGAATGTGCTGCGGACATTTATTTAATTTCCCTAATAATTGCTAGTTCAAAAAGTCATGTGCATGGAGAAAAGATAACTACTTTGGATAACTTCATGAATTAACTTTGTTGAGTTAAAAGATAACTCAACAGAGTGACTTAGACACTCAACTCTTATCTTAATAAACTAATCTCGTTGAGTTAATAAATAACTTGATGGACTAACTTAAGGCTTCTAAACCTTAACTCTAAGAATTAACTTGGGTTGAATTAATAGATAACTCAACGAACCTACATAAATTTGTTTTTACTTGCTTTGTGGAGTTACAGTGTAAGCTAATATTTAGGCATTTTCTAAAACCCCTATTTCTCATATTAACTTATTCCTATTCCATTATCTACATATAATCAACTTAATAACATTCAAGTGTGCCATCCTTAATGCATTCAAACATCATTCAGACATTTACACGTTCAAAGTTAGTGAATTTCAAGCATATATATGTATATATTCAATTCACAACACATTTATTATCAAACAGAAAATAGATTTTCAAACATGTATATATATATCTAAGTTTCAGTTTATAAAGAATTCAATCATTTCAAAATACAAATAAATTTTCAAAACATTTACTCTCCTTTCTTCAATTCTTCAGATACTCCAGCCAGTGGCAGCAACAGTAGCAGCTTCCTACACTCCATATTGTCTGTATTCTTTTGTTAAGACGGTTCTTGATCTAATGTTCTTTGATGTCTGTCTTGTCAGCTTAAACTAGTTTTTATAAGGAAACAAGTAATCTCCTGAACAAGATTTAAATTTAGTAAATCCGTTCGTTTAATTTACTGTAAGTGCATAACATCAGTTGTAAAAAATGTACAAGAAAAACTCGAATCACGTCGAGTGATTAGAATCAGATTTTAAGATGCTTTGATATGAATGCAGTGTTGTAGTAATGAGTTAATAAATAACTCAATAGACTACCATCATCGTTTGAGTTACAAATAACTCAACGAATAGATTTAACTTCCAAATGAATTTAAAGAGCAAAACAGTCTAAAGACACGATTTCATAGTAGACTGTAATAAAATAAACACACAATATTTAACAATTACTCACAGGTGTGTGCTGTCGCGCGTGAGGGTATCGACGACGATCCTTGTGCAGGTTGCGGGCGTCGTCCTTTTGCTCGTGTGGGCGAGAGACGTTGTAGAGAAGTTCTAGCGGCGGATTGCTGCGTGAGGAGGTGCGGTCTGTGGGTGTGTCGGGCATCCTTGGGTAGCCGTCCATGAGTGGTAGTTTGGGGCTTTGGTGTTAAGTACTAAATCTGTGTGAGATAGCAGAGGATGATGATGAAGACAGAAGGGAACCATCGCCACTGTTCGAGAGGTAGCAGAGTCTCCGTACAAGATCGATGCCCTGATTCTCTTCTACATCTTATTTAAAGGTCCTCCCATCATAACCTCGTTAAGGGGTTTTAGCCGAAAAGTGGAATATTTGCTTCCATACCCCCCCACCCATCTCTCCCGGTGACCCATGGCGGTCCCCAAGACCCTGGCGTCAATCCTGAAAGACCACACCAAATCCCTACTCCTCCTCCGCCACTTCACCGTCGCATCCGCCTCGTCCTCCTCATGGTCCCCCTCTTCTCCGTTCTCTTTCTCCCTTCGACTCACATCCTCCTACTCGAGGCTTTTCTCGCCGACATGGGGTCGAATCTCCTCCTCGTCCGGACCACTATTCCTATCTTCTCCTCCGTGGATGCTGTTGCAGTCTGCAACGCCTTTGTACTTGCAGGGGGAGGTTGCTCGGCAGGTCAAGGAAGGGGTGTTTCCACAGAGATTCGATTTTAGAAGGGAGAGGACGGAGAGAGGCGAAGGGAAGAGGAGCGGTGAAGGGAGGGATGGAGGTGCGGTGGTTGGTGATAGGATTTTGAATCTTCCCAATTTGATATCCATTAGCAGGCTGGTCTCTGGACCTGGCATTGGATGGTGGGCACCCCTTTTCATCGAAGAAAATTTTCAACGATTGGATCCTTCGTTAAATTTTTTTTTCTTCTTTTTCTACGTGGAATCATGGTTTATGTTTCCCTCCTGATTTGGGTACGTCGACTTTGAGATAGAGGTTCATCGTATGTTTCAGCGTGATGCCAATATATTGTCCAATAGAAGAGAAAGTTCGTTTTTATTCACATGCTAGTCAATTAGCGGTATCATGATTTAATCTTGGATTTATGGTTAGAGTAGTGGTATCGATCTTTGTTTATGGGTTGTCGTTTAGATTTAATGAAAAATTTTCATTTTAAACTAAATGCAGGATACTAAAGGCAATGCACTTGTCATCTCTGTGCACTCTATTCTAGCTATAGAACTTATCGGGTAGTTGTGTGGAGATCCTTCAACCAACAAGCATACTGATCGTACTTGTTAAATTTTCCCTGCAGGATGATAATTAATGAATGGTATCTTCCTTCATTTGTAGCGTTGGCAATATCTGGAATGACAGATTGGGTGAGATATCTATATTTCACAAAAGACATCTGTATTCTTTTGCATTCTTAATTATGTCTGTTCCATGTAGCTAGATGGGTATGCTGCCAGGAAGATGAACATAAACTCCGTGCTTGGTTCATACCTTGATCCTCTTGCTGACAAGGTTATTTTTGAAACAATAATGCATTAATTATCAGACCTCTTGTTAAGTATTTTATTTCTTGGAATACTTAAGCATTTTTTATGACAATACATTCATTCTTCATGTTGGCCTAACAGGTCCTAATTGCTTGTGTGGCAGTGGCAATGGTGAAAAAGGACCTTTTGCATCGTGAGTCTTGTAACAACTAACAAGTTACTCTTTTAATTTCAAAAATTTTATATTTTCTGCAAATGAAATGGCATCCTCATGGATTTCCTGTATTTTTCATTATTCCTATTAAGTGTTAGTATTTCCAGAATTTTGGTTTCGTTCATGGATGGTCTTCCTTATGATGACACTATTATCAATTTACTTCCTTTGTTTTGTTAGGTTCTTTGTACCTAGTTGTAGCTTTGTGAAATATGTATATATTGATGGGTAGTTTTGATTATAGGTTGGAGTAATATAACCCTACAGGAATATTTTTAAAATTTTGTAGTAATATTGTGGAATATTTTTATAAAGGGTTGACTAGCTTTTATTGTTGGCTGTTTACCTAATGTTAACCCTTTTTCTTTGTCTGGGTTGGGACCAACCGTGCAGGAGTTAAACCTCTACAGGGGAGGTTCTTGAAAAATATGAACAGTTTTTATTTAAACAAGTGCCATCTATAAGCGCCAAATTTGGAGTTTTTGAGATGCTTTTGAATTATTTGGGGTTATATAAAAAATATTCTTGGATGACATGTCTTTTTAATTGGGGTTGTGCAGTGGGATTGGTGCAACTTGTTGTGTTAAGGGATGTGGGTCTGGTCAGTGGCGCAATTTATAAAAGGGCAACCACGTTGGACTGGAAGGTGAGATTGATACAAACCGGGCATTGTTGAACACCTATCCCGTAAACTAGTATTTTCATTGCCAGTTCTTGTATTGCTTCTTCAGTGGAAGAATTGGTCTGAATTTGTCAGTCTTAATACTAGTCGGCCTATAAAGGTGAAACCTCTCTTCATAAGCAAGGTATAATCTGTTCGGTTCACATAGAATTTGTCTGACTCTAAATGATTCTTTCATCTTTAACTGTCATCCCATTTTGCACGCTATCTTCTTATTCTGAAGATGAACTGCGGGAATTCTCTTGCAGGTTAACACTGTCTTCCAGTTGATTTTAGTTGCTTCTGCACTTCTTCAACCGGAATTTGGCACTGAAGAAACCCAGGCGTACATTACATATTTGAGGTAACAGTTATACTATTTTCATTTAGGGTTGACAAATTAGCATCTGTTTACAATGAGAAGTGCTTCATATCTTTTCTTTTCTTTTTGTTGTCGATCATTCTAATATCTTAAATGATGCATGTTTATGCCATGATGCTGTCACAGAGAAGAACTGAGATTATAGGATGCATAAAATATATTATCTTGTATGGAGCTATAAACTGGGCCCATTTGTTTTCCAAGCCAATGGAATTTCCATCGTAGAATTATATGTATAAAGCATTATATTATTTAGCTTCAGCAACATCGTCATATCTGTATCGTAATTGAGCACTTAGAAAGATCTTGCTGGTTGTAGACTGCTACGCATCATTCTTTTCTAGATTAGGAAGATTTGTGCCAATGACACAGAAATCCTATCAAATTAACCGGTTTTGTGAATGCTTTAACAAACCAAAGAACGTGTGATTGGCTGGTAGCGTGTACTTCGTTCTTCAGAAGAAACTTTTTGATCATTCCTTTGTTTGCCTCGTCTAAAGATTCACTTGCCTTCTTCATGGTCACATCTGGAAGTAGGATGCAGAGATTGATTTACTACTTTTTTCCAGTTGGCTTGTTGCTTCAACAACAGTGGGATCTTCATTGGCTTACGGAGTGCAACACTTTTGCAAGAGAGCACCTTTCGTTGGTGTGAGATAGTGTGTCACCTGAAGGGTGCAAGTCATACAAAACGTAAGTGAATCCTGATAAGAAAAAGCTGTTTCAGGCAATCAAATCTCTGATTGCAAGTGAATTCTGGCAACAAAGCTGGCATCAGCCACATGTGGATGTGCTTCACAAGATAATCGAACAGAAGAAGGAAGCATCCTGATGACAAGAAGGGAGCTGCTGTGATTTCCTTCGTTAATTATCATGGACAGCTAAGATGCATGACCCCAAGAAAGCCTTTCGGAGCTTTTGGGTTGCTGATTGCTGATCGTGGAAAGGTTCACTGAAGTCGTCGAAAGTTCTGTATTCCACAGTTGGGGTTTGAAGTTGGTACACATGCATTTAAAAAAGTGTACATGTAAATGCCACGTTAATTGAGTTTGTATTGAACATCAGCATGACCTTGGAAAGCAGAAGAAGCTAATGAAATGTGTAGCACCCATAAATTATATCCCCGTTTATCGTAGAATGGAATATCTATCTGCCATTTCTTCTATTGGTGAGGAAACTTGATTGATTTCTTTTTTCTGCAATTTTCAAGTCCAAGGGAAGATAGATATATGTGGAATTAATTTCTCCGACTACCCATCCATTAATATTCAGGTTCCTGTTATTTAAATTTTCACTGAAAAGTATTAATATTTTTAGTTACAAGTGTCTGTTTTTCTTTAAATGTAAATTTCAATATTTATATATTTGAAATAACAATACGTGGATATACGAAATTTGGTATATTCGCAACATTGATGATATATTTCAGAGAAGCACTCAACAGATATCCTCAAACATCTTTACCTATCTAATTCACATGATTCTCAAACATTCCACTTAATTCCCATCATCAAGAACTCGTTTCTGTTCATCTGTCCATAGCTTTTTTTCACAGAACTCAGTTTTGAAAATTTTGCATTCAACGTATAAAATTAATTATAATTTTGAGTGGGTAGTACTACTTCAAACATCAAAGATGAAAATAACATTCAAATCTTTGACGGATGATGTGTCCGACATTAATTAATTAAAAGCTCAATTGATCTAAAAGTCCTCTACTCTCTACTACAATTACTACAGGTGATCTTCTTTGTTTTATTCTTCTCTTTCATTGCTACGTCATTTTGACCAATAGATGGATCAAAAGGTTGTTTGTGATTAGATTGAATTGAAATTTTATCGACTCGTTTGTGGCTTATTGATCTTCGATTTGAATGATTGAATCAAATATCAGAACAATGGAGAATCAAATTTAAAAAAGGTTTTAGAAAAGAATTGAAATTACAGTTTTACAACACACTTTTAGTAGAAGGTTAGTTTGAGGGACAAAATTAAGCTAAAATTTTGTTGATAAATCAAGGACTCATAATGCTTTATTCCTACTAAATTTTGTGATTTTTGAGAGAATATAATGATAGTAGATTTTTCTAAAACAGTAATTAGATTGGGTAAAATCTGTTTTACTTCTTATTTGTGTTTTTGATTGTGCCATTGATATCAATAAATGTACAAATGCAATACCTCTAGTTAAATACCAAAGAGTGCCTCATTTGTACCCATTTGATTATAATAAAAGTCTCTGAGTGAGTCGATAAATATTGTGATTTTTATTCTTTACACCGAAGAAATTTTTTATGTAAAAGATTTGGTGTTTGCTTATAGCTTACATTGGTTGATTTTCATATTTTATTTTTTTCATTGTTGAGAAATTGTTTTCAAAAGATGTAATTTGAATTTTATTTGGAACAATCTACCTAATGTGTTTATTAAAAGAAAGATAAAAATAAATTCTTCTTCTTCGTCAGATATAAATTTCTCTCTCTCTCTCTCTCTCTCTCTCTCTCTCTCTTCCCTTCCTCCAAGTCTCTCTCTTTCTTCTCTCTCTTCCATCACTCCCTTCCTCTCTCTCTTCTCCTTCCCTCTCTTTACCTCCCTTTGTTCGTCTATCTCCTTCCCTCCCTCCGTCCCTCACTCACTCTCTCTCTCTCTCTCTCTCTCTCTCTCCCCTTCAGTCGATTTTCCTTCCATCCCTCTACTCTATCTCTCTCTCTCTCTCTCTCTCTCTCTCCCTCCCTCCCGTCCTCCAAGTCTATCTCTTTCTCTCTCTCTCTCTCCTTCTGCTACTACGACTTTGATTGTCGTGATCGATCATCTGGTCTTTATAAATTATCTTCGTCACTTGGACTGATCTCGATCGACGTACCCACACAAAAAAGTGAAAGCGAGATTACAACATGGACACATGAAACTCTTTTCAGTATATATAAGACATCAATTACAAGATATGGTACGTATTCGCAGTAGTACTACAAAGATGACCAGTGTTAACGGGGGTTTTATACCTTAGAAGTTTTTTGTTAGTTAACATTAATTAAAGGGACTCCTCATGAGTTATTATGATTATTATTTATTTATTATATATATTTTTTAAAATGCTCATGTTTTGCATCTAAAACATCTTGATTTTAATATCTTAGATATTTATATTTTTGTATCTAAGATGTTTGATTTTATTTTAGATGCTTTTATTTTATCTAAAATATCTTGATTTTAATTTCTTAGATATTTATATTTTTATATCTAAGATGTTTGATTTTATTTTAGATACTTTTATTTTGTGTCTAAAATAAGTTGATTTTAATTTCTTAGATATTTATATTTTTATATCCGAGATGTTTAATTTTATTTTTAGATACTTTTATTTTGTATCTAAAATATTTTGATTTTAATTTCTTAGATTTTTTTACCTTCGGTCAGACCTAAGGTAGAATTCGGTTCGACCGAAGCTTTTTCTTTCAGAATTTTTATTTTTTTATTATTTTTTTTCTGTCGAACCTGAGCACGATTCGTCCAAATCTTATGTATATATTATCATTATTTTACTTATTTATTTATTTTTAACAAAAGTACTTCTGTCGGACCTTTTAGTTCGACCGAAGTCTATATATATATCATTATTTATATATCGGTCAGACCTTTCGGTTCGATAAAACAGATGACAAGTCGTAACTCTACGAGTTCTTGAGACGTCCGGTAGAATAACTCTACGAGTTTTAACATAACTCTTCGACTTCTTCACGTGAGGTAATTAAGTTCTCACGTGGTCTTTGTATCCTTCGATCGGCTGGCGCACACATGAGGAACTTAGCTTCCCACGTGACCAAAACTCTCTGTTAATGACTTTTAACTCCACGACTTGCCAAGCCAACGCCTGCGCTGCTTCAACCACCCGACACTTGGAATCAACTGAGTTGTATTCTTGGAGACTTCTGAATAATCTCCACACCTCTAACCTTAACACAATAATTGTCTGGACTATGTTTTGCTGTGGTCAGGTATTTAATTTGGCTATCTTATTTAAAATAATAGTGTCAAAAAAATTACGTAGGAAGAAGGCACAAAAAGACTAAAATCTAGGAAGTAGAAATTGAATGTGTGAAGTCCTAGAAAGTCGTAGGGTCAAGAGCTTCGCACGTTTTAAAAGTCGTAGACTTAAGTCTAAAAGTCGTAAGGTTAAGGTTGGTCACGTGTGTAACTTAGAAATTCACGTGAGGTTTAAAAGGCGAAAACTTAAAACACGTGATGGGAAAATTCGTAGACTGAAATCACGTGAGAATTGTGCACATTTCCCGACGGGGAATGAAACGGCGGGAGATGGAAGAAATGGTGGGAGATGGAAAGGGGAAGAGATGGTGGGATATGATTTCTGTTTGGGAAATGATAATAAAGGTTTTTATAATAATTAAATTTACTTTTATAAAATAATAAAATATATATTAAAATTTTTTGATAAATTTTTTTGTATTAACTTAAAACAACTATACAAAAGGAAAATATGAAATAACTTTTTCATCAAAAGTAAAATTCATTATAATTACATTTCAATAATTGTTTTACATATTATCTCTCTCCCACATAGAATACATAATTCTTTCATGCATTACGTCAACTTAGATTGTCTTCTTCAATATTGTTAACAGATTCCTACAATATTTTCTTCTAACTAATTCATCTTCTAGATCTTAAAGTAAATCTTCTCAATTTGCTCTTCTAATGAAATTGTGGACGAGGAAACATGCTTAAACAATTTTAACTAGTGTCTCAAATAGATATGGCATGTAACTTCTTAAAATTGCAAACCAATAATTAATCACTCCAAATGTACGTCTATAACATTTCTCAATTGAAATTCTCTATTGCATTAGTTGGAACACAATTCTGACCATATTTTGATAGATATCATACACCTCAAAATGGGAAAATAAATTCTAGGCGATTTAGAAATCCTACATCTACCAGATAATACTTACCTATAATACATACATATCATTTAACACTTTCTATAATGTACATTTATTTAAACAAATAATGTGCATGAAAGTAATGGCATATCATGTGGTACTTGGAAGCCATTAGTATGGGAAGTCACGTCTTGTAATATCCTTGCATCTACAGCTAATCTTTTCCATCCAACAATTACATATGTGATTTCCATCTCAAAATTACAAGCTGCTAATACATTTTGTGTTAATTCACCTTTCCTATTCCTGTATCTAGCAATTTCTTCTCCATAAATTGTGGCATTGACATGTGTACCATTGATAGCGCCAATGCAATCATATATTGAGAACATGTAAAAAATGCATTATCAAATTCATAACAAAATACATTAAATGAAACAGAAGAACACCATAATATAAATCACATTTTATCTTAAAATATGGGTAGATGTTTGGATCGTTACAAATTCTACTTGGTGTTGATGATGAAGCTTTGCTATAAGTATATCATATAATATGATAAGACAACCTCATTGAAATATGTGTTAATGGCCCAAGTAGATATCCCAAAACGTTCAGTAATTACCCTATATCGTTACCCTATATCGTTGGTTTTGACCAACTGTAACAAGAAAAATTGTCAATTTCTCTTCCACACTTACACCTTAACTATCTTGTATAACCCTTTCACTTCTAAGCAACTTACAAAATTACCTAAAAATAGTTTGATTCATGCGATATATTTTTGGACAATTATATGATTGGTAAGGTATTTATGAAGCTAATAATGTCTTGGTATATCATTCTCCTTCTCTACCATATACTCGTTTAGTTGAGTGATTTCTAGCATCTATAATATGATATGCAACTACTCCTAACGTTAGAGTGATTGTGTTGCAAACCTCTCTTCGCCTCTATAATTATCGTTCTTCACTTTCATCATAGTTGTCCATGTACAAAATAACTACTTGTAAAAGAATAAAGACATAGAATATATCAACAATCGACCAAATGCAATTAACAAAGCATAAAAGTAAAGTGCACAATTGATTAATGAAGTCAATAACTCAAATGTAACTAAATATTCAATAATAACAACAATGTTTGCATGCAATTAACAACAAACAACCAAGTGCAACTAGCAATTATTACATCACTATAAAATATTCAAACAAACAATAGTCATAGTTCACATTTTTTCAATGTAATATAGTAACCACTCCTTCCGCATTTCATTATTGGGCAACCCTAGAAAGAAAGCCCTTTTAATAGGTTGTTCTAGCAATTCCATTGCTCTCATGCGCTCTCTTGTTGTAAGTTCAACAATTTCTATGACTTTGGCAATAACTTTATCAACTTCTCTCCTAAGTTCTGATTTCTTGTCTCTGTCATCATTATCAGCAATCCTTAGCAAATTCTTACTCAATTCATTCATTGATGTAGCAATTGATTGAGATGATTCAACATGTGGTTGGGCTCTTTTCCTTGACTTTCTAGTCACACTATCACTTGTATAAGGGCTTGGCATATTTTCATGCTCTCCACTATCAGGTTGTTGGGGAACCTGTGTACTAAATACAGGAAAGGTCTCCATAGGTTCTTTGGGAGCCACATACTTTGTGCCTGGAAAATCTCGGGGAACTCGACTATGTCCTCTAGTTGTCATATTTCCATCAAATACTATATACAGATCATCATATATTGTACAGGGCTTTCCCCAACATGCTTTACATCCTGGATGTTGCTGAAAAAAATAAAAGTTGGGAAATGAATTATTATATGAAAGATCACAGTGAAAATGAATAACACCAAATAAAATATTTTACCTGCACAAACTCATCCCAAATTTCTTTGGGAATGTCAATATGGCCATGGATGTAGTCCCGCCCCCATCCACTTTGCTTGGCAATCTTTGTATAATTTTTATACAAAGTCCTCCAAGTCTTCATTCTACTTTCAACATGTTTTTTCTCTACATTGGCCCCAGTCCTATTATTGTACTCAGCAATGACTTTATTCCAAGTATCTGTTCTGATCTTTCCATCATGTTGTTTGGCATTCCCTTCTCTAATTTCTGCTACTAAAATACCTAAAAAAATTTCATCCTGTTTCGTGCTCCAATTGACGTATTTCCTCTTTTCAGAAGTCATTTTCCTAAAACTACAACTTTATAGATAAAAAAAATTCAAACAAAAGTTAAATCTATAACACAACCAAACATGCAACTACCCAAAAACCAACAAAACCATTAAAATTTGCCAAAGTTCAATAGCTTATTTTCTAGAAATTTGTGTATGGAAAATCTGTCTTCAAAATACATCAAGTAACATGATCAGAATGGTCAAAAATTTGGATGCATTACCCGCAACAAGTAACATGAACAGTCCACGCACGTTACTTGGAAATATGGTACAACAAGTAGAAATTGCAAAAATTGCACGTTACATGGAAAGTTGCAAAACTCTAATTGCATGTATGAAATTGTAGCAAATTTTAATTGATGGAACATATGCACATGTAGAACTACAAACAATTGAATTCAAGTTGTAAACTTCAAAATTCTTAACTTGCATTATTCAGCACTGAATTGTATGTTTTTATTGTCAACAGAAAGTACAAACAGTGCTTTAACATAGAAAATTAAACATGGCTAAAATCATGCATTCACAAAATTTCTACTTTTCAAATCTGCATTTTGTTTCTAAATTGCAAAATTCATATCTTCCTCCACAAAATTTCAAAATTCAAAATCTTAGTTTCAACTAAAAGATATTAAAACCTACTACATAAGAAAAATATATTCACAACGAACATGCAAAGTTAAATCTATAGAAATGACTGTGCATCTATTGATAAATAAGAAAATATAGCAAATAATTCCTTTGCGGTAGTCCATCTTGGCAAAGCAAGTGAACTTGCATGTCTTGCTTTGAATGCTAATGGACTTACAATAAGTTTTCTCCGCGATTCTGCATTTCTTGCATGGAATGTAGATCAATAAAGAAAAACAACCATTGTCAACTCTCTAGATCAGTTAGAACTTAAGTTGAGTTTTACAACATGCCTGCATCAGTTCCAGGTAAAATACAGTGGATACCAGAATGAAGTAGGAGACCAGAAGACAACTACTTTCTCTTCTCTTGTTGAAAGCAGTGTCGTGCCAACCAAAGTAGGTAAATGTAGTTTGTATTTCACTGGAATATGTATTCAATCTGATTTATATGTTTATAAAAGCAGTCTAGCATTACCAATATGGTCATTTCTCCTGTTTATGCCATGATGTGATTTATATTTATAGACGGAGCAACCCATAACGGCAATCACAAAGCTGATCAAAATTTTTTATTTCGTTCATTACACAGCATCCTATCGTCAAGTGTGAATGGTCATCCTGCCATGCCAGCATACTAATAAGAAAGAACAATAGTGGTCATACACCCACCACAGTTCTGATTTTAGCCAGTAGTGATCATACTAATAAGGAAGATCTTGTTTTATTTTATCAGTCCATGTCTACTGATACTGGCTGACTTGATGAATTTTTTTAAGGATTGGGAGAGATTTTTACAACATTTTACTTTTCACATTGGCAGCTCATAATTCATGTAAGTTCAATAATGATTTACAAATGAAAATATAAATATTTGTTGTTTTCTCCACTTTTATAGTAATCATATCATAACATAACATCATAATTAATAACTTCAATTCAGGTAAATTACAGTCAAATAACGTATATAGAAGAACACGTAGATTGAACCAAAATAGTGAGATCAAACCAAAATCATACTAGTAACATGATTAAGCACAAATCAAAAAATCATACTAGAATAGTGAAATCAGCGACAACGTAGGAGACGTAAGATCAACTTCCACAGGTAGCTCAACACAACAGAGCTCAAATAATGAACAACCCAACACTAGAAACAACACTGAAAATTGTTAAACAACACTGAACTGCAACAGTCATAGTAAGAAATGAAAAAATGTGCAGAAATATGCACTTTGAACTTTTAAATCATATAAAAACATGCCAACCATATAAAATGCGAATGGCTTTGTTATTCACTCAGATTAATCAAAAGCAAAACATAATGCGAATGGCTATAGCACCTTTATTGCAGACTTGAAACCGTCGCAGGCTTGAAACGACGAGCGGGCGACCAGACGGCGGGCTTCAAACGACGCAGGAATTTGGAGGCTTCTGTCGCGGGCCGCTTTCCCGGATAGCCTACGGCGACGGGAGAAATTGACGAGAGAAAGGGGCTTCTGTCGGGTCGCGGATTAACAAAGCGTTGTCGTCGAAATCGGAGAAGAAGCTCGCCGGAAAGGGCCCGTTTACAGGCAGAGCTCTGTCGTGGTCGGGAGAGGGGGAAAGGTAGGTCGCGGTCGGGAGAGCAGACGGCAGGCGAGGTCGAGTGAAAACGTCGATTTCCGGTCGTTTCAGAAGGGGGGGGGGGCGCGGACGGAAAAAAAAAAAAGGCTTCCGTTTTATATGGAGGAGACGGGAGGAGAAAATGTCTGCCCATTTCTGCGTTGCACAAACACCTTTATCGGCCGGAAATGGGAGGAAATTTCTGCATCTCCCACCATGGTATGTCATGATATAAAATTTTTAGGGTGATTTAAAAACAATAGTAAATTAGAAAACTCACTGTTCACCCCCTTCTAGTGTGCCTACGATCCTACAACAATAATCTCATCTGCAGGGTGACTTGAGGAATAATGCCATGGTCCTGGTCTCAAAGTTTCATCGTTATCCTCATGTATTTCTTCATTTTGTATAATTTCTAGTTGATTAATTTCATCATCACTATTCTTCGCACGTTTTAACTCCTCTTGATAATTTTCCTTAAAGCTTATATGTAAAGATTCCTCCTCTATAGTTTTTGTTGATTTATTATAAACTTTATAGGTTTTACACTACTTGAATAACTAACAAAAATTCTTTTATCTGATTTGGCTTTAAATTTATCTCTATAACATGACAACTTCTATCTGATTTATTCTCATTTAACATTGTTTTGCCCGTTTATTGAAGTGATGAATTCTTTCTTTTAAGGGAAAAGAATATTTATGATCTAACCGTACGTGCCGACCCAGCCCATTTGACATGGTCCACCTCGGAAGGGAAGGGCAGAGGAAGCAAAAAAGACGAGGAATCGTCAGGGTAATGTTGGGGGACAAACGTCACAAACCCAAAAAGAGATAGAATAATTAACCAGAGTTAAAAGTAGAGTTAAGAATTAAGATGGGCAAAGTGTGATTTGGAAAAATGAGCGCCAACTCGAAACCGATTGATTTCTGGCGTTGCCACCGCCTTCTTATGGGTAAAAATAACTTTAAATATCGATCTTTATTGTTCATTACCTGCAAGATATTTGCGTAGTAATTATTGATTTTATACCAAAAGTTCTACTTTCGTTTGTTATTATTTATAGATACTATATATTATAAAATTTATTTTTACTTCTAACTGTTATGAATAACATAATTTAATATTACTTTTATTCATCGTAGTGAACCATATGGTTAATTACATTTTCATTTTTTTATAAATCATATATTAAAATCAAATTTAATATGTAAAAGAAGAGTAGGGTCGTAGGGGCTTTTTTTCCCCTTGTATAAAACTCGGTAGAGTCGATTAGGGCTTCGTCTTCGATGAAATCACGGACGTGTCCCTCCTGATTGGGTAATCGAGGGATGCCTTGGTTTGCATGGAATGGGTATGAACGTCGAAATGGATCAGGCTGAGACCAAACTAGCCATTTAAATCTTTTAGTTGTGAATGATGCACGTATCAATATAATCCAACCACTTTAATTAACTGCGTGAGATGAAGATTACACCAGCGGCCACAAATTACCTTCCAATCACGCGCATATATGGAAGTTTTTTGACAATTAATGGTAGTCCTAATATGGCACTGCATAATTATTACCGTATCAATTTCAGATTACACATATATGGAAGATTTCGTTCACAGATCTCTCAATTCCCCCCCAGTTGTACTCCAGCCAGCCAGGTGTCTTCATTCATTTACAGCTCTCTCTCTCTCTCTCTCTCTCTCTCTCTGTTGCAAATGCAAATATATAAGTATGAATACCACTCGAGTGCACAAAATTTATGATCGATATAATGCACCACCTTCAGCTTTTCTTTCTCCTTCTAGTGCCGTGAGTGGCTTCTTCGATATATAAAGCAGAATGGCGAGGAATAAGACGAGCATGGGCCGGCGGAAGATCGAGATCAAGAGGATCGAGAACGAGGAGGCTCGCCAGGTCTGCTTCTCCAAGCGCCGGGCCGGCCTCTTCAAGAAGGCCAGCGAGCTTTCCGTTCTCTGCGGTGCCGAGATAGGCATCGTCGTCTTCTCCCCCGCGGGGAAGCCCTTCTCCTTCGGCCACCCCTCCGTCGACACCCTCATCGACCGTTACCTCTTCGGCAATGGCGCCGTCGCCACGACCACTGCCGGATCACCCACTACCTGGTGCAACGCCAACAACGTGTGGGAGCTCAACAGGCGGTACACGGAGATGGCGGCGCTGTTGGATGCCGAGAGGAGGAGGAAGGCGGTGTTGGAGGAGACAGTTGGGAATGTCGACGGTGGTGGGGGAGGGGAGAAGGAGTCAGAGGGGTGGTGGTGGGACAGAGACCTGGACGGGTTGGGGTTGGAGGAGCTGCAGGGGCTGAAGAGGAGGATGGAAAAGCTCAGGACGGACGTGAAGAACAAGGTCGATCACCTTCTCATGGATCCCGCACCAATATCGTCGTGTTCGACGTTGACCACAGGATGGTGTGCGCCGGTGGGAGGTGGTGGCGGCACGATGGCGGTGCCACCGGCGGCAATGACGACGACGCCTCCTCCTCTTCCTCTTCCTCCTCCTCCTCTCCTTCCTCTGCAAAGCATGAACGGCTGTTACCATATTGGTCAAAGATATTTAATCGACGACAAGCTTTCTGGTCTTCTGCTTCGGTCTTCCTCTTCTTCCACGTCTTCTTTCGTTATTTAGGGTTTCTGTAGACCTGTACGTTCATCCGCATATCTTTCTTCCTGTGTATTCTTTTCTTTCTTTTTTATAATTGCAGTGTTTTGTATTAAACTTGAAATTGAGTTCCTTTTTTTTTTTTAAGAGAGACTGTGAAAAACTGTGAGAGACTGTAAAAATATCGTTGTTTATAATATATTTCAGTTTTACTTGTATTAATTTGTAGTGTACATATGATAGTTTTTTTATGTTAATTGTAATTTTATTTGGACTCATATACTATATATCTCACGGTTAATTAGTGGCATGCATGCACAGAAAAATACGTCAAGATCTCAACTAAATATATATATAGTCAGTATTTTCTTTATTTTAAGTGAAGAAATCTCAAGTTTAAATCTACATTGAGACGTTGCCATCATAGAAAATGAATTGTTATAAATAAATAAAAACTTGATTTTGTTGCTGAATCTTTTTTTTCTTTCTGTTTTTTATTACATAAGTAGACAATCAATTGAGTTTTGTATAAATTTTGTTTAAATTCGGAAAACTTGACCATATGAACTGTAGTTTTAATGGAAATATTATTAATATCCATCAAGTCCATAAACCCCTTATTCAACTAGAGTTCGGCCGCACAAAATGACAACTTTAAATTACAAACTACCCATAAAATGGTGGTCATAAAATAAAAACTTATTATTCCATGATTCATACAAAATGGACTTTTAAAGTTCAATGTGGTTGATCGTAATCTTAATATAATATCATTACATCATATAACTAAGTCATAATATTTGATAATCTAATATAATTTGATTATAGAATTACATAAAAAATCATGTTTACTATGTAAGCTCATACTTAGTTAATGATGTCTTAAACAGCTTGATCTCTATAATTAAATTAACGGAGGGAGAGGGCACTATTCAAACGCTCATCGTCCAGGTGGTAGACGGATAGAAACTAAAGATTCGAAGAATATTCGGTGAGTTAGAGCTTTTAAGTGTCAGAACTAAAGGTATTCTGACAAAATTAATCAAGGCTCCCCCTGTTTTTATGCAGGGTATATACAGAGATAAATATGAAGAGTTATCAATATTGTGAAAATACTTAAAATCAAGAATCTCATATCAAATGCAGTGCAGAATAGCAGATATGGTAATACAGAAAATTGAGATTTGTGAGTCCAATTTTCTCACTAATCCTTATTATGAAGACTTAGGTCTTTATCTTTCACTGTATCCTTCTTAATAACTTTATAAATTAGATATAAGTACAAGTATCTAAACTGAAAATCAATATATTTTAGATATAGAAATATGAATATCTAAAATCAAAATTAAAATATTTTAGATATAAAAATATACATATCTACAATAAAACCAAAATATTTTAGATATCACATTTAAATATCTAAATAAAAAATCTAATATTTTGGACATCACATATAAATGTCCAAAGTGAAGATAAAAAATATTGTAGGTATAAAATATTAATATCTAAAATAAAATTAAATGTTTTAGGTATAAAGTATAACTCTCTAGAAATAAGAATAAAGATATTTCAAATATGAAATATGAATATCTAAAATAAAATTAAAACATTTTAGATATGGAATATGAATATCTAAAGTTGAAATTACAATACTTTAGACATGGAATATAAGTTTTTAAGATAAAATTAAGATATTTTGCATATGATATATGTCACGCCGTAAAATTAAAAGAGCGGAAAACTCCCCCTCCTTTAATTTTACAAGGCAGCACCTATAAAAGGATGAATTTGACAACAAGGGACAAAAGTAAAAACCTAAGCAGTCAAAATGGATGGAGTAAACCAAAACTCGAATTCTTATCAGTGGAAAAACCAGTGGATCACCTTCTCTTGCAAAACCCGGACCAAACGAAAATTCACAAAAGTAGCAGTATTGCAAAAACATTGCCCCACTTCACATGCATACAAAATATTCACAACCACCAAATAGTTTACAAGCATACATTCTTTTAACAAGGAAAGATCCTGCAACCTGTCTACAATAATATATTTTAGCGTGACCTCTCTGATTCTCTACTGGAAAACATAAAAGAAACAGCCAAGAGGAGTGAGCTAATGCCCGGTAAGTAATCCATCCATTAGCCAACAAAAATTTAAATAAATAACAACATGCTACAGTAAGGAAATTTATAAATGTAAAATGCATACTGAAACAGTTTAACAAATTCAACAGTCCTTCGTTTTACACAATAAGTCGAAAGAAATAGGCCAACCAAACACATCTTTTCAGTTCCTCTTTTATTTGATTAGCTACGACTGCATATTTCCCCTTGCAGTAGGGTCAGGTACCTTGAGTTACCCTGAAATGGCCAAACGTATCCTGTCTCAATCATATTCACAACACCACAATACCATGCCCCCGTGGCCGGGTTTCGTAGCTAATTTGATTGATTCAACTTTTATTTGAACCAAATTTAACCATACATAGCAGGTTGGTCATTAATCAAATCAAGTGCACAAGTTCCACACCATCTCATAATATTTCAAATCATGGAGCATCCACATAATACACAACACTCACACATCCTAAAATGCATAAGTCCATTTACATTGGGCACCATCATCTATATTTGCCCATAAGCCAAATAAACCGCAATACACAATATTGCTAGGTATTAATAATTCAACCATGATCAAGCATACTAACAAAGATGCATCACCGGCCATAAACTTTAAGAATTTAAGACTTTTAAATTCCTTACAGCTACAAGTCTTACTGCTCACGGCTGGTTTAGCTACCGTTACTAATAATTTCCGAGATTTAGAATAATCAACATAATAAAACTCATAATTAACCACATTACACATAAATCGACATAATAAATTGCATGATCAACCACATTACACCTAAATCAACATTTTAAATTTCAACACACTTCACAATCATAGAAATTTATTTAACAATCAACAATGATAAATAAACATACCATACGTGGGGTGATTAAGGGGAGGATTACTAACCTAAATTGGGGAGAAAAATCCCCAAAACACCCCTCCTCACGGTCGGCTGCCAAAATGACCCCAACCACTGAGCTCAGTCAGCATCCTCGCAACCTCCGCACGATTCTCGCCCGCCACGCCCGCAACTCGCGCGACTAGGAGATTCCAGCAGATCAACACCCCGCTGCAATGCAAGAGTCGTCAGCACGGCACTGTGGCAGCTAGCGCTCACACGGGATGGTCGACTCACCCGCAAGCTCACAGCACCGAAGCCCGCAATGCCGGAAGCCGTCGAGCTCGCCGAACCCGAAGCGCCCGCTGCCTGGAAGCCACTAGCGCGAATGCACTCCCGTGCGCGCGATCTCTGCCGAGCTAAGCCCGCCTGCGCGATGCCGCCGGAAGCAGTACTCTGACACACACACGTGTAGAGATCGTCGAAGCCGTCCGTCGCTTGCGCTGCTTGCTCGCCTCCGGTGCCGTGCGTCAGCCGCTGCAAGGGATCCGGAGGTCGAGCCGGAGGTGTCAATGGGCCGGGCCCGTACGGGTCGGCCCGCGGGCGAGGGCTCGCTTTTATAACTTCTTAAAATATGTACTATGTAAATTTTTTAATTTTAATTTAAAATCAAAAAATAAATATAAAAAATGAAAAAAATCAAAAACACATTATTCAATTCATCATCGAACCGAAGAAAAATAAATAAATAAATAACTTCGGTCCGACTCGCCATTCGGTCGAATCGAAGTAACAAAGTTTTAAAAAAAATCAAAAAATTACAACGTTATCCGGTAATCAATTCATCATTCAAACACATTATTTTATTTATAAATACATGAATATCAAGCATAAGTCATCATTCATGTCATGATTCGTCACATTAACATCAATATCAAGACATCATCAACTCACCATTCCTGATTCATCAACCATCAATACATTCAAACACAAGTCATAAAGTTAAAATAATTATTTTATTTCTGAATTTAAATTAAAAATACATTGTTTTTGTAATTTACATCAAATATTTTTACATTTAATGTACATAATTACATTTAAATATTTAAATTTGTAAATTCATCGGTGAAGTCATCTTTCTGTTGCTGTCCATAACACGAGCAAGCTCCCAATCTTTAACACACATTAGTGCTTCTAAAATATCATCTTTTAATCTTACTCTTCTATCATCTAATATATTACCGCTAATACTAAACGTCTGTTCACATGCTATAGAAGTTGAAATTGTTAGTAAATCTCTAGCCATTAATGATAAAATAGGAAATGTGTGTTTTTGTGTTTTCCACCAATCTATTACATCAAAATCTAGAAAATTAGGATTATCTCTTATTAAATAGCTATGATTAAAATTATTAATTCTTTCCTATTTGTTACGTTAAAATCACTATATTCATCATCAAATATACTATAATCAATTGTTGATGATGATGACGATGGTTGTGAAAAATAGGGCATATTTTGTGTTTGTTGTGTTCCATATTTTGTAATATACATATCAAACATATTATTTAAACTTTCTTCTATATTTTCAATTGTTACATCAAGTTCTACGTTTAAACAAGTTTGTATTACATTTATTAATTTTTTAACAACTTTTATTTTAGTCCTAGGATATAAACAAGCACTTAATGTATATAAAAGAGGTATCTTATTCCAATATTTTAAAAAAATTTCTTTCATTTTGAAAACTATAGGTGTAAAAAATGGATAATTACTATAATTATTAAAAACTCTTGCAATATTATATAAGTGGTAGATTGCATAAATAGATGTACAATAATATATTCCTAATAAATGTTCTGTTGCATTATAAAATGGTTTTAAAAGTTCAATAAAACAATTAGCTATTACAAAATCATTTTCATCTAGTGGTGTTGTACTATCATCTATTCTACCATTATAATAAGTTTTTATAGCTTCTTTATAAGGTAAACAATTATTTAACATTAAATATAATGAATTCCACCTATAAGAGACATCTATTGTAAATGTTTTATGTGGTAATTCAAATGAATCACATACATGATTAAATTCTTGTTGTCATCTATCACTAGATAAAATGTAACCTAATGTAGTTCTAATATTTTCTAGAAAAGGTTTTAATTTTTCAACACCTACTTGAACTATAAGATTAATTATATGACATATACATCTTTGGTGAAATAAATCAAAACCATTTGGTGGAGTTAATCTACTTTTAAACATAGGAATAGTTTCATTATTAATAGATGCATTATCAAATGTTATACTACCTACTTTTTCTTTAATTCCATAAAACTCAAAAATTCAATAATAGTAGAAAAAATATTTTGAGCATTATATGGATGATTTATTCTTCTAAATCTTATTAGTCTTTTTTGTAAAACCCAATTATCATCAATAAAATGTGTAGTAACAACAATATATCCTGCTTTACTTCTACCCTCCCAAATATCAAATGTACATGTTATAAATGTGTTAATAGAACCTATTATATTAACTAATTCCATTCTAAGTTTATTATAAAGTTCAATAATATCTTACCTAGTTGTATTTCTAGAAACTTTTTTAAATTGTGGACAATAAGCTTGTGAAATATATTCTTGAAAATGTTGGCTATCACCAAAATTAATAGGTAAATTTTAAACAGCAATAAATTTAGCATGTAATTCTCTAGAATTACTAGGATCATAATGCCATTGTGTTTGACCCATTTTAATTTTTTCAATATTTTTAGATGAACAATTAGCTGCATGTCTAGAAAAATGACTTGTACTAGTACTGCTTGAAGTTTTACATGAAAAGTCTGCATTGCAAATGTTGCAGTAGGCCCTCTCCACCATAGTACCATCTCCTAGCTCTTTCATCTTTATTGTAAACTTTGACCATAAATTTGACCTTCTTGATTTAGCAGTAGTAGTTTAAGTTGATGCTCTACCTTCTATTTGAGCTTGAGAGTATCATTGTTTCTACTCAAAATCATCGCTAGCATCAACAACGCTATTGAAGATGAAGTTGTTGAAGTTGTGTGCCATTTTTGCAAAGAATTTGACTTGAGAGTTGAAGAAAGCTAAAACTTGAAATATAAACTTTGTATTTTGTGAAAGAAAAAGAGAAGATTAAAGGAGTATGAATTATGAAAAACTCTAACCTTCTTCTTTATTTATAGATTTTTCTATCACCATTCTTCTCTCCCTTTCACCTCTCTCCCTTTCATCCCTTCTCTTCTCCTTTTTTTTTTTTTCCTATCATTACTTTTAACATCGGTAAGTGTAATACGAACATTGGTTTTTTCCTACCGTTACAGTAACGTTTGTTTTTTACCGTTTGTAAAAATGAACGTTAAAATAACGTTTATAAGTAGTAACCGACAGCCTATTAGCCTCCAGTAGAGAACCTGATATAGCCTCCAGTAGAGCTTGGTAGGCGGGCCGATTTTCTAATATATTATAGCCCAGGCTGGCCCGCAATGGCCCGGCCTATTTTTTTGAATTTTTTTTTTTTTTGTGATCGTCCTTAGACATTCAAGTAGCCTAGTGAACACTAGAGTATCCTTGGAGGTGTTAGAAGGTGAATCTTCATGGACACTCAAATAACCTGATATACACTAAGAGTATCCATGAAGGTGATAACATGCGAGTCTCAATGGACACTCAATCCATCTGGTATACACTAGGAGTACCCAAGGAGGTAAAAGCTTATAGGAAGCCTTGTTAGGCCTCAATATGGTAGAATGGCCCGACCTATTTGACACCTCTAGGTTGAGTTATGCGAGAAGAGGGAATAGGCTCGTTAAACAAAAATGTCTGATATTTACCATTTCACAACCATAGTGATAATGACCAAAATACCCCTCTAACTTAACCTATTTACATTGGGCCCTTATAATATATAGACATCTAATATATATATTATTTTATAAATATCCTTTGAATTCATCAGGAGATATTCCTGCAAATAAAATGAGCTATTACAATCTTTTGAACCTGTCACTAAAACGACGGTTAAAATATATTCCCTTTGGTGAAAATTTCTCCTTCGGTATGACCGTTAAAGAAAGACGGTTGGACCGGAAAAAGAACGGTATTACCGAGAAAATCACGGTAAAACCGAGTAGTGATGTTCCGGTTTGACCAGAGAATAATCGGTCAATCATGACTTGAAGAGAATTAACCAGTTCCACCGAGAAAAATTCGGTTAAACCGAGTTGCTGATCGAATTTTCGATTAGATTGACCGGAAAAAATCCGGTGCAACCGAGGAGAGCTAAAACTGTCCGATCTAACCGAGTTGTCATCGGTAGCACCGAGACTGGACCTGTCAGACCTCCTGCCAGCGGTATACGGTCTGACCGCAAACCAAACGGTTGAACTGAAAACTTCTGACAGCCGAATGTCCAGGGTCTCGGATTCCGAAATTTTATAGAGTTTCGGATGTTGCATTCCAAGTAAATAAAGAAGCTTTCCGCCCGTAGACTTCTGTCATTTCCTGTAGACGTCCTCGAGATACAAAAAAGTGTTTTTTCAAAGGACCAATACGGCTCAATAAATACAATGTCTGCATCGATATTACTGTTGCTTGATAACCTTGAAAATCTGAATGAAGTGAATAAACTGGGAAATCAATGCAGACGTATCAGGTTTTTCATTGTGGAATATTATAGCACATCTGTATTTCAAAATGCACCATAGAGAGCAGATGGCTAAATATTTGAAACTCAACATTTGTGAAGATTTTTTCCGAGAATAAATTTGCTGTATACTCCATTCTTGCCAGTTTCTAATTTTTACAGGATCAATAAGTTTGTTTAACCAATTGACCAACTCCATAGTGAAGGAACATTCATAGAAAATATGCTATATAGATTCCGAAGAATTTCTGCAAAAATTGCACATAGATGGAAGTTGAATACCTTTTGAAGAACGAATGTCATCAAGGGGAAGAATCCTATCATGCAATTTCCAAATAAATATAGAGATTTTTGTGGGAATCCATTTATTCCAAAAACCCTTGAGATATTTATTTTGATGTTGTTGTATTCGGACAGAATTCCATGCTGCTTTTGTTGAGAAGTTATGCTGACTCAAACTGGTTGCCGTCATCAAATGTTTATAACTTCTCCAAGTTTTACCAATAGTCTTCCCAATATTATAATCTTTGTATTGTGTTGCAATCGACTCCAATGAGCCATAAATTGCCTGTACCGCTTCTGCCCAAATTCCTTTATTGCATAGGATTTTGTTGATTTGCTTTAATCTGAATGCTTTAATTTGATACTGCAGATTCCTGATGTCAAGAATAGGTCTTGAAATTCTGTTCCACGAGATCCAATGAAAATTCCTCGTGTTGTTGTCCCCTGACCAGAAGAAACGAGCACAAATGGAATTTAATTTATTTATTATTCCATAAGGAAGAGGTATGGCAGTAATGGTACGAATAGGAATAGAGTAGATAACATGTTTAATGAGCATCAGTCTTCCTCCCTGACTTAGAAACTTGGCTTTCCAACTGACCATTTTGTTCTGAATCATTGTCAATAAGATATTGAAAGTATTTTAACCTTGGTTGGCCTTTAAAAATTGGACAGCTCAGGTAAGTGAAAGTCCAAGTACCTTGAGAGCAACCCAGTTTCTCAGAAATACTCTGAATGCGGTGTTGATGGCTTCTTTTTGAGACATAAAAATTGCTCTTACCATAATTGATTTTCTGTCCTGTAGATATCTCATATTGTTGTAATATATTGTAAACTTTATCAATCATTGAATTTCTACCATTTAGGAACAAAAGAGCATCATCTGCATATAAAAGATGAGAAATCCTCCAATGTTGGCTTTGGCATTTGTAAGGAACATAGTCTGATGTGGCTTGCATTTTGAGGAGAGCCCTGCAGAGTAATTCTTCCGCTAAAATAAATAGTAAAGGGTATAGAGGATCACCTTGACGTAGTCCTCTAGAAGGGTAAAATACTTGAGAAGGAGTTCCATGTACTAAGACTGAAGTAGGATTATCCGATATACAGTTGGATATTATCTTTAAAATTTTGGTGTCAAAACCAAATGCCTTGAGAGTGTGGAAGATTGCCGACCATTCCATTCTGTCAAATGCTTTCTCCATGTCCAGCTTCAAAATAAGATTTCCTCCCCTATGACCTTATCAATGTATTGCATTAATTCTTGTGTAAGAGATATGTTATCAAAAATACTTCTTTCTTTAATGAAAGCTGCTTGACTGTGAGAAATAAGCTTAGGAATAATATTAGAAATCCGATTAGCTATAATTTTCGAAATACATTTATATGAAATATTGCAAAGGCTGTTTGGCCGGAAATCTGCAAATTTTTTTGGATGTTTACACTTAGGAATCAGTGAGATGAAAGTAGCCTTCCATTTATTATTGAGCTTTGACCCGGCAAAGTAATCAGTGAGTAGACATCTAATATTTACAGTAGAGAATAGATTATACAAGAAGATTATTAAATCTGTCACTACCGCATTAAGCTTATAATTGTTGAAAGATGTCTAAAAATTTATTTTGATTTCATTTTGGATACTCCTATTTTATATTAAAAATGTTTGAAATTCATCTTAAATCTTTATATTTTAGAAAATTCTTGTTTCTCTTTTTTTTATCAGTTGTTAAATATTTCATCTAAAATATTTGACTCCAGTTAGGCATTTTAGCTTTACAATGTTTTTCTTTTTTATACTCGTTCATTATATATTATATTTTATTAATTTAATTTTCTTGGAAGCTCTGTCTGAACGCAATTTGTTCCGATTAGACCAAAATTTTCTTCGGTCATATCGGAATGAGGTCCGGTTACACCGATACCCCGCGGCCTTTTTTATCATACATACATACATACATACATACAAACATACATATATACATACATACATACATACATACATACATACATACATACATACATACATACATACATACATACATATAACCTTATGTTATGACTTCAACTTTTAAAAATGTCTAACCCCATTTTATCCTTCATGTTTGACATTCTAAATGCCATAATTCCCTTTTCATATTTGTATTTTTTATCTAAAATGCTTGATCTTTATTCAAATATTATAATTTCATTTTTGATACTCATTTATATCTAAAATATTTATGTTCATTTTAATATATGAGTTTATTTCTAAAGCTTTTTAACTTTCATTTTGGATATTTTATATATATAATGTTTTTTTGGTTTTATTTTAGATACTTGTATTTATACCTAAAATATTCTTAATTTTATCTTAGATATTGATGTCATATCTAAAATGTTTTAATTTTATTTTAGGTGTATATGCTTTATATCTGAAATATTTTAGGTTTCTATTTTCGATATTTGTATTTTATATCTAAAATGTGTTTTGGTTTTACATCAAAAAGATATATTTATATCCACCATGGACATTTTTATATGTGATGCCCAAAATATTTGATTCTTTTTCATCTTAGATATTTATATTTTTGGTTTCATTCACTTTAGCTATCTATATTTGTTGAGTATTTTTGTTTTGATGATGTGTGCTGAATGAAAATAATCATATTTGCTCAATTAGTATTGCTTGTGAAAAGAAATTAAAATCATCAATTAATACAGAAAAAGCTTACTTATATAAATACTTGTCTGTATTGGATCTAAAGTTAATAACTAATCGTTTCGTTGTATTAATTTCTCATTTAGCTAAACGTTAAGTTAACGTGTGGTTTTATTGAAAAGCATGATATGTTTTAAAGTTATATCTTCTGTATCATGAATAGTGCACGTTTAGACAACTCGTTAAGTTAAAGTTTTGCTTGTATAGAGGTCACGTGAGAACTCATTAAGTTAGAGGCTTAAAGGTTAAAATAGGTCACGTGATAACTCGTTAAGTTAGTGAGTAAAAGAAGAGATGAACTCGTTAAGTTAGTGTTATACACGTGGTGAAATTATAAGTTACGAATGTTGTATTGTATCACGTGAGGTGCACATGTTTAACTCGTTAAGTTAACATAACTAAACGCGTTGAGTTGCTATATTAAACACTAAGGCAACGCATTAGTTTAGTGTTATAAACTTAAGTTGTTATTTTTGCACGTGGTAAAATTCTTATTATGAAAACATTTGTTTATTACTGAATCGATGAGTTAAAGTTTTTCGGAGACTTACAGTCGTAACTATCCGAAAGGTAACTTAAGTCATGTTTTCAGGTCTTGACACGTGTCTCACTAGTTTTATAATATAAAGAGTTTTTCGGTGACTTACATCTATAACTATCCAAAACTTAAACTGTTTTCGGTGAGTTATTGTTTAACCTTCCGAAAGAAGGGTTAAGCTGGTTCGTTGAGTTATCATAACACAACGGAGATGGTTCGTTGAGATAGCATAACACCACAGACTTAGTTCGTTGAGTTAGCTACAGTACTTGTCACGTGAAATGGCACATGAGGAACTCGTTAAGTTAGAAACATTAAGTTATATATATATACTTGTGTTACTCGTTTAGTTAACATTAAAGTAACAACTTCTTATTACACTGATGAAAAATTTTTGGACGAGAAAGTTTATTTTGCAGGAAATTTTTCAGAGATCCAAGACTGATGATTAAAGGAAATTCGAAATATAAACGTGGGTTAGAATGTGTGTGTTTCGATGAAGGAAAAAGAAAAGACGTGGAGAAGTGGAAAACTGGTAGTGGTTAAACGTGGAGGATATGCATGAAATGAAGATACAGTATAAAAGGCATAGAGTTCTCATTGATCAAACCATCCTTGCACACAAAAAGAAAAATATTTTCAAGGATCAAACCATCCATGCACACCAAAAGAAAAATCTTTTTTAGGGATCAAAAACACCTTCTCAAGGAAAATCTCTCAAGTGGAAGAAAATTCAATGAAGCAGAAAAGGTTAGATTTATGTCACTGAAGATTTGAAGTATCAAAAGAAAGCAAATTCGGTGAAGCAAAGAAAGACAAGATATTCGTCACTGAAGAATTGCTGAAGAAGAAAAAGGAGAAGAAGAAAGATCTCAAACAGGGAGAAATGTTTTAAATTCTGTAAATTAGTTTTCTCTATTTGTAGTTATGAAATTGTTTAGATGATACATGGTATCGAGATATAATTGCATCTATAATTTCTGAGGAGAATTGAATTGTATATTGTAATTGAAACCTTGAATAAAAATGATTTTATGAAAATAATGTCTCAACTTATTTTTGAGTTTTAAAGTTTCAATTATATTTCAGAAAATATTAAAGATACACAATTCACCCCCTTCTTGTGTACCCATACGATCCTACAATATTTCATTTTTACAATTTTTTTATGTTATAAAAACATTTTTTGGTTCGGTCTGATCGAACTATAAATACGGTTCAACCGAGCTTCTTCTTTTTTTAAAATTTTTACATTCGGTCTAACCGAACACTGAATTTGGTTGAACCGATCCTTTTCCTTCTTTTTTTTTAAATTCGGTCGTTCGGTCAGACCGATCTTCTCTTTTTGTTTTGAAGCGCAGTTTCGGTCGAACAGGTCTTTGTTTTCTTTAATTTTATGGTTCGGTCTGACCGAACTCAAAATTTAGTCGAACCGAACATCTTTTTTTTCTTTATTTTAAGTTAAATATATATATATTCATATCTTGTATCAAAAATGAAATTAAAATTTTTTGATATTATAATCTAGTATATTTTATATCTAAGGTATTTTCTTTAATTTAAGAGTTCCAATCTCTTTTCCATTTCATATTTAAATTTTCATACTTTAGACATTTGTGTTTTATCTCCAAAGTATTTTATTTCACCTTTTAAAAAATTTTAGTTCTTGTATGTTTACATTTTTATATTTGCTTTTATTCTAGATAGTTATATATTTCATATCTAAAGTATTTCAACATCATTTTGATAGTTTTTGGTGTCATATTTTCTTTTTTATAATTGGTTTTTAATACTTCAACTTAAGTTTTATGTATAATTTTACAATGTTGAATGATTACATTTTTGTAGTATCCCTTGCCAAGTGGTTTTCCATTTCCCATTGAAGGTAATGCTTGGGACCAATCAAGCATACTAAATTCACTACAATCAAGCATCTCTTTGGTAGCAACAATTGATAAAGGGAATGATTCTTAGAATTTTGTTCCACACTACTCAAACAACAATAATGCCACTCTCAACTCTTGGTCATCGTTGTGTGAAGTATAACTTCAAATGACAGCGTACTATCAGAACTCTATAGTCAACATCTTGAAAATTATTATGTTTGAAATGTTAGATAATGTTCATCTTGCATTCTTGTGATAAATGTATGAAATGCTCAAAATATAAAAGATAAATTAAAATATTCAAATTCTAAAATAAAATTATGATATTTTAGATATCAAATATAAACATCTAAAATAAAATTAAACATTTTGGATAAAAATATATCTAAAATGAAAATCAAAATATTTTTGATATAAAACATATATATTTAAAATAAAATTTAACATTTTAGATACAAGGTGCAAATATCTAAAATGAAATTACAATATTTTAGGTTTAAAATGTTAAGAATTATTTGTTTTGATGATGAACGGTTGGACGATTAAGTGGTTAATCAAGTTGAACATATTAACCGGGGGATGATTATTTATTTAAGTCATTCAGTTCAGAACAATCGGATAGCTGAAGTGGTTAAGTATTAATTTTAATCAAAGAGTTGTGTGCCAGTCACGTGCTTAAGTTAAATGTGAAAAAAGATTCTCATAAATTAAATGTGAATTCTGAGATTAAATCGGTTTTTAAGGGTAAAAGAGATTACTCTATTGTAAAATTTAGATTTAAGAGAAGATACTATTTTATTTACAGAAAATTCCCTACAACATATAACTCTCAATACTATCAAAATATCCTTTTTCTATGAAATCAAAAATATTTAGACAGAAATTTCCAAATAGAAATTTTATTAGAAATATTAGCCAGAATTACTATGGTTTCAGAGAAAGTTATGAAAAACTAGTTGTTAATTTTAAAACAGTTAAGAAGTCAGTATGGATCCCAAAAGAAACTCTGGAAAGGAGTAAAAAGGATAAATTATCTATTGTTTCTAACGTTCTTGGACCCAAGAGTATATGGGTTCCAAGAAATGGAATTTTTTCCTTTTGCAGGTAAAGAAATCTAAATGGATCATGGACAATTGAGCTTCAAGCCATATGTAGGAAGTAAATAAAGCTTTACAGATGGATAACATTCCATTGCCGCATATGTGCACAACCACTAATCACAGTGGTGAAATTTATGTCTACATTGGCAAGTAATATGAATCATGTCGTAAGAAGTACTTGGAGAATACACAGTAAAGAAGGACAACAATATATAACCATGTCATTACTTCCCGGAGGCAAGTAAAATATCGGTAGATAACACTCTGTCGGTGCTCATCTTCCTCGCATCATTATTATTATTTTTTTATAATCCTTCCCACGATTTAAGAAAATGAAGGGAAGGGGACGACTCCGTTGGGAACCCACCTTCCTTGTAACATAATTTTTAGAAATTACGGGAGATAGGACTCGGTCGGTGCCCATCTTCCTTTGTGACATAATTTTTAGAAATTACTGGAGGTAGCACTCGAATGGTGCCCATCTTCCCTATATTCTACAGAAGAAGTATTATGGAAATTACGCAAAATATCGGGAGATGGTACTCGAACGGCACCATCATCATCCCTATATTTTACAGGAGAAGAACAAAAAGGAGAAAAGAAAGGAAGAGAAGAGAAGAATCCCTGCATACCCACCCTTCTTTTATCATGGAACTTCCTTTTGTAGTTTTTTACCTTCTTCGAAGAACAGAAACTCCGTCAGTCGGCAGCGTTTTGTGTTCGAACAAATTTAAGTCACCTGTAAACATATTATTTATTATATGTCCGATCGTTGTATATATCTTGAACTTTAAATTTTTATAAAGTTCTTACGTACGTGGCTTTTAATACGTGCAGAAAGGTATAAATAGAAGAGATTAAATGAAGGTTGTGATGTGTAGAAAAGAAAGAAAAAGTGTGATGTCTCTAAACTCGATGGAATAAGTTTGTGCCGTTTACGTAAACTCTACGAAGGTACGTGATGTTTACAAAAATCCAACAAAGTTAGCTCGTTGTGTTTAGGTGTTTTGATAATACTACAAGTTCGTAGTGTTTGCTTACCCTTTATATATATATAGAGAGAGAGAGAGAGAGAGAGAGAGAGTCTGTGGTGTTTGTATAAACACAACGGAGTTAGTCCATTGTGCATACCATGTTAATATATGTAGAGTCCGTGGTGTTTGGGTAAGCACAACCGGAAATTAATGATCCCCATAGTAAAGTTCCGATGACTGGACCTAAATTAATATTAATGTAAATATAACGAACCTAAACGTTTATCGAAATCAATTACAGATCTTTTATGCTGCATTCATAACTACTTCCATATTTGTTCTGTTGAATCATCTTCGTTGTTTTAACATCTATAATTGAGAAATATAACACATTTATAATTGAGAAATATAGCAGTTACGATCAGTTGGAGGAGCATTGCCACATTGCCAAGTCAAAAAGAACGTGATGGACATGGATTAAATCTTAGCAGTAAGACTTGAAGTTACAGTTAGAGACCTGTACGTGTGCAGCTATTATTTAAGAAGTGAATGAGCTTCTCTCTAGGGGGCTCTCACGCAATCTCCCCTCCCTTCGACCATACCATCCTCTCCTCTCTTCCACCCACTTTCATCCCAAGGAGGCTTGACGACCCTCCTTCTTCTCCTCCCCACCTTGTTCTCCTCAATTTTGGCAGCCAACTTGAGCAAGCATTGAAGGGAGAAGGTCACCTGGAAGGTGAAACTTCAAGGAGGAAGGCTTGGGCGCATGCGGCAGAGGGCCATCCAAGCTAAAGGGTAGCCAACGACATCCTTTTGAGGAGATTGTCTACGAGGGTGCAGCCAAAGTATGCTTACTTCCCATCTGGTAAAAGGGAGGCCTTGAAGAAGGAGCTTGGAAGGAGGACGTCACACCTAAGCAAGCTTGAAAGTGGAGGCCAATTTCGGGGGAAACTAGGGTTCTTCTTAACTTTGTCTTTTCACTTTTTATATCTTAAAGTATCCATGATGAATGTATTTTCCGTGACTTAATCCTCCTCTATCATGTCTGTTCGTAATGTTTTTGTGATGTTTTAATGAAAATTTGCTTGAAAAAAAGAAAGTGTGTATGCATGTGGATGTGGAAGTGTATGGGTGTATGTGCATGTCTTGTGTTTGTGACATTGTTTTGTGTTTTTGAAAAATATCCATTTTCTAATTCATAAATATCATTGAATTTAGGGTCTGATCCAACATAAAAAACCTTGTTTCGATGTTAGGAAGTAATTTGAATCATTTAGGAGTTAATTCTGTAGGTAGGATAAATTAGGGTTCTAGAGTTTTAATCTGAATTTTTAGTAATTTTCCAAGCTTAGTTCAGTAGTTTACCTGCTTTTCCTTCTATCACAAAGCTTAATTTCATAGGTCTATAGGTGGTAGATTCTGTAATTTTTCTAGAATTTTTAGAGTTCGATTTTGTAGAGATAAAATTAGGGTTTCTAGGGAGTGCATAGGCAATTTCTAGGGTTTTGTTTGATTATCCAGAAATCAGGAAAAACCCACGTTAAAACTCCTGTAAATTAAAAGTTATGCTATGTTTTAAATGTGTATTTAGTTATTCACTCACTCAGGAATTTTTCATAATTTTTTCTAGAGCTTTTGGGATTTTAGAGAAAGAGTTAAAGAGGGCATAAACATAAGTTTGCATACTTGTTATACTTCTAATTAGGGCCTAATAGAAAAAGTTGCTTCTCTGATTAAAAACCCAAGGAAAATATTGTTCAACCCACTAATTCCAGAGGGAATTAAGGATGTTAACTAAACTTGAAATCAAAACAAAATCAAATTCAAATTGCAAAGTGATTCCCAACTCTCCGAGGACACAACCCATACTCGCTCGCACACATATTACAATTGTACGGTGTGCTTGCGGTAATAAAATTTTATGAACAATAATGAGATGATCTTAACTCTCCTTTGTGATGCTATCAATCAAGGAAACGCCAAGAAACCTAATGGCAAGATTAAGGTAGACACATGGAATCAAGTGATCAATGATTATAATACTAAAACAAATGTTGGGCTAGAAAAGAAAAATGTTGAAAGTCACCTAAAGACGTGGTGGCAAATGTATAAAAATTATAGCCAGATCGTCAATCAAAGTGGCTGGGGCTGGGACTACGTACATGGTCATACAATTATTTTTGATGAAATCTAAGAAGAATTTGTGAAGGTGACTTTAATTATTATGAAACATATATATCTTTCTCTTTAATTTACATATTGTTGATTTGCTACTCACTATGTTTCTTCTCAATTTGTAGAGTCATCTTGAATGTAGCAACTTGAAAGGAAAGTCTTGTTCAACATATGAGCAACTGAAGATGATTTTTGAGACTAGTGTTACTAGAGGAGGAACAAGCATGGTACCTGTGGATTTTAATGACACTGAAACTTTAAATTTAAATGATGACATATCTCCCTTGAATAACTTCAATAACTTTACTTGTTCAATACCATCCAATGATGACATGGAGATGCAAGCACCACTTTCATAGTCCAAAGATTCTAAGTACAGGTGAGCTCGTCCTCATGCAAAATCAACTAAAAAGATGGCAACCTTAGTTCAAGAGATGAAGGTAGACATGAGGGAATTTTTACAAGAATATAAAGAATGTAATAGAAGTAGAATGTAGATTATGAAACATATTGCCAAAGTTGAGGAAGAAAGAAATGAATTCTTAAGAATGCAACACAATGAATTGGACATTATTCCTTCATTGCTTGAACTAAGTGGTCTAGATGATTATGAAGTATATAAACAATGACATTATTAGAAAATCATCAAAAATGAAGAATACTTCTAGGTCTGCTAAAGAGATGAGATTCAATTAGCTGAAACACAATCTTCCATGAACATTCTTGTTGTTATTGTTATGTGTATTGTTGATGTAACGATGTAATAGAAGTACATTATTGTTATTGTGTGTGTGTGTGTTCATTGTGTTGTTTATGTCATGATGTAGTGAACATTGTTATGGAATGTTATGTGTTATTGATGTGATGATGTAATACATTTTGTTGTTTTTTGATGATACAGTAGACATTGTTTATGTTATAGAATGTTGTGTATTGTCATTGTTATTATCTGATGTAAATACTCTTATTTATTTTCGTTTTTTGTAGATTTACTTGATTACTACAAATGGATTCAAATGAACTTATTAAGATTTTGAAAGAGCTCATGGAAGAGAAAGAGGCAGGCAGAACAAGAACAAGTACTAATGTACCTAATGAAAGCATGGAAATTTGTGTCTACATAGGCAAGTAATATGAATCATGTCACAAGTACTTTGAGAATATACAGTAAAGAAGGACAACAATATATAATCATGTTATGAAATCCATCTTTACCTAATCAAGTATACAATTGTAGGAAAATCTATCAAATAAGTCAACATATTTTCTTCCATTTTTGTAGTTTTTTGAGACATGAAGGAGTAGTGCAAGATGGTAGAAGTATGAGCATGGAAGAAAAACTTGAAATATTTTTAGTTACAATTGGACAAAATCAGAGATATGGTGTAACAACTAAGTGCTTTTGTCGATCTGATTGGACAATCAATACTTCAATGAAATGTTGAATGCAATATTAAAAGTAGGATATTAGATATTGGCCAAAGTAAGAATCATCAACTCCATCACAGATTCAAAATGATTGTCACCTTTATCCTTACTTCAAGGTAAGAGAATGTTATATTTCAATATGTTTTTAAATTAAGATAGATCACTGTGTATGTTCTTTTTCTTTTAGGATTGCATTGGAGTAGTTGGTGGTACCCATGCGAAAGGTACAATTTATGGTGAAGAAACTAGAGGAATAGAAAATGTGAATTATCATAAAATATATTAACAACATGTAATTTCAATATGAAAATTGTTTATGTACTTAGTGGATGGGAAGGATCGATAGCTAATGCTCATATTCTTCAAGATGCACTTTCTCGATGTAATGCTTTCAAGGTTCCATCAGGTATGATATTAGTAAAAATAATTGAAAATACTTGTGAATAGTAGAAATTGCTGAATTAATTTTTCTAACATAATATTGAAAACTTTTGTGTAAATTGCAAGTAAATATTACTTGGTAGATGCTAGTTATCCTAATAGGCCAGATTTTATTGCTCCTTTTCGATAGAGGCATATCATTCTAAAATATTCTCAAGTTGATGCATGAAACAAATTTCATTTACCATATTATAAGAAAGAAGGTGGAACCAGCTTGAAGAAACTTCATATGGTGGTAGGAAATGCACAAGGAAAACTAAGTAAATAAAACACAACAGCAACAATAACAATGATTTCCTAAATTTTACCATGTAATATTAGCAACATGCATCAATTTTCTAATGGAAAGCAAGTAAACAGATGCTTTAGATATTGCGATTGATGAAATCATAATCAAATGATCGTGTCTCACTAGATAATCAACCAACAGAGGTACAATTGTATTAGATAATTGACCAACAGAAACTTTATTGAGTGGGGTTTTGGGAGAAGGGGTGTTATCATTGAATGACGTTAGAGTATTAAGATATTATGTGTTGTAAGTTCAGCCTCATACTAGTTAAATTATACTTATTTTTTTATGTAGCTTCTACATTTATAGATCTTATGTTCGTTAATGAAATTATTCTATTTCTACTGTTTCTTGTTTCTACAGGGTATTAGAATTTAAATTGGAACCAAGTATCAGTCATCCCTATTACATTGCCCCCTATTAAATTTAAAAGTTAGACTAATTTGTATGCGATCATGTAAGTAACTTAATCAGTTGATTTTAACTCTTTGCATGGAAGATGTTATTATTCTCGGTTTTTTAAACATTTTTCTTACTATATTATCCTATTTGTGCAGAAAATTTAATTATTACATATCATGAACTTCAACTATTTATATTCCCACAATCTACCATCTCCCATTTTCTATAAAGATTTCAAAAGAAAATTCTCAACTTAATTCTTATAAAAAGTATATGACTAATGTATCAAATGACTAATGCATGGAATTATAAACGTCGGTGTTGTCGTTGATTAGCAAACTACAAAAACAATAAAAATGATATATTACCTCGTTGGGAAAGACGAGGGAGATTCTGGTTCCCACGGGAATACGCACTTCCTCCTCTTTTTGGGGTCTGCTTCTTCAGGTTCGCAGGCTCGTTCAGTTGCGATGACCTTGAGACGATTCCTTCGAATTCCAACATCAACCGTTGTTGTAGGCGGAGTAACGGCGATACCAACAATGCAAGCGTGGTAGTATTGGTACCACAACACCATCGTCGTTGTCGGGCTTGTTTCCTCTGTGCGTGCGTGACGGAAGCCGTTCTTCTGGCCACAATAGACACACGCACAAGCAGAATAATCGACTTCTGTTCTGGGCATCCTCTCGTTGCTTCTGTACCTCCTGCTCGACTGGGCTGGACTGAGAAATACTCCGTAAACATTAAAATAATGTGGTTAATTCTTTTAAGTTTATAAGAATCACAAGAAAAAAAAAATCCCATTCTCAATTATAGCCATAAACATGAACATGACGAGTATGGTACAAAGCGTAGTACGCACCTATTGCCGATCTTCGGGTTGTAAAAGGCCGCCTTTGGGAGGAAAGACGTGCCATCTCCGGAGTCCAGAGGTTAGCAAGATCTGAGAGACATCACAATTATTCAAGGCAGTAAATTGTAAAAAGCTGACTAAGCTTTAAACACAAAACATCTTTCACCGAAACGGCACGGCATGCACCAACTCGTCGCGTAATCTTATCTTCCGATAGAAAGACGAAGAATGTAGCGATAATGAAAAATGTTGTAAAGCGATCTGACTCTAGAGTGAATCGACTTGGCAAATTGTAGGTTGTCAAGGGACTCGATGGTTACAGAGCTCAAGAACCCTTGGCAAGCTTTGCCATTCAACCTAGTAATAACTGTTTAAATATAGCAGCTCTAAAGAATTAACAGGAAATAATGAATTATTTAATTTCTATGAAATGAGTTTGATAACATCAAGTTCAAACACATCCAAAAGAAATATACAGCGAAAAAGATCACATTCCCTCGAAGAAATTTCGCCTCCAAACGCGTTCGTTCGTCAAGAACCAATCAGTTTGAGTGTCGTTGCAAGTTTTTTATGTAACATCGACATAAACTCGTAGATGGGAGTTCGTGCAAACTTAATGCTTACGGACTTGATTTGATCGCCGAGGTTGATCAGAAGTTATCCCTGTGTACACTTGGGAAAACGTGATCTTTGACCTGACAAATATATCGGGGCATCTTGATGACCTCAAACTTGCAATTTTGTTGGGCTAAGCAAACTAGTCCCTGAAAGGCAAATTTAACTTAATAAGTGAGCAGATTTATGCAACTTTATGTCAACTTGATTAGAACAATTGGAAAATTTCGGTGTTCAAAATTGAGGTTAATTGAACACAATAAATGGCAGAAAGTGAAATTTAAAAAAAAGTCAGTTTAATGTTTTTCAGGAGATAAAAATCTGCGTGGTCCACCCAAAAGAAATCTGATGGTGACCAGAAACCTATGTAACATCAGCTTCTCCTTCCAGTGGCGTTGACAATGGCTTCTCTTTTCCTCTAGTGAGGATGTGTGCTTGCTCCTTTGCCTACAAGAACTTGTGCAGCCTCCATTGGCAGGGACATCCAACATCATCTGATGGGGCTTCTTTTGCATCAGGTTTACATTTGCAGAGGCTGGCAACCAGCAGGTAATATTTTTCTACGTTTACTACTTTTCTGAATTATTGTTTTTTGTTTTTGTGAGTTCTTCCATTAATGGTTTTTGCTCTTTCTGCATTTTGTTCCATGAATTCCAGGTTCTTCTATCACGAAATTTACAATCAGTATTTCTTCATCTTGTTTTCATGAACATTCAGCTGAATAACAAGACCAGAAAGCTATCATGAAAACAATTATTTCCATTTCTCCAATAGTCGGTGATTGAATCTGCATGAATTTGCATTAATTTCATTGAATCTAAGTCTCATATGTATTTATATTAATCTATTTTCATCTCTATTTTTTATATATTTAATTGTATTATATGTGATTCATGAACATTCAGCTGAATAACAAGACCAGAAAGCTATCATGAAAACAATTATTTCCATTTCTCCAATAGTCGGTGATTGAATCTGCATGAATTTGCATTAATTTCATTGAATCTAAGTCTCATATGTATTTCTATTAATCTATTTTCATCTCAATTACATTTTACTAATTTGTTACATATAAATAGTGATGGAATATGTGCTTTTAATTCTGCAAAACTAGTTGTCGGTCATGCTTTTGTATTTTTAGCCTTAAGTTTTGTTGTTAAGAGTTTTTCCTAATTCTCTTTCCCACGTTCTACTTTTATTAAGGTGTTGTGTAAACGTGTAAGCCTTAATCCTTTGGGTGGTTATTTTTATGTACTCCTATATATATATATATGTGGGCACTACACAATTAATGTTAAGGAGGCTTATTTCTGGGTAACGGCTGTGTATGGCAGATACTGCCAATTTCTCCTTCTCGTCTCCACCATTCTTCTTTTCATCTTCCTGTTAAACTCTCTTCTAGTTTCACAGGTGGTATCAGAGCTTCACCTGGGAGGCTTTGCGACCTCAGGTTAGGGCAAAAACGTAATTTTCTGATTGCATGCATCCTGTTTTCTATGTTGTAACTTTCAGAAATTTTTTCTGACTCCCGTAACATGGAGAGTGAAGCTGGTTTTCTGCAGTTAGCGCCACCAATTTTTTGATGGCGATAACTTCCAGCATTGGATGATTAGGATGCAACCCTATCTAGAGTCGTTGGACGTGTGGGAGGCAGTGGAGGAAGATTATGATGCTCCCTCCCCCTTTGCCGAACAACGCAACTATGGTGCAGATCAAGCTTCATAAGGAGAAGAAGGTGCGTAAATCTAAGGCTAGGGCTTGCCTGTTTTCAGCACTTTCTCCTACTATTTTTTCAAGAGTGATGACACTCAAGACTGCGAAACAAGTTTGGGACAAGTTGAAAGAGGAAAATGGAGGAAATGAAAGAATTAAAGGTATGCAAGTTTTGAATCTGATTAGAGAATTTGAATTATTAAGGATGAAGGATGCAGAGACTGTTAAAGATTATTCTAGCAAGTTGATTTCAATTGCCAATAAAGTCAGATTACTAGGCACTGAATTTAATGATTGTGGAAAGAATCCTTGTAACAGTTCCAGAAAAATATGAAGCTTCTATAACTGCCTTAGAAAATACAAGAGATTTATCACAAATCTCTTTGTCTGAACTGTTAAACTCTCTGCAAGCTCAAGAGCAGAGACGTTAAATGAGGCAAGAAGGCACTACTGAAGGTGCCTTGGTGGTTAAAAATTTTTCTGAAAAGAAAAATAAGAAGCAAGTGTCGAAAAATTTGGGTGAAAGTACTTCTGATCAGAGGTCTGGAAGTAGCAAATCCAAACAAAAGAAGAATTATCCACCTTGTAAGCATTGTGGAAAAAAGGGACATGCTCCCTACAAGTGCTGGAGAAGACCTGATGCTCTATGTACAAATGTAATCAAAATGGCCATGAAGCAGTGGTGTGCAAGCAGAAAAATCAGAGAAATGAGAACTTAAATCAAAATGAAGCAAAGGCAGTTGAAGAACAGTTGCTTGTTTCTACAGTTTTGAATGTTTCCGATCAGTCCAGAGATGATGGGATGATGGATGGCTTATTGACAGTGGATGCGCTCACCATGTCTTTTGATAAGACTTTATTCAATGATTTGCAGTTGACACAAGCGACAAAGATCAGATTCGGGAATGGAGATTTTTTGATGACAGAAGGGCGTGGTACAATTGTCATATCAACACCATCTGGTATGAAGTCCCTTCCTGATGTTCTTTCTGTCCCCAATCTTGATCAAAATTTAATCAGTCTTGGTCAGCTATCGGAAAATGGTTTGAAGTTGTTGTTTAACAACGATCTTTGCACCATTTTTAATGATAAATGGGAGTTGTTATTCACTGTTCAAACGAAGAATAGGAGTTTCTCTTTGAATGCACAGCAGGATAGGGCTGCAGTTTGCTCTGTTTCAGGCAGTTTGACAGATGTTTGGCATAGAAGTCTGGGTCATTGTCAGCTGGAGAGGATGTTGAAGTTAAAAAGCTTGAATCTAGCCACTGATCTACCCATTTTGGAGAATAAACCCTCTGATTGTAATGCTTGTCAATATGGCAAGACATGTAGGAAGAGTTTTAGCTCTTCAACCTGGAAATCATCTTCCAAACTTCAGTTGATACATACAGATGTGGCTGGTCCTACGAGTGTTCTATCTTTGAATGGAAGTTTATATTATGTTATTTTTATAGATGATTATACTAGGATGTGCTGGATTTATTTTATTAAATCCAAATCAGAAGTTCCACTCATGTTTAGAAAATTCAAGTGCCTAGTAGAAAATCAATGTGATACCACTATTAAAGTGGTAAGATCTGACAATGGCAAAAGTATACCTCTAATGAATTCAACAATATATGTGAAGAAGCTGGAATTCTTCATCAATTAACTACTCCATATACTCCCCAACAAAATGGAGTAAGTGAGAGGAAGAATAGAACTATCATGGAGATGGCTAGGTGTATGATGTGAAAAGAATTTACCAAACGAGTTTTGAGCAGAGTATATTCAAGACAGAATTCCTACATCGAGTTTGGAGAATACTACTCCATATGAAGCCTGGTATGACCAAAAGCCATCTCTTAATTATTTCAAAGTCTTTGGTTGTATTTGTTTCACTTTAGTGCCACATTCATAACGTGACAAATTGGACCAAAGGGCAGAAATTGGTATTTTTGTTGGTTATGGTTCAGTTTCTGAAGCTTACAAAATTTATCAACCAACCAATCAAAAAATGGTGATTTTCAGAGATGTGAAATTTTTTGAAGATCAGTGTTGGAATTGGGATGATCAGCAACAACAGTCAAGTTGACATCCAAATTTGAGCCTGGATGGTGCAGAAAATTCAGATTCAGATTGTGAACAGGAGCATGAAGATGATCAACAATTAGGGACCTTAAATTTGGATGAAATAATTGATCATCAGCTGATTAGAGGAACCAGATCTCTAACTGACATTTATCAGAGGTCTCATAGCCTGCTACAGCAGATGATGCCTTGAATAATTCTGATTGGAAGAAAGCCATGGAACAGGAATTTGATGCAATACAAAAGAATAATACTTGGCAGCTAGTCGATTGTCCTAAAGATAAGAAAGTGATAGGTGTCAAGTGGGTTTTTAGAACCAAATTAAATGCTGATGGTACTTTCAACAAATGCAAGGCAAGACTTGTAGTGAAGGGATATGCTCAACAGTTTGGAATTGATTACTCACAAACATTTGCTCCAGTTGCTCATTTACACTGTTAGATTAGTGTTAGCAGTTGCTGCTCAATTTAGTTGGAAGGTATTTCATATTGATGTCAAATCAGCTTTTTAAATGGAGAGTTGCAAGAAGAAGTGTATGTTGATTAGCCACAAGGATTTGAAATTCCTAACGAAGCCAACAAAGCTTATAGATTGAAGAAGGCACTTTATGGTTTAAAACAGGCACCAAGGGGTATAGTAAAATTGATGACCATTTAGTAAAAATGAGGTTTCAGAAGAGTCTTTCAGAAGTTACTTTATATACTCTGCGCCAAAATTATGATCAGGTAATTATAACCCTTTATGTGGATGATTTGTTGATCACTGGTAGTAACCTAGCATTTTTAAATTCTGTTAAAGCCCAGTTAATGAATTCTTTTGAGATGACTGACCTTGGCTTAATGACCTATTTCTTGGGTCCAGAAATTAAGCAAGGAACATATGGTATTGCTTTATCTCAGAAAAAATACTGTCAAGAAATTATTAACAGGTTTTCTCTGGACAGAAGCTAACCAGTCAGCCACTCCTATGCATCCAAAAGAATTATTAAATTTGTCTGTGTCAACAGATAAGGTTGAAGATAAAGAATATAAGAGCTTAGTAGGTTGTCTTCTATATTTGACAGCTTCTAGACCTGATATTCAGTTTGCAGTGGGGGTTTTATCTCGTTTTACAAATTGTGCAGATAAAGTGCATTGGCAGGCAGCAAAGAGAGTTGTTAGATATTTGTGTGGAACAACTGATTATGGTATAGTATTCACAAGATCTGAAGATCCAGTTCTAGTTGGATATGCAGAGAGTGATTGGGCAGGTTCTACTATTGATTTTAGAAGTACTTCTGGGTACTGGTTTTTCTTTGGTTCAAATATGTTCTCTTGGAGTTCAAAGAAGCAGGAGTTGGTTGCTCAATCTACAGCTGAAGCAGAAATTCTTGCTGCAAATTCAGCTGCAAACCAAACTCTATGGCTAAGGAAGATTCTGAATGATTTAAATTTAAAGCAAGAGAAGGCTACCAAACTAAAGGTAGACAATCAAGCGGCTATATCTATCTCTACAATGCTGTGTATCATGGGAGGACTAAGCATTTCAATATAAAGCTTTATGCAACTAGAGAAATGCAAGTGAATGGAGAAATTCAACTTTCCCACTGTGGTACGGAGGAACAGTTGGCGGACATGTTCACAAAACCACTACCAGTGACCAGGTTTAATTTCTACGAGAAAAGCTTGGAGTTTGCAGTTTACAAAGCAAGGGGGAGTGATAAAATGTGCTTTTAAGTCTGCAAAAATGGTTGTCGATCAAGCTTTTCTATTTTTAGCCTTATGTTTTTTTGTTAAGAGTTTTTCCTGAAATAAGCTTCAGATTTGTAATTTAGCATGTGACAATAAATTTTGCCACTTACCAGTACTTGATCATGCCATCCCATCCACATGTTGCAACTTTGCTCTGCTCCAATGGATGCCACTCACATCCAATGCAAACACCTTCATGGCATTTCAGTGTCCTGAACACTTTACAACTCTTCCAGTCCCAAAACCAGCACTTTCCTTCCCCATCCCCTGACATCACAAAACGACCATCAGGTGAGAAGTTCACCTGGCAAGCATAGCCTGCTATAATGTGTCCTGCAAATCTTTTCTTCTTGTTGAGCTGAAACCTCTCTTTTGTGCTATAAATAAGTATCTGATTATCGAGGCTTTGTGCTGCCAACCAACTTGAATTGGGATGAAGAGAGATTGAAGGCATAGAGTGCATATGTGGCTCACTTATGTACTTAATGACAACTGGGATTCCAAATTCCCACACTCGAAGAGACTTGTCATCGCTGGAAGTTACAAACCTACGGTTGTTGTCAACAAAAGTTATGGTATTGACCGCTCCCAAATGCTGGTCATATTCTTGGGTGATCATGCCAGATTTCATATCCCACTGGACAATCTTCTTATCGCTCATTCCAGCAAGAAGGATGTTCTGCTTGTCTTCATCAGGATTAAGCTTCACCACATAGGGAATCTTCCCAGTAGAGAAAGTGGAGATCACCTTCCCAGTCTCCGTGTCCCAGTACTTGATGTTCTTATCATACCCAGCACTCAAGAATTTCGTACCATCCTTGGAGAAAGAGATGTCTCTGACAGCCTTCGAGTGCCCCATGTAAGTCCTCATGCATTTCCCAGTGTTGAACACATCCCAAATCTTGATCTTGGAATCCATGCTCCCAGAGAGAAGCAGGTGCCCATGCTTGGGGAAGAATCTGATGGCTGAAACGCCCTTGGTATGACCGCTCCAGGTGTGAACCAACCTTTTGGGAATGTAACAATGGTCGTTGTTGGCCTTGATGTCCTTGGGTGGCTCGATCCACGACCTTCCCTGATAATCCCTCTCCTCCTTGCCGTGGAATGTGCTCTTGTCACCGTGTTCGACCCTTTCTGCTCTCGCCTCCCTGCCTCTCTCCTTCTCTGCCTTCTTCTCAGCGTACTCCTCTGCGTACTTCTTCTGCTCCTCAGTGAGCTCCTCCTGTAACCCCTCCTCCTTCCCAGCCCAAGGGCTCTTCCTGTTCTTCATGAGCCACTCCTCGGTGGAGGGATTGTCCACTTCCGATCCCGTGACAACTTCCTCCTGCCCTTCCCCACCCTCATCCTTGCGTACGACTCTCCGTCGCTTCTGCTCCTGCTGGGGCATGTTGTAGACTGACAGAGCGGAATTCTTGGATAGCATATCAAGGTCTCCGACAAAGGCGTTGGGGTTCCCGGAGGGGTCAGAGGCGTATCCGTACTTGTGGAAGGTGTTGTACTGCTCGTCGAAGAGAAAGGGTTGGACGAAGGCGTCCTCGACGAAGCCGAGCTTGTGGTTGCGCTGTCCCTGGGAAAGGCCGTCTTTGGCATAGGGGTGGGCAGGACCGTGAACGGGGGCCCATAGCTGGTCGTGGGTGGGGTTGTAGGGGAGGAGGCGCTGGGTAGGGTCGATGGGGCGGTCGATGGAGAGGTTGGCGTGGGCCTGCGTCAGGGCGAGGGCGGTGTCGTCCACTTTGGGAGCGGAGGACTTGGACGGGAGGGAGAGATGCGGTGGAGACGACTCGGGAGAGGAGGGTGCCGATTCTTCGTTACCGTCGGCGTAGGAACGGAGAAGATCCATGTCGTCGCTAGGGTTTGGACAGTTGTATCCAAGGAAGAAGAATGAGTTATTTATAGGCAACAGTAGGATATAAATTTGGGTGTTTGTGCCTTCTGGAATCCTGGGAAAGTGTAAAAAATTTTCGATCATATAGAAGGGTTTACCTTCCCAGGATTCCCGACTGTCCCCCTCGGAATTCCAGGAATCCCGACCTCGCACCCCCGCTCGACCGAAGCCGCGCGAAATCTCCGACCTTCTCTCCTCGCGGCCGTCTCTTCTGCGACCGACGCCAAGCACCACGACCGACGCGACTCTGTCGACTACGACCGAGCTCTCTCCGAAGCACGGCCTTGCCCGAGCTCTCTCCCTCTCTCCAAAACGCGACGCGACTCGAGCTCCGACGCTTCTCTCTGAAACGCGACGTCGCCCGAGGTCTCTCCCTTCTCTCCGAAACGCGAACGCGCCCGAGCCAAACAGAAGCCCCCTCGAGAAAGTCCTGTTGACCGTCCCTCCCTTCTAGAGAGGGTAACACCTAAGGGAGGTGACATACCTTAGGAAGTTGCAGGTATCTAGTAGTGTTAGGCTAGGTTGCATGAATTTCAGCATTCAAATTCTCTCCTCTGTTTTGCTTGATATCTGTAGGATTTTCAGTGCATTTTCTCCCTAATTCAAGTGTGCATTCATTAGTATAGTTGGGACTCCTAAGTTAGGTGGGTTACATCGAAGTTAGGAGATGCTCCAACACTCTTGGATGCATCTTGTGATTAGTGTGGAGAATCATTTAATTTGAGTTTTGATTTCAGCATGTATTTTTGTAGTGAATCTACCCAATTATCTTTGATATAGGTGTTTTATCGATTTCTTAGTTACATAATTAGATAAACTCAGATTTCCTAAATTGGTTGATTAAAATCTTTCTGAAACATTAATTCAGATTATAGATAGAATAGATTTTAATTTAGGACAGCAGCAGTTTTCTTAATTTCGTAGTGTTAAGTAGATTGAGATTTATTTCAATAAGGTAGATGGAGTTAGATTAACTTTTACATAACAGATCTATTCTGTTTACATCTGTTTTTGCTGTAGGAATTTCCAGAACATCAGCCTGAACTCTGGTTTGAAATTTTCTTCACTGAACTTAATTTGAGTTGTAAATTTAGAATTATCATGACTTCAGAATGTCTAATGCATTTAAACTGTTTGATGAATTGACTATTTAGTGCAGATTTCAGTTGAATCATTCCTATGAATGTATGAATGATTGTGAATGATGTGCAATGATTCTGAAAATGAATGAGTGTGTTGATGTGGGTGTTTGATGCACAAAGGTGGAATGCACATTTTCTTTCTGAATCCTCTGAAATAGTTCATTCAGTTTCAGGTGATTATTCAATCCTAAAAAGAGAGTAATAAAAGGAAATTGATGCAACTCCTTGCTGTGGCTTAGTGTCAAGTTGCTATTAAATTGTGGGTGTAGTTGTAAGTGTTTTCTGGAGTTGAGTGTTAACTGAATTTAATATTTAACTACTGAAAATGAATATAGAAATTTCTAAAATATGAACCAAATCAATTCAGTGTGAAAACTGCATTAAAATAGAATTTACTTAGCCAACTTAACCTTTCCTTAGGGATTTGACCTGTATTTGTCAGTGTGTACTACATCTACACCGTGCACTTGTGGTTATTACTTGGACATAATTATTTTCCATATCAAGTTTTTGGTGTGGTTGTCAGCGAAAGGCAATTTAGTTGGCTAAATTTTAGTTTAATTGTAGTTCCTGGCATTAAGAATTGAGTTTCTAAAAAAAAAAAAAAAATTGCTTCAAGTTCTAAAAAGTATTTTAATTGTTTCTGAGTGATTGATTCAGAAATTTGTGAATCTGTTTTACTGTTATAGAGTTTTTCTTTCTGAAATTGATAATATGGATTCTCATGACTTTAATGAAACTTTTAGGAGATTTTCAGATTATATTTCTGCTCCTGCTTGCCCTTATTGCAGTAAAGTAGGCCATGATTTGGATGATTGCCCATTTAAAATGCTGAATTTACATGTGACTGTTGATAATGCATGTAAATCTTCTTTTATTCTGATACTTAAAGGAATATTTAGATGTTGGTGTTAGTCATGGTGTGTGGGAGTGTAGTGAAGTGTATAGTTGTGTTAGGTCTGAAATTTCTAATGCTACCACCAGTAATTCATTTGAGGATTTAATGAAATCTATTAATGAAAACTTAAATGAACAGGATTTTAATATGACCGTGTTGCATGAAGAGATGATAAATGTAAAGGCAATATCTGAAGGTAAGAATATCTATGAATTTGAAGTTATTCACGAGAAAATTTAAATGAAGAAGTTGACGTAAGTATTACCTTAAGATCAGGAAGAGAATATGAACCTGAATTTGATAAAAATACAGAAAAAGGAGATAAAATTGTTAAAAGTGGAATTTCAGAAGGTGAAGGTAAATCTGATTCTAAACCTGATGTAGCCATTGAGAATAGAGATGATTCTGAACGAGAAATTCAAAAAGAAGAGGATAATATAAGAACTGAAGATGTACCTGCTGGAATTAACTCAGATTGGGAAATTCAAAGTGCAGACTTAAAACTCTAGATGAACCTATAGATTTGGATGAGGAAATTGATAATTCAATTGTGGATGACAATGCCAAAATAGGAACTAATGAACAAGACATTGGAAATTCTGAAAATACTGAAATTGGACAGGAAAGTAATGAGAAGAATTCTGTACAAAAAATTACCAAAAACAGGAATGAAAATGCTGAAAATGGAAATCTTAGGAAGATTAAACCTCCCTTTCCCAGTAGGCTGAAAGAACAAGGAAGTAATGAACAAATGGAATCCATTAAAAAGGTATTTCAGCAATTAAGTGTTAATATACTTTACTGGACTTAATTCAACCGATCCTGCATATGGAAAAGTTTTAAGGGAGTGTTGTGTTAGAAAAAGAAGGAAGAGAAGGGTAGCTAAACAAATGTGCTTGACTGAACTTAGTAGTGCTTTAGCTTCTGAAACCTTGCCTGAAAAATTTAATGATCCTGGTACAGCTCTCATATCTTGCATAATTGGAAATATGAAGGTAGACAGAGCATTGCTTGACTGGGGCTGGAGTTAATGTCCTCCCCAAAAGCCTTTTTGATAAATTGGGTTTGGTTGGGCTTCAGGAATCTACAAGAACAATCTTTAATTTGGCTGATAGGTATCTTTAGGAATTTTGGAAGATGTCCTTATAAGAGTGGAGGAATTTATTTACCCTGCTGACTTCATAGTCCGAAACTCAGTCATCTTTGAAAACAAATGCTGAAACTTCTTTAATATTAGGAAGACCATTCTTAGCAACCATAGATGCCACTATTAATTGTAGAAATGGTCAAATACTATTGTGTATAATGGAAGAGAAATTGCATTGAATATTTTCAGATTGAATGCAGAAATTAAAAATAAAATAGCTGATGACTATTCTGTTAATTTGGTTGAATTATTTACTGAAAATGAGGATTATCATTCAGAAGAGGAGAATTTAAATGAAGATGAAAAGACTGAAGAAAAAGAAGTAGACAAAATAGAAGAAGAAGAAGAAGAAGAAATGGACAGAAACTCAGAAACTGTAAATATTAGCCCAGAATTCAAATCATATCATCCTGAAATTAAAGAATCATCAAAGGTGGATTTAAAACCCCTACTTGAGAATCTAAAATATGTGTTTTTGGATAAAGATCAAGAAGTACCTATAATTGTAGGGGTTGATCTGGATGAAACTCAAGAAGCTGAATTAATTAAAGTATTACAAGAAAATAAGGACGCTCTTGGCTGGAAATTATCTGACATTAAGGGAATAAGTCCAGCAATTGTTCAGCATAGGATTAATCTAGAAGATGAATTTCATGCTGTAAGAGAGCCCCATAGAAGATGAATTGTTCAGCATATGTCTTTGTCTCAGAAAGTTAGCCATTTCTCAGGTATGCTAGTAGACTTGAAGAATATGCTTGTTGAAAGGTTCAACAAATCATGACCCAAACATGGGCATCGTAGGGCTTATGAGTATTTGTCGGAAAGGAGACTTTAAGCAGAAGATTAGAAGCATGACAACTCTAGCTAATGTGGCATTCAGAAGATAGTTCTTCAAAAACATGGTGGAATGTGGTTAACCCAGAATGACCAAGATATGGCTTTTTCAACATGAAGGAGAAGGTTCCATCACTTGGTTATGTGGGGAACGTGGCTTAAAGGGTGTGAAAATGTCTTAGGAGCTTGATGGTTGACTTGTGGTACCTTGAAATATAAATTCCAAGTGTCCTTTGCGTGGAGGAGAACAAGTGAATGCGAATAGGCATGTATGATTTTTTGTAATTCTTATTGTGATCAATAGAATTACTTTCCTTCTTGCCCAGTTCTATATCCTTACACCTTGTGATAGTAGAGGAGAGGATGAGAGAGAGAGATCAATAGCATCTACATCATGCAACTCATGTCAATCATGGAAGGTCTTCTAATGTCGTCATCCATCAACATCCAGCCCTTATTTCTCCTACCTTGAAAACTTAGAAACTTAAGAGGGGGTGCGAGCTATGAATTAGAAATTATCAGCTACCCTATAACCTTACTTTTTTAAAGCCTAACTGATTTTTATTCGTTATTGCTAGTTTTTCTTCATTGATTGTATTTTGTTGGTGGCTTGATTTTTCTACCATAACTGATTTTTGTTTGATTTTTTCTAAATTTTTTATTGTTGTTTTGTGAGTTTAATCAATGATGTATTGTGTTTTATTGGTGGCTTGATTTTTCTACCATAACTGTTTTTGGATGATTTTTTCTCAATTATTAATGGCAGTTTTGTGAATCAAATCAATGATGTATTGTATTTTATTGGTAGCTTGATTTTTCTACCGTACTTGATTTTTGGATAATTTTTTCTCAATTATTTATTACTGTTTTGTGAATCAGATCAATGAGGTATTGTGTTTTATTGGTGGCTGGACAACCCTAAATGGAAGCATAATTGTGACAAGTAACATCTAATGCATACTATGTGATCGTGTATCATCAAAGCAAAAGAAACACTATGTTGGAGGTCAATGAGACAAGGTTAAGTGTCTAAAACCAACAAAAGAAATTTTAAAAGAGATGTTTAACTGGAAAATAAAAGGAAAAAAGAAAAGAAATTGATGTTGTCATTTCTGATGAAGTAATACTAGTTGTAACAATGATGCAGATGTCATAGAGCATGTCACTATGATGACCACACCATCGATCAAGAAGTTACTTCCATCTACAAATAGTGGAATGCTAAAACCAATTGGAAAGAAAGTTGGGCTACTTGATACACTTTGTCAGAAAAGTCTTATGAAATTTGTTGTTGACAGAAGACTTGATAAAGTATTGTAACAATGATGCAGATGTCAATGTGGAGCATGTCACTATAATGGCCACACCATCCATCAAGAAGTCACTTCCACTGCAAGTAGTGGAATGCTAACCAATTGGAAAGAAAGTTGGGCTATTTGATGCACTTCGTCAAGAAAATATAGTGAAATATGTTGTTGACAGAAGACTTAATAAAAACAAATAAAAAGTTATTGAAGATCATTTCAAGAAGCAAGAGGAGATTGTTGATGAATTATTTGACAATGCCATCTAGCAATGTGAATTATCATTCAACATTGTTAATTAGCTATCTATTGAAGTTTTGTGTGAGGTTATTGGACACTATGGAAAGGGATACATTCCACCTTCATTTCATTTTGTGAGTAAAACTTTGTTGGTAAAAAGTTATGAATATGTATGAATCGGAAAAGAAATATGAGGTTCATTGGAAGAGGTATGGAGTAACACTAATGATTGGTGGATGGACAATTCAAAGAGGAGGATTGCTTAACTTCATAGTGAATTGTCCTAAAGGAACATTTTCCTCAATTCTGTGGAGGCTTTAAGTGAAGAAAAGACCGTGGACCACATATTAGGTCTTATTGAGGACCGCTTAAAGCTTGTTGGTATTGAAAATATTGTGCAAGTATGTATAGACAATGTATTTGCTAGAAAAATATTATGGAGTATCCTATCGTGTTTTGAGCACTTTGTAATGTGCATTGCTTTGATTTTTTACTCAAGGATAATGGGAAATCAAAGAGATTCAAAAAAGTCATTTCAACAGGAAGGTAGATAATATCCTTTATTTACTCACACTTTCGTCTTCATGGTTTCTTAAAAGTTCTAATAAGACAGAACTTCTATGATGTGGTGTGATGAGATTTGCAACATCCTTCCTCACATGGCAAAGGTTATATGAAATGAAGTCCATCCTTAGGGTAGTTTTCGTTTCTCAATTTTAGTGTAATTCTTTATGGATAAAGGAGGAACAAGGAAAAATTGTAGCAATAGTGATGCTATTTATGACTTTTTGGGAGATCTTGGAGGTGGTTGCCTTGATTGGTTGATAGAGCTTCCCAAACTATAATGTAATTACTTGGATTGGTTGATAACGGTGAGAAGTTGGTTATAGACTACATTGCAAAAGCAATAGGGAAAGTTTGTGATTGCAATTAAAGAAAACTTTGAAGCAACAAAACTATGGGCCTATAATATTGATTCCTAATAGATGACTTAGGACACACTTTGATCATCCTCTTTAGAAAGTGGGAGCATTTTTAAATCCTGTAGTATATCTTGAAAGTAAAATTTGAGATATATATGGGTTTAGCTTTTCAAGATTGCATCAAAGTGATGTTGAAAGACAAAAAAGAGAGGATGGACCTCATGGTGGCTGTAGAGTACAAGAAAAAAAGAGGCATGGTTACAGGTGAATCGGCATAGGATGTGTAATGACTTTATTAGAACCAAGAAATTTTGAAATTTCATTTTTTTAAAATTTTCAGTGATTTCAACACATTTTTTAAATGTAGTGAATTGTGGGCTGCTTATGGAGTGCACACTCCTCTACTAGAGAAGATTGCCATCCAGATCTTTAGCTTAGTCTACGCCACCTGTAATCGTGAGAGGAATTGGAGCACCTTTGAGATTGTAAGAATTAAAGATTGATTATTAATGTTGTTTTAGTTTAATATAATTTATATTGATTAATATATTTTAACACTTGTTTATTTTATAAATTTTAATATATTCAAAGTAATGATTGGTTTAGGGTGTGAGTAGGGCAAAGGAGTTGCTTGTTCCAGGTATGATATCTTGGGACTTGTCTCTTGTATCCATAGCAAAGTGATTGTCTCTATGGCATCTTTGATTGGGTCATCCTTTTCATTAGACTTTAGTAGGCTTTTCAAGTGTTAGTCTTGTCAATTGGATAAGCATAAGCATGCTGCTTTTTGTGGTTTCATCCTGCTAAGTGTCAGAGTCCATTTGATGTAGTCTATTGTGATGTATAAAGTCCTATAAGAACCTCATTGGTATTAGGTCATAAGTATTATATTGTCTTAATTGATGATTTCTTTTGTGTCTCATAGATTTATAAAAGAGTTGAGTTTGGGTTTTGAATGTTAGAAAATTTTTTGCAGAAATAATAAATTAGTTTTCTATTACTCCCATGTTTTTCATATTGATGATGCATTGGAATTTGTTCAAATTAGTCTTCAATGGTATTATGAGTCTTTGGGTGTTATCCATTAGATCACTTGTTCTTTTGTCTCAACAAAATGGAATTGTAGAATGTAAATACTGTCAAGTTCTTGATATTACTCGAACCCTTATACTTTCTCTTCTTCTTCTTCTCCACCAATTATTGAATCCTTAACCATTGGCGTGGAAACTGAAAGTTTCGCTGCCACTCTATCAAGGAAATTTGCAATTGAGCCCTTATACTTGAGATAAGCGTGTTTAAGTATTTGTGGTCTAATGTTGTTTGTACAACTTACCTTACAATAGAATGTCATCCACATCTCATAAAGGGAGAGAGAGTTTTCTCTCCTATGAGCCTTGTGAGAGTACCATTGTTGTACCCTCTCTTTTTGAGCCCTGTGAGAGTGCTATTGTTGATTCAATTTTAGTGGAGGAAGGGCACCTTGTTCCTTGTAGGTATACCACTGATGTGAGAACACTCCATTTATTGCTTTGTCATGTATTGATATTATTCCTACAACTACAGGTCTGCCACCTATGCCTTTGATATGCCAATTATATTACGGAAAGGTATATGTGCTACCATTGTACAATTTATTTCTCTTTTATTTTATATGATAAACTTCAACATTCATTTGGTGTCTTTGCCTTATTCATATCTTTGGGTCACTTTTTTTTTTAATATCTATCCTTTGAATTCATCAAATGATAGTCCTGCCAAATTTGAGGAAATACATCAGGAAACTATGTATGAGAAAATGTAGACATTGGTGTCATGTGATACATGGGATTTGGTCTCTTGGCCCGTAGTAACTAATATGGCCACTTGTTGGTGAGTATTTAAAATTAAGTACAAATTAGATGGGATCATAGATACTTTTGGGGTAGTTCGTCCCCTATTTTGGATGATATTGGTAGGTGTAGGCATCTTATTGTAAAATCAATTTACTTAATGGTCATACATCTAGATATCTCCTATAATGTTAGGGTACTTAATTATTTATAAGCTAAAAACAATGCATTATAGGGAGCTTATATCAAGAAGGCTCTTGGTAAAGGATTAATGTATAAGAAGATTCGTCATTTACACATCAAGACATACTTTGATATTGGCTATACAAGAGACAAGGGAGATTGGAAATCTACTTTTAGGTATTGTACTTATTTTAGAGGAAATCTTGCCTCTTGTTGAAGTAAGAAACAAAATGTTGTCTTTAGATCTATGGTATAGAAGCAAAATATTGATTCATGGCATTGTTTGATTGTGAGATCATGTCGCTATGTTCACTTTTGATAGAGAGCTTGGTTTTTCTATTAGTGTCCCATGACCATGCATTGTGTTTGTCAAACTACCATTTTCATTGCCAGCAATTGAAATTTCTATTAACACACCAAGCAATGAAGTTATCTTATATTTGGAACATTGCAATGAAGTTATCTTACATCTTATACTTAGTGTTGTGATTAATTTGTGGATATTTTTACTAAGATATTGGTGTTGGGTCTTATGATTTTTTTTTTTAATATTTATCCTTTGAATTCATCAGGGGATAGTCCTACTGAATTTGAGGAAATACATAGGAAACTGAAATATTCAGTTAATACAAAATTTTGCATTGGTATCATATCATGGCCGGTCTAACTGAACTTCCAAGACCATTTGACCTGGACAAGTGCGGTTGGACCATTGTAAAATGTCAATAAGATCAACCAGGCTAGTTCCCTGAGAAAAAGAAAGAAAAGTAGAGGGTGTTTCTATGAAAGTCTGACACCCTTCTTTAGTGCAACCTTTGATCCTTTGGTGAGACCTTATTAGAACACCGATCAAAAGAGACGGTTTAGCCGTAAGTCGAAACCGGTGGAACTAAGGTCTGCAACTTTGTTCTTCTTCTAAGACATGCAATGTCAACTTCTGACTTTTTGATTGTTGGGTCTTATGATTAGCTATGTACTAAAAGATATGATAGATATCTATCCTCTAGTTTGATGAGGAGTGTTAAACTTGTCTTTAGTTATTTTTATATGGGTATGATGGGTGTTGACACCCCACTCCAAGGTCTAATGTTGGTAGAGGTGTCAAATGGGTTGGGCCACCATGGGCCAACCTAATGCAGCCCATAATGGGTTGGCTCGATTTAAAAAATCAAGTCGGGTTAGGTTACCATATTTTGAAAAGCCAGCCCATGGGTCGGGTATGAACATTTGTTTTTACTAACGTTAAATCCTATCGTTGGATTTAACAGTAAGATTGTAGGAAAAGAAAAGAGAAGAGAAGGGAAAGAGGAAGGGTGATGGAAAAATCTATAAATAAGAAAGAATGTTGAGTTTTTTTCACAACTCATACTCCTTCAATCTTCTCTTTTTCTTTCACAAAACATAAGTTTATCTTTAAGACTTCAGCTTTCTTTAATAACTCAACTCTTAAATCAAATTCTTTGTAGAAATAGCGCAACTTCAATGACTTCATTTTTAATAGTGCTGTTAACGATGATTTTGAGTAGGAATAACAACACTTTCAGGTTGAAATTATGGAAGAAACTACTACTACTACTAAATGAAGTCTGATAATAGGGTTCTACAACTTATATTGGGTGATTTGGGCACTTCTTCATCAAGAGCGATGAGCTATGGCGATCTAGATGGTAGTTTCACGTGATAGGACTCGTTGAGAGTGTGTGCTTCGACAATGGTGGCAATAAGGGAGGAGCTAATGACCTTTGGATGATAGGACTCGTTGAGGGTGTCTGCTTGGAGAGGGAGGTGACGACAAGCATCCACGAACAATTTCTATTTACCATGAGGAGAGGAGATTTCGATGATCATGAGTGGTGAACATGCAACGAGTCTAACAGAGTTGTTAAGGGTTTGGGAGGTGGAGATTTTGGATCCAAAGGACCTTCTAACCAGGGAGAGTGAGAAAGTAAGGAATGTAAATCTATTTATACTTGGAAAATTTATATTTTCCTTTTCGTCCATTCCATCGTGCATAAACACGTTAGCTTAGAATCTATCTTTAATTTTTTCTTTTTTGCACATTATGGTATGTATAAACCTCTCCTTAATAATATTCATTACTTCATCAATGTTGACAATGGCCATATCTTTGACTTTTGCATCTCGTCAGTTGGTGAATATTGTCAAAAGAGAAGAATGAGCGTAGTTTCTACTCCCATCTTTGTCCGCCTTTATTTTTTGTGGTCCCTGTTAGATCTCTCAGACCTATCTTTTTGTTTTTTAGGCTTGCTTGAAGACTGCTTGCGGTGGTTATTAACTTTGTGGTAAATTATTATCTACTTGCAATTTCATAGTTAAAGTTTTATTATTAGATATTTACGTCTTTTATTTTGAAAGATATATATATATATATCCGATGAAAAAGAAGAAAAGAAACGAAGTAAATGTCGGCACGGAACAAATACACAGGCGGATGGCCCGTCCGATTAATTCTTCGTCTCCCAAAGTACGATTTTATTTGTGCGTGACAAGTGATAACCGAGGATTTAATGACTGGCCCAAGATAAACGTATCGGTGGAATATGATGAAAACGTGGGGGACGGCAGCAGATGCGTGCATGGCGCATGTAAACGACGTCCGGACATGATCCCCCCGACGATCGCCTCGTGCCGGCGCATTAATTGCTTGGTCGACGTGGCGGGCGGGACGAGATGGTTTTGTTTTAGTATTCTTGGCTGTATGTCATGACGAAAATGTTTAATTTAATTGTGACCTTGTCGCTTTTATATATTTCCTAAATACGCTAATATACGTCCCAATTCAATTGGCTTAACGATTAACACGGAAACAAAGGCGATGCATTTTTTGATTTTTGTGGCCTAATTATGACAGGCAATGTGTGAGTTAGAAAGGTCTATTTATGACTTGATATTATTTAATATCAGACATTAATCTTGCATAACAATAATCAGTCGAAACCCATTACGCAAGAGGAATATGGAGGCCAGAAAGGTGGCTTCAAAGTCACTAGAGTGATCTCCCGTGCCGGTTGCAGGAGAGTCGTTACGGGTTGTTAAATTTGCTGAATGTGAGACGATCGACGAGAGAGGGCAGAAGTATTTCTTGATGCAGAGGGGTGGGCAGAGGAGAGTGCCGAGAAGGTAAAAGAGGGGAGGGGTGATTAGTGATGGAGTCCCGGTCGGGAAAAGAGGTTTGGGCGGGGAAGGAGGTGTCGAATCAATTTAAAAAAATGTTACCATCTTAAAAACTAAGTGAATCAATTTAAAAAAATGTTACCATCTTAAAAACTAAGTGAATCAATTTAAAATTTCAAAATTTCATACACGTAATAGTTTTAACTTTTTTTGAATTCTTACGTAGTTTAGAATAGTTAAGAGTACCCCACACAAGGACATGGGCAAACGTCGGTATGCTAATGTGTAACTATTCTTTGTGAAATGATGCAAAAATAACAGTAGATCAAGCACAAAACATAGTTCCAACTAAGTCCTTAAGATTCAAATTTTATGACCAAAATGTACGTGATAATAATATATGTGCACGGATACAAACAAAGTTGACCAACTCTGTTATTTATATAAACAGATGTACCAGAACGTACAGTCACGTTCACCAAGTGAAGCTGACGGACTCAAAGCGCAGGTTTGCCATCATTCCGGATCCACAGATGGACGCCACTTCCCGTCGCATCGACGACGGGCCACTGACGAATACTCCGGTGGGTTCCTCACCGTCATGATCCAGCAGAATCTCTGCAAATTAAGTAAAACCACGGTATTTTTCATATTTATCGATCGATCAGCCATCTTGTAGCTTAAGTAAGCTCAAGAAACCATAAACTTAATAATTAACAACAATAGGATAGTATAATTAACTTTCACTTCATTCTGAAAAAAAGAGATCCTGAGTTCATCACCTTATTTGAGTTATCTCCCTTCCGTTTCCTTTCAAGTTCTTTCCATCTCTCATCTTCTGTTTCCTTTTATATATATATATATTTATTAGTTATTGGTGGCTATTTTTATCAAACTTTATGTAGCTCAATTAGTTTTGGCTATTTAGTTTTACACCTCTCACCAAAATTTAAAATAAGATATCTATATCTAATGGTTTAGGATAGATGAAATGGACAAAAAGTTAATGTTGTAGAAATGTGTATGTTTAAACGGATGAGTGGTAATATTATAAGAGATAAGTTAAAAAATGATTTTATTAAAAATAGAGTAGTAGTTGCACTAAGTGAAGACAAGAGAAAATCAAATTAAGTAGTGTGATCATATTTTTAAGAGATAAAATGATGGATTAGTTTGGAGAAGAAAATTAATTAATGTAGAAGAAATAAAAGAAGTTGAAAAAAGTGTAAAACAATTAGGTTAGGAATTATAAAAAAAGATTTAATTAAATATTTAATTATAAATAAGAATATGTAAAATAAAATGCAAGTGATTAATCTGACATGGTAGAATTATGACACGGGATACATCTTATTAGGGTTTCATATTATCATGATTATTATACATACATACATAATTGTATTTTGAGTGCTGGAGAACGAAGAGGAAGGGAAAGAGCTTACTCTTGAGATCTGGTCGTCCCCCAAAGCGCACCTTGGTTGCCTGCTCTAGAGGTTCACAGGGAAGGCTCTCGAGTTCCACGTCCGTGTTGTAGGCCGCTGGGCCGACCGGTGAGGACTGCGATGTTGCACGGTTGACGTTCTTCACCTGTATTTCCTTCTTAGCCATCAACTTATTCCACAGCACCGCTATCCCACCAACCAACATGAATGATATGAACATGAATAGCATAATCAGTGTTGCTTTGGTGGTTGTCCTAGGAGAGTGGCCACCGTGTGAACTGTGGCCTTTCTCCCTGGGGTAGAAGTAGTACTGGGTGAGGATGCCCATGAGGAGAAGAAACGTCACGAAAGAACACGATATCACAGCCGCCAGCCACAACCAACCGTTGGGGCCGAGGATGGGCGTGATGGGAGATTCGGAAGCAGTGGGCTTGAACCAAATCATGCGGAGTTTGTTCTTGTTGGTGGCGGAAGTGGGTGGTTCGCTTTCTCGAGTGACAAAGGCTTCGACGCGGAGGGAGAGAAGGGAGATGCCTGAGGAGTAGTTGCCTGCTACGGGGAGGAGGAGATCTAGCATGGCGAGATCATCGGAGTTCTTGAAGGCGCAGATAAGATGAACTTCTGGGGTTGGACGAGTGGTGGAGATGTGGAGGAGTTCTCGGATGATCCCTATGAATGGCGTGATGCCGCTTCCACCGCTCACCAATACTAGAGAATCGTATCTGTGTAACATTGGTTAATTGATTTTAATTCCAAATTAAAGTTATCAATTAACTACTACTATATTTGTTAATTAAAATTGCATGCAATATAACAGAAGAGTTACGGAAATTTTAATGAGAATTTTGTTAATTACTTGAGGAAGCGATTATAATTATGTCCATAGGGCCCTTCCACCGAAACCTGAAGATGACTTGGTGGAGAAGCCGACGAGATCAGGTCGTGAAGTTGAGACGACCATTTGCCTTCATTCTTGATCACGATACTCAACTTCTCCGGCTCCAATGTACTGCTGGAAGACACCGTGAAAGGATGCCATTGCAATTTGGAGACAGACGGCACTCTCAAGAATATTACGCTCAACGCAGTGTAATCAAGCGCTAGCATAAAATAAAAACCACAAAAGTTGATAAGATTTATAAGAAGAAAATGATGTGTTAGATTTAAATCTCAGCAAAAACATAACCAATATAAAAAATCATATGTATTGAGAATTGTGAGAAATAATAAAGATGCTGTGATAAAAATCACAAATAAATATTGCAAATTGTTACTTGGACTCTTGGCGAAGGTGAGCTCGAAGGAGGAGGGGAGTACGCGGGCGGAGAGGAGGCGGACACTGGTTTGGGATTGGAGGAAGCGGAGATAGCGGTCGAGGAGGAACAGGTAGACACCGGGCAGGTTCCAGAAGAAGTGACCCATGCCAACGTGGTATCCAAAGAAGACGAGGAAGAGCACGTATAATTGATGTGTGTAGAAGAAGACCTCAAACGCTTTCCTCCGGATTGAAGGGAAGGTCGTCGCCCACATGATAAGACCACTAAGTAAGGACAACTCTCCGGCGACGTTCGATGCCCCAGTAGTCGCCCACTCTATCATCTGCAGTTGATTAACAAACCAATTCATATAACAATTATACATTAATTTGCAGCACCGTTTTGTTGAATGAAGTGAAAAAGTCATCGTTCCAATCATGAAATATTTGTTCCAAACTTCTTTCGGAAAAAGATCATGCGATTAGGTATAAAATATATATGACTTGGTGCAATTCTTACCTCAGAAATTTTATCGATCGAAGCCCAATATACGACGTAGCATATGCCATGAGCAGTGAACAAAACCATAGTTATATGTCCCATCCAGACATGGTACCTAATGCTGGACTCCGACGTGAGTCCGACGAGAGGCAGAAGTGACGACCATCGGGTGACCGGAAAGAAGAGAAAGGCCAAGCACAGGTTCCCCACCAGTCCCAACCTCAGTCCTGCACTCTCCAACTTCGCCTCCCACCTGCAAACATGCAAAACGTTTGTCATATATGCCTAATCATATATTCCCATGATGTTATATATAAATCGAATTTCTAGTGTTTTGCTTACGTACACTTTTTCTCCTTCCACCACTTTGAGATTGGAAAAGCCCGAGGAGATGAAGAAAGCGAGGTGCCACACCACGAGCGCAACAAACATGACTAGGAAGGCCAACTCCAACAAAGTCAGAATGCCCAGAGGACCTTTAACTAGCACTGGCCTCTTCCAAACTTCAAGACCACTGTCCAGTGGCCTCTTCCAGGCCTTTGAAAGATGTTCACCGTTCTTTGGAGCACTACTTGGTGAAGAATAACCGTTACAAAATAATTAATCACCCACCCGTTCTAGGTTTATTTATTATATTCTCGGTTTTGTAATTATATAACTCCAGATGCATAAGAGAAAGAAAACAACTCCAAAGATCATAATTAATTTGTATGCCCAGTTATTATAAATATACAAGCTTCTTTCAGAAGTACCAAATGGATTGGTACTTCCAATTTATTTTCAATATATATTAAAGGATGCAAATCAAAAGTCTAAACCACTGAATTGAATTTATAACATAAAAACATATGCCTTCTTACTAGTGTTGAATGATTTAAATCCCCAAATTATTCATTTTTCTGTAGCTGTGCCTTTAGCTCATTCCTAACTTGTTGATGATTGGAACTCATATAAATTAAACAGGCGCTTAATTGCAACATGCAACATGAATATACATGTGTAAACAGAGAAAGATAGAGAGACCACCTTTGCAAGTCAGTCTTCTTTCTTCTCTTCTGCTCCAAGTGAAGGTAAACAGCACCAAGCACAGCAATGAAGAAAATTGGGAAGGCAAGGATCAGAAGGTTCTTTCCTAAGAGCAAAAACAAAACAAAGATCAACACCTAATTATATAAAACAGTCATGATCATTGGAGAGAGAGAGATTACGAACGTAGTCTCCAAGACAGGTCAGTACTAAAATTTGCTTAGGGTATATTACTCACTACTTACCTAGACTTCCAAAATAGGTGGACTTTGTATCAGAGCTGATCTTCGGCCTCCACTTCTTCCTATAAACATTTGTTGGGAGCAAAATCCAAATCATCATCCACCCAAGGAACACAACCCCAATGAGAACCTTGATGGCCATTTCCACTACCCTGCTCATCTTTCTCAACACCAACGGGTGGCTTAAAGCCGAGCTGTAGATGGATGGGGATGGGGATATGTGCTCCTCCTCCAACTCTGAAGTTTGAGTTGTAGACGACATTGTACAACACATGCACCCATTTTATAGGCAGCTCGGTACTGATAATGATGATTTTAATTGTTGGTACAGTACTGCGTTCGCCAGTGAGAAAGGATGGTGTATCGTTATCCCTGAAATAATGAGATGCGACGTGGGAGAGGAGAGGTAGCAAGAGGTCCTCTCAAACCACTTGCATCCTCCATTACACTCGTTGTCCAAATTTACACTTCTCCCTCGTTGACTTTTTTTATTTATTTAAATAATGGTAATATCACTTAGATTCTAATTGTGTGATTTACAACAAAATTTCATTCACGATACGTCAGCAAACAATACTATATAGAATCTAGGCTATAGTGATGAACGGTCACTCTTGATTTTTCAACAAGAATGTACCATTTGTTGAATATGATTGCGTAATATTTCTGTTATGAGTATTCCTTGCATGCACTGATATGGTTGTGGTCCGTTCTAGTAAAAAAAAATTAAATGCTAGATTAATGCCAAGTAAGATGTTCTAATTAGTCTTTATTAAGCTAAGAAAATATATCACATGACTTGTATTAAAAAAAAAAAAAAACTGTTTCTTTTATTTAATTGAAAAGATGAAATATATAGGACATTCAACAAATAAAATCTTTTTTAAGGGACGAACGCAATGCATTTGTTTGGGTAATCATTTTTTTTACATCTGTCGAAGGATTTTAGCCACCTGAGACAAATTCGTTATGCTAGTTTAATGTAAAAATATGATACTCCATGGATAAAATTAGACAGCAGTAGTTAGCTACAGGTTTTGATTGAGAATTATAAATAGAAATTTTCAATGAAATTCTCTAACTTTATCTATCTTTTTATGTAGATTTGCGAAATATTCATAATACAAATTTATTAGAACGGAACACATTTTTTACAAGAATGGACCACTTGTTTATGTGATTCGGTAGTTGAGATTGCTAATGTGATTGTAATATTTTTCACTCCGGTAGTTGAAGTTGCTAATGTGATTACATAACATGCTTTTTACTGGGATTAAAATCTTGTTAACTCCACTTGTTTATTTCTTTTCTTCCCACAATCAAATTGACCAATATGATTGGTCAACAACACTTTTTTTAATTATTTTCATCCTCTCGGTAAATAACTACGATTTCAATTTCATAAATTTCAAGATCTCCTTGACTTGCAACCTTTACAACCCCCAAAAAAATTAGCTAATCCACATCGAAATTAAGTTTAAGATTAATTATTAACAAATAGAACCAAATAATAAATAACCGATAAGATAATTTTTCTTTTGTTCTCCTATAATGCTTAAAAAAGAAGATGATGATCCTGAATTTGAATTTAAATAAGAACACGGTCGATAAAAAATATACATATATATATAAATAAATCCAAAATAATAATATATTGAAAACCTAGGTTGATTATTTGAAGTGGTTAAACGTACTCCCAAACCTCTGACCGGCAATTCCACTTGCATTCCAAAATAAATATTAATGAAAAGCACATCTTAAACCATTTGCAGGTGTCGTAGTTGATTTTCTAATAAGATCTTAGATAGAATCAAAGGAAAATATCTACTAATATAAATAATAAAAAAATTCATACGATCGAATTGTCAATACAAGCTTTATTTTATTGTCATTCAACCAAAAAAAACCTCAAACCCGTACCATTAATACCAACGTTACCTTGAAAAAACACAATATACGATGAAAAATACTTATCACAGCTACAGTCAGATTTAAAACCAGGATGTGCTTGAAGATATTTTCTTCGACGATTTTGTGAAAGGTCAATTTATTTTCAGAAAAATCTAGCTGGATTTTGAAACTTTTCTATCGAAAATATTTTATCAACTTGTAGGAGGAATATCAGGAATGCCTATCGGAGACAGATTTTTTTTTTACAATAGCAGTGATCATTGATATATTTTTAAAGAAGTAAGACACACAAGGGTAGGTTTTCCCATCACCGAAAATCCATGGACAGCGTAATCTCAATCCTTCCGCTCCAACCATTCTATATTCTACAGGTCGGCGATTCCCCACGGCGCGGGACGTAGACACAAGCAGTACATCGAACGTAGTGTTTGTACTTCGCGTACTACACACATCGTTTACGAACGCTTTTACCATTTTGTTTCCCTTTTTTTTTTTTTCCTTCTTGGAACTGCATGGGGGCTGACGTGCACTTTTTGAAGTGAAGGACGAGAGACAACGACATGCATGGGGGACGAATGCTTTCCCTCTCTTTTCCCTTCTTGGAACTGCGAGGGGGTTAAAGTACGTTCTCAGGAAGAAAGAGAGAACACGTCACGTACGGTCTTGTCAAGGAAGAATCCTGCCTTCGGAAGCCTGCAACAATTTTTTTTTTTTTTTTCTCAAACTAAAACCGCGACATCTTGGAAACTATTTTCTTGTTGAAATGAAACTCTCATGTGCATAATATCTGAGCTTGCCAACGTCAAAAGATGATATGCTTGGTCTTCCACCACACAGAATACCCATAAGTCATTTTGCACACATGTTCAAGAACATCATTAATGTGTGATTCGTTAAATAAAACGGCTTTTGATAGGAATTTCTATCGCACCCATCCCGTGAGGGATTCCTCTACAAGTCTTACACATGGATGAGGTTTCATGTCACAAATCAAGGGTTACATTTTAACCAATTATAATAACTTAATTGACAAAGAACGTTGCTATTCATAGTTTTTATCAAGATTCAAATCTTAAGAAATACAAAAATCATTATTATAATAATAATAAACTTCTACTCTAACGTAATAATAATTATTAGATATTTTGATCATAATAAATATTTTGCATGCATCAATATAGATATTTTACGAGGAAAAATTAGATGAACATTGTCAAGGCACCTTAAAACAAAGGTGAATTTAAATGTCTAAAGAATATCCAAATGAAAGTGTTTGACATTTCATATTCATCCCTTAAGTTAAAACTACTTCAAACTACTTTAACTGATAAATGAGAAGTTAAAATTGATCATCTCATTTTTATATAAGTAAAAAGCAAGTTGACAAGCGAATGAACATTTTATTTAGAACAAAACTCAATTTGTCTGGAACTATTTTTATTTTATCTGGAATTGTAGCAATTTTGTCCAGATGTGCTTTAAAAGCCTTGTCATATTTTTATTTAGCTTTTCATCGAAAAACATTTTACCTGGAGTAATACTCATTTTGATCAAAACTATTCATTTTTCCCAGTGATTTTGGCTAGACATACTTTAAAAACCTTGTCATATTTTTATCTAGTTTTTCATTGAAAACCATTTTGTCTAGAATAAAACTTAGTTTGTTTTAAACTATTCATTTTCTTTAAAATTGTAGCGATTTTGTTCAAACATGTTTTAAAAGTCTTCTCATATTTTTATCTAGATTTTTGTTGAAAAAGATTTTATCTAGAATAAAATTCATTTTATCTAAAACTGCAGTGATTTTGTTTAGATATGCTTCAAAAGCATTGATATATTTTTATCAAAAAACATTTTCTTTGGAATGAAACTCAATTTATTCAGAATTGTAGTTATTTTATCTAGACATGCTTTAAAAGACTTATCATATTTTTATCTAGTTTTTTATCCAAAAACATTTTGTCTAGAATAAAACTCATTTTGTCCAGAACTATCACATTTTGTCTAGAATTATAGTAATTTTATCTAGACATACTTTAGCAGCCTTGTTACTTTTATCTAGTTTTTCATCGAAAATATTTTGTCAAGAATAAAACTCAGTTTGTCTGGAACTACGCAATTTGTTAAAAATTATAGCGATTTTATCTAGAACCATTTACATTTTGCCCAACACTATAACAATTTTATCTAGTCAAAAGAATACTTTGTTCGACATTATTTACATTTTGATTCTGTAGCGAGTTATCCTATAGTGGTTTTATCTAGAGTGTTGCCCTATTTAAAGAGCACGATTTATCCAAACATTAATGGAATCTCCAATAAGATAAAACTTAACAAAATGGGCATTTAGGAGGACATGGAATGATACACATGTTGCAATTAAAACAACCTTGCTCTTATAAATACAAGGGAGGATCAACAAGAACCCCCCCCCCCCCCCCCCCCCCCCCCCTCTGTCACTAAGTGATTGGACCAATTTAAAGGATAGATACTAAATAAATAAAAAAAGTGATTGGACCAAGCTAAGCAATCAAAGTCTTTGGTTTTTTGTGTGAACAACTTAGAATCTCAACTAGCACTGCTCATTTGAACTACAGGTAAGTAACACCAAACTTAGAATGATTAAGTTTGAAAATTTTCTACTTTTTAGAGGTAAACAGTTTGACTATCGATACAATTGAGTTTCAATAGTTAGATCAATATCAGAAGTCTTTTCTCAGATTTTCTTTTTCCTACCCCTTGATTTCTTGAAATTTCGGTACATCCTTACAATTTATATCTGCGATTGGCATGCATCCTCATCAATCCCTTGAGTTCTTTTTCCTTTTCAATTGTCTTCAATTTAAATGGTTGTTTTCTTTCAAATTTCCATGAATCCTTGTAAATTCAATGTTGTATCAACATTATTCTACACTAGATTCTATATGTATCCTTGTAGATTATCTTTCTTTGCTATTCTTGCTTCATTTTTAGGAGTGTTGCATGCATCCTTCCAACTTACCTTTTGAATTAGCATAAATACTTGCTAATTCATTTCATCGTCATCTTCATTTTAAGTGGTTTTGCATGAATCCTTGTAAATCTACGTTATTTTCTATAGGTCTAGCATTTGCTTTTGTTGAATTTATATGAATCCTTGTAAATTCACAATTTTTAGTTTATTTGCCTTACATGTTGGAATTGGCATGTTGTTAGGAATAAAGTTATTAGCTTTGATGATGATTGTCTGTCTCCTTAAGTATATTTTTTTATAAGTAACAAGTAATTTTCACAAACTATTTCTAATTTTAGCAACTTAATTCGTTAAATTTACTACAATTGCACAATATCTATTGTATAAATGTGCAAGTACAAGTCAAAGTTACTGAGAACTATTGAAATCACTTTGCTCTATAAATTTTCATAGCTAGGGTATAATGTATATTCATAATATACTTACACCGTTGATTTACAGTTAACTCAACAGACTTAATTCGTAGATTTATGGTTAACTCAACGAACTTACCTTATGAAGTTATGTTTAACTCAATAAGCTTTTAGGTTACTTAGAATTAAAATTGTAGTTTGCAAAAGAATGTAGTCGTCCATTAGGCATTTCTATATATTACGAACTATATCGATTAAGCTTTCAAATACTAATTCATATTACATTCATTATTCGTTATCGATCGATTCTAGCATTCAATACATCCAAATAGTAGATTTTTAACTCAAGATTTTAGAGATTTATATTAGCTGGTTTAAACATTAATAACACGATTTTCTATAACTGAAATTAAATAAACATTCAAACATTACTAATAATAGACGATACAACAAAGATTTAATAAGTATAAAACACAGATATTGAGTTTTGTTAAGAAAAACTTCTGTCAGCATGATTATTAATAATACAAAATGATTACACTGTCAAAAACTTAACATCCCCTTGCTCCTCTTCAGGAACGTGCTCCTCCGCTTCCTCGATCAGCGTCAGCGGCGTTTTTCCTCTCCTTTTCGCCATCTCGCCGGAAGTGGAGGAAGGACGGTGGTGGGAAGACGGACGTTGAATGCGAAGGTGGCGGGAGGAGGAATGGAGAAGAAATGGTTGGGTAAGACCGAAGACGTCCGACGTGAGTGATATATATATATATATAATACAGACACATGGATGCATGACGTCATCATTTTGCTGTGCATAATTAATGCTGCTGCAGATTTTATCGTCTGATTAGGAAAGATCGGCTGTATATAATCTTCTTTCCTATAATTGAGTAATGGAAAGATCATGATATTTTCCATTCTGAAATGGACTTCTTGGTCGAGCTTCTTGAATTTTATAAGCTTGTCAGAAGAGATTGTTCCTTCGTAAGCTTGTCATGAAATAATTCAAATCTTAGCTTTCATCGACAATACTTTCCTTATTTTTATCTCAAAAGTTGTGATTCTCGTTTCAGAATTATCAGTCTTATTAATAGATCTTTTAAAATTATTTTCAAATATCCTGTCACTAGATTGAATAATATCATCAATTCCTCTGAATGTGCTTTCTTAAAAGAGAAACTTTAAACTTGCTGTTACCTACAACTCAGAAGATTGAGAAAAAGAATATGAACTACCATCATCAGCAATGAGGACAATAGCAATAAGTAGGCCGTAGCTTTGTGGTTGCATGTCAATCACACAAGATTGAAGCCTATGGTGAAGTAAGAGTTGGGTTTTCTTTTAAGCAAGAATTCAAACCTGTAACTTAAAGATTAAACATAAACCTCCTAACTACTTAGAATGAACAATGATACTCAGCTCACATAACTAATTTCCATTAGCAGGTCAATTTGAGAATGGTCATTCCTATGTACAGCACACAACATTTGGTACATCTTCAAATCTAGGTTATAGTTTCAATTTATAATTCAATATAATATAAGTTACATTTTAATATAATTTAGATTATATTTCAATGCATTTCAGGTTTCATTTTAATACGATTCAGGATAAGAACTATAGCTCTAGATTTGATATAGAAGGATATAATTTTTCTCGATTCATTCCCATCCATTGGATTTGGGATTTATTTTTCGTAATTTTATTAATATTTATAAAAGCAGTATTGTTCCAGGTATCTATATCTATAATTTTTCTGATTAAAAAAAAAAAAAATTGACAAATCGCGAGAGATGAAATATCTTTATTAATACAAGCTAAGTTATTAATTACAATCTAGTTTGGGATACTGCCAAGAATCCAAGACTTCGGTGAACTTCAATCATGTGGTATGCACTTTCAAACTGCAACTCAACAAGCATTCAAAAGAAGAAAAACATCCAAACGGCCCCGGACAGCGCAAACCAAGAAAGGGAAGAAGAAGTTTCTGACAAAGGATTCTGATGAATTTACAGACAAGGAGGAGCCGTCATCTTCTAAGAAGTTGTCCCAAAGGAAAAACCATCCCCCATGTAAGCACTGCAATAAGAAGGGTTCTGGAGAAGGCTGGATGCCCATTGTTCCAAATGTGATCAGCTTGGACATGAAGCTGTTGCCTGCAAAGCCAACAAGGCTCAAGCTGAAGATTCATCACAGAAAAAGGTTCAAGGTGATAAGGAAGATAAGCATCCGTTTATGGCTACAGTGGATTATTCTTCAAATTCATCACCTCATGCTGAAAATTGGTTAGTGGATTCTGGTTGCACCAACCATATGACATTTGATAGAAGTCTTTTTCTCAACCTATCTGTCTCCTACTGATATTACACGAGTAAGGATAGGAAATGGAGAAATGCTACCTGCTGTAGGAAAAGGCATTGTATCTTTTACCACGTCAACTGAGAAAAGGTGTCTATAAGATGTATTGCTTGTGCCAAGCATTGATCAAAATCTGATCAGTGTTGGTCGATTGTTGGAGAATAATTTTAGACTGCATTTTGAAGAATATTGCTGCCATATTTACGATAAGGAAGGTCGACGGATGTTTTACAGTTAAAATGGCTCGTCGAAGTTTTTTGTTAAGTCTGGCGAAGTCAGCCTCCACTCTATTTCGGGACAACATTCTATTTCAGATCAGTGGCACAGACGATTGGGGCATTGTATTTCAGATCAGTGGTTGAAGTTGCTGGCAAAACTGTACAACAATCAGAATTTTTCTCGTAGCTCGTGGCCGGTTCCACCATGTCCCCTAACAAATACAGGGGTTGAAATCCCCTAATATCCTCCCTTTACCACATCATGGGGAGTTCAACAGACTCCAGTTCAAAATACAGATTCAGAATGTAACGAAGAATTTGTTGCTGCTAGAGGAACAAGATCTTTAGAGGAAATTTATGCTCAAGCAAATGTTGCTGATGTTGAACCTATCTCAGTCACTGAAGCTTTGAAAGTTTCCCCCTGGATTAAAGCTATGGAGGAGGAATTGGAAATGATAAGTAAGACTGGAACCTGGTCTCTGGTTGATATGCCTGAAAATAAGAAGATTTAGAATTAAATATAACTCAGATGGTTCCAAATATAAGCACAAAGCACGGTTGGTTGTGAAAGGATATGTGCAGGAGTATGGAATAGACTATTGCGATACTTTTGCACCTATTGCACGACAGGATACAATTAGATTAATTCTTGCAGTAGCATCTCAGTTTAATTGGAAGGTGCATCACCTAGACGTGAAGTCAGCCTTCCTGTATGGAGACTTGGGTGAAGAGGTGTGTATGTTGATCAGCCTTTAGGTTTTGAAGGTTCTGCAAATCCTACTAAGTATATCGATTACATAAGGCACTGTATGGGTTCAAGCAAGATCCAAGAGCTTGGTACAACAAAATTGATGCCTATTTAATTGATTTGGGATTTGTTAAAATCTTATCTGAAGCTACTCTTTACGTTAAAGTTGATAGAGAGGAAATTTTAGTAGTATCTTTATATGTGGATGATCTTCTGGTTATGAGCAGCAAGTTAGATTTGTTGAAGAATTTCAAAGAACAGATGAAGCAAAAGTTCCAGATGACTGATTTTAGGAGGTAACATGTTTTCCTGGAGTTCCAAAAGCAACACTTGATTGCTCAATCTACAGCTGAGGCGGAGATAATTGCTGCAAATGCAGCAGTGAATCAGACAGTATGGTTGAGGAAGATTTTACTTGATTTACATCTGAAACGGGAATTTCCCACACAAATATTAGTTGATCATCAAGCTGCTCTGGCAGTTTCCAACAATCCTGTTTTTCATGGTCGAACGAAGCATTACAACATCAAATATTTTTCTGTACGTGAGATGTACAAGTTTGGAGAGGTTGAATTGGGTTATTGCAGGTCTGAGAAGCAGGTTGCAGACATATTTACTAAGTCCTTGCCCTTGTTAAGATGATCTAAATCAGGGGGAGATTGTTGAATAGATTTAGATCGGGAAAAATATTTAATTAAATAGTCGTGGTCTGTTTTATTCTTGTTGAAGTGTTCATATCTGGAACATATGTTTCAGGATCATGTATTTGGTACTACAAGAGTGCATGAGTTGTCTGGTTTTAAATTCAAGGGGGGTAATTGAATTGAGTTTTTCCAGAAAACCGTTCTTCAGTTGTTTCCTTCTCTTCTTCTTTACTTTGGCGATTACACTCTTGTTTTTGTCAGAACCCATTTTTTTGTTCTCACCAACATCATTGAGTCGATCTTCTAAATCAACACCGGCTGTTGATAGATCGATCAACACTTCGGACGAGGCGTTACGCGGACGGGCGAGTACGTGGACGGGAGTTGCGAACACGCGGACTTCCGTTGGTGCTGAGGGTAGGCTGCACATTTCTTTCCTTGAGGGTGAACCTCTGCGTTGGATCGAGACTGCTTAAGAGGGGGGAGTGAATTAAATTTCTTCTACTTTTACCTTCTTGTGAACTAGTTAATTCGTGAAGATATTTTAAAGTTATTTAATAAAATTATTCAAAACACGCAAAACAATTTGTAATTAAAGCACGTAGAAAACTTTTACAGTGATTTCTCAAATTGGGTATGTCAACTTCTTGAGTTTCACTTAAGAATCACTATGCACTTAGGAGTTTTTGGTTTACTCCACAACCTAATGTAACACTCTTTGTTTTCCTTAACTCGACACTGACCACAGTCTAAGGACAAACACTACATTGCAACTGATAGATCACCTACCCTGTTCTGTCTACCTAAACACCATGAATCAACAAGGCATAGTACTTGTTGCTTTCGTGTAAACACCGCGACTGATAGAGCACCACCTACTCTGTTCAATCTACCTAAACACCATGAATCAACGAGGCACGGTACTTGTTGCTTTCGTGTAAACACCACGAAGAATTCCTTCTTCTATGTTTAAATGCCACAAACTAACCAGAAACACTTTCTGTTAGTCTCGTCGTCCACTTAAAACCCAAGTGGAATGAGTTTTGTAAGAACTTTGAAATCTTAAGAAAAACTTTCCAATCAAAACAGTATATGTTTTTCTCAAAAATATGAAAACCCCGATCGAGTTGGAAAAACTAAAAAATAAAAACTTCTTAAATCTTCTTCCTGCGATGAATCTCTGCAAGGCAACCTTTATAAAGTGCCTCTGTTTTTGGCAGGATCAAACGTTCCGGGAAGCACAGGAGGAAGAAACCCACCTAAATACCTTCCGACGAGGGATTTGCTAGGACCGATGATGAGTTCACTCGGACCAGAAATGGTGGTCTAGTGTTAGCTCCATTGGCCTACTGTTGATGTCTCTAGAATGAAGAACATATAGATGTTCGTTACCATTTCTTAAGGTCTGAACAAAGGGTCAGCATAAAGAAAATATCTACTAATGACAATCCGGCTGATGTGTTCATTAAAGGTGTTTCGGTAAGCAAGCTTAAGCATTGCCTTGACTTGATAAACATCTGTAGTTAGACTCAAGCCCCTAATTGGTGGGGCCGTTGAAGGGAGGTATTCAAGTCAAGGAGGAGATTTGTGAATATGACTTGAATAAGGAGATCCGTTGGCTAATTCTATGCCTACTGGTTATAACCCACGATTAGTTACATCTAGGTGCATTACCGTACCAAATCTGTAACGTCTGGAATTAATCTGGACTGTTAAAATCTGAAATCAATCCTGGTTGATTTTTGTCCTGCTGGAATTTCTGTATAAATCAGGGACGGGGGCTGTGTAAAAGGACAGTCACAAATCTGTAACATTTGATTTGTACAGTGAAACCTCTCCCTCTCCTTCCTTAAACCGTGGACGTAACCTTGGTGGTGAACCACGTAAATCTGTGTGTCCTTTGTTCATATGAACTGCCAACCACCATCGTCATCTAGATTTAAAATAATTGCAGATATAATAAGGTGTCATGTTGATGCCAAATTAAACACGGTGACATTGATTACGCCACTAGTCACATGTGCATCTATCCTTTCTGGCACAGAATTCTTCCTACGATTATTATTAAGCACTAATGTATACATATGAAAATATGCATTTAGAATCACTCTAGTCCCTCAATCAAGGATATTCGTGTAAGTGCAATAAAAAGTATATGAAACTCAACACTAAGTGAGATGTGTGAAATAACCAATTTAAAGTTTAGGAAAATTCCCTTCTTTTGGTTTTACTTCCAAATTCTTACAGGCAACAACAAAAATACTAAAGAAAACTAACAAAAATGACCTAAACTAAAAAAAAGAATCAACAAAAACAAGGAAGTAACCTCTCCCCCATACCTAAATTTTACATTGTCCTCAATGTAAGAAATTTAAGAAATGGAAATCAAATAAATATATAGGTACAAAGAAAAAGTGACTTTTCCAAAAAGCAAATACAAGAGACTACTTACAACAACAAGAAAGAGCAAAATAAAAATCGATCAAAAATCTTTCCCCCCATACCTATATTATGCATTGAATTCAATATAATGTTTAATGATGAGCATAAGAAATTAGAGTCTAGATATGTATTGGCATGATCTTTGACAAAAATCGGGCAAAAACTAAAACTACACTATACACAACAAACATATATAGGATGCATTCTTCCCTTCCTATATCATGTGAGAAGTTCTATATGTTGGAATGCAACATGCGCCCAAATTAAAATAAAATAAAGGTTGGGAGAGATTGCACTTGCGCAGCTTGTAACAAGAATATTTAATGCTCAGGGGTGATGGAGTTATCACGTGAAAAATGCTGAACTTGGATCTTTGTGTGGAATTCCTTAATCAGTTATTCTGCTTGTAATAGCACCTGTAATAGATTATAATAAAATTGTGTTCTTCCTTTTTCCAATACCTACATTTTGGTCTAGTAACAAAGTGAAGATATAGATATTTAGCACATTAAATAGATATAAGATGAAACAAGTCACACAACTTGTCAACATTGCTATCCTATTCAATTTAATATATTGAACTCCAACACAGTTAAAACTGTAAATCAACCAAAACAATTATCCATCACCAAAAAGATTACAGAACAATAGCAATAATATAATCTAATAGATTATATGCTTGAACACTTGCATGCATGCTAAACAACCACATGAAAGCACTCAAAATATTTAAAGGATGTAACATTAGCTCCTACAATGGCATTCCTCGCAAAGATAGGTTGTCCACATGATGCATTATCAAAGCATAACACAAAATCAATGCCATTTACTAATCAAATAATTAGATGCTCTTCACTATAAAATAGATTTGATTCACATTGCGTGTCATGATTCAATTTAAATCCATTAGATTGATGAGACCATTATAATCAAAACATAATAGCATTAGACAACCAACATAGGCATCAAATAAATATAAAATGATCATATCATTCAATCCACATTTAAGCTTGGGTAAACATAAATGTTAAAAATAGTGCACATTAGGAAATATAATGGCTCAATATATACGTGAAACTCATCAAAATGCAAAAGGTCCATAAAAGATAAGCATACTTGCAACACTAAAAATTTACATCCTAAAAAAAAATTTGTAATTTTAATTTAATTTAATTAATTAATTTTTTAATACTTTATTTATTTTTTTTAAATTCTTGAATATACATATATATATATAATATTATTCTCTCTCTTTTTTCCCCTTCTCTGGCTTTTTCTCCCCTTCCCTTATTTTTTTTTTTTCACCGATCCTGCCTGTCGATCACGTTCTTTGATCTAGGTCTTAATCCGAGGATGGATGCTTAATGGTGATCACCATTATTTTTTTTCTCTTTCTGAATCTCAGAATTTCGCTTATTCTAATCTTAAAAGAAAATACAACTATATACGAGCGGATCCTATATGGGCATAGACCGATAACCAGCCCATGGACCAAGAACAGCTCCGCCCAGAAAAATGTCCTAAAGTGAAACTCTAATCGATCGACTATAAAATGGCATCATCTCGCAGTTCCATGCGGAGGAGATCAGAGGGATTTGCCGAACTCTGTGACCTGTGATGCTTATGTCTGGACATCTCGTTAAGTGGCAGAGAGCAACGAAACAGGCCTTGCGACACTGGTTGCTCCGCCTTATGTCTGGGCATCTAGTTACTTCATTTCGAAATTACAAGGGTTCAGATGCTAGAATAAAAATCTGGTTATGAGCAATGCTTTTTAATATTAGAATAAGTAAATTGGCAATTGTGGAGATTTCATTTGCATTTTGACGAAAAAACTCCCCAGTATATGATATTATTGCAATCAAACTCGTCAAAATTACAGAATTCTGAATAAATTAATCATTTATATAATTGAATTTTATATTTCTAAAATAAATAAAAAAGTAAAAACCCACCCTCATGCCTAATGGCATACACTACTATTTTCCTCTCTGGATTTTTAAATGCTAATAGGTTCATCAAATATCTCTTGGAATCAATTAATGCTAATCTTCCCTGTTAACGGGTCATATGATCGAAAGCTTCATGCTTAAACCAGTGAAAAATCGTTTGCAAAGGTAACATATCAAAGGCAATACATTACCAGCCATATACAAATCCAACCAAACGGAAAAGTGACAAAAATAAGTAATTATATGAACAAGTGGTTGTCGACAGGAATGAAGTAACTAGATGCTCATGGGGCGGAGCAACCAGTGTCGCAAGGCCTGTTTCGTTGCTCTCTGCCACTTGAACGAGATGCCCAGACATAATCATCACAGGTCGGAGCATCAGATACTGATGGCATGCGGATCGCGAACCCTCGACACCAACGAAGGGAAGAGGAAAAAAAAACAAATCAGGTGCGATCCCGGACGAAAGATGAAGTTAATTTGAGAGATGATCGCCGGAGATCGGCAAATCCCTCAAACATTCACCACGGATCGCAAGTAAACGAAGGGAAAACATTCGCCGGCGAGAAAACACAGAACAAAAATCGAGAACCGGTAAGAAAAGCAATGACATCGGAAACTCTGATCTCCTCCGTAATGAGGGAACTGCGAGATGATGCCAATTTATAGTCGATCGATTAGGGTTTCGCTTTAGGACATTTTTCTGGGCCGAGCTGTTCTTGGTCCATGGGCTGGTCATCAGCCTTTGCCCATATAGGCTGCACTCGTATGTAGTATTTTTTTTTAAGATTAGAATAAGCGAAAGTCTGAGATTCAGGAAGAGAGAAAAAAGAATGGTGATCACCATAAGCATCCATCCTCGGATTAAGGTCTAGATCAAAGAACGTGATCGACAGGCAGGATCGGTGAAAAATAAAAAGAAAAGGGAAGGGGAAAAAAAAAAGGGGGTGTAATTTAGGGATTTTCAATCCCAAAGTAATCCTTCCTCCCCTTTTTATTATTCAAAATGTGGCATTTGCATATTATTGTTGATTGTCAAAAAAAAATATTGTTATGATAATGGTGTGTATTGAAGCTTAAAATGTTGATTATTGTTTAATGTAGTTAACCATGCAGTTATTACGTTGCTTATTGTAAATCATGGTAATTATTAGTAATGGTAGCTAAATCAGCCCATAAACAGGAAGACTTGGAAGTTGTAAGGTGCTTCAAGGCCTTATTTCCTTACTTTTGGCTGGTATTGCATATTTATTAGTTGGCATGATATAATGTTGATGATTTACTGCTTATTGTGGTTTATCCTGCTTATGTGCAAAATATGGATGATGATGCATAATATAGTTGATTTATGCATTTTATGATATGTGATGTTGTGTATCATGTGAATACTTAATGTTTTGAAATATTATGCAATGGTATGGGACTTGTGCAATTATTTATGACTAAGGGCCAACTTGTTATGCATGCTTAAGTGGTTTAATTAAATGTTGTATTAATTGGATTAGCTACGAAACCTGACCACGGAGATATGGTATCGTGGTATTGTGTATATGATTTGTGATAGGATATACTTGCCCTATTTGAGGGCAACTTAGAGGTACTTGTAATCCAATCATAAAATGGTATGTGACTATCTGATCTCACTTTAAGGGGAAATATGTAATTACACTTGACCTTATTATAGGAGAGAATATGCAGTCGTAGTTAATCAAATAAAAAGATGTGTTTGACTGGCCTAGTCCCGTAGGCTTATTGTGTGAAATTGGAGGGTTGTTGATTTTGTTAAATTGTATGAATATTATGCTTATAAATTTCTTTTGTGCAACACATTGTTATTTACTTAAATTTTGCTGAAAACTAATGTATATTTGTAAATCGTTTTGTGATCGTGGAGATGCATGTGGAAGTGGAACCATGATGTGATGTGGATATTTTGTGAATTTTCGTTAGAATCAATTTCGTTTTCAACAGAATAGTGATTTGCTAGTCTTTCCATTATTTGAATTTGAACCCTCGTTTATTTTGTTCCTTGTTGTCAAATTCATCTTTAGTAGGTGCCACCTTGTAAAATTAAAAGGGGGAGAGTTTTTCCACTCTTTTAATTTTTACGGCATTTGGGGTGCGACAAATTTTTGATATCAGAGCCAATGTTGAATTTGACGATAGAAAATTGCGACCCTTAGGGACACACGAGTGGAGGTAGTGTAGAGTGGATAGACAATAGTCAACTAATTCGTTATTATATAGAGATGAATCTAGTGTGAGGCAGCTCTCGCCTAAGGCTGGGGCAGGAGGGTAGGGAGCAAGAAGCAAGAGTAGGGATTTCCTCAAGCTGTCTCCTCCAATCTTCTTGGGCAAAAAAAGGAATGATTCTGAGGAGGCTCATTAGTGGCTTTAGGATATGGAGAGACTACTCGAGCTCTACCATTTCCCCGAGGAGGACAAAGTAAACCTTGCAACCCATATATATGTAGAGGGATGGCAGGAGATGGGTGGGACTCGATAGACAAACTTTGCAAAGCTTCTAGGTGACTATGGATGTGGGAGGATTTTAAAGACCTCTTCGTGAAAAAGTACCGCCCTCCCAACATGTAAGCAAGATATGAGAATGACTTTGAAAAGCTATGCCAAGGTAGTGCGATTGTAGAGAGTTAGGAAGCAAAATTTACTAGATTATTCCTATTCTCAGTAGACATCATGACAAATGAGAGTAAGAAGATTAAGAAGTTTTGTCAAGGTCTAAATCCATAGATCTAATTTGTAGTAATTACGTAGAAGCCGACGACCTATTGGGCAACAGTAGATTTAGCTATGATCGTAGAGAGCAAGTTAGCAGCATTTAGCTTTGAGATGGGGGCAAGTTAGTTGGCAACTCTAACCCTAGGGTCTATCAGAGTTACACACTCTTGCTTCAGGATCAATTTCGATTTTGCAACCACCCCTATCGTTGAGTAAGAAGCCATCTAATAATTAGTTCAAGGGAAATGGAAAGAAATTTAGACTAGGGCAAAGATTAGCTACATGATAAAGGTGTGGGAGGAGCCATCTTAGTCGATGTAGGTGGAAGGATGGTAGGTGCTTCATTTGTGGTCAGGAGGGCCACAAGGCTGTGGTTTGCCCTTTTGGAGAGGGGTTATGTTAGAGCTCAAGTATCACACCTTTCTAGCCACATTACCCTTGTTATCAACAACATCCTCAGTTTTTAGCTCAGGGCATGACACAAGTGTTGGTAACTAGTGGTGGCTCAAGTGGGGTAGGGTTGAGCTATCAAGTTACAGATTACAAGGGAAAAGCTCCTATCTATGGGAGAGTCTATGCTATGACTCGTCAAGAGGTAGAAGAATTAGATGTAGTAATAGATATCATTCAAGTTTCCTCGTTCCTTGCCTTGGCATTAATTGATCCTGGTGCTACTTATTCATTTATTACATATGACTTCGTAAATAAGCATGACATTGATAGAGTAGAGATTGATGGTCAAATGTTGGTGGGTATCCTTGTTAGGAGTACATTGATAGTAGGAGGGGTGTACAAGACTTGTCAAATTTTAATAAAGGGAAGGAACTTGTCAATAGATCTTTTTGTCCTGCTAATGGGGGTCTTTGATGTAATTCTTGGAATGAATTGGTTAGCAGCCTACCATGCCAATGTTGACTATTTTGGGCAGTGGGTTTGCTTCCAAATTCTAGGAGAGCTAGAATTCTATTTTAGTGGTGCTAATTAGAATATTCTCAGATTTGTTTCTACATTTAAAGTTAGGCACCTACTACAAAAGGGATGCCAAGGATACTTTACAGTAGTCTCGAAGGTTGGTGTAACAAACTCCAATTTGAATGACCTTCCAATTGTTTAAGAATTTGTTAACGTCTTTCTTAAGGAGTTACTAGGCATGTTGGTAGATTGTGAGGTGGAGTTTACCATTGACTTGGTTCCTATGGTGAATTTGATTTCCAAGGCCCCTTATAGGATGCCTCTCGTAGAGTTGAAAGAATTGAAAATTCAAATTCAGGAGCTATTAGAGAAGAAATTCACCCAACCTTGCATATCTTTGTGGGGTGCTCTCATTCTTTTTGTGAAGAAAAAGGATGGAAGTACAAGATTATGTGTTGATTATCAAGAATTAAATAGGGTGATTACAAAGTATAAGTACCCCCTTCTAAGGATGGATGATCTATTTGACTAGTTGTAGGGTGCTAAGGTTTTTTCAAAGATCGATTTGAGATTTGAGTACCATTAGTTAAAGATCAAGGCAGAAGATGTGCCAAAAACCACCTTCCATACCTATTACGAGCATTATGAGTTTTTGGTGATGCCTTTTGGGTTAACTGATGCCTTAGTTGTATTCATGGATTTAATGAATAGAATATTCAAACCCTATCTGAATTAGTTTGTAGTCATCTTCATTGATGACATTTTGATCTACTCTCGAAGCAAGGTTGAACATGAATGTCATTTGAGGATTGTTTTGTAGGTGTTAAAGGAGAAGAGGCTTTATGCCAAGCTAAAGAAATGTGAATTTTGGTTGGACCATGTAACCTTTTTAGGACATGTAATCTTAGGTGATGAGATATGTGTCAATCCTAAGAAGGTGGAAGTGATCAGTACTTGGAGTCAACCTAGGTCAGTAATGGAGATTCATAGCATTTTGGGCCTTGCAGGTTACTATCAAAGATTTGTTGGGGGTTTCGCTTGAATCAATAAACATTGACAAAGTTAACATAGAAAGAGGTGAAATTTAATTAGACTCTAGAGTGTGAGCACAATTTCCAGGAGTTAAAAGATAGATTGATGTCAACTCCAATTTTGGTGCTCCCAAAGCCATATGTCAATTTTACCATGCATAGTGATGCATCTCTAAGAGGACTTAGTTGTGTTCTGATGTAAGAAGGAACAATAGTCACATACACCTCTAGGTAGCTAAAGCTTCATGAGGAGAACTACTTGACGTGTGACTTAGAATTAGTAGCAGTTATCTTTGGCCTCAAAATTTGGAGAAATCATTTGTATGGTGCCCATTGCGAGGTATTTACAAATCACAAGAATCTTAAGTGCAATTTCACCCAAAAGGAATTGAACATGAGGTAAAGAAGATGGTTAGAACTATTGTAGGATTATTACTTGACTATACAATGCTATCTAAGGAAGGCTAATGTTGTAGTTGATACCTTGAGTAAAAGATCATGTGGATCTTTGGTAGCATTGTTGACATAGTAGAAACAACTTTTAAGGGATTTGGAAAGACAAGAAATGAGGTTTGTTGTTTGGGAATGCAAGCCTTATTGGCTAGGATTCATTTGGAGCCCACTTTGTTGTAGAGGATTAAGGAAGGGTAGGCATCAACCTTTGTATTGTACAAATTGAAGAAAGAGGTTAATGAAGGTTGACGGGTAGATTTTAGATTTCATGTAGACAACTCTTTGAGATTAGTTGATAGACTATATGTTCTTGATGATGTTGAGCTAAAACAATTGATTTTGTTTAAGGCACATAGTTTGGGGTACTCGGTGCATCCTAGTGGCACCAAGATGTATAGGGACCTAAGAAGGAACTTTTGGTGGGAAGGAATGGATAAAGCTATTGTAGATTTTGTTACCCACTATTTGACTTGTCAGCAAGTCAAAGTAGAACATCAAAGGCCTCTTGGACCACTTCAGTCCTTACCCATCCTTAAGTGGAAGTGGGAGCACATCACCATGGATTTCATGATACACTTGCCTAAGACCTTGAGGGGCAACAATGCTGTGTGGGTGACCATCAATAGTTTGACCAAGTCAATTTACTTTTTACCATATGGAGTCGGAATGACCTAGTGTAAGATGGCTAAGTTGTATGTGAAAGAGATAGTGAGATTGCATGGAGTACCTTTGACTATCACCTCTGATCGAGACTTAAGATTTGTTTCCAAGTTTTGGGGAAGCTTGCATCAAGCCTTGTGCACTAAGCTACAATTCAACATTGCTTTCCACCCTTAGATAGATGGTCAGTTCAAGCAAACTATCCAGCCCTTGGAAGATATGCTGAGGGTGTGTGCTATTGATTTTAGAGACCATTGGGACAAACACTTGCCTTAATTGAGTTCGCATATAATAACAATTTTCAAGTGAGTATTTAGATGGCACCTTATGAGGCCTTATATGGTAAGAAGTCTTGCTCACCCATTAGTTGGGATGACATCAACAAAGGTAGACACTTAGATCTTGGGTTCATTTAGGACACTAGAGAGAAGATCCAACAGATCCAATAGCGACTCAAGACAGCTCAAAGCCGATAAAAGAGTTATGTAGATTATCAACAACGACCCCTTGAGTTTCAAGAGGGTGATAAGGTCTTTTTGCAAGTTGACCCTACTAAAGGTATCGTGTGATTTAGAGTTCGAGTCAAGTAGAACTCTCGATATATTGGACCATTTGAGATCTTGGCAAGAGTTGAACCAGTAGCCTACCACTTAAGACTTGTCAGATGCCCTAAGAGGAGTGCATAATGTTTTTCACATATTGATGCTGAAGAAATATGTATCAGATTTGTCTCACATGTTGACTCAATGTCGGTACCTATTGATCGTGATTTGTCTTATCATAAGGTACCTATACAAATTGTAGATGCAAAGCTGTAAGTCCTCAGGAGATAGACTATACCTTATGTTAAGGTACAATGGTAGAATCATTCTAAGTAAGAAGCCACTTGGGAGCTCAACGAGGATATTTGAAGGCTATGCCCCTTTCTATTTGAGAAATCAGGTCATTTTAAGTTAAGGACAAAACTCATTTCCTATTCTACACAAATACATCAATCTTTCTTATCATTCCTCGTAATTTCCCAACGTGTACAAACACGTAAACTTTCCTACAATGCCAAATTTTCTAATAATTCCTGTAATTTCCTTTTTTCTTTCCGACGGGAATTGTGTACAACCGCCGCCACGGGTATGGAATGTAGGGACCCGATGTAAATAGGCTAGAGATGGAGGGCATTTTGGTCCTTTTCACTATGGTTATAAGGAAGGTAATTAATCAGATCTTTATTTCGTATATTCGATCTTGGATCTCCTCTCCTCGCGCAGCAACCGATCTTCGGCATCCCTAGCAGGTAGCAGCGAGAGTTCGGTGATCGGAGGACAGGTGGGCAAGCAGGCGAGTTCGACCGGTGTTGGGCGAGCGGCGGGAGCTTCCGACGGTCTCAGCCCGTGCATGCGCGAGGGTGTGACCGAGCGACTCCGTGAGTGCAAGCGGCGGTCGTTTCCAGGCAGCGGGTATCTCGGTGAGCTCGATGGCCTTCGGCAAGTGCGGGAGGTGTGTGTGCCTCCGACGGCGAGCACGCGGGTGAGCGCCGCTTCGGTAGGACGTGCGCGCGACGAGTGCGCGAGAGTGAGCGGTGGTGGCGGAACGTCGGGAAGTCAGGTGCGATTCTGCGTGTGTGGAGTCTCCGACGAACACGGGAGGTAGTGGCGTGCGTCTCCCTCGGCAACGTGATCGACAGGTAGGATCAGTGAAAAAAAAAAAAAAAGAAAAGGGAAGGGGAGAAGAAGACAGAAGGAAAAAAGAGAGGGTAATTTGAGGATTTTCATCCTCATTGTGGTAAGTAATCCTTCCTCCCCTTTTTATTATTCAAAATGTGGTATTTGCATATTATTGTTGATTCTCAAAAAAAAAATTGTTACGATAATAGTGTGTTTTGAAGCTTAAAATGTTGATTATTGTTTAATGTAGTTAATCATGCAGTTATTATGTTGATTACTGTAAATCATGGTAATTATTAGTAAGGATAGCTAAATCAGCCCATAAACAGTAAAACTTGTAGCTGGAAGGTGCTTGAAGGCCTTATTTCCTTAATTTTGGCTGGTATTGCATATTTATTAGTAGGCATGATATAATGTTGGTGATTAATACCTAGCAGTATTGTTTATTGTGGTTTATCCTGTGATTGTTGTGTGTTATGTGGATGCTTAATATTTTGAAATATTATGCAATGGTATGGGACTTGTGCAATTATTTCTAAGGGCCAACTTGTTGTGCATGCTTAAGTGGTTTAATTAAATGTTGTATTAACTGGATTAGCTATTAAACCCAACCATGAGGGCATGGTACTGTGGTATTGTGTATATGTTTTGAGATAGGACATGCTTAGCCTATTTGAGGGCAACTCGAGGTATCTATAGTCTAATCACAGGATGGTATGTGACTACTTGACCTTATTGTAGGGGAAAATATGCAATCGCACTTGACCTTATTGTAAGGGGGAAGATGCAGTCGTAGCTAATCAAATAAAAAGATGCATTTGGCTGGCCTAGTCCCCTTGGCATATTGTGTGAAATTGGAGGGCTGTTGATTTTGTTAAATCATATGCATATTATGTTTATAAATTTCTTTAATGCAGCAACACTACTACATATAATTGACACACAAACAAGCATTAACATGCATTTCTTTAATTTTCAAGGAAAAACATATATCATATACGAACATAAAAACATTTATAACACATACATTAAAAATAAATAAAAGGAAAATGGAATGAACACCTATTTTCTCCACGTGAATTCCTTCCTTCAAGACTTACTCAAAAGTAGATACTTTGTATATTTACTCTAAGTGTACCACTTTTCAAATGATATACTTGTTCAATCGAATGAGGCTTTCAAGGAGCGTCACTTCTATGGCTCTTCCACCAAGTGAAGTAGATGAAATGGCCAGTTTCTGAATTTCCACCCTTCAAGAATATACTTAGGCAAAGAGGTTTCAAATGGATGAATAGGGAAATAGAAGAAGAAGGGGCGTCACTTCCTTCTCAGATGAAATGAATGGGTAAGGGGAAAATGAAGTGTAATTTGAGGGAGGAGATAAAAAGAACATAAAGGTATATTTATAAGGACAATAAGATGTCTCGTAAGATGCATTGTAACCAAATTTCTTAATGAACCTATTGCATTTATCCACTTCACGATCTTTGCCATGTCATTCATTGCATCCTTTAAAATGAGAATACATCTTTTAATGCCATTCCTTCGTAGAAACTGTCATCATGCATGTTTCCACATTATCTCATGCAATCTTTCTTCTTTTCTTTATTGTAGATCTAACAAGAACAAGCTTCTCGAGATGTTTATTTTTTTTTGTAAGTTGTCATCTTTGTTGATTAGTTATCTTATAACACTTATGAAAACTCAAACAGTTATTGCATAATTCTTAGAGTTTTGTCACTTGCAAAACATATGACCTACAATTCTTATAACATTAGGTACTTTATAAAACTTGAACAATTATCCTCTAACTGTATAAAACTCGAATAGTTATCTTAACTCTTTGAGTTTTTTAAAGTTGCACATGAAAAACATATGAAAACTTATAACTTTTAAAATACAGGTATGTAAGACATAACTATGAGTTTTTTTTACAGATAACTCTTTGAGTTTTTATAACACTTAATTTTAACTATATGACTTTATACTTAGATCTTGAAATTAATTCTTCTTTTCTCCTTTTCTCTTAAGCTTTGCTTTACTGATTAAATTTGCAATGTCTTCAATTCTTCCTGTAAAAATTATGTAAAATATCTTTCCATGAAGCATTTTTTTCATTTAGTACTATCATATATCAATTTATGCATTATTTAACCATTTAAAACATGTAAAACCTTAAATTCACAATTATCATAACCTTCTTCATTAAATCACATATAATTGTAATTATAATCTATAAAATGTATAAATTAACATATATAAAATGCCATTGGAAGAAAGAAAACGAGAAAATTCGTGATGAGAAAACTCAGTGCCATTATCAGTTTGAATAATTTTGATTTTGGTGGAAAGAAAGATTTCAATCATTAATTTAAAGGATTGAAAAACATGAAATGTATCAAATTTTCTAGGTAACGGATACATCCTTGTATAACGAGAATAAACATCCACAATGGAAAGGTAATAACGGTTGTTGGTGCACTTAACGGGAGATGGACCCCAAAGATCGAGGTAGAGTAGCTCCAGTGGGTCAATAGCAACGAAGACACTGTGCTCGCAAGGAAGCTTGTGGGTTTTTCCGAGGGGACACACAGGGCAATGATCATGCGATGACGATGATAAACCAAAACGACGAAGAGTAGTCTAGAAGTACTTGAAGGATGGGTGGCCGAGGCAAAAGTGCCATAAGCTGGACGACGACCGAGCGGAAAGAGCAGTGGCAGACGCAGAGCTTGAAGTGAGGTGATAAGTGCCACCTACGCTACGGCCACTGAGAAGAGATTGATGCGTCATTTTGTCCTTCGCACAAAAGGCAACATCATCAAGATGAAAGTAACGGTGATTATCATGAGCAAAACGAGCAATTGAAAGAAGATTTTTGGAGAGAGAAGGAACATGCAACACGTTCCGAAGGACGAGGATCTATGATAGCGAGACCGTGCCGACTCGTGAAACGGGCAGGTAATCACCATTTCCCACCACGACACAATTTTTACCTGAATATGGCTCTGCGTTCTGCAGGTGGTGAGCATTTGTAGTCATATGCTCTGTAGCGCTGGAGTCAAGGCACCAGTCGTGATTGATGGGCAGTTGGTTCATAGTTTCACCAACGATAGTGGAATATGCAATATTTCCACGTTCATGACAAGTCCGTGCTATATGCCCCTGCTTATTTCAAAATTGGCAGGGTGCGATGGCATAAATGGAGGCAGGGACGGAATAGAGTGGTGCTGGTTGAAGGTGGTGGGTGTTGGTGTTGTTGTAATAACCTCCACGTTGAGGATGTCAACCGCCTTTTCCATTGCGGTTGCGTCCCCACGACGGCCATGCTGGGGTTGGGTTGCCTTAGGCTGAGAAGTAACAGCAGCCAAGGCGACAGGGGAGGCAACACGCTTTTGGAGATACTCTTCAAGAAGGAGATCATAAAACTCGTCAAAGGAGGTCGATTCATTGAACTGCAACGACGTAAGGAATTCTTTGTACGAGTGCCCCAGACCATTTGTAATGAATTCGATCAAATCCGAGTCGGAGAGAGGTGCACCAGCAATGGCCAAAGAGTCAGCATTGTGCTCGGCCGACAAGAGATAGTCAGCCATGGACTGAGAGTCCGACATTTTGAGACCACGGACTTGATCACGAATGTGAGTTTTGGAAACGATGGAGAAACGTTTCGCCAGCAAAGTCCAAGCTTCACATGCGAATGAACAATTCAAAATGATTTGTAAGACATTCGGCGCCACCGTCGACTTCTTAAGCCAAGACGAGCAGCCAATGCAGGTACTCTGGAGAGGGGTCTTCTGGTAGCGTCGGTGGTGACGAACTCGTCGGAAATCGTGTGCTCCAGATTATGAATGGGTCAAAATATCCAAAAACAGGGAGCGCCAACATTGATAGCTGCTGCGTTCCAGTTTGTTTGGAATGTGTTGGACAACGTTGAAGGTGGTGGGAAGGTTGGTGACGGGAAAGGAGGATCCGATGGAAGATGGAGGAGGTGATGGTGGTGGTGAGGCCATTGGATCGTAAGAGTCTGATACCAAGTGAGAATATAATATTGGCAAGAATGATTTCCGGTATCTCAGGCGATTGCCCCATGGTGTAGTATTTATAAAGTAATTTACATAAAGGAATTTACACCGAATAAGGAATGTACAATTGTACATTCATAACTACAGCAATAACAATAGACATAAAGGCTAACCACCTAGAATAGGAAATACGTTTCATAACATCAAGCAGCCAATTTTACAGTTTAAGATATCTCAAGGGCTAGAGGCATCAACAGTAGGCCAATGTAGCTAACACTAGACTACCTTTTCTGGTCCGACTGAACTCACCATCGGTCCTACCAAATCCCTCGCTGGAAGGTATCATTCGACGCATTTCCTCGAACGTTGGATGGATCCTTCCGACGTTCGCTTTTTAGATTTAGGCGGGTTTCTTCCTCCCGCGCTTCACACGGCGTCCGGTCCTGCCAAAAACAAGGGCTCTTTATAAAGGCTGCGTTGGCAGAGATTCGTCGCAGAAAGAAGATTCCAGAACCCCGCGGCTCATGACCAGAGGTTCACCTTCAAGGAAAGAAATGTGTAGCCTGCCATCGGCTATCGAGACCCGAAAGAAATGTGTAGCCTGCCATCGGCTATCGAGACCCTTACTAGGTAACTTTGCCTCAACCCTGCACCTCGTTCAGTGGGTGAATGAAGGGAGGGAGGTTTTCTCTCAACTACTTTTAGAAGGAGAGGAAGACTTACCATCCTGTGCCAGTTGACATCGTGACCACTTCCCAAAGCTAGAGAAGACTATGAGCGCGATGTCAACCTGGCACAATCTAGATTTTTGATATTCCCATAAAGTGTTTCCATTCACGAAAGAAATCGAGATTTTGTTTTTGAAATAATTTTCATGTTTAGAGACGTGAGAGGCGTTTGTGCATGCTACTGACAATGGATCAGAGATGGGCAACTTGTCCTCTCAACGGTTGGATGGCGTGGCAAATTAATCCTCTTTGTTTGCATCAATATCCCCACAGCGTTAGTTAAATTTCTTCAATTAAATCTCAGTAACATTCAATCACAGATTTACCGAAAATTCCAATACCATTGGAAGGCACCCCCTATTAAAGGCTAGTGAGAGTAGAACAAGTAAAATATAGCTTCCACTCACCCTCTCGTTTTTAGATCCGATCCGTAGTAATTAAGCTTGGGGATCACTTCATGGTTCGATCACGGCTGCCGCTCCAATACATCGAGGACGATCAACGTCGAAGGGCCACGTTCGCGAAGAGGCTGATGGGAATCAAGAAGAAGGCCATGGAGCTATCGAAGCCATGCGCCATCCCCGTCCTCCTCATCTGTTGCGTCGGCGACCATGTCGAGACGTGGCCCGAGAACGACGTAGACATCCGCCACATCGTGGAGCAGTACAGGATCCTAGGCGCGGAAGACCGGGAGCGTCGCAAGCTGGACCTCAGGGGCTACATCAAGCAACAGACCAAGAAGATGTCGTCTGAGCACGAGCGGCTCTGGCGGGCAAACATCGCCGAGCACCAGCTGTTCCGACAGGGGGTGGTGCCGGAGGGGGCAGCGCCGTGGGAGATCATTCGGTTGCTGGACGCGAAACTGGCAGACGTCAACGACAGGATCTCACTGTTGAAGGCTGAGGAGTGCGGGAGCCACTGGCTGGAGGATCAGACCCAACTGCAGTGCCTGCTGGACAATCAGACGAGCGTCGACTTGGACAGCATCATGGGAGAGGAGACCATGCCCGCCAACTGCGCCAACGCCTTGGTTCCTTTGGGCGGCCAACGCCACCCTGTTCCTCATCAAGATCATCCTCTGCTCATGCCCACACCCAGTTGGACTTGGACGACGACCACCCCCACCATCAACAACATCAACGTCGCACGCCATCCCATGCTTGGTGGGTCTGCTGGTTACGGCGCCCTTGGAGCCACTAACAACGTCGATGCCCCCGCTAGACTGATCTGTGACGGCGGTTTCGATGCCTTGAGCGTCGGTGGATTAATCAATATTCCTGCTGGTGCGGTGAATGCCAACACCTCTACCTCGGATTGCTACCATGGCAATTACAGCATCGGTTGTGGTCTTGGCAGGAACAATAATAATCTTGCTGCTGCTAGTGTCGGCGGTCATTACCTTCGCTTGCCGCCGTGGCGGCCGCAGACTTACAGCGTTGGGTGCGTCCAGTTTCGAGGGCCGGTGAATTATGATTTCACGGGGGTCTGGATGCAAAATCCGTACGAATGGCAGTAGAAGCAGCGGATGATGGGCTCTGATTTTAAAAAAAAAAAGTGGCAGTAGTGATGGAATTTTTCTGATTGGTTTCAACAAGATATGATTTCCCTTTTTTTGGTAATAACAAGATATGATGTTTCTGTCAATGCGATTGGTTTTAATTTTATAAACCACCTGTGATTATTATACATGTGATGTGATAACTGTAATATTGCAATATTTTTTTTCTTTGTTTTAAAAGATCGTAATATTGATTTATTATGGGGCGTAGCTGTAGTTCGTAGCTTTCAATTTTTTTTTTGTCGATAGATGTTTGGATTAACTCCTACTTTGCACAAAAAATGGGGTGAAACTCATGGGCAAAGGCCTTCCTATAGTTGAGGTGAGCACCTTCTTATGGTAGACATGCATGTAGTAAAACCTATATGCCCCTCATGTCTAGCACCATTTGGCCATCTACATGTCTAGCACTTCCACTTTGTTTTCCAATTCTTACATCAATCAGGAATTCTTTAACCATTTATTAACCTAAAAAACTTTTATTAAGTATCACATTTTTTTTACTTACTTGGATGAAAGGTGTAATAGGTGACCCCATGTAATATCGTTGGAAGTATTAATCTTATGCAAGGTTCTTCTTCAATTAATTGCAGATTTAAATATTTTTGGCTTGTACATAATCCATTGAATGACCTTATCTTAATCTTTTGAAATAATAGGTACGTATGTAGACTTTCTCAAGAGAATGGTTTGCAATAAGCCCGACGTAAATTATTCAATTTGTGAACAATATCTATTCAAGGAAATCTCCAACTTGATTCTAATTACATTGATTTAGCTATTGAAACAATAATGTGGACACCCCATTCCGAGAATTAGCTCGTAACTATGATGCCCATGGTACGAAATTTCTCATCGTACGTGTACATGAGCAGTGAAAAATTTCTCGTCTTCTTTTAATTACGAGTTTTAATTTCAAGAAAATAAAATATTTAAATACATTATTATAAAAACTAATTAATTACGTCAGCCACTATTGGCGTTGAAGAATGTTTTTTTTTCTTTTGGTAATCACCGCTGAAGAATGTGATGTCAGCCAATCTTTATACGAAACCCTCGTCGCCGTTTGTTTCCGGATTTGCAGAATGGACGTCCGAGCTTGTTTCCGGCGTGTGGATCATTGCACCGTCCAACAAGACCGGAGGTCTGCCGTCGCAAGTCTGCCGTTTGGCTGCCGATCCTCCTCCTCCTCCTCCTCCTCCTCCTCTCTTGCCAGCCTGTGACTCTGCGCTGTCTGGTAGCTTGACGGCCTTTTTTCTCTTAACCCTGGCCCTTCTGTTCTGGAACCAGTTGTAGACGTTGGTCTCCGAGATCTGGCCGTACTGTGACAGCAGCGCCGTGATCTCCCTTATCTTCTGCTTGCTCGGAGTGCCGGTGCCCTGGTCGAAGATGTTCTCAAGGATTTGCAGCTGCATGGGGGTTGGGGTCCAGCGTTGTCGTGTGCTCATGGTGGTCATCTTTTGGCCGGACGCAACCAGCGGATCACAGTACAAGTTCCCCAACCGCATTCCCGCTGGTTGCCAATCAAATCGGATGAATTAATACCAACCGATCAGCATCAATATTGTTCTAATCGGATGAATCAAGAACGAAAAAGAAAAAGTCAAAAACCCCAGAAAGAAAGAAAGCAATCAACCTAGCTTTCAGATCCAATCTCCGTCCGGTGATCAGAGGAGATTAGGAGAGAGACGGAAGAAAGTATCGATGGATTCAAATCCAATAAAAAACCACCAACAGAAAGAGAGGGTAGAACCGAACCTGGGAGAGGTTGTTGTCGGACGCTGAAGGACTTGTGCCACTCCACGATTCGTTCGCACAGGACGGCGTAGACGGCGATTTGCTTCCTCAGCAACTCGATCTGTTCGTCCGTCATCACCGTCACGTAGGTCGTCGTGCCGTCGACCATCGGTCCCATCGCATTCCCAAGGCCTCCTACTCCCAACCTCGCCAACGCGCTGTTCTCCATCATTAGCACGTCCCCCATGTCGCCGCGGCCACTGCTGTTGCCTCCGCCGACCAAAAGACCATGGCCGGCGTAAACGTCGCTGGCCCAATCCATTGGCTGTAATGGCGGAGTTTGGGATGGATGTGGATGTGGTTTCTAAAAGAGAGCGAGTGAGAGAGAGAGAGAGAGAGAGAGATCGCGGACGAACACGGAAGAATAAAGGCGGAGTTGGGATAAGCACGGGAGCGGAAGATGCAGAAACAGGAAAGATACGGCGTTCGACTAGAGCTGACGCGGGAAATCCAATACATGCCAAAATATTACGTCTGCGCCACTTTCCATTAAACGAACATGGAAAACGTGGGTTGATTTCCACTTTTCCCTTAACTCCGAAATTTCGTTTAATTTTGAATTTCAATTTTAAATCTCCTCGTTCACTCTGTATTTAACTTCGGCCAACTCCCACGATTTATCTCGCTAATCCTGTTCCTGCAATAATTTATATAACAAAATCCTGCAAAACTACGTCTCATAAAATTCGTTAGATAAATATGAAACAATAATTGTCAAATCATAAAATAAATTCGTACGAGAATCTTTATATCTATGTTTGTGGAGTTTGTTCAAACATGACGAGCTTATTCTGTGATGTTTGGACACATCCGAAATCAAACCATCAATGTCCATGCGCATAAAAGTTCAATACAACGAACTTACTTCGTTAAGTTTACATAAAGTCCACGTGTGCATATATATCAAATAAAAGTTAAACGCAACAAACTTTCTTTATTGAGTTTACGCAAACAGTACAAGCACACATAGAAGTACATAAAATAAACACAACGGACTAACTTCATTAAATTTACATAAACACCATGACCACCTCAGGGAGTTTAAAATTTAAAGACAACGAACTGCTTCCATTGGATTTATGTGAACACCATAAATTCTATTATAATAGTTATGTCTAAACACAATGAACTCATTCTATTAAGTTTACACAAACATTACGAACTACCCTAAGAATCACAAAGAGCCTAAACACAACAAATTAACTTTGTTACCTTTAAGTAAACATCACAAATCTTCATTGCGTTTACCTAAACCTTAACGAACTTATTTTGTTGGGTTTGCACTTGATCATTTATACATGCAGATTCATAGGTACAGTTCTTTTAACATTAATTTCTAACATCATCAAAACATAATAATACCCATGTTACTAGATACAAGTCTAAACTATTTATGTTCTTCGTTTAAAGATGTAGAAAATAATTGCTAAAATGAATTGAATTGACCAAACACTCTTAAATATGAGTCTAAACTATCTGACAGTCAGTTTTAACATTTGCAAAGTTGTCCTGAGTTGTGACTGAGAACTCAAACATATTTACTATATTTTCTATCTCAATTTATTCTTATATGGGTTGTACATCAAATTTTGTACTTTCACAATCATAAATGAAATACACTTTAAATTTGTATACTTCTTTACGCATTTGACTACACCTGGAGTGGAGGATATGATACAAATGAGGCATCCTTCTGAAAAAAAAAGTGTAAGGTGTAGAGTTAGGATGTCAACTTTAAAGAGTTCTCTCAGATAGCAAATGAAACTCAAGACGAAATCAACAACATTTGTGACATTGAGCGAAAAACCCACGGAAACAGAATGGGACGCTCGATGGGACCTCTCATCCTCAATCAATGTCATGCCTTATGTGGAGATGCACACCCCGACTGGGGCAGTCATGTTGAAGTTCTCCATGCCTTTGTGTAGGAAAGTCACAAGCAATGGCCTTCACGATGATCTTCACCTTCCCAATGGCCTTTGGTTCGTTCCTCACAAGTGAGTACGAGAATGGCCAGCTCGTTGCCACGGAGCTCGAGCTACCACTCCTATCTACCGTGCTAACCCTAGTAGGCCCTTTCGTATCGATGTCTTGAAGGGAAGAGACACTCGTCCCAGTCTCGGCCAGCAAGCCCGTTGGCACACCTACTGATGCATCTGCATCCCCCACCATGACCACCCATAGCAGTCTTAACAGCGCTCGACAGACAAAGCATCGAGGCCAACGCATGCGCCCTCAAGTAGCCGTCTTGCCCTATGCATCAACATCACTCCTGACGGTCAACAAGAGAGGGTCATACCCCGACCTGCGCACCACCGACCTCCCTACGGTCTGGCGAGGGGCACTATGTACCTCTTAGAAGTCCGTCAGCGATCGAGGATACCAACGGAAGGAAACGATTCCGCCCAGGCAACCCTCACTTCGAATATTCTTTTGTCAGGCCATGCTTTAGTCTTTTCTTTATTTAGCTTTGAATTTTCACAAGCTTCTTGTCATAATTCTATTACTGTGATCCCCTTTTAGTTCTTGCTACCCTTAGGTAGATCCACATTGAATTGTTTAATTGACCATAATGTTCTATGTTCTAGCTCAACTGGTAGATGACAAGTGTTTGTTCGGTCTTAAGATTGTTATGCTTTTTATCTTTGACTCTTTGAATGACTGTAACTGCTCAATCTTTTAATGAGGATAAGTGGCAAATATGAGTCGATCCCAAAGGGAGTATTGGCAGTCAATCATATCTCAACAAACACACTCTTAATTAAGAGTTTTGGATTCCCTTATATGATCGTAACATTTGCTCAGATAATATGAAATACATCGTAAAGTTTGCACAAAGAAAACACAAACAAGGCCTGCATTGCAAACTTAAACAAACATACATATACAAAAGAAATAACACATAACTGGTTCTTCTGCATCTTTACTTTCAGCTTACAAGAAATGATTTCAACGATTACAAACATAAGAACGCACAACTCTGGTAGTGTGATCACTGACCAAGTAGTCAACCCAACACAGTTCTGCCTCTTTACTTTGAATCGTGAGAAACTTTCGTCAGCAACAAGAGACTCGAACACCCTTTCTAGCGCAGCAGCCACTCGCTTCGACGGATCAGTCTTCACACGAGATGCACGGCTCCTTGCTGTGGCGAAAGTGAAGAATTGCTGACCGTAGAGAACAGAGAAACCTTTTTTTTTAATCCAGCGACGACACAGACAAACAAATGTAATGTCACGCCCCAGAAAGGAAAAACTCTTCCCTTTTAATGTTAAAGAGGTATAATGACAGAAAATCACAATATTTACAAATAAACTCATACACAGAAGAACATAAAATAAGGTACAAACCACAAAGTCAGTTATTTACAATATTTTACTGCAATTTAACTCAAAAGTAACTAATGCATCCTGTCTTGCTCACGCTCCTCCAAAGTATCTATCAGGTGTCCTAAAAGTAACAATAACATGAGAGCTAAAGCTCAATAAGTAAATCTACCGTAAGTCTAAAATAAAATAAATATCATATTGTGCATGTAAAAGGTAGGCTACGTTATCAACTGAAGGCAAAATATAAAGTATGCAATCTTGTCCCAACTAAAAATACATCTTGTAAATTACAATAACACATTGGGCCCTAATATCATGACTACTCATACATTGTCATATTTAGTTTAGTTATGATTGCATATTTACTCTCTATAACGAAGATCAACTGTCACATATCCCTTTATGATTGTGTTAGATACCTTGAATGTTTGAGACAAGATCAAACATATCTTCCGACTCTAGACTCTATTGTATACAATACTATAATACCATGCCTTCATGGTCAGGTTTATATCTAAATATTTATTCATTTTAATATGTAATAGATTTTTTTTTTTTAATATCTATCTTTTAAATTCATTAGGAGATAGTCCTACCAAATTTGAGGAAATACATCAGGAAAATTGAAATATTCAGTTAATACAAATTTTGCATTCTGTTCTTGTAATGTCAGTTTCTGACTTTTTGATTACCTAAGGAGAGGGTGGTGAAGCCAATGAGTGGTTTAGCCATTGAAACTATGGTAAGGCCATACTTTCTAACATGGAATACGAGAGGCTCAAGTTTTTTTAAAAAACTCCCTGGGCAAAGGATGTCGCAAGACCAATCGAGAATTGTTCTACAACTCTAATGGATGTCATTAAATATTTGGATAAAATTTCTAACCTGATATATGATGTCTTGGATATTCAAGTTTTTATTAAGAAAGATAATGTTACATCTATACTTCCATATGCACCAGAGAGAAATAACTATCAAGAATTTTTGGAATAATGATTGAGACGTCTTTTTAGAAAAGAATATGTTCTTGTTATTACAACCTTCTAAGTCTTTTGCTAATATCAGTTTCCAATAAATGATTTAGCTAGATGGTTAAACCTCTAATAAAGGAGCAATAATGGAAGATGTGCCTTATTGTTTCACTCGAGTTATTGCAAAAACTACATATAGAAGGGAGATGCATATCTTTTTTCATACAAATATCATCTACAGGAAGGAATTGATGTAGAAGTTTTCAAATGAATATAAGATTTTGATAGAAATATGTAATAGATTTTGCATTAGGCTCAATAATGACATACATTTTTTACAGTACTTCCCTTAATGTCAAATAATCATATGCAACACAAATAAACCTTCCATAGTCAATGACAAATATCCATGTCATGCAAAATAATCACAAATTTCTATTATATGTTGTAAAGTCTGTGATATGCACTAATCTCAAGAAGTTACGTAAAATCTCAATATTTGCATAAACACGTAATTATGCCATAGTCAATATAAATGTGCAATAACACTAAGGTGCTTATGCTCGTGAATTTGAAATGCATACCGCTATAAGTATAACCATATTTTATTCTAAAATGCATAACATTAATGGTAAGTAATTTTAAATATAATTACATAAATCACCATAATTACCAAAATCATGCATAAACCTCAAATAAGACTATATTTTTGGACCAAAGGAAGAAAGACTTACTAAGAGGGGAAAATTGCAAAAACCCAATATTATTCCCTATTTTCCTTTACCCCCCTTTGTCTTCTTTCTCCGTTTTCTTCTTCTTCTCCTATTCTTTACTGAAATCGTGCCTCCCCTTCTTCCCTCACGCGTACAGGCACGGACAAGCAAAGTTCGCGATTAATATCCTCGCACGGTTGATCACAGATGTATGGAGCTCCCTTCACGCAATAGCTCTCGGTCGGAGCTCCTCAACTACTTCATGCGGTCGCCCTCTCACGCATGCACAAAAATCACCCCGATGTTTCTCTCTTCCTTTCTCGTCCGTATATATATAGTTAAATATATGTGTGAGGCGGTGGATAGTTAAATATATATGTTTTCATCGGTGACGTCACAATTTGCTTGAGCATAAATTTCCTCTAAAGATCTTGTTCCTCTAACAGCAACAAATTCTTCGTTATATTCTGAATCTGTATTTTGAACTGGAGTCTGTTGAACTCCCCATGATGTGGTAAAGGGAGGATATTAGGTGACTTCAACCCCTGTACTTGTTAGGGGACATGGTGGAACCGGCCACGAGCTACGAGAAAAATTCTGATTGTTGTACAGTTTTGCCAGCAACTTCAACCACTGATCTGAAATACAATGCCCCAATCGTCTGTGCCACTGATCTGAAATAGAATGTTGTCCCGAAATAGAGTGGAGGCTGACTTCGCCAGAGTTAACAAAAAACTTCGACGAGCCATTTTAACTGTAAAACATCCGTCGACCTTCCTTATCGTAAATATGGAAGCAATATTCTTCAAAATGCAGTCTAAAATTATTCTCCAACAATCGACCAACACTGATCAGATTTTGATCAATGCTTGGCACAAGCAATACATCTTATAGACACCTTTTCTCAGTTGACGTGGTAAAAGATACAATGCCTTTTCCTACAGCAGGTAGCATTTCTCCATTTCCTATCCTTACTTGTGTAATATCAGTAGGAGACAGATAGGTTGACAAAAAGACTTCTATCAAATGTCATATGGTTGGTGCAACCAGAATCCACTAACCAATTTTCAGCATGAGGTGATGAATTTGAAGAATAATCCACTGTAGCCATAAACGGATGCTTATCTTCCTTATCACCTTGAACCTTTTTCTGTGATGAATCTTCAGCTTGAGCCTTGTTGGCTTTGCAGGCAACAGCTTCATGTCCAAGCTGATCACATTTGGAACAATGGGCATTCCAGCCATCTCCAGCCATCTCCGGCACTTTGAAGGATGACGACCCTTCTTATTGAAGTGCTTACATGGGGGATGGTTTTTCCTTTGAGACAACTTCTTAGAAGATGACGGCTCCTCCTTTTCTGTAAATTCATCAGAATCCTTTGTCAGAAACTTCTTCTTCCCTTTCTTGGTTTGCGCTGTCAGGGGGCCGTTTGGATGTTTTTCTTCTTTTGAAAGCTTGTCGAGCTGCAGTTTGAAAGTGCATACCACATGGTTAAAGTTCACTGAAGTCTTGGATTTCTTGGCAGTATCCCAAACTGGATTGTAATTAACTTAGCTTGTATTTAATAAATATATTTCATCTCTCGCGATTTGTCATTTTTTTTATATTTTTTAATTAGAAAAATTATAGATATAGATACCTGGAACAATACGTTTGCTTTTATAAATAAAAATACGAAAAATAAAGCCCAAATCCAATGGATGGGAATGAATCGAGAAAAATTATATCCTTCTATATCAAATCTAGAGCTATAGTTCTTATCCTGAATCGTATTAAAATGTAACTTATATTATATTGAATTATAAATTGAAACTATAACCTAGATTTGAAGATGTACCAAATGTTGTGTGCTGTACATAGGAATGACCATTCTCAAATTGACCTGCTAATGGAAATTAGTTATGTGAGCTGAGTATCATTGTTCATTCTAAGTAGTTAGGAGGTTTATGTTTAATCTTTAAGTTACAGGTTTGAATTCTTGCTTAAAAGAAAACCCAACTCTTACTTCACCATAGGCTTCAATCTTGTGTGATTGACATGCAACCACAAAGCTACGGCCTACTTATTGCTATTGTCCTCATTGCTGATGATGGTAGTTCATATTCTTTTTCTCAATCTTCTGAGTTGTAGGTAACAGCAAGTTTAAAGTTTCTCTTTTAAGAAAGCACATTCAGAGGAATTGATGATATTATTCAATCTAGTGACAGGATATTTGAAAATAATTTTAAAAGATCTATTAATAAGACTGATAATTCTGAAACGAGAATCACAACTTTTGAGATAAAAATAAGGAAAGTATTGTCGATGAAAGCTAAGATTTGAATTATTTCATGACAAGCTTACGAAGGAACAATCTCTTTTGACAAGCTTATAAAATTCAAGAAGCTCGACCAAGAAGTCCATTTCAGAATGGAAAATATCATGATCTTTCCATTACTCAATTATAGGAAAGAAGATTATATACAGCCGATCTTTCCTAATCAGACGATAATATCTGCAGCAGCATTAATTATGCACAGCAAAATGATGACGTCATGCATCCATGTGTCTGTATTATATATATATATATCACTCACGTCGGACGTCTTCGGTCTTACCCAACCATTTCTTCTCCATTCCTCCTCCCGCCACCTTCGCATTCGACGTCCGTCTTCCCGCCACCGTCCTTCCTCCACTTCCGGCGAGAAGGCAAAGAGGAGAGGAAAAACGCCGCTGATGCTGATCGAGGAACGGAGGAAGCGGAGGAGTACGTTCCTGAAGAGGAGCAAGGGGATGATGAAGGCGGCCATGGAGCTGCAGACCCTCTGCGATGTCCCCACCTTCGTCATCTGCTACGGCCCCGACAACGCCCAACAATGGCTCCTGACGTGGCCGGAGGACAAGGAGCAGGTGCTCCCCATCATCCACCGCTACGTCAGGGTCCCTGAGGAGGAAAGACGGCGGTGGGGCCACGACATGACCAGCTTCAGGATAACCCAGATCGAGAAGCTCAGGTCGGAACTCCAGCGGTTGTGCAGGGGCGGCGGTGGTGGTGTTTGTACTTCTGCTGCTGCTGCAGGCTCCACCCCCTCGTCTCCCCATGCTTTCGTAGACGCTATGGATTTCACACAACTGAAGGAGTTCGAGCGGTTCTTAGAAGACGGGTTGGAGACGATCGATCAGAGAATCCTTTACCTCCAACGTCGTGTCCTTGACGATCCCGAAGGAGGAGACAACGTCGCCGACGCTGAAAAACGACCAAAACTTACCGGCGAACAAAAATTTGAGGAGTTGCTATTCTCCGATGAAGAGATGGGGCAGATACTGTTCCCAGAAGAAAAGTCCAATGGTGAGAAAGCGAAGCAGCAGCAACATTCTCTGCTTCACCAAGACGGCTTGACAACCACCGGCGGGGGCCAACAGATGGGGGAGATGATTTTTGTTGGAGAAGATGATGGGTACCCTCTGCAACTCCTCCAAGGGTGCCATCAGACATCGACCGACAACGAACGAGAACGCCACGAGTTGGAGGTGTTCTCCAAGTACGAGATGGAGCAAAAGCGGTTTCTTGAGGAGGATGCTGGCGCCGGAGACCGACGAGAGGAGATGCACTTCATGATGCAGCAAGCGGGCCACGGCATCACGCCAACCATCCCTTGTTATGACGTCGACGATGGTAGCACATGGGCGTCTATGGATTACGGACCACCGATCGCCGGGGCTGCTGCTGATCATGATGACAGCTGGTTCTTCTCCGACCTCTGGTCCAACGATAAACCGCGACAAGCCTGGGGGCTCTCCGATTCCTCTTTCCAGCGGTAGAGAAATATTTCATATAATATTTCTCCCCATATTTTCCTCCCCTTCTTCACGTTCACAGCAACCCGATCACGTCCACGCTCGCCCAACGGAAGTCCGCGTGGTCGCAACTCCCGTCTACGTACTCGCCCATCCGCCTAACGCCTCGTCCGAAGTGTCCGCCCAATGGTGAGCAAGCGAAGCAGCAGCAGCACTCTCTGCTTCACCAAGACGGCTTGACAACCATCGTCGGGTATCATTGGACTCTTCTTCTAAGAACAGTATCTACGTCATCTCTTCATCGGAGAACAGTAGTTTCCCAAATTCTTGTTCGCCGGCGAGTTGTGGCCGTTGTTCAGCGTCGGCGACGTTGTCTCCTCGTTTGTGATCGTCAAAGACACGATGTTGAAAGTGAAGAATTCTCTTGTCGATCGTCTCCGATCTATCTTTCAAGAACCGTTTGAAATCCTTCAGCCGTGCGAAATCCATGCCGTCGACCAAAGCAGGGGGAGCGCGGGAGGAAGAAACCCGCCTATATTTAAAATTGGTTGCTTGATGTTATCTTGAAGATATCAGAAAGTAGAAAAATATTACTTTCGGCTTGAATTGGCCAACCCACATGCTCCATTATCTTGTATAAAAACTGTAAAGCATTTCTTTTGCACTGTCTAGTTATGCTTACAACACAACAATAAATATCAGAAGATGCTTTTTTCTACATTTCTATGTGCCTTCAAATTTGCTTGTGCATGACCAAAGGTTTAAACTTTGACGTACATTATGAAGCACCATCATGGATATCGGAAATATTTATACAACATATGGATACATTGAAGTTGGGCATGTGCCATGTTCATGATACAGGGCTAAAAATTAATATAACCATGTCTATTATAATTTTTAATTAATATGAAATTTAAGTTACGTCAGATTGATATATAAATGATAGTCACATAATATTCAACATTCCAACCAAGGTTGTGTTGGTAAATCGAAGTACTTCCGTAAAAGCAAATGATGAATGAACAACACTACACTACTAGAAGGAACAAATTAGCCTTGCTTCAAACAAGGGAATAAGGCTGCAGATTTGTCATCCCCCTCTTGTAGATGATAAACAAATATTAATAAGGTAAACAGTTGAATTCTTGAAGTAGCCATAAACGACTGATACAAAATTTCAACGACAGAAATCTTCCAAAATATAACACATCTCTTGGATTATTTATATATTTCCAAGCATATGCATATACATTAGTATTATACGTAAACCATATACGAAATTATTTGCATATATATTTTCATTATTTCCGGTGCACAAACACCAGTTTTCTGTAAGCGTATTTTTCCCGAAATCTACGACCACTCTAATTACGACACCGTCATTTCATAAAGAGGGAAATGATGCTCGTTCTTTTGACGAAGATTCCAGTGATGGAACATATATATCTGTCTATCAACCCTTATCTAACTTCTTTTTTATTTTATTTTATAAGGTGGTATAATATGATAATATATGAATCTAGGATTAGGCCACGTAAGCACGCTTTGCTTCATCACATTTTAAAAGTTAAAATTTTTGCATAGATAGTTATAAAAGCTAAATTTCTTCTTTTAGAAAAAATCTAGTTAAACGAGGTTTTCTTATATCAAATTGGTTAGTACAAGTTTGAGAATTCAAATCTACGTTAATAATACGATAGAAGTTTTTCATAATTACCAATGTACGCATTCAAATGCCAGTTAAATAAGACTACTTGTTCATGTTGTAATTTTTGTATTGAAAATACTAAGCATTTGTTTGTTGACTATAGCTACTCAAATGAAATTTCAAGTTTTCTGCTTAAAAATAAAGGTGCCGTATTATTACAAGATGAGTATTTGATCATCTTGCTCGGCCCACTTGGACAAAATGGCAAGCCCATTCGCATTGTACTCAACATTGATGGTAAGGTTGACGTGCGGTATCACGAATGTCAGGTGCGAGGCACCAGACGGTGCACTTTCCATACTTTTACTATTTATGTTTTATTATTTCCCGGAGTCTGGTTCGGACGCACCGGACTCTTCCCAAGGCTCCGATTACCCGGTTAGGATCTTCCGAACCATACAATCGGAATCATTCTTTTTTGTTTGTTTAAACATATATATTTTATTCCCATGGCTCGCGTTCGAAACCCTTTGCTCCCTTCGTGCCATGGAGATCGAGAGGGTGGAAACTGCTGCCTCTGGCGACGTCGGCACAGCCGTCGCCCTTCCGGAAAAGCCGAGAGATTTCCCGCGTTGCGTGCGGAGGAAATGTCCGATGGGAACGTGCAGTTCCGAAAGATCCTGGTGTCCGCCCACCGCTATTCGCCACTAAAAAGGGCTTGGATGGATATCTACACTCTTGTGTACGACCAGATGAAGATCGACATCCGCATGAACCTAAAGGTCTAAACTTTGTACTTTAGCATCTTTAGGTATCTGTGAAAATTATTTTTGATCTCCCGGAATAAGGTGCTTGGTTCTGGCCGATCCAAAGGGTCCTTCTTCTTTGTTTGGGAGGAACCCCATTTCACCCGGCCTAGATGGATTATTTTTAGTGGCGGTTTCAAGGTATTGCATGTGGTTCTTTGTCATGTTAATTCAGATTGCTGCCATATATTTAGTGCAAAAATCTTTGTAGATTGTTTTAGTTTTATGGTGGGAAGTTTGCGTTGATTGCACTTTGTATTGCGTTTAAATAGAACCGCCCGATCTGGTTCTTCGAACAAGTTTGTAAAGCGTGGTTGTCGGAGTGTCCGTCGGGTTCTAGAGGGGATCCCGTTTGGAAGAGGGATGACTGAAAGAGTGTGTATAGGTATGGAGTTGAGCACGTGTTTAATTAGCATGAGTCTGCCTCACTGACTAATAAATTTTACTTTCCATCCTGGCATCTTGTTTTGAATCTTATCTATAAGATACTGGAAATACTTGTGACGTGGTTGGCCCTTAAAAATATTGCAACCAAGATGAATAAATGGCCAATGACTTTGTGTGCAGTCCTGGATGTTGGAAATGTTTTGACTTCGGTGAGGCGGGATTTTCTTTTAGATTAAGAAACTACTTTTGTTAAGATTTATTTTCTGTCCTGTAGACTTTTCATATTGATTTAATATTGTTTTGACTATTTCTAACATCGATTTTCGTCCGTTGAGGAATAAGAGGGCGTCATCTACATATAATAGATGGGAGACCCTCCAATGTTGGCTGTTGCATTTATACGGGATGAAAGTGGAATCTTCCTGCATACGAGTGAGAGCTCTGCACAAAAGCTGTTCTGTGAGAATGAATAAAAAGGGTGAGAGAGGATCACCTTGCCGAAGTCCACGTGATGGATAAAATAATTGGGAGACATTTCCCTGCAAAATGACTGCAGTGGGGATATTACATATACATCTAGAAAATAGGTTAATGGTATTTGAATCAAAGCCAAATGCCCTTAGAGTTTGGAATATCGCCGTCTATTCCATTTTGTCAAAGGCTTTCTCCATGTCAAGTTTCACAATAATATTTCCTCCTCTATGCCCTTGGTCTAAATATTGAATTAATTCTTAAGTAAGAGCAATGTTGTCAAAAATGCTATTTTCTTTTGTGAAAGCACTTTGAGTCTTAGAAATCAAAGTGATGGGATTTCAATATTGAATTAATTCTTGAGTAAGAGCTGTAGAAGTAAGAATTGTCGGTGATTATTTTTGATCAAAGCTTCCTATTGTTGAATTAAACTAGCTACCTTGGTGGTGGTTGAATTGATCTACATGTCTTGTTCTAGCAAATGAATCTTGTCCAGAATCTCTTTTTCTTCTGTAAAGATGTTCCCCACAATTCTTTTATTCCAATATTTTAAATTACCTTTAAGGAGTTTGAGCTTAGAGCTGAAGTTCGTGATGGGATTTTTATAATAACAGCTGTGCCACATATCAGTTACCAGTTTGGAGAGATTCATATAATTCAGCCACATATTTTTGAATCTGAAGAGACGTGGACCTCTGATAATCTGGTTTGGTTGATGCACAAGAATATAAGCATGATCTAAATATACACATTCTCCATAGATGATGTCTTCCTTGAATTACGTGTATAGAGCCCCATTTAATAATATACGGTCCAGTCTAGCATATCTCCTATCTTTAGCTTCTTGATTATTACACCAGGATAGATGGTTTCCAAGATGAATTGGTTCCACCAATTGAGTGTGGTTGATGAAATCGTTAAAATCCTGAATAGCAGAGGAATGTATGTTCCGGATGTTCTTGGTTTCATCTGATTTCCGTACAACATTGAAATCCCCTCCCAAAATCCAAGGATTATTTCTGATGATATAATTTAAGTCTTGTAAGTGATTCCACAAAATAAAAGACTGAGTAGGGTTGCATGAAGCGTACACAGAAGAGATGTAAAGATTGTTATAACTGGAATTTGAAACTTGGTAGGTAATGGCCTGAGTGTGATAATTCCATATATCTATATTGAGATTGTCCGACCAAAAAGCACAAATTTTGGAATTACCATAATGAAAATTTCAGTTTAAACTATCAGCAAACTTTTGAGAGTCTTTAATTGACATAAAATGTTCAAAGATAAATATTGCATCAAGTTTTTCTTTTCGAATTGTATTTTTGAGAAAATTTTGAGTTAGACGATTGACCAACCCATGGCAATTCCAAAAAATATAATTCATTAAAAAAAATAACCGATGCATAAAATCTCTACCATTATTGAGGTTAAATATTCACACTTTGTGGAGACAAAGTGTTTTTGTTAAATCTGACCTTGTTGCATTTCTGTTTAAGCCTGACGCTTTGTCTTTTGAAGATTCGATCTTGATTTATTTGCTGCAGGATTGCTAAATTTTCCATTTCAGAATCTGAACTTTCTTTATTCGATGAGTTAGAGCCGTCGTCTGAGTTCGGTACATCTAAATTGCAGTTAAGCGTGCATTTAATAATGTTTAGTGATTCATTTGCTGTAGATAACTTACCTTAATTATTATAGGTCAGATCAAGGTCTTGGTGAGGCTTTTCTGCTACGTTTTCATCTACCACCAATATCGGGACGTTATCTTGAACGACAGGAGGGGATCGTGATCCTGACGGAATGTCAGCATTGGAAGTTGGGGCCTGCAGTGTCGATATCAGACCGACCGGGAATTTGCCTATTTTTTCGATGTTACCAGCAGACAAAACAGCTTGATTAGTGAATTTGGCCTGTGCATTTTGAATTGGATCAGAAGATGTAACGGCTTGACCCATATTTTCGGTCTGATTTTGCACTATGTCTGGACATCGTGCAGCGGTGGTACCATTAGGATCTGCTTGAGTCGTAGTACAGTCAGGATCGGGATGACCGGAACTTCCATCAGTGTGACCTCTATTTTTGACTGGTTTGTACACGGTTGTGATAGGACGCTGCAGTTGGGCTGATTTTTTCTTTCAATTACGTGCGAGGAAAGAAAGTTGAGATACGGTTAGACAGACGGATAAAAGAGAAAAGAATGGTGGAGCATCCTCTGCTTGACCCGAAGGATCACCTAGGCGATCCACCAACCTTCGTCAACCCCAAAGCTTAGCAAAAGGAGACCCCACACTTGTCCTTTGCAGCCACGATTCGCGAGACTTATGTTCCTTCGGTCTTTCCTGATCTTCCAGTTCGTGAGCCTATCATCGTGGAAGGTCAACTGCAAGTCACTTTCAGCTTGGAAGAAGTTTCTTCCATGGCTTCTCCCTTCCATCACACATTGGTAGGTCGTTTTGCTGGACAACGTCTAGAACTTCAGGCCATTCTAGTAGGTATGAAAGCAACCCTCAATGTTACATATGGTATCTTTCCTGCTGTGTTGGACAATAGGTATGTCCTCATCCGTTTCCAAAGTCAACAACATTTTTTACAAGCTCTAGTTAAGGATAACTAGAGCATTAAAGGGAAGAAGATGTCGATTTTTCGTTGGTCTCCATCATTCTCACTTGGTATGGAAGCCATGTGGGCACTGGTCTAGATACATCTACCACAACTTCGAGCGCATCTTCATTCACTAGGTGCTATCAAGTCAATAGCCAAAATCCTCAGGAAATACCTATGCTCACATTGGGATGTTAGCAACTTTACACGACCAGGAGTAGCTACCATATGTGTGGAGATGGACATCTCAAAGCTGCTCCCCCATTCAATCCTCATCGATAATGGTGGAGAGATCATCAACCAAAAAGTAGTGTACCCTTTTGAACCGAAATTTTGTGAGTAATGTTGCAAAATTGGTCATTCAACGTTGCTCTGCAAAAGAAAAACTGCTAACTCTGAAAAAGACAACACTGACAGGTTTAAATGAGTTTGTTGTTATTGTTGAGGTGGTTATTGTTGTTGTTGCTATTTTATTGTTGTAGTAGGTATTTTTGTAAATCTTTTATACTAAAAGCTCTTATGTTGTTTATTTCAAATGGTCATGTAGATAAATTCAATTAACTTGCAATTATTTGACATACAACATTATCATAAAATAAATTTAAACTTTTATACTATAGTTGATATGTGAAAATATCAAACCAATTTATCTATATTATATTAAGTATGTCATAAGTTGCATATAAACAATTTTTACATACTTCTAGATTATGTTCAACTCTATGAAATAAATTTGCAATAAACTTAACTTCTACGTTCGTATTTTCCATTAATTTTATTTTTGAATATACATCTAGAATCTTTGATAAAGTCTGAATATCTCATTCCAATTATCTAATTATGTCAAATTTGTTTGTAACAATTCCTTCGTTTCATAATCTCAAAATTTCAAAAATCAATTCAAGATATAAGGTAAACAAAGTGATCTTCATGGAACCAAAGGCCAATACAAACAAATGGCAAGGGGCAGATCGGAAACAACTTTGATACCAGTTTGTAACGAGGAATCAATCAAAAAATCATCCTGCCATTGACGCCCAAGAAGTAAGATGGTCAAACAAAAACAAATGCAAATTTACGTGATTCAGTTGTAACCTACTCCGTGGGTAGAGAGAGAGAGGAGGTATTTTATTATTGTGGAAGAGATAATACATAAGAGCATGACTTCTTAGGTATTTATATGTGGACCCCAAGATGTGCCACCATATACATGAATATATATGTGGCTAAGTTTTACAAGTCAAAAAATTTACACCTACTTTTGTGGTTCCCTGCCAACCAATCCCAATCCCCCAAGCAGAGAAGATAAGTGAATGATGCTTCGGATGTCTTACAAATGATACTTAAAGCGTCAATTCGTAAATTTCTTCTTGAACTACAATACATAGAGAGTATTCTAGTGACATGAGATTCTGTAAATTTGTGTCTTCGTTCTAAGCTACTTAACATGCAGAGACAATATATAATTTAACACGACGGTAAGATTAAATGTTAATGTAACTGACAGAGTTTAATTAACACATCAAGTTCTCAGAAAGCACTTAATAGTTTGGAAGATATCACAAATAAAAGTAGTACAATAATTAACACCGCAGCAGTTCGACACAACGAACAGATTCAAACATTAAAAAAAAGAACACAAAGGAGACAGCAACTATGTATATATATATGTTCAAGCACAAAATGATTCATTTAACACAGAAGAAAACACAAGCAAAATATTTGGATGGAGAAACCGTGTCGATCGAGCCGACGACGAACGGAAGCTCCGGTAACAATCTCCAGTTATAGTCTACTAGTATGACGATCAATATAGTCTTCCAGAATGCCATGCGAGAAATATATATTTATGGAGATAAAATTACAGCCCTTGTAACAGATGGACGGTGATGATCAGAGAACTGTAACGTCAATATATAGGAAGACGTTCTTACGAGCATTTCTTTTAAGATATTGGAATACAAATATTGATGAGGACTACACCCGCACCAGCACTCGCTTGAAAGAGAAGGAAAACAACAAAATTAAACCAATTGTAATAAAATTAACACGAGAATTTTTGTCACAGAAAAGCCCAAAATACACTTACCACATATGGTAATATCTTGTGCACCTTGACATTAAAAGTGCATATCAGGAGGTGGAGGAGGAAGCCTGGCTTCCCACACCTGCACTTGTTCATTTGAGGAAAAGAAATCCACACAATTCAGTTGGCATGTACTTAATTAATAAGCATGACAACTAAAATCAACAACTCATAGGAAAGACGTACCTTTGGGGTGTATATACTTCAAGTGGAGGCATGTCATGCCAGTTTCACCTTGGTTAGTCGTATATGGGAGATGAGTGTGGTTAAATGGATAAAATGGCACAAATGCTGGTTCATCAAAGTATGATTGATGGATACAGGTGACCCTTGTCCTTCCATCTGCTGTTGTGATCTTAAGGTGTTTGTGGAAGCCAAAGGGAAGCTTAGAGTACTTGGCAAGCTTTTTTCCAACGACTTGCTTCATTTGTTTTTTATTGGCAAGCCTCCTTTCAGCCACTTGCTTCAATTGCTTTATATTCCAAAGCTGGTTGGCTGTTAAAGGAGTAACGTCTAGAACTTCTGCTTGAGCAGTCGTTGCAAATTTCATTCTATAAATCCGAGAGATTAACTTGGGATTGTTGTAGACAATAGGACATGGACTTGTTTGATTAGTAGTTATGGAGAATGGAGACTTGATGTATTCAACAAAGGTTAGATCAGGGGCATCCCAAGCAGTGTGGGCCTTGCAATCCTGCCCTATGAGACGGGCTTGCACTAGAGGGATGTCTTTAACGAAGGGCCAATCCAAGCCAATGTCCCATGGGCACAATCTTTGAAGAAGCTGTAGCTCACCTGTTCTAATATACAAAGATAATGCTTTCCTTCTGCTAGTCAGTATTGACTTCAACCAGTAGGGTATGATACTTAATTTTATATCCTCTAACTCGACATATTTCAAGCAATTGAGATTCACCGCATGTTGTAGTGACGAGCAATTTGTGATGAATAATTCTTTGACAGTTGGAAGCTCTGGAATCCTCTCAAGATCCTTGTTTCCATTCAAGATCAGTTTCACCAAGGAAGTAGCATGTCGCAAACCATCAGGAAGAGACTTCAACTTAGGGCATTTCTCAATGAATAAATATAGAAGGCAAGGAAAGGGGGTCATCCTCCCATCCACATCATCCTCTGCTCCATCCCAGTGCCATTCTTCCAATTCTGAGAAATCCACAAGTTGCATTATTATCAACTTGGCAAATGGACGAAAATAGGTGCCAATTGATTTTTCCCCTCTGCCTAAGAACTCAGGTCCAATTTTTTGAATACTTGATGCTCCATAAATTTTGAGATCTAAAAGTTGGGGCAATTTTCCAAATTCAGGAAGTCGTTGAATTTGTTTACAACCATAAATTGTCAAGTCTAGCAGATTATTTAGAGAACTGCTACTTGAATATGACATCCAATTCGGAAGAGTATGTCCGTAGAAATTATAAATAAAAAGGTCCATCAAGCAAGGAGGAGGATGAAGCTCCTCAAAGACCTCTGTGGATCTGTCAATGTCATTGTCACTAACATCTTCTACAGGTTTCCAATGAATAACCAATTTTCGAAGATGATTTTTTTCCACAAGTTCCACTGACCTAACCTCCTCCAAAGATTGATTTTGTTGTAAATTTGTTATTGAAAGATATGCCAACAAATTCAAACTTTGAAGCTCTTGCATGGTGCAACCTAGTTTTGCTTCATTCTCATTCTCAGGCACACTAAATACTATGGATTGAAGTTGTTTCATCTGTCCCATTCCTTTCGGCAATTGAGTTGCATTAGACTTAGAGTATCTCAGTGACATGAGATTTTGTAAATTAGTCATGCTTTTAGGGAGTTTCTTCAGGAACTCACATCTATAAAACAGTAGGAATTGTAGATTCTTCAAATGACCAATTGATTCTGGAATAGTTGTAATCTTAGTATAGGAGACATTAAGATATCTGAGATGTAAAAGATATTTTATGGAATCTGGTATAGCATCAATTCCTGTGCAAGAAAGAGATAACACCCTCAGGTACTGTAGCTTTTTGAATATACTTGTTGGAACCTGCTTTAGTTCGGAACTTTGGAACAATATCAGTGTCCTAAGACTTTTCTGAAGCCTTCGTGGATAGTTATAAACTAATGACTTCTCGTCATGAAGGGACAAACGGCGCACATATTTTTCTAAATTCTTTAGACTTCCATAGAAATGCTCACCACTGCCTAGCTTTTCACCAAGAGATCTTAGAAGGTCATGCATTATATGATGATCACCAGAATGGGAATACTGCAAAATGTTCCTGTTGACTAGTTCCTTATGAAGATCTTTTGCTGATGCATACGTTGTCTTATTTCCAACAAAACCCTCAGCAATCCATAGTTCCACTAGATCTATCCTACGAAAAGAATAGTCTTCAGGAAACAATGAACAGTAAACAAAGCATTGCTTGAGTTGATATGATAAATCCTCGTAGCTGAGATATAGGGCTTTCATCACATCATTATCTTCAAATATATTTTGAGTCCATACTTCATTACAATTAATCTTTTCCCATTCACCTATCCATTTTTCCTTTGTTTTAAGAATCCCAGCAATACTTTTTATGGCTAAAGGAAGTCGACCACATTTCTCGACAATTTGGACACCAACGTCCTTAAAGTATCCACTGGAGTTTTCATTTCATTTTCTGTTGTAAAAACATTATTACGTAATAATGACCATCCCTCTTTTATGCTCAATAGCTTTACTTCATGGAAATGAGAAGCAGACATCCCTCTAGCAACATTGACATCTCTAGTGGTGATTAAGATTTTGCTACTCTTTGCACCACTTTTCAATGGATCTTTCAAAAGCTTTTCCCATATATTCGCATGCCACACATCATCAAGTACAAGAAAGAACGTTTTGTCCCTTACTGCCTTTTCAAGGGCATCTGTAAGCTCATCTAGTGATTCACCGTTTCCATAGTCGCCACCTGCTTTTCTAACCATTTCCTTGAGAAGATCTGGCTCTTTAAAATCCTTTGACACACATATCCACATTTTTTGCTGAAATTGTCCACTCTTAGTCACTTTGTCAAAGATCTTTTGAGCAAGAGTGGTTTTTCCAATGCCTCCCATTCCCAGAATTGCTAGATTTACACAAGTTCTTCCACTTGATTCATTTTTATCCAATATAAGTTTCATTAGCTCCTCTGCATCTTCTTTTGCACTTCCTACCAAATCATTAGCAACAAAATGTGTTGTCTTACCAATAAATCTCTCTGCATTATTTGATTGTTGTTGATCTTTAAAATTAGGAGCAATGGCATGCAATTGTTCATTCTCCTTTGCAATTTCTTCTAGCCTCCCATTTATCTCCTTTACCCTTTTTCCAATCTTATATGAAAATTGTAGATTTTTAAGGCGAGAGAAGTATGGAGGATCAATGCCAACTATTGTGCTCCCAGAAGAAGTTGATGCAAGAACTTGAGCCTTGACTTTACAATCATCGATTATATCATCTATGTCATATGCAATATCTTTGAGATCTGTCATCCATAAGCGAATACTCTCATCATTCAAAGACTTCTTCTCAGCATTTTTTATAATAAGCATGATTTTCCGCATCTTCCTTTCTATTCCTTCCAACTCCTTCTTGACGTTGAATATTGTGAGTGTTTCATCCTTGAGAGAGTCGAATAAACGATTTACAAGAGTTTGCACAATTGGAGTAACAATTAGTTCTGCCATTTCTCAAGTTGATGAGTAGAGCATAAAGAAGATAATCAAAGCAAAGGCACCATACTTCAAGAAATACACCTAAAAGATCATAAAAAATTTTCATGTCAATGATGGTATATTCTTATTTAACTTGCAATAAAAAAGAATCAAACCTATAACATAAACCATAGATTTTTCAATGAATGTTGTGCATCAAAGAATAGTTTGTAGCATTATTTGAACATTTCGTAAATACTAGACATTATCCAAAAAGAAATATAACAAGAGTGACAATTGAGAAAAATATATAGAGAAATGCATTTAGATATATGACTACTTTAATGTTCCAATTAACTCAACCAAATGACTTCACTAATCACTGAAATATTTGTTAAAATGGAATACTTGCACACAATAATTTTTGTGCAGAATATTTTCATAAATATTAATAGGACTTCATGGTAAAAATATCACTACCAGTATAATTGTAATATATATATATATATAGAGAGAGAGAGAGAGAGAGAGGCAAGCACACGTACATCGATAGTGCACAAATTTCCTCGTTTAGTAATAATCTTGAGATGATTGGACACATAAAACTTGACATGAAAAACTAAAAACAAGATCCATGTCATTGTTTAAGCTATATATATGTTACCACAATAAATATGACACTAGAAATCAAGCTCAACAAATCCTTTGGAATAATTTCAGAAATCTGGATAAAATTATGCAAAAACGATGGATCAATTTGTTTATGGTAATTGTAATGCTTTTGCCCAATGAAGTTCCCTTTTCCTTTGGGGTACATTATCTCGTTGTGTATATTTCTTTAAAAGCAAACCAACAGAAACCTTTAAAAATTAATCTAGTATTAACAACTGAATTCCACCAATTCCAATAACATTCATTGAACATTATCGAACCACTTACATGGGAGTCCATGAATATCATATTCTTTCAAATCATCATGTTGGTCTTGGGCACCTTGCTTCTTAATTAATGCATATATACCTAAAGAAAGAAAAAGAAAACCCTCCTAGCCTTCAATCAACACATCTGTTTGCTTGTCTGATGAAGAAGAACATGGACTACAAAGTGACAATATATAGTGAATGCCCTCTTCTTATTTTGCCCCAACTCCTTCCCAAAAGCAACTAGAAACTGTGCAAGATTAGTTGGAGAACACAGAATTGTACGCATTATTTATACTTGTCTATCAGCCATGCACATATATGTTCAAGAAACAAAGATAGGAAGTTATTAAGATTTGCCACTAAATAAAATCTAAATGTAATCACATGCATAATGTAATTACATGTATTTCATTAACATATCTCAAAATTAACTTAGTAAGTACTCCATAATATAAGATGCCTCCCCCATCTTCTAGTGACCTCATTTGCCGCACAAATTTCCATGCATGGATTCCAACATCCAACACAAATATAGGAAACCTTTTCACCACACCTCCTTCCATGAATTTTAAAATCTAAACCTAAAATATATTGAAATTCTATAATCGGAGGAGAAATTTTCTCATTTAGTGATACTTGAGATGATTGGACGCGTAAAAATTGATTTGAAAAACTATAAACAAGATCCATGCCATTATTTAATCTATATGATATCTCCATATATATATATGACACAAATAAATGGAGCTCATGAAATTCACTTTGAAGAATTTCAGGAATACTTCACAGTGCACGACCACATAAAATTTTGTAAAAATGATAGATCAATTCATTTTTGGTAATTGAAATGTTTTTGCCTGATGAAATTTTCTTTACCTTTGAAGTAAAAATGGTACAATATAGTATATATTCCTTTAAAGAAACAAAAACTTACAAAAAGTAGTCAAATATTAGCAACCGAATTCAACAGCTTACACACAATTCCAATAACAATCATCGAACATAATCAAACCACTTACATGGGAGACCGAGCACAAGCTCATGATCGTTCAGTGATTTATACCGATGGATATCATACTCCCTGAAATCACTTCGGTCTTGGGCAGCTCGCTCCTTAATTAATTACCGCATATATCAACAAAGAAAGAAAAAGATAAATACCCACGCCCTCCCAGCCTTGATTCAGCAGATCTGTTTGCTTGTCCAACGAAGAAGAGAAAGAATACATACTACAACATATAGTGAATGCCCTCTTCCTGTTTCGCCCCAACTCCTTCCCAAGGCCAATTGGAAACCGTGCAAGCTAGAGTAGTTGAGAACATAGCAATATTGTATGCATTATTTATATCCATCAAGCTTGCACGCGCATATTCAAGAAACAAATAGAGGAAGAAAGGAAGTTATTTAAGACTGTCACTAAATTAAATCTAAACGTAATCACATGCGCGATGTAATCACTTGGATTACATTAACATATCCCAACGAGCATTAACTTAATAATAACTCCGTAAGATGCTCTCTCTCTTTTTCTCTCTAGTGATCTCGGCACAAACTTCTTTAGATTCCACCGTCCAACACATAGGAATCTTGCTGTGCTTCACACTTCCACCGAACGTACCTCAATACATTTTTCCTATTTTTTGACATCCTTCTCAAGACTTCAATTCGTCCTTCAAGACGCCACAACTTGTTCGTAAACTTGAAACGAAGTTGGGGTTGCTTGAATCATCTTCTCAACCCTTGACACATTTTTCCTATTTTGCCATCTTGTCACAACACCAACTCGTACGTCACAATGTAATTGCAAACTCCAAATAAAGTAAATGTTGCTTAAATTGTTCGCCCAATCTTAGTACATTATTCCTATTTTGCCGGCCTTTTCAAGACTTCTAACTCGTTAGATACTCTTGACGTCAACACCCAGATTGCAAACTCTAAAATAAAGTCTGAGTTGTTTGAATCGTTCACCCAACCCTAAACACACATTTCTTATTTTTGCCGGCCTTGCTAGGACTCCAACACATCATTCATGATGTCACAACATGATTTGCAAACTCTAAAAAATGGAATTTTATAAAAGGATGTATAAACCGATGCGTAGTAACTTAATTTCCTTGCTTTGATACTCTCATATTATGTAAAATCATCGAAAATCCTTATTTGAAATTAAGGAGATGAAAATCACCATAGGTACCTGTGGTGGTGATTTATATGTTCTCATTGATCGAACGTATCAAACTGGAATTAAACAAAGTTCTACGTATCAATTTGTAATTTGACTCTTTAAAGGAAAATTTTCAAGTATCACATTTTTAGGTGTTGTTTCCACAATTGGTGTAATAATTACTGCCTCCATTCCTCGAGTTGAGGAGTAGAGTTTATCAATGCAAAGGCACCATACGTACTTCAAGAAGTGCACCTAAAAGATCATAAAAAATTTACGTTTCAATGATGGAATGCTCTTAAATTGCAATAAAAAGAATTGAACTTATACACATGACATAAACTACAGATTTTTTCCATGAATGTTGTGCATCGGAAAGTAGTTTGTAGCATTTCAATAGTTGTAAACTTAATTTCCTTAAAGACATATAACAAGAGTGACAATTTATAAGTGCCATAAAAATAGAGAAATGCATACATTTAGATGACCAAGGACATAGATTATTATTCATTGACGAGATTTGAAGCTTTGAGACACAAAAAAAGTTGGTTTTAGGAACCGTACCACTTACATGGAAGTCCAATCACAAGTAAGGACCGTTCAATGAGTACTCATGAATGGATACATATCATCCTCCTTGAAATCACTTCAATCTTGGGCAGCTTGCTTATAATTACTACAATACCCAGGGCCTCCTTGAAATCAGATGTGTTTCATACATGTACATACCTGTGTTTGGCTGACGAGGAAGAAGAAGAAGAATACAGACTGGAGTAATAGTATATAGTCAACGAATGCCCAGCTGCAGATCTTACCTTTTCGCCACTACTCCTCCCCAAGGTAAAGCAAGTCGACCACATATATAGGTAGGAGGAAATCAACCTCAAGCTTTTTTAAAGGTCATGAACTTTAAATCCTGGCTTTCTCTCAGCCATTTGTTCTTTCGTGTCTTCCTCACAGACCAAACCCAATTCCCAAAAGTAGAGAAGATAAGGGAAGCGGAACTCTCTCGGAAGGTGACTGATCTTGATGGGTCCACTTGCATGCACCTTTTACTTTGAAAAAACCCAAAAAAAAAAAAAAAAAAACTTGACTTTCGTGGGATCTCTCAAAACTAATTTTTCTTGGGCATTTTATTAATACACGAATAACCAATCAGTGTCGGTGATATTTTTTTTAATGCGATAATTCAATCTGACGGAATTGTATGTATTATTTATATCCATGCCGAAACAAAGACATTACTATTCAATGTGATCTAATCACATGTGCAATGCACTTAAGATTACATTGACATTATTCAATCAGCATTAATTAACTGCATAACAACTCCATCTATAAGTTAATTTCTCTCTCTCCCACGTAGTTTGCCGAAGAAACCTCCTTCAAAAGGATATCACTGACTCATGACGTGGCAACTTGTTTCTGCACTCCAAACGAAGTTAGAATTGCTTGAATTGATAAACTATTTGTTCGATTTCATTACTCTTTGAGTTTTGATAGAAATTGATTACTTAATGATTTGTTTGGTATCTTCTCTAGATTTATTTGAAGAGTGGCATTCAATGCAATCTCGAAAGTTATAACATGCATATCCAGTGTTGTATTTCTCCGCTGGGTCAAACTTACAATTTACTCTGGTGGCAACCACGAAGATATTTTTTCTAATAATTCATATCAACCGCAAATCAAAGGAAACCAAAAAATTAACCTGGCTCAATGAAAAGGCATGCTTTTAATGGAAAAGGAATCTTGCCAGAAACTTCAATTGGATGATTGCAAAATTAGATTAGAAAATTTAGACACAAATCACATTCTTTAAACATAAAGACACAAAGATCAAGATAACATTTATGGTAAGATCAATTTCAAAAAAACACTTAATAATCAACATAATCGAAATCTATGTACTTCGATGACAAAAATTATATTTAATATTCAAATAAATACTTCGAACGATATTATTGAAAAATATTAATTAGATCAAATATCCATATTTACATTTATTCTTGATTTTGAAACCTCTCATTTTTTCTTCCTTTTCTCGTTCTTTCTTCTCTCTTTTTACCCTCCTCTCTTAAAGATTTCACTATGGTTTATAACCATCGATAACTCTCTTTCTCTCACCTCTTTCTTTCTCTCTCTTCCTTTTTCTCTCTCTCCTTCTCCTTCTTTTCCTTTTCTCCCTCTCTCTCTCTCTCTTTTTCTTCCTCCCTCTCTCCCTCTCTCCCTTCCTCCCTTCCTCCCTCTTCTTTTCCTCCCTCTCGCTCTCTCTCTTCCTCTCTTAATTTTTATCGCCACTTACCCACCTTTGTATGAGGGAGTGAAGCGGTAAATGACCGCTTCAATATATATTTATCCTCCTATTTTACCCCCGTGCCTCCACGTGGTGCTCTCCCCTTGGCTTCCAAAGATTTGCACGTCGGACGACGACCTGTGTGCATGTAGCATATTTTAATTATTATATATATATATATATATATACATATTCGCAAATGTGGCTGCTAGTCGAGTTCCTTCACTTCCTTGATAACTTTGTCGCGACATCTATCATCTTCTTCTTCTTTGTGATAAAAAATTCAACATCTGGCAGTGGAAGAAAAGATTTCTGACGGCCAAGTTGGGTGTTTCTTGCTCCAAATTCAATGCCACGGCATACGCTTGGCGTCGGATTCGGAGTCGAGTTGTATTCTTGCGTGGGATACCATCAATTCGTCAAACACGACGGCTAGCAGAGAAATATCGCGTGTTGAGAAACAATGCACGTAATTCTCCGGTTTATCAATTTATTTATTTGTCTTTAACACAAAAAAAATTATGTCCTACGTCAAATAGAAATTTATGCAATGTTTTTTAAAAAAAATTTAAACATAAGTCATTGAAAAATGTTTAACAGACGTTTAAAAGAGAAATCAACTCTATATATAATATTATCAAAAAATAATTAACGATACCATCAAAAGAGAGAAGTGACGTAGTCTTTTTTAAGTTAAATATAATAGTACATTTTTGTTAGGAGATTTAGTGCGTAATATGTTTTATTCATAAAAAGTAATTCAAGTTGAGGTAAATCGACGTCGACGAGGACATGCTTGACGAGACATTTACGATAGCTACAAAAAAAATCAACGAATCAGAATTTATTATAATAAAATAAATAAGATGTGAATGAGTCAAACTTCAAAATTAAATAATAAAATAACTTTCAAACCTATCTCTCTTGACTGGGCCGAGGATACAAGTGCAGCAGCCTTTAAACGTTCAACCAGGCGAGATAATTTATTTGCTATAACCAAAAGATAAATCATGCCCTCAACACATCCACGCTGGCTATAAATGGAGAGCATGATCGTGGCTCTTCTGCATCTTCACATATTTCCGCTGGTGCAGAAGCGTAGGAGGGAAGAAGAGAAGGAGCGATGGCTGCTAAGCCTATTTTCATGTTTACCGTCCTTTTGATGGCCGTCATGCTCATCACCTCTGATGTGCTGGTGAAAGCAGAGGAGGAGGCCGAATCAAGAGATGTCGAAGGTCGCAAAATGTTTCTTTTAGTACTCTTCTTATTGACCATATAACAACTACCTACCTACTTGTCATGCCTTCAATGGTAGAAGTAACATGCATATATATTATTCGGTGCAGAGTTTAACTTGGATGCAGACGATGCTGGCGTAGAAGAAGTTGGTGAAGACACATATGGACGCAAGAGGTACTGCTGCGGAGGCTGGTATAGACGTTGCGTGCGATGGTGCCCCCCCCGTCGGAAATATCGTGGTAAGGGCTATTCCAACTGTTGCGTCTACCGTAGGTACTGCAAGAGGTGGTGCTGGCGTCATTAATTAAACAGTCTCGTTGTACCTACGACGCCGCTGCTCCGTTGATGAGCGTATCTCCGACGTATGATGTCCTACCACCTACGTACACTTGTATAAGATAAATAAGCTGCACTAGGTCGATCATGTGTAAGTGCCCGCACCCTTCGAATAAGCTAGCATTATCCATGCAACCCTACTTCAATATAGTTGTGTCCTCGAATTTCAACTTATATATATATATATGCTTAAATTATATTTACATGCATCATTGATTCAGGTAAATCTAATTTTAAAAACAAATTAGAATCAAAACGTAATACTGGACATGTGTTCTCTACACGTACGAAGAGACGTAAATGTTCCTCTTGAGAAGTAAAGCCCCGACTGGGCTAGCTAGAATACATATATCCAACGATTAAGGAGTATTCAAATCATACATAAGTAGTTGACGATGATGTAACCAATATTCCTCAGACTATATTAATGTTTTTGGTTTAATCTGTAGAAGATTCGGAATCAAACCATTGATCAACCGTGTTTCATAGATAAGAAGTTAAGTGGATCCATATTTTTGAAAGAGTGAAAGAACTTTGATAAACATATGGTCAAAATTAATTAAGGGAAAACTTTGATGATCCTATAGGTATGACCTAAATGTCTGACATATATAATTAATGATTTAAATCTTTAAGTTTTAGATGAAAACTAACAATGAATAAAATTCGAAATATAATGTAATTGCAACATAATAGATTATCTTATGCATCGAATATTGCATACTTAACTTTTATTTTCGAAAATATAAAATAGATACAACATTGATGGCAATAAGGTATGTTATAATCCCATTGTGTAGTTTTAGTCACATGGATTATTTATGGTCAAATCTTTGATTAATCTTTGATGAAATAATTCAGGGCTGGGCCACTTGCCAGCTATATATGCTGGACTTACTTGACGCTTGGGTCAATAATCACGGCAATGGTCAATAAAATAATTAAGTAAGAGACAAACTTAGGATAACGGATGATGTAAAATTCAACAAATCTAAGTGAGTTGAAGAAGAAATTCAGTTCAAATCATTAAAGAATGAACCAAATTCTGAATTTTAATTATTTGAATACATCAAAGAAGCAGATCTGTTGAGATCATTCATCGTATAAGAAATAAGAAATAAATTACCGACAGATGGCAAAATGTATAAGAAACATTCATGGATGATGTAAAATTCAAAAAGTATTGAAGAAGAAATTTAATTTGAATTACTAAAAAAAAAAAATCTAAAATCGCATAGTTAAAATTCAAAAACCCAGTCCCAGATTTAATTTTAGAGATCGATGAACACATGTCATTACAGTCAATTGTTTATGTATTTTCAACGAAATCACATGCATCATGTCAAATCACACAAGCAACAGTGAAATCGTCAGCTGCACCAGCCTGAGTTGGAAAACAAGAACAGACATCAAAGATAAGGTAATGCAGCACCAGGAATAATGGAATTCATGTGAATATATGATTCCACCAACAGGAATCAAAAGTAGACCATCAAATTTTTTAAGGAAAAATTTAATCGGAGATTAGGATTGGTAGGTGAGAAACGACAAGAATAAGACATGAAATAATTCGAGGCTGGTCCACTTGGCAACAGGATATGGTGGACTTTCTCTACCATGAGGAGGAGTTGGACCAATAATACAAATATGGAGGCTGCAGAAGCAGAAGCATATGGTGGATGGACTTCTTAAAACTTGACTGACCTTGGGGAGGAGGAAGAGGAACACAAAGGAAGGGGCTGGGGTGAAACAGCTAGTTAGGAAGAGGGCAGTCTGCAACAACCGGAGCATCTTTGCAACGCCAAGGAGGCTACGGACCGTCGATCGTATATATATTATTATCACTCTCTACTCTGTATTATCGTTATTCTTCTTCTCCTCCTTCAAATTCTTCATCCGGCCGGGCAAGCACAGGTATGCATTAATATATATGAAACACATCTGTTGAAGGCATCGATCTCTAAAATTACCTTACAACTATGGTGCAGCTGACGATTTTACCTTTGTTTGTGTGATTTGACATGATGCATGTGGTTTCGTTGAAAATACATAAACGATTGACTGTAATCACATGCGTTCATCGATCTCTAAAATTAAATCTGGGCTGGGTTTTCGAATTTTAACTATGTGATTTTAGATTTTTTTTTAATAATTCAAATTAAATTTCTTCTTCAATACTTTTGAATTTTACATCATCCATGAATGTTTCTTATTTATTTTGTCATCTGTCGGTAATTTATTTCTTATTTCTTATACGATGAATGGGATCTGCTTCTTTGATGTATTCAAATAACTAAGATTCAGAATTTGATACATTCTTTAATGATTTGAACTGAATTTCTTCTTCAACTCACTTAGATTTGTTGAATTTTACATCATCCGTGAACCTAACTTTGTCTCTTACTTAATTATTTTATTGACCATAGCCGTGATTATTGACCCAAGTGTCAAGTAAGTCCAGCATATATAGCTGGCAAGTGGCCCAGCCCTGAATTATTTCATCTCCTACTTCTGTGATTCCTTGCCAACCAATCCCAATCCCCCAAGCAGAGAAGATAATTGAATGATGCTTCAGATGTCTTACAAATGATACTCCCGTTTCAGAATGCCCTCTTCCTAGCTAGCTATTTCACCCCAAGGTAGAGGAATTAGTCTACCACATATACATACATATACACCTAGAAGTTGCCTCGGTGAGTACTCATGCATGGATATCATCCGCCATGAAATCACGTTGGTCTTGGGCAGCTTGCTTCTTAATTACTACATATATATATATATCAGCAAAGAAAGAAAAATAGGAACCCAGTGACCGCACTGCTTACAACTCACGCCGTCCTGGCCTTCGACATATCTGTTTCCCACAGAAGAAGAAGAAGAAGAAGAAGAAGATGAAGAATACAGACTATGGGGTGATAATACATAGACAGCGATGCCAGGTTCTTTGATGGCTCAGGTATTGAAATTTTCAATATCTGGTTCACCCCAACTCCCAAGGCAAAGTGCACCATGTGCTGCCCAACTCCGTCTCTTTCTGATTTCTCATTTGTTTCCGTAGCCTACTCCACTTTTATCAAGTCGTGGGGCTTTTCATATTTGAGTTTTACTGTTACGTGAATAATAAAAGAATTTGATAGAGAGCGTAGCGTATCTCAAGAAATGTTAACTTCACAGGAATCATCATAATTGAGTTTTTTATTAATGAATAACCAATCAATTAATGAATGTGACAAAGAAAATAACCCAACAACTCCGACGCTCTCTCCCTCTTTCTCTGTGTCTGTATATATATATGATGACCTCGTTTGATATACAAACCTTCTTGGATTCCACAATCCAACAAATAAGTACTCATAAAATCGGTTTTTCTTATTATATAAATAATCAACCAACGTATATAACAGAGGACCTAACCCAAGTATTAACTTAATAACTCCGTGAGATGCTCTCTCTCTCTCTCTATGTGGTGACCTCGTTTGTCACATAAACTTTCGATCTTGAAGTCTACCATGCGGCAGACTGGAATTCTCGGCTCTACATCTACTCCCATGAATTTTAAAATCTAAACGTAAAATATATTGAAATTCTATCAATAAAATTAAAATAAAACTCATAATATTAAAATTATTTTAAATTTTATGGATCAATAATTAAATGAAAAATCATGACGGGGAACATTTATTAATCTCTATCTCTGTCTTTTCTTCTCCCCATTCAATCTTAATTTTAACTATTATTTATAGTTTACCCTTCTTTCTTGTCCACTTAACCCTAACACGTTTTTCCGACTTTTTTACAATCTTCCCGGGACTGCATTAAGTCGTCATTCAAAATTTATAACTAGTTTGCAAATTCTTAGTGCATGTTCCTTAAATTCTCCTTTATAAAAGAAAAGTGAAATGTATGTGAAAACACAAAACCCACTCTTTAATTTTGATATCATCCTCAAATTAAATATGATATTAGCTTCTTTCTTTAATGATTTGAACCAGATTTCTTCTGAATCATCCATGAAATTAATTAACCTTTTCTCTTTCTTATTTGTTTTGCCTTCGATTGACAACCAAACCTATCTGCATAGTATCCGGTGATCAAACAACAATCATAGTTGGACTGATTGTTGCATTGTCTATTTTTTTCCTCTAGTTCATGAATATTGATCTCAAAATTTTATTCTACTTCTTATAAAAATGAGGACGGTAACCATGGAAACTGTTATTTATCAAACTATCACAAAATGTCATGCTTTGTCTTGATCTTAAGTTACTTAACATGCAAAGATATTAGTGGGGAAGTAAGTATTAGGTCCCTTACTTTTCATTGATTATTTGATTTCGGATATTGAGTCAACAATATTATACAACAATTCTGCCATGGGGTTTTTTTTTCTTCGTTGATCTAAAATACAATTCGGCTCGATCATTGGACTTTGGAAACAGACTCACTGGTGTTACCACATACCTGTGCAAGGGTCTCTATCGTGTACACTAGTTCAGGAAATCTCTCTCACGGATACAATATGTAAAGGGTTAATGTATACGTCTCGTAACAAGGGTTGATGTGTAAGAAAATATTCAAAAATTCACCATCAAGTCGATGGAAGAATGTTTAAGGTAACTTCTTTAAGGGATGGCATTTCGTCCTGTTGATGCACACAAACGTACTTGCCCTAAAATATAAAATATAAAAGTATCTAAGAAATTAAAATCAAGACATTTTTTATGTAGAACATAAGTGTTTAAAATAAAAAACTAAGCTATTAAACATCTTAGATATAAAATATAAAGATCTTAGAAATTAAACCAAAATACTTTAAATACGAAATATAAGTATCTAAAGTAAATAATAATGATAATAATAAAAAATTAAACAATTTAAGGTACAAAATATTAGTATGTAAAGAAAAAATATATAAAATCAAATATCATGCATATAAAAATATAAATATGCAAGGAATTACAATTAAAATATTTTAAATACAAAATAGAAGTGTTTAAAATGAAATACAACATCTTAAAAGATGAAGATATAAATATTTAAGAAATTATCAATATATTTTGAATACAAATCATGAGCATTTAAAAAATATATACAATATGTATCATTGAAGTAAATCAAATATTAAAGAAATTGTTTGATTGCGTATGTGCCAACAAACTTTCTTGTCAAACAGAAGTTCATCAGCAGGCATGCATTGTTCAGATGATATATTGATGGAAATACTTTACGAGGAGGAAACGATGGAGCTGATCAAGAGTGAAAAACTGAAGGAGTTCTATCCCATATTTTTCTTTTATGCCAATACACTAATGTACTTGTTCATTGCCTAAAAGAAACTTGTCACAAGTTACAAAAAAAAAAAATATAATATAATGATAATAAATATAATAACAACTATAATATAATAAATATATACATGTAATGATCCAAAAAATAAAAATTCATATATGATTATAATTATTATATCAACATAAATAAGGGATTGCTTGAACACAATGGATTAAATTCAAAACTATTGTTAATGATATTTTAGATGCAAAATATAAAAATATCTAAAATGAAAATTAAAGAAATCTGCAACGTCAAAATATAAATATAGCTAAGGAGTTTTAAAATCCAGAAGTAGTAGATACTGAAAGGCATCTACAATCAAACTAAAAAAAACTTAAATACAAAGTATAAATATAAAAGATTGAAATATTTTAGGTATCAAATATAAATATCTAAAATACATGTGAAATGTAGGCTTTGAAATAAAATATAAAAAGTTTAAACAGTTCGGATACAGAAGTACGAAAAAAAAAAATGTTTCCGATACAAAAATATAAATATTTGCATTAAAATCAAATATTTGGCATTTAGGGAAATTTTTTTAAAAAAACAACAAAAAAGGAGATGTCACATTGTCACCCGACATTTATAAATGTCAGGTCAACGCACCCGACTTTGCAAATGTCAGGTGACATTCAAATATATAATAAACAAAATAATGAAATATAATGAATATATATATATATAATAAATTTCGGTTGAGCCAAAGTCATTCTTCGGTTCGACCGAAAGGATAAAAATAAAAATAAAAATAATATAAAAGTCGGTTGAACCGAAGCTATCTATCGGTCCGACCGAATGGATAAAAATAATAATAATTAAAATAATATAAAAATAGGTTGAACGAGTAGTCAATCGAAGTTCCACGCAGATACAAGAGATGTCCTCGCACAGTGTGAAGATTGACGAAGTTCACAGGAAAGAACAACTTCAGCTTATGGCAAATAAAGATGCGAGCCTTGTTGAAACAACAAGGCATTTGGGCGCCGTTGATGAGTACAAGACCAGATGGCATCAGTGATACATAACTGGCTACGTAGGAAGAAAAGGCTCATTTAACTATTCTGCTTTGCGTGGCTGACGAAGTGATAATTGAGGTTGTTGATGAGGAGACAGCTGCAAGGTTATGGTTGAAGCTTGAAAACCTCTACATGACGAAGTCACTAACCAATAAGCTACTCCTGAAACAACGCTTATTTTCCCTTCGTATGCAAGAAGGTACATCTCTGAAAGAGCATCTTGATCAGTTAAACACATTACTAATGGAACTAAGAAATATCGATGTTAAGATAGAAGACGAAGATGTAACCCTACTGTTGTTAGTCTCCCTTCCATAGTCCTTTCAGAATTTTGTGCAATCCTTTATGATCGACAAAGACACAATTTCTCTGGAGGAGTTAAGATCTAGTCTTCATTCTTGTCAATTACGTCATATGGCATCGAATGGGAGTACTAGTGCAGGTGCATCTGGATCGGGACTTTCTACAGACGAGGGCTCTCAGAAAAAGGGACAAAAAGAACAAGGGAAGGTCAAAATCAAAAGGGCGTTATCCAAATCCGAAGGACATATGCAATTATGGTAAGCAACCAGGACATTACAAGGCATATTGTCCCAAGAAGAAGTCAAAGGAGAAGGTGGCAGCTGTTGCTCAAGATGATTCTTCATCTGAACTTGATATTGCTTTCACAGCCTCTGATGGTGTGTGTCTGACTGATAGTTGGATATTGGATAGCGGTGCATCTCATCATATGTGTCCGATAGGAGAATGGTTTTCTACTTATCAAGAAATTGACGGTGGAAATTTTTCAATGGCCAATAACTCAATCTTCAAAACTATTGGCATTGGAACAATTCAGATTAAAATGTATGATGGTGTGACAAGGACCTTACCAGATGTTCAACATGTTCCAGGTTTGGGGAAAAATTTATTATCCTTGATTACATTAGATAACAAGGGTTTCAAATAATCAGGTGGAGATGGAGTCTTTCGAATTACGAAAGGAGCCTTGGTTGTGATGAAAGGCATAAAGAAAGGTCCTGTTTATATCCTTCAAGGCTCAACATCTTTACATCCATTGCTAGCCAAGCCAAGCTAGCTAATACCCCCATTGTTGCAAATTTACATCTTTCTACAGTCTACTCCCTCAGTCAGAATCAGAAAAGAAATACATGACTCGTATTCCATATGCTAGTGCTATCGGAAGCCTTATGTATGTTATGGTCTGTACTAGACCAGATATAGCTTTTGCTATTAGTGTTGTTAGCAGGTTTATGAGTCAACCTGGGAAAGAGCACTAGCAAGCTGTGAAATGCATCTTTAGATATTTGAGAGGGACGTCAGATGTTGGTCTTGGAAGAGATGGTGAGCGTAGGGTATTTGGATACCCAGACTCAGATTATGCTGTAGACATTGATAGTCGAAGGTCAACGAAAGGGTATGTCTTTGTTATGGTAGTTCTGTTATTAGTTGGAAGGCAACGTTGCAATCCACAATTTCTTTGTCAACGACAGAGGCAGAGAATATGGCATTAACAGAAGTTGCAAAGGACGATATCAAATAAACTAAACACCTTTGGCGGACTCGGGCTCGGACCTGGTTCGGAAGGTATCGGGATCTAGTGACCGATTCTATTTTTCTTTCTTGTATTTTGCTGCATGCTCCGTTGCGTACATGGCAGTGGAAAACAATCAAGATTAGTCACAACGGTAGTGACTCCAAAACTATCATCGCACTCCCTCTTGGAACAACGATGATCAGAGCATTTTATTTCAAGAAATGCATTAATCTTCGAAGCACCAAACCAAGAATCGATAGGCTGTACTTCAAAGAGAAGGAAAACAATAAAATTAAAGCAAGAAGAAGCAGTTATAAGAAAATTAGCATAAAAACTTTATCTTACATGGTTTGAGATGAAGTACATGTCAGGAGGTGGACGAGGAAGCCTGGCTTGTAATTAGACCTGCACTTGTTCGTTTGAGGAAAGAAAAAAGAAATCCACACAGTTAGTTAAGATAAGTTGGCATATACTCAATAAGCATGAGAAGTAGCTAACATCAACTCATGGGAAAAACAAGTACCTTTCATTCGAGAGAATTCGGTAGGACTTGAGCAGCGAATTAAACCCGAATATTCTGGTAGATTAGCTTCTATGTAAAATGGAGACTTCGTGTAATGGACACGGTAATCACCACGTGACTTATAAGTGACGTCTACACGCGGTACGTCTTTGACGAGGGGCCAATCCAAGTCAACGTAACACAATTTTCGAAGAAGCTGCACCTCTCCTGTTTCAATATACAAGTGCTGGAATGACGACATGCTAGGAAACGCATTGCTTAACCATGGGGGTATAGCACCAAGTTCCATATCGTCTAGTTGAACAATTTCCAAAGAATTGAGATTCCCCACGTGCCGCATTGATGAGCAACCTCTGATGAATAGATTCTTTAAAGTTGGAAGCCTTGGAATCCTCTCAAGATCTTTGTTTTCGTACAACTTTAGTTCCACCAAGGAAGTGGCATGTTGCAGACCCTCAGGCAGAGACTTCAACTTAGGGCATTCCTCTATTGTTAAATATTGAAGGCAAGGAAATGGGGTCATTGTCCCACCATCTTCATCATCCTCTGTTCCATCCCAGTGCCATTCTTTTAATTCTGAAAATCCAGATAATGTCATTTTGACCAACTTGGCGAATGGACGGGCTGAAAATCCAGTGCTAGTTGATTTGTCTCCTCTCCCTAAGAACTCACACCCGATTTTTTGAATGATTGATGCTCTAGAAATAACAAGAACTTCAAGTTGGGGCAATTCTCCAAATCCAGGCAGAGACTTCAACTTAGGGCATCTCCAAATTGTAAAATCCTTAAGGCAAGGAAAGGGAATCGTTGACCCACCATCCTCATCATCCTCTGCTCCATCCCAATGCAATTCTTTTAATTCTAAAAAATCCTCTAGTCTCATTTCGACCAACTTGGCGAATGGATGGACTGAAAATCCAATGCTAGTTGATTTGCCTCCTGTCCCTAAGAAGTCAGGCTTGACTTTTTTAATGCTTGATGCATAAGAAATTTCAAGAACTTCAAGTTGAGGCAATTCTCCAAATCCAGGCAGAGACTTCAACTTAGGGCATCCTGAAATGTATAAATATTTAAGACAAGGAAAGGGGGTTGTTGTCCCACCATCCTCATCATCCTCTACTCCATCCCAGTGCCATTCTTTTAATTCTGAAAATCCCCATAATTCCATTCTTTCCAACTTGGCGAATGGACGGACTGAAAATTCAGTGCTAGTTGATCTGTCTCCTCTCCCTAAGAACTCACGCCCGATTTTTTGAATGCTTGATGCTTCAGAAATTTCAAGAACTTTAAGTTGGGGCAATTCTCCAAATCCAGGAAGTTGTTGACAATGTTTACATCCTTCAATTTTCAAATGTACCAGATTATTTAGAGAAACGTCATTTGAACATGACATCCAAGTTGGAAGATTACGTCCATAGAAATTTTGAATATGAAGGTCCGACAAGCTAGACGAAGGACGAAGCTCCTCAAAGACCTCTGTGACTCTATCGCTATCCTCAGAGACCTCTGTGACTCTATCGCTATCCTCAAAGGCCTCTGTGACTCTATCACCATCCTCATCACTAACATTTTCTTTATGCGTCCAATCAAGACGTAAATATTGAAGATGAGTCTTTCTCTCAAGTTCCACTGACCTGGCCTCCTCCAAAGATTGGTTTTGTTGCAAATTGTATATTTCAAGATGCCTCAACAAATTCAAACTTCGAATTTCTCCTAGCTTTGCTTCATTCTCATTTTCTCCCACTTTAAATATTAATTTTTCAAGCTTTTTCAATCTTCCCAATCCTTTTGGCATTTCTATTGGATTCAAAGAACCCCTGTTATCTAGTAACATGAGATTCTGTAAACTAGTGATGCTTTTAGGGAATTTCTTGAGAGAAATTCCTTTAACAAATAGAAATTGTAGACTTTTCAAATAGCTTATTGATTCTGGAATAATTGTAAAATTACTATAGCTGAGATCAAGATATCTGAGATGTAAGAGACATTTTATGGAATCTGGTATAACATCAATCTCTGTGTAACGAAGAGATAACACCCTCAGGTACTTCAGCTTTTGAAATACACTCTTTGGAATCACTTTCAGTTCAAAACTGTCACAAGATATGAATGTCCTGAGTTTTTTATCAAGCCTTTGTAGATGATCATCAATTAATGAATTTTCATTTCGAAGGTACAAATGACGCACAGATTTATCTAAATGCTTTAGATTTCCACAGAAATACTCACCTTCACCAAGACGTTGACCAAGAGATCTTAGAAGGTCATGCAATTTATGACCATCACCAAAACTTTCTTGTAAAAGATTCCTATTGACTAATTCCTTAAAAAGGTTTTCTCCCGATTTAGTAGTTACCTTATCTCCCAGCAAACCCTCAGCAATCCACAATGGCACTAGTTCTTCTTTATGAAAAATAAAATCTTCAGGGAATAATGAACAATAAACAAAGCATTGCTTTAGTTGATACGGTAGATGCTCGTAACTGAGATATAGGACTTTCATTATCTTATCATCTTTTTCAAATATATTTTGGGTCCATGCTTCATTGGAAATAATCTCTTCCCATTCACCTCTCTGTTTATCCTTTGTCTTAAGAATCCCAGCAATAGCTTTTATGGCTAGAGGAAGTCGGCCACATTTCTCAATAATCCTGACTCCAACGTCCTCCAAGTGTTCACTGGAGTTCATTTCATTTTCTGTTTCAAAAACATTGTTACGTAGTAAATACCATCCCTCTTCTATGCTCAATGGCTTGACATGATGAAAATACGAAGCAGACATCTGTTTAGCAATATCGGCTTCTCTAGTGGTGATTAAGACTTTGCTTCCATTTGCACCACTTTTTAGTGGAACCCTCAAAACATTATTCCATATATATGCCTCCCACACATCATCAAGGACAAGAAAGAACCTTTTATCCCTTACAGCCTTTACAAGAGCATAAGTAAGCTCATCTAGTGATTCACCATTTCCATAGTTACCACCTGCTTTTCTAACAATTTCCTTGAGAAGATCTTCCACTTTAAAATCCTTTGACACACATATCCAAATTGTTTTCTGAAATTGTCCACTCTTTTCCACATTGTCATAGATCTTTTGAGCAAGAGTGGTCTTTCCAATGCCTCCCATACCCACAACTGCTAGATTTACACGAGTATTTCCACCTGATTCATTTTCTTCTGACATCTGTTTCGTTAGCTTTTTTGCATCTTCTTCTGCACATCCCACCAAATCATCAGTAGCAACAAGACGTGTTGTCTTACTGATAATTCTCTCTGCACTGTTTGATTGTTGTTCATCCCTAAAATTAGGAGCAATGGCATATTCTTGTTTATTCTCCTCTGCAATTTCTTCTAGCTTGGCATTTATCTTCTTTATTCTTTTTCCAATCTTATATGAAAAGGGAAGATTTTTAAGACGAGAAAAGGATTTATAATGAGAGTGACCTGAGGAAGTGGATGCAAGAGTTAGTGCCTTGACTTTGCAATCATCAATTACATCATCTATGTCATAAGCAATATCTTTGAGTTTTATCATCCGAGAGCGACTACGCTAGTCATCGAAAGACTGCTTCTCAGCATCTTTTATAATAAGCATGATTTTCTGCATCATCCCTTCCATTCTTTCTAACTCATCCTTGACATTGAATATTGAGAGTGTTTCATCCTTGAGGAAGTCAATCAAACCATTCAAAATAGTTTCCACAATTGGAGTAACAATTACGTCTGCCATTTCTGAAGTTGATGATGAGTAGGGTACAAAGCAGATAATCAAAGCAAATGCACCATATATACTTCAAGAAATACACCTAAAAGATCATGAAAGTTTTACATGTCAATGATGGTATATTCTAATTTAACTTGCAAGAAAAAGAATCAAACCTATAACATAAACCATAGTGTTTTCAATGAATGTTGGGCATCAAAGAATAGTTTGTAAACATAGAAAAAGGGAGACCTTCATATCGACAGAAAATGATGATTAAAAAAAATGATGATGGAAAGATAAAAAGAGAGGGCGGCTTTTGTGTAAAAAAAAAAATTGAAATTGAAAATGGACGGTCGAAGTATCGAGCGGCGCCCCCAAATCGCGACGAGCTCGGCCGATGATCCCCCAATCGTGCGGTCGCCGGATCTTCTGCTGTAATCACTTCGGCGTATCACGCGACAGCCATGATCTGCTCCACACCTCACACCCATCGCGCAGATTGCGCGACCTCCGTCACCTTCCCTGTCAAACTACCTCTCATTCTACGGCCTGGGACATACAATTTAGTTATTTATTGACGAGATTTCAAGTCTTGGGACACAAAAATATATAGTTGGTTTATAGGAACCATACAATTTACAGGAGACTTCAATCACAAATTTTCTCGTTTAATGATACTTGAGACGTTTGGACACAAAGATCGACATGAAAAATTATAGACATGACACTAGAAATCAAGCTCAACAAATTCTCCGTAAGAATTTCAAAAATCTAGTTAAAATTTATATGCAAAATTGAAGGATTAATTCGTTTTTGGTAATTGTAATATTTTTGCCAAGATTTTGATAAAATTCTCTTTTCATTTGGACAAAAACTGGTACAAATCCGTTGGTTTGTATTTCTTTAAAAACGAATCAAACTATAAAAATTAATCAAGTATTAGCAATTGAATTAAACTAATTCCAGGAACAATCAAACCACTTACATGAGACTCCAAACGCAGGCCATGCATGCATGGATTATATATATATATTATCCTCTTTGAAATGATCACTTCAATCGTGGGAAGCTTGCTCCTTGATTAATTGCCGCATATATATATATATATCAACAAACAGATGGAGAAAAAGAAAACCCCAGTGATGTGTAGCACGTACTACTTGCCGCCGAGTTCCCACGCTCTCCTGGCCTTCAGCGGATGTGTTTCATACATATAAAGACATACCTGTGCTTGCCAGGCCGGATGAAGAATTTGAAGGAGGATAAGAAGAATATATAACACAGAGTAGAGGGTAATAATAATATATATACGGTCGACGGTCCGTAGCCTCCTTGGCGTTGCAAAGAAGCTCCGGTTGTTGCAGACTGCCCTTTTCCTAACTAGCTGTTCCACCCCAGCCCCTTCCCTTGTGTTCCAAGGGTGATCCGGTCCTCTTCCTCCTCCCCAAAAGTTTTAAGAAGTCCGTCCACCATATGCTTCTGCTTCTGCCACCTCTATTATTTGTATTAATGCACTATTTTATCGTCAACCAACCAATCTCCACAGTATGCGGTGATTATATATTGGCCCAAACCCTCCTCAAGGTAGAGAAAGTCCACCATCTACGGCTGGCAAGTGGACCAGCCATGAATTATTTCATGTCCTGTTATTGTCGTTTCTAACCTACCAATCCTACTCTCTGATTAAAATTTTCCTTAAAAAATTTAATGATGCTCAGAGAACCTAACCCAGGTATTAACTTAATAAATCCGTGAGTCTACTCCTTCCAAAAATGAGGACGGTGCCATGGAAACTGTCATTTATCAAACTAACACAAAATGTCATGCTTTGTCTTGATCTTAAGTTACTTAACATGCAAAGATATTAGTGGGGGTAGTAAGTAATAGGTCCCTTACTTTTCATTGATTAATTGATTTGGGATTTGAGTCAACAATATTACACAACAATTCTGCCATGGGGGATTTTTTTCTTCCTTGATCTGAAACACTAGGAGGAGAAGGAGAAGGATTCCCTTTCACATGAAGGGGACAACACCCTTTCTTGAGATTGGGCAATGATTTCCTTTGACTTTTGCAACTAGAAATTTTAATTTCCCACTTGTTATTCTCTTCACTTCATTAGATTTCCGTGTCCACTTTCATTGGTTCATGTGTTGTTTTTTTATTATATGAATGACCAAACCAGCGAATTTGACAGAGGACATGACCCAAGAAGCATGTGACGTGTATTAATGCGTACACATGCACAGTGTAATTACCTAGATTAAATTAACATGACCGAAGAAGAAGCATTAATTTCATAATAACTTTTATTTTATATCTAAAGTATATTAACTTTTACTTTAGATGTTATATTTTACATCTAAAATATTATAAGTTTTTTTATCTTATATATTTGTATTTGATATCGAAATATGTTTTGATTCTATCTTAGATACTTATATCTCATACCGAAAATGTTTTAATTTCATTTTAGATATTTATATTTCATACCTAGGATGCTTAATTTTATTTCAGATATATGTTTTATATCTAACATATTTTGCGTTTTTGTTTTAGATCTAAAATGTTTACTTTTATTTTAGATATATGTTTATATCTAAATTATATAACCTCATTTGGGATATTTAAATCTCATATCTGAGATGCTTAATTTTATTTTAGATATATGTTCTATATCTACAATATTTTGGTTTTCATTTCAAATATCCACAATTCATATCTAAAATGTTTAATTTTATTTTGGACATATATGTTCTTTTATCTAAAATATGTTAACTTTATTTTCGATATTTATATCTCGTATCTGGAATGTTTAATTTTACTTTAGATACTTATATTTGTTTCTAGAACATTGTTATTTCATTTTGGATGTTTATATTTTTTATATCTAACATGTTCTATTTTATTTTAGATATTTAATATTCTTATATCTAAAATATTGTAATTTCATTTCAGATATTTATATCTCATATCTAAAATGTTTAATTCAAGTCCCTTGGCATATATAGTGATCACCATCACGAGGGAGGAGCTTATTGGCATTGAGGAGGACCTGTTCAAGTCCCTTGGTCTTCATTTCAAGTATATGAATAAAGCTTCAATGTCATGCTTACTTGTTTTCTAAGACTACCAATATCTTCCAATACAAAGAAAGGCATGGGTGGAAATCTGGTACCCACACGATATGTCCACACACTCAACGCCACTGCTTGTGCCGTCCCACGGATGATGATATCTTTGCTTGAGAACTTTCAACAAGAGGATGGCTCCGTCGTGATCCATGAGCCATTGAGACCTTATATGGGTGGCCTTGATGTTATCACCCGGAAACTGAAATGATAAATTACTTGTTTGATTTCATTACCTTTTGAGTTTTGATGGAAATTGATTGCTTAATGAATTTTTTGACATCTTCTCTAGATTTATTTGAAGAGGGACATCCCAGTGTTGTATATCAAAGGAAACCAAGAAATTAACCTGGTTCAATGAAAAGGCATGCTTTTAATGCAAAAGGAAACTTCATTTGGATGATTGCAAAATTAGATTAGAAAATTTAGAGCAGCACTGGAACATGTTACCAAAATCTGGGTTTTGGAAATCTCTCACACCCATACAATATGTAAAAGGTTGGTTAGTGTATACATGTTGTAACAAAAGAAATTTGTCATGTAAGAAAATATTCAAAAATTCACCATCAAGCCGCTGGAAGAATGTCTAAGGCAACTTCTTTAAGGTATGGCATTTCGTACTTGCCCGTTACTTTTCTAAGAACTTTCCATGGGCCCGGATATGACCTGGTAGAGTGAACATGTTAGAATACATTGGATCAACTAAAGTTCATAAAGAACTCAACCTCCATTTTCCTATATGGTATATCACTTATGTAAAATCAATTCAAAGGTTAGCCACCTGAAAAGAACTCCTCCATTGCACCCTTTGAAGTTGTGAATGTAGTATGAAGTCCCCATCTTTGGAAAGAATGTTTAGAAAGAGCTGTGAGCTTTGGATAGAAGAATGATGGATAATCTAGATGCATCTTCATCAAGGATAAACTATCATAATAACATTGCTGGAAAACTTCTAATATTAATGTAAAATATGTTGAACTTTCAGAACTTATCATAGTGTATCATTATGATTTTAAAATAGCAGTTGTAACATTTCATCTAATGTTATAGACAGTTCAGTTAATAATGTCACATCTAAAAGCGGACCATGCCCAATCACAAACAGAACAGTTCTAAAATGGAGAGCATTTATAGTTTAAATAACAATGCTTAGGCAAGTGCATAAACGAATCATGGATTACAAGTAACGGAGGATACATCCACTTCTTATTCGATCTAATTCTCCATTGAATATTATCAACATCTGATCAGTATTTATAACTGTTTCTCTGCATATAACTCTTCCACCACAGGCATCTCTGCCCATGAGGATATTTGCAAAATTAAATTAGAACCCGGTCCACGACAAACATCACCACCGGACAAAAGAACAATTCCTGTTTCTCTTGTCTAATTAAATAATCATAGTTCATTAAAAAAAACTAACTTAATGTTGAAATTCCAGGTGTCCGAAAAATATCACAAATAAAAAAAAGCACATAATTAGCACAGCAGTTCAAGAAGACAGTACCGTAAGCATTCAACTGCAAAATGACTCATTTAATACGAGCGAAATATTAATTTGGATAGAGAAACTGAACTAAAATCAGTCGATGAGAGCACGAAAAATGATGATCAATATATATATATTCTTCCAGCACGCGAGTGATATATATATATATATATATATTTATATAGATAAAATCACAGTCGTTGAAATGGATGGACAGCGATGAACAAAGAACTCTTAAGGTTAATACATAAAGGCATTAATCTTCCAAGCACTTCTTCTGTATGAATTAGATGGAATCCAAAACGAGAATCAATAACCTGCACTTCAAAGAGAAGGAAAACAATAAAATTAAAGCAAGAAGAAGCAATTATAAGAAAATTAGCATAAAAACTTTATCTTACATGCTTTGACATCAAGCACATATCAGGAGGTGGACGAGGAAGCCTGGCTTCTAGTTAGACCTGCACTTGTTCCATTTAATAAGAAAAAAAATCAACACGGTTAAGTTTGCATATACTCAATAAGCATAAGAACTAATTAACATAAACTAATGGCAAAGATATATAATAGTACGTACCTTCGGGGTGCATATGGTTCAAGTGCAGGCATGCCATGCCAGTTTCACCTTGATTAGTTCTATAGGGTAGATGAGTGTGATTTAATGGATGATCAAATGGCACAAATGCTGGTTCATCAAAGTATGATTCATGGATACAGGTGACCCTTGTCCTTCCATCCACTGTTGTGATCTTGAGGTGTTTATGGAAGCCAAGGCGAAGCTTAGAGTACTTGGCACGCTTCTTTCGGTCCATTGGTTTTATATTCCAGAAGAGCTGTTTGGTTGTTATAGGAGTAATGTCGAAAACTTCTGCTTGTGCAGTTGTTGCATACTTCATTTTATAAATCCAAGAGAATTCGGTAGGACTGGAGTAGCGAATAAAACCCGTGTCTGGTAGACGAGCTTCTACGTAAAATGGAGACTTCGTGTAACGAACATAGTGGAGTTGGCCAAACAAATCGACGTCTACACGAGGGACGTCTTTGATGAGGGGCCAATCCAAGCCAATGTCCCATGGACACAATCGTCGAAGAAGCTGCACGTCACCTGTTGTAATATGCAATTCTCGGAACGACGACGTGCTGGATAATCCTTTACTTCTGCTGGTCAACAGTGACCTTAGCCATGGGGGTATAGCACCGAGTTTCACATCGAATAGCTTCAATTCCTCTAAAGAATTGAGATTTCCCACGTTCTGCATTGGCGAGCAATTTATGATGAATAACTTCTTGACAGTTGGAAGCCCTGGAATCCTCTCCAGATCTTTGCTTTCTTCCAATTCTACTTGCACCAAGGAAGTAGCGTGTCGCAGGCCCTCAGGCAGAGACTTCAACTTAGGGCATCCCGCAATATCTAAATATTGAAGGCAGGAAAAGGGGGTTGTTGTCCCACCATCCTTATCATCATCCCAGTGCCATTCTTCTAATTCTGAAAATCCAGATAATATCATTCTTTCCAACTTGGCGAATGGACGGACTGAAAATCCAGTGTCAGTTGATCTGTCTTCTCTCCCTAAGAACTCAGGCCCGATTTTTTTAATGCTTGAGGCTTCAGAAATTTCAAGAATTTCAAGTTGGGGCAATTCCCCAAATCCAGGAAGTCGTTGACAGCGTTCACATCCATTAATTTCCAACTTTACCAGATTATTTAGAGAAACGCCATTTGAACACGACATCCAATTTGGAAGATTACGTCCATAGAAGTTTTCAATATCAAGGTCCGACAAGCTAGAAGAAGGACGAAGCTCCTCAAAGACCTCTGTGACTCTATCGCTGTCCTCATCACTAACATTTTCTTTATGCTTCCAACTAAGACGTAACTTCTGAAGATGACTCTTTCTCACAAGTTCCACTGACCTGGCCTCCTCCAAAGATTGGTTTTGTTGTAAATTCTTTATTTCAAGATGCCTCAACAAATTCAAACTTCGAATTTCTCCTAGCTTTGCTTCACTGTCATTTTCTCCCACTTTAAATATTAATTTTTCAAGTTTTTTCAATCTTCCCAGTCCTTTTGGCATTTCTATTGGATTCAAAGAACCCCTGTTATCTAGTAACATGAGATTCTGTAAACTAGTGATGCTCTTGGGGAATTTCTTGAGGAGACGACATCGTTCAGCAAGTAAAAATTGTAGACTTTTCAAATAGCTGATTGATTCTGGAATAATTGTAATCTTACTGTTGCGAAGATCAAGATATCTAAGATGTAAGAGACATTTTATGGAATCTGGTATAACATCAATCTTTGTGTAAGCAAGAGATAACACCCTCAGGTACTTCAGCTTTTGAAATACACTCTTTGGAATCACTTTCAATTCTGAACCCTTAAACAATATTAATGTCCTAAGTTTTTTGTCAAGCTTTTGTGCACGATCATCAATTAATGAATTTTCACCTTGAAGGTACAAATGACGCACAGACGTCAGATTTCCACAGAAATACTCACCTTCACCAAGACGTTGACCAAGAGATCTTAAAAGGTCATGCAATTTATGATGACTATAAAAATAGTCTTGTTGCAAAAGATTCCTATTGACTAATTCCTTAAAAAGATTTTCTCCTGATTCAATAGTTACCTTATCTCCCAGCAGACCCTCAGCAATCCACAATGGCCCCAATTCTTCTTTATCAAAATTATAATCTTCGGGGAATAATGAACAATAAACAAAGCATTGCTTTAGTTGGTATGGTAGATGCTCGTAACTGAGATATAAGACTTTCATCACATTATCATCATTTGCAAATATATTTTGGGTCCATACTTCATTGGAAATAATCTTTTCCCATTCACCTATCATTTTATCCTTTGTTTTAAGAATCCCAGCAATAGCTTTTATGGCTAAAGGAAGTCGGCCACATTTCTCAATAATCCTGACTCCAACGTCCTTGAATTGTTCACTGGTGTTCTTTTCATTTTCTGTTTTAAAAACATTGTTACGTAATAAGCACCATCCCTCTTCTATGCTCAATGGCTTGACATGATGAAAATGCAAAGCAGACACCTTTTTAGCAGTATTGGCTTCTCTAGTGGTGATTACGACTTTGCTTCCAATTGCACCACTTTTCAATGGAACCTTCAAAACACTATTCCATATATATGCCTCCCACACATCATCAAGAACAAGAAAGAACTTTTTACCCCTTACAGCCTTTTCAAGGGCATCTGTAAGCTCATCTAGTGTTTCACCATTTCCATAGTCACCACCTGCTTTTCTAACGATTTCCTTGACAATATCTGTCTCTTTAAAATCCTTTGACACACATATCCACATTTTTTGCTGAAATTGTCCACTCTGAGTCACATTGTCAAAGATCTTTTGAGCAAGAGTGGTCTTTCCAATGCCTCCCATACCCAGAATTGCTAGATTTACACAAGTCCTTCCACCTGATTCATTTTCTTCTAACATAAGTTTGATTAGCTTCTCGGCATCTTCTTCTGCACATCCCACCAAATCACTAGGAACAAGACGTGTTGTCTGACGGATAATTCTCTCTCCATTGTTTGATTGTTGTTCATCTCTAAAATTAGGAGCAATGGCATATTCTTGTTTATTCTCCTCTGCAATTTCTTCTAGCTTGGCATTTATCTTCTTTATTCTTTTTCCAATCTTACGTGAAAAGCGAAGATTTTTAAGACGAGAAAAGGATTTATAGTGAGAGTCACCTGAAGAAGTGGATGCAAGAGCTAGTGCCTTGACTTTACAATCATCAATCATATCATCTATGTCATATGCAATATCTTTGAGATCTGTCATCTGTATGTGAACACCATCATCATTCAAGGACTTCTTCTCAACATTTTTTATAATAGACATGATTTTCCGCATCTTCCTTTCCATTCTTTCTAGCTCGTCTTTGAGATTGAATATTGAGAGCGTTTCATCCTTGAGGAAGTCAATCAAACGATCGAAAATAGTTTTCACAATTGGAGTAACAAATGATAGTTCCGCCATTTCTCAAGTTGAGGAGTTGAGCGTAAAGAAGATAATCAAAGCAATGGCACTATACTTCAAGAAATGCACCTAAAAGATCACAAAAATTTTACATGCCAATGATGAAATACTATTAAATTTGCAAAAAAAGGAATTAAGCTTGCACACATGACATAAACTACAAATTTTTCCATAAACGTTGTGCATCAGAAAGGAGTATGTAACATTATAATTGCCTGAAAGATATACCTAAAGCGATAGATGATACGAATGACAATTGAGAAGTATCTCAACAACAGAGAAATGCATTTAGATGACTACCTTAATCTTCTAATTCAATGAAATGACTTCACTGCTAACTAAAATCTTTGTTAAAATGGAAGACTTGCAGATGAAACTTATTTTTTGGAGAATTCTTACATGGATTAATGGGATTTCCTGATAAAAATATATTGGTTTTGTAATACCCCAGATGATTGGACACATAAAATTAGATACAAAAACTACAAATAGGATATACAACTGGATGGCAACTAATTAAACTAGCTCTCGGTCTACGGCCAGGGGCATAGATTGTTATTCATTGACGAGATTTCAAGCCTTGGGACAAATATATATAGTTGGTTTGCTGGAACCATACAGCTTACATAAGACTCCAATCACAAATTTCCTAGTTTAGTGATACTTGAGATGTTTGGACACATAAAAATCAACAAAATAATTAAATGTGTTTTCTTCTACTTGCATGTATATAGTAAGATGTAATCAACATCATGTATGATCATATTTTTCTTTTGTATAATTGATATTGTTCAAAGGGTTAGTGTAGTTATCACAAATCCTGTGACAAGGTTGATATGTGACTATTACACTATTATAGGTTTAGTATGTGATTATTACCCATCATAGAGTTGATATGTGATTATTACCCTGCCAATGGATTAATACGTGACTATTACCCTGTCACCAGGCTGGTATGTGACTAGAGTTGGTTTACCACTTAAGATAGTTGTAGTACACTAAGACCATTGAGAAAGAATCTAAGTTGTAGTGGGCTAGCTTAGGATTATATGTGTTGAGATCACTTTACATAATATTTATTTTATTAATTATCAAGTTCATTTTATATGATATTTAAATAATACATTGATTATACAATAGATTACTTACTGGGCATTTAGATTAGGTTCCTCTCGTGATATACGGGAAGAATGTTAGCCAGGTGTAATAGTTTGCATATTAGTTGTATTTGATGTTAATCAAATGTATAAAGTTTTGAAATTTTATGAAAAAGTTTTACAGATATTGTACATATATATATTTTTTGTATTTTATACCTCTTTACAATTACCTGCTTTGTGTTAATATTAAGGAGAGTTATATACACACCTTTTAAAAATTTTAATAAGTAAATTTTCCTTTTCATATCAACGTGAAGATTGTTACGTTCTTAGTTGAGGCGTTACAGTATATGTATGCCATCTTAATCAATATGACACCAGAAATCAAGCTCAACTTCAAAAATCTAGATAAAATTTATATCCAAAATTGAAGGATTAATTTGATTTTGGTAAATGTAATATTTTTCCCAAGATTTCGATAAAATTCGCTTTTCATTTGGACCAAAAATGGTACACATCCGTTGGTTTGTATTTCTTTAAAAACGAATCAACAAAAAACTATAAAAATCAATCAAGTATTAGCGATTGAATTCAACCAATTCTAGTAACAATCATGGAACATAATCAGACCACTTACATGAGACTCCAAGCACAAGGCAATTGAGGATCGTTCAGTGAGTATTCATGCACGTATGGATATATATATATATATATATATATATCATCCTCTTTGAAATGATCACTTCAATCGTGGGAAGCTTGCTCCTTGATTAATTACCGCATATAAATATATCAACAAAGAGATGGAGAAAAAGAAAAACCCAGTGATGTGTAGCACGTACTACTTGCCGCCGAGTTCCCACGCTCTCTTGGTCTTCAACAGATGTGTTTCATAAAGACATACCTGTGCTTGCCCCGCCGGATGAAGAATTTGAAGGAGGAGAAGAAGAATAGATAATACAGAGTAGAGAGTAATAATAATATATATGCGGTCCACGGTCCGTAGCCTCCTTGGCGTTGCAAAGATGCTCCGGTTGCAGACTGCCCTCTTCCTAACTAGCTATTTCACCCCAGCCCCTTCCCTTGTGTTCCTCTTCCTCCTCCCCAAGGTCAGTCAAGTTTTAAGATGTCCATCCACCATATGCTTCTGCTTCTGCCACCTCCATTATTTGTCATATATATATATGACCAATCTCCCCAGTACACAGCGATTATATATATATCGGCCCAACTCCTCCTCATGGTAGAGAAAGTCCACCATATACGGCTGGCAAGTGGACCAGCCACGAATTATTTTTATGTCCAATGGATATAATTATTTCTCCGATTACATTTTTCCTTAAAAAATTTGATGGTCTACTTTTGATTCCTGTTGGTGGAATCATATATTCACATGAATTCCATTATTCCGGGTGCTGCGTTACCTTATCTTTGAAGTCTGTTCTTGTTTTCCAACTCAGGCTGGTGCAGCTGACGATTTCACTGTTGTTTGTGTGATTTGACATGATGCATGTGGTTTCGTTGAAAATACATAAACGATTGACTGTAATCACATGCGTTCATCGATCTCTAAAATTAAATCTGGGCTGGGTTTTCGAATTTTAACTATGTGATTTTAGATTTTTTTTTAATAATTCAAATTAAATTTCTTCTTCAATACTTTTGAATTTTACATCATCCATGAATGTTTCTTATTTATTTTGTCATCTGTCGGTAATTTATTTCTTATTTCTTATACGATGAATGGTCTCAACCGATCTGCTTCTTTGATGTATTCAAATAACTAAGATTCAGAATTTGATTCATTCTTTAATGATTTGAACTGAATTTCTTCTTCAACTCACTTAGATTTGTTGAATTTTACATCATCCGTGAACCTAACTTTGTCTCTTACTTAATTATTTTATTGACCATAGCCGTGATTATTGACCCAAGTGTCAAGTAAGTCCAGCATATATAGCTGGCAAGTGGCCCAGCCCTGAATTATTTCATCTCCTACTTCTGTGATTCCTTGCCAACCAATCCCAATCCCCCAAGCAGAGAAGATAATTGAATGATGCTTCAGATGTCTTACAAATGATACTCCCGTTTCAGAATGCCCTCTTCCTAGCTAGCTATTTCACCCCAAGGTAGAGGAATTAGTCTACCACATATACATACATATACACCTAGAAGTTGCCTCGGTGAGTACTCATGCATGGATATCATCCGCCATGAAATCACGTTGGTCTTGGGCAGCTTGCTTCTTAATTACTACATATATATATATATCAGCAAAGAAAGAAAAATAGGAACCCAGTGACCGCACTGCTTACAACTCACGCCGTCCTGGCCTTCGACATATCTGTTTCCCACAGAAGAAGAAGAAGAAGAAGAAGAAGATGAAGAATACAGACTATGGGGTGATAATACATAGACAGCGATGCCAGGTTCTTTGATGGCTCAGGTATTGAAATTTTCAATATCTGGTTCACCCCAACTCCCAAGGCAAAGTGCACCATGTGCTGCCCAACTCCGTCTCTTTCTGATTTCTCATTTGTTTCCGTAGCCTACTCCACTTTTATCAAGTCGTGGGGCTTTTCATATTTGAGTTTTACTGTTACGTGAATAATAAAAGAATTTGATAGAGAGCGTAGCGTATCTCAAGAAATGTTAACTTCACAGGAATCATCATAATTGAGTTTTTTATTAATGAATAACCAATCAATTAATGAATGTGACAAAGAAAATAACCCAACAACTCCGACGCTCTCTCCCTCTTTCTCTGTGTCTGTATATATATATGATGACCTCGTTTGATATACAAACCTTCTTGGATTCCACAATCCAACAAATAAGTACTCATAAAATCGGTTTTTCTTATTATATAAATAATCAACCAACGTATATAACAGAGGACCTAACCCAAGTATTAACTTAATAACTCCGTGAGATGCTCTCTCTCTCTCTCTATGTGGTGACCTCGTTTGTCACATAAACTTTCGATCTTGAAGTCTACCATGCGGCAGACTGGAATTCTCGGCTCTACATCTACTCCCATGAATTTTAAAATCTAAACGTAAAATATATTGAAATTCTATCAATAAAATTAAAATAAAACTCATAATATTAAAATTATTTTAAATTTTATGGATCAATAATTAAATGAAAAATCATGACGGGGAACATTTATTAATCTCTATCTCTGTCTTTTCTTCTCCCCATTCAATCTTAATTTTAACTATTATTTATAGTTTACCCTTCTTTCTTGTCCACTTAACCCTAACACGTTTTTCCGACTTTTTTACAATCTTCCCGGGACTGCATTAAGTCGTCATTCAAAATTTATAACTAGTTTGCAAATTCTTAGTGCATGTTCCTTAAATTCTCCTTTATAAAAGAAAAGTGAAATGTATGTGAAAACACAAAACCCACTCTTTAATTTTGATATCATCCTCAAATTAAATATGATATTAGCTTCTTTCTTTAATGATTTGAACCAGATTTCTTCTGAATCATCCATGAAATTAATTAACCTTTTCTCTTTCTTATTTGTTTTGCCTTCGATTGACAACCAAACCTATCTGCATAGTATCCGGTGATCAAACAACAATCATAGTTGGACTGATTGTTGCATTGTCTATTTTTTTCCTCTAGTTCATGAATATTGATCTCAAAATTTTATTCTACTTCTTATAAAAATGAGGACGGTAACCATGGAAACTGTTATTTATCAAACTATCACAAAATGTCATGCTTTGTCTTGATCTTAAGTTACTTAACATGCAAAGATATTAGTGGGGAAGTAAGTATTAGGTCCCTTACTTTTCATTGATTATTTGATTTCGGATATTGAGTCAACAATATTATACAACAATTCTGCCATGGGGTTTTTTTTTCTTCGTTGATCTAAAATACAATTCGGCTCGATCATTGGACTTTGGAAACAGACTCACTGGTGTTACCACATACCTGTGCAAGGGTCTCTATCGTGTACACTAGTTCAGGAAATCTCTCTCACGGATACAATATGTACCAAACGAAATGCAAACGCCGCAATCGTCCTCCATCTCTGGTGTTCCTCCGACGACCTTCCACTCCCTCCTCCCATCCCCACCGTCAGCTCTCCTCTCCTCTGATTCACCAGACAAGGTTTACTGTTCCTGCTTCGAGTCGATTGCTTTGGCCCGATGGTGATGCTTGTCGAGGATTAGAACTTCAGTCTCCATCGTTTGCTGCTGTTGGAGATGTGGAGGTCTCCTTCCAAAGGAGAATTTCTCTGGAAGAGCCATGGTCGGACCGGCGAGAACGCGGGAATGCGGTGGCCTTCTTGGGTAGTTGGTTTTTGGACGTCGGGGTGCGACATCGATTTCCCCGGTGACTACGAAAAGCTTCTTGATCAGGTATTTTCTTTATTTTGTTTCTCGTGCTTGAGATTCCGATTGCCTCGGTTCCATTGAAAATTGAGGACGACGATCGGTGAAATCATTTGTCATGTCCAAAAAAATGGGAAATGACAATCGCTGTATCATGAAAGAGAAGAAAATACACATGAGTAAAATTTCAGTGTATGAAAAAATCTCTCCCCTTTTAATATTACAAGATTGGTACTTGGTACCTGTTAAAGAGATATAACAATAATAAATGAAATATTTATAAATAAAATTCGTAGCGAAAATAATAGAAGTTATTTACAATCTAACTTCGAAAACAAAAAAAAAGGTACAAACCACAATATCTATTATTTACAATTTTTTTTTGCCGCAATTAGCGACTAACGCGTCCGAAGTATCTATTAGGTATCTTAGAAGAAAACAATAACAACACATGAACTAAAGTCCAATAAGTCAATCTACCATAAGTCTAAAATAAAATAAATAATATGTTATGCATGTAAAAAGAAAGGCTACACTATCAATTCAATGCAACAATATAAAGTATGCATTTCTATCACAGATAAAAATATATCCTGCATCATGCATTGATTACATCCTGTCCAAAATAGAATAAACAATATGCTAATTTAATCCAAGTGGTTACACCACGCATGTGATTACGTTTAGATTTAATTTAGTGACAATCTTAAATAACTTCCTTTCTTCCTCTATTTGTTTCTTGAATACGCGCGTGCAAGCTTGATGGATATAAATAATGCATACAATATTGCTATGTTCTCAACTACTCTAGATTGCACGGTTTCCAATTGGCCTTGGGAAGGAGTTGGGGCGAAACAGGAAGAGGGCATTCACTATATGTTGTACTATATGTTGTAGTCTGTATTCTTTCTCTTCTTCGTTGGACAAGCAAACAGATCTGCTGAATCAAGGCTGGGAGGGCCTGGTTATTTTTCTTTTTCTTTCTTTGTTGATATATGCGGTCCCAAGGCTGAAGTGATTTCAAGGAGTATGATATCCGTCGGTAAAAATCACTGAACGATCATGACCTTGCGTTCGGACACCCATGTAAGTGGTTTGATTATGTTCGATGATTGTTATTGGAATTGATTGAATTCAGTTGCTAATAAATCGTTGATTAATTTTTATAGGCTTTTGTGATGTGCATAAGTTCGATTTTCCTCATTCAAATTCTTTTTACTAAACTTGATTAATTCTATTGGTGAAAAAGGATTTGATGAGCTTAATTGCATGTTTTCTTGTATCATATTTACCGAGGTAACATTTATATAGCTTAAACAATGGCATGGATCTTGTTTTTAGTTTGTCTTGTTAATTTTACGTGTCCAATTATGTCAAACACTACTTACCAAAAGAGGAAATTTGTGCACTATTTCCTAAAGATGTATGTATACTTGTCTAGATATATATATATATTACAATTTATACCGGTATTGATATTTTCACACATAAAATCCCATTAAAGTGAAAATTTTCCTAAAAATAAATTTTGTCAGCTATTCTTCCATTTTAACAGATATTTTGGTTATTAGTGAAGTCATTTGCAGATTGAGTTAGAAGAAGGTTAAAGTAGTCATTTAAATTCGTTTCTTTTTCTTACTTCTCAATTGCCACTCTTGTAATTGTATTTTTCTCTCTTTCTTTATTGATATATATATGCAGTAATGAATCAAGGAGCAAGCTGCCCAAGACTGAAGTGATCATTTCCAAAGGGGTGATATATATATACATATGCATGCATGAGTACTCTCTGAACCATCCTTAGCTTGTGATTGGTGTCCCATCTAAGCGGTATGGTTCCTGCAATCTAAATTTTGTTTGTTGCAAAACTTTCACACTATGGTTTTTATTTAGGAAGAATTCATTGGTGCCCTATTATTTAAAATGGTGTAATGAATGAAATCTAACGATCATGGTTGCTAAGCTGACATTGATTATGTTCGTTGAAATTGTGTGTAATTGAATTAATTCAGTCCCCAATACTTGAGTAATATTTATAGGCTTTTGTTGGTTTGTTTTTAAATGGAATTTTATGGCTAAAACGTTACAACTACCAAAAATGTATTTTAGAGGAGGTCGAGGTTCTTCGGTTGCTGTGAGCGTGTTTGCCTGCAGATGTTGGTTGAGGTGTTGGGAGTTGGAGCGTCCGTAGAAGAGTCAAATTTGTGCCTCGAAGCGTCTAGCGTTTAATAATCTCGGTAATTTAAGGAAAAGGAGAGCTTCCTGTTTTCACATGTGTTTGTTTTTCAATAGTTTGTTTTCATTTTGGTGACCCAAATCCTTTCTACAATTGTCAACATACTTGTATACAGATACCATAAAAATATACCGTGTGTACATATATCTTTATAATTCACTGGTTCTATGGACACGAAGCTTCAGAAGTCAAGATCAATCAACTTCTGAGAGAGTTTCGCTTCGCTTATCTTCTCTACTTTGGGGATTGAGATTGGTTGGTAAGGAAGCCATGAAAGAACATGTACATGACTGAAAGGAAGCCACGGTTTGAAGTTCAGAACCTTAAGCTTAAGCCCGACGTCCTCCTCTCTCTCTATATACATATATATGGTGGACTTGCTCTACCTTGGGGTACGGTGAAATAGATAGGAAGAGAGCATTCTGCAACCGGAACATCTTTGCAACACCAAGGAGGGTCCGTTGACTACATGCCATGACTCTGTAGTCTATATTCTTCTTCTTCTTCTCCTTCTTCTAGCTCCTCTAGTTCTTCTTCTTTTCCTTCTTCTACTTCTTCTTCTTCTTCGGGCAAGCACAGGTATGTATATGTATGAGACACATCTGTTGAAGGCCAGGAGAGCGTGGGAACTCGGCGGCAAGTAGTACGTGCTACGAATCACTGGGGTTTTCTTTTTCTCCGTCTCTTTGTAGATATATATGTGGTAATTAATCAAGGAGTAAGCTTCCCAAGGGCGAAGTGATTTCAAGGAGGATGGTATACAAATTAATCACTTACAGTGAAGCCTTTACATTATTTAAATTGTTGTAACTTTGGATGTTTAAGATTAAGCATTCATGAATGATTAATATGATATAATGTATGCTATCCTAGAAATGCCATTTACCAATCAAATAATTTGATGGTCTTCACTAAAAAATAGATTAAATTCACATTGCATGTTATGGTTCAATTTAAATCCAATAAATTAATGTGACCATTACAATCAAAATATAATATCATACGTATTAGATAACCAACATAGGCATCAAATAAATATAAAATGATTATATTAGTCAATCCACATTTAAGCTTGGGTAAACATAAATGCTAAAAATAGTACATAATAGGAAGTATAGTGGCTCAACATATACTTGCACTCATCAAAATGCATAAAGTCCAAAAAAGATAAGCATACTAGCAGCATTAAAAATCTACATCTTAAAACTTTTCTTGTAATTTTAATAATAAATAAATAAATTATTATTATTATTTATTTTTAAATATATATTTTTTATATTATTCTCTCTCTTCTTCCTCTTTTTTTTCTTTTTTTTAAAGGGTTTTATATCATTATTATATATATATATATATATATATTATAATATTTATGTATGTATATTTACTTAAATCGGCCAAACCGGGAATGTCTCGGTTGAGCCGAAAATGATATATCATTATTATATTATTATCTATATGTACATATTTATTTATTTTATTGGAGAACGGTTGAACCGAAAGTATATCGGTTCAGCCGATATGTTTTTCGTTATTTATTTATGTATTTATTTTGTAGTCCTTGAACCGATGGTTAACCGGTTAAATTATATGTATTATTTTTATTTTTCTTGATTATCTTATTTTATTTACATTTCGGTTGATAGCATTTCGGTTCAACCGATTATCTTATTTTATTTACATATATATATATTTTTTCTTTTAATGCCTTTGAATCGGTTGAACCGATTTTGTTTCGGTTCTACCGTTATTTATTTATATTATATATATATATTTGAATCGATTGAACCGATAGCTTTTCGGTTCAACCGATAAATTAAATACTTTTATATATAATTTTTTTATTTCATATCTTTTATACTCGGTCGAACCGATTTAGATTCGGTTCATCAGGATGTATAATAATAATTTTATATTATTAAGAACTCGGTTAAACCGATTGTGTTTCGGTCGAAACTGACAAAAGTATATTTATATAATTTTGAAGATTGCATTATACATAACCGGTTTAACCGAAAATTTATTTTATCTTAAGCAATTAAATTGTTTTTTTCCAATATTTATTATTATTATTTTTATAATACTAATAATTTTTTTTAAAAAAATGAATGTTAAACACAATCCCAATTGCAAAATAGTAGTATGAAGTAAATAAACAAATTTCTTTCTACATACTTGTATTCAAAAATTCGTAACTATTTTTACAAGTATCCAAATTGAATGTATAAACACTAAAATGAGAAGTAAACTTATGCAAACTTGTAGAAAAATAATACTAAATTCACATGCTTGAACATATGCATGCAGTTTATTAAAAATGCAAATATAAACAATAAAGAATAAATAATTATAGCCTATGGGAACTTGCAAAGTCGTAGATGACATTAACTTGGATTTCATACATACAAACTACAAGAATTCCTAAGTTATCAATGCACAATTGAATCAAAAACAATATTATGCTAACTCAACGTAAAGAAGAAATAAAATTTTAAAAACCAACTCAAAGTATAATACAACCCCAAGTGTGGACTCATTAGTGAGACTTTTTGTTTAAGAAAGGCAAGAAAGTCAATTTCTGATGATTACTATGACTCCAAACTTCTAGTTAATCTCTTATTATTATTATTATTATATATTAACAAATGTCAACATATTACAGTGATGGGTCAAACATGTTGATGGCCAAATAACAAGCTACCCTACGTTAGACTCCAAAGACTCTCTCTCTTTCCTTTTTCTCTTTTTTCTTTATTATTAATGCAATACAAGAACACCAAAACTAAACTAAATCATCCATGGAATTTCATTTGGCGTGCAACTCCCAAGCAATGGCGCCAAAACTTGTAAGAGATTGTTAGATTGTCTCCAGTTAATCCTAACCCAAATTTTACATTTATAAACTGCAAGCGTATGGTGCCTATTGTATTAAGCAATGCAAGTTCGGGTCGAATCCACAAGGAGTTCCAAAAATTAATTCTTCGATCATTTGCAAGTAGTGTACTCATAAGATAGCACAATATAAAAGGTTGCATAAAAATCAACTATGTGAAGGGGATCTTGCTTCCCAATCATCACCCAAATTCCATTCATTTTACAACCATTGAAACCAATAACTCCATAAGCTGCAAAATATCAGCCCTAAGTTTCAACTTTCAGATTTCCAACCACTAGCTCAGAAAATTCAAACAACGGAAGATTTGAAATCTACACTTCACACACTACAAAATCCATCCAAAATATACTCGGAAAAGTTACGAAAAATCCATTCAAACATTACAAAACAGTAGCCTTAAATTTAGAGAAATGCAGAATTCGGTTTCTGGGTTCAACATCCATTTGCAAGCATAAAAATAAAACCCAATCAATCTTCCAATATTCTAACAACTCTCTCTATCCTTACATTAATGAAATCTGGCATTCAAAACAATATCCATTCACAATTACCACTTATTCCTACTGAAATATCAAATGAGACTAAATTAAAGTTAGTGGATTACTTATACATATAGTTTCTCTAAACATTTACTTCTATTCACACCAATATGCAAGGAAATCGATCATTTGCAATAAGAGAACATAAGAAAAATCATTGTTATCTACCGTCCTAACTTAAACTAACTAACCAAAAATAAAAACATAACTAGACACAAGAGCACACATTGTACTTATAAAAACATATAACACGGAACATAAAAACACACATTCACATTGCACAAGATATATATAGTACACATTATATAACGTATATGACCTTCTCCCTCCACATTTATCTTGATTTCCCAACGTCTTCAACAGAAATGAGGTGGAAATGAGTCCAAGCGTCCTCCACGCACGGGCCCTGGGCTGTCACCACTGTGGCCCACACCGAAGGAAGGAGGTCGCCAAACACACCCTGTTGGAGATGATGAAAGACCTTGCTGTGAAGGACCTGTTGCAAGCTGCTTCACTCGGGTTCCTTCCACGCACGAGCCTAGCACCTAGGAGCACTGGAAGGAAGGGAGGTTCGCCGCTAGCTTCAAAGCTCCACACGCGAGAGCTGCCTGATCACCACTGCCGTTCACAACTGCAAGCCTTCTCTACGTGCGCACCAGCCAACACCGAAGGAGGGAGCAACGCAAGCCTCGTTCACGCGCTGGTCGATGTTTACTGAAGCAGAGAGCGACGTTTCCGCGGAGTGGATCGTCGGGTGCCCTAACCTTGAAGTGAAGAACGACAATGAGAAGATCCCCTCGATGGTGTTAAGGGCTGCCTTATATACTTGGGTGATGTTACACTTTGGCCCCTCTTATTGTTGTAATATACATTCCTTGGGGAATCCTGCAATTACACCTCCACAAAATACACTTAACATAATACAATTACAACAACAATAAGAAGAAATATAAACAAAATGAAGCATTAAGTAAATTGTCAACTACCTTCAACATCAAAGTTCATAAATAATGGACTAATTTGTGCATTTGTTAAAGTTTTAACATTAACTCCATACATGCATATAATTTCATGACTACCATGTAATTTCCTTTAAGAACAATATCATTTGACATATTAAGCCTTAAAATGCATGAATAATGACATGTAAGCAAGCACAAATTAATCACTTACTTACCCCCCCCCCCCCCCCCCCCAACAGACTATGGAAGACCTGAGCATCGTTTGCTTTCTTGACTTATTTGCAGACACTGCCCTGATCCTTCGCTAGTCCCCTAACAGACAGCCGGAAGACCTGAGTGTCGCTTTCTTCCTTGACTTGTTTGCAGACGTCGCACCGATCCTCCACCAGTGGACGGTAGAAAATCTAAGCGTCACTTTCTTCCTTGACTTGTTTGCAGACGTTGCATCGATCCTCCGCTAGTCCACTAGCAGCAGACAGCGGAAGATCTGAGCATTGTTTTCTTCCTTGATTTATTTGCAGACGACGCCGCATCGATCTTCAACTAGTCCCCCAGCAGACAGCGGAAGACCTGTGTGTCATTTTCTCCTTGATTTGGTGCATTAGAAAATCAGCAGCAACAGAAAAAAAAAGACCTCCAAATATCGAGAAGAACCTACCTCTTTAGGTAAAGTTTTTATAGTATCAACACTCTTCTCACTCTTCTCAATTGACGGCTCAGCGAGAAAGCTCCTTCGTTCCTTCCTCTCTTTCTCCTTTTTTTTGTTCTTCACTCCTTAGCCTTGCTTCCCTAGTTTTGCCTTTCTTTCTTTGTTTCTTTTCTTTTTCTTTTTTTTCTTTTTCCTTTCATTGTATATATATTTTTTTCCTTTTTTTTTAGTGAACAATTGTTCCTACCCTCACCATGTCTATGAATTGTTGGGTTTTCCCCTTCTCATGGAGGAAGATTCATCAAACATCCAGTCCAATTCACCAAACAAGTAGTTCGGTCAACTAGAGAAAACTAAAAGATGATTGTTTCAATTTATATTTAATTAGTAGGAAATTTGACATAATTTTCCCATTAAATTCTATTAAGATTTGTGGAAGGAAAGGAAGAAAAAAAAAACACATTACTCTCAATAGAGAAGTGACAAGTAGACTTTTCTTCTACTCTTCCATTACTGCACCACCTTCATCATAAGGTTGATTGGAAGGGTGTTTATGGTCAGATTGAGCTAAAATTTTAAAGGCGAGATTGTGGCTTGATACTATTTAGGTTGGATCAACAATCAAAGTAGCGAAAATTAAGATTTGAATGAGGTTTTAGAGAGAAATCATCATTATAGTTCTATAACACGCACTCTTAGTAGAAAATGAGGTTTACGTACCTTTGTTATTGAATTAGCCAAGACCTGTTTAACATCATGACTTTCACAATTTCTTGTTATCGATAATAATATATGTTATTATTATCATATTTGTTGCTCGATCAATCAATCTCATAATGAATTAAGAAGAGTTTATTTTCCATTTTCTATTTGCCTAATAGCTTCGTTTGGGAGTCTCGAAAGGAATTAAGCACATACATGTGCATAATGCATATCTCAACATTGGGCAGTGATATGAATGGCTTAATGTTATGAAGCCAATTAAATGTAAATTATGCAAGAGCCCTTGTGGTAGATATGACATGAGTTTTATTACTTATGTTTTACTTAAGGTACTTTAAATCGTTAATTATTACAGTTGATTGTTATATAAAGAGATAATTGTAACCAAAGGCTGTGCATAGTGTATTGAGTTAGTTAACTTAGGTTTCATTATAGAGCGATATGTACTTTGATAAAATATGTGAATTGACATAGACTCGATCATATTTATAAACTAGCTTTCATATTTATAAAGGGTTGTTTGCTTTGATGAACATCCATAAACTAACTTGAATGTATGAGTGATTGAAGTAAAAGGTTATCAGACGATAAATACCTCAAATAAAATGATTTCAGAATTAAAGAGATCGAACATCAAATGCATAATTAATATGAAAGTTTTAAAGAAATATTCAAAGGAAATTTATCCAACCACATTCGAAGAAAATTAATCCAACGATAAATTTCATTCAAATTTCAAAAAAAAAACGGCATTCCAAACAAACATTTCTTTTTAAATTCAAATCCACACCACACCACCCCCGTCTCTCCCTCTATATACATCTATCGATCTCTGGCACTAAACTAAACTCCGCCGACGATAGATCCATGCAAGCGCCACCTAAAGCAAGATGACCACGACGCCATCGTCCCCGCCTCCGCCTCACCTTGAGGTCGAGATACGATCGGTGTGGGCTTTCAACCTCCGGTCGGAGTTCGCTCTCATCCGGGAAGCAATTCGCACGCACCCTTTCGTCGCCATGGACACCGAATTTCCCGGCGTCATCTACAAGTCCAACATCCACCATACCAAACTCAAACCCCAGCAGAGGTACGAGGAGCTCAAGGCCAACGTCGACGCCCTCCAGCTCATCCAGGTCGGCCTCACCCTCTCCGACTCCGACGGCAACCTCCCCATCCTCAGCTCCTCCCGCCGCCCTTGCGCCTGGGAGTTCAATTTCAAGGACTTCGACCCACTCGTCCACCCCCACGCCCCCGACTCCATCTCCCTCCTCAAGTCCAACGGCATCGACTTCGACCTCAACCGGATGGCCGGCATCGACTCCGCCGCGTTCGGCCACCTCCTCTGGTCTTCGGGGCTGCTCTTCGATAACTCCGTCACCTGGGTCACCTTCCAAGGCGCGTACGACCTCGGCTACCTCATGAAGATCCTCGTCAAGGGTGACCTGCCGGAGAGCATGGAACAGTTCCTCTTCCTGATGGGTTTGATGTTCGGACGGAACGTGTACGACGTGAAGCACATGATGAGGTTCTGCGAGAACCTCCACGGCGGACTGGAGAAGCTGGCGACCCTGTTACAGGTGCGCAGGATGGCCGGGCAGTCCCACCAGGCCGGCTCCGACAGCCTGCTGACCTGCCACGCCTTCATGAAGATGAAAGAGCGGTTTTTTCCGGAGGACGACTGGTGCACACACGCCGGAGTCCTGCACGGCCTGGAATCGTTTCCCAGGCTATTTGAAAATCATGACTTGCACGCTTTTTTTGTCGTAGACGATAATATATGTTATCATCATCGTATTCATTGCTCGAGAATGATCGATCTCGTGGTGAATCAGGAAGAGTATGTACTTCTGTGTTAGAAAATTATGAGTTTGTAAATCTTTTTCAAACGTTTGAAAATTACACTTTCTTTGTTTTACTGTGTTTTTAGCCCGTCTGTTTAAAATCATGTTCAGAAAAAGTTTCTTTGAGGGTAATATATGAATCTTTTAAAGAGCTTCCGAAGCGAAATATGTAAATCTTTTAAAGGGCCTTTGATTATTTTACAATAACGGAAGCTTCGTGAGAGCATTAATGTGAAGTCAAAAACTTTTGAACTCCTTAAACCGACAGATGAAAAGTTCAAAGACCGGCTTTGTAGTTGTTAAAAGTATTTTAACTTAATTTCTTACAAGAAATCTCCAACTCAGCTCGGAAGGTGTCAGGATCTAGTGATCGATTTCATTTTTCTTTGTATTTTGCTGCCTGTATCGTTTGACATGTTGGTTGCTCAATTGATTGATCTCACGATGAATTAAGAAAAGTTCATTTTTTATTTTTCATTTGATAAAAAGTTTAATTTGTAAAGTATAGCTTTCCTTTTTTATCTCGATCTTGTCAAATTACAAGTATTTTCATTTAAATTTAAATCTTAAATTTTTTACTTACTTCGTCGACCTTAATTCGTCTATTATAAGAATACGGAAGATCAATTGTTGTATCAATTATTGAGATTTGTTTGATTAATGAATTATAAATTAAAATTCAAACAAAAATACTTAAGATATGTTATAAAAGCAAATTTCAACGTTCCATCTCGTAATGAATTAATAAGAGTCTAGTTTTCATTTCCCATTTGACAAAAAACTTAATTTACAAAGTACATTCTTTTTTGTCTTCACTCAATTTTTTTCGAATACAAATACTTTTATTCAAATTCAAATCTTAAATTTTCTAGTTCAACTTTAGTTTGTTGTTATCTAAATTGAGGACATAAGAATAGTGTCAATCAACTTGCTTTATCAATTATTGATTTATCTAGATTAATGAATTATGAATTAAAATTCAAACAAAAATACCTAAAGTACGTTATAAAAATAAACTTTATCCATTGATCTCATAACGAATTAATAAGAAGAGTCTATTTTCATTTGGCAAGAAGTTTTATAAAATGTGGTGTTCCTTTTATATATTGTCTAGATTGATCGATTCTCAAATTAATATACAAATGTTTTCATTCAATTCAAATTTTAATTATATTTTTTGTTTCCTTATCTTTGTCCGTATATATTATCTAAATCCAAGGTATAAGAATTATGAGTAAGGGTATATTTCAAAAAACATATAAAAAAATAAAATTAATTTAGTTACAACAAATGGGTTAAGGGATTTTATTATTTCCCTCCGTAACCTTTATTGTGGTCATTTGCCGGCGTCAACCATCCAAGGTTCATCATGGTGCTGATATTCATCGCTCATGCTCATGTGGGTGGAGTTGACAATTGTGTACATGTGTGTGGGAAAGGAGCTCCGTCTTTGTTAGTTTTAATTGTATACAAGGAGGAGAGGTACTAGCATCCTACATGAGAAGGATATTGGATAGTCACACATCTCTTAAGATGCAGAGGCCTAAGATCTTATATGAAATTAGACTCTTCACTCATTGTCTTATAATTTTAAGTTAAATCTTAACATAGTATCATAGTTTAAGAATTTACATGTGTTTATAACTCATTTGGCAATTTGATGTTCCTTACCTTAATAGTGATAGAGGACACTTATTGATTTGAGAGTTCACCATAAGTACAAGAGAGTGTTGTATAATCTCACACCGCCAAAGATTTAAAAGTCTAAGGCCTTATATTAGGTTAAGTTCTTCACTCATTACATGTAGTTTTGAGTTGAATCTTAACAAAGGAAATTTTGGTTCACAAACACATAAGGAGAGGTAATGGTCTCATCTACATAACTGTTTCCATGGGTTTTTTGCTTAATGTCGTAAAATGTTGATTTTGTATCAGATTTCATTTGTTATTTAAAGGACCTCTCAAGAGTTGATGACCAACTCTATACCTTATACTTTCTTTTGAGAAAGATGCCTCATTTATGTCATACTAGATGTAGTCAAATACGCAAAGAAATATGCAATTTTAAAGTGTATCTCATCTATGACTGTGAAAGTACAAAATTTCGTGTACAATTCATCTAAGAACAAATTAAGACAGAAAACATAATGAATCTGTCTAAGTTCTCAATCATGACTTATTTAGAATGAAAAAGTGCATAATATTAACGTTAAATAATGGTTAATTGCATAATATTTAGCTTATCATACGAGAATTAAGCCATTATGTTATAATTACATGATTACATGCCATAATTAAAGAATATGTGTAATTTCATGGAATTAATGTTAATTAAATATCATTTTTAAAAGATCGAAAACCTAGTTTACAGGTGGTTTATAGTATTAAACATGATATGTTTGAATCATGCATAGGTGCACAGTAACAACTCGTTGAGTTATAGGTTTAAAGGTGTAAAATTATCATGTGCCAATTTGCAACGTTATGTTGATAAGTTTATGAAACCTCATAAAGTTAGGAATTATTGCACATGTCAATTGTAAAATGATAAAGAATTACTTCTTTTACATATTAAATGAAATGTTATAAAAATATTTGTTTTATTAAACTACAAAGCTTAACTCAACGAGGTAAGTCCGTTGAGTTATAGTTAAGTCAACGAAGTAAGTCCGCTAAGTTACACTAACTCCATGGACCAATTATTTTCTAATATTCAAATATGAGTAGTTGCAAAAATAGGAAATTCAAAGGAAAACCACAATTATACGTATCACGTAGGATTTAAATTGTGGAATGAAGAAGAAATCACCATCGTTGATACGAATGAAGGAGATCCAACTGATCATTTAGGCGGAAGCAATTATTACTGAAAAAAATATAAAAGGAAAAGAGAAAGAATGTAGAGAAGAGTGGAAAACTACGCTAACTACAGCAAGCGTCGATAGTTCCCTAAAGCTCCACAACACCACGAAATACCATCACCAACCATCGAAGGTCTGTGAGGATACTTTTCGGATGTTGGGTCGATTCCGAGCCAAACATGGTGATTAACAACCACTGTGAAGGGTGATCGCGTCACAGGAAGGGAAGCCATTTTCACCAAGCACTAAATCATCTCTTAAGAAATAGTAAAGCTTCTAGCCTTGGTTTCGGGTTGATGCTAATATACTGAAGAGGAGATCAACTTACAAGTCTCGGTTCACAATTCTATAGGGAGAGGGACACTTGATAGTAAGTGATTAAGTTTTTAGTGGTGTAATCGCGTCGCATGTAGTGATGAAAGTTTTTACTATCAATAGAGAATTTTACATTTCACCTTTTGTTCATCTTCAGGAACATATCATAACAAAAATAAACCAAAAACTCATTATATGTTTTTATATTTATCAAATTAGTGTTGTATTGTTTGTTTAGTATTGTTGAATGTTTTATGTTTATTTCATTCCAAAAAATAGAAAATTGTTTTACTGATTACTGAATATAGTTCATATGTAATTCTAAAATCTTGATTAATATGGTTACTATTTGAAATATCTGAATATTAGTATTTATCATTAAACTAACATTAAAAACTTAATGGATGTTGTTTACATTATGTGGAACCGCCCAATGGATGGTCGAATTCCTCTATGAACAATAAATTTAAATAGAAGTTACCAGTGAGGCTCATGGAGTTAACTTAAGTCCACGAGGGTAGTCCGTTGAGTTAACTGTAACTCAATGAACTAAATCTGTTGAGTTAACAGTAAGTCAACAAAGGGTGTAATTCAACACACATAAACCTATGGGTGTAAAAATCAAAATAGTACGAAATTTTTACTCAGTCTCTGTGGGATCGACTTGTACTTGCATGTTTATGCAATAAACATTATGCACTTCTAGTTAAAAACAAATTAGATTTAATATCTAATTTGTGAAAATTGTTTGTTTACTTCTAAAAGAAATTATAAACATATAATTAAAGCAAACGAAATTCACCAAAACAGCACATAGAAAGTATGCTCAGTTTATTAAGGAAAAGTTTTAACATTCTGTTAGAAAATTGAGTCTTAGGGTTGCCTCTCATTTATTTTACTGTCTCAAAGTTTCTTTTCTTGAGTTATTAAGTTTATTGGGGGATCTTAAACCCTAGTCACTTGAACAAACTAGTTTGGGATGTGCTGACTAAAAACTCATTATGCAAGTAATTCATATTACTAAATTAGAAATGTTACATGTTCTTACTTATCATTGAGTAACTAGTTATCTTTCCCCTAAGTAAGGGATTGTGATCACATTAAAAGATGATATTGTGGGAGGTAACTAAAATAGAATTAAAAAAAAAAGGGGGGGGAGTGGGGGCAATGTACTCAAGCTTAATTTAATTTCAGATGTTATGACAATTCTGTCATAAACTGTGTATATGATCCATGTTCATTTTTAGTTATTAAAAGTTAACCCAACGAAGGTGCTTTGTTGAGTTAAACATATTTCATAATTGATTTAATATGGTTTTGTCATCATCAAAAAGGGAGAGATTGTTGAGTATTTTTGTTTTGATGATGTGTGCTGAATGAAAATAATCATATTTGCTCAATTACTATTGCTTGTGAAAAGAAATTAAAATCATCAATTAATACAGAAAAAGCTTACTGATATAAATACTTGTCTGTATTGGATCTAAAGTTAATAACTAGTCATTTCGTTGTATTAATTTCTCATTTAGCTCAACGTTAAGTTAACGTGTGTTTTTATTGAAAAGCATGATATGTTTTAATGTTATATCTTTTGTATCATGAACAGTGCACGTTTAGACAACTCGTTAAGTTAGAGTTTTGTTTGTATAGAGGTCACGTGAGAACTCGTTAAGTAAGAGGCTTAAAGGTTAAAATAGGTCACGTGATAACTCGTTAAGTTAGTGAGTAAAAGAAGAAACGAACTCGTTAAGTTAGTGTTATAAATGTGGTGAAATTATAAGTTACGAATGTTGTATTGTATCACATGAGGTGCACATGTTTAACTTGTTAAGTTAACATAACTAAACGCGTTGAGTTGCTATATTGAACACTAAGGCAACGCGTTAGGTTAGCGTTATAAACTTAAGTTGTTATTTTTGCACGTGGTAAAATTCTTATTATAAAAATATTTGTTTATTACTAGTTTGTTGAGTTATCATAACACAACGGAGATGATTCGTTGAGATAGCATAACACCACAGACTTAGTTCGTTGAGTTAGCTACAGTACTTGTCACATAAAATGGCACATGAGGAACTCGTTAAGTTAGAAACGTTAAGTTATATATATACTTGTGTTACTCGTTTAGTTAACATTAAAGTAACAACTTCTTATTACACTGATGAAAAACTTTTGGACGAGAAAGTTTATTTTGCAGGAAATTTTTCAAAGATCCAGGACTGATGATTAAAGAAAATTTGAAATATAAATGTGGGTTAGAACGTGTGTGTTTCGATGAAGGAAAAAGAAAAGACGTGGAGAAGTGGAAAACTAGTAGTGGTTAAACGTGAAGGATATGCATGAAATGAAGATACAGTATAAAAGGCATAGAATTCTCGTTGATCAATTTATCCTTGCACACAAAACAAAAAATCTTTTCAAAGATCAAACCATCCTTGCACACCAAAAGAAAAATCTTTTTCAAGGATCAAATACACCTCTTCGAGAAAAATCTCTCAAGTGGAAGAAAGTTCAGTGAAGTATAAAAAGGTAAGATTTTCGTCACTAAAGATTTGAAGTATCAGAAGAAAGCAAATTCAGTGAAGCATAAAAAGGTAAGATTTTCGTCACTAAAGATTTGAAGTATTAGAAGAAAGCAAATTTGGTGAAGCATGAAAAGACAAGATATTCGTCATTGAAGAATTGCTGAAGAAGAAAAAGAAGAAGAAGAAAGATCTCAAACAGGGAGAAAAGTTTTAAATTATGCAAATTAGTTTTCTCTGTTTGTAGTTATGAAATTGTTTAGATGATACATGGTATCGAAATATAATTGCATCTACAATTTATGAGGAGAATTGAATTGTATATTGTAATTGAAACCTTGAATAAAAATGATTTTATGGAAACAATGTCTCGACTTGTTTTTGAGTTTTAAAGTTTCAATTATATTTCAGAAAATATTAAAAATACACAATTCACCCCCCTTTTGTGTAGCCATACGATCCTACAGTATATCAATTTTTCCTCCTACTGTATCTCGAATAGATACAAGTAATTTTTGGTACAGTTGCTTATTTCAAATTATATATATCTAGTTATGTTTGTTACATTATACATGTTATTTGTTTATAATTGTATATAGTCAGCAATCTACACAATTATGGTTAGAATATCATACTATTGACGTCTCAAGTACAGAAAGTATAGAAATACAAAATATTCTTATGCCAGAAATAGGTATTGAATATTTTTCAATAAGGAGATAGTTGTTCAATATAGTTGTACAAATAGATATTGATAATTTTGTAGAAAAGCTTGTTGTTGGTGCATATCAAGTTCACATAGAAAATGTTGATAATGATACATAGATGACAATTGCTAATATGTTTGAAGAAATTCAAATAGATGAAGTTCAAAGTATTATTAATACAACAATTGCAAATATTTTAGATGTTTATATTGAGTTTGACAGAAATTCAACTAGTTTTGAAAGATCTAACAATATAGCTATTGATGAAGATATTCCAATGAGTCCCAGGTTAGAAGCACATGATAGGAAAATTCCAAATCTTAAACAAAATTTAGAAGATAATACACTAATATGGTTTAGAAATAGATACTATTATAAGAAGTTTCAAAATTATAAAACTTTGACAGTTTTATATGCTCAACAAGTTAAGTTTGAAGGGATGGCAAATGTTTGGGTTTTCCTAGCACTACACTAGAAAAACTTGGATTTGTTACTTCTATTTTTACTTAGCTAATTTATCTTTATGTCTATTCTTTCTTTTAGAAGTAAACAAACAACCTTTAATGCAATTTAGATATTAATTCCAATTTGTACTTTAACTGCAAGTGCATAGTGTCTATTGTATCAGTGTGCAAGTACAGGTCGATCCCATAGGGAATTGCTGACGAATTTAAGAAATGTTTGATTGTGAACAATTCAAATTTATATTCCAGAAGCACTTCGTTGAGTTACAGTTAACTCAACAGACTAAGTTCGTTGAGTTATGGCTAACTCAACGGACTATCCTCGTAGACTTAAGTTAACTCCACGAGCCTATCTCTTCTTTATAATACTGCTATTTACAGAGGAATTCAGCCAACCATTGGGCGATTCCACAGATTGTAAATAACATCAATTAAGCTTTTTAATGCTAGTTAACATTGGATTTATCATTAAGCAATACTAACATTCAGATGATTCAAACAGTCACCATTAAAATCTTTAAGTTTTTTGTACGAACCAATTTCAGTAAACTGTAAAATTAAAACTAACATAAAACAATCATAAAATTGATACAGATAACATTAATCATGATACAACACAAACAATACAACATACAAACAAAGATAAATTGTTTTTGGTATTTTTGTTTTGATGTGAACATGGAAATGGGCGAAAGGTGAAATGTAAAGTAATCTCACTTGACAGTAAATACTTCTGACACTACTTGCAACGCGATTACACCACTGAAAATTAAACCACTTACAATTCTGTCTCCTCTCCCTATAGAATCGCGAGTCCAGAATTGCAAGATGATCTCCTCTTCAGCATACAGGCATCAACCTGAAGCCAAGGCTAAAAGCTTTACGATCGCCTGAAATATGAGTCGGTGCTTGGTGAAAATGGCTTCCCTTCCCACGACGCGATCACTCCTCACAGTGGTTGTCAGGCACTGTGTTTGGCTCGGAATCGACCCGACATCAAGAAAGTATTCTCACAGACCTCCGATGGTTGGTGATTATGGTGGTGATACGATGGTTGGTGTGATACTTTGAAGAATCGCCGATACTGTCTGCAGAAAACTCGGTGCTCCTCCTCTGTATACACTGCCGTCCATCGATCACACTTTCTTCTTTTTTTCTTCTTTTCTTTTATATTTCTTCAGTAGTAACTGCTTCTGCTTGAATGATCGGTTGGATTTCCTTCCTTCAAATCAACGGCGATGCTTCCTTCTCCATGCGCGATTGAATTCCTACGTGATACGTGCAAACGTGGTTTTTCCTTCCAACTGTCTGTTCCTGCAACCGCTACAGTGGCATTTTAGAAAATAACTATAAAATACATGCAATAAAGAAATAAACCGTTAACCTAACGCGTTACCTTAGTGTATATTCATGTAACTCAATGCGTACAGTTATGCTAACTTAACGAGTTATAACTTAAGTAAATCTACCAACTCTCAACACGTGTCAGCAGCAGTTTAAACATAAAATAACATTTCAAAGAGTTACAGGTCTAACTATCCGATGCTCAGATGCATTTTCGGATAGTTACAGCTAACTCACCGAAAATTCACTTAAGACATTCATTCTGGTTTCGACACGTGTACATCTGGAAATAATAAAATATTCTCTCTAAACATAACTATTCGGCAATTTAAACATAACTATCTGATACATATTCGGTCTGTTAAACATAACTGTCTGAATTTGTTCGATATGTTAAACATAACTGTCTGAAATATCAAAAAATTCGGATACTTAAGAATTTCACAACCTGCAACTTACCGACAGTTCATAAATGTACTAAATTAACATTAATTCCCCAAAATTAAGCAGATTCTTCAATTAAAGCATATAACAGTGCAATTATAACATAATGGCTTAATTATCATATGATAAGCTAAATATTATGCAATTAACCATCATTTAACCGTTAATAATATGTAATTTTTCATTTTAAAATTGAATTTCCAAGTCCAAACTTACGATTCAAAGAGTTATATCCTATCCAATTGGTTTTAGAACTCTACTAAAAAAAACTCTAACAAACCTTACCAATTAGGTTTGTAGGTAACACATAAGACTAACACATAAAACACTGAAAAGCATGCATGCAACCTCCCCCCCCCCCATACTTACATTGTCCTCAATGTATAAAAATGGATAGTGGGGACGAGAGAACACAATGATAGCTTATCTCAACATGCAACAAAGGAGAGAAAAGAAAGAACGCATACCTGAAATAGGCTAGGGCTAGCTGAAACACAAATTAAATTCAGAAAAAACAATTATGTACAGAAGTGCATAAAATACAACATAAATAAAAGGATATAAACAAATAGACCATGATTGGATGATAACAATGTTGCAATTTAATTGTTCCTAGCTGCTAACTTGGTCTCTCTTTTACAAGAAAGCAGATTATGCTTCATTTGGCAGAATTGATCCCCAGGTATTCTAGTAGACTATAAAGAAGCAAGAAGCGTCATCATCCACTTCTACAACGGGGCAAGCAAAGCAATCCACTTCTGGACAGTTAAAGCCTTCTTCGCCTGGAGGATCGTCAAAATCTGGTAGGAAAAAGAAGAAGTAGCACTGTGCAAATCAGATCATCTCAACATTCAGTAGATCTCGGAACGTCTCAACACATGTCTACCATATTTAGTTGGTCTTCTTCTCGTTGCGTTGGATCGCTGGTTTTCATCAATATGTTCGACCTTTTTTTTGACGCCTTCACGGCACTAATATTCGATAATGTTTAATATTCACAGTGCTGGATTCATAAGACATATCGACGACGTTATTGGTGTTTCTTGTTATTTTGGCGGGCGGGTTAAACCAAATTTGCCTTCTCGGCGGTGCTGGTGGCAATCGTAAGCATCAGTAAGAGTGACTACATAAAATTAGGGTTCGTTTGTTAAGGCTATAAAATCAGAGTTCTAAAATGATTTTAAAAAGTATTTTTTGTTTAAATAACCTGCATAATCTACAAAACAATCCCATTCATAAAATGAATCGACAACAATTTTGACAATTTATTTTTACTGCTAATTTTGAATCTGCTAAGATATGTTGTTGTATTACACTGATTTAATATTCTGCCAAGCCCAAAACCAAAAGAGTTCAAGCTCTCTCCTCTGACTTTGCTCCCTCTCACTTCGATCTCTTCGTGTCATTGATCTCTATTTGGGTTTCATTTCTATGGGTACGGTAGAGCCAATGTTAGGGTAGTGATTAGCATGTTTGGCACATGCTTGCTTATTGAAAACCATGACTGAAATTTTCATTTGAAACTGTGTAAATCTGACGGATTCTTAGTACTGCACTTTTTAGATTTTGGAGGAGAGCTGTCTCAATCACTTTCGACATAATAGATTACGGTGAAGATCTAATGGATTATCAACAGTGCACATCAGTTCATTTTTCCAGAATCAAAGAATTGGCGAAATCGTCGATTCTAGCAGGTTCTTGGATTTTCAACGGTGGAAGCACTCATCAGATACCGATAAGGTATGGAGCAATTGATTGTTGCCTACGAAAGTGCAGCTGTGTCCTGCTCGGAGACAGGTATCAAGTTGCACCTGCTCCCGAGTGGGGAGCAGCCCCTACTGGGTACAATCTTGTGTTTGCCAACAATGTCTGTCGTCTACGTTCCTACTTCCATGCATGCAAACAGGGAGGAAGGAGATGATCCGGGAACATGCCAGCAGACTTCACACTCCTGAACGATATCCTCAACTGTAGCTCGTCTACTCGGTAAACGGCTCAACAAAGTAAAATCGAGGAGGTTTCTAATTGTGAATGAAGGTGCAGGAGGAACCGCTTGATTTTAAGCTTCCTTCTTGTCTTTCCTGGCAGATATTCACTACTTAGCGATAGCCCTTAGGGCCTAAATACCTTCCACTTTCTTCTCTTCTTCTTTCTAATTTATACACGGCTTATTGCATCAATCCCATCTATGACTTTAACATTGTACAAAACGTCCATAAATAACTATGGAATCGGCAATGCTTCCTACCCACCCACCCTTTTACGTAATGTTTGCTAGTTTTCCCATCTTTTCTCCATTGTGATGACAAGGGTCAAGGGTTCTTCTTTTTGGAAGGGACCCTTTTATACTCCTATCAACATTTTTTCGATAATGGTAGTAGTGTTAGGCCCAAGCCCATGACCTCATCCTTCACGATGGAGTGGAGGATTACCAGCTTCGCTATCCATCACTTACTACATTGACTTTTAAGTAAGGAGAACTATCTGGTTCCTCTTCAAGAAGTACCATTTTTGTTTGATATTCCAGTGATAGCAAGGCTACAAAATCCAGATTCTTAGGTCTTAGATCGCCTTTAGGATCACATTATGACTCCAGGGAAAGACTTTGTGAAAATCTACTATTCTAATCTAATGAATTTTTCTCAAATTAATCAGTAATCTCCTGACGGTTGGATTCAATCAAAGTGATTGCCTTAGATCACCTTGATGCCCTTTGATTCTCTCATTACCTTAACGCTTTGGTTATCTTATTAAAATTTGATATTTTTAAGCGTGTTTCTTTTTCTGTGTTTTGTTTTTCACTTACCTTCTACACCTCTGTTTTCTGTTTTTATACTAGATTCTTCTAATCTCTTCTTGGTGCTGCTTAATTCTTGACTCTCTTCACTTCTCTTCTCTTCTCTTCTCTTCTCTTCTTTCTTTTTTTGTCTTCACCTAGTTCTTTTTTTATGGTGTAAATACGTGAGTTTATGCCTTATTATTATTCCTAAATACATAGAAATTTATCTTCGTCTTATCACTTCACATTTTTACCCAAGCACATGCAAAAAGTATGTCGGCATTATTATTGTACTTTTGTATACATTATTTTTTATACTTTTTTATTACATTTTCAGATCAATATTGTCTTGTTATGCATAATTGTTTTTATAAAATAACATCTCACTTTCAGTCAAATAATAACAATTGAAGTGATAAAAAAAAATCACATTTAAAAAATTCTTCTTTTTTCCGTTTTCCATTTATAAATAAATAATAGAAACTTATTCATAATGACTGAAGAAAAATATTAACTAGTCTCACTCCGTTATTCAACGGTTGGTTCACAAGGGAAAAATTCAAATATTTTGCTGGACAGTCGCCACTAAGAAAATAGGAAAATGAAAATAACAATTTCCAATATTGTGCAGATTATTGCAAGTGTTGAGTACACAAAATTTAAAATTTTCTTGATCCACTTGGAAGAAATGCCATTTGATCATCTCAATGGCAAGATATCCAATGAAGATTGGACCAATCAGCATTTGATCATATCCAACACTTTCACAGCAAAACATAACATCTATTAAAGGAATCTACAAAAGATCAATGTGAGTCTTTCCTCCCAATCAGTTTTTTCAAGATCTCTGATGGATTCGGTGCCCTAACCAAAGCACCATGTACCCACATTAAAGGAAGAAGGAAAAGTGCAGATAGAATTTTGAAATAATAAGATCTTATCCTGTCAGATCTAATCAATAGGATGAGGGGAAGGTTGGGATCTTACCCTAAATCATATCTTCTTTTTAATTTGCAGTTTTAAATATTGATGCATGTAGATACTTCTTATTTAGATGACAATGAAAATAAAGAACGTAAATACAATATTCACTCTCATAAGGAGTTTACTCTGGTAGCATTCATCTCCTCATGCATGAGATTCAGATCTCTTGCCATGCCCTCTAGCCACCAATTAAGGATTCTTCTTCATTTCATCAATGCAAATGCATCTGTGTTTTTATGACCAGTTTTCTTTAGGCCTCTAACTGGAACTGTTTATGAAAATTATGCTTTCATGATCAAGAGAAAGATCCATCTCTCATACATTAGGTGTCATCCAATTAGCACAATATCTTTCACAATTACCATTTATTGGGAAAGACAGTCCTATCAATATCGTTTTGGGCACAGGAACGGGGACAACTACCATTGGTCTAGGAATTGGAGTAGAGTTTTAGGTTTGTTCCTTGCTAACTACTTGTACTTTTAATAATGCAGTGCAGTTGCAGGCATTTAGATATAAATCAGCACCATTTCAATTAGTAGCCTTCCTTCTCTTACCAGGTTATGTTATGAATTTGAACAAACGTTTTCACAGCAAAAGGTTATGTTATGAAAAACCCAACTTTGGAATTCTTCTTTGACTTCTATTTTAAGTGTGCTATTTTTTTATGAATTCTTTGTTGTTAGCAATGATGAAAGTGTGGATTCTAAAAGCTTGCACATTTGAACAATTTAGATTTTGAAACATAGTGAAGTAAGAAATCATTTTAATATAATACTTCGTATCATTAGTAGTATTAAAATTACACTGCCATATTTTACAATCATTTAAAGTGATTTTTTTTTTCTTGGAAATTACATAATATTTATCTACCTAAAATTGACTACTTTTCAAAAAACTAAAATCGACTAAAGAAATCATGACTTGAAAGTTGAAATTGCAAAAGTAAATAACGATACAACCTAGTTTTGGATTGACCAATATCCTATTCCTCATCACTGCTTTGAAATGTTGTTTCCTCTTCCCCATAGACAACTTCATCAATATTTTCCCCTTCGTCACCACTCTCGTCAAATACACGTCCAGAAGGTAAAACTTGGTTAGCATCCTTTTCAGCTTTAATAATCTGAGCCAAAAATGATTAAGTTAAATACAAGATGCATCTATCATATAAATGAAATTACATAAAATCAATATCTTCACCTGCGTCATGATGAGCTGAAGACATCCAGAAAGCCGTAACAATGTTCCAGCTGCCGAACAACTAAACAATGTCATCTGCAGAAGATTAAGATCAAAAAATTGACGGTAAGTTTTGGTAAAGCAAATAACACTTGGATAAATTCATAGACATTGCTCAAGGTCAATATTACGGCCAATAGAAAATTATTTTACATTTGAAAATATCACCAAAAGGTATACAATTATGTACAATATGATACATTATTAGAGTTGACAAATCTGCCCGATGTTTAATGAACGACTTATGTTCGAAGTGATAAAAGTTCAATTTGCGTTCAGCTCAATCATCAATAAAAGACCTCAATCATGGTAAACTCAAACATAATCACATAAAGATCTTACAGAAATCAATGTTACAATTTAAATCACAAATTTTTTGCGTTAGAACATAAGAACATCAAAAGCATATTTAAAAATTTCAATGGTGTTCGGAAAAAGATTATTTTTGCAGAATTTTTAGAATAAGATGGCAAGCACTTATACAACACAGAAATTCCACACATTCAAATATCTAAGGTACCTCAACGCATAAACTAACAAATTAAGAATCACACTTATGTTTAAAAAATGGCCTGCTGTGTTAATATTCGAATTTCATAATATACAGAATTAAAAACGGAAGGAATCTTTAAAAATGCTATATAAACGTTTTGAGTTGTTTTCATTGATTTAGTTTCACTAATTTGATACTTTTTTGTTTTTTTTTACAATAGTAATGTTTAATCTTATTAAAGAAGATCGATCAAAGTACAAAGCAGGAGCAAGATGCACTGCCCCAACCCTACACAAAATCCCCCTCACAACAAACGATTCATCCACTAATCGATAAGCATCAAAGCCCCCTCTAAAATATTATATTTAGTAGAGGCCATTTTGAAGATAATGAAATTGCGTGCCAGCAAAAAAATCCAACAAATGGAGTGAACAGCCAACAGGAACATATCCCGAATCTGCAATAAATTTCCCTTCAGCACCTTCTTCATGTGTCCCATCAGCTATGCCCTTGAATTAAAAGTTCTCACACTGAAACTCATCCTTTAGCTTCTCCACACATTCTGGCTTATAGGACAACTGAACAGGAGATGATCCACCTCTTCTGGATTGTTATTGCATAGCACACGGCTCAAATCATCCACAGTACCCCACTCACTTCGGTAGCATTTTGTGACCAGCCTGTCATGCATTAGCAACCACATGAAACCTCATCTCTAATGTCAAGCGTGCCTTTCACACCAAAATAAATGGTTCCCACCTCCCAACTTTAAGTGCGGCCAAAAAACAACTCTTGTTAGAAAACTCCCCAGAATGCCTTAGAATCCATGTCACATAATCTGATTTATTTGAGAAGAAATGAAGATCAGTGACATCTTTAAAAGCTCCCCTGTATGAACAATTTCCTCCTCTTTCAGATTTTGTTTCTGTGCTAAATTCCATCCCATCCCCTGCCCACTTTGATCCCAGTCTGAAATTGTTGCATTCTGGTTACCTGCTTTCTTCAAAATTTCAGGAAAGAGGTTATTCAGTTTACATTCATCATCCCAAAACCCGTCTTCCCATCCCTGACCTGAAAAGAGGTATGCAGCTCCATGAAATCCTTCTGCTCTGTCACTGATTGCTGACAATGATCTCCCAGGAAGCTTCTTCCTCGCAGCCAAATCACCACATTTGTTGCAAATGATCTTCACCCACATCCCTTTACAATTCAATAAATTTTACCACCACCATATACAGAGAACAGACTTACTGACTAGAGGAATATCTTTGACACCCAAATCCCCCATGTTTAGAGGTCTGCATTCTTCATTCCATCTGACCAAATGAATGCCCCTTTCCTCAGAGCCTTGCCACATCCACTATCAACGGTTCCATTCCATGGATCGTATGACAACACCCCTGGGGAGCTTAAACACTGGCATATGAAATGTAGGAAGACTGCTTGAAACCAATTTGAGTAAATCAAGGTGACCACCTGAGCTGAGATACTTAGACTTCCAACCTGCTTACAGAAATCTCCAATTCCCACTTTTAGGCTTTCTTATTTAAAAAGTTAATCCTAAATACTTCAAAGGAAGTGGCTCTGTTCTGCAATTTAACACCAGAGCAATTGAGGTAAACCTCCCCTTAACAGTGTGTAACCTATAAATTGAAATTTTCCTGTAGTTAATCCTAAGATCTGATATAATTTCAAATATCCATAGCAAAAACCAGTCAATTTGCTTGCTGCAGTGTCCTGAACAAACACCAAGGTGTCATCAACAACTTGTAAAATGGACACTTGAGCCTTCTCTTTTCCCACCTGTCAGCCCTGCATCCAGCTGGACTTGGACTTATTTTACCATCATTTTTGCAAGAATGTTGACGGCTAAACTGAATAGTAAAGGGGAAAAAGGATCTCCTGGTTGAACCCCTTCAATGGAATCTCCCCTTAGATACATAATTTATTAACACCAATCCTGAAGATGATCTTAGGATGTTCCTTATCTAGCCAATCCACTTTCCCGGAAAGTAATATACCTTCAGCACTTTCCCAAATTCCAGTTGAAATTATTAAATGACTTCTTCAAGTTGATCGTGCCAAAAATACCATGTATGTTATTTTGATATTCGATCAAAGTTTTCCGTGCAGCTACAAAATTCTCAAAACTTCCTCTCATGAAAGCTGATTGAACCCGTAGTATCAATTCATCTATTTCACCAAGTATCAATTTGTCTATTTTCATAATACTGTTGATAACGCTGATGGAATGGAAGTCCCAAATGTCCCCAGCTCCTGAAATCATTGGGATAAGAAAATACAAAATATTATTCATACCATCACATCCTCTATTAGTTTCCCAAAATTCCCCTAACATATCTTCCAGGTCCACCTTTATTATCTTGTAGAAGGTATTAAAAAATGTCATAGGAATACCATCTCACCCTCCATTGACTGAACAGCAGGATGGATCTCGCAGTGAGCCCCTCCTCATATTCCATGATCTGTCCAATCTCCTTGGCTTCAAGTCTTTCTTCTCTGTCTTCTTCAGAAATCTGACATGTCTCCTCTTCACCATCAACTTCCTGATGACCTCCCAACATTTCTTTTTGTGCTCCTTTTTCAATTTAAATGGTTTCTACTTGATAGCTTCCTCTTTTAACCTTCTAAGTTTTGTAGATATTCTCCTCAAAGTATTCCCCTTCACCTTCTTTTGCCACAACATTTCACTATTCTATTGAATTCCTCATTTTTCATCCATTACATTTTCAACTTAAAGGGACTTTTTTAAACTACTCCTTTCAAACAAGATAGGATTGTGATCTGCACCAACCCTCAAAAGCCCTTTATCTTTAGCTATCAAGAAGAAGGACAAAGAGGTTTTGATCTCCCAACACCTTGTCCAGCTTTGACAACACTCATATCTTCTAGATGTTTGACCAAGTTATATCCCTCAATCAGAAAATCCGTAAGTTGTAGGTCCTCTATCCACCTCAAAAATCATTGCATCTCCCCCGTGAAGGTGCTGCCTGATGAGCACCCTTCTGGTCCCCTTATCATATTTAAGTCACCAATAACTAACCAAAGCTGTCCCTATCTTTGACACAGCCTTGAGAGCTCCTCCAAGAAGTTCCCCTTTAGCCTTTGATTATTCAACCCATAGATAATTGCAAGGACCTACCGTCCACCACTCCCCAAGTATTTGAAGAGATCAGAGACGAGAAATCAGTCACCCAACAAACTACATACTACATCCAGTAAGGTTGCCTCATTCCACAACAATAGCATCCTCATCTTCCCTCTGAAGCTTTGTTGTAGAATCCCCCATGAATCCCTTATCAGTGAAAGTCAGATGTAGATCTTTAGGTTTGATACAAAATCTGCCTGAACTTTTGAATCGTGGTGCCTCTGTAAAAACATAAGAAGAACCCCACATCCCTCCCATTGTTAACACCCTTGTTTATTTATCCCTGCCAATTAGCCTAATCCATCGCCATAAGGGCCTCCAACCCTCTTTCTTGCCATCAGCTCCTGGCATTGTCCCCCCTTTCATTATCTGCCCCTCTCTCCCTACCAATCATTTTTCCCTTCCTCTTTTTTCTTTTGTTATACCCACTAAGGCTCTTCACTACCATGGATCCTACCGAATTCTTACAAGATGCTTGAGCCATCAGGGATGAGACAGAATTTGTGGTATTATCTCTAGGATAATGTACCTGACATCATTGCTGCTGCCACCTTCCACTACACCCTTTTCTCATTTTTTCATTGTCATTGCTTCTATGTCGTAGGAGGTGGCAAACAGAGAGATGAATAGACAAAGAAGGTATGGCACGCGAATGACAAAAAAAAAAAAAGGAAAATAGAGAGAAATGAGAAGAAAAAAATAAAAGAGAACTGAGAAGAAAAATAGGAAGAGAAAATAGAATAAAAAAAGAAAAAAGAGAGAAAAGGAGAGGAAAAAAAGGAAGCGAGAAAGAAGAAAAAAAATCAAACAAATGGTGGATGTTCAAAAAAAAAGAAAAAAAAAAGAACTTGATGAAATGTAACATGATATATATTGAAACATAGCTTGGTTTCTATTGAAATTGAAATAAAAATATATTGAATTGTAACTTGGATGTAATATATATTAAACTATAGCTTGGATTATATTAAAATGTAACTTAATATATATTGAAGTGCAACTTAATTTCTATTAAAATATAACATAAAATATATTGAACAGTAACTTAAATTATATTCAATTGGAAGCTAGATTTTATTGAAATGTAATCTGATAAATATTGAAATGTAACCTAGATTTTAAATCATTTGTCATTATGAGTTTTTGTACATGATTTAATATTTTTTTATACATGTGACTACAATATCTCCATCTAATTGACATTTAATGTATGATAATTGTCTAGAAAATTTATCTAGGTGTTTTATATGTTTATCATAACTTATTTTATCTTTTCATTGAGTTTCAAGTTGAAATTTGAAATTTTTTGGTTGTTTCCACTAATATGATCCTCAATACAATACTCAATACGATACTAACATTTAAAACCTTACAAAAAGGGGAATGGCATGATCTTGCACCCCAACAGCCAGCCCCACAATACCTTCTTCACATCTGACCCCAAAAAATGTTGATTTTCTAAATTTGCATTTAAGACCAGAAATATCCCTGAAGAAACAAACAGCACATCCCTGATTAAGTACCTGATCCTTGATTGCACCTGTAAACAATAGTATCATCTGAACAACGTAACAAAGATGGATCATACCCTCCTGCTAAGTACAAAGCCAACTATTTTCCTATTTTAGACAACTATAGAGTATAATTTGCAGAAAATCTCAGCCACAGCCCACAAGTACAAACAAAAACAGTTGAAAGAAGCTCAATTTGTTACAATCCTTTATCCCATCCAAAAAACTTTCAACCATCTAAAATATGGCATCAAGCTGTCAACTCAAAAAGGCTGACTAAACTCAATAAGTATTGGGGTGACCACTTTAAACCTCTACCAAGCACTTGGCAAAATTTTGTATGTCATTAAATAAGCAGATTGGAAAAAAGTCTTTATCAATTGTAATGATGAATTTTGCAATCAGAATAATAAAAGTAGAATTTGTGGCACCACTACTCTTGGTGAATTGCTCAATATTTTGCAGAATTTCAGACATGAAGAGACACCACAGTTATGTATAAACCAAAATGAGAAAGCCATCTAGACCTAGAGCCTTATCTCGAACCTTTCCAAAGATGGTACATTTTATTCTCTTCTGAAAATTCTTTTTACAACCACATGACCTGACCAGGAGTGGTAAGAATGATCTGAGCTTGGTCTTACCCAAAGAGCACTAAACTTAGGTGACCAATTGATTACTTCACTTCTAATCCTTGTTTCGATTCTTCCTTCAAAGTCACTCAATTTAACCGTTCAACATGACATTTCTTTATGGTCAAGTTAGTCAATTTTGGAGAGCAGCACTGGAATTACTTTGCTATGACAACCATCCTCAATGTTTCCTACTATTTGAGTGACTTTTACGGCCACTTTAACTTGCCACAAAACCTCCTAATAGATCCCCATGTACTATAAAATGTTAAAGTCCCCATTGTTCAGCCTTTGCCTACCATTCACCAACCTTTCCAAGAAGTTTGGCTCCTTAAACAAAGATGCCTTGAATTTAAAATGTTAGGGGACCCTAGTGTATCCAAGAAGTTTGTCCAATAAGAGGGTGGCGTGAAATCATTAGATCAAGTAAAGCCTTGATATATACAAGCCCATAAATGACATCACCTGCCTCAATTTCATACATTCACAAGGGAATCTCTTCCCAATCTCAACAAATATTCCTTGATAACTAATGCCTCCTCTACAGAAAACCTAATATTTGTCCAAAATCTCTAATGTATTTGTTTGACTATAGATGAACTCTTCTTGCAAAAAAGTTTAGGAGAACAACTTGTGTCGACCAAGCACTTCTTTATTTTGAACACTGATGTGCTCCATTTTTGGCAAAAGTTGTCCACTAGCAAGGTCTCTTTTCTGTTTTCACCACTCTTCTTAAGGTAAACAGTAACATATCATTTAGTCTTCACTTCGATTAGATAGATTTCATGACAATTAATTAATATCTTCTTTTCTCTTCATTATTTTTCTTATTTTCTATGTTTTTGTGGAGCTTTCTTAATCATGTTAATTCATCATGATTTTTTTAACGGATTTTCTTCTCATCATGTTTATTCTCTCCAATATTTTAATGGATTTTTCTATTAGATTTATCAATCATATTATTCATCATGTTAGTCACTTAATCATGTTGTAGTCATTGTTTGTTTTGTTATGAAACAATCATGCTTTCCATTGAGTTTTCATTTTACTAAAATCATGCTCTTACTGGAAATATCTTGCTTTAATTTCTAAAAATCATGTTTTTCTGTATTTCAATGAGTTTTATTAATTTTTCGTTTTCATGCTTCTAACTTTTTATTCTATCATGAAATGGTCAAGTATTGTAGTTATGTTTTTTAATTTCACTGAAAAGTATGTGTTTTTAATTATAAATATACATAGAATTACATTTAGCAAACTACTGCCAACAAACAAAATTTTTAATTTTAGGGGAAAAATATTTATAGTCACATTAATAGCCTTAAGACAATTCCTATAAATTATTGTTAGAAATGACAGCAAAGTTGAGCATAGAAGGAGATACCTACAAACCATAAGGGAATTAGTTATTCAAAGGAATATAAAGGACATAAGAAATTGGAGACTGCGTTATCAATTTAGATGGTATAACTCCTAGGGTTAATTGAACAAATGCATGGCTCAATCCTTGCATTTTAAGGGTAGAAATGCACACAAATATCTCCCATCCTATCATCATCCACTAGAAGGATTTCCTCTCAACTCTTATTGTATGCTGTGAAGATGTGACTAAAAGTATCAGAGTGCTTAAATATCTATAATTGCACCACCATTTTCCTAGAAATTTATTTAGACAATTCACAATCCATTTTCATACATTTAATTACAACTTGCTTAAGTACCTTTTTAACTAAAATTGTGATAGTCGTTAAGTTGATTGTTACCCTGCATCGTTCTTTGTATGATGGGGTTGGAGATGATCCAATCATAGGACCACCATGTATAACTTGTACACAAGTCAATGCTTTGGTCACTGCTCTATCTGAATTTATTAGCCTCAAACTTTAGGCAATAGCTTTAACTTCTTTCCAATTATCCTTCATCATGTAGGTACGATCTCTATGTCCCAATCCCTTGCATCTCTTACGACTTCATGATTTTCATTTTCAGAAACATTTCAAAAAGAGATCCTTCTCCATTTTCTTGGTTCTTCATTCTCCACAAAGTTTTATCATGATCTCCCTCCCATGGCCTAAAGGAAATGCATTTGCAATTGACAGCTTGAAGCTATCAACGACACACTCCCCCAAAACCACTGGCCATCCATACCTCTTGTTCTCTCCTCTAGTTATCTCAGCACCATCCCCCTTGCCCTCAATTATATAGAGCTTCATGACCCTCATTATAATTCTAGTGAAATTCACATTTCAATACACCACTAGCATAAATTATAAATGATGGGAGTCCAGCTTATGAAAGTTAAAATTCACACTTTGATGTTTTCTTTTCAAAATAATGGAAGCTTCGAAAAGTAAAAAAACGGTTGTGATGATATTCATATGAATATTGGCAGCAAACAGTAGGATAGAAATCACATAATAATAAATGATTTTTCCAAATTTTATAATGATTTTTAAGGTTTACCTTGTGCAATCCTTCAATGATTTGCTTAGATGACTCTTGTGACATAATGGTATAGCCATGATTCACTAGGACATAACACATCCATGAAACCACATTCTGTTCACCTGCTGATCTGCAGAAGGAAATGTTAATTTACTTTTTCATCTAATTTAACGCAAGTGTAATACATTATCAAAAAAAAGATTTTACTTGCAAGAGTTCAAGTAAAATATGAAATTATTAATAAGCATTAAGGACCATAGAACATCATTTATCCTATTTACGAAATGATTGAGAAATTATGATAATGGATTTTTCTTTGTGGGTGCAAGACTTATGGAATAAGAATCCATAACCCTTGAAAGATTGTGTATTCAAGCCAAAAGAAAGGTAATGTCACAAAATTTCCATTAGTCATATTGTGTTAATATGCCATCAAACAATTAACTATGTTTCAGACAAAAACATTCCAAGGAGTCATTACACTCACAAGTTCAAGGGATGCACATTAGCTGAAAGAAATCATAATGTTGGGAAAATACACAAGGAAAGAAATTCTAGGCAGGACTAATATTAAGGAACCAAATAATAAGCACTAACAAGCCTTAGGAGAATAACAGATATTGTCACACATGAACATCACTCTAACGCATGAACATTTTTGAGCAGCAATAGAGAATATGTTATAATTGAGAAAAAGGGTAGGCATACAAAAGCCGTAGATGGGCTAAACAACACAAAAAAAATAGAAATAAATGAAGGTTATGTTTAATAGACAAAACCAAACGAATAAAGGAAAAGAAACAGAAGCAAGTCATTCCAGAGATAAGATCTACAAGGCAAGACTATAGAGTGGCAAGCATCTGAAGCCACACCTCAGCATCTGCCATAATTTCTGTCCGCCAAGATCTAATCTCATCAACCACACTAGACGCCACCTTTGAGAAGAAATAAGCTTCATTGTGTTGTGAGCACTGGAAATCCTGATATTTCTTTTTAACCAACGCTGCTAACAAATTGCATGAGGAATGGTATTCCACAATCTCTTCTTGGACTTGATTGCCTCTGGTCATCAATAGCTCCAAAAAGGCATCCTAATTGAGCACATGATCTGTATCCAAATCAATCCGCACATGCCTCCATTCAGTGATTAAAGGGCACACAAAAACAAATGTCACAAGTCCTTAATATATTCCCCACAAAATTTGCAAATATAGGCCAAAGAGAAACCTTGACTCTAAGTTTTATGGGGACCCTACCATACCATAACTGCTAAGCAAATAACTGTACTTCAGTGGAAATAAAGAAACTTGATGAATTCTCTAGATTCCAGCTTACCCACCCATATCCTCCCAAAAACTAACACAAATCACTACCCAACACCAACAACTCTACATTTAACCACCTCCTTTACCTCCAAACTGCCCCTCAATATGCTAGAAAACCTAGCTGATCAATTCCCACACCTTCGAAGAGTATGAAAACCATTTTGCCTTAATAGTCTCTACCCACAAGCAAGACACATCCCAATTATCATCAAATGAGTGATTTCAATGCATTCCAAAGGAATTTGTGCCAATTAGAGTCTAATAAGGGAATCTTTAGAGTCCCGACTAGAGTTGTCCTTTCTCACCTTCCCAACTGAATGCATTTGAGTTGATTGGCTACGGAAATCAAAACACTAACAAAGGAGAGATAGGTAACGTGAACTAAAGAGGGGCATCGAAAAAAATATTCTTCTTAAGCTGTAAGTGAGAAGAGAAATAACTTTCAAAGTACTTGCAAATGCTACCTTTCTCTAAGAAGGTTCTTCCATTAATGCTAAGCATACCAAGATGATTCACCAATTATTTGTTGGAGGACATCCTATATAAGAACTTTGATGCAAAGCTATTTCCTCCTTTTGAATTCAATCCTTGTCTCCTTTGAGCTTTTATCTAGTGACTCTATTAGCTTCTGAAGGAAAATAGAAATTCAAAACATCTAATGAATCCTCCTAATGATAAAGATGACAAATACAAATATTGGTATGTAGATGATGAAATGATAATTTTTCTCACCAATCTCAACCTTGCATCACAAATTAGTGGCCAAATTTTAGGAGATGATATTATTATAGATCATGAGAACATGTTCTCCAAGGTCTTCAGAAATTCTACAATCACTGTAGTATCTTCTATAGATAAATCTGCTTTAGTGGCCTTATGAAGATGTAATCCCTATGGAGACTAATGAAGAGATCATGCAGGTGGCAAAAAAGGGTGTGGATCACAATGTCAACATTGTGGATGCACAAGACAACATTTTGAACAATATTGGGACAAATTCAAGAAGCTCTCCAAGGCCATGTGCCCACTGAGGATACATCATCCACATCCAGTACCCTGTCAATTGAGCAAACAAGATGGATTATGGGCATTTCTTATAGTTCCAAGCTATTGATATTGCTACCACCACTTCATGTACTAGTGTCTTTCTTGTTTCTAAGGATAGTCCTTGAATTATAAACTTGGTCATCTCTTTACATATGTCAAATACTCATGACCTGTTCACCTGATTATCTCAATTATTTGATATTCATTGTCTCTATTACCAATGATTGTTCGTGTCCAATATTTGGAGTTGTGTAGGCCTCTTCCCAAATCACCTTAGATAAATTTCTTTACATACCAAATTTTCCAATCAACTTGTTATCCATTAGTGCTATCACTGAACAATTACTATGTTTTGTAACATTCTTTCCTTTCTGCTGCACTAGTCAAGAATTACAAATAGGCAGGAGGATTGGTTTGAAGTATCTTTTGGTTTGTGATGAGATACCCTATGGGCCAGCTTCTTTAGCATCTATAACATATACATTCAATCAATCTATCTTGTAGCACTATCATTTAGGTCATCCTTCTCATCATAGGTTGTAGTAGGCTTTACCTAGGGTCTAGATGTCTCGGTTCAATTATGAGTCATGTCAATTAGGTAAATACCATGCTACCTTTCGTTGTTTGTGTTTACCTTCAAGTCAAAGTTTGTTCAAGTTAGTTTATTGCAATGTTTGAAGTCTTGCTAGAGCATCAATGTCTATCAAAGAGATTATGTTTTATTCATTGATGATTATTCTCATGAATGTTAGATTAATTCATTGACAAATCATCATCACATTTTAAATGTACCCAAAATGAAATAATAAATGATTTTTCTGTTACTCCAAAGTTATTTGCATTGACAATGTATTAGAATCTGCTTGAGAAAGTATTCAATCATTTTGTGCTTCTTTGAGAGTAATACATCAAACTACATGTGCATAAGCACCTGAACAAAATGATGTGACAAAGCAAAAACATCAATGTAAACTTGATGTTGCATGCACTATTATGCTTCAAATGAAAGTCCCAAAATATATATGATCTTATGTTATTTTAACTAATTCATATTTGATCAATAGAATGCTTTCCACCTCTTTACGAGCAGAAATTCCCTAAAGAAGTTTCACCCTACTACAGAATTGTTCCCTCTTGCATTAAAGCTTTTAGGTGCATGGCTTTTGTACAAGACCTAATTTTTAATCTTGATAAATTAACTCTCCAGTCAATCAAGTGCATCTTCATCAGATATTCTTGTACAAAACGAGGATATCAATGTTTTCATCCACCTAATAAATGTAATTGGTGTCTACTTATGTTACCTTCCTTCAAATGTAGTCATAATAAGAGTTACTTGATGGTCTTTGTTGAGACTGATTTTTTGTCACATTTAGTTGTGCTATTAAAGACATGTAGAGACAACTTAGGGACTGTAGATCAAGAGAACCCACATCCACTACAGGTATATCACAAGAATTAGTATGACCACTTTCTCTGTCGAAATCATCTTCAACCATGGAACCTAAGCCTCCATCTACGATACTAGAGCCCTCTGAGCTTCTATAGTGCTATGAAAGAGTAAATTTACTTACACTACCCATCTTATTTCTCATTTTACTTTGTATGATCATCTTGCACCCTTCTTCTGTACTCTACACTTTACACTCTACATTTCATTAGAGAATATTCCCAAGAATTATCAAGACGCATTAAATATACCACATTAAAAGGCAGCAATTGATGCATAAACGCTGATATCACATGACATCTTGGACATGGTAGTTTGATCTGTAACTAATGTGATCACCTGTAGATGGATGTTTACCATGCAGCACAAACCAGATAACATGGTGAATACTCATATTATGCAACATGCACACATTATACAATACTTTTAAGGCATCCATTTAAATATCCTAATTTTATTTTTATGCACATATGTGCATACACAACAAACCAAGTCATAAGCCTACTAGGTAGGGTCACCCACATGAATTCTTTTCTTTCAAATATTTCTATTTATTACCAAGTCTTTGATTAAATTACATAAATTCAAAATTTTTCTTACAAATCCTAACCAAGTAGTTTTTTACGTACCACTCCTTTTCTTTTCATTTATTCTGCACTAATTAAATCCTCTCTCCTAGCCGAAAAAATTCCTTAATCTCTTAAAGTCAAATCACCTACGCCATTTTTTAAAATTTTATCTTCAATTGCTGCAACACCTACTCTATTCCTAATAAAATCATTTTTTAGTTTATCCCTTGTAGTATTACCTACCACTCATCAATCTAAGCATAAGCATTTTAGCAACACTAACTTTTTTCATATGAACATGCTTTATAGCTCACCATTTTAATCCATAAATCATAACTAGGTGAACGATAATTTTATAGAATTTCCCTTTTAATTTTAAGGATATTCTCATATCATAGACACTCCAAAAGTATTTCTCTACTTTATCATTCTACTTTAATCCTATGTATAACATCTTCCATAATTTCATCATTGTTATTTATTATGGATTCTAAGTATTTAAAAGTCTTTTATAAATCTCATGGTTATCTAAATATGCATCTTCATCATTATTCCTATTTTTATTGAACCTACCACATATTCAATTTTTTACCAACTCTATGTACATACACAATTACAAAAATGGGTATTAACACATCATATCATCCAAAGAGACGGAAAATACCAAAAAGTTTGAATTCACTACTAACATTGACTCAATTGACATTGGCACAATAGCTAAACTTTGCTTATTAAGGAATATTCCAGAAGATTTGAAATAGAGACAATAATCAAAAAATTTGTATGATTGCATACTTATTTTGCAAATTTGTATGTTACATTTATATTCATCAAAAAAATTATAATTATATTAAAACATATTTATAATTATATTTTAAAATCTTAAAAACATATTTAATTCAATGTATCTAACAAAAGATCCAATTAATTAAAACATAGCACAGAGATTAGCCACGATGTGAATGATTCATGCCTTACTACATAGACAACTATCTTAAAAAGCATGCACTGTACAAAAAGGAAGTAATTAATACCTTGTTTTCCACATAACAATGAGCACAAGTAGAAGCTTCATTGCATCCCCTTGTAATGTCAACAATAACCTTTCCTTTATCTGCAGAAAAGATTTTAACTCTTTAGCAGCACCATCAAGAATTCACCGAACATTCTCAACTATAACATAAAAATAAGTGATTAAATAAAAATTATGTCAGCATGAAACCTTAGAATCACTGACATAAGAATTTGAAAAGGGCGATCTCAAAGATCTATGATAGTAGTTAATCATAGTAACCATCTGGAAATCAATGACAAACCTTTTTTACTGGTCTATTTGTATGAACTAACAAGCATGCTTTCTTAAACATGGTGGCATCTAGATTGAAAGCCCTTTCATCAATTAATTTGTTCCAACCCATGATTGTTGAAGACAGAACTTGAGCATAATTATCTGAATTCATCACATCTTCACAAGAGAGGATTCCTACTGATTTTAGTTTATCCTCCATGCTCACACCACTATCTTCGTCTTCAATTTTTCCCAGCTCTACACAAACTACTAACAGGTTAAAATAAAGATTATACTAGAATAATTGAGATAAATTAATGATAAAGACAGGCTAGTTTTCATGTAATTTAATTGAATTTAAGAGTCTATTTGAAAAGGATAATTATTACATAAAAGAAGAAATTAAAATATCTACAATATAGAATGATCAGAAATTATTAAAAAATCTAAAAGATTCTGGACTGGGGAAAGGAAGCTGCATTTTGGAGACTCGGGACAGTAGTTTCTATTTCAAGCACCTCACAATATTTATGGCATCCTTAGGGGATTTATATCACTGAGCACAATTTCTGAAACTTTTGAAGTGGACAACACCAGAATCTAAGTGGACATCCCATCATGAAAACTTGGATTGTTCGGAACAATTTACTTGTATTAGATAAAGTGCTGGTTCTTCTTGCATTCTAGCTTCATTTTCACTTCTTAGCCACAAAGCCCATAGAAAAGAAACTGGCACTTCTGATGGGCATCAGAACCAAGACATCAAATAATGCAATGGCAAGAATTTCACTAAATGTGCCAGTGAAGAAATATATCCGGATGTTCACTTCTTAGCCACAAAGCCCATAGAAACAAAACTGGCACTTCTGATGGGCATCAAAACCAATGATACCTCTGCATGTTTAGTCAGTCTTAGACGTAAGAGACATGGTAGGTTAACAGCCAACCATAAAAACTTGATGAATCTTATGAATGTGAAACCTAAAGATAATATCTGACACACGCATAATATCAGATTAATCTTATTATCAAAATTCCACCATCATGATCAAAATCCCAACCCCTAAAGACATGGCATTTAGTTGTATCTCACACTTTGTTTTGAGCGGTAGTTGTATCTCACACCTTGTTTCAAGTGGTAGTTGTATCTCACATCAACAACACAAATCATGAAATTTAGAATATTACCTTGTGAAATGGATTTAATTATTCTCCATTTTTTAGTTATTAAATTGTCTTGTTTCATATACACATCAAATGCCCTTTTATATGTTTAAGCTACAAATTAAAAGACAGGTGTAATTCCATGTTTTACCATATATCCATTGATGTCTAACACATTTTCTCCTTTGAAGTGATCAACATCCACTACAAGCCCAGCATTTGAAATTCACACCCTGCAATTTTGCATTTAGAGGATTCTAAAGGATGTTGAGCTTGAAGTCTTCATCAAATTACTGGAATTGCTTAAGCATAAATACTAGCCAATAAAACAATCTTCAACAAAAAAGGGCATATTTGTTATTAATCACATAGAAGAGGGGTAATAGCTTCAAAAAATTGATAATCTTGAAATTTAAATGATACTGTGCTTTAACTCTTCATATCAAATTGCTGGAACTGCTTTAAGACAAACACTAGCCCGTAAGAAAAGTTCCCCTTGGAGAAAGGATAACATTACACCATTACTACAAGCTCCAACGAAGAGAAGCTGTATAACTTTGTTACACAGAAAAAGGACTAATAATAAATTGTCACGTTACACAACCATATGTGCAGAAAGTATGGATTCAAATATGAGTATCGACAATGGTGTGTATCTGATAATAAATTGCCACGTAACTGACATTGATGTGCCATGTCATCTAAATGTATGATGGGTTAGTTAATTACGATGGTCATATGCAGCTAAATGCATTTATATCTATATATAATTTATACCATTTTGTTGAAACCCCATTATAAAAGAAATTTAATCTTCAGTCTATAATGTCTGCTTCCATTTTTTAAGACACTTAGTATCCTAGACATATATTAAGATCTACTTTTAAAATATGAACATAAAATGGATACCACAAAAAAATATCTAGGGAGATATTCATAGCCAGATTTTCAAATTAAAATCCTCCAAAAATAGGAACATGAAAATGGATTGAAATGCATGTCCTTACCACCTCAAACAAGGACTTATCCATCACACCAAGGTACAAATATGTGACAGTTTCAGAGGGACAAATAAAATACTTGTAATTTGCTTTATAAAATTGAAAATTAGCACTAATACCGTTATGTAAAATTAAAGAGCATTTAGGGTTATAATGGATTGATAAAGATTGATTATCCCCTTTCATTTTCTCTTCTTCTAATTATGAGCAACATAAATTTGTATTAGATATAAAGAAACTAATTATGATAAACATGACATTTCCATAGGCATCAGGGAAAGAACAAAACTTCAATAAACCAGAGATACCTGTCATGCCTTTTGTCTTATCAGCCACTAAATAATTAGGTTTCACAGTGCAATGTGTCTCGTCATGCTTTCTTTTCTTGGCCTCAAAGATTGTTGAAAGAGGGATGACAGCATCTTCAGCATTTGCACGGTCTAGTGCTGTCACTGAGGAATAAGAATATTCAGCATAGCTGCAAACAAAACCAATGTATAGGCCAATACTTGACCATGCAAAATCACTATCATATATTTTTCAAGAATATAGGACAATAAAGACATCAGCATACCATAAAAACTTAGCTTTTGTTCAAAGAATAATAATTACTATTATACGGAATCATTATCTAAACCCTATCCATCAGGTACTAGTTTTGTATCACTTTTTATACCCACTTTTGCTGATGCATGTGGGCTTCACTGCAGAAGATTTTAAATTCTTATAGCATAGTAATCAACTCCCCAAATTGGATCAAAAACAGGTTTAGTAGATAGACTTGCAAAAATAGATTACTGACGCACCTGCTGCTTGTGGTGCTTGATCCTTGTTTGAGCCATGATACTGATGTGCTAGTAAGAAACCATTATCTTGAGAACAGCTAATGTTTACATCAATCCCATACTGCACTGTCAATTTTTCAAAGGATGGTTTTACTATTGAACCATAGGCAACCAGAACAAATGCCATGGCTTGCCCTTTTGTGTTTTGGAACTTTGCAGAGTACATCAGAGGCAACAAACCCCCGCTTTTCTTTGATATAGATTGCAGAGATGAAACAGAGATCTTTGTTGCTTTGCTACAGCGCATTTCTTTGATATCTTTGCCATGCCAAAAATAACAAAGACCAACCTCTGAAATTGCTAGCAAATATAGTCCATTATTTTCACCAAGGTTGCTCATGGAACCTCTACAGTCTAAAGAGATTGCTGGATGTTCAATTGATACCACACAGCAAGAAGAATGATTTTTGCTGCCATCTATTTTCCAGAATGTTATATACTTCTCTCCAATACCAGAAGAAATAATAAATTGTCCATCTTCACTAAAGGACATACAACGAACACCAACCTATACAGCAGACCACAGGGTAACAAAAATTTTCATCTTTAGGATATAGAGGACAATAGAAGATCAAGATGCACATGCAATGAATAAATAAAGACTAGTTTTGACACTTATAATACATAAAAATGTCTTACCGGATGCCCAAAAAACTTCTGAATTTTCTTACTGTCTGAGCAACTAAAAACCTTCAACTGAGCAGATGCAGTAGCAAACATTTTACCATCTGAAAAAGACAGTGCCGCACATAAGCCATCAAGAATAAGGAAAAAGGTTCAATAAAGTTACATAAAAACACAACCTTCAAATACAAACATCTTATAGAAAATTTATTGAAACTTGAATACCAAAACAAGAAACTTAAAAGGCCAGTAAGAAAACATTTAATTTTGGTCTCTCGGATATTAGAAAAGAATGTCACTCATGATAGCCCTGGCTCACTTTGGCAACTCTTTTCATATATTGAAAGTATAGCATGTACTTTGTTGTTTTTTTTCTCTCCCTCTTGTTCTTCAATTTTGGTTCTTTAATACCTTTCATCAACATTAGCATGACTACCTCACCTGTAGAGACTGCCAATGAAGATATAGCTTTTCGGGATATTTGAAATTTTTGAATCAGATCTCCTGAAGTGGAATTAATCAGGCAAACCACACCATCTACTCCAGAAGTATAAATATATGAACTTCCTGAGAAAGCAATAGCAGTGACACCCCTGACATTATAAAAGAAAATAACAGTAAGCATTGCTTGAACTATCTCAGTTGAGAGGACCCACATCAAGTTGCAAACCACTTCTCTAAATAAATACTATATAACTAATTAAAACAGATATGCTAGTAAAAGTTCTAAACAGATTTTTATTGATTATTTTAATATAAAAAGGATATTCTTTTATAAGTTTTATATAATTTTTGGATCTAATATGTACCAGAAACAAGTAGTTATAGACAAATGAACACGTGATTAGGTTATAAATTTTAACAAATAACAATAATAAATGAGATTTGTCATTATCTTCACAAGAACAACCAAATCATAATCCCACTACAAGAGGTGAATCACATAAATCCAAATCCTTTTCTTCCATGTATTTCTATTCAAGGTCAAATTTTCAATTACAACAACAGCAACCCAAGTTATAAACCCACTACATGGACTCATTTATATGAATCCCATTCTTTCATGTATTTTTATCTATAATTAAATCTTTTCTCACAATTTCTAATAAAGTAGTTTTAGGCCTTCTCATATTCCCACTACTTAAGTCAATTTGCTCTTATCTTATCTTCAATTTCTGCAACTCCTACTCTACTCCCTTAAAATATTATCATCCACCTATTTAAGCATACACATCTTAGCAACACTAACTTGGTCATGCCTTACAACTCAACATTCTGAGTCATGAAATATAACGGGGTAAATAGTAGTTTTATAGAAATTTCCTTTTGATTTTAAGAGTATCCCCCTATCACATAACACTCCAAAAGCATTTCTCTACTTCATCCACCTTACTTCAATTCTAAGAATAACATCCTTTATAATTTTATTGATACTACTTATTATAAATCTTAAGTATTTAAAAGTCCTTTTATCTCAAGGTCATCTAAGTGTATACCTTCATCATTATTCTTATTTTCATTGAACCTGTATTCTATATATTCAATTTTTGACCCACTCAATTTAAATCTTTTGAACTAGTATCACTCCATAATAATAATTTAGAACTAATTCTTCACTTACTTTCATCAATTAAAACTATCATCTATAAATAACATACACCAAAGTATTTCTTCTTGAATTTCATTGGTTATTTCATACATAACCAAAATAAACCAACAAGGACTTAGTGAAGACCCTTGATGTAAACCTACATCTATTAGAAATTCACTAGTTCCCCCTATAGTTTTAACATTAGTAATTGCTCTTTCATATATGTCCTTTACAATATCAATATATCTTAATGAAAATCCCTTTTTCAAAAAACCCATCATAATAGATATTTAGGTACTCTATCATAAAATTTTCTAAATTAATGAAAACCATTTGGATGTCCTTTTTCTTAACTCTAAAATTTTTTATTAGTTGTCAAAGTAAATGAATAGCTTTTATTGGGCTAACCTAGCATAAATCTAAATTGATTTTCTATGATTTTAGTTACATGCCTTAAGTTTTCCTCAATTACCCTTTCTCATAATTTCATAGTATAACTCATTTTAACTTAATGCCATGATAATTATTACAATTTTGTATCTCTTACTTATTCTTAAATATAGGTGTTAAAAAACTCTTTCTCTATTCATTTGACACCTTTGTCTTTGAAATTATAATAAAAAGCTAAGCAAACTGCTTAATCCTTACTTCACCCATACACTTCCACACTTCATCCATAATATTGTTATCTTTAGTAATAAAGAATATTATGTCTATTACGCACTTTAACTATTGAAATAAAATATTAATCCATGTAACAAATGGAATTATTGCTAGTGTATTTGATATTTGATTATTGATAAACTCACCCTGGATGACAATCACTGACTTTCCACTTGAGTTGGGCAGAAGACACGTCCACGGCTATTAGATCTCCACTTCCTGTACCCAACACCAACAATAAATGGCTTGGCTTGCTATTCTTCTTTTTCTACATTAGCCACAGCATTGTCTATCATCATCTAACTTTGAACTACCAATGTCCAATGAGCTGAAAAAGAATAAACGCTGAGGAAAAAATTCACCTTTTTTGAGTAGAGCGCCACCCACTCCATACATGTGTAATCAATTGAAAGATGGCCATCTACAGGCTTGGATTCCAGGATTCCTCCACTTTCGACTTCAACCGGTGCCAAATTTGTAAACTCGATCTGCAAACGACCCCTTATCGTGTCCCAGATCTGAAAGAAGAAAAGAAAGGGTTATCAAATTCAATGACGATCACAAGAGCAAAGTGCAAAAATTACTGGCACGAGAAAAGGCATAAAAGAAAAGTGACCTTGATACGACCATCGCTAGAGGACACAGCCCAAAAGTCAAATGGCCATGGGCTGAAGGACGTAAGGAGGTCTTTGATATTTGGCGACACCCTCTTCATCTACAAGCGAGCGGTCGACCACAGAAGAAAGGACAGCGAACGGGCGAGCGATCGGCTGTGAATGGACACGAAGGTTTCCAACCCTTTAATGTTGAGGAGAAAGGAAGGGTTTAGGGTTCAGAGAATTAAATGCAAAAATACCATATTTTTAAACTTTACTCTTCCTTTTTTTAATATAAAATAAAATTCAATTTAAAAGATTATTAAATGTGAAAAAAGTACACCAAAGTTACACGAAACCAATTTAAAAAATTATTAAAAGTAAAAAAAGTACACGAAACCAATTTACAATTATAAGCATCTTTTATTCTTTTCACCTCAAATTAGAGTTGTTGATGGGCCGGGCCGGGCCGGCCCAAAAGATATCATTTATTCTTTTCTTGCTATGGGCCGGGTCGAAAAATTTTTAATTTTTTGGGACAGCCCGGCCCGGCCTGTAGCCCGGCTCGCTTTTATAATTTTTTATTTTTTTATTTTTTTATTTGTTTAAACTTTTCATTGAAAGAAGAGTGAGCAATGGTTCAAGCACAGGAGACAATTTTCTTCGACAAGAGTACAACATACAAAAGACTGAGAGACTTCCATATTACAAGTATAATTTGCAATTTTCATTTCTTCAATAATTTGATCCTACGGCAACTGATAAGGATGACAGGTATTAAAATCCGACAAGTAGGTTCACACTTTTGAAACATCATGGGGCTTTCATGGTTAAACCACCTTAAACAAACATTATACATAAAAATCCACCTTACAATATTTGGAGATTACGAGCAGGCGACTGCGAGCGACAGTGGGAGCGCGAGCAAGTAAGTGGGAGCGGGTGCCTGCGAGCAGGAGCGGGTGCCTGCGAGCAGGAGCGGGCGACTGCGAGCGGCAGCGGGAGCAGGCGAGTGGGCGAGCAAGCGAGCGGCAGCGGGAGCAGGCAAGTGGGAGCGGGCAACTGCGAGTGGCAACGGGCGACTACGAGCGGCAGCGGGAGCAGGCGAGCGAGCGAGCGACTGCGAGTAGGCGAGCTGTACTCGGAGCAGGTGAGCGAGAGCGAATAACTGCGAGCGGGAGGGATTTAGACGGATTTACAGAACTTTGGGGGAAGAAAGCATCGGGCGGTAAGGGAAACGTGGGCTTATATACTGACGGAAAATTGTTAAATTCCTTTCCGTCCTTTCCGATGTACCCTAACGGCTTATAAAAGGAAAGTCAAAACATTTCTTTCCTTTCCTTGATTTCCGATGTGCAGTGCATGCCAGAATGTTCGGAAATTGAAAAAACAATGAAATAAATTGTAAAACGCTACCTAAAATTGTGTAATTGATATATCAATCTGCAATTTAATATTTTAAAATAAAATTAATATTAATGAATTAAAAATAATATTAATTTATTTTATGTTTAAATATAATTATATACATTAAAAATAGTGCACAATAGGAAATATAGTGGCTCAATACAAACATGACACTCATCAAAATGCAAAAGGTCCATAAAAGATAAGCATGCTTTTAGCATTAAAAATCTACATCCTATTTTTTTTATTTTTAATTTAATATTATTATTATTATTAATTCTTGAATATACATATTTCTAATATTATTCTCTCTTTCTCTTTAAATTTTTTATAAAATTATATTTATTTTATGTGTATTTATAATTTAAAAAAATATTTAAAGATGTTATATAATTATTGTATTTTTTACTACTATTATTTTAATATATATGTATGTATATTTACTTATTCTTCTTCTTTTTAATATCTATCCTTTGAATTCATTAGGGGATAGTCCTGCCGAATTTGAGAAAATACATCAAGAAACTGAAATATTCAGTTAATACAAAAATTTTGCATTGATATCATATCATGGTTGGTCTAACTAGACCATTTGACCTAGACAAGTGACGATTGGACCATTATCTAATGTCGGTAAGACCAACTAGGCTAGTTCACTAAGGAAAAAGTAGATGGTGTTTCTACGAAAGTCTAATATCTTTCTTCGATGCAACCTTTGATCCTTCAGTGAGACCTTATTAGAACACCAATCAAAAGTCAAAATCGGTGGAACTAAGGTCTACAACTCTATTCTTCTTCTAAGACACGTTATGTCAGCTTCTAACTTTTTGGTTGCCTGAGGAGAAGGTGGTGAAGCCAAAAAGCAGTTTAACCGTTGAAAAGTAAGACCATACTTTTTGACATGGAATATGAGAGGCTCCGAGTTTTTTGAAAAACCCCTTTGGCAAAGGATGTTGCAAGACCAATTAAGAATTGTTATATAACTCTAATGGATGACATTAAATTTTTGGATAAAATTTCTAACTTGATATATGATGTCCGGGATATTTGGGTTTTTATTAAGGAAGATAATGTCACATCTATGCTTCCATATGCACTAGAGAGAAATAGCTGCCAAGAATTTTTGGAATAGTGATTTAGACGTCTTTTTAGAAGAGAATATGTTCTTGTTATTCCAACCTTTCCGGTCTTTGCTAATATCAGTTCCCAATAAATGATTTAGCCAGATGGTTAAACCTCTAATAAAGGGGCAATAATAGAAGATGTGTCTTATTGTTTCACTCAAGTTATTGCAAAAAATGCATATAGAAGAGAGATGCATACCTTTCTTCATACAAATATCATCTATAGGAAGGAATTGATGTAGAAGTTTCCAAATGAATATAAAGATTTTGATAGGAATTTGGTTAGTCCAGAATCTCTTAAGATGCTTGTTTTGTGGACTTCGATTTTTGATAAATTTCCAAGCATATTTGATGGAGAAATCATTTGGATTGAAAAAGATTAGAATTTTCTAAAAGATGTTTGTATATTTACTTAACTTGGCCAAACGAGGAATGTCTCGGTTGAGCCGGGAAAAAAAATATTTATTAATATACTATTATTATTTACATATTTATTTATTGGGGAACGGTTGAACCGCAAATATATTGGTTCAACCGATAGATTATAAATGATTAATATTTATTAATGTTGGAAACGGTTGAATCGATGATCTTTCGGTTGAACCGACAATTTATGTTATATATATATATGTTTTTTAATCGGTTGAGTCGATGGCCATCCGGTTCTATTTTATATTATATATATATATATATTTATTGGTTGAACCGATGCCTATTCGGTTTGACCGTGTATTTTATTTTTTAATCAATTGAACCGATGGATATCCGATTTAATCGTTTATGCATTTATTATTTTATTTCTTTTTATGTTTTTGAATTGGTTGAACCGATTTTGATTCGGTTCAACCGAAACTTTTAAATATATATATATATATATATTGAATTGATTGAACCGATCGCTTTTCGGTTCAACCAATAATTATTTTTTAAAATTTCTTTTATATTTGGTCGAATCGATATTAATTCGATTCAACGAGCATAACATATATAATAATAATAATTTTATATTATTAAGATTTCGATTAAATCAAATGCATTTCGGGTGAAACTGGTAATTGATATTTATATATATAATTTTAGAGATTGCATTATACATGATCAATTTAAAAAACAAAAATTATTCTAGTTAAACAAATATTATTCTTATTATTATTTTATTTCTTTTTATGTTTTTGAATTGGTTGAACTGTTTTGGTTCAACCAATATATATATATATAATTTTATAAATTGCATTATACATGATCGGTTTTAAAAAAAAAAATTCCAGTTAAACAAATATTATTCTTATTATTATTTTATTTCTTTTATGTTTTTTAATTGGTTGAACCGATTTTGTTAGGTTCAACCGATACTTTAAATATATATATATATATTGAATTGATTGAACCGATAGCTTTTCGGTTCAACAGATAATTAATTTTTTTTAATTTCTTTTATATTCAGTTGAATCGATATTAATTCGATTCAACCACCATAACATATATAATAATATTTTTATATTATTATGATATCGGTTAAACCGAATGTGTTTGAGGGGAAACCGATAAATGTATATTTATATATATAATTTTACAGATTGCATTATACATGATCGGTTTAATAATAAAAAATTATTCCAGTTAAACAAATATTATTCTTATTATTATTTTATTTCTTTTTATGCTTTTGAATTGGTTGAACCGATTTTGTTTCGGTTCAACCGATACTTTAAATATATTTATGTGTTTTAAGTCTCGGTCGGGCCGAATGTATATTCGGTTCGGCCGAAAGCCCTTTATTATTATTACTATTATTATTATTATTATTTATTTATTATTATATAAGTCTTAAGCTTAACTATCTTTTAACTTAGATAGTTTTATGTTTAATCTAAGTTATAGTTTCAAATAATTTGATTCTTTTTTCTTTAAACTTAGATGTTTTTATACTTTATCTAAGTTATAATTTCATTTAATTGATTTAACTTTTCCTTTTAACTTAGATATTCCTATATTTCATCTAAGTCATAATTTCACTTGATTAATTTGGTTCCTTTCTTTTAACTTAGATATTTTATATTTTACTTAAGTCATAAATATTTTTTATTAATTTAACAGATTTAGTTCTTTTACTTTAACTTATATATTTTATCTAAGTTATAATTAATTTAATTCTTTTCTTTTTAACTTAGATAATTTTATCCTTTATCTAAGTTAAAATAATATATATATATAAAGTAATTTAATTATTTTTCTTTAAAGTTAGATATTTTTATATTTTTATCTAAGTTATAGTTTTGTTTAATTAATTTAATTTTCTTTCTTTTAACTTGGATAATCATATTTTATCCAATTTATAATTCCATCTAATTAATTTGGTTTTTCCTTTTAACTTAGATATTTCTATATTTTATTTAAATCTTAATTTCATTTAATTAATTTGCTCCTTTTTCTTTAACTTAGATACTTTTATGTTTTATCTAAGTTATAATTAATTTAGTTCTTTTCTTTTAACTTAGATAATTTTATGTTTTATCTAAGTTATAGTTTCAATTAAGTAATTTAATTCTTTTTTCTTTAAACTTAAATATTTTTATATTTTGTCTAAGCTATAATTTTTTTTATTAATTTAATTTTTCTTTCTTTTAACTTAGATATATTTTATGCTTTATCTAAGTTATAATTAATTTAGTTCTTTTCTTTTAACTTAGATAATTTTATGTTTTATCTAAGCTATAGTTTCAATTAAGTATTTTAATTCCCTTTTCTTTAAACTTAGATATGTTTATATTATAGCTAAGCTAAAATTTTGTTTAATTAGTTTAATTGTTTTCTTCTTTTAACTTAAATGTCTCCCTATTTTATCTAAGTTATAATTCCATTTAGTTACTTTAATTTTTTTTCTTTTAACTTAGATACTTTTATCTTAGTTATAATTTCATTTAGTTAATTTAATTCTTTTCTTTAAACTTAAATATTTTTATATTTTTTCTAAGTTATAATTTCATTTAAGTAATTTAGTTCTTCTTTTCCTTTTAACTTTTTTTTTTTAATATCTATCCTTTAAATTCATTAGGGGATAGTCCTACTGAATTTGAGGAAATACATCAAGAAAATTGAAATATTCAGTTAATATAAAATTTTGCATTTTGTTATTGTAATGTCACCTTCTGACTTTTTTTAAAAATAAATAAATAAATAAAAAGCTTTTGACTTTTTGATTGCCTGAGGAGAGGGTGTTGAAGCTGATGAGTGGTTTAAACGTTGAAACCACAGTAAGGCCATACTTTCTGACATGGAATATGAGAGGCTCGAGTTTTTTGAAAAAAACCCTTAAGCGAAGGACGTCGCAGAACCAACCAAGAATTGTTCTGCAACTCTAGTGGACGACATTAAATATTTGGATAAAATTTCTAACCTAATATATGATGTCCTGGATATTCAGGTTTTTATTAAGGAATATAATGTCACATTTATGCTTCCATATGCACTAGAGAGAAATAACTGCCAAGAATTTTTTGAATAATGATTGAGACATCTTTTTAGAAGAGAATATGTTCTTGTTATTCCAACCTTCCCAATTTTTACTAATATTAGTTCCCAATAAATGATTTAGCCAGATGGTTAAACCTCTAATAAAGTGGCAATAATAGAAGATGTGTCTTATTGTTTCACTCGAGTTATTGCAAAAACTACATATAGAAGGGAGATGCATACCTTTCTTCATACGAATATCATCTACAAGAAGGAATGATGTAGAAGTTTCCAAATGAATATAGAGATTTTGATAGGAATTTGGTTAGTCTAGAATCTCTTAAGATGCTTGTTTCGTGGACTTCGATTTATGATAAATTTCCAAGCAGATTTAATGGAGAAACCGTTTGGATTGAAAATATTAGAATTTTCTAAAAGATGTTTGTGCAAACACCAAATTTTGCCCAGATCTTTACCTATTTTATAATCAACAAAGTTGGTTTCTATTTCATCAATAGTGCCATAAATGGCTTGAATAGCTTCTACCTAAATTCCTTTCATTTGTTTGATCTTGTAGATTTGTTTCAATTTGAAGGCAAGCATTTGATACTGAAGAGATCTAAGATTTAGCCCTCCTACAAATATAGGTAGAGATACTTTTTTTTCCAAGAGAGCCAATGAATGTTTTCTTGTTGTGAGTACCTGACCAGAAAAATTGAGCACAAATAGAGTTTATTTTGTTATTCCAAAAACTCTAAGAGAGCCAATGAATGTTTTGTTATTTTGTTCTTTTTAACTTAGATATTATTACGTTTTTATCTAAGTTATGATTTCATTTAAATTTTAGGTTAGATTTTCTATATCTAGGACACAATTTTCATTTAATCAAATTACTTTTCTATGAATTCCACTTAGTTGATTTAAACCTATGTATTGACTTTCAAATTTGATTTTTTTTTTCGTTTTGTTATTTAAATTTCAAATCTTCCCTTTTTTTAATATTTATCTGTTTCTATTTTTTTTGAACTGCGCCGGACGGTCATCCTTTCCGGCGACGACCCTCGAAGTTCGTCGGCTCGCCGCCCTCCGTTTTCATACGGCAGTCCACTTCCCGGCGTCCAGGTGAGTTTCTGCGCGTTTCTCCTTCGCCCCCTTTTTTTTGGTTCGCGCGACTGTTCGTTGCCTTTTTTTTTTTTTGCGTTTGTTTTTTCTTTTGTTTTCGTTCACTGTGGCTGCCGGAAAAAGTTATCTCCTCCGGTGACGGCCTGCTCAACGGCGCTCGCAGGACCGCTGCCACCCGCGGCTTCCATTCCCCCTTTTTTGTTGTTAAATTTGTGGCCGCTGGATATGTATATATTTTTAGGTCGCCACCGCCGTCGCCTGCGGCTTCCGATCATCTTCTTTTCTTTTCCTTTTTGATTTGCCGCTGTCTGTCTCCACCGAACGTCCGCAACTTCTCTCTTCTTTTCTCTTTCTTTTCCTCTTTTTTTTTTGATTTGCAGCCACTGCGCCGCCGGACATCTGCGACTGCCTCATCTTTCATTTCTTTTTTTAGTTTTAGGGCGAGGGCCGGCTGGAAATCTGGCCGCCCCTTCTCTCTCTCTCTTTTTGTTTTTGCAGACGCTGCACCAACTCACCGGACAACGTCTTCATCATTTTTTTTGTACCGATCTTCCGCCGGTCCACCAGCGGACGGCGGAAGTCGTTCTTCCTCTCTTTTTTTGTCGCAGGCGATCACTCCACTCCGTCAGACGGTCGTCGCTACCTCCTTCTCTGTTTTTTTTTTTTGTTATCAAGACCGAACCTAAAAGCCACAAACTCGGTCATATGCTCGGTCCGACCGAACCTTACTATTATTTTTTTTGTTTTATCTTTTAAGTCTCGGTGGGGCTGAAAGTATTCTTCGGTTCGACCGAAATCCCTTTTTATTAATATTATTATTTTTACATGACTTTCGGTCGAACCGAAATTGACTTCGGTTGGACCGTAGAATTTAGTTTTACCGTTTTATTTATTTATTTGAGTTTCTGTCGAGCCGGAGTTAGACTACGGTTGGACGGAAACTTTATACTTTACTTTTTTTTTCTTTTGCTTTTTGTTTTAGCTTTGGTCGAACCGATGGATTTTCGGTTTGACCGACGTAGAATATGTATATTTTATATTTTATTATATATATATATTATTTATTATTATTATTATTTATCTACGTCTTAAGCTTAACTATCTCTTAACTTAGATAAATTTATGTTTTAACTAAGTTATAATTTCAAATAATTTGGTTCTCTTTTCTTTAAACTTCGATATTTTTATACTTTATCCAAGTTATAATTTCGTTTAATTGATTTAACTTTTCCTTTTAACTTAGATATTCCCATATTCATCTAGGTCATAATTTCACTTAATTAATTTGGTTCCTTTCTTTCAACTTAGATATTTTATCTAAGTCGTAATTTTTTAATTTATTTAGTTCTTTTGCTTTAACTTTGATACTTATATATTTTATCTAAGTTATAATTAATTTAGTTCTTTTCTTTTTAACTTAGATAATTTTATGTTTTATCTAAGTTATAATTATTTTAAAGTAATTTAATTATTTTCTTTTAAACTAACATTTTTACACATTTTTATATTTTTATCTAAGTTATAGTTTCATTTAATTGATTTAATTTTCTTTTAACTTGGATAATTATATTTTTTCTAATTTATAATTCCTTTTAATTAATTCAGTTTTGCCTTTTAACTTAGATATTTCCATATTTTATCAAAGTCTTACTTTCATTTAATTAACTTGGATCTTTTTCTTTAACTTAGATAATTTTATGTTTTATCTAAGTTATAATTTCATTTAAGTAATTTAGTTCTTCTTTTCCTTTTAACTTAAATATTATTACGTTTTATCTAAGTTATGATTTCATTTAAATTTTAGTTTAGATATTTCTATATCTAGGACACAATTTTCATTTAATCAAATTACTTTTCTATGAATTCCACTTAGTTGATTTAAACTTATGTATTGAGTTTCAAATTTGACTTTTTTTTGTTTTGTTATTTAAATTTCAAATCTTCCCGTTTTTTTTATATTTATCTGTTTCTATTTTATTTGTTTTTTTCTTCCTTTTTTCTTTTTACGCATTTATCTGTTTCTTTTTTTCTTTTTTTTTTGAAAACCGCGCCGGACGGTCATCCTTTCCGGCGACGACACAAGAAGTTCGTCGTCTCGCCGCCCTCCGTTTTCATCAGGCAAACCAGTTCCTGGCGGCCAGGTGAGTTTCTGGGCGTTTCTCCTGCGCCCCCTTTTTTTTTGGTTCCCGCGACTGTTCATTCCCTTCTTTTTTTTTTGCGTTTGTTTTTGTTCGTTGTGGCTGCCGAAAAAAGTTATCTTCTCCGGCGACGGCCTGCTCGGCGGCACTCGCCGGACCGCCGCTACCTACGGATTCCTTCCTTTTCCATTTCTTTGTTGAATTTGCGGCCGCTGGATATGTATATATATATAATTTTTTTTTAGGTCGCCGCCGCCGTCGCCTGCGGCTGCCGACCATCTTCTTTTCTTTTCCCTTTTGATTTGCCGTTGTCTGTCTCCGACGAACGTCCGCGATTTCTCTCTTCTTTTCTTTCTTTTTGGTTGAACCCTTTGTTGTCTGACCTTGGTTTTAATGTGTAGAATCGTACTGGCTTACATTGTGACAACAGGGCGGTGCAACGTATTGCTTCAAATCCTATTTTTCATGAAAGAACGAAACACGTTAACATTGATCGCCATTTCATCCAGGAAAAGCTCGTTGAAGGCCTTATTCAAATGAAACACACCAGTAGTGGAGAGCAAACAGCTGATATCTTCACAAAACCAGTCAATTCAGTGTGGATCAATTATCTCCTTGGCAAGTCAGGAACGTCTAGTATGTACGGTCCAACTTGAGGGGAGGTGAGTATTGGAGCCTGCTGCTATTTTATGGTCGTTGATCGTCTGTCTTATAGACAGTCAGGATTGTTTCATGTCATCACCCTTATATATTTGTATGAACCCTATTATCCATCAATAAACCGTTTTTCGCTTCTTGTCTTCGACGACGCACTCTTATCACGTCTTTCCGTTTCATATATTGATCTTGTGTTGCATTTGAGATTTTCCTTCGAGAGGTTAGTGCGCAGTAATAGGAGGAAAATTTTAATTAGTATATTAAAAATAAATGATGGCAAGTGAACTAGCTCAATAGGAACCAGTTACTTAATTATGCGGCCCACATGTCATTGTCCCCTTCATTAGAAGGAGATTTGTGAAATGGATCTGTCATTTGTGTGCGTGTGCTTTAACTAAACTAACGAGGTTTGGTATCTGTTATGGCGAGGATGGTACATATGACATGAGTTTTATTACTTATGTTTTACTTAAGGTACTTCAAATCGTTAATTATTACAATTGATTGTTATATAAAGAGATAATTGTAACCAAAGGCTGTGCATAGTGTATTGAGTTAGTTAACTTAGGTTTCATTATAGAGCGATATGTACTTTGATAAAATATGTGAATTGACATAGACTCGATCATATTTATAAAGGGTTGTTTGCTTTGATGAACATCCATAAACTAACTTGAATGTATGAGTGATTGAAGTAAAAGGTTATCAGACGATAAATACCTCAACTAAAATGATTTCAGAATTAAAGAGATCGAACATCAAATGCATAATTAATATGAAAGTTTTAAAGAAATATTCAAAGGAAATTTATCCAACCACATTCGAAGAAAATTAATCCAACGATAAATTTCATTCAAATTTCAAAAAAAAAACGGCATTCCAAACAAACATTTCTTTTTAAATTCAAATCCACACCACACCACCCCCGTCTCTCCCTCTATATACATCTATCGATCTCTGGCACTAAACTAAACTCCGCCGACGATAGATCCATGCAAGCGCCACCTAAAGCAAGATGACCACGACGCCATCGTCCCCGCCTCCGCCTCACCTTGAGGTCGAGATACGATCGGTGTGGGCTTTCAACCTCCGGTCGGAGTTCGCTCTCATCCGGGAAGCAATTCGCACGCACCCTTTCGTCGCCATGGACACCGAATTTCCCGGCGTCATCTACAAGTCCAACATCCACCATACCAAACTCAAACCCCAGCAGAGGTACGAGGAGCTCAAGGCCAACGTCGACGCCCTCCAGCTCATCCAGGTCGGCCTCACCCTCTCCGACTCCGACGGCAACCTCCCCATCCTTCGCTCCTCCCGCCGCCCTTGCGCCTGGGAGTTCAATTTCAAGGACTTCGACCCACTCGTCCACCCCCACGCCCCCGACTCCATCTCCCTCCTCAAGTCCAACGGCATCGACTTCGACCTCAACCGGATGGCCGGCATCGACTCCGCCGCGTTCGGCCACCTCCTCTGGTCTTCGGGGCTGCTCTTCGATAACTCCGTCACCTGGGTCACCTTCCAAGGCGCGTACGACCTCGGCTACCTCATGAAGATCCTCGTCAAGGGTGACCTGCCGGAGAGCGTGGAACAATTCCTCTTCCTGATGGGTTTGATGTTCGGACGGAACGTGTACGACGTGAAGCACATGATGAGGTTCTGCGAGAACCTCCACGGCGGACTGGAGAAGCTGGCAACCCTGTTACAGGTGCGCAGGATGGCCGGGAAGTCCCACCAGGCCGGCTCCGACAGCCTGCTGACCTGCCACGCCTTCATGAAGATGAAAGAGCGGTTTTTTCCGGAGGACGACTGGTGCACACACGCCGGATTCCTGCACGGCCTGGAATCGTTTCCGAGGCTATCTGAAAATCATGACTTGCACGCTTTTTTTGTCGTAGACGATAATATATGTTCTCATCATCGTATTCATTGCTCGAGTTTGATCGATCTCGTGGTGAATCAGGAAGAGTATGTATATCTGTGTTAGAAAATTATGAGTTTGTAAATCTTTTTCAAACGTTTGAAAATTACACTTTCTTGGTTTACTGCGTTTTTAGCCCGTCTGTTTAAAATCATGTTCAAAGAAATACATGAATCTTTGAAAGAGCTTCTGAAGGGTGAGCTGATTATTTTACAATAACGGAATATTCTTGGGGACATTAATGTGAAGTCAAAACTTTTGAACTCCTTGAACCGACAGGTGGAAAGTTCAAAGACCGGTCTTCTAAAGATTTTTAGTATTTGTTAAAAGTATTTTAACTTAATTTCTTCCAAGAAATTTTTGGAACACGTGCGAAGTGAGTGATATCCTGCCGTCCACTTCCGTCCGTCGTCGCCTGTTCCCCAACCGGCTGCATTTTACTTCCCCCCGTCTCGTCTTTGCCTTCGTCTTCTTCTTCCTCTTCGTCTTCCACCCTGAGAACGTGTCTTCAAAAGATCCCTACAAGTAATGAAGCACAGCAATGGGCCTTTTCTCCATGGCCTTCCTGGCTGAGATCACCCACAGTCTTCCACGCCCGCCTGCCCTCCTCAGTTCGTGCAGTACTATCATTGCTTTGCTTCGTTCATCTCCAAAATAACGCGCGCAGGTGCTCATTTTGATGCAGTATTGTTTGTTTGTGTCAAACCAACTATGTTTTGCTCCCCATGAGGTTGCGGATTTGCTCTGACTTTTGAGATGTTTTCTTCGAATGTTCTCTTTTTAGCATCTTCTTCTCAACATATATATGAATGCTTCTTCTTTTTAATGTTGAAGGTTTTACTATTATATAATATCCCTTTTATTATTTGGAAACAGCATTAATTAATAAGGACATGATACATAGGAGTTTGCATTTCTCAACGTTAAATGGGCAGATATCGTACGTGCATTACTAAATCCTAATGTTTGGATTATAAGTATGTTTGTTCTTGGACAACTCATGAAGTATTAATTATTATTAAACCCTAACTAGATAGTTTTGACAGAAAGCACGGCGTTTAACGATGTCTCTGCGGAACCGGTCGTTGTGGTGTGGGACTTGCGTCTCGTCGAGCGTGAATGACGCGATCCCATCCTCAACTTACAGGTTCGTTCAACCCTGTCAGGCTTCGTTTTTGTCCTTTGGAAGGGAGGTCAATGTATGAGTTCAGAGTTACCTCTGTTGTGTTGCCAGCTGTGTTGGTCTCGTAATCTTTCGAACGTTTTTTCTTACGTACAAGTCTTTTTACGTGAATGTAAATCACGACATTATCGATTTGCTTTCGTACATATATAAGAAGTTACATATCTATGTTTGGACTACATTGATTGATATCACAAATTAAATTTCTGTCTGAAACGACGTAGGCATTAACTACCCAACACCATCATATTAATTAAATCATTGAATATGGTCGTCTCCCTCTTCACGCGCGTGCTTTGGTTTCCGGACATCATCCGTCATCGTTACATACATGAAGAATGGTACCAGTAATATTCAGTAGCAGTAGCAGTACACCCTAAACCCTAATACTTCCTTTGTTGTTTTTTTGCATCCACAGTGGGCTAGCTGCTGCTTCAACGAATGAAGCATGGGTGATCTAATTAACTGGGGGTGGGTCGAGTTAATCTGCAGTACCAATCAATCAATTAATGAACGAATTAAGATCAACACTTGTAACCTGGGAAGACAAGACAAGGAAACAATTTTTTGTCAAATAGAAAATATAAAATAGACTCCTTCTTAGTTATTCATTGTAAGGTCGATGGATTAATCAAAACATGTATATGTCAATGGTAACATATATCATCGTCCACAACAAGAAATTGTAAAAGTCATGATGTTCAGATGGTAAGGAAACAATTCTTATGCTGTAGATTTAGATAATCCAGATAAATCAATAATTGATAAAGAAGTTGATCTACACTATTCTTATGCTGTAGAGTTCGATAATTGACAAATTAAAGTTAATGAAGTAGAAAATTTAAGATTTGAATTCGGATAAAAACACTTGTAATCCAAGAAGATTAAGTAAAGACAAGGAAGACTACACTTTGTAAATTAAGCTTTTTCTCAAATAGAAAATGGAAAACAGACTCTTCTTAATTCATTATGAGATCAATCTATCCATAAAGTTAGTTTTTATAACACACATTAGGTGTTTTTCTTTGAATTTCAATTCATTAATTCAGATAAATAAATAATTGACAAGGCAATTGATCTACACTATTTTTATGTTGTATATTTAGATAATGGGCAAGTTAAAGTTGATGAAGCAGAAAATTCAAGATTTCAATTTGAATAAAAATACTTGTAGTTTGAAAAGCAAGGAAGACTACACTTTAAATTAAACTTTTTTCAAGGAATATGACGAACATTTTGAAAAAAAGCATTCATATATATATGTTGAGAAGAAGATGCTAAAAAAAGAACATACGATGAAAACATCTCAAAAGTCAGAGCAAATCCACAACTTGATGGGGGAGCAAAACATAGTTGGTTCGACACAAACAATTAATACTGCATCAAAATAAGCACTTGCACGCTCTATTTTGGAGATGATCGAAGCAAACCAATGGCCAAAGTAATAGAAATTAATACAAGAACACACGCCCTACTCCTTTGACCTTGCGAAAAAGAAGAAAAAAACACACGCCCTACTCTTCATTGACAACACAGCACAACACCTCTCACTGCCATCCCAACACTGCCATGTACGCAACGGAGCTTGCAGCAAAATACAAGAAAGAAAAATAGAATCGGTCACTAGATCCCGATACCTTCCGAACCAGGTCCGAGCCCGAGTCCGCCAAAGGTGTTTAGTTTATTTGATATCGTCCTTTGCAACTTCTGTTAATGCCATATTCTCTGCCTCTGTCGTTGACAAAGAAATTGTGGATTGCAACGTTGCCTTCCAACTAATAACAGAACTACCATAACAAAGACATACCCTTTAGTTGACCTTCGACTATCAATGTCTACAGCATAATCTGAGTCTGAGTATCCAAATACCATACACTCACCATCTCTTCCAAGACCAACACCTGACGTCCCTCTCAAATATCTAAAGATGCATTTCACAGCTTGTTAGTGCTCCTTCCGAGGTTGACAACACTAATATCAAAAGCTAACAACACTAATATCATAAACCTGCTAACAACACTAATAGCAAAAGCTATATCTGGTCTAGTACAGAGCATAACATACATAAGGCTTCCAATAGCACTAGCATATGGAATATGAGTCATGTATTTCTTTTCTGATTCTGACTGAGGAGAGTAGACTGTAGAAAGATGTAAATTTGCAACAATGGGGGTATTAGCTAGCTTGGCTTGGCAAGCAATGGATGTAAAGATGTTGAGCCTTGAAGGATATAAACAGGACCTTTCTTTATGCCTTTCATCACAACCAAGGCTCCTTTCGTAATTCGAAAGACTCCATCTCCACCTGAATATTTGAAACCCTTGTTATCTAATGTAATCAAGGATAATAAATTTTTCCCCAAAGCTGGAACATGTTGAACATCTGATAAGGTCCTTGTCACACCATCATACATTTTAATCTGAATTGTTCCAATGCCAATAGTTTTGCAGATTAAGTTATTGGCCATTGAAACATTTCCACCGTCAATTTCTTGATAAGTAAAAACCATTCTCTTATCGGACACATATGATGAGATGCACCGCTATCCAATATCCAACTATCAGTCAGACACACACCATCAGAGGCTGTGAAAGCAATATCAAGTTCAGATGAAGAATCATCTTGGGCAACAGCTGCCACCTTCTCCTTTGACTTCTTCTTGGGACAATATGCCTTTTAATGTCCTGGTTGCTTACCATAATTGCATATGTCCTTCGGATTTGGATAACGCCCTTTTGATTTTGACCTTCCCTTGTTCTTTTTGTCCCTTTTTCTGAGAGCCCTCGTCTGTAGAAAGTCCCGATCCAGATGTACCTGCACTAGTACTCTCATTCGATGCCATATGACGTAATTGACAAGAATGAAGACTAGTTCTTAACTCTTCCAGAAAAATTGTGTCCTTGTCGATCACAAAGGATTGCACAAAATTCTGAAAGGACTATGGAAGGGAGACTAACAACAGTAGGGTTACATCTTCGTCTTCTATCTTAACATCGATATTTCTTAGTTCCATTAGTAATGTGTTTAACTGATCAAGATGCTCTTTCAGAGATGTACCTTCTTGCATACGAAGGGAAAATAAGCGTTGTTTCAGGAGTAGCTTATTGGTTAGTGACTTCGTCATGTAGAGGTTTTCAAGCTTCAACCATAACCTTGCAGCTGTCTCCTCATCAACAACCTCAATTATCACTTCGTCAGCCACGCAAAGCAGAATAGTTAAATGAGCCTTTTCTTCCTACGTAGCCAGTTATGTATCACTGATGCCATCTGGTCTTGTACTCATCAACGGCGCCCAAATGCCTTGTTGTTTCAACAAGGCTCGCATCTTTATTTGCCATAAGCTGAAGTTGTTCTTTCCTGTGAACTTCGTCAATCTTCACACTGTGCGAGGACATCTCTTGTATCTGCGTGGAACTTCGATTGACTACTCGTTCAACCTATTTTTATATTATTTTAATTATTATTATTTTTATCCATTCGGTCGGACCGATAGATAGCTTCGGTTCAACCGACTTTTATATTATTTTTATTTTTATTTTTATCCTTTCGGTCGAACCGAAGAATGACTTTGGCTCAACCGAAATTTATTATATATATATATATTCATTATATTTCATTATTTTGTTTATTATATATTTGAATGTCACCTGACATTTGCAAAGTCGGGTGCGTTGACCTGACATTTATAAATGTCGGGTGACAATGTGACATCTCCTTTTTTGTTGTTTTTTTAAAAAAATTTCCCTAAATGCCAAATATTTGATTTTAATGCAAATATTTATATTTTTGTATCGGAAACATTTTTTTTTTTCGTACTTCTGTATCCGAACTGTTTAAACTTTTTATATTTTATTTCAAAGCCTACATTTCACATGTATTTTAGATATTTATATTTGATACCTAAAATATTTCAATCTTTTATATTTATACTTTGTATTTAAGTTTTTTTTAGTTTGATTGTAGATGCCTTTCAGTATCTACTACTTCTTGATTTTAAAACTCCTTAGCTATATTTATATTTTGACGTTGCAGATTTCTTTAATTTTCATTTTAGATATTTTTATATTTTGCATCTAAAATATCATTAACAATAGTTTTGAATTTAATCCATTGTGTTCAAGCAATCCCTTATTTATGTTGATATAATAATTATAATCATATATGAATTTTTATTTTTTGGATCATTACATGTATATATTTATTATATTATAGTTGTTATTATATTTATTATCATTATATTATATTTTTTTTTTTTGTAACTTGTGACAAGTTTCTTTTAGGCAATGAACAAGTACATTAGTGTATTGGCATAAAAGAAAAATATGGGATAGAACTCCTTCAGTTTTTCACTCTTGATCAGCTCCATCGTTTCCTCCTCGTAAAGTATTTCCATCAATATATCATCTGAACAATGCATGCCTGCTGATGAACTTCTGTTTGACAAGAAAGTTTGTTGGCACATACGCAATCAAACAATTTCTTTAATATTTGATTTACTTCAATGATACATATTGTATATATTTTTTAAATGCTCATGATTTGTATTCAAAATATATTGATAATTTCTTAAATATTTATATCTTCATCTTTTAAGATGTTGTATTTCATTTTAAACACTTCTATTTTGTATTTAAAATATTTTAATTGTAATTCCTTGCATATTTATATTTTTATATGCATGATATTTGATTTTATATATTTTTTCTTTACATACTAATATTTTGTACCTTAAATTGTTTAATTTTTTATTATTATCATTATTATTTACTTTAGATACTTATATTTCGTATTTAAAGTATTTTGGTTTAATTTCTAAGATCTTTATATTTTATATCTAAGATGTTTAATAGCTTAGTTTTTTATTTTAAACACTTATGTTCTACATAAAAAATGTCTTGATTTTAATTTCTTAGATACTTTTATATTTTATATTTTAGGGCAAGTACGTTTGTGTGCATCAACAGGACGAAATGCCATCCCTTAAAGAAGTTACCTTAAACATTCTTCCATCGACTTGATGGTGAATTTTTGAATATTTTCTTACACATCAACCCTTGTTACGAGACGTATACATTAACCCTTTACATATTGTATCCGTGAGAGAGATTTCCTGAACTAGTGTACACGATAGAGACCCTTGCACAGGTATGTGGTAACACCAGTGAGTCTGTTTCCAAAGTCCAATGATCGAGCCGAATTGTATTTTAGATCAACGAAGAAAAAAAAACCCCATGGCAGAATTGTTGTATAATATTGTTGACTCAATATCCGAAATCAAATAATCAATGAAAAGTAAGGGACCTAATACTTACTTCCCCACTAATATCTTTGCATGTTAAGTAACTTAAGATCAAGACAAAGCATGACATTTTGTGATAGTTTGATAAATAACAGTTTCCATGGTTACCGTCCTCATTTTTATAAGAAGTAGAATAAAATTTTGAGATCAATATTCATGAACTAGAGGAAAAAAATAGACAATGCAACAATCAGTCCAACTATGATTGTTGTTTGATCACCGGATACTATGCAGATAGGTTTGGTTGTCAATCGAAGGCAAAACAAATAAGAAAGAGAAAAGGTTAATTAATTTCATGGATGATTCAGAAGAAATCTGGTTCAAATCATTAAAGAAAGAAGCTAATATCATATTTAATTTGAGGATGATATCAAAATTAAAGAGTGGGTTTTGTGTTTTCACATACATTTCACTTTTCTTTTATAAAGGAGAATTTAAGGAACATGCACTAAGAATTTGCAAACTAGTTATAAATTTTGAATGACGACTTAATGCAGTCCCGGGAAGATTGTAAAAAAGTCGGAAAAACGTGTTAGGGTTAAGTGGACAAGAAAGAAGGGTAAACTATAAATAATAGTTAAAATTAAGATTGAATGGGGAGAAGAAAAGACAGAGATAGAGATTAATAAATGTTCCCCGTCATGATTTTTCATTTAATTATTGATCCATAAAATTTAAAATAATTTTAATATTATGAGTTTTATTTTAATTTTATTGATAGAATTTCAATATATTTTACGTTTAGATTTTAAAATTCATGGGAGTAGATGTAGAGCCGAGAATTCCAGTCTGCCGCATGGTAGACTTCAAGATCGAAAGTTTATGTGACAAACGAGGTCACCACATAGAGAGAGAGAGAGAGCATCTCACGGAGTTATTAAGTTAATACTTGGGTTAGGTCCTCTGTTATATACGTTGGTTGATTATTTATATAATAAGAAAAACCGATTTTATGAGTACTTATTTGTTGGATTGTGGAATCCAAGAAGGTTTGTATATCAAACGAGGTCATCATATATATATACAGACACAGAGAAAGAGGGAGAGAGCGTCGGAGTTGTTGGGTTATTTTCTTTGTCACATTCATTAATTGATTGGTTATTCATTAATAAAAAACTCAATTATGATGATTCCTGTGAAGTTAACATTTCTTGAGATACGCTACGCTCTCTATCAAATTCTTTTATTATTCACGTAACAGTAAAACTCAAATATGAAAAGCCCCACGACTTGATAAAAGTGGAGTAGGCTACGGAAACAAATGAGAAATCAGAAAGAGACGGAGTTGGGCAGCACATGGTGCACTTTGCCTTGGGAGTTGGGGTGAACCAGATATTGAAAATTTCAATACCTGAGCCATCAAAGAACCTGGCATCGCTGTCTATGTATTATCACCCCATAGTCTGTATTCTTCATCTTCTTCTTCTTCTTCTTCTTCTTCTGTGGGAAACAGATATGTCGAAGGCCAGGACGGCGTGAGTTGTAAGCAGTGCGGTCACTGGGTTCCTATTTTTCTTTCTTTGCTGATATATATATATATGTAGTAATTAAGAAGCAAGCTGCCCAAGACCAACGTGATTTCATGGCGGATGATATCCATGCATGAGTACTCACCGAGGCAACTTCTAGGTGTATATGTATGTATATGTGGTAGACTAATTCCTCTACCTTGGGGTGAAATAGCTAGCTAGGAAGAGGGCATTCTGAAACGGGAGTATCATTTGTAAGACATCTGAAGCATCATTCAATTATCTTCTCTGCTTGGGGGATTGGGATTGGTTGGCAAGGAATCACAGAAGTAGGAGATGAAATAATTCAGGGCTGGGCCACTTGCCAGCTATATATGCTGGACTTACTTGACACTTGGGTCAATAATCACGGCTATGGTCAATAAAATAATTAAGTAAGAGACAAAGTTAGGTTCACGGATGATGTAAAATTCAACAAATCTAAGTGAGTTGAAGAAGAAATTCAGTTCAAATCATTAAAGAATGTATCAAATTCTGAATCTTAGTTATTTGAATACATCAAAGAAGCAGATCGGTTGAGACCATTCATCGTATAAGAAATAAGAAATAAATTACCGACAGATGACAAAATAAATAAGAAACATTCATGGATGATGTAAAATTCAAAAGTATTGAAGAAGAAATTTAATTTGAATTATTAAAAAAAAATCTAAAATCACATAGTTAAAATTCGAAAACCCAGCCCAGATTTAATTTTAGAGATCGATGAACGCATGTGATTACAGTCAATCGTTTATGTATTTTCAACGAAATCACATGCATCATGTCAAATCACACAAACAAAGGTAAAATCGTCAGCTGCACCATAGTTGTAAGGTAATTTTAGAGATCGATGCCTTCAACAGATGTGTTTCATATATATTAATGCATACCTGTGCTTGCCCGGCCGGATGAAGAATTTGAAGGAGGAGAAGAAGAATAACGATAATACAGAGTAGAGAGTGATAATAATATATATACGATCGACGGTCCGTAGCCTCCTTGGCGTTGCAAAGATGCTCCGGTTGTTGCAGACTGCCCTCTTCCTAACTAGCTGTTTCACCCCAGCCCCTTCCTTTGTGTTCCTCTTCCTCCTCCCCAAGGTCAGTCAAGTTTTAAGAAGTCCATCCACCATATGCTTCTGCTTCTGCAGCCTCCATATTTGTATTATTGGTCCAACTCCTCCTCATGGTAGAGAAAGTCCACCATATCCTGTTGCCAAGTGGACCAATAATTACAGTCGATGGAGAAGCTTGAAAAGGAGAGGTTGATGACACCAACAAGAGTCTCTTATTTTCAAATTTCGAAATTTTTTTTTTTTTTTTCAAAAAGACAATTCAAGCAATTCTAACTTCGTTTGGAGTGCAGAAACAAGTTGCCACGTCATGAGTCAGTGATAACCTTTTGAAGGAGGTTTCTTTGGCAAACTACGTGGGAGAGAGAGAAATTATCTTATAGATGGAGTTAATTAATGCTGATTGAATAATGTCGATGTAATCTTAAGTGCATTGCACATGTGATTACATTGCATTGAATAATAATGTCTTTGTTTCGGCATGGATATAAATAATACATATAATTCCGTCAGATTGAATTATCGCATTAAAAAGAAAATCACTGACACTGATTGGTTATTCATGTATTAATAAAATGCCCAAGAAAAATTAGTTTTGAGAGAGATCCGACGAAAGTCAAGTTTTTTATTTTTCTTTTAGGTTTTTTCAAAGTAAAAGTTCATGCAAGTGGGCCCATCAAGATCAGTCACCTTCCGAGAGGAGTTCCGCTTCCCTTATCTTATCTACTTTTGGGGATTGGGATTGCTTGGGATTGGTTTGTGAGGAAGACATGAAAGAACACATGGCTGAAAGAAAGCCACGATTTAATAAAGTTCATGACCTTAAGCTTGAGGTTGATTTACTACTACCTATATATGTGGTCGACTTGCTTTACCTTGGGGAGGAGTTGTGGCGAAATGGTAAGAGGGCATTCTGCAACTGGGCATTCGTTGACTCTGTACTATTACTCCAGTCTGTATTCTTCTTCTTCTTCTTCTTCCTCGTCAGGCAAACACAGGTATGTATTTATATGTATGAAACACATCTGCTGAAGGCCAGGAGAGCGTGGGAACTCGGCGGCAAGTAGTACGTGCTGCACATCACTGGGTTTTTCTTTTTCTCCATCTCTTTGTTGATATATGCGGTAATTAATTATAAGGAGCAAGCTTTCCAAAACTGAAGTGATTTCAAGGAGGATGGTATTAAGTAGCTTCCTCTCTTCCTCTCCTCGTTTCTTGGATATATATGTGCATGGATGATACATGTATGTAAATAATGCTTACAATTCTATCTTTTCGAGCTACTCTTACACGGTTTCCAGTCGGCCTTGGGGAGGAGTTGGGGCGAAATAGGAAGAGGGCTTTGATTATATATATATGTTACTCTCTATTCTGTATTCCTCTTCATCGTCATCAGAGAAGCAAACAAATCTATTGAAGGTTGGGAGGGCCTGGGTATTGTAGTAATTAGAAGCAAGCTGCCCAAGGCTGAAGTGATTTCAAGGACGATGATATATATCCATTCATGAGTACTCATTGAACGATCCTTACTTGTGATTGGACTTCCATGTAAGTGGTACGGTTCCTAAAACCAACTTTTTTTGTGTCTCAAAGCTTCAAATCTCGTCAATGAATAATAATCTATGTCCTTGGTCATCTAAATGTATGCATTTCTCTATTTTTATGGCACTTATAAATTGTCACTCTTGTTATATGTCTTTAAGGAAATTAAGTTTACAACTATTGAAATGCTACAAACTACTTTCCGATGCACAACATTCATGGAAAAAATCTGTAGTTTATGTCATGTGTATAAGTTCAATTCTTTTTATTGCAATTTAAGAGCATTCCATCATTGAAACGTAAATTTTTTATGATCTTTTAGGTGCACTTCTTGAAGTACGTATGGTGCCTTTGCATTGATAAACTCTACTCCTCAACTCGAGGAATGGAGGCAGTAATTATTACACCAATTGTGGAAACAACACCTAAAAATGTGATACTTGAAAATTTTCCTTTAAAGAGTCAAATTACAAATTGATACGTAGAACTTTGTTTAATTCCAGTTTGATACGTTCGATCAATGAGAACATATAAATCACCACCACAGGTACCTATGGTGATTTCATCTCCTTAATTTCAAATAAGGATTTTCGATGATTTTACATAATATGAGAGTATCAAAGCAAGGAAATTAAGTTACTACGCATCGGTTTATACATCCTTTTATAAAATTCCATTTTTTAGAATTTGCAAATCATGTTGTGACATCATGAATGATGTGTTGGAGTCCTAGCAAGGCCGGCAAAAATAAGAAATGTGTGTTTAGGGTTGGGTGAACGATTCAAACAACTCAGACTTTATTTTAGAGTTTGCAATCTGGGTGTTGACGTCAAGAGTATCTAACGAGTTAGAAGTCTTGAAAAGGCCGGCAAAATAGGAATAATGTACTAAGATTGGGCGAACAATTTAAGCAACATTTACTTTATTTGGAGTTTGCAATTACATTGTGACGTACGAGTTGGTGTTGTGACAAGATGGCAAAATAGGAAAAATGTGTTAAGGGTTGAGAAGATGATTCAAGCAACCCCAACTTCGTTTCAAGTTTACGAACAAGTTGTGGCGTCTTGAAGGACGAATTGAAGTCTTGAGAAGGATGTCAAAAAATAGGAAAAATGTATTGAGGTACGTTCGGTGGAAGTGTGAAGCACAGCAAGATTCCTATGTGTTGGACGGTGGAATCTATAAAGAAGTTTGTGCCGAGATCACTAGAGAGAAAAAGAGAGAGAGCATCTTACGGAGTTATTATTAAGTTAATGCTCGTTGGGATATGTTAATGTAATCCAAGTGATTACATCGCGCATGTGATTACGTTTATATTTAATTTAGTGACAGTCTTAAATAACTTCCTTTCTTCCTCTATTTGTTTCTTGAATATGCGCGTGCAAGCTTGATGGATATAAATAATGCATACAATATTGCTATGTTCTCAACTACTCTAGCTTGCACGGTTTCCAATTGGCCTTGGGAAGGAGCTGGGGCGAAACAGGAAGAGGGCATTCACTATATACTGTAGTCTGTATTCTTTCTCTTCTTCGTTGGATAAGCAAACAGATCTGCTGAAGGAAGGCTGGGAGGACGTGGGTATTTATCTTTTTCTTTCTTTGTTGATATATGCGGTTATTAATTAAGGAGCGAGCTGCCCACGACTGAAGTGATTCCAAGGAGTATGATATCCGTCGGTATAAATCACTAACGATCACGAGCTTGTGTTCGGTCTCCCATGTAAGTGGTTTGATTATGTTCGATGATTGTTATTGGAATTGTGTGTAAGCTGTTGAATTCGGTTGCTAATATTTGACTACTTTTGTAAGTTTTTGTTTCTTTAAAGGAATATATACCATACTGTACCATTTTTACTTCAAAGGTAAAGAAAATTTTATCAGGCAAAAACATTTCAATTACCAAAAATGAATTGATCTATCATTTTTACATAATTTTATGTGGTCGTGCACTGTGAAGTATTCCTGAAATTCTTCAAAGTGAATTTCATGAGCTCCATTTATTGTCTCATATATATATACATGGAGATATCATATAGATTAAATAATGGCATGGATCTTGTTTATAGTTTTTCAAATCAATTTTTATGTGTCCAATCATATCAAGTATCACTAAACGAAAAAATTTCTCCTCTGATTATAGAATTTCAATGTATTTTAGGTTTAGATTTTAAAATTCATGGAAGGAGGTGTGGTGAAAAGGTTTCCTATATATGTGTTGGATGTTGGAATCCATGCATGGAAATTTGTGCGGCAAATTAGGTCACTAGAAGAGGGGGGAGGCATCTTATATTATGGAGTACTTATTAAGTTAATTTTGAGATATGTTAATGAAATACAAGTAATTACATTCTGCATGTGTTTACATTTAGATTTTATTTAGTGACAAATCTTATTAACTTCCTATCTTTGTTTCTTGAATATATATGTGCATGGCTGATAGACAAGTATAAATAATGCGTACAATTCTGTGATCTCCAACTAATCTTGCACGGTTTCCAGTTACTCTTGGGAAGGAGTTTGTAGTCTATATTCACCATATATTGTCACTTGGTATTCTATATTCTTCTTCATCAGACAAGCAAACAGATGTGTTGATTGTAAGTGGTTCGATAATGTTCAATGGTTGTTATTGGAATGGGTTGAATTCAGTTGTTAATACTAGATTAATTTTTATAGGTTTTTGTTGGTTTGTTTTTAAAGAAATAAACACTAAGAGATAGTGTACCCTTTTTTCCCCAAAGGAAAAGGGAACTTCATTGGGCAAAAGCATTACAACTACCATAAACAAATTGATCCATCGTTTTTGCATAATTTTATCCAGATTTCTGAAATTATTCCAAAGGATTTGTTGAGCTTGATTTCTAGTGTCATATTTATTGAGGTAACATATATATAGCTTAAACAATGACATGGATCTTGTTTTTAGTTTTTCATGCCTAGTTTTATGTGTCCAATCATCTCAAGTATTATTACTAAACGAGGAAATTTGTGCACTATCGATGTACGTGTACTTTCCTCTCTCTCTCTCTCTCTATATATATATTATAATTATACTGGTAGTGATATTTTTACCATGAAGTCCTATTAACATTTATGAAAATATTCTGCACAAAAATTATTGTGTGCAGGTATTCCATTTTAACAAATATTTCAGTGATTGGTGAAGTCATTTGGTTGAGTTAATTGGAACATTAAAGTAGTCACATATCTAGATGCATTTCTCTATATGTTTTTCTCAATTGTCTCTCTTGTTATATTTCTTTCTGGATAATGCCTAGTTCAATTAAATTTACGAAATGTTCAAATAATGCTACAAACTATTCTTTGATGCACAGCATTCATTGAAAACACTATGGCTATATGTTATAGGTTTGATTCTTTTTTATTGCAAGTTAAATAAGAATATACCATCATTGACATGTAAAATTTTTATGATCTTTTAGGTGTATTTCTTGAAGTATGGTGCCTTTGCTTTGATTATCTTCTTTATACTCTACTCGTCAACTTGAGAAATGGCAGAACTAATTGTTAGTCCAATTGTGCAAACTATTGTAAATCGTTTATTTGACTCTCTCAAGGGTGAAACACTCACAATATTCAACGTCAAGAAGGAGTTGGAAGGAATAGAAAGGAAGATGCGGAAAATCATGCTTATTATAAAAAATGCTGAGAAGAAGTCTTTGAATGATGAGAGTATTCGCTTATGGATGACAGATCTCAAAGATATTGCATATGACATAGATGATATAATCGATGATTGTAAACTCAAGGCTCAAGTTCTTGCATCAACTTCTTCTGGGAGTAGAATAGTTGGCATTGATCCTCCATACTTCTCTCACCTTAAAAATCTACAATTTTCATATAAGATTGGAAAAAAAGTAAAGGAGATAAATGCCAGGCTAGAAGAAATTGCAAAGGAGAATGAACAATTACATGCCATTGCTCCTAATTTTAAAGATCAACAACAATCAAATAATGCAGAGAGATTTATTGGTAAGACAACACATTTTGTTGCTGATGATTTGGTAGGAAGTGCAAAAGAAGATGCAGAGAAGCTAATGAAACTTATATTGGATAAAAATGAATCAAGTGGAAGAACTTGTGTAAATCTAGCAATTCTGGGTATGGGAGGCATTGGAAAAACCACTCTTGCTCAAAAGATCTTTGACAAAGTGACTAAGAGTGGACAATTTCAGCAAAAAATGTGGATATGTGTGTCAAAGGATTTTAAAGAGCCAGATCTTCTCAAGGAAATGGTTAGAAAAGCAGGTGGTAACTATGGACATGGTGAATCACTAGATGAGCTTACAGATGCCCTTGAAAAGGCTGTAAGGGACAAAACGTTCTTTCTTGTACTTGATGATGTGTGGCATGCAAATATATGGGAAAAGCTTTTGAAAGATCCATTGAAGAGTGGTGAAAAGAATAGCAAAATCTTAATCACCACTAGAGATGTCAATGTTGCTAGAGGGATGTCTGCTTCTCATTTCCATGAAGTAAAGCTATTGAGCATAAAAGAGGGATGGTCATTATTACGTAATAATGTTTTTACAACAGAAAATGAAATGAATTCCAGTGGATACTTTAAGGACGTTGGAGTCCAAATTGTCGAGAAATGTGGTCGACTTCCTTTAGCCATAAAAAGTATTGCTGGGATTCTTAAAACAAAGGAAAAATGGATAGGTGAATGGGAAAAGATTAATTGTAATGAAGTATGGACTCAAAATATATTTGAAGATAATGATGTGATGAAAGCCCTATATCTCAGCTACGAGGATTTATCATATCAACTCAAGCAATGCTTTGTTTACTGTTCATTGTTTCCTGAAGACTATTCTTTTCGTAGAAAAGATGTAGCGGAACTATGGATTGCTGAGGGTTTTCTTGGAGATAAGACAACATATGCATCAGTAAAAGATCTTCATAAGGAACTAGTCAATAGGAATATTTTGCAGTATTCTCATTCTGGTGATCATCATAAAATGCACGACCTTGTAAGATCTCTTGGTGAAAAGCTAGGCAGTGGTGAGCATTTCTATGGAAATCTAAAGAATTTAGAGAAATTTGTGCGCCGTTTGTCCCTTCATGACGAGAAGTCATTAGTTTATAAGTTTCCACGAAGGCTTCAGAAAAAACTTAGGACACTGATATTGTTCCAAAGTTCAGAACTAAAGCAGGTTCCAACAAGTATATTCAAAAAGCTACAGTACCTGAGGGTGTTATCTCTTTCTGGCACAGGAATTGATACTATACCAGATTCCATAAAATATCTTTTACATCTCAGATATCTTAATGTCTCCCATACTACGGTCGCAACTATTCCAGAATCAATTGGTCATTTGAAGAATCTACAATTCCTACTGTTTTATAGATGTAAGTTCCTGAAGAAACTTCCTAAAAGCATCACTAATTTACAAAATCTCATGTCACTGGAGTACACCATGTCTAATCCAACTCAAATGCCGAAAGGAATGGTACAGATGAAACAACTTCAATCCATAGTATATAGCGTAGTAGAGAATGAGAATGAAGAAAAACTAGGTTGCACCATGCAAGAGCTTCAAAGTTTGAATTTGTTGGCATATCTTTCAATAACAAATTTACAACAAAATCAATCTTTGGAGGAGGTTAGGTCAGTGGAACTTGTGGAAAAAAATCATCTTCGAAAATTGGTTATTCATTGGAAACCTGTAGAAGATGTTAGTGACAATGACATTGACAGATCCACAGAGGTCTTTGAGGAGCTTCATCCTCCTCCTTGCTTGATGGACCTTTTTATTTATAATTTCTACGGACATACTCTTCCGAATTGGATGTCATATTCAAGTAGCAGTTCTCTAAATAATCTGCTAGACTTGACAATTTATGGTTGTAAACAAATTCAACGACTTCCTGAATTTGGAAAATTGCCCCAACTTTTAGATCTCAAAATTTATGGAGCATCAAGTATTCAAAAAATTGGACCTGAGTTCTTAGGCAGAGGGGAAAAATCAATTGGCACCTATTTTCGTCCATTTGCCAAGTTGATAATAATGCAACTTGTGGATTTCTCAGAATTGGAAGAATGGCACTGGGATGGAGCAGAGGATGATGTGGATGGGAGGATGACCCCCTTTCCTTGCCTTCTATATTTATTCATCGAGAAATGCCCTAAGTTGAAGTCTCTTCCTGATGGTTTGCGACATGCTACTTCCTTGGTGAAACTGATCTTGAATGGAAACAAGGATCTTGAGAGGATTCCAGAGCTTCCAACTGTCAAAGAATTATTCATCACAAATTGCTCGTCACTACAACATGCGGTGAATCTCAATTCCTTGAAATATGTCGAGTTAGAGGATATAAAATTAAGTGTCATACCCTACTGGTTGAAGTCAATACTGACTAGCAGAAGGAAAGCATTATCTTTGTATATTAGAACAGGTGAGCTACAGCTTCTTCAAAGATTGTGCCCATGGGACATTGGCTTGGATTGGCCCTTCGTTAAAGACATCCCTCTAGTGCAAGCCCGTCTCATAGGGCAGGATTGCAAGGCCCACACTGCTTGGGATGCCCCTGATCTAACCTTTGTTGAATACATCAAGTCTCCATTCTCCATAACTACTAATCAAACAAGTCCATGTCCTATTGTCTACAACAATCCCAAGTTAATCCCTCGGATTTATAGAATGAAATTTGCAACGACTGCTCAAGCAGAAGTTCTAGACGTTACTCCTTTAACAGCCAATCAGCTTTGGAATATAAAACAATTGAAGCAAGTGGCTGAAAGGAGGCTTTCCAATAAAAAACAAATGAAGCAAGTGGTTGGAAAGAAGCTTGCCAAGTACTCTAAGCTTCCCTTTGGCTTCCATAAACACCTTAAGATCACAACAGCGGATGGAAGGACAAGGATCACCTGTATCCATCAATCATACTTTGATGAACCAGCATTTGTGCCATTTTATCCATTTAACCACACTCATCTCCCATATACGACTAACCAAGGTGAAACTGGCATGACATGCCTCCACTTGAAGTATATACACCCCAAAGGTACGTCTTTCCTATGAGTAGTTGATTTTAGTTGTCATGCTTATTAATTAAGTATATGCCAACTGAATTGTGTGGATTTCTTTTCCTCAAATGAACAAGTGCAGGTGTGGGAAGCCAGGCTTCCTCCTCCACCTCCTGATATGCACTTTTAATGTCAAGGTGCACAAGATATTACTATATGTGGTAAGTGTATTTTGGGTTTTTCTTTGACAAAAATTCTCGTGTTAATTTTATTACAATTGGTTTAATTTTGTTGTTTTCATTCTCTTTCAAGCGAGTGCTGGTGCTGGTGCTGGTGTAGTCCTCATAAATATTTGTATTCCAATATCTTAAAAGAAACGCTCGTAAGAACCTCTTCCTATATATTGACGTTACAGTTCTCTGATCATCACCGTCCATCTGTTACTAGGGCTGTAATTTTATCTCCATAAATATATATTTCACGCATGGCATTCTGGAAGACTATATTGATCGTCATTCTAGGACTCAACTGGAGATTGTGACTGGAGCTTCCGTTCGTCGTCGGCTCGATCGGCACGATTTCTCCATCCAAATATTTTGCTTGTGTTTTCTTCTGTGTTAACTGAATCATTTTGTGCTTGAACATATATATATACATAGTTGCTATCTCCTTTGTGTGTGTGTGTTTTTTTTTTATGTTTTAATCTGTTCGTTGTGTGTCGAACTGCTGTGGTGTTAACTATTGTACTATTTTTATTTGTGATATCTTCCAAACTATGAAGTGCTTTCTGAGAACTTGCTGTGTTAATTGAACTCTGTCGGTTACATTAACATTTAATCTTACCGTCGTTGTGTTAAATTATATATTATCTCTGCACGTTAAGCAACTTACGAAGGAGGCAATGTATATACAACCTTTTGTATTAGTTTGATAAATAATCATTACCGCTGCATTTTTGGAAGAAGTAGTAACTGAAAGGATCGATTGATGAAGCAAAGGAAAGGAATGGTGTAAATTCCAAGCAAATAACTTGCACGATCACTCTTGGAGGTCATCACATAATTAAGGAGAGACAATCCAGGAATCAGTCAAGCTACGATTAATGTTCGATCATTGGATACCATGGAGATAGGTTGCTTGCTTGTAGAATTTAAAATAATTAAAAAAGAGACAAAGTTGGGCTCATGGATGATGCAAAATTCAAAGAGTTGAAGATGAAATCTGATTTGAATCATTAAAGAAAGAATCAGATCTCAGATTTAATTTGAAGATGACATTAAATTAGCAAGAAAGAGTTTTCTGTTTTCACATTTCACTTTTTTTTTAAAAAAAGAAGGGCAAGTCAGCCGTATATGGTGGACTTTCTCTACCACGAGGAGGTGTTGGGCCGATATATATATAATCACCGAAAACTGTGGAGATTGGACATATATATATATATATATATGACAGATAATGGAGGTAGCAGAAGCAGAAGCGTAAGGTGGATGAACTTATTAAAACCTTACCTTGGGGAGGAGGAAGAGGACCGGATCACCTTTGGAACACAAGCGAAGGGGCTGGGGTGAAACAGCTAGTTAGGAAGAGGGCAGTCTGCAACAACCGGAGCTTCTTTGCAACGCCAAGGAGGCTACGGACCGTCGACCGTATATATATTATTATTACTCTCAAGTCTATGTTATATATTCTTCTTCTCCTCCTTCAAATTCTTCATCCGGCCGGGCAAGCACAGGTATGTATTTATATGTACGAAACACATCTGTTGAAGGCTCCATTAATCTGTTGAACTGTTGTAGTTTGTATTTTGTATCATTTTTATGTGTCCAATCATCTGAGGTATTACAAAACCAAGATATTTTTATCACGAAATTCCATTAATCCATGTAAACTTCTCCAAAAAATAAGTTTCATCTGCAGGTCTTCCATTTTAACAAAGATTTTAGTTATTAGTGACGTCATTTCATTGAATTGGAAGATTAGTCATCTAAATGCATTTCTCTCTTGTTGAGATACTTCTCAATTGTCACTCTTATTAGGTATCGTTTTAGGTATATCTTTAAGGCAATTAAGTTTACTAACTATTCAAATGCTACAAACTCTTTTCTGATGCACAACCTTCATGGAAAAATTTGTAGTTTATGTCATGTGCATAAGCTTGATTCCTTTTTTTGCAACTTAATAGTATTCCATCATTAGCATGTAAAATTTTTGTGATCTTTTAGATGCATTTCTTGAAGTATAGTGCCATTGCTTTGATTATCTTCTTTACGCTCTACTCCTCAACTTGAGAAATGGCGGAACTATCATTTGTTACTCCAATTGTGGAAACTATTTTCAATGGTTTGATTGACTTCCTCAAGGATGAAACACTCTCAATATTCAATGTCAAGGATGAGCTGGAAGGAATGGAAGGGATGATCCGAGATATCATATTTACTATAAAAAATGCTGAGAAGCAGTCCGATGATGAGCGCATTCGCTCTCAGATGATAAAACTCAAAGATATTGCATATGACATAGATGATATAATTGATGATTGCAAAGTCAAGGCACTACCTCTTGCATCCACTTCTTCAGATGACTCTCATTATAAATCCTTTTCTCGTCTTAAAAATGTTCGATTTTCACGTAAGATTGGAAAAAGAATAAAGAAGATAAATGCTAAGCTAGAAAGGCTTGAAAAGGAGAATGGACGACTATATGCCATTACTTGTATTTTAAAAGATCAACAACAATCAAACAATGCAGAGAGAATTACGAGTAAGACCACATTTTGTTGCTAGTGATTTGGTGGGATGTGTAGAAGATGCAGAAAAGCTAACGAAACAGATGTTAGAAGAAAATGAAGCAGGTGGAAGAACTTTTGTAAATCTAGCAATTCTGGGTATGGGAGGCATTGGAAAGGCCACTCTTGCTCAAAAGATCTATGAGATTGTGACTCAGAGTAGACAATTTCAGCAAACAATTTGGATATGTGTGTCAAAGGATTTTAAAGTGGAAGATCTTCTCAAGGAAATTGTTAGAAAAGCAGGTGGTAACTATGGAAATGGTGAATCACTAGATGAGGTTACAGATGCTTTTGTAGAGGCTGTAAGGGATAAAAGGTTCTTTCTTGTGCTTGATGATGTGTGGAAGGCAAATATATGGAATGATGTTTTGAAGGTTCCATTGAAAAGTGGTGTAAATGGAAGCAAAGCCTTAATCACCACTAGAGAAGCCGATATTGCTAAACAGATGTCTGCTTTGTATTTTCATCATGTCAAGCCATTGAGCATAGAAGAGGGATGGTATTTATTACGTAACAATGTTTTCGAAACAGAAAATGAAAAGAAAACAAGTGAACACTTCATAAAAGAATCATCTTCAATATTTACGTCTTAGTTGGAAGCCCAAAGAAAATGTTAGTGATGAGGACAACGATAGAGACACAAAGGTCTTTGAGGAGCTTCGTCCTCCTTCTAGCTTGTTGTATCTTGTTATTAAAAATTTCTAAGGCTATAATCTTCCAAATTGGATGTCATATTCCAATGGTATTTCTCTAAATAATCTAGTAGAGTTGATAATTTAAGGTCTTTCCTATTTTCGTCGTCCATTCGCCAAGTTGGAATCAATGACATTATCTAGATTTTCAAAATTAAAAGAATGACACGGGGATGGAGCAAAGGATGACGAGGATGGTGGGAGAACCCTCTTTCCTTGCCATTAAAAAAAAATGAAGCAAGTGGTTGGAAAGAAGCTTGCCAAGTACTCTAAGCTTCCCTTTGGCTTCCATAAACACCCCAAAATCACAACAGCCGATGGAAAGACAAGGGTCACCTGTATCCATCATTCATACTTTGATGAACCAGCATTTGTGCCATTTGATCATCCATTAGATCACACTCATCTACCATATAGAACCAATCATGGTGAAACTGGCATGGCATGCCTGCACTTGAACCACATGCACCCCAAAGGTGCTTACCATATATCTTTCCCATGAGTTGATGTTAGTTCTCATGTTTATTGTGTATACGCCAACTTAACTATGTTGATTTTTTTCTCTTATTAAATGCACAATTGCAGGTCTAATTAGAAGCCAGGCTTCCTCGTCCACCTCCTGATATGTACTTCATGTCAAACCATGTAAGATATTACTATGGTAATTGTATTCTGGCCTTTTCTTTGAGTGAAGTTTTTATGCTAATTAATTCTCTTATAACTGCTCCTTATTGCTTTAATATTATTGTTGTCCTTCTCTTTCAAGTGCAGGTTATCGATTCTCAGTTTGGATTCCATTTAATATACAAGAAGTGCTTGTAAAATTAATCCCTTTCTGCGTTAACTTTACACTTCTTCGATGATCACCGTCCATCTATTTCAACGGCTATGATTTTATCTACATAAACATTTGGCCTTTGGAGGTGCTTCTCTCAAGTTAGATTATCTCACAAAGCCATCATTTTTTGAAGATTTTGGCTTTGTCACTAAAGTTAAAATGGCAGTACGAGTAAAGCCAGATGATGAAATGTTTTTGGTTGGTTATCCATTCTTTAATGTTAATGGTAGGATTTTGGGACAATGTTCAAATGCCCATCCTATTCCGTTTTATTTCTTTACTTACAATCGCTGTTTGTTTGTTTATCTTGGATATCCTCATTGGCAGAGATGCTTGTGGTGGAAGAGTTATACAGAGAAACAGTTATAAATACTGATCAAAAGTTGATAATATTCAATGGAGAATTAGATCGAATAAGAAGTGGATGTATCCTCTGTTACTTGTAATTCATGATTCTTTTATGCACTTACCTAATCTTGGTCATTTAAACTATAAATGTTCTCCATTTTAGAACTGATTTGTTTGTGATTTGGCTTGATCTGCTTTTAGATGTAACGTTATTAACTGAACTGCCTATAACATTAGATGAAATGATTCAACTGCTATTATAAAATCTTAAGGATTCTTTGGTAAGTTCTGAAAGTTTAGCTTGTCTTACATTACTATTAGAAGTTTTCCAACAATGTTAGTGCCTGGCCTTTAAATATGTATGAACCCAAATTTATCCTTGATGAAGATGCCACTAGATTATCCATCATTCTTCTATCCAAAGCTTGCAGCTCTTTCTAAAACATTCTTTCCAAAGATGGAGGCTTCATACCACATTCACAACTTCAAAGGGCACAATGGAGGAGTTCTTTTCAGGTGTCTAACCTTTGTATTGATTTTTACATAAGTGATATACTATTTAGGAAAATGAGGGTTGGGTTCTTTATGAACTTTAGTTGATCCAATGTATTATTTTTTTAATACAAGTTCCAATAGGAAAGCATGCCTCATTTCCTTTGAAAGGATATAAGCTTGTTAATTATTTGTTTGATGACATGTTTAGAGCTGCTTTTCTTCGTGTTGCCTTTAATAAATGGTTACCGACCTCATTTTTGGAAGGAGTAGACTAAAATTTTGAGATCAATATTCATGAACTAGAGGAAAAAAATAGACAATGCAACAATCAGTCCAACTATGATTGTTGTTTGATCACCGGATACTATGCAGATAGGTTTGGTTGTCAATCGAAGGCAAAACAAATAAGAAAGAGAAAAGGTTAATTAATTTCATGGATGATTCAGAAGAAATCTGGTTCAAATCATTAAAGAAAGAAGCTAATATCATATTTAATTTGAGGATGATATCAAAATTAAAGAGTGGGTTTTGTGTTTTCACATACATTTCACTTTTCTTTTATAAAGGAGAATTTAAGGAACATGCACTAAGAATTTGCAAACTAGTTATAAATTTTGAATGACGACTTAATGCAGTCCTGGGAAGATTGTAAAAAAGTCGGAAAAACGTGTTAGGGTTAAGTGGACAAGAAAGAAGGGTAAACTATAAATAATAGTTAAAATTAAGATTGAATGGAGAGAAGAAAAGACAGAGATAGAGATTAATAAATGTTTCCCCGACATGATTTTTCATTTAATTATTGATTCATAAAATTTAAAATAATTTTAATATTATGAGTTTTATTTTAATTTTATTGATAGAATTTCAATATATTTTACGTTTAGATTTTAAAATTCATGGGAGTAGATGTAGAGCTGAGAATTCCTGTGTGCCGCATGGTAGACTTCAAGATCGAAGGTTTATGTGACAAACGAGGTCACCACAGAGAGAGAGAGAGAGCATCTCACGGAGTTATTAAGTTGATACTTGGGTTAGGTCCTCTGTTATATAAGTTGGTTGATTATTTATATAATAAGAAAAACCAATTTTATGAGTACTTATTTGTTGGATTGTGGAATCCAAGAAGGTTTGTATATCAAACGAGGTCACCATATACACACACACACACATAGGGAGAGAGCGTCGGAGTTACTAAGTTAACACTTGTTGGGTTATCTTCTTTGTCATATTCATTAATTGATTGGTTATTCATTAATAAAAAAACTCAATTATGAGGATTCCTGTGAAGTTAACGTTTCTTCAGATACGCTACGATCTCTTATCAAGTTCATTGATTATTCACGTAAAAAGTATGAGATCCTCATAATTTGTCTCTATAAGAGAAACAAATGAGAAATCAGAAAGAGACGGAGTTGGGCAGCACATGGTGCACTTTCTTTGCCTTGGGAGTTGGGTTGAACCAGATATTGAAATTTTCAATACCTGAGCCATCGAAGAATTCGGCATCGCCGCCTATATATTATTACCCGATAGTCTCTATTCTTCTTCTTCTTCTTCTTCTTCTTATTCTTCTTCTTCATCGGTGGGAAACAGAAAATGAAAAGAGCACTAGTGAACACTTAAAGGATGTTGGAGCTAAGATTATTATCAAATCCGAATGTTCCAAGTACCCGACTATCTTCATTGGCGTAGACCTTAGGTTCTTTTCATGAACGACTGGATTGTAATGACGAGGCATATATAAGACCTCGTTTGTATGAACATTTGAGGTATGGAAGAATAGTGCTTTTGGGGTAAAACCTCTTCTCGCCGCTTACTCTACCCTCCACTCAGACTGCTCGCTCCATATTTTTCCCCATCGAACGTCGACCTTCGGAACTGACGGAGAAGCAAACGGCTGAAGCTGCGTGACCTGAGAATTATTGAGAAATGTGGCCAACTTCCTCTAGCTATAAAAGCTATTGCTGGGATTCTTAAAAAAAAAGGATAAAAAGATAGGTGAATGGGAAAAGATTATTTCCAATGAAGCATGGACCCAAAATATATTTGAAAATCATGACAATGTGACGAAAGTCCTATATCTCAGTTACGAGCACCTACCATATCAACTCAAAGCAATGCTTTGTTTATTGTTCATTATTCACTGGAGAAAATATTTTTGAAGAACTAGTCAATAAATTGCATGAGCTTCTAAGATCTCGTGGTCAACGTCTCGGTGAAGGTGAGTATTTCTGTGGAAATGTAAAGGATTTAGATAAATCTATGCGTCATTTGCACCTTTGAGGTGAGAATTCATTAATTGATGATCGTCTTCAAAGGCTTGACAAAAGACTCAGGACATTCATATTGTTTGACAGTTTAGAATTGAAAGTGATTCCAAAGAGTGTATTTCAAAAGCTGAAGTACCTGAGGGTGTTATCTCTTGCTTACACAGAGATTGATGTTATACCAGATTCCATAAAATGTCTCTTACATCTTAGATATCTTGATCTTCGCAACTGTAAGATTACAATTATTCCAGAATCAATATGCTATTTGAAAAGTCTACAATTTCTACTTCTTGAAGGATGTCATCTCCTCAAGAAATTTCCTAAGAGCATCACTAGTTTACAGAATCTCATGTTACTAGATAACAGGAATGTTTGGAATCCAATAGAAATGCCAAAAGGATCAGGAAGATTGAAAAAACTTGAAAAGTTAATATCTAAAGTGGCAGAAAATGAGAATGAAGCAAAGTTAGGAGAAATTCGAAGTTTGAATTTATTGAAGCATCTTGAAATAGACAATTTGCAACAAAACCAATCTTCGAAGGAGGCCAGGTCAGTGGAACTTTATATTAAAAGGCGAGATGTATCCAGTCATAGTAACGGTTATGTTTTGGTATTTTGTGTGTATTAAAAGGTGTGTTTCTAATGAAGTATCGTTGCACCAGATTTATGTAAAGTACAACCACTCTTGTGTTATTCTCTTCTCTTCTACCCTTCACCTTATACTACCTTCGAATTCTTCAACAAAACTGGTATCAGAGTCAGGTTCGAACGTGTTCTTGCTACCAACATGGACGTCGATCAAGGCTTTACTACGTTGGCTCCACCAATGTTTGATGGAGACAACTACCAACACTGGGCGATTAAGATGCATGCTGTTTTGGAAGCTATGGATTTGTGGGAGGCTGTCGAAGAAGACTATGAAGTGCACCCTCTTCCTACCAACCCTACCATGGTGCAAATCAAAACAAACAAGGAAGGTCGATGAAGGAAGAGTAAGGCTAAGGCAACCCTATTCTCTGCAGTGTCACCTACTAGGGTTTACTAGAATTATGTCTTCACCTTTCGCTAGGGAAATTTGGGATTATCTTCAAAAAGAATACGTATAAAATGGATGAAGATTTTAAACTTGATCTGTGAATTCAAACTGATCAAGATGAAGGAGTCGGATTCTATTAAAGACTATTCTACAAAATTGTTAGAGATAGTCGATAGGGTACGTTTGCTAGGTGCAAACTTTCCTGATTCTAGAATCGTTGAAAAAATTCTTGTTTCTATCCTTGAAAAGTTTAAGGCCTCTGTTACAACTTTGGAGAATACAAGAGACCTTTCTCAAAATTTCCTTAGCAGAATTGATAAACACCTTACAGGCCCAGGAATAGAGGAGGTCCATGCACCAAGAACCAACCTTAGAAAGAGCATTAGTGGCTAGAGGAACATCAAATAAGAAAGGAAAAAAGGAAAAACTACAAGAATTCAAACGATGGCAACTCAGATCAACACTTATCTCCGCCATCATCATCAAAAAATTATCACCCTTTACAAGAAAAACAAGCCGTTAGAAATTGGTTCAACACCCTCTCTAAGGCTCTTTGTGAGGCTAGTTATACTCAAAGTAAGGCTGATTATTCTCTTTTCACTTTAAAGAACACGACCCATATTATTGTCCTTATCTATGTGGATGACATCCTCATCATTGGAAATAACGAGAAGGAAATGCAAAAGTTGAAAAAGTCTTTAGGAACTAAATTTGTTGTCAAAGATTTAGGCAGGTTGAGGTACTTTCTAGGGTTAGAAATTGCCATTTCCAAAATTGGGATAGATATATCCCAAAGGAAGTATGTTTTAGACCTCATCCAAGAAACCAGTCTGTTGGGCAGCCATCCTGTCAAGGTTCCTATAAAAAATTATCTTCAACTTGAGTATGATCCTAAAAATGTCCTTAAAGGTCTGTTGATGCACACCAAAAAGTTTAAACATAAAGGAAATAAAAAGTTCAAAAGGAAAGAAAATAGAATATCTAGAATGTTAGAATTCCCATAAAAGTTTAGCACAACTACCGAAAAGTTCAAAAGTTAAAATTCCCATGAAGGTTTAGTGCACACCAGAATGTTCAAAAATTTTAAAAATAATGAATAAATTGTAAACACTATCTAAAATTGTGTAATCGATACGTTAATATGAAATTCCAGTTAAACAAATATTATTATTATATTGTAAATATTTAATTAAATTAAATTATTTAATCTAATTAATTTTTTAGTCTAAAAGTACAAAGTATTCAAAGTATTACAACATGAAAGTAAAGACTAGTCTAAAGATACAAAGCATTCTACTTATTACAACATCAATATAATAAATAATCCAAAGGTATAACACAAATGGACTTAAATAGTCCTTCCATCCCACATTGCCATCATCATATACTCACACATCTTATTAGCTATTTGTTTTCGTTGTTCTTGACTCGTTCCAACCTGTGAATGTCTATCCATATGTACTTCTCCTGTTGGTTGTATATCATTAGTAATATTTAATTCTTCTAACTCATCTTGTAAATCTTCAAGTAAATCTTCTTTATCAGCCATTCGAATGAAATTGTGAAGTAAAAAACATGCGATCACAATCTTCACTTGTATTTCATATGGATATGGCATCTAACCTCGTAAGATTGAAAAACGATGTTTCACAACTCCAAATGCACGCTCAATGACTATTCTTAGTTGTGAATGCATGTAGTTAAAGTTTTCTACAACATTACTAGGAAGTCTGTCATTAACATAATCAGATAAGTGAGAGTGTACACCTTGAAATGGACAAATATACTCTGGTCGATTGGGATATCCAGCATCTACCAAGTAAAACTTACCTATATAAGAATAGAAATTAGTATGATAATGTACTTATTACTTGGAAATATACTAATTGCATTTACCTGGAGGAACTCGAAAACCATTAGGTCTACTAATTGCATCTTGAAGGATACGAGCATCAGCTGCTGATCCTTCCCAACTAGCTAAAATATATGTAAATCTCATATCAAAATTACATGCTGCCATCACATTTTGAGACAATTCACCTTTCCTATTTCTAAATCTAGTTGTTTCTTGTCCAAAAATAGTTGCTTTGATATGAGTACCATCAATAGCTCTAATGCAATCCTATACACATTAAACATCATTTAATCTTATTTTAAATAACATAAAAAAATATATGAACATTACAAAAGAAAGATACATACCTTAAAATAAAGATAAACATTTACATCATCTACAATTCAACTTGGTGTTGAAGATGAAGGTCTTGCTATAAGCACATGATGTAGACGTATTATAGCATTTAATACTTCATTAAAGTATTTGCTAACACTCCAACTTGAATGACTAAATCGCTCAACTGTTACTTCGTACCTTTGATTTTGCCCTACTGTGACAAGGAACATGGCAAATTTCTCCTCTACACTAATGTTGTTGGTATCAGCAATAACTCCTTTATTTCTCATTAAAGTACAAAAATTTTTAAACACACTTTGACTCATTCTGTAAATCTTTCGACAATTATAAGCTTGATGAGGTTGAGAAGGATCTAGTAATCTCTTGATGTAATCTGCACCTTCTTTACTATATATACGACTTGTGTTATTGTATAGTAATGGTGACGTACTTGCCATTTTTGCTAAAATTGTCCATGACATAAATAGTCGTAGTCGCCTTCTTCTATCCACTTCTTCTTCATCTAATAGGAATGAAATTACATTATTAATTGTAGTAGTAAACATGTCACTGGGATTCATCCTCACCTACAAGATAACAAGAATATTACGAATTTATCATTTCACATTTCAATATATAAAAGACATTCCACATTTCTAAGAAAATAAAAGGCATTTGGCATGTCATAACAATAACTCATTTCACATTTCAATATATAACATCCATTTCACATTTCACATAGCATTCCAACTAATGTAACTTCTACCTCTACCTGTCCTTCCCCTATCTGGAGTACTCATTTTCTATACAAACACGGTTTCAACAACTACAATAAAACATATGGAATAGCAACAATAATAAAAATATTCATATGCATTTGCAAATACCATTACATTCACATTTTTGTCAAAATCATATAAGAGAATTGCAAAAGTAAAAACAAAAGGTCACCACCATTTTATGATGTGAATACCATACTACCTTCAAACATTGATTATAATGCATAGATAATGTCATGACTTTAAATTATCATTTCAAAATAACAATGCTTGGGGACGTGAATCCTTTATTATCAAACAACACTCAAAATCCACGTATAAAACTAAATAACTATGTTTAAATGATTTTGATATGTTATTAAAAGAAAGATAGTCCTATAAAAATTATATACTAGGGACACCATTGACCATCAATCTGTAAAAAAGCATATAATAGAATTATCATATAAAAATTTATTCCAAGAATACTAAATGAATAAATCCCTATGTTCTGTACATGTAGCTCTAGATAAGGCAAAGAACCTTCTTCAACATTGCTCAACCTACAGCAAACTTTACCTGGTTGGTTCTATTTCTCTTCATTCTTAGTCATTTTTTGACATTTATCTTATACTTTACGTCATTAATAATATTTTTCATCTCATTTACTAACCAGAGTTGTCAAGGGCTTCTCATTCATAGATGTGCCACTTGGTTAAGAGAGGAACAGGATATATGAAAGTGTTTAGATATTTCGCATTGATTATTAAACCAGTTTTTGTGGAAGTTAAAGAAACAATAGTGCAATGCAAATGCACATGACTGAGAAGTAGAATTAGTACATAGGGATGGTTTACGGTGGATTCTTGGCAGGGGCAGAGTAAGGAGCTATAGCGTAGAGATGGTACTTCACATCATGTATGATTAGAAACAAGTTGATTTAAAAACATCCATGTCCGACGCTCTTAAGGACGAACAGCCAGAAGAAGCAAAGATGGTCGATGTTGCGACGACCTTCGGGACTGCAACGAAGAAAACGTCGACGAACAAGAGGAAGGCAGAGGATAATCAGTACCGAAGAGATAGGCAGAGGACAGCGGCGACCTTCGGGCGACAGCGGCGGCTTCGGGCGACAGTGGCGACCTTCGAGCGACAGCGGCGGCTTCGGGCGACAGCGACGACTTCGGGCGAGGGCGGTTTCGGCGCGAGGAGGTTCCGGCGGTGCTACGCGCAGGAGGTTTCCGCGAGGGCGAAAATCGCGTGCGGAGGGTGGGAAAGCTTTCGGCGGAAATGGAAAATGAAGCTTTTATATGGACGGAATGTGTGGAATTTTTTTCCATCGACGTAAATTTTTCTTCTCTTTTTATGAATTTCTGTGTGTACTAAGCCTTTCCAAGAACACTATGATGCTGCTTTAAATGTCGTTAGATATTTCAAAAACAATCCGCATAACCTACCATCGTGATAATGATTTAACTCTAAAAGCTTATTGTGATGCAGACTTTGGAAATCTATTAGTGGGCACAACCTTTATTGGGAAGTCTCCTGTATCATCATGGCAAGCCAAGAAGCAAGGACTGGTAACAAAATCTTCTACTGAATCTGAATTTCGTTCAATGTCTGATTGTATTAGTGAAATCATTTTGTTAAGAGATATCCTAACAGATATTGGAGTTAACTTGCAAGGACCAACGAAATTGTACTACGATAACAAGGCTACACAGCCCACATAGCCGCCAACCCCGTATTTCATCAGAGAACCAAACATTTTTAACATTGTTTGTCATTTTGTCAGGGAAAACATTCAAAGACGCATCATTGAGACAGAATAGTTATGCACAAGAGAGCAAATCACTGATGTTTTTACTAAACCATTACAAAATTGTCACTTCTATTATCTTGTAAGCAAGTTGGGGCTTGATGACATTTACGCACCAACTTGAGGGGGAGTCTTGGGTTTTACTTTGTACTGTTTACTTTCAACGGACTAGATCTTATGGTTCTTTAATCCTATGGTTGTAACTCTCTCTCGGGCAGTACATAAGCCCCCCCCTACTTGTATTTACATTATGTTCTCCTTTTTGGAAAATACCATCTTTTCAGGGTAAAACTTTCTCCTTCCCCTTCTCGAACATTACAATAAGTACAACAAGGATCACCTGGCTAACCTTTCTTAATAAGATTAGCTTTAGAGAGAATTTTATTATGAATGACTAACCATGTGAATATTTTAATTTTAAGTGGAACTTTGCACTTCTAAATTTGTTTGTATAAGTGAAAACTAACTCTTCCATCTGTTAGAATAGAATAGAAAGATTTAGAAGTGAAGGACTTGCTACTAGTTAAGTTCCAAGAAACAAAATCAAGAGAGTTGTAGGTTGTCCAACATGTTCATAAATTCAGGTAAGGAATTGGACAATATTTGATTTCTTGGAATATATATAGAAGAGTTGACTTCTACAATAAGGTTTCAAAGCAGAGGTAATAGATTGTCTTTGGTTTTTGGCCTAATGTTATCAAACTGCTTTAGTTTCTGGAACTTGAAGGTGTGCCCGCAGTTGGCGTTCACGTTTCTCTCCATGTTGTCATGTATTCACCTTCGTGTATGACGTGAACAATGCTGGTAGTTATGGTTTCATTTAGTAAAGTTATATATATGTATGTGTTTGGAAACAGTCTGGATGCGTATGAATTGAAACTTAATACCTTTCCACCATTACCATCTTCTGTGTGTTGGGTTTCTTATCTCCTCTTCACCCCGTACTCTCCATTTCACTACCATTCTACTTCTCGACTGCGCACTTGAAGCAACAACCAAGCAAACGGATCGAGGAAGTCATGTCTTGAATTTTGATCTAAATGCCAATTACTATTCCAGAAAAGTGTGGTACCGCCATGCCCTAAATGGGAGGAGGTAAATATAGAGAATGTAGAGTAGAGATTTTTAATAATATTCCAGAGAGGAGAGACATTAGGAATAAGTAGTATTTAACAAAACACTTATATCACAAGAAGTTAAATATCTAGAATTAATAATGTGACACCAAAAAGATTTTTGCAAAAGGACTCCAAATGAGTTTTCCTTTTAGAGCTCATGATCGGTCTTAAGATTGATAATGCCAAGACCTCCAATTTTTTTTGGTCTACATAAAATGTTCCAATCAACAAGATAGATTTTTCTTTTACCATTTTGATTCAAACCTTAATGGAAATTCTTTCATAATTGATCAATATGAGAAGCTATTTTTGAAGGAAGATGTAAGACAGATAAATAAAATAAAGGTACGGCTGCTAGGATTTAATTAATAAGAGTTAACTTACCCCTAAGAGAAAGGAGTTTACTTTTCCAACTATCTAATTTGAAAGTAAGTTTATCAATTATTTTCGACCAATCTCTGGTTACGGCTTTTCTATAATGAAGTGGAAGGCCAAGGTATGTAATAGATAACTTATTAGCCGCCTTACATCCAAAAAGATGACAGAAGCAACCAAGTTGATCATTTTGAACATGGAAACTAGTTAGTGAATAGTGATAATTTACTAAAATTTATTTGAGTAAACAAAGAGCGCGTTTGAGAATGAAGAGAATATTATCAGGCTTAAAAAAACAAAGAGTGCGTTTGAGATTTATATTATCAGTAACAATAGCTTTTACGAAGAGAATGATATTATGTGCACAATGTAGATTAAGTACTTGAGGTCTATTACGAGGCATATTGACTCAAACCAGTGAGAACGGTACTCAGCAATACTGGGGAAAGCCGTATTTGCTATCAATATCTATGTCACGTCAAGTATGGCCACATGAAGGGCCTTACTGTTGAGAAGCCCTCTTTATAATCCGATGAGCCTTGTCACAATTTGATGAATATTTACCACAATCCAGTAAGCTAAGTTGTTAACTGAGATCAAACTTATAGATGTGGATCACATGATCCCTTTGGATGTTATTCTTGCAATACTTGAATTCTATGTCGTACAACGCAAGCTTTCTAAATACATTGGAGAGTGAAATGTAGCCATTAGAAATGTCAATTGAACACTATTGATGTATATTTCGTATGGACTCGGGTTCCTTTATGTAAGAGTTTATGACTTTTAGAGAGAAAGACAAAATGGCTAAACATGCTTTCTATTTCAAGTAGATTGGACGTGCCGTTGATTTTTCACTTCGACATGCAGGATTGGTATATCGATGATTCTATATATTCCTTTTTTGTCTACACATGCTCTACTCCTTATTCAAGCTTTTATTTCTCCCTTTGATTTTTCTCTTCTTGTTCGATGGGATCCCAAGGATGGCGTGTACAACGAAGAAATATTTTATTAATGCAATTCTCCACCAAGAATGTTCGCTTGCATCTGTTCATGTAGCAGCAGAAAACGTAAGTAGTTACTTAGAAAAATACATTTTTACAATATCATAGAATTTGGCGTGGCGGAAGAGTGAAGAGAGGAAGACTCAGAATCCATTGAGAGAAGGCAGATTGCTTACAGCAGGAACGGATAATACTTGGTTGATCAAAAACAATGAAGATGTACCATTGGGTACAAGACTCCTTTTTTAAAGAGAAAGATGCCAACCACTGACAAAAGACAAGTAATTAAAGATAATAAATAAAGGTAGTAACCACAACGCCGTAGCCTCTTCGACTTCCGTTTTCGACATCTGCCTTCAAGTCTTCGTCTCCTGGGAATCCTCCTTCGTTGCCCGTCCTATGTCAGAATTAAACGAGTAAATCTAGAGTTTGCCTCACTTTGGATTTTTTTTCTTTTACTTTGCAATATATAATATTGCATGTGTGGAAATTAAAGACAAGATAAGCAAATGGGTATACCCAACAGATTAAAAAGAGATAAGAATGCAATTGAAATTTAAGTTGTGTGTAATTGCTAGCAGCCGTACGTGCTTGTCTTCCCGGCCTGGAGCAGGATATGGAAGAAGGAACTGTAATTAAGCCGATCTACACCTTCTGAAAGCAGGTTTTGAACGTAACATCTTCAATGGACAACCTATTGTTTGGGAAGGGGCAAGGTGGGGCATTTTTGCCTTTATCCGGCAGTTGCGGGCAGGCCTGGGGAGTAACGTTGGAGGTGACACCGCTCACACCGGTGCAGTTCCAGATCAACTTCTTGGACGGTATAATGTCGATGGTGGTGTTAGAAATGCACATCCTGGAGAAGGGTCTTTCTTCAAGTCCCTCAAATCTTGCCGCCATGGTTGCATTCTTGACGATCACGTTGCTGATGCTGATGTTGTCGATGATGGGAACAGCCTTTGGATCGTACTTGTCGTCGGGGTGGGAATTGTAAGTGCCCACCGACCGGAAGGCCCATCTCATGGTGTGCATCTTCATGTCTCGAGCGAAGATGTCCTTCACGTATCCCCCTCGGCCCACCGCCGTTTTTATCTTGAGGCTCACCTCCGAGTCGATGGCCGTGACGTCCTCCATTCGAACATCTTGTATCCCGCCGGACATCTCGCTGCCGAGCGCAACCACCGCACTGTCCGGCGATATGCATGTGAATCTCTTGACGGTGATGTGCTTGCTTGGCATTCCAACCGCCACGCCGTACTCATCCCATCCACTCTTCACCGACACGCAGTCATCACCGGAGACCACGTAGCTGTCTTCTATCCTAACCTGTGAGCATGAGTCTGCACCACAAAACTAATTACTTAAGATCGAATCTGCACTCCATGAATAAACTATATATTACTAGCTAGTACTGAATATATGAATCACAATATATCTGTATATATAATTACGTACCCGGATCGATGCCATCCGTGTTTGGGGAGTCAATTGGTGCCAAGATTGTGACGCCTGAGACTATGACGTTTCTACAATTAAGAATGAAATTGTAAAATATATAAGCTAGAGAGATCGGTACTAATATTTGTGCATTGAACATATATATATTAACTAATTATAAGTAGTACGTACTTACCTACTGTAGACAGGGTGAATGTTCCATGCAGGAGAATTCACCAGAGTGATATTGGATATTAGTATTCCATCCGTACGTAATATCTCAATAAGTTTTCCGCGGGTGTAGTTGAGCTCATTATTCCTGTACTTCTTCCACCACATCTCCCCCTGCCCATCTATCGTTCCATTGTCACCTGTACATGTCCAAACCAAGACGAGAACTTCCTTCATATACGTACGTGTGTATATATAATTAAAAGACGCACCACCACATACCAAAATCTGAAAATATATAAGCTTCAAATTCAATTTTAATCATCAAGTATATTAATTACTAGGCTACTTGTTTTTTAACATATATATGTGCCAAGGTTAATTTGTTAAGTAGTTCTCGTTAATTATATATATATCATGGTACGTACCTGTGATGATCACATCCTTGAGATCGAAGCCGGTGATGAGGCTGCTGTACCTTCCACCAGGTAAATCTCTTCCTCTACCGTAGGAAGGCAATGGATCGATAAGCGGCCACTCGTTCATGTCCTAATTAATCAATTAAGCCATCATGAAAACAACACATCTAGCTAATTACCGCATACGCCTTCACAATTAAACATGCATACAACTCAAAATCGTTCCAGAATATTTCATTATTAATTTTACCGTAAATTAATGTGCGGAAGGGAAGGCGGACGAACCTGCGAGCCAAGCAAGACGGCTTTGCGATGGAGGAAAAGCGTGAAATGGCTGGTGAGGTTGAAGCTGCCGGTGACCCACCTCCCCGCCGGGACGTACAGGAGCCCTCCGCCGTGCGACCCGAACTTGCTGAGGTGATCGACAGCTGCCCTGAAGGCCTGGGTGTTGGACGTGACCCCATCGCCCACGCCTCCGAACTGTGCGATCGACACTGCATGCTTCCTGCATTTCGTCGCCATGTAACTGATCTCCTCCCCCTTCGTCCCCTCCACATGTTTCCTGCCTTCCCCTACCCCCACCGCCACCAGCAGCAGCAGGAGCGATATTCCTGCTCCCGCATCACAAACCTGCAATATATATTTGTGCACGTACGCTTCCATATATCAGCTGAACCACACAAAATGGCATACATGTGCATATATATATATATATATATATATATATGTACATCAAAATTAAGGAAGATAGGAGGTTTGCTTGATTACGTACGGGAGATGAGCTTCTTCTTCTTCCTCCTCTTTGGGACAGGGCCATTCTTAATTCCTTCTTTGGATGCATGTGTGTAGGATTTGGCTTCTTTGGTCCTGTTATATATAGTTGTGATTGTGGTGGTTCTGTTTGTGGATGGGATGAAAGAAAAGATGGAGGAGCTTCGTGGATCGCCGGTGGATTCCACTTTTGCAGGACAGCTAATTAAGTAATGTATTGAGTACTGCATGCTATTTACGAACAATTTAGATTTCAAAGGCTTATCTTCTTAGAAAACGTGAGGAGAAATGGAAGGTGGAGAGCTGCTGAGGCATGCGTTCTGTGTCGTCGGTTATGGCTTTTGTGTCCTTTTTGGTCATCTTTCACGGTTGTGATTTTGCTGTGATTCGGATTCTACCGTCCATTCCCTTCCCTCGTCCTGCTGTATAATAAAACCACAAATCTTCTGTGATATTCTTTATAAATTGAAGATTCCACTTTGGGCTTTACAAACAAATATGGAAAATCAAAGTTTATTTAAAAGCAAAAATTTTATCATTTAAGATAAATTTCTTATTAAAAAAAGAAGGACAATACTTTTTGTTCTTTCTGTAATTTTTGTTTGGAGAATGCAAATCATTTTTTCGTTGACTGTTCAAATGTAAATGAAATTTAGTCATTTTAAGTGGACAATGCATGAGATTTCCTGAAAATTTCCTCTTATCTGCTTTTACTTCAAATTTTCGCTACATTTTTTCTAATAACGTTATTGTTTGACACTCATTCTTAATGTCTTTCGTTTGGATTAGTTGAATTGAAGGAAATATTTAGATTTTTGGCTACCGTGTTAAGAATATTACTTCAATATCTGATAACATGGATAACTTAATTTGTTTATGTCTAGAAAATTTAGCTGCAAAATCGGGTGTGGATTTATTCAAAGAAATACATTCCAACTAGGACTTACACGTAGCTCACAATTCTTTGGTAACGTAGATTTAGCCAATGTTAAGGTTGGCACTTTTGTCTCTAAAGGTTTCGTTTTCTGAAGATGGAGTGTTGGACAATAAAAGTCTCGCATCATCTCATATAGATTATGTATGCTTAAGTCATATCATCTCATATAGATTATGCATATCTAAGCTATATCATCTCATATAAGTTATGCATATCTAAGTCATATCATCTCATATAGATCATGCATGCTTAAGTCATATCATCTCACATAGATTATGTATGTTTAAGTCACATCATCTCATATAGATTATGCATGTTTAAATCATATCATCATTACATGTAGATTACGCATGTTTTATGTCATATCATCTCATATAGATTAGTCACCTCTTGCCATATAGTTTCAATTTTATTTATTTGCATTCATATCATGTAATTTCATACTTGTCTATCTGCACCCATCCCATATAGTTTTATTCATATCAATTTTCACTCGTAACATATAGTTCTATTCATATTCATTAGCACTCACACTCATCGACTTTGCATGTTTAGATTGCATTCATTCATATTGATACTTCAAGTGTAAGTTCCATTCCATTCCATGTGATATTTTTTCTTAGTTGCACCACATGTAGAATCCATGCATTAATGCCTATATCATTGCATGTAGAACGTACCTTTGTTTCTAGGCTGTTTTATTTTTGGGCCTCAATCGTAATACACTTACTAATATGTTTTAGCTAATCATACTCTCACTCTAAGTATAGGGTATAATTTAGATGCATATGATCCCCCTATCTGTCTTCCTTTCTCATATGAATTCATCTAAACTTCTCCTCTTTTCTCTAGCTACCTCATCTTCAACTCTCTTCTTTCACTAAGGATTTTGTAAAAATCCTCTTCTCCCATTTTCTTCCAATTAGGGATGCTTAATTATTTTGACTCCCATGACATATAGGTTAGAATCATCCATTTCCCTCTTATCTCTTCACTCCAAGTCCCATGGACTTGCTTCTCGTCTCTTCTCTTTTGCATTTCCTCTCCTCATCTCATTTCTCATTTAAATTTTTGTCATTTAAACAAGCGAAAATCTTAATCACCTAATCTTAAAAAATGTCAACCAACCTTCGGGCCACTTGGGAACAAGACTAGAAGTGAAGCCCTAAACCAATAGCATAAACTTCACATTTGCCATACATTTTAGGATCTATGCAATTCAACCTTGCATTATTCACCCCCACTTCTAGAACCTTGCCCTTTAAGTGCACTCATGTAGTGTCATGGAACTTTCAGTGAGAATGTTCCTTAACGTGGCTTTAAATATAAAAAGGTCAGTTTATTATACTTATGGGTTTTGGCGGTGAGGATCTTGTGACGACTTCCTCACATAAATAGTCTTGACGTAATTACAATAGGAAAATTCTTTGATATTTATAAACAGTTCTCTAAAAATGGGGAAAGAATGTTGTTAATGGTTGTTAAATGGATTTCAACATAATCCGCTTTTTTGAAATCTCTGCCACCCAACCATTTAAGAGAAAAATGGCTATTTAACGGCATCTTAACCTTTTCTTTTGTTGAATCTCTGTAATGTTCATTTTTCAGTTTTTGGAATATTGTTTGTGATGGATGTCTCTTAAAAAAAACTACCTTTTTGGTATCTGCAAGTGTTGATTTTTAGATGGTTAGCTTCAACAGAAAGGCAGAGTGGATCCATCATAAAGTCGACAAAACACCTTCGTATTCTGAACAACTCTCAGCATGGTAATTAATGTCCTGTGTTTTCAATATGCCTCCAACATCTTTATCAAATTGGAGAAGGTAGAGATCCATTTACCACATTAATAGGACGTGGATGAAACTAGGACCACAATCACATTAAAACCAGAGATACAAATCATGGAGATTGGGTGGACTTGTCTGTGAGGGCCACTAGGGATCTAACAATACCAGGACTGACGCTATCTGCAAGCACACCTTTCTCTGAAATAAAGAAGGACTTCTCCTTAACATAGCTCTGAAGTTTCTTTGTATCATAATCTAGTCGTTGTTGATCTGCAAAAAAGTATAGTACATTTTAAAGAGGACACAACTTAAAAAGCTAAAAGAATAAGTTAAATTGTTATAGATATCTACAACACAAGAACTACCTTCCTCTATGATAGTGTGAGCAGCATGAAATGGTATGCGCGCAAAAATATCTGATCCAGGAAGCATCATCCACGTTCCTTCGTTGGAGTCATGGTTGCCACAAGTTGGGCATATTTCCTTAACCAAAGGGTGAGATTCAGCACCTTTTATTTGCCTCATGATTGACTCGAATGGGGATGGAACACTGCTCTTTGTTGTGCGGGCTCTCTTGCGGAGCGCTGTTAGTGCTTCTCGATTTCCATTTCTTAGTTTGTCATTTTCTACCATCTGCATTCTTAGTAATTATTAGTAAATATAAATCAGTCACAGATAAAATGTTGGCCTTGATACTTAATATCACCTGATGTCGAGCCAAAAGGACATGCTCTGCTTCAATTTCAATCTCAGCTAAAGACTGCTGCAACTTCTTCATATCATCGTCCATTTTTACTGCAGAGAAAGTGGAGACCGATTATGTTGTGATTCATGGGTTTGAAGAGTTACAACAAAAACATGACTAGATTTCTATAGATCAAGAAAATGCAATTGTGAAGGTACTTGGATAACTCATGAGAATTCACGAGAAAGACTAATGTCAGAATTACTGAAGATATTACTTCTTACTATCTCAATACTTATCATTTTAATACTCGTTCTCTTAATGATAGGGATTCAGTCTTACATCAAGATTTATAAACATAATTATGTATTGTAAACTATATTTAAAACGAGTTAACACTAATGAATAGAAAGATATTTCTCATTTTTCTCCATAATCCAACATAGTACCAAAGTCTAGGATTTAGGAAAACAAAAAAAGAGGGAGAAAAGAGAGAAATGCCACTCACCCTCCATAATCCACCAGCTCAGGCTTTCTTGTTGCCCCCAATGTCTCCTCTTCTCTTCTCACTGCCACCACCCCTATTCTTCTTCCCTGGTAGTCAAAGTTTGAAATATAAGTATTGTATTGAGGATCGGTTATTCAAAAAAAGTAAACATATTGAAGAACAAAATTTGTATTAATGGAAATACAATACTTTTGTAGGAACAACAAAAAAAAAATCCAAATTTAACTTAAAACTCAATGATAAGATAAAACAAGCTATGATAAGCATATAAAAGTATCTAGATAAATTTTCTAAATAATTATCATATATAAAATGTAAATTAGATAGAGATACAGTAGTCACAAGCATGAGATAAGTCTTAAATCATGTACAAATAATCGACAAAACTCATAATAACAGAATTTAAAATTCAGGTTATGTTTTAATATATATCATGTTACATTTTAATAAAATCTAGGTTACAGTTAAATATAATCCAAGTTACAATTCAATATATTTTAGGTTATATTTCAATAGATACCAAGTCACATTTTAATATATATCACGTTACATGTTAATAGATTGTAATTCGATACTTATCAGGTTTCATTTCAATTAGATTATAGTTCATACATGTAACATAAACTAATAAGATTATGCACGATACAAGAGAATTTCCATAATTAAAAATTTTATTGATTATAATATTTTATAATAAATTATACATTTTTATTCTTCTTCTTCTCATTGGTGGGCAAAGAGGAAGGGAGTCTCTGGCGGTTGACAAAGGCTCCACTGATTAGTGAAGAATCCTTTGACAAAGGCTTTGACGGTCAATAGAGAATCCTTTAGCGAAGGCTTCTAGGATCGCTAAGCATAAACATCTATACATTTAGGATATAGATCACATCATTATGTTTTGGATGAGTGTTCTTAAATACTTGTCTAATGGCATCATTTATATGTTTCACCTCATAGATAAGAAACCCTCTAAACCTCTAAGGAGAGAGATATCACTTAGGCATTTATGTCCTGATGTGAAAATCATGTCATTACCTTTAAAGGTTTTTGAATGTGTCTTGTTCAAAATCAATCACCAAGGCTTGATAAGTTGTCTCCTTGTTTAATCAAATAAATCTTCTTTGGATACCCTTGCACAATATGTGGGCATTATTATTTTAGCTCATCCATTATGAGGTGCAGAATATCTACAAATGTTACCTTCTTTATGTCTCAAACTTTCTTTGCATTTAGTATTCCATACTCCGAGAGCACTCCTATGTCATATTCGACAGAGCCATGTAATAATGTTGCTGGCAACTTGGTGAATCTAACACTTCCTACAAAACTTGGCTTTCCCAGAGCCCTATGTAAGGTACCCAATCTTCCACAACTTACCCTATATTCCAATTGTTTCCTATGATAACCTTCCATCTATCTTTTTGCACGTTTATCTTGTCAATTTTCTTGAATTCTATTTTTGGGAACTATCAAAACACACTACTCTCTTTAAAACCATTGGCACAAGCAAGGTTTTTGACTCTTTAAGCACATCTGACATAGACAGACAATCTCAAAGTTCGGGAGTATGCTCCTAACATAGAAACTACCAATATTGGGAGCCAGTAAGGTATCCCTCACAAAAACAGGCACCCTCTACGGTCAGCACAATGCCCCTCCCACAGAAACACAAGCTAAGCACCCCTCCCATAGAAAACTATGCACTTCACGTATCTCACTCAGTGTGCTCATCACATAGAAGTATAGAACACGACACGGGACGGTGGCCAGTCCTTGTAGGAGCCAAAAATTATTTATAAGCATCAACAGTTTCCACTTCGCACAGATCAGATTGTTTGCTCCTGCATCGCATCTCATCTTATATAATGAAATTAACAGAATAAAAATTAACAATTTATTCTTCACATTTAGTATGGTAAATTATCATTCACTATGTATGTGACATCGTACAAAGGACCCTATGCCTCTTAACTCATTTGCAGGGCATGCCTTTAGAGTTCTTAAAACTCTCAGCCACTGCTTTCATTTTCGCAAATTAAATGCATAACTTACAAAAATTTCAGGCCGTGGGAACTATTAAAAATTTAAAATAACCATCATGCAATCAAATTTGCCTTCAAGCATGGAAAGCAACCAATCTCTTTGTCTTTTATTTAATTTATTGCCGGATACTAAAATAACTCTAAAACCACTCAGAAAAGAGCACGTACTTTGGATCTAGACGTTCAAATAATCACTGAGACTCTTTGCGTTAATTATTCGAACACGATGTGTGCGTCCTCGCAATCCCTTCTTGAGGAGGCCAATCGATCCTTGCCACTCGCCTTAGGCACAACCAAATCACATCAAGATTGAATATACAGGACGTCAAACAAGCACCGGCCTGCTTTGGAATGCTGGGCTTCAACTCCCCAGCCTGCTCTGGCACGCAGAGTGGAGAGAGGTCGACGTGCAGCTCGCCGCACTAAAGGGAAAAGGCACAGCGACGACACACGTCGAGCACGATTTCCCCCTTTTTCTGCCTTGTGATGGGGGAATGAGGAGGTGATGAGGACTGATCGCACCAGGGAAGCGAGTTCTGCGGAGAGAAGGAGAAGGGTCAGGTGCGTGTCCGGACTTCCGGCGTTCGCCCCTTTTTCTCAGGCTGCGCGGAAGGCGACCGGTCACTCTCCGTAAGTCCCCTCAGATCGAATCCGGCCGGAAAAGGAGGTCGGAAAGGAGACATTATTTACACTTCGTGGCGAACCTCCGACCGTCACGCTAGAGATGTCAATGGGCCGGGCCGTGCATCCGGCCCATAAACATGTCAATGGGTTGGGTTAGGTTGGATCGATCCAACCCAGAGACAAACAGTCCGCATGGACTACAAACAGTCCGCATGAACCGGTTAGCTCGTAAAAATTAAATTTTTAGAAGATACAACCTGACAGAACCCGTAGGCTCGGTCTGCAAAAAAATAAATAACAAGTATACTAAATTTTTATATAATAAATTAAAGTATCTAATTTATTTATTTTTTTCACACTCAACCATACATTTTAATTTTTTATTTTAATTATAAATATACTACAATACATATACATTTACTTATATTTTTAAATTGTAATTACTTGTTATTTAATCTAAACATTTGAATACAAAAGAGGGAAACATTCAAACACAAACTCATAAATTTAAAATAAATTATTTTATTTATAAAATAAAATTAAAATCACATTGTAAGTTGTAATGATGCAAATATTACATCAAATATTTTTCCATTTGATTTACATTCAAATATTTAAACTTCTAAATTCATCTGCAAAATCATTTTACCATTATTGTCCACAAACTCAAGCAAGTTCTCAATCTTGAACGTATATTAAAGCTTTTAAAATGTTATCTTTTAATCAAACTCTTTTGTCATCTAATATATTTTCATTAATACTAAAAGATTATTCACTTGCTATAGAAGAAACTAAAATTGTTAATAAAATTGTTAAAGATAATATAGGAAATATATGATTTTAATTTTTCCACCAATTAATTACACCAAAATCTAGAAAATTAGGATTTTCCCTTACTAAATAGTTATGACTAGTATTATTAATTCTTGCCTACTTATTAAGTTAGAATCATTATAATCATATATCAATAATGATGACGGTTGTTCTACTAAATAAGATGAATGTTATGTTTCATACCTTGTAGCATATAAATCAAACATGATATTTAAATTTTCTTATATATTTTTAATGTTACATTAAATTCAATATTTAAATAATTTTGTATTGCAGTTATTAATTTTCTAACAGCCTTTATTTTAGTCTTGGAATCTAAACAAATAGTTAATGTACATAAAAGAGGTATATTATTCTAATACTTTAAAAAAATTTCTTTCATTTTTAGAATTATTGTTGTAGAAAATGGAATATCATAATTATTAAAAACCCTTGTAATATTATATAAATAATGTATTGCATAAAAAAATTAAAATAATATATTCCAAATAAATGTTCAATTGCATTATAAAATAGTTTTAAAAATTTAATAAAACAATTAACAATTGCAAAATCATTTTCATCTAAAGGTATTATACTATCATCAATTCTACCAATATAATAGGTTTGTATAGTTTCTTTATAAGGAAAACAATTATTTAACAATAAATACAAAGAATTCCATTTTTGAGAAACATTCATAGTAAATGTCTTATATGGTAAATCAAATGAATCATATACATGATTAAATTCTTACTAGCATCTACCACTAAATAAAATATAAGTTGATGCAGTTCTAATATTTTTGCTATAAAGTTTTATTTTAACACCTATCTGAACTATATGATTAATTATATGACTTATACATCTTTGATGAAATAAACCAAAACCATTTAATAGTGTTAATTTATTTTTAAAGATGAAAATTGTTACACTATTATTAAAAGCATTATAAAAAGTAATACTACCTACTTTTTCTTTAATTCCAAAAGTTCAAAAATTTCTATAATAATAGAAAAAATGTTTTGAGCATTATGACGATGATTTATTCTTCTAAACCCCATTAATCTTTTTTGTAAAATCTAATTATAATCAATAAAATGAGTGATAATAACAATATATCCTATTTTAGTTCTACTTTCTTAATATCAAATGTACATATTATTGAGGTATTTATAAAACCTATTACACTAATTAATTTCATTCTAAGCTTATTATGAACATCAATAATATCTTATCTAGTTGTATTTCTAGAAATATTTTTAAATTGTCGATAATATACTTATAAAATATACTCTTGAAAATATTAATTATTACCAAAATTAATAGGCAAATTTTTAATAGTAAGAAATTTAATATGTAATTCTCTAACTTCTCTAGTATTATAATGTCGTGAAATATTATCTTTAAAATTAAAATTAAGTTGAATTTGAACCTTTTTTCTTTAGATTCACAAAGAACTAAATGTCTAAATAAATGACCTATATCACTAAAAGCCTTGTAAGAGAAGTTCACATTGTAAATGTTGTAACACACCCTCTTCATCATAATATCGTCTTCCATGAATTTCATCTTTACCGTAAACTTTAATCATAAAGTAGATTTGCTTTTAGGTTTAGCAATAATACTTAAGATACTCCTTCTACATTGATGTTCTGATGGAAAAATTGGAAAATCATCATCATCAACGTTATTAAAGTTAAATTGGCTGAAGTTATACACCATCTTGAGAAGTTGAGAATTGAACAAATTTGAGAGTTGAAAGAAGATTTATGACTTTTATGCATTGTGAATTTGAGAAGATTAAGTGAGTTACGCAGAAAACCCTAGTCAGGCTGGCCCAATGGCCGTAAAAATTAGAAATTACCAGCCTGGCCCGGCCATGTCACTCTCGCAGGCATGCTGACTGGTGAGCTCCCGGGGGTGGCTGGCATTTCTTGCTAGAGCATCCAATGGTTATGAGTGGGATGGTAGAGGAGTGGAGCAGTGGACCATCTCCGATAGGAAGGAGGAGATGGACCACTCTCTGACTTCGACTTCAAATTTGGGCAACAACAAAAAGATGGTTCTCTACCTAGTAGTAGAGACATCTATTTAAACATGAAATGAAACATGCATTGTGTCTGGTGCTTCTTCAACTTGTGGCTTTACAAGAGAGACGTGGAAAATTAGGTGCACCTTGGCTGTGCTGGGCAATTTAAGTTTGTAGGTGACCTTCCCCACGCAAGCTTCCACTTGGAAACGAACCAAAATACCTAGTTGTGAGCTTTTGGTAGCTTTACTGATGCATGGTGGTTTGACGATATGACTGGAGCTTCAAGTACACTCAGTCTTCGACTTCAAACTTCCAAGGGGTCTGTTTCTTATCCGCCGACTTCTTCATGTAGTCTTGTGCACGCTTCAATTTGTCCTTGAGATGACTAATCCTCTCATCCCGGTCGTGGAGTTCCCTCTCCGCCGCTACCACACGAGCCATCCTGGAGTGAACTTTAGTCTCAAGCAACGTATGGCTGGGCGCATTGTAGTACAACTCCGCCCAATGTAACCAGTGCACCCATTCGGTCGGTCGGTCGGTCGCTCGCAATAGTAGCTTCGAAGGTACATCTCCAGTCCCTTGTTTACGATCTCCATTTGACCATCCATCTAGGGATAATATGTGGAGCTCATCTATAACTTAAGTCTCAGACAGTCGAAAGAGCTCTTTCCAAAAATTGCCCGCGAAGATTGTGTCCTAGTCAGACATGATGGATTTGGGAAAATCATGAAGCCCCTTAGGGAAAATCAACAGGGCCATCAACGATGTGGCCACAAGTCCATAGCCACGTACGAACTTCTGATAGTAGCCCCTTAGTCCTAGGAATTCTTGTAAGGTCTTGGGTTGGTGGAAGAGGCCAGTCCAGGATGCATCAAATCTTATGTGGATTGGGTGTGACCCCATCTGTGGATTGGATGACATGCCCTACATAGTCCACCGTTCGGGAGGCAAACGTGCATTTCTCCTTCTTTACAGCAAGATGATGCTCCTACAGTTTCTCTAAGACCAACCAAAGGTGCTGCAAGTAATCTTCCCGGTTTGAGTTGTAGACCAAGATATCGTCAAAAAGCACTAGAACATACCAACGCAACCATGGGTGGAAGATTTCGTTCATGACGAACTGAAAGGTGGACGGAGCATTGGTGAGTCTAAAAGGCATCAGCGGGAACTCATAGTGCCCCTTGTACATTCGGAAGGCCGTCTTCAGTATGTCCCGTTGGTGAACGTGGATTTGATGGTATCTTAAGCGTAGATCAAGCTTGGAGTAGAATCGTGCACTAGCCAACTCATGGATCAGCTCGTCCACCACCGGAATGGGGAACCGATCTTTCACTGTGCACCTATTGAGCTCGCGATAGTCCACGTAGAATCAATCACCAAGGCAGTGGCAGTGCTAGCGAAGGCAACAACAGAACAACTAATTCCGACGTTCGAAGCTCCTTTGGAAAACCTAATGGAACGAGTGTCTGCTGAAGGAAAATCATTGAGGGGTCGAAGGGGATGCTTCTTGGTGTCACTTGAGGGAGAGAAGGTGGTCCTCTTAGAGGAGGAGGAGATGCATCTACACTGTGAGCTGCACAATCGATCGAAAGTCTAATGACACAAATTGAGGTCGATTCGAGACTAATCCAGCCTGCAGCCATGGGGCTGTGCGAAAGCTCGAAGCGGTGCATCTGTTTGTGATATCACAAGGTCTAGATGCTTGCAGGTGCATGGAGATAGTTGAACTAAGGTTGCAGTAGTCAAATGAAAAGGGTATGATGACCAACGAGCCTCAGCAGGTGCAGTAGTCCAAACCTTCCATTTATTGACCAACGATCGAGTGTGCTTCCAACCACGTGCAAGAGCGACGTGGTAGGCTCGACGACGAGTGAGATCACTAACGAACAGCGAACTCCAACAAGCATCAGGCAGAAGAAGCATGTCAGACGTGGGGAAGACAGGTTAACCAGTCAATCATTGACCGTTGATTATTGACTTCGACCATTAATATGAGCTGGATTTACTACCTTGGATGTGGATGAAGGTGCATTCAAATGACATGGATATCACCTTAATGATACGAATGAGTGCCCTGATGACGTAGATGAAGACTAGTCCAGATGTCTACAGATGTATCTTTAAGTATTTCTCCTTTTCATTCTAAAATTAGCAATGTTTGGATTGTGGGACATTGGTGCTGCTAATCACACCACATGTAATGAGAATTTATCATCTAAACTAAGAACGTTAGAAACACCAATGTTAATTTATCTAACATGAATGCAACGAAGTTGTTGGCATTATGGAAGTGCCTTTAAATTCTAATTTTAAATTGCTTAATGTTTCCTTTATACCAGGTTTTAATGTTCTTACGTCCATTAGTAAGATTACTAAAGATTTAAATTGTGTTTTCGTTTTCTTTCTAACTATTGCATATTTTAGGATCTTGCCACTAGGAGGATCATTGGTTTGCTTAGACAAGTTGGTGGCTTACCTCTTCAATCAAAATAGTAGTAGACGTTTTCTTGAACCTTCTCAACAAACTTCTAGTTGTGATATTGTTACATGGCATATATATAATAAACACCTTAGCCATGCCTCTTTAAGTAAGTAAACTTAAATATTTGCATGCTTTGCTTGTTAATCAAATTGAAAGTTCTTCCATTACAGGTGATGTTTGTAACCTAAGTAAACAAACTAGGCTTTCTTTTTCTAACAATTGTTAATGATTACATTGTAAAACAAGTCCAAGTTCTTAAACAAAATTATTCAATATGCTGGCCATGTTAAAAGCCAATTTGATACTAACATTAAACAAATTAGGATGATAATGACACTGAATTTATTATCAATAATTGCAAAAAAAATTGACTTCGATAATGTCATTGTCTAAACCATTCTTATGTTTATAATCTCCAACAAAATGGAATGGTTAAGAGAAAACATAGACATATCCTAAATATTATTGGGACTTCGAAAAATCAGGTGCACATACTTAACAAATTTGGGAGGGAATGCATGTAGACTGTTGTTTTTATTATTAATAGATTGCCAGGTAGTACTATTAAAAATTAAGTTCCTTTGTTTTTCTAAATCAATAACCCAATTCAGATTCTCTTAAAGTTTTTGTTGTCTTTGCTAAGCTGCCAATATTAATATCGATAATAAATTTGATTATCGATCTCACAAACGTGTTTTTATAGGATATCTTAATTGAGCAAAAGAGTTATAAACTTTATGATTTGCATAATAAGAAATTTATTGTTAGTAGAGATGATGTGTTTTTTGTTGTGAACAAGTTTTCCCTTTCAAAAATATTGATAATTTGGATAGTAATCTCCATGACAATTCTCATGTTCCAGTTCGCACTCTTGAAGGAGAAATTGATTTCAAAATCATCGAGGGAAAGGAAAGACAACAACAATAAGGCCATGGACCAAAACTTCGAGGCAATCCGAAGCAACCCCACTATTGAATCCTTGCATGAAAATTCCCAAAGAGTTGATCAACACCATGCTGAGCTTCGTAAAAGGAAACACTATTTCCATTAGAAACAATTTTCCCCATGGGAAACTAAATGATTTTTATTGTCCTACTCTTAGCAAACGTAAAAACTCAGTTCACAGCCACACACCCCTTGACAAACTATTTCAATTAGAGAAAGATCATTGAGTCTCACAAATATAGATAGGGCTGTTGAACCTAGCAGCTATGATGAAGCTATAATTGACCCAAAATGAAAGGAGGCTAAGGAGGACAATAAAACTTGGGATATCATAGATTTACTACAAGGGAGCAAACCCATAGAATGCAAGTGGGTATACAAAGTCAAATATAAGGAAAATGATATCATTGATAAAAATAAAGTCAAATTAATTGGCAATGGCTATAATCAAAAAATATAAATTACCAGGAAACATATGTCATTGTAATTAAAATGACCATCATCTTTCGGACCACCATAACTATTGTTTCCATAAATAAGTGCCATCTTTAACAAATGACATGGATATGTCTATCATCATGAAGACCTAGAGGAAGAAGTTTTCATGAGCATTCCACCTGAATTTAGTAGCAAAGGGAGCTTGAGAATGAAGTTTACCATCTAACAAAATCTATATATGACTTCAAACAATCTTCCAAGATTTAGTTTCATAAGTTAACTAACGTTCTTACTAATGCAAGTTTCAAGCAGTCCAAGGTTGCTTACTCATTTACATTAAAAAAAATCAATCTCAAGTTGTTTTAGTTTATGTTCATTTATTTATTATTGAATATGATTTATCTGTTATAGCTAATGTTAAAAGTTTGTAGAAAAGAAAGTTCAAAATCAAGAATCTTGGTAAGTTGACATATTTTACTGTTCTTGAATTTACGTATTCCTAATCTAGAGTTAATGTAAATCAAAGGGATTTATACTCTTGTACTACCAAATATTATGGTTTTTTAGAAGCTAAACCTACTAAAATACCTATTAATAATCACCTTCAGCTGGAATATAATGACCATAGCATCATGAAGGATCCTGTTCGATATAAAAGCTTTAGTTGAAAAATTAATTTTACCATTACCAAACTTGACGTATCTTATGTATTAAGCACCTGAACCAGTTTATGACAAAGTCATACAAAGAACATTATGAAGATACACTTCAGGCAGTTAGATATCTCAAGACTGATCTAGGACAAGGTGTTTTCCTTCCAATAGACAACTCATTGTCGATTTTCATTAGTGCAATTGCATATTTTCTAAAAATTTAATACTGCTTACATTGTTTATTTAGGGGGGTTCACCATTTTTTTCGAAAACGAATAAACAACAAAATGTTGCCAAGTCTTGTCATGTATGTGTTAATGGTTCTGTGTATTGCCCTGTAGCAACAATCTTGTCATGCTAATGCATGAATCTTGTTTATCAACAAATTTAAAAAGTGAGGTTCTTGTCAATATAAAAGAACCATTGTTTGTGAAATTACCACACCTAAGAATATACATTCCAAGCAAGCCTTGCCTCCACGACGCTCCACTAATCACACTGATAAAATAAGCATCTTCTTTATTATGATCATATAACAAGTAGAGGGAAACTGTCGATACACTAGTCAATATTTACAAAACCAAGCAATCAAGGAAATAGCATTCCAATTGCTTCTCCTGTTAATTTGGATATTTTATCGTCTTGAACCTCCAACTACCATATCGATGCGATGTATGTCAAAATTCTATATCCAATTCGGATCAGTTCTCTGCACAAGCGCCCATCACCAAGTCAACATGTTTGAAACTGGTATGTCACTAAAATCCAAGACAATATTTTGAAACTTGAATGCTATGCATAATAAAAAAATGGATATGATTCGACCGTACATTGCTTGGCATGAGCTGTAAAATGGCTCTGGTTGCCTTTCGATTGCTCATGAGAACTTGAGAAAGAAGAAACGCCTCGTTCAATACACTGGAAAAAGAAGAATGCATAGCATAATCATAAATCAGAATATTTCTACTTCAGAATTACCATTATTCTCACCTCCTGCACATAGAAACACTTCGATTTGGCTCAGATTTTACCCAAGGGAAAATTTTTCATGGAAGTAGTCCATGGCTAGTGAGACTAATTTTCTTATTGCAAAGAAACACTAGATTTTCATTCTGCTTGTTTTGTTCTTTGAGGAGAAAAAATCCTCAATTATGGTATAATGTTTCAAAAGAAATAAGTAAACTTTCATAAACTTGGAATTTTGATTGCAAAGAAACCACTTGAAATGGAAGAAGCACTAGAGGAAATATCTGAATTATGCAAACATGACACCATCACATTCATGCGAATGACATACCTGAAGAAGATAACTATGGAGCCAATCAAGTGTTTGAGGGAATGTTGTTGCTGATATATTTACGACAGTCAGACCCTGTGACGAAAGATAAAATAGATAAACGGTTAGCCTGAAATTTTAGTTAGTACCTTCGAACTACATTCAGACCTTGAAGTAACAAGGAATTTTCCAATAAAAATTGACATTTGTGATTAAGGATACAGTTCCTTAAGATGGGAATTTCTGATTCCAAAAGATTCAGTAATAATGAGCATAAAGCGTCATTATTTGATTTCATCAATTATTTTCCTATCTGAAAACGCAGAAAAGTTTGATAAAATCTCACGTTCAGGCTACTGAAACTTAGCCTGCATGTTTGTATTTGAAGTTCTTGCAGAACGTAAAAGATGTGCACTACACTCTTGTGTAAGGATGAGTTTTAATAAGGATTATATGAACATGCATCCACATCTTTAGATAAAATAAATTTATCAAATTCTGGCATATCCTTCTATTTGATGTTGAATTAAAATCTGTTCTAGTATTTGAAACTTCTGATATTCCAAAGAAAGAGTTATGCATATTACCTGTGCCTCAAAAGAGCAAAGATAATCCTGAATCGTTTTAAGATTGGTAATCAGCTTTTGTCGTTCCTGATGAATAAGACATAATCAGCCGTAATACAATATTTATCAAGCAAGCAGATAAAGAAGAAAAAGAATATGTGCTAATTATTATTTTGGAAATGTATGCAAGTTTGAAAAGTAGCTTCTTGGCCTAAAAATCAATGTTTCGAGAAGCAGACCAGAAAATGAAGAAAAATTCAGAAAAGTATTTGATTATTATTTAAAAATAAAAACTTCAGAAAATAAAGAAAATCCAGAAAAAATGTAGAAAGTCTGCAAAATTGCAGAAATGTATAGAAATTTGCTTCCAACTATATTCCCTTTAATGATGACAAAATATAATGAGAAATTCCACATGCCTCATAGATGAAGCTTTAAAATTTCAAAAGTAAACCACATCACTCGCAAGTTAGATTATAAAAAGAGTCTAGTAGTTTAATACACCAATGAAAATTAATGAGTTCAAACTTCAAATTATTCAAAGAACATTATTCACAATGAATATTTGAAAAAACCATGATTATAAAAAATCATGATTATTTACACTTTTACAGTGATTTTTTGAAAAAATCTCAATTATTCAAAAATTCTGTTTGTTTGAAAAAGTCATGTTATTTACACTGATTATTTGAGAAATCTTGATTATTCAAAAAAATTCTGATTGTTTATAAAAAATCATGATTGGACACAAAAAATTATGATTGTTTAAATCAGATATTAGGTTGGACCAATTGGTTTTACCAGTCTAACTGGCCCATCCAACCACCCCGTGCGGTCAAACTGCAAAACCAGTCCAACCAGGGGTAGTTGGACTGGATGTGTCAACGGTCAGACAAGTCTGACCATCTGACCATCCAGTTCAAATAGGTTTTCAAAACATCGCTCAAAATATAAAGATTTTCTCATCATCTACTTAAGTATGAACTTGATATTTCATACATGGAACTATATCGAAGGCCGCAACCTCAGAAATTCAAATTTCAATACCTGGTTCATATCTTTGTCCCCGAATGTTCTTGTAGAGAGCCATTCCTCAAGCAATGCCTGCACAATCATGACCAAGGACAAAGGATTATAAGCTCACCATCACAGAATAAAGTTATATGTGCTAGTTATTTCGGGAAAAGCCTAAATGAGATTCTAACAAGCCATAAAGTGGCTGTCAGAGTATTGTTAAAGTATATTGATGTATTATGCTTAAGTATAGTGTGTGTGGGGAGGGGTTTAGTCTTACATTACTTAAGTTATGTTTGTCTTTCTTATATAGTCTTTATATAAAGAAAGGCCCTTAGATTTACTAATGCATCAATCCACTTTTGCCTACTCCTCTATGTCAATATGATATATTTTAGATTCTAGGAGTACAAAAAGTGTGAAAGATCGCAATAGTGAGGGAAATCATAGCTACCACCCTCCTCCCAACCACCAGTACAACCAACCCCTACCTAGGCTGCCACCAACATTGCTAGTCTCTCTCCACCCATTCAAGCTGCCACCAACATTGCTAGTCTCTCTCCACCCATTCAAGCTGCCACCAACATTGCTAGTCTCTCTCCACCCATTCAAGCTGCCACCAATGTCATGTTAAGGACCCTCTCCCTACCATAAGGCAACCATTGTTGGCCACCCTCCTCCCAACACCCCAAAACCACCACCACCCTCTACTTGCACCATCATCCATTACCCATACCACCTTACTTCATCTCCTTTGTCACTTCTTTCTTCTTCCTCTTTTCATCTAACCATAGAAGCCTTATCTATTCTTGCATAGATGACAGAGAAAAAGAGAGGGACTTCCATGGTTTCACTAGATCCCAAGTAACCCAAACCAAATGGAAAAAACCCTAATTTTACAAAATAGTCTTGCTCGTCCCTGTTTGCTTTGTAGGGTTTGTGGATTCCTAAGGTTTTAGACTCGTGTTCCAGAGAAAGGGGTAGCTAAAATGATGGGCTCTGTGACATTGACGTGCAAAAGTAGTGATGGAATGGATCACTTCTATAACATCCAGTAGAGGGGTTCAAAGTTCCAAGCCAACATGTAGCATTAGAGTAGGATCAAGAGATTGAGGCCAAGTGGTTTGATGGCACAAAAATCAAAGGTAAGAGAAGTCGAGCTAGGACATTGTTGATATTAAAAATAAAGAAAAAAGGAAAAAAAGTTAGTGACATCTAAATTGACATACAAGTGAAAGAAAATTGACATTGACAACCTCAGAAGAAATAATAATAATGGACGTGAAAGGAAAAAAAAAAAAAAGTGAAGAAAATGACAAAAATAATGCACACACACCCGCTATCCTTATGTGGCCCTACTCCCCGTGAACGGCTTAGTCAGAGGAAGGGGCTCCGACTTCTTCAAAAAGAGGGACGAGCATTGAGTGGAACAAAAAAAAAAAAGGAAAGGGAAGAGAGAGGCTGAAGGAAGAAGGAGATCACATTGCTCACAATACAAACTCTAAGGCTGAATGACATAAGGGGTGGGTGTCCTCTGTTCTACCTATTCTTTTTTCTTCACTATCCCGTCGACCACCACCAAGACAGCATGGCAGCCCACCTACCTTCCCCCCCCCCCCCCCCCCCCATCCTTTGCTAAAAAAGAATTGATGATCTATCCAGCCAAATGAAGACAAGAAAAAAAAACAAAACAAAACAATAGTTCCTTGACATGGTCACAACAACAATCGATAGATCCAAAATTTCATTGCTAGCCTGCTCTGATCCCTTGGCATGACCATAATATCAACCATGCAAAACAAATGTGCATCATCACTGTTCCAATCCCTCGGCATTGTCTTGCCCATGTTGTTTGCTGGCCTCAGCCACTCCACCCAATCATGATGGCATTTAAACATTGTTTCTTCTCCATGGTTGTTTTGTTCAATCCTAGACAAAAACCGTTCATATTAGTTGGATAAATATGACCAACCTCCCTTACTGATGCCGCGGCAACATTAGCTACAAGTTTTAACATTACAACATGAAGGAAGGGTCAAAGTGATAACTAAGGGGGTGTTTGTACATCCTGAAAATGTCAGAAAGAAAAATATGAAGAATGATGGAAAATAACAAAAGTAAAAAATGTTGAAAAATGGTTTATTTTCTTTTTTTTAATGGTTTATTTTCTTGACATTTGTGTACATAAAAGAAAATAATATCTTACAAAAAATAATTATGCAATATTATAATTAAAGAGAAGAATATCATTGAAAGTTGATTGATATCATATGCAATCAAGTGATTTCTTATACCTCAAAATGAAGAAATAAATTTTGATCAGTTTAGTTGACTAACATCTACTAAGTAATATTTTCCTACATTTTAAATAGAAATACAATATTTTGTGGCACAAAAATTTATTACAAATCAAAACAATTCACAAGTACTTTCAAGTTATATGAGAAGTAGCAAACCTAGTGGAACTTTAAAGTCATTAAATCCAAAAATTGCATCTTGAAGAAGAAAGGGACTTGGCTAGATCAAGTGGACGAGGAGAAGTGGAACTAGTGACTGACCTAAGCTAGTTGTACTGTAGGTAAGATGGCTTGATAGAATCTGATTCTGAATATGCTGATGGTGAATCCGCAAGTGGGTGAAAGCACTTTTTTTTGGCGATGTCTTTTCCATTTGCCCAAAACAAAAGATTCTTACCACTGATTGGGTGCTATTTCATTTCCCTCAGCCAAGTAAAATCCTATTAATGTTGATGGCCTCCTTTATGGGCCCAAATATCATGGTTAATAAGATAAATAAAAAAAGAATCCCCTAAAATCAGGTAAAGCCTTATATGAGTCTTTGAGAGTGGAAAGCAGTTCGATCTACTAGCATCTGAAAGAAAATAAGGGAGTCACATAGGATAGGGGAATCGATGGCTACTAAATTAAGGGGCAAAGGAAGAGGAGCATTAAATAAAGCTAGGTTAGGACGGGAAGTAGGTGGTTGGAGTCGAGTTGTTTCACAAACTAGAAAAGCATAAATTATAGGGGATAGGAAGCTAAAGGAACTCGATTTCGTGGTGCTACCCTTTGTGACCTACTTTTTATCTTTTTAAAAACTCAAATTTTTGAGGAAATATACCAAGTACCTGATCACTAAAGGGAGAGGGCTTCCCTATAAGGGGGTACAAGGGGCTTTGCCCCTTGTGACCTGGGATACATGGGACAAGCCCCCTATGACATACTTTTTATCTTAAAAAAACCCTCGAAAGGGAATGTCTTTAGTACCTGAGTCCTCGAGGGCTTCCTTAAAAGGGGGTAGAGCCCTCTTATGACTGGGGGTACAAGGGTAGGACTCCTTGTGACCTTTTTATCTTAAAAAAACCCTTGAAGGGGAATGTCTTCAGTACCCGAGTCCTCGAGGGCTTCCTTATAAGGGGGTATAAGGGGCAAAGCCCCTTGTGACCTGTTCTTTTATTTTCTTAAGAATCCAAGCTCGCGAGGGAATGTTCCTAGCACCCAATCATCGAAGGGAGAGGGCTTCCTTTGAAACTTGAAGGGAATTTACTTAGTACCTGATCACAAAACCTCATATTATAAGTTGACAATAATTATTCAAATAAAGAGAGAGGTAAAGGGACTTTTTTGAGAAAGTAGGGACTTACTCCAAGCCTAACATGAAGTAAAGGGATTGAAGCCCTTATCAGTGGGTCTTTTCCAACGTTGACTTCCCAGCCAGGACTTTCGAAGTTGGGAGTAGCTCCCCCATTGGTGGAGGTGTCATGAAGATTGGGGAGTGTGAGCAGTACGAACTGAAAGGCTCCCATACTATTTGGAGGGCAAGGGGCATACATGTTGAACCTAACCCTTATCCATCATTGTAGAAGTTGTTCCTTTGAAAGATGATGGTAATTAGGTATCTAATCAATTAATCCTACAAAGCCCTGGGGGTTTCTAGTTAGAAAGGAGGGAAGCAAGCTATAAGTAATGGAAGGTAGGCTTTGCTCACTCACAATTTGCTTGTATGCTCGTTTAGTAGAAAGTTAGTGGAGTGCAGGAGCATTCCTTTCTTGTAGGGCGAGGCCTTCGCCCACGAGCTCATAAGTAAAGCATGGAACAAGCTTTGTCTACAAATCAAGGATCCCTCATCTTGCTTCTAGCGAAGCAAGACGTCTATAGGCATGATGGTATGGTAGGAAAAACATTTAAGATTTCTTCGTCTACCTTTGCACTCCAAGTACAATAACTTCATTCTGAACTAACCATTATCTTAAAATACCTACACTAACACAGGAAAAAAACAAAAATTTCCTTACCTTACTTTTTCCTCTACTTTCTCTTGCTTTCTTACCTGCACTAACCCTTCACCCAAAGAAGAAAACCAAGAGAACAAATGATGATAAATCCTCAGATGAGTTCTCCAAGGACGATGAAGGAGGCTTCGATGATAGTAATTATAAGTGTTCGAACAAGAGTAGAAAGAAGACAGACAAGCAACAACAAATTGAAGGTCCAGCAGCAGACAAGTCATCCAAGACAATAGGAAGCATTCTCGATATACTTCAGGACTTCTTCCAGAAGCAGCAGCGTACGGGGATCCCGTGGCATGAGATGCTGGAATGGAGGTCTCAAGAGCGACGGATGTTCGAGCAAGAATGGCGACAGTCGATGGAGAAGCTTGAAAGGGAGAGGTTGATGACACCAACAAGAGTCTCTTATTTTCAAATTTCGATTTTTTTTTTTTTTTTTTTTTTTTTCAAAAAGACAATTCAAGCAATTCTAACTTCGTTTGGAGTGCAGAAACAAGTTGCCACGTCATGAGTCAGTGATAACCTTTTGAAGGAGGTTTCTTTGGCAAACTACGTGGGAGAGAGAGAAATTATCTTATAGATGGAGTTAATTAATGCTGATTGAATAATGTCGATGTAATCTTAAGTGCATTGCACATGTGATTACATTGCATTGAATAATAATGTCTTTGTTTCGGCATGGATATAAATAATACATATAATTCCGTCAGATTGAATTATCGCATTAAAAAGAAAATCACTGACACGGATTGGTTATTCATGTATTAATAAAATGCCCAAGAAAAATTAGTTTTGAGAGAGATCCGACGAAAGTCAAGTTTTTTATTTTTCTTTTAGGTTTTTTCAAAGTAAAAGTTCATGCAAGTGGGCCCATCAAGATCAGTCACCTTCCGAGAGGAGTTCCGCTTCCCTTATCTTATCTACTTTTGGGGATTGGGATTGCTTGGGATTGGTTTGTGAGGAAGACATGAAAGAACACATGGCTGAAAGAAAGCCACGATTTAATAAAGTTCATGACCTTAAGCTTGAGGTTGATTTACTACTACCTATATATGTGGTCGACTTGCTTTACCTTGGGGAGGAGTTGTGGCGAAATGGTAAGAGGGCATTCTGCAACTGGGCATTCGTTGACTCTGTACTATTACTCCAGTCTGTATTCTTCTTCTTCTTCTTCTTCCTCGTCAGGCAAACACAGGTATGTATTTATATGTATGAAACACATCTGCTGAAGGCCAGGAGAGCGTGGGAACTCGGCGGCAAGTAGTACGTGCTGCACGTCACTGGGTTTTTCTTTTTCTCCATCTCTTTGTTGATATATGCGGTAATTAATTATAAGGAGCAAGCTTTCCAAAACTGAAGTGATTTCAAGGAGGATGGTATTAAGTAGCTTCCTCTCTTCCTCTCCTCGTTTCTTGGATATATATGTGCATGGATGATACATGTATGTAAATAATGCTTACAATTCTATCTTTTCGAGCTACTCTTACACGGTTTCCAGTCGGCCTTGGGGAGGAGTTGGGGCGAAATAGGAAGAGGGCTTTGATTATATATATATGTTACTCTCTATTCTGTATTCCTCTTCATCGTCATCAGAGAAGCAAACAAATCTATTGAAGGTTGGGAGGGCCTGGGTATTGTAGTAATTAGAAGCAAGCTGCCCAAGGCTGAAGTGATTTCAAGGACGATGATATATATCCATTCATGAGTACTCATTGAACGATCCTTACTTGTGATTGGACTTCCATGTAAGTGGTACGGTTCCTAAAACCAACTTTTTTTGTGTCTCAAAGCTTCAAATCTCGTCAATGAATAATAATCTATGTCCTTGGTCATCTAAATGTATGCATTTCTCTATTTTTATGGCACTTATAAATTGTCACTCTTGTTATATGTCTTTAAGGAAATTAAGTTTACAACTATTGAAATGCTACAAACTACTTTCCGATGCACAACATTCATGGAAAAAATCTGTAGTTTATGTCATGTGTATAAGTTCAATTCTTTTTATTGCAATTTAAGAGCATTCCATCATTGAAACGTAAATTTTTTATGATCTTTTAGGTGCACTTCTTGAAGTACGTATGGTGCCTTTGCATTGATAAACTCTACTCCTCAACTCGAGGAATGGAGGCAGTAATTATTACACCAATTGTGGAAACAACACCTAAAAATGTGATACTTGAAAATTTTCCTTTAAAGAGTCAAATTACAAATTGATACGTAGAACTTTGTTTAATTCCAGTTTGATACGTTCGATCAATGAGAACATATAAATCACCACCACAGGTACCTATGGTGATTTTCATCTCCTTAATTTCAAATAAGGATTTTCGATGATTTTACATAATATGAGAGTATCAAAGCAAGGAAATTAAGTTACTACGCATCGGTTTATACATCCTTTTATAAAATTCCATTTTTTAGAATTTGCAAATCATGTTGTGACATCATGAATGATGTGTTGGAGTCCTAGCAAGGCCGGCAAAAATAAGAAATGTGTGTTTAGGGTTGGGTGAACGATTCAAACAACTCAGACTTTATTTTAGAGTTTGCAATCTGGGTGTTGACGTCAAGAGTATCTAACGAGTTGAAGTCTCTAAAAGGCCGGCAAAATAGGAATAATGTACTAAGATTGGGCGAACAATTTAAGCAACATTTACTTTATTTGGAGTTTGCAATTACATTGTGACGTACGAGTTGGTGTTGTGACAAGATGGCAAAATAGGAAAAATGTGTTAAGGGTTGAGAAGATGATTCAAGCAACCCCAACTTCGTTTCAAGTTTACGAACAAGTTGTGGCGTCTTGAAGGACGAATTGAAGTCTTGAGAAGGATGTCAAAAAATAGGAAAAATGTATTGAGGTACGTTCGGTGGAAGTGTGAAGCACAGCAAGATTCCTATGTGTTGGACGGTGGAATCTATAAAGAAGTTTGTGCCGAGATCACTAGAGAGAAAAAGAGAGAGAGCATCTTACGGAGTTATTATTAAGTTAATGCTCGTTGGGATATGTTAATGTAATCCAAGTGATTACATCGCGCATGTGATTACGTTTATATTTAATTTAGTGACAGTCTTAAATAACTTTCTTTCTTCCTCTATTTGTTTCTTGAATATGCGCGTGCAAGCTTGATGGATATAAATAATGCATACAATATTGCTATGTTCTCAACTACTCTAGCTTGCACGGTTTCCAATTGGCCTTGGGAAGGAGCTGGGGCGAAACAGGAAGAGGGCATTCACTATATACTGTAGTCTGTATTCTTTCTCTTCTTCGTTGGATAAGCAAACAGATCTGCTGAAGGAAGGCTGGGAGGACGTGGGTATTTATCTTTTTCTTTCTTTGTTGATATATGCGGTTATTAATTAAGGAGCGAGCTGCCCACGACTGAAGTGATTCCAAGGAGTATGATATCCGTCGGTATAAATCACTAACGATCACGAGCTTGTGTTCGGTCTCCCATGTAAGTGGTTTGATTATGTTCGATGATTGTTATTGGAATTGTGTGTAAGCTGTTGAATTCGGTTGCTAATATTTGACTACTTTTGTAAGTTTTTGTTTCTTTAAAGGAATATATACCATACTGTACCATTTTTACTTCAAAGGTAAAGAAAATTTTATCAGGCAAAAACATTTCAATTACCAAAAATGAATTGATCTATCATTTTTACATAATTTTATGTGGTCGTGCACTGTGAAGTATTCCTGAAATTCTTCAAAGTGAATTTCATGAGCTCCATTTATTGTCTCATATATATATACATGGAGATATCATATAGATTAAATAATGGCATGGATCTTGTTTATAGTTTTTCAAATCAATTTTTATGTGTCCAATCATATCAAGTATCACTAAACGAAAAAATTTCTCCTCTGATTATAGAATTTCAATGTATTTTAGGTTTAGATTTTAAAATTCATGGAAGGAGGTGTGGTGAAAAGGTTTCCTATATATGTGTTGGATGTTGGAATCCATGCATGGAAATTTGTGCGGCAAATTAGGTCACTAGAAGAGGGGGGAGGCATCTTATATTATGGAGTACTTATTAAGTTAATTTTGAGATATGTTAATGAAATACAAGTAATTACATTCTGCATGTGTTTACATTTAGATTTTATTTAGTGACAAATCTTATTAACTTCCTATCTTTGTTTCTTGAATATATATGTGCATGGCTGATAGACAAGTATAAATAATGCGTACAATTCTGTGATCTCCAACTAATCTTGCACGGTTTCCAGTTACTCTTGGGAAGGAGTTTGTAGTCTATATTCACCATATATTGTCACTTGGTATTCTATATTCTTCTTCATCAGACAAGCAAACAGATGTGTTGATTGTAAGTGGTTCGATAATGTTCAATGGTTGTTATTGGAATGGGTTGAATTCAGTTGTTAATACTAGATTAATTTTTATAGGTTTTTGTTGGTTTGTTTTTAAAGAAATAAACACTAAGAGATAGTGTACCCTTTTTTCCCCAAAGGAAAAGGGAACTTCATTGGGCAAAAGCATTACAACTACCATAAACAAATTGATCCATCGTTTTTGCATAATTTTATCCAGATTTCTGAAATTATTCCAAAGGATTTGTTGAGCTTGATTTCTAGTGTCATATTTATTGAGGTAACATATATATAGCTTAAACAATGACATGGATCTTGTTTTTAGTTTTTCATGCCTAGTTTTATGTGTCCAATCATCTCAAGTATTATTACTAAACGAGGAAATTTGTGCACTATCGATGTACGTGTACTTTCCTCTCTCTCTCTCTCTCTATATATATATTATAATTATACTGGTAGTGATATTTTTACCATGAAGTCCTATTAACATTTATGAAAATATTCTGCACAAAAATTATTGTGTGCAGGTATTCCATTTTAACAAATATTTCAGTGATTGGTGAAATCATTTGGTTGAGTTAATTGGAACATTAAAGTAGTCACATATCTAGATGCATTTCTCTATATGTTTTTCTCAATTGTCTCTCTTGTTATATTTCTTTCTGGATAATGCCTAGTTCAATTAAATTTACGAAATGTTCAAATAATGCTACAAACTATTCTTTGATGCACAGCATTCATTGAAAACACTATGGCTATATGTTATAGGTTTGATTCTTTTTTATTGCAAGTTAAATAAGAATATACCATCATTGACATGTAAAATTTTTATGATCTTTTAGGTGTATTTCTTGAAGTATGGTGCCTTTGCTTTGATTATCTTCTTTATACTCTACTCGTCAACTTGAGAAATGGCAGAACTAATTGTTAGTCCAATTGTGCAAACTATTGTAAATCGTTTATTTGACTCTCTCAAGGGTGAAACACTGACAATATTCAACGTCAAGAAGGAGTTGGAAGGAATAGAAAGGAAGATGCGGAAAATCATGCTTATTATAAAAAATGCTGAGAAGAAGTCTTTGAATGATGAGAGTATTCGCTTATGGATGACAGATCTCAAAGATATTGCATATGACATAGATGATATAATCGATGATTGTAAACTCAAGGCTCAAGTTCTTGCATCAACTTCTTCTGGGAGTAGAATAGTTGGCATTGATCCTCCATACTTCTCTCACCTTAAAAATCTACAATTTTCATATAAGATTGGAAAAAAAGTAAAGGAGATAAATGCCAGGCTAGAAGAAATTGCAAAGGAGAATGAACAATTACATGCCATTGCTCCTAATTTTAAAGATCAACAACAATCAAATAATGCAGAGAGATTTATTGGTAAGACAACACATTTTGTTGCTGATGATTTGGTAGGAAGTGCAAAAGAAGATGCAGAGAAGCTAATGAAACTTATATTGGATAAAAATGAATCAAGTGGAAGAACTTGTGTAAATCTAGCAATTCTGGGTATGGGAGGCATTGGAAAAACCACTCTTGCTCAAAAGATCTTTGACAAAGTGACTAAGAGTGGACAATTTCAGCAAAAAATGTGGATATGTGTGTCAAAGGATTTTAAAGAGCCAGATCTTCTCAAGGAAATGGTTAGAAAAGCAGGTGGTAACTATGGACATGGTGAATCACTAGATGAGCTTACAGATGCCCTTGAAAAGGCTGTAAGGGACAAAACGTTCTTTCTTGTACTTGATGATGTGTGGCATGCAAATATATGGGAAAAGCTTTTGAAAGATCCATTGAAGAGTGGTGAAAAGAATAGCAAAATCTTAATCACCACTAGAGATGTCAATGTTGCTAGAGGGATGTCTGCTTCTCATTTCCATGAAGTAAAGCTATTGAGCATAAAAGAGGGATGGTCATTATTACGTAATAATGTTTTTACAACAGAAAATGAAATGAATTCCAGTGGATACTTTAAGGACGTTGGAGTCCAAATTGTCGAGAAATGTGGTCGACTTCCTTTAGCCATAAAAAGTATTGCTGGGATTCTTAAAACAAAGGAAAAATGGATAGGTGAATGGGAAAAGATTAATTGTAATGAAGTATGGACTCAAAATATATTTGAAGATAATGATGTGATGAAAGCCCTATATCTCAGCTACGAGGATTTATCATATCAACTCAAGCAATGCTTTGTTTACTGTTCATTGTTTCCTGAAGACTATTCTTTTCGTAGAAAAGATGTAGCGGAACTATGGATTGCTGAGGGTTTTCTTGGAGATAAGACAACATATGCATCAGTAAAAGATCTTCATAAGGAACTAGTCAATAGGAATATTTTGCAGTATTCTCATTCTGGTGATCATCATAAAATGCACGACCTTGTAAGATCTCTTGGTGAAAAGCTAGGCAGTGGTGAGCATTTCTATGGAAATCTAAAGAATTTAGAGAAATTTGTGCGCCGTTTGTCCCTTCATGACGAGAAGTCATTAGTTTATAAGTTTCCACGAAGGCTTCAGAAAAAACTTAGGACACTGATATTGTTCCAAAGTTCAGAACTAAAGCAGGTTCCAACAAGTATATTCAAAAAGCTACAGTACCTGAGGGTGTTATCTCTTTCTGGCACAGGAATTGATACTATACCAGATTCCATAAAATATCTTTTACATCTCAGATATCTTAATGTCTCCCATACTACGGTCGCAACTATTCCAGAATCAATTGGTCATTTGAAGAATCTACAATTCCTACTGTTTTATAGATGTAAGTTCCTGAAGAAACTTCCTAAAAGCATCACTAATTTACAAAATCTCATGTCACTGGAGTACACCATGTCTAATCCAACTCAAATGCCGAAAGGAATGGTACAGATGAAACAACTTCAATCCATAGTATATAGCGTAGTAGAGAATGAGAATGAAGAAAAACTAGGTTGCACCATGCAAGAGCTTCAAAGTTTGAATTTGTTGGCATATCTTTCAATAACAAATTTACAACAAAATCAATCTTTGGAGGAGGTTAGGTCAGTGGAACTTGTGGAAAAAAATCATCTTCGAAAATTGGTTATTCATTGGAAACCTGTAGAAGATGTTAGTGACAATGACATTGACAGATCCACAGAGGTCTTTGAGGAGCTTCATCCTCCTCCTTGCTTGATGGACCTTTTTATTTATAATTTCTACGGACATACTCTTCCGAATTGGATGTCATATTCAAGTAGCAGTTCTCTAAATAATCTGCTAGACTTGACAATTTATGGTTGTAAACAAATTCAACGACTTCCTGAATTTGGAAAATTGCCCCAACTTTTAGATCTCAAAATTTATGGAGCATCAAGTATTCAAAAAATTGGACCTGAGTTCTTAGGCAGAGGGGAAAAATCAATTGGCACCTATTTTCGTCCATTTGCCAAGTTGATAATAATGCAACTTGTGGATTTCTCAGAATTGGAAGAATGGCACTGGGATGGAGCAGAGGATGATGTGGATGGGAGGATGACCCCCTTTCCTTGCCTTCTATATTTATTCATCGAGAAATGCCCTAAGTTGAAGTCTCTTCCTGATGGTTTGCGACATGCTACTTCCTTGGTGAAACTGATCTTGAATGGAAACAAGGATCTTGAGAGGATTCCAGAGCTTCCAACTGTCAAAGAATTATTCATCACAAATTGCTCGTCACTACAACATGCGGTGAATCTCAATTCCTTGAAATATGTCGAGTTAGAGGATATAAAATTAAGTGTCATACCCTACTGGTTGAAGTCAATACTGACTAGCAGAAGGAAAGCATTATCTTTGTATATTAGAACAGGTGAGCTACAGCTTCTTCAAAGATTGTGCCCATGGGACATTGGCTTGGATTGGCCCTTCGTTAAAGACATCCCTCTAGTGCAAGCCCGTCTCATAGGGCAGGATTGCAAGGCCCACACTGCTTGGGATGCCCCTGATCTAACCTTTGTTGAATACATCAAGTCTCCATTCTCCATAACTACTAATCAAACAAGTCCATGTCCTATTGTCTACAACAATCCCAAGTTAATCCCTCGGATTTATAGAATGAAATTTGCAACGACTGCTCAAGCAGAAGTTCTAGACGTTACTCCTTTAACAGCCAATCAGCTTTGGAATATAAAACAATTGAAGCAAGTGGCTGAAAGGAGGCTTTCCAATAAAAAACAAATGAAGCAAGTGGTTGGAAAGAAGCTTGCCAAGTACTCTAAGCTTCCCTTTGGCTTCCATAAACACCTTAAGATCACAACAGCGGATGGAAGGACAAGGATCACCTGTATCCATCAATCATACTTTGATGAACCAGCATTTGTGCCATTTTATCCATTTAACCACACTCATCTCCCATATACGACTAACCAAGGTGAAACTGGCATGACATGCCTCCACTTGAAGTATATACACCCCAAAGGTACGTCTTTCCTATGAGTAGTTGATTTTAGTTGTCATGCTTATTAATTAAGTATATGCCAACTGAATTGTGTGGATTTCTTTTCCTCAAATGAACAAGTGCAGGTGTGGGAAGCCAGGCTTCCTCCTCCACCTCCTGATATGCACTTTTAATGTCAAGGTGCACAAGATATTACTATATGTGGTAAGTGTATTTTGGGTTTTTCTTTGACAAAAATTCTCGTGTTAATTTTATTACAATTGGTTTAATTTTGTTGTTTTCATTCTCTTTCAAGCGAGTGCTGGTGCTGGTGCTGGTGTAGTCCTCATAAATATTTGTATTCCAATATCTTAAAAGAAACGCTCGTAAGAACCTCTTCCTATATATTGACGTTACAGTTCTCTGATCATCACCGTCCATCTGTTACTAGGGCTGTAATTTTATCTCCATAAATATATATTTCACGCATGGCATTCTGGAAGACTATATTGATCGTCATTCTAGGACTCAACTGGAGATTGTGACTGGAGCTTCCGTTCGTCGTCGGCTCGATCGGCACGATTTCTCCATCCAAATATTTTGCTTGTGTTTTCTTCTGTGTTAACTGAATCATTTTGTGCTTGAACATATATATATACATAGTTGCTATCTCCTTTGTGTGTGTGTGTTTTTTTTTTATGTTTTAATCTGTTCGTTGTGTGTCGAACTGCTGTGGTGTTAACTATTGTACTATTTTTATTTGTGATATCTTCCAAACTATGAAGTGCTTTCTGAGAACTTGCTGTGTTAATTGAACTCTGTCGGTTACATTAACATTTAATCTTACCGTCGTTGTGTTAAATTATATATTATCTCTGCACGTTAAGCAACTTACGAAGGAGGCAATGTATATACAACCTTTTGTATTAGTTTGATAAATAATCATTACCGCTGCATTTTTGGAAGAAGTAGTAACTGAAAGGATCGATTGATGAAGCAAAGGAAAGGAATGGTGTAAATTCCAAGCAAATAACTTGCACGATCACTCTTGGAGGTCATCACATAATTAAGGAGAGACAATCCAGGAATCAGTCAAGCTACGATTAATGTTCGATCATTGGATACCATGGAGATAGGTTGCTTGCTTGTAGAATTTAAAATAATTAAAAAAGAGACAAAGTTGGGCTCATGGATGATGCAAAATTCAAAGAGTTGAAGATGAAATCTGATTTGAATCATTAAAGAAAGAATCAGATCTCAGATTTAATTTGAAGATGACATTAAATTAGCAAGAAAGAGTTTTCTGTTTTCACATTTCACTTTTTTTTTAAAAAAAGAAGGGCAAGTCAGCCGTATATGGTGGACTTTCTCTACCACGAGGAGGTGTTGGGCCGATATATATATAATCACCGAAAACTGTGGAGATTGGACATATATATATATATATATATGACAGATAATGGAGGTAGCAGAAGCAGAAGCGTAAGGTGGATGAACTTATTAAAACCTTACCTTGGGGAGGAGGAAGAGGACCGGATCACCTTTGGAACACAAGCGAAGGGGCTGGGGTGAAACAGCTAGTTAGGAAGAGGGCAGTCTGCAACAACCGGAGCTTCTTTGCAACGCCAAGGAGGCTACGGACCGTCGACCGTATATATATTATTATTACTCTCAAGTCTATGTTATATATTCTTCTTCTCCTCCTTCAAATTCTTCATCCGGCCGGGCAAGCACAGGTATGTATTTATATGTACGAAACACATCTGTTGAAGGCTCCATTAATCTGTTGAACTGTTGTAGTTTGTATTTTGTATCATTTTTATGTGTCCAATCATCTGAGGTATTACAAAACCAAGATATTTTTATCACGAAATTCCATTAATCCATGTAAACTTCTCCAAAAAATAAGTTTCATCTGCAGGTCTTCCATTTTAACAAAGATTTTAGTTATTAGTGACGTCATTTCATTGAATTGGAAGATTAGTCATCTAAATGCATTTCTCTCTTGTTGAGATACTTCTCAATTGTCACTCTTATTAGGTATCGTTTTAGGTATATCTTTAAGGCAATTAAGTTTACTAACTATTCAAATGCTACAAACTCTTTTCTGATGCACAACCTTCATGGAAAAATTTGTAGTTTATGTCATGTGCATAAGCTTGATTCCTTTTTTTGCAACTTAATAGTATTCCATCATTAGCATGTAAAATTTTTGTGATCTTTTAGATGCATTTCTTGAAGTATAGTGCCATTGCTTTGATTATCTTCTTTACGCTCTACTCCTCAACTTGAGAAATGGCGGAACTATCATTTGTTACTCCAATTGTGGAAACTATTTTCAATGGTTTGATTGACTTCCTCAAGGATGAAACACTCTCAATATTCAATGTCAAGGATGAGCTGGAAGGAATGGAAGGGATGATCCGAGATATCATATTTACTATAAAAAATGCTGAGAAGCAGTCCGATGATGAGCGCATTCGCTCTCAGATGATAAAACTCAAAGATATTGCATATGACATAGATGATATAATTGATGATTGCAAAGTCAAGGCACTACCTCTTGCATCCACTTCTTCAGATGACTCTCATTATAAATCCTTTTCTCGTCTTAAAAATGTTCGATTTTCACGTAAGATTGGAAAAAGAATAAAGAAGATAAATGCTAAGCTAGAAAGGCTTGAAAAGGAGAATGGACGACTATATGCCATTACTTGTATTTTAAAAGATCAACAACAATCAAACAATGCAGAGAGAATTACGAGTAAGACCACATTTTGTTGCTAGTGATTTGGTGGGATGTGTAGAAGATGCAGAAAAGCTAACGAAACAGATGTTAGAAGAAAATGAAGCAGGTGGAAGAACTTTTGTAAATCTAGCAATTCTGGGTATGGGAGGCATTGGAAAGGCCACTCTTGCTCAAAAGATCTATGAGATTGTGACTCAGAGTAGACAATTTCAGCAAACAATTTGGATATGTGTGTCAAAGGATTTTAAAGTGGAAGATCTTCTCAAGGAAATTGTTAGAAAAGCAGGTGGTAACTATGGAAATGGTGAATCACTAGATGAGGTTACAGATGCTTTTGTAGAGGCTGTAAGGGATAAAAGGTTCTTTCTTGTGCTTGATGATGTGTGGAAGGCAAATATATGGAATGATGTTTTGAAGGTTCCATTGAAAAGTGGTGTAAATGGAAGCAAAGCCTTAGTCACCACTAGAGAAGCCGATATTGCTAAACAGATGTCTGCTTTGTATTTTCATCATGTCAAGCCATTGAGCATAGAAGAGGGATGGTATTTATTACGTAACAATGTTTTTGAAACAGAAAATGAAAAGAAAACAAGTGAACACTTCATAAAAGAATCATCTTCAATATTTACGTCTTAGTTGGAAGCCCAAAGAAAATGTTAGTGATGAGGACAACGATAGAGACACAAAGGTCTTTGAGGAGCTTCGTCCTCCTTCTAGCTTGTTGTATCTTGTTATTAAAAATTTCTAAGGCTATAATCTTCCAAATTGGATGTCATATTCCAATGGCATTTCTCTAAATAATCTAGTAGAGTTGATAATTTAAGGTCTTTCCTATTTTCGTCGTCCATTCGCCAAGTTGGAATCAATGACATTATCTAGATTTTCAAAATTAAAAGAATGACACGGGGATGGAGCAAAGGATGACGAGGATGGTGGGAGAACCCTCTTTCCTTGCCATTAAAAAAAAATGAAGCAAGTGGTTGGAAAGAAGCTTGCCAAGTACTCTAAGCTTCCCTTTGGCTTCCATAAACACCCCAAAATCACAACAGCCGATGGAAAGACAAGGGTCACCTGTATCCATCATTCATACTTTGATGAACCAGCATTTGTGCCATTTGATCATCCATTAGATCACACTCATCTACCATATAGAACCAATCATGGTGAAACTGGCATGGCATGCCTGCACTTGAACCACATGCACCCCAAAGGTGCTTACCATATATCTTTCCCATGAGTTGATGTTAGTTCTCATGTTTATTGTGTATACGCCAACTTAACTATGTTGATTTTTTTCTCTTATTAAATGCACAATTGCAGGTCTAATTAGAAGCCAGGCTTCCTCGTCCACCTCCTGATATGTACTTCATGTCAAACCATGTAAGATATTACTATGGTAATTGTATTCTGGCCTTTTCTTTGAGTGAAGTTTTTATGCTAATTAATTCTCTTATAACTGCTCCTTATTGCTTTAATATTATTGTTGTCCTTCTCTTTCAAGTGCAGGTTATCGATTCTCAGTTTGGATTCCATTTAATATACAAGAAGTGCTTGTAAAATTAATCCCTTTCTGCGTTAACTTTACACTTCTTCGATGATCACCGTCCATCTATTTCAACGGCTATGATTTTATCTACATAAACATTTGGCCTTTGGAGGTGCTTCTCTCAAGTTAGATTATCTCACAAAGCCATCATTTTTTGAAGATTTTGGCTTTGTCACTAAAGTTTAAATGGCAGTACGAGTAAAGCCAGATGATGAAATGTTTTTGGTTGGTTATCCATTCTTTAATGTTAATGGTAGGATTTTGGGACAATGTTCAAATGCCCATCCTATTCCGTTTTATTTCTTTACTTACAATCGCTGTTTGTTTGTTTATCTTGGATATCCTCATTGGCAGAGATGCTTGTGGTGGAAGAGTTATACAGAGAAACAGTTATAAATACTGATCAAAAGTTGATAATATTCAATGGAGAATTAGATCGAATAAGAAGTGGATGTATCCTCTGTTACTTGTAATTCATGATTCTTTTATGCACTTACCTAATCTTGGTTATTTAAACTATAAATGTTCTCCATTTTAGAACTGATTTGTTTGTGATTTGGCTTGATCTGCTTTTAGATGTAACGTTATTAACTGAACTGCCTATAACATTAGATGAAATGATTCAACTGCTATTATAAAATCTTAAGGATTCTTTGGTAAGTTCTGAAAGTTTAGCTTGTCTTACATTACTATTAGAAGTTTTCCAACAATGTTAGTGCCTGGCCTTTAAATATGTATGAACCCAAATTTATCCTTGATGAAGATGCAACTAGATTATCCATCATTCTTCTATCCAAAGCTTGCAGCTCTTTCTAAAACATTCTTTCCAAAGATGGAGGCTTCATTCCACATTCACAACTTCAAAGGGCACAATGGAGGAGTTCTTTTCAGGTGTCTAACCTTTGTATTGATTTTTACATAAGTGATATACTATTTAGGAAAATGAGGGTTGGGTTCTTTATGAACTTTAGTTGATCCAATGTATTATTTTTTTAATACAAGTTCCAATAGGAAAGCATGCCTCATTTCCTTTGAAACGATATAAGCTTGTTAATTATTTGTTTGATGACATGTTTAGAGCTGCTTTTCTTCGTGTTGCCTTTAATAAATAGTTACCGACCTCATTTTTGGAAGGAGTAGACTAAAATTTTGAGATCAATATTCATGAACTAGAGGAAAAAAATAGACAATGCAACAATCAGTCCAACTATGATTGTTGTTTGATCACCGGATACTATGCAGATAGGTTTGGTTGTTAATCGAAGGCAAAACAAATAAGAAAGAGAAAAGGTTAATTAATTTCATGGATGATTCAGAAGAAATCTGGTTCAAATCATTAAAGAAAGAAGCTAATATCATATTTAATTTGAGGATGATATCAAAATTAAAGAGTGGGTTTTGTGTTTTCACATACATTTCACTTTTCTTTTATAAAGGAGAATTTAAGGAACATGCACTAAGAATTTGCAAACTAGTTATAAATTTTGAATGACGACTTAATGCAGTCCTGGGAAGATTGTAAAAAAGTCGGAAAAACGTGTTAGGGTTAAGTGGACAAGAAAGAAGGGTAAACTATAAATAATAGTTAAAATTAAGATTGAATGGAGAGAAGAAAAGACAGAGATAGAGATTAATAAATGTTTCCCCGACATGATTTTTCATTTAATTATTGATTCATAAAATTTAAAATAATTTTAATATTATGAGTTTTATTTTAATTTTATTGATAGAATTTCAATATATTTTACGTTTAGATTTTAAAATTCATGGGAGTAGATGTAGAGCTGAGAATTCCTGTGTGCCGCATGGTAGACTTCAAGATCGAAGGTTTATGTGACAAACGAGGTCACCACAGAGAGAGAGAGAGAGCATCTCACGGAGTTATTAAGTTGATACTTGGGTTAGGTCCTCTGTTATATAAGTTGGTTGATTATTTATATAATAAGAAAAACCAATTTTATGAGTACTTATTTGTTGGATTGTGGAATCCAAGAAGGTTTGTATATCAAACGAGGTCACCATATACACACACACACACATAGGGAGAGAGCGTCGGAGTTACTAAGTTAACACTTGTTGGGTTATCTTCTTTGTCATATTCATTAATTGATTGGTTATTCATTAATAAAAAAAAACTCAATTATGAGGATTCCTGTGAAGTTAACGTTTCTTCAGATACGCTACGATCTCTTATCAAGTTCATTGATTATTCACGTAAAAAGTATGAGATCCTCATAATTTGTCTCTATAAGAGAAACAAATGAGAAATCAGAAAGAGACGGAGTTGGGCAGCACATGGTGCACTTTCTTTGCCTTGGGAGTTGGGTTGAACCAGATATTGAAATTTTCAATACCTGAGCCATCGAAGAATTCGGCATCGCCGCCTATATATTATTACCCGATAGTCTCTATTCTTCTTCTTCTTCTTCTTCTTCTTATTCTTCTTCTTCATCGGTGGGAAACAGAAAATGAAAAGAGCACTAGTGAACACTTAAAGGATGTTGGAGCTAAGATTATTATCAAATCCGAATGCTCCAAGTACCCGACTATCTTCATTGGCGTAGATCTTAGGTTCTTTTCATGAACGACTGGATTGTAATGACGAGGCATATATAAGACCTCGTTTGTATGAACATTTGAGGTATGGAAGAATAGTGCTTTTGGGGTAAAACCTCTTCTCGCCGCTTACTCTACCCTCCACTCAGACTGCTCGCTCCATATTTTTCCCCATCGAACGTCGACCTTCGGAACTGACGGAGAAGCAAACGGCTGAAGCTGCGTGACCTGAGAATTATTGAGAAATGTGGCCAACTTCCTCTAGCTATAAAAGCTATTGCTGGGATTCTTAAAAAAAAAGGATAAAAAGATAGGTGAATGGGAAAAGATTATTTCCAATGAAGCATGGACCCAAAATATATTTGAAAATCATGACAATGTGATGAAAGTCCTATATCTCAGTTACGAGCACCTACCATATCAACTCAAAGCAATGCTTTGTTTATTGTTCATTATTCACTGGAGAAAATATTTTTGAAGAACTAGTCAATAAATTGCATGAGCTTCTAAGATCTCGTGGTCAACGTCTCGGTGAAGGTGAGTATTTCTGTGGAAATGTAAAGGATTTAGATAAATCTATGCGTCATTTGCACCTTTGAGGTGAGAATTCATTAATTGATGATCGTCTTCAAAGGCTTGACAAAAGACTCAGGACATTCATATTGTTTGACAGTTTAGAATTGAAAGTGATTCCAAAGAGTGTATTTCAAAAGCTGAAGTACCTGAGGGTGTTATCTCTTGTTTACACAGAGATTGATGTTATACCAGATTCCATAAAATGTCTCTTACATCTTAGATATCTTGATCTTCGCAACTGTAAGATTACAATTATTCCAGAATCAATATGCTATTTGAAAAGTCTACAATTTCTACTTCTTGAAGGATGTCATCTCCTCAAGAAATTTCCTAAGAGCATCACTAGTTTACAGAATCTCATGTTACTAGATAACAGGAATGTTTGGAATCCAATAGAAATGCCAAAAGGATCAGGAAGATTGAAAAAACTTGAAAAGTTAATATCTAAAGTGGCAGAAAATGAGAATGAAGCAAAGTTAGGAGAAATTCGAAGTTTGAATTTATTGAAGCATCTTGAAATAGACAATTTGCAACAAAACCAATCTTCGAAGGAGGCCAGGTCAGTGGAACTTTATATTAAAAGGCGAGATGTATCCAGTCATAGTAACGGTTATGTTTTGGTATTTTGTGTGTATTAAAAGGTGTGTTTCTAATGAAGTATCGTTGCACCAGATTTATGTAAAGTACAACCACTCTTGTGTTATTCTCTTCTCTTCTACCCTTCACCTTATACTACCTTCGAATTCTTCAACAAAACTGGTATCAGAGTCAGGTTCGAACGTGTTCTTGCTACCAACATGGACGTCGATCAAGGCTTTACTACGTTGGCTCCACCAATGTTTGATGGAGACAACTACCAACACTGGGCGATTAAGATGCATGCTGTTTTGGAAGCTATGGATTTGTGGGAGGCTGTTGAAGAAGACTATGAAGTGCACCCTCTTCCTACCAACCCTACCATGGTGCAAATCAAAACAAACAAGGAAGGTCGATGAAGGAAGAGTAAGGCTAAGGCAACCCTATTCTCTGCAGTGTCACCTACTAGGGTTTACTAGAATTATGTCTTCACCTTTTGCTAGGGAAATTTGGCATTATCTTCAAAAAGAATACGTATAAAAGGGATGAAGATTTTAAACTTGATCTGTGAATTCAAACTGATCAAGATGAAGGAGTCGGATTCTATTAAAGACTATTCTACAAAATTGTTAGAGATAGTCGATAGGGTACGTTTGCTAGGTGCAAACTTTCCTGATTCTAGAATCGTTGAAAAAATTCTTGTTTCTATCCTTGAAAAGTTTAAGGCCTCTGTTACAACTTTGGAGAATACAAGAGACCTTTCTCAAAATTTCCTTAGCAGAATTTATAAACACCTTACAGGCCCAGGAATAGAGGAGGTCCATGCACCAAGAACCAACCTTAGAAAGAGCATTAGTGGCTAGAGGAACATCAAATAAGAAAGGAAAAAAGGAAAAACTACAAGAATTCAAACGATGGCAACTCAGATCAACACTTATCTCCGCCATCATCATCAAAAAATTATCACCCTTTACAAGAAAAACAAGCCGTTAGAAATTGGTTCAACAACCTCTCTAAGGCTCTTTGTGAGGCTAGTTATACTCAAAGTAAGGCTGATTATTCTCTTTTCACTTTAAAGAACACGACCCATATTATTGTCCTTATCTATGTGGATGACATCCTCATCATTGGAAATAACGAGAAGGAAATGCAAAAGTTGAAAAAGTCTTTAGGAACTAAATTTGTTGTCAAAGATTTAGGCAGGTTGAGGTACTTTCTAGGGTTAGAAATTGCCATTTCCAAAATTGGGATAGATATATCCCAAAGGAAGTATCTTTTAGACCTCATCCAAGAAACCAGTCTGTTGGGCAGCCATCCTGTCAAGGTTCCTATAAAAAATTATCTTCAACTTGAGTATGATCCTAAAAATGTCCTTAAAGGTATGTTGATGCACACCAAAAAGTTTAGACAGAAAGGAAATAAAAAGTTCAAAAGGAAAGAAAATAGAATATCTAGAATGTTAGAATTCCCATAAAAATTTAGCACAACTACCGAAAATTTCAAAAGTTAAAATTCCCATGAAGGTTTAGTGCACACCAGAATGAATAAATTGTGTAAATTGTAAACACTATCTAAAATTGTGTAATCGATACGTTAATATGAAATTCCAGTTAAACAAATATTATTATTATATTGTAAATATTTAATTAAATTAAATTATTTAATCTAATTAATTTTTTAGTCTAAAAGTACAAAGTATTCAAAGTATTACAACATGAAAGTAAAGACTAGTCTAAAGATACAAAGCATTCTACTTATTACAACATAAATATAATAAATAATCCAAAGGTATAACACAAATGGACTTAAATAGTCCTTCCATCCTACATTGCCATCATCATATACTCACGCATCTTATTAGCTATTTGTTTTCGTTGTTCTTGACTCGTTCCAACCTGTGAATGTCCATCCATATGTACTTCTCTTGTTGGTTGTATATCATTAGTAATATTTAATTCTTCTAACTCATCTTGTAAATCTTCAAGTAAATCTTCTTTATCAGCCATTCGAATGAAATTGTGAAGTAAAAAACATGCGATCACAATCTTCACTTGTATTTCATATGGATATGGCATCTGACCTCGTAAGATTGAAAAACGATGTTTCACAACTCCAAATGCACTCTCAATGACTATTCTTAGTTGTGAATGCATGTAGTTAAAGTTTTCTACAGCATTACTAGGAAGTCTGTCATTAACATAATCAGATAAGTGAGAGCGTACACCTTGAAATGGACAAATATACTCTAGTCGATTGGGATATCCAGCATCTACCAAGTAAAACTTACCTATATAAGAATAGAAATTAATATGATAATATACTTATTACTTGGAAATATACTAATTGCATTTACCTGGAGGAACTCGAAAACCATTAGGTCTACTAATTGCATCTTGAAGGATATGAGCATCAACTGTTGATCCTTCCCAACCAGCTAAAATATATGTAAATCTCATATCAAAATTACATGCTGCCATCACATTTTGAGACAATTCACCTTTCCTATTTCTAAATTTAGTTGTTTCTTGTCCAAAAATAGTTGCTTTGATATGAGTACCATCAATAGCTCCAATGCAATCCTATACACATTAAACATCATTTAATCTTATTTTAAATAACATAAAAAATATATGAACATTACAAAAGAAAGATACATACCTTAAAATAAGGATAAACATTTACATCATCTACAATTCAACTTGGTGTTGAAGATGAAGGTATTGCTATAAGCACATGATGTAGACATATTATAGCATTTAATACTTCATTAAAGTATTTGCTAACACTCCAACTTGAATGACTAAATCGCTCAACTGTTACTTCGTACCTTTGATTTTGCCCTACTATGACAAGGAACATGGCAAATTTCTTCTCTACACTAATGTTGTTGGTATCAGCAATAACTCCTTTATTTCTCATTAAAGTACAAAAACTTTTAAACACACTTTGACTCATTCTGTAAATCTTTCGACAATTATAAGCTTGATGAGGTTGAGAAGGATCTAGTAATCTCTTGATGTAATCTGCACCTTCTTTACTATATATACGACTTGTGTTATTGTATAGTAATGGTGACGTACTTGCCATTTTTGCTAAAATTGTCCATGACATAAATAGTCATAGTCGCCTTCTTCTATCCACTTCTTCTTCATCTAATAGGAATGAAATTACATTATCAATTGTAGTAGTAAACATGTCACTGGGATTCATCCTCACCTACAAGATAACAAGAATATTACGAATTTATCATTTCACATTTCAATATATAAAAGACATTCCACATTTCTAAGAAAATAAAAGGCATTTGGCGTGTCATAACAATAACTCATTTCACATTTCAATATATAACATCCATTTCACATTTCACATAGCATTCCAACTAATGTAACTTCTACCTCCACCTGTCCTTCCCCTATCTGGAGTACTCATTTTCTATACAAACACGGTTTCAACAACTACAATAAAACATATGGAATAGCAACAATAATAAAAATATTCATATGCATTTGCAAATACCATTACATTCACATTTTTGTCAAAATCATATAAGAGAATTGCAAAAGTAAAAACAAAAGGTCACCACCATTTTATGATGTGAATACCATACTACCTTCAAACATTGATTATAATGCATAGATAATGTCATGACTTTAAATTATCATTTCAAAATAACAATGCTTGGGGACGTGAATCCTTTATTATCAAACAACACTCAAAATCCACGTATAAAACTAAATAACTATGTTTAAATGATTTTGATATGTTATTAAAAGAAAGATAGTCCTATAAAAATTATATACTAGGGACACCATTGACCATCAATCTGTAAAAAAGCATATAATAGAATTATCATATAAAAATTTATTCCAAGAATACTAAATGAATAAATCCCTATGTTCTGTACATGTATCTCTAGATAAGGCAAAGAACCTTCTTCAACATTGCTCAACCTACAGCAAACTTTACCTGGTTGGTTCTATTTCTCTTCATTCTTAGTCATTTTTTGACATTTATCTTATACTTTACGTCATTAATAATATTTTTCATCTCATTTACTAACCAGAGTTGTCAAGGGCTTCTCATTCATAGATGTGCCACTTGGTTAAGAGAGGAACAGGATATATGAAAGTGTTTAGATATTTCGCATTGATTATTAAACCAGTTTTTGTGGAAGTTAAAGAAACAATAGTGCAATGCAAATGCACATGACTGAGAAGTAGAATTAGTACATAGGGATGGTTTACGGTGGATTCTTGGCAGGGGCAGAGTAAGGAGCTATAGCGTAGAGATGGTACTTCACATCATGTATGATTAGAAACAAGTTGATTTAAAAACATCCATGTCCGACGCTCTTAAGGACGAACAGCCAGAAGAAGCGAAGATGGTCGATGTTGCGACGACCTTCGGGACTGCAACGAAGAAAACGTCGACGAACAAGAGGAAGGCAGAGGATAATCAGTACCGAAGAGATAGGCAGAGGACAGCGGCGACCTTCGGGCGACAGCGGCGGCTTCGGGCGACAGTGGCGACCTTCGAGCGACAGCGGCGGCTTCGGGCGAGGGCGGTTTCGGCGCGAGGAGGTTCCGGCGGTGCTACGCGCAGGAGGTTTCCGCGAGGGCGAAAATCGCGTGCGGAGGGTGGGAAAGCTTTCGGCGGAAATGGAAAATGAAGCTTTTATATGGACGGAATGTGTGGAATTTTTTTCCATCGACGTAAATTTTTCTTCTCTTTTTATGAATTTCTGTGTGTACTAAGCCTTTCCAAGAACACTATGATGCTGCTTTAAATGTCGTTAGATATTTCAAAAACAATCCGCATAACCTACCATCGTGATAATGATTTAACTCTAAAAGCTTATTGTGATGCAGACTTTGGAAATCTATTAGTGGGCACAACCTTTATTGGGAAGTCTCCTGTATCATCATGGCAAGCCAAGAAGCAAGGACTGGTAACAAAATCTTCTACTGAATCTGAATTTCGTTCAATGTCTGATTGTATTAGTGAAATCATTTTGTTAAGAGATATCCTAACAGATATTGGAGTTAACTTGCAAGGACCAACGAAATTGTACTACGATAACAAGGCTACACAGCCCACATAGCCGCCAACCCCGTATTTCATCAGAGAACCAAACATTTTTAACATTGTTTGTCATTTTGTCAGGGAAAACATTCAAAGACGCATCATTGAGACAGAATACTTATGCACAAGAGAGCAAATCACTGATGTTTTTACTAAACCATTACAAAATTGTCACTTCTATTATCTTGTAAGCAAGTTGGGGCTTGATGACATTTACGCACCAACTTGAGGGGGAGTCTTGGGTTTTACTTTGTACTGTTTGTACTGTTTACTTTCAACGGACTAGATCTTATGGTTCTTTAATCCTATGGTTGTAACTCTCTCTCGGGCAGTACATAAGCCCCCCCCTACTTGTATTTACATTATGTTCTCCTTTTTGGAAAATACCATCTTTTCAGGGTAAAACTTTCTCCTTCCCCTTCTCGAACATTACAATAAGTACAACAAGGATCACCTGGCTAACCTTTCTTAATAAGATTAGCTTTAGAGAGAATTTTATTATGAATGACTAACCATGTGAATATTTTAATTTTAAGTGGAACTTTGCACTTCTAAATTTGTTTGTATAAGTGAAAACTAACTCTTCCATCTGTTAGAATAGAATAGAAAGATTTAGAAGTGAAGGACTTGCTACTAGTTAAGTTCCAAGAAACAAAATCAAGAGAGTTGTAGGTTGTCCAACATGTTCATAAATTCAGGTAAGGAATTGGACAATATTTGATTTCTTGGAATATATATAGAAGAGTTGACTTCTACAATAAGGTTTCAAAGCAGAGGTAATAGATTGTCTTTGGTTTTTGGCCTAATGTTATCAAACTGCTTTAGTTTCTGGAACTTGAAGGTGTGCCCGCAGTTGGCGTTCACGTTTCTCTCCATGTTGTCATGTATTCACCTTCGTGTATGACGTGAACAATGCTGGTAGTTATGGTTTCATTTAGTAAAGTTATATATATGTATGTGTTTGGAAACAGTCTGGATGCGTATGAATTGAAACTTAATACCTTTCCACCATTACCATCTTCTGTGTGTTGGGTTTCTTATCTCCTCTTCACCCCGTACTCTCCATTTCACTACCATTCTACTTCTCGACTGCGCACTTGAAGCAACAACCAAGCAAACGGATCGAGGAAGTCATGTCTTGAATTTTGATCTAAATGCCAATTACCATTCCAGAAAAGTGTGGTACCGCCATGCCCTAAATGGGAGGAGGTAAATATAGAGAATGTAGAGTAGAGATTTTTAATAATATTCCAGAGAGGAGAGACATTAGGAATAAGTAGTATTTAACAAAACACTTATATCACAAGAAGTTAAATATCTAGAATTAATAATGTGACACCAAAAAGATTTTTGCAAAAGGACTCCAAATGAGTTTTCCTTTTAGAGCTCATGATCGGTCTTAAGATTGATAATGCCAAGACCTCCAATTTTTTTTGGTCTACATAAAATGTTCCAATCAACAAGATAGATTTTTCTTTTACCATTTTGATTCAAACCTTAATGGAAATTCTTTCATAATTGATCAATATGAGAAGCTATTTTTGAAGGAAGATGTAAGACAGATAAATAAAATAAAGGTACGGCTGCTAGGATTTAATTAATAAGAGTTAACTTACCCCTAAGAGAAAGGAGTTTACTTTTCCAACTATCTAATTTGAAAGTAAGTTTATCAATTATTTTCGACCAATCTCTGGTTACGGCTTTTCTATAATGAAGTGGAAGGCCAAGGTATGTAATAGATAACTTATTAGCCGCCTTACATCCAAAAAGATGACAGAAGCAACCAAGTTGATCATTTTGAACATGGAAACTAGTTAGTGAATAGTGATAATTTACTAAAATTTATTTGAGTAAACAAAGAGCGCGTTTGAGAATGAAGAGAATATTATCAGGCTTAAAAAAACAAAGAGTGCGTTTGAGATTTATATTATCAGTAACAATAGCTTTTACGAAGAGAATGATATTATGTGCACAATGTAGATTAAGTACTTGAGGTCTATTACGAGGCATATTGACTCAAACCAGTGAGAACGGTACTCAGCAATACTGGGGAAAGCCGTATTTGCTATCAATATCTATGTCACGTCAAGTATGGCCACATGAAGGGCCTTACTGTTGAGAAGCCCTCTTTATAATCCGATGAGCCTTGTCACAATTTGATGAATATTTACCACAATCCAGTAAGCTAAGTTGTTAACTGAGATCAAACTTATAGATGTGGATCACATGATCCCTTTGGATGTTATTCTTGCAATACTTGAATTCTATGTCGTACAACGCAAGCTTTCTAAATACATTGGAGAGTGAAATGTAGCCATTAGAAATGTGAATTGAACACTATTGATGTATATTTCGTATGGACTCGGGTTCCTTTATGTAAGAGTTTATGACTTTTAGAGAGAAAGACAAAATGGCTAAACATGCTTTCTATTTCAAGTAGATTGGACGTGCCGTTGATTTTTCACTTCGACATGCAGGATTGGTATATCGATGATTCTATATATTCCTTTTTTGTCTACACATGCTCTACTCCTTATTCAAGCTTTTATTTCTCCCTTTGATTTTTCTCTTCTTGTTCGATGGGATCCCAAGGATGGCGTGTACAACGAAGAAATATTTTATTAATGCAATTCTCCACCAAGAATGTTCGCTTGCATCTGTTCATGTAGCAGCAGAAAACGTAAGTAGTTACTTAGAAAAATACATTTTTACAATATCATAGAATTTGGCGTGGCGGAAGAGTGAAGAGAGGAAGACTCAGAATCCATTGAGAGAAGGCAGATTGCTTACAGCAGGAACGGATAATACTTGGTTGATCAAAAACAATGAAGATGTACCATTGGGTACAAGACTCCTTTTTTAAAGAGAAAGATGCCAACCACTGACAAAAGACAAGTAATTAAAGATAATAAATAAAGGTAGTAACCACAACGCCGTAGCCTCTTCGACTTCCGTTTTCGACATCTGCCTTCAAGTCTTCGTCTCCTGGGAATCCTCCTTCGTTGCCCGTCCTATGTCAGAATTAAACGAGTAAATCTAGAGTTTGCCTCACTTTGGATTTTTTTCTTTTACTTTGCAATATATAATATTGCATGTGTGGAAATTAAAGACAAGATAAGCAAATGGGTATACCCAAACAGATTAAAAAGAGATAAGAATGCAATTGAAATTTAAGTTGTGTGTAATTGCTAGCAGCCGTACGTGCTTGTCTTCCCGGCCTGGAGCAGGATATGGAAGAAGGAACTGTAATTAAGCCGATCTACACCTTCTGAAAGCAGGTTTTGAACGTAACATCTTCAATGGACAACCTATTGTTTGGGAAGGGGCAAGGTGGGGCATTTTTGCCTTTATCCGGCAGTTGCGGGCAGGCCTGGGGAGTAACGTTGGAGGTGACACCGCTCACACCGGTGCAGTTCCAGATCAACTTCTTGGACGGTATAATGTCGATGGTGGTGTTAGAAATGCACATCCTGGAGAAGGGTCTTTCTTCAAGTCCCTCAAATCTTGCCGCCATGGTTGCATTCTTGACGATCACGTTGCTGATGCTGATGTTGTCGATGATGGGAACAGCCTTTGGATCGTACTTGTCGTCGGGGTGGGAATTGTAAGTGCCCACCGACCGGAAGGCCCATCTCATGGTGTGCATCTTCATGTCTCGAGCGAAGATGTCCTTCACGTATCCCCCTCGGCCCACCGCCGTTTTTATCTTGAGGCTCACCTCCGAGTCGATGGCCGTGACGTCCTCCATTCGAACATCTTGTATCCCGCCGGACATCTCGCTGCCGAGCGCAACCACCGCACTGTCCGGCGATATGCATGTGAATCTCTTGACGGTGATGTGCTTGCTTGGCATTCCAACCGCCACGCCGTACTCATCCCATCCACTCTTCACCGACACGCAGTCATCACCGGAGACCACGTAGCTGTCTTCTATCCTAACCTGTGAGCATGAGTCTGCACCACAAAACTAATTACTTAAGATCGAATCTGCACTCCATGAATAAACTATATATTACTAGCTAGTACTGAATATATGAATCACAACATATCTGTATATATAATTACGTACCCGGATCGATGCCATCCGTGTTTGGGGAGTCAATTGGTGCCAAGATTGTGACGCCTGAGACTATGACGTTTCTACAATTAAGAATGAAATTGTAAAATATATAAGCTAGAGAGATCGGTACTAATATTTGTGCATTGAACATATATATATTAACTAATTATAAGTAGTACGTACTTACCTACTGTAGACAGGGTGAATGTTCCATGCAGGAGAATTCACCAGAGTGATATTGGATATTAGTATTCCATCCGTACGTAATATCTCAATAAGTTTTCCGCGGGTGTAGTTGAGCTCATTATTCCTGTACTTCTTCCACCACATCTCCCCCTGCCCATCTATCGTTCCATTGTCACCTGTACATGTCCAAACCAAGACGAGAACTTCCTTCATATACGTACGTGTGTATATATAATTAAAAGACGCACCACCACATACCAAAATCTGAAAATATATAAGCTTCAAATTCAATTTTAATCATCAAGTATATTAATTACTAGGCTACTTGTTTTTTAACATATATATGTGCCAAGGTTAATTTGTTAAGTAGTTCTCGTTAATTATATATATATCATGGTACGTACCTGTGATGATCACATCCTTGAGATCGAAGCCGGTGATGAGGCTGCTGTACCTTCCACCAGGTAAATCTCTTCCTCTACCGTAGGAAGGCAATGGATCGATAAGCGGCCACTCGTTCATGTCCTAATTAATCAATTAAGCCATCATGAAAACAACACATCTAGCTAATTACCGCATACGCCTTCACAATTAAACATGCATACAACTCAAAATCGTTCCAGAATATTTCATTATTAATTTTACCGTAAATTAATGTGCGGAAGGGAAGGCGGACGAACCTGCGAGCCAAGCAAGACGGCTTTGCGATGGAGGAAAAGCGTGAAATGGCTGGTGAGGTTGAAGCTGCCGGTGACCCACCTCCCCGCCGGGACGTACAGGAGCCCTCCGCCGTGCGACCCGAACTTGCTGAGGTGATCGACAGCTGCCCTGAAGGCCTGGGTGTTGGACGTGACCCCATCGCCCACGCCTCCGAACTGTGCGATCGACACTGCATGCTTCCTGCATTTCGTCGCCATGTAACTGATCTCCTCCCCCTTCGTCCCCTCCACATGTTTCCTGCCTTCCCCTACCCCCACCGCCACCAGCAGCAGCAGGAGCGATATTCCTGCTCCCGCATCACAAACCTGCAATATATATTTGTGCACGTACGCTTCCATATATCAGCTGAACCACACAAAATGGCATACATGTGCATATATATATATATATGTACATCAAAATTAAGGAAGATAGGAGGTTTGCTTGATTACGTACGGGAGATGAGCTTCTTCTTCTTCCTCCTCCTCTTTGGGACAGGGCCATTCTTAATTCCTTCTTTGGATGCATGTGTGTAGGATTTGGCTTCTTTGGTCCTGTTATATATAGTTGTGATTGTGGTGGTTCTGTTTGTGGATGGGATGAAAGAAAAGATGGAGGAGCTTCGTGGATCGCCGGTGGATTCCACTTTTGCAGGACAGCTAATTAAGTAATGTATTGAGTACTGCATGCTATTTACGAACAATTTAGATTTCAAAGGCTTATCTTCTTAGAAAACGTGAGGAGAAATGGAAGGTGGAGAGCTGCTGAGGCATGCGTTCTGTGTCGTCGGTTATGGCTTTTGTGTCCTTTTTGGTCATCTTTCACGGTTGTGATTTTGCTGTGATTCGGATTCTACCGTCCATTCCCTTCCCTCGTCCTGCTGTATAATAAAACCACAAATCTTCTGTGATATTCTTTATAAATTGAAGATTCCACTTTGGGCTTTACAAACAAATATGGAAAATCAAAGTTTATTTAAAAGCAAAAATTTTATCATTTAAGATAAATTTCTTATTAAAAAAAGAAGGACAATACTTTTTGTTCTTTCTGTAATTTTTGTTTGGAGAATGCAAATCATTTTTTCGTTGACTGTTCAAATGTAAATGAAATTTAGTCATTTTAAGTGGACAATGCATGAGATTTCCTGAAAATTTCCTCTTATCTGCTTTTACTTCAAATTTTCGCTACATTTTTTCTAATAACGTTATTGTTTGACACTCATTCTTAATGTCTTTCGTTTGGATTAGTTGAATTGAAGGAAATATTTAGATTTTTGGCTACCGTGTTAAGAATATTACTTCAATATCTGATAACATGGATAACTTAATTTGTTTATGTCTAGAAAATTTAGCTGCAAAATCGGGTGTGGATTTATTCAAAGAAATACATTCCAACTAGGACTTACAGGTAGCTCACAATTCTTTGGTAACGTAGATTTAGCCAATGTTAAGGTTGGCACTTTTGTCTCTAAAGGTTTCGTTTTCTGAAGATGGAGTGTTGGACAATAAAAGTCTCGCATCATCTCATATAGATTATGTATGCTTAAGTCATATCATCTCATATAGATTATGCATATCTAAGCTATATCATCTCATATAAGTTATGCATATCTAAGTCATATCATCTCATATAGATCATGCATGCTTAAGTCATATCATCTCACATAGATTATGTATGTTTAAGTCACATCATCTCGTATAGATTATGCATGTTTAAATCATATCATCATTACATGTAGATTACGCATGTTTTATGTCATATCATCTCATATAGATTAGTCACCTCTTGCCATATAGTTTCAATTTTATTTATTTGCATTCATATCATGTAATTTCATACTTGTCTATCTGCACCCATCCCATATAGTTTTATTCATATCAATTTTCACTCGTAACATATAGTTCTATTCATATTCATTAGCACTCACACTCATCGATTTTGCATGTTTAGATTGCATTCATTCATATTGATACTTCAAGTGTAAGTTCCATTCCATTCCATGTGATATTTTTTCTTAGTTGCACCACATGTAGAATCCATGCATTAATGCCTATATCATTGCATGTAGAACGTACCTTTGTTTCTAGGCTGTTTTATTTTTGGGCCTCAATCGTAATACACTTACTAATATGTTTTAGCTAATCATACTCTCACTCTAAGTATAGGGTATAATTTAGATGCATATGATCCCCCTATCTGTCTTCCTTTCTCATATGAATTCATCTAAACTTCTCCTCTTTTCTCTAGCTACCTCATCTTCAACTCTCTTCTTTCACTAAGGATTTTGTAAAAATCCTCTTCTCCCATTTTCTTCCAATTAGGGATGCTTAATTATTTTGACTCCCATGACATATAGGTTAGAATCATCCATTTCCCTCTTATCTCTTCACTCCAAGTCCCATGGACTTGCTTCTCGTCTCTTCTCTTTTGCATTTCCTCTCCTCATCTCATTTCTCATTTAAATTTTTGTCATTTAAACAAGCGAAAATCTTAATCACCTAATCTTAAAAAATGTCAACCAACCTTCGGGCCACTTGGGAACAAGACTAGAAGTGAAGCCCTAAACCAATAGCATAAACTTCACATTTGCCATACATTTTAGGATCTATGCAATTCAACCTTGCATTATTCACCCCCACTTCTAGAACCTTGCCCTTTAAGTGCACTCATGTAGTGTCATGGAACTTTCAGTGAGAATGTTCCTTAACGTGGCTTTAAATATAAAAAGGTCAGTTTATTATACTTATGGGTTTTGGCGGTGAGGATCTTGTGACGACTTCCTCACATAAATAGTCTTGACGTAATTACAATAGGAAAATTCTTTGATATTTATAAACAGTTCTCTAAAAATGGGGAAAGAATGTTGTTAATGGTTGTTAAATGGATTTCAACATAATCCGCTTTTTTGAAATCTCTGCCACCCAACCATTTAAGAGAAAAATGGCTATTTAACGGCATCTTAACCTTTTCTTTTGTTGAATCTCTGTAATGTTCATTTTTCAGTTTTTGGAATATTGTTTGTGATGGATGTCTCTTAAAAAAAACTACCTTTTTGGTATCTGCAAGTGTTGATTTTTAGATGGTTAGCTTCAACAGAAAGGCAGAGTGGATCCATCATAAAGTCGACAAAACACCTTCGTATTCTGAACAACTCTCAGCATGGTAATTAATGTCCTGTGTTTTCAATATGCCTCCAACATCTTTATCAAATTGGAGAAGGTAGAGATCCATTTACCACATTAATAGGACGTGGATGAAACTAGGACCACAATCACATTAAAACCAGAGATACAAATCATGGAGATTGGGTGGACTTGTCTGTGAGGGCCACTAGGGATCTAACAATACCAGGACTGACGCTATCTGCAAGCACACCTTTCCCTGAAATAAAGAAGGACTTCTCCTTAACATAGCTCTGAAGTTTCTTTGTATCATAATCTAGTCGTTGTTGATCTGCAAAAAAGTATAGTACATTTTAAAGAGGACACAACTTAAAAAGCTAAAAGAATAAGTTAAATTGTTATAGATATCTACAACACAAGAACTACCTTCCTCTATGATAGTGTGAGCAGCATGAAATGGTATGCGCGCAAAAATATCTGATCCAGGAAGCATCATCCACGTTCCTTCGTTGGAGTCATGGTTGCCACAAGTTGGGCATATTTCCTTAACCAAAGGGTGAGATTCAGCACCTTTTATTTGCCTCATGATTGACTCGAATGGGGATGGAACACTGCTCTTTGTTGTGCGGGCTCTCTTGCGGAGCGCTGTTAGTGCTTCTCGATTTCCATTTCTTAGTTTGTCATTTTCTACCATCTGCATTCTTAGTAATTATTAGTAAATATAAATCAGTCACAGATAAAATGTTGGCCTTGATACTTAATATCACCTGATGTCGAGCCAAAAGGACATGCTCTGCTTCAATTTCAATCTCAGCTAAAGACTGCTGCAACTTCTTCATATCATCGTCCATTTTTACTGCAGAGAAAGTGGAGACCGATTATGTTGCGATTCATGGGTTTGAAGAGTTACAACAAAAACATGACTAGATTTCTATAGATCAAGAAAATGCAATTGTGAAGGTACTTGGATAACTCATGAGAATTCACGAGAAAGACTAATGTCAGAATTACTGAAGATATTACTTCTTACTATCTCAATACTTATCATTTTAATACTCGTTCTCTTAATGATAGGGATTCAGTCTTACATCAAGATTTATAAACATAATTATGTATTGTAAACTATATTTAAAACGAGTTAACACTAATGAATAGAAAGATATTTCTCATTTTTCTCCATAATCCAACATAGTACCAAAGTCTAGGATTTAGGAAAACAAAAAAAGAGGGAGAAAAGAGAGAAATGCCACTCACCCTCCATAATCCACCAGCTCAGGCTTTCTTGTTGCCACCAATGTCTCCTCTTCTCTTCTCACTGCCACCACCCCTATTCTTCTTCCCTGGTAGTCAAAGTTTGAAATATAAGTATTGTATTGAGGATCGGTTATTCAAAAAAAGTAAACATATTGAAGAACAAAATTTGTATTAATGGAAATACAATACTTTTGTAGGAACAACAAAAAAAAAAATCCAAATTTAACTTAAAACTCAATGATAAGATAAAACAAGCTATGATAAGCATATAAAAGTATCTAGATAAATTTTCTAAATAATTATCATATATAAAATGTAAATTAGATAGAGATACAGTAGTCACAAGCATGAGATAAGTCTTAAATCATGTACAAATAATCGACAAAACTCATAATAACAGAATTTAAAATTCAGGTTATGTTTTAATATATATCATGTTACATTTTAATAAAATCTAGGTTACAGTTAAATATAATCCAAGTTACAATTCAATATATTTTAGGTTATATTTCAATAGATACCAAGTCACATTTTAATATATATCACGTTACATGTTAATAGATTGTAATTCAATACTTCAGGTTTCATTTCAATTAGATTATAGTTCATACATGTAACATAAACTAATAAGATTATGCACGATACAAGAGAATTTCCATAATTAAAAATTTTATTGATTATAATATTTTATAATAAATTATACATTTTTATTCTTCTTCTTCTCATTGGTGGGCAAAGAGGAAGGGAGTCTCTGGCAGTTGACAAAGGCTCCACTGATTAGTGAAGAATCCTTTGACAAAGGCTTTGACGGTCAATAGAGAATCCTTTAGCGAAGGCTTCTAGGATCGCTAAGCATAAACATCTATACATTTAGGATATAGATCACATCATTATGTTTTGGATGAGTGTTCTTAAATACTTGTCTAATGGCATCATTTATATGTTTCACCTCATAGATAAGAAACCCTCTAAACCTCTAAGGAGAGAGATATCACTTAGGCATTTATGTCCTGATGTGAAAATCATGTCATTACCTTTAAAGGTTTTTGAATGTGTCTTGTTCAAAATCAATCACCAAGGCTTGATAAGTTGTCTCCTTGTTTAATCAAATAAATCTTCTTTGGATACCCTTGCACAATATGTGGGCATTATTATTTTAGCTCATCCACTATGAGGTGCAGAATATCTACAAATGTTACCTTCTTTATGTCTCAAACTTTCTTTGCATTTAGTATTCCATACTCCGAGAGCACTCCTATGTCATATTCGACAGAGCCATGTAATAATGTTGCTGGCAACTTGGTGAATCTAACACTTCCTACAAAACTTGGCTTTCCCAGAGCCCTATGTAAGGTACCCAATCTTCCACAACTTACCCTATATTCCAATTGTTTCCTATGATAACCTTCCATCTATCTTTTTGCACGTTTATCTTGTCAATTTTCTTGAATTCTATTTTTGGGAACTACCAAAACACACTACTCTCTTTAAAACCATTGGCACAAGCAAGGTTTTTGACTCTTTAAGCACATCTGACATAGACAGACAATCTCAAAGTTCGGGAGTATGCTCCTAACATAGAAACTACCAATATTGGGAGCCAGTAAGGTATCCCTCACAAAAACAGGCACCCTCTACGGTCAGCACAATGCCCCTCCCACAGAAACACAAGCTAAGCACCCCTCCCATAGAAAACTATGCACTTCACGTATCTCACTCAGTGTGCTCATCACATAGAAGTATAGAACACGACACGGGACGGTGGCCAGTCCTTGTAGGAGCCAAAAATTATTTATAAGCATCAACAGTTTCCACTTCGCACAGATCAGATTGTTTGCTCCTGCATCGCATCTCATCTTATATAATGAAATTAACAGAATAAAAATAACAATTTATTCTTCACATTTAGTATGGTAAATTATCATTCACTATGTATGTGACATCGTACAAAGGACCCTATGCCTCTTAACTCATTTGCAGGGCATGTCTTTAGAGTTCTTAAAACTCTCAGCCACTGCTTTCATTTTCGCAAATTAAATGCATAACTTACAAAAATTTCAGGCCGTGGGAACTATTAAAAATTTAAAATAACCATCATGCAATCAAATTTGCCTTCAAGCATGGAAAGCAACCAATCTCTTTGTCTTTTATTTAATTTATTGCCGGATACTAAAATAACTCTAAAACCACTCAGAAAAGAGCACGTACTTTGGATCTAGACGTTCAAATAATCACTGAGACTCTTTGCGTTAATTATTCGAACACGATGTGTGCGTCCTCGCAATCCCTTCTTGAGGATGCCAATCGATCCTTGCCACTCGCCTTAGGCACAACCAAATCACATCAAGATTGAATATACAGGACGTCAAACAAGCACCGGCCTGCTTTGGAATGCTGGGCTTCAACTCCCCAGCCTGCTCTGGCACGCAGAGTGGAGAGAGGTCGACGTGCAGCTCGCCGCACTAAAGGGAAAAGGCACAGCGACGACACACGTCGAGCACGATTTCCCCCTTTTTCTGCCTTGTGATGGGGGAATGAGGAGGTGATGAGGACTGATCGCACCAGGGAAGCGAGTTCTGCGGAGAGAAGGAGAAGGGTCAGGTGCGTGTCCGGACTTCCGGCGTTCGCCCCTTTTTCTCAGGCTGCGCGGAAGGCGACCGGTCACTCTCCGTAAGTCCCCTCAGATCGAATCCGGCCGGAAAAGGAGGTCGGAAAGGAGACATTATTTACACTTCGTGGCGAACCTCCGACCGTCACGCTAGAGATGTCAATGGGCCGGGCCGTGCATCCGGCCCATAAACATGTCAATGGGTTGGGTTAGGTTGGATCGATCCAACCCAGAGACAAACAGTCCGCATGGACTACAAACAGTCCGCATGAACCGGTTAGCTCGTAAAAATTAAATTTTTAGAAGATACAACCTGACAGAACCCGTAGGCTCGGTCTGCAAAAAAATAAATAACAAGTATACTAAATTTTTATATAATAAATTCAAGTATCTAATTTATTTATTTTTTTCACACTCAACCATACATTTTAATTTTTTATTTTAATTATAAATATACTACAATACATATACATTTACTTATATTTTTAAATTGTAATTACTTGTTATTTAATCTAAACATTTGAATACAAAAGAGGGAAACATTCAAACACAAACTCATAAATTTAAAATAAATTATTTTATTTATAAAATAAAATTAAAATTACATTGTAAGTTGTAATGATGCAAATATTACATCAAATATTTTTCCATTTGATTTACATTCAAATATTTAAACTTCTAAATTCATCTGCAAAATCATTTTACCATTATTGTCCACAAACTCAAGCAAGTTCTCAATCTTGAACGTATATTAAAGCTTTTAAAATGTTATCTTTTAATCAAACTCTTTTGTCATCTAATATATTTTCATTAATACTAAAAGATTATTCACTTGCTATAGAAGAAACTAAAATTGTTAATAAAATTGTTAAAGATAATATAGGAAATATATGATTTTAATTTTTCCACCAATTAATTACACCAAAATCTAGAAAATTAGGATTTTCCCTTACTAAATAGTTATGACTAGTATTATTAATTTTTGCCTACTTATTAAGTTAGAATCATTATAATCATATATCAATAATGATGACGGTTGTTCTACTAAATAAGATGAATGTTATGTTTCATACCTTGTAGCATATAAATCAAACATGATATTTAAATTTTCTTATATATTTTTAATGTTACATTAAATTCAATATTTAAATAATTTTGTATTGCAGTTATTAATTTTCTAACAGCCTTTATTTTAGTCTTGGAATCTAAACAAATAGTTAATGTACATAAAAGAGGTATATTATTCTAATACTTTAAAAAAATTTCTTTCATTTTTAGAATTATTGTTGTAGAAAATGGAATATCATAATTATTAAAAACCCTTGTAATATTATATAAATAATGTATTGCATAAAAAAATTAAAATAATATATTCCAAATAAATGTTCAATTGCATTATAAAATAATTTTAAAAATTTAATAAAACAATTAACAATTGCAAAATCATTTTCATCTAAAGGTATTATACTATCATCAATTCTACCAATATAATAGGTTTGTATAGTTTCTTTATAAGGCAAACAATTATTTAACATTAAATACAAAGAATTCCATTTTTGAGAAACATTCATAGTAAATGTCTTATATGGTAAATCAAATGAATCATATACATGATTAAATTCTTACTAGCATCTACCACTAAATAAAATATAAGTTGATGCAGTTCTAATATTTTTGCTATAAAGTTTTATTTTAACACCTATCTGAACTATATGATTAATTATATGACTTATACATCTTTGATGAAATAAACCAAAACCATTTAATAGTGTTAATTTATTTTTAAAGATGAAAATTGTTACACTATTATTAAAAGCATTATAAAAAGTAATACTACCTACTTTTTCTTTAATTCCAAAAGTTCAAAAATTTCTATAATAATAGAAAAAATGTTTTGAGCATTATGACGATGATTTATTCTTCTAAACCCTATTAATATTTTTTGTAAAATCTAATTATAATCAATAAAATGAGTGATAATAATAATATATCCTATTTTAGTTCTACTTTCTTAATATCAAATGTACATATTATTGAGGTATTTATAAAACCTATTACACTAATTAATTTCATTCTAAGCTTATTATGAACATCAATAATATCTTATCTAGTTGTATTTCTAGAAATATTTTTAAATTGTCGATAATATACTTATAAAATATACTCTTGAAAATATTAATTATTACCAAAATTAATAGGCAAATTTTTAATAGTAAGAAATTTAATATGTAATTCTCTAACTTCTCTAGTATTATAATGTCGTGAAATATTATCTTTAAAATTAAAATTAAGTTGAATTTGAACCTTTTTTCTTTAGATTCACAAAGAACTAAATGTCTAAATAAATGACCTATATCACTAAAAGCCTTGTAAGAGAAGTTCACATTGTAAATGTTGTAACACACCCTCTTCATCATAATATCGTCTTCCATGAATTTCATCTTTACCGTAAACTTTAATCATAAAGTAGATTTGCTTTTAGGTTTAGCAATAATACTTAAGATACTCCTTCTACATTGATGTTCTGATGGAAAAATTGGAAAATCATCATCATCAACGTTATTAAAGTTAAATTGGCTGAAGTTATACACCATCTTGAGAAGTTGAGAATTGAACAAATTTGAGAGTTGAAAGAAGATTTATGACTTTTATGCATTGTGAATTTGAGAAGATTAAGTGAGTTACGCAGAAAACCCTAGTCAGGCTGGCCCAATGGCCGTAAAAATTAGAAATTACCAGCCTGGCCCGGCCATGTCACTCTCGCAGGCATGCTGACTGGTGAGCTCCCGGGGGTGGCTGGCATTTCTTGCTAGAGCATCCAATGGTTATGAGTGGGATGGTAGAGGAGTGGAGCAGTGGACCATCTCCGATAGGAAGGAGGAGATGGACCACTCTCTGACTTCGACTTCAAATTTGGGCAACAACAAAAAGATGGTTCTCTACCTAGTAGTAGAGACATCTATTTAAACATGAAATGAAACATGCATTGTGTCTGGTGCTTCTTCAACTTGTGGCTTTACAAGAGAGACGTGGAAAATTAGGTGCACCTTGGCTGTGCTGGGCAATTTAAGTTTGTAGGTGACCTTCCCCACGCAAGCTTCCACTTGGAAACGAACCAAAATACCTAGTTGTGAGCTTTTGGTAGCTTTACTGATGCATGGTGGTTTGACGATATGACTGGAGCTTCAAGTACACTCAGTCTTCGACTTCAAACTTCCAAGGGGTCTGTTTCTTATCCGCCGACTTCTTCATGTAGTCTTGTGCACGCTTCAATTTGTCCTTGAGATGACTAATCCTCTCATCCCGGTCGTGGAGTTCCCTCTCCGCCGCTACCACACGAGCCATCCTGGAGTGAACTTTAGTCTCAAGCAACGTATGGCTGGGCGCATTGTAGTACAACTCCGCCCAATGTAACCAGTGCACCCATTCGGTCGGTCGGTCGGTCGGTCGCTCGCAATAGTAGCTTCGAAGGTACATCTCCAGTCCCTTGTTTACGATCTCCATTTGACCATCCATCTAGGGATAATATGTGGAGCTCATCTATAACTTAAGTCTCAGACAGTCGAAAGAGCTCTTTCCAAAAATTGCCCGCGAAGATTGTGTCCTAGTCAGACATGATGGATTTGGGAAAATCATGAAGCCCCTTAGGGAAAATCAACAGGGCCATCAACGATGTGGCCACAAGTCCATAGCCACGTACGAACTTCTGATAGTAGCCCCTTAGTCCTAGGAATTCTTGTAAGGTCTTGGGTTGGTGGAAGAGGCCAGTCCAGGATGCATCAAATCTTATGTGGATTGGGTGTGACCCCATCTGTGGATTGGATGACATGCCCTACATAGTCCACCGTTCGGGAGGCAAACGTGCATTTCTCCTTCTTTACAGCAAGATGATGCTCCTACAGTTTCTCTAAGACCAACCAAAGGTGCTGCAAGTAATCTTCCCGGTTTGAGTTGTAGACCAAGATATCGTCAAAAAGCACTAGAACATACCAACGCAACCATGGGTGGAAGATTTCGTTCATGACGAACTGAAAGGTGGACGGAGCATTGGTGAGTCTAAAAGGCATCAGCGGGAACTCATAGTGCCCCTTGTACATTCGGAAGGCCGTCTTCAGTATGTCCCGTTGGTGAACGTGGATTTGATGGTATCTTAAGCGTAGATCAAGCTTGGAGTAGAACCGTGCACTAGCCAACTCATGGATCAGCTCGTCCACCACCGGAATGGGGAACCGATCTTTCACTGTGCACCTATTGAGCTCGCGATAGTCCACGTAGAATCAATCACCAAGGCAGTGGCAGTGCTAGCGAAGGCAACAACAGAACAACTAATTCCGACGTTCGAAGCTCCTTTGGAAAACCTAATGGAACGAGTGTCTGCTGAAGGAAAATCATTGAGGGGTCGAAGGGGATGCTTCTTGGTGTCACTTGAGGGAGAGAAGGTGGTCCTCTTAGAGGAGGAGGAGATGCATCTACACTGTGAGCTGCACAATCGATCGAAAGTCTAATGACACAAATTGAGGTCGATTCGAGACTAATCCAGCCTGCAGCCATGGGGCTGTGCGAAAGCTCGAAGCGGTGCATCTGTTTGTGATATCACAAGGTCTAGATGCTTGCAGGTGCATGGAGATAGTTGAACTAAGGTTGCAGTCGTCAAATGAAAAGGGTATGATGACCAACGAGCCTCAGCAGGTGCAGTAGTCCAAACCTTCCATTTATTGACCAACGATCGAGTGTGCTTCCAACCACGTGCAAGAGCGACGTGGTAGGCTCGACGACGAGTGAGATCACTAACGAACAGCGAACTCCAACAAGCATCAGGCAGAAGAAGCATGTCAGACGTGGGGAAGACAGGTTAACTAGTCAATCATTGACCGTTGATTATTGACTTCGACCATTAATATGAGCTGGATTTACTACCTTGGATGTGGATGAAGGTGCATTCAAATGACATGGATATCACCTTAATGATACGAATGAGTGCCCTGATGACGTAGATGAAGACTAGTCCAGATGTCTACAGATGTATCTTTAAGTATTTCTCCTTTTCATTCTAAAATTAGCAATGTTTGGATTGTGGGACATTGGTGCTGCTAATCACACCACATGTAATGAGAATTTATCATCTAAATTAAGAACGTTAGAAACACCAATGTTAATTTATCCAACATGAATGCAACGAAGTTGTTGGCATTATGGAAGTGCCTTTAAATTCTAATTTTAAATTGCTTAATGTTTCCTTTATACCAGGTTTTAATGTTCTTACGTCCATTAGTAAGATTACTTGTGTTTTCGTTTTCTTTCTAACTATTGCATATTTTAGGATCTTGCCACTAGGAGGATCATTGGTTTGCTTAGACAAGTTGGTGGCTTACCTCTTCAATCAAAATAGTAGTAGACGTTTTCTTGAACCTTCTCAACAAACTTCTAGTTGTGATATTGTTACATGGCATATATATAATAAACACCTTAGCCATGCCTCTTTAAGTAAGTAAACTTAAATATTTGCATGCTTTGCTTGTTAATCAAATTGAAAGTTCTTCCATTACAGGTGATGTTTGTAACCTAAGTAAACAAACTAGGCTTTCTTTTTCTAACAATTGTTAATGATTACATTGTAAAACAAGTCCAAGTTCTTAAACAAAATTATTCAATATGCTGGCCATGTTAAAAGCCAATTTGATACTAACATTAAACAAATTAGGATGATAATGACACTGAATTTATTATCAATAATTGCAAAAAAAAATTGACTTCGATAATGTCATTGTCTAAACCATTCTTATGTTTATAATCTCCAACAAAATGGAATGGTTAAGAGAAAACATAGACATATCCTAAATATTATTGGGACTTCGAAAAATCAGGTGCACATACTTAACAAATTTGGGAGGGAATGCATGTAGACTGTTGTTTTTATTATTAATAGATTGCCAGGTAGTACCATTAAAAATTAAGTTCCTTTGTTTTTCTAAATCAATAACCCAATTCAGATTCTCTTAAAGTTTTTGTTGTCTTTGCTAAGCTGCCAATATTAATATCAATAATAAATTTGATTATCGATCTCACAAACGTGTTTTTATAGGATATCTTAATTGAGCAAAAGAGTTATAAACTTTATGATTTGCATAATAAGAAATTTATTGTTAGTAGAGATGATGTGTTTTTTGTTGTGAACAAGTTTTCCCTTTCAAAAATATTGATAATTTGGATAGTAATCTCCATGACAATTCTCATGTTCCAGTTCGCACTCTTGAAGGAGAAATTGATTTCAAAATCATCGAGGGAAAGGAAAGACAACAACAATAAGGCCATGGACCAAAACTTCGAGGCAATCCAAAGCAACCCCACTATTGAATCCTTGCATGAAAATTCCCAAAGAGTTGATCAACACCATGCTGAGCTTCGTAAAAGGAAACACTATTTCCATTAGAAACAATTTTCCCCATGGGAAACTAAATGATTTTTATTGTCCTACTCTTAGCAAACGTAAAAACTCAGTTCACAGCCACACACCCCTTGACAAACTATTTCAATTAGAGAAAGATCATTGAGTCTCACAAAGTCTCTCTCACAAATATAGATAGGGCTGTTGAACCTAGCAGCTATGATGAAGCTATAATTGACCCAAAATGAAAGGAGGCTAAGGAGGACAATAAAACTTGGGATATCATAGATTTACTACAAGGGAGCAAACCCATAGAATGCAAGTGGGTATACAAAGTCAAATATAAGGAAAATGATATCATTGATAAAAATAAAGTCAAATTAATTGGCAATGGCTATAATCAAAAAATATAAATTACCAGGAAACATATGTCATTGTAATTAAAATGACCATCATCTTTCGGACCACCATAACTATTGTTTCCATAAATAAGTGCCATCTTTAACAAATGACATGGATATGTCTATCATCATGAAGACCTAGAGGAAGAAGTTTTCATGAGCATTCCACCTGAATTTAGTAGCAAAGGGAGCTTGAGAATGAAGTTTACCATCTAACAAAATCTATATATGACTTCAAACAATCTTCCAAGATTTAGTTTCATAAGTTAACTAACGTTCTTACTAATGCAAGTTTCAAGCAGTCCAAGGTTGCTTACTCATTTACATTAAAAAAAATCAATCTCAAGTTGTTTTAGTTTATGTTCATTTATTTATTATTGAATATGATTTATCTGTTATAGCTAATGTTAAAAGTTTGTAGAAAAGAAAGTTCAAAATCAAGAATCTTGGTAAGTTGACATATTTTACTGTTCTTGAATTTACGTATTCCTAATCTAGAGTTAATGTAAATCAAAGGGATTTATACTCTTGTACTACCAAATATTATGGTTTTTTAGAAGCTAAACCTACTAAAATACCTATTAATAATCACCTTCAGCTGGAATATGATGGCCATAGCATCATGAAGGATCCCGTTCGATATAAAAGCTTTAGTTGAAAAATTAATTTTACCATTACCAAACTTGACGTATCTTATGTATTAAGCACCTGAACCAGTTTATGACAAAGTCATACAAAGAACATTATGAAGATACACTTCAGGCAGTTAGATATCTCAAGACTGATCTAGGACAAGGTGTTTTCCTTCCAATAGACAACTCATTGTCGATTTTCATTAGTGCAATTGCATATTTTCTAAAAATTTAATACTGCTTACATTGTTTATTTAGGGGGGTTCACCATTTTTTTCGAAAACGAATAAACAACAAAATGTTGCCAAGTCTTGTCATGTATGTGTTAATGGTTCTGTGTATTGCCCTGTAGCAACAATCTTGTCATGCTAATGCATGAATCTTGTTTATCAACAAATTTAAAAAGTGAGGTTCTTGTCAATATAAAAGAACCATTGTTTGTGAAATTACCACACCTAAGAATATACATTCCAAGCAAGCCTTGCCTCCACGACGCTCCACTAATCACACTGATAAAATAAGCATCTTCTTTATTATGATCATATAACAAGTAGAGGGAAACTGTCGATACACTAGTCAATATTTACAAAACCAAGCAATCAAGGAAATAGCATTCCAATTGCTTCTCCTGTTAATTTGGATATTTTATCGTCTTGAACCTCCAACTACCATATCGATGCGATGTATGTCAAAATTCTATATCCAATTCGGATCAGTTCTCTGCACAAGCGCCCATCACCAAGTCAACATGTTTGAAACTGGTATGTCACTAAAATCCAAGACAATATTTTGAAACTTGAATGCTATGCATAATAAAAAAATGGATATGATTCGACCGTACATTGCTTGGCATGAGCTGTAAAATGGCTCTGGTTGCCTTTCGATTGCTCATGAGAACTTGAGAAAGAAGAAACGCCTCGTTCAATACACTGGAAAAAGAAGAATGCATAGCATAATCATAAATCAGAATATTTCTACTTCAGAATTACCATTATTCTCACCTCCTGCACATAGAAACACTTCGATTTGGCTCAGATTTTACCCAAGGGAAAATTTTTCATGGAAGTAGTCCATGGCTAGTGAGACTAATTTTCTTATTGCAAAGAAACACTAGATTTTCATTCTGCTTGTTTTGTTCTTTGAGGAGAAAAAATCCTCAATTATGGTATAATGTTTCAAAAGAAATAAGTAAACTTTCATAAACTTGGAATTTTGATTGCAAAGAAACCACTTGAAATGGAAGAAGCACTAGAGGAAATATCTGAATTATGCAAACATGACACCATCACATTCATGCGAATGACATACCTGAAGAAGATAACTATGGAGCCAATCAAGTGTTTGAGGGAATGTTGTTGCTGATATATTTACGACAGTCAGACCCTGTGACGAAAGATAAAATAGATAAACGGTTAGCCTGAAATTTTAGTTAGTACCTTCGAACTACATTCAGACCTTGAAGTAACAAGGAATTTTCCAATAAAAATTGACATTTGTGATTAAGGATACAGTTCCTTAAGATGGGAATTTCTGATTCCAAAAGATTCAGTAATAATGAGCATAAAGCGTCATTATTTGATTTCATCAATTATTTTCCTATCTGAAAACGCAGAAAAGTTTGATAAAATCTCACGTTCAGGCTACTGAAACTTAGCCTGCATGTTTGTATTTGAAGTTCTTGCAGAACGTAAAAGATGTGCACTACACTCTTGTGTAAGGATGAGTTTTAATAAGGATTATATGAACATGCATCCACATCTTTAGATAAAATAAATTTATCAAATTCTGGCATATCCTTCTATTTGATGTTGAATTAAAATCTGTTCTAGTATTTGAAACTTCTGATATTCCAAAGAAAGAGTTATGCATATTACCTGTGCCTCAAAAGAGCAAAGATAATCCTGAATCGTTTTAAGATTGGTAATCAGCTTTTGTCGTTCCTGATGAATAAGACATAATCAGCCGTAATACAATATTTATCAAGCAAGCAGATAAAGAAGAAAAAGAATATGTGCTAATTATTATTTTGGAAATGTATGCAAGTTTGAAAAGTAGCTTCTTGGCCTAAAAATCAATGTTTCGAGAAGCAGACCAGAAAATGAAGAAAAATTCAGAAAAGTATTTGATTATTATTTAAAAATAAAAACTTCAGAAAATAAAGAAAATCCAGAAAAAATGTAGAAAGTCTGCAAAATTGCAGAAATGTATAGAAATTTGCTTCCAACTATATTCCCTTTAATGATGACAAAATATAATGAGAAATTCCACATGCCTCATAGATGAAGCTTTAAAATTTCAAAAGTAAACCACATCACTCGCAAGTTAGATTATAAAAAGAGTCTAGTAGTTTAATACACCAATGAAAATTAATGAGTTCAAACTTCAAATTATTCAAAGAACATTATTCACAATGAATATTTGAAAAAACCATGATTATAAAAAATCATGATTATTTACACTTTTACAGTGATTTTTTGAAAAAATCTCAATTATTCAAAAATTCTGTTTGTTTGAAAAAGTCATGTTATTTACACTGATTATTTGAGAAATCTTGATTATTCAAAAAAATTCTGATTGTTTATAAAAAATCATGATTGGACACAAAAAATTATGATTGTTTAAATCAGATATTAGGTTGGACCAATTGGTTTTACCAGTCTAACTGGCCCATCCAACCACCCCGTGCGGTCAAACTGCAAAACCAGTCCAACCAGGGGTAGTTGGACTGGATGTGTCAACGGTCAGACAAGTCTGACCATCTGACCATCCAGTTCAAATAGGTTTTCAAAACATCGCTCAAAATATAAAGATTTTCTCATCATCTACTTAAGTATGAACTTGATATTTCATACATGGAACTATATCGAAGGCCGCAACCTCAGAAATTCAAATTTCAATACCTGGTTCATATCTTTGTCCCCGAATGTTCTTGTAGAGAGCCATTCCTCAAGCAATGCCTGCACAATCATGACCAAGGACAAAGGATTATAAGCTCACCATCACAGAATAAAGTTATATGTGCTAGTTATTTCGGGAAAAGCCTAAATGAGATTCTAACAAGCCATAAAGTGGCTGTCAGAGTATTGTTAAAGTATATTGATGTATTATGCTTAAGTATAGTGTGTGTGGGGAGGGGTTTAGTCTTACATTACTTAAGTTATGTTTGTCTTTCTTATATAGTCTTTATATAAAGAAAGGCCCTTAGATTTACTAATGCATCAATCCACTTTTGCCTACTCCTCTATGTCAATATGATATATTTTAGATTCTAGGAGTACAAAAAGTGTGAAAGATCGCAATAGTGAGGGAAATCATAGCTACCACCCTCCTCCCAACCACCAGTACAACCAACCCCTACCTAGGCTGCCACCAACATTGCTAGTCTCTCTCCACCCATTCAAGCTGCCACCAACATTGCTAGTCTCTCTCCACCCATTCAAGCTGCCACCAACATTGCTAGTCTCTCTCCACCCATTCAAGCTGCCACCAATGTCATGTTAAGGACCCTCTCCCTACCATAAGGCAACCATTGTTGGCCACCCTCCTCCCAACACCCCAAAACCACCACCACCCTCTACTTGCACCATCATCCATTACCCATACCACCTTACTTCATCTCCTTTGTCACTTCTTTCTTCTTCCTCTTTTCATCTAACCATAGAAGCCTTATCTATTCTTGCATAGATGACAGAGAAAAAGAGAGGGACTTCCATGGTTTCACTAGATCCCAAGTAACCCAAACCAAATGGAAAAAACCCTAATTTTACAAAATAGTCTTGCTCGTCCCTGTTTGCTTTGTAGGGTTTGTGGATTCCTAAGGTTTTAGACTCGTGTTCCAGAGAAAGGGGTAGCTAAAATGATGGGCTCTGTGACATTGACGTGCAAAAGTAGTGATGGAATGGATCACTTCTATAACATCCAGTAGAGGGGTTCAAAGTTCCAAGCCAACATGTAGCATTAGAGTAGGATCAAGAGATTGAGGCCAAGTGGTTTGATGGCACAAAAATCAAAGGTAAGAGAAGTCGAGCTAGGACATTGTTGATATTAAAAATAAAGAAAAAAGGAAAAAAAGTTAGTGACATCTAAATTGACATACAAGTGAAAGAAAATTGACATTGACAACCTCAGAAGAAATAATAATAATGGACGTGAAAGGAAAAAAAAAAAAAAGTGAAGAAAATGACAAAAATAATGCACACACACCCGCTATCCTTATGTGGCCCTACTCCCCGTGAACGGCTTAGTCAGAGGAAGGGGCTCCGACTTCTTCAAAAAGAGGGACGAGCATTGAGTGGAACAAAAAAAAAAAAGGAAAGGGAAGAGAGAGGCTGAAGGAAGAAGGAGATCACATTGCTCACAATACAAACTCTAAGGCTGAATGACATAAGGGGTGGGTGTCCTCTGTTCTACCTATTCTTTTTTCTTCACTATCCCGTCGACCACCACCAAGACAGCATGGCAGCCCACCTACCTTCCCCCCCCCCCCCCCCCCCCCCCCCCCCATCCTTTGCTAAAAAAGAATTGATGATCTATCCAGCCAAATGAAGACAAGAAAAAAAAACAAAACAAAACAATAGTTCCTTGACATGGTCACAACAACAATCAATAGATCCAAAATTTCATTGCTAGCTTGCTCTGATCCCTTGGCATGACCATAATATCAACCATGCAAAACAAATGTGCATCATCACTGTTCCAATCCCTCGGCATTGTCTTGCCCATGTTGTTTGCTGGCCTCAGCCACTCCACCCAATCATGATGGCATTTAAACATTGTTTCTTCTCCATGGTTGTTTTGTTCAATCCTAGACAAAAACCGTTCATATTAGTTGGATAAATATGACCAACCTCCCTTACTGATGCCGCGGCAACATTAGCTACAAGTTTTAACATTACAACATGAAGGAAGGGTCAAAGTGATAACTAAGGGGGTGTTTGTACATCCTGAAAATGTCAGAAAGAAAAATATGAAGAATGATGGAAAATAACAAAAGTAAAAAATGTTGAAAAATGGTTTATTTTCTTTTTTTTAATGGTTTATTTTCTTGACATTTGTGTACATAAAAGAAAATAATATCTTACAAAAAATAATTATGCAATATTATAATTAAAGAGAAGAATATCATTGAAAGTTGATTGATATCATATGCAATCAAGTGATTTCTTATACCTCAAAATGAAGAAATAAATTTTGATCAGTTTAGTTGACTAACATCTACTAAGTAATATTTTCCTACATTTTAAATAGAAATACAATATTTTGTGGTACAAAAATTTATTACAAATCAAAACAATTCACAAGTACTTTCAAGTTATATGAGAAGTAGCAAACCTAGTGGAACTTTAAAGTCATTAAATCCAAAAATTGCATCTTGAAGAAGAAAGGGACTTGGCTAGATCAAGTGGACGAGGAGAAGTGGAACTAGTGACTGACCTAAGCTAGTTGTACTGTAGGTAAGATGGCTTCATAGAATCTGATTCTGAATATGCTGATGGTGAATCCGCAAGTGGGTGAAAGCACTTTTTTTTGGCGATGTCTTTTCCATTTGCCCAAAACAAAAGATTCTTACCACTGATTGGGTGCTATTTCATTTCCCTCAGCCAAGTAAAATCCTATTAATGTTGATGGCCTCCTTTATGGGCCCAAATATCATGGTTAATAAGATAAATAAAAAAAGAATCCCCTAAAATCAGGTAAAGCCTTATATGAGTCTTTGAGAGTGGAAAGCAGTTCGATCTACTAGCATCTGAAAGAAAATAAGGGAGTCACATAGGATAGGGGAATCGATGGCTACTAAATTAAGGGGCAAAGGAAGAGGAGCATTAAATAAAGCTAGGTTAGGACGGGAAGTAGGTGGTTGGAGTTGAGTTGTTTCACAAACTAGAAAAGCATAAATTATAGGGGATAGGAAGCTAAAGGAACTTGATTTCATGGTGCTACCCTTTGTGACCTTCTTTTTATCTTTTTAAAAACTCAAATTTTTGAGGAAATATACCAAGTACCTGATCACTAAAGGGAGAGGGCTTCCCTATAAGGGGGTACAAGGGGCTTTGCCCCTTGTGACCGGGGATACATGGGACAAGCCCCCTATGACATACTTTTTATCTTAAAAAAACCCTCAAAAGGGAATGTCTTTAGTACCTGAGTCCTCGAGGGCTTCCTTAAAAGGGGGTAGAGCCCTCTTATGACTGGGGGTACAAGGGTAGGACTCCTTGTGACCTTTTAATATTAAAAAAACCCTTGAAGGGGAATGTCTTCAGTACCCGAGTCCTCGAGGGCTTCCTTATAAGGGGGTATAAGGGGCAAAGCCCCTTGTGACCTGTTCTTTTATTTTCTTAAGAATCCAAGCTCGCGAGGGAATGTTCCTAGCACCCAATCATCGAAGGGAGAGGGCTTCCTTTGAAACTTGAAGGGAATTTACTCAGTACCTGATCACAAAACCTCATATTATAAGTTGACAATAATTATTCAAATAAAGAGAGAGGTAAAGGGACTTTTTTGAGAAAGTAGGGACTTACTCCAAGCCTAACATGAAGCAAAGGGATTGAAGCCCTTATCAGTGGGTCTTTTCCAACGTTGACTTCCCAGCCAGGACTTTCAAAGTTGGGAGTAGCTCCCCCATTGGTGGAGGTGTCATGAAGATTGGGGAGTGTGAGCAATACGAACTGAAAGGCTCCCATACTATTTGGAGGGCAAGGGGCATACATGTTGAACCTAACCCCTATCCATCATTGTAGAAGTTGTTCCTTTGAAAGATGATGGTAATTAGGTATCTAATCAATTAATCCTACAAAGCCCTGGGGGTTTCTAGTTAGAAAGGAGGGAAGCAAGCTATAAGTAATGGAAGGTAGGCTTTGCTCACTCACAATTTGCTTGTATGCTCGTTTAGTAGAAAGTTAGTGGAGTGCAGGAGCATTCCTTTCTTGTAGGGCGAGGCCTTCGCCCACGAGCTCATAAGTAAAGCATGGAACAAGCTTTGTCTACAAATCAAGGATCCCTCATCTTGCTTCTAGCAAAGCAAGACGTCTATAGGCATGATGGTATGGTAGGAAAAACATTCGTAGTGCGACCATTGTCAATGGTCGTGCTTATAGTGTTTCTAGTAAAGGCATTATTCAAGTCACCTTAGACATTCGTCTTGATCATATCCTTTTTGTCCTTAAATTACCCATAAATCTTTTATCTATTAGTGTCATTACGGTTCAACTTTCATGTTTTATGATCTTTTTTCCTTTCCATTGTACCTTTCAAGACCTACGAATAAAGGTGAGAATTAGTTTAGGCCGTAAAAGCAACGATGGAGTCTACACCTTAGTATAAGATACACCTAGTAGTGGTTTGACTACCTTGTTGTCAATTGATGGTTCCTCCACTTCATTTGTCTTATGATACTATCGTCTAGGTCATCCTTCCTTTTAGAAGCTTCGACAAGCCTTACCTTGGTTATTACTTTCTGATTTTCAATGTGAGTTGTATCAGTTGAGTAAACATTGTCAATCATCATATTTGCATGTTCAACTTGCTCTTAGTCGTTAAATGTTTGATCTGCTTCACTATGACATTTGGAGGCCTAATCATGTTGGGTTTGCTAATATTTTTGATATTATATTATCTTTATTGATGACTATTTTTGTGTATGTTAGATTTATTTATTAAAAGTATCACTGCTATTGTTGAACATTTTCTTACTAAAATTCAAAATCAATTTGATATTACTCCAAAATGTTTACATACTGACAATGCCTTGGAATTTGTTAGTGTAAAATTTCAAAACTTGTGTGATTCCCTTGGTATTATCCACCAAACTTCTTGCCTCATACTTTTCAGTAGAATGGTGTGGCCGAGCGCAAACATCGTCATCTCCTTGATATTACTCAAACCCTTCTTATCCATATGAAGGTTCTAAAATATCTCTAAGCTGATGTCATGCTTATTACAGTCTATCTTATCAATTGCATGCCTTTTACACCTCTTAGGAGAGAAGTGCCTCTTTATCGCCTGAGTATTCATAAAGATTTGTTTACTCTTCCTCGTGTTTTTAGATGTGTAGCTTATGTCTAGAATTTTTCCTCTAGCTTAGATAAACTATTTACTCAAGCTATCAAATGTGTTTTTGTGGAGTATTCCAAAACTCAAAAAGGATATAGGTGTTTTCATCCTCCCATGAAAAAATATTATACTTTTGTTGATCTTACCTTTTTTGAGGATCAATCTTATTTCTCTGAAATTGATTCTTCTGTGGAATCCTTTGATCCTATACCTAATCTGATCCTTTCCCTAAGTGACAAGCATAATGACAATAGGTTGCAAGATCGTCTATTACAGGTGTACCATCATCGAGGCAAACCGTTAGCTACTATTGAGGCTCCACCAGTTTGACCCCCTTGAAGATGGTCCTTCCACCATTAAAGTTAATTCAAAACCTAACATTAGTTTACCATTTGAACCTAAAACTAACAATGATGATCTTCCAATTGCCTTATGAAAAGGTACCCATTGTTGTACTCAACATCCTATAGCTTACTTTGTTGCCTATGATCACTTAAGCCCTACCTATTGTCTATTTGCTTTGGGAGTTTCATCAAAATCTATTTCAAGTACTTATTAGGAGGTATTGCAACTACCATGTTAGAAAGAGGCTATAAATGAAGAGATAAAGACACTAACATCTCACGGTACTTGGGAGTTGGTGGAAGTCCTAATGATGCTAATCTAGTCTCATGCAGCCTTCATTGTAAAACACAAACCTAATAGTTCTATTGAATGATAGAAAACTCTCTTGGTTGCTTGAGGATTTACCTAAGAATATGGTATAGATTATGATGAGACATTTGCTCCTATAGCTCGTTTCAATTCTATTCATGTTATCATTTCCTTAGTAGTAAATCAAAATTAATCTTTGCATCAACTTAATATGAAGAATGTATTTTTATATGGTGATCTCAATGAAGCAACCTCCTAGGTATGTTGCTCAGGGAGAGTACCAAGTGTGCCTATTGAAAAAGTCTATTTATGAATTAAAACAAAGTCCTAACGCTTGGTTTGACAAGCTCAAATAGTTGATGTTTGATGGTGGTTTCTGTAAATGTGTTGTTGATCAATCCATTTTCATCCTACCACAGTTCGTAAGGGTGTATCATTCTTACTTTGTATGTGGATGATATTATTGTTACAAGGAGTAACGAAGGCATTACAAGAACTAAGAAGCATCTAGCCAAAGTATTTCAAATCAAAGATTTGGGTAGTCTAGGGTACTTTCTTAGTATTGAGTTTGTTGTTATCAAACCAGATATTGCTTATATAGTTGGTCTACTAAGTCAATTTATGCATGATCTAAGACAAGTTCATTTGATTAAGGCTCAACAAGTGCTTGCATATATAAAGGAACTTCAAGAAAAGGCTTATTGTATGAGGCTCATGATCATCTCAAGGTGGAAGCCTTTTCTAACTCAAGTTATGCAAGAGATAGAAGGGACCAAAAATCTACTTCAAGTTATTATACCTATGTAGGTGGAAATCTTATTACTTGGCACAGCAAAAAACAAAGTATCATCTTGTGTTTAAGTGTTGAGGCTAAATATAGGTCAATGAAAGAGACTACTTGTGAACATGTATGGATCAAAACTCTCTTGAAGGAATTTTGTGTAACTATTGATCTTCCTATGAAGATGTATTGTGATAATCAATCAACCATATATATTGTTAAAAATGAAATCTTTCATGAACGTACTAATCATATAAAAGTAGATTGACACTATATGCATGACTTAGAGATCAAATGGGTTATCTCTATGCCTTACACTCCATCTTTTGAAGAGATAGCAAACATCTTTACCATGGACCTTAGTTATGGTGTTTTCTATTATCTTTGTAACAAACTTGGAATGACTAATATATACCTTCCAACTTGAGGGAGAGTGTGAGTGTGTATTGTTATTTAGGTGTATGGGTAAATGGATGATCAGTTTATAGATCAGTTTATGATCTGTTTACTCATCTCCTATATATATATATAGTTTTTTATATTTCCAAGGTGATTAAGAAAAATTATTCCATGTTGAAACAAATATAAAGTCTCTTATATAGAGGCTACAAGGAGAATACCAAAAGACTAGCACATGGGGAACACCAAGAGTCATACATAGGAAACACCAAGTGTCACACATGAGGAACACCAAGGGTCCTATTAATACATAGTAATGTCACCCATACTTAATTACATTCATTACATCTAACAATTACTTCTTAGCCTCCAAGGCTAGTTCTACAAGCTGTTTGAAAATGATTGTTGATACTACAGGGTTCCAACAAGGTAAATTTCCCTTTAAGTACTTGGGATGTCCCATATTTAAAAGGAGATCTAAGGCAATATATTTTGATGAGTTAATTCAGAGATTTCAGAGAAAATTGGCAAGGTGGAAAGTTGTGATGTTGTCACCAGGTAGAAGATTAACTCTCATTAAGCATGTATTCTCAAGCATTCCAATGCACTTACTTAGTATTTATGATTTGTCAATGGGGATTCTTGAGCAATTGCAAAAGATTTGTGCTAATTTCTTGAAGGGAAGCTCTGGAGTTAAACAAAAGAGGCATTGGATAAGTTAGGATAAGATTACAAAGCCGATTAAGGAAGGAAGCTTGGGTATCCAAAACTTTAAAGAGGCTATGACAACACTTTGGATGAAAATAATATGGAAAATCTTACATCTACACAATATTTAGACTTCAACGTGGATTGCAATGTATGGTAAGGATCCAGGTAACCTCTCCATGGAGAAAAGAAGAGGCTGGAATAAATTCCGTATTGCATGAGACAGGATAAACGAGTATGCAAAATGGCAAGGAGGCCAAAGGTGTGTGAATTTCTGGGCCGGATGGTGGGCAACTACCGGGCCTTTAAACCAAAATTGTGGAGGTCCCTGTTAAGCATGTTGATCTTCAATTGGCTGACATGGTTAGCAAGGAAGAAATTCTAGAAGAACTTAGCATTCCCACAAATCTAAAGGTAGAAGCAAAACAGAGACTACAAGACATATCGGACAATTCTGATAAATTCAAATGGATGAGATCCAAAAATAGGGGAATCTCAGTCAAATCTTCTTGGAAATTGATAAGAAGCAAGAGAGAGAAAGTGATATGGAACCTGAGCTATTGGAAAAGCTATATTCCTACCAAAATTTCCTTCTTCCTTTGGCAGTATTTCCACAATGCATTACCTACAGAAATCAACATTCAAAGTAGAGGCATCTATTTGGCCTCCAAATGTGCTCGCTACCATATTCATGTTGATGTGGATTCCGCTAACCACTTCTTACTTTTCAAGGGAGAATGGTTATCCTATGCAGAGTTTGGTGCAATAGAATGTTCCATATCCAACTTCAAAATCAAGATGATTGGAAATCATTTGTGCTTCACCAAATTCCAAAGAGGAAGACTTAAGGATCAAGAAGTTTTTTGTGGCTACCCTACTATGGGTAGATGCGAGACTATCCAAGGAAATCAGATGACATCCTTTGGTAGGATCTAAGCCAAAGTTTAGCATAGTTTCCAAAATTTCAAAAAGATACATGATTGGAATATCCCTGCAACTGGTTGAGTTGTGTGGACAAAACCAGCCCAAGTAAGCTAGAAACTAAATGTCGATGGTACAAGTGATAGATTGAACAATGTGGGAGGAGGAATTACTAGAGATCACAATGGGGACATCTATGTTGCCTTCCATAGCTTATATGATGAAGGAAATTGTGTGTATGCGAAGGCCAGAGCACTTTGGGATGGATTAACTTTATGTAAAGAGCTTTTCTCATCTCTATCTAATATAGAGGTGGAAACGGACTCTATAATCATCCACTGTGCACTTATGGAGGGACAATGTCTGAATACTAAATGCATTTGGTTTTGGGACAAACTATTGGAGCTCTTGATTGGAGTGGGATCATTAGCCAAAATTCATAAAGAAGAAAACAAAGTGGTGAACTTGCTGGCCAAAAAGGGCAGATTAACTAGGGAAAGGAAAATCTTTGTGGAATTCAAGGATATCCCTGCTGATGTGAGAAGTCAGATCCCTCTTGACCGCTGGAGTATTCCCAGCTGGCATGGAAACTAATTGTATGTTGTCTTTTGATACTTTCAGCTTATTGTAATATGTTTAGGGGTCCCCACCCCCTTAATAGAACAGGGAAGTTTATATATATATATAAAAAAAAGCACAAACACTAACAACTCAATGAAATGGCTCACTACTTATTATACCAGGTTGGACATTCTTCCATATATTGGTCTGCTACATTCCTCACTGCTGCACATATCATTAATAGGTTTCCCAAATCTTCAATAAAGAAATACAGCCCATATGAAACTATATTTCATTGCTAGCTGAACTATAAAGCGCTATATGTTTTTGGTTGTGCATGTTATCCACTGGTACTAGGGCCATGACACAAATTTCAATTGCAAGTCTACGCATTTTTCTGGGCTACTCTACAAGTCACAAAGGCTACAAATGCCTTGATCCTCAAATGAACAAGGTGATTATCTCTCACAACAAGGTGATTATCTCTCACCATGTCACTTCAGATGAAGGTAACTTTTCGACCAAGGCTTTTGCCGATGCTAATCCAACCTCTCCTCCTTGTTTCTTTGAATCCAGCTACTAGCTACCTATTTCCAACTATCAAGTATATATCAACATGGTTCTCACAACCTCCCAACTACTCTCATATCTGAAATTCAAGACCTACAACTCTATGAACCCAAAAGCTACATTGTAGCCAAGAAAATTCCTCATTGGGTGCAAGCCATGGAAGAGGAACATAACAAGCTTCTATGCAACAACACTTGTGATCTTGTTCTTAAGCAACCACATTACAATGTGGTTGGCTGTAAATGAATCTTTTGGCCAGGTGGATAGATACAAAACCCACATTGTAGCCAAAGGCTTCCATCAACAATATGGCCATGACTTTGAAGAAACATTCAACCTTGTTGCTAAGCACGCCACCATTCAATTAATTCTCCCTCTTGTTGCCACACATAATTGACCATTACAATAGCTAGACGTTTGCAATGCCTTCTTATTAGGTGACCTCACTGAAGAGGCCTTCATGCAGCAACCACCAAGCTTCGAGGATCCTCTATGCCCTAATCATGTCTGCCAGTTATGATGAGCAATATATGGGCTAAAACAAGCACCAACGTTTGGTACCACTACCTTCAACAATTTCTTCTCAATCATGGCTTCACAAATAGCAAATTGAATGCCTCAAGGCCGCTCATTGCTTATCATGTTCATTCATGTCAATGATATCATCATCACAGGTACCAATTCCTTCCTCATCGAACAATTCATTGAGAAATTATGCACCAATTTTGAGTGTCGCCACCTTGGCTCACTCAAATTCTTCTTGGGTATGGAAGTTACCAACAACTCTGCATCAAATCATCTCCCAAAACTACCATGCCATTGATTTGCTCACAAGTTCAACATGGCTTTATGCAAACCTACCCCAACACCACAAGCAATAGATTGTCGTGGCCTGCTCCTCCACTAAATCCAAACACTATGCTGCAACCAACCTCACTACTGAAATCAGGTGGCTCCAACATCTTCTCCGGGATCTCCATCAACCCATCATCTCTGCACCTGTTTTATTTATAGACAATGTCTCTGCTATGCCACTGGCTCACAATCCCACCTTCCACACTAGAACATGACACATCAAAGTTGATTATCACTATGTCCGGGAATTGGTTCAAAGGCAAGCCTTATAGTTCATCCACATTCCTTTCATTCAACAAATAGCCAATGGGTTCATTAAACCCTTAACATCAGACTGTCACCGATGGTTTACTTGCAAATTAAACCTCCACTCCACTCCGTTGAATTTGAGGGGCATATTAAGCAATAATCTATTTCTTTGAATTTTTCTGTTCTATCATTTATTTGTCATTGTCTGTTGGTAGTTTCTCTTGGTAGGAAGTAGTTATGCCTCTACCAGGTTGTTATAGAGGTTACAATTTCTATATAATGAGTGTATTGAGTATTGACACGAAATGAGAAGGAAGCTGATTCTACCCAGCCACTCTCCCCCTTCTTCACCCTTCTTCCACAACAAGAGCCTAATGCAATTTCTTTATGGATGAATTTTATGTATTATAAGTGCCAAAGTTAGGTCAACTAAGACACATTTATTTTGTAGTTTTGAGATAAAAAACACAGTGAAAAACAGTAAGCCCTTCGAACTTTTAAATAGGAAAAGAAAACTGGAAGCAACACTACTTTCCAATGGTCTTAACATTTTCTAAAATGGTTGTTTCATTTCTATTGTTATTTGATCTCCACAGTTTATGAAGGACTGATGACTTCTAATTTTGTGTTAAAGTTGGTTAATAACGCTATTTTGAAAGAAACCTCTTAGTTATGCATATTGTTTAAATGATCATGAATAAATATGATATACATCAATCGATGAATTCATCATTCATTCTATAAGCTTCTACCCTGAAATCAATGATGTCGATCAAGTTATTAATGTAGTTTTATTTTTGGGTTCACTTTGAAAAAAATGTACAGATCTAAGGTGAAAATATGCACTTTGAACTTAAATCATGCCAAGCATGTACCAAGATTTGAAATGATCCTCAGATTTATTTATACTTCAAGGTGAAGGAATTTTATTTATATTCAAGTTTTCAAATTAAGAGATAAATCATTGTGTTAAATTTATCTTTCTAACGTTGTTTACTAGAATTGCATTAGAGATATTGATGGTATCCATGTCAAAGCTATCATTTACGAAGAAAAAAAAGGTACATTTCAAAAACAGAAAAGATAAATTACTACAAAATTTATTAACTTTATGTAATTTTGATATAAAAATTGTTGATGAAAAGAATCAGTTATTGATACTCTTCTTCAAGATGCAATTTCTAAACCTAATGAATTTAAAGTTCCACCAGGTTCACTACTCATATAACTTGAAAGTACTCATGAATAGTTTTGATTTGTAATAATTTTTTGTAACACAAAAATTGTATTTCTATTTAAAATGTAAGCAAATATTACTTAGTAGATGCTAGTTATCTAAATTGATTGGAATTTATTTCTTCATTTTGACGTATAAGATATCACTTGATCAAGTATAACATCAATGACATTCTTTTCTTTTATAATAATATTACATAATTATTTTTTAGGAGATTCTCCCAACATAATCACCCCTTTTGTTGCTTTATCAGTTCTTCAAGCTTCTGATACAGACTCGAAAGTAAACCCCTTTTTTTTTTTATATATACACTCATACAACATATTATAGGATATGGTTTTTTTTATATAGTGTTACAACAAACTCCTTAACACCATCAAGATTCACTGCAACCCTTTGGATATATTCCAAGCTCAAGTAGTTCTTTTAATATCCTTTCATTTGAAGAATTTCAAGACCAACCTTGAAACCTTTGAGGATCGTATAGTTAGTCATACTATTACATTGGAAGTATGTGGTATTGTTTACACAAATATCATTATTATTATGTAATATCAATATTTCTTTTGACAGTTACCTTCAAGATTACTTCCAGAGGGCAACACATCATCTCCTCTTTCAGCCAACGAGATGATATTCACTGTGTAAGAATTAATGAAGACACCCAGCTGTCTAAAGAGGTCACTTTCACGTTTCAAACTGAAAGGTATAATTGAATGCTTTATTTACTCTCTTTCTTCCTCTTTGTTTATTTCAGAAGAAGCAATAAAAATTACTTTAATTAATTATTCAAATATGTTATATTTGTCTTTATAGAGCGTACCTTCAAAAATAAAGCTAATGATGAGCACATGCAACAAGGCAATTCGAACATTCTTGATAAACTGCTCACCATAAGAAGCATAATATACAAGTACCCAGGCCTACTCTTTTACAAGGATGAACATGGAAATTTTCTATATCAACGGTGTCATATGAAACGGCCACCTTCAATTTTTCCTTATAAAAAGTATTCTTTCATTGGTCCTTTTTCTGAGGAACCAAGAAAGTTTTCAAGGACTTGATTGTGTTCACTTCCCTTCTTTTCAAAGGTATAAAAGCTTTTGAGGAATAAAGATAACCATTGAGCATCGATTGTTAAACTAGTCCCTGATTTTGGTGGAGTGATGACCCTAAAGACAGGTTCATCATCACTATCACCATCTTCATTAGTCACTTGCATAACCTTAGTTTGCCTATTATAAATCAGGTGAAGTATCTTTTTCTCTTTTTCATCTCTAGTGAAATATTTAACATCATGAAAGTGAACCTCATGAACTCCAAAGGATTGTTTCCCAAAGTATCTATATTCTCTTCAATCTTGGATATATTTAAAACATTAGTGTAAAATGGATGGTACAACAAAATTACTATGCATCCATGATCTTCCAAGCAAGGCTTTATATAAAGTTGTTTCGTCAAAAATGTAAACCATTGCTTTGGTTTTAAAATTTCCTAAGTTAACTTGCAAGGTGATTACTTCAATAGACTTTTGTGAATACTGGTCAAACCTATGTATCACAACATAAGGTGAGGTGAGTTTGGTCTTAGCAATCAAAATCTTAAAAAGTAGTCAACGACATTAAAAGTCAACCTGCAAGGTCTGGTCATAGTGACAACCTTGTGCATAACTGCTTAAAAGTATATGGGGACAAAAATAAAATGCTCACTATGCAAAAACAAGAGAACAAAGAATAAGAAGGGTGGAAAGAAACAATTTTGAACTAATGTCAAATTTATGCATATAGAAATCAAGTGCATATATATATTTGACTAAGAACCTATGTAAATGTGCATAGTTAAAAAAGTTCATTTACTTGTGTATTGAACATCTACAACAAATGATAATCAGTATGGAGCATTGATATTTTAACGTATTGTTGCATATCAACAAATGTTAATCTTTGTCTTTCAGGACTCACTTTCCATATCTGGTCTAATTTCTGCAACCTCACTCATTCAAGTATGTCTATCACAAAGCTAATCGGGTGGCAAACTCTCTTGCCAAGGAAAGACTCAAAAGAGGACCTTCCCTAGGAGAATAACGGCAACTAGATAGAATGGGCGTTCCTAGCGGCAGATGGTGGTGTTCTCCAGATGAGTAGCTCTTATCCTTTTTCTCTATCCCCTTTATCTCTTTTATTTTTAGTCCTCTTCTACTTTTGCTTGGCAAGGTTTTCATATAGCCCCTCTCACTTTGTACTTTTTACAAATTTTCAAGTCCTCATCTATAAATAGATTGGGAGTTTTTTGAAAGAAAAAAAAACAGAAAGAAAATAATGAAAATATCTGGAGCAAAATATGTGCATTTACCTATGCAACAAAATATGTCAATCAGAATTATTATAAAATATTAACACCTTGTTGTTTGATACTTATGCACATATGGTTAGTCAGGGGACGTACGTATGCATGAGCTCAAAGTATCAAGCAAGTCAAGTGTCATACATACATACATATATATATATCCCCAAACCGATTGCACATGTATCAAACTGTGGGAGTGTAACATTTTTTGAAGTGTGGGAAACAAAGTTACATCCCAAATAAGACAGTACCATCACCCAAATATTTTCAACCTAATATTTGGAAGTGAATGAACAGGATATTATTTGGACATAAATGTATCCAAATATTCAAGACATTATATCATGTGGATAAGTAAACATAAATATTCAAAAATGTTATTTGGATATGAGATATAAAAATACTCAAATGTTTAAAAATATCATTTGGATATAAAAATATTTAAAATATTATTTGGATGTGAAATATAAAATATCCAAATGTTTCAAAATATTATTTGGATATAAATGTCTAAATATCCAAATATTCAAAATATCTATTGTTAGAGTTATTCCCTGTTGTATATAAGTCTAGGGGTGTTAGTGTAAATGTTATCTTCCCCTTATATACATATATATACCTCGTAATTACCCTATAATGATGATTAAGTTGCCCTAATTCACTCCCACTTGGTATCAAAGTTTTCTCTCTCTAAACCCTACCTCTTGACAATGGTACTCTCCACGTTGACACATCATTCCTTGACAACCATCAGCCTCCTCACAACAATGCTACTCCTCTAATGTGTCTGCTCTCTTTGCACATCTCTTTGGTACTCTCCATACATCAACTTCTCTAGTTCAACAATCTTCTATCAAATGTCTCCCTTTCAACAATTGTTGTCTTTGGCTATTCTCTATCGTAGCTACCTTTGCTCTTCCAAGTCCTAGCAACCTCAATGCTCTATTCCTCCACTATGCACAACGATCTAGGGTTTCTTGCTCTTGCGAGTTTCCTATCAACATGCTTAAGCTACAACCACTGACATGATTTCTCTGCTATGTTCCATTCCTCTTGCTTCCATTTTTTTTTTAAAGTGGTTCCAAAGATGCCTCTCCAATGCTTCCATTCCTCTTGTTGATTGGTATGCCAATGATGTGGCTATTATATCTTGGATGTTATCTTGTATGGAGTCTGTAGTTGCTCATGAGGTGTCTATGTTATGCTCCACCAAGTAAAGTTGGGACACCCTTCAACAAATGTATGGTCATGAAAAAATATTTCAAAGATCTTTCAAGTCTATGAATAATTATTTCAACTTAGACAAGGAGACAAGGCTTGTTAGGAACACTTTTACATTTTTAAAAGTTTAATCAATGAGTTAAATCTCTATTAGCCACCAACTACAAATATTTCTACATCCCGTCGATATAGAGAGAAGCTTGCTATCGCTCTCTACTTATTTAGCCTCAATTCAAATGTTACTTCACAGATTCGTGGTCTTGTGCTAAGTGTTGAGACACTTCTTGATTGGAATACTACATTCATCAAGGCAGTTTGTATTTCCATAAAGCCCCTTGCTTCTTCTATTGATCAATCTACCCTTGTGGGTTTGGGTAGTCAAAGACGAGGAGACAGCGATGGTTGTAGTGATCAACAGCATACTAAGTGTTAATGGTGTAGCAAATTGAGACATAGGTCAAAAAGATGTTGAGATAAGTTTCCTTATATGAAACCACAAATGGCTCATGCTACTATAGAGACTACTAGCATACCAGATGCTTCTATTACAAGGCAATCTATTACTATCTAACAGGTAGAGTATGATTGCCTCCTTCAATCGCAAGGTTCCAGTACTACTGCCATGAGTGCTCATGTCTCCTTGCCTCATCCAAGTATAAACCCTAATATTGACTTGATTGCTCCAAATAATGATCTATAGATAATAAACTCTAGAGTATCCTCACACATCTTAAGTAATCTTACCCTATTTGATCGCCTAATCACCATCACTAATAAATCCTCTATTACAATTGCTAATGATCATTCATGTCCTGTAACTGGTATAGGAGAGGTTTAAGCCTCTTCTCAAATACAATTGAACAATATCATTTATGTCCCTACCTTCTCTTTGAACCTTTTATCTATTAGTGTCATAATTGTTCAACTACAATATTCAGTAACATTTTTCCCATTTCATTGTACCTTCCAAGACTTATAAATGAGATGAAGGATTGGTTTGAGGCGTAGGCAGAATTCTCCTAGAGTCTATCTATTGGTCTATGACTATATTCCTTGTGGTTTGATCGCATGCATGTCTACTAAAGACACCTCTTTTTTATGGCATTGTCAATTAGGTCATCCATCGCATGAGAAGCTTCATCAAGCTTTTTCATGGATCTCTATCTCTTTGTTTGATTGTGAGTCATGTCAACTAAGGAAGCACAACCATGCTACCTTTAAGTGTCTGAGTCTTAAATTGTCAAATAATATGTTTGATTTGGTCCATTGTGATATCTAAGGCCCTAACAGAGTTACGTCTATTTTGGGCCACAAGTACTATGTTATTTTTGTTGATGATTACTCATGTTTCTTGGGTATATCTTCTTAAGATCGTCATAGTGTCCTTGATGTATTCAAAAATTTCCTGGCTATAATACAAAATCAATTTTCTATTTGTCCAAAAATTGTGTACACTGATAATGCTCTTGAATTTGTATAATCTGCTTTTCAAAATACTTGTTCCACTTTGTGCATTCTTCATAAGGCCACCTGTCTTTATACCGCTCCTCAAAATAGGGTCACGAAACACAAACATCACCACATCTTTGATATTGCTCGCACTCTTATACTTCAAGCTAAAACCCCTAAGTACTTATAATTTGATGTTGTGCTCGTTGTTTTCTTAATCAACAAGATGCCCTCAACTCCTCTAGGGGGGGGTCATTCCCTTCCATCGTCTTTATCTAGATCAAGAACTTTTTTCCATATCCTTCAAAGTGTTTGGTTGTGTGGTCTTTGTTCAAGATCTTTCTCTAGGTCTAGACAAACTTTCTCCACAAGCTATCAAGTGTGCTTTTGTTGGTTATTCCCATACTCAAAAGGGATATTATCTTTACCATCCCTTTACTCATCGATACTATGTGTCTATGGATGTCGCCTTTTTTTAGTCTCAACTTATTTTCCAAAGGGTAATACCTCTCTCACTTCTTGACAAACATCCCCTCTACCCCTACTCCTGGTCTCATGGAGATCACTACCCAACCTCCTTCCACTACTTCTCTATCTGATGGGACACTTGTGCACAATACAATAGATCCACCACCATTACAAGTATATAGTCACAGACAACACCAAGCTTCAACTACAACTCCACAGCCAACCTTCCATCCTCAAAGTGAGTCTTATTCTCAAGATGAACTACTTATTGCTATCTTAAAAGAACCTCGTACTTGCACCCAACACCCTATTTCCCACTTTGTTTCTTATGATAACTTTAATGTTCCTTTTTGAGATTTTTCCTTAGCCACCTTCAATGAGTCTCTACCCAAGGATCATCATGAAGCTTTACAAATTCCATATTGGAAGGCAACAATGGATGAGGAGATGGATGTCTTACTATCTCGTGACACCTGAGACTCAGTTTCTTGTCTTGTAGAGGCAAATGTTGTTACTTGCAAATGGGTCTTTACCATTAAACAATATGTTGATGGCACTATGGACAAGTACAAGGCTCACTTAGTCATACGAGGCTTTTCTCAAGTGTATGGTGTGGACTATTTTGAGACTTTCTCTCCTATTACTCACCTTGATTCCATTCATGTTCTTCTTACCTTGACAGTCAATAACTCATGGTCATTAACTTGATTACATGTGAAAAATGTTTTCCTTTATGGGGATCTAGATGAACAGGTCTTTATAGAGCAACCTCTAGGGTATGTTGCTCAGGGGGAGTCCACTATGTGCTTACTTAATAAGGTTATCAATGATTTAAAACAAAGTCCAAAAGTATAGTTCAAAAAATTCAACAACGTTATGTGAAGTGGGGGCTTTGATAATTGTAAGGTTGATCACTCTCTCTTTATCAAGCACACATCTCATAGTGTTGTTATCTTAATTGTCTGTGCGGATGACATGCTTTTGATAGGAAATGATGGTCAAGGAATTGAAAAAACAAAATGCTTCCTTCGTCAACAATTCATTACTAAGGACATGAGGACCCCAAGGTATTTCTTGGGAGTGGAGTTTGCATATTCAAAAGGAAATTTGTCTTTATCCTAAAGGAAATATATATTAGATCTGTTAAAAGAAACTGGTTTTGAGGGTTTTAAACCCAAAAGCACTCCTATTGAGTAGGCTCACTCATTCTAGGATGAAAATTCACCATTGTTTTAGAACCTAGGACAATACAAGTGACTCATTAGGGAGCTCATATACTTGACTATGACTAGACCTAACATTAGTATGCATGCTCCAAAGGTTGCTTACTAGCAAGGAGCACTTTGTATGCTATCTTACATTAAAAAGGCTCCTAGTAAAAGTCTTATATACAAGAAGAATGGTCATCTAACAGTTGAAGGGTACTCTAATGTTGGCTATACTAGAGACAAGAGTGATAGAAATTTCACCTCTAGCTATTTAACCTTTCTTAGAGGTAACTTGGTCACTTGGAGGAGAAAGAGGCAGAACATTATCTCAAAATCTAGTGCTAAAGCCAAATATCGTGTCATGTCCAATGCTACTTCAAAATTGATATGGCTAAAAGTTGTATCTCAAGACATGGAAACTGATGTTAGTGGTCTCAACCCATGCATTGTGATAAACAAGCCGCAATCTATATAGCTAGCAATCTTACATTTCATGAAAGAACCAAACATGTGAAAGTTGACTATCGTTTCATCAAAAACAATGTCTTGAGAAAGGTCGTATCTACTTTGTACATCCAATCTAAAGACCAACTTGCAATATGTTTGAGAAATTTTGTAACAAGTTAAACTTGAATGATATATATAATCCAACTTAAAGGGGAGTGTCAAAGTTGTTTTGCTTTCCTCTCTCTTAGATTCATTTAAGTCTTAAATGGATATCCATGTAACTGGGGTATATATATATATATATATCCCTTCCTTGTATTTTTTAATTTTCTAAGCAATCTTTAGCTATAGTAATTATCGTTGTCAATTAATACCATTTTCAAACATGCCAACTATGAGGACTAGTGTGTGGTAGATACAATAGTCATTTCTTAATTGACAAATAGTATGGAACCATCAATATCTCAAAGTGTTGCTATGCTTAAACTTGCAAAAAAGATTTGGGACACTTTACAAATGACCTACGACTATGAGAAGAACATCTCTTATGTCTTTAAGTTGTATCGACAACAAAGTCAAGTGTCTATGTGTTGGTTTTAGATAAATTGCCTTGTGGGCTCCCATGCTTAGCTTTCACAATTGAATCTATGATTCTCTGGCATTATCATTTGGGACATTTATCTCACTGGAAGCTCTAATAAGCCTTACCTTGGTGCTCAATTTCCCATTTTTGTTGTGAGTCATATCAATTAAGTAAGCATCATCATGCTACCTATCATTGGTCTAGTTTATCATTTAATATGAGTCCTTCCTATATTGTTCATTGTGATATCTAAGGCAACCAGAACTCTCCATATTTGGTCACAAGTATTACATTGTGTTTTTTAATGATTATTCTTAAGTCAAGTTTATTTGTTGAAACATTGGTCTTATATTATGAATGTTATCAAAGTATTTTTTAATGAAGTGCAAAATCATTATTATATTGTTCCAAAAAATTTTCACACTAATAATGCTTTAGAGCTTCAACAAGGTGACCTAAAACAATTTTGTGAATCCCTCAATGTTATCCATTGGACTACTTGCATCCATACCTTACAAGAAAATGAGATTGCAAAATACAAATATCATCATATATTTAATGTTACTCGCATACTCATGATTCATATAAAATGCTCTTACACTTGTGGTCTAATGTTATCCTTACAACTACCTTATCAACAAGATGTCATCTAATGCATTAGTGAGAGAAATTCCTCTCCATTGATGATTAGTTGTTCTCTCACTTCTCAAATTTTTTAGTATATTGCCTTTATTCATAATCTTCAACTCAATCATGACAAACTTACTCTTCAACCTATCAAGTGTCTTTTTAGGCTATTCTCATACTCAAAAAAGGTTCATTACTATCATCCTCATTCTAGAAGATTTATTGTCTCTTCTAATGTCACCTTTTTTAAGTCTCATTCCTATTTTGAACACAACAAGGATATTGTTGAAGGAGTTCCCTTACCTATTGTAGTTATGCTTCCAACTATCACAAAGGCTCTTGACCCACCACAAGAACAAGCATCAAAACCTGCCCCACAACCTCTTCAAGTTTATCATTGTCAACCATGCATCTCACCCAATCACTCAACTCCTCTTGGTCTCTCCTTGGATGATGGTCCCTCCCCATTGCCTACTTCTCTAGATCTTCCTATATCTCTTCATAAAAGTACTCAAACTTGCACTTTGCATCTCATTTCTAATTGTGTTGCCTTCCTCTATGGTGATTTACAAGAACAAGTTTTGATGGAGCAACCTTTGGATATGGTGCTTAAATGGAGCATATGGTGTGCTTACGTAGAAAAGTTATTTATGGACTAAAATAAAGTTTGCAAGAATGGTTTCACAAGTTTAATGAAGTTGTCATCCAATGAGGTTTTACTAGATGCTAGACAAATCATTTTATCTTTGTAAGATGCACATTAGCTAGGCATGTTATTATTGTTATCTATATTGATGACATTTTTACAATAGGTAGAGACTCCCTTGGTGTAGCCAAAACCTAAACCCATCTTGTAATTCACTTTGCTACTAAAGACATTGGACATCCTAGTTATTTCTTAGATATAGAGTTTGCTTATACTAAAGAGAAGGTTTCCCTTTCATAGTGCAAATATGCTCTGGATTTATTATACGAAGTCAATCTTTTGGGATGTAAACTAAAAAAGACTTTGATAGAACAAAATCCTCCTTTTTAAGATAATATTATTGAGCCTTTATACTACTAAGTCTTTATAGGATCTCAGTAAGTACAAGAGACTAATTGGGAAATTGATTTACCTTACTATTACACGTCTAGATATTACCTTTATCATGAGACTACTCTCTCAATTCATGCCACATCCAAGATAGGTTCATTAGGAAGGTGCAATTTAAGTTCTCTCTTATATAAAGAACTTTGGACAAAGGCTTAATATATATGCGTCATGGATATTTTTTAGTTGAAGCTTTTTCAAATTCAAGATATGCAAGAGATTGAGTAGATAGAAAGTCTACTTTAGGTTATTACACTTATGTCAGGGGAAATTTGGTGGCATGGCAAAGCAACTTGGTCCAATGTAAAAGAAGAATATTGATCTATGGCTCAAACTAAGTGTGAGATGATATAGATAAAATCTTTTATTTTTGTCTGAATTAGGTTTTTCTATTATCACTCCTATAGAGATGAATTATGATAACCAAGCAACTATATACATCACCAACGATCTTACCTTTTATGAGTGAACAAATCATATTGAAGTAGACTGTCACTATATTAGAAACTTAGTTATAGATGACATAATGTCAACTCTTTATACTCTATCATCTAAGCGACAAGCAAATATCTTCGTCAAGTGTCTAAATAGTTGTGATTTTCAGAAACTTTGTAATAAGTTAGGCATGTTAGATATCTATAATCCAACTTGAGAGGGAGTGTGTTATTCCCTTTTGTATATAAGTCGAGGGGTGTTAGTGTAAATGTCATATTCCCCTTGTATATGTATATATACCTTGTAATTACCCTATAATGATGATTAAGTTGCCTAATGCACTCCAACTTCTATATATTTGGATATGAATAAAAATATATATCCAAATGTTAGAAGAATATATCAAATTGCTTAAATAATATATAATGGCTTCTAGGTAAGAGTCTAAACTATCTAATATATATATATATATATATCCAAATGTTCAAAAATACTGTATGGTTCAACTACTACTATTACAACTGGTTGTTAAGTTTCTCTACATATCTATTATTTTTCTATCATGTTGAATTTGATACTGAGTTGGTTGCAAATTAGAAGTTCCAGCTTGAGGGGTCATGTTAAAGTATATTAATATATTAGAGTTAAGTGTAGTGTGTGCGTGTGTGTGTGTGCAAAAATCATAGAATTTCCTTTGAAACAATAATCATTTGAATTAAAAGGGCTAGTGGCGAATACACCACATACTGGATAAATTGGAAGAAGGGAAACAGACCTTGTGATCAAACTCAGCCATCTTCAGTACAATTGGGACAATAATAGGCTCTGCAGCTTTCTTCTCTTGTTTGGAGTTACACGCTTGTGAGCCTGAGATAATGGGGTTATCTCCTGAATAATCATGGCAAAACAAAAATATAAGATGATACTAGAAACAGGAATAACTCTCATATTATAGTAAATGCAATCAATTCCCAATATTGCTTTGAATGGTGATTATGGTAAGAAAACAATTAGATGAATAGCACAACAAAGAAATAAACGGATGTATAACCTTGTTGCTCAAGACTTTTTTCATCAGGTCCAGCAGACTTTGAATTCTCTACATTTGCAGAGACTAACTGGACAACCTTTTCTCTACCTTTCAGCTCATAGCAAGGCATACCACCTTTTGTGTCACTCAGTCCTTCAGTACTGTTCAAATTTAAGGACTGGGAATTTTCATCCATGGCAGAGACTTCGGAAAGATCATGAGCTTCTGATGTAACATTGTTCTTTTGCAGATCTGTACTTTTCCTCTCTACATCTACCTTATCTATGTCTCTATTTTCCTCATCCATTAAATAAATACTTGGATCTAAATGAATTCCCTGCCAGAGACACAAAACAGACCATTAAAAATAAGGAACCAGAAACTTCCGGCAAGTATGGTCTGCTACTAGGAAGAGGGAAATATCATGTCTAGGTGGCTTTAGTGTCCACCTTAATAAGCATGCTCTTAAATTATAATCACACTTTTCACTTGGGTTATTATTATGATAAATGTCCTTTGTATGAATGAAGAAACACACTACCTGCGTGTCTGCCTTAATGAGCATGCCAAGTTATAACTACAACCCTGGGTTACGTCATTATTTGATAAATATCATTTGCATAAATGAAAAAACATTAATAATTTCCCAACAAAAAATTGTTTTCAGATTGTACTTTTATAATAAAAATAACAAATTGAAACTGACAATCAATTCAAAGACATCAAAAACCATTGTAAATTCAAACTATTTTTCCCTCAAGAAGAAACACCACAGAAGATAGACGAGAGAAATCCATGCAGAGAAAATTTCGCCAAGCACAACGCAAGATCTATTACTAAACCTCAATAATAATTGGTTTCCCATCCTTCATAGCCTTCTTCAAGTCACCGGCTAGGCCTGAGGAAACAAAACATTATCTTTCTAAAAAGGTACTAGCAAATTAATAACTAAAATCAAAAAAATAAAGCTAAGAAAGATACGGAAATAAAACCAGCAATGGCAGAATAAAGAAAGCCGACTACCCTTGAGACTCTTGCATCAAATCATTTGCATAGATCAAACGATAAATACCAGAACAATTAATTTAGGGCAAGTACCTTTCCGAACAATCCTGCATTCTCTGCAGAACTCAGTTATGAATTCTTCAGAAGAATCAAAATCACGAGACCAAACTGGAGTAGAAGCCAATGGAGCACTGTTAATAGGCCAAAGAAAGAAAATCTGAAACTTTGGTAAGCATAACAATGTATAAAAAGTTCTATACGATTTTACAGTATTCCTTGTCCAAAAATGAAATGCTAAGGAATTCATAGTTACGATTTAGAAGCTAAACTTTACAATCATCATGAATGTGATCAAAGTCCTGATTGTCATCCATAGATGAATTCAAATATAATTAAGGAATGATTATGAAAAAGAAAATAGATATTAGCCTATTGATGTGCTACCGTGTGACATGAAACATGGATAATAAAATCATTGAGCAGCTAAAGAAACCTAGTTCTGCCATAAACATCATACTCTGAATGACCTGATATCAATAATACTTGTGTATTCAGGCAACCAGCACAACACATGGTCCTAATGCCCATTTAGATTTTCCCTTTTCAACTAAAAAAATTCCCCAGACGCATACATAAGTTGGCAGCTACTTTTCATAGTTATCTACTATTGATACAACGGCAAACACAGTCCACTCCATGGTTTGTCATCAATAACAAACATCTTCAAAACAACGTAACAAAAATCAATTTCTTAATCTCACTATGTGAGATCAGCCAAATGAATCATTTTCCTCTATTTATTTCTATACAAAAAATCTTCCTTTAAATTATATAAATTTAAATCTTTTTTCACTATTTCTAATCAAATAATTTTTGATCTTCCTCGACCCTTTTCTGATTTTACCTACACTAATTAATTCCCCTTTTTTACAAGAAAATTACATACTTTTGTACTGACAACAAAAATGTCGTAACCTAAAAATAAAAAATGGTTTAAAGACCAAGTCAAGTAGCTTAGTTACTAGAATTGTGGATTCATACTTCTCACTAAAGTTCAAATCTTAAAGTCAATAACATCTACTAATTTCCATGAAAGGCTTGGTTTAGAACTTTTTAAATTTTGGCATGATTTATAATATAAAACATTAAGAGATTAGTATACTTCTGGAAAAATAAATGTTGAAACCTCATTAATATTTTTAAATATATTTAATCCAAATAAAAAGTTCCTTAGGATAACATGTGAACGAAAATCTGTAAAGCTTTAAAGCATAATATCAAGCCAAGGAATTTCTCATCTACTAACTATATCTCAATTGTTTTAAAGAGCATGGTTAGGAGTCATACTCTGTTGACGTGCGCAACAATTCATAAACCATATCTGTCTGCATCAATAAAGAATTGCATGTCAGAAAGTCCATTGAGAAATCAATTTGACAAAAAATTACCTATTGATAACATTTTAGGAGTACCTGTAAAACGTTAGGTAAGTTCAGGCGTTGGGCAAGTTGAGTGGCAATAGTGGACTTCCCAGCACATGCAGTTCCACAAACAAGGATTACCAATGGTACCCTTTGGTGATGAAACCTAAAAACATAAAAGAGTAAATTGCACTGGAGTCTGGTGGGACTACATAAGGCAGAGAATGTTCTGATTTAAGAGAATTCCCAATAGTACAAAATGTATTCATTAATAGAATCTGAAGAATATGTTTCACATTAGTTTATAGAAAAAACTGTTTTCTTTGGTCTTGATCTATCAACATCAAGAATAATAATACATCAGAACTGAACTTATGATTTTATATTTTGGAAAAGCATAACTCAGATGTGTTATTCTTCACCAACCTTGTCATCATTTTATACCGGTTAATGTATTCCTCTCCAAAGCCCCGCCTATTCATGAGCTGTCAAAAATATAAACAAATTCATCTCAAATAGCTAAAATTTGCAAACAAATTACATTGCTCAAAAGATAGTAATCATGGCCACTGTTTATTTTTACACTACAAATCTATGATTTAAAAATAATTAAAATATAAGACAATTAACCATCTGATTAATCACCAATTTATAGTATTGTTAGAATCCATGAATAAATGAATCCTGCATCAGTTAGTGTTGTAAGAGGGTTTAATCCCACATTGGTTATTGTTAAGTGTAAGGGTAGTTGTGTGATTTCTATGTAAGAGGGTGTTAACCCTTATTTAAGGTCTATGTCTTGTAACTCATTTGGTGTAATACAGTAACTGACTTTTCCTTCTTCCTCTCTTCTCTTCCACCTTGTGCCCTAATCTTCTTCTCTACCATCACATTCCACTTGGTATCAAAGCAAGGCTGATGTTCATCACTGCAGATCATCGAATGCACCCACATCCACATCTCCACATCTGCGCTCACATCAACTGCTGGTCTAACAGACGACAGGCTTGCTAGGCCACTAGCCTGGTAATCCACCAGTGGGTCTCACCATCAGAAGACTCTACAATCACAATCCAGTTTGGTCACACTTCAGAAAGAATTCAAACAATCACACTCAAGTCAGATCTAGCTATCAAGTTTGGTCACAAGAATGAGATGAAGGTTCCATTGTTGAGTTTTGTCATGGGGTTCCATATGCTTGTCTTCCCCATGTCCAACTAGATGTGGTGAAAGTTCAAAAGTGGTGGACCCAACGTGAATCTGTATTGAGCATCTCTTTTTCTAGCTATTTTCGGAGGTGATCTTCCCTAGTTATCCCATTTTTTTCCTCTATTGATTAGTCTACCTGTTATAGTTGGCAAATATGGATTTAGTTTATGGATTTATGAAAAATCTTAGCAAAACCTCATAGAAACTTAATGGAAAAAATTATATTCGATGGCCACATGGTTTTAAAACTTTTTGATAGCTCATAGGCATCTTCAACATATAACTCAGCCCCCACCTAATGAAAATAACACCACCTACGAGGAATGGTGTATTGCTAATGCCACTGTAAAATTATGGATGCTTAATAGCTAAGAATCTGAAGTGGCTCAAAGTGTAGTGCTTCTTGAACTTGCAAAGAAAATTTGGAGCACTTTATAGGTCATGTATGGTCATGAAAAAAATATTAGTAGACTTTTTGAAGTTTATGAGCAAATTATTACTAGATTTCAGGGTGGACTTAAAGTACAAGAGCACTTTTCTGTTTTTTGTGCTCTTGCAGATGAACTCAAGTTGTATCAACCCATTACTAGTGATATACATACAAATCATTGGTACAAGAATGAACTACTTATTGCTACATATCTTTGTAGTCTTAATACAAACATTGCAAGGCCAATTCGTAATTAGGTTCTTGGAAGTGACACTGTTCCAAATCCGCAAACTATGTCCTCTAAGGTACTATGTTTGTCTTCTTCAGTTTTGACAATAGTTATGGATTAGTCAACTATTGCTGCAATAGCCTATGGACATTATGGTGGTCGAGGTGGTGGACAAGCAAGTCATAGAAGAGTCTCATGTGAGCATTGCAGATGCACCAAGTATTGGTTTAATGAATGCTGGCAGAAGTTTGGAAAGCTTAAATTTGCTCAAATGACTACTAAAGTCATAAATGTGGCTCATGACACTACAGGCACTATTTCCAGTTCAGGTGGACCATCTACCATTACCCGACACAAGCTAAATATACTAAATTTCTACAACTTTGAGAGCAACAGGTTTCTGACACTGCATCCCATGTTGTACCCTTCACTTTAGGTACTACTACTCTTCTGACCTCACAAACTGAATCCTGGATCATAGATTCTGAAGTTTCCTCACACATGACAGGTACCTATGACTTTTTTACCTACCTTTCCACCTTATTTAATATTAATTCTGTTGTAGTAGATAATAGGCAAACATGTATAGTTTCTAGTGAAGGGGTTGTCTAAGTTACCTCAAACCTATCTCTTAACTGTATTTTATATTTTCTTAATTTTCCAGTTAACCTTCTATCTATAGGTGCTATTACCAAAGCTCTTTCTTACATTAACATTTTTTCCTTTCCATTACATTTTTCAAGACTTGTAGACAGGAAGGAGAATTGATTTGGCCCATAAAACAAGACAAAGGGTTCCACAAGGATTAACGCATATTGTCTCCAAATCTGAGTCATCTATCCTATGGCATTACTGACTTGGACATCTATCCTTTCATAAGCTTCAGCAAGCATTGTTGTGAGTTCCTATCTCTGTTTTTGATAATGAAACATATCAATTAGGCAAGCATCACCACACTATCTTTCATTGATCTTGTCTTGTGTCAAGTCAAAGTTCTTTTGAAATTGTTCATTATGTCATTTGGGGTCCTAATAGAGTTTTTTCTATTGATAATTACTGTCAAGGCTTCAAATATCGATCCATCTCAACGATTTTTCATTGATACAATTTAGATTTTAAAACACTCGAGCCCAAAACATGTTGTATTTTAGATGCAGAATATATTGGATCAAATGATTTTTCATGTAGCATCAATGCAAAATCTATAAATCAAACAATCCTTCATTTTTTCACTTGCGGGAGGATGGATTGATCGATCCATCATAAGGATCGATCGACCTAGAATGATGGGTGTTCAGTCAAAGTCACCATTGATCGCTAAAAACTTTGTCAAAGGGTTTGCCATCGAGCACTACATCTCTTCCTTGTGTCATGTGGTCTTTCAAAGCCTCTGTTCATTGTCCGGCAAATGGAAACCCATTAAGGTTTTCAAAGTTCAGATGATGGGGAGGGAAGTTGAGGAAGAAGGAGAAGAGAGGAGGTGAAGCACGTGAAAGTAAAAGAAAAAAAAGATTATGTATTATTTTTGGCATTATCAAATACTATCTCAATCTTGCAGTTGTAAAAAATATTGTTAATTTTAATTACAGAAACACGTATTATTTTCCTCTTTGGGAACAACATCAATATATCTATTGCTGCTTTGGGATATATAATGTATATATATTGCCCTCATTTGGACTAAAATCCCATTGGTTTTGAAATTCTAGTTATGACAAAATTAGTAAATTAATTTTATAGAAAGTTCATGATATTGTGTACTATAAAAACAGATGTTATTTGTAGATATAATCATTATCACATGATATAGATATTATATTCCTCATTTCCATTCTATAGACAAAAACATGTTGGAAATTAAATACTGATGAAATTTGTAAAGATTGATGAAAGAAACATGTATCCATAAAGAATGTCTTTACTTTTTGTTTGTAGAGATGAACATCTATTAAAATTTTGTGTGCATGCCATACATAATTAAAAAACACTTAAAAAACAAACAATGTTCACACCAAAGAAGTACTGGTTTTATTTTCCAAAATGGTTTGCCCTGTTTTTGTAGTCAATATACTACTATTTTTTGAAATGTTTTGTTATCTATTTATTTAAAAAGGTAAACCTAGTGTATAAGGCTCCCAACACTAGCAATTGAGGATCCAATTCTATGCAAATTTACTTCAATAAATGAAGAGATTATTCAAGAAGTATTCCAAATTTGTATAAATCAATGTCTTGCTTGTGTTTATCACCTCATGGCCATCTCTCGCTTGAAGTATTTGTAAGAGAGAGGGGAGGGGTTTACCTCATGCCCCATTTATTTTTAAAATCTAAGAAAAAAAATTTATGAAGACATGTTTTTATATGCATAACTTCTATTATAAAATGACATGTTTTTTGGACCATTATATACAAGTTATGTTATATTAACTATGATTATTTTGCAAAGTATATTGCATATTGTATATGTTATATTATTTTGACTAAGGTTATTTTTATCAAAGGAAAAAATACATTTGTAGACAATGGTGGAAACCAATGGAAATGGAAAAAAGGTTTCAACCAAGAAAAATTTTACATTGAGTCAAAAAGATAATGAACTCATATTGACTCTCATTTGTGATGCTATAACTTAAGAAAATGTCAATACACCTGATGGTAAGATTAGGACTAACACATGGAATCGAATAATCAATGATTATAATAGCAAAACAAATTCTTTTCTTGGAAAAAAAAATGTTGATAGTCATTTGAAGACATGGAGAATGATGTATAAAATTTATAGAAAGATTGTCAATCAAAATGGCTAGGGATGAGACTATATTCATGGTCATATAGATGTTTCTAATGAAAATTGGAAAGAATTTGTGAAGGTAAAATAAATTATTGTCAAAGATATTTATTAGTATTATCTTACATATAGTTGATACTAATATTTTTTATTTTTCTAGATTTATTTGGAATGTAATACATCAAAAGGAAAGTCTTGTCCAATATATGACTAACTAAAGATGATTTTTGAGACAAGTGTTGCTATAGGAAGAATAAGCATTGCAACTATGGATTTTCATGACAATGATAATTTAAATGATGATATATCTCGTTTGAATAACTTCAACAATATTACTTGTACAATATCATTAAATGATGGCATACACATGCAAACACTGCCTTCATTGTCCTTAATTCCTAAGAAGAAGGGAAAGCAAGTTCAGCCCCATGCAAAATCTTCTAAAAAGGTGGTAAACTCAATTGAAGGGATGGATGCAAACATGAAAGAACTTTTACAAGAATATAAAGAATGTAATAGAAGTAAAATGTAGATCATGGAGTGTATTGCTAAAGCTGAGGAAGAAAAAAATGATTTCTTAAGAATTGAATGCAACACAAGTTAGACATTATTCCTTTGTTACTTGAACTTCATGATCTAAATGAGGATGACATATATAATGCAATGACTTTATTAGAAAATGATAAAAAATGAAGGACGTTTTCATGTCTATCAAAAGAGATACGGTTTAATTGGCTAAAACACAATCTTCCATAAACATTGTGTTATTCTACACTTTGTTGTTTTTGATTCATTGGATTGTTTAATGGGTTGCATGTTCCAAGTACTTGATGTGTTGTTGTACTAAACTTTATTGTATTAGACTTTATTATTTTTTGTCTTTTATTTATGTGATGAGATATGTTTGACATGTATGTGTTATTAGTGAATGTAGTTTATTATACTTTCAAATATATGGATGTGTTATTTGTTTTGATATCTTTTATTGATGTGATGAAATATGTTTGACATGGATGTGCTATTTGTGAATGCAGTTTATTATACTTTCAAATATATGGATGTGTTATTTGATTTTGATGTCTTTTATTGATGTAATGAAATATTACCTTCTACTTTTCTATTTATTTACTTGTAGACTTTTTCTTTTCTATAGGTGTATTTTGACTATTACAAATGGCTCCAAATGAAAGTATTAAGAACTTAAAAGCACTTCTAGAAGAGGAAGAGGCAAAATTAGAACAACTATTCCTGTATATGATGAAAGCATGCAAATTTATGTTAACATTGACAAGTACTACAAATAATATTGCAAGAAGTACTTTGAGAATATACAGTAAAAAAGGACAAGAATATATAACTAAGTTATTAGATCCATCTTTACCCAATCAAGTATATAATTTCTTGAGAGGTAAAGAAGTAATTCAAGATAATAAGAATACGAATGTAGAAGAAAAACATATAATATTTTAGTTACAATTGGACAAAATCAAATGTACAGTGTAATTATAGTGTTTTCATCCATCTAGTTGGACGATTGGTACTTATTTCAATGAAATATTAAATGTAATATTGAAAGTAAGATATAAACTTTTAGCCAAGCAACATTCATTGACTCCAACCAGGATTTGGAATAATCATCACGTTTATCATTAGTTTGAGAATTTTATTCATTATTAAATTTATTTCATTAAGACTTAGATCATTATGCATATTTCTTTCCTTTTAATGATATTTATTAGAATTACATTCAAGTAATTGATGATACCCATATGAAAACTACAATCAAGGGTGAAGAAAATATACATTAGAGGAATAGAAATGGTGAATTGTCACAAAATATATTAGTTACATGTAACTTTGATATAAAAATTATTTATGTCCTTGGTGGATGAAAAGAATTGACAACTAATGCTCGTATTCTTCAATATGCAATTTCTCAACCTAATAAAGTTCTATCAGATTTGTTTTTACTAAGAACACTTGAAAATACTCGTGAATAGCATAAATTATTAAATATATTTTTGTAACATGTAAGAATGTATTTATATCTAAACTGTAAGTAAATATTATTTGGTAGATGTTGATTATCCAAATAGACCAAAAGTTATTTCCCTATTTCAATGTGTAAGATATCACTTGATGGACCATGACATTAGTCAACTTCTAATAAACATAATAAAGAATTTCAATTACAGACATTCATAATTAAAAACAGTGATTAAACATACATTTGAAGTAATCAAATATCATTTTGCAATTTTGCATAATTATGTCATTTCCTTTTAAAACATAGACTAAAATTATTTTAACATATTTTTTGATTCACAATTTTATTCATAAAACAGATAAGATAGATTTACTTCAAAATGAAATAGAAGAAATGATGATTGATGATTTACAAGAAGTTGTTCCAAAAGAAGAAGCTTCTATTATTAGTGGATCAAGTCAAGAACATAGAAAAGAAATTATCAATAAAATATGTGATAGTATTATGAGATCTATGTGGAGAAATAGAAATGTGTGATATAATTTGTGTTATATGATTGTCGAGTGTGTTAAAACATTACATACATTTCAAGGACAAATGTATTTTTCTTAATATTCTCTTTTCCGTTTGAACTATTCAAGTTTAATATAACTTTATATGTAGATTGTTGCAATTTTATGACAAAATGACTGTTATCATTATCATTAAAAACAAATATTTGTTTTCACAAGTATACATATTTTAATTAATAAAATAGTTTATTAATTGTTTTCAGATTATTACATATTTACAATATTTTTAATTATGTAATTAAGTTAAATTCTATTATTTTCTATCATGTGCACAAACATCCAAATTCTATTCTATAATTTTAATCATTTTCTGTTATATACACAAACACACAAATTTTATTTCCATTATTTTCCACTAGCGTACATAAATGCCAAGAAAATAAATCATTTTCTGTCATTTTACACTTCCATCGGTTTCCACTATTCTCCACTATTTTGTTCCTAATCTTTTCAAGATACACAAACACCCCTTTAATATATATACTCTAGCTTGAAGGGAAGTGCTACAATCCAATAATAAATGGATCCTTATGTGGATTAATTATGGTTGTAAATAGATTTAGTCTCACATTAATTATTATGTTTGTACTTACTCTTATAGCCTCTATTTATAAAGGCCATATCTTGTCCTAATAGAGTAGAACACTTTACCTATAATTGCAATACAATAAGTATGATCACTAACCAAACACTCATCCAATTTTTTTCCCAATTTCCAATTTCCTAAACCTTGGTCATGGCACAAAATTAGAAGTGATGTATGAATCAAAGACTAGAGTGAAGCCGTCCATGGCATTTTTCAGCAGTATGTTTTATTAAAAATCATATTTTGAGCAGCATAATCAGAAACAAAATTATTGAAATTGAGTTGAATGGAAGGAAAGTTTATAAGGCAATACCTTAAACAGGTTAGCTTCCAAATCAGATTGTGAGCTACAAAACCATACATGAAAGATATATGTTAGAAACAGATTAACATAAATTACACAAGATAGAAATTACACCAGAAATATGATCCTAACAACACCCTTCATAATCATTTTTAGAAAGAAAACTTTTGTGATCAAGAGTTCAATACCGATCCCAAAACTCATTCTCCTATCAGGTCTGCTGCTAGTCAATAATCTTGTCATATGGGTGGAATACAACTTTCAAACGAGATGGTCAAACTTAATAACATACACATCAAGAAGGCTATTGTCAATCAGCAGCTTTTTGAGTTCGAGGGAAATTTTGACAGCAACATGATTAGGAATCTGAAATTGAAAAGAAAAAGATAATAGTGAGTGGAACAGTTGATGTTTCAAAATGCAACCTATGGAAACTGAGAGTGCAAATTTATTTATAAATGCAAATTATACTCATGCTGTTGTGAACAGTAAAATGAAAGGAAAAAAAGTATTATGAAATTCCCAAATAAATAAACACAGGGATCATGTAAGTCAAAGCACTACCTACATGAATGCAGGGGAGAATCGATAAAAGGAAAATTCAAAAAATATTTTTGAAAAAAAGAATGTCATGTAAAAAATAAAAGAAAACACATACAAAAGAAGTTGGATTACCATACATATCCAAGAGTCAAGGCATAGGTGTAATATCTGCAGACCCTCTCAAGCAATAGGATGGGATGCAGGGAGATGGGAAGTTGCAGCTCAAGAGATGAAAGGGCTAAAGAAGAGGAAGATGCCTACCTTTGAACATTTCTAGGCTTCCAGCCATTTCTAGAAATGTTCACTCCTTAAGAGCTAAAGGTGAACATTTCTAGGCTCAATGGCATCTCTCTAACATGCTCTCAATGAGAAAGATGGTGCATTGACAAACAATGGGCATGCAATCGAACCCTAGGAACATTGTAATGATCAAGGAAATAATGTTTCATCTAAGGGAAATATACCCTGTCCAACCTTAGATGCTTGACTTGCCAAATTAGATTATGCAAAGAGATTTTTGAATTTCCATTAGCTTTCCTTATTAGCTCATCCAACAAAAAGTTAGCATTTTCAAAAGTTTTGCCAAACCAACCCTTGGGTAGAAAGAAAGGTTGAACCATAAATATGTGAGATCATTTGGCATATTAGAATGAGTTGGTTAAGTAACTTACAAATTGGCTCTACTTGCTAACAATACGAAAAGCAACATGATATACTCTATATGTCCATGCCAAGGAAGTATGCACTAGATGATTCTCATATGGTAAAGTTTGATATTCTAGATATTTAAGCAAGCTTATCTTTTAAAGAGAAACACATAAAGATTTTGGAGTACAAAGAGCATAACCCTTCCAATGGAACAGGAGAGGAGTGTAGGGAGATCGAGAGTTGCAACTTAAGAGATGGAAGGGCTAAAGGTGAGGAACAACTAGAGTTAAGGGGGCTTGAAGTTGTGATTGAGTGGAGGTTTATAGAGGGAAAAGAAGAGACCCTGCTCTACTTATAAAAGATAGTCAATCTTCCTCATTTTTCCTAAAACTAAATAGTAAGGAAAAGGATTCAAAGGAGGATGCAACAATGTAGCAATGGCAACTAGAGTTAAGGAGGCTTAAAGTTGTGATTGAGTGGAGGTTTATAGAGGGAAAAAGAGAGACCCTGCTCTACTTAAAAAAGATAGTCAATCTTCCTCATTTTTCCAAATACCCATTAACCCATTTAATACCCCCACTTAAGTTAGAGAAGATATGTCTAAACTTGTTATAAAATGATTCAAACACATGACAATTAATCATTTAGTCTCAAAAGAAGGAGAAATAAGGAGTAGACACAACTCCATTCATCATCATGTTTCTTACATAACGGTAGTCAACTATAATATACTTTATCTTCTTTAAAAGGTCAGATTGCATACAATGAAGATAGCAACTTAATCATCATAATATAACACTATTTTTACAAAGCATGACTTCCATTACTAGTACTCTCTCTTCTACAAAGGGTGAGAAAAGAGAAAAAAATAGGTCACCATCTAATCTATTTTAAGGACAAACTAGAAAAAACCTATATACGAATGCAAGTGTCACTCTTAGGTGTTGGATAAGCTTAGAATTTGCAACTCACAAGTTTAGGTACACATAAGAAAGGTGTTAAACACCCTACACACCTAAATGACTTGATCTCTCAATTATCCCTATAAGTTGGTTACTATGGAATCAAAGATGGGTGGCTTGTGCAGATTAAGACTAAATGCTTGCTTAAATGTAAAAATAGAAGAAGTGAGAAGGGTGGATTTAGGGGATCCACATGACAAAAACCAACCAACTTCTTAGGCCACTCGGGGATTTCATGGAGACCCACCATATTCCTTTTGCTCAAGTTAAAACACACTTCCAACACATCTTAATTAACTTTAAAGCCCTCTTGCATCTCTCATTTCTACATTACATATATATTACATCTCACATGCATGTTCTCTTGTTTGTTTGTATATTAGACTAACTAATCACTCTTACATCATAACTTGGACACTTAGATGCATTTAGATTTTATTCCCTTCATAATTACAGATCAATGGAAATTTTTACACAACTAATCAACTTTCTTCATATGCTTGGCTGAGTTAAGCATTGGAGGAGATAGGGTCAACCCTAAGTGAGCCAATTCTATCTACTGTTTTACAAGCCAAGCACTCAACTGATTCAACCAGCCTGCCACTGGTCCAACCAATCTAACTTAGCGAGAGGAAGATTAATTGATACTGTTTGTAAAAACCACACATTGTGGAGTGGACCACATGCCTTAAACACACTTATAAGCAACCAAATTCACCAACAACATTGCAATCAACATGGCTGATCAAGACATAATAAGGCAGATATTGGAGCAAATTAAGTCCATAACAAAGGATGTTAAGAAGTAGAAGGACCAAGCAAGGTTTAGCCAGCTAGCCAATTCAGCCACCTAGCAAAGCTCCCTTATGAAGAGAGCAACAATGGCTTGCCAACTCTCCTAGCCATCTTGGTGTTGAAGGAGAGGCATATTCTAAGCAAAAGGACTAGGTCTGTTCACCCAAGAGACCACCCAAACTTTGGGACAACCAACTAGAAGATGTTAGACCAACTACCAAAGGTGGAGGGCCAACTAAAGGGGTTAGAGAATAAGAAGTCAAGCATTGTGAAAGCCACTCTAGTGGTCAAGGAGTTTCCATTTAGAAAGGTAGTGGAGGCCAAACCACTGCAGAAGGGGTTCAAGATGCCTATCCTAGAGATTAAAGCAAGGAAAGAAGGCCTAGTAGGCCACATCTAGGCCTTTCACAACCTATTGCATGTCCAACAAACCTTCAATGCGGTAATGTGCAATATCTTCCTGACCACCCCACATCAAAAATCTTAAACAATACTTAATCACAATGATAAATCTACAAGACTCGTATCAGATTTCTACTATGACTAACACAGGATATATAAATTTCATGCAAAGAGATTGATGAAACAAAAAAGAAATAGCACTTAAAAATTGCACCTCACTAAAAGTGAGGATGGATTATATGCCAATCAAAATACCAATATACCAACAGAATATGGCCAATGGAGACTACTAAAATAAATAAGTAAAATTTAAATGATTTATGAGGATAGACAAGTTATACATATTAATATGATTAAATGAATGTGAAATATTAACAGTATTTCTTTTAATTGTCACATATAGTTATGGTGCTAGAGTAGGCCCCCCTTCATACTGAGTTCATAACGCATTCCAATTATTTATAAAATTTTGCAAGTTCCTTTAAGTAGTAGGCACAATAAACGATTTGTGTTTGATGTTCATCCTTGTCATTCAAACATGCAATTGAGACCCAAATTAATGAACTTTCTATTTTACGATGCAATGTTGTCTTGACAAATGTTAGCATACAATCTATACCCAAACTAATGCTGTTTTGACATGTACATGATGTAAACAAAATTAAATGATGTGGGCTTATTTAATTGTAATATTTTACGAATTTAATTATTTTGCTAGCATAATTGTGGTATTCTTTGGTGTATGGATGACTCCATGCTTTCTTCTGATGGTCCATGCATGGATGGATGTCACAAAGGTATATGAATAGCATAAGTGAAAAGAGTGGCGTGCCACACCAAATAGGCAATGCAAATGCCTCCCATCTTCATTTTCGGAACAATATGCATATGTTCAAATTTGCAATTCATATTCTATGATATCATGTACTATTGAGATTTTCGATTATAAAATTTATTCCACCATAAATAAAAATTATCAAAATTTCTACTTACAGACAAACAAGGAGAACAAGTGAAGCTAACTACAATATTGCCTTGATCAGCAAACAATGTCCACAGTCTACCCAATGAGAAGGGTAATGCCACCAACACAACAAAGAAAAGGCTAAAATAAATTTTTAGCAATTGTGTTACAGACCATCTACGATAAAAACTAAATAGTCTCACATCAATGGTGTGGGACACCGATATGATCTTGTTATGGGATAAGTTTTTCTTCCTCTGAGACTAGTCTTTTAAGACAGGTTCTCTTAAGACTATAACAAGTGATATCAAAGCCAGCAAGATCCGTATTGAACCCATTGGAAGGAGCAAGCTAGGGTAGGCCAAGATTACCCAGAGCCTATAGTGGGACACCATCAAAAGGAGCAACTTAGGGTGGGTTGAGCATGTCTGGAACCTAGAGTGAGCCACCATCAAAAGGGGCAAACTGGGGCAGGCCGAGAATGCTCAGAGCCCAAAGTGGGCCGCCGACAAGGTGTTGGTTTCAAAAGCGTGGTAAAATGTTACGGAATATCTAGGATAAAAATTGAATAGTCTTACATTGATGGTGTAGAACAGATAGGGGATAAGTTATCCCCACCGGTCTTTTTTAAGACAAGTTCTCTCAAGACCGTAACAAATAGATACCAAACCCAAGCAATGCCATGTTCCAGAATCTAGAACAGAATAACAACAGAACAAGGAAAGAGATACCACCTTCGTGACCGTGAGCATCCTGCTCAGCAGGAATCTGGAGAGGACATAATAGTGATCGGCGTTCTCCCCGAGCCACACTTTCACCTGACGCACCGCCACGATTCCCGTCAAATAGATCAAATACTTGTTTGCAATAACACGGAAGGGTAGAGCGACTGGACGTGAATCGCGTACCTTGACGAAATCGTACTTCGATGACGCATTTCGCGTCGACATTCTGGTCGCGGAAGGCAGTGAGGAGGCAGGGGCTTCCCTCTCCTTCTCCATCTCCTCTCCTTCGACCTTGCTTGCCAAGCCTTCATACTTCCTGTTCTCCATCGCCCTCCCTCTCGGAAAATTAAAAAGTAAAGGACAGTACAGAAAAGAGAAGTAGACTTTTGTATTCCAGTAATTATAAATACATATCTATGCATTTTTTTCAATATCAGATAATTATAACTAAATGATTAAATTTTTTTAAAATACTAATTTTAAGAACAAATTCTTTAATATTGATCAATTTTTGTTAAATTTTAACTTTAATTTTTTTAATTAAAAATTATTAATAATATAGCTTAGATTTTGTTAAAAATTTTATACATATTAGATTATAGTATAAATTAACTAATCAGATAATTAAATTTTAATTTTTAGTAAATAATTTAAAAAATAAAAAGTATGGAATCAATGTTTTGGATGTATGTATGATGACATACAGTACACATCCTATCATGAGAATTAGAGCTCATTATTTGTATTGGACCATTATATTATCTCTCTCTCTCTCTCTCTCTCTACCCTTTTGGTTTTTTTTGTCAAAGAGGTGAATAAGATTAAAAAGAACATGTCACAGTTATGCAATCACACAATGACAAGTAGGAGAAAGAGTTTATAGAACTAAGAATTTTCCAAGAAATAACATCAAACAAGCTTGGCAAAACAACAAAGAATGGGAAGAAGACACAAAAGATAGCAAACAATTAGTTGACATCCTCCTCTTCCATGGTATCAACCTATCCTTGAAAGTAGAGGTGTCCAAATTAATTAGTGTTAGTACCTTCCATAGTAACTTCTTTTGTATTGCCAATCAAATTAGTAGCATACACATTCTAGTTGATTTGAACTTTCTTCACCACATTTGTATTAACAATGGTAGACAAATTTTCTAATCAAAAGCAAATATATATATTTTTTTTTTTCAACAGAATGGCCAAAAATATTATGATTTCTATTAATCCACAAGTTTTAAAGTAGAGTAGGTAGAAAAGAGCTCCAAATAGGCTTAGGGAAGGGAAAAATAAGTAAAGAAGTATTGTGAAAAATATCTTAGAAGAAATCATCACTAGTAAAAGAAGGAAGGCCCAAAAAGAAGGCTCATATATTATTAAGGGTTATTTTCTTACATATCAATTTACCCAAATACCTATGAAACATAAAAGTAATTCCTAATACTTCCCTTCCAAGTTGAAACACATAGATCATGCATTTCCAACTTGTTACACAATTCTTCTTTGAGCATACTAGCATTTAACTCCTTTATAAAAAAGTCTACAATCCATTAAGGAGTGTTAATTCTTCCTACAATAACTTATCCACTTTCATGTGTTTAGTTCATTTATAAAAAGTTGTATTAATTACTAGCAATAAATATGATTGATTGATTGATTATAACAATATATATTCATGGATTGCTCAACCCTAACTTCAAATTCCCTTTAAAAAAATCGATAAAGATGATAACATATGAATCTTAATAGACACTTAAAAGATATACACCAAAGAGAAAACATAACTCTTAACAAATGCTTCTAGTGTTGTCAAAAAGTAGCCTAACATGAGTGGCAAGTTTTAAAGTAAAGTAGTTGACGTGTGGTTATCCAATAGAAGCAACTGACGTCAAGCTTGGAAGAGTTTGGCTACGTATGTTCCAAGTGTTTGGTAGCTAAAGGTTCCATTATCTTATAAATGTCGTACAGTTATTGAAAATGTTATTAGATTTGAATCCACCCATTCATCGGATCCATTGCAATTATATATAATGGTTTTTACTTGAGGGTAAATTTTTTTTCTGTTAGAGTTGAAGTCACGTTTCCACAGGTTCTGGCCTAACAGCTGTTGGGATTCTAATCGGTGACAAGAACTGAGGATTTCAGTTAATAAGGACTGAGGTGGTGGGTGGTAATAGCCAAATATCTAACTTAACTTTCCTTGAGGGTATGTCTGTACACCTATAATAAGATAACAAAAAAAGAAAATGTCGAAAAATTTAAAAAGTAATGGAAAAAAAAGTTACAGAAAATTATAGAAAATCATCAAAAATTATAGTATTTGTGCATCGACTAGAAAGTGACAAAAATATTCAAAAAGTGAAAAAAAGGACATAACATAATAAAATATAAATGAATAACATAAAAATATTTGTACACATCTCAAAGTTTACAGAAAAATTAAAAATGTTTACATTATACATTATGAGGTTAAATTTATAATATATAAATTTAAGATATTGTAAAAATTTATTATTATTATTATTATTCATTAATTATTATTATTATTTCATCTTTTTTTAACATATAAATTTAACAAATTACATTTTCTTTTTCTTTTTTTTCCTCTTTTTCCTTTTTTCCCTCACTTTCTGTTATTTTCAAACCTTCTAGTTTAAGAAAAAGGATGATTCTACTTTTTCTTATAAAACTTTCTTCTAAAAGCAACGACAAAAAGTAACAAATATTTTTCCTTACTTTTCTTTCCACTACTTTTCCTTGTACATAAATCCCTCCTAAGTCTCATCTTTAGACACTTGGAACTCAACTTCATATGATGAAGAAGTCTAACCAAACGACTGATGATTACCTTGCTTGTAATAAGCTCTCCTATCCTTGAGTTTGATTTAACCATTTTCATCACTGATGGTCCAAAGATTTTATATCTAGTCTTAACTTCTAGTCTACCCCAGCATTTGAGCTTCTCCTGCGAGAATCATTTATTATGGGAAGGTTTTCGCCTAAAGCCACAACTTGATGCATGCTACTACATTAAACACAAACGACCATCTCCTTGCGATCGGTAACGAGAACAACTCCAATTAATAGAGATAAGCGTTTTGGCCATGGAGAGGACATTCGAGGTGCATGGAAGGTGACAAGGAGAATACGATCGACTACCATCAATCTCACCATTCTAATCCACCCCTCTTCCCTACTCCTCCAAATTCTATTAATACCATTGTGGCCTGTCAAATTTGTAACCAAAGCAGATGAACCCATGAGGGTGTGTTGGGAGCAACATAACCTCCAGCGACGCAATATTATCAGTTACATTTCAAGATGGTTCTAACAAATTAATCTTTCTACATTGCCTCCGACACGACACAGCATATGATTCCAACGCCTCAAAATCTTAATCATATGCATCAGCATCTTGACCATCAAATTAAGGTTTTTTTATCGTTTAATATGATACATGTATAATTCTTAACATCTTTGTTTAACATATATAATAGATTATTTAAATTACTTACCATTCGTCTTTCCCTTTTACACTCTAAACCATATATCATGTATTATTTTAAAATTAATTTTTTGATAAAAATCAATAATCTCTAATGCTCCACGTGTAATTTGCTTATGCCTTTCATTAGTTATAATGATATCAACTTTAATATCGTTATATTAATAACCTTAACGTTAATATAGTTCGTACAGTTTATAATTAATTATTGCATAACAAACATTGTTGTTGATATTATAACACTAATATTAGCAAGTATTTTTAACGACAATGATAATAACAATAATAATAAATAATTTTCTTAGTAACATTAATACCTGTTATTAGTATTAATACTTATTTCTTATTGTTATTGCCTTTGAAGTCTGAATTGATGAACGGTTATTTTCACTAAATTGGCTTTTAACCACTTGCCGACTTTCCTTCAGTAGTTCACGAGCCCAACATAAACATCATTTGTCGATAATTATCTGCCACGAACTAGACTTTTTTACACGGAGTATGCTACTTGCGACACATCGACCCAAACAAAAAATATGTGAATATTAACTTGTTGTAGCAGTTGTGGAGGACATCGAGTTTGCATGGAAGATAATGATTTACATAGTGAACATCTAATCAAGTGCCAATATGTGGTTGATTAAGACAAAAATGGAGTGTGAACTCTGTGTGCTTTTTCCGCTACAATCCTAAAAACCCGTCCACCACTAATTAATTTCCTTCGGTATGATACAAGGACCTTGTTAAACTTTAATGGAAAGAATTATCTGCGGTTTCCAAATATTTTCTTCAAGAAAGCCTAGTAATTGCGACTGCATGCTTCCTTTCGACTTCAGCGTCAATCGACTTGGTTTCCTACCACCTACAAGCGTCTTTAGGCAATTCTTGGAGCTAAATTCCTTACGTTCTGAAGAACTTGCCACCTTTCTTCCCCATTCCTGTGCCTTTGAGACTTGCCACAAGGACGGACCTGGAATCTGGTCGCCATTTCAGCTCCTTGAGAAGAGAAAAGAGATAGGACATGGCAGGAGATACCTCACTGTCCTTTATATTGTTGCAAGATACGACGGAGAGATGCTGAAGTTCCTTCCAGTTCAACACTACTGACTCAAGACCATCTGTCGTCAACTGCGAACAGCCCTCCAAAGACAAGAACTTCACCCTTCTGCCACAAAATCCACAGCAACCTAAGGTCAGCATTCCCATGTAATAATATTTGTGTTAAGATGAATTTTAAATGCAGCTCCATTTTTTTGAAATTACTGGTGACTCTAAAAGATTAGACGTTTTTTTTTGCGATAAACAGTGCGGCTACCAATTACATGAGGGTTTGCATATATCCTTCGGATAGCAAGCATGTACAATGATGAATATATCAGATCTCTGGAGAATATTTTTGAAAACAAAACCGATCCTTCAGGTAATTGAAGCTAAATGCTATTTAGCTACGGGTCTGCACGCACCACCACAAATGAAATGAGATATTTCTACAAGAAAGCCGAAACCTAACCTCTGCTTGTGCAAATAAAATGAGAGCTACTCTGCATCACCGTAAGTCAACATATTTGTACTGACTGAACATTAAAACAGATTATTTCTTCCCAAGCCCCTTTAGTAATCAAACCGGATAACTAAAATACTACCAACCCGATGGTTCTTGTCTTCCTGGAACCATTAATTCTGGAACAGGAATGCCTGAACGTGTGTTCTGTGGAAATTTGGAAAATAGTTGTGCAAAGGCAAAAATTTTAGGAAGCCCCCATATTGACTTTGATGAACAAACTTTAAAGCTTTTACGTGATAACAAAATGCTATGATATGCACGGTAAAAAAAACTTTCATAAACAACGGTAAGATTTAACTAGTTGTTTCCTAGCAACCCTACTCTTCAAGACATGGTGTAAAAACCTGTGTTGTCTGTGCTATTAGAAGTATTTCACTGATTGCACCCTAGTAGTTTCATGTTAAATTCGCAAATTAAAAGAAAAACGGCATGCAACAGCCAAAAGCACTTGATAATATCACACTTAGCACATCTTTGACTTATTCATTCAAGAAGTAAATACCAAAAGAATTACAAAACCTAGATCTAAAGTTTGATGCTAAAGTAATCTTTTATGAGGGAAGAAGTATGAACTTCAGACAAGATATGCAAGTCTTTTCAATTATTACGAAAAACAGCAAACAAGATGAACCAATAAGCAAATTAACAGAGTACTCCAAGAAGAATCTTGAACCTAGAAACTAAAGATGATCTAGAACTACAAAAAAATTGTAATATACTCCAAATTTGTCTCTATTTAATAGACAAACAAATTTAACCAACATCTTCTGTACTTCTGTTTAACAGGAAAAAGTTTAATTGCGCTAATTGACAAAAGCTTTCAGAAATTAGTAATTTCTAACGATAAGTTTTCATAACTTAATGATCACCCCTTGACGACTACTCCATTTCCATGGAAGGAAAAAAAGGGTTCTGTTTGCAAGAAAAAATAGAAAAGAAAAGGATAAGACTTCCTTCACAAATATAACAAAGGAAAGTATTACGATAAGTTTTGATGTAGTCTCTCTGTGGCAAAGAAGATGGCAGGCAAATATGACAAAACATTCCATTACACCATAAACATGGCAAATATGGATCAATTGTTATACTTAGGAAATTGCCTTTAGAACATCTTCGAAGATCAAATCTTTCCCATCCATTTTATTAACTACAGAGTTAGCCCTGATTCCCCCAACATAATGACTTAAAGTAGTTTAGATGCAAAAACTACCAAGATTGGTCTTTGATGACCGAATAGGAATTTACACCCAGACACTGAAGATGGAAACTATGTAATGTACAAAGATTCCCTTTATTTATTTATGAATGCACAATCCCTTCACTATTTATTTATTACCAGACTGAATCTGGAAGAAAATAGGAAACAATTAACACTGCTATGGAGAGCAATTACCTGCAAGTACTGGCGATGGCAAACATCTCATTATCCAATCCCCAGCAATCCTGAAAAACAACATCTCTAACCACATCGCAAATCTTAAACAGTGCATTCAAGCTGCGCCTGTCCCTTAACTGACATCTCTGAAAATGAAGCATCTCAATCATCGGGCATGAACCCAAATGCTCCATGGGACCAGGATCCAAATCTATCCTCCTACACCCCAACAGCTTTAACGTCTTGAGATTTCCACAATACGACAACCCCGCTATCCACCCAACATCCATCCGGTGATCTGCAATTGTCAACTCCTCGAGCATCAAACAACAACGACCGATCGCACTCACCCCATCGTAGCTCCCCTCGCATCCACTCAGTTCTAGCTTCACCAGCCGCTTACATCCATGTGCCAATATCGTAAGGCCGATATCCGTGACACCTGGTCCAGTGTAGAGCCCCTCAACAGCTCCCACCAGCCGCAAAATCTGCAGATTCCCAAATGCCGATATCGGCTGCAATGACAAATCCGAGCACCGATGCAATTCGAGTTCCTGCAAGATAGGGCATTTCTCCGCAACCTTCAGAACTACGTCCTCCGACACAACCGCGGCAATCGAAAGCCTTCGCAGTCCAGGAAAAGATTCCGCAATCTTTTCCACACCTTCGTCCGCAACATCAGCACCCAAGAACCGGCATTCGCCAACGTTCGAACCGACCGGGAGCAGAACCGAGGCGTTTCCTCGGGTGAGGAGGACTCCGGAAGCTAGATCAGGAGAGACGAAGGAAGCAGGGACAAGGTCGAGGTCGGAGAGGTTGGGGAAGCGGTAAAGGAGGTCGGATAGGAATGACCAGTCGAGGAGGGTGAGCTTCTGCTGGAGGCCACCGGCAAGGCGGAGCCAACGCTTGCAGACGAGGGACACGGGAATAAGGGAAGTTTGGGGGAGGAGGGAGAGGACGTCGAGGAGGAGCTCGTCGGAGATGGTGGCGGTCAAGTCGGTACCCGGTGCGGTGGCGGTCAGGGAAGAGGAAGGGTTGGGGATGGAGATGGACGTCCAGGGGTCGGGCATTTTGAGTGTGGCATGGCCGTTGTCAGGGCGGTCGCCGAACCAGAGGTCCTGCCAGCGAATGGGGCGCTTCAGTCTGTGCAGGGGGAAGGGCATCTAGAGCTAGGGTTTTGGGAAGAAGACGGACTCCACCGCATAGCCTTGAGGCGCTCCCTGCCGTCGTCGTTCCTCCTGAGGGCGACCACCGTATGCCTTTTTTTCCCTTTTTTTTTTTTTTTTTTGTCTCCAAGGGCCTTACTTTTTGTGTTTTTCTGCACAACTGCAGAGGGTTTTTTTTTTAACAGACAAATTTAGAATTCATGAAAAAGAAAATTAATAAAAAAATATTTTTTTAGTTGAAATTTATTTATTTTCTTTTCTTTTTTCAATCATTTCCACAGACACAAACAGCAAGCTTGGTTCGTAGTCTTTGAGCCGACAAATTAACATGGTGGTAGTACAACGATGGTACGCCGAAGTGGAGAAATCAATAAATAGTCACATTTAATAATGTTTTTCTTAATATTGATAATATCTTTAATTAAATCTAAATATAATTTTTTTTCATTTTTTTTTCCTTAAAAAAGGAAGAAATATCACGCTTTTGTTGGGTGACTCCTGCCATTGATTATATATTTTTTTTCTCAAAAAAATTATAACATCCATCATGCTTTCTCGAAGGAATATTTAACATTTTAGTAATTATACATAACTTTTAAGTAGTTGAATTGAGTAAGATTACGCGATTTCTCATTCTTCAACGAAGCTTAAATCCTTTTAACAATAATATATTTTGATCAATTAAAAAATCTTTTTTTGTAAGTACAAGTTTTTGTTCTTAACTTTAAATCTTACCATCTATTTACTTATTCGGATGAATGATGAGGATTAAGAAAATTTGATGTACTTGACAAAAATTGCACGACGCCCTTGGGAATTGGATTAAACTTTTCTTTTAATTTATTGGTTTCATTTTATTCCTTAGGGTGGGACCATTTCATGTACCTAAATGGTTGGTTGGGACATGCTTTCTTTGATCTGGGACCACAAGTTTTTTTGTTAAATAATGATTTTTTTTAAAATAATTATAATTAATTTCCTATTGGCCAATTCTTACAACACATCTGCATTATGATCAACATTAATTAATTGCACTGGTTTAGTTAAATAGGAGTTGTGGTATTCATGTATAGTTCTCATTAAATACAAATGTTTATGATGCAAAAATCATTGTAATTGACATTGGAGTAGGAATTTTGTATTACAGGTTTCATTGTCATTGGAAGTAGCTAACTTTAATTTTTTTGAAACTAGTAAGAAGGTATTGTTATCTCAAGGAATTAGGTATGTTAATTCAACTGGTATGATCTCTTTGAATTTAACATCAAGAAGTGTTTCTTTTTTTAGTGATGACATAAAGAATATTGTCCTATTTTCTCAACTATGCTTTTACCATTCATTGATTCAGATACTATTTAACATAGATTTTTCTTAATCCTTTACAACCCTCAAGAATGAAATGCGTCTTCTTTTGTGTGCATTCTAAGGTATATATATTTCATATATGTGCGTTAAGGAACCTCTCAAGGATTAATGACTAATCTTTTGTATTTTGTGAAAAAGATGTCCCAGATCATAATCATTAATCATTAATCCTTGAGATTAATCATTAAGGAATATATTTTGTGCACCTTACAATTTTTTTGTGTGAAAAAGATGTCTTATATCCATTGTATCAATCACATTAGACGTACCAAACATATCTAGACAAATCAAATTTCACTATTATTTGCAAACAAAGGTACAAGTTGATGTTATACAATGTAATTCTTGTAAATAAAGGAAAATGACAAAAAATATTCTAATTCTATTATTAGACTTTCGTACCATTATAGGGAGAACTTACATGGCTTAGTTCTATTAGGGAACATTTAATATTTCTAAGTATTTGGAGGCAATTTTTTTTTAATTGATCTTGGTAATTAATGTACCATCATTATTTTGATATTTTATATTTGTTATCAAAATACATATTATATGGATAATTTATGTTCGAGTGTTTAAGATAGTTTAGACTTGTACCTAGGAGTGGTTGATATTTTATATCTATCTTTTTCATAAATAGCTTATGCTCTTGTTTAGGAGTATTTAGTATTTTATATATTTTTTGTTATCCCATATTTTTATTTGAGTCAAAATATAAATTTTCCTCAAGAGTAATTGGTATTTTAAATATTTTAGATATTTTGATAATTTTTCACTTATATTTTGATATTTTATATCAATATATAAGTTATGTGCATAATTTAGACTCCTATCTAGGAACCCTTTTTTTATATGTTAGCATAGACAATGACCATATTTGTCATTTTGCCTAAGGGTGTTTTGAGATTTTACCCTTGGTGTTTTGACATTTATATGCTCTATGCTATAAATGTCAAAATACATCCTCTAGATAATTTATGCTCATATCTAGGAACACTTGATATTTTATATATATTTTTTATAAATAGTTTATGCTCTTGTTTAAAAGTACTTAATATTTTATATAAATAGTTTATACTTTTGTTTAGGAGTATTTAATAGTTTTTCAAATCTTAGATATTTACCTTACAACTGAAGTATCTTGATTTATATTTAAAATATATTTTCTCTTTATCTAAAATATTATAAGTTCACCTTAGATACACTAATTTCATTTAGTATTTAAAGTATTTTTATTAAACCATTTGTTATGTGCTCGTTTTATATCTAAAATATTTAATTGGTATTTTAAATATTTTAGATATTTTGATAAATTTTCACTTATATTTTGATATTTTATATCAATATATAAGTTATGTAGATAATTTAGACTCCTACCTAGGAACCTTTCTCTTATAAGTTTGCATAGACAATGGCCATTTTTGTCATTTTGCCTATGCACAAGGGTATTTTGTGATTTATATCATGTCCAAAGCATTTTATATTTTTTACCTTAGATATTTGTGTATTATATTTGAAGAATTTGATTTTTAACTTTAGATATTTATATTTCATATCTAAAATATATTAATTTTTTACTTTAGATGTTATATTTTCTCAACTAAAATATTTTTAGTTGCTTATATGTCATAAAAATTTTTGGTTAGTTATGTTATACCCTTTTTTTAATTAGAAAAGTTTAATTTCACCTCAAAGGATACATTTTTTTTAAAAAAAAATTCTTTCGTCTTGAGATATTTCATCATATTTATTATATTATTATTTTATAATATATATATATATATATATATATATTGTCTTATATTCTTTATTCGATTGGATCGAAGTCAAACTTCGATGTGACTGGAGTTCTGTTGTTTAATTTTTTTCAATCATGCTTCGGTCTAATCGAAGTTTCTTGTTTTTTTTATTATCTTCGATACGATCGAAGCTCTTTTGTTTTTATTATTATATCTTTGGTTAAATCAAAGCTTCTTTCAGTTTTTTTATCTTCGATCAGATCGAAGGTAAGATCATTTTCTTTAATTTAATAATAATAATATTATTATTATTATTATCTTTTTTTTTAGTTTTTTCTTTGTGTTGCACTTGATATCTGAAGTGTCAAAACTTTATTTTGGACAATTGATTTAAATTTTTATATGGACACCCAAAATGTCATAATTTTAGTTTTAGGTTTCTTACGTTGTATACTTAAAAATGTTTAATTAATTTTTTATTTTAGATATTTATATTATATATCTAAAATATCTTAACTTTCATTCCAAACATTTTAAGTTTCTATCTTAGACGTTTGTACGTTATGTCTAAAAAGTCTATTTTGATTTAATTTTAGATACTTATATTTTTAATTTCAATTTTTCATTTATTTATTTAATTTTTTTGTATAAAATCTTGTAATTTCCATTTTAGGCGTTCATATTCTATCTAAAAAATTTTAATTTCATTTCAGATATTAATATATTTTACCTGAAACATTTTAGTTCTTAGTTTTAGACACTTCTTTCTTTTCTAACTAAAATATTTAATTTAATTTTTAAGTATTTATATTCCATACCTAAAAAAATATTTCATCTTCACATTAAACATTTATATTTGGGGCCCATTTTTGTATCTAGAAAATTAACAGAAAAGAAAGTACCGAAAAGTTCAAAAAATAGCAAAAAAGAAAGTTACAGAAAGTTACTAAAAAATTATGTTATTTGTGCATTAGCTAGAAAAGTTTAAAAAATAATAGAAAGTGAAAAGTAATAGAATGTATTAAAATATAAATGAATAACATAAAAATATTTGTAAACATCTCAAGTCTATTAAAAATTTAAAAATGTTTAGATTTTTCATAGTAGTACAATATACATTATGAGGTTAAATTTATAATATATAAATTTAATGTATTGTAAAAAATTATTATTATTATTTCATCTTTTTTTTAAACATACAAATTTAACAAATTGTATTTCCTTTTATTTTTTTCCTCTTCTTCCTTTTTCCCTTACTTTTTATCACTTTCAAACTCTCTAGCTCAAGAAAGAGGATGACTATGCTTCCTCTTGCAAAGGTTTTTTTTGAAAAGTGATGGTGTAAAATATTTTTTGCTAAGCACAAATACACTTTTCACTAGTTACAAATACATCATATTTTTTCACCACTTTCCCTTGCTTTCCTTCTCGTCACTTTCCCTCGTGTACAAACCCCCTTGTCCAATATGTATTCTTCTATATCCTTTTTTTTTGTTTGATTTTAGGTATTTATATTTGGTATCTAAAATATATTTGTTTCATTTTAAACATCCGTACACAAAACGTCTAATTAACTTTTTCCTTTTATTTTAGATATTATATCTTTATATCTAAAATATTTTATTTAATTTCACTTCAAGCATTCATATCGTATTTTATTTTATATTTCAAAATATTACATTTATTTTATTATCATTATTTCCCCTCCCCCCCCCTCCCCATAATTTCAGTCTAACCGTACGGTGTCTAATAGCATCCATATTCTACTTTTCTTCTTTTTTTAATCTTATTATATATTTCCTTCTTTTTTTATATAGTCTAATATTACATTTATATTCTACTTTTGATTATATATATATATATATGTATTGGTCTTATTAAAATGTTTCTCATTTTTCTTTCGAATTTTTATCTCTCTTATTTTATTTTATTTATTTACTTATTTGTTTATTTATTCCTCTCCTTCTTCTTCTTCTTTTTCTTTTTTAAAGAAATAAAATCAAAGTTCGGTCTTACCGTACTTAGGTTGGACCGAGAAAGATCAAACTTTCCTGCCTTTCTTCTTTCTTTCTTTTTTAGGAAAAATAAAAATTCGGTTTGATCGAACTCGCATATTGATTAGACCGATTTCTTTTTAAGAGGTCGGTGCAACCGAATAAGTGTTTCAGTCGGATCGTTTCCTCGTATTTTTGTTGACAGAGCATGTGTTTCGATCAGATCGATTTACCTTTTCCCCATTTTTTCTCTTTTTTCTTTACTTCTTATTTTTTTGTTTTGATTGATTTTATTTTTTTTAATTACGTCTTATAGTTTCATCTAAGATGCTTAACTATTTCTTTATTTTAACTTCAATTTAGATACTTGTATTCTAAAACATTTTGATTTTCACTTTAAATATTTAGATTTCATTCTAGATATTTATTTATCATTGTGTATTATTATTATTATTATTATTAAAGGACTTTTCCTTTTACTTTAGATATTTATATTCTCTCCCTTTTTTTTAATATTTATATCTAAAGTATTTTAACTTCATTTGCCTAGATTTTTTTTTGGTACGAAATACTCTAATTTTATCCATATTTACTTATGTTTTATACGTCTAAAATTTGACATGTATGATATTGTGCTATTCTATACATGTTTTTTTGGTGGAATTTTTGTTTAAATATTTCAAATATAAAATGTTCTATCTTTCCATTTTTAACACTTTATATTTTATACCCAAAATATTTAACCTTATATTTACTTTCATATTTATTTATTTGCTTTCTCTCCTCTTTCCTTTTCCCCAATTTTCTTTCTTTAGGGAGGGGTTAGTGCACATAGGAATTCAAACTTTCCTTTTGTAAGTCGTTAGTGTGCATATCAATTGACGTAAAGGAATTCCACACATTTTCGTCTATATAAAACCTTCATTTTCCATTTTCGCTGAAAACTTTCCCATGTTGCGTACACAATTTTTGCCCTTGTGCTTGCATTCGCCCTTGTAGTCACCCTTATGCTCGTCGTCGTGCTTGCAATCACCTTCATGCTCACCGTTGTGCTTGCAGTCACCCTCGTGCTTGTTGTATGCTCACACTCATCGTCACACTTGTTGTTGCGCTCGTAGTCGCCCTCACACTCAATTAAGCTGCTATTGTTGCTCGATTAAGTTGTTGCCATCACTTCTATAATTTTTTAGACTAAAAATTAATTAAATTAAGTAATTTCATTTAATTAAATACTTATAATATAATAATAATAATTGTTTAACTGAAATTTCAGATTAATGTATCAATTACACAAATTTAGGTAGTATTTACAATTTATTTCGTTGGTTTTTTAATTTCTCAACATTTTGATGTGCATTAAACTCTTACGGTAATATTCTTTGACATAAAGAGGATCTTCTATCTTCCCTTTCCATGCAAGATAATCTGTGCCATTCAATGAAATTATTCTGCTTGTGTTTGCCTCCATTTCTCCACAAGGAGTTCCACCTCAAATGTCAACTATTTCCTTCACAAGTTAGGTCTTGTGCCCCACGATGGGCGCCATTTGTTGGGAAAAATTAGAACCTAACCATGCAGTTGTAATCCAAATGGAAGCAAAAATTGAATTAAATCAAGTATAAACAACACCCAAGGATTTTACGTGGAAAAATCTCTTCGATGTAAGGAGACAAAAACCATGGGACCCTCTCGATCTAGGCCAACCTGCTCTTTGCTTGTAATGTATGCCTCAAGTTTGATAACTTGAGAAGAATAGACTTGTAATTCACATCAGAAGCAGAGAGTAGGTTGGCCTGGACTGAGAGGATCCCATGGTTTTTGTCTCCTCACATCGAGGGGATTTATTCACGTAAAATACTTGTGTTGCTTGTACTTGATTTGATTCAACTTTTGCTTCCATTTGGATTATAACTGCACAGTTAGGTTTTAGTTTTTTCCAACAAGTGGCGCCCACCGTGGAGCATAGGACCTAACTTGTGAAGGAAATAGTTGACATTTGAGGTGGAACTCCTTGTAGAGAAATGGAGGCAAACACAAGCAGAATAATTTCATTGAATGGCACAGATTATCTTGCATGGAAAGGGAAGATGGAAGATCTTCTTTATGTCAAAGAATATTACAAGCCAATTTTTAATACAAAAAAATTAGAAGATAAATATGAGGATGAATGGAAGATTCTTCATCGACAAACTTGTGGCTTCATGAGACAGCGAGTGGATGACAATGTGTTGAACGACATTAGTGGAGAGACAAATGCTTGTTCCTTGTGGAAGAAGTTAGATGAATTATATGCTCGGAAAGAAGGCACAAACAAAATGTTTCTTATCAAACAATTGATGCACTTGAGATATCGAGATGACTCACTTGTAGCTGATCACGTGAATACCTTTCAAGGGATTATAAATCAATTGTCCTCGATGGGTATCACATTTGATGATGTAGTGAGAGCCTTATTGCTTCTAGGCTCCTTACTAGACTCATGGGAGACCTTGAAGGTTACTCTTTGCAACTCAACTCCTAATGGAAATGTTACTTGAAATTATGTTAAGACCAATGTAATAAATGAAGAGTTTAGAAGGATTGTAGATGGCTTCTCGACTCATTCTAATGTACTCATTGCAAAATTGAGGGGGAGAAGCAAGTGTAGAGATACTAAAGGTTCTAAAAAGGGGAGAAGTAAATCTAAAGGTAGGTATGCAAATGTTTGAGTGCCATCATTGCCACAAGAAGGGTCATATCAAGTGATTCTATCAGAAGCTAAAGTAGGAAAACAAAGACAAGAAGAAAAAGTCATCACAACAAGATAGTGACAGTGAAGGCATTACTAGAGCAATTGAAGAGCTACTTGTTGTTTGTGATGATTCAGTAAATCTTGTAGGTGATGATGAGATAACATGGGTGTTAGATAATGGTACTACTATTCATGCTACATATCGTAGAGACCTTTTCACTTCCTACTCTTCAAGTGATTATTAGTATAGTGAAGATGGGTGATGTAAGCCCCTCTAGGAAAAAGGTGTGGGAAAAATTTACATTTTGCTTACACCCCCTTCCTCCATGAGGAAAACAAAATGGGGGATGGGAAAAAAAATCCTAGTAGGTCTACAAATGACACTTCTAAACAATGCAAGCTAACTCGTTCGCATTGGAGAAAAACGAAGTCACTACCTATTCTAATCAGAGAAATACTAAGAAAACCTGAGTAGTGTGAAATTGGAATCCCTCGTGAGTTGATTCAAGAGACTTAGGTAAGTTTCTCAAGTACGGATAGAGGTGTGAGGCACCCTATCCACTTGGACAAGCCAACCTCTCAAAAAGATGAGTGTGAGTGATCCTAACTTCTAAAAATACTGGAATAAGTGAACTAGACTTTCTCCAAAGAAATCATGGGTCTAGGAGACCTATGTAAAGACCCTAAAGGTCTTTGGTCAAAATTAGGAGAATGTCAAAAGTCAAAGTCAACTATTGAGTTTGACTTTGACTAGGGGTCAATAGAGTTGATCAAGTCTACTAAAATCTTAACCTATGGTTAGGGTCGACTACAGGGTGACTCCACCTATGGTAGACAAAAAGGGCAAAAGGCGTAAACCCACAAAAAGTCAAACCCCCTAAAAGGCTAGGGTGGCCTGGAATGTTGCTAAAGTACGTAACATTCCTCCTTTTAGGCATCAATAGGAGATGAGGCCTCTCTAGAGGGTATGATGGCCTGGAACTTCGACACAAAGTGCGTGAAATTCCTCCTTCGAGGTAATGCATGCAGTACATGAAAGGGCCTCCCTAGAGGGTTAAAAACATCATTTTCACGTAATTATAATGGAAAAGACGCGACTTAAATGGCCAAAAGGGGTGCCCAAAATTTATGGGAATTCACTTGAAAAAAATTGGCCAATGACGTTAGCAAACGGAAGGTGACATCACTAGATAAAAAGATGATGTCAACACCCTTGATAGTAGATTAACCGGCTAATTTAATCACCTAAGCCTGATTAATTGGTTAATCACGGTCTAAAGTGGGATTAACTTGCGGTTTATTGACTGAACTGGTAAATCTACGAGATTACCGTGGAAATTCGAATCCTGCAGATCTAGATCCAGATCTGCCGATCGACTTAGTTCGATATCCATCGTGGACTAGGACATGTAGATGGTCGAGATCATTTGTGTACAGATGAACCGACAACCACAAGGAGTCGTCGAACCACAACAGCGGAGACCTATGTCTCTGGTGCTAATGGTTGTCCTCTAGCAAACTCATAGAGAGTGCATGACCGTGTTCTCCACTCTCACTGCCTAGCCTCTAGTGCTCCAACACACGAGTGGACTGACGACATCACGACCTGAGGCATTGAGGCTTTGAGGTGAGCGATGCGAGGAATTGTAGCAGTGAAGCAGCGGCGAGGTCATAGTGGAGTGGTAGAGCTCGTAGTGGAAAGTGTGGGGTTGAGTGGTGTTAGGCAGTAGTGGAGTGGTGGAGCTCGCAGTGGAAGGCGTGCAACTGAGTGATGTTGGGGAGCGATGGAGCACGATGGAAGGCGCGCGGCTGAGCGACGTCGAGGAGCGGCGAAGCTCAACAACTGACTTTTGTTCATCAGGGATGAACAACCCAGATGCTTTGGTCCAAGATCCAACAGTTGAGGTTAGATCTAACAAATGATCAAGATAGAACCAATCGATCTTGATTGGATGGTCCAGATCCATAAGATATTTAGATCTAATGGACAATAGTGATTCATTGTTGCAAGATCTGATAGCTGGATTTGTTGCAACTTATCGTAGGGGATCAGACAGTCGTGACTTAACTATCCTACTCCAACGACTTAGATCTATTCGCGTAAAGATCTAATGGCCAAGAATCGAACCCAACGTTTGTTGGATTCTAGCACAACTTGTGGTGGAAGCAGCCTTCGTCTCCAGCGACGATCGTCTCTCCTAGCGATCCCGCTAGGGGGAAGAAAGCATCCTTGTGGTGAACAAAGCTAGGTACAGGGAGAAAGAACTTCCCCATGCCCAGCAACAACAAAATCTTGGCCATTGAAGGTCGAGAGAAGGAAGAAAAGAAAGAAGAACAGTCGTCAAAGCTTGGTTGATTGTTCAAACACAAAATGCGACATTGAGTGCCACAGAAACTAGAAAAGAAGCAGAAAACAAAAAAAATGAAATCTAATGCATGCAATTTGAAGAAGAAAACTCGTTACCTATAATGGAGGTGGGTAACCAGAGTTTGTCAGCAGCGACAAAGTAGCAGTGGCATGGTAGCTGGTTTTGTGGTGAGCTGAAAGTGGTTTCAGTTCTTGCACGTATCCCTAGGTGGTTTTATACCACTTGGATCTAGATTCAGATCGAGATTCAAATTTGGATCTAAGCCGAGTGGATCTAGGTTCGATGAGATGCTTCGCAGTAGCTGTTGACGTGGTAGCCTCAGGTGCGACACATGGCACATCCAAGAGGCAACATGTAGCACCTAGTCAAAATGTTGAAAAGTGTCTCCTTTGGGAAATTCAAATGTGTTGAATCCGAAAATGACCTCCATTTTGGCTAATTCAATTTGGTTGAGGCTTAAATGACCTTGAGAAGCCTAAATCTCAAATGAAGGGTTAAGATCATCTAGAGCTGATCGAGGGTGATCTAGGAGTTCGATTGACAATCCGACTAAAGGATTAGTCAATTAGGAGGATAAAGATCTCTCTCCAAAGGTCGAATGACCCAATCAACATTCAAATGGCCAAATAAGTGATCCATTATGAATGGAGAGCTAAGCTCGCTCGAAGTTGATTAGAAGCAATCTAAGAGTTTGATTGGTGATTTGACTAAAAAATTAGCCAATTAGAAGGGAGTTGATCCTTCTAAGGACATAGGCTGGCCAAACTAACATTAAGATGGATAGGTAGATCGTTCATCACAAATAGATGGCCAAGATCACCTAGAGCTGATTCAAGATGATCAAAGGGTTCGATTGACAATCCAATAGAGAGATTAGTCAATTAGAGTGAGAATGACCTTCATCACGGGGTTAGATGAGTATGATCATATCCTTATGGTGGGGTCGATCATACACCTCACAAACAGAGGGCTAGGATTGTCTAGAGTCGATCCAAGTGTGCAAATGTTGAACAAACGGCATAGGTGCACGATCATGGGTGTGGATAGCACTCTTAGGGCCTGTTTGTGCACCTAGAATTTGAATTTCGCAGAATTTGAATTCCACAGAATTTGAATTCTAATGGAATTTGAATTCTACAGAATTTAATGGAAAGAATTCAAAATCTAGGTGTTTGTGCATGTTTAGAAATTTGACAGAAATTGAAATTTAGGTGTTTGTGCACATGACGGAATTGAATGAAATTGAACAGAATTGATTTTTAATAAAGTTAAGTAATGAATTAAAGTAATTAGTGAAAATGTAATTAATCAAGAAATGAATTACTTACATTAATAAATGAACATATTATTAAATTAAATGTTTATATATCATTTATCAATTAATTAAGGATATCATTATATAAAATAAATCAAAAATTATAAAAATTGATAACTTTTTAGTTATAATACATGTTTAAAACAATAAAAGGTTAATTATAAATTCTATATTCCTCGTAATGTAATAATAAATAACTTTTTTAAAAATATAATTATTATGAAGTGAATAAATGAAAGTAAATAATAAATAATTATTGAAATACTTTGATTATAAAAAAATATAATTCTGAACATTCTATTAGCTATAAATGACTTTTAAGACTTCGTTTGTGTTAGCCACAGAAAGCTAGGAAAATTATATAGTTTTTAAAATTTTGATATTATATATTAAATAAAATAATAAATAAAATAATAATAATAATAAAATTAAATAATATTTATGATTTTAATATTATAAATTAAATAATATTTAATAATAATAAAATAATTAATATTTTATTTTTAATAAAAATAATATTAAAATAATTAATTAATAAAAAAATATTAACAATATATACTTCAACGGGTGAGTGTGAGCGTTGAGCGATCTTTTGGAAAATGAATTCCGACCTTTTAGGTTGAGAATTCATTTTCCCAACCTTTACACATGATTGGAATTCAAATTCCTAAAGAATTTGAATTCCAAAATGCACAAACACCTCATGACTCGGAATCTGACAGAAAAAATTTTCAATTCCGTCAGATTCTGAGTGCACAAACCCCCCCTAAGCTATCAGGATAATTGCGAACATCTATCTAATACATGTCTAAAATTAAGGTGTTTACAAGTGACAATAGTAAAGCCAAAATTGTTGGAAAGGGATATATACACTTAGAGACTTCAAATGGCACAAAGTTGACACTCAAATTAGTGAGACATCGAGGGTTTCAGACTCAACATTATTTCAATAAGGAAACTTGATGATGAAGGCTATCTAAGTCATTTTGGAGGACAGTACAAGCTCACAAGGGGAAGCATGATCATTGCAAAAGGTAAAATGTTATCTTATCTTTATTACATCCATGCAAAACTTTTTAGCACTTATGTTAATGCTTTAGAAAGTGAAGACTCAAGTATGTTATGGCATAAGAGGCTTGATCACATGCGTGAGAAGGGAATGACATCACTTTTGAAGAATAAGCTTTTGTCAAGGTTGGAGGGTGTGAGATTGAAACATTGTGCAAATTGTTTGGTAGGAAAGTAGCGTATAATTGCCTTTAAAAGTCAATCCTTTTCAAAGAATTTAGAGATGTTAGAGTTGATCCACTTTGATGTATGTAGACCAATGAAAGTGGCAACAGATGGTAGAGTTAGATACTTTGTTACTCATTGAAGACTTCTCTAGAAAAATTTGAGCTTTTCTCTTGAAGTCCAAAGATAAAGTATTTGAAAAATTCAAGATTTTTAAGACTTCAGTTGAAAGAGAAATAGGTAGAAAGCTAAAGTGCATTAGAATTGATAATGGAGGAGAATATTGTGGGTCTTTTGATACCTATTGCAAGGAGTAAGGGATAAAGCATCAAAAGACACCATAGCTAAATGGAGTTGCAGAAAGATTCAATAGAACATTGGTGGAAAAGATGAGATACTTACTTTCTCAAGCCAAACTGCTGAGGTCATTTTGGGGTGAGACCTTAATGACTTTTGTTTATCTTGTTAATCTTTCACCATGCTACTTCTTGTAGGGAGATGTCCCAAACAAGATTTGGTATGACAAGTATGTATCTTACGAACACTTGAAGGTGTTTGGATGCAAGGCCTTTGTTCATGTTCCTCAAGATGAAATAACAAAACTTGATGTGAAGACACGACAATGTGTGTTTCTTGGCTATGGGCAAGATGAATTTGGTTACAAATTGTATGATCCGATAGCTAAGAAAGTAACTAAAGCCACGATGTTGTGTTTGTAGAAGACCAAACCATTGTTGACATTGACAAAGTGCAAGAAAAGACAACTCAACAACAATAGAAAGACTTGGTTGATTTAGACCCTAACTTTATAGTTCTAACTTAATAAGATGTTGAAGTTGAAGATCATTATGATGACACAAGTGGATAGGATGCTCCCTAGGGTGGAGATGTTGATGTAGATGGTCATGACCAGGTACCACCAATGTAAGATGATTCACTAGTTGTTTCACTCAAAAGATCAATTAGAAGCGAGGTACCTTCTACCAAATATCCTTCAGATGAGTTTATGGTGTTACTATCTAATGGTGTAGAACCAAAGTGCTACACAAATGCTTTTGAAGGTGACAAAACAAAGGAGTAGATGAAAGCCATGCCAAGTGAGATGAGTTCTTTGCAAGAGAGTCATACTTATGAGTTGGTGAAGTTGCCTCAACATAAGAAAGCATTCAAGAATAAATGAGTTTATAGAATCAAGGAAGAACAGCACACACCACATCCAGCATACAAAGCAAAACTAGTGGTAAAAGATTTCACTTGGGGGGTGTTTGTGCATGTCAGAAAGTTTAGAGACGAAGGAAATGGAAAGTTTAGATTCCTGTGAATTAGAAAGTTCAGATTCTTGAGAAATGAAGGGTTGTTTGTGCACGTCTTAGAAAGTTAGGAAAGTTAAGATTCACACAAGAGGGTTTGTGCTAGATGGAATGTTCAGAATTGAAATATACTTTTTTAATCAAAAAATTCTAATAATTAATTTTAATTTACTCTATTTCTTCACTTCATAATACTTATATTTTCAACCTATTTCATGGAGAATCATATATTATTCCTATGCAACTTGTGCTAATTTTATGCATTTCAATATTTCCAACGGTAAACTGCAATCATCAAAATCAGTATGGCTTAAAATGTTCCTCTGAGACACAATGAACTATAATTAATCAATATCAAATGATGGACAAAAAAGAAAAGTGAATTGAGCAATCAACCTTCCCTTCATCCTAGGCACGGATGAAAACAAGGTGAGGGATATTACATAATGAGAAGCCTGATCAACAACATAGATTTGTTTATAATAAAGTATGCAAAACTGGAGCACACATGGAGTCAGCAAAACCAACGAGATGGTGAAGGAAAGGGTAAAAGAAGCGAAGGATGAACCAACATCCAATGATAATGCCTTAAATGCTGAAATAAGTTGCACCTACAGAACTACTCCAGCTACTTGAAATGAGTAGGATAACAAAGAACAAAATGGAAATGGTCCAGAAAAGGACCATAAAAGGTGTATGTATTACATGTCTCAAGACCAAAACATTTTCTCAAAATGAAACTATGAACTTATTGCAAAAAAAAATAAAATGAAACTACCAATTGAGAAAATTAGACCTTTTCTCCCACATCATACTTTCATGGATTGCACAATGACCTACTGAAGCCAAGCAAAGTAAGATTTACTTGGAATGGTAGAGATCGTTTGCGATCTGTGCCAGATGTGGATCCGAAATGTTCCATCCATGAAGGACAAGACATCTCTATAGGAAAACTAGGAGTAGAAGGGAATAGAAAAATGTCAAAAGAAAAAAGCCCATTGCTGCACCCTCTCTCTTGCCCGGAACGCTCTAACGAGCTCGATCTGGGATGATGGTAACGGCCAGAAGAAACCCCACGTTCCCGTCCAGAAAAATCGAAAAGAAGCTGCCATCTCTTTGTGTGTGTAAAACGAGAAGACTAACACTGATACGTTGGAGAGAAATATTTGATCTTTACCTTAGGGAGGGTTGGAATCAATGCAGTAGAGGTCCTGGAGCTGCTCCATTGGAGGATGGCTTATGTCTGCCATTACCGCAGGCAAAAAACCCACAAGCACCAAGAGGAGTAGCTGAGAGTGAAGGAGCAGAAAAGAATAAAACAAGGTGGCGAGCTTCGTCGAGGGCGGACGTCGAAGGGGAGGAAAACGTCGAGGGTGGACAATCAAGCGAGAGGATTTCGATGATTTTAGAAGGGGGTGGGTTGGAAATGGGTGAAAGTTTTTCTTTTTTACTTATAAAGTTTTTTAAATTTTTCAAGTTTTCAAGTCAGCACAAACAATATAAATTTTTTCTAAACTTTCATTTCTTTTTTTTCTGGAGACCGCCTTCCTTCAGTCACAAACCCCCTTTTAAAGGAAAGGTATTGACTTTGATGAAATATTTTCTCTAGTAATCAAATTAACTTCTATCAAAATGATTCTTGCTTTGGTAGTAAGTCTTGATTTGGAGGTAAAACAGATGTATGTGAAGACTACCTTCCTTCATGGAGACTTACAGGAAGAAATTTATATGGAGCAACTTGAGGGGTTTGTTGAGTAAGGCAAAGAAGACTTGATGTGTAGATTGAAGAAAAGTCTTTATGGCCTAAAGCAAGCTCCAAGACAAATTAGATGGTAATCATCAAAGAAGGCCCTAATCACCTTCGACTCCCATCACTCGTCAATCACTAAACCACTCATCTTTCACATTGCTTCGCTTTGATACATTACAACCTATTTTGTAAACCTTAACAAGAATCCATATGAGACCAACAAACAACAATGTAGTGCTAGAAATGGCTTATTCAAACCAAGTTTACTAATTGTACTACGTATGTGATTCACATGAAGTCAAACTTTTGCCTTGTTAATGGCTCGATCACCATGGTAGAATTCATCGAAGTAGAGCTCCAAATATTCCTTCAAATTCACATTCTTGTACAACCTTGGCTTTCCTTTTGTCAACAAATCACTTGGAATCCTTAGCTCCTGCCCTAACCCAGCCGAGTAGAACATGGCAATTGAGATCCTCTCCCTCTCAGAATTGGTCACCACCCTGTGCATTGGACTTCGGTATTCTCCATTGCTCATTATCTACAGTAGTAACAGCGACATACAAAATCATATGTACAAATTTAAGTTTGTAGTCAATCATCTGCACCACCATCACTAATTACGAACGATGGGCAATCTATTGGTATGAAATTACATACCTCTAATTGATCCCCCACATTGACGATCAAAGCGTCATGGACAACTGGGACATTTACCCACCCAAGTTGATCATTGAGGACCTGAAGGCCCTCTACGTCAGAGTCTTGCAAAACAATGGTGATCACTGATCCATCTGCGTGGGGTTTGATTCCGAACACAAGGTCGGGCCTCGAGCAATGAGGGTAGAAGTTGAATCTCACGTCGACGATTGCATCCTCTCCTATTTGGCTACTGAAGGAATCCTCCTCCAAGCCCAACAACTTTGCTGAAGCCTTGACAATCATGTCCAGCATTGCCTGAGTCTTTTCAAAGTACTCATCTAACGTGCCCCTAGAGATGAAAGAAAAAGTGGTTCAAAAAGCATGGGGTTGAGTATATCGTTGATAGATAAGTAGGTCGTGGAAGAGAAGATATGTTATTGATCTATATGGATCAAACCTGAAGGACATGGGAGTATCAGGACATAACTCCATCGTCCTCTCTCGCTTGGGATGCAACCGGATATATAGCCTATCAGACCAATCGAGAATCTGGTCCTCGGTTTGGAACTTGTCGTTACCATACCCCATTATCCCACTCCTGAAGTACCTTTGCTTCTCTTTCATGGGTTGATGGAAGAACAATTTGTTGATGTTCCGAACCTCATCGAGAAGTGAACTTGGTATTCCATGCCCGACAGCCTAAGTCGACCAATGATACATAGGGATCGATCTTAGAGAGATAATTAAAGAGATGGAGATAGGTCATGGGAGGCAGAACTTAAAGAAGTCTGTATATATCATGAGTACCTACCTGAAAAATACCCCAAGTTTGGAGGGCGGATCTGAGCTTCTCACCCTCTTTCGGTTGAGTTAGGCAACTGAGGTCGACGACGGGGATGCCGCAATGTGGAAGATCTTTGGCAGGACGGTTGGATTCCATATGGATGAAGCGAGGAGGAGGCGGTGCCTCGTTGCTAGCCTCTGCCAGATCTTGGACACGCCTCGTCTGGTATCCATCAATGAAGTCGAGCTTCTCGTTCTCTTTCTCACAACCCTCATCCATGACTAGCTAGGAGAAGAAAGAGAGTGTGAGAAATGTGTTGGTCTCTCTTTCCTTGTGGGGAAGGAGAAGCTGACATATATCTCACGGTGACGAGAGTGTCGACAATAATGCAGACGATGTGAGCTGATATGTGTAGAATATACAAGTGGACATAATCAAAAAATTATCTGGCGTCGATGGTGCGTCGTCATCCCAAATGTCAATATTAAATTGTTTAATGTCTCCATAGCTGCTGACATGGTTGCGGATATTTAAATAAAAAATTAAAATAAAATTATAAAATAATTTTTTTTTTAATGTATTTTATCATTAGCTACTCACAAATGAATGATCAAAATTTTATGCAAATTAAATAACTATGAATCAATAATAATTTTTGAAGATCGGTAGGCAATTATCTAAATGTTTTACAATTCAAGATAGTTTGCTAAGTTTCAAAGATCAAATTTATATAAAAAGTTAGCATGGAATATGCAGTTTCACACCTGTAAAATTATTACATTTACGATCAATAAGTATATATACGATTGATATTTTTTGAATATTAAAAATAAAAATTCATGGATAAGTTTGAAAGGATATATATATATATATATATAGAGAGAGAGAGAGAGAGAGAGAGAGAGAGAGAGAGAGAGGAAGGGAAGGGAAGGGAAGGTGGAGGGAGAGAGAAATTAAGAAGATATAAAAAATCTATAAATACGAGAAGAAGATTAGGATTTTCTTTGAGATTTATTTAATCTTTTATTTTTCTTTCACAAAACATGCAGTCATCAATTTTCTTTCAAGTTTTAGTTTTTAAATTTCTTCAACTGTCAAATACTTTTTACAAAAATAGTGCACAACTTCGATGACTTCAATTTTAACAATGCTGACAATAAAGATTTTCCAATATTTCAGTTAGAATATCAATACTCCCAAACCATGGAAGCTAAAACATCTTCAATTAATATTACTAAACTTAGAAGAATATGTAATTTATGATTAAAATTTATAATAAAAATGAAAGATGATACTATGATAGAAAAAGTCTATTTAAAGATCTACAATGTAGACTTCTCTTACAAAGTTTTAGGTAGTACAAGTTATTTATCAAAATATTTAACAATTGTTTATCTAAAAATCTTGAAAAAAATAAAATGGTTTAAACACAAATTAATTTTAACTCTGAAGGTAATATTACACGATAGTATTATGATGTTAAGAATGCTAGAGAATTACATGCTAAATTTATTATTGTTTAAAATTTACTTATTAATTTTTGTGGTAATCAACATTTTCAAGATTACATTTCACAAGTTTATTGTTTACAATTTAAAAATGTTTCTAGAAATACAACTAAACAAGATATTATTGATCTTTATAATAAACTTAGAATAAAACTAATTAATATAATAGGTTTTATTAATACATCTATGGTATGTGCATTTGATATTTGGGAGGATAGAATTAAAATAGGATATATTGTTGTTATTACACATTTTATTGATGATAATTAGATTTTACAAAAAATATTAATAACATTTAAAAGAATAAATCATTCACATAATGTTCAAAATATTTTTTCTACTATTATAGAAAATTTTGAATTTTATGGAATTAAAGAAAAAGTAGGTAGTATTACATTTGATAATCTATCTAATAATATTGCAACTATCTCTATGTTTAAAAATAAATAGATTAAACCCATCAAATGGTTTTGCTTTATTTATTCAAAGATGTATATGCCATATAATTAATCTTATAGTTCAAATAGGTATTGAAGAAATAAAACCTTTTGTAGAAAATATTAAAAATGCATTAGCTTATATTTCAACTTGTGGAAGACCAGCTTAGGTTAATGCTCAAACTTCCAATCAAAGAAAGGAAAAATATCATCAAAGAAGGCTTGATGGCAAGTATTAGAGGCTTAATGATTTTATTTAAAAAGAGATCATAATACTAAAATAAAAAAGAAATAAAAGAAAGGACTTACCGGTAAGGGAATGTGGCTCTGATCTTAAATCAGAAATCCAATGAATGATTAGCCTTAGGGAGTGCCGAAGATGAGGATCTACTTAGAGGAGTACTGTTGGAAGGCCACCGCTGGAGGTCACCGGAGGGCCGTCAGAGTCTGTCGGAAAAGCCACTCGAGATTGTTTAAGCGTGGATTCAAAGGTCAAAGATGTTCGAACTAGGGAGAGCACGCCAAGGTTGTTTTTCTTGAAGATTGGATGTCTAGAGAACGCTAGAGAGGAGGTTGTTGGAGCTCTCGCACCATTGTCGGAACCACTGCAAGCTTCGTTGGAGAAATTTGGGATCTGACGTTCGAGAGGGGTTTTTGGAGTGTAAGTTGAGAGGGCTTAGGGGGTTTTAATGGGGTTGAGAGATTAAAGGTCCGTTGGTGTTTAAGGGAGTAATCGTTCATCAAAGTTTTTGGGTGGCCGTTAAGAGTTGAACAAGAAGCTCCAAGTTCGCTAGAGATTTTCTATTCTCGATGTAAACACAACAAATCAAGTGTGTTTCAGCGAGGAATCAATGGATCAGTTCTTGTAGATCATAGCCATTCAAAGTGATATCTTATACTTAAAAGATGATCAATAAATTTTAGCCTATCAGGATAGTTAACGTTTATCAAGTAATACTTATTTATAATTTATACAAAAGTTTTTAATATTATGTTAGAAAAATTAATTCAACAATTTATACTGTTCACGAGTATTTTCAATTATTTTTACTAGTATCAAACTTGATTAAACCTTAAATGCATTAATACGCAGAAAGTACATCTTGAATAATACAAGTATCAACTGTCGATCCTTCTCATCTATTAAGGATAAAAATAATTTTCATATTTAAATTATATGTTGCTAATATATTTAATTTATCTTAATTTAAAAATATATTAAAATATAACATTATCTTACTTTAAAGTAAAGATAAACATGACGATCGTTTCAAATCCACGGTGAAGTTGATGATTCTTGTTTAGCCAATAATTTATATTTTAATTTTAATATTACATTCAACATTTCATTGAACCATATACTGATTGTCTAATTAGATCGACAAAAGTGTTAAAAATATTTATTTTATCTAATTGTAACTAAAAATATTACATATTTTTCTTCTACACTCCTACTTCTATTATCTTACACTACTCCTTGGCATCTCAAAAGTTTACAGAAAGAAAATGTGTTTGACTCATTATTGCAATTAGGTAGCATAATTATTTCCATTCATCTATTGTGTTACGATTAAAGTCCCAAGGACTTCTGAGGTTCCAAGATAATATGGATTGAAGTAACCAGTCTCTAAACCAGCACTACTCATATTCCTGTTAATCTCTTGCATTATATTAAGATTAAGATAAAAGAGGAGCAAGAAAAGTCAATGGGAGAAATGAATATGAATATTTCTAGGTTTTTTCAAGAGGACAACGAAATATGTTCAAGCATTAATCATGAAAGACAATTAGAACGATTGGTTGACATACTACTTGCACTTCTAGATCTTAATGAGGATAAAATGTTTCACGGAATGTAGTTACTAGAAAATGAAGAGAACAGATGCCATTTTTTAGCTCTTCTTATTGACTTTCGATTGAAATGGTTAAAGTTCAATTCGAAAAACATGCAAAACATTGTCTACTAGATTTGAACTTTATTTTATGATGTGTTACGAACATAGTTGGTTTGTTGTCAATGTTAAATTTGTAAATCGGATATGATATTTTCTTTTGTTAAAGTTGTGGACTTTGTTTGGATAGGATATTTTCTGTTGGTTATTATATTAGTTTTGTATGTTGGTTGTCATATTTTTCTTCGATAATTGTGATGTGTTATTATGTTCATTGTTATACTACGATAAATTTTTAATCAGTATTTTGATAGATAACCATCTTTCATTTATGGACATTCACGAATGAAGACAATTTTTTGAAAGATGAATGATCAAGGAGAATACACAAATTACTTATCTTAGTACGTCAAATGTGCAACACAGTAGCATATTCTATCGATATTATTCCTTAAGCTACTAGATGAATATATAGTAGGGAATGATAAGATTATATTAGAAGATTATTAGATCCTTTTATACTACACTAATGTTACAATTGTAAGAAAATTTATCGTATAAGTCAACATATTTTTATGCAATTTTGTAACTTAATTTTTTTCTGCAAAAAAGATGTTGTGTTGAACAAATTAGATGGTATTTTGTACTATTTATCAGCATGTTATGTTTGTCTTTTATGAAATCTTTTTATAAGATTTGAAATTTTATTTTATTCTATAATTTATTATTCAAAATTTAATTTTAAAATAATCTACCAAAAATATAATTTTTTCTTAAACTTTTTATCTAATTTATTAATTAAGATTCAAATATAAGTATTGTAATTTTATTTTCTATCATTTTTAGTAACTGCACAAATACCTCAAATTCAATTTCTTACCATTTGTTTCTGGTTGTCCTTCTCTAACATTTCCATTTTCCATCATCTCCAGACTTTTCTGTCATTTCATTTTCCTTCATTTCTAATGTACAAATAAGCTCTAAGTGATGAAGCACAGGTAGGTGATTGTGTGAGGTTTACAAGAGGTGGGGGTGAGCCAACGATATGCAAGAAGGACACGAGTTTGATGAAGGGTGGGCTGGCAACCATGTGAGGTGAGGGGCTACAAGTAAATAAGGGGCAAAGGGGGAGGGGAAGAGGGGGGCTGTGATTGATGTAATCATAACCATTTATCCTTTATAGTAAAGTAAATGACCAATTACACTATCTTGCTGTTGGTGGAGAAAAGTACCTGCCTTGGGCCAAAGCCAACAGCAGAAAACCTCTTTCATTTCTGGGACTGATGCTTTGCTCCACTAGGGGATTTTGGAGTAAATAATCATGTACACAATGGCAAAACAGCATAGTGTTATATTAAATGTCTTGAATGATAAGAAAATAAATGCACTAATATCTAGAATGGATTGTTTCTGCAGTAATATGCTGATTGACTTGGCAGCACCATAAGTAGATAATCACAGATATCGAAACAGATTAATTGTCATATGGTTTGATGCAGTACCTAGACAGAAATGGACCAAAGGCAAACGAAGCACCACCATGAAGTCCAGAATACTTGATGATTGTGTCTAGTTGGATAGAAATAAGCAAATGGTTAGGAACTTTCGGAATAATTAACTAAGCATGGTACTTTGATAGCTTCAGATTTCATCAAGCCTCATAGAATATGGTCCTCCTGGAATCTACACATCAAATTTCTAATGAACCTTTTAGTCTGATACTGGTTTTGTAGATTAACCAAGGATGGAAGCAGTGAAATATCACAGGATAATGGACTGGATTCATTGGAGCTGAATGGCAGTAAAGTATTTAATTATGCCCCAAGTTTAGTCTTTAAGTTAGATTGTGCTTCATACATAATAAAAGCAGTTCCCTAGCTTTGACGAGTAACCATTGACAGCAATTCATGCATGCATCTGAAGAGACAATCATGAGAATATAGAATGGTACAGTACCATGTAAAAGTCCACAATATCACAGGATAAACAATTTTCAACACTAGAACTTGCACATATTTTACCATGGACTGAAACAATGATTGCAAGTTATCAATATAATATTTCTTACCTGCAAACTGAAAAAGACCACCACAAGAAAGATGTCCCCCCTTGGAATAAAAGTCAATTTCGTGTTTTGATTTCTCTAAGATGATATCTAAAGCAGCAGAGAGCCCATCCGGTCTGCTTACTTCAGAACTTCATCCATGAGAGAAAACCCATGGGATTATTGAGTACTTGAGCTCATATGAGAAGAGAACACTGCCACAATTCCCTTCATTTCCGTAGATTAAAAACATCATATTCAAATTAATAGGAAAAATAAGGGGTAATGGAACAACCAAAGTCAAGTTGAACCATTTGGTCCCCCAGTTTTTGTATCCTGCAGAATTTTTGAACTAATTGGAAAGAATTCCCAGATGTATCTTTCAAGAGAAGTTGATCGATAGCATATTCTCAATTCAAAAGCAAGCATTTTGACGTGGCAGGAAAGGTGAAATTCTCTCCGGCCAACCTTATCATATGAGATAGCATCATTTAGTGCCAAAGTCAGTACGGATGGAATCAGGTCTGAGTGATCAAAGATCAACATCCCTCACCTTTATCAACTGGTCAAGAGTGTCTGTCCTTCACAAGAATGTGTGGATGATTTAGATGGGAAAAGATTTTTTGCACTCAGACAAAAATTTTGTGTGTTGCCTTAGCTGAATTATATCATAACAGCATTCTGATAGAACCTCATTATAAGAATGAGATTGACTTTGGAAGAAGGGGGGATTTTGTGATGGACTTTACTAAATCTATAGTAACAGTCATTGAAGAAAAGGTGACAAACTTATGTGTCTGTCATTATAGGTATGGTACATTTGTGATATTCTCAAGTGACCTTTATTATAAATTAGATATAGTAATGAACACAAATACCTATTTGCCACAATATTACAAAATTCCTATAATGTTAGTTGACTTTATACGCATCTTAATCCAAAAGCAAAATTCTTTATGAGCTAGCTAGTAAAATAGGTATGGGTAGATCATAAGAAATAAGCAACCAAACATCATGCTACATTTAGTTAATACTATGAATCACGAGCACAAAAAAGGAATAAATATGTCGAATTTTCAAAGCTCCACAGATATGGCAAACCTCGTCATTGACGAGTTCAGATACCGTAGGCTCAAAGAAGCGTCACGAAGATTTCAGAACTTGTTACACTCAAGTAACAGGAAAGGAATCAATTTGGCCAACATACTTCTTACAATCTTAAATAATTGGGTTCTAGGAGAACAATCCAAAATTTCAATTAGATAGAAAAGCAGCCAAGGAAGGCCATGCCAGTTTAGTAAAATGTAAAATGCCAAACTCTCCTCCACCTACTTGCCAAATAATTAAAATCCTTAATCAAATCAATTAGTTAAAATTCTACTTAACGATATTAATTAAAAGCCTTAATCAAATCACCTTATCACATTAATTAAGATCCTAAATTAATAATCATATTTAAAATCCTTGTCGGATTACTTATTCATCCTAATTATAATCCATAATCAAATTACTTAATTAAAAATCTTTGATCGAATCACTTAGACATTAAATTAAAATCCTAATCTAATTATTAAGTTCCTTAACTAAATTGGTCATTTAATTAAAATCTTTAAAATCCTGATCACTTAATTATCTTTTTCCTTAATCATTTATTTTTCTCTTATTTTCATCCTGCACAGGCCCAACCCAATAGACCGGCCCAACCAACACGTCTGCACTCGCCCGAGCTGGCTTGCACTCCTGAGCGACGCACCAAAACCTCGTCCTCCCCGTCGCCGGAATGGAAAGCCGGCGAAATTTCTGGTGCCGATTTTCGGCCGGAAGATGGAGTCCCTTTCCTCGCTCGCACCCGCCACGAACCCTCCTCCCTTTTCCGAGAGAACCTCCATCTCAAAAACCCTCAGACGCACCCATTCGAGAGGGATCGGCTTCCCAGCGGCGGACCTCCCTGTACGACCCCCAGAAACCCTAAAGGAGGAGCCCTCACGTTTGATCCACGAACAACTGTGTTTCGCCCATCAACGACCTGGAAATCGGACTCCTACAACCTCGTCTCACCTCCCCTACTCGCAGCACCCACATCCGGTAACCCAATGTCCAAGCCTCCGCGACGTTTCTACGATCCACTGTGGGAGGGGACCGTCAGCTGCGTGCGGCCATTCAATTCCCTCCTCTAATCCAACACCTGAAAGAATCCTACCCTCCGCTGAGTTTCATCGCTTCGATCGGAGACAGAAATTCCCGACGGAGGATAGTACCGTCTAAGAGCACCGATCCAGCTTTGACTCAACTCGAGACCGACGGCAGTTTCTCTGGCATCAAGAAGCAGTTTCTCCTGTTGCGTCTGACCGATTGAAAGCCGGCGAAGGATCACAGGTAAGCTCGCACCACTAGCAATGTTTATTTCTTGATCACCGATCATAATTCGAAAAGAGAACAAAGCTCCAAAGCTCGTCGGATCGCCGCGATTTGATTCCGATCGACCAACCGTTGGCCTCCGACGAGTAGAGGAGTCCATTTATACGTATTAAATAATTATATTAAAGTATTTTAAGTCATGACTTCGTATATTAGTGCATATTGTTCTACATTATACCAAATAATCATATCACATCATTTAGATTAAAAGTCATCTTGCATATCATAACATATTAGATCATGTACTTAAATTGTTTATCATATCATGGTAAATCACATAGTTCAAAATCATCTTACATCATATCATTTTAAGCCATATAGATTAAAATTTATCTTGCATATCATAACATGGTAAATCATATAGTTGAAATTATTTTTCGTTTCATATTAAATCATGTATTGCGAAATCATCTGGCATATTTAAATTATTTTGCATACCAAGCATTTTAAATCTTATAGTTTAAAATCATCTTACGCATATAATCTTATTAAATCATATATTAAAATCATCTTTCACAACTAAAAATTATCTTTCGTAATTTTAAAATCATCATTCATAATTAAAGAATCATCTTTCATAATTTAAAATTCGTTTTGCATATTTAAAATCACCATACATAATTAGAAGTCATCACGCATAAACTGAGAATCATCTTTCATGATCAAAATCATTTTACATAATTAAAATCATCTTTCATGATTAAAATTCATCTTGCGCGTATTAAAATCATCTTGCATAATTAGAATGCATCTCTCATAACTGAAAATCACTTAAAATCGTCTCACATAATTTAAATCATCTTTTATAATTAAAATTATCTTTCGTAATTGAAATCATTTTGCATAATTAAAAATCAATTTTCATAATTAAATATCATCTTACCCATAATTAAAAATCACATCACATAATTAAAAATCATCTTGCACAATTAAAAGTAATCTTGCATATCAAGTTATTAAAAAATCATCTCACGTATTAAAATATTATTGCACTTTAAATTATTTTAAATCACATGGTTAGAAATCATTTTAAATCATCTTGCACTTTTAAATTAAAACAACCATGGACATTAAATTGCCTTTAAGTCATAAAGTTCAAGAGGATGCAAAATTAAAATGATCACATCTTATCACATTTAATCATATAGTTTAATAATCATATCCTGTTAAATCATATAGCTTAATAACCATGTCATAATAAGTCTTATAGTTTAATAATCAAATCATATATATTAGATCTTATAACTTAATAATTAAATCATATGGCCTAATAAACAAGTCACATTGATCACATAGTTCACTAATCAAATCGTACTAATGCAAATAATTTAATAATGCATCCAAGTGACATAATCAAATTACTTAATTTTAATCAAATCAAATAATTTAATCATATAATTAAATTAGGTAATTAAATCAAAAAAATAAAATCAGGTAATTGAATGAATCAATTAATTAAATCATATAATTAAAATAAAATGATTAAACTGAGCAATTAAATCATATAATCACATCAAATAACTAAATCACATAATTACGTCACATAATTAAATCCATTAATTAAATCATTACATCAAATAATTAAATGAAATAATTAAATCATATAATTAGATCAGATATTTAATCATCCATCCGTGATTAAATCATATATTCAAATCATGCATCTACATAACTTAATCATGACCTTAAACCATGTATCTATATAATCAAATCATATTAAACCGTAAAATTCAATAATCATTTTGGCAAACGCATCATGTTAATCACATGGCTTAAAAAACCAACATATTAAATCATATAATCTTAAAAAATCAAACCATATTAATCATGTTATTTAATAATCAAACCATATTAAATCACATTATTTAATAATCAAAACCTTATTAAATCATATTGTTTTAACCTTATTAAGTCATACGGTTTAAAGATCAAATCATACTAAATCGTATAATTCAATAAGCATCTTGCATATCAAATCATGTGTAATTATATGATCATCCTGCGCATCATATAAAATCACGTCCTAAAATTCTCTTGCATATTAGGTCATACATACATATTAACCTAATCCTATATTAACCATGCATTTAACTAATCAAATCATAAATTTAATTATCCATCCACGTAATTAACTCTTATCTAAATTATGCATCCATATAACTTAATTGCATTAAACCATGCATTCATATAATGAAATCATGTCTTTAATCAAATCATAACTAATCATGCATCTACATAATTAATTTGCATCCAATCATTAAACCATATTCTTTAATCATGCATCCATATAATTACATCATAAAACTAAATCATATATCTATATATTAAATCATGCATTCATATACATCACACAATTACACATGTATATCGTAAACATATCATGTAGTCATATCATGTATGCACACATATAGCATGTCTATGCATACCATATACGCATGCACACATACAACTTATGCCCCATGTATTGTGGTTTAAAACAAGCTTTTTTTAATGTTATCTTATTGCTTTGTTTTGACTTGTTTGTCCTAATTTAACTTAAGTTACATATACACATCATGATTAGGTTACATATAGAAGCATTAGTACTTTTCCCCTTCACACACCTATGTAAGAGAATGAGAAATGATTGCGCAACTCTTTCTTCCTCTTTTTAGTCCTTTTTAGGTCTTTGCTCTTTATTTCTTCTTTTCACTCTTGTCTCGTATAGGTCTATTTGTCTCGTCTTTTCATTTATTTTATACTTAGGCTTGTACTTGACACTTAGGGGGTGTTTGTGCACCTAGAAAATGTTAGGAAAATGGTATGAAATTTTTCACCATTTTTCGAGTGTTTGTATATCAAATGATTTTTCGTTATTTTCCGTCATTTTCTCTCAATATATACGAAAAATTTTCTTTCATTTTCTGAGTTTTTGATATTTGAAACTGATGGAAAATAAAATAAAAGAAAATATGAATTATCACAAAATATATTAACAACATATAATTTTGATATAGAAATTATTTGTCTTTAATAGATGAGAATTGATATTATGAGAGATATATGGAATAATAAAAATGTGTTTTATGTTGTAACAATTATCACAAATAACTCTATCTTATATTATCTATAACAAATTTTGTTATTCTATATCTTATAGATAAATACAAAAAATATGTAATTTATTAATTTCAACATTTTTATTTTGTGAATAAACATATATATTTTATATTCTATGATTTTTCATCATTTTTTGTTCTATGCATAAGTATACGTATTTCAAATTTCATCATTTATGTTCAGTACACAAATACCTTAATTTTCTATTGATTTTTCGTTACTTTTTGTTATTTTCTTTTTCATCATTTTCTATGATATTTAGTCATTTTCTTTTCACCATTTTTTAGTACACAAATACCCCCTTAGCCCTAGAATAAGATATTCACATCTTTAGATGCCTAACATGTCTGGCAGCCTAATAAGGATAAGGTGTCTAATACCTTCTTCATGAGTATCTAAGCACTTCTCCAAGTTCTTAGATTAAGTTTTCTGTCCATTAACGAGTCACTTCACACTTACATAGTTTATTTCTAGTTTGCACTTGGATTAAATTAGGTGGAAACTTCGATTCTTCTGTTCTTTTCTCACCTTTTATAGAAGAGAGAGTAGCTGTAATAAGAGTCATGCTCTGAAAAATTGGTATTGCAGGTGCGAAGACTATAGAGTTATAGAGAGAGGTGCAACGGTGCGAGGGTGCAATGTTGTAAGTTGTAAACGAGGAAAAGTGTTGGAAATGGTTCTACATTATTGAAGTGAAGATTAAATGTATGCGCTTAGATGATGGTAAATCCTTATGCTTATTATCATCAATTAATTTCAAATTAAAATTTTACACATAAAAAGATAAACACATGATACAGATATGGAGAACAGTGAAGGTGCATTTGTTTATGCGACAAGAGGGTCGACGTTCCTTGGAAGAGCTATATATACTTGTAGGCACTCCTGCGAGGGTTTGTTTTCAGTTGCTTCAGAAATCTTCTTGGATATACAATAGATGAAGTGGGTGATCCACTTTGTATACTATAAGTCACTCTTGTGTTTGTTTGTTGCAAGAAGAGGAAGCATTGCGATCCACAGAAAGCAAAGTTCCCATGCACTCCTACTTATCCTTCCAACCTGAGGAGAAATCGTTAACATATCTCCTCCTGCTTGAGCCTGCGCTGAAATTTCTCTCCGTCTCCAGTCTTCCTCCAAAATCTAGATTTATCAAACTTATGATATTAATAGTGATTTTTACGTTGGTAAGTAAGATGAAGAATACCTTTCAGCTGGTAGTCTTTCTTGATTTTAATTAGTTCCAAGAAACAGTTTTTTCACACGCTTCTTCAAGTGCTGCTGTAAAACAAAATGCAAGGAAATCATATTCCCAAAGGCTGAGAGGCAACAACACAATATTAGGGTTATTCATTTATTCTTTGTAGAAGTAAGAGAGAGAATAGATTCTTTGAAAAGATTGGAGTAGCGATAATAATTATTTTCCCAAAGGCATCCATACAATCATCCTCGTTGGTCTTTATGGTGAATGTATATATAGATATATGTATTGATAATGATTGGGTTTCTTTTCCCCATGAAGAGAAGAAAATCATGATTGTGCATCTAGGATGATAAAAATTATTTTCTTTTCATCATTCTTGCAGACACAGGTTCGAGAATGGAATTCTACGTTACATCTTTAACAATTGCACACCGTTCGATATGTACTGCACTAGTACTTAATGGATCAAGCGATGGAATTCTCTCGCTGGCTAGCTGTACAACACCACCTCCCAATTTGCTTCCATCAGTCCCTTTCGGCAATCCGATCACCACCGTCCGGCCACCACCACCGCTACAAAGCGGAGGATAAGGCAGGAGAGTTAGACAAAAGGCATCAGGCATGAATCAGCGTGTGCCCATTTGGGAGTTAGAGGATCCGCCCAACTCCTCTCATGGATTGCCCATCAATCCTTCGCCCACCGGCACCACCACTGTCGACGCCGCAGCCGCCTTCATTGGGTCGAGGTTAATATGTGTGCTGCTACTTAGCTTCTGCCTAATTAGAATTGTTTCACATTAAACCAACTTTGGTTTGCTGATTTAATTTGATGTATGTAACTATACATATGTGTATATATATGCTTGCATAAACAGGTTGGATTACGAGGTCACCGAGCTGACATGGGTAAACGGCCACCCGTCCATGCACGGGCTCCGCCATTTCCGCATGGGCAAGCTGGTGCCGAAGTGTCCGTCCCCAGCTTCGTGGGACAAGGTGATCGCCGGCGGCGGCACGTTGGAGTCGGTGGTTGACCAGGCCACCGGGGCGATTCTCCTCCCATCGACTCATGAGTCCCCAACCACCGATTCTCACGACCTCGCGCCGTGGGTTCGTCCAAACGAACGACCGGGGTGCTCCTCCCCTGCCACAGGGGCGGTCATGGAAGCCCTCGAGCCTTGCTCCAAACAACCACCGATGCTCGTCGACGACCACTCGACACGCGTCCCGGAGCCGCCGGCCGGGGCGACGGTTGTCAGTGGAGTGGGGAGGAAGAGGGGACGGGAATGGAACCGCAGCCATAGCGGCAGCGCGGCCTCCATGCGTGTGCCTTCGGACGCCTGCGATAACAACGGTGGCAGTGACGACGTAGCCTTCACGACGTCAACCTATACTCTCGACCGTTCGCCGGGCACCGAGCACGCGAGCTGCGGGAAGGCCCTGACCGTCGTGGATGAGGACGACTCCGCCAGTCCGAGTCGACGATCGTCGGTAACATTACTTTCTTGCTTTTTGTTCACAAGTTGTCGCTGGTTGTGATTTTTTTTCTTTACAGTAATCATTATAAGAGTCTAATTTTACCGTTTGCTTAAATCAGATACCTAAGAAGAGAACAGAAAGATGTCTACAATATCTATGAGTACCAATATTTAGACTTTTCTGTTATTATAAGTATACTTCAACTTTGATTGACAGAAAGATGAAGGGTGTTGTGTGGGAGGAGAGAAGAAGAGAACTGGAGAAGCGGCGAGATCTTCCGTTTCCACCAAACGGAGCAGAGCAGCCGCCGTGCATAACCAATCGGAAAGAGTGAGTAATTCCGATTCTTCTATTATTGATTTCTAAATGTAATGACACACCTGATCTTAATTTATTGATTCTTTATAAAAGGATTATTGGCCTAAGTAATGACCTTATAGTTGTTTCTTTATGATATATGTTACGTGCAAAAGGTAAATGAAAATTTCAAAGAATTACTCATTAACTAGTCTTTTTCACTTAATATATGAAAAGCCAAAAGAATTTCACGTGCAATCAATTGTTATCTGAATTTCTAATTAAAATAAATCAAATAAATTTTAGCAACGTACGTTATTATCATCTGAAAAATAATCTAGGTGCAAACGTTATGATTAATTTCTTGTTGATATGAAACGTGGAGGATCGACATCTTTTATTTCCAATAGACTTTACACAAAAAATTTATTTAATTATTTCAGCTTCCCATACATATTCAAGTTTACGTGAAAATCACAAAAATATTCTTCTATTTTCTTTTCTTCTAGCGTTTTTTTTTTTGTTTCATTTTAGGCACATTAAGTTAAAAACTCAAAAAAAAAAAAAAAGGTTATAACCTAAAATAAGTCTACAGCCATGCATACATTATAAAATATTTTAAGAAAAGTAAATAAAAATGTGTGAAAAGTAGTAATAGAAACCATAATGGTTAAGAAGTAGAAGAATGAAAGAATCTGGAAAAGTTATAACTGTATCTTCCATTATCAGAAATTTATATCATCTAATATAAATTGGCTTGGACGTTCAAATTAATCATAATTGGCGTTTATATACGTATGGCCCTGAAAAATAACTACTTTATGGGATTTAAAATTTAGGATTTAGGTGACCAAGAGATGTAGCGTCGTAATTTTATTTATATCAACAAATATTGTGATCCACACAGCAGTCGACAACGGTGAGATACTGACCAATGATTGTACGTATTTATAATGTGGTATTAAGGATACGATTGACGTTGCTTTCGTGTTATTTTTAAAGCACTTTGCTTTATTAGTGCCAGTTGGGAAATACAAGAGAGGGGGAATCTGTGAGGAGGAATCCGATAAAGCTGGAAAATGACTGGTGAGGGGAAATCCTTGAGTCCCTGATGAAAAATTCCTTGGCTAAAGAAGATGACCGGTGATCAAAAGGATGGTGAAAAATTTCACAACAATTTTAGGACATGATCTTAATTTTTAAAACCTGGCTATGAGTTAACATGGGGCAAAAAAGTAAGATGCGTAAATAAATAAATATATATATATATATATTGATATAAATGGTACTTTTTTACTTGAAATCAATCTCATTACCTTGAAAATAATAGAAGACTAATTACCACATTATCTATAATTGGTTCTAACTAATTGACAGTGAGATAAAGCTCAAATAATTACCTTTGACCAGCATGATTTCCTAGTGACGTGCTTTGAGGATAGACTGATGGTCCAAACATGGAAGCTGCCTTTGCTGGTTATTCATAATTACTCTCGTTATCTTTGGTGTATCGAACGTTTATTTGTTGTTTTTTCTTTTTTGGTGTTGTATCACTTATGATACTTCTTTGTCTCCTCTTGTTGTAGTGGTGTGTAACTAAGGTTTTTATTTAGCTTTAGTATATCTACCTCCTCAATGCCAAAAGGAACAAATTTTGCAGAAAAGAAGAGAGAGAATAAACCAAAGAATAAAGACCTTGCAGAAGTTGGTGCCGAATTCTATTAAGGTACGTTTCCATACCTTTTGATCTTAATAAAAATTTTGGATAACATTATTCCTGAACGTTGGAAGTAAGCTGTGGTTGTTGGCTTACAATATTATACAACTTGATCCTCTCGAACATTGAAATGATCTGAACGCATATTGAAATCCTGGAATTACGTAATTTGATTGTGTCGAACAGACGGACAAGGCGTCGATTCTGGACGAGGCGATCGAGTACCTGAAGCATCTGCAAGCCCAAGTCCAGATGATGGGCAGGTCGAGCGCCGTCTTCCACATGGCGATGCCCATGCCCGTGCGGCAACAGCTCCAAATGGCAATGATGGCTAAGATGGCACAGACGGGGATGGACTTGAACACCCTTAAGCGCCCACCACCCTCCCAGTCCACCGTCCTGCCTCCCTCCGCTGCCTTCTTCCCCTTCGTCTCTGCCGACCGTGTCCAACCTCCCGTCGAGTCCACAACATCCATGCCCACCGACCCCTTCTCCGTCTTCATGGCTGGCCAACCTCAGGTTGTGCCATGTATCATCACTCCCCTACTCATCAATGCACATGGAAGAATACTCTTAACTATGCTATACATATATATATATATATATATATATATATCCACCGTTGATATGTAAAATCTTTTGGGATTGGGATTTACGTATGTTTTTCGTTTGTTTTGTTTTGTAGAAGCCGCTGATGAGCATAGATGCCTTCAGCAGGATGGCTTCGGTGTGTCAACAGGCATTTCAGCAGCCACCGGCGCCACCCAACCCAAACCCCAAGTGAAATGATCGATAAAAGTCCAAGTGCATCGCAAAGTCACCTATTTCTCGTTCTCCTGCAGCCGCATGAATTAATTACTCAGGATATGTATGTAGCTTGTGTTGTGGTTATTTTACCTAATTTTTTAAGGAACAGAGAAATGCTGTTTGTAAAGTAATATATACTTTCGAGTATGTAGAGTGCCTGTTTTATGATTATTATTGTTTTCCTGTATCATTCTAGCATTTTAATTATAGACAGAGAGTGTGTGTATCAAATAAGAATGCCTTAACCTGTGTTTCTTTTGTTTCTCCAATGGTGTTGCTCTTGATTGTAGTTTTATGAGAGAAGTTCTTCATGGTTAGACTGTTTGCTCACAAGTGGCGTCTATTTTGATACAAGAAGGGTGAACCAGACCATGCAAGATGGCTGTTTCAATGGATATTGTAGCAGCTCTCGCCTTAGAAAGATTGACACTCTGCGCCTTAGACTGTACAATACAGGTGCGTTTGCCACACGAAGCTCCCAATGTAAAGGTGGTCGTCAAACAAACACACCCAAATAGTATTAGAAAGAGAAAAGAGAACAGCACCCCTAATTAATAATTCTTTTATGTGCGTGTATACAGACACAAACAACAAATCATAAAGTGTGTTCAAACAATTGATTATGAATTTCGATACATAAGATCAGGAAAATGGTATTTGCAACGCAACACGTGCACAACTCTTATTTCTTCAAAAGACCAATTGAGAAATCCTTTCATATGATAAAAGAATCTAGTAATCCCTTTAAAATGTGAAGCATTCAATTCAAATAAGTCAACTGATTTTAGCAATGAATAATGACATCTGAATTAAGCCATCATAAGAAGACAACAGGGTTTATACCGGTTCAACATGTATGTCTTCCACCCACTATGATAGTTTATTGGGTTTTGCGTGCGCTTCATCATATGAGTGTCGGAGCCATTAGTGTCTAAACATAAGAAGCATTCAATGGGTGGGTGAAGTGGTAACGTAGAGATATAACATGAGGCGAGAGAAAATGGTAAAAAGAAGATACGGTTTTATTCATCGAATGAAAGATAAATATAATCACACAGGCAGTGACGACCGTTCATCAAGGTAATAGTAAAGAAGCAAAATCATGCAAATGTCCCTCACAAAAGCACAAACAAGCAATAAGAATAAATCAGGAAAACCAATACTGCTCCTAAAGTTGGCATGAAATTGTTTTAAATACCTAACTTGCTTGAAAGACTTTCGAATTTTGGCTAAGTGAGAGGCTTGATAAGTATGTTGGTAATTTGCTCTTTTGTATCAATGTGGACGGTCTTGATCAAGCTAGCTTGAACTTTTACTTGTATGAAATGGCAGTTAAGTTCTATGTGTTTGGTTCTTTCGTGAGAAATGAGATTTGTTGCAATGTGTTAAGCTGTTTTATTATCACAGTATATCTTGGTACAAAGAACACATAAATTAGATAGAAGAAAATTAAGCAAAGTGACTTCATGAGTGCAGGCAGCCATGGAATGATACTTTGCTTTAGTATATGACCGAGACACGATATGCTACATTTTAATTTTCCAAGAAATAAAAGAATTTCTCAAGTAAATGGCAAAACCTGTAGTAGATCTTCTAATTATAATATGACTACCCCAACCAACATTACAATTACAATTTAAGCTAAAATCATTGTCTTTAGAAAAAGTAATTCATTGTTTAGTGTTGCTCTTTAAATGTCTGATGATTTTAAGAGCCATTTCATAATGTTCTTTATAAGGTTCATTGACAAATTAACTAAGATGGTTAACAACAAAAGATATATCGAGTCTAATAATGGTAAGATAAATTAAGTTAGCAATGAACATTCTATACTTGTTGGGATATACCAAGACCCTCTTCGATTTAACCATTCCATTTACCTTGACAATTACCACTTTATCAAGTGTCAAACTATCAACATTTCCTAATGACTTTAGTCTAACTATGCCTTCTTTGACTAGATTGAAAGAACTTTTATGTTTTGATAATGTAAAAATCTATATGAGAAAATTATATATTTTACAAGTGTAGATCATAAGTAGTAAAAATAGTATTTGCTATAGTACAAGTGTGCTACAATACAACAACTAGACAAAAAGTTAGTTGATTAATTGACTGATTATCAACAAGATATTTAGTAACTTAAGGAATGAACATCTATCTTAAAGAAGAACATTTGATAAAAAGAATAGTACAAACATAACAGAGTAAGTTCGTAGAGTTTACCTAAACTCAACGAACTTAAGAGAAATCTATGCATAAACACTATGAAGTAAGTTCATAGAGTTTACTCAAACTCAACAAAATTAAGAGAAATTGTGTATAAATAAAATGGAGTAAGTTCGTGGAGTTTACCTAAACTCAATGTACTCAAGAAAAACTTATGCATAAACACAACAAAGTAAGTTTGTGAAGTTTATCCAAACTCAATGAACTTAAGAGAAATAATACAAACAAAATAGAGTAAACTCATGGAGTTTACTTAGATTCAACAAACTCAAAGTACATAGTGCATAAACACAACAAAGTAAGTTTGTGAAGTTTAGTCTAACTCAATGGACTTAGCGTGTATAAATAGAATGGAGTAAGTTTGTAGAGTTTACCTAAACTCAATGAACTTAAGAAAAATAGTACAAATAGAAGAGTTTACTCAGACTCAACAAACTTAGAGTACACAATGCATAAACACAATGAAGTAAATTTGTGAAGTTTAGTCTAACTCAATGAACTTAGAATACATGTAGAATTAAGATGTGTAAACCCAACAAAATAAGTTTGTAAGGTTTACACAAATACAATGAATGACATATAGTGTTCATATAAACTCAATGAAATAAGTTCATTATGTTTACTCAGAAACGTTACTAATTGAAAAGGAAAAGTTTAAATGTAATAGAGTAAGTTCGTCATATTTGAATGAACTCTATGGATATACTACATCTCCATCAGTCAAAGATTATTTTTGTAGATTCAATTGATCATTAGAGTCACAGATTCTTACTATTTTTAGGTCTATAAAATTCAGTTAAGATAGTAGGTTGACAATTTTTGAGATAAGCTAAATGTTGAAAACAAAGGTATTTAAGAAGAAATATCAATTAAGAAAATGAGAGAGAGAGCTAGTGCATAATGAGGACATCTACTTAGACAATCGAGAAACCATTTGTGAAAGCATCAACCTAGAAGTTAAGAAGATCAACAAAGCTCTCCATGCGCTAATAAGTCAATTTCATCTAAATTGTTGGTTCGTGGCTTTGACCTTAAAGTATCACGTGGTTAATTATTGAGCTTCGACTTGAAAACTTTGAATTAGTGGGTTAGATTAATGGTGTTCCCATGTGTGTCGACATCCTCTCACTTGGGATAATCAAAGTGCAATATATTTAGTAAAGAATTCAACTTTTCATGCTAGATCCAAGCACATCAGGATCAAGTATCATTTCATCAGGAAAATGATTGAAGAAGGGTCATTGATGTTAAAGAAAATAGCAAGTGTAGAAAATCCTACTAACATGATGACCAAGAGTGTAAGCACTTTGAAACTAAGGTTGTGTAGGACCTTAGTTGTCCTCCTAGGCACTTGAAGAGTGGAGGCATGGCATAAGAAATCTATTGAAACTATTATGAAACAGTTGTTGTAGCCTTCAAGTGGGAGATTGTTGGATTTGTGCGGAGACTACAAGTTAGTTATCCATAGATTAGAGACTTTTGAAGTGAAGTTGTTAATAGTTGACAAGTTAGGCTATTAACAGCTAGAGAAACTCAAACAATTAGCTTATTGGTTAGTGAGTTAATAGGGAAAAGTTGAAGAGTTATCATTAACCCTTCGAGTTGGTCACATGGAAGTTTAAGTTCACACGTGAAGATGTTCGCTGAGTTAGCAATTAAGTAGCCAAAACATGATAAGTTATCTAGACAAACTTCTAAAGGATTATAGCCAAGTTACCGAAATGCATAGGAACGAGCAGATGCTCAAACTGCCAAGTGACTGAGGACTCTAGACAATAAATGACTATCTGAATGTATGTATAGATTCAAAAGGTTATTCTATCTCTCGCCTTGCTAAGTGTGTGCCTTAATGTAAACATTATAAATAGGTGTTTAGTGGCTATAATCAATGTCCCCCCAAAAATGGAGCGAGTGCCTTTGTATGTAACCTAGAATGCGATGGTAGTAAGAATAGTAATGATTCCTTACTGTAGACATAAGCTTTTCCGAACCGCATAAAACTTTGGGGTCTCTCTTCTTCTTGTGTGTTCTTGCTAGTCTTATATACTTCTTCTCGTCCTCCAAATATCTCACTGGTTGAACACTATTCTACGTGTGTTTCGGTTGATTGTTTGGAACGGTTCTCAACAAGTTGAACATTGAAGCCAAGCATCTTGAAAATCAGTATCATTGGCGAAGAGTTCCTTAAGATAATCAAACTAGTTACTTCGTTCTGAAGAATAGTGAGGAGATGAACTATAGATGAGAATGTCGGCGTAGAGTCCCTTCGGTGCTAATGATGTAGCCAAGAAAAAGCAACTTGTGAGTCATAAAAATACATTTCTTTAAGTTAATGAGGAGGTGATAGCCCTATAGAGTTGAGAGGTCTTCACATAGGTGATGTAGATGTGGAACTTCATCACGGCTATAGATGAGAATGTCGTCGAAGCAGACAACGATGAACTTTCCGATGGATGGTCTTAAAACCTGTGTCATCAAACGCTTGAAGGTGCTTAAGGCATTAGATAGTTTGAATGGCATTACAAGCCACTCATATAAGTCATCCTTTGTCTTTAACGCCATCTTCCACTCGTCCCCTTCCCAAATGCATATTTAATGATAACCACTCCTTAAGTCGATCTTGGAAAAGAGCTATGATCCTGCAAGCATATCGAGTATGTCGTCCATGCGTGGAATGGGAAATCAATACTTCACAATTATCTTGTTGATAGCTGGGCTATCCATGCTCGTCTGCCACTCTCCATTCTTCTTTGGCATAAGAAGGGCTGGAACGACGCAAGGACTTAGGCTAGGTTGAATGAGGCCACGTTGTAGTAGATCCTCAACTTGTTCTTGTAACATAGCAGCCTCCTTGGGGGACATGCAGTAATAAGGTAGGTTGGGTAGAGGCACTCCTGGCTCGAAGTCTATATGGTGTTGTATATCACGGGGTGGTGGATGGACTTGTGGAATGTTAGGTGCTATGACATCATGGAACTCCTGCAAGATCGACTCCACCTAGGGAGGCACTGGGTGAAGCTCAGTAGAGTTTTGATTAGCCGAAACTGGAGTGTATGCTTTTGATGCTCCTTGAAGATCTTAGAAAGTGGATTGTTCCACAAGAAGGAAGTTGTGTTTCACCGTTCTTTCAGGTTGCAAGGATTCCATTGGAAGAGGCATCAACACAATGCCTCGCTCTCCCACACGAACAGCCTATTGATTGTTGTGACGTTTATGTCCAGTGTCGACATCAAACTGCCATGGTTGCCTGAGGATTACATGACATGCATCCATGTCCACGACGTCACAATCGACGTTGTCAACATAGCATTGTCCAATGGAGATAGGAACACGACAGGTTTCCATAACCTTGACGGCATCACCCTTAAAAGTATAGCCAATGTGGTAAGGATGTGGGTGTGGTGCGGTTTGAAGATTGAGTTTAGCCACTACTTTTTATGAGATGAGGTTGTCGGTGTTTCCGTCGTCAATGACAACATCACATGTCTTCCCCTTGATGGTGTGCGGAAGATGTTGTTGTGTTGCATGTCGTCTCCTTTCTTAGGTGAGAAAAGAGCATGTCGCATAACAGAAGATAATTAGAGTACCTTCATACGCATATTGCTCGTCTTCCTCCAACTCATTTGACACCATTTCCTCCTGTTCGGAATTTGTGGGTGGGGTTGATTCCACCGTCTTTGCTGCCACTTGTGCTACCCTACGTTGTGGGCATTGGTTGGAACGATGGCCCATTGCTGGCAGCGGTAGCATTTACTGGATTGGGCTTAGAGTAGGGGCTGTTGGTAGGTTGCTTTGTTGATTTCTCGAGTTCCATCTAGCTGCTCTACTGGTATGTCCTAGCTTTGGTCTCCAAACGCAGTGAGGATTCTCCCAGAAGAGTTATGGATGGACAACTGCTACGATTGAGTTGTCGCTCAATTTTTTCAACAAGGGTGATTGTGTCAATTAAAGAGTGTGTAGCATGTAGTGTGAGGTGGTCTTGAATGAGGAGCTTGAGACATCCAATGAACTGAGAGATCTGTTGGGCCTTAGTTTCATGCAAGTTGTTTTGAGAAGAGAGGCAGTAGAAGTCTTGCACATAATTAGAGACTGGGTGGGCACCCTGCTTACACTGTTGATATTGGTTGAAAAGGATCTGCTCCTAAATCAGTAGGAGAGAACTAAGCGTGGATCAGCTTGCACATTTTCTGTCAAGTGTGCACCAGTGGCTTCTGCTACCTAGCCCGTGTCATAACAACTTGCTCCCACCAAGCGGATGCACCTCCTGTGGGGTGATGCGCCACAAGTTCAAACCACTTCAGCAAGCTTGTCAAGGAAGTCCTCAACGTGGAGTTGGCCATTGAATGTTGGCAATTCCATGCATATCTTGAAGTCATCGGAGTCATCATCACAATGTCGTTTTGGGCGGCATCGTCCTCGATGAGGTTGGAAAGGGGGCTCATCATCTGTAGACTACTCAAAGGATGTGGGGTTAGGAAAATTTACCGCTACTTTCCTTGCTATGTGTGTGGAGATAGTTTGTGAGGGAGATAAGGGTAAGTCAAGTTAGATCAGGACTGTCAGGCTAGGCTAGAAAAATTTACTCGTGGAGCATGTCGGTAAATTTTCCTAGTCCAGCCTGACGACCCTGGCCTAGCTTTACCTCTATCTTCCTCGTAAATTTTCCTAGCTCGTAAACCCTCATTCCCCTCGTAAACTATCTCCACGCACAACAAGGAACGAGAGATGTGGTAGTAAATTTTCCAAGCCCAGACTTAGCCTAACTCGACTTGTCTCCTAACCCGTATCCCCTTCGCAAATGATCTCTACGCTTAGCGAGAGATGTAGCGGTAAATTTTCCTAGCCCAACCTGTCCCTCAACCTAAATCTCCCTTGCAAACTATTTCCACACACAGCGAGAAGTGTGATGGTAAATTTTCCTTGCCTAACCTGACAAGCCCAACCTAACCCTACCCATCCCCCAACCCGTATCCTCGTTGCAAACTATCTCCACACGCAATGAGAAACATGGCAGTAAATTTTCCTAGCCAAGTTGCCTAAGTTTGTGACTAATTGTTCTATGGACTTTGACAGGCGTTCCATGGTTGTACGAAGATCGTTAAACTCAATGCGGGATATATGGTTGGCCATGGACAAAGGAGGTGTAGGGGGAGGAACAAAAGAAGATCCAGAAGGGGCTTTGATACCACTCGGCGTAGCGGAAGAATGGGAGAAGAGTAAGGAGAGAGATTAGGAAGGGAAATACTTGTATAATTGGAATGATACAGTCAGAATCCATCAATTACAAGACGACTCTCGAAATACACCAGACTGGACAAGGTATTTGAAATCGAGAAAGTGAAAAAAGATCTTTCTCGACCTTACAACGCAACTCCTTAAACAGACATGGTTATTAAAGAAAAAGTAAATAAAGTAGGTGAGAATTAACCGTTCTCATTCATGCAAGGCTGGATGCTTCGTCATTGGCATCGACGTCGCTTCGTCTTTATTGTTCAATGACATACCACGATTTGGATTAATGGTCTTCCTACCCACATCACCTCGTGCCATGTCAACACTATCATTTACATTAACAACTTGTATGCTTGTGTCTCCTCGTTCTACGTTAGAAAAGAATGTCTCATTTACATTATATCAATTGCATCAAAAGAATATATAAAGATGGTTTATATTCGCGTCAGAGTATTTTGAATAATTTATACTTTTATTCAAAAGTATTTTACATTTTAGATAGTTTAAACTCATATATAAGAGTATTTTATGATTTTAGATAGTCTATATTTAGGAGCATTTCTTTTATATTTTAGATAATTTAAGTTTGTATCTATAAGTGATTTCTTTTATATTTTACATAGTTTAAGCTCATATTTAAAATTGATTTTAATTTAAGCAATTTCTTTTATATATTTTCTTAGGAGTAATTCATATTTTAGATTGTTTAAGCTCATATCTAGAAGCAATTTATGTTTTAGATAGTTTATACTTATATCTAGAAACTATTAATATTTTGAACATTTAAATATCTTTTATATTTCACTTCCAAATATTTATGATATTTTAAATATTAGGATATTTATATATTTTATCATGTATGCGATTTTGAATACTTAGATATTCATATGTTTTTATATTCAAATACTTTGATTTCAGTTTGGATATTTGGGCATTTCATGTCTAAATTATATTAGCTTCATTTTAGACATTTATATTTTTCATATCCAAAATATTGTGATTTTCCAATTCTATTATGTGTATTACATATTCAAAATATTTTGATTTTTATTTTATATGTTTGTATTTTAAATCTAAACAAGGTTTTGGACAATTTGGGCTTGTGTTAGTGAGCAATATGTATTTCAATTATTTAAACACTAACATATGATGTTTTAAATGCTCAAATATTTATATATTTTATATCCAAATACACCATATTTTGCATATTTGGAAATTTCTGTATTTTTTAGCCATTTCAATATTTATATAATATTTTAAGTATTTAGAAATTAATGTCATCTCATATCAAATAATATTTTGAATATTTGGATATTTATAAATTTGATGTCTAAATATGTACTTTGTCCTAATATTTGAATATTTATATATTTCACATTCATGTCATGGGGTGGAGAAATAATATTTCTATAAATTTGATATTTCAAACAACTTCAACTTTTATCGAGAAGTATTTAATACTTTAAATAATTTAAACTTATATCTAGGAGCATTTTATATTTTTAGCTAATTTAAGTTCATATTTAAGAAAATTTTATAATTTTAAATAATTTAAGCTCATACCTAAGAGCATTTTATAATTTTAGATTATTTTAGATATATATTTAAGAATATTTTATAATTTTAAATGGTTTAAACTCATTTAGAAACAATTTCATAAACTCATATTTAGAAGTATTTTCTGTGGGAGGATAGTGCTTTAATCATTAAGACATGCATAGGAGATATTTAGGTAATTTAGGGAGGGTTTGTGTGACTTGGAAATAGCGAAAAATGGAGAAAAATGAAATGGTAAGAGAAGTTTTCTCGTCGTTTCTTATGTTTGTGTTAATGGAAACAAAGAGAGATGATTTTCCATCATTTTGTTCTATATTAAAGAAAATGTTTCCCATTGTTTTCCACCTCACCTATTTGAAAACAATGGAAAATGATATAGTCCTATAATATAATAAATAATATATAATTATAATAAGTTAAAATATAATAATAAATTATAATTATAATATATTAAAATAAATAATAACATTAACGTGATATCAAGAAGTATGATTATAATAATAAATAAATAATAACATATTATAATTATAATAGATTAAAATAAAAAATAATGAAGAATGATACTAGGTTATAATACATTAAAATATAATAACATTAATGTTATAAGAATAAATAATACATTAACATATTCAGCAACTTAATAATATGTTAAATAAGTAACATTAATTCCAACACAACTTAATAATATTAAATAATACATTAACAACTTATTTTTAAGAAAATTTAGATTATAATGAACAATGTTGTTTATGCTAATTACAAATATATTATTTCACATGTTACATCGATATTTAATGAAATGTTAATATATACTATAATATTTAAAATATTACTTTTCAAATATAATATTTTTTAATTTCCTAACTTTTTATCAAGCTAGTATTAATTTTTGTCAATTTATTATTTAATATTTTAAAAATTATTAAATAATACATTTACTATCATTTTCTACAATTATACAAACATCTCATTTTTCATTTTCCGACCATTTCCTCTAGTGCACAAACGACCTTATATTTCCAGTTATGTCTTACCATTTCCATTTTTCGCCGTTTCTATCATTTCTTGACAAGAAATGTGCACAAACGAGGTTTGCACATGGGTATTATGGTAATTTAAGTGTATACAAGGGCATTATGATAATTTAGGTGTGTACAAGGATATTATGATAATTTAGGACCACATATGAGCGTTTTGTAATTTAAAATTCATAAAGGTAAGTCCAAACATATTTTGCAAATGCCGGTTTCTTTTCATCATTTCATTTTTTATATTTACTTTCATTTTCATCATTTCTTTATAATAATTCTCCCTTTTTTCCTTTCATTTAATTCAGTAAATTTATTTATTTTATTCATTTCATATTTCATTCTTCTTTTCTTTATTTTCATTTTTCTTTTCGTTATAATGATTTTCTTTTCTATTTTTTGTTTAATTATTCATTTACTCATATTATCCATTCCATCTTATTCATTTCATTTGTTTATTCATTTTATTTTTATTTTTTATTTACTTCCTTTTTAGTTATTTCTTAATTTTCTTTTTCCTTTTTTATTTTTGTTATTTCTTTATAATAATTTTATTCTCTTCTTTTTTATTTATTGGTTTCATTTATTCTATTCATCTTATTTTCATTTACTCTTATTTCTTTAAAATTATTTTCTTTCTTTCTTTTTCATTTCATTTGTTCATTTATTTTATTCACTTTATTTTCCCTCTTTTTATTATTTACTTTCATTTTCGTCATAATTTTCCTTTTCTCCTTTTCTTTATTCTTTTACTTATTTTATCAAATTAATCGAGAAGCTGTTTCATTTGTTTGTTTATTTTATTATTCCACAAGAACTTGTGCGACCGGCGTCGCCTCTACCAATCACTCGAGTGGTCGGAGCGTCCGACCGACGCCGTAGAGTTTGTTTCGTGCAGTCTGTGTTTTGTTTTCGGGCCGACGGACGAAGGACCTTCTCGATTAAGCTCCCGTCCCCAGTTTCCCTTTCTACGGGTCGCCGGCGAACGTGAGAGCGACGAGTCTATGGCCAGTCGGCGAGCAAGATCGAGTGAACGGGGAAGAAGGGTTTGCAGTCGACTAGAGAATCTGCGAGTGGCAAGTAGCGAGCAAGGAAGAGAGAACCTGCCTTGAAGAGGCAAGCCCTTGATCCGACCTGTCGTCCGCTTCTTACAGCCGCTGGCGGGAGGTGCGAAAATAGGAAGAACCTCAAGGATGGGAACTCCGAAATGATATTTCAAATTTAATACAGACACTAGAGTTTATAGGTTCGGTATACAAATTTTTGTAATTAGTATACTGAAATTGATATAGACAGGTTCTGTAAGTATTTTTAATATATTATTTTTATAAATAATATATTAATTTTAGAAGAAAAAAAAATCGTATAATTGTTGCCAACCGACGTATTCAAATGATACCATACTAATACAACCTAACATGACTTAAAAAAGTATATTAAACTTTTTTTTTTAATCAAAGCATCTCCGATCTGTTAAAAAAATCATATTAGATTGATTATCGAATTGAGCTGGGACAATTGAGTCTTGACGCAATTTACATATTTAAGAGAGAGAGAGAGAGAGATACACCTACAGCAGAGGTGTCCCGAAAAGACGGTGCAGGCTTGCATGATTCATCATGACTCCACCCTTTTGATAATTTCTGATAATTTCCTCACTGCACACTTTTGTGGTTAGTCGTCAAATTCGTGACGAATTTACATCCATCGAGACGGTCGTCAACTCGTCGTCGGCAAGTATGAGGTCAGTTCCGGCTGCCATTTCCCCAACAAAACTCCGATCAGATCTCTACAACCACTCCGATCACGGAGATGATCTAACCCCGCCGCTGGTGATATCGGTCTTGGCTTCTCTCCTCGAAAGGGCAATCTCCCGGAACAGCCGACAGCTGGCGTCGCGCGGCATTGGTCCGACGAAAGGCCGGGCATTCGACGGCGACCGAGTGCTTGACATGACCATCCAGTCCTTCTTGGAAAGGATATTCCGGTACACCCGTGTGGGCCCAACCGTGTTCGTCGTCGCCTACGTCTACATCGACCGGCTGTGCCGATTCCACCAGGGTCTGTCGATTACCTCCCGCAACGCCCAACGCCTCCTGGTCACCGCCGTCATGGTGGCCTCCAAGTTTCTCGAGGACCTGTAAGTTAATCCATCTAACGATACGACTAACCATAAGATCTGAGATCAACCAATTGATTGGCAGCAACCACCGGAACTCGTTGTTCGCGGAGGTCGGAGGGGTGGAGACGTGGGAGATGAACGAGCTGGAGGTGGAGTTCTTGTTCCTGATGAGCTTCAGGTTGCACGTGAACCTAAGCGTGTTCCAGAGCTACTGTAGTCACCTGGAGAGGGAGGTCAGCAACGGCGGCGGATACCAGATAGAACGGATGCTGCTGTCCACGGCCATGTGTGGTGGCGAGGAGATCACCTCCAAGGAAAGGGGCCGGATGGAGCTCGGTCGATTGGCGAAGGTCCTGTGATGGCTAAAACAGTTCGATTCTGTAAATACACAAGGTGAACACCAAAATGTGGCTGTGGAATTTTATCAATTACTTGCCCATTGTATCGAAGGCCACCTAATTTTCTTCACACCTCCCCGACCAAACTTTGATGAATGAAAAAATAAATATCACTGTTGAATGGTTGCTGTTCTGGTAGATTGTTTGTCATGTCCATGTGGGTTTTGTCAAGAAAGCAAAGGGAAACGATTGTTTGAGATTTGTATTGAACTTTGACGAGAAACATTTTAATCCTCCTTCCATTGTTTTCTTGTTTCCCTTCACTTCTTTCACCAGAAGTGAATATCTTATCGCCATCTGCCATTTCATGGTATCAAAGCTACAATCTTCTTCACGCGATCTCAGATCCTAGGGGCCATGGCCTCTGATGATACGTTTATGTGCAAGTTTTCGTTGTCGCAAACTTCTACCTGCATCGTCATGTCAAATTCTTCGTCACTGCTTGTGATCAACAATATTATGGCCTTAATTCTGATCAAACCCTACGGTAGGAATTATCTCATGTGGAAATCCCTTTTTTGAACCTATTCCTTGTTGGCGAGGGTTGACATGGATGCAGGGGGCAGTCGACTGCGATCTGGACGGTGCGTGAAGCTACGTGCGGTCCGAAGCTTCAAATGGAAACGGATAATAGTGTAGCAAGAGGCTGTGAACTGAGCAGGAAGCTTTTGACTGGCGGACGGGAGGTTCGCCGGAGGTGGAGAAGACAGGCTCGCGTGTAGAGATTTCCACTTCCAGGTCAACGAACGTGCAGAAAATCAGGGAATCGGGGACAAGTGAAGGGAATTCGGGGCAGGCGGTGCAGGTCTGATGTAGTGCAGGCCTGTCCGGCGAGCGGGCATCTCGTGCACGCCGCCGGAGCTCGGGGAGACGGGCTGCTAGCTAGGGTTTGCGCGGAGGGGCGAATCGGGCGCGCGAGGGTGCAGTCCGAGCGTGCGCGGGTCGGGCGTGGAGAATCAATTATGGTCCGGTGGGGCACACGCTTGGTGCATCTGGGCGAACCAGAGTCGAGACAAACCGCAAGGGTACGACCGGCGGGTGCGCACGCAGGTGAGTCGGTGCGGATGTTCGGTTCGAGCATTTGTAGGGTGGTGCCGACAGGGGTCGACCCGCTCGCGGTGTGGAAAATCGGGGTGCAGGAGAGACGAGCCAGGGTGTGAAATTAGGCAATTGGGCACGAACTAGGGTGGTGGGATCAGGGTGCAGTTAAGGTAGTTTTGGGGTAGGAAAATAAAGGAGAGAAAAACAAAGTGATCGTGAAGGTGGAAAATAATGGTGATTGTGAAGATGGGAAAGTGATTTAGCGATTAAGATGAGGTGATTAATTGATTGGTTAAGTTAAAGGATTAAGATTTTAAGTTGAGTGATTAAAGGATGGATTAAGTGATTAAGGATTAGATTAAGTGATTAAATTAAGTTATTAAGTCTTAAATTAAATTAAGTGATCAAAGTAATTAAAGATTAAATTAAGGATAAAATTAATTGATTAAGGATCTGATTAGGGACTACATATTGATTAAATTAAGGATTATAGCAAGTGAGTGAGGGTTAAATTAAATTTTTAAGTTAAGTGATTAAGATATTAATTAAGTGATTAAAGAAAAGATAAAAAAACACACACAACTGGCTTAGGGAAAATAACTTGATGTTTGAGAATATCAACTAATGGTTAGATTTTAGAATAGGATGTCAATAACAGGTACAATGAAAAAGGTGCAAGGCTAAGAAAAGAATATTAAAATGAGGATTTAAGACAAGCAAGGAGGCTGAGAAGATCAAGATAAGTCAACCGGGGAAAAGTTTGGAGAAGAGCCGAAGATGCAAGAAGATGCTTCGAAGACTTGAATTATTTATAATGTAATATTTTGTGTGTCCTTCCGAAATATTATAATCTCCCTGATGCATTCTTGTGCTAGACAAATCATATAGAACATGTAAGATAAATGCATGCACTTAAGACTGAACACTTAGGATATCTTATTCTTGCATCTAGTTGTTAATTAGTGTCACAAAATTGACATATTGTTCCTTTGAATTAATATTAGCATGCTAGATCTGTAAACCGAAATACCAATTATTTCATCTAGTTCCAATGCTCAGGATAAATGTTACATCCACATTGTGAAGGAACATATTGATTGTTTTAAACTCTAGATCAAATAAATTGAAACTTCAAACAATCCATCCATCATTAAACCCTAAACTCAAAAACTACCTCTACTGTCTTTCTTGTGTCTTTTTTTAATCAAATAAACTCAACTGATTAGATAAATAGCTAAGCTGTCTATGTGTGAATATAAAATAAATGCTAATGACTCACCTAATAAAATAGATACTGCATCATTGGCCATCACCGCTGCCACAAATTTTTAGTAATCACCGTCATTGCCACTACCATGTCACCTTCGGACAATTCATGATCATTAGCCATGGGAGACCAAGAGAAGGATACTGATGTGAAAAGGTCCGTTAAGATCGATTGACTTGAGAATGAATGGTAAATTTATCAAGGTTTGACGAATAAAAGCAATGTGGAAGCAAAACTAATATAAATGAAAGTATATGCCATAGAAATACACAAAATTTATAGTAGTTCACCTTACAACCTAAGATGACGTTCACTCTTTAAATTTCTTGCTTGAGTATTTTATTAAAACATTGTTGTTTTAGGCCAATAGAGGTATCATCCCACATCCTATTAGTACCTATTTATATAGTTTGGAAGACTATTATTAAATATACTTTTTATTTTCAATAGATTCGATATATCATTGATTTATTTGGTATTCTATTTCTCCAACAACTAGTTGGATAGGTATACTAACAAAGGAATTAGTATGTTAAACAACGAGTCTTATATAAATGATGTCATTTTGTGATAACAATACTTCATTTCTACCCTAAGGAGTACTTGGAGGGTTTGTGCACTTGAAATTGGATAAAAATGAAAAAATCTTCTGTCTAATTTTGATGCATGAGTGTTTGTGTAATTTAGGAAATGAAAATGTCGGAATTTATTTTCTCACCCAAAAACATTGGAATCTCCCAAAGTTCATGTTGGAAAATCAAGATTTAATATGTAATACCTAACACAAGTTTGAAAACTTGTACAATTTATTGAAAGAAATAATATTTGTAGTTTTTAAATAAAAAAATCATTTACTACTAATTTTAAAAATAAATAAAGATCTAATTAATTGATAAATGATATATAAAGATCTAATTACATCATTATATAACATGCTAATTAATTAATTAATTCATTGATTAATTACATTTTGATTAATTGCTTCAATTCATTAATTAAGAACTTCATCAATAAATTACTTACAAATAATTATATTACATCATTATTATAAAACAAATATATATAAATCAATTATGTTCAATTTTATTATGTGTATAAATAACTAAATTTCAAATTCTATAAAATTCTTTAACGTGTACAAATACTTAAATTTTAAATTTTATTTTCATCAAATTCTATAAAATTTAAATTGCATTAGAATTTAAATTCCGTTTAGATTCAATTTCGAATGCATAAACATACTCTTACAATTTTATCTTATAAGAATGATATTCTGACGACACCAGTAATCAATAACCATATATTGTCTTTCAAAATGGTATCATGCTTGTACCAAAATTGATATGTCGATCTGGTTCAGAGTTGTGTTACACTCTTGGTTAAGAAATCGGTATTCGGCTTTTATGGACACGGTACGTTGATTTTGTAACAATGAGAAAATTGAAGTATATGCATATTTAAGTTTCTCTGAAAATTTAATTTAAGTATATACATCTATTTTAAATATCCTAAATAATGGTTCTAGCATGCAAGATAGCATCGTTAGATTTTACAATAATTCTTAGGATGTGTGCAAGCTCTCATAATACTTCATAAATAATACATGGCTTTAAAATAATTATTATATCTTCTAGTATGACCCTTGAGCTTTTCCTCTATCTTTATTTTTTCCATTTTTGCTTTGCTTCATTTTTCACCATTGTTTGAGTTCCTACATATTCTTTGACCTTGCTTGAACACAGAAGAAATGTTCTAGTCAATTTAATCTAACACATAAATGCACACATATGATTAAACTTTTAGCAAATATAGAAAAAGATAAAAATGTTCTAAATTTAGATTTCAGATACATAACTCGATGTTTACCTTTTTTCGAAACGCATATATTTTTTTGAAATGCATGATTGATAAAAAAATATTCTTGAATTTCATATCAGGAAATAAATAAATATATGATCGTGTTTATCATCCCTAAAATCCCTCCTATCCATCAACCACACTTCATTAAAATTAATAGGAAACTTTAATAAAAAATCAAATTAAATGCAACATTGGAGACAAAACCATAACCAAATTATGTAATACTAGGTTGTCACTAAAAATTATCATAACTAAATCTAATCCAATAACTTCTTAAAAATTACATACAATTATATAATAGGATGATGAGATTTAACTTCTCATCACTTCAAATCACGAGTTAGAGATTTCTAGACTCATAAGGTTATTGAGAAAAATAAACTTCCTAAGAATTAAAAGCCAATTCACTATTAAAAATAAAAAACTTTCCATAACTCAGGAGGCAAATGCATGATTGTATTTCATCACAAAAATGACCTTCATATGTCCAATAAGCACACCTTGGTTAAGGAGGTATTTGTAGAAAGAAAATAATGAAATATTATAGAAAATCATCGAAAAGAAAATGATATAAAGTAACGAAAAGTTAATAAAAAATCAAAGTATTTGTGCATAAAACAGAAAATGATGGAATTTGAAATATGTGTATTTGTGCACAAAATAGAAAATAATGGAAAATTATAGAATATAAAATATATATGTTTATTCACAAAATAAAAATGTTGAAATTAATAAATTAAATATTTTTTGTATTTATTTGCAAGATAAAGAATAAAAAAATTTGTTATAAATAATATAAGATAGAGTCATTTATAATAATTGTTACAACATAAAATATATTTCACACATCTTTATTATTCCACATATTCATAATATCAATTCTCATCTATTAAAGACATAAATAATTTCTATGATAATTCATATTTTCTTTTCCTTTATTTTCCATAAGTTTCAAAAATCAGAAGGTCGGAAAATGAAAAAAAAAATTTCTTGTATACCAAGGGAAAATGGCGAAAAATAACAGAAAATCATTTCGTATATAAACATTCAGAAAATGGAGGAAAATTTTATTTTATTTTCTTTTTCTACATTTTTTGCTATTTTTTAGGTGTACAAACACCCTTTAAATAGGGAACTGCAACGAAAATTAAAATTAAATATATTCCATAATTAAAATATTACCATAACTTCTTGATTCTATTTCCATAACATTCCAAAAATCAAGTCAATCCATCTGCATGGAAATTAAAAACTATCCATAACTTCCCGTAAACAAAATGTGACCCGTCAACTGAAAAAATATATGGAAGTAATTAAAGACATCATAACTGTCAAAAATTAATGATCATCTAGTTACATTATCTACGGTCTTGATTAAATCTGTAAAACACACAACGCATAAAAGATTAATGTAACGAGATAGGAAGCTGGATCTCTAGATTAAGCTAATAGCAGTCATGCAATGAAGATCCAACAAGAGGCACAAGACGGGTGATTTCCACAGGAACCTGAAATGCACCTGAAGCTACCGGAGAGGATATATATATTCAAATGTGCAAATTATTAAACGGTGGGGAAAAATTTAAGAATATGTAATTCAGCAAAAGATTACTTAATAGATAAAAATAAATTGTAAGAAAACATTACTTTTGTGCGTTGGTTTGGTGAAAGGGTTGTGCAGTTCTTGAACAGTATATTTATGAAAATAACTTTGTTGGCTGTATAAGGAAGGTTTGAAGTATATATATATCGTCATGTATTAAAGTAGGGGATAAAACTCTCATCATCTTAAAGTTGTTGGTGCTTTTGGATGCATAAAAAAGAAGAAGCCTGAAATCAAGCAACGACGTTGGTGGAGCGCGATGATAAAAAAATAAAAAAAAATTCGAGAATGTATTTGAGAAAAATGGCGTCGCCCGGACTCGAACCGGAGACCTTCAGTGTGTTAGACTGACGTGATAACCAACTACACCACGACACCTGGTTGTTGAGTTTTATGTTAACACAATTATTAGTAATAAGAACTTGGGGCCAAAGGGAAAACCAACCCGTTGAAGGACAGTTAATCAGCTACGATTCATAGATCTCGACCACCGCCAGACCACTATTTTCTAAATTAATCTAAAGTTAATTGTGTTGAAAATAATTTTACATTGAAAAAATAAAGACAAATTTATAAATGATGATTCTCTTTATTTAATATTAATTGGTTTAGATTTAAATTTCACATGATATCAGAATAAGTTCACATATACCTATTTATAAATATTTATAGGTATATAAATAAGTCACAAGTAAAGGTCAAATTTAGATTTATATATATTGATTCTTTTTACTCACTGTTAATTGATTTTAAGTTAAAATTTTATAAACTAAAGTTATATTCCTCTATTTACATGAGTAGATTGCCTTCTTGAACAAGTGCATCAACTATTTTTACCAAAACAAGCAAGTGCACCAACTTGCAAGCTAAGCTTTGATTAAATCTAGTCCATGTCAACACCTCCACCGGGCATTCAGACATTGTATCTCTGGTTCACTACTTAACATAGTTGTCATCGTCGACGAGGTGCTTCCTACAGTTAGTCCACTATCTGTTCTAATGATGATTGTTTAGTACCAAAATTATGTATATTGAACTTAATTCTTTGATGATTTGCTCAACACTACAACTGCATCTCTGAAATTAGGAATGATGGTTGCTTTTACCAGTATATATGAAAATCGAATTGTCGTTTATTTATGTCATTAATTATATATATATATATATATACCTGAGGTCGAGTTTGCCAAGCAGGATGTTCTGTTTTGATTCTTGCAATTGTGGCACTTGAGGCCGGCTTCTAGAACGTAAATAAGACCACAAAAGTCTATCACCTAATTAATTTCTTTCTTTCTCTGATCCTTGTTTAATCACATTAACTGTTGCCTGATCAACTAAATATAATCGACTTCCTCAGTGCTATCTGCATAATTTCATACTACTATTTCTTTGACTCCATTTCATTAGAAATTTTATTATTATTTTGATAACAGTCGTATTTTTGAATATAATAAAATTCAATTTCTAGTGGACGTTTTGAAGTATCACTATTGGTTGGTTAAAGAAAAGTTGATTATTACCAAAAGCATTGAGTAACATTGGAGTAGATCAGTATAAATGATCAATCTCTTGCCATATCATATCATAATCTCATGGATTTTGCATGTAATTAAGTTGTTGGTAAGTTTGCAGCAAGAGGTGATGGAAGAAAGATCCCTATTCCCTGCTTGCTTTAGGGCATGATTTGGGGAGTGTTTTTGGGAGTAAGATGTCTTAGCGTAGCTCCGCACCATCTTTGTGGCATACAGCTCCTAAAACAAACGAAGCCCTTGTGTATTTTGTGGTAATCTAATTGTTTTGATCACATTATCTTAATCTTTTTATGATCACTTTTGTGAAAGTGAATCATTTTCTCAGGAGAATAGGAAAAAAGGAGGTTGACACTACATGAATGCAAGAGTTAACATGTCGCCCACATGACTCCATGCGAGACACTTTACGAAATAAGAATTTTAAGAGGGATACTTTAGTCAATATAAGCAAAGGAATTGATAAATTTGAAGAGATTCAATCCCAATGGAACAACAACAATGTTGCTTGAAGGGACCAATCTTAATAATGCACATAGTGCTACGAAGGGAGATAGGTGGTAATCAGAAATTGTCCTCATGGTGTCATGGGCCTTTCCAAATTACAGCCCAAATTGGCAAGATTTCTTGTCAACTGCAAGTACTTCTAGAATAAAGGATTCATCTAGTATTGGTCTAGAAGTGCCATTAATTATCTAGTTTTGGATAGAGAGCATTCCAAGGAACGAAGAAAAGGGGAAATGTTGTTGTTATAGAAGTCTTAGTACAATGGAATGATGAAGATGAATCCACATCATCTTGGGAAGATTTTCACAAAGTATTGGAAAAGTTTCTTGACCTTGAGGATAAGGTCGTTGAAGTGGAGAGGAAATTATAATGATCTAAATGTATGTATTAACTGTAGCTGGATGTCGGATAACAAATTAATAGCTTATCGTAATATATTTAACCGTAGTTGTATTGAGAAATAATCAATCTTGTGTGTGTGCATAAGAACATGCAGTTAGAGATTTGCTACCTCTTGAATAGTATCAAAGCTATTACATCAAATTTTTAAGATTTTTCTTCTTACAATCACCATAGATTGATCTCAGCATCACCATTATCAACTACCATTTGTTCATTGTAGATCAATTCCTCATAGTAGGTGAGAGTGCATTTGTGTGGGTAGTTGCAAAGACATCCTCATCTTTGGGTTACAGATGTGTCATTGGCTGCGGAAGGCCACAATGGTGTGTGGCTATGAAGTGCAATAGAGTGTGGAGTGCAAAGGTGAGATAGTGTGTGTGTACTTTGCTGAGGATTGCCTGTAGTTGCATGTGCAACATTGTTTCCCTGATCATGTTTTTAGAATATGGTATCAAAGCTAGAGTAATTAGAAGCAGTGATGAGCACTAGCAATGACAACAACCAAGGATGATCTCTAGTGAGGCTTCTTGGTCACTAGAACCCTCACCCTCCACCAGGACAGATCTCTCTTTCATCGATAAAGGAGGTTGATCTTCAAGGGATTTTGAGGATTCCAAAATTGGTATACACCTTGGAATAATCAATTTCACATGGTATTCTAATCTTCCTCCCCATGTTATTATTTCCTTATTTCCATGCCGATTTTGGATGAAGTTCAACCCAAATCCTAGGAGGAAAATTCTTGCCCATACTATGTCCACTCATTGGTCCATGTAGGAATGGTCGTCGTCAACACCCCACTTGATGACAACAACTATACAAGATGGAGTCATGCCAGGCGTATAGCTTTAAACGTCAAAAACAGACTTGATTTCATTGATGAAATGTGGAACCTCCCAAGAGGGGACAGTACATTAATTTGAGTACAAAAGATGGTTGAGATGCAATGATCTTGTCCTTTCTTGGATTCAAAAACTCTCCAGCCAAAGAGATTGTTGGGAGCACCATATTCACCGATCGCATCTCTCAAGTTTGGATTGAGTTAAGGGACAAGTTTTCACAGGGAAACATGCCCAGTTACACTCATAAACATAACTTTTTGGATTCTTGATTTATGTGCATCTGAGCTTGATTTAAGTTTATTTTTTGATGTTAAATCCACTAATCAATATGAACAGGTTAAACTTCCCAATGGATAATTTATACCTATATATCAAATTGGTTAAAGTTACTTTAACTTTTGATTTAGAATTAGATAATATCTTGTATGTTCTTAATTTCAAAATTAGTTTGTTGTCCATTTGTAAACTAACACAACTGATTAAATATATTTGTCTCTTCTCACCTTCTTTGTGTATTGTTCAGGATTTGTAAACGAAGAAAGTGATTGGTTTGGGTACAGAAGTGCATAGAATTTATCTTCTTGTTGAATCTACTTCCATTTTGAATTGTTTTGCTTTTAGTGTTGTTGCTTTTGAAGTTTGGCCTAGAAAAATGGGATGTGTACGTCGAGTAAAAAACTTCAGTAGCTTTCATTAGTTGAGAATTTTAACACTGGAATTTCTTTAAATTGTGATCCTTATCATGTGACAAACCAAACTAGATTGCCTTCTTTTAATAGCAATATAGTTACTGATGGTACTTTTAAGATTATGCATATTGACAAATGGGAAAAATTTGCTGTTCAATCTATTGATGATATTCAATATTTTCTTACCATTGTAGATGATATTTTTAGATTCATTTAGATATTTTCACTATGACTAACAAAGTTGAAACTTTCATGTTGATTAGGAATTTCATTGCTTAAATTAAAAATCAACATAAAGTGTTTTAGAAATGATAATGACAGTGATTTTTTTTGTAGGAACTTTAAAATGCTTTTGTTTGAGAATGGGATTGACCATCAACATTTATAGCAGTACCCATACTTTCTAACAAAATAGGGCTGTTAAAAGGAAACATTGGCATCTCATTGAAGTTGCTAGGCCCTTACGCATCCAAAGTAGCTACCACAATAAATTTTTGAGTGTTTCTATGGCTGCCTACCTTATCAATAAGATGATCACCAAGGTTTTACAGGGAAAACCCCATATAAGGTTCTTTAAAATGAGACCCTCTTATGATCATCTTAGGAGGAGGAAGGTAGAGTGGGAGAGGATAAGGAGTTAGGATTGAAGACCCCCAACGTGATGTTTTGATAGACACTAGGCAGGGGTGGGATCTATAAATGTGTAGAGCCAAGTGTAGTGTGGTGTAGTGTCCCTTGTATCACTCCATTCATGTACTACAGACCCTTTGCCATCCACTACAGTAGAGCATATTTTCTGTTAGAATATAAAAATTTCCTCAGAAAATATAAATATCAATATTTTCTGTTAGAATTCAAGATATAAATGACTTTCATCTTTTAAGCTCAGACTTGATGAGATCCATTAAATCATATTTCAAGCTCCCCTTAATTTTATGTTTAAGGATTTTATTTTCTCTATTTCTCCCCCCCCCACGTCTTTGTAGCACATGAACTCCTCTTAAATGAGAGCACTTCCTATTTACATATGATAGGTAGAGTAGCTCCCTCTATACCAAATATCAATACTTACATGGTATCAAGGGAGAGGAGGGGTTACGTACAAGGGAAAGTAGTAGAAATGAAAGTGAGGGAAAGTAACAAAAAAAAATATCATATATTTGTATCTGACAAAAAGTAATAAAAAGTATTTATTATTTTTCACCATCATTTTTTGAAGAAAGTTTTATAAAAAGAAGTAAAGCCATCTTCTTTCTTTTTCTGAGTTCGAGGGTTCGAAAGTAACGAAAAGTGAGGGAAAAAATGAAGAGAGAAAAAAAAAAGGAAATATAATTTGTTAAATTCATATATTAAAAAAATAATAAATTAATAAATATAATAAAAATAAAATTTTACAATATGTTAATTTTATATATTATAAATTTAACCTTGTAATGTATAATGTACTATTATGAAGAATATAAACATTTTTAATTTTTTTGTAAACCTAAGATGTCTACAAATATTTTTATGTTATTTATTTATATTTTATTACATTCTATTACTTTTTCACTTTCTATCATCCTCTAAATATTTTTGTCACTTTCTAGCTAATGCACAAATACTATAATTTTTCACCAACTTTCTTTTTCATTACTTTATGAACTTTTGGATACTTTTTTTTCTGTTACTTTTTAAGTACACAGACAAACTTAAATGGTATTCATTGTTCTTGTTGTATCTATATTAAAAAAAAAATTAGCATATGTAAATTAGCTTCCCCTACAGAGAAGTTCCCCCTGCAGCTATATTTCCGTAGGAATATTATTTACAGCTTAGTATAAAACAGATGGAATTTTTCAGTAAAGCGTATGAATAGAATTAGTATTCAGACTGAGAACAGTAGTACCTTAAGACATTTTGAAATTAATTACTATCATTGCCAGCATTGAAAGTACACAGCCACTGAGAGTCTTATTTTGACAACATATTTTTAATGCCCTGTAGAATGTCTTCTTTAGCAGTATCGGGCACATTTGCAGAAATTCATTATGTTGTCGACTCAACATGGATTTCATTTTTGCTTTGAAGGCATCTAGTCAGTATTGCCCTGAATCATTTACCAATACAAGGGAAAGAAAAAATTAGCGTGCAAGAGGATGACTTTTTCAAAATTATTAGAGATGCAATTGGGACTAATGTTGTTTGGGTTCATTCTTTAGTGAGTATTTTAATTAAAAAGGTGATAATTAATGTTTATATGTTAGTAATCAAAATTCTATTCTTATTTTCTAATTATGGCTTTTTTTTTCTATTTTGTTGTAGGTGGAAATCATAGAATGATTATGCATTTCTGGATCAAAAAGAAGATATATTCAAGTTTTACATAGTCAATGTAAAAAATCGGATATTATATACAATGATAATTTTGTTTGAATTGTTATGGATATTGCCTGTAATTAATATTTGTGCAATGCAATTGAACTTTTCTTGTACAAAATACTAGTTGATTAATGTTTAATGAGCATTTGAAATTGTCATTTTTGTGTTTTATGACAGCAAAATTTTGTATAATATATACACAAGTTTGAATTTTAATTACCAATAATTAATTATGTGATAATATATATTAAACATGTTTATTTTACCTATAGTGGTGGACTTGTATATGTTATTGTGACGAATATATCCATTACAATAGGTATACGGGTGGGATTTACAAATGTATTAGTGATAGTTACAAAAGGATATAATGATAGACTGATTATCTATTGTGAAGTTCAAAATTTTGTTACTATTACACAAGTTATAGTGATATACTACGAATCTATTGTAACGGATTTCAGATCCATCACATTACTTAGCATTTGTCACTATAACTCACTTATAGCTATAAAAAATCGTCAGTATAGATTGTTATGATGTTATTTGTTGTGATAGATCTAGAAAGACCTATAGTAACAATTTTCAGTCTATAGTGACTGCTTATGTTTGTCATTATAAGCTAATTTTCCAATATTAATGATGCACATAGTGTTAGGTAGGGAGATCTATTGGAGCCATAGCCAAAACCACCCAAGACTTCTATAAGAGCTGCCAAATCGAACGAAACTATCATCATAAGAACGACCCCTATCCAAGGCAGATGGGGGTGGGCTTGAATATTTCTTGGGCTCAGACTTTTTGATCTTTGCCTTACTACCGGAAAGGTCAATCATATTTCCATCGGCTAAAAAGATCATCTACAACATGTGTACTGTCAAATACAATAAACCCAAAGCCTCGAGACATGTTAATTTGTTGCATGATCACGTATGATTTGGTGTTCCACAACCTTGCCATGCTTGGCGAAGAACTCCTTGGAAGTCATCTTCTGTGACCGACCGATGTAGGCATTCCACCAACAAAGATCTTTTTCGTCCTGAAATCTTTTGATCGTGCAGAGCACCTTCTACAATATATTGTTCTCTTTATCTCAACTGGTTTTCCATTAATGGCATGCTCATCTTCTATCACTTTATCAACAACGGAAAGATCAGGATGAGTGATGAATCCAATCCAAACCCCCTAGGGTGTGACGTCTCGTCACACGGTCTTTCGTTATAAGGGAATGTCTATTATATATCTCTTCATATTTTTCAAATTGCTTCATGAAAGTAGCCATGCTCGTGTCCTTCGCAAGCCTGCCGATGAAGATCTTTCCAGGACTGGCCCTAGCACCACCCTTCGGCTTGGAGTCCATTGGCTTCTGAGAGTGGAGGAACGACATCGTAGTCCTCCGCAAGTTGGGATTAGGGTTTTCTTCCGGGAGTTTTGCCGATGGAGAATTAGGGACAAGTGTCCTTGCACTTCGGGGTTTCTGGGCTTTTTCTTTTTTAATGTTTATTTGCCATTCAAAACAAGACTCTAATGTTGTCGTAGGTATTTATAGTTAAAAATATTAACTGTTTATCTTAGGATTTGAATGTATCAACTTAAAATATGTTAATAATAAAGGTAGTATTTGAAACAAAATTGTTTGTCTACAGAGAAAGATATACATGTTTGTTTCAAATGTATATCTACAGTATTTAACAATAATATTTAGTTATTTACTCGGCAATTTGAAATGGCAAACACTGGTAAATCGGAAATAGTTCACCGCTTATCACTCCTGCCAGGTCCACATATCTCGTTCCCATTCAAACCAGACCGAGTCTATTCCTCTTCTGGAGCCACCGTCAAAGCAAGGAGGTGGTGCAGCTCCTTCCTCTCTCCACAATCACCTCCTCCTATATATAGGAAGATGAACCTTTCAAGTATGGCCGCGGAAGCATCGGCGGCAGCAGCAACACCACTGCATGGTGTGCCGGAAAAAGTATTTATTAAGGACGCGCGCTAGGGTGTCACATGCGGGTCGATGGTATCAACGACGACGATGCTTCCAGCAGGGCCATCGAGGGTCGTCGTGAGAACGGCAAGAAGCCGGGGTGCAGCTGCTCCTACGGTCTTAGAAGTGGGTCGTCGACGAGTTCTCAGTCAGATGGGCTATGGAAAGGTGATGGTGGCGATCAAGATGGGAAGGAAAGGCCAGAGGTGGACTGGCAGGGATCGGAGGGGCTTTGGAGGTGCAAGGGAGGAGAAGAGATTCTCAGCCCGCCGACGGAAGATGAGGATCTCGAAGAATGCTTTTCCGACGTTCACTCAGCCTGGAGATACCAATCGTGCGATTCTGCAATCAACTTCGACGATAGGTACAATCATATCCTATTCAATTTTCTTTTAATATTACGATTGATTGCCGTTCTCCAAAATTTCGTTGTGGGATAAATTACCAAGAATCTAGAGATAACCATATATTCACAAATGCATACATATTTTTTTAATATAAATCTCTGACCTATGTAAGGGGTCGAGGCCCAAGTAATAAAAACAGGACACAGGTGGGAGGGACAAAGCTTGATCCCACGACACAAAAATGGATACAACACAAGAAAACACAAGTGAAAAGCGACCTGCAGGAGAAAGGATAGTGTTTGCTGCAGAAGTAAAATCTGAGACCAGAAAAGCCACCTGCGATTACACCAGTATGGGTCTGCAACTGGAACCTTCCATCGGCCCATCCACCATTGTCCCTCGGCCTCCTTACGCATGTCATCTCTATTATGAAACAGCCTCAGTCTACGACATTTGAAGCCTTCCTTCAGCAGCGACTGGGTTCGCCTCCCTAAAGGTGTGTACAATTGAGTGTATTTGTTGGGTACGTAAGAGTAATCAACTCCAACCAGAAGATCTGACCATCTCCACTATCTCACTTGTTCTCTTGGATCACAGGAGAACAATGCAAAGCATGGAGTCGGTTTCCACCGCGATCTTGTTGAGTCAAGCTACAAGTATCCTTGTGTATCATTCTTGGTCTCTCCATACATGTGCATCTCTTCTTTATATATATATTTCGGGTGTTCACAAGTGGGTGTGTTGTTCATTGTTCGGGAGTTCGAAGCTTCACCATCCGAGTGTTCGAATGATCACAGCTAAGTAGGGTGGCTATTACAACACTCGTCGTGATTTAAGGCCCAGCTATCTATTATAAGTCACCTCATTGGTTGGTGGTTAGGTTTTAGCATTTGAAGAAGGATTTGTATCACCAAAAAAGTTAGGGATTAAAATTTTTGAAAGGTTTTCTTAATTTTCCTGGCGTTTGTGTCGTTTGAGAAAGTTAAGAATAAATTTTTAAGTTACTAAAATATAAAAGAAAAATTATTTTTAACTTTCAGACCATTAAAAGATTTAAAAGTCGAGAATACTGAAGATTCTTTTATATATGTTAATATATCGTATATCTAATATATAATAAATATCATCAAAATATTTAAATATTATACAAATTATAAATATTTATAATTCCTATAAAGTAATATTATATAATACATATAAATATTTATAATTTGTATAAAGTAATATAAATAGTAATATAGTATATATCAATCATTATAATTATAAAGTAACGTATCATTATTTACTATTTATTATTATAAATATAATTATATATTATAATTATCATTATTTGTATACCTTACAATTATAATTATAAATATATACAATATTATTTATTTACTATTATAATTACAATTATTATATTTTAATTTATCATAATTATGTTGATATATCATATTTATTATTTATAATATGTTAATAATAGTAATATAAATACTAATATATTATATATCAATAATTATAATTATAATTATAAAGTAGCGTGTCATTATTTACTATTTATTATTATAAATATAATTACCATTATTTATATACGTTATAATTATAATTATAAATACATACGCTATTGTTTATTTATTATTATAATTTCAATGATTATATTTCAATTTATTATAATTATGTTGACATTTGTCTCATATTTATTATATGTGAATAATTACGTAATTAAATATATAATTATTATCATATTGCAATTAGTTTAATTATTAATAATTTATGATTGATTATGAGGTCAATAATATTAATATTAAAGTTTAAGTTATTTATCAAAACCTTAAATTATACAATTTTCTTAATTTTTCGATAGTGGTACAAATAACTTTAAATTTCACTTTACTGACTTTTTATTTCTTAACATTTTAATTTTTATTTTTTTTAACTTTTTATTTTCTCAATTTCTGTATTTTCTAATACGACACAAACGAACTCTTGTCACATGTTCTATCGGATCCGTCACGTTTGTGCGCTCACGTTTCATGCCTCCTCATAACCACCATGTCATGCTAATACGCAGGTTGAAATTGTGTTGTATCGTTACGACACGATTTCACCGTTCGATGGCTCGACATGGCTCGTCAGACCATGTTCTGTCATTGACCAAGAAAAGTTAAATTATGCCCAGCCACGTTTGTACGTGGTTATACCTCAAAGATTCGTAACAATGTACTTTTATCCCTTTATGAATATTGTTCTCAAACGATATTCATGGTAGGGTTTGTTTGGTAATGATTATTTTAATCTAATTTATAAAAATAAGTTGGAGTTTTCAAAAAAGTTATAAAAGTTAGCCTTTTCTATTTAGCAATTTATTTCAAACTATAGCCTTTTTAAGCTGACATATAGAAATAAATCGGAATATAAATAACACAATTGATAATAATTATTGAAAAAAAACTAATGCATTTCCACACACCGGTTAAAATAATCATTACCAAACACCTCCTTGTTCTAAACTTTTATAATCCAATATTGAATCTTAAACCTAATAATCTCTCTATTTCCATCAACTGAGAATATATTATCTACAAATAACATATGTTGAGGTATTTTTCCTTGTATTTGTTTAATGACCTCATCCATTGTTAGGAAGGCGACGGCGGTGGAAGGAGATGTCGAAGAGCTAATCCCGTCGACGTCGTCGTCCAGTGGGTGGTCGTTCCAGTGCAAGGCCTGCAAGAAGTTTTTTCCGTCGCACCAAGCCCTGGGTGGGCACCGGGCGAGCCACAAGAAGGTCAAGGGCTGTTTTGCTGCAAAGCAAGACGAGAGCATGGAAATGAGACCCGATCAGGTCTCCGACGAAGTCGTCTTCAAGTCGCCTGACAGGCTATCATCGTTGGTGACGACGTCGGACGTGAAGTTGCATCAGTGCACTGTGTGCCATCGGACTTTCCATTCGGGACAAGCACTCGGTGGGCACAAGAGATGTCACTGGCTTACTGGCAACACGTCGGACTCCGCCGTGCTCCACCTTGACCACCACCAGCTTCAACCCATATTCAATTGTAGTTCGTTCGTATATCCGAAGACTTCGTTGCTGGACCTAAACCTTCCAGCGTCGATTGACGAAGCCGTTTCAACCACCACCTCCTCTTCCTCCTCCTCCTCCTCCTCCTCCTGGTTACTTCCAGGTACACTAGATAGATTACTTCGGCCACTGCATTTGACTGTCAAGTGCAATACCAAATTCTGCAACACCATCACTACCAAAGACATGGAAAATGTTCACAACAAGCAAAACGACGACCACCAAGAGGAAATCATTAAGTGTTGGCGATCAAATAGGTACGTCGACGACGACAACGACAACGACAACGTCGACGAGCGGGGCACCAAGTTGGCCAAGTTCTCGGAGGATGAGGATTCGAATTTAGGACATCCAGCTGAGTGGTTGTCGTTAGGAGGTGGACATGACATTAATTTCAAGCATTAAATTTAACTTTCCCTGTTTTAGTTTTTTTTTTTTTTTTCTTGCATGAGGTTTAGTTCCTTCTTTATATATTTTTTTCAAAAGGGCATGATTTACATTTTACAACGACATAGATAAGAAAGAATATTATTTGTGTAAACATGTAAATAAGTTCCATAAGCTATTTGTTCTTTGAGTGGGGTTTGTCATAAAGTTATTGCTGTTCTTTCTAAAAGCATTAGCCATATTTATTCATTCGTACCTGGACTCAAATCGTCCGTTTAGTGACGTCACTATACTCAGAGAAAGAGTTATAATATGGGTTTCTCTTTCCATCAAATCGGCGACGTCAAAGTTACAGTGATAGACTTTTCCTATTTGTCACGATAAACACTCTACTGCGATGGTTTATGTCCATGACTATAGGTTAATATATAATGACAGGTTGCATTCGTTATTATAGATCGACCAGATGTTATAGGCGACGAACAAGGGAACCTGTTGAAATTTGAAGTATTCAAATATGTTGAACTATTCTTCAGCCTTTAGAATGTGTCTTTACCTATTCTTTAGATAATGTTAGCTCCCATCCACAAGGCAAAAAGATAAAATCGAGAATTACCCCTTACCTTTTTACACTCTAACACATGCACTTATATAAAATATTCACCCGTTGCTATATACTTACATACCCATTACAACATTATATATAATCATCTATTAACAATGACGACAAGCAGCAAGACGAAGAATAGCTATTTATGATGACAACGTAGGAGGGTACTTCACATTTTGATAACTGGATGATAGATAGTGGTTGCACTAATCACATGACAAACAATAAAGGTTTGTTTGTGATATTTTCACCTGTCAATGTAGTAGTTTGGTTGGATAACAATAGCATAGTTCCAACCGAGGGCAAGGGTGTAGTTACCATTAAATCACATTCTAGAAGATGCACCATTTCTGACATCCTATATGTTCCAAGCTTGAGTCAAAATCTCTTAAGTGTTGGACAACTTTTAGAGCATGGATTTAACATTTCATTTAAAGACAAATAATGCTATATTCAAGATCAATTCGAAGATGAAATCTTTTCCGTACAAATGAAGGGAAGAAGTTTCTTGTTGAAGCTTGAAGAAAATCATGTTGCTGCATGTTCAAGTGAAGATAACATTACACAAACATGGCACAAACGTCTAGGTCACTGCAACCAAGATCGAACGTTAAAAATGAAGGTGCTTAGCGAGGGACTTCCAACATTTGATGGGGTTATGCCCGATTGTAGCTCTTGTCAATTGGGCAAGCAATGTAGCAAAAAGTTCTCACCCTCCACATGGCGTTCAAATCAGAAGTTGCATCTAATCCATTCCAACGTCGCAAGTACCATGAGCGTACACCCTTCAATGGCAACATGCATTACATCCACTTCATTGATGACTTCAGTCAGATGTATTGGATCTACTTCATGAAAAATAAATCAGAAGTTCCTAATTTATTCCAAAAATTCAAGGCACTAGTGGAAACACAAAGTGATTGCAAAATCAAAATAATCAGGACTGATAATGGATCAGAATATACAAGCAACAGGATGCAGGAAATTTGTCAAAGAAATGGAATCGAGCATCAAATTACGACGCCTTACACGCCACAACAAAATAGCATGAGTGAATGTAAGACTAGATCTATACTTGACATAGCGAGGTGCATGATGTTCGAGATGCACTTACCAAAAGAATTTTGGGCTGAAGCCAGCTACATTGTGTTTTATTTACAAAATCACATCCCAACAAAAGTGATGCATGATGCCACTCCCTTTCAAATTTGGTCTGGTTTCAAACCATCTCTTCGACATTTGCATGTGTTCGGTTGTCGATGCTATATACAAATTCCTCACGTCAAAAAGGACATGCTCGATCTGAGATCTCAAGTTGGCATTTTTGTTCGATATGGTCCAACGGCCAAAGCCTATTGAATCTATCACCCAGATTCATAGAACATTGCTATTTCAAGGGATGTTCACTTCGTCAAACATCAAGCGTGGAATGGGCTTCAGACGAAGAAATTTCAACTAAAAAACAGATCATGCAACAACCGTTCTTTGTAGGAGATGCAGTTGATGATGAGTTGACAGACCACCAAAATGTTCAAGACGAGGAGGACGAGATTTTAGATGAATCAATTGATTCTATCGCAGTAAGAGGTACTCGATCTCTTGTTGAGATTTATCAGCGATCCAACATGGCACACGTAGAACCAACTTCTATTGATCAAGTGCTACACCATCCCAAATGGAAGTCGGTGATGGAGGAAGAAATTACAGCAATTAACAAAAATGGTACATAGGAGTTAGCCACGCCACCTGAGGGGAAAAGGATCATTGAGGTAAAATGGGTGTTTAGAGTAAAACTTAACCCAGATGGATTTGTCCTTAAACACAAGGTACAAGACAAACAATGAACAAGACATCACAAGAGAGGGTTTATGTAGGTTTTACTAGCCAGATGCACGTGTGGTGGGGCTTTAGGAATAAGGGTTGAAATGCCACTGGACGATGGATAGGTTCACCTGAACCATTATGTTATCTTAATCTATTATGGCCAACTTCAGTATTTGTCACTGTAAACCATATACATCGATCAATTAAGTAATGAACTTTAATATCTGTCATTATATATAATATATAGTAACAAATATCTACCAAAAAATGACGGACTTAAATATCAATTAAGTGGACTTATATACATCATTATATACTATATATAGTGACAGGAATCTACTAAAAAAGTGACGAACTTCAGTATCTATTACTATAAACCATATATAGTGATGAACATCGATCAATTAAGTGATTAACTTCAATATTTGTCACTACATCGGCAAAAAAAGTGACGGATGTCACTACAAACTATAATATTATGTCAAAATTATTGTAGTGATTGATATACAGTGGGAATTTGTGAATGTGATAGAAAATAATAGAATTTAAACTTGAATAGTGTGTAGTCATAATAAATGAATCATTTATAAATTATTATAAAATTCAACTTTTGAATTTATCACAAGGTCAAAAAAAATTATATCCCTTTTTTACGATACGATTGCTTCATAAAGGTTATGTTTTTCATTTTTCCCTTTCTCCTTAAAAAAATAATAGCCTTTTTATGTCTTCTTAGCATGAAAGTTGGCAACACTTTCCAAACCCTAATGGCTTAGGGCTTTGAAATCGCATGATGCCCTGGCCCCTTCCATCTTCTTCCTCCTTCGTCTCCTTCTCACTTCTTTGTCCCGATCGGCCAATCCTTTCACTGGATCAATTGATCCGGCCTGTTGCAAGGTGGGGGCCTGCGTGCAGATCAATGGGGAGGGAGGAGGAGAGTAGAGGAGGTGGTGGAGAGGAAAGATTTACTAGAGGGAGGAGACATTCTTCAACGGGATTCAAGAGGGATTTTCCACCATTGTACTCGGATTTTCTTGAGGGTTGAGGTTGGAAAATTCATCCCCTAAACCTTTTATACCTAGATGTATAAACACAAGCAAAATGAGGAAAAGAAACTTTCACATTTTCTTTTTCTAAGTGCACAAACAGAGTCATACTAATGGTTTATGACCATCACTACATTTCTTTAGTGACTATCACTAAAGATATGCCTATAGTGACAATCATGTTCACCACTATAGATATATTATATTTATCACTCTAAGTAAAATAAATATATAAAAATTTCTATATAATTAGTGATAATTCACATTCACACTTGAGTTTAATATTGATAAATATTCTTATTATTAAAAAAATGATTACAACAAAAATAGAAAGTCAAATGCTCATTAAATTTTATAGATTATGATAAAAAATTTTACAAACAAAATATTCTCACATTTATTTATAATTAATGATTAGAAGCAACATATTTCCAATAAAGTCATGCAAAATTATCATAGTCTATTAACATTGAAATCTTTTACAAGCGATATATTAAAAAATCTCATTTTTTCTAATGTATACAACTTCAATATATCCGCCTTTATCATCAAACATAATTGATCATAATTAGTCTTGTGTGAATTCCACCTACGAGAATAGTTAAGGAATAAAAAAACATAAATAGAAATTAAGAATAATATAGTGTATAATTATGTATAGTAATCTATCTCAATGTATCTTGCTGAAACTTGAATGAAAATTTTAATAAATAACTTAAATACTTACAAATGTGTGAATCCAAGCAACATTACCTTCGATTATAACTCCAATTATTTTAGTTTATCCGTATGGTTGAAATAGTGGTGCATTATAATTGACACCAATCTTTATAACTATTTCACACCATTCATTACTTAAAGGACGTCTCCAAAGTTTTTTATTAGGATCTTTGTTTAGCAAGAATCCTTTGGCCACTATTACCTTTCTATTTGTAATTTTACGTAAATGTCATTGAATTTAAGACATTATATATAAACATTATTAGTGTAGATTTTTATTAATTATTTATTTATTGCTCACATTCTTGTAATAGTGATAGCATAATGACAAGATGGTTAGGTGAAGTAAAGTGAGGTTTCTATAATTCAAGAAAAATCATTGTAAGAAGAATACGTATTTGTAAATACATTATAATTATAAACATAAAATAAATTTTTTACCTAAGGTGAAGGAATATGACTCTAAGCACGAAGAGACCACTAAGGAACCCAAGGAGGTCGTCGTTGGTTCCCATGCATAAAGGACGTTTCACTTTTGCATGTGTCCCTTGGTCATTCTAACCATAAGTCTATGAGTCATAAATGTATGTGTTCTCATTGTATTAAGACTTATGTCTTTAAATTTGTAGCAATATAACAAGAAAAGGTAAGAACGATTCTAAGAAATCCAATCCAACTTTGTTCTTAGCTAAAAGAGTCAGTCTACGAATCCTTGTGTCTTCTATCACTCAGTGGATTTCGAGTTTTATAACTTCTTGTAGTGTCATTTGTTATCAAAGCCTAATGGCTAATACTGTCACTAAAACGGAGTTCGATGAGATACAAATTACTTTGGGTGATTGTCAATGATGGTGGAAAGATTGGCCAACAGACTTGCAAGATGGCATGAGCATTCCACTCATCTCCTCCTTCATCCTTCCCCTCTTAACGAGTCATCTAGTGACAATGATCTTGAAACTGGCATCCAACAAGGGCGTAGACAGTGCCAACTGCAATGTGTTGAAGATGAAGATCCTAGTGGCTTCAAAATAAAGATGAAGCTGCCATCTTTTAACAGACAACTTCACATTGAGGACTTCCTCGATTGGGTGGCCAAGGCTGAGAAATTCTTTAATTACATGGAGATTCCAGAGCACTGAAAGAAAAAGCTTGTAGCTTATCATCTCAAGGGTAGTGCCTCCACATGGTGGGATCAAATACTCATGAATTGAGCACACCAACAAAAATAGCCAGTATAGCCAGTACGAACATGGGCCAAGATGAATAAATTATTGCAAGCTCGATTTTTACTAATGGATTGTGAACAAATATTGTTTACTTAGTACCAGCAATGTCGACAAGGTAATTGTTCAATGGCTGACTACACTCAAGAGTTCTACTGCTTATCCTCTCGCAATAATTTAAATGAAACGAAGTCACAATAGATCTCACATTTCATTGGGGGATTGAAGGTTGCCATGCAGGATCGGATCTCCCTCCAACCTAATTATTCTCTCGTGGATACTATTGCTCTTGCTAAAATGATTGAACAACAAGATGGGCAAAGTAATTCTACCCATGAAAGTACCACACGAATGGGAAACAAAATAGCAAGCAACTAGGGCGCAAGCTCTTAGGAAATGAGCTCATCCCTCAAGTAGTCCACTCTCAACCCTATCAAGTGTCACCATTATCAACAACAAGGCCACAAGTCTGACCAATGTCCAAAACGAGGTCTTGTGTTGGTGGCAACCAAGGTGTCACAACAAGAAGAAGTAGAACCGCAAGATTTGTCATCAAAAGGTAAGGACATATAATTTATGAACGAGGGAGACCGTCTTTCCTACGTCATTTGGTGGGTACTATTAACCCCAAGGTGGAGGATGACTCTCAACACCACAACATATTTCGCACTCATTACACCGTCTTGGGAAAGACTTGTGACATCATCATTAATGGTGGAAATAGGAGCAATATCATCTTCTGACGGATGGTCCTTAAGTTAGAGCTAGAAACAAAGAAGTATCCCCAACAGTACTAGATTGCTTGGATTTGAAAGGGGGATGTCGCGAACGCCATTGAAGTCTACAAAGTTCCCATCTCTATTTGCCCTCGATACTTTGATAAATATTCATTACAAAAGCAAAAAAAAATCAATAAAAAAAAAAAATTCATTACATAATTATGTACCTTTATTTATACTTTAATGGACTAATGGTGCTTTTATGAAGGTATTTCTTGCAAATTTTATAGGGGTTTTAAGCTAACATCAATTTTCAGGAACTTATAGGTTAAAGTGCTATAAATAAGGAAGATTTGAAGAAGCAACCATGCATTTTGACAAATTCCACATGAGGATAAATGAAGAAGGCATACAAGGGCTACAACTTGGATGTATCTTGTAATTTTCCTAGACGTTAGGTTCTTTCATGTAAATGTATGTGTCATACTTCTATCTTTTCAAAAACTTAAGGGTTAGGGAGTAATTTTTACACCATTACCCCACTACGACATCCCACTATCCCACCCAACCAGCCATTATAAGGGAAAGGTCGACTCTTGTAAGGACCCACCTTCTTCCTCCCTTGGACGACCATCGCTCCTTTCTCTCCTCCCAATTCTGTCCTCCACTCCTCAAGCTGGTGAAGACCCATTTTGGTGACAACAAAAGGGGCTTTCCTCACGTGGTTTGGTAGCTAGGGAACTAGAAAATTGGCTGGAACAAGCTAGGAAAATAGTGTGTTCAAGGACATTGGTGGCGTGGAACATTGCAGCACAACAAGGTTTGGCATCATCTCCCCTATTCTCTTCCCTGTGCTTGTGTTGTGGACCATTTCACATTTGTGGCTGTTACTGAAGGACGTGGAATTCAAAGTTCCAAGCAAGGACGGGCTTGTGTGTGAAGGAGAAGACGTCCCCTTTGGCTGTGGTTGTGGTGGTTTTCACGTTACCAAGTGGGAACAAGGTCACATACCTTAACCTTTATCTTACTTTTATTTTCAGTAGATTTTCTTTAATTTTAGTAGATAGAACATTGAGTTTCAATTATTCCAGATATGTTTTTCAACTGATAATTAAGAGTTTATCTTGTTTAGATGTGGTAAGTTGAATATACAGTTGATTTGTAAGTATTTTGAATGAGTATATGCAAGATAGTGATTATATATGCTTGAATCGTGGACTGTCTGTTTGTGTTCATATTTTTAGTTGTCTGAATGAAGTTTTGATGGATTTTTTTCGATCAATTGATTTATGGAATGAATGTTTTATTTTTTGTGGGATTTTTAAGAGTGTTTTCACGAAAGGATTCTTGGGAATTTCAAGTCCTAACAGTTTGCGTGCAGAAAATTTTTGCCTGTGCATAAAGTGTATTTGCTGCATTAACTTATATCCATGGAATTACTAAGAGTTAATTTTTCTTAAAAGAGCATTTCAGGATCTTTCTTTTGCCACTAGTTTCATTGCAGTTGGGTTTCTGAGGAGAGAATTTCGAAATTTTGAAGTTAAGGTGATTTTCTATGTGTAATTAAACCCATTTGCGACTATGTTGTAATTTTGTTTGTTGCGATTATATCAATCAGTAATTCTCACGTTAGATAGTTTTTCTTATTAGAACAATTCCATGGGTTCTGCAGTTTATCTGTCTACGCTTTTATTTGGTGGAATTTTTTTCTTAGAATCACTCAATTATTCATAATTTTTATATACAGTATTCACGTTGAGCTTTCGAGTGGATATTTAATTATGATTTTTGGAGTTGTGATTTTTACAAAAAAGTCTTCGTTGAAAACTCTAGAGACAAACTACAGTAAGTTTGTTCTGGGGATTCAAAGTTAATTAGGGTGTATGTGCTAAATTTATAACTAATTGAAAATAGTTAGAGTTTTGTAAATCACCCATATTTAATTCATAAGAAACTTAATTGAAATCTTAGTTTAAATTACTCAATCCCTATGGATATGACCCATATTTACCGAATATTTACTACAACAATACCATGCACTTGTGATATAATTAAAATTTCTTAATTGGAATGCATCGGTGGAAGGGAGTGAAGGGAGAAGTGCGAATGCATCGACGGCGGAGGGAAATTGGGTTACATTTTCACTGTGAGAATTAGAAAAATTACAGGTTATAATTTTCGCACAATACAAGGTCATATAAATACAATATCCAAAAGAGGGATCTGAGTAAATTTAATACTCCACCTCAAATTGGAGCGAAAATGTTGGACGTTTCTAACTTGCCACCAAGAAAAGTGAATTAGCAAGGCGTGACGTGCTTAGTAAGAATATCAACTACTTGATCCTAGCTACAAGTGTAAAAAAGTTTGATCATGCCTTCAACGAGTTTCTCTCGAACGAAATGGCAAGCCAAGTTGATGTGTTTCATGCATTCATGGAAGACAGGATTCGTTGCGATATGTTGTGCAACTTGGTTGTTGTAATACACAAACATAGGTTCCTATAACTTAAAATCCAAGATCAGACATAAGGTAATGTAACCAAGTTATTTCAGTGGTGGTGTTAAACATTGCATGATACTTTGCTTCAATAGTGTAGGTGGCAATCATGCTTTGTTTCTTGGTCTTGTAAGAAATAGGGGATTTGCCAAGGAATATAATGTAACCTGAATTGGATTTCTTAGTAAAACTACAATTAGCCCAATTAGCATCACAATAGCTAACTTTAATTAACAATCAAAGTAGAAAGTGATACCTTGACAACAATATGTTGTTGATATGGTTAGGCAACGAAGTGGCTTAAATGGTTGACTGCAAAAGAAATGTTTGACCTAGTAGTGGTGAGGTAAATTAACTTACCAACTATCCATCTATAAGGTGTAGGGTCTTGCAATAAAAATTCATCAACATAACGTAAGTTTAAATGTTGGTTGATAGGAGTCTTAGCTAGTTTACTACCCAATCAACTGCCTTTAGAGATCAAGTCTAAGGCATATTTTCGTTGGCACAAATTGATTCCCTTTTTCGACATTGCTACTTCCAATCCAAGAAAATATTTGAGTCATCCAAGGTCCTTGACAGCAAATTGTGAAGCCAAAATTCCTTTAATGCATGAGATCTCTTCATCATCATTTCCTGCAATTAATATATCATCCACATACATTAAAATAGCAACATGAGACTTGTCATTTTTCAAGGTGAATAACAAATAATCTGAAAAGTATTAACGATAACTATCTTGGATGATAGCCTTAGAGAGAGTATTAAACCAAACCCTTGAGGCTTGTTTCAAGCCATACAAGGATTTTTTGAGCTTACAAGCCAAATTGGTGTGCTCCCCTTGATGGCCCAACTCAAGTGGGATTTTCATGTAAACCTCTTCTATAAGGTCTCCATGCAAGAAGGCATTTGATATATTAAGTTGTTGGATATTCCAATGTTTTTGTGCTACCATAGCAAGTGTTGTCCTTAAGGTTGTCATTTTTGTGACTAGGGAAAATGTCTAATCATAATCAATTCCTTCTCTTTGATTGAAACCCTATGCTTTATACTTAGAGATGCTTCCATCTTCTTTGTGCTTGATCTTGTAAACCCACTTGCAACCAATGGGTTTTTTCCTTCAAGTAAAGGCACAATCTCCCAAGTGCCATTCTTCACTATTGCATTTAACTCTTCATCCATGGCATCACACTATCTCTGGTCACTAATGGCTTCATCATAATTCTTTGGTTCTACCTAGTCATCAAGATGCCTAAGATGAGCAACAAAACTATTAGATAACTTTACATAAGAGAGATAATTAGAGAGAGGATATTTAGTTCCTTTGTTCCAACTTGTGAGTTGGGTCATGAAATTCGTATATTTGGTAGGTCTTCTCTTTTCTTTAGTTGACCTTCTTGTGAGAAGCGAAGGTTCATTAGAAGTGACATGTTCTTGAATAGAAGCGGAGATAGGGGCATGCAATTGAATGTCTTCAATGTTAGAATCATCATCAACATTAACGTCAGAAACATCATAATCATGCTAACTAGCATCAATAGAATTTTCAGGGCCACCAACATCATGAGTGGGTGGAGTGTCATGGACCTCAATGGCATCAGCAAGTAAACATCCCTCATTATCAATGTCATCATGAATGACATGGAGATTGTCATCATGAACTTCATCAATAAGGGCAATATTATCTTCTAGGTAAAAGGGATTAAAGTGAAAGTCATTTTCATCATTATTATCTTTAAAAGGAAAAGCATGCTCATTAAAATGCACATCTCTGCTAACAATGAATCTCTTCTATAAAATCATACAGTTGATACCCTTTTGCCCAAAAAGATATCCTATGAAAACACATCTAGTAGCCCTATCATCAAATTTATGTTTAGTAGTAAGATTAGTGGCATAAGCAAGGCAACTAAAAGTTTTAAGTTGTTTGTAATCAAAGTTCTTACCATATAGAATAGTATAAGGAATTTGATCTTGAAGAACAACACTAGGCATGCGATTTATCAAAAAAATCACTACCCTTATGCATTCTTCCTAATACTTGAAGGGCACTCTAGCTTGAGTTCTAAGAGTTCTAACCACATCAAGATTGTGACGATGTTTTCTTTGCATGACAACATTCTATTGTGGAGTATGAGGACAACTTTTAGAATGTATGATACCTAAACTATCAAGCAAGCCTTTAACATTACTATTAACAAATTTAGCCTCATTATCACTTCTTAACTCTTGAATATTGGTCTTAAATTGGGTATTAACATAAGTGAAAGTCCCTTAAGTAATTGAAAATATGGTTCTTGCTATAAATGAAAAACATCCAAGTAAAACGAGAGAAATCGTCAACTATAGTAATGAAATAGTGAGAATTGCTAGTGGAAGGAACATTAAACTTGCCCCACAGATCAACATGCAACAATTGAAATATATGATCAGTTTTAGTAGTACTAATAGGAAAAGATAAATGCGTCTATTTTTCAAGTTGATAAACATCACAAATATTATTTTTTGCAATGTCAAAACCTAACATATTACTCAATATAGCAGCCTTCCTATTAGAAGTGTGTCCTAGTCTACAATACCAAATATCTCCGATGACATAAAAATGTGATTGCAAAGAACTCTATTTTCATGTTCTTCAAAATTCAAAATAAAGAGATCATGACATCTTCTAGCTACTCCAATCACCTTTTGGCTCTTTAGGTCTTGTATCAAACATTTGTTATGGAAAAAGACAATAAAACAATTTAAGTCATTTATAATTCTAGGAACAGACATGAGATTAACATCAAATTTTGTTATGTATAGCACTTTGTTTAAATGAAGGTTGTCATTAAGAGTGATTTTGCCTACTCCTTCAACATTAGCCTTTTAGTGATTAGGGAGTTTAACTCTAAAGTTCTGATTAGTTGTTGTAAAGTTTTGGCTTTGATGTGGGCTAGAGAACATGTGGTCTATTGCACCACTATCGACAATCTCATTATTTTTAACATGTGTATAATTAGTTATATGTTCAATAATACCTACCATATTGCAAAAACTTAGACCTAGGCTGTCATTTTTCTCAATAAGGTTGAGGAGCTTACTTAATTGTTTTGGACTAAGGTTGTTAACGATTGAAGCCTCTCTTTCACCTTCAGTAGTGTAGTTGTGGGCTGATCTTCCATGTTTGTTATTGTTTAACACTTTTCCATGTAACTTATGCCCTAGTGGGAAGCCTATTAGCCAATAATATTGTTCTTTTACATGCCTTGGCTTCTTGCAATTAGAATATATTGTTTTTTCTTTCTTGGATTTGTTTCCTTTCCCCTCACCAACCATAAGAGCCATAGAATTTGTACTCTATCTCATGTAAACTTACCTTTGTTTTTCATCTTCTAAAATTATGCTACATGCTTGGTTTAGAGTAGGAAGGGGCTTCTTAGTAAGAAGATGGCTTCTAACAACTCCAAAGGAATCATTAAGACCCATAAGGAAGTTGATGATGTAATTGTTTTGCTTAATTTCTTTAGCTACTCTAAGATGTTGGCAATTCATCTTACAATATATATAAGTAAACTTGCATTGAAAATAATAGAAGTTATTTACAATCTAACCCCAAACAAGGAAAACAGAAAATAGGGTACAAATTACAAAATCTATTATTCACAATATTTTGTTGTAGTAGTCAAAAAGTGACTAACTCCTCCTATCTTGCTCATGTCCCCTCAGAATATCTATCAAGTATCCTAAAAGAAACAATAACAACATGTGTGTTAAAGCCTAATAAGTCATTCTATCATCAATTCAAAATAAAATAAATAACATGTTATGCATGTGAAAAGGAAGGTTATACTATAACTCAATGCAATAATAAAAAGTATGCATTCCTGCCACAAATAAAAATACATCATATAAATTACAATAATACCTCGAGCCTTAATATCAAGACTACTCATACATTTTCATATTTAGTTTAGTTATGATTGCATATTTACTCCCTACAATAGGGACCAACTATCACATATCCCCTTATGACTAGGGTTAGATACCTCGAGTGCTCGAGACAAGGTTAAGCATATCATTTGTCTCTATTGTATACAATACTTCAGTATCATGCTCCCATGGCTAGGTTTATAGCTAAACATTCATTCATTTTAATATATATCAAATTTCACCTTACACCCAATATTGACATGCACTAATCTTAAGAAGTTATGCAAAATCTCAATATTTGCATAAACACATAATTATGCCATAATCAATATAAATATGCAATAATACTAATATGTTTATGCTTATGAATTTGAAATGTATACCAATACCACTTTAACTATATCCATGCATTATTCTAGAATGCATGATACTAATAATAGTTATTTATAAATATAATTACATAAATCTCCATCCTTACTAAAGCTATGCACAAATCTCAAATAATACTAAAATTTTGGACTAAAAGGAAGAAAAACTTACCTAAAGGAGAAAATTGCAAAAACACAATAATATTCATTTTTTTCCGTCTTCTTCTCCTCTTCTTTTTCCTCTTTTTCTTTTCTCATTTGGTGGTGAAAATAATTTACTATAGAACATATATATATATATAGTTATATATAATGTGAAGTAGTGGATGTTTCACCACTACAACATAATTTTTTATTTTTTATTTTGATGACATCACTTGTGTCGTCACATTCTACCCCCCACAAAATAAGTTTTGTCCTTAAAACTTAAAATTACCTAAATCTTCAAATAGGAAGGGGTATAACTTATTAATGTCCTCTTTGAGTTCCCAAGTGGTTTCTCGCTAGGAATGATTTTGCCATTGTACCTTGACATAAGGTATAGTCTGTCTTCTAAGAACTTGTAACTTTGTGTTCACAATATGTGTAGGTTCCTCACAATAGGACAAGTCACAACCAATAGATATTATCATTAGGTCTAACACGTGAGATGGATCTGATACATACTTCTTTAACATCGAGAAATGGAAGACATTATGCACTCCAGCCAAGGCACCTAACAAGTCTAAATAGTAAGCTACTAGTTCAACTCTCACCAAAATCTCATATGGCCCAATATATCGAGGGCTCAACTTGCCTTGAACTCTAAATTGCATGATGCCCTTAGTAGGGGCAATCCATAGAAAAACCCTATCACCCTCTTGAAACTCAAGGGGTTGCTGTCGATGGTCTGCATAACTCTTTTGTCAACTTTGAGCTATCTTAAGTTGTTCTTGGATCTGCTAGATTTTCTTTCTAGTGTCTTGAACAAACTCAATATCTAATTGTCTGTTCTCATTGATGTCATCCCAACAAATGGGTGAGCGACACTTTCTACCATATAAGGCTTCATACAATGCCATTTGAATACATGCTTGAAAGCTAATATTATAAGCAAACTCAATTAATGGTAAGTATTTATCTCAATGGCCCCTAAAATCAATAGCACATGCTCTTAGCATATCTTCCAAAGTTTGAATGGTTTGCTCAAACTAACCATTAGTTGAGGATGGAAAGTAGTGCTGAATTGTAGCTTAGTACTTAAAGCTCGATGCAAGCTTTCCCAAAACTTGGAAATAAATATTGTATCTAGAACAAAAGTGATAGTCAAAAGTACTCCATGTAGTCTCACTATCTCCTCCACATACAACTCAGTTATTTTGCTCAAAGTCATTCTAACTCCATACAGTAAAAAGTGAGCACACTTGGTCAGCTTGTCTATGATCACTCACATGGCATCGTTCCCCCTAGGGTTTTAGGCAAACATGTCACAAAATCCATTATAATATACTCCCATTTTCACTTAAGAATAGGCAAAGGTTGAAGTGGTCCAAGAGGCTTCTAATGCTCTACTTTGACTTGTTGACAAGTCAAATAATGGACAATAAAATTTGCAATGTCTTTCTTCATTCTATCCCACCAAAATTTTCTCCTTAGATCCCAATACATTTTGGTACCACTAGGATGCACCGAGTACCTAGAATTGTGTGCTTTAGAAAAAATCAATTGTCTTAGTTTAGCATCATCAAGAATACATAATATGTTGATCAATCTCAAAGAGTTGTCCACATGAATTCTAAAATCTATTTGGTGGCCCTCATCAACCTCCTTCCTCAATTTCTACAACATGAAGTCTAATGCCTGCCCTTCCTTAATCCTCTTCAATAGTGTAGGTTCTAGATGAATTCTAACTAATAAGGTCTACAGTCTTTGACAACAAACCTCTATATCTTACCTTTCCAAATCTCTCAAAATGTGTTCTTGCTATGACAACAATGCTACTAGAGATCCACACGATCTTCTATGCAAGGCATTAGCTACTACATTAGCCTTCCTTAGGTGATATTGAATTGTTAAATCATAATCTTGCAATAGCTCGAGCCACCTTCTCTATCTTATATTCAGTTCTTTTTGAGTAAAGGTGTATTTAAGATTTTTATGATTAGTAAAAATCTCACATGAGGCTCCATATAAATAATGTCTCCAAATTTTGAGACCAAAAATAACTACTGCAAGTTTCAGGTCATGAGTAGGATATTTCTCCTCATATGACTTCAATTATCTAGAAGCATAAGTAATTACCTTTCTCTACTGCATTAATACACAACCCAAGCCTTTTAAAGAAGCATCACTAAACATAGTGAATCTAATGTCTTGCTTTGGTAATGCTAATATGAGAGCAGATATTAATCTGTCTTTCAATTTTTGAAAACTATTCTCACACTCTAGAGTCCAATCAAATTTCACTCCTTTTTGAGTCAATCTAGTCAGAGGCTTTGCAATACAAGCAATTCCTTCAACAAATCTCTAATAATAAATTGCAAAACCCAAAAAGCTATGAATCTCCATTACTGACTTAGGTTAACTCTAAGTACTGACTACTTCTACCTTCTTGGGATTAATAGATATCCCATCACTAGAGATCACATATCCTAGAAAGGTCACACAATCTAACCAAAACTCGCATTTCTTCAATTTGGCAAAGAGCCTCTTCTCTCGTAACATCTGCAAAGCAGTCCTCAAATGACATTCTTGTTTAACCTTATTTGGGGAGTAAATTAAAATGTCATCTATGAAGACAACCACAAACTAATCTAGATATGGTTGGAATATTCTGTTTATCAAATCCATGAATACTACTAGGGTATTAGTCAACCCAAAAGGTATTACCAAAAACTCATAATGCTTGTAACAAGTACGATAGGTGATTTTTTGGTACATATCCTTCCTTGATTTTCAACTAATAGCAGCCAGATCTTAGATCAATCTTTGAGAAGACTTTAATACCCTACAACTAGTCAAACAGATCATCTATCCTTGGAAGAGGATACTTATTCTTTGTAGTCTCCTTGTTCAATTCTTGATAATCAATAAACAATTTCATACTTTTATCATTCTTCTTCACAAAACAGATAAGAGAACCCCATGGAGACATGCAAGGTTAGATAAATTTCTTCTCTAATAGCTCTTGAATATGATTTCTCAATTCTTTCAATTCTGTAGGGGGCATTCTATAAGGAGCTTTAGAAATTAGATTCACCCTAAGAGCTAAATCAATAATAAATTCCACTTCTCGATCTACCAACATGCTTGGTAGCTCCTTAGGAAAGATGTCAGTAAATTCTCAAACAATTGGAAGATCATTCAAATTAAAGGTTGTTACTTCAACCTCTAAGACTATTGCCAAGTATCCTTGGCATCCTTCCTACAACAACTATCTAATTTTAACTACAAAAACAAATCTAGGAACATTCTGATCAACACTACCAAAACAGAATTTTAGCTCTCTTAGAATTGGGAAGCAAACTTGCTTCCCAAAACAATTGACATTTGCATGATAGATTGCCAACCACTTCATTCCCAATATCACGTCAAGGTCTTTCATCGATAAGACAAATAAATCCATTGAAAAATTCCTCCTTTCTTTTAAAATCTAATAGGTCTTACACACTTGTACCACTATCAAAGTATTCTCGATTGGGGTTCCTACTAACATCTAATCATCCATCTCTACACTATCAATGTCATGCTTATTTAAATGAATGAGTAGTACCAGGATCAAATAATGCCCAAGCTAGAAATGAAAAACTTCAATGATACCTGTCATTGTATTTGATTCTTCTACCTCTTGACGAATCATAACATAGACTCTCTCATAGGTAGGGGCCTTCCCTTTACAATCTGTAGCTTGATGGCTCGACCCTATTTACTCAAGTCACCACTAGTTGTCAACACTTGTGTCTCACCTTGCTTAGAAAATTGAGGATGTTGCTAATAACGATAATAGTGTGGCTGGAATGGTCTAGTACTTCAACTCTGATAGGTTCCCTCCCCAAAAGGGCAAACCACAACCTTATGACCCTCTCGACCATAGGTAAAGCATTAGCCACCCTTCCACACACACTAACCAAGATGATTCCTCTCACATCTTTGACATATAACTATTCCCTACCCTAGTTTAATTTTCTTTCATTTTCCTTTGAACTAATTATTAGAAAATCTCTTACTCGATGACGAGGATGGCTACAAAACTAAAACTAATCTTGAAGCTAAGTGTGTAACTCCAATAAACCCTAGAATCGTTGTTGTCTATTGACCTACTCTTATCTTTGAATTGAACTCTACTAATTCACTCTCTGCAGTCATGGCTAAATCTACTACTATTGAAAAGGTCATCGACTTCTACATGACTACTACAAATTAGATTTGTGAGTTCAAACCTTGATAGAATCTCTTAATCTTCTTACTTTCATTTGATACAATGTCTGTAGAGAATAATAATAACCTAGTAAATTCAACTTCGTATCTCTCCACAATTGTATTTCCTTGACGTAGCTTTTTAAATTTATTTTCATACCTGGTCTATATATTAGGAGGGTAATATTTCTATAAAAATGAATCTCGAAAATCCCCCCATGTCCATAGTTGCCTAGAAGCCTTGCAAAGCTATTCAACTAAATCCCATCAATCTCTTGTCATTCCCTTTCACATGTGAGTTGCAAGTCCAACCTTGTCCTCCTTAGGGTAGTGGTAGAGTTCGAATACTCTCTCCATATCTCATAGCCACTAGTGTGCCTCCTAGGAATCCTTCCTTTCACCTAAGAAAATTGGAGGGGATAATTTGAGGAAATCCTAAATTTCCACTCGCACTTTGCAACCTCTTCCTCTTACCTCGACCTTAGGTGAAAGCTACCTTATATTGGACTTGTCTCTAACCATATCGAAATCTATCAATAGAAGCAATAATGAATTAGTTAACTATCATCTACCCATTCTATATTAACTATTCCAATAGATTGGGGTTCTTGTAGTTAAACCTTTTTCTCTAATACCATTCAATTGTCATGCCCTAGAAAGGGTATGACAATCGTTTTAATATTAAAGAGAAGAAAACATACATAAATAAAATTTTGGTACATGAAAAACTCTTTCCTTTAATATTACTAGGTTGGTACCTGCTAAAGAAGTATAATAACAGAAACCCACAATATATATAAGTAAACTTGCATCAAAAATAATAAAAGTTATTTACAATCTAACCCTAAACAAGGAAAACACAAAATGGGGTACAAACCACAAGATTTGTTATTCACGATATTTTGTTGTAATTAGTCAAAAAGTGACTAACTCCTCATGTCCTACTCATGCTCCCCTAAAATATCTATCAGGTATCCTAAAAGAAACAATAACAACATATGAGTTAAAGCCTAGTAAGTCATTCTATCATCAGTCCAAAATAAAATAAATAATATGTTATGCATGTAAAAAGGAAGGTTGTACTATCAACTCATTGCAATAATAAAAAGTATGCATTCCTGTCATAAATAAAAATGCATCTTGCAAATTACAATAATACCTTAGGCCCCAATATAAAAACTACTCATACATTTTCATATTTAGTTTAGCTATAATTGCATTTTTACTCTCTACATTAGGAACCAACTATCACATATCTCATTGTGACTAGGGTTAGATACCTCAAGTGCTTGAGACAAGGTCAAATATATCCTCTATCTCTATTGTATACAATATCATGGTACCATCCCTTCATAACTAAACATTCATTCATTTTAATATATATCAAATTTCACCTTACACCTAATATCGACATACGCTAATCATAAGAAGTTATGCAAAATCTTAATATTTGCATAAACACATAATTATGCCACTATCAATATAAATATGCAATAACACTAATATGTTTATGCTTATGAATTTGAAATGTATACTAATACCACTATAACTATATCCATGCATTATTCTAGAATGCATAATACTAATAACAATTATTTATAGATATAATTACATAAATCACCATCCTTATTAAAACTACTCAGAAATCTCAAATAATACTAAAATTTTGGACTAAAAGGAAGGAAAACTTAACTAAAGTAGAAAATTGCAAAAACACAATAATATTCCCTTTTTACCCTCTTCTTCTCCTCTTCTTTTTCCTCTTCTTCTTTTCTCCTTCAGCGGTGAAAATAATTTACCACTGAACGTGTATATATATATAGTTATATATAATGTGAGGCGGTGGACATTTCACCGCCTCAACATAATTTTTTTTTTGATGACATCACCTATGACGTCATAGGAATAGTCTTTAAGAGAGTCCCTTAAAGCATTTACTTTTTCAAACTAAATCGTTACACTGCTGTCACTTTGTTTCATCCCTACTATGGCTTTCTTGATTTGGTAGATTTTTGAAATGCTTTCCTGCTAATAACATTCCTTTAGGTCCATCCAAATTTCACGGGTAGTATTACAAGAGAGAATAGTCGCACTGATGTCGTATTCAACAGAGGCATGCAGCCAAGATTTCACAATGTTATCACACCTAAACCACTGTTTAGGCTCAATTGGTTGCTTAACTTTATCAGGTTTGAGGATGCTTCCATCAACAAAATCGAGTTTGTTCTTGACACTTAACGCCATCATCATTCCTTTGCTCCAATTCTCATAGTTATCTGTATTGAGAATTTTAGGGACAAGGGGGATACCTGGGTTGTCGGTAGAAGTGAAGATAAATGGGTTGTCGTCCTTCAATATCACTGCCTTCTTTATTTTGTTTTCACACATAACGCAGGTGAAAGAAGGCAAACCAGATAGGGCACAATGGAAGGCATACAACGATGGTGGTTTGGTGACAATGCATTATCGAGACTAACACCACTCTAATACCATCTTAAAACGAACTGCACAAGCTTGTGGTGGAATCCATCGATGGAAGGGAGTGAAGGGAGGAGTGTAGATGCATTGTCAAGGGAGGGAAGTAAGGTTACATTTTCATTGAGGGAAGCGGAAAAATTACAGGTTGTAATGTTCGCACAATACAAGGTCATAAAAATGCATGATCTGAAAGAGGGATCCGAGTAAACTTAATATTAATCAATAATGTACTTTGTGGTGTAGTAGATATGGATGCATCACATATAATATTGAAAAGACCATGGTAGCATAACATGGATGCTACCCACTGTGGATGGAAGAATGAGTATATAATTCTTGTCGATGGACGACCTATGAGCTAGAATTTATGCAATTGTCTACACTATCAAAAACTAGGAATACTACTTGGTACAAAGGGAGTTTGTTCTACGTATGAATCACCAAGCGTTAAAACTCCCGAACAACTTTGTCACTATTAATAGGATGCATGCATGTTGGATTTCTTTCCTCCAATGATTGTATGCACCATAAAGTACAAGTTTGGCCAACGAAACCACGTCACTGATGCACTTAGTCATCGCTCAAGCTTCCTCATCACTCTACAACATGAGGTTACTAGCTTTGGTTCTCTTAAAGAGCTTTACATTGGCGATCTCAACTTTCAAAAAGCACGGTCATGTTGCTTATGTCGTCAACCCATGATGGACATGATGATTCACAATGGATATTTATTCCATGGGACTCGGCTGTATTCCATAAAGCTCCCTACGTGAACAACTCATCCATGAGTTGCATGAAAAGGAGGCCTAGGGGGGCATCTGGGACGTGATAAAGCAATTTCATCTTTGGAGGAGCGTTATTATTGGCCTTAGCTGAAGTAGGATGTGGCTCAATTTGTTCGTCATTGCACCACTTGTCAAGAAACCAAAGGACATTCTCAAAACACAGACCTATACACTCCTCTCCCTGTTCCACAAGTACCATGGGTGGACATCACTATGGATTTTGTGTTAGGCCTTCCAAGAACCCAACGAGGTTTGGACTTGGCGTTTGTCCTCATAGATAGACTTTCCAAAATGACTCACTTCATTCCATGTAAGAAGACGTTTGATGCCTGCCATGTTGCCAACTTGTTCTTTTGCGAAGTCGTCCGTCTACATGGCCTCCCATAGTCAATTATGACTGACCATGACTCCAAGTTTTTTTCCCACTTTTGGGGGACCTTATGGAGGAAATTAGATGCTAGCCTCAACTTCAGCTCCACTTACCATCCTAAGCAAATTGAAGTAGTTAATAGAACTCTTGGGAACCTCATTCACACCATCTCCAACGACCAACCAAAACAATGGGACTGGCCCTTGCTCAAGTAGAGTTTGCTTATAATTGTATACTGAATAAAACGACTAGAAGGGCATCTACCAAAACATGTGGTTGATTTGGCTCCATTGTTGATAAACCACTACGGTGTTGAATAATTAATTGCAGACATTTATAACATTTAGCAAGACGTTCGTAAACATATTGAGCTAGTCACTGCTACTTATAAAGCTGTTGTGGATCAAACGATGAGAGAGGATCTTTGAATTAAGAAGGTGATCTTGTCATGGTTTTCCTAAGAAAAGAACACTTCCCCACTAAAAGTTACAACAAATTGAAGAACAAGAAGTATGGGTCATGTCGTATCCTCAAGAAGATCAATGACAATACTTACGTGGTTGACATCCCTAGTTCTTTCTCCATCTCTTTTACATTTAACGTGGCAAATTTATTTGAGTACTTTCCTCCTCAAGAAGCAAGTGATGCCAATAAACACTCAAGGTTGAGCTCTTCAAAAGAAGGCGCGCTTGACATAGGATTAGACTCAAAGCATGAAGAGAACACTAAGGAACGCAAGGAGGCTATCGTTGATTCCCATACATAAACGACGACGTTTCACATTTGCATGTGTCCCTTGGTTATTCTAACCATGAGTAATGTATGTGTTCTCATTGCATTAAGACTTATGTCCTTAAATTCGTAGCAATACAATGAGGAAAGGTAAGAACGATTTCAAGAAATCTATTCCAGCTTTATTCTAAGCTAAGAGAGTCGACTTGTGACTCCCCGCTTATATCGCTCGGTGGATTCCAAGTTTTATGACTTCTTGCTGCACCAAAAAAACTTGTGAGATGGGGGGGGGGGGGGCGAGTTGGGGGACTAAAATTTATGAATATTGAAATTGTATAAGTTTGTATGTAAGAATGTTTGACATTGTAACAATTAAGAAAAGAAAGTACAAAAACTTGTGACTTAACATACTTATTGTTAGAAGAGTTGTTTTGTTTCTCTTATTTCATTTCATAGTTGAGATACATTTGATCTTACAACTCATATATTTTGTTTCATATTTCCATGTCAGCAATAGTAAAATGTGAAGAATAGATTCTTCTCTATCATGATCTTCAAATATCTTTAGGTTTTGGACCTAAATCCAAACATCGTACTTGACCATGTTCTTTCCTAAGTACTTGTCTTAATATGTCCTTCTAAGATACATTACACTTTTCTTTACTTTCCTCCTGACTTAAATTTTGTTTCATCTTTTGAATTTGTTATTTAATGTAAATATGACATAATATGAGACAAAATTATTGTATTAAAAGAATAAAACTATATATAGAATTAAATAAACAAAGGTATCACTCTCAATTTAGACCATGGATCGACTATAGCCTAAACTTTTACTAATGATGTACACATCAATCCTATTTGGCTCATTTCCTATTTCTTTATGCTATAAGAAAAATTAAATACATAGTAGATATGTTACAAAAAATAAATGAAATATATACAATTGTAGAACATTTACATAATCATCAATAAGCTTAGTTAGACTTTATTGTCCTACGTAATATTTTAATGACATTTGTACATGATTCTCAACATTCTTTTTACTTTTTACCTACAATTAAATTGAAATACAATTAATTTGTTATTAATTTACAAAAGTATAAATAAAGAAATTACCTTAAAAAATCATTAGAACACCAATAATCTATTAATTTTTCTTATTGGTGAGGGACAAGCGTCTTTTTATTTTTTTGTTTAGTGGGTGGGGGGGCGGGTGGAGGGAGGGGGTTGTCATTTCCTACAATACCCATATGTTGTTGATTTAAGTGATACATTTATATCTTCCAATCCTTTCCAATTATTTTTAGTATCCAAGTTTGAATAGCTGAATCTGTGGAATGTCAAATTTCTTCTAAAGGACACAAAATTACAATATTATTAAAAATTAGAATCACATAACCATTAAGAATACTAAGGAAACAATTTACCATTATTTTGGGAAATGAATCCTGTTTGTCAGAGTCCACATATAATGTCAATCAATGATGTCAAATGACAATCTATCTTCTCTCTTGGCTATTAACCCTAAAATCCAGTGATATTACTTTTCCTTGTTCTTCAATTAGTTAATAATATCTATTTTACTGCATAAGAATACACTATTTTAGTCTCATAGATTCAATGCTAGGAAGTATTGTTGATCTTCTTCTTCTTTTTTATTGGGTGTTTACATGCATTTTTTAGTCTCCTCGTCTTCATGACGCATGAGATGGACCTACTTTGCATGCTCCTGCAGTTTCAACTCTTACTTGTGATAGTAAATCTAGTGTTCTAGAACTTATTGAGCTTTCTGATTATTGAGACATTGATAAAGTTTCTTCATTTTGATCCTGACATTTAGTTTTCATATTAATTTCTACATGGTATTTTCCTATTTAACTTATACATCTTGCATATGTAAATAATAATATCAGTTTCCAACATTAACATTAAATATTGTGTAAATAAATCAAATGGACAACAATGCCCATTGCAATGTATACAAGAAATAACTAAGACAATAATAGAAGATCCATAAAATCTAGGAGACAAGTTAGAGCAATTGAAAGATTGGATGAAGTGCCCTGACAACAAACACACCCAACTCTCTCGAATGGTCTTTTTTTCCTATGTCTCTACTTCAGAATGCATCTCCATTCCAGCCTTTGCACGGCTAGTCACCAGATCTTTCCATTCTTCGTGTTCTTGGATGTCTGTATTTTCCATTTCTTCCTCAACTTTCTCACGACAAAGTTTCCTTGTAGTCTGTGGCTTGTTTCTTTCTCGGTTACTCTCTTCATCATCAAGGCTATAATTGTCGATGTTAATCAGAATAAATTTTATTTTTCTTGTCACGTTGTGTTCCATGAGAATTGCTTTCTGTTTAAAGATTCTTTCTTGTTTATTGTTTCCAATTCCTCTATTGACTTCTAAACTACCATTTGGTCTTTCTTCTGATCTGGCTAACTTTTCTCTCAATTTTTCGTCACCTACGTCTACTGTTTCTCAATCTTCTCTTTCTAATTCCTTTGGCCTTTTCCCAATTCTTGACAATTTTCCTTCTACTTTACCATCTTCTTGGTCTAGCTCTTCTTCGTCTTGTTCTTCTCCTTCTTAGCTAGCCGTCAGTTGCTCCACGAAAATTTCATTGACTGTTTGACATTTATCACTCCACAGTTCCATTATAGGGTGAAGCCCTCTCAGCTCAGTGTTCTTCCCCAATACCTAAGTCATATAATCAGGCATGAAAGCGCATAGCTTGGTGTTAAGCTAGCAATGGAGGAGGAATCTGCTACTCTTGAAAAGAATCATACCTAGGATCTAGTTCTCAGTGATCCTAGTTACAATGTGATTGGTACCAATTGGGTCTATCGCATCAAGAGGAATGCACATGGAACGCTATCATCGACAACTTGGTTTAGTCTAGTTGTTTGCCACTGGACAATTTGCCTAATTCTATCGCTAGCTACGACATTTCACTAGTCACTCCATCAACTATATGTTCGAAATGCCTTAATTTAGGGATTCTTGTTCGAGGAAATCTACGTTTAGCAGTCATTTGGGTTTTGAGATCCTCTTTGTCTAACTCATGTATGCAAGCTTCGCAAGGTGCTTTATGGCCTGAAACAGGCCTCTCATGCTCAATTTCCCAAATTGGGTGCCTTTTGTTCAACATCTCGGCTTTACTGAGTCTATCAGACCAATCCCTTCATCTTTCATCAAGATGGTTCAACCATCATTGTGTTGGTTCAACCATCATTGTGATGGTTCAACAATCATTCAACATTTCATTAATGTACTATTTCGCAAATTTGATTGCAAACAAATGGGTGATGTCAGCTTTTTTCTGGGCATGGAGATTTTGCAGAATTCTTAGCACATTTTTTTGTCTCAAATTCATTATGTCACTAATTTGCTTTGCAAGTTTTAGATGCAGAACTGTTCTTCTTACTCGACATTAGCAGTTTAGCTTCTAAAGCCTGATAACGGTAATTGTCTTTGAGATCCATTGCCTTTGCAGAGTCTCATTAGTGGACTCCAATACTTGACGTTAAGTCGATCGAACATTACATTTGCTGTAAATCATCAGCCTAAATTTATGCAGCACTCGACTTTGATTCATCTTAAAGCTGCCAAATGTATCCTTCATTACAACAAAGGTACCTTATTTCATGGTTTGTTCTTTACTTTGTCTTCTTGATTCTATGGGCATTCTCAGATGTGGACTAGGCTGTTTATTCTATTGATTACCAATCTATCTTTGGATCCTATGGGTTCCTTGCCAACAACTTGATGCTTGGTCGACACGTAAGCAATCTGCGGTTAAGTGTTCCAATGTGGAATCCGAATATCGGGCACTCGCAACATCTGTTGCTGATGTTCACAGACTTTGTCTTTTGCTACGTGAGATTGACATCCCGCTATGCTCTCCTTTGGAATTACTATGTGACAATCGCTTGGCCTTTAGCAATGCACACAATTTGATATTTCATGGTCACACTCGTCATATTGAAGTTGATTACTATTTTGTCAAAGAGCCATTTACGCGAGGAGCAATCTTTGCCTCCGATCATATTGCACACAATCCGGCTGATCTGCTTACTAAGCCTCTTTCACAGGAGAGATTCTAGCATCTCTACTGCAAGACCTTGTCTTGATTTTCTTTTGCATTTCCCAGACCTCTTCTAGTCAATTGTTGTAAGTTTGCCACTATGTTTTCTATTTTTACTGTTTTCACTACTTATGGGACTTCTTGTTGGAACACCCTTTTCATGGGCCAAAATGATGGATTAGGTCGCACTTCAAGTGTTGGAGGAGTCCTACAACTTGCTAGCCACCTCTCGAGTTGAGCTCATTAGTTATTTAATCTTAGTTCTTGCATTTTATGCATTGTAGTTTTTACGCTTTTTTTTAATGCATGTATCAAACTAACCCAAACTCAACCAACCAAATATTGCTTGCATGCATGAATGACCAACTCATGTATGAATATCTTATGTGGATGTGAATATGAGAATGTGATTGCTCCTGTTATGAATGTAGGTGTATGGAAAATATATGTGATTTTATGATTAGTTATCATCACCTTTAATGTAATTTTGCATCTTTGGCTCCACCTTTCATGCCATACCTGGCTAGTGTAGATGCTTGTATTCACTCATGTAGAAATGTGCATCAACTTTCATGATTTCATTTTACTTCTTTCCCATTATACAACTCCATCCTCATGCATGAATAATGTAGGATGCATGTGTTTAGGTTCATTTGAATAATATTAGTGCATCATAATATTTAGACTTATTTCATGATGAATGAACTTGTTATCATTTGACATGAAGACCACAACTTGTTCACTTACTTTGTGCATGATTTCCATGTTACACATTACACCTTTAAATGATAACATGCATTTCACACCATTATTCAATCATTAAATTTCAATCAACCATGCTCATTTACTTGTTTGTCATGATTACGGGTATCATTTGAAATGCATGTTCTTGTTTATTCTTTAACTCACAAATCTCCGCTTCTAACAAATAATAAAACTTCAATTAAGCATAAAAAAGGGACTTTTCATGCCAAAAAAGCTCTAAGGCACACACTCTTCACTCTCTTCATCCGATTCCACACATCTTTTCTTGAGCCACTTGTACCCCTTTTCTTGTCCTCCCTTTCGGAAGAGCACCTTCTCCTCTTCAGTGATAGGATACGCTAAAGAACTTGACACACACCTTCCTCCTTGAATTATAGCTCAAACTTCTCATCCCCCCTTGTCATCCAAAAGCTTTGAAGGCCTGCCTTCCCTCTTTTCCTCTAGTCATCCAAGGGCTTAATTGTTTAGCCTATCTTCTCCCCTTTACTCACTTAGGAAACTAATCATAACTTGAAAACACATAATTAGGCCTAGTATTACGATTAGTAGGTTAGCTAATCAAAATATAATTAACAACTTAACTAGGTTAAATATCAACCATATTCTCAATCAAAACCTTAATATCATCATTTTCCTTGCTTTGCTTGTGCTCTTTCATACTTTGCCTGTTGCCTAACCAATCTTCACCCAACGCCACAACTTAGGATCCATTACTTATCTAAGATTACACGACCATCTTCCTCTCATATCCCCTACCTTCCTTAGGCTTGGTATTCCAATAATCTCACTTTCTCTTTTCCCCCTCATTCTTTGGGCAAGTAAAGCCCAAATCTCCTCTCATCTTAACTTCATTCCAAATGGGTTAACATTACCCACTTCTTGTCATCTCCCCTATTGCCACACTTAGGATCACCAAATCACATTACCCTACATGTACTAATTAGGATGACCTAAGAGGCCAAGTTATTCAGATGTATAAGGGTTCTTAGCACCTTCCTTGTATGTACTTAAAATGCTTACTCCTTTAGTTTACTTGGACCATGGCCCATCTATTTAGTTGTTTAAGAGACACATTACCTATACTTCACCTACACTCTATACAAGTTTTTCTTAGTTTACCTTTAAAATTAGACTAAGCAGTGAACTTTTTTCCTCTCATCTCCTCTTTTCTTTCTTGGAGTGTACCCATGCTTAGGGTGGAAGGTGGCAGTTCACCACCGTTACACAAGCTGAAGGACTTAGGTGCATTAAAATATTTCTTTGTTATTAGAATTTCATGTTGAAACTCTATCATTTTTATAACTCAATAGAAATATATTTTAGATTTACTTCATGACACTAGGTTATTTGGATGTGCTAAGTTTGGAAGTCCGACTTTGTAAGGTCCAACACAATATCACCAATTGGTTGAATGTCTTATCTACCTTACTATTACAATTCCTGATATGGTACGTTCTATTCAATATTTTAGTCAATTTATATATGCTAAGTCATTTACAAGGAGTTATGTAGATTCTCCATTATATATCTTAAAAGTTCGTCGAACAAAGGGATTCTTTTTCATTCAAGTGGATCAATGCAATTACAAGGTTTTTTGTGATACTAATTGGGTATGTTGTCCCATTACTAGATGTTTAGTAGGTTCTTGCATATTTCTTGAAAACTCTCTTGTTTCATGACATTTTAGAAAACAAAAAGTTGTTGGCCACATTCCATGGCATCTTAGTTATAGCTTTAGCTACAGCTATAAGTGAAGTTACTTAACTTTATGCTTTTCTTGTGGATTTGAGCATACTCAGGTATCTCCCCCTAGGATTCATTTTGATAATGTTGTTTGTAAATTGCCATAAATCTGGTTTTTTTCTGAACATACTAAATATATTGAGGTTGATTAATGTCATTTTGTTCATGAGAAAATTTTAACAGAAGTACAATTACATTTTGTAAAGTCTATACATCAATTAGGGTTTACCCTAACCCTACATTAATTAGCAGAAGTATTCACTAAAACTTTAGGTTGTTCTTTGTTTCAATAGTTTATTTGTAAGTTGGGAGTTCATTTGTGCATAGACTCGGATCCTTCATTAACCCAGATCTACCCCAAAGGATATCTATCTATATATATATATAAGATTGCGTTTGAAGTTGCCCTCGCCTGATGAAGAAGATTTAGAAGATTATTTTCTCTTCAACCTTGTGTGGCCAACAACTAGCGATTCCGAGAGCTCATGAGGGTTCGATCAAGAACGGACTTAATTTGACGATTATTTCAACAATAAGATTGATGAGTTTTTTCCATTTTAAGTGCTTCTAGTACAACCCTTTTACACCGATTGAGATCATATCTAAATGTGATGAATTGGAGAGGGCCTAATTGACTTAACGTAGCTCATTTATAATGGAATGGAATGTGTGATTGGATTTTGCTTCATCAATTCTTTAATTATCTTTTCAAGAAAAGAATAAATCAATAATATCCACCATCCAATGCATCTTATATAATTTGAAAACACACTTTAAAAAAATATGTTAAAAAAAAGTTGTAGTAAAATCACAATTTTAAACACAACCTCGATCAAGTGTACATGCTGAAGTTCGTTGCCTTCGTATCATTTCCTCTATTATATATACTCAATCTACACTATAAAAATATTGATATATAATAACAAACATATAGTGATAAATATAAGAAAATTATTACTGAATGTTTATATTTTAGCGACAATCTGAAAAAACTGTCATGTTTAATTAAATTTCTATCACAATATCTACAAAAATATGAAGGCACTCACGAAAAAATAAAAAGGTCGTCACAATAATCTAAGGACATATGCAGGTAGTGGTTTAATTAAGAATGGCCATAAGGTAATTGAAGTAGTCATTTTAATTAACAGTGGCCGAAGAGGGGTAGATTTGATTAAGGTATTGGATTTAGCTCACTTAAGCCTCTTTTTTTAATTCAAAGTATAGTTTTCTCTCTTGGGAAATGAAGACGACGTCCAAAATAACCAACAAATAATTAATATAATAGTATATTTCCAAACGTTAGTTGAAATAATAATTGCCAAACGCTTCAATTCCTTGCATGCCACTATCGAATCTATTATTGATAAGAGCTTCCAAACGACGATTAGTTGTTATGATCGATAAAGAACGTCCCACCGGCCTCCAACCAAGAAAAAATGGTCCCATGCGCCGGCCTGCCGGTGACCGTAAGGCTCCATACATATATATACCAGAGGAGGAGGAGGAGGAGGAGGAGAAAATCAGAAGCTTAATTCCTTCCCACTTGCTGCGTCGCTTGCATGTCCCAGGCCAAGGCGGCCCACCAGACCAGCGAACCGCCGTCGGACGGTGCCGGACCAGCCGACGTCAACATCGTCTTCTTTTACTTGTATCAACAAGAAATTCAAGCTTAATTAAACAACCCAAGTTCACTTAATTATAACACGGTGGAAATTCTGTGGTCTCCAAACGTCGCATGTCACTTTGTTTAATTCATCGCCGTGTTGATCTCACTTCTTCCACAACCCATACGTTGTGGGATGCCCCTCAAGTTGATAATATCTGGCTTTCTTGTGAACCTCACCGAGAGATGCCGATCGAATTGAATCTAATCGTGTTGGTCTAAATCTGACAGGATTAAATCATGTTATTGATGAGTTTAACATGATTTTTCAGGTCATGTAATTTAGTGTAATATCGAACTGATACAACACAATTTTGGTTTTTGTTTTTTTTTGTTTTTAATTAGTATACCATTTTATACCAAATACATTTATAAAACTTGCCCATACAGATTTTAGTATATTGAACTACAATATTAGTACATCTAACCTATAAAGCTTAGAAATCAGTACTAACTTCGTTATATCGTATATAAAAATAATATGTTAAAAATCAAATAAAGATTTTTCTTGTTAACAAGGAGTTTAACCCATAGACTACTGAATTAAAAGAAAATGGCACCGAAAATGGTCCCAAGTTAAGACTTGAGACCCTACTACTTCCTACACGGCACACTATACATAAACATTTATTATATCCAATAGGTCGTTTATAATGTGATGCATATGTTATATATGTTATAATTATAAATTTCATCATTCAAATCCTTCAACCAAACTAAAATATTTTCCATATGACTCTCAAAATTATAACCGTCTCATAGTTTACTTCTCATGCTTTAAATCATATATTATATGCACATACCTTACATATTATCCTTTTCAACTAGCTACATACTGTTTTCATGTCACATACCCTCAAATGTATAATTGCCTTATATTTTACTTTTTATTTTTCAAATATTATATACTATAACTTACAAATACATTACAGCACGTGTTTAATTTCAAGATCATTTACTGTTTGATCCTTTATGTTGACCCACTACCCCTACTATATATCTTGACTCATTCATACTTGTATACATTCTTTTTTCTTCTTCTTTTTATACTCATTTATATGGTCACAATCGTTGGGCCCAAGATCTTTTTTATCTTTAACATGAATAGGAGCATATATAATACCTGAAAATTTATTTTCCTTTAATAGAGTACATGTAATAAATTTTACTTAATGTAATAGATTTTTTTAAATTCAAATACATTTCGCCCCACTATTTAATTCAAATCACACATCATCCAATTCCATAAATGATTTGCACATGAAATTTTAAAAATATAATTTTATTTAATAAAAATTAATAATCTAAAATATTCCACACGCGTAATGGGAATGTTTTTTTTTTTTTAACATACAAATTAATAGAGAGAAGATTTCCAATAATTTGGCCCTTCCATTTTGTGGTTTCCCCAAAATACCCATAATCCTAATGAATGTACACCTGTTGATGCGATCTTATCTATAAGATTACCTTTAATTAAGTTTCAAGAAAAAATCCCTATTTGAAAAAGAATAATTAATCAATTCTACATACCTATTTAATGACTTTCCTAAGTAAATAATTCACTATATTCTCCATCCAGTTAATCAGGGAAGAAGAATTAATCAAAGGAAAACTCAGTCAAATATTTCTTCGATCGATAATGATAACGGTCTTTGTGTAGTCATAATTCTAGTACATAGATTTAACTACGTGAATCATTTTATTTTATATATTTTTATTTATGATAAAATATTTAATTAACTTATATAAATTTAAATATGAACTAAAGATGTCCGTATTTCTGGCCAACTACGTACACAATTGTAGTTAATTTACAATGGTTGACTTCAATCACCGTCTTCTTAAATAAATAATTCGACCATTTTAGGAACATGCGCGGTTCGACCGGTCAATCCGGAAACGTAATATGATCCAGAGGCGTAACATAATCATAATTAATATCTAATTAATAGCCGATTTCATTTTTGAAGGGTTAAAAAAATCAAAACATATTAGTGGGTTAGGTTGGTATTTAGTTTTCAATGGGCCAGGCGCTAATTTTCTTAAATGGAGGAAACGAGAGAGCTGTACTCTAGTAAAAAAAAAAGGAAAAATTAAGGCTAGTGTATTTGAGAAATTTTCTATCTTTTACAAGTGATTCTATGTCATGCTCTTATTTCAATAGATTCCAACACCGTCTGTAGGTTTAAAATTTAAGATTTAACTATATATAACATTATGTGTCTAAATGGTAAGTGATTTTCTTAACACCTAGATGATTATAAGTACAAATATATGTGAACGTTACTTCAAATTAACTAAATGTACTTGCAAAAAAAAACTCTTTCCTAATTGTTATTTTTTGTTGTTGCAAAATTAAGATAATTGATTTTAACAGGATTCGAACTCTTAACCTAATGGTTTTTCCCACTACCTAGGAATACAATTTTCTAACCCCGACCATTTGTTGAAATGATTTTTTTTTTTTATAATAGTTTTACGATTTACCAATTTTGATGATCTGACGGAATTATAAACATTAATAATAACCACCACTCATGGTTAATTTTTAAGTGCAAAAATAAAAATAATCAAAATTCTGTTTTTACCTTTATTTGTCTTTGCAAGGAATAAATTTATTTTTGCACAGCAACAAAAATTAAAGAACTACAATCGAACAAAAGTTTATTTTTCTCCTTCTTAATTCTTCAGCTTCGTCGATCCACCTATTCAAAAGAATTCTGTCTCTCTCTTTTTTTTCCTTTTAAACAAGTATTTTATTTTTATTTTTTTCGCTCTAGCAATTTTTAAAAAACTCCCCATCGATGATTCAATTATATATATATTTTTCCTGTTTATTTTTCTTCTCTCCAAGCTTGCCTTATAAGTAAGGTTTTTCGCTCGTTGTCATCATCCGCCAGGACCTGAAATGGCAGAAGATCAATAGATTTGAGACATGAATCGTCCATAACTGACATTTATTTATGTAGCATTCAATGAAAATGCATATTCAATATTACATTTTCCTTCTTGGCAAATAACTCCTGAATCCGAAGTTTCGAACTCGCGATTTTAGAGCGGCGATCTTTTAATCTTTTCGCATTGTATTTTTTAACCTTAAGTTTAGATAATTACTTGTCAAATTCAAACAGACACAAATGTAAAAGTTTTAAACCAAATATCACGTCATATTCATCTTTCGCGGCGATCGAGAGAATGTCCGTTACCGCTTCACACTACTGTAAGGGAATATTTTCAGATTTCAGTATAGATAAAAATATCATTAGTATTAAAAAAGATGACACGACTGAAAAAACGAACAGAAAAATTAAAAGTAGGAATCGAATGTGGCGATTAAGCATTTAAGCCCTGCGATTTTATTTTTCTAACAAAAAGGAACGGAAACGCAAACGTGTGGGGTAAGAATACGAAAACCCGAAAGTACGGGGACGAGAAAGCAAAGAAAAGTAAAAGTAGGTCATGCGTTAAGGGAGTTAATGAATGTGGTGCATGACTTTCCGCAAGCGTTTATGCTCCAAAACCTTTTCTTTTTTTCCCATTTGCGAAATTAAATTTCTTTTTGCAAGGTATTTTCGATGTTAACGTTAATATTCATAATTGTCATTAAAATTTAAAAATTGATAAAAAGATATCAACTTTTCTTTCCATTCAACTCCTCCTACTAATCAGATCCGATCCCTGATCAGCTATCCTTCCCTTTTCCTCGCTCTATTTACTCCCCTCCTTTCACTAAAATAAAAAATTTCTCCTTTTTTTCCCACACACGAGAAAATCGACACAAAGCATAAAGATATATAAACATTAGACTTTCTCGTTCCATTCTTCTTCCGTTCTACTATATCTCTCTCTCTCTCTCTTTCTGTGTCTTCTTGCTGGAAGGTAGAGAATAGAGAAGGCAAAGGAAAAGAAGAAGAGAGGCAGAGAGGAGAATGCTTGTCTCCTACTCTTTTTAGTTTCTGTTCCTTCTATCTTCTTCATAGTTGTCTCTCCCAACCCAAGAAAGCAAAACAGGAAGACTTTTCATCCCTCTTTGCCATGGACAAGCACACCTGCAAGCTGTGCTTCCGACGGTTCTCCAATGGCCGAGCTTTGGGTGGGCACATGCGTTCCCATGTCGCCCCCAGCTTGAGACCACCGGCTTCTGTATCTTTAATTCAGCAACACTCCTCCTCCGTCTCCCTCCCCACCTCCTCGTTCTCTTCCTTCGGACTTGAGGAAGATTTAGGAGTTGAGGAGAAGGGGATGGTGGCTGGCGCCGGAGGTGGTGGACCTGGATGTGTTGGTGGGTTCTATGCACTCAGGGAGAATCCCAGGAAAAGTTTCAAGTTCGTCGATCCGGAATTCTCCGCCGTCGACTACTCCTGCTTTGTCTTTTCTGCCTCCGGCAACAACAACAATAACAACAACAACTCTGCCTCGGTTGTTGTTCAAGATAGAGAGAGCGAGACGGAGTCATCCGTGCCACCATGTTCGTCTTCTTCCTCCTTCCGCCGCCGATCTAGACGTCGTCGTCGCCGCTCTCCACTTGCGCCACCTCCGCCGCCGCCGCCGGCATCTACGGAGGTCGAACCTGTCAGCTCTGTTTCCGATACTACTTCCGACGAAGACGTTGCTATGTGGCTCATGATGCTGTCTCGTGACATCTGGTCGAAGACAATCGACTCCCCCAAGCACCAGGAAGAAGAGGAGGAAGACGGGGAGGAAGAAGACCAAGAGTTGGTCGTGTCGTCAGATGAGGAAGAGGTCAGAAGGAGATCGAAGAAGATTGGTAACGGTGGCGTTGGTGGTCGGTCGAGGTTCCAGTGTGGAACGTGCAAAAAGGTGTTCAGGTCGTACCAAGCTCTCGGCGGCCATCGCTCCAGCCACAAGAAGATCAAGACTTGTATCGCCCCGACCAATATAGAGAGAGAGGACGACGACGACGATGAAGATGAGAACGAATATGACGACAACCATGGGAGCCACCAGATCCGACGAGATGAACCGGGGGCGAATGCAGGAGATGATGGTGATGCCGCCACAGAACGGAGGGTCCACGAGTGTCCTTTCTGCTTCAGACTCTTCAGCTCTGGCCAAGCCATGGGTGGCCACAAGAGATCTCACCTTATTTCTGGGTCTTACCCACTACCACCTCCAACACTAAACTCCTCCGCCGATATGGTTGCTTCTCATGGTTGTGTGAAGGTCGGAGACAGCTTGATAGATCTTAATCTGCCCGCTCCATTGGAGGATGAGGAAGTGGAATTGGAATCCTCTGCTATTTCTGACGCTTCTTAGCATCAGAATTCAACTCGAAGTTCTACCTCAATCTGAAGCTGAAAAGCTGATGTTGATGATTGAAGTTCTCAATCAACTCAAGGATAGCTGATCAGCTTAATCGACTAGAGGTAACAGCAAGATTTGATCTTTTTTCTCTTTTTTGGTTATTAATACCAATCTGATTGAAATTGGGTGTCGATTCTATTTCCTTCCTGTCCAAAGACGAACTTTTTTTCCATTACTGTTCATTCCAATATCAGCTGGTTCCTGAGTTCATTCAGTGACTTGCTTGTAGAAACCCAAAACCTGCAAATTAAGCTCATGCTGCTAGTAGCACCGGTAGTATTACTAGCAGCACCCACGATTGGTTCAAGAAATGCAACCAATCCATTTGCCTTCCTTCGATTTCCAAACAGGAATCATTAGTTACGGATTTATAAATACTGATGATGGTGGTGATGGAAGAGGTGGTGGTGGTGGTGGTGGTGGTAGTGGTGGTGGAGGTGGTCTGCTGTTTCCAGCTGTTCGTCCCTACTGTTTTCTCACCTTTTCCCATCATATATATTATACATACATGTGTCTGTGCCTCCACCAAAACAATGCAGCGCTTTTAACCACCGCCTCCCAATTCGATTGACCTCTTCCGTCCAAGAAGAACCGCCTTCTGCACTCGATTCCCTTCCCTCTTTTACGTACCAATCTTTCCTCCGCCTCTGTTCTTCCGGTCGCCGTCGTTCCTTTCGGTTTCCGCTTCCCCGAGTGGTAGAGATTCGGAAGCTCACTTGCCGGAAGCAGATACCGCGTCATGCGTACCAATTAATTAATTAACTAATTAAATTCTCTTTCTTTTTTCGATAATCGTGGTGGTCTTTGCGACCTTTGAGTTGCGAACACCGCCGACCAAGTTGTTTATTAATTACTCGTTAGCAAGGCAGAGTTCTTGCTAACACTAACACTTATGCTAAGAACAATAATACAATTGATCGTTCGGAAAAGTTTAAGGCATGAAGTGTGCTCGGGCATCACATTTTTATTTTAATACGAAGGACAACTTGAAAGTCAAGTCAGGATAACTGAAAGTGAAGGTGGGACTGTTCCTTTTCATGGTTGTTGAAATTTTCTTTTCCTGCGCATCTAAACAGCAAGGGCTACCTCACTCGACCGTAACATTCACCCACGTCCATGCCCATCTTCCTCCTTGATTGTTTGGGAAATTTCGATAATTTCATTATAATAATTTTAAGTGATGAAAACGATGATGCTTATGACGATTTTCTTGCAACCCGAAATCTGATTCCCGAAGATTATATATATATATATATATATGTATAATTTCCGTTCGACTTAACAAAATTCCAAAGGCGTGGAATGGGTACAAGGAGGAGATCCCAAGGTCGGACGGTCATGTTGCATGTGTCCCACAACTGTCCGTAAACCTAACAAGAGCCTCTCAACTGTGTGGTTTGCATTATTATTTTATTATTATTATTGTTATTATTATTATTATCTGCATACGTAGGTGAAGAGGAGAGGAGAGATGACCTCACCTTGCGGGTTAGGACGGGAAGGAAACCGGTCGACCGGCCCCACCCACCCGAAAGGCGTCGGACGCCCGAGGTGGGCGTTATCCTTTAATCCCTACCGTTAGATCCTGATCGACCGGCCGCCTGCCTGTGGTCCGTAACCGATGACGCGTCCTCCCTTCGCTTTCCAGCGAAAAATCTGCCATGGTAACGACAGTAGACGATAATTTTCATTTGCAAGAAATAAATAAGAATAAGTTTGTGGAATTCATCTTCTCTCATTTTACAAGACAAATGAATATTGATTTCTCGACAAAAAAAATAATTACATTTAATTTCTTGAAGAATTTCGTACTAAATTCATTATTGTTTAGTTTTACAGGGATTTATTAATTTATAAATGTAGCATGAAATACCAGTAGCATATATCATGTTCCATTTTCTCATCTATCCCACATGTTGGCTGGGAAATTAAAATTATCTTAAATTATTGAATAGCAAAAATATTTTTTTTTTAAAAACATGGTTGGCTGGGGACAATTTATTTTTGCATAATAAATTTCAACTTTTCGAAACGGCTGGAGATAATTTTTTATAATAAAAAATGGACAAAAAGATAAACTTTTTTATTTGGTTCGCTGATATATATGAACGTAAAAAAGAAACTTTCACCGTAAAATAACTGAAATATATATTAACGTATAACATCCCGTACGTATTCATATAATAACTCCATTAATGCGAATACATCGGCTTCGTTCATAAAAATTGATTGTGCAGACTCAAGTGTTCATAATTGCCACCATTTTTGAAGTACTCGAATTCTGGAAGCCTTTTTAATACGACAATCGAGAAAACGAAATAACTACGATGAAATTAATTACGAGTATAATATGCGTTGACATCTTTCGTTGTAAAAACATTTCGATTATTCATCACATAACACGGAAATTTCCCGTCTGAATGTGGAATCCATCAAACGAAACCCGGCGTAATAATTCAAACATCCGAAGTCCGCGTTCCGCGTTGGATTATATCGATTCCAAAGCCCAGTGGGAGCAGAAGGAAAAAAAGCAGTTCTCAAGTGGTTGCCCTTTGAAATTTCAATTCAAGTCTAAAAACCGTTTATCTGTACATCTTACAAAAAAATCAAAAATTTAAAATAAATATTAATAAAATTTAATTTTAACATCAAATATAAATATTAAATATTTATAAAATAGTAATATTAATAAAAATGCATAAATTAAATACTAGTACATAAATTATTAATATTAAAATTTATTTTTTTATTTATTAAAAATTACATTATTTTTGAAATTTTTGTGAGACTTTGAAGTGGGGGAGAAAAAATTCAAAAAATATTAATATTTATACAAAGAAAAGTTTGAAATTACTTTTCGAACTTTCCTTTTTAGACTTTCTAGATAATAGAAAATCCTCTCTTCAGACCCGTTTATACATGTAGAAAGTTTCAAAAAATTACAAAAATTGAAGAAAGAAAAAGCTTCAGAAAATTATAAAAAGTTAACAAAAATAATGAATATTTGTACACAGTCAAGAATTTAACAAAAAGTAACGAATATGAATTTAATAAAATAAAACTCTTTAACACTCGTGATAAGTTTATGAACAGATTCATAGTTTAATAATGTTTACATCTTTATGGCAATACATTATAAATTATGGTCTTCTCACATAAATAACATTATTTGATTACGCTTATTATCATTTATTTATTTCTTTCGCTATTAAGTTAAACTAGATTTAGATAGTATATTAACTACTTTTTCTAGAAACTTGTTCAATATCAACATTTTCAAATCCATCTTAAGATCTTCAAATAAATCTTTTCTATGTACCTTACGAATACAATTGTAAAATTGAAAATATACATATATAATCCTTATCTAAATTTCAAATGAAAATGACATGTGATTATGTTAAATTGAAAGATGATATTTCAGAAATTCAAACGAAAATTCGTCAAATAATGGAGTGAATGTATCAACATCATTGTTTACATGAACCCCTATATTTTCTTCTTAAGATTGTACACATTCTTCAACATGTGTGACTTTGAGAATTGGATGCGATGCTATTTTCAAAAAGTATTTAAAGTTGCTCGTAGACAAGGTAAAGTTTACCTTTGCATTGTTACAATTAGGATTTTTCTATATTTAAAAATAATAGAAGTGTGAAACCAATGTATAATTACATATTACCTCAAATATGATCAAGAAATATAAATAATTATACTACGTTACCTCAACAAATTCTTTTTATATCCCTTCAAGTATATCAATATATCTATTTATGTAGTCTCATCCTCGTTCACTTTGAGTTAAGATCTTTTTATAGTTATTATACATTAATCATGTTTTCTTATGATGTTATTATTTGTCTCCTTATTGTATTTTTCAATGATTGCATTCCAAGTTTTAGCTCTTATCTTCACATTAATAGTTCTTTCATTTCCTTTATTCAATTTCTCACACCCTTTCTCTTATTCAATTTCCTTTTTGTAATAATTTAAACTTATGTCTAGGAGTATTCTATATTTTTAAATAATTTAAACTTATATTTAAGAGCATTTTTTATTTAGGTAGTTTAAACTCTCCCCTAGGAACATTTGACTTATATTTTAACATATTAGATAAGTGGAAAGGGCGTTTCTGTAATTTAAATCATGCATAGCTAGGGATGTTTGAGATGTCTCTTGGTAATTTAGGCATGAATAAAGGGCATTTTAGATAATTTGAGAGTGTAGGAGGGCATTTTGATAATTTGGTAAATTTTGGAGTGCACAAGGGTATTTCGGTAATCTTTCCAGGTAGAAAAATATGTTGCTAATTTTCACACGATGGTAAGTTCCACATGTAAAAGGGTATGTTGGTAATTTCAATGCTTTGTATATGTATATATATATATGTATTTCATGTCAAAATATATTTCTAGATAAGTTCATATTTAGAAGTATTTTAGAAATTACATTTATGTTTTCCTTCTCCAACGTCCAGCGGCCTGCCCACTCTCTTCCGCCCCTTCTTCTCCGTCCCCAGCCGACGTTCTTTCTTCTTTTTGGCTGCATTCTCCATGGAGTTCACCGACTAAGCGAGAGGTCACGGGCTGATGATTGGAGAACAGGGTCTTTTTTGGGTTCTGCCCTTTCTTTTGCGTCTGCCCCTTCTCTTCCTTCTCCGGCGGTGGATGCAGGCGGCAGAGCTTCTCCGGCGATTCGTCCGTCCGAGGGTCTGCGCCACCAGGAGCGGCGTGGCTTCAGTTGCAGTGCCGTTCAAGCTCGGATGGGAATCAGCGGCGAGATGGAGATGTGCAGACGGAGGCAGGACGGACGGGGAGGTGGGGCGAGTTGATTTCGAGAGATTGGGTGGCGTGATTGCGAGGTGGTTGGGGTGGTGATCTTTCTGGTCAGATGTTCTTTCCCGTCGACCCCCACATTAGATGTTCCTCAGACCAACAGGGGAGGAGCCGTCGACCTCGGAGTGGGACACCACGGGCTAAGCGAAAGGGGAGCTTCTGATCCGGAAGATAGACGCGGACGGCTGAGTCGATGGTTGAGAATCTCCCGACACCTTCTCTTCCCTTTCCGGCGAGCTGATTTCTTTTGGAGGAATGGTCCGCCCCGACGCAACGCGGAGTAGAAGAAGAGGAGGAAAGGAGGTTGAGGGAGACTCTAGAAGAACCCACCAACTTCTGGATGCTCAGAGACGATGCTTCCGGCTGGCGGTGTCGAACTTCTCGGTGAGGTAGTGGCTAAAGGAATGCATAAAAAAAGATATTCTAAACTACTTTTCAGAAAATCAAATTCCCTCCTAGAGTTTTGCACATGGCAATCGACTTCAGTCTCACAGAGAGAAATGATTCGTGGAACTGGAGAACAGAAGAGCTTGTGTTTCCTCTCCCTGTTCCTCGTCAGTCCACAGAAATTTCTAGGTTCCCCCGTCAATCCATATCCATTATTGATCATATAACATTTCTACAATAAGCAAGTAATCTTTTATAACAGTTAATTTAGGTAAAATCTTCTTAAAATCCCAGGTTGGGTAATTAGCTTTCTTCTAATGGTTTTAGAGGAATCCCTAATAACAAGCCTTCCCAACAAATTGACTTCTTCCAAAGACGTTCCACCCCCTTTTTTTAACACTTTTCAAAATCCACATCCACAAGAAGTTTGAATTGACCAAAATTACATGACCAAGCTGAGATTTTCTCTAAGAAAAATACACCTTGAAGGACTGTGTTGCAATGGGTTTGAATAAGATTCCAACTTCTATAGTGGAAGAGGAAGAGGCGTCCAACCTTTCCTCTTCTCCAACTTGTGTGGCGGTAGCCTCACAATTTTTGTATTTATCAAGATTTATATTTTAATAAAAATTGTAAGTAATGCTGCTTCTATTCAATTACGTTACAAGCTACCACACTTCTTTCTTTAATTTAGGATTTTCAATAAATAATTTTTTTTTTTTAATATTTATAGTTTATACACTTGTCTTTAATATATGAAATTTTAATTTATGCACTTTATTAATATTTAATATTTTATTTTAAAGATAAAATTTGTGATTTATTTTTATTTTAAATTTCTGACTCTCTGTGATGTGTGCAAATATCCTCTTTTTTCTTAACTTTTTGTTTCCTAACTTTCTTCTTCTTCTTTTTCTTTGGACCTTAAAAAGAATATAAGATCGTGTACTTAAATAACGAAAGATCTCTTCTCTAATCTATGAATGCAAATTTCAAACCCACTTGAATTCGAACGTGCCAATTAATTGAAATAATAAGAAAAACTAGGAGGAAGACTTCCTTGGTTAGGCGATGGGAAATGGAGCCATCAAGTCATACGTGGCGACAATAGACTTTGTCTTCTTCTTCTTTCTGTATTGATTGAGGTAGGAAATTCAACCGTAAGTATAAACTTAATGACTTCAACTTAAACTTGTAACAACAGATTATGTTTAATAGTAGATGTCGACGACCCATGCAAATCTTTAGAAAGTCCAACTCCGGGAGCTTTCTTTCATCAGGTGCCTACGTAATATTAACTGAAAAATTACATGAAAAGAGTTAAATCCAATAATTGTAAGATAAATGAGATGACCACTGTGAACCAAGACTGTTTGTATCAATGTTAAAATGTTCATCAATATGAGTGAGTATGCTTGGCACCTACCCAACATGCTAGCTAGTATCATGAAGTAAATTCCATTGAGAAAGGAAGATTCTAGAACCTGACCATGAAATTTCAATGCCTAAAAAAATTACCTTTGCAGCACCCAAATCCCTGAGCTTAAACAACTTGAGATTAACTTTGAGTTGTTAAAAGTCTTCACATATACTAAATTCTCTCCCTCCCTTGGTACTCTAAGAGGCAACTTTATATAAACCTCTTCCTCTAAGTTCATCTTTAGGTGTAAAAATGCACCATTGACATCAAATTGATGCGACTTTCATCCTTTATTTGCCACAACTACAAGAATAAAACAAACACTAACAAGTTTGACAAGTATTGTAAAAGTTTCACTGTAGTCATAACTTTCCTTTTGTGCGTACGTAGCTTTTTGCAATCAAACCAGCTTTTTGTCTTTTTACCGATCATCGACTTTATGCTTTATTTTGTAGACTCATTTACATCCAACAGCTCTTTTCCTTGATGACAATGAGATGATAATTTTCCACGCATTATTATCTTTAAGGGCCTTCAACTCAAATTGCATTACTTGACACCAAAGTAGGTCATCCCTTGCTTTAGTCAGTATGATTCTTAACAATTTGATTTTAAAGGGTCGTTAGTTTTTGTATCACTTATAAAGAGACCGAAGTTGCATAGTTTCTTATTGTATAGGTGTATCCCACGATACATCATGCATGTTATCAAACATTAATGGAAATGATATATGCACATTCTCATCGATGACTTGTGCAAAAAAGATAAACTTCCTCAAAAAATTTCACATCTTGACTAACAAAAAGTTATTTTGGCATATTTCCTGTTGGAAAGTGAAATGATGAGAAATGATGTAAAATGGAAATCGTAGGGTAAGATAGGAAATGATAGTAAATATAAAGTCGTTTGTGCATTAGAGGAAATGATTGGAAAGCAAAAAATGAGATGTTCGTACAATTGTAGGAAATGACAGTAAATGTATTATTAAATAATTTTTAAAATATTAAATGATAAATTAAAATAGTAAATTGACAAAAAGTACTACTAGCTTGATAAAAATGATAGGAAATTAAAATTTTTAAAAATTAAATAATATATTAAAAAAATATTATATTTGAAAAGTAATATTTTAAATATTATAGTATATATTAATATTTCATTAAATATAGATGTAACATGTGAAATAATATATTTGTAATTAACATAAACAACATTGTTCATTATAATCTAAATTTTTTCAGAAATAATATGTTAATGTATTATTTAATATTATTAAGTTGTGTTGGAATTAATGTTACTTATTTAACATATTATTAAGTTGTTGAATATCTTAATATATTATTTATTCTTATAACATTAATGTTATTATATTTTAATGTATTATAATCTAGTATCATTTTTCAACATTATTTTTTGTTTTAATCTATTATAATTATAATATGTTGTTATTTATTTATTATTTTAATTATACTTCTTGATATCATGTTAATGCTATTATTTTAATATATTATAATTATAATATGTTATTTATTATTGTAATTATAATTATATATATTATTTATTATATTATAAGTCTATATCATTTCTCATCATTTTCTAAATGATGAGATAGGAAACAACCAAAAATGTTTTCTTTAATACAGAAGGAAACAATAAGAAATCATCTCCTTCTATTTTTATTAACACAAACACAAGAAATGATAGGAAAACTTTTTCCACCATTTCTTTTCCCTCCATTTCCTGTTAGTGGCTAAAGTTATGTGGAATGATGGGGAGATACATGTATGATGAAGCAAAGTGTGAGGGACGTGTATGCAACTACATGGGTGTGTATGTATATTTATGTATATGGTATGACTTGTGCGCACATAAGATTACATGAACGATGAAAGCGCATGAGTGCATGGAAAGATAACCATGATGGAGTTTATGATGTGTGAAAACATAAAGTAGCATGAAGTGTGTGAGATCATGCATGGATGAAGGTGAACTAATGTGTAATATAAAAAATGGACTAGCGTGCACCTTTACGATGAGTATGAATCGATGGAGATGAGATGAAATAAGCCATATGATTGCATGGACATAAAATGGTCAAATGGAAAATGCGTAACATGAATGTAGAGATGAAATAATATAAATGTGGATGAAGTGATATGAGTTAAATGCAACCATGCGGGCAAGCAAGTACAATGAAATAAGCTAAGAAAATGAAGTTTTACCTCGATAGAAAATATGAGACCATGTGTGTGTTGGGTTCCGATGTCCACCCGACAAATCTTTTTATCCACCCGACAAACCATATTCTCCACTTAACAAAATTGGCAACCAACCTAACAAATGAGTTGGTCAACCAGACAATTTTTGTGGACAGCTTATTTGTGTTATTTCTTCTCTTACGAGAGTTTTCGTTGTAAAATGCCTACCCAACCTTCGTTTGGACTTGTGGAAGAAGAAAAGAAAGGTGACAACACACATTTTAAAAGAGAAGATTGATGGCTACCTTTCGTCACTCCTCTTTGTTGTTGCACCACTTCGATAAAAAGATCGATCGAAGGATTGTTTATGGTCGAATTGAGCTAAAATTTTGAAGGCATGTTCGTGACTTGTAGATCTTTAGATTAAACGATTGGATCAAGGATCAGAATAGCATAAAGTCAAATTCAAAGGAGGTTTTAGAGAGAAATTGTCATACCAGTTCTACAATGCACACTCTTGGTAAAAGATCAATTTTTAAGGGTGAAACGATGTCCATTTAAGCTAAAATGTTATCAGTAGATCAAAGACTCGTAGACCTTCATTCTTACCAAGTTTTGTGGTTTGCGGAGTAGTAAAGTCAAAGCAAATTTTTCTAGAACAGAAACAACCAGATTGGGTAACATCTATTTACCTCTTGTCTTGTGTTGTTGATTTGTGCCTTTGTAATTAATGGATTGTGAATTTGTGATACAGCTAGTAAATACTAAAGAAGACCTTGTGTATCTATTATTAATTATAGTAGAACTTTGAAGGTAGATCATTTGGTCCATAGTTTTTACTTGTCACATTGGGAAGGTTTTCTACGTAAATATCGATGTGTTTTGCTTGAGTATATTTTGTTTATACTTGTTATTGCTTGTTTCACCATTGAGAAGTTATTTGGAAGCCTCAACCAAGTCTCATTCCCAATAGTGTGCATGAGTCAATTATAAAAGCATGGATGACCTTCCAAGTATGAAGATAATATGAATGGGGGTGACATGGATAAAGTGCATAGATGTAAATTATTATGGTGGCAAATAAGTAAATTTCAATGAGTAAATAAATATGCACATGATGCCATGGAATAAGGATCATGATCACAAATGGGGCATGGACATTGCATCTATGATAAACTACATGTACACATTTGAATGTAGATGAAAATGTTGAATGAAGGCCAATTACATTAGCAAGAATCAAAGAAAAGCAGGAGAAGGGGACTTATAGCTCCCTATTTGTTGACTCTAGATGTGGTAGTCAAAACCAGTGATCGAAGTCATCAAAAAAGTAAGGGACACTATTGCCAAGAGATACGTGTTGGAACGGCTAAGCTATCGTAGAGTGTTGTGTAGAGGCAGTGGCTATTCAAGGGTATGTTTGATGCAGGATCAATTTCTCTAGATAGATATGAGGGTATATATACACCTTACTTTTGAGACTTTTTGTGCACAGAAGATGACATCACCTTAATTGCACCATCCAAGCCAATCCCAAGTTGAGGGAGCACTCGTTTACACCTAAAGAACGTACCAACACCCCCTAGGAACGACTTGGGAACCATTCTGAGCAAATCGATAGTTGAAACTCATGCAATGACACCAAAGCTTCTCTAGCGACCCTCGCAATGAATTCTGACAACCTACAATGGTTTTTGATGAGGTCTATGGTAGATTCAACCTGCAGCCACCTATGCCACACCTTTAGTGACTTTTCTAGTTGACAAGTGATGAAATCAACTTGCTTCCACTTACTATACCTACTATTGTCACTTCTCTAGCAAACCAACATGGATGAATCTCGACCATCCGATCCAAGATCAACAATCGAATCAAATAACCCTTCATGTTATAGTCTAAACTATTGGTTTTATTTTGTGAGATCTAACACCTACGATTCGTCTAACTTAAGTCTAAATAACCCTTTGACTCAGGCACGTAACAGGCCTCATCTTCCAATGCATCAATCGACACTTCCTCTTCTAACGAATCAACACATTGCTTCATGACTCCTCGTACACCTCCTTGTGAATTCATGTGGTCCCTTGATGATGTCGTGGATGATTTGACTTCTACCTGTCCATGCCCTCTACTACCTACGTGTGAAACTAGCACCAATGCCTTCTTCGATGCACATTCAATGAGATGCACCTCCTTCACAAGCAATTCCTTGGTTTTCACATCAATCCCCATGCACAAACTGGTACGACTCTCTATGCACCTCACCTCCATCGTTGATCGTTGTCTACATTGAAGGAGCTTGCAACCTAACAAGGAGTCATCGAGCGTCAAACTATCTAACGCCAACCTATTACTTCTCAACTCCAAAACTGTCGCTTGTTATCAATGCCACAACTGCTCGTCACCCTCTCCATCGGTTCACCTTCCCCTTCTTAGCCTATAAAAGGTACCCCATCCTTCAAATGATATCATCTAGAGCTCAACCTCACCCTCCTTTAAGACAAGGCACAATCAGTGGTCGACCTCAAGCTTCTTTCAAAGATGTGTGGAAGCACCTCCTCTACCACTATTGAAATGTCTGCTTGATCTATTGAGTCCTTCATTGCTTAATCTATCAAGCTCTGCCACTCCCAACAAGAATGTCATTTGGTGTTTACCCAAGTCAACTAGTAGTAGCTCACTCAAATCACCACTACCTTCGTCACCTTGTAGTTGTGTCTAGCTCTATCGTATCTATGAGCTCTCTCCACCTGCATCATTGCTATCGTTACTCGCTTTGCTATTGTCATTGCCCACTATTGTCACTATTGTTGCCAATCCCTCTACAAAATCCCCTTTAGCTCTTCAAACATAGCACCTTCTCCAACCACTATTACTACCTAAATTCCCACTCTATTGTGTCTAGCTTCATCATGTCTATTGCCAATTCCACCATTATTGCCATTGAAAGAGCCATCGAAACTACCATTGGACTAGCTAGCTCTACTATCACCTTTGCTATTGGAAAATCATTGTCACTATTGGGTAAGTATTGGATCTCACCTAAAGACCCCAAATCTCCTAAACCAAGTATACATCCATAGATACCTTTGTCAGCAATTTTTTTAACATCTATTATGCATTCACGCATTGGATAAGCTTCATGCTAGATGTGGATTTATCCTGTTGGTTTTATCCCTTAACCACCTTGCCTTGGTTGGTTAGTGGATAGTACTAATCCACGATCAACCATAAGGCATGACATTCATCCACCCCATAAATGAAAGGTATGTAGCTTCTAACAAAATATGACCCTAGGCCCACCACTAATCCATGGTAGCCCAACTCAACCAACACTTTGGATTAACCTCTCAACACCTATGCATCTTTTCAACTTGAGTCATACATACTCATGCATGATTTGTTGACCTCATCGTCAATAAGTAGTAGTGTAGTCAGTTGCATTGCTTGATTGACCTTAGGCCTTGGCCCACTAGAATTAGACTTATATAATCTAAGCTCATCTAGGGTTCATCTCTACACATAGATGAAGGATATTGTACACAACTATTTAGAATGAAAAAGTGCATAATGTTAATGGTTAATTATATTATATTTAGTTTATCATTTGAGAATTAAGTCATTATGTTATAATTACACTATTACATGACTTAATTAAAGAATGTGCATAATTCCAGGGAATTAGCATTAATGAAGTATATTTTTGAACTATCGATGAATTATAGGCTTTTTAATTCCTTAAGTATCTGAAATGTTTATTATTTCAAAGAGTTTTATTTTATGTACTGGATAGTTGTGTTTTAAATGTTTAAAGTGTATTTTATTATTGTTTTAAGAAAGACACGTGTCGTGACCTAGAAACTTGACTTAAGTTGTCTTTCAAAAAGTTAGAGGCTAACTATCTGAAATGTGTTTAAGCATCAGATAGTTATGTTTTCAAAGTATCCGAAATACCCTTTTACAGGTTTAAAAGTGAAAAAATTATTACATACAAATTCATAAAGTTACTCATGTAAGATTACGGAACCTTCATAAAGTTTTAGTTAAGTTTACGGATCCTCGTAAACTTACGAAGTTAAGGTTACGGAACCTCGTTAAGTTAGAATTATGCATGTGTGAATTTAAATATTTTATTATGTCACATGATTTGCACATGTTTTATATTACGTCCGTTGAGTTAAGCTTTACTCAACGAGGGTAGTCTGTTGAGTTAACAGTTAAGTCAACGAAGCAAGTTCGTTGAGTTACACTAACTCCATAGACCAATTATTTTCTAATATGCCATTGTTAGCAGTTGTAGAAACAAGAAATTTGAAGGAAAATCATGATTGCACATATCACACAGAATTTAAATCGTGGAATGAAGAAGAAATCACCATCATTGATCTGAATGAAGGAAATTCAACCGATCATTTAGGCAAAAGCAGTTACTACTAAAAGAAATATAAAAAGAAGAGGAGAAATACAAAGAAGAGGGTGGGAAAAAGTGTGGAGAACCATGCTAACTACAAAAAACGTTGAAAGTTCCTTGAAGCTCCACAACACCACCACAATCACCAACCATAAAAGGTCTATGAGGATACTTTCCAGATGTCGGGTTAATTCCAAGCCAAACACAGTGACTAATAACTACTATGAAGAGTGATCGCGTTGCAGGAAGGGAAGTCATTTTCACTAAGTACTGACTCATCTTTTAAGAGATCATAAAGCTTCTAACCTTGGTTTTGGGTTGATGCCAATATACTAAAGAGGAGATCAACTTATAAGTCTCGGTTGGCAATTCTATAAGGAGAGGAGGTGTGACTGTAAGTGATTAAGTTTTTAGTGGTGTAATCGCATCGCATGTAGTGACATAAGTTTTTATTGTTGATAGAGAATATCTACATTTCACCTTTCATTCATCTTTAGGAACATATCAAAACAAAAATACTAAAAGCAAACTAATTATCTGTGTTTATAGTTAGCATTTATGTGTTGTATTGTTTGTTTTGTATCGTGATTAATGTTATCATTGTCAGTATTGTAAATGTTTCATATTTATTTGATTCAGAAAATAGAAAATAGTTTTATTGATTACTGAAATTGATTCGTATAGAATACTCAAAAATTTGAATGGTTACTGTTCAAAATATCTAAATGTTCATGTTGATTAATGATAAACACTATATTAACTAACATTAAAAGCTTAATTGATGTTATTTACATTATGTGCAACCGCTCAATAGATGGTTGAATTCCTCTGTGAATAGCAACATTGAATTGGAAATTACAAGTTAGGCTCGTAGAGTTAACTTAAGTCCACGAGGATAGTCTATTGAATTAACTATAAATCAACGAACTAAGTCCGTTGAGTTAGCAGTAACTCAACGGAATGCTTAATTGAACATATATAAAACTTTAGTTATAAAAATCAAAATAGTACATTATTCTTACTCAATCTCTGTGGGATTGACTTGTACTTACACACAAATACAATAGACACTATGCACTTGCAGTTAAAATACAAATTGAACTTAATAGCTAATTTGTGTGAAAAGTTGTTTGTTTACTTCTAAAAGAAATTATTAATATGAATATAAAAACAGACTAAACAAGTTTTCCCAAACACAACTATCTCATAGGCCCCTAGCTTTCTTCATCTTGGGCCCATCAACCTACTTCCCTTTGAGCCCATCAGCCTGCTCCCCTTTGAGTTTGTTAGCTCACCTCTCCTCTTGCATTGTACAAATAGATGCACTTGCATCCAAACACACACTCACTAGCACCTATTAAGCATTTGAGATATCAACTTGTTTAGAATGAAATTATGCATAATATTAGTTGTTAATGAATAGTTAATTGCATCGTATTTAGCTTATCATATGAGAATTAAGTTATTATGTTACATTTATATAATTACAGGCCTTAATTATAGAATATGCATAATTTAAAGGAATTAGTGATTAATTAAGTATCATTTTTGAAAGATTGAAAACCTAGTTTATGTGTGGTTTTATAGTATTAAACATGGTATGTTTTATTTTTTACATATTTATATCATGTACAGGCATGATGACAACTCGTTCAGTTACCAGTTTAAAGGTTAAAAATATCACATGAGAACTTGTTTTAGCGAGCAAAACTATAAGTTGTATATCTTAACTCGTTAAGTTAGCATTGTGCACGTGTTGAATTTAAAATTTACTAATGTTATATTATATAATGTGAGTTGCACATGTTTAACTCATTAAGTTAACGTAACTACACACGTTGAGTTAATTAAATACTAAGGTAATGCATTAGGTTAGCGTTATAAATTTATAAATTATTTTTTTATTGCACTTGATACATATATTATTGTTTATATATGTGAATTTGTTGAGTTAATAGTTATGTCAATGGAGTAAGTCTATTGAGTTACACTAACTCCATGGATTAGTTATTTTCTAATATTCGACTGTGAGTAGTTGCAGGAATAGGAAATGCGAAGGAAATCACGATTACACATACCACACATGATTATCATCATAGAATGAAGAAGTAATCACAATCATTGTTACAAATGAAGGAAATCCAACTAGTGATTTAGGCATAAGTAGTTATTATAAGAAGAAAATATAAAAGAAGGAAAAAGAATGAAGAGGTGTGGAGACTAATGCTAACTACAAGAAGTGTCGGAAGTTCCCTGAACTCCACCAATAGCACCAATCACCACCAACCATTGGAGGTCTATGAGGATACCTATTGGATGTTGGGTCGATTCCAAGCAAAAACACGGTGACTAACAATCACTATGAGGAGTTAACACATCACATGAAGGAATGACATTTTCACCAAGCACCGAATCATCTCTTAAGAGATAATAAAGCTTCTAGCCTTGGTTTCAAGTTGATGTTGTTATACTGAAGAGGAAATCAACTTACAAAAGTCTAGGTTCACAATCTAGTAGGAAATGTAGCGCTTGACAATAAGTGATTAAGTTTTTAGTGGTGTATCGCGTCGCATGTAATGACAGAAGTTTCTTATTATCAATAGAGAATTTTACCTTTTATCATTCGCTCATCTTAAGAAACAAAACAAAACAAAAATCACTATCTATTTTTATATTTATCAAATCTGTATTGTATCATTTGTGTTTGTATTGTTAGTATTGTTGAATGTTCAAAGTTTATTTTATTTCAATCATAGAAAATCGTATTATTGATTGTTGAAACTAGTAATATAAATCTCTGAAATCTTAACTTATATGTTTACTATTTGGAATATCTAAATGCTAGCATTGCTCAATGATGAATGTAATATAAGCTAGCATTAAAAGCTTAATTGATGTTGTTTGTAGTTTATAGAACCGCCTAAAAGATGGTCGGATTCTTCTGCAAACAACAATCTTAATTTGAAGTTACCAAGAAGGCTCGTTGAGTTAACCATAACTCAATGAGTTAAGTCCGTTGAGTTAATTGTAACTCCACGAACTAAGTCCATTGAGTTAGCTATAAATCAACGAAGTGAGAAAATTTAATGTACTATAAACTCTAGCTATGAAGATTTAAAAAGTCTAAAATTTTGATCATACTCTATGAGATCAATTTATACTTACACACTTATACAATAGATATTATGCACTTGCAATTAATTTAATGAATTGGATCCAATAGATTTTAAGATCTTATTCATGAAAATTGCTTGTTTACTTAAAAAATATATATATTTAAGCTGACAAGATTCAAGACACAACCCTTGGTCAAGCATGTGGGATGTCTAACACATTATTCATACATAACTAGAAAACTTACTCCAAACTCTTAAGTTAGGTTAGCTAACCTTACACCCCTTCTTAGGGCATAAATGTCACTTTCATGCATCACATTACATTACATCTTAGGGTTTTCTTAATTTATCCCTCTAATAGACTAGGTGGCAACTCCTTTCTCTAAAATGTGAGAGATTCCCAAGTATCGAGTCTAGATGTCGATCAGTTTGCTTTGTCAAAAACATCATAAGGTCATTTAAGTAAGTTGTAGTGAAGATTTCAATGAGGATTGTTCTATGATATTCAATAATGATTTGGTGATTCCCAGATTGGGTTTAGTTAAGGGAGATGGGTGGCTCATAAGTCAAAAGAGGTCAATTGCTAATGGAATGTTGGTCAATCACTAGTGTTTTAGTGGGGATTCTTACTTAATCACTGTTAGGGATAATGTTCTTATCTATTAATATATTTATGTTTTGATGATTGACAAGATGATTTATATTTCAATTAGGTAAAATGATGAACTTCAAAATATTTTCTAAGTCCATAAGTTTATAGATTGTCGTAAAGTTATGTAGTTAACTTTAGGGACATTCATAAAGTTATGAAATTACATATATAAGTTATAAATCTATGGTTAAGTATACGAAGTTTATTAAAAATAAGTCATTGTGCTTTACACGTGTCAACTTGTAAGGATCTGTAAAGTTATAAGGATAAGTTTACAAACATTCATCATATTTTGCTATACATAAGTTCTTAAAGTTATGGGCATAACTTTACGAAGGGTCGTAATGTTATGACTTTGATGGATTTATTTAATTGTTATATTTTTATATTTAATCAAAGTTTGTTACAAAAATATTTATTTTGTAGATGACACACACTTATTCACACACATTCTACCATATTTCTAAAGACTCGGTCAATATTTACAGATGGCAATTAGAGATAAATTTGACAAAGTCAAAGATTAAAAATTGTGGTTTTAAAAAGTCTAGAGAATGTGTACAATTAGTTAGAGTTCCTCATGTAATATAAATAAAGTCAAGTTAAAGTTAGAAGTTAGTTCTTTCGGCAATACTCTAAAGGTTATTTTTAGAAGTCTTGAAGATTCTTAGAGAAGAATAGCTAAAAGTCATCCGGAGGAACTCAACTGCAACAAAGTTATTTTTTGAAGATTCAAGTATTGCAGTTTACACAAGAGGAAAGTTTTTATTACGTTTATGCTTTCTAGATTAATTCCTCTTTGCATTTCATCGTTGATTAGAAAAAGAGATAACCTATCGACAAAGGGTGTTGTGGAAGAAACTCTGAAAGATTTTCTTTTAAAAGAGTTTTGTGTAACTTTACAGGAGTCCATAATGTTGTGCAGATAACTATACGAGACTTTGTATAGTTAGCACGGTAACTGTACAAGGGTTCGTACAATTAAAGGAAGAACTTGACAAAGAATCAGTGTCTTGTCAAGTTGATTTTGCTTTGAGTAAAGCTACAGTATATTGGATTTTGAGTGAACCAAAAACTCTTGGGATTAGTGAATTCTTAAGTGAGACTCAACGAGAAAAACTACTATAAATTGTCTCCGTGATTTAATCTTTATTTTATTTTCGCATTACCTAGATTTAAAAAAGATACCAAAAATTAATAAATTTACAATATACTTAATTCACCCCTCCTCTTAAGTATAAACTTTTCCTACGATCACAATCAAAGATAGATGCCTCAAGCATCAACAAAAGGTGCTCATTTATAGATAAGCATGGAAAATGATCAACAAGGAGTAGTTGGGAGCAAACATTCGATGCACAAGCAAGTAAATCGCATGGCATGGACATGAACAAGAGGAACGACAATTATAGGTGATGTCATAGTATGAGTACTGACAGCATGCCATGTGACAAACGAAGCTAGACCTAGATGAAAAACTAGGCTCAAGCTGAGTTGGTGATTAGGCATAGGTGATGAAAATCAAGCTCGAGCTAGGATTGGACCTAGGTGTCATTTGGGGTGGTTATAGGAGAGAAAAATAAATGGTTAAGGAAAGGAAAAATAGAGGAGGTGATGGGAAACGAGTGATTATTTATTGTGTATTCGCTATTAAAAAGTGTAAAAATAAAGGGAATAGAAAATCAAGAAAAATAAAAAACAGAAAGTTTGGAAAGTGATATTTGAGGTTATTTGTACCACTATTGGAAAGTTAAGAAAGTTTTGTAGATTAGATTTTCAATGAATAATCTAAACTATAATATTAATATTATTAACTTCATAATAAATCATGAACTATTAATAATTAAACTATAATATATATTTAGAATTAAAATAATTATTTGAATAGAAATAATTCAAATTCAAATTCATACATCCAAATATTTAAAATGTATCAAAACAAAGTCCTCAATTAAAAACTACAAAGTATTGTTTATGCCTTAATAATTTTGATTATGTCACATAGATTGCAACATTGTTTCACGCATTTGATCTACTTCTTTTTGTTCTTAAGTGTTACCAACAATATGTATTTCTTTATCATCTTCAATATGTATTGGAACTTCAATTTTATTATCATCTTTAATTCCTTCCGCTTCATCTTGAAAATCTTTAAATAGATCTATTTTATATGCTTTACAAATAAAATTATAAGTAAAAATTAAACTTGAATAATCTTAACCTATGTTTTATAAGGAAATGATATATAACACCGTAAAATTAAAAAACAATGTTTCTCTACTTTAAATGAGTGCTTAATAACTGTTTGTAACTTTGAATATATATAATTAAAATTTCCAATAGCATTGATTAGAAATCAATTAATATCGTCGCCATTTAAGAAATATCAAGAACCTTAAAATGGAGCAATAAATTCCAATCAATTTAGATAATCAATGTCAACCAAATAAAATTTCCCTAACCTTATGCAACATTGGTTATCATGTAAAACTAGTCTTGAATTTGATAAGTAACACATACTTGGTGGAACTTGAAAGCTATTTAGTCAACTTATTATATCTTGAAGCACTGAAGCATTAGATATTGATCATTCTCATTTGCTAGTAATGTAAATAAATTTCATATCAAAATTACAAGTTATCATGATATTTTGTGATAATTTACCTTTTTCTTTTTCTAAATCTTGCATTTTCCTTACCAATAATTGTCAATTTTACATGTGTGTCATCAGTAACTCTAATATAATCCTACAAATATCATAGTAAAAAGAGTTAAATAAAACAAAGTTTGTATTATTAATGCATCCATAATATTATGAAAAGAACAACTTTACCTTAAAATATGGAAAAAGAGTAGGATCATACTATTTAGTTACATCATAAATACCATTTGGAGTTGACGACAAAGGTTTTGTAAGTATATTACTCAATCGTAGTCTAGTATTTAGCATTTTATTGAAATAAGTGTTGTTCGTCCAAGCAGAGTGATGTAAACATTCCATAGTTACACCATATCTTTGTAACACTATAGTGACTTAGTCCAATTCAAAACTAAATTCATATCCTAAAGTTAAATCACAAATAACGCAGTGATTAAATGAAATGCAGACCAATCAAAACAACACAAAATACTACAACAGAAAAATCTACGATTACATGGAAAATGAAAATGATTCGGTATGAAATAAGGAGTTTAGATCTTGAAATAATGATTCGATATGAAAAACCTAACCCTTTTTGTCGATGGTTGCAGTTGTTCTTTGGATGCAGGCATTGTCAATGCAACAACGTGGAACAAGCACAGCTTGTGAAGATGCTGACATAGGCATAGGTGAAGTTGGCTCGTGAAGATGCCAATGCATTTGTGAAGATGTCGGCAATGTCGACGCAGGAAAGGACGAGAGCTTCAAGCGAGGATGATGTCGAATAGCATAGCTTCAAGCGGTGTGGTTTTGCAGATGGGAGTGTGGCAAGGGAGAATGACTAGGATTCTCACGATGAATGTCGGGGGGAGAACATTATTCAGATGTCGCAGGGTTCGTTTATTGTGCAAAATTTTCCAACTTTCAGGTCAGGAAGGGTCCGAAAGTTGGAAATGTGTGTCCTTTTATATCTCAGAATAATATTCTAGGATGACACAGATACTAGAAAAGTAAGGAAAACTTTTCAAACTTTCCTTCTTCTAACTTTTCTAGTGATACAAACCTCTCCTAAATGACTTGATTAAGAATTTTACTAAAGTGATGATTTGACTATGGATTTGAATCAAGTGATGAGGTGACTTGATAATGATTTTAATTAAGTGATTATATGATTTGATTAAAGATTTTAATTAATAATGAAGCAATTTTATTAAGGTTTCTAATTTTGTGATTAAGTGATTTAATTAAATGATTACGATGATTAAGTGGTTTAAGTAATTAAATTAAGTTATATTAAGCAACTTAGTTAAGTGATTTAAGTAATTAAATTAAGTTATATTAAGAAATTTAGTTAAGTGATTTAAGTAATTAAATTAAGTGATTAAATTAATTAAATTAAGATAAGTAATTGAATTAAGTGTTTTAAGTGATTTTAAAAATTTAATTAAGTGGTTAAATTAAGTTATTAGATGTAGTGACTAAGCATTGTAGATGACTAAGTGATTAAGGAAAGGTAAGGCAAATAGAAAAAAGAAAAGAAAACAAAAAGAAAATACAACATCCCGCCACATCGATCAACATAAAGTCTTAGAGTAGGATGCCTATAGTTAAACAATCAAATGTTCCAAAATGAGTATAGCTAGGAACTTCATGGTATAATGCTTCAAAAAGTGATTTTCCTAGTAACACATGAGTGGGCAACATATTTATCAAGTAGGTAGTTGTAAAAATGCATTTCCCTTAGAATTTTATGGGTCGTTTGTGCATATGCGAAAGTTCAAATGGAAAGAAAATGAAATGTCTAGAATGTTAAAATTCTCACAAGAATTTAGTGCACTCACCGTAAAGTTTGGAAAGTTAGAATTTTCGTGAGGGGTTTAGTGTACATTGAAATGTTCAAAAATTGAAAAAGTAATGAGATAAATTATAAAATACTACCTAATTATGTAATTGAGACATCAATCTATAATTTGATATTTAAAAATAAAAATGATATTAATGAATTTAAAAAGTACACTTGTTCAAATTATTACAACATAAATGTAAAGAATAGTCTAAAGGTACAAAACATTCTAATTATTATAATATCAATATAATAAATAATCCAAAGGTATAACATAAATGGACTTAAATAGTCCTTCCATTCCATATTGTCATCATCATATCTTCATGCATCTTATCAACTACTTCTTTTCGTTGTATCATTAGTAATATTTAATTATTCTAACTCATCTTGCAAATCTTCAAGTAAATCTTCTTTATCAACCTTCCAAATGAAATTGTAAAGTAAAAAACATGCGATCACAATCTTCACTTGTGTTTCATATGGATATGGCATCTAATCTTGTAAGATTGAGAAACAATGTTTCACAACTCCAAATATATGTTCAATGACTATTCTCAATTGTGAATATCTGTAGTTAAAGTTTTCTACAACATTACTAGAAAGTTTGTCGTTAACATAATCAAATAAGTGGTAGTGTACACCTTGAAATGAGCAAATATACTTTGGCTAATTAAGATATCCAACATCTACCAAGTAAAACTTACCTATATAAAAATAGAAATTAGTATGATAATATACTTATAACTCCAAAATATACTAAATATATTTACCTAATGAAACTCAAAAACTATTAGGTCTACTAATTACATCTTGGAGGATACAAATATCAACTATTGACCCTTCCCAACCAACTAAAATATATGTAAATTCTATATCAAAATTACATGATGTCATTACATTTTGAGACAATTCACCTTTCATATTTCTAAATATTGTTGTTTCTTGTCCAAAAATAGTTGCTTTGATATAAGTACTATCAATAGCTCCAATGCAATCTTGTACACATTAAACATCATTTAATCTTATTTTAAATAACATAAAAAAGGAAGGACATTACAAAAGTGAATATGTACCTTAAAATAAGGATAGATATTTGCATCATGCATCATCTGCAATTCAACTTGGTGTTGAGGACGAAGGTCTTACTATAACCACATGATTTAAACGTAATATAGCATTTAATACTTTGTTAAAGTATTTGCTAACACTCTAACTTGAATGACTAAATCACTCAACCGTTCTAGATAAGCTAACAGACAATAGCAATCATCCACTATGGTTAAAAAATGTTGAAAACCCAAGTAACTTGTAACTAGGAACTTACCCCAAATGTCATAATGAATAATGTCAAATGGTCTACCATTACTACTATGAAAAGGTAAATGTTGTAATTTGACTAAGGGAAAAATATAATAGAAATCTTCAATGCTTTTATTACTAAAATATGTAGGTGAATTTTGTAAAACTTTATTATCTAAAGGGTGCCCAAGCTTTTTATACCACTACCTTCGGAAATTGTTGTAAAGTCTTACAAGTCATGAGAATTTGCAATCAAGATATACAATTTGTACATCTCTATACTCGTTCCAGTTGTTCTCAACTTTAGGTCTTAAATGAAGCATACATGAGAAAAAAATTGAAACAACAATTAATTTGTTTAGCCAAATTGTTCATAAATAAAAGATTGAAACTAAATTCTAGGATATATAAAACGTCTACTAGCAACAATAATAATAGTTGTTCCAACAAACTCGACACTAACAAAATGTCCATCTAGTAACTTAACAGATTGTTTCCCATGTTAAGAAATTCATTTTCAAGAGATTTTGATGATACCAAATAATAAGTATATATATTAAGTTGCTTGCAAGAAAAATAAAAAAGCTGCAAGAAAGGCCAAAGAAATTCAAGTTGACTTAGAAGAAGATGCAAGACAAGTAAGGAGCTTGTGAAGAATAAATTTAGGAGGGAGAAAAGTCAAGAAGAGCTAAGCCACACAAGGAGAGGATGAACAAATAGTTTAAGTCCAAAATTATCAATGTATTGTTGTGTGTATGTATGCCTTTAGGAAATATTGTAAAATCTCCTTAATGCTTTCTCATATTAGATATATCATATAGGATATGTAATATAGATGCATGTACTTAGATTTACCTATACATACATCTAGCTAAAAAGTCACATTGCCATAAAATTAACATACCATTTCTAAGGGATAGAATACCAATTTTTGGGCTAGGAGTGCAATCAACCTCTATAGCCAGATCGACATACTATTTTTTAAGAATAGTAACCACTATATCAAGAACGACATATCAATTACCAATTTTAAAATACCATTCTAGAGAAGAAATTTATAGTTGCTTGCTAGAGCAAGAACAACATACTATTGTTGCAAAACAACTTACCATTTGTTCTTCAAGATTTAAAGCCTAAAGCATTTAACATATTGATTATCTAATTGGCATACCAATTTTCATACAAGAAGTTAGGGCTAGCTTCTATCAACATACCAATTTCTTCATCAATGTACCAAACCTAACTAGTTGTTATGGAATGGCATACTGAATTTCTCAATGGCATATTAAATCTACTAAAAATAGAAAGTGAATATAACTATTGCACCTTCTCTTCTAGATCACAAAACTTTATCCGTAAGCCATGCAACATACACCTCTTAGACTACCATCATTTTTTAGCATAATTCACAAAATTTCCAAGCATTTTTAGAGGCATTTCAATGCTAAAAAATGTTGCATTCAAGTTTTCAAACATTGCATTCAAGAGCAACACAAAGGGGAATTAGAGCTTCTATGTTGTAGTTTATTTTGTTTTTAATTATATAACTTATCCCACTAGGTTATGATGAGGGCTCTTTGGGTTATAAAGAGACAAACTTGGAGGAATTGCCCAAGGGTTGAATGATAGTATTGGCTTGTAACAACAGAGTGTTGACTTGTAACTGCATAGGTTGATGTAAACAGGATATTAGCTTGAAACAACATTGAAATTATTGTAGGGCTCAAGTTAGATTCTTTAAAGAGTGGATGTAGCACATTAGAAACCATTCTAAATTTTGTTATTTTTGTGGTTTGTGCTGATTCTTTCATTCACATTTATTTTGCTTTCCACATTGATTAATTATAATGAAATTTGTTTAAAATTTATGAAGTCACTATTCATCCTTTTCTAATGAAGCCAATCAACCCTAACATCTCATATATTTTTGTTAGCATTTTGAATAAGATGTTTACCCAAGTTTTTTTCATATTATAAATATTGTTGTTATTAAGGATATGCACTTGTAACATATAAGACCTCTTAAAAATTAACTATTACTTTTATACCTTACACATTCAAAAGAAAAGTACTTTATTTGCATCATATCAATCTGTATTAAGTACACATGATATAGAAATATATAAGATTTCATTATTTATAGAGAAAGGTACAAGATAATGCTCTACAATCCAAAAATACAATAAATTTGACAAACAATGTTCGAAAACTCTACCGTTTAATAGACATTTTATACTCATATTCAAGAGTATTATAATATATATAGAAGCATATATTTAAATTTAGGTAATTTAATCCCTTTCCTAGGAGCATATGATATTTCATTTGTTTGGATATTCATATGTCATATCCAAACGTATTGATGATTTAGACAATTTTAAGTTCATATCTAGAACTAGTGTAATATTTCAATTATTTGGACATTTATATATGTTATATCCAAATATATTGATGATTTAGATAATTTTAAGTTCATATTTAAGAATAATATGATATTTCATTTATTTAAACATTTATATATGTAATAACCAAATATATTGATTTTCAATTATTTAAACAATTTTAAGCTTATATCTAAGAGCAATGTGATGATTTAGATAATTTTAAGCTCAAATTTAAGAGCTATAGTATTTTACTTATTTGGATGCTCATATATTTCATATCCAAATATATGATGGCTTAGACAATTTAAATTTGTATCCAAGAGCAATATGATATTTTTATATTTTAGACAATTTAAACTCAAGGAGCAAAGTAATATTTTTATATTTTAAATATTTTAAACATATATCTAAAAGCAAGGACCTACTTCAAAGTATTTTAGTAATTTGACCATGCATAGGGGCATTCTACTAATTTGGCCATACATAAGGGTATCTTGGGTAATTCAGACATACTTGACGGTATTTTGTTAATTTAAGTATGCTCAAAGCATCAGGGCAAAGTAGGCACATGTAGCGACATCTTGGTGATATATGCAGGTGCAGGGGTACTTTTGTAATTTAATCACACGTAGGAACATTTTGGTAATTTGTGCATACAGAAAAGGATATTTCAATAATTTAACTATGACAAAGCATTTTGGTAACTTAGTTTGAGAATTGGACATATATAAGGATATGTCGGCAGTTTGGCCATGAATGAAGATATTTTAGCAACTTAGCTTTGCATGATGGTATTTTGGTACTTTAGTTATATAGAAGGGTATTTTGTTAATTTATGCATGTAGAAATGTATTTTGGTAATTTACACATGTAGAATGGTTTTTTGGTTATTTGTGCATAGGAACACTCTTCCCTCAATATTTTAACATTATATATATATTTGTTCATGGAAAAATATATTTTTAGATAATTTAAGCTTATATCTAGAAGTATACAATATTTCCTTTTCAAGTATAAGGTATTTTGAATGTTTGGATATTTATATATTACATATTTCGAATATATACATTTAATTTATATCTAAATAATAATTATTTTTCCAATAGTACCCTTGTATATGCATCTCTTTAACAATATTTGGGGATGCTCCCGCAAAAGATTGCAGCATATTTGACTCTCATTATTCTTACGCATAGTATCTTTTAATCTACTTCATGCATATATGTGGTTGCCATATATGCGGTCGAATTTACATATATGCTTGGTTTTGTGCATGTAGTCCTTATATGTGCATCTCTCTATGCACTTATGATCCCACACGAGGAAACAATATAATATCTGTGGAAGCTGACGCACGCATGTATTCAACTTCAGATGTATACATCGACAAAATAAATGTTCATGGTGCTCTAATCTTCATGTCCATGAGTATTTTAGCAACGTTGGCGTGTAATTTTTTGGTAACGCTGCTCTTCATAATCTTCATGCTATCTATATGTTTTAATGACATATGTACGTTCAAGAGATGATGTATGCGTTTGGTCTCCACATGCATGCGTGCACATATATATATGATCGTATATGCACAAGCGCAGGTTTCACTTGCTCTTTTGCACGTATACGTGGACGTGCGTTTTTCATTAGTTTCACATTATTCTTATCAACGTTACCTATTCTTTTTCTTGTTCTACTTATTTTATCCTTTCTTGTCTATACTATTTTCATACACACTCCATGATGATTACGCCACCACCGTGACCACATAGGATCCAAAGTGGGTCCATGTGAAGCTCAATTACGAAAATAAAGAAATCGAAGGCAAGCAATACAAATTTTAATCACAAAATCATCACAGCAACCACGTAAAAGGGTCGAAGATCAACGACAACGTGATTTTGACACAAAACCTTTACCGCAATCGTGTGGAAGCATGGAGGGAAAATGATAGTATAGATTTTATACGATATTACCACCGCAACCATGCAGAGAAGTAGAGAACAGTAATATCGTTAGTTTTACATAGAACTATCATCAGGATCATGTAGAGAGAGAGACTAAGGACGATATCACTATAGGTTAACAACACACGGTCACTGCAAACATACGAAGGGGCCAGTAATGGCGAATATGTTCTGTGCTTGTTCTTCTTCTTTTGTTTGAATCATTGTTTTCTTTTCTTTTGCAATTGCTTATTTCCTTTTTTCTTTTTGATTCAAATCATAGAAAGAAGAACCATCCCTTCTCGAGCAGGGGGGGGGGGGGGGGGGGGGTTGGGGGTTTACATCGTAGAGGAGCAACACCGTGGCAATCCTAGCAAGGCAGGGTAAGGCTTCTTGTACCGGGCATATGAGATCATCCCTTAGATTGAGATCTTCACTCCTATCCTCCAATCTATAGATGTGGACATATGAGTAGTTGATGAATGTTTGTTGAGACGAGATGTCATTGTACATAATTTTGTTACTCGAATGACTATAGTTTACTACACTTGGCGTACAAATTTGGGTACTCCTTTTCTCATGATCCATCCCCTCTCACCCTTCAACTCATCTCACACAGTGAGGATTAAGTAATTAAATTTATGATTGTTCTTCCCATTCTTGCCTATTTTCTTCTGCTTACAAGGGTGCCTGATTTTTCCTTTTGCTTATAGCATGTGCTTTCACATCCTAATTTTCCAATCATTTTATCAGTCGATCGACTTTGTATTTTGGTTGGTTGCAGTTCCATGTTTGTTTCTTCATGTAATCTTATGCATATTCTTTCTCTAGCCAATTTTAGGATTTTTTAAAGAATTCTTTCTTGGTTTAAGCATTTGCTGGGCTTATCAATCCCTTTAACAACTACCCTAATGAATTATTTTCGTTCCTATGATCCCTTCATCAATCTCATTCTATTTAGCTTGAGCTTCTTCCTACAAAACTTTTGTGATTTTGGATTGTAACTAAGCCTTACTTCTTTCTTACCCCTTATCACACGATGGACGGGTGCTATTAATATGCTTGCTGATGATGGCATGGTTTTTATCTAGATCCTGATTCTTGTCTAATTTTTTTTCCTCCCCAGCCATTTCTTTTCCCCAATCTATATTTCACCACACAAGCATACATACATGCTCATGCTTACATGCTTTCACATGCATACATCAACACGCATCCATGCTCATGCCTACATACTTTTACACAAATACATTCATCCATACATGCATGTGCATATACATCCTCATGCTTGTTGCATTGCACATAGAATCAATGTTCATAGAATCCATGTTCCTAGGCTTTTCCTCTATCTTTTGGTCCTTAATCATAATGCACTATTAACATGCCTTAGTCAATCACATTCCCATCCTAAACGAGATGTGATTTAGATAAATATGGACCCCTTCTCTTCCTTCCTTCCACATCTATATTCATTTAAACCTCTCATCTCTACTTCTTCCCTCCTCTCAATCTCTTCTTCAAAAGATCTTTGTAAAGATCCTCCTCTTCCCTTGTCTTCTTACTAGGTTTGCATGCTTGTTTTGACATGCATTGCATATAAGGTAGAAATCATGCATTTCCATTTCTCTGCTCCCATCACTCACTAGTATTGTGGACTTGACCCTTATCCCCTCTTCTTCTATCCCCCCTTCTCATCCCTTTCTCTCATTTAAGCTTGCATTAATCTAGTGAAAACCTTTAACACACAACCCTAAAATATATCAACCAACTTCTTGGGTCACTTGGGGACTCATGCAGACTCGTAATGACTATACCCCCCAAGTTAGAATTAAAATGCATCCTCAATTAATTAAGGTCAATTTGTTAGCCCACTTGCATCCATGCCTCACTCATTGCATCATCACATGTATCACATTGGTATTACACATCTTTTCATTGCATCACTCTGTTGCGTTGCCTTGTTTGATTATATTAACTTAGCCACTTACATATCATAATTAGAATACATAGATGTACTTAATACTATTTCCTATCAAGCCTACACTTAGTTGAGAAGTTCTTACATGACTATTCTTTCTTTATCTCTAGCCTTCCTGTGTCTCTTCTTCTTATCTCTTATCTTCGTTCTTATCTTAGTTTGTCTCGTATGAATTATACAAGTTCATTCATATCATCTCTTCTTATTTTTTACACTTAGGTTCATACTTAACACTTAAGTTTTAAAACATCCACACGTTAGACACCTAACAACTCTCTACCTAATAAGGATAACTAAGAAGCCAATTAATTTGAACATATTTTCCATGTGTACTTGAAGTTCTTGTCTAGACTTATAGTTCGTAGATTACAGCATTACATCACTTTAGACTACACTTGCACTTACAGATAAATTTTTCCTAGTTTACTCTTAATTAGACTTGGTAGTAACTTCAAATCTTCTCCTCTCTTCACCAATAGAATGTTATAATGGAGGCTACATCTGTATAGAGGGTGTTACATCTCCTTAGTCTTTATTGTGTCCAAGGGACCCATTACCTCTCATCATTCTGCCTCCTCTCTAAGGACTACTTAATAAGCCCTTCCCCTCACCTACTTCATCTGACACAAAGGCCCACTACCCATTAAGATGAGCTTAGGACACTCCACCCACTCAAAACACCTAGGATCCCTTTTTACCTACAACTAATCAGATTGACTTGAGAGGTTGAGCTATTCAATGTATAACATGTCTAGCATCTTCCTTTTGTACTTACCTGGGACACCTACCCACTCTCTTAATTATCCAACACTACAACTTCTCTCCCTTAAGAATTTCACACTTTCACATGCACCATAAACAACTTTTTTCTAGTTTAACCCTGAAATAAGACGTCTCTATCTCATTTTTTGTCCATTTCCTCGTCTAAGTCATCTACCCACGTCTCTATGCTACACCATAGTTATCTATTTGTTTTTTTTTTTTTTTTATCCATATTCAATCATATCTCCATCTACCCAGTTCAATATGAGATCTACTTGTACTATCTTAACGACATCGATATTTAATTTCTTAACAGCATACTGTCATGCATTTGAACTTACTTCAGTATCTTCCATATATACATGGACCTACCTCAACATGCAGTAATTAATGACTGCCAGATCTTCATTATGCTCATCACACACCAACGCAAGGGATCTCCTCTCCTCTCACGCACATAAGCATTTTCCCGGCCCATATTGGGTCTAGCGTGTAGTTCTTGTGATGTGATCGCTTGGTTCGAGCCTCCTTTCTTTTTTCCTTTGAAGTGCTTGTGTTATCTTAGTATACCGTGTTTGCCCCATGGCACTTCCCAACCGGAAACTGGATTTCCTTTTCATTGCAGATTTTTGATCCATACATGACCCAAATAAAATTACACGAGGATTCGGATTGTTCTCTCCACCCTAAGGGTGTCGCGTATCTGATGACCAAGGTCAGTTTGTCACAGATTAAATTACCTGGATAGATCAAAATAGATTTCCTACTCTATTTGCCTTGTGGGATTATTAATTACATTTTTCTAGAGCTTTGAAGAACAAAATTACAACCCTTAAACTCATTTATAACACACATGATTAATGACTTAAATTTTGTTTGCAGTGAAATCGAGTCCAAAGTTCTCTCTTTTTAATTGCTTCAAGTCTAGTGTAGGCACTCACTTTCATTTCTTATGAATTTTAATACATCAAACATATAAAATTCTATAATAATTGTACAATAATCCTAAGATAAATCAAAATGGCCATATTTAATCTTAAATCATCAAAATTCGTCCTGGTACTTTTAAAACACAACTTGAATGTAGTTCAAATTCAAAATCATCCTATTCATATTTTAATAAATTCAAAGATATTTTCATGGCTTGTAAATCATAAATTATTTTGTTATTCGTATTAATAATCTAAATTGGATTTTAAATAAACTTATCAACATTCCTCGTCATCTCCTCTTTAACAATTTTTCCGCATTAGCAACCACATCACACCATTTGACACATTTGGTGAATATGCCGTGGTAACCAAAAAGTATCCATGTTCATGAGTGAAAATAGATTGCTTTCATTGATGCGATTGTAATACTTGTCAAGTACCAAATCATCATTCTCTAAAAAAATTTAGGATACCCAATATATTGTCATCTCATTTATTCTTAACTAGCCTTCTATGTCCTACGTCACACTATCTTATTTTTGCTTCACTCAGAATAGCATATAAAACATATTGCATCGTCTTAGAAATACCGATTGCAAGAAATGGTTAGGATGTGGCTGAGGAACAGGGAGAATAAAAACCTGGATGAAGCAGACAGAAAAATGGTGCAGACGGCGAAGAACCCGATGAAATTGCACAAACCACTCATCGCTCAGATCCAACCACTCATGATGTGGGAGATGAGCGTCTCAAGCATGAACATCATTGCTGGCTCCAAGCCTGCAGGCATCCTGAACATCGAATCTCTTCTTGAAGGTGCTCAGATACGTAGTGAGTGAATTCATGGAAGTTCAAGAAAATTTTATTAACACCTGTATAGGAAATAAACACGCACATTCGGAAATGAGATATTCCAAGTTCCAGCAGATAAATGTATTAGACATACGCATGTCTCGAGATGAACAAATAAACCGCACTGGAAGACGGAAGACAATACCCTTTTTTTCAGTAGTTGAAACACAAGTTTCAATCACAGGTTCACCACACATACTGTTTGCTATTTCAATAAATGTATTTTTAATTTTAGCAAACAACGCTTTATTCTGTCAGCTGAAATACTAAGCAGCCAATCAGACTCGAAAACATGACCATATCAGACATCTGAAATAGAAAGAACACTAAATGATTATGATCAAATATGTTTTCTAAGAAATGGTGAACTAAACGGTAAATGGTTGGTGTAGAATTGTTTCTTTTATAAATTAGTGGTATTTTTGCCTGGACCCAAACCTAATATCTTTTTTCCATGTTGCCCTATAAGAGAATGAAAGACCAATTGTGTCATCCATTGCAAGCGTCGAACAGAATTGTATTAGGTGAAGCTAATTTAGCTTGTGGTGAAGGATCTGTTGATCACCACAAGACCTTGCTAGACATGCACAGCAAAAGACAATTGAACCATTGTAAATATTTCAAATTTTCATTCAATAGAAGAGATCTTTAATGTGATCAACAAATCATTGGTTTACGGCTTTGGAGTCACCAGACTGTTTACGAGCCTCATTTCGGCACATGGATTACTGGGTGATGAGATCTATACTTAAAAGATGGCAAGGCACCAGGCAGTAAGCCAGACGGCCTTAGGCACCTAGGCGGTGCCCAGGCACACATTTAGATATTTATTTTTAAAGAATTTCAAGTATATATTATATATATTTATACATAATAATAATTATGCATAATTTTAGCTCTACCATCTACCAAATAACATTCAAATATGTAAATAATCCTAAGACATCTTCAAAATATAAAGTATTCCATATATATATATATATATATATATATATATATCAGAAGTATTCCATCAAAAATTTGTATTTAAGTTTTTTTGCAAGAAAAAAAATTGATACCTTTAAACACATATTTATCAAATTGACCCAACAAAATATCCACTTCATTAAAATAAGGCAAGGAAAGCAGGCCTTAAAAAGTGAAGTTAGACAGCAATCCAATTATTACTGCAAACAGAATCATTTCAATATATGATTTCTATAACCCGACTGTGGGTCTGCTCCTAGAACAAACCTATGCTTAGTCGTATATGGGGATGTAAGATATATAGACAACGTTTGACAAATTTTGTTTGCACCCCTGCCTTTTTTTTATGAAACCATGCATTTTTGCATCTTCACTTGAAATTTGAAAAACAATTCTTCTAAAAAGCTGATTTTTTTTCTTGAAGAAAAATAAACTTAAATTCATCATAAAAATTTCTGAAAAACAATTTCCATTTGAATGTGCAATGCATATTTCAGACGTGCTGGACATCTATGAAGCATGATAACAAGTGTAGGAAAATAATGACAGAAAATAATAAATCTCAGTCAAAAGCTAAACCCACGTATGTGTATAATTACCGCTCACCCCCTTGTGTTTGATGAAGCCACTGAGAAGCCCATCAATCCTTCAAGTTCACATTCATGAACATAATTCCAAGTATTATAGATGAAAGCCAAATAAAACTGGTAACTTGGAACACATTCACTGGGGCAAACACAAATGAGCATTAGTATATGGAACACAAGCCAAGTAGAAAGAGAACATACAGGAGGGAAAGAAATAAAAGTACCAGCCAAATTTACACGTAATTACCTCTCAGGGAACATTGGAATGACATGAGTTTCATGAATGCCAAATCTTTTTCCTATAGAAACCATGCAAAATGGTATGCATTCACAACCAGATGCTCTGTTGGGTCAATTATAAATGTATATTCTTGGGACCATGATCTGCAACAGTCTGATGAGGTTACAAAACACTTATTGTAAGGTTTCATTTGTTAGGTTTCCCTCCACAAGGAGGATGACACACAAACAGTGTTTTTTACAGAGACATTTTTGGAAAATGTCCATACACACTCTCTTAATATTAATGACAAAGAAAGGAAAAAAAAACAAGAAAAGAGAAGAGGAGAAAAACTACTTAGTATCACTGCTGCATTTTTGTCCTCTTGACACTAATGTCTATTTCCTATTACTAGTTCTAGTGTACCATTTCTACTCGATTAGCCAAAACACCCATTGTCAATCTTCAATCAAGTGAAAAATCAACCTAGAGCTAGGTCAACAAAGTTGTAATACTAAGTGAAATATCAATCTTCAATCTTTCATCTCAATGGTGAATCAATGTAGAAAGCTAAATAAAAATGGCAAATGCAAATCACACACACAAACAAATTGATTTATGTGAAAAATCTTCTCAGTGTCAAGAGCAAAAACCAGAAAACCTTAAGATCCACCTTCAAATTTTCCTTTATAATGATAATGGATACAAAATGAGTTTTCTCTAGTGTTTAACTAGAGGAATCATCACACACAATAAAACTCAAGGCACAATGACAAATCAATGCAACAAAGGTGTAATGGATTACCAATCCCTATTGCCTCTATTTCAAGAAAAATTGCAACCACCATGAAAAAAGAAAAATCATGAAATTTGGTAGGAAAGTTTCACAAATCCTTGATATGTTGACAAATTTTCTATCCAAACAGACCTTTCACTCCTCAAACTGATCCTCTACTAAAATTGCATATAAATAGAACTGCAACACAAAGTGTCATTAATCTCCCTTTTCAAACCAATTCTCCTTTGTTTCAATCCTAGATCCACCATTTAGATTGAAAATCAACAGATCACGAACTGAGTCAATAAGGTTTTAGCTTGATCCAACCACAAATGATCCTTTAATCCTGCATTTAATTGAGATAGTATAAGAGCAACTGCTAAGGAGAACTACAACAGTTTTCCTCTTCTGTTCTCTTATTATTTTTTTTCTTTGTCATTAACCATAAGAGTATGTGTATGGACATTTTACAAAACTGTTCCTACAAAAACACCTTTTGTGAGTCATCCTTCATGTGGAAATAAATGCAACAAAATGTCTTCAACCCTTTCCCTTCCACAAAATAAGCATAGTGCTTCCTCAAATTTTCCAGGATCTCCCTCCTCATGGACAATAAGATATTCACTTGTTGTAAAGAAGAACATGATCTCCACGAAAATCCAAATTGATCCTTATGATTGACCACACTTCACATGCTTTGTCCACAAGTCTAGTGGATATCAAATGAGGATCCCTTTCCTTCAAGGTGGATATCATCAACCTCATTTCGCAAATTAGCTTCTGATGCTCCTTCAAAATTTTCAGCATATAACCTCACGGAAAATACAATATACAAACTGCTCTGCAAGGAACATGAACCCAGATATCATATGGAAATCTCTGCTTGATTATTATGATTGACTACTTCACCCACATCTTCAGACTACATGAGAGCATGACTGCATATCCAGTGGATATAATTGGGTCACCAATCCCACAAATATCAATTCTTCCGTAATTAATTTCCAATCTTTAGAAGCTAAAGCAACATCACTTCCATACTTATCATGACAGCAAGGCACCATGGAAATGAGCAGTTAGGAATAGATTAATATTTTAGAATGTATGCATATAACTAATCAGTTTTTATTTAAATACCTTAATAAAAACACAGATAATGATAAATACCAAAAGGTATGTCAATAACAAAACACATGCTCAAGTCAATAGTGATAATCAAAAGTTTTTTAATGATTTTTAACAAAAAAAATATATCAAGAATATAATCTGGATATAAGCGAATGATAAAAAATATTAAATCTATAATGATTGTAATGACTAGACAATTAAAATCAAATGACAAAAATATCGATAGTGTAAAACATTAAAATTAAAAATACACACACCTTAAGAAGTATGATCATTTCCAACATTTGCTATCCCATGTTTTCAATAATGTTGCAACCTTCAAGATCCATGTGCATGTGGGTGTCCATGTGTTTGCATGCACCTTGCGTGTGGGTGGGAATTGGGTACATGTATTCAAATTTGTGGACGCCTAGCTGTGGTGAAGATAATAATTATTATCTTGCATGGAAAATAACTAAAATAAGACAAGAAACGATATTACCAGTAAACTGCTCGCAAGATATTTGCAAAACATATTGCAATGTAAATAATGAAGTCACAAGGTCACACGCAGAATGCCATAATATTCGTGGAGACATAATCAGACAGATAATCAAGCATGGTAAATCTATTTGCATTTCCAAGATAGCAGGAACACATGACCAATCAGCAATGACAAATCACCTGAAATGGAAGCAAAAGGTTATTCAGATTTATTCTTCTGACTGCAGGTCAAAATGAACTCTACCATTAACATCATTTTTTGAAAATCTTTTAAAATCATGGTTTCCCAACAAGCAAGTGCAGGTTACCGGTCTTTTTCAGCCATTTCTTTAGAGTCCACGTTCCCACTCAGTGTTACTCTTGATGATTAATACTTGGGATGATTTTCGGCAATAATTTAAATGTACACATACGTGAATCAGAGTTACTAGGAAAGTGCACTATCTCACTTTCAAGTGCAGAGTAAGCATCAGCAAATGCCTGCAAGGCACCATGAATAGAATACTTGATATAAAGGGCATCGAAACATATTAGCTAAAGGAAAATACAACAACAAGCATCAGAATATAATAGTTAAAGGAAAATGCATTAAGAGGCATTGAGGAAGCCAGCAACAACACAAAAACAGACTATTCAAAAATAAATTTATAGCTTGGGGAAATTCAGAGTTCAACAGAGGTGTTATGAAACATATTATGCAATAGGCATGGGTAATAGTCCCGCATTAGAAATTGTGTACTAGGTCCCATCTTGCATTCTCTATCTATAGAAGTTTTATTAGTGCTTAGTGACAATCAATGAGCATGCCACTCCTTCATCCTCTCTTCTCTTATATTAAACAGCAACATTGATAGTCACCTTGCTGTTTAAGACCATGTCTCAGAATGCCTGGATCCATTTATCATCATCATCAGTGCGTGGACCCATAAGTCCACAGGTCTTGCTACAGCAATCTGGCTTCAAGGTTGGTGCACCAGTCCATTTATTCAGTCCAGATCAGACTTCAGTAGTGACTTTTTTTCATTTTCTTCATGGATACTCATGACATGGTACATTTACAAAAAAATGAGTTGTGGGTGGAGAATCTTAGGGAGACCTCTGAAAAAGTTAAATGGTAAGAGTCATCTTCTCATATCACAAGGTTTGAGGCCCTCATTGCTTCCCATCAAAAGCTCAAACACCTTACAAATGATAGCCCAACAGCAAGGACAACCAGTATGATGACTGGTATGCTAATGATACAGTCACTTTTCATGGCTGATTAACAGCATGGAGCCTAAAATTGCATGTGGAACAGCAGTAGGGGTGTATCAGCTGCAGTTTTTTCAAGGTGCACGAGTAGTTCAGTTTACAACAGAGTGATCATTTGGTTCAGAAGCTTTACACAATTCTTTACAAACTTGTTGAGCTTGATGTTTAAATACCCCTCACCACTGATCTCCACAGGATGAGACAATACCAAGAACAGCTAACTATTACAGCTTTTCTCTCTAGTCTACACACAGACCTCTCCTCATATTCAAGGATAGATCTAAGGGGGAGAGTTGAAAACTTGCAAACTTAAGTGTTCCAGAGTTTCAGAATTTTCAATCATGCTCACCCCAAAAATAGACTAGTCAACCATGGCAACTACACATAGATGAGGTTCTTTTTAAGGGGAAAGTCGTGGGAGAATGTAGATGGTAAAGACTGACCTTGCTGCCAACAATTTGGACATCTAGTGTTGAGCAGACTGAGCATCTCCCAAGCAAAGTACGAGTGGTTATTAAAATTCCAGGCTAATGATTCCACTGCCGCAGCAACTCATGCTAAAACATGTAATTTCACTGACAGCATGATTATTTTATCACATTTCTACAAACATGATGCTAACAAATCAAAAGTTCACCAACCATGTTGATTTCCCAACATAAACAGACTGACATAAAATTGAAGTTGAATCCCTTGCTTTCAATACTGATTATCAAGTCCATTTATTATAAGAAGTTGTACATTTTAGCAACTTAACCATATTCAAGTGTCTTGTTATTTTATATTAATCTAACTTTATTTTGTATGTTACAACTTCATTGTATCAACTTTAGCCTATAATGAAATACATCCATTAATAATTGCATACAACCAAGTAGTATACAAAAGAATTTTTATTTTTAAAGCCTGCTTATCATACCAAGGTGCCCTAAGTTAATGCAAGTGCCTTAGCATCTTGATAACTTACTAATGTTGGCTTGTGGCAAGGCATAGTTGGCAAAGATCTAGTTTATCAGACGTAGACATTAAGACCTAGTTGCCTATCAAACACTACACTCTAATGACTGATTATGTTGGAGACAGAGGACATCAAAAGTATACATCGGAATATTACACTTCTGTGGGAGCAAATTTGATCACTTGAAGAATCAAGAAACAAAATATTGGAGAAAATGTGACAAATGGGCTCATTTCCACTTCACCAAGGAGCTGTTGGGTGTGTTTGAGACCCTTTATAACAAACAACTCATGATAAATATAAAAGTGAATGTTAGAGCCTTTTTTGAAAGAATATAAGAGCTTATTAGTTAGAGTTTATTAAAGACATTAGCAGAATAAATGATAAATGAATCCTTGTGGAGATCCATATATTTTGGAGACATCATATTACCTCTGTTAATAGGAGATTAGCCCTAAACAATAATAAAGTAATCACATTATCTCTCACTCTCAACAATCATTGTCTGGACCACATCTGAAACTTTCTATTGGGTTAGCATTGAATTTCAAAACTTGAAGTGATCAAACTGGAATTTTAGGATACTTGAATTGCAAATTTGAATATGGTAATATGGTAAAATGACATAAGACCATCCATTTGAATTAGTAATTGAGTCTCCACCGATGACACTTGCAGTCATTATACATGAATATTGATGACACTCACATTCTACTGTTCTTCAAAGAAAATAAGTTGTTTCCTCAATAGAGAAATTATTTACATTATTTTCATTGATTTTAAAAAGTTCATAATAGAGTACCTAGAAACTTATTGCAGTGGAGTTTTAGAAAGAAAAAGAGTGCCCATTAGATATATTGTATTATGAAAAACATGTAGGAAAGAACAGTTACTATTGGTAAAACTATATGAGGAGAAATTAGAGAATTTTCAATAAATATAGGTTTACACCAAAGGTCCTCTTTAGTCCATATCTATTCATCTTGGCTATAGATGAAATAACTAAAAAACTCAAGGAGAAATAACTTGGTGTATGTTATTTACTGATGAAAAATTTAGTTCATGACAGTTAAGAATTAATTCTAAATTAGAATTATGAAGTACAAGTTAACCCACAATTCAATAACTACATGCAGTTTGGACGTAGGAATTGAAGTTGGACAGGTCATCCTTGTTTCAACTTTTTACTTAAAAGTGACCGTATTCCATCAGCATCTGTTCTTCAAAAGATTTTGACAGAACACTTTTTTCTCGGTGTATTCAAATAAAGAATAATCAATGTCTCTATTTTACTCGAAGTCTCCATTTTACATGAGACAAAGCATATTTTTCTGACACCAGCTTTTTCTTGTGAATGACAAATGATGCAGATTAACCATAACATCAGCTTCGAATGAAGCTTGTTTTAGCATGAGGTGAATATATTGTCCAATGTCCAACAACGAAGACAATTAGTATCAAAAGCACAAAAATAACAGTTGGAAGACCAGGACTGACCTTGATACACTGATGTATGCGGAAACAATTCCTCCCAACATTATTTGTGGGACATAGAGGATCATCAATATGAATTGGATCAATGCTATGAAATTAGCAGAAAAGAAGAAAAATGAGAAACATAAAGATAAGAAATATGTAATGAAAACCAAATTACATCTTCATAAACCTGTGGCCTCTTTCTCGAGTCATATACAGCCCATTTCCTTGGATAGAAATACGCATTTGACGTGGATCAAAAACATTCCTGAAAAAACTAAAGATAATCTAAATCTTGATTATGACAATTAAGAGGAACATGTAGATTGTGACAATAACGTGATCTACCATGGTCTTGATGAGGTCACTTAACCAAAATCATCTTAGTACCCAAGTATTTGACAAAAAAAGTTATATTCAACCAATTTATCATATTGCATTCTTACCCATAAAAATATAAAAAATCCATCAAGAGGACTCCAAGATTCTGCAAGAAAACAAAAAAAGTTAGAAAGTACCCATGCAAGGATGTATTAAAGTAAAAGCATTTAAATTTGAAGTTACTCTGCATGGAAAAACCATACAATGCATGTATTTAATTAAATTAATCTAATAGAAAATCTACTTAATTAAGACAAAGCAAGGCAATAAGGTGAGCCTTGACGTGAGCAAGTCTAGCCTAGGCACCTAAGCACTCACATTAAAAAGTATGAATGAACAACAAAGCTGAAGACTATGTTAGCTTATATGATCGCATAAACACCAGTAAGGTGTATGAGCCCTTATACGTTGATTTCAAATATGAAAAAAGAACATCCAAATAAGATGGGAGGATTAAAGATAAAGATGACATTGTTAAGATGCAACCAAATGTATGACAATTCTGGGGTAGTAAATAGAAAGGAGTAATCTCATTCAACCAAATGGTGAGTAAAAGATCATCAAAGTATAGGGACTTCATCTTTAGCAATACTATCATCTCATTTGCTATAACAAGGAACAACGTCAACCCCACAAAGAACCAATGAAAACTGAAATAACAGTCTAGAGATGGTAATTGCATAGGATAAGAGGGTGACAACACTTAATAGGAACTGCAATAACCCTCAACTTTGTGATAACTAACTGAGAAAATCTCTTGATCATTGAGTAATTGAAACTAGTTGAAAAATGTTAATAAAACAGCAGAATAATTGTCCATAAATTATTGGTTAATTAAGTAAGAATGGAAGGAATGTGAAGGTACTGCATTAGCAGGTTGACTGGACAGTCAACTGTTTGGAGGAGGTCTCCAACTGCCTTTAGGGACGCTTAAATGGTTGGCCAAATGGTCAACCATTCCAGGCTGATACCACCCCTATAAACTGACTTGAGATGCATCAAAGTGAAGGTTTCCCGTCCATTTCTCAGAACCTCGCAACCCTCCATCTTCCGCTCTCCCTCCAGAATACTTCAGATAGGAATCAAGGTTCCAAACCCTAATTTTGTCTTCACCAAGAGTGAGGACCCCCTCTTCTTATAAAAGAAAGCAAGAAAAAGCTTTGAAATGAAGAAAGACTGGTGGAACATGTGGTAAGCTCATTCCAAGTAGAAGAGGAGACTTCAGTTTCACACAGTTATGGAGAATCTTAAGATCAAATGGCTTGGTGTAATACCTAGAGACCCTTATTTTTATCTAAACATAGAGTTTATGTTTGGAATTGTTCTTCTATAAGGTTTTATGAAAAAATACTGTTGAATAATTAAGAAACTGCATGCCCTACTGTGTGGAAAGTATTGAAGACTAATTCATATCGATTTTTGCAAGGTTTTGTTTTAAAAGCTCCAATTCATTAAGTATTTTTTGATTTCATTTAAATGAAGTTTCCATGTAGTTTCCTTGATATTTTTATGCATGAAAACAGAGATTCAGAAGTCATGTTGTTGCCATCAAAGTTGCAAGGGAACTTAGTTTCATTTCATGAAAAGAATAAGATGAAAGGACCTCGTCAAAGAACTTCCAATGGGCTTAACCTTGATTTCTCTCCAACCATATCTAAATTCAATAGAGATCAACTGAGCAATCAATCGTTTCTCCCTTAGAAACCCCATTTGATGGAGAACAATTGAGCAGACAGTCAACCATTTCTGTGCCACACGTACTGAGGATAGGGCTGAACACATTTTGGGAGATTTGGGGTTTAAGCCCCTCTCTCTAGAGGCATAAGAAACAGATAATGGACTCTCATAGTAGCTAGGAAGAAGTTGAACACTTTTCTTGTGTTTAGCTCATCCTTTTCACAATTAGGAGAAACAGATTATGAAATGGTTGATCCACTGGACAGGTGGAATAGTCTCTAATGAAGCCATTAAAGGTGGCTTAACCTTATTTTAAGTGCTAGGTGATGGTCGTGGTATTATCTTATAATTCAGAGTCTGATTGTCCTTTTTATGTTTTGTCCTAGGCTTGGTTGGCATTCCATGTAGGTGGTTTCCTTTTCTGGCCATTTTGCTTGGGTGTTCATTTGTATGGCTCATCTTCTTGATAAGTTTTACTCTACTTGTACTTTGCTTTTGTTATTAATGCTATTTTTGGTTGCTTATTGTTTGAAATATATAGAAAATACAACAAAGAAGGAAGCCAAGTCATTTCTTGTTGCAAACATTTCTGATAAGGAACCATCCAACAATTCACAATTACTAAGTAATGAAGATATAATATAGGCGTGGATGCAAGAAATAAGTCTAGCTAGTCACATTCGTAAAATCATTCTGTAGGACCAGCTCAAAAAAATATCATTCCGGTAGTCATCCCAATACTTTAACGCAAAGATAGCAGATCCATTAGTTCCGGGAGCTTTATCATCTATCATGAATATTGCAAGCCTAACCTCCTCTACTGAGAATTTGCACTCCAAATCCCAAGCCATTGAACCAAAATTGAGTGGTGAAAGGCATGTAATAAAAATGCTTTGAGAAGAAATCAGGAAAGCCTCCAAACCATTGTAAATGTTCTCCTCATCAGCAGTGTGACCCTTGAAAAGGAAATGGAACCGATATATAGTTGATCATTAGCAACTTTGTGAAAAAAAAGGATATTTGTACCACTTTTTAACCACAAGACTCTGACACCAAGCAATTTCATCAATTTCCAATCATTCTTCTGGATTGAACTTTAGTTTTCTACACTCTTTATCAACCACCCTCCAGAATCTGGATTCTTCTTTTCCATCAAAATCTGCAATTTAATGTTATACTAGCTTGGATGCCTTGACAACTTGGTGCAACACCTTATTGACCCATAATTTTAGTTTCTATTTCAGAAAATTGAGTTTGAATGTCATGCCTTTGGTTAGTCCCTAGTTCAAAGCAACCATTCATGAGCATTGAGCAAATACTTCAACGAAGGCATAAACCATCTGCACAAAAGATCATCCAACTTGTCTACCATACTTGAAAATTGAAATCTCCATGATGAGTGGAGAATGTTGGACTATAAAGCATGATTATGTGCAGAAAGTTAGTATTGCAAAGATGAGACTGCTTAGATGATAAGTAGTAATAGAGAAAATGAAACTAAAAGCACCAATTGAAGATAATATTAGAGAAAATGAACCTAAATAGTTTGGTCATATTCTTCAAAAGCCAAAGAATGCATTAAGTTTGGAGAGGAGAATTAATTAATATGAAAGAAACTAAAAACACAAAAAGTTTTATTAAAACCACATGGTTAGGAATTATAAGAACAGATTTAAATTTATATAATTTAACCAAAAATTTGATCACAGATGAAATATATGAAAGAAAATGATTCATATAACTGACCCCACTTAAGAAGATTATAGGATGGCTTATTTGTTTTTGTAGAATGATGAAGTGGGCAGACTCCACAAATAATGTTGTACATAACATCAGATCTAAATATATAAATCTTTAGATATAGATAAATCAAATCACATGAGTAGTCACCAAACTTAAATCTATTTACCTGATTAAGTGGCCGACCAAGATGACACTCATGCTGCAGAAAGCGAGTAATCAATAAGACCTGCAAAAGTTGAAATTGCAACAGTCAGCTACATTATCTTCCAATGGCAATGCCAATATAACGAAATATGTTAGCAGTGAAATAACCATAATGCAACAGGAAATGTGTCAGGTTTCTATTTTTACTGGTCAAATGAAAATTTCCTAATAACAAAACACATGCAATGGAATTGTAAAAAAAAAATATGAAGCCCATCAGATAAAAGACAGAAGGAAACAGATGAAGATTGGATATTTATATGGGCACCTAAGCATCACCTAGGCAACCTGGTTTATTGCTTGGGCACTTCAGAGCATGGAATCACATATCAATCCATATTGGCGAAAATCCAATAAAACCTAGATTACTACTATCAAACAGGTTTCGATAGAAGTTTCAATCTGTTTTGAAGTACACAATCCAATAATTTATATTTAAGTCTTTTTTGCAATAAAGAACACTAAAAACCTTAAAATCATATATTTAATGAAACAAATCTAACAAAAAATCACTCAATCAACACAAGGTGAGGCAAGCTACCAAGGCATGACCAATTCAAGCCTTAGTGCCCAGGTGGTGCCAAGATGCCACCTAGGTGCACATCTTAAAAAGTATGGCCAAAACCATTTAAACAGAATCTAAATGGTCCATTTTTTGGTTTTTGAAATATTGTTTGTATCCATGCTTCCAAATTTAATTAGCATCCATCCTTTGGTTTTGTGGTGTCTCTTTCCTTGTTCTTTTTTTTCCATTAGGTCTTCTTTCCCGAAACTCATGCTTTCTTTTGGTTTTTGTCTTTGTTTTTTTAGTTTGCTTATTGCTTATGTAGACCCCCACTTTCTCATTCTTGATATATTCCTTGTTGTCAGTCAAAAGAAAGTTAATTTAATTAAACAAATGTTCAATGCAAGCAAAAAACCTATTACCAAAAAGTAAGGGAAATGACTCTTGATTCATGGATTTCAAGAAAATATCACAAATATATGATATAATAATCGGTGAACAAGAAGAGTTCTTTTTTCATCCAAGTAAAAGATCACCATAAAAAATAAAATAGAAATGAACATCAATCTAGAAAGAAATACTTACCAAACAATATGAGCTTAGTCCACCAGAATAAGAGTGATCCAAACTACGGTCAGCTAGGAACTGCTTGAGTATCAAAGACAGAGGAATCGATGCAGGAAACTGCTTGGTTAATTCTCTAACCTGCATGTGCCACTCATGGATAAATTTTCTGGTACATAGATGTAGGGATAAAGGATCATAAAGATGTAATGAACCAAAGGGGAAAAAATGTTAATGACGTTATTGTGTTTCACTTTACACAAGCCACATAACCTATCATGTAACATGTGTTTAAATTTTCTACTTATCCAACTCTATATGCAATCATCAAAAGTCAATTAATCAGAACAATGCAATAAAACAGCTACCCAAACAGCATAATCCAAATTTCCCATTAGCAAATTTTACTCTCTTAACAGAGGCATTCTGCATATGATAAAGAGGGCACAATAACCATGAGCTAATGGCTATCTCTTCCAACACTAGAAGGAAAGATGTATCTCTAAAAAATACCTCCAAAACAACTATAGGCAAAACATTGAGTATTTTAACTTATATTATGGGGATTATTTCCAATCATGAATTTGTTTAATTACCTAAACAATGTCATTGTTTAATAGATCCCTTAAAATAGTCGTGATGATAAATGTTGATGCAATGCAAAAACAGTATGAGTAATCTTGTCAACTGTCAAGGCACTAAGCTACATGAAAATTACATATAAAATATCCAACTCTATTGTTTGAAGACACATATAATCGTATATGAATCCATAAGGAAATGTATAAGAATTCTGTAAATTACCAGTTCTGTTGTTTGCAGACCAGTGTGTGATGGAGACTTAAAGCTAATATCTAGATGGATCGGTCTGAAATGTAGATTACTAGGGTCAATTGATACTGCAGGCAATGTGTCCAATGGTTGTGTGGTAGAAATATTTGCTCTTGAGCCGATAAAATCAATAGGAACTTCCACCACAAGCATGATAAGAGGAATCTGAAGACATCATTCTTAGGAAATAAATGACTAACGAAAATAATATTTAAAAAGAATGAAAGTTAGCACACATACTGCGAAGAGAAAGTACATACAGCTGTATTTTCAATGATCTTAAGGGAGTCATTTTTTACCCAATCCTGATTTGCAAGGTATCTAGCAGCATGCTGGAATCAAATAATTTCACAACATTAAAATACACTCCTAAGCATATCAAAATGTCAAAGAAATATTTGTAACATTTGAATTTACCTGCAAATACAAGATCAGATTTAAGAATTGATCCACACAAAACTATAACAAACTGTATTTTTGCACTTGAAAATAACAATGTTCAAACAAAGTTATCATTCAATTATTTATAATATTGTTTATAGTTAATACATTATCAAATCTCATTAGACGATCAAGCTTGGTAAAACATTTGTTATTTAAAGAATTTGTTTTTTTGAAAAGGCAGAGAAAGGATTTGTGAAGAGTTGCTATAACAAAGGCATAGCCACTTCACTCCTGTTAATTTAATTCATTGAAATATAGAAAAATACAGATTGAGTTGGATTTTAACTTTATGTGACTAAAACTGTCCATAAAAAATAATAGGCTAATCACTTGATAGAAATATTGATTGTTTCTGAGTCTTTAGTCTTGAAATAGTCAGGTTAATGGATATACCTTGACTTCCAACCAATTGCGAACTCAACTTATGACTTACTCATTGTTCTTTGTTAGAACATGTTCAAGAAGAACCAACTATATCAAATACATAATTCAATATGCACATAAGTATCCAAGCACTATGCAGACTTTATGAGTGATTGGTTCCAAAATGGCCCAGTAGTGACACATACCGGGGAAATTTTAACAATACATGTCAAAAATTAAGGTTAGGGAAATTGTATTTAACAGTTGATATTCCCCTTGCTCCATGGATGCAAGTCTTGGACTCACTCCCTCAAAACTGAATGATAGATCACCTTGGCAGACCCACGTAATGGCTGCTTGGGAGCATGATCCTTGGCCGACTGAGGCCCACCAAGGGCTGTTCAACACTCAAGTCAATGTTAAATATAAGATGACATTTTTTATGGGAAATTCTGGAATTGAGAATATGCATAGCATAGGTAATGTTTCTTTTTATAGCATTAGACTTTGGAATATCCCAAAAGGATCAACAGGATATAGAGCCAAGGGTCCTAGCCTTTACAACTTTGATTGATCCATGTGTAAAGGCCTCATGTAATGAAGTGTGGCTACAACAGGTCTCTGGTGAGGAATGTCAGCTGATTACATGTGGCATTGATCATTGTCATACATATTCTCAAGGAGCTTAGGTCAAAGGCATGATGCCATGCCCCTAGCTTGGTTCAGGATGCTGGAAGCTATGTATGCTGGGAACATAGTTTGCCAAGGCATAGGCTTTGTTCAACACATTCCTCAAGTCATGCATTCTAGAATAAGCCAGACTAGGACTAACCTTGATGGGATCTCGATGCTTCTAAATGAATTTAGCAGTCTGCTCCTAAAAAAAAGGAAATCACACCAATGTTAATCTGTTAATTGGGCCCCTCATCTTGTAGACCAAGTGTCTCACATGTTGCTACTTGCTAGGTAGGCATGCAGGATAAATACCCTAAACAAATGTACCACATCAATGACTACAATTGAGCTTAGCTCTATTAAGTATACTACCAATGTTCCTGTACTTTACACAGGTTACTTTTTAATGTATTAAATTTAAAATACTTACTCAAAATTATAGAAATCATTATTGAAGTGATAACGTGGTGAGGTTACCAATACGGTGATGGATATAGTGGTAGTGATGTTGTGGATAATTGTTTTAAGGAGAGGAAACAAATTTGAAGGAAGAGAGAGACAGAGAGAAAAAAATTAGACAAAGGGATAAAAAAAAAAGGAGAAAGAGACAAATAGAAGAGAGAGAGAAAATGGAGAGAGAGATTGAGGAGAGAGGAGAGAGAAATTGGAGAAACAGAGAAATTAGGGAGAGAAATTGAGAGAGAGTGAGAGAGAGAGAGGAGAGAGAGAGACTATGTGGAGGTGTTAAGTTACATTACGTGGTTTTTTTCATTTTATAAATACTTGGTATTTTTTGTTTTAATAAAATTGCAATAAAATATACAATTTTTTTTGAGATTACATAAAAACCATATGAAGAAACCTCCTTTCTTTTATCATAGTAGTATGTGACTGTCAAGTGTTTGATGTGGCACAACTACCCCATACAGTGGCCAATCAAGTTACCATGTGCTTCAATTGTTGTGCCCAAGTTGACATAATGGAGGCAACAATTCAACTCTTAGCACATTCACTACACAAAAGACATGCAAGAAACTTCATTTTAATCTACATGGGATCAAAAGTTGTAGTTTACTATCTTTTTTTCCATGTTCAAACATTATCATCTGCTACCACACACATTCATCAAGATCCATCCAATGATTCATTGGTTATTTTGTTGTTCAATGTGACTAAGCAGAGGGACGTGCACCATTGAGAGAATAAGTATTGGCATTTGCAAGAGTTCAAGAACGTTGGTATGATGGTGAAGGCAAACGATACAAGAATTACCTCTTCCCATAGCTCTCCTAATAGGAGGGTGGATAGGAATGAAATCAAGGGGTCGGCATAGGAGGCAATGATGATGTTGAGGATGAGATCTCAGAAAGGTTTTTGCTAGAGGGAGGGAGAGTTTGCAGACAGAGAGGTGGGGCATGCTGAAAGGTGAAAAAAGAGATGATGATGATGATGATGATGATTACAACAAACCCCTTACATTCGGGCAAGGCAGTTGTTTTAGCCTAAGTGGCCCACAAGCTAAGGAAAGAAACTTATGACTTCAAGGTTCCCAAACAATGGGTCAAGCAACATCATTGCCAAAATACTAGAGACCTTCTAGCACATGTATACGGTGCCACTTGACATGGGATGGAAGCTACCTAAGGTAACATGCAGACAGACTAGTTGTGAAGGATTGTACAATACCAAGAACTCCCCCATATATTGTTAACACTACCCTCGAGTTTGTTTTTCCTCTAACTCTAGATTCTACACAAAGTTGCAGATAACCCTACGATAGTGGCAAATTAGACATAGAATGTCATTGCCTAGCAGTGTATTGGTGTTCAACATAAAGTGGTTACATTAATAGGATTTTATATTTGCTAAGTACTACCTCCAAGCTTTTTATGGCACCTTCCTAAGAGCCACCAAGGCAACAAGGAAGAAATAGGAGCTTGGGTACTCTACCATGCCTCTAGGCTACCTTAACAAGTGCCACCACAAATGGCAAGGTAGGAATCTAGTGGTTCTAATGTAGTGAGGAAGTGAATCTAACTCTAAAAGAATGAGAATAAAGCACAAGAGAGGATCTAGTGGTTCTTATGTAGTAATTTTTACCAAGGTTTTAAATATCAATATCATATTGAAGATCAATTCTTCAAAAAATGGAAATTTATCGAGAATTGAAGATTGTATTGATGGAAGCATAATACTTTTTTGGAAATAGTTAAAAAATTTCAAATTTCAACTTAAAACTTAAGGATAAGATAAAATAAGCTATGATAAGTATATAAAAACACCTAGATAACTTTTTTAGGCAAATAACATGAATAAAATATAAATCAGATAGTGATATAGTAGTTGTATGCATGAGAAAAGTTTTAAATCATATACAAATAATTGAAAAAAAAATCATAATAACAAATGATTAAAAATTCAGTTTATATTTCAATAAAATCTAAATTACAGTTCAATAAGTATCAGTACAAATGGCTATATGAATATGGGTACTAGAGTGAAGCTGCACTCTTGGCTTACTAAATGATATACTGCTTAAAAAAAATGAAATCTTGTTTTTGTAGCAAAGAGAGTGCTAAGTTAATCTTCTATTCATATCACTTCAAATAGTTTTTCTAAGTGTATACATATACTCTAAATATCCTAGTATGAAAAAGCTTTTTAAAGACTTACATATTCACTGTAGGCCTTAATAACTTAATACATCAATAATATACATGTTTACCACAAATGATGGAATGTGATGTTCAAAGTCCTTCCTTTGCATGGTATGCATCCATTGATCCTCTTTGATGGTCTTTTCAATCTTCCTTGTTTATGATCCTATTTAATCCTGCTTCATTGTTAATTTTCTTTGATTCTCTTTGTTTAAAATCCTACTTTACAATAACAAACAATTTCATATTTATTATCAAATTTTGAATTATTAAAACCAATTGAGAAAGTTTTTCCTAACAAAGGTGAGTCTAGATGTGTACTTTTTATTTTATTGTAGTATTTGTATCATTATATGGAACTGATTGGAGAGGAGAATTAATTAGTGCATAAGAAATTTGCTAGGAATTATAAGAAAATATTTAAATTGAACATATATAAAAATAAATTAAAGATAAAGATATATTTCTTCCAAAGAATCTCCTAGTTGTTCCAGAGCAACTAGAAAGAGATTCTTAATCAGAAAGAATTAAGTTCAAATGTAGGATATCTATCTAGAAGTTTTCACAATGTAATCATGTATGATGGAATCATCAAATATTTGATCTTTTCTAACTCTATTTGTAACTCACTAAAGGCTCAAGAAACAAAGATAAGGTATTATGAAATATCCAGCAACAAGAAGAAAAAAAAGGATTGAATAAAAGAACTCTAGAGCATTTGCTGATATCAGATGTGCCTATATCAATGGAAGGGGTGACACATTATTTCAATGAATCATTTCTTCAGATAGAAAAATCTTTAAACACTTACTCAAAATCTTTCTTTTCAGAGTCCATTGTGGAAGAATCACCCACAATTTTTTCTTATGAGGTCAACCCCAAAATGAGATTATAACTCAGACTTTTGTTGTGATTGTTGTTGGTTATATGGAATTTTTAAAATTTATTCACCTAAGATCCATATATACTTATATATAAAAAGTAAAATACATCTAAAAGACTGAAGCCCCAAATCTCTTTCTTCGTCTCCCTATCTCCTCCCCTTGTAACAACTATTGCATTTTTTGACAAGGTTTCCAGAAATGGCAGCAGTTTGTGGCTCTGACAAGGCTGGCAAGGTTTCCAATGGCTCACCTGTGAGTTGGGGTGCCAGTTCCGACAACTCTGGCAAGATTTCTAGCTCTCTTAAGGCTCTCTGCTGGCTCTGACAAGGTCTAACAGGCTTTCTTTTGGATTCTGGTGGTTTCTTCCAAATTCTTTGCAACATCTTTTCTTTCTTATTCTTCTTCATATTTTTTATATTTCTGTTGCTGGTTTTATACTTTTCTCTGTACATAAATTATACCTTGAAATCTTGAATATATGATTGCTCAAAAATTATGGTGCTTGTGTTCTAAATCATATGTGCTAAAATTATATGGTTTCTCAAAAAAATTTCTGTACAAAAATTATAGGTTTCGAAATTTTTCTCCTCTTTTAAATCATTTCCGAAAAATTGATAAAATTAATTTTAAATGAGATAAATTTTGCGAATATAATAACTTCGTATTGGATGGATCCAACATATGTGTTTGCAACATTTTTACTGGAATTCAGAAAATTTTGATAAAATTCAGATTTTTTGTTCACTATTTTTCTGCATTTCAATAACTTTATAAATTCAGATATTTTCAACAATAATTTCAGAAACATTTTTATTTTTCTCAACAATAAATTCAGAAATGAAGTTTGGTTGAATCACAAGAGGCACTGCTTGCTCAAGATGCTCTGAGAGACCAAACAAGTGAAGAACGAGTATGGAAGAACAAGTGCTCCAAACTTTCTTCTTCTACCTCACACCATCTGCATAGCTTATCTGCAAGAGGCATCCATTTACTTCTATATTGCTTTGTCACAATCCTTTCATGACAAGGTAACCACACCAAAGTCTTAAAACTTTAGGGGGCACCTTCCTTTCCATACCACCTTATCCCCAGGTTTCAACTGCAATCTGTAACAGCTGCCAACCGTGGATCTGCTCCTGCTGTCTTTTTCCAAAATGGTAAATACCACCGTGTGAGGGATTTGGAGCAGATTGCAGTCAAATTTTCAAATGCTAATTCAAATCAAATTTCCATATTTTTTGGATTTCGGACACCCCTATTTTTTGTTGCTGTTTTTGTATTTACAAGTTCATCAATATTTGTGTTTGCAGTTGCCTATGTGTGCTGACTGAATCTAATGATGTCAATAGCTTGATGATCAACATTCACACCTACTTAGTGAATGTGTCGTGCAGATAGTTCTGTTCATCAAGCCTAATGATACTAATAATTTGATCAACACTTGAGTTTGTTAAACATCTATAACAATAATTGTTGACCAGTCAAATGTGGCAGCTTGAGTAAACACATTGATGTTTGTACTTATCTAACATGTGGTCAAAGTAATGGTCATTATCTATGCTTGCAAGTTGCCATCTGTCATCATTTCTTCCTACTTAATGACCAACCGGGACTATCTATTTTTCTCTCAAGCTAGTTAATGCATTTCCTTGGTTATGTTTCAGTCTGTTGCAAGAGGTAAAATGCTAGAGTATATAAGTTAGAGTTACTTGTGACTTAGTCTCACATTGACCATCATGTGTTAGTCCTCTTTATATAACCTCTATACAGTATTAATCATATGATTACTGAATTCAGTTCCAATTCAATTAACCATACCTACAATTGAGAATCAAACTGTAACCGATTGAGAATTGAACCATTGTAATCTTGTTAACCAATCCAAACCATCAAAAATCTGTCAATTCAATTCAATTAACAAGTTCCAACAGTTCCATGTATTTATGCCTTACCCTTGTTCCTCAATGGGTAAGGATATGATATAGCAATTTAATTAAAATTTCTACCATCCTTGCTCCAAAGCCATTGTTGAGAGTCGGACCCAGTAAAAAGCAAATAGGAACCATGGCAGTTCAAAATCATTACAAGTCTAGAAAGTTCAGCATTCTTCATATCATTAAGATTCCTCCTAATCATAGAACTGTTAACGCTCAAAAATACTCATATCAGTGGAAGCAGCAAGCTTACTATATTTGCTGAATCTTGAAGCAGTTAACCAAATCATGAAGGGAACAATCGAATCTTCACTAAAGTGGAGTATCTTACATTAGTAATTTTCACAACAATCCCATCTTGTTTTCTTTGATGTTGCACTTCCCTTTCCACTGTATCTTGGTTTTTCCTGTTTTTCTCATAATTTTTATAGTTTAAAATTTTATATTTGAAGTTCCGCTTACATTAACTCTGCTGTGGAAGTTAATCCCTCTATAGCTAGTCCCAAACTCAAATAAAAGAACGTTAAAGTTCGGTAGACAGCCAATTATAAAAACTTGCCAACCCTTCATAAACATGAATTCTAAAAATAATTCATTAAGACATAACGCTTTTAGAAACACATTGTGTTGGACCTTAGATATGACGAAAAGAAAACAATGGGAGGTATTGCACAAATGTTGCCTATATTTACTTCTATAACATAAATATAGCACAAAAATTGTAGAACTTGTTTTTTTTCAATTATAGTAAATGTCTAGAAATTAAATCTAAGCCAATTTATATGTGTACCATATCTTTCTTTATCTTTTTCTTAAGTTTCAAGTCTTTATCAATCTATCCATCTATCTAGATCAAGAGAGAGAGAGAGAATATAAACCAGATTTTCAAAGCAAATAAAATATATACTTCTGCAAACTTGTGCATACCTGTAGACATGTTTCTTTAATACCATTGCGACCCTCCAGTATCCCAGCTTCTTTTATAGGTTCCTGGCCATGATCCCAATAATTTCATCCCATTGACCATAACAAAAGAGTTAAGATGAATTTAAAGAATCATCCATGTTCCCTACCAAATTTCGAACTGGAGGCAAACAAACTACAAGATCCACATCACTGGTAGGTAAGGCTAGACCAGTAGCATTTGAACCAAATAAATTTGTTCGAGATCTAGGCCAAAGGACTTGCAAGGATCGTGCAACCCGCTTGACAGCCCAATTGATGAATGGCTTCTTAGCATGATTTTCAGTAGCAACCTTGTATTTATAACAAAGGTTTTAAAAAATAAATTCTTTATATGAAGAAAATTAAAATGCAAAGCTAAAGTTCACAACAAATGGCAATAGCACAATTGACATTAACAAGGACAATTGGGCTTAGATTAGAAAAAATAAAGGATTTACCTATTATAATGATTATAAAATGTTCTTAGATTTAACATGTAGCAAATACAATATTTGTAGCTGATATGTTCATTGAAATAGAATATCTTTGTAGCTGATATTACGAAGTAACAAATATAATGATAGGCATCAATTTTGATACAATATTTATTGGAATTCGTTTACTACTTTTCAATGTTAGAACTTCACTTTTGCTTTCATCATTACAAGGAATTTTTCCTATGGGCTATGGTGAGTCTCATATTTTGTATACCTTTCTGGAGGGCACTAACAACATTGGTGGAACCTTACTCCACAAAAAAGGTCAGTGTGCTCTTATAAGATGACAAATTACATGCTTAACTCTTTAAGTCACAAGTCATATGAACAGAATTTAAAATTCAATCTCTGCATTGGCATTGGCATTGGCATTGGCATTAATATCTAAAACAACTTGTCCCTTTTCAAAAGAAAACTGTCACGGTCACCCCCCAGGCTCTCTCAACTAAGATAAATTTAGGACGAAGGATGAGAAGACAAAATCATTGTGCATCATGGATTACAAAATAAGAAATTTGTACAAGTTGTTTGTAAAAAAAATCCCTCAGAATGGCAAATGTTTCACCTTTTTGCAGAAAGAACTGATTTCCTCATGAAGAAAACTTTGCATCCTAGACAGAGAAGTTTTCCAAGGACAATTCACTGGTTCAGGAGGTTGGACAGGTAAAGCAACATCTGGCTGCACCATTGTGTTACTGTCAACTGAATAATAAAAATAAAGTTGGAACACTTTCTAGAGAATGCAATAGTCCACTTACATGTTCCTGATCTCTACCTAACTGGGAGATGGCAATGAGGCGATCTTGCAGCAAGGTTCCAGATATATCTTGCATCCGTGCATTACCAGATAGGCTTTTATCCCCCCATGATGCCCAAACAACTTCAGGGATATCCATACAATGGTGTACATCCTCATTGTTGATTTCTTCATGATACCCGTTTCGCATACCCCAATGCCTAGGACTTGAACTACCAGACCTTACAACTGGAAAGCCTCTGTGCTTCCTTGATTCTCCAACAGAAGGTGGTGGAACTCGAGGTGCACGTGGAACACAGAGCACTACTGGTGATGGTGGACGCTTAAGCTGAGGAGGATCTCTCCTGGAAGAAGCTAAGCATGGGCTTCTATGATCACCATTAAGTTTAAATTCAGATCTTGAGCTTTTCCTTGATAAACTTGGAATGATAATTGGGCGTAGTATTGGATATGGAAGTGAATCTCCTTTTATTCCTTCATTGCTGTTACATGTCGAAGTATTTAAAGTTCCAGAGACTGATTCTTCTGAAAGATCTGCTGTTGCTTGGCAATCAAGAGCACTCACATCATTACCTGAAATGACATAGCTAAGAGACTGTTGTCCAGGTCCTAGAGATTCAAAAGGTGAACAGAAAGAAGCAGCAGTTGGTGAAGACATTCCATTCACACCATATGGAGCAGGCAAGCCAACCATGTCATCTATAGCTCTGTTAAGATCAGCATCATACCATGCCCAGGAACCATCTTCTGAACTATGAGAAGGAGGACGGGAGAACCCTGTCCCAGCATTATCAGAGGTATTCCAGTACATCACTCCACCACCAAAATATTTGTTATAGTCTCCACTGATTGTCTGCATATCTGTCTCTTCATCTGACATCCAATGTCTCTCAGAATCATCCACCATTTCTGATGCATTCTGATTCTGAAAACCAGACAAATCAACATCACCAAAGAGTCTTCGTTCATTGTCACTATACAAACCTTTAAATTGCATCCCATTATTTGTAATTCCTGAGCATAATGTGGGCTGCAGCTTTGAATTGTATACTGAGCCATGGTTTGAAATACCTGGCTGACTCGATCTTCTACAACTTCTTACCAATGGAGGCCAGTCTAATTGTTGATTCAGTTGACTTGATGTTAGAGAAGACATGTTGTAGCCACCTCCTGATTCAGTTGTATTTCTAACCTGCTGTCTACCAGGAAAAAGAGACCGATGGAAGTGATTTGGCTGATTATAATCAGCATCCAAATGCAACCTGTCAGTGGTTGCAGGAAGATTATTTGAATCTAAAACTTGAGAATGAAGTGAAACTACACTAGGATGTTCACATGATGTAATCCCAACTGTTGTTGCCTCCATACAGGGATAGCAACTAGTATCTTCAGTTTGAGATATGCTGTGACCATCGTATATGACTTCTCCAAACAACTTTGCGGGTTCAATTGTCTGCAAAACATTTTCTGTTACAGATCTTGAACCATTATGAATGTCAACTTCTGTACCAAAACATACATCACATTCACATACAGGTGTAACAGGTCCATATGTTGCAGTATTTGTATCATCTGACATGCTCATGTCTGAGGTGACTGTATCTCTAAGGTTGCTTCCAGTAACTTCCCTCGTCACAGGACTGGATTTTCTTACTAAATTTGAATCTCTGGTATTTTCACTGGATGTACATGCATTATTGGAAGCACCAGTAGCTATGGGTCGATCCAGTATTTGGTAGTATTCATCAGATGTATGATGATTTTTTACAAAAACACTGGTGGAATATTCTACAGCAGAGTCGTTGTTAACTTCCTTATCAAATATTGTCTTAGATTCATTGTCAGCATTAGCAAAAATTTGCTGAGAAGGTAGGTTTACCTGGACCATGACACTAGTTGACATGGAACTTCCAGGATTATCTATACAAACAGACTTTACTTCTGTAACACTTGTTACATCATTGAAAGGTGGAGATTTTCCAACTTTATTAGTGGTTTTTTTCAGACTAGTGTTTTTACTCCCAGATCCCCTTCTTCCCCCTCTCTTTTTTTTAATACAAGATGTATCATCAACCAACTCTGTTGCACCCTCCTGCATAGCATAAAAGATGCCATTTTCCACTCATAAAGCATGCATGGTTAAGTGCAAAGATGTGGACAGAAAACAATCATTAAGTTATCAATAAAGATTCTAATAAGTATTGACTATCCAATCAACCTCATAGAGAGAAAGAGAGCACAAATTTCACCTTTTTATTAGTCACTGCACTGCCCTCAAACTGAGAGTAATTGACGAGACTATGGCCACTTGAAAGAGATTGAGAATACTGTGCACAAGTGGGGGCATTGCAAATGATTTCACATTCAATATCCTGGGAAATGCAGTTTATAACAATCTCTAAGTAACTCTAAGTAACCTCAAAATAGGAAAAATGAATGCTAGTATATTGAAGGAACAAAGAGAGATACCTTAGGAGGCCCGCATTCTAGAGCTGAAATGGTGGTATCAAGGCATTCTTTTTCATGGAGGTTGTGTTTTATTTTGTTTGATTCTATTGCTGGATTGTTCTGTGACTTTTTTGCAGGATTCACTCTTTTGTGGCATTTATTCTTGCCTCTTTGGGAGTGGGAGGCTATGGCAGACTTTTGCTCAGGCTTTTTTTTAGGGGTATTCATACTTGTATCCCTTGTCAGTTCAAACTCAACACAATCACTTGAGACAACCATAAGAAAACCCCGAAATCTCCTCAAAATACAATCAGAGATAGTCTCAACAGAGGTCAATGTGCTAAAAAATATAGAATCCGTGCCTAACTCACTACTTTGGCTTATAAGTAGCACGTCTGCTATTTGCTGCAGCACAATCAAGTCTCTCAACCAAGTAGGTAATATGGAATTTTCAGAAAAGGATTTTGACATTGCATTCAAAGAAAAGTCGTTATCTTTTTGGCGAGGTAACGGATTTCTCCACTTAAAAGATGGAAGAGAATCATATTTATGGGGAAAACTTAGTGTAGCCTTGGAGAAACGCATCCCACTTTTGGAAAAATCATCGGAACTCTTTAAACTCTCCTTGACCTGGCAACTTACGAGGATAAAATCAGTTGTTAACATTATAAGGTTAAAAATATCAGGACAGATATTAAGAGTCACCAAAAAACTAGTTTTAACCCATGGGATACAAACGAAAATGCAAGTGTAACCTCTATCACACATGAAACAATCACGAGTTTAACCGATTTAGAATTCCTTTATAGGAGATTACGGAGATGAAAGCAGTACTTCTTTTGAAATGTATCTAATTTAAAAATGCTAGAAAGTTGCAGAAGAGATACCAGAGTCTTAGCTCCCTTGGTCAAAAAAGTAAGGCACATTCTCTTCCTAACTCCAGGATCCAACCCCAGAAACCAATCGACGCAGCCTTTCTTCCTCCAAAATGTATTGGCAGCTACACCAGCACCAACCCGACCACTCCCCTTCACCTTCCTGCCCTTTTGCTTCTTCTCACCATTCCACACCCTCCACGACAACCGCAACGCCAGCTCGATTCTATTCACAACAAAACTCTCCAAACTGTAGTACCCCTTCTCCTTCAACCATTCCGCCTCTGCCCACGCGGACCCCATCCCTTCCACTTCTCCTCTCAGAAATCCCCCATTCGACACGCCGTCCATCACTTCCATGAACCTCCCTAGATCCGCGACCAACTCCTCCGACATAACGGCCGAGTCAATCTCGCACTCGTCTTTCCCTTCCTTGGACCCGAACAACCTCAAGGACGCGAAGATCGACCTCGCGCCCTCGTCGGCCTCTTGAGATCGAAGGAGGAGCCCCCGGGACCGGCGGGAGCAGAGGGTGGGGAGGGAAGGGTCGGAGGAGGAGGGGAGGTCGGGAAGGATGAAGAAGAGAGAAGGACCAGAAGTGAGGTTTTTGGAGTGCATCTGGAGGAGAATTTTTAGGAACGGAGGGTCGAGGATGGTGAGATGGGACTGGCGTTGAGGGACGGAGAGTGTGGAGAGCCAGCGGACGATGACATTTCTAGGATTAGGGTTTGCGTCGGCGCAGGAAGCGGATGATGAGTAGAGAGCGATGTGAGAAGTGAGCGCGTCGACGATTTGCTTGGAGTCCATCGTCGGGTGGTGCCGCTTCTGGTTTGAAACTCCCAAGTCTATCTGGGTTTTCCGGGTGCGAGGGATGGGGAAGAAGGAGAAGAAACACGTGGCAGGTACCGAAGCCCTATTCCAGATTGGTGGAGTATCGAAAATAGTATCTAAGACGGTGTTTATTATCTACTTCCAATAAGTTTGCCAATCATGCATTTTACTGTACAATATGGTTGACGTAGAAGCAGACATCAATTGCGAATATATCACATGGCAAAATGCTCGATTCGTCCGCACATTTTTGATCGCGACGGAAGATTAGGTGCGATGCTGATCTTCTTTGAAGTGGGTGATCTTTTGTCAAAATGATATCCTTACATCCTTTTTAATCCAACCATCTGCATTTGAAATTTGAGTAAAACCCAATCGTCAATTCAATTTTTAATTATATTTGATTGTGTGCAGTCAATCGTTCATACGTTGCTGTCAACCTCCACTGATTGTTAAAATGTTGTCTCTAATTTTCATATAATTATATTTCTATGACACGATCTGCATTGCCTCTTGTTGCGTCACCGTCTCTTGCGTTGATTTTGATTTTTGTTTAGGTCGAATACATTAATTATTGTTGATTCGTAAATCAGATCTAATTTACATTGGTCACTGCTGCACTTGTTACTTTTGATTACGGTTTCTTAATTGCAATTTTTTCATTAATGTAGCGACGTGTTTCTGCAATTAGAATTTATGATATATGTATTTTCATTAATCACAAGTGATTTATGTTTAAAAATAAATTATAAATTAATAAATATTCTAATTCCACTATTTAAATCTTCCTGCTAATTTCGAAAAATACATTTATCTACAAATATTCAGACATCTGGCCTTGCGTTTTACTACGCTGCCTAGTTTGAACACTTTTATAATTGGTTTGCAAGTATATATATTTCTTATTTTCGGTGAGAGCGTATCGGTTTCATTTTCACACATGCGACATTATATATTGCAGATTAAAAAAAAAAAAATTTCAAAAGTGAGGAAAAGTCTAGCTTTACTCATTTAATTCTGTGATATTCCAGAACTGTATTTTTCTAAGTAACTGCTTACGTTTTCTGCTGCTGCATTAATGGATGCACGCGGACATTCTTGGCGGGGAATTGCATTAATAAAATATTTCTTCGTTGTACACGCCATCCTTGGGATTTCGCTACGTCACGAGCAAGCTCACCGCAAAAAGGGAGAAAAAAAAAAATCAAAGGGAGAAATAAAAGCAGGAATAAAGGTAGAGCATGCGTAGACAAAAAAATCATCGATATACTGATCTCCATGTTAAGGTGATCAACTGCATGCCAAAGTCCACTTAAATTCTATTTGTGCACATTTTCTGTAGATAAATGAAACAGTAAGAAATAATGAAAATAATATGATATAATAATAAATAACAAGAAATATAATATTACTTGTGTATTAAAGAAAATGATGGAAAATCAAAAAATATAATGTTTATGTAATATGAAATTAAAAATTTATAATTTTTAAATAATAAATTAAAAGTTATTATATTTGAAAAGTAATATTTTAAATATTGCAGTATATATTAACATAATATAGATGTAACATGTGAAATAATATGTTTGTAATTAACATAAACAACAATGTTCGTTATAATTTAAATTTTTTCAGAAATAATATGTTAATGTATTATTTAATGTTATTAAGTTGTGTTGAATTAATGTTACTTATTTAACATATTATTAAGTTGAGTTGAATATATTAATGTATTATTTGTTCTTATAACGTTAACATTATTATGCTTTAATGTATTATAATCTAGTATCATTCTTAACATTATTTTTTATTTAATCTATTATAATTATAATATGTTATTATTTATTTACTATTATAATCATACTTCTTGATATTACATTAATGTTATTATTTATTTTAATATATTATTTATTATTATAATTATGTTGATATTTATCTATGTTGGTAATTGCAACGAAGTTGCTTGGTGTATTTGCCATTGTAGAGCTGGGTTGTTATTGTGATAAGTATTAAAGCTAATGAAGTAATTTGTGCCACAAGAATTAGACAAAAACGAATGAAATTATTGTTAGACATAGGTTGTGTTGTCTTCCTCGCGGTAAGCCACGAAAATGTATTTTCCTGCATTTGTTGTTATATTTCCCTCGTTTCAAGAGATTATAGGTTTTAATCGTGCAGGCTTTAGTATTATAAGCCCCAGACAAACACCGCTAAGACTGTGTTTTCGATATTCCATTTGTATAAAAGATATATACATATTTGAAGTAGTGAAGAATTGTTTTTCAATATCATAAGGTTACGTGCTATTTTCTTTTACAACACAAACTAAAATTATTCTAGCATACTTTTTAAAAGGATCTACTTCTCTCTGGAAGAGAGTGAATAGAAAAGTTTGTAAATTAAAATTTAGATGCTAATAAATCTGAGGACCAAGGTTCTCACTTTATGATGTTGTTTTACAACCTTTGAGGTACTTCTCTCGAAGTCTCTCCTTAAAATGCTTGCGATGGATGTGAATTATGCACGAAAATAATTAGACTTGTATAACTAGGAAATAATGAAAAATAGAGGAAAAAAAAAATGACAGGAAAAGTTTTCCTTTTGTATTAAATAAAACATTTCCTGTTGTTTCTTATATTATTCGTTCTAAAACGATGAGAAATGATAAGCTTATAATATAATAAATAATATATAATTATCAATATAATTATAATTACAATAATAAATAACATATTATAATTATAATACATTAAAATAATAACATTAACATGATATCAAGAAGTATAACTATAATAATATATAAATAACAACATATTATAATTATAACAGATTAAAATAAATAATAATGTTGAAAAATGATACTAGATTATAATACATTAAAATATAATAACATTAATGTTGTAAGAATAAATAATATATTAAGATATTCAACAACTTAATAATATGTTAAATAAGTAACATTAATTCCAACACAACTTAAAAATATTAAATAATACATTAACATATTATTTCTGAAAAAATTTAGATTATAATGAACAATATTGTTTATGTTAATTTCAAATATATTATTTCACATGTTACATCTATATTTAATGAAATATTAATATATACTATAATATTTAAAATATTACTTTTCAAATATAATATTTTTTAATTTTTTCAAAATTATTAAATTTTTAATTTTCTATCATTTTTGTCAAACTAGTAGTAATTTTTGTTAATTTAATATTTTAATTTTATTAAATAATATAATTTTTATCGTTTACTATAATTGCACAAACATCTCATTTTTTACTTTCCGGTCATTTCCTTTAATGTATAAATGACTTTATATTTCTTATCATATCTTATTATTTCTATTTTTTAACAAAAAATATGCACAAACGGATCATTAAAGTAGAGAAAGGATAAAAGAATGTGTAGGTAAGATTTGCTAATGTCCTATGTTCTTCTTACGTTAATAGGGTCCATATATATATATATATATATATATATGGTTGGATTGTTGTAAATGAACGAGCAACGACTAGAAAGTTGTCCCAACGTTTGACAAAATCAATTGATTGAATGTTCCGACATTCGACTCCTCAAATTTTAGTGTCATTTAATGGTTAGCTTATCTATCATTTATTTTTCAACAAATGTTGCAGAACGGTTAATTGATCGAATTCCTTGCTTGCAAATAATTCAACCATCTGATCCATCAAAGGTTGACCTAAACTCATTACTTTAATAATTTTATATTTATCATTAAATTCTATATCATCAAAAATCACCTAGGCGAAAACTTTTCCCGACACTTTCTACTTCATAACAGGAATCTTGATATCTACGTGAGATAATAGAAATTTGTGATTTTCGTTTTATCGAAGGACTTAGTTGAAGTACCATATTTGCTAGGTAACAAGAAAATGTTTTGAAAATTTATGCAAAAATCGTTATAGCAAAATGTTGATGAATTAAATGAGATATCGTGTAACATTTTATGTACTATATTTTATTAATTTATGTTAGTTTTATTGAACATTGATGTGTTATAGATCTTAATTTGAACAAATTAATGCACATGGAAGTGTTTACAAGATTTTTTCCGATAGCTATGTAATATAATTTTTATTATTTTTAAATATAAAAAATAATTATATAGAAGTTAAGATTAATTACGTTAATATACAATATGAATTTCTTTTTTTTTTTCTATTAATTTTTATGCGTATAAACACCTTCTCGATTTTAAAATCAATTACCGTTTTCCCTTTCGAGAAATTCGCCTCAAATCGATACCAGCCCTCAGGTACCGGGGCGAACGGGGCCAGGCCGATGACGCCATGCTAAAACCCTTCTCTTTCCCGATAGACCCCGAAGGCCGAAGCAAAAGCTCGACATCAGAGTACTCACGGTCACGTCAAGTGTCGTGAGTGATGAAGACGGCAGCGGCGGAGGAGCCCTCCACCGACCGGGAGCTCTACGCTCTGCTCCACATCTCCCCTGAAGCCTCCGATGAAGAGATACGCAAGGCGTATCGCCAATGGGCACAGATTTACCATCCAGACAAGTACCAGACACCACAGGTACCCCAATAACAATCTCTCGTTGTGCCGTTCGTTCCTGCGATTAGCTTTGAGTGTGGAATCTCCGAGTAGCGAAGTTGTCGCTTGTCGTGTACGTCATAGATGAGTTCTTCGGCAATTCGTGCACCTTTGTCTTGTGTGGATTTTTGTCACACCGGATGTTGCGAAAATATTTTACTCGTTTTTGCTTCATGAGGTTTTCCGGGAAGAGGTGAATTGGGCATAAGTAAATATCATTCCAAACTTTAATATTGAGCTTGGCTTACTTGTGCATCAATGGAAAACCTCTCGTTTTATATCTAAAACAAATATGTACAAAGGATATATATATATTTAAATGTAATTTTTATTTTTTTAGTTGATATATTTAAATTGTATGATAAAGAACTATATTATTTTTAGAAGATGATGTTATTATAGACACTTATAACATTTTTAACCGTAAGTGTTGTGCTCTCATTTGCACTCCCCACTTCCGCTCCTTGCTTATGCTCCTACGTTTTGCTCCCTACTTGATTATGTAATTCATGACGGAATTGACAACTCAGATGTCTACTCTTTACTTGATTGCGTGATTCACGGTGAAATCAATGCAAAAAATATATTTCCCTGAATTTCACCTGTGAGTAGTCCATTTTCGAAGAAAAAACTTCTCTGTCAAGTGGGAGACATCCTCTTGTTGTCTTCATGTCAGACGTTTTTTGGGAAATGTGCATGACTCCAACAGCTGTTGTGTTACACACCATTGTGTACTAAAGTAATATACCAAAGTAACAAAACTTAACTTCTTACCACTCCAAATTGTAAGCTTGAGACTTCGAACCCGTGGATAGCAATGGTGAACGAAGAGATAGGTAAGATGTTTATTTAGTTGAATGATGACCAAAGAGTTTAATTTCTTCTATTCAAATTTCAATATTTATAATGATAAAATTAAAATATCATAATCTGACCCAGAAATATAATTTAATTATATTACATGTTGATTATAAGACAAAATCTTAAATAAATTAACCAAAGCATATGGTAATCGATATTGTTCTTATCCTTATAATATTTTTAATAATAACAATAATAATAATATTATTATTGTTATTATTATTATTATCATCAAAATTCAGATTTAAACATACATTTTTCCTTTAAATACTCATATATATTTTTTCTAGAGATCAATGGAAAACCTCTTGTTTCATAAAAAAATCTCCTATAAATATATGTTTCTGCACGTGTAACTTGTAATTAGCAGTCAGGCAATGGAAATCAAATATCTTCAATTTTCTAAGCGTTTACTTTAAAGTGTAATTTTGATTTGGGCATGTTGTTCTTTAGCAGCTCATCCTTTTGTCAACTTGTCCATGCATGTGTTTCATCATTATGTTTGCATGTGCTGAGGATTCTTGGTATTTCTCTAGAGCTTCTAGTTTCTTTTTCAGAAAAAAGTCTTCTATTCATTTTCAGATGAAGGACATTGCTACGGAAAATTTTCAACGGATTCGTGATGCCTATGAAATCTTAACAGATGAAACAAAACGTCAAATATATGATATCTATGGTATGGAAGGTCTGACTTCTGGTTTTGAGCTTGGCCCAAAGTTAAGCAGACCAGAAGAAGTCAGGGAGGAATTGGAAAAACTACGACGTCGAAAAGAAGAGCAAAAATTTGCTGCACATGTCCGACCTACTAGTTCACTTCTTGCAAATTTTTCCGTGCCTCAATATCTACAGGGAGGTGGTATTATGAGAGGGTAATATAGCTTATGCACTAGGAATTTCACATTTTTATAATTTTGTTGTCTATAGATCATAGATGAATGATTGGTGCTAATCAAAATGATACCAATTCCTTCTATTGTCCATGAATATATTATGAATTCATCAAAGCACTAGTGATTAAGATGGGGAATTTTAATAACTGAGTGATCTTAAATTATCTTGTAGCCATTATATTTCATTTCCAAAAGTCTAATTTTTATTATACTTTTATGGATGAATGCCATCATAAAGACTTGATTGTGCTTATTTTAGTTGGTAACTTAGTATATGTACCATCCATTTATCTAGATTATCTGATTATAATGTTTCAAGTTCAAAATCATAGTTCCTCTTGTTTCATCCATTCCTTGTGGAAAGTGCTAGATGTATAACCTCCCGAGTGGTCTCTAGTTCTTATTTGATTGCAGTTTCCTGTAATCTTTTTCTTGTTAGTGTCTTGGTTGGCACTGTGCAATCCTTTTGTTAATTTGAAACATTCATTGGACAGAATGGCAATGGGCAGTGAAGTCCATTCTCAAGTATCAAAGCGTAACAAAGTTTCTATTGGTGGAAATTTGGTAGTCACTGGTGATTCTGGGAGTGGAACTGCATCTATGTCAATGCAGAATCAACTTTCTTCAGTTTCTACAATAGAATTCATGGCTACAGCTGGCTTACGATCAATAATTGGTATACAGGCATCTCGGTGAGGAATTATATCTGCAAGTTTATAGTGTTATACAATGTTTTTTACATCATTTCTATAATTTTAAGGTATCCCTTTTTGTCTGCATGTGTGCTATAATGTCTTCCCGCTTCATTATTCCAGTCATCTGTCAGTTCACTCAACTGGGATATCTGGGATCATTGTCAATTTGAAAGATGGTTCAGTTAATTTATCCAATACTTGGACTCGTCAACTCTCAGAAACAGCAGTTGGAAATGTATGCATCCCTTAGAAACTTCAAATATTCCATCAAAGATAAATTTATGTGTTTTAGCACATATTCTTTGAGATCATAAAGCATATTTGCTTTTTTGGAATTTTCATTTGCATGCAAAGGAAAAGATTGTACCTTCGATAAAAGCATTTCCTTGAGGCAATATTATGAATTTCTTATTTGATTTATGAGAAAGAAAAGCAATTTTCAAATATGAAGATGGTGTGAAAAACTGTGTCGACAACACATTTGGTCCCAATCAATTTTTTTTAAACTTTTGTTTCATAGGTTGCCTTCTTATGTTAACATGGATGTCAAATGATGTGAATGACATTTGAATCTTTTGGCAAAAGGGGGTGGAGATTATCAATGTGGAGATGGAATAAATTATAGTGAGAAGAAATAAAAGAGATTGTTATTTTTCATAGGAGATAGTCACTCTATAAATAATAGTTACATAGCAGGATAATATACACAACTTTCAATGTGAGACCGTTATTGTAATCCTTTAATTATCATATAAGAATTTATTTATTACAATATTTACTCTTTAACACTTCCGTCAAGTTGGAATATCTACGATGCACAACTTGCCACAGATATAAACACAACTAAAATAGAAAGATAAAGTAACTGTGGACAGGAATTGTAGTAGTTTCTGTAGTTGCAGTAACAAGTAGGCAGTAACATGCCAAGAAGAACGATGACTAATCATGTTGATTGTTGACATGAGTAGAAGTCTATCACATTGACTTCATAGTAGATAAAAACCAATTGATTTGACTTGGTCAACATTACTTCTCTTGAGTTGGTTAATGATGCTCACCATGCAAATAAAATAAATATTCACCAACTCTAAATATGATCAAACACAAACACTATATTATGGGAGGACTGTCCAGATTTTACTGTTGAAGTGTTCTTCAATATTAATGGACAAAGATGGACACCCTTGGCATGCTGGGAAGGCTGTGTGGAAAGGTAGAAGCTCTCTGAAAGTCAGAGCTTTCATGTGGTTACACTTTAGGGGAAGGCTGGCCACCAAAGACTATTATCGTAAATGGTTAAACAACATGAACATCCGCTGCAGTTTCTGCACAGGTGATAAGGAGGGCATTTCTCACTTATTTTTCAGGTGCAGGATAAGTAAAAATATTTGGAATAGTCTTCTTCCTAAAGTGATTGGGGAGGGCTAGATTTACAGTTTGATATTAACTTCATTATGGCAGACAGGAAGGTTTTTAAAGGAAAAATGTGTTAGGAAAATCTTTCTTAGATTGGTTTTAATGATACTAAAACTTAATGATAAGAATTTGGTATGATATATATTAAGTTTATTGCAGGAAATATGGTGATGCAATAAAAGGCCAAAAAAAGCAAATAAAGTCAAGGAAGATGGAGGAACTCAACATATAGGAACACAAGTAATGATGGAAAATGTGGTTAAGAAAAATTGGAAGAAAAGTTCAAGCTTGATGGATCAAAGTTGCTGAAATTTGAAAATGTTTTCTTGAGTTGTAAAAAAATGTGTTTTTAGAAAAAATTGTAAATTCCAATGATGCTCTCTCTTATATTAGAATTTCCTTGTAGGACATGTAGGGTAGGTGCATGCACTTAGAATAAATGATTGCAAGTCATTCTTACATGTTACAAATTTTACCATCATAAAATCGGCATATCATTTTTGTAAAACAAAGCACTGAATTCTGAACCAGGAGTACAGGTAGACTTTGGGCTAGATTGGCATAATGATTTTTGGTATTGGAATATTGTTTTGAGGAGCAGTAGTCATTGAACCTAGATTGATATACTGTTTACCACTGCTAGAATATTGTTTCTTAGGAACAAATTTGCAGTTGTTCACTGGAGTAGGAATAGAATACCATTGTTGCAAAATGATATACCATTTGCCTAGGACTTAAAATGCCTAATATACCAATTTTCCCATTAGTATATCCATTAACCTTCAGGAAACTAGGGCATACTTTAACTGACATACCGATTTCCCTATTGGCATATTGATCCAACTAACTGTTAGAGAAACAACATAGCGATTGTGCTCAAAACTAAAATGTATCTAGCCATTTAGATTTTATGTTACCCTTCCAAACTCTACAAATAGGTCTCAATTAGATGTAGGATCATACCTTTAGTACTTTCAACATTTATTTTTCTTAAAATATAACTCTCAAGCGCTTTTTTTCTCTTCAAAGCATTTTGAAAGCATTCTTAGCAAACATTTTTCAAGCATCAAAAAGAGAGAAACTTTGGGTTTTAGTGGATTGCTGTTGTAACAGAAGTGAAAACTTAAACTCATTCGGTTGTGGTGAGAGCTCCTCAGGTTGTGAAGAGATTGTTTGGTGGTTTTGCCAAGGTTAAAGGTATGAGCGGTGGAGTGTTGGCTTGAAAACAACATTAGTTGGTGGAACACTCAAGTGGAGAGATTGAGGAGTGGATGTAGTCCTAGCCCTAGGTTGTGAGGTGAACCACCATAAATTTTGTGTATTCTTATGGTTTGAGCTTTCATTTACATTTATTTCAGTTTTATATTGTTTTTTCTCAATTACATTGTATATAATTGATTTGTGTATCATTTTACATTAAGGTTTTTATTTATCATCTTCCAAGTTAAGTCAATTTGATCTAACAAGATGAATATCTGCAAAAACTTAGTGGTCACAACCAAGGATTAAAAAATCAATCCAGATTAGAGAAAACTTGCCGATCCAGATTGGTTTTTTAGATTAATGATACTGAAATAGCATGCATTTCAAGTATCGTTAGGGTTCGAATGATCCTTCTGAATCATCATTGTTTTGCGGGTTTGTTGGAATTAGAGAAGTTTTTGAACTGTAGAAAGTAGGATCGATTGATCTGATGAGATTGGTCAATCTGTGTATTAGATTGATTGATCCAGTGAAACTCTTCCGTTGACAAGTCACCACTCTTCTGTTGTAGAAGAAGGAAAGAAGACAAAGATGAAGATAAATGCATGGCCGGAAGAAGAAGACAAGGTGAAGACGTTACCAAAAGAGGAATATGAAGTCAAAGTGTCACTGGAACCCTCTGTACCCATTAGGGGTTTCCATTGGGAAGAAAAGAAAGGAAGAAGAAGAAGGGGAGGAGGTGGTGATGCATGTGAGGGGAGGAGAAAGAAGAAAAAAAAGGAAAAGAAGAAAGAGAGAAAAAAGAAAAGGAAGGATAAGAAAAAAAAAGAAAAAAGAAAAGAAGGAAAAAAGGAACATAAAAGAAAAAAATTATTAAATAAAAATTTATGTTTAACAAATGGTGAAAGTAATAAAAAATCACAAAAATATATAAATTTTTTATTTTTTTTAAAATTAATTCACAAACTTTATTTTCTACTTTTCTTATTAATTCACATGTGATTTAAAAAAAAAATTAATTACATTATAAGCATTGATTTAAAAATCAAAATGGATCACCAAAAAAAAGTGAAAATATTTCTCCTTCACGTGAAAATGTTTTTTTTGAACAACAAATAAAAACAAGATATTTAATAATTAGAAAAAAAATGGAAAGAGAGAAGAAAAAATAAAAATTATTACATAAAAATTATATTTAAAAAAGGAATTTATTAAAAAATCAATTTTTTTCTTCAAATTAACAAAAGAAAGGACCAACTATAGTTGATATAATTTTAGATTAGTCATACATGCAACTACTATATTTGTATCTAATTAATATTTTATATATGATAATTACCTATAAAATTTATCTAAGTTTTTATGTTTATCATAGCTTCTTTTATCTTATTTCTAAGTTTTAAGTTGAAATTTTAAGTTTTTTAGTTGTTTCTGTAAAAATATTGTGTTTCCATCGACTAAATTCATAATTTTTGATACGTTTCCTTTTTCCACATGATCAATTCTCAATACGATATCAACATTTGAAACCTTGGACACAATCTTGACCTTCCTCATCCTCCCTTTCTCCTTTAATGGCATGTTGGCTGTCATCAGATGGGAATAACCTATATTTGGTGTAAGAGTCTGGCTCTTGACACGTCTACAAAATGATGACAATGGGGGAGGGTGCTCAACGTCTTGTGAGGTGGAAGAGGATGACTGCTGTCCAGTGGTGGCTACTGCCTGGGTGGCCAACAACTGGTGTTGCTGGCCTGTCTGCCAGCATTGACTGCTGCTGGTGGGCTTAGACAGGCGTCACCAGTGAGACCTGAGGGGGTGGCTGACTGGGATGACATGTTGGAGATTGGAAACATGGGTTCAAGGGTCGGAAACAACCAGCAATTGCAGTGGAAGATACCATTGTTAGTGTTGGAAGTCCACACTTGCTTGACAGAAGGAAATGAGAGTGGTGGAGGGTAGCTAACTGCTAGGGCTTTCTTTCTCCCTTGGTTATTATTATTATTTCTCTTTTTCTTCTTCTTTCCCCCTTGGTTATTATTATTATTATTATTTCTCTTTTTCTTCTCCAAACTTAGACTCTAGTATTATGTATAGAGAGAGGAAAGGAGATTGTTATTTGTTGGGGATAAACCCTTGGGAGTAGTGATTACATAGTGGGAGAAGATATACAACTTCTAATGTAGTATTGTTATACTAATTTCCTAATTAAGGATCCATTTATTATATCATTTATTCTAACAATGATCATACATGGGGTGTTGAGAATTGAGGTTCCAGCACAGATGCCCACAACATGACAAAGTGTTCTGATAAAAATAGACAGAATCAGTAAAAATACATGGAGTTCAAACTTGTATTGCATAGCCTACATTTCTTTTGTGTTCACCTCATGTCATGAAAATTCAATAGGTGTGGCTCTTGTGCTTATGCTGCACTTCTGCTATAAGTATATCCCTGTCTGTCATGTAAGCAAGTTTTTTTCATGTTTAATAGGGTGGATCTCGTTAATAATAAGATAAATCCAGGTCCAGCTGAACAAAGGAGAAAACGAGAAGGGTTGTTGAGAACATCAATCTAGGAGAAAACAGATCTTAAAAGTTTTCAGCACCTTGTACCACAAAGTGAAAGTCCAAGCCCAGATGCAATTCTATTTTGTATTGATTTGTTCTCCTGGTTGAACACTGCTGCATTTCTTGTTTTTTGAACTTAGCTGGATTTCTTGCTACCAAGATAGACCAAAAGTATGCATGCACCATGAGCAGTATGCCTATACTTGGCTATGGTGAGCTACCCTTTTGTGAGCCATGTGACCCTGTCAATTGTTTCCTTCATTGTGTCTAATTTTAAGCCATCTGTGACAGCGATCCTGCTCATGTATTCCCATACCTTAAGAGAGTATCTGCAGCCAAAAAATTTGTTCAACATCCTCCTCTTCTTCGTGGCAGGAAGCAGAGGCCATTGTTGTTCTGTCATCTGCTTTTTCAAACCTTGGTTACCATCCTGTTATGAACAAGAATCCAATCAATGCTTTGGCTTTAAGTGGTGATCCACTTTTCAAACTAATTTAAATGGTTTCCGGTGTCTCCCATGAGTGCAGTAGCCTTGTAGTAGCTCTGGAGTTATCACCCTGTTGTGAAGGATGATCTACATGAATACTCCTACTTTAAGTGGCAACCTTCTTTTCCAGACTAATTTAAATGGCTTCCAGTCTCTTAAAAAGTGTAGACAATGACTTTGGAGAAACCATCAAGGAGGTGGGATTTCCCTTGTAAGCTGGTCTGAGGTCTGTGAACGTAAACCACTGAAATATGGGGGATTGGGGTTTAGAATGCTAAGCCCTTAGCATTCCCTATTGCACTCCTATGCAAATGGTAGTGGAGGCTGAATGCAGGCGAGAATGCTCTTTGGTCCTCAATCTTCACCATCATTTAGGTACCTGCTATTCAAATCACTGACCCATTTATCTTCAAGCAGCAGCACTCCCACTGTTGGCATGGTATTACATCAGTCCAATGACAAGCAACACTACAGTGGTGACTGAAAATTCTATTAGATTCTTGTTGGAAAAATGGTTGAATGGGCTTACTCTAGCTGTATGTTTTACTGTCATCTTCTCTGTCACAAGCAAGTCAAGGGGAATTATTTTGGACATGACAAGTCAAGATGCACTTGGTTAGGTCTCGTGGAATCTCAGGAAGGGTTAGTGCCCGACGGAATTCAGCCAACAGAAAGGAAAATCGCTGAATTCCATCATCAATCTCTGGAGGAATGTCATTGAGGAGGAAATTAACCAGTTGAGTTCACTATTGCCTACAGTGCTGAATTCTAATGCTGATTCTGCAGATGTGCCTATGTGGAATTCCTCTTCATGCTTGTTTATGGTCAGTAAATGTTGTGGAAGCCTACAAAGTCTGGATGGAAAATGCTGGTCAGAAGTGAACTAGGCACACTGACTTGGCCTGCATGTTATGTATGAAAGATTTGGAGGATGTAGATTATTTGTTTTTTATCTGTCCAAAAAGTAGTTAAGGTATGGAAGAGGATTACTCCAGGGTTGATCTAGCATGGTACCATCTTCAGGTCTCATTAAGATATGGTGGAGGGAATGAAAATGTTCTTAAAAGGAAAGGTTGCTCCAGTCAGGCAGCAGCTTTTCGCAGCCATCTGTGCTGTTTGTTGGTCAATATGGGAATTTGGTTGATATCACTTTGCAAGCCTCGTCCTTGTTCAACTTTTGGGTGTCTATTTTAATTAGTATGTAATTTTTCAGGTTGTTTTCCATGATTGATCTTCTTGATCAATCTATGTTTATTTTGTGGACTCTTATTTAAGACTCTTCCTCACCCTTTTGAAAAAAAGATGACCAATTGTGATTGATGGAGTGGAAGGCTATGTGCTTTCAAGAGCCACACTAGGCTCCTCTACCACTATTACAGGCCAACCGATCCCTTCTCTTAGAAGACGCTCCCTTCATTCCTCCTCTCCTTACCATGACTCTTCTTTCCTCATCTCAATTGTGTTTGCTATTGCACTTATCACTTGTGTATGCATGGCTCAGATTTATCATATATACCAGTAATCCTTTGTGTTTCGTCATTCTTTTTGAAGTTCATATAAGTAATTTGATTTGAGGTGGTGGTGCCCCCCATTTTTGAAGACTTAATTTTCCTATTAATCATCTCCATCAAACCAACTTAGAGATGGGAAGTTGCAAGAGGGGTGAATGATGAGATAGGTGGAGGGTTGATCATGATTTAGAGATGGAAGTGATGGATTGGTCTGATGCAGAGCTTCTTTTGAAGGTAGCATGCTTGGGTATCAATATTTAGAATGAATGATGATGATTGGAAGCTAATATCAGAGTCTAGAGTTTTCTTGTGTTTTATGTTTATGTTTGTGCTCATAGTGGGTTTAGAGTGTGTTTTTGTTTGTTTTTGATTGGCTGTCATATGGGTTTGGTTCATTTACTTTAGTCTGATAGCAATATTAGGGGATCTTCAAGTGGAAATTGTAATGTCTTTTACTTATTGGTTTTGTTTGGATGTTTCTAATTCTTAATGAGAATCACCCTATCATCCAAAAAAATTGATGTGGTATGGAAAACAGTGATTAAATGGAAATATTGGATTCTCTTTTTCATCGTTTTAATAAATTATTCGCAAATATGTTGAACAGTGCAAGGAAGGAAGGGAAAAGCCTTGTGTTGTTAGGAATTTACTTCTAATTTTCACTTTTGGAATAAAAAATAGGGAATGTTCCCGGGTTGTTTGGATTGGAAGTTTGGCTGTGCTTGTTAAGCTTGGATTCTATTAGAATGTTAAGCTATAATGTATGTTGTATGTAGGTTGAGTACCATGTTGCTTAAGTTGCATTTATCTTGTCTATGTAATCTCTATATATAGGTTTACTAATGAATTCAATTCACTTCCACCAATCACTTATGCTTTCATATGATATTAAAGTTTAGGTTTTGAGAGCTGTTTAGGGGAAGATGTAGAGAGGGAGGTGGAAACTCTAGCCATTGTTGGCCACCCTCCTCCCTATACCAAAATCCTAGGATAGTTGCCACCTACCATTGTCCATCATCACTACCTCCATTCCTTAGTTTCATAGATGATGCTACATCAATAGTCCTTTTGTAGTCCAAGAACTCTGGCTTCCCATTTCCTTTGCTATTGCTTGCATCCACTAGGAAGATGTCATTGATGAACATCAGTGTCTTCGGGACCATGGTGAGACAGAGTGCCATGTACCTCTTCTATCCCTGCACATCAGTAATTGGGTATCTGTCATTGATGACACATCTTCCTTCTTTGTCCAGGATTGTCGATAGCCACACCTGGCCTTCTTCTTGATGTTATCGAGCCAGTCCAAGGATTTTGTTGCCATTGTCCTCTATGTGGCCAACCTGCACTTCTGTCACTAGTTTCTTCTGCACATAGTCCTGCCATGACCTTCTCTTGGATTTACCACCCTTCTGTGTTATGGGTTTAGGGTTTTTTGGTAGTATAAGGTAACAAGGAAAAAAAGGAAGAAGAAGATGTGAGGACTTGAACCAAAAGAAGAAGAAAAGGGACAGGAGTATGCTCGATGGATGAGAGAGAAAAGGGAAAAAAATGAAATTGTTATAAAAAATAAATAGCAAAACGGAAAAGAGAAAAAGAGAAAGAAGGAGAGAGAAAAGAAAAAAAATAAAAATATAAGTTTAAAAGTGGTGGATGTTTAAAAAAAGGAGAAAAGAAAAAGGAAGAGAGACAAAAACAAAAAAGAAAAACAATTATTTTCACAAAAAATCTTGAGGATAAATTACATCCATCTACTTATTTCCTAAGGATAAACCATATTTTGTCTATTTATTTTACTGCATTGGATTATATCATCCAATGATTAATTTTCTATTGTCTAAGATATAATTCTTCTTAGACTTATATCAGATTGCTCCTATTGTTATTACTTCTGCTATAACAATTACAATTGCTTGTTGTTACTTCTACCATAGCAATTGATTTTTTTATGTTTCTTTATGTATCTATTGTTTTTTGTTATGTTTAAGTTTGTTGAGTTTGTTGTAAGTTAGATGCTTTATCTTGAGGGAGAGTGTTAGAATATTAAAATATTATGTGCGTTGTATGTAGGTTTAGTACCACATTGCTTAAGTTGTATTTATCTTCTCTATGTAGTTTCTATATGTAGAGGCTTTATGTTTATTAATGAATTCAATTCACTTCTACCCATTTATTGTGTTTTCACATATTCAAATTCCATTCAGATGATCATACCTTTTTTTGGGGGAGAATTATTTATTTGAAAACACCATCATTTTAGCTTTATATTGTTAGATTCACTAAGTAGCAAAGTAATATAATGTTCCATATTTTCTCAGATACATCTGGTCCTCGGATCAGAATCCACAATTGCTGTTGGATGGCAGAAAAAAGATGAAAAGAATTCTGCTTCTGGGGAACTTAAGGTATGTTAAATGTGGCATGGTTCTATCATACTGTTCATTAATTTTACTCATATGTATTTTCCATTCCAAATGCTATTATGGTCGAGTGCCTACCAAAATGGACGTGAAAAATGATGTTTAAATATGACAAACTATTTCAATTCATTCTCTTCTAAATATTAGATATAACTGTTTTCAATTTTCAAATCCCAGGTATATCTGATTATACAATGGTTTTTATGAGGTGCCTACCTTATATCTGCACAAGCCAGAAGCCTGATGTTTTATATCATGATTATGATATTTTTAGTTATTTATTTTAATACTCCAAGAAATCAACTATGAGGTGTTGGTCTTTTCTGAAGCAGTGGTGAACCACCATTGCCCTTGAGGACCATTGTATCTATGAGGTCGAAGGGTTTTTTTTTTTAACGGACTTCTATCACATTTCTGTTTGTGTTTTAAGTTGGATCCTTCTAATTGTAAGTGTTCTTGATGAGAAATCATACTTTCCCAAGTATCTTCTGTTTCTGGATGTTATTTTACCAATCTCTCTTGACTTTTAGAACCTTGTGTTCTTGTTTGCTGTTAATAAAACTTACTTTTCGTAATTTAAGAATTTTCTTTTTGTTTGGTTACATGGTTCTTATTGTGTACAATCCTTTTGAAGGAAAGAATAAATTAGAAGATGAGTCCAATATTACATCACATTAGAATTTCTATCTTTCCCACTTTATTTTTCCTTCAATTGTAAATATCTTGCATTCCACTTCTGTAAATTCTTTTTTCTTTGTTTTCATATTTTGTAAGTTCTTAGATCTTGTATGAAAAACTTCACCAAGTTACTTATTGCTTTGTGCTTTATATTGCTGTATTTGGATATTGTTGGTCATCATTTTGCAGTTTGGTACAAGTGCTTTTGGGGCATCTGCTCATTATGTTCGGAGGTTCTCTCCAAGTTCTCATGGACGGGTTGCTGGTAGAATTGGAAGGTATTTTAACAAATATTGCATGTGATTAGAAGTTCATGACATTATGATCCTCTTGACTTCTTTTGTATCTCATAAGTGCTAGTGGTTGTTGGTCTTCATTATGTGATCATTATGTATGGACAAATTTCTCCGTTGATTCACCCCTGCTTAATGGTATATCTATTACTGAATTTCCTCTTGTCATGATTGTCTTAAAAAGAATTCATGTGGTAGTAAGATTATAGTTTGAATTGTTATTGTTGTATAATTATCCTAAAAGAAGCCTTTATTCACCATCTGTTATTGTTTTCCCATCCATCATTAGTGTGACCTACTATTTCAATTAGGTTTCCTTGATTTATATGGTTTTCATTTGTTAGAATAGTCTTACATTGGTAAAGGTAGAGACCTCTCCACTTATAACTAAAATAGGCAGTTATGTTAAAAAATTTCATTTTTCTCACTTGAAATGCTGACAGATCTTTTATAGACTCATAACTTGTGTATTTAGTGGATTTTGTTCAAGTCAGGTGAGTCTTATCACATCATTCTTCAATTTTTGCAGTACTGAGCTGGATTTTGAAATTGGGGGAGGAAGAAGAATTTCTGAATTCAGCTCTGTTCGAATGCTCTACACGCTAGGAATTCAGGTTTATACTTTTCCTGGAAGTTACACATTTCCCAGTGATTTTTTACTTTTGTCGTGACTTTGTGTGGTACTACAGTAGCAATATTGTTCTTCCCTACGTATTTTGTCTTGTTATTTACACTGCAAATGGGTAAGTTTTTATATGTTCAATCAATGCCTGTGGAAGTATTATCACCATTTGCATTTATTTACAAATGCAGGGAATCTTCTGGAGATTTGAACTACATCGAGGGGGACAAAAGTTGATAGTTCCTGTAAGTCGAACTCACGTAATTTTTTTCCCTTCTAAAAGCTTTGTATTTATACTCCAGACGCTATCACCCTCTGCATTAGTTGCAGTAAATCCAATGTGATCCTGATAGTTATTACATAAGTTTTATTTGTGTATGATCATGCATTTTCTTCAGAGCATGCGGTGTTTACTTGCAAAATCCTTCTTTTAAAGTGCATCATATGTCACTTCAGTTACAGTATCCTTCTTGGCTTTGACCTTATTATCAATTGAGTTAGCAATATCTGACATTGTATTGGATGCATTACATTATTTTTCTTTTTGCTAGGTGAGTTTTTTATGGTCTCCTCAATTGTACATGTTAATCTGTTAATCATGCTGATCCTGCTATATATGCATGCACAGGTCTTGCTTGCCACAGGGTTTGATTCACTTATTGCAGTTGGGGCATTTATGATTCCATCCTCACTCTATTTCCTCCTTAAGGTTTCCCCAACTTATGCATCCCTTTAGGTTCTTTTACCATTTTCAAGTTCTTATACCTTCTTGTTATGACTAAGTTATGCTATGCTTATCTTCACTTGGGATTTGGTGCATGGTTTTGAATGAACCATCGAACCTTTATTATGAGTTTAAGATTTTTTGTTATTTAGATTGCAATTAATTTTCACTAGAGAAATTGAATGAACCAGATACAAAGTTGAATTGTTCATTTGTTTGTGGATTTGACAGTTTACACTGTTGGTGTTAATTAGGATTATCATTTCTTGATAATAGGGAAATAGTCCAAAATCAAAATTCGTGCCTTTTCACACAATATAACCTCTTTTTGTAGAGATCTAGTACTATTCAATGTGAACATCTTTTACTTTCATTCTCTCTCAACATGGTGTCAAAAAACATGATATCAAAGCTGAATATAGCCTTCTAAGGCATAAGTCTGCACACATTCATTTCCAAAAAAAGACACGTGTAGGACCTAAAAAGACCATAAGTGATGGAAATTGTTGGAGACATACATATATTTTGATAAGAAACCTCTCCATCTCTATTAAGTCCATTTACACCATTAGGGTAGGTTGTATATCATTAATATAAATTAATTAGTATACTTGGGAGAAAGAAAGAGAAGTTACACCATACATAATTATCTAATTATAAAATCTATATGGTTACTTTTACCTTTCTATGCATTTATAAGAAAATAATCAATTTACCACTAGGAAAATTACCTAGTGTCACCACTGGGGAATCCCTCATTTTTTTAAAATAATAATAATAATTTATAGATTTAGTTATATTATTTCTTGAATAACATTCAAATACATAAATAATCCTATAATCATAGATTTAAATCGTGATTCGGATTGGCCATATTTCACCAATCTGGATTAGTTTTCAACTTCCTTTAGTACCAAATTGGCCTACATTCTCTATATTTCATTGAATTGGTCGATCCATCATTTAGGATTGGTGTTGAGTTGTTCTTTTTGGCAATTTTTTTGACTTGCTGAAGGATGGATTGTTAATCTATCAAAAGTATTAGTTGATCCAAAGAAGGGTTCTCTATTGAAGCCTTTGCCAAAGGGTTATTTCTAACCACTAAAGCCTTTGCCAAAGGTTTCTTTATTGATTTTTGAAGCCTCCCTTCCTCTCTTCCTACCATTGTAACCCATTAGGGTTTTTAAGTGGGGGGTAGAATGAAGGAGGGAGGATGTGAAGTATGTGAAAAAGAAAAAGAAAACAAGAAAAGAAAAGAAAAGTAAAAAAGAGAGAAGGTGAATAAAGAAAAGAAGAAGAAACATGTGAAAGAAAGAGAGAGAAAAAGGGGAGAAAGATAAAAGAGAAGAGAAGAGTGAAGAAAAAATGAAAAAATATTACATAAAAAATTATTTATTATTATTTTTTTTAAAATTATGTTTGCTTATGAATAACATTCTTCTACTTATCTCTTGTATTCTCACAAACTTTATTTCTTATTTTTTTAATTAATTTATGTGAGATTTTTTAAAGAGCATATTAACTACATTATAGGAATAAAAATTTATAATTCACTCTAAAATATTATGATCAATTTTTTTTTTAATTATGAAGATTATGAAAATTCTCTCATATTGTGCATGATCTTATTAATTTGTGTTTCATGTATGAATTATAACCTAATAAATAATTTATTGAAATATGACCTAGTTAAGTATTGAATTGCAACCTGGATTCTAGTGAAATGTAACCTGTAACTTGATATATATTGAAATGTAACCTAATTTCTATTAAAATATAACTTAAAATATATTGAACTATAACTTGGATTATATTTAACTGTAACTTAGATTTTATTAAAATGTAATCTAAATTTTAAATCATTTTTCATTATGTGTTTTTGTTTGTTATTTGTACATGATTTAAAACTTTTCTCATAGATACGACTATTATAATTTTATCTAATTGATATTTTATGTATGATAATTGTCTAGAAAATTTATCTAAATATTTTTATATGTTCATCATGGTTTGCTTTATTTTATTATTGAGTTACAAGTTGAAATTTGGATATTTTTTTTTTGGCTGTTTCTACAAAAGTATTATGTTTCTACCGATACAATCCTTAATCCTTGATACAGATTCCAATATTTGAGACTATGCCTAAGATAAAATCAAAATATGAGGTATAGTAATACTAATATGTATATTTCATTAATATATAATTATATATTTCAATGATTATGTATCTTTTGGTACTATTTTATTGGAAAATTTATAATTAAGTTTGTTTGAGTAGAGCGTAAAACCCTTGAATGATTTTCTTATGTGTATTCTGTACAAGAGAAGTTTACAAGTATATATACAAGAGGGATCATGGACCACAATAGGCAAATAGTGATTCTACAGTACACTCCAATAGATAATGTATATATATAACTTAACAGTTTGTAAGGAAAAAAAATTTAAAGATATAAAAAAAAATATATTCAGTTAAACAGATCTGACAAAAATCTGCTCAATTAAGACAAGGTGAGGTGAACAATTAAGTTCACTCAATTCACACCTTGGTGCTTTAGGTGTTGTCTACTTGCCTTAAGTAATATGGTTAGAAGTCTCCACATTTCAACAATGTTGTGCATTTACAGACTCAAACCCTCTTTTTTACTTTCAATTTTGCAACATTGAGTAGATTTAGGCATTTAGCAATCATAACATTAGACTACTTAATTCTCTTTTGGTTGTGTGTTTTTTCCTAAGATTGAAGTTCCTGGATAGTTACATCTCCTCCATTCTTTGATCCTTATTACCAGTCTTGGCTTAAGAATGTAACCTTGGAAAAGCAGCGGAAGTGGAGATTCTCCAACTCCCTTGTCCTTAGCAAACTAATTAGGCTTTCCAAAGGCATCTTGTTTAAGAAGTGGTTGAGGAAGATTTCCCTAGATGGTAACGTATCATTCCATAATATTGATCCATTGTGAACATCCTTGAAAGGCTTTGATATGGCGTCACCTATATATGCTGGTCATTGATTAATATCTTTTGCTGATGATCACACAACAAGATGAGCCACCATCTAAAACTATACGTCATTTCCAAAGCTATTTGAGAAGCAAGAACTTACTCATGCCAGCCAACCTTTTAATGACTAGCCTACCTTTTAATGACTAGCCTGCCATAAGCTAATGGTTGGAAAACATCTTTCCATTTGACCTTTTGTAATCCTTATTCACCTGTTCTATTGCACCAAGCCCAGTTCATCGTTATATGTTCCAGAAATCAGATGATGCATAATGCATAAAGGCAATTTATAGATGAACTTGTAGGAGGCTTGGCATACTGGCCAAAACGGACGGCATGAGGTCAACTCCAAAACTCAATATGTGCCTCTTCTATTGCCACCAATTTCAGCTGTTTCCCCCTCCTTTTGAGTAGATTGAAAGAAATGCCTCAAAATTGTTAAAACCATCAAATAGCTAGTGAGGAACCAGTGATGTTTAAGGTTGTAACATGAGTGGCTCTTTTGGTTATTAATTTGCTAATGGTTGTCTCTAGAAAGCTTAACCAACCACAAAAGTCAAAGCTTTTCCACAACTTTAATCACCTGAACTTACTTGGGCAGAATATTAAGGGCCTCGAAGGAGTGAAAATCAAGGGGTCACTGATGGTGGTGTAGTGGAGTTTATTGTGAGACACCCACTTCCAAAACCAGCCTGACCAGTTAGATTTTAATCCCTTTCGGGGAAGGAATTTTGTTTGTTAATGTTACCTTCCTTCCATGGGGGGGCAACTGTATTGCAATTTGAAGCAATTTAGCTACTTTTACACAAGCAACATCAGTTATGGATTTTAATTTAGAATATAACATGTTGAAAACCATTAAAATGAAATACACCCAACTCTTGATTTAAATATAATGCTTACTTGATAGGTGATAACCTTGAGAACACAAGGAATAGATGGAAGAGGAATGATTTCATTAGCAAACATGGTACTTTTATATATTAGAGATTACATAAAGGAGACAAATACAACTTCAGCAATGTAAGATTAAACCCACACATAATGCTTAACCTTAATATATTAATATACTCTAATAATCTCTTTCAAGCGGAAACATTTAGCATGCAACAGCTTGATAATAACTTAACAAACTTAAGCATAATAGAAAACAACAATATATAAAGGAACATAAAAAGCAGTTGCTGTAGCATTAGTCGTAGCAAAAGACTGTAGTAGTTGTTGATGCAGTAGTAATAGTTGTTATGGCAGTAGTAGCAACAACAGTAAATTGAGATAAGTTTAGGAATAATTATGTCTCAGACAGTAGTAGATTAACTATCCGATAATATAATCTGAGATAGTAAAGTAGATAGACAAAAGTGGCCTATCTTCAGAAAGTAGGTAGATAGATATGATTTGTCCTTGGGAATTTTGGTAAATTTGTATTTGTATATCTTAGAGAGAGAGAGAGAATGACTTTGTCTCAAGAACTTTTTTTAGACCAATCATTCTAGCTTACAACCTAATGTTATCCCAAGAATGTTCATTAGAATGACTTTTCTTAGAGGTAAAGTCTTTTTTTATCTCAATAACATTCTTCTTCTACTTATCTCATGGAGAGGACTTTTTTTTAATATCTGATTATTCTTCCCTTTATTTGTCATAGATCATCAAAATCACAAAATAACATGGTGATGGGGATTTTCTTGTAAAACAATTAAAAACAAAAATAATTTTGTAAATCGTAAAATTAAAACATAAAAATTGTAAAACTAAAATGCCAAAAAGATTGTAAAACCAAAACTAAAATGCACTGAAAAATGTTAAACTAACACTGTTTCACAAAAAAGTTTTTACTTAAAAATAGCATATCTATAAGCATGAGGGTGAATGCTATTAGTTTATTTTTTATGTCATGTGGTTATTAGGTTTTTGGATATCTAGTAAATCTTGTATGTACAGTCATTGCTATTTGAAATAATCTAATCACCCTTTTCCCTAATCGGTCATGGAAGTGATGTAAAATATGCACTCAACAAATCAACAAAAGATGCCTATGAAACAAAAGTCAAAGTATAAGTGAAGAACAAAGAAAAAGAGAGATTGAATACAATCTGAAATAAGAAACAGGTTACGTAAAATTTAAATTGCTCTAATTGGAATATAAAATCAACAAATGAACAACCTATAAAACAGAGGATCCATTTCAAAATCACACAAAGGATCCAATTAATAGAATATATGGGTGGGTGTGCATACAGTGAATACTGAATTTCTCATTTTTTTAAATGCTTGCCTTTTTTCTTGTTTGTTATTCTCTACACCTAGCGCTTGTGTGTTATCTCACTGTTTTTATGATGGTTAAATGGTATGAAGTTTATTTTGTTAATTTATATCAAGAATGCTTTACTCATTTTGTTTTGTAACATTTTTGCAGAAATTTGTTTTCAAACCTTATTATCTCAGGCGAGAGAAGGAAAAAGCACATGAAAAGTTGGCAGAGTTCTCAGAACAGGTATACTATAGAACATGTGATTTCAGCATAAATTTTGTTGGTGGTTGTTCTCCCATCTTGGTATTTTTGTATGCAAAAAAGTTAAAGTTGCATGTTAAGAAAATTAAGATCAGACAACCTGGAAATAAAGTACAATCACACACAATTATACAAAGACACAGATATTTATGTGATTCCCCCTAAGGGTACGTCTACAAGCTAAGTAGGGCTGATAGTTTCACTATGGAGAGAAAAACAGAGTACAAATGAAGAGTGTAAGTCCTTCTATAGAAATTCAGAAAAGGGACAATTTTCTGATGGATGGATCTTTATTGGACTGCATGTCTGGCTCCTATTTATAGAGTTTTAGGTGGCCCTAGATATCCCCTAAAACCACAGTTACAAATTCCCAATTAATTGTAACGGCTGTTACAATTAATTCAGCCTTAAGGGCTGCCCAGAACTTTCTCCATTATTGCCCAAATTTGTCAGTTACAAATCTTGTTTTAGAAATTACCCAGATTTTTAGAATTCAAGTCATATCTTAACAAATCTCCACCTTGACTTGAATATCTGCCCCACCAGCTCTGCATATGGAGCTATTGATTGCTATAAATGTTGAGCAGGTCAAGGCAATGCAAGAACTTGCCCTTGGTCACTGATTTTGTAAACATATCAGTCAGATTGTGCTCTGTTCCAACCTTCAAAGTTTTTATCCTGTTTTCAATTCTGAGAAAATGATATCTAACATCAATGTATTTTGTTTTATCATGGTGAACTTGGTTTGGTCCTTAGCTAAACAAATAGCACTGAGACTGTCACAAAAAATCATTGCCTTCTGCTGTTGAAACCCTAGATCACCAATCAGGCCTTTAATTCAAATTCCTTCCTTGGTAGCCTCTGTTAGAGTCATATACTCTGATTCTGTGGTCGAGAGAGAGACTGAATTCTGCAGTGTTGCTTTCCAGCTTACCACAGAGTTACCAATCGTAAAAACATACCTTGTCATGGATCTTCTACTATCCACATCTGAAGCATAATCTGAGTCTGAGTATCCCTACAACAAATAGTTGTTTTCAGATCCATAAATTAACCCTACATCTACTGTACCTTTCAGATATCTGAAGATTCTTTTCACAATCTGCCAATGTTCTTTCTCGGGCCTACTCATATACCTACTAACCACACTTGTTGCATATGCAAGTTTAGAACAAACCATTGCATACATTAAACTACCAACAACATTTGCGTAAGGTATCCTTTCCATATATTCTTCTTCCTTTGTCTGTGGAGACATTTCATTAGAAAGATGAAGATTGCTGGCAATAGGAGTAGGTACTGATTTGGCTATAGACATGCTGAATCAATTTAGGATTTTCTGAATGTAACCTTTCTGTGAGAGAAAAAGTTTTCTACAATTCATGTCTCTATAAATTTCCATACCTAGAATCCTACTTGCTGGCCCAAGATTCTTCATATCAAATTCAGAACCAAGCAGATTTTTTAGATGCTGAATATGTTCCTTATTTTGTCTTGCTATAAGGATATCATCTACATATAATAATAGTTAGATGAATGAGTCATCTGATGATTTATTGAAATATACACAACAATCATATTGGCTCTTCTGATATCCAATTTTTTTCATGAACTGATCAAACCTTTGTACCACTGCCTGGGGGACTGTTTAAGTCCATACAAGGATTTTTTTAATCTGCACACATGGTCTGATTTTGTAGGGTTGATGAAACCTTTTGGTTGATCCATAAAAATTTCTTCATCCAAATTTCCATGAAGAAATGCTGTTTTCACGTCTAATTGCTCTAATTCCAGGTTTTGTTGAGTGACAATGGCAAGTATCACCTTGATTGAAGTGTGTTTTACAACAGGTGAGAACACCTCATTGTAATCCACTCTTTCAAGTTGCTTGTAACCTTTAGCTACCAACCAGGCTTTGTAAATTGTACCTCCAACTTCAGATGTTGAATCTTTTTTCTTGAATACCCATTTATTCCCAATAATCCTCCTACCACCTGGAATTTTCACCAACTGCCAAGTCTGATTTTTCTGAAGAGATTCTAACTCTTCATTCATAGCAACTAACCACTGAGCTGAGTCCTTGTTCTCCAATGCTTCAGTATAGGTGGTAGGTTCTTCTGATTCCACGTCTTCAGCTGCATGAAGTGCATAAGCTAGCAGATTTTCAAAGCCAAGTCGTTTAGGTGGATTTGGTTGTCTCCTTGGTCTGTCAATGGCTACACTCCTGTATTGTTGTCCATCAACAACTATTGTCTTATTGTTCTCAGTTTGAGAACTAGTGCTTGTCTCCTATTGAGTGGGAGAGATCTCAAACTCAACTTGCTCCACCTGAAGTGAGTCATTTTGTGATTCATTAACCTTGGAATGAATTACTGAATTCTCATCAAAAGTAACACTCCTACTGAGAATTACTTTGTTGTGTAAGGGATCCCATATGCAATATCCCTTAACACCTATACCATATCCTACAAATAGTCATTTCTTGACCCTGGGCTCTAATTTCCCTTCATTAACATGATAGTATGCAATGCGGCAAAAAATTTTGTAATTAGAATAATTTGTTGGCTTATTTGACCATACCTCAAATGGAATCATGTTATTTAGGGCACTAGAAGGGCTTCTGTTGTCCATATAGCATGCTGTATTGAGTGCTTCACCCTAAAATTTCTTTTCCAACCTTGAATTCGATAGCATACATCTGACATTCTCCAACGGTGTTCAATTCATCCTTTTAGCAATGTTATTTTGTTGAGGTGAATCTCTCAGTCCTATGACGTATAATCCCAGCCTCCTTGTAGAATTTGTTAGAGCAGAATTTAAGACCATTATCAGTTCTAAATCTTTTTAGCTTCTTTTCAGTCTGATTTTCCACCATTTTCTTCCAATTTCTGAAATTTTAGAAGGCCTTATTCTTGAATTTCATCATGAAAACCCAAGTCATTCTTGAGTAATCATCAATGATTGAAAGAAAATATCTAGAGCCATCTAAAGATTCCTCCCTTGATGGACCCCAACAATCAGCATGGACATAGTCTAATGTCTTCTTGCTTGTATGCTCAGCCGTCCCAAAATGAATCCTGTGTTGTTTGTCAAAAATACAATGTTCACAAAATTCAAGATTGGTCAATTTCTCACCATTTAATAATCCTCTTTTGTTGAGGATTATCAAGCCTTTTACATTTAAATGAACCAGACACATGTGCCATATTTTTGTCGTTACATCAACGGAAGCAACAACACCAGTGGGAACTTCAGTGGAGCCTTGTAATACATACAAGGGTCCTTGCTTAACTCTTTTCATCACCACTAAGGCATCCTTAGTGACTACCAGCACTCCTCCTCCACCTACATATTGGTAACCTTTATCATCAAGAGTTATCATAGAAATAAGGTTTTTACCCAATTGAGGCACATGTTGAACATTTGTTAATGTTCTCACAGTTCCATCATGCATCCTTAACTGAATAGTCCTAATACCAACAGTCTTATACAAGTCATTATTTGCCATGGAAACAGTTGCACCATCAAATGCTTCATATGTGGAGAACCATTCTCTTCTTGGACTCATATGGTGTGAGGCACCAGAGTCCAGAATCTAGTTTTCTTCAAAAAAAGTTCCATCTGAAATGGTGAAGGCCAGATCTTGTTCAGATGGAGAATCTTCTCTTGCAACAGTAGTAGTAGGTGGCTTTGTCTTCTTTTTCTTAGGGCATTCAACCTTCCAATGCCCGGGTTCTTTGCAGTAATTGCAAATATCCTTAGGATTGGGAGGCTTGCCCTTAAATTTAGATTTCTTGTTGCCCTTCTTATCATTCTTCCCTTTCATACTAGTTGTTGTATAACCAGTAGATGACATGTCTCCACCTGCATTAGATGCCATTTGATGAAGTTGTTGAGTATGGAGGTTCGATTTAACTTCTTCTAGAGTTATAGTATCTTTTCCAATGACAAAAGATTGAACAAAATGTTCATAGGATTGAGGAAGAGATACTAACAGTAACAGAGCAGCATCTTCATCATCAATCTTAAAATCTATGTTTCTTAATTCCATTAAAATAGTATTAAGCTGATCTAGAGGTTCCTTTAAGGGCATACCTTCCTTCATCGCTAGGGAGAATAACCTTTGCTTCAAAAGGAGTTTGTTTGTCAAAGACTTAGTCATGTACAAACTCTCCAATTTCACCCATAAGCCTGCCGTAGATTCTTCATCAGCCACTTTTATAATAACTTTGTCTGCCAAACAAAGTAGTATGGTTGAGTGTGCCTTCTCCTCTTGTGTTGCCAACTCATTCTGATCAAGGTCTTCAGGTTGGGGCTATTGTAAGGACATCCAAATGCCCTGCTGCTTCAGTAAAGTCTTCATCTTTATCTGTCACAGGCTAAAACTATTTTTTCCTGTGAATTTATCGACCTTGATTGTGTGTGAAGACATTACTAAAGTTGTAAGATCCTACAACCTTGCTTTGATACCAGTTTGTTAAGAAAATTAAGATCAAATAACCTGGAAATAAAGCACAATCACACACAATTATACAAAGACACAGAGATTTACGTAGTTCTCCCTAAGGGTACGTCTACAAGCTAAGTAGGGTTGGTAGTCTCACTATGGAGAAGAAAATAGAGTACAAATGAAGGGTTTAAGTCCTACAGAAATTCAGAAAAGGGACAATTTTCTGATGGATAGATCTTTATTGGACTACATGTCTGGCCTATTTATAGAGTTTTAGGTGGCCCTAGATATCCCCTAAAACTACAGCTACAAATTCCCAATTAATTGTAACGGCTGTTACAATTAATTCAGCCTTAAGGGCTGCCCAGAACTTTCTCCATTACTGCCCAGATTTGTAACGGATGGTCAGTTACAAATCTTATTTTAGAAACTGTCCAGATTTTCAGAATTCAAGTCATATCTTAACACATATGATTGGGCTCTTCGTGTATCTTACATTGGCAAGAGTCATGTGCATTAGATTTGACCTTATTAATAATGTCAATGTTGCTAGCATTATACTATGTCACTAGAGTCTCAGTCTTGTGCTGCTTATTAGGTTATTAGATATCTTTTTATGTGGGATATCTAGTAAAACCAATATATGTAACTTTTGGTCATTAGGAACAATACATAATCTCTAATGTTAACAGGGTATCAAGGTTCTTGCCTCTTGGAACCCTATCATTGTTGCTAGTCTAGTTTCCACCAACATCTTGTTCATTGTGGATAGCACCCTTGTGGACTTGTCTTGTTGTCATTTGCCATTTGAAGTCTCCTTAGTTCCTTTGAATACCTTTTAGGAGGGTTCTTTGCCTTCTTGACATGGATAGAGGCATCAACTATGGGGGTGTGTAGCAAGCTCCTCCTACTAATGTGTCAAAGAGAATGAAATGGATGAGAATCATATGGTAGAGAGAAAATAAATATAAACGAAAATAAATTAAGTAATACTAACATGGAGGCTATCTAAGATGCAAAACGAAAATGAGAACCCCATGCTAATTCCCCTTTCTCCCTAACAAGTGAAAAGGAGTGTGGAATGGAAAATATGCTTCAAAGCTTCAAACAACATAGCCTAGAGAGGCATTATGTTGGAGTGTCATTTCAATGTACTGATTGGATGAATGGGTGGACCGTGGAACGACAGAAGAAAATGAACCCAAATAGTCAAGGATGCCTTAGGTTTTCTTTTATAGTGAAAGGGAGGGGCCTAGGGTTGCCTTCTTGAGAAATGACCTTCAGTTCGAGTATAATAGCCACAAGATGGTTGTCACATCTGTTACAAGTGGTAAACATCATACCATTTAATGACACTTTTATAGTTGTCATTCAAAAGTTGGGTGAGAAGAAACATGTGCGTTGCATGTCAGCACTTGTATGATAGATTTCGTACATCCATCATACACTAGGAAGCTTGGATTACGATAAAACCTTATAGGTTGTAGGTCAAGAAGTGAGGAACATGTTATAAGATGTTTTCACATTCAAAGGTTATTTGAGTATTCTACTATGTTACCTTTGCAGGGATGCCACAAGACAAGATAGAGCACGTATTTTAGAAATGTTGGACTACTATGAAATTGTATAAGATCATGGATTAGGAGTTGATGAATATGTCTAGAAAAGTTTATAAGATTTAAGGTGTGGATGTGTATGGGTGAAGTAGGGATTTAGTAGTTATATAAACTTTTTAATATAATTCTAAAAATGAAGAAGATGCTAGATAAATGGAGAAAATGTTATTTAATATTTATATCTAAGAATAAGGGAGATATAAAATTGTAATAATTATTTTGTTATTAAGTTAATGAGTCATACTATAAAATTATGGATAAGAGTAATTGAATAAAGTCTAAGACATGTAACTAAAATCATAGAAGGATTTATGTTAAGTAGGTCAATAATGGAAGTTATTCATTTACTTAGACAATTAATAAAAAAATTTAGAGTTAAAAAAGGACGTTCATATGGTATTCATTGATTTAAAAAATACTTACGATAGAGTTTCAACTAGTGTAGAGCTTCTAGATTTTTGTAACTGATCTTTTGTAAGGATTGCTCAGTCTTGAAGCAATCTTTTTTGTTGTGTTCTTTACTTTCAATTATTGTTCAGTGCTTCTCCACTTAACCTCTAGTCTTTGCATACATTTTAAGGTGCCTAGGTGGTAAGCTAGTAATCTTAGGCACTAAGGTGCCTATGTAAATCTCATTTTTTAATTTTTAAAATATGTATTATATATGTTTATACATATATAATGATGGTTGATAAAAGTTGGGATAATAGTTGATAAAAATTTAAAACATAAAGTTGTTGTGGTAATAAGGATAGAATATCGAATTATAATAATTGAGCTTGTGAAGGGAAATGAGATAGAATATAATTATTACATATGCTCCACAAATAGGTTTAAGAGAAATTATTGTTGAAACACAAGAGATAAGTAAAAGTAGATTCTTATTCATAAGCAAACATAAGATCTTTATATATAGTGACTACATAAGAAGACAAACACTACTTAAATAATGTGGAACTAAATTTACAATACACAAATAACTTAATACATTATTTATTCTCACACTTTCTTAAGCTAAAACATTTAGCTTGCAATAGACTCAATAACAACTCAAAGAAATTTAATTGGAAATAATAGATACAAAAAGGAATATAAAAAAACCAATTACTATAGTAGTTGTAGCAATAATGATAGTAACCTGAGAACTTTATCTTAAATAGTAGTAGAATAACTATCAGATATAATCTGAGGTAGAAAACCAATTATTGTAGTAGTAGTATCAAAAGACAGTAATTTGATAATTGCATCTTAGGCAATAATAAAATAACTATTGGATGCAATCCAAGACAATAAAACAGACTGACAAATGTGGTTTACCCTTAGGATTTTTTATTTTTTTGACTTCCACCATTTTTTTAACATATTTTTTTACTTTCATTTTTCCTCTCTCCCTCTCCCTTTTTCCTCTCTTTTCTTCTTTCTCCCCTTTTTTCCTTTGCTCTTTTTTCTCTCTTCTCTCTCTCTCTCTCTCTGTTTCCTTTTCTTTTCTTTCCCTTCTTTTCTCCTTCTCTCCCTTCATTTGCAACTCATTCATCACCCCTTTGCAACCCTAATGAGTGTAGGTGAGGATGAAGACAACGAAATTGAAAGGAAGGAGAGAAGAGGGCTTAAACACATGTAGAAAATTAAGAGGAGACACAAGTTCCCACATTGATTGAAATGACCATTGGGGCATTTGCACTGGCAACTCTAGCACCTTGATGAGTGGTGTGATCACCCTTTTGCATTATCACTTCTTCATTGTTGCTATCTAACCATGGTACGTTCTGGGTGGAGATGTCAAATACTTGAGGTGTGAGGATCTTGCCATGTAGGCCTTGGGGAGCATGAGCTTCCACTCACTTTGGTGGCAGTTGGGGCTCCATTGCTTCAACGATGATAGGTCTTCATCTTAACAAATCAGGATAGTTGATGCTTCTTCCAACATCATTAGGGTAAGAGCTCAAGCGGAGGATTACATATATTTGGGCCATGATGCCATGGAACAGGAAGGCAAGGGTTTAAGGGAGGTGTGGGGAGAAGGGAAGGGGTATTTTGGGAATTTTGGTTGGAGGACAATGGGTGGTCAATGTAAGAGGGGTAGCTTCAGCCAATGGTGGTGGCTTAGATAGCTGCCAACGGTGGTGGTGGTTGGATGAGGGTGACAATTAGAATTTCACTCTTTTCTACTTGTATCTCTCACACTTAATGGACTTTCAAAATCTAAGATTTGATACCATGTTGGAACACAAGAGATAGGTGGAATTCGAATCTTATTTGCAAGCAAATATAAGATCTCTCTATGTATAAGAGCTATACAAAGAGGACAAATACTACTTAAATAATGTAGGACTAAACCTATAATACACAAATAACCTAATAAATCATTTATTCTCACAATTATTAAACAGAAATTTTGGAGAGATTTGGATAGTTTACTTTATGTGGCTTACCTATTAGCAAAAAACTCTTTCTTAGAGGAGATTTTAATGATCGTGTAGGAGAGTAAAATATAGGATATGAAAGAAACTATAGAGGATTTAGTTTTGGTAATAGAAATGAAGAAGGAAATTTAGTTTTAGAGTTTAGTGTAGCTTGTAACTTTTTAGTAGCTAACACATTTTAGGAAAAAGGAGGAGCATTTAATTACATTTAAAAGTAGTTCAAATGTTAGTCAATAGTTTTTCTATTTACTAGAAAAATATATCAAAGAATCTATAAATATTGTAAGGTTATTCTAACCAAAAACTTAATTACACAATATCAATTGTTAGTATTAGATATTAATATCAAAATTAGAAAGATAAAGACCAAAGTACATAAAAATTCAAGAATTAGGTGGTGGAATCTAAAAGGTGAAAATAAAATGATATTTAGAGAACTTGTTAAAAAAAGGAATATGGGAACTAGATAGAGAGGTAAATAAACTTCAAAATGAAATAATTAATTGTATTAAAAAGATTACTATGGAAATTTTAGGAGTTGTGTAGGGTAGCTCTACTATGTAAAGAAGGTTGGTGGTGGAATGAAATACCCTAGTGTATGCTATTTGATGATGATAATTTTAGTTGATGAAAGTGTGAGAACACAAGAAATAAGTGGAAGAGGAATCGTTTTATTAACAAGCATAATGCCCCTATATACAGAGGCTACATAGAGAAGACAAATACAACTTAAATAATGTGAAACTAAACCTATAGTTAACAATTAACGCTAATACATTAATATTATTCTAATATTCCTCAAATTGGAGCATCCAGTTTGCATAGACTTAGAGATAAATAAACTATAACAAACTAAATAAGGAGATATATAACAAATAGAAACTAACTAAAATAGATGCCATAAAAGTAACATCAATAGATCTTACTTGAGATGATAAAACTCCATGACACCTCTTGCTCATCCATTTAGCCAACTCATCCAAATGTGAGGAACCTTTCTCATTATCATCTGCTATCCTTCTTCTTTTTTTGTTTCTTTCATGCATGAAGATTTTTGGACTTACCAGAGGAGAAGTATCCCTCTTGATTCAAGAGTTGTGTGTATACTTGACTTTGGTTGCTAATGCACTAGGTGGAGAGTACCTTATGGCAAGATCAGTAGTTGGAAACAAATGCTTTATGAAGAATTGTACTATTCTTCCAGGTCAATGCTAGCATTAGGAATAATTGGCCAGTGATCCCTAGGTTGTGGCACACTCATTCATTAGCTCCTTGCACCTTTGCCCACCTTTTGTGACCAATTGATGCCTCACTAGCACATGTCCCTCTACAGTGGAGGATTACACATTCATAATAGCATTTGGACTCGAAGGAAATTTCCATACTCCTAAAGTACGAAACTAAAAGTTATAAGTTTAATATGCTGATGGAAGTGAAATTCTATTTAAAGAGAAGCTGCAAAATCGCCATTAGCTTGGTCCTTATCTCTCACCGATCCTTCTTGATTGTTGGCAAAGAGTAGTGAACCATGAGTTAAATCCTGCTCGTGCAAATGCAAGATACCAATGTGGTAAATCCTGTGGAAGTCCATAAAGGCAGGAAGGTAAAAGACAACCATTGTATGTGGATGCTAGTCTTGTTATAAATTCCTCAAATCTGGCATGCTGCACTTTCTTTGTTAATTCCCTTAACAGATCAGTTAACCTACAATAGCATTTAATAGGAACATGGATTTTTTATAAATTGAAAGGATCTGATACCTATTGTAACTTTTTAAGCGTCTTGACATCATTTTAGTGATTGTTCTGAACTATATTTAACATGGTATTGTACTAACTGCTGGTTATATGCCAGCTATGAGTAAGTTGCACCTGACCAAGTATGATGGAACAATAAACAATTCTTATTCGTTGATTTTGCTCAATGTGATTCTTTCAACTGTTGATCAAATTGATGTGGTAGTAGGTTCATGGTCATCCAACAAGTTGCAACCTTTTTATCCCTGTTCTTTTTGCACATGCAGGTTCAAGAGGCAAGGATAGCCGCTGAAAAGGCACAACAGCTGTTACAAAATGTTTCAAATAGGAAGAGAAATAGACAAATGGAATTAAATGGATTGATTGTCATAAGGGCAGTTTATGGCAGCTCCAAAGCGTTAAAGGGAGGGACTGGCCATGGAGAAGCTAATGGGGAAGTGACTTCACAAGTAACAGATGTGACTATACCTTTGAACTTTTTGGTAGATGATTCTGGGAAACTTAAGGTACCAACTTGGTAGTTGCCTTTCAAGATTATTAATATTACGTGATCTTAAGTTACCACTTTAGTAGTTGCCTTTTAAGATTATTAATATTACATGATCTTAAGTTACCACTTTAGTAGTTGCCTTTTAAGATTATTAATATTACGTGATCTTATGTTACCACTTTATTAGTTGCCTTTTAAGATTACTAATATTACATGATCTTAAGTAATAAGTAAATAGATATTGCATGGTATCCCTGGTTTGGTTTAATGTTGTTGTTGGATATCTCAAGAAGTAATAAAATATACTCATGATAATAAAAGTTGGGAAAGACCTGCTCAAAATTGGCAATAAAATTTAGTTACAACCATGAATTGTAAAAGAATATTTGGGTTTTACTGTTTAAACTGTTTCCTAGAAATTCTTTTGTGTAGTTTGGGTTTTCCAGACCTTCAAAGTTATTTTTTAGAATGTTTATAAGCATACATTTGAAGGGAAATACAAGTGGTATGCTAGAAGTGCTTCGACCTAATCATTGCTTAGGAAAATCGAACTTTTGAAAGCTGTACATGGGATTGTGCACTAGCAGATGGTATGATACAAATGCTTTGGAGCTAATCATTGCTTGGCAAATTGGACATATGAAAGTTGTAGTGGGTCTGTGTACTTGTTTATAGCAGACCCAAGTTCAGCCTTTGACAAAGAATACATTTCATATCAAAATTCTAAATATAAAGTTTTAATCCCATGGTTTAGAAATGTTCTCTATCAAAATTTATGCTACAAAGCTCCTAATTCATTAGGGAATCTCCTCCTAGCCCTCTTCCTCCCACACATGTAGCTATGGCATAGATGGTGGTTACATGTGATAATGTGAGCATGATGGTTATGTTGATGAGAACACGACAAGGCTCTTGGAAGCATTCACTCTTCCCTTCTTGTGGTAGGAAGTGGTCATAGTGCATTGTGGAGATGTTGGGTATGGAGGTAGAAGAGTTTTGTTAAGAAGGCCAGTAATCTTAGGACTGGTTAAGTGGGGTGGAGTTCCTAGTGATGTTGAAGATTGTTAGGTGTAGTGGGAAAGAATGATAGGATCATCAGCTTTTTTAGGAGGTGAATAAAGAAGATGCTTTGATTTTAAAACAAGATATTAAGTACAGCTAAGTAATGCAACGTAAGGTACAAGGTGATTGTCAAGATTTCGACAAAGAGAATTGCAAAGATCATCCAAAAGATGATATCCCCCACCCAAGGGGCTTTTGTTGAGGATAGGAGTGTATTTGACAACGTTGCCCTTGTGTAGAATATGACCAAAAATATCAGTAAGGGAATCAAAGGGCTAATGTCATTTTTAACCTTGATATGAAGAAGGCCTACGGTGGACTTAAATGGTTGGCTATCTTTAAGGTCCTTATGAGGTTTGGCTTTTCGAAGAGGAGCCTAGGTTTGTTGAGAGAGTGTATTGAAGATATTAATTTCTCAATGATGATTAATGATGGATCCATTGAGTTCTTTAAGGTATTCAAAGGCCTACAATAGGGTGACCACCTTTCACCTTATATCTTTATCATCATAGAGAAAGCTTTTAGGGTTTGTTTGTATACTTAGTATTGAATCTGACAGAAATAAAATTCTGTCTGAAATAGAATTGAATAGAATTTGATGGAAATAGAATTTAAAATTTAGGTATTTGTGTACTTGTAAGAAGTGACAAAATTGAGAATTAATATATTTGTCTATGTCAATAATTAATGTAATGTAACATAGTCATAATTAATTAATTAATTCAATTAGTTAGTAATAATGTAATTAATTAGCAAATTTATAAATGTAATTAATTATTTAGCATGTCATATAATGATTTCATTTGTCATTAATATAATATTACTAATCCTACATTCAATTATGATAAATTGAAAGGAAAAATACTTATACTTGAACAAAGTTTAGATATTGAAATAAAAGTGGACAATGAAATTAATACAAATGCATAATAAAAGTCAATTACAACCATCTCACATGATAGTTATAATATTTTCACGGAGTTTATTTGCTATTTCTTTCTTTCTCAAGTATTGCTGCCAACAATATTAACTATATCTTTTTGTCGTTCCATATCATAAGGAACTGGTTATGCTGTATCATTCTAAATTTCTTGTAATTCATTGATAAGTCCTATACTGTATATTTGAGCAGTAGATGATTCAATTCTACTTGCATATATTCCACATAGAAATTGTTATGTTGTCATTATCACCTTTTTTTTTTTTCTTTATTCTTCCTTTTCATCAATTATCATCATAGAAGACTTCATAACTTTTTGTTCAGGCATTTCTATAAATCTGTGCATGTAGAGAATATGAGCATATCATCAAGCAAGAAAGAAACATACATAATGAACATAACATGTTGGACATAACACATAAAACACATAGCACATAACACATAAAGAATGAAACATAATCCATACAACATTGTTCATTACACCATCGAAAATAACTTTGTCCATACCACAACCATCTTAATGAAAGAAACATAACAAATAAAAATTGTTCATTATAACACAGAAGACAAACAAAAATAGCAAAATTGTTCCATATGATATGTTGTTCCTGAATTTTTACAACCAATACATCTGTTACTTCTTGTGAAAAATGCATATGTCCCATACAATGGAAACTCAATATTACTAATGTGCTTCAAACAAACACTACATCATAAACCCAAATTAACTCATTTCATGTTCCACATCATAATCCGAGCATTCCTAAATCATAATCCAAATGGGAGATAGGGTAGCAGTAAAATTTTTTAGGAGACAGAGTAGCCTTGATAAACTTCATCTGTATAATAGAAGCACACTTGCTATTTATCATTACCTTGATACAATAAATATTAACTCAATCATATAATGAATCAAATACATTACCACGATATCAACTCATTTCATGCTCATAATCCAAACGTTCCTGAATTATTGATTATGAATAGCAACTCATTCCCAATTTCTTAAACATCGATAGAGTATTAGTAACAATTTTCTTAAACACAGACAATGTAGTATTTTGGGGTTTAGACAAATCTTACACATAGGGGTTTAGACAGGAGACATGCGATCAGAGATGGGGAGATGGAGACATGCAATCAAAGATGGAGAGACAAGGACATACATGATCAGAGATCAGAGATGTGCATGGCGTGCATGAGATCTGCATTGTCTAGACAGGAGTGCTACAACATGCTGATAGGAGTGCAAAGATTCGTGTGACTGGGAGACATGCGTTAAAGAGAGTTGTGGCACATCGATGGAAGTGCAGAGAAGTGAGGGCTGAGGTGACAAACGTGTGATTGAAAGTGAGAATGTGGCAATGATGAATGTGTGATTGAGAGTTTTGTTGTGTGAAGGTAGAAAGTGTCTAGATGGGGGTCAAGGGTTTTGTTATGCCAGAGAGGGGAAAATATTTGCTGATCCTTGAGGGTCTGAATTTCATTTTGGCCCATTATACAATTCAGGGGAATTACAATTCAGCTATGAATTGTAATTTTGAGTGCACAAAGACCCATTTATCCGAAATTAGATAAAATTCAATCCTTTCTATCCAATTTCGGTGCATAAACCCCTCCTTAGTTGGGGCCTACACAACATGGTGATCAGCAGTTGAATGAATTACAGCCTATAGCTCTGGTAGAGGATCAGTGGTTGTTTCTCACCTTTTGTATGCCAATGATGTAATTCTTTTTCTTAACAACTGAAAGAGGGGTATGGAAGAGGTCATAAACTTTTGCATGATTACCAACAGTTTATAAGGTAGAAAGTTAATTCGAATTAGAGTTTTTTTGTGGCTCCCAAGAATATCTCCAACCAAAGGGTGGACATGATCAAAAAATATCACTAGCTTCTCTTAAGTGGACTTTCCTTTTTGCTGTCTAGGTTGTTTGATTTTCAAAGGGAGAGCAAAGTGTATGTATTTTGAAGGTCTTGTGTAGAAAGTACGTAACAAGTTGATAGACTGAAAAAGCAAACTGCTCTCATTCAGTGTAAGGATTACATTGCTAAAACATGTACTCTCTAGTTTACCTATCCATCTGATAAGTGTCTTTGGCATTCTGGTGGGAATTCTTGGTAGATTGCATTCCCTATTTGCCAAGTTCTTGTGGGGCAAAGGGAAAGCCCATTGGTTGTGATGAGCTAGCATTGCTAAACTTGTGGACGGAGGTGGTCTGTGCCTTACAGATCTAAGGGAGCTTATGCTAACTTTGAGGATGAAAATGACATGGATATTACTTTGTAAGAAGATGCTTGGGTGGAGGTTTCCTCTACAAAATATGGTTATCCTTTTAACAAGCAAGTTCGCTATGAATTGGCTAGGTGGAAGAACTTCAAGTGAAATTGGACATTGAACAACGAACTCTTAGTTAAGATGGCTTGGGAAGCCATCTGGAAAAAGAGGGATCTAGTTAGGTGGAATGGAGGCTTATGGATCAAATTTCTACCTACTAGTATCTTTGTTCTTCCTATGGAGACTATTTCATTCCATTCTTCCGATGGGGGTTAATGCCAATGGGAGAGGATATCAATTGACATCTTGCTGCAAATACTATAATTTGCTGCATGAAGAGGATTGTTCCCACCACCTTTGTTTCAATGGCGAATGGGCAATATTGAGCAAATTTTGGGTTAATAGAATATTGGGTCTTTACTTGCAAAATTGGAATGATTGGAAGCAATTTGTAAACTACTCACTGTTCAAGAAAAGTAAGACTCTGTTGTCCAATGCGGTGAAGTTCCTACTGGCTATAATTCTGAGGGAATGCTGGAAAGAAAGACGCTTTGCAATGTTTGACAACAAAGAAGGCTCCATTGAACAAATTAAGGATAGAGTAGAATTTGGCATGGTCACCTTCACTTGCACGTTTAGTAAAATCATTTGTCAGTCAGAGGAGGCCATGGAACTCAAGGTCCTAGGTTTCAAGCACATAGATACATGAGTGTCCCCTATTAGATGGATTGCTTGGGTGAAACTCTTGCCCCTGAGACTCAAGCTCAACAATGATGGTGTAGTTGATCTGGATGGCTATGTAGCTGGTGGAGGGTTGGTTTGAGATGCTGAAGGGATCCTTATTTTTGCCTTCCATGAGTTTTATGGGCAAACCAATGTGATTATGGTAGAACTCCAAGCATTATACATTGGCTTATGCATGTGCAAAGATTTGGGCTTTAGTATGGAGTGCCTAGAGGTGGAAATCGATTCCCTTTCCCCATTTACTAGAGTCAAGAACGAAGATTGTGTTGTGGGACAGGTTATGTCAGTCTAGGCCAACCTTTGCTGGTTGATTAGTCTTGCAGTCTTTCCACTATGTGGATCAAGAAGCTAATTGAGTAGTGGATTTGCTAGCAAAGAAGGGTCTCAACAGACAGAAATGTTTCTTTATGGGTATAGAGATCCTTTGGGAGGAGGCCCGAAGACAAGTTCAAATGAACAGATTGGCTGTCCCTAGCTGACGGTTCTACTAGATGTGTGCTCCCTTTTTGCAAGTTCTGTAGTGATCTTTCCCTTTGTTTTGCTCTGGTGGTAGAGCTTTTCCCTGACTGTAAATCCTTTTGATTGGGCCTCCACCCCTTTAATAGATTGGATATTTATACCAAAAAAAAAGTTAACTTAAATGATGAATGTGTAGAGTGGAGTAAATTTCCTACACTAAAGAGGGGCTAAAGAAACGATGAATATTGCACAAAGTATTTGTAGTGGTTTGTCAATAAGGTTGTCTACTCCCTAAGAGATCACCCTTGGTGTTTTCATGTGTTCACACCAGAAGAACCTAATTACAAAAGAGGTAAAAACTGTAGTCTCCTTACCTTCAAGTACAACTTGTTACCGCAATTCTAGAGGATTGTCCTTATAGTTCAAGAACATAAGCTTGAACTTGAGAATGCTGCTTTACATCCTTGAAGCACTTTTATTTGGAGGCTCTCCTTAATTGAATGTAATGGATGCCCAATGGGGCTCAAATGAATGCAAATGCACTTAGAGAGTGTGAGAATTGAATATAGAAATGACTTGTGAGTATGTAAGCAAGATGCACTAATGTCTAAGTGTACTTGAGAAAATAATGTATTAGGGTTTTAGGTGTGTGTGGGTGTAGTCCTACATTGCTTAAGTGCAATTTATTCTCTTTGTGTAGTTTCTATATATTTGTGTTTGCTTATAAATAACATTCTATTTCCATCTACTTATTGTATTCCATTAGAAGAGATTTGGACGGGGGGGGGGGGGGGGGGGGGGGCACTCTAGAAGCTTTATTTTTTGGTGGAGCAGTAGATAGTTCTCGGCTGTTGATTCTCATATGAAGAAGTTTGGTATCTCTGTTCTTAAATCCTAGGTAATAAGGAGGTCTGTCTGGATGTATACCAATGTATATGGGCCAGTTTCTTCTACAGTGATGCCTTTATTTCTGATAGAACTTGCAGGAATTAGACATTGATGGGACACTCTTGGTGCATTATGGTTGATTTTACACCTGAGTGATTGGATTGCAACACCATTCAGGAAGTAAGGAACCTTGCTGGATAGATTGAATCATTGGGTCTGATTGATCTCTCTATAACAAATCACACTTATACGTTGTCTGTCTTTCAAGTGCCTGCATCGCTCTCATTTTGAAAGTGTTCTTATTGATGGAGAGTGGGAGACCTTGCATCCAATGGTGCTTGTGGCAGAGTTTGTGTGGGTTTGTTAGGATCATGTGCCTCTGATGGCCAACACTGGAAGTCATTTTGGGAAGGTCCTTTTTGTATGGAGTTGACCTGGTTCAAAGAGACCTGTGCCTGGGTCCACATACACTGGCAGAGCAGGTTGGTGAGGTATTTGCAGCCAATAGATTTGCTAGGAGGTTGATATAAGTGATTTCTGACCACTGAGTCTCATGAATACTATCATAAAGATCCTATATGAAAAAGCTAGTTCACCCGTTACACACAACATTTATTAAAAGGTAGATATATCTTGTGGATGGCTTTGTGGCAGTCAGGGAATCTATTTCCTTTTACACTTACTCTAAGAAGCTGGGTTTACTATTCAAAGTGGACTTCAAAAGGGCTTCTAACGACATTGGCTAGAATTTTCTATTAGAGGCTCTAGAGATGTATGGGTTGCTAGATAAATGGAAAGGTTGATTAGCTAACAACCTCCATTCAGCTTAGTGCTAACTAATGGAAGATGTAGAGGTTATTTTCCTTTTGGCAAAGGGTGAGACAAGGAAGGGGTTTGTGCAGTCGGGAGATAAGGAGAAAAGGAAATGGTGGGAAATTTTTTCTTATTTTTCATGTTTATGTCCTTAAAAACAGAGGGAGATGATTTTGTCATCTCCTTCCATATTAAAGAAAATATATCCTGTTGTTTTTTGCTCCACCCTCTTAGAAATAACGAGAAATGATACTGACTTCTAATATAATAAATAAATAATATATAATTATCAATATAATTATAGTAAATTAAAACATAGTAATTATAATTATAATAATAAATAATGTATTATAGTTATAATAGATTAAAATAAATAATAACGTTAACGCAATATCAATAAAGTATGATTATAATAATAAATAAATAATAACATATTACAATTATAATAGATTAAAATAAAAAATAATGTTGAAGAATAATACCAGATAGATTATAATATGTTAAAGTATAATAGCATTAATGTTATAAGAATAAATAATAGTTAACATATTCCAGCTTAACTTAATAATACATTAAATAAGTAACGTTAATTCTAGCACAATAAACTAAATGGTTGTTTATACGTGAAAAGAAGGAATGTTGAGCAAAATTGTTGTCGAGTGAAAATGGTTGTTTAATTGATAGTATGCAAGTAAAATTACATTGGAGAGTTGGGAGAGCTGAATTTTTTAACTCTCCAAAATGAACTTGCAACTATAATCTAATTGAAAAATATTATTTTTCTAAAATTTTTATCTAATTTATTCATTTGTTTCTAAATAAAAGTCTTATATTTTCAATTTCCTGTCATTTCTCATGACTACACAAACACTTCAAATTTAAATTCCTGTTATTTCTTTATGGTACACAAACACTATTGTATTTTCTGTCTTGTTCTGTCTTCTCTGTTTCTCATTATCTCTCGTTATTTCCTTTCCCGATGGGAAGGGTATGCAAATAAGGCTTATGTGGCTTAATAATTATTATATGGGTACTGTACAAGGTTAAGGAATAACCATACATTTTGACCTTAACTCATATGGTATCAGAGTCAAATCTCTCCAAAACCCCATGTCCACCCATCTGAACCCTTTCGTTGTTGGAACATTCCACCACTTCACCTTCTGCCACCGTCAGAACTACTTGTTACTGTCCTTTGTTGGGTTCACTGTTGCTGTTTCCCAAGCTTGCGGCTTAGGCCCAAATCATTCCAAGCTTGTCACTTGGCTGTCTGGCCTTTCCTTATGGGTTGCCTAGTTCTTGTAGCCATCCTAGGGCTAGTGGTTGCCACTTCCTGCTACAGCAAGACATGTTGGTCCTTTTCCTTTGACCGGCCAATTTATTAGGCTGAGAAACCAGGTTTTAATGCAGAACTGAGGGTGGGGCACGTCTCTCCGACTGTATCTATACCATTGGACATTCCAAGGTACATCCGATGGTTTATCTCCACTATCTAGGATACTGTTACTCTTTGGTTGCTACTGTTTATGCTGATTTCTGACCTGTGCTTCCAGATTCTACTATTGTTTGTGACCAAATCAGTTAACTCATGGACTCTATTGATCCTCTAGCAAAAAACCTAAGTCTTATCTTGGAAAAAATGAGATAGCAGAAACTACATTCTATGGGTACACAATTTCAAAAAATTTCTACTAGACCATAGGTGCCTGAAGCACCTTACTTAACCTCCACCTGGTGTCAAGGATACTGCTTATGAATATTGGTGTGTCGCTGATGCTGCAGTTATCTCATGGATGCTTAATGATATAGTGTCTGACATTGCCTGCAGTGTAATGATGCTTGAACTGACCAAAATGATTTTAGGACACATTGTGACTTACGCATGCACATGGAGAAGAATATCAGCTGGTTTTTGATGTTTATGAGCATTCACTGATCATCAGGGGGGTGCACTATTCAGGAGCACTCCATAGCCTTTTGTGCCCTTGTTGGCAGGTTTATCCTTATTTTTCCTGATTTTTCTTGATTTATGTGTATTATAAAAATAAATAATTATTAATTATAATGTCACTAGTTTGATGGGTCTAGGCTACCGGTTGAACTCATGAACTGATTGACTGTCCCATGACTTTATTTTGGGTTGATGTCTGGTTTGGTTTTGAAAATATTGATTTTGACAAACTACCGTAGATTGATTATGATAGGTAGCATAGTAATGCTTACCCAACGAAATTTGGTGCACGTACAATGATTACATTTTCTGCAGTGTTATTGTCTAGATGATTGGCCTTGTCTTCAACCTTGATCACGATCTCTAGTAGTGTGAACTGTAGCTGATTGATTTGGAGTAGTAGTAGAAGTACTAATAGTAATCCTTAAGATATTAGAGAAGGTAGTTGATAAAGATGGGGCTGTCTGCTCGAAGGACCTTCAGACCAGATCTTATCATCATCCAATGCAGTGTCAAACTGGAGGAGCCAGTGGTTTTCTATTTGACTGTCTGGTGGTGTCTATTGCTTACATAGTGGAAGTTTCCGGTGGGTGGGTCAAGTGCTGGGAACGGCCTAGTAAGGCCTATCTTCAACAGTGGTGGTGGTTGAAGGTGCTGGAATAGCCAACAGAACTGGCTGGAGGGTTGCAATGGCTGACAACGGGGAAGCCCTTGCCGTGGCTGACAGCATCCGGTGGAATGAAAAGTTGGGTGGTCTCTGGGTGAAAGGTCGGAAGATGGTGGTGGAGGTGAAGAAGAGAGATTTAGGGTTTCTTTCTTCTCCTTAGATGTGCTCTGATATCAAGTTAGAGGAGAAAGATAAATATGGGAGATGTTCTTATTTATTGGGATTATTTCCTTGTAAATAGTGGTTGTAAAGAGGATTTGGTAGCACAAATTTTCAATATGGGACTATTATTCCCATTATTTAATAGTAGCTATTTAAGTGGGCCCTCCTAGGTGGGGAACAGCTGCTAACACTTAGCCTTAAATTATTAAGGATATATATGGATATGGTGCATTTAATGCTCTTATGTTGCTCAATTTGTACTTGTTATATTGTTCTTACCATGAAATTCTTATTTGATTTGTGGGACAGCTTCATGAGGGCATAAAGAAATCTGGCATAATGGGCTTCTACGATCCTTGTCCTGGTGACCCTAAGCAGTTGCTAGTTGATTACACTTACAATGGTCGGAGTTACAAGGTATGAAGCAATGCTCTTTCAAGAATTGACATTGTAATTGGTACTGTACGTTAACTTATTTGTTCTGGAATGTTCGTTGTAGGTAGCTGTTGATGACTATGAACAGTTAATAATACCTCAGGACATACACCGAATTTGACTTTGTTGAAGTACATTACCTCTCCTATGTCGCAAACATATATACAGTCGCATTCCATTCAATACATACTTGGAGAGAATGTTGACAACCAAAATTTACAGCCAAGATGTCAGCAATAAATTATTTTGTTTTGCTTTGTCGTGCTAATCTGAAGCGGTGAACATGTTCGAAGAATGGAAGCTGTTGGCCAATTCTTTTCACAACGAGGCTTTCAGTTGATATGGGTTTCCATGCAGAAGCATATGTGATTTCCCATCAGCAATCGGAAAACTTCCAGTTACTTGGTTTCTCTTGTATCACTTGTTTTATGGAAGAATAAGGCTGTTTCCACTGGATGGCATCTTGTCTCATAATGACTGTTAAACTGTTGAGAACGGACTTAACTTACAGGCACATTGCCTTGTAATGGAATCTTATTTTATTCTATCGGGATTTCGAATTTTTGCCGTTTATGCCGCCTGTCTTTCGGTTTTAGCGGTAGATGTTCATAATCTATTGCTGAATATTGGCGACAATCAATTTCACTCTGCAGGCATCAACCTAGTGTAAGAAACTTGCTGTTCTCAACGTGGAGTCAAAAAGTGTCTATCGAGCTTTTAATGACTCTAATGCTATTCATGATGGTTTGCTGATATTGCAAGTTTTGATTGCCCTATAATTCACTAACTGGGGCTCTGCTAGATATGAGCAACAATTTCCTTAAACACGTAATGAGCTTGCCACTTGATATTTTTTAAGTACATCAACATCAAGCACCATGCCAAGGGAGAATGGTTTGTCAAGGTGAAGGTCTTTGTTGCGCTTCATATCCTCAACGTTATCACGAACAACCATACCAGCGAATATCATAGCCACGTAAAATTCTCAAAAATTAAGGTTACACTTTCTCGAGTTTTCCATCTTATGGGTTGAATAATGTCTCATACCGCTCAAACAAGATTCATGTTTACTGCATGATGCAAGTTTGTCAACTGCCACGGGCACGTTCAAAACTTTAATCCCTTTCTTCCAAGATCGATTCTGGATTGAAGGTAGAAAATGGTAATCTTATATGTTTCAGTTGATGACAAGGTGGAATCCCGCTTCCAGAACCAACAATCTTAATAAGGCAAATCCAGCAGTTACGGTTGAAAATAAATTGACAAGAAACTCAGCAGGAAGATAGGCAAGCGAAATGTAGTGAAAGAACATGCATATTGAAATCAAAACTCTAATTTCTCCCAAATTAGGAAGCTGATCTTAATAAAATCTTTCTCATTTGAAGGCTTACACATTAAACTATCGCAAGGAAATGAAATTGGCAAAATCAAATGGTTGGATTTAAAGTGTTACACCAGAAATTTGAGGGTCGAAGGTGGAACATGGCAGTCTGAATTCATGCCTTTTATATATCGTATTGAGTCCAAATTCTAGTTGAATTTTCGATTCATCAATTGGCGTACCATTTCCTCAAGCAGTATTCCGATCACTCAAACCCTTGAACCCTAAAGCAAGATCAACATGCCAAATTCAAGGGTTAGTATGATGATCTAGATGGATGGATAGGTTTTGGTAGAAATGATTGTTGGAAGGGATTCAAAGTGGATTCTTGGGTGGATTGTTAATTAATTAATTTAATAAATTTACTAATTAAATATTTAAATTAATTAAAAATAATTATATTACATTATTATCATACATAAATATAAAATCTTAATTTTATCAAATTCCACATTATACATAAATACCTAAATTTCAATTTTCATTGAATTCTTAAACATATACAAACAACTGTATTTTAAATTTTATTTTCGTCTGATTTTATAAAATTCAAATTCGGTAAGAATTTTAACTCCACAGAATTTCCATTCTACGTGTACAAACAGATTCTACCAAAAGAATCTAACTTTCACTGCTAAGTTCAGATGGAATCTTTGTAATTTTTGCTGAAGGTTCTTTTTTTTTAAAGTTTTCTTCAGTGATTTGCTGAAGGTTCTTTGTATTTCTTCTACTTCTACTTGGTATTTGGTCTTGTTTTATTCCTTTTTTGCCCTTCTTCGTACGTGCTATTTGTGGTTTGAGGAATGAAAAGCTCCACCTGAAAACCACCTCCCAAGAAACAAATCTCCAAGTCTTCTTGAGGTTGAGTATAGATCTATAGTTGCCTCTACCAAGTGGAATTAGAATCTTTATGGAAAATCAGTACACGCAATTGGATGTAATCAGTACAGACAAAAATAATATCAATATTTAAAGAAAAGATAAGCAAATGGGTATACACAACAAATTAAAAAGATATAAGAATGCAATTGAAAATTAAGTTGTGTGTATAGTTGCTTGTCTTCTCGACCTGGAGCAAAAGCAGATCGAAGATTAAAACTATTGAAGCTCCGATCGAAGTTGATTGAACAAGAGAAGGTGGTGATGGCACAAAAAAGGAACAGAAAGCCCTAACATGCAAGTAGGACTGGGTGGTGACAACCTCACTCCCATTAGTGATATTATTTATATAGAAAAGAGGACAGAGGAAAAGGTTGTTATTTAAAACAATAACAACCAAAAAATAGTAAACTGTAATTATAGTTATTTACGGTTAAGAAAGATTGAAAAATAAATTGATATAACGTAAAGGACAATAAGAAATCCGCTTAATTCTTTTCAGCCTTCGTCAAGTTTAATGTGGGATTTTCATACAGGTGAAGCTTGGACTTTGTGTAATTGAGGTGTTTTGGTGGAAGTCCTTCTGTGAACACGTCAGCAACTTATTCTTCAGATGGAACGTACTCTAGTTGAAACTGAGTACTTGTAACTCTTTCACGTACAAAGTGAAAGTCCATTTTTATGTGTTTAGTCCTAGCATGAAAAACAGGGTTATATGTAAGAGCTATCGTAGATTAATTATCACAATATATGGTTGGTTGGAACACTAATTATGGGTATATTTAATTCCTTGAATAAGGATGAGAGCCAACACAACTCTCCTGAAGTACTACACAAACATCTATACTTGACTTTAGTAGACGAAGTGGAAACAGTGGCCTGTTTCTTAGCACACCAAGATATTAGGTTCACACCATAAGATCTTCTATCATTTGGGTTACTTTCATAATCAGCATCACAAAATGCATTTAAGTCAAACTTTCCAATAGTAAAAGCATTTAGTTCAAATGATCCTGTAGTAAATATTAAACTTTCATTAATAGTGCCTTTCAAGTAACACAATTCTTTTTACTGTAGAAAGATGAATGGTAGTAGGGGTTTGAAGGAATTGGTACACTTGATTAACAGTAAAGGAAATATCAAGTCTAGATAAAGTAACATATTGTAAAGCTCCAACAATTCCTCTATAGAGTACCATCATATTTCTCTAATCTCTATAGATCTGCTGGAGATCTCACAGGTTGACAATCATCTAAGTTAGTTTGTTGAAGAATTTGGCATATGTAATGGCATTGATTTAAATAAAGTTTTCTATGGCCATAACTAATAGAAATTCCTAGGAAATATGACAGTTTTCCCAGATCTTATTACATAAACTCTTTGCTTAAAATAGTAACAATTTCTTGGATGAAATTATCATTTGAACTAGTGATAATAATGTTATCAACATATAACAAGATATAAACAGAAATGTTGTTTTGTATAAAAACAAATAATGATGGATCAGATGACGAAGTAATGAAACCAAGTTCATGAAGAACGGATGAAAATTTTTCATACCAAGTCTTGGGAGCTTGACGCAGACCATAGATGGCCTTAGTCATTTTACAAACATAATTAGGATGTTCTTTACTAACATAACCAGGTGGTTGATCCATATACACAGTTTGGTTGATTCATATACACAGTTTCTCTAAGTTCACCATGAAGAAAGGCACTTTCTACATCAAACTACCTAAGATTCCAACCTTTATTTATACCAACAAGTATAGTTCTTAGGGTGGTATGTTTAAGAATAGGACTAAAGGTTTCAAACATGTCAACTCCAGGTTGTTGCAAAAAACCTTTTATAACAAGTCTGGCTTTATGTCTAGAGATAGTCCCATCAGGACTTTTCTTCAATTTATACACCCATTTACAATCTATAACATTCATATTAGAATTATAAGGGACAAGAGACCAAGTATTTTGTTTATTGAGGGCATTCATTTCACTGTTCATAGCATTTTGCCATTCTACACTTTTACTTGCTTGACTATAAATATTAGGTTCAGTTAATCCAAGAGCATGAGAAGATAAACAAAATTTTGAACTAAATGCTCTCTTCTTAAAAATGATAGATTTAGATCTAGTTTGTATGTAATGATTGTTACTAGCAAGAACGTGAACAATAGCACTAGAAGTATTATCATTACCAGAATCATCCACATGCTCAACATGATTGTTGTCAACTTTAGTAACTTCATTAATAAGATGTTTAAGCAACATACCTTGACTTTGATAATCAGGATCACTAACATTTTCTTGATCATTATTTCCTTCTATACAATATTCCTGTCGCTTAACAGAACTATCATCAAACATTGAATTTATAATAATAGTATTGTCACCTTGGCTATCAGAAAAATCAAGTTGTTTATGCAATTCTTTGTTGTTGACAAATCCTGGAGTTTGAATCCAGACATTACAATCCGAACTTTGATACTTGTTCCTGTTTTGTTCATTCATGATACTACTATATGGAAATATTTCATCAAAGAAAACAACATGCCTGGAGATATACGTTTTCTTATTTATAGGATCATAACGCTTATATCCTTTGTTTTTATTACTATATCCAAGGAAGATGCATTCAATAGACCTACTTTCTAACTTATTTTTACAATAAGGTCTTAACCAAAGATAACAAAGTCAACCAATGAAGATGAATATAATCAGGTTTAGATTTAAATAACAGCTCAAAAGGAGTACATTTATTTCTAGAATTTACACAATTTGCAATTGGCATTCTGTTAATCAAATAAATGCAGTACAGAAAGCTTCAAGCCAAAAGCTTTTAAGCAAACCAGAAAAATCTAATAAAGATAAACTAGTTTCAACAGTATGACGGTGTTTTCGTTCAATAACTCCATTTTGTTCTGGAGTGTAAGGATATGAAATTTGATGTTGTATACCATTATTTTTTAGATAATTAGTAAATTCAGAGGACATGAATTCACTACCACCATCAGATCTAAAAGTTTTTAACCTTTTATCAAACAAATTTTCAGTTAAAAGCTTGAATTGAACGAAAGTAGTAAAACCTTCGGATTTATAATTTAAAGGGAATATCCAAGTATATCGACTGAAATCATCAATAAAGGAAATGAAATTTCTAAAACTAGTGATTGAATTACATGGGACAGGTCCTCATGCATCACAACGAATAAGTTTTAAAATGTCACTAGTACAAGACTTAGAAATAGGAAGCAGAAGTTTATGAATTTTGCAGGAAGTACAGAAAACATTTCCAGCACTAGAACTATCAGAATTTTTATCTTGAGAGCCAAAGGAGGGATGACCCAAAACATGTTGAAGGCTATTTTTAGAGACTTTCTTAGCACTGAAACTTTTAAGTTTGATGGGATATAAAGAACCATCAGTTCTTCCCTTGTACGTCATCCTCTTGGTAGTTTTGTCCTTAATAGAGAAATTATCATTGTCAAAATTAAAAGCACAATGATTATCTTAGAGAGGGCATTAATAGATGACAAGTTAAATGGAGCTTTAGAACAATGCAAGACATTATTAAGTTTAAATAAACAAGAACCATTAGTAACAATAGAAGAACCTATATTCTTTATATTCAAACCTTGCCCATCGCCGACTTGGACAACTTTAGGGCCATTGTAAGGATTGGAAATCTGTAAATTCCCAAGATCAGAAGTAATATGGTTTGAAGCACCTGTATCTGCATACCAAACAATATCGCCAGAAATACTTTTTGATCCTTGTTTGGCACTCATGGCAGTAAGCTTTTCTAGGGGTTGTTTGCCTATATATGAAAGATTCAAATGATTAAAACAATCTGAGGCAATATGCCCAGCTTTGCTACATATTTGGTAGATTGGACAATTATACTGATTTTACTCTCCTCGGCCACCAAAAGAATTATTCTGACCACCTCTTCTTCCTCTATTATTATACCTACCTCCACTTCCATGGTTACCATTCCTCCCTCTCAAACTTTAGGCAACAAAAGCCATAGCGGTTTTTCATGTTCAGTAATTTTGTCATTCTTGTTATTTTCTTCACATATGAGTAAGGATTCCAATTCAGACAACTCCACGTGTGTGAATGGAGGCATAAAAAATTTCTTAGGATGAAGGCAAACCATTAAGGATATAGGTCTGTAATTGTTCATCACTTATTCTAGTACCACAGGATAGAAGTTTGTCAGTAATAATCTTGAATTCTTTCAAACAATCTTGCATATTCTTGTCACTCTTTTTAACATGCAGAAGCCTTTTTCTCAAAGAAAGCTTGTGATTCTTAGTGCCTGAACCAAAACATCTAGACAAAAGTTCCCAAGCCTCACGAGCGGAGGAAGCACCAACAACATACGGTAAAACAGGCAACGATAATGTCGAGTTAATCTAGGTGACCACGGTTTGGTCCCTTTCAAACCATTCAAGGTAATCAAGAGAATCCTTGCTAGGAGCACAACAAGAACCATCAACATGTGCCATTAACCGATGACCATATAAAATTGGCTCGAACAAACCTTTCCAAAGAAAGTAGTTCGTTTCGTCCAGTTTTACAGGAATAAGGATAGAAATGTTTGGCACAGCAGTCGGTGGCAGAGGAGTTACCTGACCTCGGTTGTTCGAAGAGGTCATGCTTGTCAAAAAACGAAAGGCAGAAAGAAACTACGAAAAGATCCGGAGCACTGAAGATCTGCTAACTCGGAGACAACAAGTATAGCCAATGCAGATGATCTTGGTGAAGCACCTACAGATAAAGGACCCTTGACGACGATACCAATGCACTGTTGGAAACAAAAGATTTAGATCAATGTGTGAGTGGTTTGTAATTTTCTACGGTCAAATGTAAGATCCTGTTTTGTAGGATCATGACTCGTGTGGTCTGACGTGGTTGGGTTTTATGGTGTTGTGGTTGTACGTGTGAGTATGCTTTTGTTTCTATTTAAGTACTATGCATGTAACCGTTTACGAGTGAATGAACATCAGTTTTCCCATTCCAGAAAAATTCCTTTGTCTGGCTCTTCTTCTTTCTCTTCTTCCTTCATGTTTAATCATCGGAAGAGAAATTCCGGTTGATTTTTTTTTCCATTTCAACACGCACAACGTAGAAGACCACAACGATGCACAACAAGAGGAAGAATCAATGATTGAAGCTCGTTGCAGCAAGAGATAAAGCTTTGATACCAGATTAAAACTATTGAAGCTGCGATCGAAGTTGATCGGAGAAGTGAAGGTGGTGACGGCAAAAAAAGAGGCAGAAAGCCCTAACACACAAGTAGGATTGGGTGGCCATAACCTCACTCCCATTAGTGATAGTTATTTTATTATTTTCAAGAGTTTTTGGAGACTGGGTAAGCTATACCAACGGCACCAAATCTTCGACAACGATGCACTATTATTTTATATACATATAAAAATTGTCCCATCTCCTTCTTATCTTTGTTGAGAAAAGCTTTTTCTCATCTGCTAATTATTAGTTGTTGCGAAGAATGGAAAGGCAGAGGAAATTGCTTTCCCTTCAAAATTTATATGTTGTGGTGGTGAACTTAATGTCAAGAAGATAATGTTGCAATGACAAGTAAAGATGTTTTTTTGACTATTGTATCGCTCTTCATTATCATGTACCATTTATGTAATTCATGTACCCGAGTAAACTTTGATATATAATTAGATTATCCTCTCTTGCTCGTCGTGAGATTAGGATTTTATCCACACTCGTGTCGCTGTGGTTTCTATCTTATTTTGTTCTAATGTTTGTATGATTAAGACGATATCTATTAAAGAAGGTAGAGGTAGAGGTGCCAAGGATAGAGCACAAACATCTTCTTAGTATTAGAGTGTGGTTCAATTGTCGAAGGCAACTGTGAAGTTTATCCCTTCCCTACAGTTGTGAACACTCTGCAACTTTATTTTTACGAAACCCAGCAAAAACAACTACTTACTGTGGGAGACGCAGAACTTCACCCTAATAGACTTACATGAGTTTAGATGGTAAGGTAAAAAAGACTACAACCCTTTATTACCTTAGTGAAAGAAAATGGGGATAAGAAAATCATTGAAAACATTAGGAATGAAGCATGGAAAAAACCTGATGCTTTGCTAAAAGGATGGATGATAGGAAGTTTAAGTGAAGAAGTTATAGGAAAAGTTGTCCGTCTCGAAACTTGTCTAAAAGGCTTTGTGTAAGGATTTGTTGAAAATCAATATTTTCATTTAAGTGAACTATGACATAGCAGAAGGTGGAAATTTAAAACATTAAATGATTACGTCAAGGCCTTTCAGGCACGTTGCGATGAATTAATGATTATCAATAAGGATGTGGATGAAGAAAACAAGGTCATCTGGTTGGTCAGTGGAGTTGGTTACAATATATAAAAGTATATATTAAATATCTACTCATAAATTATATAAAATGAAGTAAATATTGCTACAACACCTATATATAACACTTGAAGAAAAACGAAAAATTTTGTAGGTATTAAAAAAATTATTTCAATAAAATTGAAATGTCTAATACTTAATAAATTATATTAATCAAAGAAAAAGTTTTTACCATCAAGAAAAGAAAAAATAACTTTGTGGTGACATTTATGATCTTCATCTTAGTGATGAAGGAAGGATTCAACACTTGGCAGAGGAAGAAAGGAGTCTCTCTCGCTACAAATTCAATGTGACGTCCTACGCTTGGCGTCCGATCGAGCATGGAGTTGTCTTCTTGCATGGGATATGATTAATTCGTCAGACTCGACGGCTAACTCAAAAGTAATGCACGTAATTCACCTGTTTATCAATTTGTTTATATTTCTTTAACACAAAAAGATAATGTACTTCGAACTCGCACACACACTGGTTATAAATACAGGGTGTGGTCGTGGCTCTTCAGTTCATCAACACCTTTGAATATTTTCTTCACCGTAGGAGGCAAGAGACAGAAGGAGGAGGATCGATGGCTCCTAAGCCCATTTTCGTGTTTACTGCCTTTTTGCTGGTGGTGATGCTCGTCACCTCCGACGTGCTGGTGAAAGCGGAGGAGGAGGAAGTCGAAGGGGAAACCACAGGTTGCGAAATGTTTCTTCCAGTACTCTTCATGTTGACAAACTGCTTGTACTGTATTCCTTAACAAGTGATTACATATATATGTTATTCCGTGCAGAATTTGACTTGGATGCAAATGATGTCGGTGAAAACAAATCTGGACGGCCCTGCTGCCGCTGGGGCAGATGCTGCAGGATGTGGTGCGGCCGCCCCAGGAGGTGCTGCCGCTGGGTCAGGTGCTGCAAGAGGTGGTGTTGATCATGAGTCTACCACCTACGACGCCGTTGGTTTAATCGATGAGTGTGGCTTCAACGTACGTACTACCACCTACATATGTATAAGTTAAATAAGCAGCACTTGGTCGTGTGTTAAGTGTTGCCCTCTTCGAATAAGCATTATCCATGCAAGCTTCAATATACTTGTGTCGTCAAATTCAAGCTTATACATACATATATATATATATATATATAGCAGTTAAGATGAAAGGCGTCGAGCCTTGAAGATGAAACGCGATCGCTGTCAAAAAAACAGTGGCTAATACACTTAGATTTTCTTCTTTACGTCGTTTGAAAAAAAAGGGAACTTGAATCAAGCAGATATTATAATAGAATAAAAACCTAAAGGCGCATGTTATATATATATATATGTATGTAGGTTATACTCATAGTTGGAATTTAGAAAGGATGTAGAATAGCAGATTAGAATTCAATTCGCTTGGAATACTCATGTTGTTTCTCAAAACTCTGTTCAAGCTCAAACCACTTTTGATTGGATCGTTTCTCACCTACCGGCAATGTTAATGGGCAATGGGCAGGCGGACTTAATTGAAAATGGTGGAAAAATTTGAGTTATTACTTGTTACAGTCTTACCTTAGATTGCACCTTTACAAGTGATATCGAAGAGATAAAATTAATCGTGTCCAGGAGAACCCATCGAGACCAACAAAAACCAACTCCCGTGAACAAGAAGTTATTCGCTTGTTTTTGCAAATCCTTCCTTCAACTCCCTTACATCTTCCGCTCTTCTTCCTTTTTCCAGATAAAAAACATTATATGGAAGATAAAGCTCCAACCATGAAATCACGGTTGAAGGAAAGATAACAATAAACTGTCTTGATCGAGGATAATACATCCATTTCTACTTTTCTTCTTGATTTTGAAACCTCTCCTTCTTTCTCCTTCCTTTTCTTCTTCTTTCTTCTCTCTTTTTATCCTCCGCTCTTAAAGATTTTTATAACCATCCATAACTCTTTCTCTCTCCTCTTTCTTTCTCTCTCTTCCTTCTTCTCTCTCTCCTAGTCCCTCTTTTCCTCCCTCCCTCTCTCCCTCTTCCTAAATTTCCCTTCCTCTCTCCCTTCCTTCAGTAGATATTTATCCTCCTACTGTATCCGCAAGCCTTCACGACTCTCCCCGTGGTTTCAAACGACTTGCACATGGGACGGCGTCCCGCGTGCATGGAGCATATTCTATTTATTATATATATATATATATACATATGTGGCGGCTCGTCGTGTCCCTTGATCACTTCGTGGCGACAGTCTATCTTCTTCGTCTTTGTGTTCAAGAATTCGACGCGTGGCAAAGGAAGAAAAGAATTGTGGCAGCTAAGTTGGGTCTTTCTTGCTTCAAATTCAATGTCACGTCATACGCTTGGCGTCGGATCGAACGTCGAGTTGTCTTCTCGCGTGGGGTAGGATGAATTCGTCAGTCACGGTGGCTTGTAGTAAAATGTCGTGCGGTAAAAAGCAATGCATGTAATTCTTCTTCGGTTTATCAATTTATTTATTTGTATCTAACACGAAAAAATCATGTCCTACTTCAAATAGGAATTTATGCAGTGTTTTTTAAAAATCTAAACATAAGATTTCTTCTCTCGTCGAAGGATCAATCATTGAAAATTGTTTAAAAGAACTCTATATAGAAATTCACTCTATAGATAATATTAAGTTGATAGGATTTAAGCAAGTACCAAGGGCATGGTTTGATATTTTTAGGGAAACATTCACGTTGATAGGATTTCATGAGTAAAATATCACTACCAATATATATAAGTTGTGGTATTTATATAGACAAGTGCACATCTTTTGAAAATAGTGGACAAATGTTCTTGTTTAATAATAATACTTGAGATGATTGGACACACAAAAATTGATACGAGAAACTATAAACAAGAATCTATGTCATTATTTAACCTAAACGTTATCTCAATAAATATATATGTCACAAGAAATCAAGCTTGATCATCAAATCCTTTCACACAAAAGGAATTAATCAAGTACTAATAAAAAGAACCTACATTAGGAAAATCAAACTTATACACACGACAAAATCCTATAAAAATTAATCAAGTATTGCCAACTGAATTATCGGAGACGGAGGTTGGGCATTCGTTTCCGACCATCATCATCTGATCAACCAATGCCTTCCAATTCAAGGAAAGGCAAGGGAGGTAATCTGGTACCAATATCTTTTCCTCCCTCTCGCTCTCTCTCTTCCACTCTTAATTTTTACCGCCACTTACCCACCTTTGTATAAGTGAGTGAAGCGGTAATTGACCGCTTCAATAGATATTTATCCTCCCATCTATCATCTTCTTCTTCTTCGTCGTGATCGAAAACTCCACACTTGGCAGAGGAAGAAAAGATTTGTGACGGCCGGGTTGGGTGTTTCTTGCTTCAAATTCAATGTCGCGTCATACGCTTGGCGTCGGATCGTGTTGTCTTCTTGCGTGGGGTACGATCAATTCGTCAAACACGACGGCTAATCCAGCGTTGTATTTCTCCGCTGGGGCAAACTTACAATTTACTTTGGTGACAACCACGGAGATATTTTTGCTAATAATTCATATCAACCGCAAATCAAAGGAAACCAAGAAATTAACCAGGTTCAATGAAAAGGCATGGTTTTAATGGAAAAGGAAACTTGCCAGAAACTTCAACTGGATGATTGCAAAATTAGATTAGAAAATTTAGAGACAAATCACATTCTTTAAACATAAAGACACAAAGATCTAAGATAACATTTATGGTAAGATCAATTTCAAAAAACACACTTCGCCAGTTTTCGAAAAGATCAGAAAAGTTAAGAAATAAAAAGTTAAAAAATTGAAAAATTAGAAAGTCAAAAGGTAAAATTTAAATGTGTTTGTGCTGTGGATTTAGAAGTCGTCATATAATCTAATTAGAAAAATCTATATATACATGTGTGCTTGAATGTATTGATAAAGTTAGTCATGTAAATCAAAGAGAATCTAGGTAAGTATTCTAAACATGCGTAGGGAAGGTATTAGCACCCTCGCAGATTAAATTTTTTAACCTTTCGGTGCTTTAACTTAAGTGCTAAAAGGGGTGTGTTAATGCTACATAAATGTGTCTAACTGTAAAACATTTGAAGAGGTGAGAAAATGAAACCATGGGCCCATATTGAATGAAAAAGAGCTAAGAACTTAGTAGAAAAATCGTGTAAACATTTCACACTTGTGTGTTAAGTAGGAATGATTATGAAAGATAAAGTCCAACCAATCCAAGCATGAAAAAATACATGACATGATGCGTGATATATGAATGCATGAGTTTTACATAATTTAAATAGTTTTTCCCAAAATACACTTAGCGAGACTTATATGATTCATGTACTTATCTTTACTAAACTACCTTCGTTTTAAATCGACAATGCATATGAAATGATAATACATGAACATAGTTGAAAACACTCCCAAGTTCTATATCTTAACCGAACCTCCCATTCATGTCAAGACTCTAACTTGTGAGACATGCACCAATTGACATGTGTAATGAATTAAATAAAGTAAATTTCATGTCTTTGCATATGAAATACAAACAAGCAAAGCAATTGACTTATCAATTGCAAAATTGGCATATATTCAGACATGCAAACACATTAGAAATACCAAGCAAAGGGTCCTAAAATTGTAAGAAAGTAAAGTTGATTGCCATGTGTTTACACAGAAATGGATAAATGTTCTAGACCTAACCGATAAAATGAACCTCCGAATGGCTCAAGGACAAGTCTCTTAGACTAAATGAACCCTTGAGAATCTTTCTAGGTGGCCAAAAATTAAGCAGAAATTCTTGAAAGACCCTGAAACTACCTACAACTTGTTGGACTAATAGGTTAATCGAGTTTAATCGATCGACTAGTGATGTTTGCCTCGTTGGCACCGTGCAGCGAGTAATTTTATTAAAAATCACGATCGAGGAGTGGTTTTTGATAAAAACCTCAATAAACTGTGCACTTCAGAGTCTAAAAGTACGTTACTATTCCACACACGACACTTGTGAGTGGTGGAGTCTGAAGATTTAATCAACACCCCAACAATGACTAATTCTTTGGTGTCGTCCCTAAAGCAAGAAGGATAGGAGTTAGCCGCCACAATATTCCGACAAAAGACTAGATACGTTGGAGAGTTATTATATTATTTTAAGGAGTTTCGCCGCCACAAACTAAGGAAAGGATTGGATAGTTATTTTATTATTTTCAAGAGTTTTTGGAGACTGGGTAAGCTATACCAACGGCACCAAATCTTCGACAACGATGCACTATTATTTTATATACATATAAAAATTGTCCCATCTCCTTCTTATCTTTGTTGAGAAAAGCTTTTTCTCATCTGCTAATTATTAGTTGTTGCGACGAATGGGAAGGCAGAGGAAATTGCTTTCCCTTCAAAATTTATATGTTGTGGTGGTGAACTTAATGTCAAGAAGATAATGTTGCAATGACTAGTAAAGATGTTTTTTTGACTATTGTATCGCTCTTCATTATCATGTACCATTTATGTAATTCATGTACCCGAGTAAACTTTGATATATAATTAGATTATCCTCTCTTGCTCGTCGTGAGATTAGGATTTTATCCACACTCGTGTCGCTGTGGTTTCTATCTTATTTTGTTCTAATGTTTGTATGATTAAGACGATATCTATTAAAGAAGGTAGAGGTAGAGGTGCCAAGGATAGAGCACAAACATCTTCTTAGTATTAGAGTGTGGTTCAATTGTCGAAGGCAACTGTGAAGTTTATCCCTTCCCTACAGTTGTGAACACTCTGCAACTTTATTTTTACGGAACCCAGCAAAAACAACTACTTACTGTGGGAGACGCAGAACTTCACCCTAATAGACTTACATGAGTTTAGATGGTAAGGTAAAAAAGACTACAACCCTTTATTACCTTAGTGAAAGAAAATGGGGATAAGAAAATCATTGGAAACATTAGGAATGAAGCATGGAAAAAACCTGATGCTTTGCTAAAAGGATGGATGATAGGAAGTTTAAGTGAAGAAGTTATAGGAAAAGTTGTCCGTCTCGAAACTTGTCTAAAAGGCTTTGTGTAAGGATTTGTTGAAAATCAATATTTTCATTTAAGTGAACTATGACATAGCAGAAGGTGGAAATTTAAAACATTAAATGATTACGTCAAGGCCTTTCAGGCACGTTGCGATGAATTAATGATTATCAATAAGGATGTGGATGAAGAAAACAAGGTCATCTGGATGGTCAGTGGAGTTGGTTACAATATATAAAAGTATATATTAAATATCTACTCATAAATTATATAAAATGAAGTAAATATTGCTACAACACCTATATATAACACTTGAAGAAAAACGAAAAATTTTGTAGGTATTAAAAAAATTATTTCAATAAAATTGAAATGTCTAATACTTAATAAATTATATTAATCAAAGAAAAAGTTTTTACCATCAAGAAAAGAAAAAATAACTTTGTGGTGACATTTATGATCTTCATCTTAGTGATGAAGGAAGGATTCAACACTTGGCAGAGGAAGAAAGGAGTCTCTCTCGCTACAAATTCAATGTGACGTCCTACGCTTGGCGTCCGATCGAGCATGGAGTTGTCTTCTTGCATGGGATATGATTAATTCGTCAGACTCGACGGCTAACTCAAAAGTAATGCACGTAATTCACCTGTTTATCAATTTGTTTATATTTCTTTAACGCAAAAAAATAATGTACTTCGAACTCGCACCCACACTGGTTATAAATAGAGGGTGTGGTCGTGGCTCTTCAGTTCATCAACACCTTTGCATATTTTCTTCACCGTAAGAGGCAAGAGACAGGAGGAGGAGGATCGATGGCTCCTAAGCCCATTTTCGTGTTTACTGCCTTTTTGCTGGTGGTGATGCTCGTCACCTCCGACGTGCTGGTGAAAGCGGAGGAGGAGGAAGTCGAAGGGGAAACCACAGGTTGCGAAATGTTTCTTCCAGTACTCTTCATGTTGACAAACTGCTTGTACTGTATTCCTTAACAAGTGATTACATATATATGTTATTCCGTGCAGAATTTGACTTGGATGCAAATGATGTCGGTGAAAACAAATCTGGACGGCCCTGCTGCCGCTGGGGCAGATGCTGCAGGATGTGGTGCGGCCGCCCCAGGAGGTGCTGCCGCTGGGTCAGGTGCTGCAAGAGGTGGTGTTGATCATGAGTCTACCACCTACGACGCCGTTGGTTTAATCGATGAGTGTGGCTTCAACGTACGTACTACCACCTACATATGTATAAGTTAAATAAGCAGCACTTGGTCGTGTGTTAAGTGTTGCCCTCTTCGAATAAGCATTATCCATGCAAGCTTCAATATACTTGTGTCGTCAAATTCAAGCTTATACATACATATATATATATATATATATAGCAGTTAAGATGAAAGGCGTCGAGCCTTGAAGATGAAACGCGATCGCTGTCAAAAAAACAGTGGCTAATACACTTAGATTTTCTTCTTTACGTCGTTTGAAAAAAAAGGGAACTTGAATCAAGCAGATATTATAATAGAATAAAAACCTAAAGGCGCATGTTATATATATATATATGTATGTAGGTTATACTCATAGTTGGAATTTAGAAAGGATGTAGAATAGCAGATTAGAATTCAATTCGCTTGGAATACTCATGTTGTTTCTCAAAACTCTGTTCAAGCTCAAACCACTTTTGATTGGATCGTTTCTCACCTACCGGCAATGTTAATGGGCAATGGGCAGGCGGACTTAATTGAAAATGGTGGAAAAATTTGAGTTATTACTTGTTACAGTCTTACCTTAGATTGCACCTTTACAAGTGATATCGAAGAGATAAAATTAATCGTGTCCAGGAGAACCCATCGAGACCAACAAAAACCAACTCCCGTGAACAAGAAGTTATTCGCTTGTTTTTGCAAATCCTTCCTTCAACTCCCTTACATCTTCCGCTCTTCTTCCTTTTTCCAGATAAAAAACATTATATGGAAGATAAAGCTCCAACCATGAAATCACGGTTGAAGGAAAGATAACAATAAACTGTCTTGATCGAGGATAATACATCCATTTCTACTTTTCTTCTTGATTTTGAAACCTCTCCTTCTTTCTCCTTCCTTTTCTTCTTCTTTCTTCTCTCTTTTTATCCTCCGCTCTTAAAGATTTTTATAACCATCCATAACTCTTTCTCTCTCCTCTTTCTTTCTCTCTCTTCCTTCTTCTCTCTCTCCTAGTCCCTCTTTTCCTCCCTCCCTCTCTCCCTCTTCCTAAATTTCCCTTCCTCTCTCCCTTCCTTCAGTAGATATTTATCCTCCTACTGTATCCGCAAGCCTTCACGACTCTCCCCGTGGTTTCAAACGACTTGCACATGGGACGGCGTCCCGCGTGCATGGAGCATATTCTATTTATTATATATATATATATATACATATGTGGCGGCTCGTCGTGTCCCTTGATCACTTCGTGGCGACAGTCTATCTTCTTCGTCTTTGTGTTCAAGAATTCGACGCGTGGCAAAGGAAGAAAAGAATTGTGGCAGCTAAGTTGGGTCTTTCTTGCTTCAAATTCAATGTCACGTCATACGCTTGGCGTCGGATCGAACGTCGAGTTGTCTTCTCGCGTGGGGTAGGATGAATTCGTCAGTCACGGTGGCTTGTAGTAAAATGTCGTGCGGTAAAAAGCAATGCATGTAATTCTTCTTCGGTTTATCAATTTATTTATTTGTATCTAACACGAAAAAATCATGTCCTACTTCAAATAGGAATTTATGCAGTGTTTTTTAAAAATCTAAACATAAGATTTCTTCTCTCGTCGAAGGATCAATCATTGAAAATTGTTTAAAAGAACTCTATATAGAAATTCACTCTATAGATAATATTAAGTTGATAGGATTTAAGCAAGTACCAAGGGCATGGTTTGATATTTTTAGGGAAACATTCACGTTGATAGGATTTCATGAGTAAAATATCACTACCAATATATATAAGTTGTGGTATTTATATAGACAAGTGCACATCTTTTGAAAATAGTGGACAAATGTTCTTGTTTAATAATAATACTTGAGATGATTGGACACACAAAAATTGATACGAGAAACTATAAACAAGAATCTATGTCATTATTTAACCTAAACGTTATCTCAATAAATATATATGTCACAAGAAATCAAGCTTGATCATCAAATCCTTTCACACAAAAGGAATTAATCAAGTACTAATAAAAAGAACCTACATTAGGAAAATCAAACTTATACACACGACAAAATCCTATAAAAATTAATCAAGTATTGCCAACTGAATTATCGGAGACGGAGGTTGGGCATTCGTTTCCGACCATCATCATCTGATCAACCAATGCCTTCCAATTCAAGGAAAGGCAAGGGAGGTAATCTGGTACCAATATCTTTTCCTCCCTCTCGCTCTCTCTCTTCCACTCTTAATTTTTACCGCCACTTACCCACCTTTGTATAAGTGAGTGAAGCGGTAATTGACCGCTTCAATAGATATTTATCCTCCCATCTATCATCTTCTTCTTCTTCGTCGTGATCGAAAACTCCACACTTGGCAGAGGAAGAAAAGATTTGTGACGGCCGGGTTGGGTGTTTCTTGCTTCAAATTCAATGTCGCGTCATACGCTTGGCGTCGGATCGTGTTGTCTTCTTGCGTGGGGTACGATCAATTCGTCAAACACGACGGCTAATCCAGCGTTGTATTTCTCCGCTGGGGCAAACTTACAATTTACTTTGGTGACAACCACGGAGATATTTTTGCTAATAATTCATATCAACCGCAAATCAAAGGAAACCAAGAAATTAACCAGGTTCAATGAAAAGGCATGGTTTTAATGGAAAAGGAAACTTGCCAGAAACTTCAACTGGATGATTGCAAAATTAGATTAGAAAATTTAGAGACAAATCACATTCTTTAAACATAAAGACACAAAGATCTAAGATAACATTTATGGTAAGATCAATTTCAAAAAACACACTTCGCCAGTTTTCGAAAAGATCAGAAAAGTTAAGAAATAAAAAGTTAAAAAATTGAAAAATTAGAAAGTCAAAAGGTAAAATTTAAATGTGTTTGTGCTGTGGATTTAGAAGTCGTCATATAATCTAATTAGAAAAATCTATATATACATGTGTGCTTGAATGTATTGATAAAGTTAGTCATGTAAATCAAAGAGAATCTAGGTAAGTATTCTAAACATGCGTAGGGAAGGTATTAGCACCCTCGCAGATTAAATTTTTTAACCTTTCGGTGCTTTAACTTAAGTGCTAAAAGGGGTGTGTTAATGCTACATAAATGTGTCTAACTGTAAAACATTTGAAGAGGTGAGAAAATGAAACCATGGGCCCATATTGAATGAAAAAGAGCTAAGAACTTAGTAGAAAAATCGTGTAAACATTTCACACTTGTGTGTTAAGTAGGAATGATTATGAAAGATAAAGTCCAACCAATCCAAGCATGAAAAAATACATGACATGATGCGTGATATATGAATGCATGAGTTTTACATAATTTAAATAGTTTTTCCCAAAATACACTTAGCGAGACTTATATGATTCATGTACTTATCTTTACTAAACTACCTTCGTTTTAAATCGACAATGCATATGAAATGATAATACATGAACATAGTTGAAAACACTCCCAAGTTCTATATCTTAACCGAACCTCCCATTCATGTCAAGACTCTAACTTGTGAGACATGCACCAATTGACATGTGTAATGAATTAAATAAAGTAAATTTCATGTCTTTGCATATGAAATACAAACAAGCAAAGCAATTGACTTATCAATTGCAAAATTGGCATATATTCAGACATGCAAACACATTAGAAATACCAAGCAAAGGGTCCTAAAATTGTAAGAAAGTAAAGTTGATTGCCATGTGTTTACACAGAAATGGATAAATGTTCTAGACCTAACCGATAAAATGAACCTCCGAATGGCTCAAGGACAAGTCTCTTAGACTAAATGAACCCTTGAGAATCTTTCTAGGTGGCCAAAAATTAAGCAGAAATTCTTGAAAGACCCTGAAACTACCTACAACTTGTTGGACTAATAGGTTAATCGAGTTTAATCGATCGACTAGTGATGTTTGCCTCGTTGGCACCGTGCAGCGAGTAATTTTATTAAAAATCACGATCGAGGAGTGGTTTTTGATAAAAACCTCAATAAACTGTGCACTTCAGAGTCTAAAAGTACGTTACTATTCCACACACGACACTTGTGAGTGGTGGAGTCTGAAGATTTAATCAACACCCCAACAATGACTAATTCTTTGGTGTCGTCCCTAAAGCAAGAAGGATAGGAGTTAGCCGCCACAATATTCCGACAAAAGACTAGATACGTTGGAGAGTTATTATATTATTTTAAGGAGTTTCGCCGCCACAAACTAAGGAAAGGATTGGATAGTTATTTTATTATTTTCAAGAGTTTTTGGAGACTGGGTAAGCTATACCAACGGCACCAAATCTTCGACAACGATGCACTATTATTTTATATACATATAAAAATTGTCCCATCTCCTTCTTATCTTTGTTGAGAAAAGCTTTTTCTCATCTGCTAATTATTAGTTGTTGCGACGAATGGGAAGGCAGAGGAAATTGCTTTCCCTTCAAAATTTATATGTTGTGGTGGTGAACTTAATGTCAAGAAGATAATGTTGCAATGACTAGTAAAGATGTTTTTTTGACTATTGTATCGCTCTTCATTATCATGTACCATTTATGTAATTCATGTACCCGAGTAAACTTTGATATATAATTAGATTATCCTCTCTTGCTCGTCGTGAGATTAGGATTTTATCCACACTCGTGTCGCTGTGGTTTCTATCTTATTTTGTTCTAATGTTTGTATGATTAAGACGATATCTATTAAAGAAGGTAGAGGTAGAGGTGCCAAGGATAGAGCACAAACATCTTCTTAGTATTAGAGTGTGGTTCAATTGTCGAAGGCAACTGTGAAGTTTATCCCTTCCCTACAGTTGTGAACACTCTGCAACTTTATTTTTACGGAACCCAGCAAAAACAACTACTTACTGTGGGAGACGCAGAACTTCACCCTAATAGACTTACATGAGTTTAGATGGTAAGGTAAAAAAGACTACAACCCTTTATTACCTTAGTGAAAGAAAATGGGGATAAGAAAATCATTGGAAACATTAGGAATGAAGCATGGAAAAAACCTGATGCTTTGCTAAAAGGATGGATGATAGGAAGTTTAAGTGAAGAAGTTATAGGAAAAGTTGTCCGTCTCGAAACTTGTCTAAAAGGCTTTGTGTAAGGATTTGTTGAAAATCAATATTTTCATTTAAGTGAACTATGACATAGCAGAAGGTGGAAATTTAAAACATTAAATGATTACGTCAAGGCCTTTCAGGCACGTTGCGATGAATTAATGATTATCAATAAGGATGTGGATGAAGAAAACAAGGTCATCTGGATGGTCAGTGGAGTTGGTTACAATATATAAAAGTATATATTAAATATCTACTCATAAATTATATAAAATGAAGTAAATATTGCTACAACACCTATATATAACACTTGAAGAAAAACGAAAAATTTTGTAGGTATTAAAAAAATTATTTCAATAAAATTGAAATGTCTAATACTTAATAAATTATATTAATCAAAGAAAAAGTTTTTACCATCAAGAAAAGAAAAAATAACTTTGTGGTGACATTTATGATCTTCATCTTAGTGATGAAGGAAGGATTCAACACTTGGCAGAGGAAGAAAGGAGTCTCTCTCGCTACAAATTCAATGTGACGTCCTACGCTTGGCGTCCGATCGAGCATGGAGTTGTCTTCTTGCATGGGATATGATTAATTCGTCAGACTCGACGGCTAACTCAAAAGTAATGCACGTAATTCACCTGTTTATCAATTTGTTTATATTTCTTTAACGCAAAAAAATAATGTACTTCGAACTCGCACCCACACTGGTTATAAATAGAGGGTGTGGTCGTGGCTCTTCAGTTCATCAACACCTTTGCATATTTTCTTCACCGTAAGAGGCAAGAGACAGGAGGAGGAGGATCGATGGCTCCTAAGCCCATTTTCGTGTTTACTGCCTTTTTGCTGGTGGTGATGCTCGTCACCTCCGACGTGCTGGTGAAAGCGGAGGAGGAGGAAGTCGAAGGGGAAACCACAGGTTGCGAAATGTTTCTTCCAGTACTCTTCATGTTGACAAACTGCTTGTACTGTATTCCTTAACAAGTGATTACATATATATGTTATTCCGTGCAGAATTTGACTTGGATGCAAATGATGTCGGTGAAAACAAATCTGGACGGCCCTGCTGCCGCTGGGGCAGATGCTGCAGGATGTGGTGCGGCCGCCCCAGGAGGTGCTGCCGCTGGGTCAGGTGCTGCAAGAGGTGGTGTTGATCATGAGTCTACCACCTACGACGCCGTTGGTTTAATCGATGAGTGTGGCTTCAACGTACGTACTACCACCTACATATGTATAAGTTAAATAAGCAGCACTTGGTCGTGTGTTAAGTGTTGCCCTCTTCGAATAAGCATTATCCATGCAAGCTTCAATATACTTGTGTCGTCAAATTCAAGCTTATACATACATATATATATATATATATATAGCAGTTAAGATGAAAGGCGTCGAGCCTTGAAGATGAAACGCGATCGCTGTCAAAAAAACAGTGGCTAATACACTTAGATTTTCTTCTTTACGTCGTTTGAAAAAAAAGGGAACTTGAATCAAGCAGATATTATAATAGAATAAAAACCTAAAGGCGCATGTTATATATATATATATGTATGTAGGTTATACTCATAGTTGGAATTTAGAAAGGATGTAGAATAGCAGATTAGAATTCAATTCGCTTGGAATACTCATGTTGTTTCTCAAAACTCTGTTCAAGCTCAAACCACTTTTGATTGGATCGTTTCTCACCTACCGGCAATGTTAATGGGCAATGGGCAGGCGGACTTAATTGAAAATGGTGGAAAAATTTGAGTTATTACTTGTTACAGTCTTACCTTAGATTGCACCTTTACAAGTGATATCGAAGAGATAAAATTAATCGTGTCCAGGAGAACCCATCGAGACCAACAAAAACCAACTCCCGTGAACAAGAAGTTATTCGCTTGTTTTTGCAAATCCTTCCTTCAACTCCCTTACATCTTCCGCTCTTCTTCCTTTTTCCAGATAAAAAACATTATATGGAAGATAAAGCTCCAACCATGAAATCACGGTTGAAGGAAAGATAACAATAAACTGTCTTGATCGAGGATAATACATCCATTTCTACTTTTCTTCTTGATTTTGAAACCTCTCCTTCTTTCTCCTTCCTTTTCTTCTTCTTTCTTCTCTCTTTTTATCCTCCGCTCTTAAAGATTTTTATAACCATCCATAACTCTTTCTCTCTCCTCTTTCTTTCTCTCTCTTCCTTCTTCTCTCTCTCCTAGTCCCTCTTTTCCTCCCTCCCTCTCTCCCTCTTCCTAAATTTCCCTTCCTCTCTCCCTTCCTTCAGTAGATATTTATCCTCCTACTGTATCCGCAAGCCTTCACGACTCTCCCCGTGGTTTCAAACGACTTGCACATGGGACGGCGTCCCGCGTGCATGGAGCATATTCTATTTATTATATATATATATATATACATATGTGGCGGCTCGTCGTGTCCCTTGATCACTTCGTGGCGACAGTCTATCTTCTTCGTCTTTGTGTTCAAGAATTCGACGCGTGGCAAAGGAAGAAAAGAATTGTGGCAGCTAAGTTGGGTCTTTCTTGCTTCAAATTCAATGTCACGTCATACGCTTGGCGTCGGATCGAACGTCGAGTTGTCTTCTCGCGTGGGGTAGGATGAATTCGTCAGTCACGGTGGCTTGTAGTAAAATGTCGTGCGGTAAAAAGCAATGCATGTAATTCTTCTTCGGTTTATCAATTTATTTATTTGTATCTAACACGAAAAAATCATGTCCTACTTCAAATAGGAATTTATGCAGTGTTTTTTAAAAATCTAAACATAAGATTTCTTCTCTCGTCGAAGGATCAATCATTGAAAATTGTTTAAAAGAACTCTATATAGAAATTCACTCTATAGATAATATTAAGTTGATAGGATTTAAGCAAGTACCAAGGGCATGGTTTGATATTTTTAGGGAAACATTCACGTTGATAGGATTTCATGAGTAAAATATCACTACCAATATATATAAGTTGTGGTATTTATATAGACAAGTGCACATCTTTTGAAAATAGTGGACAAATGTTCTTGTTTAATAATAATACTTGAGATGATTGGACACACAAAAATTGATACGAGAAACTATAAACAAGAATCTATGTCATTATTTAACCTAAACGTTATCTCAATAAATATATATGTCACAAGAAATCAAGCTTGATCATCAAATCCTTTCACACAAAAGGAATTAATCAAGTACTAATAAAAAGAACCTACATTAGGAAAATCAAACTTATACACACGACAAAATCCTATAAAAATTAATCAAGTATTGCCAACTGAATTATCGGAGACGGAGGTTGGGCATTCGTTTCCGACCATCATCATCTGATCAACCAATGCCTTCCAATTCAAGGAAAGGCAAGGGAGGTAATCTGGTACCAATATCTTTTCCTCCCTCTCGCTCTCTCTCTTCCACTCTTAATTTTTACCGCCACTTACCCACCTTTGTATAAGTGAGTGAAGCGGTAATTGACCGCTTCAATAGATATTTATCCTCCCATCTATCATCTTCTTCTTCTTCGTCGTGATCGAAAACTCCACACTTGGCAGAGGAAGAAAAGATTTGTGACGGCCGGGTTGGGTGTTTCTTGCTTCAAATTCAATGTCGCGTCATACGCTTGGCGTCGGATCGTGTTGTCTTCTTGCGTGGGGTACGATCAATTCGTCAAACACGACGGCTAATCCAGCGTTGTATTTCTCCGCTGGGGCAAACTTACAATTTACTTTGGTGACAACCACGGAGATATTTTTGCTAATAATTCATATCAACCGCAAATCAAAGGAAACCAAGAAATTAACCAGGTTCAATGAAAAGGCATGGTTTTAATGGAAAAGGAAACTTGCCAGAAACTTCAACTGGATGATTGCAAAATTAGATTAGAAAATTTAGAGACAAATCACATTCTTTAAACATAAAGACACAAAGATCTAAGATAACATTTATGGTAAGATCAATTTCAAAAAACACACTTCGCCAGTTTTCGAAAAGATCAGAAAAGTTAAGAAATAAAAAGTTAAAAAATTGAAAAATTAGAAAGTCAAAAGGTAAAATTTAAATGTGTTTGTGCTGTGGATTTAGAAGTCGTCATATAATCTAATTAGAAAAATCTATATATACATGTGTGCTTGAATGTATTGATAAAGTTAGTCATGTAAATCAAAGAGAATCTAGGTAAGTATTCTAAACATGCGTAGGGAAGGTATTAGCACCCTCGCAGATTAAATTTTTTAACCTTTCGGTGCTTTAACTTAAGTGCTAAAAGGGGTGTGTTAATGCTACATAAATGTGTCTAACTGTAAAACATTTGAAGAGGTGAGAAAATGAAACCATGGGCCCATATTGAATGAAAAAGAGCTAAGAACTTAGTAGAAAAATCGTGTAAACATTTCACACTTGTGTGTTAAGTAGGAATGATTATGAAAGATAAAGTCCAACCAATCCAAGCATGAAAAAATACATGACATGATGCGTGATATATGAATGCATGAGTTTTACATAATTTAAATAGTTTTTCCCAAAATACACTTAGCGAGACTTATATGATTCATGTACTTATCTTTACTAAACTACCTTCGTTTTAAATCGACAATGCATATGAAATGATAATACATGAACATAGTTGAAAACACTCCCAAGTTCTATATCTTAACCGAACCTCCCATTCATGTCAAGACTCTAACTTGTGAGACATGCACCAATTGACATGTGTAATGAATTAAATAAAGTAAATTTCATGTCTTTGCATATGAAATACAAACAAGCAAAGCAATTGACTTATCAATTGCAAAATTGGCATATATTCAGACATGCAAACACATTAGAAATACCAAGCAAAGGGTCCTAAAATTGTAAGAAAGTAAAGTTGATTGCCATGTGTTTACACAGAAATGGATAAATGTTCTAGACCTAACCGATAAAATGAACCTCCGAATGGCTCAAGGACAAGTCTCTTAGACTAAATGAACCCTTGAGAATCTTTCTAGGTGGCCAAAAATTAAGCAGAAATTCTTGAAAGACCCTGAAACTACCTACAACTTGTTGGACTAATAGGTTAATCGAGTTTAATCGATCGACTAGTGATGTTTGCCTCGTTGGCACCGTGCAGCGAGTAATTTTATTAAAAATCACGATCGAGGAGTGGTTTTTGATAAAAACCTCAATAAACTGTGCACTTCAGAGTCTAAAAGTACGTTACTATTCCACACACGACACTTGTGAGTGGTGGAGTCTGAAGATTTAATCAACACCCCAACAATGACTAATTCTTTGGTGTCGTCCCTAAAGCAAGAAGGATAGGAGTTAGCCGCCACAATATTCCGACAAAAGACTAGATACGTTGGAGAGTTATTATATTATTTTAAGGAGTTTCGCCGCCACAAACTAAGGAAAGGATTGGATAGTTATTTTATTATTTTCAAGAGTTTTTGGAGACTGGGTAAGCTATACCAACGGCACCAAATCTTCGACAACGATGCACTATTATTTTATATACATATAAAAATTGTCCCATCTCCTTCTTATCTTTGTTGAGAAAAGCTTTTTCTCATCTGCTAATTATTAGTTGTTGCGACGAATGGGAAGGCAGAGGAAATTGCTTTCCCTTCAAAATTTATATGTTGTGGTGGTGAACTTAATGTCAAGAAGATAATGTTGCAATGACTAGTAAAGATGTTTTTTTGACTATTGTATCGCTCTTCATTATCATGTACCATTTATGTAATTCATGTACCCGAGTAAACTTTGATATATAATTAGATTATCCTCTCTTGCTCGTCGTGAGATTAGGATTTTATCCACACTCGTGTCGCTGTGGTTTCTATCTTATTTTGTTCTAATGTTTGTATGATTAAGACGATATCTATTAAAGAAGGTAGAGGTAGAGGTGCCAAGGATAGAGCACAAACATCTTCTTAGTATTAGAGTGTGGTTCAATTGTCGAAGGCAACTGTGAAGTTTATCCCTTCCCTACAGTTGTGAACACTCTGCAACTTTATTTTTACGGAACCCAGCAAAAACAACTACTTACTGTGGGAGACGCAGAACTTCACCCTAATAGACTTACATGAGTTTAGATGGTAAGGTAAAAAAGACTACAACCCTTTATTACCTTAGTGAAAGAAAATGGGGATAAGAAAATCATTGGAAACATTAGGAATGAAGCATGGAAAAAACCTGATGCTTTGCTAAAAGGATGGATGATAGGAAGTTTAAGTGAAGAAGTTATAGGAAAAGTTGTCCGTCTCGAAACTTGTCTAAAAGGCTTTGTGTAAGGATTTGTTGAAAATCAATATTTTCATTTAAGTGAACTATGACATAGCAGAAGGTGGAAATTTAAAACATTAAATGATTACGTCAAGGCCTTTCAGGCACGTTGCGATGAATTAATGATTATCAATAAGGATGTGGATGAAGAAAACAAGGTCATCTGGATGGTCAGTGGAGTTGGTTACAATATATAAAAGTATATATTAAATATCTACTCATAAATTATATAAAATGAAGTAAATATTGCTACAACACCTATATATAACACTTGAAGAAAAACGAAAAATTTTGTAGGTATTAAAAAAATTATTTCAATAAAATTGAAATGTCTAATACTTAATAAATTATATTAATCAAAGAAAAAGTTTTTACCATCAAGAAAAGAAAAAATAACTTTGTGGTGACATTTATGATCTTCATCTTAGTGATGAAGGAAGGATTCAACACTTGGCAGAGGAAGAAAGGAGTCTCTCTCGCTACAAATTCAATGTGACGTCCTACGCTTGGCGTCCGATCGAGCATGGAGTTGTCTTCTTGCATGGGATATGATTAATTCGTCAGACTCGACGGCTAACTCAAAAGTAATGCACGTAATTCACCTGTTTATCAATTTGTTTATATTTCTTTAACGCAAAAAAATAATGTACTTCGAACTCGCACCCACACTGGTTATAAATAGAGGGTGTGGTCGTGGCTCTTCAGTTCATCAACACCTTTGCATATTTTCTTCACCGTAAGAGGCAAGAGACAGGAGGAGGAGGATCGATGGCTCCTAAGCCCATTTTCGTGTTTACTGCCTTTTTGCTGGTGGTGATGCTCGTCACCTCCGACGTGCTGGTGAAAGCGGAGGAGGAGGAAGTCGAAGGGGAAACCACAGGTTGCGAAATGTTTCTTCCAGTACTCTTCATGTTGACAAACTGCTTGTACTGTATTCCTTAACAAGTGATTACATATATATGTTATTCCGTGCAGAATTTGACTTGGATGCAAATGATGTCGGTGAAAACAAATCTGGACGGCCCTGCTGCCGCTGGGGCAGATGCTGCAGGATGTGGTGCGGCCGCCCCAGGAGGTGCTGCCGCTGGGTCAGGTGCTGCAAGAGGTGGTGTTGATCATGAGTCTACCACCTACGACGCCGTTGGTTTAATCGATGAGTGTGGCTTCAACGTACGTACTACCACCTACATATGTATAAGTTAAATAAGCAGCACTTGGTCGTGTGTTAAGTGTTGCCCTCTTCGAATAAGCATTATCCATGCAAGCTTCAATATACTTGTGTCGTCAAATTCAAGCTTATACATACATATATATATATATATATATAGCAGTTAAGATGAAAGGCGTCGAGCCTTGAAGATGAAACGCGATCGCTGTCAAAAAAACAGTGGCTAATACACTTAGATTTTCTTCTTTACGTCGTTTGAAAAAAAAGGGAACTTGAATCAAGCAGATATTATAATAGAATAAAAACCTAAAGGCGCATGTTATATATATATATATGTATGTAGGTTATACTCATAGTTGGAATTTAGAAAGGATGTAGAATAGCAGATTAGAATTCAATTCGCTTGGAATACTCATGTTGTTTCTCAAAACTCTGTTCAAGCTCAAACCACTTTTGATTGGATCGTTTCTCACCTACCGGCAATGTTAATGGGCAATGGGCAGGCGGACTTAATTGAAAATGGTGGAAAAATTTGAGTTATTACTTGTTACAGTCTTACCTTAGATTGCACCTTTACAAGTGATATCGAAGAGATAAAATTAATCGTGTCCAGGAGAACCCATCGAGACCAACAAAAACCAACTCCCGTGAACAAGAAGTTATTCGCTTGTTTTTGCAAATCCTTCCTTCAACTCCCTTACATCTTCCGCTCTTCTTCCTTTTTCCAGATAAAAAACATTATATGGAAGATAAAGCTCCAACCATGAAATCACGGTTGAAGGAAAGATAACAATAAACTGTCTTGATCGAGGATAATACATCCATTTCTACTTTTCTTCTTGATTTTGAAACCTCTCCTTCTTTCTCCTTCCTTTTCTTCTTCTTTCTTCTCTCTTTTTATCCTCCGCTCTTAAAGATTTTTATAACCATCCATAACTCTTTCTCTCTCCTCTTTCTTTCTCTCTCTTCCTTCTTCTCTCTCTCCTAGTCCCTCTTTTCCTCCTCCCTCTCTCCCTCTTCCTAAATTTCCCTTCCTCTCTCCCTTCCTTCAGTAGATATTTATCCTCCTACTGTATCCGCAAGCCTTCACGACTCTCCCCGTGGTTTCAAACGACTTGCACATGGGACGGCGTCCCGCGTGCATGGAGCATATTCTATTTATTATATATATATATATATACATATGTGGCGGCTCGTCGTGTCCCTTGATCACTTCGTGGCGACAGTCTATCTTCTTCGTCTTTGTGTTCAAGAATTCGACGCGTGGCAAAGGAAGAAAAGAATTGTGGCAGCTAAGTTGGGTCTTTCTTGCTTCAAATTCAATGTCACGTCATACGCTTGGCGTCGGATCGAACGTCGAGTTGTCTTCTCGCGTGGGGTAGGATGAATTCGTCAGTCACGGTGGCTTGTAGTAAAATGTCGTGCGGTAAAAAGCAATGCATGTAATTCTTCTTCGGTTTATCAATTTATTTATTTGTATCTAACACGAAAAAATCATGTCCTACTTCAAATAGGAATTTATGCAGTGTTTTTTAAAAATCTAAACATAAGATTTTCTTCTCTCGTCGAAGGATCAATCATTGAAAATTGTTTAAAAGAACTCTATATAGAAATTCACTCTATAGATAATATTAAGTTGATAGGATTTAAGCAAGTACCAAGGGCATGGTTTGATATTTTTAGGGAAACATTCACGTTGATAGGATTTCATGAGTAAAATATCACTACCAATATATATAAGTTGTGGTATTTATATAGACAAGTGCACATCTTTTGAAAATAGTGGACAAATGTTCTTGTTTAATAATAATACTTGAGATGATTGGACACACAAAAATTGATACGAGAAACTATAAACAAGAATCTATGTCATTATTTAACCTAACGTTATCTCAATAAATATATATGTCACAAGAAATCAAGCTTGATCATCAAATCCTTTCACACAAAAGGAATTAATCAAGTACTAATAAAAAGAACCTACATTAGGAAAATCAAACTTATACACACGACAAAATCCTATAAAAATTAATCAAGTATTGCCAACTGAATTATCGGAGACGGAGGTTGGGCATTCGTTTCCGACCATCATCATCTGATCAACCAATGCCTTCCAATTCAAGGAAAGGCAAGGGAGGTAATCTGGTACCAATATCTTTTCCTCCCTCTCGCTCTCTCTCTTCCACTCTTAATTTTTTACCGCCACTTACCCACCTTTGTATAAGTGAGTGAAGCGGTAATTGACCGCTTCAATAGATATTTATCCTCCCATCTATCATCTTCTTCTTCTTCGTCGTGATCGAAAACTCCACACTTGGCAGAGGAAGAAAAGATTTGTGACGGCCGGGTTGGTGTTTCTTGCTTCAAATTCAATGTCGCGTCATACGCTTGGCGTCGGATCGTGTTGTCTTCTTGCGTGGGGTACGATCAATTCGTCAAACACGACGGCTAATCCAGCGTTGTATTTCTCCGCTGGGGCAAACTTACAATTTACTTTGGTGACAACCACGGAGATATTTTTGCTAATAATTCATATCAACCGCAAATCAAAGGAAACCAAGAAATTAACCAGGTTCAATGAAAAGGCATGGTTTTAATGAAAGGAAACTTGCCAGAAACTTCAACTGGATGATTGCAAAATTAGATTAGAAAATTTAGAGACAAATCACATTCTTTAAACATAAAGACACAAAGATCTAAGATAACATTTATGGTAAGATCAATTTCAAAAAACACACTTCGCCAGTTTTCGAAAAGATCAGAAAAGTTAAGAAATAAAAAGTTAAAAAATTGAAAAATTAGAAAGTCAAAAGGTAAAATTTAAATGTGTTTGTGCTGTGGATTTAGAAGTCGTCATATAATCTAATTAGAAAAATCTATATATACATGTGTGCTTGAATGTATTGATAAAGTTAGTCATGTAAATCAAAGAGAATCTAGGTAAGTATTCTAAACATGCGTAGGGAAGGTATTAGCACCCTCGCAGATTAAATTTTTTAACCTTTCGGTGCTTTAACTTAAGTGCTAAAAGGGGTGTGTTAATGCTACATAAATGTGTCTAACTGTAAAACATTTGAAGAGGTGAGAAAATGAAACCATGGGCCCATATTGAATGAAAAAGAGCTAAGAACTTAGTAGAAAAATCGTGTAAACATTTCACACTTGTGTGTTAAGTAGGAATGATTATGAAAGATAAAGTCCAACCAATCCAAGCATGAAAAAATACATGACATGATGCGTGATATATGAATGCATGAGTTTTACATAATTTAAATAGTTTTTCCCAAAATACACTTAGCGAGACTTATATGATTCATGTACTTATCTTTACTAAACTACCTTCGTTTTAAATCGACAATGCATATGAAATGATAATACATGAACATAGTTGAAAACACTCCCAAGTTCTATATCTTAACCGAACCTCCCATTCATGTCAAGACTCTAACTTGTGAGACATGCACCAATTGACATGTGTAATGAATTAAATAAAGTAAATTTCATGTCTTTGCATATGAAATACAAACAAGCAAAGCAATTGACTTATCAATTGCAAAATTGGCATATATTCAGACATGCAAACACATTAGAAATACCAAGCAAAGGGTCCTAAAATTGTAAGAAAGTAAAGTTGATTGCCATGTGTTTACACAGAAATGGATAAATGTTCTAGACCTAACCGATAAAATGAACCTCCGAATGGCTCAAGGACAAGTCTCTTAGACTAAATGAACCCTTGAGAATCTTTCTAGGTGGCCAAAAATTAAGCAGAAATTCTTGAAAGACCCTGAAACTACCTACAACTTGTTGGACTAATAGGTTAATCGAGTTTAATCGATCGACTAGTGATGTTTGCCTCGTTGGCACCGTGCAGCGAGTAATTTTATTAAAAATCACGATCGAGGAGTGGTTTTTGATAAAAACCTCAATAAACTGTGCACTTCAGAGTCTAAAAGTACGTTACTATTCCACACACGACACTTGTGAGTGGTGGAGTCTGAAGATTTAATCAACACCCCAACAATGACTAATTCTTTGGTGTCGTCCCTAAAGCAAGAAGGATAGGAGTTAGCCGCCACAATATTCCGACAAAAGACTAGATACGTTGGAGAGTTATTATATTATTTTAAGGAGTTTCGCCGCCACAAACTAAGGAAAGGATTGGATAGTTATTTTATTATTTTCAAGAGTTTTTGGAGACTGGGTAAGCTATACCAACGGCACCAAATCTTCGACAACGATGCACTATTATTTTATATACATATAAAAATTGTCCCATCTCCTTCTTATCTTTGTTGAGAAAAGCTTTTTCTCATCTGCTAATTATTAGTTGTTGCGACGAATGGGAAGGCAGAGGAAATTGCTTTCCCTTCAAAATTTATATGTTGTGGTGGTGAACTTAATGTCAAGAAGATAATGTTGCAATGACTAGTAAAGATGTTTTTTTGACTATTGTATCGCTCTTCATTATCATGTACCATTTATGTAATTCATGTACCCGAGTAAACTTTGATATATAATTAGATTATCCTCTCTTGCTCGTCGTGAGATTAGGATTTTATCCACACTCGTGTCGCTGTGGTTTCTATCTTATTTTGTTCTAATGTTTGTATGATTAAGACGATATCTATTAAAGAAGGTAGAGGTAGAGGTGCCAAGGATAGAGCACAAACATCTTCTTAGTATTAGAGTGTGGTTCAATTGTCGAAGGCAACTGTGAAGTTTATCCCTTCCCTACAGTTGTGAACACTCTGCAACTTTATTTTTACGGAACCCAGCAAAAACAACTACTTACTGTGGGAGACGCAGAACTTCACCCTAATAGACTTACATGAGTTTAGATGGTAAGGTAAAAAAGACTACAACCCTTTATTACCTTAGTGAAAGAAAATGGGGATAAGAAAATCATTGGAAACATTAGGAATGAAGCATGGAAAAAACCTGATGCTTTGCTAAAAGGATGGATGATAGGAAGTTTAGTGAAGAAGTTATAGGAAAAGTTGTCCGTCTCGAAACTTGTCTAAAAGGCTTTGTGTAAGGATTTGTTGAAAATCAATATTTTCATTTAAGTGAACTATGACATAGCAGAAGGTGGAAATTTAAAACATTAAATGATTACGTCAAGGCCTTTCAGGCACGTTGCGATGAATTAATGATTATCAATAAGGATGTGGATGAAGAAAACAAGGTCATCTGGATGGTCAGTGGAGTTGGTTACAATATATAAAAGTATATATTAAATATCTACTCATAAATTATATAAAATGAAGTAAATATTGCTACAACACCTATATATAACACTTGAAGAAAAACGAAAAATTTTGTAGGTATTAAAAAAATTATTTCAATAAAATTGAAATGTCTAATACTTAATAAATTATATTAATCAAAGAAAAAGTTTTTACCATCAAGAAAAGAAAAAATAACTTTGTGGTGACATTTATGATCTTCATCTTAGTGATGAAGGAAGGATTCAACACTTGGCAGAGGAAGAAAGGAGTCTCTCTCGCTACAAATTCAATGTGACGTCCTACGCTTGGCGTCCGATCGAGCATGGAGTTGTCTTCTTGCATGGGATATGATTAATTCGTCAGACTCGACGGCTAACTCAAAAGTAATGCACGTAATTCACCTGTTTATCAATTTGTTTATATTTCTTTAACGCAAAAAAATAATGTACTTCGAACTCGCACCCACACTGGTTATAAATAGAGGGTGTGGTCGTGGCTCTTCAGTTCATCAACACCTTTGCATATTTTCTTCACCGTAAGAGGCAAGAGACAGGAGGAGGAGGATCGATGGCTCCTAAGCCCATTTTCGTGTTTACTGCCTTTTTGCTGGTGGTGATGCTCGTCACCTCCGACGTGCTGGTGAAAGCGGAGGAGGAGGAAGTCGAAGGGGAAACCACAGGTTGCGAAATGTTTCTTCCAGTACTCTTCATGTTGACAAACTGCTTGTACTGTATTCCTTAACAAGTGATTACATATATATGTTATTCCGTGCAGAATTTGACTTGGATGCAAATGATGTCGGTGAAAACAAATCTGGACGGCCCTGCTGCCGCTGGGGCAGATGCTGCAGGATGTGGTGCGGCCGCCCCAGGAGGTGCTGCCGCTGGGTCAGGTGCTGCAAGAGGTGGTGTTGATCATGAGTCTACCACCTACGACGCCGTTGGTTTAATCGATGAGTGTGGCTTCAACGTACGTACTACCACCTACATATGTATAAGTTAAATAAGCAGCACTTGGTCGTGTGTTAAGTGTTGCCCTCTTCGAATAAGCATTATCCATGCAAGCTTCAATATACTTGTGTCGTCAAATTCAAGCTTATACATACATATATATATATATATATATAGCAGTTAAGATGAAAGGCGTCGAGCCTTGAAGATGAAACGCGATCGCTGTCAAAAAAACAGTGGCTAATACACTTAGATTTTCTTCTTTACGTCGTTTGAAAAAAAAGGGAACTTGAATCAAGCAGATATTATAATAGAATAAAAACCTAAAGGCGCATGTTATATATATATATATGTATGTAGGTTATACTCATAGTTGGAATTTAGAAAGGATGTAGAATAGCAGATTAGAATTCAATTCGCTTGGAATACTCATGTTGTTTCTCAAAACTCTGTTCAAGCTCAAACCACTTTTGATTGGATCGTTTCTCACCTACCGGCAATGTTAATGGGCAATGGGCAGGCGGACTTAATTGAAAATGGTGGAAAAATTTGAGTTATTACTTGTTACAGTCTTACCTTAGATTGCACCTTTACAAGTGATATCGAGAGATAAAATTAATCGTGTCCAGGAGAACCCATCGAGACCAACAAAAACCAACTCCCGTGAACAAGAAGTTATTCGCTTGTTTTTGCAAATCCTTCCTTCAACTCCCTTACATCTTCGCTCTTCTTCCTTTTTCCAGATAAAAAACATTATATGGAAGATAAAGCTCCAACCATGAAATCACGGTTGAAGGAAAGATAACAATAAACTGTCTTGATCGAGGATAATACATCCATTTCTACTTTTCTTCTTGATTTTGAAACCTCTCCTTCTTTCTCCTTCCTTTTCTTCTTCTTTCTTCTCTCTTTTTATCCTCCGCTCTTAAAGATTTTTATAACCATCCATAACTCTTTCTCTCTCCTCTTTCTTTCTCTCTCTTCCTTCTTCTCTCTCTCCTAGTCCCTCTTTTCCTCCCTCCCTCTCTCCCTCTTCCTAAATTTCCCTTCCTCTCTCCCTTCCTTCAGTAGATATTTATCCTCCTACTGTATCCGCAAGCCTTCACGACTCTCCCCGTGGTTTTCAAACGACTTGCACATGGGACGGCGTCCCGCGGTGCATGGAGCATATTCTATTTATTATATATATATATATATACATATGTGGCGGCTCGTCGTGTCCCCTTGATCACTTCGTGGCGACAGTCTATCTTCTTCGTCTTTGTGTTCAAGAATTCGACGCGTGGCAAAGGAAGAAAAGAATTGTGGCAGCTAAGTTGGGTCTTTCTTGCTTCAAATTCAATGTCACGTCATACGCTTGGCGTCGGATCGAACGTCGAGTTGTCTTCTCGCGTGGGGGTAGGATGAATTCGTCAGTCACGGTGGCTTGTAGTAAATGTCGTGCGGTAAAAAGCAATGCATGTAATTCTTCTTCGGTTTATCAATTTATTTATTTGTATCTAACACGAAAAAATCATGTCCTACTTCAAATAGGAATTTATGCAGTGTTTTTTAAAAATCTAAACATAAGATTTCTTCTCTCGTCGAAGGATCAATCATTGAAAATTGTTTAAAAGAACTCTATATAGAAATTCACTCTATAGATAATATTAAGTTGATAGGATTTAAGCAAGTACCAAGGGCATGGTTTGATATTTTTAGGGAAACATTCACGTTGATAGGATTTCATGAGTAAAATATCACTACCAATATATATAAGTTGTGGTATTTATATAGACAAGTGCACATCTTTTGAAAATAGTGGACAAATGTTCTTGTTTAATAATAATACTTGAGATGATTGGACACACAAAAATTGATACGAGAAACTATAAACAAGAATCTATGTCATTATTTAACCTAAACGTTATCTCAATAAATATATATGTCACAAGAAATCAAGCTTGATCATCAAATCCTTTCACACAAAAGGAATTAATCAAGTACTAATAAAAAGAACCTACATTAGGAAAATCAAACTTATACACACGACAAAATCCTATAAAAATTAATCAAGTATTGCCAACTGAATTATCGGAGACGGAGGTTGGGCATTCGTTTCCGACCATCATCATCTGATCAACCAATGCCTTCCAATTCAAGGAAAGGCAAGGGAGGTAATCTGGTACCAATATCTTTTCCTCCCTCTCGCTCTCTCTCTTCCACTCTTAATTTTTACCGCCACTTACCCACCTTTGTATAAGTGAGTGAAGCGGTAATTGACCGCTTCAATAGATATTTATCCTCCCATCTATCATCTTCTTCTTCTTCGTCGTGATCGAAAACTCCACACTTGGCAGAGGAAGAAAAGATTTGTGACGGCCGGGTTGGGTGTTTCTTGCTTCAAATTCAATGTCGCGTCATACGCTTGGCGTCGGATCGTGTTGTCTTCTTGCGTGGGGTACGATCAATTCGTCAAACACGACGGCTAATCCAGCGTTGTATTTCTCCGCTGGGGCAAACTTACAATTTACTTTGGTGACAACCACGGAGATATTTTTGCTAATAATTCATATCAACCGCAAATCAAAGGAAACCAAGAAATTAACCAGGTTCAATGAAAAGGCATGGTTTTAATGGAAAAGGAAACTTGCCAGAAACTTCAACTGGATGATTGCAAAATTAGATTAGAAAATTTAGAGACAAATCACATTCTTTAAACATAAAGACACAAAGATCTAAGATAACATTTATGGTAAGATCAATTTCAAAAAACACACTTCGCCAGTTTTCGAAAAGATCAGAAAAGTTAAGAAATAAAAAGTTAAAAAATTGAAAAATTAGAAAGTCAAAAGGTAAAATTTAAATGTGTTTGTGCTGTGGATTTAGAAGTCGTCATATAATCTAATTAGAAAAATCTATATATACATGTGTGCTTGAATGTATTGATAAAGTTAGTCATGTAAATCAAAGAGAATCTAGGTAAGTATTCTAAACATGCGTAGGGAAGGTATTAGCACCCTCGCAGATTAAATTTTTTAACCTTTCGGTGCTTTAACTTAAGTGCTAAAAGGGGTGTGTTAATGCTACATAAATGTGTCTAACTGTAAAACATTTGAAGAGGTGAGAAAATGAAACCATGGGCCCATATTGAATGAAAAAGAGCTAAGAACTTAGTAGAAAAATCGTGTAAACATTTCACACTTGTGTGTTAAGTAGGAATGATTATGAAAGATAAAGTCCAACCAATCCAAGCATGAAAAAATACATGACATGATGCGTGATATATGAATGCATGAGTTTTACATAATTTAAATAGTTTTTTCCCAAAATACACTTAGCGAGACTTATATGATTCATGTACTTATCTTTACTAAACTACCTTCGTTTTAAATCGACAATGCATATGAAATGATAATACATGAACATAGTTGAAAACACTCCCAAGTTCTATATCTTAACCGAACCTCCCATTCATGTCAAGACTCTAACTTGTGAGACATGCACCAATTGACATGTGTAATGAATTAAATAAAGTAAATTTCATGTCTTTGCATATGAAATACAAACAAGCAAAGCAATTGACTTATCAATTGCAAAATTGGCATATATTCAGACATGCAAACACATTAGAAATACCAAGCAAAGGGTCCTAAAATTGTAAGAAAGTAAAGTTGATTGCCATGTGTTTACACAGAAATGGATAAATGTTCTAGACCTAACCGATAAAAATGAACCTCCGAATGGCTCAAGGACAAGTCTCTTAGACTAAATGAACCCTTGAGAATCTTTCTAGGTGGCCAAAAATTAAGCAGAAATTCTTGAAAGACCCTGAAACTACCTACAACTTGTTGGACTAATAGGTTAATCGAGTTTAATCGATCGACTAGTGATGTTTGCCTCGTTGGCACCGTGCAGCGAGTAATTTTATTAAAAATCACGATCGAGGAGTGGTTTTTGATAAAAACCTCAATAAACTGTGCACTTCAGAGTCTAAAAGTACGTTACTATTCCACACACGACACTTGTGAGTGGTGGAGTCTGAAGATTTAATCAACACCCCAACAATGACTAATTCTTTGGTGTCGTCCCTAAAGCAAGAAGGATAGGAGTTAGCCGCCACAATATTCCGACAAAAGACTAGATACGTTGGAGAGTTATTATATTATTTTAAGGAGTTTCGCCGCCACAAACTAAGGAAAGGATTGGATAGTTATTTTATTATTTTCAAGAGTTTTTGGAGACTGGGTAAGCTATACCAACGGCACCAAATCTTCGACAACGATGCACTATTATTTTATATACATATAAAAATTGTCCCATCTCCTTCTTATCTTTGTTGAGAAAAGCTTTTTCTCATCTGCTAATTATTAGTTGTTGCGACGAATGGGAAGGCAGAGGAAATTGCTTTCCCTTCAAAATTTATATGTTGTGGTGGTGAACTTAATGTCAAGAAGATAATGTTGCAATGACTAGTAAAGATGTTTTTTTGACTATTGTATCGCTCTTCATTATCATGTACCATTTATGTAATTCATGTACCCGAGTAAACTTTGATATATAATTAGATTATCCTCTCTTGCTCGTCGTGAGATTAGGATTTTATCCACACTCGTGTCGCTGTGGTTTCTATCTTATTTTGTTCTAATGTTTGTATGATTAAGACGATATCTATTAAAGAAGGTAGAGGTAGAGGTGCCAAGGATAGAGCACAAACATCTTCTTAGTATTAGAGTGTGGTTCAATTGTCGAAGGCAACTGTGAAGTTTATCCCTTCCCTACAGTTGTGAACACTCTGCAACTTTATTTTTACGGAACCCAGCAAAAACAACTACTTACTGTGGGAGACGCAGAACTTCACCCTAATAGACTTACATGAGTTTAGATGGTAAGGTAAAAAAGACTACAACCCTTTATTACCTTAGTGAAAGAAAATGGGGATAAGAAAATCATTGGAAACATTAGGAATGAAGCATGGAAAAAACCTGATGCTTTGCTAAAAGGATGGATGATAGGAAGTTTAAGTGAAGAAGTTATAGGAAAAGTTGTCCGTCTCGAAACTTGTCTAAAAGGCTTTGTGTAAGGATTTGTTGAAAATCAATATTTTCATTTAAGTGAACTATGACATAGCAGAAGGTGGAAATTTAAAACATTAAATGATTACGTCAAGGCCTTTCAGGCACGTTGCGATGAATTAATGATTATCAATAAGGATGTGGATGAAGAAAACAAGGTCATCTGGATGGTCAGTGGAGTTGGTTACAATATATAAAAGTATATATTAAATATCTACTCATAAATTATATAAAATGAAGTAAATATTGCTACAACACCTATATATAACACTTGAAGAAAAACGAAAAATTTTGTAGGTATTAAAAAAATTATTTCAATAAAATTGAAATGTCTAATACTTAATAAATTATATTAATCAAAGAAAAAGTTTTTACCATCAAGAAAAGAAAAAATAACTTTGTGGTGACATTTATGATCTTCATCTTAGTGATGAAGGAAGGATTCAACACTTGGCAGAGGAAGAAAGGAGTCTCTCTCGCTACAAATTCAATGTGACGTCCTACGCTTGGCGTCCGATCGAGCATGGAGTTGTCTTCTTGCATGGGATATGATTAATTCGTCAGACTCGACGGCTAACTCAAAAGTAATGCACGTAATTCACCTGTTTATCAATTTGTTTATATTTCTTTAACGCAAAAAAATAATGTACTTCGAACTCGCACCCACACTGGTTATAAATAGAGGGTGTGGTCGTGGCTCTTCAGTTCATCAACACCTTTGCATATTTTCTTCACCGTAAGAGGCAAGAGACAGGAGGAGGAGGATCGATGGCTCCTAAGCCCATTTTCGTGTTTACTGCCTTTTTGCTGGTGGTGATGCTCGTCACCTCCGACGTGCTGGTGAAAGCGGAGGAGGAGGAAGTCGAAGGGGAAACCACAGGTTGCGAAATGTTTCTTCCAGTACTCTTCATGTTGACAAACTGCTTGTACTGTATTCCTTAACAAGTGATTACATATATATGTTATTCCGTGCAGAATTTGACTTGGATGCAAATGATGTCGGTGAAAACAAATCTGGACGGCCCTGCTGCCGCTGGGGCAGATGCTGCAGGATGTGGTGCGGCCGCCCCAGGAGGTGCTGCCGCTGGGTCAGGTGCTGCAAGAGGTGGTGTTGATCATGAGTCTACCACCTACGACGCCGTTGGTTTAATCGATGAGTGTGGCTTCAACGTACGTACTACCACCTACATATGTATAAGTTAAATAAGCAGCACTTGGTCGTGTGTTAAGTGTTGCCCTCTTCGAATAAGCATTATCCATGCAAGCTTCAATATACTTGTGTCGTCAAATTCAAGCTTATACATACATATATATATATATATATATAGCAGTTAAGATGAAAGGCGTCGAGCCTTGAAGATGAAACGCGATCGCTGTCAAAAAAACAGTGGCTAATACACTTAGATTTTCTTCTTTACGTCGTTTGAAAAAAAAGGGAACTTGAATCAAGCAGATATTATAATAGAATAAAAACCTAAAGGCGCATGTTATATATATATATATGTATGTAGGTTATACTCATAGTTGGAATTTAGAAAGGATGTAGAATAGCAGATTAGAATTCAATTCGCTTGGAATACTCATGTTGTTTCTCAAAACTCTGTTCAAGCTCAAACCACTTTTGATTGGATCGTTTCTCACCTACCGGCAATGTTAATGGGCAATGGGCAGGCGGACTTAATTGAAAATGGTGGAAAAATTTGAGTTATTACTTGTTACAGTCTTACCTTAGATTGCACCTTTACAAGTGATATCGAAGAGATAAAATTAATCGTGTCCAGGAGAACCCATCGAGACCAACAAAAACCAACTCCCGTGAACAAGAAGTTATTCGCTTGTTTTTGCAAATCCTTCCTTCAACTCCCTTACATCTTCCGCTCTTCTTCCTTTTTCCAGATAAAAAACATTATATGGAAGATAAAGCTCCAACCATGAAATCACGGTTGAAGGAAAGATAACAATAAACTGTCTTGATCGAGGATAATACATCCATTTCTACTTTTCTTCTTGATTTTGAAACCTCTCCTTCTTTCTCCTTCCTTTTCTTCTTCTTTCTTCTCTCTTTTTATCCTCCGCTCTTAAAGATTTTTATAACCATCCATAACTCTTTCTCTCTCCTCTTTCTTTCTCTCTCTTCCTTCTTCTCTCTCTCCTAGTCCCTCTTTTCCTCCCTCCCTCTCTCCCTCTTCCTAAATTTCCCTTCCTCTCTCCCTTCCTTCAGTAGATATTTATCCTCCTACTGTATCCGCAAGCCTTCACGACTCTCCCCGTGGTTTCAAACGACTTGCACATGGGACGGCGTCCCGCGTGCATGGAGCATATTCTATTTATTATATATATATATATATACATATGTGGCGGCTCGTCGTGTCCCTTGATCACTTCGTGGCGACAGTCTATCTTCTTCGTCTTTGTGTTCAAGAATTCGACGCGTGGCAAAGGAAGAAAAGAATTGTGGCAGCTAAGTTGGGTCTTTCTTGCTTCAAATTCAATGTCACGTCATACGCTTGGCGTCGGATCGAACGTCGAGTTGTCTTCTCGCGTGGGGTAGGATGAATTCGTCAGTCACGGTGGCTTGTAGTAAAATGTCGTGCGGTAAAAAGCAATGCATGTAATTCTTCTTCGGTTTATCAATTTATTTATTTGTATCTAACACGAAAAAATCATGTCCTACTTCAAATAGGAATTTATGCAGTGTTTTTTAAAAATCTAAACATAAGATTTCTTCTCTCGTCGAAGGATCAATCATTGAAAATTGTTTAAAAGAACTCTATATAGAAATTCACTCTATAGATAATATTAAGTTGATAGGATTTAAGCAAGTACCAAGGGCATGGTTTGATATTTTTAGGGAAACATTCACGTTGATAGGATTTCATGAGTAAAATATCACTACCAATATATATAAGTTGTGGTATTTATATAGACAAGTGCACATCTTTTGAAAATAGTGGACAAATGTTCTTGTTTAATAATAATACTTGAGATGATTGGACACACAAAAATTGATACGAGAAACTATAAACAAGAATCTATGTCATTATTTAACCTAAACGTTATCTCAATAAATATATATGTCACAAGAAATCAAGCTTGATCATCAAATCCTTTCACACAAAAGGAATTAATCAAGTACTAATAAAAAGAACCTACATTAGGAAAATCAAACTTATACACACGACAAAATCCTATAAAAATTAATCAAGTATTGCCAACTGAATTATCGGAGACGGAGGTTGGGCATTCGTTTCCGACCATCATCATCTGATCAACCAATGCCTTCCAATTCAAGGAAAGGCAAGGGAGGTAATCTGGTACCAATATCTTTTCCTCCCTCTCGCTCTCTCTCTTCCACTCTTAATTTTTACCGCCACTTACCCACCTTTGTATAAGTGAGTGAAGCGGTAATTGACCGCTTCAATAGATATTTATCCTCCCATCTATCATCTTCTTCTTCTTCGTCGTGATCGAAAACTCCACACTTGGCAGAGGAAGAAAAGATTTGTGACGGCCGGGTTGGGTGTTTCTTGCTTCAAATTCAATGTCGCGTCATACGCTTGGCGTCGGATCGTGTTGTCTTCTTGCGTGGGGTACGATCAATTCGTCAAACACGACGGCTAATCCAGCGTTGTATTTCTCCGCTGGGGCAAACTTACAATTTACTTTGGTGACAACCACGGAGATATTTTTGCTAATAATTCATATCAACCGCAAATCAAAGGAAACCAAGAAATTAACCAGGTTCAATGAAAAGGCATGGTTTTAATGGAAAAGGAAACTTGCCAGAAACTTCAACTGGATGATTGCAAAATTAGATTAGAAAATTTAGAGACAAATCACATTCTTTAAACATAAAGACACAAAGATCTAAGATAACATTTATGGTAAGATCAATTTCAAAAAACACACTTCGCCAGTTTTCGAAAAGATCAGAAAAGTTAAGAAATAAAAAGTTAAAAAATTAGAAAGTCAAAAGGTAAAATTTAAATGTGTTTGTGCTGTGGATTTAGAAGTCGTCATATAATCTAATTAGAAAAATCTATATATACATGTGTGCTTGAATGTATTGATAAAGTTAGTCATGTAAATCAAAGAGAATCTAGGTAAGCATTCTAAACATGTGTAGGGAAGGTATTAGCACCCTCGCAGATTAAATTTTTTAACCTTTCGGTGCTTTAACTTAAGTGCTAAAAGGGGTGTGTTAATGCTACATAAATGTGTCTAACTGTAAAACATTTGAAGAGGTGAGAAAATGAAACCATGGGCCCATATTGAATGAAAAAGAGCTAAGAACTTAGTAGAAAAATTGTGTAAACATTTCACACTTGTGTGTTAAGTAGGAATGATTATGAAAGATAAAGTCCAACCAATCCAAGCATGAAAAAATACATGACATGATGCGTGATATATGAATGCATGAGTTTTACATAATTTAAATAGTTTTTCCCAAAATACACTTAGCGAGACTTATATGATTCATGTACTTATCTTTACTAAACTACCTTCGTTTTAAATCGACAATGCATATGAAATGATAATACATGAACATAGTTGAAAACACTCCCAAGTTCTATATCTTAACCGAACCTCCCATTCATGTCAAGACTCTAACTTGTGAGACATGCACCAATTGACATGTGTAATGAATTAAATAAAGTAAATTTCATGTCTTTGCATATGAAATACAAACAAGCAAAGCAATTGACTTATCAATTGCAAAATTGGCATATATTCAGACATGCAAACACATTAGAAATACCAAGCAAAGGGTCCTAAAATTGTAAGAAAGTAAAGTTGATTGCCATGTGTTTACACAGAAATGGATAAATGTTCTAGACCTAACCGATAAAATGAACCTCCGAATGGCTCAAGGACAAGTCTCTTAGACTAAATGAACCCTTGAGAATCTTTCTAGGTGGCCAAAAATTAAGCAGAAATTCTTGAAAGACCCTGAAACTACCTACAACTTGTTGGACTAATAGGTTAATCGAGTTTAATCGATCGACTAGTGATGTTTGCCTCGTTGGCACCGTGCAGCGAGTAATTTTATTAAAAATCACGATCGAGGAGTGGTTTTTGATAAAAACCTCAATAAACTGTGCACTTCAGAGTCTAAAAGTACGTTACTATTCCACACACGACACTTGTGAGTGGTGGAGTCTGAAGATTTAATCAACACCCCAACAATGACTAATTCTTTGGTGTCGTCCCTAAAGCAAGAAGGATAGGAGTTAGCCGCCACAATATTCCGACAAAAGACTAGATACGTTGGAGAGTTATTATATTATTTTAAGGAGTTTCGCCGCCACAAACTAAGGAAAGGATTGGATAGTTATTTTATTATTTTCAAGAGTTTTTGGAGACTGGGTAAGCTATACCAACGGCACCAAATCTTCGACAACGATGCACTATTATTTTATATACATATAAAAATTGTCCCATCTCCTTCTTATCTTTGTTGAGAAAAGCTTTTTCTCATCTGCTAATTATTAGTTGTTGCGACGAATGGGAAGGCAGAGGAAATTGCTTTCCCTTCAAAATTTATATGTTGTGGTGGTGAACTTAATGTCAAGAAGATAATGTTGCAATGACTAGTAAAGATGTTTTTTTGACTATTGTATCGCTCTTCATTATCATGTACCATTTATGTAATTCATGTACCCGAGTAAACTTTGATATATAATTAGATTATCCTCTCTTGCTCGTCGTGAGATTAGGATTTTATCCACACTCGTGTCGCTGTGGTTTCTATCTTATTTTGTTCTAATGTTTGTATGATTAAGACGATATCTATTAAAGAAGGTAGAGGTAGAGGTGCCAAGGATAGAGCACAAACATCTTCTTAGTATTAGAGTGTGGTTCAATTGTCGAAGGCAACTGTGAAGTTTATCCCTTCCCTACAGTTGTGAACACTCTGCAACTTTATTTTTACGGAACCCAGCAAAAACAACTACTTACTGTGGGAGACGCAGAACTTCACCCTAATAGACTTACATGAGTTTAGATGGTAAGGTAAAAAAGACTACAACCCTTTATTACCTTAGTGAAAGAAAATGGGGATAAGAAAATCATTGAAAACATTAGGAATGAAGCATGGAAAAAACCTGATGCTTTGCTAAAAGGATGGATGATAGGAAGTTTAAGTGAAGAAGTTATAGGAAAAGTTGTCCGTCTCGAAACTTGTCTAAAAGGCTTTGTGTAAGGATTTGTTGAAAATCAATATTTTCATTTAAGTGAACTATGACATAGCAGAAGGTGGAAATTTAAAACATTAAATGATTACGTCAAGGCCTTTCAGGCACGTTGCGATGAATTAATGATTATCAATAAGGATGTGGATGAAGAAAACAAGGTCATCTGGATGGTCAGTGGAGTTGGTTACAATATATAAAAGTATATATTAAATATCTACTCATAAATTATATAAAATGAAGTAAATATTGCTACAACACCTATATATAACACTTGAAGAAAAACGAAAAATTTTGTAGGTATTAAAAAAATTATTTCAATAAAATTGAAATGTCTAATACTTAATAAATTATATTAATCAAAGAAAAAGTTTTTACCATCAAGAAAAGAAAAAATAACTTTGTGGTGACATTTATGATCTTCATCTTAGTGATGAAGGAAGGATTCAACACTTGGCAGAGGAAGAAAGGAGTCTCTCTCGCTACAAATTCAATGTGACGTCCTACGCTTGGCGTCCGATCGAGCATGGAGTTGTCTTCTTGCATGGGATATGATTAATTCGTCAGACTCGACGGCTAACTCAAAAGTAATGCACGTAATTCACCTGTTTATCAATTTGTTTATATTTCTTTAACGCAAAAAAATAATGTACTTCGAACTCGCACCCACACTGGTTATAAATAGAGGGTGTGGTCGTGGCTCTTCAGTTCATCAACACCTTTGCATATTTTCTTCACCGTAAGAGGCAAGAGACAGGAGGAGGAGGATCGATGGCTCCTAAGCCCATTTTCGTGTTTACTGCCTTTTTGCTGGTGGTGATGCTCGTCACCTCCGACGTGCTGGTGAAAGCGGAGGAGGAGGAAGTCGAAGGGGAAACCACAGGTTGCGAAATGTTTCTTCCAGTACTCTTCATGTTGACAAACTGCTTGTATTGTATTCCTTAACAAGTGATTACATATATATGTTATTCCGTGCAGAATTTGACTTGGATGCAGATGATGTCGGTGAAAACAAATCTGGACGGCGCTGCTGCCGCTGGGGCAGATGCTGCAGGAAGATGTGCCACGGGAGGTGCTGCCTCTGGGTCAGGTGCTGCAAGATGTGGTGTTGATCATGAGTCTACCACCTACGACGCCGTTGGTTTAATCGATGAGTGTGGCTTCAACGTACGTACTACCACCTACATATGTATAAGTTAAATAAGCAGCACTTGGTCGTGTGTTAAGTGTTGCCCTCTTCGAATAAGCATTATCCATGCAAGCTTCAATATACTTGTGTCGTCAAATTCAAGCTTATACATACATATATATATATATATAGCAGTTAAGATGAAAGGCGTCGAGCCTTGAAGATGAAACGCGATCGCTGTCAAAAAAACAGTGGCTAATACACTTAGATTTTCTTCTTTACGTCGTTTGAAAAAAAAGGGAACTTGAATCAAGCAGATATTATAATAGAATAAAAACCTAAAGGCGCATGTTATATATATATATATGTATGTAGGTTATACTCATAGTTGGAATTTAGAAAGGATGTAGAATAGCAGATTAGAATTCAATTCGCTTGGAATACTCATGTTGTTTCTCAAAACTCTGTTCAAGCTCAAACCACTTTTGATTGGATCGTTTCTCACCTACCGGCAATGTTAATGGGCAATGGGCAGGCGGACTTAATTGAAAATGGTGGAAAAATTTGAGTTATTACTTGTTACAGTCTTACCTTAGATTGCACCTTTACAAGTGATATCGAAGAGATAAAATTAATCGTGTCCAGGAGAACCCATCGAGACCAACAAAAACCAACTCCCGTGAACAAGAAGTTATTCGCTTGTTTTTGCAAATCCTTCCTTCAACTCCCTTACATCTTCCGCTCTTCTTCCTTTTTCCAGATAAAAAACATTATGTGGAAGATAAAGCTCCAACCATGAAATCACGGTTGAAGGAAAGATAACAATAAACTGTCTTGATCGAGGATAATACATCCATTTCTACTTTTCTTCTTGATTTTGAAACCTCTCCTTCTTTCTCCTTCCTTTTCTTCTTCTTTCTTCTCTCTTTTTATCCTCCGCTCTTAAAGATTTTTATAACCATCCATAACTCTTTCTCTCTCCTCTTTCTTTCTCTCTCTTCCTTCTTCTCTCTCTCCTAGTCCCTCTTTTCCTCCCTCCCTCTCTCCCTCTTCCTAAATTTCCCTTCCTCTCTCCCTTCCTTCAGTAGATATTTATCCTCCTACTGTATCCGCAAGCCTTCACGACTCTCCCCGTGGTTTCAAACGACTTGCACATGGGACGGCGTCCCGCGTGCATGGAGCATATTCTATTTATTATATATATATATATATACATATGTGGCGGCTCGTCGTGTCCCTTGATCACTTCGTGGCGACAGTCTATCTTCTTCGTCTTTGTGTTCAAGAATTCGACGCGTGGCAAAGGAAGAAAAGAATTGTGGCAGCTAAGTTGGGTCTTTCTTGCTTCAAATTCAATGTCACGTCATACGCTTGGCGTCGGATCGAACGTCGAGTTGTCTTCTCGCGTGGGGTAGGATGAATTCGTCAGTCACGGTGGCTTGTAGTAAAATGTCGTGCGGTAAAAAGCAATGCATGTAATTCTTCTTCGGTTTATCAATTTATTTATTTGTATCTAACACGAAAAAATCATGTCCTACTTCAAATAGGAATTTATGCAGTGTTTTTTAAAAATCTAAACATAAGATTTCTTCTCTCGTCGAAGGATCAATCATTGAAAATTGTTTAAAAGAACTCTATATAGAAATTCACTCTATAGATAATATTAAGTTGATAGGATTTAAGCAAGTACCAAGGGCATGGTTTGATATTTTTAGGGAAACATTCACGTTGATAGGATTTCATGAGTAAAATATCACTACCAATATATATAAGTTGTGGTATTTATATAGACAAGTGCACATCTTTTGAAAATAGTGGACAAATGTTCTTGTTTAATAATAATACTTGAGATGATTGGACACACAAAAATTGATACGAGAAACTATAAACAAGAATCTATGTCATTATTTAACCTAAACGTTATCTCAATAAATATATATGTCACAAGAAATCAAGCTTGATCATCAAATCCTTTCACACAAAAGGAATTAATCAAGTACTAATAAAAAGAACCTACATTAGGAAAATCAAACTTATACACACGACAAAATCCTATAAAAATTAATCAAGTATTGCCAACTGAATTATCGGAGACGGAGGTTGGGCATTCGTTTCCGACCATCATCATCTGATCAACCAATGCCTTCCAATTCAAGGAAAGGCAAGGGAGGTAATCTGGTACCAATATCTTTTCCTCCCTCTCGCTCTCTCTCTTCCACTCTTAATTTTTACCGCCACTTACCCACCTTTGTATAAGTGAGTGAAGCGGTAATTGACCGCTTCAATAGATATTTATCCTCCCATCTATCATCTTCTTCTTCTTCGTCGTGATCGAAAACTCCACACTTGGCAGAGGAAGAAAAGATTTGTGACGGCCGGGTTGGGTGTTTCTTGCTTCAAATTCAATGTCGCGTCATACGCTTGGCGTCGGATCGTGTTGTCTTCTTGCGTGGGGTACGATCAATTCGTCAAACACGACGGCTAATCCAGCGTTGTATTTCTCCGCTGGGGCAAACTTACAATTTACTTTGGTGACAACCACGGAGATATTTTTGCTAATAATTCATATCAACCGCAAATCAAAGGAAACCAAGAAATTAACCAGGTTCAATGAAAAGGCATGGTTTTAATGGAAAAGGAAACTTGCCAGAAACTTCAACTGGATGATTGCAAAATTAGATTAGAAAATTTAGAGACAAATCACATTCTTTAAACATAAAGACACAAAGATCTAAGATAACATTTATGGTAAGATCAATTTCAAAAAACACACTTCGCCAGTTTTCGAAAAGATCAGAAAAGTTAAGAAATAAAAAGTTAAAAAATTGAAAAATTAGAAAGTCAAAAGGTAAAATTTAAATGTGTTTGTGCTGTGGATTTAGAAGTCGTCATATAATCTAATTAGAAAAATCTATATATACATGTGTGCTTGAATGTATTGATAAAGTTAGTCATGTAAATCAAAGAGAATCTAGGTAAGTATTCTAAACATGCGTAGGGAAGGTATTAGCACCCTCGCAGATTAAATTTTTTAACCTTTCGGTGCTTTAACTTAAGTGCTAAAAGGGGTGTGTTAATGCTACATAAATGTGTCTAACTGTAAAACATTTGAAGAGGTGAGAAAATGAAACCATGGGCCCATATTGAATGAAAAAGAGCTAAGAACTTAGTAGAAAAATCGTGTAAACATTTCACACTTGTGTGTTAAGTAGGAATGATTATGAAAGATAAAGTCCAACCAATCCAAGCATGAAAAAATACATGACATGATGCGTGATATATGAATGCATGAGTTTTACATAATTTAAATAGTTTTTCCCAAAATACACTTAGCGAGACTTATATGATTCATGTACTTATCTTTACTAAACTACCTTCGTTTTAAATCGACAATGCATATGAAATGATAATACATGAACATAGTTGAAAACACTCCCAAGTTCTATATCTTAACCGAACCTCCCATTCATGTCAAGACTCTAACTTGTGAGACATGCACCAATTGACATGTGTAATGAATTAAATAAAGTAAATTTCATGTCTTTGCATATGAAATACAAACAAGCAAAGCAATTGACTTATCAATTGCAAAATTGGCATATATTCAGACATGCAAACACATTAGAAATACCAAGCAAAGGGTCCTAAAATTGTAAGAAAGTAAAGTTGATTGCCATGTGTTTACACAGAAATGGATAAATGTTCTAGACCTAACCGATAAAATGAACCTCCGAATGGCTCAAGGACAAGTCTCTTAGACTAAATGAACCCTTGAGAATCTTTCTAGGTGGCCAAAAATTAAGCAGAAATTCTTGAAAGACCCTGAAACTACCTACAACTTGTTGGACTAATAGGTTAATCGAGTTTAATCGATCGACTAGTGATGTTTGCCTCGTTGGCACCGTGCAGCGAGTAATTTTATTAAAAATCACGATCGAGGAGTGGTTTTTGATAAAAACCTCAATAAACTGTGCACTTCAGAGTCTAAAAGTACGTTACTATTCCACACACGACACTTGTGAGTGGTGGAGTCTGAAGATTTAATCAACACCCCAACAATGACTAATTCTTTGGTGTCGTCCCTAAAGCAAGAAGGATAGGAGTTAGCCGCCACAATATTCCGACAAAAGACTAGATACGTTGGAGAGTTATTATATTATTTTAAGGAGTTTCGCCGCCACAAACTAAGGAAAGGATTGGATAGTTATTTTATTATTTTCAAGAGTTTTTGGAGACTGGGTAAGCTATACCAACGGCACCAAATCTTCGACAACGATGCACTATTATTTTATATACATATAAAAATTGTCCCATCTCCTTCTTATCTTTGTTGAGAAAAGCTTTTTCTCATCTGCTAATTATTAGTTGTTGCGACGAATGGGAAGGCAGAGGAAATTGCTTTCCCTTCAAAATTTATATGTTGTGGTGGTGAACTTAATGTCAAGAAGATAATGTTGCAATGACTAGTAAAGATGTTTTTTTGACTATTGTATCGCTCTTCATTATCATGTACCATTTATGTAATTCATGTACCCGAGTAAACTTTGATATATAATTAGATTATCCTCTCTTGCTCGTCGTGAGATTAGGATTTTATCCACACTCGTGTCGCTGTGGTTTCTATCTTATTTTGTTCTAATGTTTGTATGATTAAGACGATATCTATTAAAGAAGGTAGAGGTAGAGGTGCCAAGGATAGAGCACAAACATCTTCTTAGTATTAGAGTGTGGTTCAATTGTCGAAGGCAACTGTGAAGTTTATCCCTTCCCTACAGTTGTGAACACTCTGCAACTTTATTTTTACGGAACCCAGCAAAAACAACTACTTACTGTGGGAGACGCAGAACTTCACCCTAATAGACTTACATGAGTTTAGATGGTAAGGTAAAAAAGACTACAACCCTTTATTACCTTAGTGAAAGAAAATGGGGATAAGAAAATCATTGAAAACATTAGGAATGAAGCATGGAAAAAACCTGATGCTTTGCTAAAAGGATGGATGATAGGAAGTTTAAGTGAAGAAGTTATAGGAAAAGTTGTCCGTCTCGAAACTTGTCTAAAAGGCTTTGTGTAAGGATTTGTTGAAAATCAATATTTTCATTTAAGTGAACTATGACATAGCAGAAGGTGGAAATTTAAAACATTAAATGATTACGTCAAGGCCTTTCAGGCACGTTGCGATGAATTAATGATTATCAATAAGGATGTGGATGAAGAAAACAAGGTCATCTGGATGGTCAGTGGAGTTGGTTACAATATATAAAAGTATATATTAAATATCTACTCATAAATTATATAAAATGAAGTAAATATTGCTACAACACCTATATATAACACTTGAAGAAAAACGAAAAATTTTGTAGGTATTAAAAAAATTATTTCAATAAAATTGAAATGTCTAATACTTAATAAATTATATTAATCAAAGAAAAAGTTTTTACCATCAAGAAAAGAAAAAATAACTTTGTGGTGACATTTATGATCTTCATCTTAGTGATGAAGGAAGGATTCAACACTTGGCAGAGGAAGAAAGGAGTCTCTCTCGCTACAAATTCAATGTGACGTCCTACGCTTGGCGTCCGATCGAGCATGGAGTTGTCTTCTTGCATGGGATATGATTAATTCGTCAGACTCGACGGCTAACTCAAAAGTAATGCACGTAATTCACCTGTTTATCAATTTGTTTATATTTCTTTAACGCAAAAAAATAATGTACTTCGAACTCGCACCCACACTGGTTATAAATAGAGGGTGTGGTCGTGGCTCTTCAGTTCATCAACACCTTTGCATATTTTCTTCACCGTAAGAGGCAAGAGACAGGAGGAGGAGGATCGATGGCTCCTAAGCCCATTTTCGTGTTTACTGCCTTTTTGCTGGTGGTGATGCTCGTCACCTCCGACGTGCTGGTGAAAGCGGAGGAGGAGGAAGTCGAAGGGGAAACCACAGGTTGCGAAATGTTTCTTCCAGTACTCTTCATGTTGACAAACTGCTTGTATTGTATTCCTTAACAAGTGATTACATATATATGTTATTCCGTGCAGAATTTGACTTGGATGCAGATGATGTCGGTGAAAACAAATCTGGACGGCGCTGCTGCCGCTGGGGCAGATGCTGCAGGAAGATGTGCCACGGGAGGTGCTGCCTCTGGGTCAGGTGCTGCAAGATGTGGTGTTGATCATGAGTCTACCACCTACGACGCCGTTGGTTTAATCGATGAGTGTGGCTTCAACGTACGTACTACCACCTACATATGTATAAGTTAAATAAGCAGCACTTGGTCGTGTGTTAAGTGTTGCCCTCTTCGAATAAGCATTATCCATGCAAGCTTCAATATACTTGTGTCGTCAAATTCAAGCTTATACATACATATATATATATATATAGCAGTTAAGATGAAAGGCGTCGAGCCTTGAAGATGAAACGCGATCGCTGTCAAAAAAACAGTGGCTAATACACTTAGATTTTCTTCTTTACGTCGTTTGAAAAAAAAGGGAACTTGAATCAAGCAGATATTATAATAGAATAAAAACCTAAAGGCGCATGTTATATATATATATATGTATGTAGGTTATACTCATAGTTGGAATTTAGAAAGGATGTAGAATAGCAGATTAGAATTCAATTCGCTTGGAATACTCATGTTGTTTCTCAAAACTCTGTTCAAGCTCAAACCACTTTTGATTGGATCGTTTCTCACCTACCGGCAATGTTAATGGGCAATGGGCAGGCGGACTTAATTGAAAATGGTGGAAAAATTTGAGTTATTACTTGTTACAGTCTTACCTTAGATTGCACCTTTACAAGTGATATCGAAGAGATAAAATTAATCGTGTCCAGGAGAACCCATCGAGACCAACAAAAACCAACTCCCGTGAACAAGAAGTTATTCGCTTGTTTTTGCAAATCCTTCCTTCAACTCCCTTACATCTTCCGCTCTTCTTCCTTTTTCCAGATAAAAAACATTATGTGGAAGATAAAGCTCCAACCATGAAATCACGGTTGAAGGAAAGATAACAATAAACTGTCTTGATCGAGGATAATACATCCATTTCTACTTTTCTTCTTGATTTTGAAACCTCTCCTTCTTTCTCCTTCCTTTTCTTCTTCTTTCTTCTCTCTTTTTATCCTCCGCTCTTAAAGATTTTTATAACCATCCATAACTCTTTCTCTCTCCTCTTTCTTTCTCTCTCTTCCTTCTTCTCTCTCTCCTAGTCCCTCTTTTCCTCCCTCCCTCTCTCCCTCTTCCTAAATTTCCCTTCCTCTCTCCCTTCCTTCAGTAGATATTTATCCTCCTACTGTATCCGCAAGCCTTCACGACTCTCCCCGTGGTTTCAAACGACTTGCACATGGGACGGCGTCCCGCGTGCATGGAGCATATTCTATTTATTATATATATATATATATACATATGTGGCGGCTCGTCGTGTCCCTTGATCACTTCGTGGCGACAGTCTATCTTCTTCGTCTTTGTGTTCAAGAATTCGACGCGTGGCAAAGGAAGAAAAGAATTGTGGCAGCTAAGTTGGGTCTTTCTTGCTTCAAATTCAATGTCACGTCATACGCTTGGCGTCGGATCGAACGTCGAGTTGTCTTCTCGCGTGGGGTAGGATGAATTCGTCAGTCACGGTGGCTTGTAGTAAAATGTCGTGCGGTAAAAAGCAATGCATGTAATTCTTCTTCGGTTTATCAATTTATTTATTTGTATCTAACACGAAAAAATCATGTCCTACTTCAAATAGGAATTTATGCAGTGTTTTTTAAAAATCTAAACATAAGATTTCTTCTCTCGTCGAAGGATCAATCATTGAAAATTGTTTAAAAGAACTCTATATAGAAATTCACTCTATAGATAATATTAAGTTGATAGGATTTAAGCAAGTACCAAGGGCATGGTTTGATATTTTTAGGGAAACATTCACGTTGATAGGATTTCATGAGTAAAATATCACTACCAATATATATAAGTTGTGGTATTTATATAGACAAGTGCACATCTTTTGAAAATAGTGGACAAATGTTCTTGTTTAATAATAATACTTGAGATGATTGGACACACAAAAATTGATACGAGAAACTATAAACAAGAATCTATGTCATTATTTAACCTAAACGTTATCTCAATAAATATATATGTCACAAGAAATCAAGCTTGATCATCAAATCCTTTCACACAAAAGGAATTAATCAAGTACTAATAAAAAGAACCTACATTAGGAAAATCAAACTTATACACACGACAAAATCCTATAAAAATTAATCAAGTATTGCCAACTGAATTATCGGAGACGGAGGTTGGGCATTCGTTTCCGACCATCATCATCTGATCAACCAATGCCTTCCAATTCAAGGAAAGGCAAGGGAGGTAATCTGGTACCAATATCTTTTCCTCCCTCTCGCTCTCTCTCTTCCACTCTTAATTTTTACCGCCACTTACCCACCTTTGTATAAGTGAGTGAAGCGGTAATTGACCGCTTCAATAGATATTTATCCTCCCATCTATCATCTTCTTCTTCTTCGTCGTGATCGAAAACTCCACACTTGGCAGAGGAAGAAAAGATTTGTGACGGCCGGGTTGGGTGTTTCTTGCTTCAAATTCAATGTCGCGTCATACGCTTGGCGTCGGATCGTGTTGTCTTCTTGCGTGGGGTACGATCAATTCGTCAAACACGACGGCTAATCCAGCGTTGTATTTCTCCGCTGGGGCAAACTTACAATTTACTTTGGTGACAACCACGGAGATATTTTTGCTAATAATTCATATCAACCGCAAATCAAAGGAAACCAAGAAATTAACCAGGTTCAATGAAAAGGCATGGTTTTAATGGAAAAGGAAACTTGCCAGAAACTTCAACTGGATGATTGCAAAATTAGATTAGAAAATTTAGAGACAAATCACATTCTTTAAACATAAAGACACAAAGATCTAAGATAACATTTATGGTAAGATCAATTTCAAAAAACACACTTCGCCAGTTTTCGAAAAGATCAGAAAAGTTAAGAAATAAAAAGTTAAAAAATTGAAAAATTAGAAAGTCAAAAGGTAAAATTTAAATGTGTTTGTGCTGTGGATTTAGAAGTCGTCATATAATCTAATTAGAAAAATCTATATATACATGTGTGCTTGAATGTATTGATAAAGTTAGTCATGTAAATCAAAGAGAATCTAGGTAAGCATTCTAAACATGTGTAGGGAAGGTATTAGCACCCTCGCAGATTAAATTTTTTAACCTTTCGGTGCTTTAACTTAAGTGCTAAAAGGGGTGTGTTAATGCTACATAAATGTGTCTAACTGTAAAACATTTGAAGAGGTGAGAAAATGAAACCATGGGCCCATATTGAATGAAAAAGAGCTAAGAACTTAGTAGAAAAATTGTGTAAACATTTCACACTTGTGTGTTAAGTAGGAATGATTATGAAAGATAAAGTCCAACCAATCCAAGCATGAAAAAATACATGACATGATGCGTGATATATGAATGCATGAGTTTTACATAATTTAAATAGTTTTTCCCAAAATACACTTAGCGAGACTTATATGATTCATGTACTTATCTTTACTAAACTACCTTCGTTTTAAATCGACAATGCATATGAAATGATAATACATGAACATAGTTGAAAACACTCCCAAGTTCCATATCTTAACCGAACCTCCCATTCATGTCAAGACTCTAACTTGTGAGACATGCACCAATTGACATGTGTAATGAATTAAATAAAGTAAATTTCATGTCTTTGCATATGAAATACAAACAAGCAAAGCAATTGACTTATCAATTGCAAAATTGGCATATATTCAGACATGCAAACACATTAGAAATACCAAGCAAAGGGTCCTAAAATTGTAAGAAAGTAAAGTTGATTGCCATGTGTTTACACAGAAATGGATAAATGTTCTAGACCTAACCGATAAAATGAACCTCCGAATGGCTCAAGGACAAGTCTCTTAGACTAAATGAACCCTTGAGAATCTTTCTAGGTGGCCAAAAATTAAGCAGAAATTCTTGAAAGACCCTGAAACTACCTACAACTTGTTGGACTAATAGGTTAATCGAGTTTAATCGATCGACTAGTGATGTTTGCCTCGTTGGCACCGTGCAGCGAGTAATTTTATTAAAAATCACGATCGAGGAGTGGTTTTTGATAAAAACCTCAATAAACTGTGCACTTCAGAGTCTAAAAGTACGTTACTATTCCACACACGACACTTGTGAGTGGTGGAGTCTGAAGATTTAATCAACACCCCAACAATGACTAATTCTTTGGTGTCGTCCCTAAAGCAAGAAGGATAGGAGTTAGCCGCCACAATATTCCGACAAAAGACTAGATACGTTGGAGAGTTATTATATTATTTTAAGGAGTTTCGCCGCCACAAACTAAGGAAAGGATTGGATAGTTATTTTATTATTTTCAAGAGTTTTTGGAGACTGGGTAAGCTATACCAACGGCACCAAATCTTCGACAACGATGCACTATTATTTTATATACATATAAAAATTGTCCCATCTCCTTCTTATCTTTGTTGAGAAAAGCTTTTTCTCATCTGCTAATTATTAGTTGTTGCGACGAATGGGAAGGCAGAGGAAATTGCTTTCCCTTCAAAATTTATATGTTGTGGTGGTGAACTTAATGTCAAGAAGATAATGTTGCAATGACTAGTAAAGATGTTTTTTTGACTATTGTATCGCTCTTCATTATCATGTACCATTTATGTAATTCATGTACCCGAGTAAACTTTGATATATAATTAGATTATCCTCTCTTGCTCGTCGTGAGATTAGGATTTTATCCACACTCGTGTCGCTGTGGTTTCTATCTTATTTTGTTCTAATGTTTGTATGATTAAGACGATATCTATTAAAGAAGGTAGAGGTAGAGGTGCCAAGGATAGAGCACAAACATCTTCTTAGTATTAGAGTGTGGTTCAATTGTCGAAGGCAACTGTGAAGTTTATCCCTTCCCTACAGTTGTGAACACTCTGCAACTTTATTTTTACGGAACCCAGCAAAAACAACTACTTACTGTGGGAGACGCAGAACTTCACCCTAATAGACTTACATGAGTTTAGATGGTAAGGTAAAAAAGACTACAACCCTTTATTACCTTAGTGAAAGAAAATGGGGATAAGAAAATCATTGGAAACATTAGGAATGAAGCATGGAAAAAACCTGATGCTTTGCTAAAAGGATGGATGATAGGAAGTTTAAGTGAAGAAGTTATAGGAAAAGTTGTCCGTCTCGAAACTTGTCTAAAAGGCTTTGTGTAAGGATTTGTTGAAAATCAATATTTTCATTTAAGTGAACTATGACATAGCAGAAGGTGGAAATTTAAAACATTAAATGATTACGTCAAGGCCTTTCAGGCACGTTGCGATGAATTAATGATTATCAATAAGGATGTGGATGAAGAAAACAAGGTCATCTGGATGGTCAGTGGAGTTGGTTACAATATATAAAAGTATATATTAAATATCTACTCATAAATTATATAAAATGAAGTAAATATTGCTACAACACCTATATATAACACTTGAAGAAAAACGAAAAATTTTGTAGGTATTAAAAAAATTATTTCAATAAAATTGAAATGTCTAATACTTAATAAATTATATTAATCAAAGAAAAAGTTTTTACCATCAAGAAAAGAAAAAATAACTTTGTGGTGACATTTATGATCTTCATCTTAGTGATGAAGGAAGGATTCAACACTTGGCAGAGGAAGAAAGGAGTCTCTCTCGCTACAAATTCAATGTGACGTCCTACGCTTGGCGTCCGATCGAGCATGGAGTTGTCTTCTTGCATGGGATATGATTAATTCGTCAGACTCGACGGCTAACTCAAAAGTAATGCACGTAATTCACCTGTTTATCAATTTGTTTATATTTCTTTAACGCAAAAAAATAATGTACTTCGAACTCGCACCCACACTGGTTATAAATAGAGGGTGTGGTCGTGGCTCTTCAGTTCATCAACACCTTTGCATATTTTCTTCACCGTAAGAGGCAAGAGACAGGAGGAGGAGGATCGATGGCTCCTAAGCCCATTTTCGTGTTTACTGCCTTTTTGCTGGTGGTGATGCTCGTCACCTCCGACGTGCTGGTGAAAGCGGAGGAGGAGGAAGTCGAAGGGGAAACCACAGGTTGCGAAATGTTTCTTCCAGTACTCTTCATGTTGACAAACTGCTTGTATTGTATTCCTTAACAAGTGATTACATATATATGTTATTCCGTGCAGAATTTGACTTGGATGCAGATGATGTCGGTGAAAACAAATCTGGACGGCGCTGCTGCCGCTGGGGCAGATGCTGCAGGAAGATGTGCCACGGGAGGTGCTGCCTCTGGGTCAGGTGCTGCAAGATGTGGTGTTGATCATGAGTCTACCACCTACGACGCCGTTGGTTTAATCGATGAGTGTGGCTTCAACGTACGTACTACCACCTACATATGTATAAGTTAAATAAGCAGCACTTGGTCGTGTGTTAAGTGTTGCCCTCTTCGAATAAGCATTATCCATGCAAGCTTCAATATACTTGTGTCGTCAAATTCAAGCTTATACATACATATATATATATATATAGCAGTTAAGATGAAAGGCGTCGAGCCTTGAAGATGAAACGCGATCGCTGTCAAAAAAACAGTGGCTAATACACTTAGATTTTCTTCTTTACGTCGTTTGAAAAAAAAGGGAACTTGAATCAAGCAGATATTATAATAGAATAAAAACCTAAAGGCGCATGTTATATATATATATATATATGTATGTAGGTTATACTCATAGTTGGAATTTAGAAAGGATGTAGAATAGCAGATTAGAATTCAATTCGCTTGGAATACTCATGTTGTTTCTCAAAACTCTGTTCAAGCTCAAACCACTTTTGATTGGATCGTTTCTCACCTACCGGCAATGTTAATGGGCAATGGGCAGGCGGACTTAATTGAAAATGGTGGAAAAATTTGAGTTATTACTTGTTACAGTCTTACCTTAGATTGCACCTTTACAAGTGATATCGAAGAGATAAAATTAATCGTGTCCAGGAGAACCCATCGAGACCAACAAAAACCAACTCCCGTGAACAAGAAGTTATTCGCTTGTTTTTGCAAATCCTTCCTTCAACTCCCTTACATCTTCCGCTCTTCTTCCTTTTTCCAGATAAAAAACATTATGTGGAAGATAAAGCTCCAACCATGAAATCACGGTTGAAGGAAAGATAACAATAAACTGTCTTGATCGAGGATAATACATCCATTTCTACTTTTCTTCTTGATTTTGAAACCTCTCCTTCTTTCTCCTTCCTTTTCTTCTTCTTTCTTCTCTCTTTTTATCCTCCGCTCTTAAAGATTTTTATAACCATCCATAACTCTTTCTCTCTCCTCTTTCTTTCTCTCTCTTCCTTCTTCTCTCTCTCCTAGTCCCTCTTTTCCTCCCTCCCTCTCTCCCTCTTCCTAAATTTCCCTTCCTCTCTCCCTTCCTTCAGTAGATATTTATCCTCCTACTGTATCCGCAAGCCTTCACGACTCTCCCCGTGGTTTCAAACGACTTGCACATGGGACGGCGTCCCGCGTGCATGGAGCATATTCTATTTATTATATATATATATATATACATATGTGGCGGCTCGTCGTGTCCCTTGATCACTTCGTGGCGACAGTCTATCTTCTTCGTCTTTGTGTTCAAGAATTCGACGCGTGGCAAAGGAAGAAAAGAATTGTGGCAGCTAAGTTGGGTCTTTCTTGCTTCAAATTCAATGTCACGTCATACGCTTGGCGTCGGATCGAACGTCGAGTTGTCTTCTCGCGTGGGGTAGGATGAATTCGTCAGTCACGGTGGCTTGTAGTAAAATGTCGCGCGGTAAAAAGCAATGCATGTAATTCTTCTTCGGTTTATCAATTTATTTATTTGTATCTAACACGAAAAAATCATGTCCTACTTCAAATAGGAATTTATGCAGTGTTTTTTAAAAATCTAAACATAAGATTTCTTCTCTCGTCGAAGGATCAATCATTGAAAATTGTTTAAAAGAACTCTATATAGAAATTCACTCTATATATAATATTAGCAAAAAACAATGGACGCTACCATCGAGGGAGAGAAAGATAGACGTGATGCAGTCTTTTTTCTTCCTTTCTCGTTCTTTCTTCTCTCTTCTTATCCTCCTCTCCTACAGATTTTACCAACCATGGTTTATAACCATCGATAACTCTCTTTTTCTCTCCTCTTTGTTTCTCTCTCTTCCTTCTTCTCAGCATATAAAAGGGGCACTCCTCCCTAATATGATCAGGTAAACGACACTTACTACACCTAAGGTTGATTAAAAAGTTAAAATGTCTATTAGTGCTATCCATTTCTAATGTGTAATTAATGTTGATTGGATCGCTAGCAATGGAGAAGATTCTGATGAAGTTAGGGGGCTCTAGTGATGGTGGAGTAGGTAAAGAAGGTAGAAGTTTTGTTTTTGAGAGCATCTTCTCCTCCTTCTCCGCTTCTATTTATAGTAGAGCAAAAGGCTTTCCACCACGCTTCGCCCCTCATATTCTCTTTATAACTACTAGCTAAATTATTTCGACGGTTATAGCAAGGGGAAAGAAACGATCGTCCATTTCTCCCCTACTCCTTCATTGGTCTTCAATGGCCATTGATTTCAACATCTCTCACTTGGTCATGAAGACCATGCACATATTCCATGCACTAAGATGTCCAACTTTCACTTGCATTATTCATGTAAAGCATACATTTTAATTTTCCACTCCTACTAATTATGAGAATGTTCTTTATTTGCATCATCTATAAAAATGTTCCTTAATCTCGTTAAGTTCACAAAGTTAATAAATCTTTCTACCATAATCCTCTTTATCATAGAATCAACAATCATATCAGATGTGAGTATATAACTTAATTTTATTTCCTCACATTTCACAATATCACGAATATAGTGATAACATATATTAATATGTTATCCTATTATTGTATTTGCACCACTATGTATAAGACTTATTGACACTTGGTTATCACAATACATCTTTACTAGACCATTAATCAAATTGAGATTTAAGTAATTTATAAATCACCTGATCGAAATAGCATATGATATTATTGCACCATAGGCAACATATTTAGCTTTCTGTGTGTATTTCACTATACATCTTTGCTTTTTACTTCTCCACGATATAACTATACCTTCTAAGATGAATATATGTCCTAAAGTAGACTTCTCATCATCTTTGACACTACTAAGATCTACATCTATATAACCAAAGACTTTAAGCTCATTTGCTTGACAAGTCAACTTATGGTGCAAAGTTTCTTTCACATATTTCATTACTCCTTTTACAACTTCCCAATGTTTTGTTTTAGGATTAATTTGATACCTATTAACAACATTCACATAATATGCCAAGTTTGGTCATGTACACAACTTAGTGTGCATCAAACTTTGAACCACTTAGGCATAAGGTGCTCTTAAAGGTTCTTTCCCCTTTTCAAGACATTGGTTTTTACTTAATCTCTTCTCAAAAACATATGGTGTAGGGGCTAAAGAGTAATTTTTCATTCCAAACCTTTTCTGCACTATACGCAAGTATCTCTCTTGATTTATTCTCAATATTCAAGATTTTTGATTTCTAAGGATATAAATTCCAAGATCATTAGATGCTTCCCCCATGTCCTTCATCTCAAACTTTTTGTTAAGTTCTTTCTTTGTGTTGTTTAACATACTAGTATCATTTCTAATAAGCAAAATATCATTCACATACAATGATAATATAATAAACTTGCTCTCAATTTTCCTAACATATATACTATTGGGTATTATGTTTTGATGATGTGTGCAAAATGTAAGTAATCATATTCGATAATTTAATTTTATTGTTTGTAAAAGTAAATTAAGAACATTGATTAATATAGAAAAAGTTTAATATTATATACTTGTCTATAATGGATATGAAATTATGCTAAATTACATAACTAGTCATTAAGTTATATTAACTTTTCATATAACTAAACGTTAAGTTAACGTGTGTTTTTATAATATTAAGCATGAAATTTTTGTTATTTACATATTTATATCATGTATAGTGCACATTAAGCAACTCATTGAGTTAGCATTCTTTTTGTAAAAAGATCACATGAGAACTCATTGAGTTATAGATTTAAAGGTTAAAAGAGGTCACGTAAGAACTTGTTGAGTTAGTAGACAAAACGTTAAGTTTTATGAACAAACTCATTAAGTTAACTTTATGCACATGTTGAATTTAAAGTTTACGAATGTTATACTATATTACATGAGTTACACATGTTTAACTCATTAAGTTAACATAATTGCATGCATTGAGTTGTTAAATTGAATACTAATGCAACACATTAGGTTAGCATTATAAATTTATAAAGTTATTATTCTTGCATGTGATAAATATATTATTATTTAACATTTATATATACTGGTTCGTTGAGTTATAAGTAACACAATAGAGTTAGTTCATTGAGTTATCATCTTATCCAATAGAGCATGTCACGTGTATGACGCATGTTAAACTCGTTGAGTTAGACACATTGAGTTATAAGTCTATTCTATTTTACGCATTTAGTTAGTATTAACACAACGTCTTATTATTACATTTGATAAAAAATTTTGGACAAGAAAGTTTACTTTGCAGGAAATTTTTCAAAGGATCCAAGATTGATGGTTCAAGATGATTCAAGAAAATTCGAGAGGAAAATGTGAACCAAAACATGAGTATTTTGAAATTTGAATTTGAAAGTAAAATAAAAGATGTGAAGGGTGGAGACTAATCGTGGATGAATATGGAGGATATGCATAAAATGAAAACTGATTATAAAAGACATAGAATTCTTATTGATCAAAGCATTCTTATACACTTATAATCTCTCCAAAGAAAGATGAAAGAAGAAAGAAGAAAGGTGAAAGAAGAAGTTAGAAGACAGATGAAAGAAAAAAGGAAATTCAGCAACTTCGATGAAGAAGAAAATATCAAATATTTGTCACTAAAGATTTATAGAAGAATAAGAAAAGGAAAATCTCAAACAAAGAGAAATATTTTTAATTCTGTAATTTAGTTTTCTCTATTTGTAATTATGAAATTGATTAAATGAAACATTATATCGTTATATTATTACATCTATAATTTCTAAGGAGAATTGAATTATATATTGTAATTGAAACTTTGAATAAAAGGAATTGAAAAAAATTGTGTTTCAAATTGTTTTAATTTTATAGTTTCAATTATATATGAAAATGTTGAAAAATACAATTCACCCCCCTCTTGTGTAGTCTTTCGATCCTACATACACAATAATGTAACTTGTTTGAAACAAATCTCATTCTGAAAATCACATCATGAAACTATTGATACAATTATTTAGATGCTTGTTTCAAATAATATATTGACTTATTTAATTTGCACACTTTGTTTTCATGTCATTCCACCTAAAATCCCTCAAGTTGACATACAAATTTCTTCTTGCAAATCACCATTCAAAAATGCAATCTTTACATCCATTTGATGTAATTCTAAATCTAAATGTGCAATAATAGCCAATATTATCCTTACAAATGTGAACTTAACAACTGGAGAATAAGTTTCTTGAGAATCAATTCTTGGTTTTTGTGTATAACCTTTAGCAACAAGTTGAACCTTATATTTATCAATAGACCCATCAACCTTCAACTTTTTCCTAAATATCCATTTACATCCTATGGCCTTTCTATCACTAGCTAAATCACATAATTTCCAAACATCATTCTTTTCCATTGAATCAATTACATCATTTATCACCTCAAGCCATAAATCTTTTGACTCAATAGCATTTATATATGTCATAGGTTCCATGTGATTTTCCTCTATATCTACTAGCAAACATGAAGGATCGCAAGAATACAAATAATAATCATTCATCCAAGTCGGTTGAGTCCTTATTCTTTTGTTGCTAATTGGTTCCACCGATTCAATTCCATTTTGAGTTTGATCATTTTGATCCATTATTCCATCATTTCCATTTATAAGTTGTTAAGAATTACATTTTGATGATGTGTGCAAAACATAAATTAATCATATTTAATCACTTAATTTTGTTATTTAAGAAGAAAATTTAAAAGCATTGTTTTATACAGAAAGTTTTTAAAAGTTATATATTATTCTGTATTAGATTATGAATTTTGCTAAGTTAAATAACATGTCATTTAATTAGACTAAATTTTATACAACTTATTGTTGAGTTAGTTTAACGTGTTTTTATAATGTTAAACATGATATGTTTTAAATCTCATATTTATGTATCATGTGTTGTGCACATGAGTAACTCATTGAGTTAGCAACATTACATTACAATTCATGTTGTATACTATAAATCATTGAGTTAGAATAATGCATGTGTTAAATTTTACTTTACAAATGTTATTAAGTATCATATGTGTTTTACATGTTTAACTCATTGAGTTAATATAACTGTACGCATTAAGTTGCATATTTTGAATACTAAAACAACACATTAGGTTAGTATTATAAAAAAGTTATTTTTGCTTGTGATAAATTGTTATTGTAAAAATATTTGATTTATGTCACATGTATGTCATATGTTGAATTCGTTGAGTTACAATTTCATATTCTATTACATCTTAAATTAATATTAATGTAACATTCACATTCCAATGCTACCCCTACATGTTATATAAAATTCCACAACAAATTTTTCCTAACACTTTAGATTTTTTTTCTACTATCTTGACATGTCCTTATAACCTCTCATGTCTCCTCTTCAATTTTGCCACTTCTTTTCACCATGTGCCATAAATTTTCCTTAGAATGGACTTTGCTTATTCTTCATGTTTTTTTCTTCTAACAGATGCTTTTTTACATTTTTTGCCCTTCCATGATAACTTCTTTAATAATCCTACAAAATACACATAAATATACCTTTGTAAAGTACAAAATTACTTAAAAAGTGTATATTATATTGAAATGTATACTTTCAATTCCAAATACCACAACCTACACAAGTCACTTGAAGCACCAAACTCATTCAAGAAATGAGAGCAATTGTCCACCAAAGCCCTTGTGATATTCTCCTTCCTTAAGCCATGTCCACACAAGCTTCCTCTAAGCTATCACCATAGAGAATTCTTGCCGAATAAGGTGAGGAATTCTTGGAGAAGGCCGTTAGAACTAAGTGGAGGAGAAAAGCATGAGAGAGGATAGAAATGTTGGTTGGGAGATTCTCAAACCCTAACATGCACTTTATATATGGGTGGCCCTAAGCACTATCTTACCCTTATATAAGGAAAATCCTATAATGACCTTATACTAATGCTTAACGTGACTAAAGTTTGAATAGTAAAAGAGATATTGGTCTTGTAATCTTTAAGTGTTCTCTTCTTTCAACACTTAAATCATGGGGGAACATGAATCTTCACGAAATCTTTCCATTTAAGCTCTTTTCCCTCTAAAGCTTCTTGTAAATGATTTACCCTATAATTTCTTAAAAATCATATAAAATACACTTTCATGAAGCATAATAATACATCAAAACATAAGTGAGAAATGCAATATTTAATGCTAAACAATTTTCCTTCATGTTGTCAGTAAATGGGTGATTTGATAGTGAAATCTGTGACTATTTGTATGTTTCGAAGACTAAAACTATCAAAACACTTATAACATGAGGATGTTTGCACCCTAAGACATGTTGAAATATGTGGAAATCATTGAAAAAGACTTGGAATGCTTGATCATTGACATTTTCCATCCTACGTTGGAATGCCAACTAACAACCTACAAATGAACATTCCATATATAAAACCAAGTAGGAAAATACATAAAAGATGTGAGTATACTCATATGATGACTAAACACCCATGGTTTATCAAGTGAAAGTTACTCTAGACACCTCAAGTCACACATCAACTAATATTTCTATCTAGTTAATAAGTTTTCTCGCTGATCATCATCAAACAATCGACATTTGATGTGAAAATAGGATATTTGTTATCTATGCCGAGGGTTTTAGATTAGTCACTTCTAGGTTTACGGATAACTATCGTGTTCCGCCTTCATCTGTCACCAATTTGTTGAGGTAGTCATCAACCAAGAGAGTTTTCTCATTGGACGGACTTGACCAATTGAAAAACATTGATCAAGTATATTCACCAACTTGACAATCTTGCATTACTTGTAAGATTAGTCAATAAGAAGGTGGTCAGAGATGGAAAGCTTTGGTTTTCTGATTAGAACTCTACAACTATAGTCCAAAACAACCTAAATTTCATGCATTTTTACATGAAAGCGTAGGAAATATGAATGATTATGAGATTATCCTAGCACGTAAGTGCTACCAACATTGACACGAGAATAAATAGACGAGCATTTGGAGTTTACCTAGAGTAGGAGAGGGTAGTGAATGACTATCACATAAGGATGTTGAATGTGTTGTGAGGGGACACATCAACATTGGTGCAAGTGTTGATCTAGAGGTTGGGAGGTGTTACCTAACAAGATACGGATTTGAAGGTTTTGATTGTTGAATATAGAATGATCAAAATGAGAGAATTCTGTTGGTAAAGGATATCGATCTGATGAATCCACCACTTGTGCATACACAAGTGGATTGGTTTCTAGCAAGCTAGATTTCAGTGGGAGTGTGTTGTAAGCATCGAGTAGGAGTGTGTCGGGGCTCAACAAGGAGACATTGAAGGAGAATGATAGTGTAAAACTATTAGGAGAATTTCAAGGATAATTGAAATTCATGGTGAAGTATTGGAAGGTGATTGTAGTAGTAACACTACATAGAAGACTTCAGAGAAATCTAAATTAAGGCAATATCCAAGATCAAAAATCCTATACCACAAATGAAGAAGAGATGTAAGGATATGCAAAATCTCATAAGCATTGCACACTAGATTATCTAATGTTATTAGATAATAAAGGACTAAAGTACAAATCTAGAAGAGTACTAGAGAAGTGAAGGTGTGGTGCATTAGATGACCAGTAATGTAAGCAGCATCAAATTGGTTTGTTTAATAGTTTTTGATCAAATAGATAATTATCTAGTGGTTCAAACATTCTCAAGAGTTTGATCATGCCAATTGAGTGTTCGATTAGACTAAAGTGAAGCTTGGTCATACTGATAGAGTGTTTAGTTAGACCGAAGGTTTAAGTGAAGTATTACTAACAGTTAGATGTGAAACTCAAAGTAGAACTAGAGGATGATCTCCAAAGATTCTAAGGGTATTTCTGTAATTTATTGTAAAAGATAGTGTAATCCTTATTTAAAGGATTGTAACGTAATCTTATAAGAGTATGCAAGTAACATTTCCCCTAAAGCGTGTGTTGTCATTGAATATGATCATAGTGTGAGTTAGCATCATTGTGGATGTAGACTATTGATAAACCACATATATTCCTATGTTGATGTATTTGCGATCTTCATATCTTATACCATCATTCTTTGATTCAATTTGTTAAAGAGTATTTTTTTTGGTTGATACATGAGTGATACTAATGAGACTTTGTGGCCATTTTAATCTCCAACACCCCCCCACGAAAATGTGCTTTCACAACCTCCAAGGGGCACCTCCTCTTCATGAAGAGATGCTTTGACCACCTCCAAGGGGTACCTCCTCTCCACAAGGAGGTGCTTAGGTGGAGCTTAATGAAGGTGGTGAAGGTAGTTTGGATTGGTGACATGGACTTTTAGTAACCATCAAATGAGCATGGTAAAAGCAACCTTGACCATTAGATGCATGTGGAGTAACACAATTCATGAGGGCCCTTGGATGAGGTAGATGAAGGGTCAAATTAATCTTGACCATTGGATGAGGGGTGATCCAAGGTTGTTGAATGAGTTGGAAAGTTTAAATTAAGCTCATTGTATGCTAGAGTGTATCTTGACCCTTAGATAAAGAATATGAAAGGTCGATTAAATTATGGCCATTGCATGTAAGCAATCCAAGACCATTGGATGTGTTTAAAGGTTTAAATTGTGACCTTCATATGCATTGAGTAGATCTTCACCCTTGGATAGAGGAGGTGAAGGTTTAATTTAGTCGTGGTCATTGGAACATGATGATCCAAGGCCATTGAATGAACTCAATAAAGTAAATTATGGCCTTTGATCATGGAAGTAACCCTAGTCTTTAGATATGAGATATGAAAAGTCAATTTAATTATGACCCCTAAATTGAAGGTAATCCAAGATCATTAGATACAATTGACGGAGTGAATTCTAGTTGTTGGGTCCCTTAAATTAATTATAACCCTAAGATGAGGAAGGTAACGAGTTGGAATTGTTCATAGCCATTGGATAGATGTGATTTGTGACCATTGGATAACTTATAACTCCCATGTGAGGCAAAATTGTAACCCTTGGATATGCATGAGAGAAAGGGTCCTTGTTTGGTCTCCATGTGGAACACAATTGAAACACATTTGGAGTTTAATTCCTAGGGGCTTGCATGGATGAAGTTAAGTGTGAGCCTCTAGGTCCACTACTTATATTTATTTAGAAATGTAGCATGGGCCTTGGAACCTAAACTTGAGAAATTTCATGAGAAAGAGGGGAAGAAAATTGGTGGGCCTTTGGGCTTGACCTACAATAATATCCTTCCTATAAATAGGAGAAAAAAAGCACGAAGGCCCATCAACCTAACTTTAAATTGCTTATTTGAAGAGTAGCGAACATGGGCCCCTAGGTCTATTCCCCCAACACTCCTCAACAAGAAAAGGAGGAAGTTTGCATGAGTGAGCTTCGAGAACCAAAGGGGGATTTCCCATTACTAAAGCTTGACAAGTGTATGGTGTCCTTAAAGGCCCAAGGGTGATTGGACATGTCCCCTTTTAGGGCCTAATACCTAGTAAATTTACAAGAAGAAGGAAAGAGAATATCATAGGCCTTATGGCTGAACCATAAGGAACATCACCTCTCCTTTGAAAGAGGAAGGAGGGGATGTGGACCTTTGGGCTTAACCGAAGGCGATTGTCTCTCCACAAACAAAGGAGAAAGAGATGTGGGTTAAGATTATCACAAAAGTATGGTGTCTACATTTTACATTTACTTCTTTTAATTTCTTCTATTTTAATTAAATCTCTCCTTAATTGGTGCATTCCTTAATTTTCTAAAGATATTACTCAATCACTTAGTCAATTTTCTCTTATGTTATCTTCATAGATGTGACTTCTACTCTATTCCTAATAAAATTGTTATATAACTTATTTGAAGTATCACCACTCATCCATTTAAACATACATATCTTATTAATATTAACCTTTTACATATAATTATTTTAATAATTTAACATTCTGTAACATAAATTATAATTGACAAATAACAATTTAATAGAATTTTCCTTTTAAATTCAAGAGTATCCTCCAATCACATAATACTTGATAAAAACATTTGTCTACATTCTTTGTAATTTCACCATCATTACTTATTCCATACCTAAATAAGTATTTAAATGTCTTGCTTTTAGGAATCTTGTGATCATTTAGGTTTATACTTTTATCATTATTCTTATCTTTGTTACATCTACATTCCATATATTTAATTTTTGACTTGACTATTCTAAATCTTTCGAACTCTAAAGTGTTTATCCATAATTCTAATTTAAAAGTAATTCCTAACTTACTTTCTTCATCAAGATAACATTTGGTTCTAAAGTAAAAAGCTTAAAGATTGAGTTCCTATATTATTCTCTAGACTTAGGAACACTAAAATTACAGTTGTTAAGGCAATATCCTCCTCTTACTTTGAAAGAAAGGTGATAAGCCTTCTAAATATGAATAGCCATCATTCTTCACCAAACTTTTAGATATCTTGAAATCATTACATACCACTAATGATCTTGATTTCATTACTTGAACTTAAATTCAAATGACATCTATTCTACAAAATTGTGTTATCTTTATCTTATTAATGGTGACATCAGGTTTGATCTTCATAAATAAATTTGGAATGTTGAAACTTTTGTAAAGGCAGAATTTTCAACTTAATTAATTGTTCGTGATAAAATTCTCGTTAAAGAAAATATGATGGAAAGAGGGTGGTAAGGAAATACCACTTGCTCTCATTTCAATCTTGGAAGTGAAAATACTAAGCATCTCTTTGTCATATGACACTTAGACTTCAGTTCTTAAGTTCTCTGTATTTAACTTCAGTTGATGTTTTTCTGTTTTTACCTTCTTCTAGATTATCTGATTTAATAAAAATGCTATTATTTTTTACCATTAAGTTGAAGATATCTCTTCGCTATTCTACAAAATTTTGAATTTTTCTTATTTCTTTCATCAAAAAAAAAAAAGCTCCAAATGTAAGTGTTGAGATAATTAATAAACTTTATTCAAAGTAAGTTCAATAAATTACACAAATCTTTGATAATACTTATAATTGTAATTTTGTAGGAAATAATTTTATGCTAAATTCACAACCTTGAGAAGATGAAGAAAGGAAAATAACTAAATAAACTCCTTGTATCTCTTGTAATTTGGTCTCTACTTTTTTTTTTTTTTTGAAAAGTTAGTTAATTGATAAATGATATATACATATTTAATTTAATAATATATTTATTTATTAATAAATTAATTACATTTTCACTAATTATTTTAATTTATTACTTAATTTTATTAAAAATCAATTCTGTTAAATTTCTTTTAATTCTATACACAAACATCTAAATTTTAATTTCTATCTTGAACGTACACATATATTTAAATTTTAAATTTTTTTTTATAAAATTCTGTAAAATTTAAATTCTTTTAGAATTTAAATTCTAAGGAATTAAAATTTCAGATGCACTAACTGACCTTTAAGCACAGTCGTGCACGGTCGTGTCAGCGTGAACGATTGTTGCTCCCACGTCGATTCTTTTTCTATTCTTTTGCCGTCGTGGGTTTCATGCAATGTTTTTCAAGCTTTTAATTAAAAAAATCCGGGAAAGTTGTAATTTAATTTCTTGTAAAAATGCAAGTGATCTCCCCCTCCCTTTCGTTCGCTTGCATTTCATTCGCCGTTTCGATCCGGCGCAGATGGCGGGGGCGTCGAACCCGTGCATATTCTGCCAGATCGCGAGGTCGTCGTCGACGCCCACCGACGGCACCACGCCGATCCTCTACTCCGTCCGTTCCCACCCTCGCTACCCCTCCAAACCCTAAATTCCTTTCCGGTCTTCTCACATCTCTTTTTTCTCTCTTGCAGGACGATCGAGTCGTCGCCTTCCCAGACATCAACCCCGCCGCCTTCAGGTGATTCAAACGTCTCTGTGAAGTCCCTGGCTGCGATCTTCGCTTTCGTAAGGTTGCTATGATTAGGGACCATTCCATGCTGCTTACATTTTGGAAATGGATTTACGAGGTGTTGGTGAGAGAGGAGTGCACCTATTAGAGATTAACTTCTTTAATATTTATTAAAGAATTTAAAGTAATAGAAATTAATTGTAAGTCATTTTTTACAGAGATTTGATGACATCATATTCTTAAGAATGATTGTAATTTGTATGTATTTTAAAACAGGAAAACATTATTTTTTTAAGATAATATAGAAATTAGTTTTAATTATGAAATTATTTTAATTATATCTTAATAATTCTAAAATACGTTTCTAATAAATATTAAAGAATCTAAATGTGTTCGTAAATTTTGAATATATTCATTCTAATGAATAAAAGTGGAGTTGAAAAGTAATAAAAGATTAAAGGGTGTCACATGCTCTACATTTTTGCATGCCATAAAATAGAATAGAAATATGTATTCATAATTGAAATTTAAAAAAAAAATGAAAAATAACGGTTATCTAGAATAATAGTATAAGAAATGAATCTATGTAATAGAAAGGTAATTTTTACATGATCTTAATTATTTAAGGTTTAACATAATAGTTATGTAATTAAATACATTAAACTTAATGAATCTTTTTGATAACTACGAATAGAAAATGTCATACTATAAGTTAGCTAACATGTGGCAATGATAATATTATTAGTAAGTGTGATAGGTGATAACATAAGAAGGAAGTGAAGAACTAAGCTACTACTTTTTATAATAGTATAGATAAATATATGGAAGAAAAAATGTAACTTTACAGATTTCATTATTAGATTCTATAAATGTGCATGCTTTCACATAAATTCGATAAATGGAAAATTCTATGGTATCCATGGAGTTCTCTTACAAAGGTGTAATTAATTAATGATAATTATTGTGTTTTTATCTACAATTGTAATTGTCATCATATATGCATTTAAATAAATAGTTGAGATTTAAAACTTTCAACATCCACAGAAAATTAAGGAACCATGTGGGTGCCATGGACACCCAATAAATAATCATTATTCCTTGTCTAGTGGTCTCAAAATTCAATAAATTTTGTTGAATTTTAGATGAAAAATTAACTGTGAATATAACTTTGATTAAGTTGATTTTTTAATATATACTAGAATATATTATAGATTAATTATTTATGTTATTATATTTTATTTTAAAAATAGAATATTAAAAAATTGATACTTACAGAAAAAATCCTTTAGGCACCTACAAGAACTTTTCTCTATTTTAAATTTTTCCATTGTTCATTGGAAAGAAATAAGAATACTAGGAAGTGACTAGAATAGTGGTATTTATGATATATCCCAATTGGATTGGCGCGTGGAGATATCAATAAGTTATCTGAACAAGAAAAAGATTAGAGTTTATTGTAGTGATTTTTTTTGAGAAAACATGTGTTGAACCCATAATATCAGGGAATCAACCAAAGCAAAAATACAGGATTGAATATGGAGTTCAATCCACTAGAAGAGAAGGAAAACAATTCTTGTTAATGTATCAGAAACGTAGCTCGCTCATACAGTTTGTGCAAAGAAAGAGGAGACTCCAGGAATTCAATAAAAAATGCTTACCTTAGGATGTCCTCTATTGTAGCATAATGCCTCAAAAATTAGTTCATTCCTATTTAAGACAAATGCTCTAGCAGACTGTGGGAGTAAATTGAGGAGATTAAAATTCAGTAGATTATCTCAATGTTTTTCCAAGATGCACCGGTTTGTTGCATAACTTGTATATTAAGTCCTGTAGCCTCCTAAATTTGCTGATAGATTTTGGTGAACATTTTATATCTCAGAAGATAGACATATATTTCCCCTAACAACTTTGCCAAACTCTTCATCTCTTGCAGTTTTAGAGATAGAAATCCAAAAAACCAACTTTGCAGGTTAATTCAAACACATGAATCATATACTCTCTTATCCTACTATTAGTTGTTTTCCATTTGACATCCTTATTGGCTTGACAAAGTAAATATGGTTTTGTGAAAGAAGTATGATAATCAAGTGTCACTCGTCATTGCTTCATGCCAGTTTGTTTGATATTATGTTTTACCAACTTGATAGGCATTATCTGGTTATTCCTGTACAGCACATTCCAACAACCGAAGATCTTCAAAGTACAACAGATGATTATCAACTAGGTATCACACAACGTTTCCATAATCTACAAACATAATTCAGCACAGAATACAGATCCATTTGGTTTATTTAAGGTCCTGGACCATGCCAAATTCTTCGAGGCTGGTTGTATTCTTTGTACTTCACAACCATACAGTTAATGCCTCCTGAATTTTTTTCTTAGAATTTTATTTATTCTAGATGGAAAATTGTTAGTAGAATTTAAAATAAGGATGTGGTTTAATATGACTAGTATAGGTTTGAATTGCTATGACAGCAGTGACGTACCTTGGAATTGAACTTGAATCAGTCGCATACTTAGTTGTTTTTATTTTAAATAATTTGACTAATTAATTGCTAAATTTCACACGCTTAGAATTGCTAGTCGTTTTAGGTGTGATCATAATAATATTAAAGTATTGGATCCCATTGGAACTCCAAAGTTAAGTGTGGCATAGTAAGATTATGATATGGGCTATTCTAATTGCTAAATTTATGTTGTGTTGTGTTCATTAATTTCAGTCAAGCACATGTTGCACATTGGAAGAACTCTAATGGACAAAGATGCACCTAGTTCCAAGAAACATAGGTAAGTGTTCATGATTTCTTATACATTGTTTAACATTCTTCATTTTTTATGTTTTACAAAGAGCTTTTCTTGAGATATGAGAATTGAACTCCTTCGATTTACATGATATATCACCACCTGATGAATAAAATAAATTTTGAAACATATGCATAATGTTAACCACCAGCCTTTTTTGCAAGTGATTTTTTCTCATTTCATAAGTACTTAATGATAAAAGTGACATGAGTTGAAAACCTAACAACATCAATCGTTATCAAAAAACATTGCATAGTGTCAGTTATTAGACGCAAAGCTTTTATCAGCCAGTTATAAAATACTTCCTTTTTTACAGTGTAATATCCAATAAGCATGCAATCATAAATGCATTTTCTCATGGCAGAACCAAGATTTGTCATAGGTAACCTATGGCCAATTTGTTGTTCTTTGACTGTTCAAGTATTAATGATATTAATTACTTAAGTCATCTGTTAAGCATCTTCAATCATCCTTGTTTTAGAACATCTTGTTTCTTTTCTACCATTTGCTGATATCCTCATTTGCTTGCCACTTATTTCTTTATGCTTTGGGATGTCACTTCCATTACAATGCAAGCCACACAAGTCCTATCATCAAGTTGAGATTTTGTCTTTCAAGGAAACTTTTCTTATTTTCTTTCAAGTTCCTACTGATTTATTCTTTGTTACTCATGCTTAGAAGTATCTCATAGGGTTTTGTCTGATTAATGCTCCTCCAGCATGCAGTTTCATTAAGTGTACACACGTATGATGATTGTCTTTTAATTATTTTGTAATCAGAAACCTCCTGTACTGAAATTCCTATTTCGTGCCCACTAAGTATGTAATGCTCGTAGACAGTGGCACCAGAAGTTTTGAGGAGATGGATGAGGCAAGCATACATTCCGTTCTAAGTGCAAGGGTTATTAACAATTTTAACCGTTGGCTGGCTTTAGGTTTAGTGGATTTTATGTTCAACCTGCTTATGTAACCTGGATCGATTTCATGGTGATGTTGTTGTCTTGCCTTGTATTCAAGAAAGAACGATGACTGTTGTGAGCTCTTGGGGCTTAAGTGATGGATGTGGGTCTCGAAAGTGAAGTCATTGCAATCTTCTTCCTATTGTTTTTCTATCAATAAAACTACATTTTTCTACCATTGGTTCCACTGGTCAATCTCGTTATCTTCTCTGGTCACATTCACACCAGTGGCTTATGTCTACTATATCTTTCATGCAGAATTTAATAACTCACTCATTGGTTTCCCATATCTCTAGATAATTTTTTCCATGTACAATTTTTTTAGAAAAAAAACATGGTGACTATGTATCTATGGATTTTTGTGCACATACATAAATTAGGAAGGAAAACTTTCACTCAAATTTGCAGATGCATTGTTGTAAAGCAACACATGCATAGCTATTAAATCATCCAGGTTAACTTATTTTACCAAATCCTATATATGAACGTATGGGATTCTTTCCACCACAAATATAATAATTTGATTTGGATTCTCCTAGATGGATAAGGATTTATTGATGATGTGGATGTTCATGTTGCTAGTGTTTGCAATTAAAATATTGTATTCATTACTAATTTTGCAGATTTGGCTTTCATCGGCCACCATATTACAGTGTGGACCATCTCCACCTCCACTGCTTGGCATTGCCGTTCATCCCAAGGCACAGTCTGGTTATATAGATTGCAACATTTTACTTAAAGTTCAATTAACATGACCCTAATGTTCTTAACTTTTTCTTTTAGATGGAAAGAAGTAAAATATATGCCTCTGGGACCTTTTGTGGGATTTGTAGAAGCTGATGAATTACTGAAAAGGATAAAGCCACCTACTGTGAGTAGCTCATGATTCTGCTGGTCAACTCCGCTTCATCAATTTTCTCTCGTAGCCTGACTTATTTATTTAACTTATTGGGCATATCGTTGTTTCTTATGATATCAACAGTTTGGGATCATGATCATTGATTTATACACACTGTAGTCTAGACATGGTTGCACGCTCACCTCATGATCATTGATATTTATTCTTGTTTCCTCTTTAATTATAATGTAATTCATTTTTACTGGTTTCCTGTGAATTAACTTCCCATTGTAAAATAATTAGTTGATATAATATATATTTTATTTGGTGCATTTTAATAATTAGCTTGTATTATAGAATATATATTTTTGTGTATTAACTGTAACGTAACATGCCCTTGGTGATTAGATCTAATGGTTTCTTCAGCTATGTAAGTGTAAGGCTTAAGTACTTCCAAGTTCCAACTTCTTCTGGCTTTTTCCTCAATGATTGACACCGAAGACCATAATAACGCGATTCTATGTCCATGCCTATATCTTTTCATTTAATCATTACAAACTTGGAGTCGACGTCATATACAGTCATGGTTCTGATTGGCGTGTTAGTTTGTCTGTTTTGAAGACATTATTTTTTGTGAAAGTTGTGGAAACCATAAAACTGGCCAGTAGCAGGATTTGGCTTGGGCTCACTTACAGTTCAAATACCATGTCCCAGAACGAATGGGGGCTTGTGGAAGAAGATGTTGATCATGGTGATCAATGCTAGTAGTCAAAAGTATTTGACTGATTTCAAGGTTAATTCCACTAGAGAATCGTAGAAAAGATTTCAAAAGTAATAAGGTTAATGTCAACAATTTAAGGTTCTAAGCATCTATGAAGATATATATTGTAGTTGAAAATGCAGATCTGCTAGACTTTCATCTAACGGTTTAAAGAAGATAATTTTTTAAAAGTTCATAAATAGTTTGAACTTATTTACTTCTGATATTATGAAGATATGTGTATATTAGTGTATTATAACAAGTAATAATTATTAAAATATTTTATAAGAAATCAAGTATGATAAATACTACCTCATTTTTTCTTAAAAATAATAGGTAATAATAATTGTCATAATATTAAAAAGAAAAATCACATGTATAAAAAAACTTATGTGAAAAATTTCCTTCCAATACTATTAAGGTACCAATGGGGCATGAAATGATCATCAAGGGGTTGGTGGTGGGATTTTAAGGACGTCTTTTAGTGATATAGTTGTCACATATAATTTTTATTATAATGCTTGTAGCACCTTTTTTGAATTGTGTGCTTTGCATGAGGACCTCCTTTTATGTGTGAAACAACAATTAGGAAGGGTTTGTGCATGTGGAATTAGATGGAAAGGAAAAAAAAATTTGTCTAATTTCGTAAGAGAATTATTTGTGCATCTATGGAATTCATTTTTTAAAGAAAAGTGAATTTCGTTCTTTTAATAAATTTTAGAATTTGTTTTCCAAGTCTGAAGAGTTGAAAATTAAATTGCATCCTACTCATCATCCCCCCTCCTTTGTTTTCTACTCAAGTGCTTAGCTTTCATGAAAGGCTACGATGAGATTGTTGGAGAGGGAGAGAAAGAGAGGGAGAGAGAAGGAGAGAGAGAGAGATGACTCTCTAATTACTTCAATTTATTACTTAAGAATTTCATTAAAAATTAACTCTATTCAATTCTATTACATGCATAAACACCTAAATTTTAATTTTCATCAAATTTTTGAACATATACAAATAATTGAATTTTGAATTCTTTCTGTTAAATTTTATAGAATTCAAATTTTAAGTACACAAACTCCTCCTTAATTGCTCATATCATCTATAAGATAGTGATGGAGGTAAAGACATTACTTATAGTTTGAGTTCTTAAGTGGCTTCTTTTTCTCATGTCTATAGGAAAGGTAAGAGGGTGGCTGATTGTTTAGCCAAGAAAGTATTGTGTTCAACAAGATATGCATGTTGCCATTGAAGATTTGTTGAAAGATGTAAGAATGCAATTATAAATGTTAATGGGTCGTGTTAGGTTGGCATGGTTTGAAACTCCTTTGACCTGAGCATATTCATGTCAAGCTAGGCCATGCTGGGCACCACTTGGAGTGGCTCAAGCATAGCTTATAGGTTTGGTTCACATGAGCCCATGCCATTGATCAACACAATTTGACTATGTTAACATGACTTACATAGGTGGGCTAAGGTGGTGACATGTGACTCTGATGAGTGGACGCTTGATCGTTGAATGAGGACGCCCATAGTCTGGAAATTATTAGAACTATTGATAAAATTGTTCTTCCTAAAATCATTCACAAGTTCATAACTAAGTCTAAAAGTTCTTTGACTTGGAATTTAGGTTTTAACAAGTTTGTCAAGAATATTTTGACTATTAACCCACTTCCAAAATCTATTTCCAAATATTTTCTATATAAAACCCTTTGCATGCAAGTATTATATACTAAATACAAAAGAGAAAAGAGATAAATTTCAAGTGTAGTCTCATGAGGGTTTTTTTATTTATTGGATACGACAAATAGACAAATAGGACCATATAAAATTTTCGATAAGACAAATAGGACCATTGAAGAATCTATGCATGTGGTGTTTAAGGAAATTCCTTAAGAGAAAAATAGGCAACTTGTTAAATCAAATAGTGATGAAGAATTACTTAGCCAAAAACTATGTCTGAGAAAGAAACAAATGAGGCAAATGATCAAAAAATTAAAAATTGGAAATATTCAACTAGCCACCTACCAAAATTGATTATACAAGGGGTTAGGACTAGATCTGTAGTAAATGAAAGTGGTGTTTATGCCTTTATTTTCCAATTAGAATCCAAAAACATTTTAGAAGTTATTGAAGATGAATATTGAATTATGGTTATGCAAAAAGAGCTAAGTTAGTTTGTTAGAAATGATATTTGAGAACTAATATCTGCACCAAAAAATCATCAGATTATTGGAAACTAAATGAGTCTTTAGAAATAAATTTGATGAAAATAATCATGTTATTAGAAATAAAGTTAGATTAGTTGCTTAATGATACAATTAAGAGGAGGGTTTAGACTTAAATAAAACTTTTGCTCTTGTAGTTAAATTAAAATCCATTAGGATGTTGCTTATTTTTGCATGTTATATGAATTTTAAGTTATTTCAAATGAATGTTAAAAGTGTCTTCTTAGATAAATTTATTAAAGAAAACATTATATAAATTAAAACAAACCTCAAGATCTTAATATGAGAGGTTGAAAAACTTTTTGATTGAAAATAATTTTTCAATTAACAAAGTGGATCATATTCTTTTTATTAAGAAATCTAAAAGAATATATTAATTATTCAAATCTATATTGATGACATCGTATTTAGTTTAACTAATGAGAAATTATGTTAAGATTTTACAAATGATATAATAAGTAGTTTGAAATGAGTATAATAGGAGAACTAAATTGTTTATTAGGCTTATAGATAAAACAAATGGAAAAAGATACATTTATCTATTAAAAAAAGTACACAAAAGATTTACTAAAAAGGTTTGATTTCCATGATACTGGGATAAAAGGTACACCTATGAGTACCACCACTAAACTAGATAAAGATGAAGTTGGTAAACTTGTAGATATCAAGAAATATAAAAGCATGATTGATTCTTTGTTATATTTGATTACTAGTAAATCTGATATTATGTTTAATGTGTGTATTTATATTAGGTTTCAATTTCAACTTAAAGAGTCACATCTGATAGTTGTTAAGAGAATTTTTAGAAACTTACAAGGGACAAAAAAACTTTAGGGGGGGGTTTGTGCACTCGGAATCTGACAGAATTGAAATTTTTTTCCATTAGATTCCGAGTGATGAGGTGTTTGTGCATTTTGGAATTTAAATTCCTTGGGAATTTGAATTCCAAGTATGTGTAAAGGTTGGGAAAATGAATTCCCAACCTAAAAGGTCGGAATTCATTTTCCGCCCCTCGCGATTCTACGCCCTCCCGCTCGTCTTCCTCTGCTCGTCGTCCTCGCGATCACGCGCATCGTCAGCCCCTCGTCGATTCTCTCTCGCGATCACGCGCATCGTTGCCCTCGCCCGCACCCTCGTCGGCCCCTCGTCGATTCTCCCTCGCGATCACGCGCATCGTCGCCCTCGTCCGTGCGCTCGTCGACCCCTCATCGTTTCCCCCTCGCGCTCGTCGGCACCGACACTTTCGAGTATCGAAAGTCTCTATTTCTCCTAAACGAACGCAGAAGCCCTCGCCCCGACTTGCACTTGCTTCTATCACCGTCTGAATCTCATGCTCTCCGACTGCTGGCGCTCACCGTCGCCCCGTTAGATGCTTTCCCTGGTCTAAGGTATTGATTTTTGCCCTTATCGTCTTCCGTGAACACTTGTCTCGTCGAACACCCAGACAAGTCGTCCTGCCGATCGTGTCGTCCTACCATTCGCGAGTCGTTCGTGATTGGATCGTTGTAGCCGTCCTACGTCTAAAGCTCCGATCATTCGTCCTGCAGTGCATCGCGACGCTCGACGCTGGTTGAACAGGTACATTCTGTCTAGTGGTATGATTTTATTTTTGATTATGGTATTCGCGAGCCATTCGTGATCGTTGTAACTTCCTCTGTTATGATCTTTTTTCACAACTACAGAGCTAACCGGAACTCAGGTATGATGGGCATCTCCTCATCGTCTCTTTTGTAGTTCTTTTTGGATTTGTATGCTCTATTTGTTGAATGTTCATTAAGAAGCTTGACATCCAAAAGTGTACTATCTTCTCCATTTCGTCGTTTCCTTTTAGTTTAATTGCCTTTTTAATGGATCACTTCTAGTTTTTGTTTTTTATGTTTATACAAAGGTGATCTGTAGAAATAAAGCATTTGGATGGCATGTTTTCAACCACATGGCATTGTCGTAGGTCTATATTCCAAATTAATTTAGCTGTAAAAATATAACATGCCCCTCAAGAAATTTTGTAGGATTATATTTCTGACATCAGTTTGCATCAATCTATAGACTTTGAAACTGCAATGTTCCTAAAATTGAATTGATAGGTGTATATTGTGAATCTAATGTTTATGATAATGTCCATCTCTATGTTATGTTGTGGTGCATTTTATATTTTGTTCATATATGTATTCTTAGGAAATGGAAAACAAGAAAGGATGTGGAAGATCTTATTTTAGTTGGAGTGTTCAAGCGGATGAGATGATATTAAGAAAGGTGTGTGATGCTATTAAGGAGGGTAATGGTAAAACTCCTGATGGAAAGATACGAGTTGATACTTGGCTGAAGGTAATTGATGATTACAATAAAGAAACAGGAGGTAACATCCAAAAGAAAAATATTGATAGTCGAATGAAAACATGGCGACAAATGTACAAGATTTATACAAAGATTGGTGCACAAAGTGGTTGGGGATGGAACTACATTCATGGACATACTGATATCGCAAAAGAAGTTTGGGATGAATTTGTTATGGTTAGTTGAATTTTTTCAAATTTAAATTTAACATTTGATTAGCTTATAATTTGTACTAATATTTTTTTTCCTAATAGGTTCATCCAGAGTGTGCACAGTACAAGGGTAAAGCATGTCCTATATATGACCAGCTTCAAATAATATTTGAAGGAAATCTTGCAACAGGCTCAGCAGCTGTGAACTTGAATGAAGATACAAATAACCTTGATAATGTACCTCTTACACAAAATACTATGGAATTTGAGGCTGAAACTCAAGATCCTTTTCCTACTCAAACTCCTTCTCCTAGTTTGAATGATGTAGACTCATGCAGGAAAGGAAAACGTCCACGTCCACATGCTGAATCACAATAACTTATGGCATCTACAATGAACAATGTTGGTGTATCACTTATGAATTATTTTAATGAGGATTTGGAAGAAAATTCGAGGAAAATGGCATACTCAGAGCGTGTCATACAACTACAAGAGAACATGATATCGATCCAAAAGGAGAAGATGGCATTTACACAACGTATTGAAGAAAGGAAATTAGCATACATGGAGAGGAAGATGGAATTGTTAGAGAAAAAAGATCGTGAATAAGATGATGTTCTCACTATTTTACTTTCACTTACAGATCTTACAGAAGAAGAAAAATACAAGGCAATGCAATTATTGGAGATAGAATCAAAGAAGAATCAATTTAGGCGTCTACCACCGAACATGAGAACTTCATGGTTGAAGTTCAATTTGAAATGATGTGCTTTTTTCATTTAAAAATTTAAATTTTGTTGAACATGTTTGAATTTATTGAACTTGTGTTATCCTTAATGTTACGTAACATGGTCTAAACATTTTGTTGATGTATGCATTGTTTTGCATTGTATGCTATTATTATGTTTTCTTTATTAAATCATAATTGATATGATAGGTACAGATGCAAGGATTGGAATTTATGAAGACGTCTATGTCCATTATTAATGAAGAACGAAGGAAGAAAAAAAGAAAAGTTATATTGGGAACATGGCAATTCCTATGCGGAATTACTATAAATGGGATTCAAACATCCACCACTCGTATATACAGTAAGGAAGGAGCACAATATGTACAAAGATTGTTAGATCCATCGTCACCATATCAAGCATACAATTGCAGGAAAATTTATCGAATGAGTCAACATGTTTTTTCACAATTTTGTGGATTATTAAGAAATATGAAAGTAATATCAGATAGTAGAAATATGAGCATATATGAAAGTAAGTGAAAGGAAATGGCATATATCCATTTCGAGGTGTTCAATATCACTTATCAGAATATGAAGGAAATCGACAACCAACAAATGCAGTGGAAAACTTCAACTATAGACATTCACAGTTGAGGACAGTAATTGAACGTACATTTGGAGTAGTCAAACATCGTTTTGCAATATTACGAGGATATATGCCATTTCCTTTCACAACTCAAGCAAAAATAGTGTTGGCATGTTTTTTAGTTCACAACTTCATTCGTAAAGCAGATAAAACAGACTTATGTCAAGATCTTAAAGATGAAGTACAAGAAGATGAACGTGATATACAAGTTGAAGACTCTACAAATGTAGAAAGACAATATGAAATACCTAACACTATTGGGAACAACACACAAGAGCAAAGAAAAGAAATTGCAGATAAATTTCGTGAAAATATTATGTATGCAATGTGGGATGGTCGTGAATGAAAATATTACAAACATCATAATGAGTAAATTTTTTGTAATATGCCTTTTTTTTTATCATTACGAGGAATATAAAATTTATAATTATCCTTTTGTTGTTTTAAATATGTAATATAACGGGAAAGTTATCAATTTATGTTATATTGTGATTTATTTTGTATAATGATATATTTAATTAATTGATAAATGATATATAAACATTTATTTTAATAATATATTCATTTATTAACATCAACAATTCATTAATAAATTAATTACATTTCACTAATTATTTTAAGTCAATACTTAATTTTATTAAAAATCAATTTTATTCAATTCCCTCCAATTCTGTCATGTGCACAAACACCTGGAATTCAATTTCCGTCAAATTCCTGAACGTGCACAAACACCCAGATTTTGAATTCTTTCCGTCAAATTCTGTAGAATTCAAATTCCGTTAGAATTCAAATTTTACGGAATTTAAATTCCAGGTGCACAAACAGGCCCTAGATTATTTTATTCTAAGAATAGGTCAATAGATTTGATAGAATACAGTAATGTTGATTTTGCATAATATAAGTTTAATCAAAAGAATACTAGTAGAACATGTCAATTGTTGAGAAATTTTTTAGTTTCTTAGTTCAATAAGAAATAGAATTGTATAACATTGATTACTACAAAAGTTAAATATATTATTGTTGTATTATGTCGTGCTTAGATTTTATGGATGAGGTAGACCTTTAAGGATTATGAATTATTTTTTGAACCAACCAAAATTGTCTGATAGTTACTAAACCATCAATTTATCTAAAAACCTTGTTCTACATTATAAAGTTAAGCATATAAAAGTTAGACATTATTTTTTAAAAGACAATGTCATGAAGGGAAATATTAAATTAAATTATATTCCCTCTTTTGAATAATTATCTGATCTATTTACAAAACCTTTAGATGAAAATCAATTTATTAGACTTGGAATGAGTCTAAGCACATGTAGACTTGTAGATTCTTGAATCCACCTATCCAATCCATCTACATTAGATAACTTAGGTTTATTTTCTACAATTACTTCTTTTCCACTCTTAAGTTTATTAATTTTAAACTTAGTTTATTCATTACCTTGATTTTTTTTAAGGTTATTGATTTTATTTTTTATCAAAAAAACCCAAGATAAATCAAAAAATTTATCTAGTCCATTGAAGGAATCCTTGTGCCTAAGGTTGCAACTCTTGAATTTTTATAATATATTTCCTCCTTAAACACTCAAACAAGAGTATCGTTGGAGGTGATAGAAGGTGAGCCTTCATGGATACTCAAATAACATGGTATACACTATGAATATCTATGGAGGTGATAACATGTTAGCTTCAATGGATACTCAACTAGCCCGGTATACACAAAGTATTCAAGGAAGTGAAAACTTACAGGAATCTTTGTTAGGCTCCAATATAGTAGACTACTCCAAGTATCACATACTTTATCTTGCAAAGATTTTCAACTAGTCAAGAGTACCCTAAGCGGCCCCATCTACGAACTCGATTGAGAGTACTAACTAAGGTAAGGTCCACAATGATGGCATGTAGATTAGATAGATGATGCACATACCTACAACTTGTCAATGCTTGAGCAAAGCCAACACTATTGCCTATAAGCACTACACAATAACTTCCCAGATGGTCACCTATCTTGATTCTACTCTCGTTCAAATACAATTAGCTTTAAAGTTCTTACACGAACAGGTGTTTGATAATAAGTGTAAATGCACTTTTCTTATCTCTCACTAAATGCATTCGAACAATAAGTCCATAGAGATAGTTGACCTAGCACATTAGGTCTCTTAACATCTAACATCTTAAGATAAATCCTAATATACATTTGGTGCCTTGTCTTACTCACACTCACCTTATGTGTCTACTATGTATCTTAAAAAAAATAACAATAATAATGCATGAGTAAAAGTCCAATAACTCCATTTAACATAAATCCAAAATAAAATATTAACTTATCATGCATACAAAAAGGAAAGTCGTACTACCAATAAATGTAATAAACAAAGTATGCAATCTTGTCACAACAAAATTAAATCTTGCAAATTACAATAATAGATTAAGCCACAATATTACATTTATTCCATTATTAAATTTAGTTATGATTACATATTATACTCTTTATAGTAGTGTTCAACTATCACATATCACCTTATGACCAAGACATAGGATACCTCTAATAGCATATCCTCATGTCTCTATTGCATATATAATACTACATTATCATACCTTTGTAGTCAAAGTTATATAGTTAAATCATTCATTCATTATTAAGTATAAATTTTTATATTAGGCCTAAGTCATAAATAATAATATGCATAAAACATAAGCTATTGCCCTTATTTTCAATACAACCACATGCAAAATAAATAAGTCTTCTACAGTCGTTAATAATTATCTATGTCATGCATAAAATCATGAATTCCTTTTATAAGTTGTAATATCTATAATTATGCACAAATCTCTAAAAGTTATGTAATATCTTAATTTTTGCATAATCACATGATTATACCATAATCAAAATAAATATACAATAAACACTAATTGCATGTATTTATAAATATAATTACATAAATCACCAAAATCATGTATAAATCTCAAATAAAAATAAATTTTTAGACTAATTGATAAAAATACTTAAGAAATTTCAAAAGCCCACCAATTTCTTATTCCCTTTTTTTTCTTCTTCCCCTTTTTTCTTCTTCTTCTTCTTCTTCTTCTTCGCCGACCGACCGCCTGAACCCAACGCTCGAACTCGCCAGACTTCCTCAAATCAGCCTCAATCGCTAAGAATTAAAAGCGCGAGAAAGCCGACCGAGCTTGCACGCCGCCGACGAACCTTGTGACAAGAAAATGGAGAGCCCGACGCCGTGCAACCGACCACGACAGTGGACAACCGCCGTGCACCGGCGAAAAAAATCTGCCGCTTTCATCTCTCTCTCTCTCTTCACTGAAAATCAACGGAAGTTAGCGCTTGTTGCTGACTCTCTTGTGTTCGTCGATTCGACGAGGAAACGGCGGAACGGAAAAACAAGGGAAACGCGTGAGGGAAAGCAGGAGAAAAATCCGATCGTAACCAAGAAAAATGAAAGGAGAAATCACTATAGTACCCTTGATGTTTACATTTATTACAATTGTCTTATTTTTTTTACCGTGAACTGATTTTGAGTTAAATTTTTAACGTAATATCAAATTAGGTTCATACGCGTTACCAGACTTATAGCTAGAGAGGAAGTAATTAGTGTGAAAGAGTGTTGAAGTTGGTAGTTTTACATTGATAACGTGGTATCCAATTCTTTTGACGTTAATTAATTTTGGAAAAAAGCCTTCGAGGCTTCAAACGTTATTGAATGAAAACAAATGTCGTAACCAGCAACCTTCGATTTGAATAATGCAGATATCACATATATAATCTTCTTCTTATGAAGGCCAGTTTCTATACCAACCAGCCCAAGCAGACACAAGCCCGCTGATACCCAACGTCACTGGATGGTTACAGAAGGGGTTCGGCTCTATTTCGGCGACGGCGATGAGGAGGTCGGCCAAGTTGGCTGCCACGGCCATCAGCCTCATCACAACGTCGAGCCCCACCTTCTTCCTCGCCTTCTCCACCTCAACCCCGTCGACGTCGCCCGCCACCTTCCTCCCCTCCTTCAACACACTTCTCGTCGCGACCACGTCGGCCGCTATGAAGAACAAGTACCCCACGGCCTCCCCGAACGCCGACACGAAGCTCATCCTCTGCGCCAGCCTCCCGTCGATGACCCCGACGCGGGAAAGCCACAGCAGGTGGTCGAAGAGGAAGTAGACCATCTCGCCCCCGTTGGCGAGTACGGCGAGGATGCGGAAGAAGGGCGTGTCGCCTGGGCTGCGACGGAGGGCGTTGAAGCCGGTGAGAAAACGCCCCGTGCGGAACGCCTTCCGACTGAGTCCGGACGCCACCTCCCAGTTCTTGGCCCTCCCGGCGAGGCCAGGCATGGTGGCTTCCGCATGCCAGTGGACGAGCTTGGAGACGTACTGGAAGGTCTTGACGAGCTTGTCGACGCCGTCTCGCTTTGCGAGGAAGAACACAAGCTTGTCGACGGCGTCGCTCATTGTGGTGCGGGTGGGCGGCGACGGTGGCGGTGGTGGATCGTGGATGGTGCTCAATTTTTCGTCGAAGGGGTGATTTTGGATATGTCGAAGGTTCGGATTGGATGGAAAAGAAGAGCCTCATGTTCGACGTGTGGTGGTGGAAGTTGAAAAAAATAAAGAAACAAAAAAGCAAAAATGCTTGGACCTTACTTTAAATAATTCTTTTAACATTAATGTTTCTGATATTTTTCAAGTTTTAAATGTTAAAGAAGAATTTTAAAAATATATATATATATATCTTTAATATTAAGATAAAAATTTAACCATAAGTGCAAGTCTAAAAGGTCAAATCTACCATTAGTTTAAGTTGTGCACCTCTAAAATTCAATGTTAAGAAGAATTTTGTGTAATGCTCAATTGAATCATTTTTATTTTAAATATTTAAGTTTAAGTTGATGCCATCAGTTGGTTCAAATCCAAGACCTTCAACATGATTATGCCATTCGTTGATTCTACTGGATGGTTTGGTTCATTTATCCTCCTCCTCCCCCATATTAGCACATCTGATGATCATATGGGAACCATATGTGTAGATCTTGCCCTCAACATTTTGTTACCCTTAAACCTTAGGTAGTATATATAAGGAGGGGAAGGAGAAGAGGAGCAGAGAAAGCTCAACAAGAAGAGAGTAGCTGAAGTGGAAGAGGAAGTAGTATGTGGTTGTAATCTAAAATTTACCATAAAAAGGTATTAGTGACGGCCATTGGTCATCTCTGAAGCCTAAAAAACTATCATCACTATTTCAAGGTTTGCAATCCTCATTATTTTTGCGATCACTATTTCTTTTTGTGACGGTTATTAAGTGACCGTGACTAAAAGTGTCCTGTTATAATGGCCCAAAGACCATCACAATGATGAATTACTATTTATACAATTTAGTGACGACTACAAAGCCATCATAATTTGCCATCTATCGTGACGGCCATGACTGTCACTATAGGTATTCATAGGCTATTACTGTAGGTCAATTAAATTGAAAAAAGAAATTAAAAATAATACTTATGGCAACGATTGAAGTCATTTCTATAGGTAGTTGGAGACTGTCACTATAGGCCGAATAAACTGAAAAAGAAAAAATTAAATGCAATGCCTATAGTAACAATCTCAGTTGTCACTGTAGATATTTAGAGGCCATTAAAAATGATTTTTTCCCAATAAAAATGACCTATAGTGACAGTCATTAAATATAAACAAAGATTGAAATTAACAAGAATGAAACTAATTAATATTCATGAATTTAAAAATGTCACAATACATTTTTCAAATATCATATAAATTAAAAGTTTAATACATCCAAATATACTAGTATCCACACAATACCAAATATTTTCAAATTACAACCACAGCAATGCTACATTAACACCCACTCTAAGTCCCTACAACTTTAATTAGTGGGGGATTAAAGAAATATAAGACCAAATTATGAATAATATATATGATGTAAGAAAAAAATAGAAATATAAATAATTAATTAAAATACTCGTAAAAACATGAGTTCAAGTAACATTACTTCCAATTGTATCTCTAATTTGTTTAACTTGACCAAATGATTAGAATAATCTTGCATTTTTTTGCAAACCAATTTTTATAATAACAACTTCACACTATCCATTACCCAAGGAACATCTCTAAATTTTTTTTATTAGGATCTTCACTTAATAAAGAGCCTTTGAGAACTGGTTTTCTCAATTTGTAATTTTGCAAATATGATATCGAAGCTATGGTATCAAATAGTATAATAAATATTAACATTAAAGAAAATAGAGGTCAAGACTTATTAAATATATATGTATCTCTTTTTCACATTCTTGTGAGACAAAAGCAGGACCTTACAAAAGAAATAAAAGTGACAATAATCATCAAATTTATAAAAAGAATATTAATTAGCTTGAGTGATTAATAATACATATATGTTTGTAAACATAAACACCACATAGTTGTAACATGACATAGGACCTTACAATTCGGTCTGACCAATGGAAAGCTTCGGTTAAATTGAATGCCCTGAAAAAATGAATGAATATATATTAAAATTTGATCAACTGATGAAAATGTTCTACTAGACTAAATGTCCTAAAAAAATGAATAAATATATATTAAAATTGACTGAAAATGACATTCAGTTCAACCGATGAAAATGGTCGGTTAGACCGAATGCCTTAAAAAAAAAGGAGACTTTTATAATCTTTAAAAAAATATAATAAAAGAAAATATAAAAGTAAATTAAGATATTTTAGATATAAAATTTAATATCCAAAATGAAATACTTTAGATATGAAATATATAAGAATGCAATAATAATAATATAAATATAAAAGAAAATAAAATCGAAAACAAAAAAAATTATAATGGAATATTTTAGGTATGGAAACACGGATGTCTAAAGTGAAATAAACGAAATTGTAAAATACAAGAAAGAACAAAAATATGTTAAATTTGAAATGTGAGATAGAATACTTTAGAAATAAAACATAAAAGTCTAACGTATGAAGATTCAAATATAAAAAAAAAGAGTGAGGGTTAAATGTCTTAAATTAAAATGAAAAAAAGATATCTTAGATATAAAATATAACATCTTATAATATCTAAAATGAAATTAAACATTTTAGCCATAAGATGCAAATATCTAAAGATAAATAAATAAATAATATATTAAAATTCGATCTGACTAAATGCCAAAGAAAAATGTTTTATAACATAAAAAAAAAAGGAAAATGATGAAAATAAAAAAAATGAAACATAGATAGCTAAAGTAAATAAAACCCAAAATATAAATGTTTGGGATAAAAATAATAAATAAAATAAAAAAATAACGTAAAACAAAATTAATATACCTTGGATATAATATGTATATATTCAAGGTGAAACCTAAAATATATTGGATATGTTCAAGGGAAAAATTATAAAAAATATAAACTAAATAGATAAATAAAAATATATATATCACCAATATATAAATAAATCCCCGATATGAACGCAGGAATTTTATTTGTAGTTTGATTCACAATTAGCATGAAAAAATTTTCCTTCTTGAAACGCGCAAAGGTAAAGACCCCGCCTTCCCTTCTCAGCCGCATCTAAACCCTAATCACTTTGATCGCCGTCGGACTCCTCTCCTCTTCGCTTCCCCAATACCGTCGAAACAAGGTCCGGCTCCAAGATTTGCCGTGGAGGAAGGAGCGAAGCTCGTCAGTGTCCAAGCGGAACATCGGAATTTCTGAAGTTAGTAAGTGTTTTTTCTTTTCCATTTTCAAACTGTCTCTGTTACGAGCAGAAACCTCATTCTTCTTCCCTACCGAAATGGCCACTGGTGGTCCGAGCAACGCCGAGAAAGAACTTGTCCCAACCTTCCGGATTCTGCCGTGTGTGATTTGATTTTTTTTTTTTTTTTGAAGCATACAGATCTTTGGGATGGCAGAAAAGGAAATGGAGTACAAGGTCGATCACTTCAACAGGTAAATATCATGAGGATTGCTTATGCGTCAGAAAATATTCATTAATGCATGTAGAGGCTTCCAACTTGTAGTTCCAACGAGCTCTTCACTAGTTCGTTCCACTCAGGTGTTTCAAGTATTGCTTTCTCCTACATTATCTGAAGTTTATGTTGAGAGCGGACCAGTCGGTTGTTTTGTGATGAAGTTGATCATTGGTATACCCTAACCATAGATGTATGAGGTACACACATGAATTTCGGCTAGCAGAAGTCCATGCGCATGGAGGAAATTATATTGTTAGTCTCTATACATTCATTGCACTTGGAGTTCTTATCAAAGTAGACAGGGTGTACCTTGCTTTATCTTTTCTTCTGCTTACCTCCGCCTCCAACATAGAAAAGTCAAATATGAAAACACCATGCACTTTTGTGTCTTTGATTATATTTTATTCTGGTTCATGTCAAACGTATTAATTGCTTTGCATTGCTCCTTTCCACTGTTACAGCATTAAGATATGTGACTATTTTTGTATCATGTTGTTCACAGACTTACCGAAACTTGTTTTGCGAAATGCATTGAGAAGAGGTACGTCCTAAATTCATGGTTTTCCTCTCATTTCAGTGTGTATTTATGTGGTTTCCACTTTTTGAATGCTTAATTGGAGAAATATGGCTTGATTATTTCTTTTTGATACTTAAAAATATCATCTACACTATCATAATTAAAGTGGTGGCTCGAGATTTCATGTAAGATCCAACTTTATTTATCTATACTCTTATATAAAAAATAAAAAGTCCATTCCATTAGTATTGCCAAATCCTTTTATTGTTTCAATTTTGTCATGTCATTTTTGCAAATTATTAAAAAATTTCTTATGTATTTCATAAATTTATTTTGAATTCTAGTTTTGATTATATTTCTTTTACAAATTTACTTATGCTATTTTTATACAATATTGTTATAATTTTGCTCACGTTAATTTTACTAATTGTCTAATGTTTTTACATTGTATTTGATGACAAGGTTGTATAGCAGGAGCAATTATTTACTTGTGTAATTTATATACATGTGTTAAGGTGCATTCAATCTACATACCCAAATTCATGTTATGGTGTAATTTGTAGTGCATGATTAAAACAAGTTACATGAAAGTATAGGCAAGAAGATCAGTTATATGAAAAACAAGTGCATATGTGAATGCTCATAATGATTAATGATTTTCCAAGCTTACACTCAATCTTCCATTTTTAAAATGCAATCTTAAGAAGATGAGAAATATTAAGAAGATGAGAAATATAAACAGATTGGGATGGGTACATTTTTAATTCATGAAAAGAAAACTGTTAGGAGGAGAAAAAAGGGATACAGACCTGTCTATTAGTTGTCCCTCATTGAATCACCAATCGTCTTGCATGCTCATCTATCCCTCAGTTGGGGGAAAAAGTTGCACTCCAGAGGTGGTGGCCTTGTAGGAAGTCTAGGTGGTAGCGAACACACACCCTTTTCTTCTTTTCCTTTGCACCTTCATCATGTAGTGCACGTGTTCAGATAAACAAATTATTGCTATAAAGATGTTATGTTATATATATATATAGTGTTAATTGTTGTATATAGCGATAAATATATTAGTCATACTACATCATAACATAAATCTAAACATATACGTCTAATGCACTTTAGCACATGTATGTAAATGATATAAATAAATAATTGCTGTTACGTAACTTTGTTATTAAATGCAATGCAAAAATATTTTACAATTAGTAAAGTTAACATGAAGAAAATTATGACAATATTGTATAAAAAGTAACGTAAATAAATTTGTAAAAGAAACATAATTAAAATTGGAATTCAAAATAAATTTATGAAATGCATAAGAATTTTTTTAATAATTTACAAAAATAATACGATAAAATTGGAGGAAAAAGAGGATTTAGAATGAACTTTTTATTTTTTATATAAGAATATATATAAACATTTAAGTTAGATCTTAAATGATGCATCACTATAGTTACGGTAGTGCAGATTTACTTTTGTTCTACCCTTTTTGCTAGAATTTTGCCTACCGGCAAGAGGAGACAAGCATCAATGTCAAGCAGGCTTATGATGGATTCGTCCTTATCAAGGAGGGTGAGGAAATGCAGATTTAGGAGCAGGCTAATTATCTTTGCATCCGTCCTTGGCCTCTGCCTCTTCCTTTTCACCCTCAACTCCAATCTACCTCAGCCAAAACAGGCATCCAACTGGTCTTCCATCGAGGAAGCGCAAACCCATCTGGGGCCCCTCAGCGAGGCAATGGTCTCCATGTTGCCTGACGACCTTGCCTTCACCATATTCGTCCCTTCAGAGGAAGCTTTGGAAGATGCATTGGGACTGACTGCAGAGCCAAAGCCGAACGGCAACGATACCTTTGTGGTTCTTTCACGACTAATGGGGTTTTCTGCGGTGCCTCGACACCTACCGTCAAGACTAGTGCAGTCGTGGGTCGATGAAGAGGTCGTCACCCATGACTCCATTTCGGGATACACGCTGCGCATTTGGAGGAGCTCCTCGGATGGTGGAAGTACGACTTTGGTGGTGAACAACATCAGGGCCAAGCAAGTGGACGTCAGGAGGGGGGAGATCATCGTTCACGTCATGGATGGTATCATCATGAATCCCGAATTTGCGCAATCAATCCTTCTGAATTAAATCTGCCAGTACCAGTACCAGTACCAGTACCAGTACCCCCACTTACGCTTGGCTTAATTCCCAACATGCTCGTGCTGGTGCTGTAATCAAAGAAGCAGTGCCAGATGTTGCCTCTGGAAAGATCAGAAGTAATTAGAACCGTAATTGTACGTACACGTAAGGAACTCATACGTGGAAATGACATGACAATGCCGCAGTTGTCATTGATCAAGAAGGAAATCCAAAGGGAACTTGAGTTTTTCTGGTGCAATTGTTTGAGAATTGAGACTTCGAATTTCATATGGTAGGGTATCAGAAATAGATCGATCAAATGGTATATATATATATTGCTTTCACAAAGTATAAGATTGATATGGTACCTTTAATAAATTTGTAGAACAAGCGAAGATCATGTCTTATGCCCTCCAAACTCATGCAGTTGAGGAGCCATTTTATATAAAATCTTTATCATGTGTTCATTTTACAGTTTAAATATATTAATTTAAATTTTATTAAAGATAAATAAATATTTAATGTTTTTCTACTATAAATATTTATTTTATATACAATCTTTACCATTGATAAATTTTAAATTAGTATATCCAAATCTTAAGATAAACATTTATAGCATTTTTAGTTATAAGTACTTGTAACCCCATTGATTCGTAAAATTTTGTGTTTTCATGTGATATATACTAAGCAGATTTATTGGAAGTTGCCACGCTTGGTTGTTAATCAAAAATGAATTAGATAAAGAGAGCAAAAAATTCTTCATCTTCCTAAAATAGCCAAATATCTTCCCATAAGAATATAAATAAATAGATGATAGATACAAATATAGATATTGAAGGAAAGAAATAATCTTTTAGATTTCCTTTTAGATATCTGCAAATTAAAGCATGAGAAGATTTCAAACACCATTATTCATTTATCTAAAAGACTTGAAATTAAACAAATTTTGGTAATTATAAAAATAACCTAAATTACTTTAAGATTTATTATGATATAACTTAAATAATGACTTGTTTGGTAGTGAGGCAGATTGATATAAGTAAAATAATGTAATAAATAGATTTTCTATAAGTTGTATTAGGAAAAAATGAGGCATTGGATTAGAAAGCTAATATATTAATTACATAAATTATTTTGTGTATTTTTTGTATTATTAAAAATAAAATTATTAAAACAAAGCTTTTATCTTTTTAATAGAGCTTTCAAACTTTATCAAATAAAATCTAGGAATAAAAGGATATGTCAATCATTTTAAAAAACAAGAACTATCACTCTCATCTCTTCCCAAGGAATCTGCTTAATTTCAGGCTTGGTGAGTATGCCATCTAAAAACTTGTACTTAAAATTTATGATTTTTGTCAAAATACTTTTACGATTAATGTATTAAAATAAAATAAATTTTCTTAATAACATCCAAACCCACCAATAATAGAAAAGGAACGTTACCCAATTCGGCAGACTGGTCTCGGTATCTCTGGAGAGGTGGAAGGGAGTGGTCTTTTCTTTTGGGGGTGGAAATGGGTCGAAACAGCGTGTTGTTTTTCTTTGCAGTCATTGATTTTGGTTCCGCGACTTCTATAGATGGTGAGTTTTTTTACGTCTTCAACCTCGGTTTGCTTGTTCGGTTTATGTATTTTGGTTGTGAAGTGGTGTGTTGTTTGTGCATGTTTGTGATGCAGATTATGTGCTTGAGAAAGGTGGTTCTACAGGGAGGAATCTGCTTCAATATAAGAAGAGTAAGATTTTGATTCAATTCCATTCCAGCATGTTTTTTTTCTTCTTCTGTTACATCGAAAACAGATGGCTTTTGATTCTCTGTGGTCATTTTCAGGTTATTTGTGGTTGTGCAAGGAATCCCCCATTGGCCTGGTTAGCATGTCTGTTTATCTATACTTATTCGCATTGTCTGTTTCCATGCCATTAGATCCAAAGTTCTAACCATATGGTCAGGTTGAATATAAAACACACACTTTGTATATTGGTAATGATTAATTATCTGATCTTAATTTCTTAAGCTATCAAGAAACTGTAGGTGAGTAATTGAATAGTTATTGATTGACATTATACCGCAGTTGTTCAATTAGCTAGTGTCAATTGTATTCGTAGCTTTCATAGGATTCAAATCTTAGTGAACATAAAAAAAGACATTTATACTGTCGATTTTAATTTTTTTTCTATGTGTTGTCTTACACTATTGTGAGAAATGAGATCTTCAATTGAATTCAAACTAAAAAACTATCATCCAAAAAACAGTGACATTGTAAGATGGTGAGGTTGTAACAAAGTTGAGATAGAGATGCAATGAAATGAGATGCTTGATAAACTTTGAGCATTCATATAACCCAGAGGCTTGTCTATGTCCATAAATCTAGGGGGGAATGTCATATAGTTTTAGGATTAAGTGCTTAGCCTCAAACAAGTGATAGCTACAGTTATGCCTTTCACAAATAGTGGTGGCTAAAATCTGAAGGAACCTGGTTATGATCATCTTTTCTTGATGCCTTAAAAGCAAGATTACTGATCATAATTGTAAGGGTGGTGAACTGCCACCTTCCCCCTTACATGCAAGTGCACTCCAAGAAAGAGAAGAGGAGATGAGAAGAAATGGAGTTATCACCTAGTTTAATTTTAAGAAACCTATATGATATATGAGTAAAGTGTACATGATATGCCTCCTGAACCATTAAGTGGATAGGCTGTGATAGGAGTGAACCAAAGGAGTGGGTAAGCACTTTGCATATGTACAAGTTTTAGCCTCTCAAGTCATCCCAACTTAGCACATGTGTGTCCTAGGCAATTATGTCGTGTAGTGATTGTAAGTATGATAATAGGGGAGATGAGAAGGAGTAGGTAATGATCAACCACTTGGGACGAAATTTAGATGAGAGGAGACATAGGCATTACTTGCCCAAGGGGATGAGAGGGAAAAGAAAAGGTGAGAGAATTGGACTAGCTAGCCTAAGGAAGAAAAAGATGAAAAAGAGAAAGTTATGTGATCTATCTTAAGCTAGGTGATGTGTCCTAAGTCATGGCATCCAATGAAAGTGATCAGTTAAAAGGAAAAAATAATGATGAGATTTAATGGTTAGTTTGATTTTATGCTTCAAAATGAGAATAGAAAAATACAATTCATGCAAAAAAGAAAGCTAATGAGCTCAACCTAGGAGGTGGTCAACAAGCCATGAAACTCCTCTTACTCTCAAAATACAGTCTAACCCATCATTTTGTCCCATAAAAGGAGTCTTTCAGTAGCAAAATCCTTTAGAACATGCAAATGATTGAAACAAAAATGAAATGACAATTTAAAATGAGTTAAAAGCACGAAACATAGAAATTCAAGAAAGGAAACCCAGGTAAGTTATGGAAAGCAAAACCATGGCTGAAAGTCAGACCTTAGAATAAATCACATGGTATGATCGTGGAAAAATGGTATTGAAAGAATCTAAGGCTTCTCTAAAGGAGGGCAACTAGAGAAGTTTATAAATTAAAATTCAATCTAATTGAAAATACAATGATAAAATTGATAGTGATGCTACATGAATGAAAATAAAGATATAGTAGAGAGTACATAAGAAAAAAAAATTATAATGGTTCACCAAATGGCTCTGTTCACTCTTCAAGCATTCATCTTCGAGCTTTTCACTATACATTGGTATTTTACAGGTAGACACAACCCCTTACAAATTGAGGCTACACCCTTGCCTTCTTACCTCAACGTGTACAATCAAACTTCCTCAACCGTTTGAGAAACATCCTTATAGTCCAAGAACCTAAGCTTGACTTGAGCGAACATCCTAATGGTACTCTACCTATGTCAGCCACTTACTCCATTTGACTGGTTTATGAGTACTAAAGAACTGCAAGTATTGTTCCAGGTACCTGTTAACTACCTCTGATTGGTCATCCATGTATGGGTGATAGGCAGGGCTGAATTTTAGATGAGTGTGCACCTATTTAAGGAGTGTACTCCGAAGTTGACTTACAAAGATTGGATCTCTATATAATACTATGGTAGTAGGTAAGTTGTGCAATTGCACTACCTGACTCAAAAATTGTTCAATGATGGATCCCACCATGAAAGGATGCTTAAGTGGAATGAAATGCTTGTATTTTGACAATTGGTCAACCACCACTAGAATTATGGAATACTCTTGACTAATCAGAAGCCCTTCTATGAAATCTGTGGTAACCTCTTCCCAAATTTGCTCGAGAATGGGTAGAGGCTGGAACAAAGCAATTGGGTGCAAGTTATCAACCTTCATTCTTTGGCATACATCACAAGCTTGAATATAATGACAATTTTCATTTTTCACACCTCTCCAGCAAAATAAATTTCACAGGTGAAGGTAAGTTTGACTGAACTTAGCATGCCCGACAGTCGAAGTCTCATGGAACTCCTTGAGAAGCTTAGTTTTGAGCATTGTATGAACTCCAATCACCAATCGATTTTTATAAAATAATTACCAATCAATTTCGTATTAGAGTAAATTAATTAAGAATTGAATGACATGAAGTTCTTCTCTAAGGATCTTACAGATTTCCTTAATAGTTATGGCATATATTTGTTCATCAAAATACATGTGTCCATACGCCTCAATAAAATGGAATTATTGAAAGAAAATATAGACATTTGTTGAATGTTGCTAAAGCCCTTAAATTACAATTTAATTTACCATTAAAATTTTGGGGAGATTGTGTACCAACAGCCACATATTTGATTAATCATCACCATATAGATGTTTTACAAAATTTTACTTCCTATGGAAGGTTGTATAATAGAAAACTTAGCTATTCTCAGTTAAAGGTGTTTGGATCCTTCAGTTTTTGCACTAAATTAGTCCATTAAAATAATTTTGATAACAAGGTTAGGAGTGTTTTTATTGGATATCTTTTTGGATAAAAGGAATATAAATTATATAATCTCGATACTCATGAGATTATAGTCAATAAAGATGTAGTGTTTCATGAAACCGCATTTCCCTTTACTGCCAGAAATAAGGAAAATATCAATGATATATTTCACCTCCCAATAAGGAAAACCAGATTATAAATAGAAGGGTTGAAAGAATTGTCAGGAAACCAAGAGATCTTGATGATTATGTTTGTAGTTCCACCACCAAAAGGGTGCTTAATCAATTGCTGGAGAAAGTGGTACCAAATATCCTATAACCAATCATATATATCATGGAATCATGGAATCTTAAATAAATATAAAAACATCATCTATAGCTTAACTACTCATGCAGAACCCAACAACTATGATGAAGCTGCCAAAGATTAAAATTGGATAATTACCATGAAAGATGAGATTAACAACCTTGAAAAAATGATCATACTAGGGAGTTGCCTCATCTACCCTATGGCAAGAGCCTTAGCATTATTCAAGTACATGACACTATTGACACATTGAGGCTCTAAAGCTAGAGCTAATAATCCATGACACCACCATGTCATTGCATCTATCTAACCCATATATTATATATAATCAATGGGGCTACTATTAGGGTTTGGACATTTGAGGGTTTCATTGGGGAATCCATTTTTATTTTTGCTCTTTGGACAATATTTTTTATGGCTCCACTCAAGGTGGCATAGTTCTCTGAGGTTATAGGAAGTAGGATTGTCGCAAAGAATACTACTGTAACTAAGCGCTTCTTCATTGTTGGTCCATGAAGAACTAGTCATGGTGAAAGCAAGGTCCAAGAATAATAAAAAATGGTTGCCAAAGACTATATATAAAAAAATATCCAACATGTAGGAGCAATATGTGGATATAAAATGACAAAATCTAGCCAAGGTTGTAAATCGGATAAATGCAAAAACAGCAAAAGAAAACGCATTTAATCGTAATGTACATAATATAAACTATATATATGGGTGGAAGTGAATTCATTAGATTTTTCTTTATGGAATGATAATGAGTATATCATAAATGTACACTAAACAAATGTCATTCTAATAATAAAATATCTCGTCAATCAATCCATACAATCCAAAATTCTAAGAATAAAATCAAACATCAAAAAAAATTATTCTTATGTTTTTAATTCAACACTAAACGAATTAAAATACTTGAAAATAAAAAAATATCATAAATGCAAAACAAAGTGTTTTCTAATATCATAGGTTGATAAAATCTTATAGACTCTTTACTTCTTTCTAATGATTTCCACTTCTCTTTTTGATATTTCAAATAGTGTAGTTTTTCCAACTTAGTCTTCTTACAAGTATATCTACCTAATATGATCATATGAACCTTCTTTGGAAATAAACACAATAAATCTTGTTATCACATATCTATGAATTCATGATAAAATTTTGCTCTTGTTTTAAATAATTATTAATTGTTGATCTAAATGTTTAGATAGTAATTTAAAATTTTATCATGAGAACATAATTTAAAATTTTTGGCCATTAAATTTTATTAAAAAAATTAATAGTAAACTTAATCCATTTAAAAATTTAAATTTCAACACATATAGATTAGCTAAGTATATTATTAAGTTCTTTAAAAATAATAATAAAAGAAGTATATATCAAAATTGTCTCATTGTTACATAAAATAATAATTTTGAATTTTTTTACTTTACTCATATAATATAAAATTTCTAAGTCAACCACAAGATCTTAAGACTTCTTTTCCTTGTAAGGGAACGATGAACTATTTTATCATCTATCAATGATATGATTGGATTTGATTATATTTTAGTTCTAACTTGTTGTTTGTTAGAAAATCTATCTTTGGTTACAAGAATAAAAAATAAATTAAGTTTAATTTGTTGTTCGTGTCATCTCATATTTTCCATCATTTACCTTCATTTTCCATTTGTATAAAAGCCAAAGTTTCCTATTATAATATAACAAAAATTTACTACTCCATGTCATTGATTTTATCATGATACGAGCACTAATACGTACAATAGTAAATATTTTACATGTTTGAATTGAAACCTTTCCAAGAGTAAAGGATGTAAAAACTCTTCAATAAATTAATATTGACTGTCACTTTTTTTTTATATTATTAATTAAATTTTGTTATTCTCTATCATATAAATAAATATGAAAAAATTTTAATTTATTATTTTTCATCATTTTCTATTTTACATAAAAATACACATATTTTAAATTTTGAAATTTTCTATTTTATACACAAACATACATATTTTAAATTCTATCATTTTATATTCTTTACACAAACACCTATATTTTTTTACTAATTTTTCATTACTTTTTATTTTTCATCATTTTCTATAATTTTACATTTTTTTTTTCAGGAGATTTTAATATTATCTTAAATTTTATACGTATTTTAAATTCTATCATTTTATATTCTTTACACAAGCATCTCTATTTTTTACTGACTTTTTATTAATTTTTGTAATTTTTCTTTTCATCATTTTTATAATTTTACGTTATTTTCTTTTCACTTAAGTACACAAACACCACTAAAGATAAAATCTAATTCTTCGGTCTCTATTCTTTTACCCGATCTTTTTTTCCTCCGAAGGAGATTTTAATATTATCTTTCGTTAACTTGAAAAAAAAAAAAAAAAAATCATGGCGGATCCGACCTCATCCAGATCCGGACCCGAAAAACCGATCTCCAGAATTTCGGGTCATCCGACGGCCTGTCGACGGACCCAATAAGAGCGAAACCTTGCAGGTACAGATGGAAAGTGGCAGCGGCGCCGGCGTCTGCAACGCCGGAGAGTGAATTCGCTCGAGGCTTCGAAGTAGAAAAGGTCATCGAAGTAACAAGAATTCCCCCTTTTTTCCACTTGCATGTCCTCTATCGGTCGTGATCAAGGTACTCGCTAAACACGCATGCTTGAATGCAAAGTTCTGTTCATTCCCAAAGATTTAGGTTTTGCGCTTGTGATTGATCTCTGCTTGCTTCCGTTTACTTGAGACGGACAGTGGCGGTTATGATTGATAGAGGTGAATGATCTGGTGTTTTGTAGGAGAATACAGAGAAAGATCTGATTTCGAATTGATGTATACACGATATGGAGTGTGTGTGTGTGTGTGCTCCTTTTGTGATTATTTATTTCGTCCTGTTTTGTTTGGATAATTTGAACTAGTTGCATATCGATCAAGCCGATTCATAATCGATGGTTGATGGAGGATCTCTTTAGATACAGATGAGGTGGTTTTCTTAGACACTCGGAAACCAAGTCTTTCAGTTGATACAGGAGATAGGACCTTTTTAGATAAGGTTGTTTCTGTATGTATTGCTTTGGATCCATTGAAAATGAGCTGAACCGTTTCTTTCTTTATGGTTTTCCTCATCTGACCTTAAAATTTTTGGGTCCTGAATGTATCCTTTGGAGAAAAACCCCTCATCCACACAACTTCCATTTATCTCTTCTCCTAACCTATTCCTAGTATAAGGGAAAAAATATTAAAACAAATGAATTTCATGAATCCATACTCTTCTTACTAAAAGCAAGAGATTTCTTTCTGCCTTTTTCTGTTGTCCATGTTCTAAATGTATCCTCTGGGTGAATTCCCTAATCTATGACTTCCACTTACATCTCTTCCCCCCTATTCCTGATATAGGGAAAAACGTCGAAACAAATTATCCAAGCTGTACCTGTTGGCATGATGCTAACATATTTTCATCTTGCATTTTCTTATGAATGATATTATGTATTGGTATGCTTTGATTGGGCCAGTAGTACACGAAAATTCTGGAAATTAAGTTAATTGTAACGCTTGGGCTTAGACTGAGTAGAGAGTAAAATTGATTATTAATTTTAAGTAAAATACCCTCAATTAAACTTCAATAAGCCTATGATCCAAGCTGTGCAAAGATATTGATCTTTGTCTTTATCTTGCATTTTCTTATGAGTGATAGATGTGCTTTGAATGCTAGTATTGGACAGAAATTCTGGAATCTAAGAAATTGTTACTACATCACAAGCTTAGGCCAAGTAGAGACTAGAGAATGAAGCAGTCTGTGAACAGTGATTAATTTCACTTTATGGCATGTTGACGTGATGAAATCAGTGATTTGCCACAAAACTAACATGAGAAACCGTATATTCAACCAAAATCATTGTGGGAGAATAAAATTGAATTGATATACCTGTAGAGGACTGAGGAGGTGGATATCGATAGTTTGTTTTAGTTATGCTGTTACGAACAAGTGTCAGCAAATTTTATGAACTTATATACACACTGTAGTCTATGATGGTTGTCATTGTTGATTGTGGAGGATTTAAATTAAAAAATAGCATCTTTATATATTATTTCTGTGTAACTGCATGTAGCTTCATAAGTATCTAAGCATGACCATTTAACTAGCTAGATTTCAAATCCACTGCATGGATGCTTTGGATTTCTTGAACAGTGGCTTTATCACTATTCAAGCATTCGATGTGAATGTCAAAATCCATGCCAATCAGCATTATGTAGATGTTCTGGTTAAGTTCCAAACCATCTATCACAACTTTAATCATCATAGGAGTATTTCTCATGCATACTAATAAATTTCAATAAAACCACTTCGTCAGGTGCATGGGCTAACTGCATAACTTATTATGATGATCTGTCTCCATATTTTTGTGTCACATATCATATAAATTTGTGTCATCAAAGAAATTAATGTATTGAGAGGCTTCCTTTAAATCCTAGGAAATCCAATTTCTTACACCATACCTTGTATATGACCAGCAATCTCCAAATGACTAAACAGGAGGAGTGAATGCATTGGAAACTTTATGGAAGATTTATTGCGCTCAACTCCCTGCGGGATGAAGTTATTGTTCTTTTACAAACATATATAATTATAATTCATTATTCTTCCCTCTAGGGCTTTGCTTGTCAACAGCAATTTACCTATTCTTCCTTTTTCCAGCTTAACAATGCCCACTGTATCTTGTTTTGAAGTATGCCTTTTTTATGTGTGTGTGATGCATAATGCAGAAACTGAAGGCTGAAATATTTTCCGCAGAGACCAGGTTGGAAGCGTTGTACAGGTTTACCAAAGGTTAAAGATAATAGACATGGAGATGGCCGCCTCCCTATCTTCTCCTGTCCCAAATGCGATGAAGAGTGGCATGTCAAAGTGCCAGACTCATTATTTAGCATCATGGAAAATATCAAATCAATTTAATAGATCCAAAATCTCTCATTGTCGTCAAAAAACCTTTTCTGTGCTTCACTCCAGTTCACTTCCTTGGGAGGCTTCTCCAATGCATGCCACTGCAGATGACAATGCCAACATTCCTAAAGATAGCAACATCATGGAATCCACTAGTTCTGTGAGCACATCTGAATTTCCATTCCTAAAGAGAGAAGTGGATACTCTAGATGAAAAGGACCAACCATCGATATTGCAGCAGTCCCTTAAGTGGCCACTGTGGCTTCTAGGACCTTCTGTCCTACTTGTGACAGGCATGCTGCCCACCTTGTGGTTGCCACTGTCCTCCGTGTTCGTTGGCCCCAACATAGCTGGACTTCTCTCATTAGTGGGACTTGATTGCATCTTCAACATGGGTGCAACCTTGTTTCTTCTCATGGCGGATGCTTGTGCCAGGCCCAAGAGCACAACTGAAGCAGGCTTTCACCGAGTCCCTCTTGCATACAGGTTGTGGAATATTTCCGCTAGCATTGCCGGCTTCGTTATGCCTTTGATGGTTTTCTTCTTCTCCCACAGGGGCTTTCTGGAGCCCCACCTGCCTTTCATCCCCTTTGCAGTGTTGTTAGGTCCCTACCTACTACTCCTGGCTGTGCAAGTGTTGACAGAGATTCTGACATGGCACTGGAAGTCCCCTGTGTGGCTAGTTATCCCAGTAGTTTATGAGTCTTACAGGATATTGCAGCTGATGAGGGGGCTGAGGCTGGGAGTTGAGATTGGCGCGCCCGGCTGGGTAGTGGTGAGCATCCGTGGTCTGGTCTCATGGTGGGTGCTGATTCTGGGAATCCAGCTCATGAGAGTTGCATGGTTTGCAGGTTACACCTCTCAGAGAGGGAAGGTCTAGATATTGTAGATGAACAAGAATGAAGCGCGTGGAGGTTGTGTACAAATTCTATGGCTTGATCTAGTGTGTTGAAAAAATCTTAGGCATTCTTTTGCTTTGGTTCCAATCTAATGGACAAGGCATTAGTTGTGAAATCAACAACAGAATAGAATAAGTTGGTTTTCCAGAGATCTCAGGTCTGGTTTTAGGTAAAAATACTATCTATTACCATTATTAACAATGAATGTACTAATCCCTATTGTGGCATTCGTTAACCATAACATGGTTGCAGTTAAATTTATTTCATGCCTTCATTGTGGGAAGTGCTTGGTCTGTCTGTAACAATAATAGATGTCTCCCTCCATTTTCAAAATAAAACTTTGTGATGATGATATTGCTTGAAGATAGAACTGCTTTCTTGTTAAGATTAAAACGGGTGCCTAGTTTTTCAACCAGATGATTGCGCATTAGTGGTGGATGATTTATTTCATCAACTTGAGTTGGAATTTTAGGTTTCTCCTCTTAAAATGGAGTGAAAGACATCTACGTTATCACATCCAATATTGTAATTACACACTTACACTTACTTGAATTTGAGTGAAAGGACATTGTTCCTTAAACGCATTTGCTGGGAAATAAAAGGGAGTTCCGTGAAATGTTGCTTTGCCATGGTAAAGGAGAACACAGCATGGTGGAGCAGGTACTGAAATTTTCCGCTGCTCATCACAAATTGCAAGATGACCGAATTAATGATACGATGCTTCGAAAAATATTGAACAAAAACTTCCAAAATATTAAAAAAGAGAAGCCCGCCGACTGGGGTGGGGTGCATTTTAGGTGAATCATTTTTCTTTCATTTATATGAGAGGTGCAAAAAGTGATACATGAAATGAAAAAAGAATTCTCTACCTATGGGTCAAGAAGGCTCAAGCGCCGTATCTTGCACACAAGATGAGCTGTGGGCATGTCAAGCTGATTTCCACCATCAGACTTAAGAAGATCGGCAAGGTTGGTGTTTGTGGCAGATACGCAGGCGTGGAATGTAGCCAGGAATGGAGGAATTGGCATTGATAATGCGGAGAGGACGTTGGTCAAGTAGTCGATGTCGGCCGATAGCTGCTGTGCGCCACGATCTGTTAAATACTGGATTCCTCGAAGCTGTTCCATGTAAAGGGCAGCTGCACCCTCTGCGACCTGCAAGTGTTGGTGAATTCGAAATGTAAGAATGATGATGATGGATTTGCTGGCAAGACAAGCATCAAAACATCACGAGTATTTTTTTACCGAAGCAAATACGGTTGCAATGATAATTTAGAAGATTGTGTTAAAAACGTCATAAATCATGATCCTATGTAGAAACATTTTTGTTATAGAAACGAATATGGTTAAGTGAAAAGAAAACTAAATAAATAGAAGTTATTCTTACCTTGAACATCCATTCTGTAGCAAAGAATTGAGAATCCTCAGCACTTGTATCAGCACCAGAGATGCCTTCAGCAAGTGGCTCTAGCTGTTGAGGTAAGGTGAGAAGATACTCTCCCACACTAGTGATATAGGTCTGTGGGTAGGAACTAAAACTTGGGAGAGGTAGTGCACTGGGCTCTTCTACACAAGACCAGAGCGGTAACCGACAAACATCACTCAAACGCTGGCGCACTTTTGAAATGAGAACATCATAAACAAGTTCATTTACTGTCTCAGCAAATGCTGCCACTCTTTGGGATGCAAGAGGAAGTGCATGGAACCTTGGATCTTTTGACTGCAAGATCAGAAAATCTTAGTTGAGAAATAGGGATATGAGATTATACATGATAATGTTACAAAGCAATGCGTTCCATAAAAATGTTTCAACAGGTGTGCTATGCTGCAACAAAAATTCCAACCGGTTTCCCAGAGACTGGTAATATGGAAGAAAATTCTTGAATCGTCAGTGTGATTGTTAGCAAGAAATTCTTCCAAGACATTTTTTAACTTCCATGAACCGCTAACAATATTATGAGATTCCTCCATGCCCACCTTAACTTCTCTGAACCTCTAGAATATTATGAGATTGAGATCCTACATGACCACCTCAAGACATGGAAAATCAATTTAAAAAGCCAAACTGGTCATGAATATTTGCAAATAGAGAAATCATAAAATGGGGGACACGAAAGTATAAACCAGATCTAATGAACAGAAAGCATAAATTTACTGTAAGTGATCTCACTTAGCAGAAAAATGTTTTGCTTTTTAGAAATCAGTGGCAAATGTTTTTCAAAAGTTTGAAAATTTTCTCTGTAAGGGATTGGAGTTCGATTCTTAAAAACAATAATATCAAGTGGAAAAGTAGAAAAAGGATCACCAAAAGTTCAAATCCCAGATCTATTAAGAATAAGGCCTATCATATACTTTATGTAAATTGGTCGACCTCAAATAATGGGATCACAATTCAAATTACTATTGTATAATACTTTATATATGAATATTCTTACTACATTTATTGCAGTCTCACAAAGCCATATAATGCTCAAGAAATCATTAATGATGCAGTGTCTACCAGTATAGATCATTAATTGTTTTATTCATTGATCCCAAGAGACATCAAACTTTTCTATAAATCATGAAATAGAGATCAATTTGAACATCAAAATACTCGAATATTGAAGTATCCAATTTTTCAAAAATATGTTTAACAAATACTTTGTCATAATTAAAAAAAAAAAAAAGCCAACTCTAATCTCCCTTTCCCAAAATTTCAGAATAAGGCTTTAGCCTTGAAATACATCCAACTGTAAATGGAGACTACCAACAGGGTGAAAAGAATAGCTTGGGAGAAGACAGATCCCTTGATATCCTACTAATGGTGGAATATGAGCTTCCATCTCTTTCCACCGGTGGGCATACAACCAACCATAGTACAGGTTTATGTCAGAAACTTCCCTTTTGTTTGGAAAAAAAATTAATAGAAAAGATCAAACTTTGAATTTTAGCATATAAAATTTGTGAAAGCATTTATATCAAGCTAGATTGATGAACCAAATGTAGTGAATGATTTTGATGAAATGGAAAAGAACCCAGCAGGATTGTAACAACCAAATTTCAGCACTCAAGATGAAACTTCATGATTATGGACCATTACCTGTTCTAAGAGGCTAAAAAGCTTTCTAGATTTCTCAGGTGCATCAATAAGATGCAAGGTTGCCACATCCAGAACAGCCTTTCCAGCTGATGATGATCCAACATCATCTGTTGCATGAGAACTCTCCAGATATGATCCACGTAAAGAAAGAGATAAGGTAGTGTTGAGCCTGGCCAGAGTAGCTCTAAGGGAAGCTTCAAAGACAGAGGACCTACTAGTTAGACAATTTGCAACAGTAAGAATCTGCAATGCTCCTTGGACAATGGACCATTCCTCCTCTTCGGAAACCATATGCACTATCCGTGCTGCTTCCTTCTTCTCTAACCCAATCTCCTTTCTAGGATCATTCTGTATAATATTATCAACTCCACACACAACCCTCAATGATTTCAATGTTTCCTGCAAGAAGGAAATATATTGCAGCATGGCATCATCGAGAGCCAAGATAAGCTCATCTACCTCAGAACCTCCAGTAAAATTGAGGCATCTGTCAACAGATGCTTCAAGTAACACTATAACCTGGGGGATGGATTCTTCCATCCTCCTTACTGTTTCACTAAGCTCGATTCCTTGTGCACCCACACCACGTGCAACAGCACCACGAAGATCTATACTAGAAATCTCAGAAGAAAGGATGGCACGCTCAGCTTGTGCATACCTAGAAAAATAAGCATAATGCATTATGAAATATCTAGGAAGCACCAAAGAAGCCATAAATGCATAATCATATGAACCATCAAGAAGCAAGATAAGAAGTACTTTGTGGTAGCCTGTATACCTCTGCTTAAACGAATCATAAGGTGAAAAGACAGCTTTAAGTGTGCTAATTAGAACATGAATGTCAGATTCTGAAAATAAATGCTGAATATTTCTTGCGAAAGAAACTGTCATATTGTGCAATTCAATCAGAACCTTAAGATGACTAATCTGAATACTAGAACCCTTGGGCAAATCTCCAGACAACAGATCCATTATTCCTAGAATCATCAAAACAAGAGTAAATTAATAAAACTCTCAAAGGGTAAAAATTATTTTTGAACAAGAATGAAAAATAAAGATGTTTTGCTAGAGATTCAGAAATCAACCTTTATTCAACGCCTTAGTTTCTGGAACAACCTCTCCAGTTGCAATGTTAATACAGGAACCAAAACTTGCTCCAAATGCAGACATTGACTCAACCAGCAATTTTGGCACCAATGTTCTGTAATCATCAGGTAGAGCAGCCATGCACCTGCAATTTTTGGTAAAGTTCTGAGTTCAATTGTTGCTTATCATGAAGACACATGATGTATCATTTGTTGATTGGTAGAAGAAAATTTTAAACAAGTTTAAGAGCTTATAAGCCAATAATAGCAAAGTCCAGCTCAGAAGCAATAATAAATTATCACTGATCAAAGGACAAACTATTTTAATGATGTTATATAAAAGTTAAATCCAAATTCTAGGGAAATCAGTGCAGACAAAACATGAGACATTGGTTCATATAAAAGGCATAATAATTATTTGAAGGAACCATTTCCATGAACAATTGACCAAATATAGAACCATAGCATTTAGTCGTTATATTGAGTACCCAATTAAAAATCCAAACCAGTAAATGTGATTTGCAATATTAAAGTGACTACGGAAATTTTACTTAGTTTGAACATAATTTCAAACGTTATATGAGTATAAAAAAACTATTTGTAAGGGCCCAAATTTTCAATAGATGCCTACACCTAAATTTTTTTTTATTGGCAAAGAGGAATAAATTAAAATTGAGAAAAATGAGGCTAACACAAGACATAGGCAAGCTAAAAACAAAAGCAAAGCATGTAAGAGATGGATTTCAGGAAAGGAAACAAGGATGGAATAAAAATAGGAAAGTAAAAGCAACAAGAACAACTGATGCTCTACCTAAACCTAAGCTATGTGTAGACACTCTCACTAAATAAAAATATGAGAGGAAAAGGTAAACATATAGATTCCCTTCTAAGATATTTACAAATGGTTGGTAACATTTTTATTTAAACTAGAAGACTAGTCCTTGTTCTAAGGATTTAAATGTCAACACATTTTGTTAAACTTAAGTGCCAAATTCTAGATGGAATTTTAATACATGGTAGATTACATTGTACTTTAACTAATTACAGAATAGATTTTATTTTAAAAAGAAAAATAATAATAAAAGAGCCAACAAGTGAAAAAATCATGTAGGCACCTACAAGATCGTTTTTCTACATTTGTAATTCTTACAAAACTATCTATTACTGTTGGAAGAAAAGAATAGGAGGAAGTGAATTGTTGCTTTAAGAAACATAAGAGCTTTTTAGAGGCCACATAACTTAACTAACATAAGACTAAACTCACAATGCATTCATAACCCTAATACACTACTTCCTCTAAGCATTCCCCCTCAAGATAGAACATTTAACTTGCAATAGACTTATACATAAACAATTTATAACAAATTAAATAAGAAAATACATAATAAACAAAAACTAACTAAAATAAATGTTAGCAAAAGTAGCAGCAATGATAAATAGCAACATTGTGCAAACACAAAGAATGGTCAAGTCCTAATTGACCACACTTTAACAGATGTAAATACTAATCTATTATTGACATCATTAAACACAATCAACATGCAAATATCTATACATACCAAGAAACTTACAAATACACTCCCACAAATACTAACACAACTATCATCAACCATCCAATAAAGGTGACAAAACAATATTGTCCAATGTCAAGGCTATTATTGTAGAGGACAAACAACTTTGACAGAGTAACATCACTAAAACGTCAAGAGTTCCACAAAAAAACAACAATCTAAGTCAAAATCTCACTACATGGGGTTGACTACAACTTTTCTTTCAAATATTTCTCCCTTTTTTATCTTTTTTTAATGCTTCCACCTTTTTTAACGCACTACAATTGCAGTCCCTCTCTCCTTTTATTTCTTTTTTTTTCACTTCTCTCAACACCTAAAAACCCTAGTGGTTTATGAGAGCATCAAGACTACCAAAAGATAGATTGGAACACCAATGCTAATGTGCTCAACATACTTGTCAGTCTTGAGGAAACAAGTGACTACCAAAGGGAACCGGAGACCAGTTTCTAAGAGCAAGTGGCCTTCAAAGACTTCAACTTCCCTCTCCACCCTTCATTGTACCTCCTCCCATTGAACTCATCTTTGTAAAACCCTATCTTTAGTAGTAATGTCATGATGGCAATGATTGAATGGAAGCCAGGCTTTGTGTTTACAGCGGCAATAGAGAGGAAGGTGAGGTAATAGACCCTATCTACTTGTGGAAAGAGGTGGTGGTGGACAAACAAATCAGTAGATCTAGCACTGGTGAACTAGACAATAGACGTATTGACACCAACAAAACAAATGAAGTGTCCACCCCAACACCCATCTCAAGGAAGTTGAACTTGGCCTTTTTGTCCCTAGTCTCACGTGCAGTGATGTCATAGGTGTGTGCAGAATCATCCAAGATGTTGTAGGTCCCTAGACACACCTTGGATCTTGGCTACCCATTTTCCCCCACTGACAAGAGGCCACTGGCAAGAAAGAAGCCCTAGACCTTGGAAATGTTGATAGATAGAGAGAGAAATAGGAGTAAGACAAGAGTGGAGCTTGTGGCAATGGATGGAGGAGTAGAGCAGATTAGGAGCAGACTGGTGGTGGTAGGTTAGAAAGGGGCAGACAACAGAAAATCTAGGCAACTAACATAAGGGAATGGTGGCAACTAGGGTTTCCCTCCTCTCTACCCCGATCTCATACTTTATGAATTCCCAAAGCTAAACTTTGATACCATATTAGAAGAAAAAAATAAGTGAAAAGGAATTGCTACTTTAACAAACATAAGGGTCTCTCTTTATATAGACGCTACATAATTGAGGTAAACATAACTTAAACAATGTGAGATTAAACCCACAAGACACAAATAACCCTAATACACTACTTCTAACAATTAAAAATTTAGAGAAAAAGATAATATAATGAGATAGGTAGCTCACTAGAAATTTTAGTAGTTCGTTCTTTACTTCTTACTAACTATAAGTTAAGATCATGAATGATATCATGAGTCATAGATTTTATTTTACATTGTAGTTTAACTAACTACATAATAGATTTTATTTTAAAAATAAAAAAGGAGCCCATAGGGGAAAAAAATCATGTAGGCACCTATAGGATCTTTTTTCTGCATTTGTAATTCTTACAAAACTATCCATTATAAATTTAGAGAAAAAGATAATATAATGAGTCAAGTAGCTCACTAGAAATTTTAGTAGTCCATCTTTTACTTCCTTTCTACTAACCGTAAATTAAGATCATCATGAGTCATAGATCTTTTACAATTTCAGTAAAAAAATATTTAAGATTATAAACTCGGAAAAAATTCAATTGCTAGGTGCAAAGAAAACAGATTTTGCTACAGCAAACATGCCAAAATATACAATAGCAAAACATATAATAGTCTAAACAATAATCCCACTATGTAAGGTTAACCACATGAATCTTTTTTTTATATATTTCTATATATGGTCAAATCTTCTATTAAATTTAAATCTTTTATCGCAATACCTAACTATATAGTTTTAAAACTTCTTCTACTTCTTTTAGTTTTTCTACATTAATTAATTTTTTTCTCCTAATTGATACATCTTTTAACCTTTTAAGGATATGACCAAAATATTTAAGTTGATTTTCTCTTATCTTATCTTCAATTGGTGCAACTCCTATTTTATTCCTAATAAAATCATTTTTAACTTATCCCTTATAATATTACCACTCATTTATTTAAGCATTTGCATGTCTATAATACTAACTTTTTGTATATGATCATGCTTTATAACCTCACTTTCTAAGTCAAAATATAGATGGGCAAATAATATTTTTATAAAATTTTCCTTTTAATTTTAAAGACATCCTCCTATCACATAACACTTCAGAAGTATTTCTCTACTTCATCCATTCTACTTTATTCTTATGAATAACAGCCTTTATAATTTTAACTTTGCTACTTATTATAAATCTTAAATATTCAAATGTCTTGTTTTTATGAATCTTATGACCATTTAAGTGTAACTTATATTCCATGTATTCAGCTTTTGCCCTACTCAATCTAAATCCTTTAGAATCTTTCATATTATTTTATATGATCTCGATATAGGTTTTTTTTATGGTTGCTGCTTAAGTATTACTCCTATTGCACTTCTTCTCTCAATAATTCTAATTTAAAACTAATTCATATCTTACTTTTATTAACTAAAATTATGTCATCAATAAATAGCATACACTAGGGTATTTCTCTTTGAATTTTCTTAGTTATTTCATCTATAACAAAGACAAATAGATATAAAGTAAGGAATTTGGGGTAGGCCTATCTAGTGAAAATTCTTTAATTTCTCCTTCTATAGTTTTAACACTAGTAACTACTCTTCCATGCATACTCTTATCATAATTTTTTTTAAATCAATGAAAACCATATGGAGGTCTTCTTCCTTAACTCTAAAATTTTCTATTAGTTGTCTAAGTAAATAGATAGCTTTCACTATTGACCTACCTAACATAAAACCAAATTGATTTTCTGTAATTTTAATTACATACCTTACAAAAGAAAACATGCTATTTAATTTTTTTTCCAAGAGAATCAGGACAATCTAATATACCATTAATTGTGGTCTTAAGTCTTAACTCTTAGGACAACAAAGCCCACAACAGAATTTCAGTTTATGAATCAAGAAACTCTAAGAAATACAACAAGTCACGGACATAAGACTGTGAGTTAACATACCACTTCCATTCATTCTCAAGATAGAGAAGAACTTCATCGTAAAAATTAGGTAACCAGCTGGAAAAGGACTGAAGGGGTGCACATGCTACAGAATGATCAACATTCAATTCACCATCTTGCTTTTCACTCCCAACCTTGTTTGCCTGATTCCTTGAGTCAAATTCTTCCCAAAGTCTTTTTATTGGCTTTGTATTCAATTTGGTATAATGCATCTCAAGAGACTTGAATCTCTCAATGCGCATGAGGATTCTACGAAAATCTTGGACAGAATCAACCTACAATTTAATTTCAAGTAGAGATCATCATCTAGGTGCAGTTCATGAATAAATAAAAATTAATAGTCATGTAATGCCTCAAAATAATATTAGCATAAATGAAAAATATGTGAAAGACCTTTCGTTTGGATAAAGCATCTGAAAGACGGGGCTGGACCATTTCTTCTAGCCTGTCCTCTAAGACCTCAAGTTGCTTTCTCACGTTGGCGAACTCAGCAACCTGAAAATGGCATATTTCCTAGTCTCACTCCTACTATATGAAAGTTACCGCAACATAAACTGATTCACAACATATGAATGATTGTCTCAAGCACGAACATCAATCTCTTACCTCACCAACTGCTGATAAACAGTGTCTCATATTACCCAAGGTTTCTGCAGCTCGTGGAAGATCTCCACTGGCAAACACATCCTCAACCGTTGCACTTAATTGGGTAAGCCCTGCAGCATCCTTTTTTGGGAAAATAGTATAATTCAGCTACTTACGGATGGAATGAATATAGCCCCTCCTCCATCAGTCCTCAACTCGGAACTCAGATTAAACAGAAAAAAAACTATTAAAATTTTGTACCTGTAACGTTTCATATGCTGCTTCCATCCTTCTCTTGACAATGTCAAGCTTAGCAATAGCAGCTATCGATTCTGCCGAAGTGCCTTCCACCTAAAATCAATCACCGAATGCATAGTCAAATTCCACAGAACAAACTACTACGTCATCCAACTGTCTATATATGGAATTCAGTTAGGTTCTAGCCTCACGCTCCTACTCAATTTAGCACGTCACTATTTATCACCAATTTGGAAGACTTACAAAACCATTTTTACCCAGATGTTATTGAGCTTCGTGGTAGCTAACTTCTGTTTCTGGAAAGCTAAGCATTTGATTCAATGTGATGGAACTCATTCCAACAAATTCAACCAAATTTCTCACTAAATCCACTAAAATTTTTCCGGCAAAGATATTCATCATCCTCATTGTTTCCTAATAGCCAACCGAATGGCAATCTAGCAACTACCAGATCTAGATCAGCCAGAAAAGATAACGCCTCGTACGTACCTCCTTGAGCTTGAGGAGGATGCTAGAGACGACCCCGCGGAGGACAGTGGCCTCATCCCGGAGGCGGAGCACATCCCTCACGGCGATGGGGACCCGGCGTACAGCGTCGGCGCTCTCCCGCTCCAGCGCGTCGGCAATGGTCTCGGCGGAGGAGCGGAGGTTCTCCTCCAGATCGGAGAGGTACCGATCGAGAGGATCCTGTGGGTGGCGGGAGTCGAGGACGGAGTTGATCCATCGCTTCGGATCGAAGGCTTCGGAGGAGAACTCCCCCAGATCCACCACCACCATGGCAGAGGATGGTCGTCCTCGTGCTGGCTCAACGCAGGAGCGACACAACGGCGTCGGAGTGAAGAAACTCAAGGGGTTATCTGCAATTTTGCATGTCTTCCACAGCAGAGTATATTTGAAGGTGTATTTTAACAGTAACAAAAAATATTCACTGTGTTATTAATATAAGTTCAAATTATTTTCATTGAAGGTTAAATTTTTTACATCAATATCTAAAAAAAAAACTTTATATATCTGTAAGTTTAAACCAACAAACCATACCTCAAAAAAATAAGTAAAAGTAGTAAATAAACATCAAAATTGATACAGTGAAAACTAAAATTATGAACAAATGAAACATAAATAAATATTGAATTGCCAGTACCAAAAATAACAGAGAACATTAAACAACCTTTTGTATATTAAGGTTATGTAAATGAATTTTTTATTTTTCTTTCTTAACAACAGGAGTCTACCTTTAAAACCTTGTCTTTGATCTTTCAAGGGAACTGAATTTTAGGTTACCTCATATCCCCTAAAACACTCTTATTCTGTTTTTTTTTTTTTTTTTTCTGGATTACTTGATAAAATAGGAATAATATCATTTTTTAAAGGTGCTGCTTAGAATATCACCTTGATATTTTGTAAAATATTATTTTTAATCTATTTTTGGTTGGAAAATTTGTCTTTTAATGGACAATTTAAATGAAATTCAGTTGATTTCAAATAAACATGTTGCATCTCTTCAAAGACATTCAAACATTACTAGTAATACAAGTCAAAGTTCTGAACCTAAACAATTTAGTTCTAGAAGTACCCCTACTTTGGGTTGCATGTTGATCTGACTAGCTACTTTTGCTGTTTCTTTTAGGCTGCTGTTAAGGTTACTTACACCTCCTTCTGGGTTGATCTTTTGGATCTCTTTTTTTTTGTTTCTTGTAACTTTAAACTCTGGTATTTCTCTCATCTTCAATTGTGGTTTACACAACCGAAAGTTTTATAATTTAAATCCCCTTTTATCTTGCAAAAAAAGGAATGTTCTTATGTAATTATCTGCAAGGATTCGAATTCATAAGTTACCTATCCATTACAGAAGGTCGATCATATGAATTCTTTTCTTACATAAATTTCTATCTATGATCAAATACACAATAAGGTTCAAACCGTCCAAAATTAATACACTGGATTTAAGTAGACATTAGGCCATGGGCGATGAGTATCAATACACTAAGATAGCACAATTAACCAACAACAAAAGCAAATGACAATCAAAAGAGCAGTTGAAAGCAACCCCAGCATCCATATGCGCTTGAAACTTTGAGCAAAAAATCCAACTAGATGAAGTGTTCACTCTTCGTCACCCCAACAACTACTTTGATTCAAGTTTTCCCTGTTAGATATCAACGAAGCTTAGCTGCAAGGTAAGGAATGAGGTGGACCGGAAAAAGAAAGATGAATATGAGAGGAGAAAGAGATGATTGTATTCTCCTGTGTCTACAAGGTGTGTATATAGAAATACATCTTAGAATCTTCTCAACCCAAATTGTAATTCAGGGGCTAATGCTAATAATGCTGCCCACATTCTGACTTAAGGTCCACTCATTTTGTAGTCCTTGCAGCAGCACATCGAGTGCGGATCTGTCTCTCCACATTCAGATCCTGAATGCACAAAAAGGAAAGGAAGTTAAAAACACAATATCATTGAAAATTAAATCAATATTCCTTTTCACATCTCTAATTACATGCAAAAAGGTACACCAAGTTATTTCTTATAAGTTATAATCAAAATGCCTTCTTAGAGAGAAAATATGATCAGTTTCCATATTATCTATTATTCAGACATTTCTTCCCATAAGAAATCTCCAAATGATTTTCAATGTTCTCAAGAGCATGACTACAAATCACAGAATCCCCTTTTAAATATATTTTTTTTGATAAGATTTTATTATAGACAACTTGCCACATAAAAAAAATTTGACTTTCATGGAATGGTACTTTTCCAAATGCATCTTTTGAACTTTGTTCTAATACAACCATCATTTAACAATTTATAACAGCAGCTAACCGTGAATGTTTAAAGTCTTCAATCTAGTTGGTTGGTTTTTGTGTGAAGTTGACAGTGTAACAGAAATATTCTATTATTATAAACATATAGGATATTATTCAACCATAAACCATATTTCTTGTTGGTTAAAAATTACATATCATTGATAAACACAAGATTCGTTTAAAAATTATAAGATTCGTTAGCCTAAAAGAATGAGAGAGAGAGAGAGAGGTGATAAAGTGTTGGGACGTTATAAAAAATAGAGTTTGAATGAAAGATAAAATTGAAAAGGATAAAAAAAATTTTAACTTGTAACTACAGAAAACAAACAAGTAACTTTTCTTGCCAATACCACTTTAAAGGTGGAATTTTTCTGCCAATTCCTCAAAAAGAATTGAAACCATCGAAAAGAGAAATATTTTGTTTTACTAAAAAGTATGTTTAGAAACATGATATTTGTACATTTTTTATTAAAAAATAATTTTGTTTAATTTCCAGCACAAGGTGAAATTGTTTACTTTACTTTTTCCACTTAAGGAGGGTTTGTGTCATCTGAAAAGTTCAAAAAGGAAAGTTCGAAAAGTAAACATCAAAATTTAAACTAAATCTTTCTACACATTCCCTGGATCTCATTCCCCAAAGAAGGCATGCACAATTTCTTTTTCTTTTTTTATATTGATAATGTTCATGCTTGAACTTGAACTTAAAATTTTTTTACCCCATATGATCGACTATATCATCTACAGTTGGTAAATTATAAATTTTGAGTTATGACAATTTCACCACATATTTTTCAACTTTTATCTATTTTTAAAATATTTTATAAAACTTATAGCTGAAAATAAAAAAATTACTGCTGCAACAGATCTAACCATACATTACAAAATAAATAGTTAGGATCCATGGAAGTCATGATGTGGTGTCATTACCTGCTAGATGCAAGTTTCATCATTAGTGAATGCTTTCTTTCAAGACAAAAGCACCACTTGAATGATTCAAATGAAGAGATGTAAATCCAATTATGCAAAGCATCGCAGGGATGCAATCATATCAAATCAGATAAAATCAACAGAAACATTTAATCATATATGAATTTGAATAAAGGTCTATTTGATTTGAATCTACTGCATTTACACTCTACCATGGAATAACTGATTATATGTTTTTGTTGTGCTGTAATAAGTGGTTTATGTAGAAATGATCAATTAAGAATATTAGTGTTAAGGATTGTATGCAAGAGTGAGTTCGAAACAAAAAATTAAGCTGTATTTATATTAGATTTTAAAATGTTATTCATAACTAGTCGCATGTGGCTAGGCATAGGTTACTATTTTTGAAGATTTCTAAAATATAGAAATTTTTTCTCAAACAGTGCTAAGAGATTTCTGTGAATTTGAACTCAGATCTCATGTAAAATAAACTAGTTTTTGAGATTTCAACATAAGACCCAAGGATGATTGTTCTACATGCAGAATTCATGTAAACCAATAAAGAATATCCTACTGAAAATCCACTCTTACCTAGTATCCCATATACAATAAAAAATGTTGATACTACTACAGAAGACTTTATTCTGCAACATTGATTTTCAGTAAAAATTTCTAATCTCAGATCAGATACTTCTAACAAATGTCCAGGATATACCATACATACACAATTTGTGCATCAAACCTTAAAATTAAGGTAGTTAAAGTATGCTATGGTACTTTATATTGAAACTAACACATTTTCAGACTATTTCTTTTTATAAAAAGAACACAATTTCCAATTCAAAATGGTTAAAGTTGCATCCCGTTGGTCAACCCTTATGATGTATTTTGCATAACCATTGCTTTCAACTTTTACAATGATTTAACTTTTCTTCAAAGAGAGCCATGACAACTTTTATATTCCAGAAAAGGGCACCACGACAATTGATAAGTGTACAATATAAATAATAATTTTTGATAATGATATTGTTTTTACCTAGATTTGAAATCAAGTTTCATTTTCTCCAAATAAAGTGGAAACCAAATACATAAGTAATCATAAATATTAATTTCACACACGGAATTTGCTCTGATCTAATGCATATATCGTCATCCCACTATGCTAATAACACAATGAGTATCTCCTGGTTTTTTTTATGGAAGACAATGACAAATAAATATGTACAGTGGAGGAAATTGTATCACGAGTTAGCAAGGCATTGTAAATATCAAGCTAGACTCCATGGATGGACTACTATAACAATAAAGAACACTTCAAGAGATGACCAGAAGATTCAAACGTAGAATCGACAACATAGAGACAGAATATGTATTATATCCAGGAGAAAACACATATACACAAAGGAAGAAATCCACTTACCAAACACCGGAAGACGTTTGTCGATCCGACCGTTCAACATCCGAAGTTCATGAACTAAACCGACTTCTCTTTGTCCTTCTTTGTCCCATTGCCGATGCCAAAACTGCCCGTTCCCTCTCTTTCTCACGCCTCTCCCTCTTCAACCTCTCCTCCCTCAACTCCTGAATTGTCTTCTTCCTCACCTCCTTTCTCTCCTTTCCCAATCCCTTTCCCTTCTGCTTCCGCTCATTCTCCTCCTCATCCTCTTCAACACCCACCGGCCTCTCCATATACCACGGCTTCTTCACCCCCTTCCCCGCCACTCCATACCCCATCCTATACTTCTCATCCTCCGCCGACACCACAACCGGCGCCTTCTCCTCCCTCTTCCTTTTAAAATTCTTCTCTTCCCTCTCGTCCCTGGGCACAATCTTGACGCCCGCGAGGGCGGAGAACCCCTCGACGCCTTCAAACAGGTTGAAGTGTTTGGAGTCCGAGGACGGCTCTGCGGGATGTGAAATGGATGAAGCAGCACTGGGGGCGATGCCGCGGGCCTGTCGTAGGCGTTCGAGGCGGAATTCCGTGTCGCGGCGCCGTGCCTGCTCCTGTTTGAGCTGCTCCTCCTTCGCCGCTGCTTCCTCATCCTTGCGAACCTTCTCGCGGTTTTCGAAGTTGTAGACGTTCCAACTCTTCTGTGGCAGGATGTTCAGACCACCGTGCCCACCCATCTTCTTCTTCTTCTACTTCTGGTGCCCTTTTCCTTTCTCCACCTAGGGTTTGCTCTCGTCGACGATGAGATCCGCAAAGCAATCGCAAGGGATGGATCTGGCCTTCCTGAACCTGAAGAAGGGGAGGAAGATGGAGGTGAATGATCCGACTATATGTGAATTGGGCCGAAACTGGCCCATACATCAGGAGCCCACATATGATAATTTTCTAGTCTGATAGCTTAAATATTCTTGAATTAAAATATCAAATAATAATTTGCATATAGAAATTTATGGTGAATATTTCGAATTCAAATGAAAGAAATAATCAGATAAAATTTATAAAAATATCATAAATATAATGTAAGATGATCATAAATGAAAGCATTACAAACGTCACAATGAATATATTTATTATAATTTATCTTTTGTTGTTTTAAATATAACATAAAATTTGATAATGTAATTTACCTTTTATTATTTTAAACATGCATTACAATTAAGATCTTCTATTTCTATAATTTTTAATTTAAGTAGAGTACATGAATGATCTAATTTTATATGAAATAAATGAATGATCTAAATTAAATAATGATATACTTAATTAATTGATGAATGATATATAAAGATTTAATTTAATAATATATTAATTGATTAATATAAGTAATTAATTTCTTGATTAATTACATTTTGACTAATTACTTTAATTCATTACTTAATTTCATTAAAAATCAATTCTATTCAATTATATCATATATACAAACACCTAAATTTTAATTTTCATCAAATTTCTAAATATGCACAAATATCTGAATTTTGAATTCTTTCTATTAAATTTCATAGAATTCAATTCCATTAAAATTCAAATTTCAAGTGTACAAATAAACAAACCCTTAAAGGGTGTTTATGCACCTAGAAAAATGTAGAAAATTTTCATTATTTTCTAGGTGTTTGTGTAATAAATGAATTTCTAAAGAATTCCATCATTTTCCCTCAATATATAAGAATTTTTTTTTCATTTTCCAACATTCTAATCTCAAAAACTAATAAAAAATAAGGAAAACAAAATGTGAATTATTACAAAGTATACTAACAACATGTAATTTTGATATAGAAATTATTTATATCCTTAATAGATGAGAATAATATTATAAGATATATGTAGAACAATAAAAATATGTGAAATGTATTTTATGTTGTAACTATAGTCACAAATGACTCTATCTTATATTATTTATGATAAATTTTGTTATCCTCTATCTTGTAGATAAATACAAAAAATATTTAATTTATCAAATTTAACATTTTTTATTTTATAAATAAACATATATATTTTACATTCTATGATTTTGTCATTTTTTATTTTATGCATAAATACATGTATTTCAAATTTTATCATTTCTATTTTATATACAAATACCTTAATTTTATACTAACTTTCCGTTACTTTCTATTATTTTCTATAATATTTTATTATTTTATTTTCATCATTTTCAAAGTATACAAACACCTCATTAATGATATAAGAAAATCTCAATAACTACTTCAAAATTGTTGAAAAAATAATAACATGAAATAAATAAGGTTGAAATGTCAATTAAGATGATTGAAGTAGCGTTTGATTAGATTCTTGAGAGAAAATAAATAGCTTAAGCATAACGACTCATGGTTGACTCATGTTACTAACAAAAACTTTATGGTAAGCCTTTAATACAACTAAGGAAATCTTAATCAAAACCATTTTTTGAAGACATAAATATTTTTTATTTTAATCTTAATCAATAATAAGATTACTTATTACTGAATATATTTTATTGAATCATTTCCACCGTTATCGTGGCCAACGGGTGCGCCACGTGGTGTTTCATCGATTTAACCCTAGAAAATGAAAAAAAACCAATTAATGAAGAACTATCAACGTGGTTAAATCCTAGCCGTCGATTCTGAATCCGACGGTAGAATATAACAATGGAGACGTACCTCTGATGCCGCCACCGGCAACGGGAGTGGGAGGCGGCGGCAAGATTTACCACCGACGGCCGTCGAGACCGGAACGCAGGGAAGCGAGCGAGCGAGCGAGCGAGAGAGAGAGAGAGAGAGAGAGAGAGAGAGAGAGAGAGAGAGAGAGAGAGAGAGAGAGGGATGGAGTGGATCAGAGAAAGCATGGACTCAATCAGGTCCCTCCAGGTCAGGCATGTCCTGACCCAAGCCATCAGCTTAGGTACGGCGCGCCGTCTGTGTATTTCCCAGTGCCGATTGACGTCCCTTTGATTTCACTTCCGTTGTTTCTGGCATCGCTGTTGTAACTCGTTTAGAATTGGAAATGTGGAACCTGGTGTTTTGTGTCTGAAAGTTGATATTTGGGGGATTTCTTTTTCTGTTTTCCTCAGGTATGGTTGTGAGCACCGCGCTGATCATATGGAAAGGACTGACGTGCGTCACTGGGAGCCAATCGCCGGTTGTCGTCGTCTTGTCTGGGAGTATGGAGCCTGGTTTCAAGAGGGTGAGTCAGTCTCATTTTCCCAATAAGACCGTAGATCGCCGTTGGTGAACATCTGTTTTTGATACGACTGCCAAGTAGTTGTGAAGTTTGTAGTTTGAGGTGCGGCACCGTTAAGCTGGTTGTCATGCATTTTAAAGTATGTTCTTTCTGTGTCTGCAATTCTCATAATCAATTCTTTTCGAGGGTAGCTGGTTCTGGATTTTCAGGACATAAATGATCTACACAAATGAAGGCTGTAAGAACTGATGTCAAACGTGACTGGTTTAACTGCTTTAAATTTCTATTCAATTGTTACTACAACAATCAATCAATGTCTTAATCTCACCATGGGTCAGCTGCATGAATCATTTTACTCCATTTATTTTTATCCAGTACTAATTTTTCCATTAAATTATATAATTTTAAATCTTTTTTCACTGTCTCTAACCAGGTAATTTCAATTCGATTGTTGATTGGAGATATTTGTTTATGGCTTCTCAACAAATTGAAACCTTTAACCTGCACCTCTTAGGTTGAAAATGAATGAAACACTCATTGTTGTGTTGAGGAGAAATTAGTAGCTGTAACATGAACTCGTGATAATGACAACAATGATGGTGATGATGATCTATGGATGACGATAATGTTTGATGACCTTTTGGATGTATAGACATCATAACATATCTTGTATAGTATATGCACTTCCACAAAGACAGGATAGGAACACAACTTCCGATGTATTTTATTTTGAAGATTCAAGGCCATCGGCATGCTCATTAGTCTTTCCTAGATAGCCACTATTAGAGAATTTTTACATGGAAAATGGAGCAGAAGCCAAGCTAATTGGAGAATTGAGTGCAGAACATTGAAATCTGACACTTTACATGAAAAAGGAGGGAACACATCGAGTACTTTGTTTTTCTTTTGGAAGTAAAATACAAAAAATTGGGTTGCAGATTTTTCTGATGTTATTTGTTATCATGAGAATTAATGAAACAGAAGTTAATCAAAGAGAAGTTTTAGTGTTGGCGTTGGAAAACAGAATTAAAGTAGAAAAAGCAGAAGAATTATGTAAATCAAGTATTAAAGGAATGCTAACTGATAAGTGTCATGCACACAAGCTAATAATGCATGATTTGATTTGTAAAATGGATAAGATTAAACCAAAGACAAATCATATGGACCACACAATCTCCATATTATGGTTATATTGTTAACGAGTTTCATCCTTATTGTAGGGTGATATACTGTTCTTGCACATGGGCAAGGATCCTATTCGTGCTGGAGAAATAGTTGTGTTTAATGTTGATGTAAGTACATTTCCTTGCACTCTTGTTGACAATCTTTGTCTTTGTCATAATCATACACGTTGCTTGCTGTAGGTTGGTGCTTGATCATTATTTGAAATTTTCATTTTGCATGATATAGTTTTGAATGCCACAGTACTTTAAAATAGAATCATCGATGCTTTTGAAGAATTTCCTTGTCAAGTAGGCAGTTTTCCTTTGTTACTCGAGCATACATATTGAGGCAATTGCTTTGTAATCTTCGATAAGAAATAACAATGCTATTTTGGTATAGAAATCATCTCCATGTAATAGAATAGGGTAAATTAATTAAAGAGGATTACAAAAACTTATTATATTGAAACCAATAATCACAGGAATCATTATGCAATACCTTGTTGGAAATCAACATATAGTGAAATACAAATTCAGGTATTTAGACTTTGATAAGAAAATGTCTCCCATTTGGATTAAAAAGCATTTAGGGAGTGCTTGAAATATTTGCCAGTTGCATTTTTCTCTTGAGATGTGCATGCTTTTGAGGTTTCAATTTACATAATGTCTGAGTTTTTTTTTGCAGGGACGTGAAATCCCAATTGTGCATCGGGTAATTAAGGTATCTTTCTTTTGTTTGCCTCAGTAAATGTCCATCTAGCAACTTATCTACTGATAACATAGATGTTGGCATTAGTTGTCGACTAGGTTCAGTAACAGTATGGTACCATAGTTTATGATGAATTTAATGGTTGCTATGTTTTATTTGGACTTTATTTGACACAATTTGTGCTACATGGTTAATCAACTATGTTTTTGGGAAAGCTTTTTTTATCACTCACAATTTGTCAAATTCTAAGATGATTTACACTATGTATGATTCTTGGACAATGATATTACATGCTATGAGCTGCTAATATAGAACTTCAAGATACTAGGATCAGGATTTGTGGCTAATTCTTAATAATCAAATTAAAATCAAAAGAGTTCTTAGGAGAAATACTTCATATTGCTGGCCCCAGGTGCAACGTCAATAGCTCCACTAGTCCAATCATTTGTTGGGATGTTTGTTTTCTGAGCCTTTTGTTCTTGATCTTTTGTTGAAGTCAAAGGAAAAAATAAATCAATATATAGCCCAACCTAGGGAAAAATAATTAATGTTTCTTAGAAAGTTGCACAACATATTAATTTCGTTGTTGTTCTAGTTCACCTTAGTGGGGAATCAACGATTAAAATGGTATGATTTTAGATAGGTTCTCATTTCTCTCGATCGAATGGTATTTACATCATCCTACCCTGAATTTCATCCACTGGTGTTCTTGTGAAAATTGGTGTCCCTTTATATTTAAATTCTATGAGCTGTATAAAATTGAACATACCCCATCTCCTATATTTGATTGCTTGACTTCTAGTACAAATTACAAAAATAAAATTTAAAATTTGAAAGTTATTCAGTTGATTCTGTTAGATGGATTAATAATGGTTCCCAATTGTATTCTATTTAGGTTCATGAACGACAAGAAACAGGAGAAGTTGATGTTCTCACAAAAGGTACTGTCATGTCTAAAGCCTTCCTTGTATGGCATGTGCAGTCTGTTATTTTGTAACAGGATTTACTACAAATATATTTCCTTGGATAAGGAGTTGTAAAGTACCGTAGCAAATATTTGTAATGACTCAAAATTGAACATATCAGGAGAATCATGCATGTAACCTTTCTTTCTTTATTGATTCCAGGGGACAACAACTTTGGCGATGATCGGCTGCTATATGCTAATGGCCAGCTCTGGCTTCAGCAGCACCATATCATGGGAAAGGCTGTTGGGTAAGAATTCAAAAAGTAGAACTTCTGACCTAGCATCTGCTGTTCAGTGAAGTAACAATGTTTGGGTTTGTCCAATATTCATTTCTTGGAAAAAAAAAGGTAATGAAGTTGGGTCAATTTTATGCTAGTCCTTATTGCCATGTAGAGAATCACATCTGCCTTATCTAGTCATGAATCTTGTTAGGCACGATTCAAATTGCCCTCATACGCTAACAAAGCTTATTATAGAGTTTTTATACTCGAGCTGATCCACTGGTCTTTAGGAGTGTGTGATTGTTGGGCATGTGAATTTCTGCTTCATGAATATTAGCTACAACAGTTAATACGTAATTAGAGGAGAGAGTGGGGGGTCCCTTGGGCTTCAGAATTGCGGTGCAAATTTCATGATGATGTGGAATGCTAACAAAGTTTTTTAAAACTTATTTAGTGGCAGATATACCTGAATCTTGCTACCTATCTGATATTTTAATTAATTTCTGTGTTGTATTTTCAAGTTCTTCACTTGTTTCCACCCATAATGTTGTTCTTTCTTCATCAATGCTTTTGCAGGTTTTTGCCTTATGTTGGATGGGTTACCATAATTATGACAGAAAAGCCTATAATCAAGGTAGTCTCTCCTGGCATGTTTTGAATCTTGTACGTGAATAGTGCTGACGTTCAAGTAATTTTCAATGGTTTTACACACGTATAACTATAATAACTAAATGATCCAAGTTGTCTTGGCTTATACAAGGATAGAATATGGACTATTATTTTTAGAAAAAAGTTGAGAGCCTTTAGGCTATTCAACAGCTTGAAAATGGTTCGGTTACAAGTTATCACCTTATGATTCCTTGCTACCTTTTCTCTGTCTGCAAAATTCAGTCACCCCAAGAATTCTTAGTTTCTGACTGATGCTTTTGGTGGCTGCAGTATGTACTAATTGGTGTTTTGGCCTTGCTGGTGATAACCTCGAAAGAGTAGAAATTAATTTTACTGCTGCAAGAGAACTGCCTGGCTCCATTGGCAATCAACATACAAGCTTTGTTGGAAGTGTATTACCGCAAATGTTGAGAAAACACCCAGTTCTTGTATCTTTGTTTGGTTCTCTGTTTTATGCTTTCTGATCTCAGATCTTTCTTGTTGTAAACGTTGGTAGATTTAATGCAGGAAAAACTGGTTATTAACTCATTACCAAAACAAAAAAAACTGGTTATTAACTCACACTTGGGTATGTTCTCTTCCCTGATTCTGTCGATACACCTGGAAAAAACAAATTCCTGGATGGTAAGAGGCGACAACGTCCATGCAATAGAAATTGTCATATAATATGATAGGAAACCTTTGCCGGTCATGCTTTGCAAGATGTCACTGCAGGTCCTGGTTATGCCTCCTATGGACAAAATCTATCAAATGATGCATTGACTACACTTCTTACTACAGTTTGTCATCCCTAACCATTTTATTCATGTATCCTCTTAATTCTGGAGGTCAAGATTTCCTACCTGCAAGTTACCATGAATAAACCCTTTCTTTAGCATATAATTGTCTCCTTTAGTGTTAGGATCAGTTTTTACCAAGTTTTGAAATTTTCAACCCTCTTCTAATACAGATGTTTTGGTTTTTTTTAAGCTAAGTATTATTTCAGGTATTCATAGCTAAATATGTTATAGGTATTTATTCTATGATTTAGGTATATCAACTTGAAGATTACATTTAAAATAAATATTTATAAAAGAAAACTATTTATCTGATTCAAATGTGATTTTTACCATTAATAGATCTTAAGTTGAGATATGCAATGGACATTTTGCAAATCGAATAATCATTTTTGTGGATCTGGTACTGTTCTTGCAAGCCCAGCCCAGCCCAGCTTGGCTTGGAAACTCCATCCCTCACAGTTTCTATGAAAAATACTACTGCGCTTTTAGGAAGGAATTTGTGTCGTCTTTAATAAATTTCAAAAAGAAAAGTTCACAAGGCAATCAATACTTGAAAACAGTAAATCTCTGTACAATCACGTGAAATTCCTAGTTGTCTCGATTTTAGATTTCAATCCAGACTATACATTATTCTTATCAAATGAGAACATTTTCGTTCAAAATATCCCTTCTTTACTTTGTTCCATGCTGATTGTCCTATATATACTAGCAAATAACATATGCAATTAAGGGGATTGTTATGCAAGAGGAACATGAGAGAATTATATATATACAGGTATTGTTGGTTGCTGTAAGGTATGCATATTAATTAGATTGGATTTCACTGCGTTAGCTTGGCTTCAACATGCAGGTGAGCACGACGTAAGTAAGTTTCTTTAAGATCAATAGATCATTTTTGTAAATCATATATTACAAATCAGACAAAGTTTTTATATTCTATCTATATTGATTTTGATATATTTATTGTAGAATCGGTGTGATGAATTTGAAAATTCTAAGCCCTTATATTAAAATTAATATATCGCTTGTTAAAAGTAATGTATTGAAAATCTAGTTTGACTTTTAAATTCAATACATTAAAAAGTATGATTGGACATGAGTTAACAGTCAAATTGCATTGTTAATTAACACGACACAATTAAGTTGTAGACTATGGGTTATGTTTATGTCACTTCTCCTTTGACATAACATGACTTAGGTAAAATTTTAGCTAGACATAATTGACGTCTCTACTGTGATGTTAGAAATTTTCAATTATTTTCTTTGTATGTGTATATATATATATGGTTTTTTTATTTGTAGACAAAAATCTTTGTATGATTATACAATATTTAGTTATTATTATAATTATAAATAGTATATTTTATATTTTATACATATAAATAGTATAATTATAGCTACTATATATATATATGTAATATTTAGTTATTTTTTAATTTTAGGCAAAAATTTAATTTTCTTATTAGTTAAAACTATAGTATAATCTACTGTGTATCAAAGTTTTGTGTAATTAATCCAAGTTATATTTGTTATCATTTTTTATTTAAAAAACGATAGTTGAAGCTTGAATGTTAAGACCAAGGCCTTTAGGTCAAGGTGCAATAAGTATGTGATCTAAGTAAAACTTTCAGCATATTTCCATGGTCATCACAAAATCTACACCATTGTTTATTCCTGCTCCTGCCCCTCTTCTTCTTCTTCTTCTTCTTCTTCTTCTTCTTCTTGTATTAATCCATCCAGAACTATTACTTCTTGGAGGCCCCTTCTAAGAATATGACTTATGGGGTATGTGAAAAGAAAGACTGGCTGAGGATTGCCATGGTTTTCCATCCACCAGTTTTGGAATAGTAGCTTTGGGCAGAGAGAGAAAAGAGAGAAACATGATCTTGAAGATTTTGACGTTCAAAAGAGGAATAGGACCGTCTGCTCCAGTGCTCACCACATGAACCCACTAAATTAGTCCATGGTGTTGAGAAGCTCTGGCGGAAGAACAAGCCCTAGCCACTAGTTTTGGAATAGTAGCTTTGGGCAGAGAGAGAAAAGAGAGAAACATGATCTTGAAGATTTTGACGTTCAAGAGAGGAATAGGACCGTCTGTTCCAGTGCTCACCACATGAACCCACTAAATTAGTCCATGGTGTTGAGAAGCTCTGGCGGAAGAACAAGCTGTAGCCACTAGTCCTCATGCTGCTGCTTTCCTCAGAGACAGAGATTGACTAGATCGCCTGGTGAATATTCACCCAAGAAGAAGCAGCGGCAGCAGCAGAAGAAGAAGAAGAAAAGAAGAAGAGGTATTGTAATTGGACTGCTGTTGTGTGGTATTTTCTTTTTCCTACCAGGTCTCTGTCATCTTGATGGGGCTTTGGGTTTAATCCTCCTTATTTGTATGTTCTTTAATTAAACCCTTACTTCATAAATACACAAGAGAGTTTTGTAAGAGAAGACAGAAAGACGAAGGAAAGAAAACAATAAATTAAATGTAGTAGCGAGTGAAAGGAAGAGATTCCTCAACATCTTCAAAGACCAAGTTGCTTTTGCACTGGGACTGTGATGATGCAAGCGTGCATGTGCATTGGCATAATTTAGGGTTATAATTGTGATCAAATTAATGCATTTTCAAACATATCTAGTTTGATCTTTAAGTACTTGTAATTAAAAATATTAGGATATGTTTATCTTACAATTTGGATACATTAACTTGAGTCTTAGAAGAACAGAATTGCAGACTTCAGTTCCATTAGTTTCGACTTATGGTTAAATCATCTTTTTTTATTATCAATATTCTAATAAGATCTCACTAAAGAATCAAAAGTTATATTAAAGAAAGGTATCAGACTTTCACATAAACAACTTTTCTTTTTTTTCTTTCTGATCTTACTAGCATTTTACAATGATCCATCACTTATCTAGGTTAAATGGTATTGGAAGTTGACCGACTATGATAAGATACCAATGTAAAATTTTATATTAATTGAATATTTCAATTTTCTGATGTATTTTCTCATATTCTATAGGAATATCACTTGATGAATTCAAATGATAGATATTAAATAATAATAATAATATAAAAATTAAAAAAGAAAAACTTGAGATCCATCGATAATGAAGATAATATTTATTTCAGGTACAATTTTTACTTTTATAATATTTTCAACTTATTAATTAAACTTTTATTTTATTTTTTTAAAATTAGCTTTTACGTAGAAGTATTTATTTATTCCAACGTCTTACGCGTGTCGCCTTCACACGGTTCTGGACGGACGTACGTGCGTCGTCTACACGTAAACGACTTCTCCGTGCACGTCACCGGCGAGGAAGCTTGCAAGAGGCCAGATGCCGGCGGCGTGCATGGCTCCCACCGTCCACGCGGCGTCGCTTTCGTCAACGTCCGTGGAAAGAAAGCGGGCGAGGAAAAAGAAGAGCATGCGTGTGATACGGCGTCCACCGGAATCAAGAACGAGCGGAGGAGGAGAGCCGTGCGCCTGCCGGCACGTCGACGGTGGTTTGGTTGATTCCGGCGACGGTCCGTGTGGGGCTCCAGGTAGGCCGGTGTCCATCAAAACTTCGTTTCAAAAGTAACCAAAATAAAGAACGAAACGTCACTTTATATTATTTAGATTTAGAAAACGTAAAACATCGGAAAGGAAAGCGATGGAAAATTTTTTGTGATTTTTTAATTATTTGTGTATTAAATATATTTTCAAATGATTACGTTATTTTTTTTATTATATATAAAAAGAATTCTTTCGTTTTCTGATATCTTGAACTTTGAAATTTATAGTAAATAAAGAAATAGAAAAAGTAAATTATTATTAAATTTATTAGTAACATATAATTTTGATATTGAAATTATTTATATTTCTAGTAGATAAGAATTGATATCAAGAAAGATACGTGAAATATATTTTATATTATAATTATTATCATAAATAACTTTTTTTTGTATTCTTTATGATAAATTTTTTTATTTTCTATCTTACAAATAAATACAAAAAATATTTAATTTATCTATTTTAACATTTTCTATTCTATAAATAAATAAATATACATATTTTACATTTTATAATTTTCCATCATTTTTTTGTTCTATTCACAAATATTTTAATTTTTTACTAACTTTCTATCATTTTTTATAATATTTTATCATTTTCTTTTCATTATTTTCTAAATGCACGAACACCCTCTTAATCAAATTTTTATTAATATACGTTCAACGCTCATGATTTTTTCTTTTAACTTACAAATATGTCTTTATATGTGTGTGAATCATATGCCTTTGATATTTTTTTTATGATGACGATTGTGTTGTTATTTAGATTTGAATATAAAATCAATCATATGTCATAATGCATTATTATTATTGTTGTTGTTGATGATGATGATAAAAAATATTACTGTAAATATATACTTTATTTTTTATGTAAATATATATTACTGTGAATATATAATAGTTATTATAAAATATTAACATATATACATACGTTACGTCAGATAATCATTCTTAAATACCAGAGGTGCTTGCAAGAATGACGTATGGCCTGATTCGGAAAAAACAAAAGAAAAAGTAGAAGAAGAAAAAAACGATGGTAAAATTTAAATATTAATAAACGTAAAAACCAATATATATATATTTTTTTAAAAAAATGGATGTCCGGGAAAGCAACAAGTCCATCGACTTATTTCTTCTTCCATTCCAATCCGCAACGTCCATCGTCCGATTGACGTAACAGATCGCGACGAACCTACGCATCGACGTTGACGTGAAAGAGAATCCCCAGCGACTCCTCTCTCTCTCTCTCTCTCTAAAACTCCCCTCTCTTTCTCTCTCTTATTATCTTCCATGAATCAGTAAAATTCTTTGAATTCTCAGTTTAAGAATCCTTTCTTGGTGTATTAAATCACGTTAAATGTTTCCTTTGACCTTGATAGTTAAAAATATTATAATTGCGAGATTGACGTCATGAGTTGTAATTTTAAATATATATAGAAAGGAATTGTAGAAATTGAAATTAAATCAATATAACATTTGTAGAAATATATTGATTTATAGATTTGGTATACTAATTTTTTTAAAAATTACTTGTATTATGTCAATCAATATGCTCATATTAAATTATTTTTTCATTTATTATATTATGTTTGGAGTTCAATGTTGCTTAAAGGATAAAATATATATATATATATATTTTCTCATCCCCACGTCAACGCAAAGACAAGAAATGAAGGTAAGGAAAGTTTAAAAAATCAAATGTTATAAAAAAAAAAAAAAGGACCGTTTCGTCATTATCCACTTGGTATTGATTTTCTAAAAAATAAAAAAATACCTACGTAAATAAATCTCACTCAACTACCAACCACCACAAATAAAAATCTCATTATTTATTTATTTATTTGTTTTGTCATTTGTGTGGACAACACCACACAAATGGATATTGAAAATATGATTCATATTTAAATCTGTTTGATAGAAAGAGAAGTTTGAATCTGATGTCCAATCAATTAATCTGAGAGTCCAATGTTATTGTAAGTATTTATAATTAAAAATATTATGGATATTGATCGTATAATTTAAATGTCTTGATTTAATATCTTTTTTTTTTTAATATCTATTAACAGTGAATATTACGTCTGAAACAACTTCATGTTTATTTTTCATAAATATTTACTTTAAACGTAATTTTTACTATTGATAAATTTTAAATTAATATATTTAAATCGTAAAATGAATAACTACCCTGGGTACTTGACAGCTTTATTTTAGTAAACATTTCGTTATATATCATTAAGAGTTTATTTCTACACACAAAATTGAAATGTTATAGCATTGGAATTTCGACAAAATTAGATAAAAATAGAATTTAAAATACAAGTATTTGTGTACGTTTAAAAATTGGATGAAAATTAAAATTCAAATATTTGTACATAATATGGAATTAGACAAAATTAGAATTTATATTTATGTACGATAATAATGAAATATAATTATCTTTAATTAATTAATTTAAGTAAATTAATAAAAATATAATTAATTAGTAAATTTATTACATTAATCAACGAACATGTTATATAATTATATTATTAAATATTCATGTACTATTTATTAATAATTGAGAGATATGTAAGAATTTTTAGTAACAGAAACGAATTTCATACGACGAGAATTCACGTTCTCATGTTTATATTATAATTTGAATTTTTTTTTTTGAAATTGAAATTCTAAATATATAAATACCCTTATTTTAGAATTAAACGAAATTCAATTTTATTTTCGTTTAATTCTAAATACACAAACCTTACTTAAATGAAGTAAATATGTATAATTTTTTTTTAATTAATAAAAAATTATTTTAAAACTAATTAACAGTAATAAAAAAATAAAGGTTCAAGTTCGGCCACATTTAATGACATTTTGTTCGGTCTACAAGTATTTTACCGATGACATAAAAATTAATCTCAAAATTATTTGATAATAAGAAAATAAAATATATCATGTTATATCATCGATCACATACCAAAAGGAGATTATTAACTAAAAAAAGTTAACAAATACAAGAAATACGGACCTAAAACGTGGTCCACGGGAACGGGCGAATCCGCGCCTCCGCCTCACATATTTACCTTTTTCACTGCCCCCCCCCTCTCCGCCTTTGCCCTGGTGGACGGAAGGCGGCGTGGGGCCGTCGGCCCGCCATCTCTTGGTCGTCCACGGCCGCCGGGTCGACGTTGGCCGAGAAGGCCACGGGCGCGCCACGTCGGCCGGTTGCGAGCCAACGAGAGACGCCTGGCGCCGACGTGGACGGTAGCCACACGTAGGATTGGAATATTCCGCATATTCTGAGCACATTCTATCGGATATTCCACCCGACCGGAAGCAGCGGCCACGCGCTGCAGGGTTGGTTTACGTTTGGTATGTTGCCACTGAAGGCCAAGGTATTTACGTGGTTTGCCATCGGCCGCGAAAGTAACGTTTGATTAAAAAATCAAACATTTATCCGTCCTCCGTTGCAAAATGAGTAATTTATTTGACAGATAAGTAAAAAAAATTTAAGAATTTTTTATTCTTAATGATATTAAAAATTAAACAAGCTTATCTCTTCAATTTCGTATCTAAAAAAATATGAATGTAAATACTTATAATATTTTTATTGTCAAAAAACAAAAATTGATATACTGAATTCATTTTTGGTATCTTATTTTATCTTTTTTGAATTATATAATTACATTTTGTTTCAGCATTTTTAATTACGTCTTTTTTTTTCTTTGATAAATTGCACGTTTAATATCACCGACATAATCAATTTTATTTTAATACATCGTTTTAGACCTTAGGGGAAAAAAAAAATTTGTGAGAATTTTTAGAAAAATAGGCTTGGATTTGCTGGTTTATGCTTGTGGTATATTTCGTAAATAGGCGGAACGGGAGGACTGGAAAGTAGAAGAAAAAAAATGAATTTTCTTAACTACACCTTTTGGTCGTCTTCGAGAGCTGAGCGTCGAGGACGTTGCTACATAAGGGGAAGCACCCTCCAGTCTTCTCCTCCACGCTCTTCTCGCCACCTTCCTTGTTTCTTACGGTATCAAACCGAAGAAGGAAGGAAACCCAATTCTTTGTCTCGGAGACGAAGAGGAAAACGGGGCCGTGGAGTGAGGCTGGTGGTTGATTTGATCGTTGGAGGTACCCATCTACGATCCGTTTGTGTCTTCATTAATCCTCTGCTCATGGTTGTATTGCGTTTTGGTTCTGTCTGCCGTTAGATGGGTCGTCATTTTGGATGGGAAAGTGCGTTTTTCTTTTTCGGGTTTTGTTACTGGGATTGTGGTGACCTTTTTTGGAACTTGGGCTCTGGATGTCATGCGTTGTGTGAGGCGAAAAATCTGGTTTATTATCAATGGGTCATTCTTTTTGCATGGATTTCTGTGCTGGATCATCGGGGATTCGAGGGTTTTTGGTTTCCGATGGTGGGGAGGTATTGATCCCCCCTTGATCAGAAGCTACCGTAATTGATCGGTTTGCTGATAAGAAAATAGATGGGATGTGTGTGTATTGCAGTACATGGACGGGAAGTTGCTGTTCTGGGTCTTTTGAAAAGGAAATCATATTTATTTGTTTCGTTCATGCTGCCCCCTTTTCTTTGGAAGAGAATCTCACCTAATTTAATCTGTTTGGGTGGAATTGAGTTTCCTGTACAATTTGAGAAATTCTGCATACCTTTTTGCTTTCTAATTGCCTAAAATCTCTCCCTCAAGTTCCCTTAATGTCTTGGCATGATGTCTTGAGGCTTTGATCTCTTTTCTGTTTATTAAGAAGTCGCTTTCGCGTGTGATCGATTATTTGCTGATCAAATATTTTTTTGCATCAGCTATCACTTTTAATCGGCGTAGTTTCCAATTGGTTGATTTTAGGGGTTGATGTCTAGTTAATAATATTTCTAAATTATTCCTTTTCATATATTGCGTATGGCTTGTAAATATTGTGTAAAGTAAGGCCTGGCTTCAAAGGATCAATCCAGAACTATTGGTAGACTTTTAAATTTATATTTAAACTTATCACAAAAATTAGATAATATGATCATGGCTTGTGAATCTGTCATTCTGGAGTTGAATAATGATTCCACTTTGTTGCCTTCTTTACAACAGATAAAGCACCTCCTGTTTTAGTTGGTTGAAGATTTGCAGTCGGATCAAATTGGCAACCAGCTCAACTACAGCCAATTTCAAGCATAATAATGGGCTCTACAGATGAAGAGAGAGCTACCATTGAAAGGAAAACCACCAAACCTCTTGGCATCCGCTTCTCAGAATACACGAGGAAATCTTCCATTTCATTTCGCACATACCAGGCCATTGTCCTGATCCTCACATTTTTTGCATACGCAAGCTACCATGCAACCCGGAAAACCACAAGCATTGTCAAGAGTGTTCTTGACCCCGAGTCGTCTGAATTGGGCACCTCTCATTGGACTGGAATCAAGTATGTGACACCAGCCCAGAATTTGCAGTTGAAGTCTGTCGGTAAAAGTGGTTGGGCTCCGTTTGATGGTAAAGATGGCACCACCATGTTGGGAGAGATTGATGTTGCCTTCCTTTCTATGTATTCAATTGGCATGTACTTTGCTGGACATTTAGGTGATCGGGTGAATCTTGGGACTTTCTTGACGATTGGGATGGTTGGGACGGGCATCTTCACTGGCCTATTTGGGGCTGGTTACTGGCTAAATATCCATAGTTTTTACTACTACCTTGGCATCCAGATGCTTGCAGGTATCTTCCAGTCAACAGGCTGGCCATCAGTTGTTGCGGTTGTTGGAAGGTGGTTCGGAAAGAGCAAGAGAGGGCTAATCATGGGAATCTGGAATGCACATACGTCAGTTGGAAATATAACTGGTTCACTGGTTGCTTCGGCATTGCTGGCTTATGGGTGGGGCTGGTCCTTTGTGGTTCCTGGTATGCTTATTGCCGTTGTTGGGTTGGCTGTCTTACTGTTCTTACCTGTTAGTCCTGAGTCCGTGGATGTTGTCGAAGAGGAAGATGGCACCCTCAAGTTTCCTGAAAAGAATGAGGTCACCGAACCCCTATTGAGAGAGAGAGATGAGTGCAATAGTAGAGCGGTGGGCTTTATTGAGGCATGGAAGATTCCTGGTGTTGCACCGTTTGCTCTGTGCCTCTTCTTCTCCAAATTGGTGGCCTATACTTTTCTCTATTGGCTACCATTTTACATCAGCCATACAGGTACACTTGGTTTCTCTCTCTCTCTCCCCCTCTCTTAAATTTCCTATGATGAAGTGATTGTTTAAAGTAGATTGTGATTTTTGTCTTGCAGAGATTGATGGTAAGTACTTGTCTGATTCGTCTGCTGGGACTCTATCTACCTTGTTTGATGTTGGAGGAGTGCTTGGTGGCATATTAGCTGGTCACATTTCCGACCATCTTGATGCCCGGGCCATCACAGCTGCAAGCTTCATGTACTGTGCCATCCCAGCATTATATGCCTATCGCATTTATGGAAGCATCTCTATTCATTGGAACATTGGCCTCATGTTCATTACCGGGATGTTTGTAAACGGCCCTTACGCATTGATCACGACTGCAGTGTCGGCCGATCTCGGCACGCACAAATCACTTGAAGGCAACTCTCAGGCCTTGGCAACGGTAACTGCAATCATTGATGGAACAGGGTCAGTTGGTGCAGCCATTGGTCCACTTCTAACTGGATACATCTCCACCAATAGCTGGAATGATGTTTTCACAATGTTGATGGTGGCGGCGCTACTTGCCGGTCTGCTCTTGACCAAGTTGGTCATTGCAGAAGTGTCCACAAAGATTGAAGCTTCAAGATCTAACGATGGCGGTGGCATCCCTGCATCGCATATGGTTCAGGAAGTGTGAACCTGAATGTGACATATCTAGAGGCAACAACACAAGTGCTTACAGAGGTGTCTCTTGTTTTCACTTAAGGACCTTCTGATTTCTGTTTAGCCACTGTGTTGGACCACCAGGGAGCTTTGAAACCACGAGAAGATCGCATATGATGAGTGATCGTTCATTTGATCCCACCTCTCTTGGTGTCAGAGTGGAGAGGTCGGGGATTTGCTACTGCCTCATATTTCCTCTTTGGTTCTCACTGTATGATATTTATCTGGGAATCATCAGAGGTACTTCCTTATCGTGTGTTGTGTTTTCTTTTCCCTTTTTTTGTATATGTGCAATATGGGATATTGGATGGGTCTGCATTCAATTGTAACAATTACCCAATTTATGAATGAATTGAAGTTGGGTTTGAAGCAGTTTCTTAATGAATGCACCTGCTGCATGAATGTTCTCCTCCATTGCAGACTGAAATATGACTTTAACAAGTGTGATCAATTAAACCACTAAGGTAATTAATTCTGCATTGGAGGTAAAATCAGAATGTTTTGCCCTTCTTAGGAGGATTGATTTAGCTAATGATGTATTAGGTGTTTGTACATGAGGAAAAGTGACAGGAATCTGCCATATAAGAGGCAAACTTTCCTTCTTTGTAAAGTTTGGTGTATTCACATTGAATTGCATCAAGTCTGACTGATTTTTGGCTGATCAGATAACTTCATGCCAATGATATGAATCAAATTGGGATCATACAAATTGGATTTTGGTATTCATATTCCAAGATATACTCTCAGAATTGGGTTCAGAGAAGTCAGCCCATACTAAATGAATGTAAGAATTGAATTTTTTTGGATTTGTGATGTTTGTGAGTTGATGACGACAAATCATTTTCTTATTCCTTACAAAACTTACTTGTACTCAAATAATAGTTTGAGAGGTTGATGTGATCTTAATTCTCTGGATGTTTTCTAAAACCATTTAAATAAAACATTGAAAGGGAAGATTGAAGAGGAGTGATGCTTGACATCTATCTATATATCTATCTATCTATCTATCTTCTTTCGATGGTATAATAGGAAAAGTATAATAATATTATGGTTCTTATTTATTAAGAATATTATAAATAAATGATGGTAGGTAATGTTTTACAGTCAAATAATGAGTTTTAAGAATAAACATTATGAAGTCGTGATAAATGCAAAAATAAATAACTTTTAGAATGGCAGCTTTTATTGTAAAAAAAAATATCATACACAAAGATACTTCATGCACCTAAAAACAAGAGGAAAAACAAATAGCTAATAACATGTATAATGAGATGATGTTATTTATGTGGGAAGAACGTAAGGTATGATGTATTATTATAAAGAATGTAAACATTATTAATTTTTCCATAAATTTGAGATGTGTATAAATATTTCTATATTATTTATTTATATTTTATTATATTCTATTACTTTTCACTTTTTGTTATTTTTTATTATTATTTTCTAATTGGTGCGCAAAAATTTATATTTTTTAGCAACTTTCTATTACTTTTTGTAATTTTCCCTTTCGGTATTTTTTAAAAATTTTCAATACTTTTTTTTTTATTACTTTTCGTCACTTTCTAAATGCACAAACGAATTTTTATTTATCGTAGACTTTTTCAACCAACAATAATTTTTTCATATCATATTACAGATTGTTGGTAAATTCTTCAAAGCCTAGAATTGTAAATACTTCTCAATGAAATCAATCATTTGGTAGCCGTGGGGATAATCATGTGATGCATGTGCGTGTACGCTCCATCTTATCATCAATTCCTGCGTTATCTAAATCATTCACAAGAACAAGTTCCATCATTTCCTAATAACAATGGTATTTATATTTATCAAAATTTGAAATTTAATGAGGTCGTCACACTTCTTAACAATTGAATTGATTATGATCAAAGCTTGATCAATACTGAGATATGGAGTAATACAAGCCAACGTGAATGTGGTCTTCAACCTCATCTCCTTTCCACTCAAATCTTCCAGCAGCTATTTGGTCGACAACCCAACTAAAATAAGAACAAGATCAAAGAAACTCCAATGGCATGAACTTTGTATCCTGTAAATAAGAGGGAGTGAAGAAATAGAATGTTAAATAAAATGAAATTTAGAAAAAAAGTTGAATTTAAAGGTGTCTGTGCATACCGACCAAAAAAGAATCTAACAAAATTTATATTTTGATGAAAAACGAAATGTGAGGAAATTCAAATTCGTTTGAATGTAACAGAATTTAAAATTAAAGTATTTATGCATATTCAAAAAAGAGTGATGGAACTTAAAATTTTAGTATTTCTACACATTTAAAAAAGTAAAAGAAATGAAATAAACAAACATTAATTTTAACTTGTATATTAATATGATTAACTTCAACTTTAATGCTATTAATTAAAATTTAACCTACCCAATAATCTAGAATTTGTGTAATTAGTTAATTTGCATGCTATAATATCAATATCATTAACCTTACAATGAATTTTCAATTATCATAAATTGAAAAAAAGTACATATAATTCAAATACAACTAAAATGAAACTTTTAATAATATCAAAATTTTCCATCATTTTATTATTATTATTATTTCTTCTTCTTTTTCTCTTTTCTTCTTCTCCAACTTCCTTTCCTCTTTCTTCTTGATTTTTGACTACTTCTGTGAGGTGAGCTGGATTCCAGTCCAGAGGGTGTTGTTTGCGTGGAAGAGGAGACCAACAGTGTACAAATACTTTTCTGTAAGATTTAAATCAACAATTCAGTAAAATTTAAATTCTTTTCAAGACTGAACAAAATTCAAATTTCTTTCTAATCAATTCTAAATACACAAATACCCACAAAATTTCATTTGTACTGTATCTAAAATACATTCTATTTGTTCGAATCCCTTGTCTCTTCTAGGCCTTTCAGTTTTTAAACATGATGTACAAATTTTGTCAATAAAATGAATAACTAAAAATCATAACAATGTTGTACAATATGTAAATATACATGAAAATTAGATAATCAGATTTTAAATGTTTGAAATACACCAAAAATTATAAAGATATGATCAGGATGAGATTGGAGTAGCATCAAATCCAATTAAGATCAAATAATCTTAGAAAGAAAGATGCGCATAAAATGTTTAGATTCATTATGGCACCAAGCCTTGGAACTATGCTGTCAAAACATTGATAGACACCACCGTGCATCCATGCAACCAGAAATTAGGTGTCACAATGTATACCATCTATCACTTGATGAAAAAACAATGCCACCAAGATGTTTTCCTTATGAGCCACATTACTTGTTATTCTGCATATAGAATATGAAGGGGGGAAAAATTCAGCATTCTTTTCATATATCAGTATGATCGAGGTATTGATTCTTATTGCTGTCCCCTTGGTTATTGATGAACAAATGATAAACAATTGCAATGAACTTGTTGACTTCCCCATGTACCTGCATGATCAGAAATCAAATATTCATAAGATACAATTTCATCCTGATAGCAACACAGTTTCTTATGATTTGAGTTATTTTAAATTTAAGATTAGTTTGTGCATAAAGAATCACCAGAAAAGTAGATTTTGGAGTTGAAGAGAGTTGGCACGAATCAAAAAAATGGGAAACAAGTTTCACGTTGACAAATTTCTTTGCATTTATGTCTATTCAAGTATTCAAAGGAAAATGAAATTTAAGTATTTGTGCATGTCTAAAAATTCAGAAAATGACAATTTTTTGTATTTATAGTTTGAAATCAATCATCATCAACATAAGTCATAAAAAACAATGACACAAGTTTAAATATAAGCCTTGACATAAGAAATATCATTGAAAAATTCAACATAAGAATATGGGAAAAATATTCAACGGTATTCAACATTCTTTATCGTTCTAGTCAGACTAGGGCATTGATTGTTTTTCTTCTTATTGCCTTCATATCTTACATGACTAAGAATTTGCTTTCCATTGCATAGAATCATCTCGGTCACGGTTGGTAAGTGCCTAGGTGTTTCCTTAAGACAGATCTTTTATCGAATTGGGTAATGGATCCAATAAATACTAATTATATTTTAAGGATTTTTGTTACAGTTGGATGGTTGGAACTCTGGTTTGGTTAATGAGTCTTGTGACTTTTTAATATTATACGTACATGATTTGTTGTTTAATCATTGTGTTTTATATCTTTATAATTTTTTTTTTTAAAGACATCTTTCTAATGTCAATTGACGTTTCTTAAGCCTAAAGTAAGATCCTGCATGATTCCATTAAATAATGTTTTATTACTTTAATTGTATACACACACATGTACTAAAATTATTTAATTAATTCTTAAGCAATTCGTGCCCAATTCTATCACCTTAACTTTCTACAGGTAGTGCTGTACTTCACATAACACATAATTATCTGTTAATAGAATTTCTTCCAGGTTTTACCTGTAGTAAACCTCGAGCAAATAAAGAACTTAAGATCTAACAACTTTGTATCAATTATCAAATGTGTCACTTTCCACCATCCTAGACATTCAACTGGAATGAAGTTTCAGGCTCCTTGAGTAGGATTTAAAAAACAGAAATGAATTGTCTTAGTGCATACACCTTTATTAATGTATTGCATAGTATAAAAACGCAGGTATTCATCTTATTAACATAAACTTACCATGGAGATCAATCTAACTGGAAACTGACAATAAGAGAAATAATGCACTTCAAGCTATAACAATTCACTTACATTTTTTACTTGATTTCCAAAATTAGGATGTCCTTCCCGAATTAATATCAATATGGATTGTCCTCATCAGCGGCACCCTGCTGCAAGCACCAAAACAAGATGTGAGAAATTCTCCAGTCTTGAACATAACAATTTAAACAGAAACTATCGAAGTTCAAAATGTTCACTTGGAGCAGCGTTATAACAATAGTAATCTTGTCTACCAAAATTTCAGCCTTACAGCTACTTGCACAAGATTTATTATTTAAATTAGTAAAGAAACTACAGATCACTATTTTAAAAACCAAGTTGGATCAGCCATTCAGACCGGTCCAACTGTGAACCTGGCCTGTCTAGTCCATTTAACCACTATTGACCTCTCCAGTAGGTTTACTCACTGTTGGACCATCTTCACATTCAGCCGGCAGGTTTGGTTGGACCAGATGGCAAGGTATTCAATATTGGTATCATTTTGAATATTAGTATATTGGAAAAATGAAACATATCAAGTATCAGTGGAAATTTCAATGGAGACAGGACAAAGTCACAGAAACATCAAATTTTGAAAGAAAAACCTCAAATTTCAACTTAAAGTTTTACGATAAAATAAAAAAATTTATAATAGATATTTAAAATCAATTAGATTTAATTTTTAGACATTATATCAAAAAAATATTACATACAATTAATTACAAACAAAATTTTAAAACTAAGGTAAATCATCCAAGATATAATCTAAAATCTGAAAGATCTAATGAATGACAACTAGCAACAATAATTTATTAAAAACAGAAAAAAATTCTGAAAAATTTGAAATGTACAAGCTTTGGAAGAGATCCAATAAGATTAGAGTGATTCCAAAACTCAAAGTCCTTGTTGCAGCTTTAGACTGAAAGAAAATGCCTAGGAATTACAGTAGGTCAGAGAAGCACATCATCTTCTACGTGTTTCAATAGTGTATTGCAAACCTCACGGAAATTTCATCCACATTGGACAATACAGTGGTTCCATTGCTTAAAAATGACCTGTTTTAGACAATCTGACCAAAATGGATCAAAATTTTGTCCAAAATGGAACCAAAACCGATAAGCATACATATAGTGGATCAAACCCTCAAGAAACTGATCTGGTGAAATTTTGCTGATACAGATCAAAACGCAATTCTATGCTAGACAGTCAGACTGGTATGACCAGCCGGTCCAATCAATTTACCATTCAATCCACTCTTTGTTTGCTTTTGAAATTAATGTCTACCATTTTTGTTTATAATTTGTTTAAAAATATCCCTTGGCATTATGATGATGAATATGGTTAGAATATATTCCGTAATTTTTCTATATTTCTATGTTTTACCTATTTTTTCCTAGTTTAAAGTTTTTTATTTTTAAATTATTAAAAATGATATAATTGTGATGTCATCAGATCCAATTGATCGAACCGTACTAGGCAGAAAAGCAATTTGTTGTCTGGTCTGGTTTTGCAGATTTTTCCCAAGGTAAAGATACAAGAGAACTACATATATAGTCTATAACACAAGAAATTTCTGTGTAGCTTAGTAAGGGTTTAGGGGAAAGAAGCCACAAACAAAGCTAAATAGGGAAAGTTAGAAATATAACAAATACAACATATGAAAATGTCTATCGATCACACACACCAACTGAAAACAAGGACAACATGGAGGAGATATTTATATGCTTCTACATCTTTGATCATGTACTGCCAAGTGCTTTTGAAGATTCCAGAAGTCGTCAACAGCTTGATCCAATCTGAAGTGTCTCTTAAAGCAAGGATTCCATTTTCTGTTTTCTTGTTTATTAGACAGACACTACCTTTTGAATTCCAATGCTCTATTTGGAAAGAAATTGCAAAAATTCCATTGCACGGTAATTTTTTCTTATGGATTATTTGTCATATTATTGCATAGTATTTTCTGCCATGGTTGAGACACAGCTCTTGCTATGATAACCCAAAAGTGGCATAACATACAGCTTGAAATATGCACATTCCAAATACCACGTGATTTGGATGCCAACTAATAGCTGACATTTTCATAGAGCCGGTTGTGTGATAGTGACCAGTGTTACATTGTGCATCCATTCAAAAAAAACTTCCGTTGGTAGAGTCCAAACTCAGCAAGCAAACAAACAAGCATTTGAAAGCATAAACTAATCCATGAAATGAAATCTTGATTTGTGGAGATGAGCTTCACATTTCTGGAATTTGGAGTGAAAGCTAGGTGTATCACATTCTTTAGGAATACAAAATGATAAATTTAAAAGTCCCCGTATAAAATTTTAAACACTCAAGTTAACCAAGTTGGCATATTTGAAGATTGACCATCAGGGTATCAAGTGATAAATCAGTGTTAGCAGAATTGATATAGGTACACAACAGACAATAACAACTACTTCCTAAGGACATGTTATTAGTAAACAGTAAACTTCAGGGTTTCTTCATTTTGCAACTAAAAATGGATTCAGGCCATGCATAAAAGGAACTTATATTACCTGATAATTTCATTACTTGTACTTCGACGTGGTATGTGATTCCTACAAAGGAAAAGATTGTAGCCCACATACTTTGATAGTGTCTGACCAAAGAAAGGTTGCACGTCAAGAGAAAGATCTGATGCTTTGAATAGACTGCCCAAAAATTTGACAGCATCTATAAAATTTTTCAAGAATAATTTTTTAAAAAGTTTCACAGCCTAATCAGATTGCTCGCTGGGCAGAGTAAAACTTCTTAAGTCCATTATGAAAATCTCCTAGCTAGCTTGATGTTGCTCAATATAATGATCTCATCAACTCTGTAAGGTATCTCTTTCTTAAGAGTAACTCTGTAAAATAATGTATATCTGAAATCAATTGTATTTTTTTGGAAGGTATATCAATTGCATCTTTATGACCATCTTGAATGCATTATGTACGCTCAACACCATCCAATATATTGGAGTATGTTCCTGAGGTTGCAACCAGGCCACACTCAGAAATCTCATTATGTAGTTTCTGTGCATCATTAAATCTACCAATATGGACTAAACCCATTAATAAGGTGCTAATTGTCATAGAATCAGGTTTTAATCCTTTCATGGGAATCTCCCAGAAGAGACTGATAGCCTTATCAATTTCTTGAGTTCTGCAATAGCCTTTGATTAAAATATTATAACAAATCAGATCTGGCTTGAGGCCTCGACAGATCATGCAATCAAAAACTTTCACTGCTTTCTGCATCATATCTACCGAACAATATCCATCCATCAGTGAGCCATACAAAACTACATCAGGTTCAACTCCAATGCGTATTACTCGTTCAAATAAAGAGTGTGCTACCCTAGGGAGTTTATTTTTGCAAAGAGAATCAACTATTGTGCTAAATGTCACTAGATTAGGAAGGATTCTCCAATCTATCATATCTTGAAAAAGACTAACTGCCTGTTTCCAGTTTCCCAAGTTGCAAAATCCACATATAAGAGAATTATAAGTAGTAACATTTCGAGGGATCCCAACATTCTTCATTTCATCCAGGAGATTCCTTACATCCTCAACTTTACCATCCTGACACAATTCATTGAGTAAGGAATTGTAGATGACAATATTAGGCTTCATTCCAATGGAATGCAGCTTCCTCAATAGATTCATAGCTTCATCAAATTTTTTATTCCTGCAATATGCAGTAATCAATATACTATAGCAATGAAGATCGGGAGCAAGTCCTTTACGTTTCATTACTTCAAAAAGCTTTGAAGCATCATCAATCAATCCCATTAGGCAATATCCTTGCATCAGTATACTATAAGATACTGCATTGGGTTTCTCTTTCATCTCAATCATCATATCAAACAATCTTTGTGCTTCACCAATCCGACCATGTTTACAAAAAGAATCCATCAAAGTGCCCAATGTCACCCTACTAGGCGAAACACCGCGACGCACCATCTTCATCAAAACCCCAGTGGCCTCTTTCCAGTGGCCGTTAGAGGAAAGCTCCCGTATGATGCAAGTATAAGTACGAACATTCGGGATAACACCTTTTCCGCACATCTCGTTCAAAAAAGCTAAAGCCTGACTCAGCTCCCCCCTTCTGCAGAACGCATCAATGATCGTATTATACGTGACCACATTCGGCCTACAACCATACCCGTGCCCCTCCATCTTCCTATGCAACTTAATCGCCATCTCAAGATCCCCATTTCTGCAGAACCCCTTCATCAAAGCACCATACACCACGACATTGCGTGCGCAACCCATCCCCGGCATTTTATCAAACACCCCAACCGCCTCACTCACCCTACCGACAGCGCACAGCCCACCGACCAAACCACTGACCGCCACCGTGTTCGGTCGAACACCCATCTTCAGCATCTCTCCTAGCACCCCGAATCCGGCATCCGCTTGCCCCACCTTGCAGAAGCAATCGATCAGTATCCCATGGGTGTGCACATCAGGCGACAAGGAGGCCCTGGCGACGAAGACCATCCTGTTGTATAGAGAGAGGACGGTTTGATAGTGCTTGAGCTTCTGGATTCTGCTGAGGAGAATGTTGACGGTGTAGATCGAAGGCGGCGGTTCGGCTTCTACCATTCTGTTGAAGAGGGTGGTTGCTTCCGATAGCGTGAAGTTGACGGACCCGCATCGAGACCTCACGAAGGCTTCCAGCTCTGACGGCTGGCCACGGCAAGCAGGTGGTTTGGTCGCCGAAGCTCGATGCGCTACGGCGAAAGCGCGGACCATTTGATCGTGAGGGCCGTGTGGAAGTCGGCGATGTTCCGTACACCAATCGTCCATGACTTTTAAGGCCCTTTTTTTTTTCATTTTATTATTTCAAGCTTACGTGTGTAAATGCCTGGTATAAATAATGAATATTATTAAAAATATTGAAGAATGATGATAAAGAAATGGTTCATCTTAACTATCCATTATTAATGCCATACCTATTTAAGCGTAGGTATTTGCATTTTTTATTTTCTGTTATTATTATTACAACAACAACAACAACAACTTATAATCACATTACATGAATTTTTTTCATTTAAGTATTTTTATGCATGATTAAAATTTTTAATTCTTTTCTTACAATTTCTAATTAAGTGGTTTAAGCTTAACTAACTCTATTTTTTTAATTCTTTTAATTCTACTCTCTTAACTGTTATATTCATTAGTTTCTCAAAGACATGACCAAGCATTATTTTAAATTAAATTTCTTAATTATTTTATTAATTTGTTTTATGGTTTTTAAATCACTATTTTAACGATAAGTCCGAATAAACTGAGAAGGAAAGAAAAATGTTACCATGAGTGAGTGCTTGTTAGTGTTCAATTTCAAATGTCGAACTTGTGATTCGTAACATTTATTTACTTTTGATTGTCACTCACGAATACCATAAATTACATAATCCTCACTCGCTCCTGTACTCCCACTCACATATACCATGAATCATACATCCTTCATTTATTTATCATTCATAAATATTGTGAATTATATAACTTGCTTTCATTCGTCGACGCCATAAATTACATTGTATGCTCTTACTTAACGACACTGTAAAGTATACTTTTACTTTTCCCATAAATTGCACAGGCGATATATTAAAATCAAATTCAATATACCATTTTAAATGTCTATAATACAAAATATTATAAGTGCCTGTAAAAAATAATCTCTAGAGAGGCAATTAGCTAAGTTTTTCAAGGCAAGGTTTTGAAAATCAAGCTAATTGTCTTGAATCAATCTAATACATTAACTTGATAAAAATGATAGGAAATTAAAATTTTAATAATTTTTTAAAAATTAAAAAATATTATATTTGAAAAGTAATATTTTAAATATTATAGCATATATTAATATTTCATTAAATATAGATGTAACATGTGAAATAATATATTTGTAATTAACATAAACAACACCATTCATTATAATCTAAATTTTTCAGAAATAATATGTTAATGTATTATTTAATATTATTAAGTTGTGTTGAAATTAATGTTACTTATTTAACATATTATTAAGTTATTGAATATGTTAATGTATTATTTATTCTTATAACATTAACGTTATTATATTTTAATGTATTATAATCTAGTATCATTTTTCAACATTATTTTTTATTTTAATGTATTATAATTATAATTCTTGATATCATGTTAATGTTATTATTTTAATGTATTATAATTATAATATGTTATTTATTATTGTAATTATAATTACTATATTTTAATTTATTATAATTATCAATTATATTGATAATTATATATTATCTATTATATTATAAGTCTATATTATAAGAGGTAAGGTACGAAACGATGGGAAATAATTTTTTTAAGATAGAAGGAAACAACGAAAAATCATCTCCTCCAATTTCTATTAACACAAACATAAGAAATAACAAAAAAAAATTTCACACCCTTTCCTTTTCTTTTATTTCCCGTTATTTCTTAGTCACACAAATCCTCCTAAATAATCAAATATGAACTTAAATGGTAAAATTAATTCTCTACACAATCTCGTAAATAATCTATTTGATTAACAATTAATGTAATTTAGTTAAATAACTTATTCTTTTCCCTCTCTCTTTTTCCTGCCCATATAACATTCAAAATCATATACTATTACTACCAGAAAAAAAACGCAGTTGTTCTCCTATCTTATAAAATTTGAGAAAAAAAATATTACGCACAAATTCAACCAAAAAGATTACCAATGCCAAAAAAATCCAAAATTTAGCAAAACAAAATTCTGCATGAGCTAGTTTATCTCAATGCAGCTTCCTCATCAACAAAAACAATTTTGTAGTGTCAGATTAAACTGACAATTGAGCTTAAGCTCACGATATGCAACTAATTTTTTTGGTTTACTGTGGTCGATTAATCCTGTTGGTCCTCCTCTGCAGTCATCCATGTCTACATAGCACAGCATATTACTTGAAACAGATCGTCCCTGTGCATTAAGACAATACCATTAAGTACAATATAAAAGCAGAAGACAATGACAAAGACAAGAACACAGTAACCTAAATGTAGAAATTTTATGAAGCCTGCTTACAAATTCACTTGTGTTATCCTTGCATTTCCTGGGTTTTTTTTCTGAAGATTGTAGCAGGATGGGAACCCCTCAAGTCAAGGCTTTTTCATTCATAATAATTTTACCAATACAATCAAGAAAATTATTTCAGCATTATCAAGGTATTTTCTGGGTTGTGTTGAGAGCAATTCAAAAGAAAATAAACGAAACTTTTCATTGTAAGAAGTTGTAAACTCACTGTATCATTTTGTTACTATCCTCTTTCTCTAATCAAAATAGGGAAGGTTGATCCAATAAGATCCAACGTATAAATTGTTAAAATCAAGGTCCAATCAGTGTCTAACATGACCGTAAGATTTGATAGTTATGATGACCTTCATGGTGAACTACATCCACTACATGATACGTTAGCATATTGGTACATATTCCCTGCAACATTCTCATTGAGATTTACTAAATACAAAAAATCAGAATATTGGTTCACAAATATATAACTTCGGTATGACAATTGCAGAGCTCATGCAACCTTCAATCGATTTAGGTATGCTTAGGTTTTCAGAATCAATCGTTTTTTTATAGTTCTATCATTTCAAGGCCCTGCTTAGTTTATCAAAACGATCTTTGCGCTATGGTTGTTATTTCTATATTGTGACTTTCTTTTTATGTCCTTTGAGATTTAATAACACCTCCCAGTGAGCTAATGGTTGAGACCATTTCTATCTTTGGCAAGTCACACAAAACTGGTCATGGGATCATGAAATTGCAAAGTCCTGGTGCTTACTGCCACTCACTATTGTTCTATTGGACCATAATGCTGATTATCATTTGTCCTAAACATGAAGAGAGGAGAAACAATAAAGTGTGACTAATAATGTACTTTACGTTTATACTAAGTTTGTGTAGGCTATAACCTATGTCTTGCCTGGGTTTTGATTCAGCATTAACTTCATAGTTCATCATACATTCCAAAAGAAAGAAAAAAATCAGAGTAAACTATTTGAGGTCTTTAATTAATTCTATATAAACAAAAAATTGAAAATAAGTATAACCTAGATCCTTGAATCGAAGATAATAGATATCTTGTATGTTTATCCAACTTCTAGTAACTTCAAGTTGTAGGATATATTCAGTTGGGGTGGATTGAATCCAGCCATATTCCAGCCTAGAGCCTGATATTATTTGATGCAATAGAGTTGATGTAGAAACCCAATTCTAAATTGCATCAGCTCACTGAGTAAGCTACAACTGCTACACACATACCTAAGCATCATTCAGTACTTCAATACGGAATGTTCAATCAAATTCAATAAACCTATGAAAAAGTTGTGAATAAAATTGCAAACTTTAGATTGTTGTTTAATTTAATAAAATAGAAAAATAGTAATAGATAGAAACAAATGATAAAAATGATGCATATTCACAATCCAATAAGGCATTAATTGTTGGTGTAGATATGTTTAGAAGGTATGGTGATTTCTTTCTTTCTAGAGTTCTAGTAAGAACAAATCTAATGCACCAGGTTTTCACCAATGAAAGATCTGAGGATTTAATTGTACATTTACTTGTACATAGACTTATCTTACCTCCATACCTAGAGAGGTTGTTCCCTAATCTAAGCTTTGAACCAATGATGCCTACACCACAATAGAACAACATTATTTTGTGCCAAGGCTCACACTCTTTCTAGAGTTCTAATAATAAAAAATAAAACTGAGACAAGAGTTACTATGCTGAACGCCATGATGCAATATTATAATCTTATTGCCCTCCTTCTTCTAAAGTAATAATCACTGTAATCCTATTCAGAAAGGTCTTGAAAATTTAACATGGATAAAAATCAAAGAATCAATCTAATTGGTCAATGCGCATGATTCACCTTACATGAATAAGAGCAAATACACTAACTCTTATCTTTTCCTAGTGTTGTCAGACAAACAATGTATCACTTAACCACTCCTGTACACTACCCACCAGTACAACTTACCTTCTTTTGTGGAAGAAAACCCTGTAGACCAATCAAGATATAATAATAGATGGAATAAGCATGAATTTCTCCAAAAAAAGAGAACAGAATTTTTCTGAAACGTAATTGACAATACAAAAAGGAGCTTTATTGCCGACAACAAATCCCCAATGGCATCATCAACATAACCGACGGGATTCTCAAATCAATCGCCCGCGCGATATCCAACATTAAAGCCAATCTTTCCAAAATCAGAATCAATCTGGGTATAGCACCCAACTAACCCTATAAGACTATCGGATCCCACCATGTGAATCAAATCTTTATTCACCAAAACCTACATCCAAAGCATACCCATCTCACCTCGAAAAACGTAGGAAGTGGATGAGAGAACGAAACCTGGGGAAAGACAGGGTCGACCGGAGTGGTCCTGGTCCTGGTCCTGGTCCTGGTCCAGGTCTACGCGAAAGAACGGGACCTCACTTTAGTCCTTGCCCTTATCCTCCGGCTTCCGAAGGGTTTCCTCGTACTTCTTGGCCATGCCGATTCCATGGTAGAAAAGCTTCCTCACGTTGGGGACGTCGTAGTTCTGGGCGACGTATACTCCGGCGACGGCGCCGACGAGGAAGGAGAAGCAGCTCCGGATCAAACCCATACTTTCCCCCGACAATTTCCTCCTCGCCTACGGAAAAATGGAAATTTTAAAATTATCGAAAATAGAAACCTTCCAAAATTAATAATAAGAAAAAATTAACCATAAATATATATAAAGTAAACTACATGAAATTTCTTAAATATATTTTTATTTATTTTTAAATCTTTAATTAAATTGTATAAATTTAAATTTTTTCTTACACCTTTACTTCTTTTAATTTCTCCTAAATAGATTTTCCTTTATTTTATATTCAATTAGTGCACCTCCATAGATACTCTTATTGTATCAGATTATTTAAATATCCATAAAAGTTTACCTTCTATCACATCTAAAGATATTTTTAGTATTCATCAGACTATTTTAAGTGTCTGAATATAATAATAAAAAATTAAAAAAATATATATATTCAATTCGTGTAACTCCTATTATATTTTTAACAAAATCATTTTTTAACTTATCTTTTGTAATATTACTACTCATCTAGCCTTAAACTATCATATAATTCTTTATAAGATTACCTTTTAACTTCATTAATAATTTTCCTAACATTCATTTTTGCTACCTTACACTTCTTTAAATTTTCTTCATTTTTACATTTACCCAACTCTTTTGTAGCAAAGCATTCTATTGTACTTATACATATTCCACTGCTTCTTTAATAACAAGGATGCATGTGCTTGCTCTGACCAACACTCCAATTTTTCTACTCCATGGAGCATATGGATTTAGCACAAGATGGAAAGAGTCCCATCTAATTAGTTGATACCACCACTTGACCAATACATAAAATTGAAATTGGTAAGATAAGGGTTAGCTTGCTGTCCATTATTGTCCAACAAGTATACCTCATCCAACAAGTGTCATGAGAGACACCCCCAGGATGGTCTGGAGCTACCTGGTGATGCTCCTTGGGAGCTCAATGGTGGCTACCTTTCACTGGTTATGCCTTCTATCATTGGTCTAGTAACTCTATTACCCTCTCTCTCTCTCTCTCTCTCTATATATATATATATGGTTATGTTGCTTTGGCATCCACAACAATTTGATCGTGAGTATCCTTGACAAAAGGTTGAGATTAAATCTCAATTCTCATTCATTAATCGCTATCATTCATGCTCATGAAACTGTCATATCCTTTTTAGAGCATTTTTGACTCATTTTTATTATTTTCAATAAAATTTTATTTATGTATATTTTTCTCTCTTTAATATTACATGAAAGGATTGATCAATGACTGAACTTACCGGTGTGCTCATACAGAGGCAACCTTTGTGTCTTAGAGGTACTAAAACACTTTTTAATATGTCACGAACTATATTTTGTTGGCACTTGACATAAAATTTTGGATTAGGTTTGATTGTTTTATATTTTGATCTGATTTGTAAGCCTCCATCTGTCTGTTTAGTTCTATATTTAAGCACTTTCTTAAAAATAATTTCATCTGATGATACAATTTCTTTAGTATTATTTTCACCAAAGCTCTTTGGTATTTATTCTTGCATGCTCAAAAAACCATCCACAAATCCATCATCATTGTAGTTCCAACATAGATTAACGTAAATAGAAATACTTGGAGGAAGCATTCATCTCAAGGACAAGGAATTAGGTTTAACATTACTGAAAACAATTATTGCTTTGGTAGCTACATTTTCATGTTCATAAACAGCAACATAATATCGAACTTTCACCTTAGATCACCTTGTTTCATTTTTCTATGAGTTTTCACTTCAATCTTTCTCAACCCAAAATCCCCACCGAAAAAGATAAAACTCCGAACTTCTTTCAAGGTGGTGTACAGGATGTGAGACATTTAACTCAGATCAATTTATGAATTGTTGGAGATTTTTTTTTCTTCTCAAGTATCACGTACTTTATCTTATAGACACTTTCACCTAATCAAAGATATCTTATGACCTCATCCACTAACTCAACACATGAGTTGGAAAGGTGTACATTCTTATTATTTGCCTACACTTAAGTAGAATCATCATTACTACCTATGGATACTCAAACAGCATATAATACACCAGGAGTATCCATGGACGCGCATAAGGATTTCCAGGTCACCCATATTAGTACTGCTCCCGCCACACCTATTACGCATAGATACTCAAATAGCCTAGTATATACTAAGAATACTTATAGAGGCGAAAGTTGCACATGAACTTTTGAGGTGATCACCCATTCTGTTAACTTTGGAGTTTCTATCGAAGTAAGTGCTTGATAGTAAGTATAATTACATCATATGAAACATTAAGGTTATTAACGTCGATAACATATAGATAGAATGGATATTCTCATGGATACCCTATTAGCAATCTCATATTGTTTGACTTCAGCATGCAACACTAGTTATCTACGTAATCAACAATACTTGATGGAGCAATTACTTTTTTAAATCTACTTTACATGTTGTTTATGCATGCATATTGAAAATGAAGTTGTAAATGTGCTCTTTTACGGTATTGACTGCCTCCAGTTACTTTGGTTCAGGATGAAAAAATTATTCGAAATAAAGGGTTTTGGGGCCTTAAATGATGGAGAACGAAAGTGATTCCTAGTAGTACTTGCCCCCATGCAATTAAAAAACAACGTCGGCAAAGTTCTATTCAAAGATAAATAGTTCATGACTTAGGACACATTGAATATGAGGTTGTATTTACCATGTTCAATGGTCATTAGAGGGTCTGTTTCAATGCATGTAAAATGATACCTTACACTTTTAGAACGTCACGTACAAAAGCATCTTTTATCTAATAGTTAAGTTAAAGTTTTTCTTCAAATGTTAAGTCGTACACAAAAGAATAGAGTTCTTCAGATTGTCTTATAACATTCTGGACAAAAAGGAAAAATATTTTCATTTAATTCTACATGAGAGTTGTCTGTGCATCTACAAAATTCACTTTTCGATAAGAAGTAAATTTCATTATTTTAGTAAATCTTAGAACTTGTTGGCCTTGCTATCAATAAGTGGTAGTGTGCTTAGCCATGCCACCTAATCAACGTTAGACCCTAACCTGCTAGAATTAAGCTCATATATTCTAGGTCCATCTAAGGTCCGTTCTCACATACAAATGAGGGATGACATATGTGACCATCTCCTAGGCTCTTAGTTTTCTTCATCTTGGGTCCATCAACCTTCTCTCCTTTGGTTCGTCAGCTCAACCTCTTCTCTTATGTTGTACGCATAGATGTACTTGCATCTCACATTTGTACACATTGGCACCTATTAAGCATCTAAGAGACTAACCTCTGGTTTAGGTGTGTAGGGTGTCTAACACCTTCTTCATACGTAATTAGAAAACATCTTCAGAACTCTCTAGTTAGGTCAAACTAACCTTACCTCCTTTTTTAGGACATAAATGTCACTTGCATGCATTACATTATATAGAGTTTTTCTAGTTTACTCATCTAATAAACTATGTAGTGACTTCTTTTTCCAAGATGTGAGAATTTTCAAACATGGAGTTCAAATATTGGCTAGTTCACTCTATCGATGGTAATGTCACATATATATATTTTATATATTTATGTCATTTATTATATCATTAATATATATGTTAATTATATATATTAATATTATGGTCAGTTAGACTGAACGTAAGTTCAATTCGATCGAACTTATTTATAATTATTAATTATTATTATGTATTTATATTAATTATGAAATTATTAATACATACATATATATTAATTACTACCACTAATTACTTATTATAAATACTAAAAACATATTAATTTACACTCCTTTAAAAGCTTCACCTCAAAGGTAAAGTTGGAGAAGAAAAAAAAGAGCTAAAGCTATTATCAAACATAACCTTAGTTTTTTTTTTGTTCTTTTCAAAAAAAAATTATTCTTTTAAATCACAACTATAGTATCACTCTTTAAAAAATTCTAGAGTTCAAAAAAACAAAATCAAATGTAATCTAAGAACAACAACCTTACAACAATGAAAGATAATAAGATTTTCTAACGCACATCAAGAATGACAAATCAAATCAATTTAAAATATCATGGTGATGCACAAACTTATCATAGAGTTAAGATAGACTCCTAAAGTCTTTTCAGAACAAGATTAAAAAAAAAATGCATGTGCCATAGATCCGGTGCAGTCAATATTTCAACCATATATCAGCAGACCTTTTCAGATCTGCAAGACTCATGTATCTTCAAAGAACGATCACATATGTGAACGTGATATTCATCATATTGTAAAATAACAACAGGTCATTAAAGATGTGTAATAAGTATAAATACATCACTTTGATCATTAGAGAATATTTTTAAATTCAAAACTAATAGAAAACCAATAGTGCAACTAAAAGGGTATTTGTGCATTTAGAAAACGTTAAAAGAGAAAATGACAGAAAATTTTCTATTATTTTTTAAACGTTTGTGCACTAAATAGATTTCTAAAGGATTTTGCCATTTTCCTCCTTCATATAAGAAAAATTTTCTTTTGATTTCCGACCTCTTGATCTTTAAAATTGACAAAAAATGAAGGAATAGAAAAAGTAAATTATTATAAAATATATTAGCAACATGTAATTTTGATATTGAAATTATTTATGTTCTTAATAGATGAAAATTGATATTATGAGAGATATGTAGAATAATAGAGATATGTGAAATATATTTTATGTTGTAACTATTGTCACAAATGACTCTATTTTGTATTATCTATAATAAAAAAAATTATTCTCTATCTTGCAAACAAATACAAAAAATATTTAATTTATCAATTTTAACATTTTCTATTCTACGAATAAACATATATATTTTACATTTTATAATTTTCCATCATTTTCTATTATGTATACAAATTTTCTTCTAACTTTCTATCATTTTCTTTTCCATCATTTTCTGTTTTTTTTTTTTCGTCATTTTTCAATGCACAAACACTAAGAATAAACTATTCCTTCATGTCTGAGGCAAAATCAAGCGATACAAGGGATAGAAAAATAATACCAAAGATATAGACATGGTTTGACAATGAAACAGTAGAACAAGAAGAGGCGAAGCAAATACAACTAAACATATGTATACAACTAACATTCCTAGTTCATTTCCAACGCCTGTGACCCCTACTGAACTTTATTATTTGATATTGCTCTTCCATCTCATTATGCTCATTACCAACTATAATGTTGCTTTCTTTTTAAGATGTATTTGTTTTTAAAAATGCTAATGACATGTACTGTAGGGCACCCGAGCACCGTACCCCATGGTCGAGAGTGGTATGGTGTGCTTTTTTTCTCTTCACTTGCGCCATTTTTGGGAGCTATTTGAGCGCTACTTGTAATTAGATCTGCACAAGAGGTGCAACATTCATAGGAAAAAGATGTGTTCGTCTCTCCTCTCACCCATGACAAGACTAACTGGACGGAGGTCACATGATGCTCAAAGACGGATCAAGTGGTGCAATGACGTTTATTCTTGTGATATGTGGGTGCAAACCAAGATTGAGCCTGTAATAGATCACAAACCCATTAGTTGGAGCTTCAAAATAATCCTCTTGACCGCAACAGCTTGCATGTCTACCAATTTGAACCTTCATGCATACAAGAAGATCTGCAACTTCATCCGTGCTTGCATGACCCTACACACACTCGATCAACTCCTTGTAGCTTGCTCGACGCAATCGCTTCGTAAGAGTAGAAGAGGAATAATTGTGCCATGAAGAAGCATCAATGCAAACAAGCATTATACCTTTCGCAAAACCCTAAAGTTTGTAAACGACTCCACCATAGTCTATGTAGCAGAACTGGAACTTTACAACTTTGGAGCGAAGCTCAGCTCTAAGAACAAATGCAACCCATGATTATCACAACTTAGCTCTTTGAATGTCACCATTTGTGTAACTTGTTGCACAAACAATATTTTGATTTTTTCACGTAGTTCATCTCTAATGTGTTTGACTTCTTTTTTTACCTTCTGTCTTAATAAAAGTTTCTTCTTATAAAAGACAACAAGTGTACTTGCATGTATTCTTTCATTTTTCATGTTAAGACATTTATGTCCCTTTTGTTTTGTGTTGTAGTCCACAAAAACACATTAGTTGAGACTTCCCATAAACTTATTTTTCTGAAAATCTCTCAAACAAGGATGACATTCACACCCAAATGAAAATCCTAAGGGGGGGGGGGGGAGGGTGGGGTGGGTTTGTGCCATAATCAGGTTCTTTATCAAATAAAAACTTCAAAGTAAATCCAATTTTAGTTACACTATGATATCTTCTCCTTGCTTTGCCATTCTGCTCTAGAGTGCTTGGACATGATATTTCACACTTATTCAATTATGTGCAAATAATATGATATTATTTCTAGTAGTCGAGTTCAAAACTTACTCTTATTAATCTTTTCATTTCAACATTTATTTCAATACTCTTTTCTCTTTTGTCATAACAAAAACTACCAATTTTCAAATAATTCTTTTGCAATAAAAGAATCTACTTTAAAAAATTACTATATATATCAACTAAAACAAGTGATGGTTCTCCTATTTCATGGTACAAAATCATTATAAGAACAACATAGAAATAACCATAACTATAATATGAAAATTCTTCTAAAATCATCTTAAAAATAAGATAACAATTATCACATCTATCACATGGAAAACCTTGTGGATATTAAAAATTCACATAAACAATATGAAATTGATTGTGTTAGATAAAGAATGAAATAAATGAGGTTTCAAAAATCTATGGTTAAATTTAACATTTACCACAAGATTAATCTCATAAAATATCTAAACTAATTAAGATACATGCTTTGAATTATATCATTGAAATTACTTACTTAATAGGCTTGATCAAGTAATTTCTCTAACTAACTTGTTGGTGTCTATTATTGGTTTCTTGTAAATTTGAAATAAAAGTACAAACATGTCTTTTTTTTTAATGGTTAATTGAAAACTTAATTTTTCCTATTTACTATCTAAGTAATCATAATGACCCAAATATAATTCCTATTGCTATCCTTACTTTTTTCTTTTTGACCTTAAAAAATCACTTATATACATGCACATATGATTACTATTTATCCATCTAATCATAAATGAATTTACTTAGCTATTAATTATAAGTAATATACAATATAGATAATTATTCTATTAGAATGACTTTTCATACCTATCACACTAACCCCTTACCACCACTATCTCTATTAGATATATAGATAAGTTAGGCATCAACCAATTTAATGGGAAATTTTATTTGCACCATTTAAAGTACAAGAAATTTCAAAGATATCATGAAATTCCTTAAATAGATCAGAGATCTTGTTAGTGCCAACAATAAAATTAGATTGTAAGTCTCCATCTTGGTATATAAGATACATGATTTAGTTGAATAGCTAAATGAGGATTGATTTAAAATTAGTTGAATTATGGTTATCTAATGTTCTTAAGGTGGTATTTATACACTCAGAAGGTAATAAAAAGTAAAGTCAGAAAGTTGGAAAATTGATAGGAAATGAAAAGTAAAGTGAAGACAAATATTTTTGTGTTGTTTGTGTTCATTTCAACATTTAAAAAAACCCTAAAATTGATATATTATTTTATGTACCAGTATATTGAATTATTTTCAAATTTAGTATATTTTTTATAAAAACAATATACTGATTACTATATAAAGAAAATGGTTAAAACCTTTTGACATACTATTTACAAAAATAATATATTATAGTCAACCTATAACTCAATCAACTCTTTTTTAAAGCAATTTTTCAAAACCAACATCAATAACTCGTCTCCCTCATTTTCTCTGTCAGGCGTCATACCGTTTTCATTTGAACCACATCGAATTTTCAGAATTTCCACTCCTACCATACAACTTTTGAATAAACCCAAAATGAGGAGAGAATTTAGCATTTCCTAAATAAAAAATGTAAGTATGCCTATTTCAATTTTTGTACAATAAAAAGGAAAGAAGAAAAAAAAATTCAAACTTTACAACACAAACACTATAAAAATCAGAAATTACTTTTCAGTACGTCATAAAATGAGAACCCACAATTAAATTTATTGTCAATGCCATGTCATTTTTATTTAATATGGCTCTCCCTCTTGTTTTGGGTTTCATACATGTATGCCATTTAACTTTTTTGTTTCTTTTTTATATTAGAAGAGGTAGAAGATCTTTGTTGCCACTGAAGCCACCATTTGCTCTTTGTTGCCGATCACTGAGAGGGTGAGAAGTAAAAAGGGGAAGGAAAGAGAGAGAGAGAGAGCACTCGCGTCTCCCACTGTTAGTGATGGCAATGTCCGTCCACCCGAGGTTTAGCCCTCCGCCTACCTCTTCCTCTCTTCCGATTGCCCCGAAGAATGATTGGTTTCGTGGCACAACTGCCCGTCTTTTGATTTTGGTAGTAAGTTTTTATTTCATTTTTGTAAAAGAGTATTACGAATATAATGCAGTTTGTTAAAGCAGAATACCATGATCGTTGTTTTCCCTCCCAGATAACTTTTGATTGGATTTTTGGTAGGCACTTGGTTCTGGCGTATTGTTTATTGTCTGTTTGTTTTTAGAAGTAGAGTAATACGGTGGTTGGATTGTTTAGTAATTTGATCAATGGGTTCGACTAGCATGCATAGATGAAGGAAATTTATCAGTGAATGTAGCTCTGTACTTTCAGACCAAGCATAATTGAATATTCTTGATTGATTTTCTCTTCTCGGAAGGGATAGTAACATGAAATTTAAGTCTTTCGGGTTTGATAAAAATGAAACTTGTGTTGGAATTAATGCTGAATTATATGTCAAGGTAGGAAGATGACCCACAAATGCAAATCATTGTATTTAAAATTGTTGTGTGTTGCACATTGATCAGTAAAAGGAGGGTTTTGTAGCAGGAATTGTGGTTTTAGTACCGAGAGATGCATCATTTAAGAGACTAAAATTAATTAGTATAGAAAAGATTAAAAGAAATAGAGGAAGACTTAAAATTATTTGGTTAAGAATTGTAAGAAAAGATTTAAATTTATATGATTTAACTAAATATTTAATCATGGTAAGAAATATATAGAAGAAAAGGATTCATGTGATCGATCCCATGCAATGAGATTATAACACAGACCATTGTTGTTTTATTGTATGTCGACTACTTGTTTAATTGATTGTTTATCCATGTTGGTTAATATAATGATCAAATCACAACAAGAACCAAGAGAAATCATTTTCCATAAGCAGAAATTTTACTTGGAAACATATAAAAGTCAATCATTAAGTTTTACATTCCTCTAATTTCTCTTCAATCGAAATATACTCCATAATGCTTGAATATATTTTAAGTACTTCTTGTTTTTCTTGTGTTGGAATATAAGAAATAAGGTGGAAGTTGTATATCATTCATAAACAAACAAAACTTCTATATATAAAAACTATATAGAAAGGATAAATCACTCTAACAATGTGAGTCTAAACTCACTTACAATACAAAACCCTAATGCATTATTTACTTTCACACTCTCCCTCAAGCTAGACCATTCAACCTGCAACATACTTAATAACTCAATGCAACTCAAAGTTAACTAGAAATGATAAATACATAGAGAAATATGTGATGCAACTTCTTAATATTTTGGTCATTACTGTTTCTACTGCTACCTGTTCGTCGTGTCAAATGGGCAAGTGCTCTTGGCTACCATTTTCATCTAGCATCACTACAACCCAATGAATGCTACAACTTCTTCGTTACAATCTTTGGACCTCACCATGAGCTAGCTGCATTGGTTATTGATGTTTTGTGCTTATTGTGGAAGATTGTACTAGATATTGTTGGCTATTTCCAATTTTTTATAAAAATTAGAATTCTTTCATATTTTTTCGTTTTTGGTTGTGATAATTGAAAATCAACTTAACCTGAAGATCTCCACTCTTCGTGTTGATAGTGGCAATGAATTCTCTAGTTCTCATCTTGCCTCCTTTTTATAGCAAAAGGGTATTCTACACCAACGAAGTTGTCCTCATACATTTGAACAAAATAGTGTCATTAAGAGAATGTGTCAACATGTTGTTGAAATTGGCATTTATCTTCTTGCTCAATCAAGTCTCTCTCAACCACTATGGCCTAAAGCTTTTCTCACTGTTGTGCATGTTATCAATCGACTATCTAAAGTTTCAACCTATCATGCCTTATTTGGTAAAAAGCTAGACTATCATTTTCGAAGACTGCCTGGTTGTCATTGCTTCCCATGTTTGAGACCTTATAATTCTAATAAGTTGGATTTTCAAAGACTGTCATGTATTTTTATAGGTATTTGCAAGATCAAAATGGATACAAATGTTGAGAACTTGATGTCGAAGGAGTGTCTACATGATTCAGCCTCAAGGCTAAATCAAATTATGTTGATCTTGCTAAACCAAATTATGTTTGTTGAATGAATAAGTCTATTTATGACTTCAAGCAAGCTCCCCAATCTTGGTTTACTACTTTCTCTACTAATCTGGGTTTATAACTTCTCATTCTAACCCTTCACTTTTTGTGTATCTTCAATGATCTACCATTGCTTATCTCTTACTTTATGTTGATGGCATCATTCTTACCAGCAATGATGATTCCTTTGTTTTACAATTAATTGCGAGTTGAAGTACTTGCTTTAAAATGAAGGATATGGATGATCTCCCTTATTTTCTGGGGATCACAGTTCAACAAACTCTAAATTTGTTAAACAATGTTGCAATCCAAGTATATTGTAGATCTTGATAGAAAAAGCATGGTAGGATGTTGTACGAGCTTCAAGGTATTTGTAATAAACACATTATAAAAATCTAATTTTAAAATTTATAATTGCAAGCACACAGTGTCTATCATAGATAACATGCGAGCATAGGTCAATCTACAAGAAATTTATTTAAAGTAAAACTTGAAATCTTATAAAGTCAAATGTTCCTAAGCCTTTAAGGTTTCCCAAGAGAAATTCAAAGAAATGCAAAACGAAACTCAATGTCATCTAAATATGTATTCTAATCATTTTAACTATTTAACATATCCTTATCAAGTGAAAACCATCAAGGAAAGTGAAGTAAACTTAAATCATTTGATTAATACAAGGAGAGATCAAAGAAAACATAAGAATCACTAGAAGTGTCCTGCCCAAAATCACTAAAATTAAGTTCAATTCTACACCATTTTCCTTCCATTCTGCCAGATAATAAATTCATTAAAAATACAAGGAATGGTCATCAAGGTACAAAATAACAAAAGTAATTTTAAGGCAAAACTCCTCTTGAGTTGCTGCCAGCAATTATCTTATCAAAAGAGTGCAAAATAGTCTAAGTAATTATTGAATTGCGCATTATTAGAAGAAAGATCATATCTCTTTGAATTCTTCGTGAAAACTAACGAAATCAAAATTTTAGAAAGATAAGTCAATAATCTAACTCTTGCCTTTTACAAAATTAGATTTCATTTACTATAACTCATGAAACACATTCTTCTTTAAAATATAAAATTCAGTGTCTAGAATAGAAAATAGAGTAATTGCGTCTTTGATTTCAAAATTTGAAAACTTTAATCAAGTCATTCCAAAAATTTCTACAAACACCAGAAAATGAATCTACACGAAAAATCATTCAAAATCGCATCAAGAGACTCTCAAAAACTCCATTGAAAACTTGATTTTCGAATGAGTTTAGTTTCACTCAAATAACTCTACGAACTTAATCTATAGAGTTATGATAACTCCACGGACCTGGATATAGGTCACCAAAGAAACCATTATCCTATATTTAACTATGACACTTCCTCACCATCTATCTATACCTAAAACACATCTAATACATCCATTCACCACTATACACACAACCAAAATTCATTTCTATGAATAAATAGAATGAAAATAAAAAGGTTAATCGAGTTAATCATGTACACAAACAACATATACACAAGTATTTATAATATTAACAAGGCTCATCTATTTTCAAATATAAATTTCATTAAACATGAAATGTAAAGTACCAACATTAAAATAAAGATACTAACATTAACAACTAACCTATTAATGCAAAAACACACATAAACACAATGTACAAAGTCACATATACAAACACATAACATCACGATATGCAAACATAAATTACATTCCTTCCTCATATTAGTACTTGAAACTTAGCCAACAAACTTTCAAAATTCACTAAAAATATTGTCAAGTCTTCTCCACGTGCTACTCTTGAGTTGTCACCACCAAGAATCATCATCGAAGTAGGGAGGCTTCACATGAACTCAGAAATACAATGTTGATGTCCACCAGATGACTTCCAACTATAATACATTTCTTAAAAGAAAGGAGTAGCTACAATAGTGTTCTTCTCTTCCTATAAGTGTATAAGTCTTCTCCACATCATTTCCTTGCACCAAGGACGTCACCGGAGATGAAAGCTCTTCAAGGGAAAGGAGGAAGCTTGGCTGAAATTGGTGTTCCACAAATCTATAGTAAGGGTGCCACTTCCACGTTGTTTCCTTACACCAAGGATATCACCGAAGATGGGAGGACAATGGAGAACTCAAGTTGTAGTCTTGGAGGTCTTCTCTTTATGCTAAGGGCTGGGAGGAGAGGAAAAAGTCTCGTTCTTTGGTTGCCTTAGGTTGTGCTCTTTTTTTTAAGAGGGAGAGGTGGCCAACGATTGCTTTATAGAAGTGGCTAGAGATCGTGGTTGGAGTGGAGGGAGTCGGTGGTTGCTAGTGGAAGAAAGGAGGTCAATAGTGTTGGAGATGGTGGGTGACCATTTTCCCTTTTTTTCCTTCAATTCCCAAAATGTTTATGTCATCTCTTTTAATTTTACCTTACAACCAAATAATTTAAATCACATTAATAATTAAACATTAGACATAATAAAAATTATCGAAATAAACTAAAGTAATAAACATTTAATGCATAACCAAAATATGCTTTCAAACATTAAGTATAAAACATGTGGTTCAATTTGTGCATTTAAACATATTTGAACTTAAATAACATGCATAAACATTTAAAAGTGCATTACATGCAATTTCTCATAAAATCTTCAATATTTCTACATTATAATCATAATATGCATGAATAATGACATATAGAATAACACAAATTGATACTGTACAAATTCCCCTATACCTAAACTTTGCTAGTCTCAAGCAAAGCTTGGACAAAACAAATAAGGATGCACAAAATAGTAGACATTAAATAACTAAAAAGACAAAAATGCACTTACTAAAAATAAGAAATCCTAATTATATTCCTTTTCGTAGGTGTGATGATTGCATTTAGCATATACAAGTCGATAAACCCTTAAGTCACCTTAGTGGCAGAGTTGTTTCTAGAGAGTTTACCGTGGACACACCCACAAAGTCTAAATCAAAACAAGAATTAAAATACACATGAATATACTATCACATATAATAAAAACACAAGTAAACAAAGTACAAAAAACTAAAAGATAGATTAGAAACCAAGTAAGAAGTTGTTAGGCTCAATTGTCGCTATTAAAGTTGTTAGAACACAAAGGTGGCTCAAAAGAAATAAATATCTCACTAGTTCTCTTGATTTCAACAAGCTCACATTAGTATCCATGAAAAGTCATCCGCTTACAAGAATCATTTGTCTTGCACTAATAAAAGTCTCACTCTCACTACACATAAGAAAGTATAGAACACAAGTATGAATATGCAATAACTACAAAAGATAGTAGGTAGTGACTACAGCTATCTCTCTTCCAATGAGAAATGTTGGAAAATGTCTGATAAATTGACCAAAGTACCAACAACTAATGATGCTAACAACCCAACACTCACAAAATGAAAGAGAAAGCTAAAATCTCAAGATGCTCACTACTTTCTCACATCTCAATTAGCTCTGAGCCCCTATTTCCTATATATATATATATTTTTCTCACTCTTATTCTTTCTTTCTCTCTCTTTTTTCGAATTTTTCAGTATTTTTCACCTTTTTTTTTCTTTTTTCACATACATATATGATTTTTTCTCTTTTTTTTTTTTTTCCTTAACAAATCAACTAACTAATGGCATAAAAACACCTTATTTCTCTAAAAACTTAAACCTAAAGATACTCTGTAGCATGCTAGTAGTGGTAGTTTTGGTACTCTACTAAATACACTCTTCATATTCTCGTGGAAGTTTGGGAGAATCTTAAATAACTCAACTTAAGGTTACATGATTGATAACCCTTTTTACAATAATACTCACCTTAAGGATCACTCAAAAGGAGTGTAAAAGTAAAAGCAATACATTAGTCCAAATGACAATGAAGACTCACTTAAAAACATACCAACATAAGACTTATCTTCCTTTAAAGAACTTATCTATGTATGTCCAATACTTTTTGGTTTTGGAGTCATCACTTAAAAGAAATGGTGTAGACCCATAAATTCTAATAGCAACTCTTGAGCTTTTGGCACATTATTAAACTTAGCTTCTAATCAGGTGCATTTACACCTATTACTAAGTACTTACTCCTGTAAGAACTTTAAAGTTAACTGTATTTGAGAGAGAGAAGAACTAGGATGGGTGATCACTTAGGAAGTTCTCGTGTAGTGTCTATAGGTAATAGTGTTGGCTCTGCTCAAACATTGAGTGTCATTTGAGACTCATATGTCATCACCTCCATAGATACTCTTAATTTATACCAAGCTGTTTGAGTGTTCATGAAGGCTCACCTTCTATCACATCTATGAAGGCTCACGATAAAAAGACAAACTACCAAAGACTAGTAAGACAATAATACACCCCCCTTATACCTAGTATGGGATGCAAATGCACAAGAGTATGATAAAATGTTTTATTCCTAGAACATATTATGAAATGACATGTTAAGGAAATAATTTTCAATAAACAACATTCAAGTGCATGATATAAGAGTAGGGTCGAGAAGAGTGTACTTTGCTTGGTAATGAAAAAGAAAAGAAAGCTACCAAAACTAACACACAGATTAAAATTGAAATAAATACGCGAAATAACATATGCAAAAGAACAAAATAACAAGCAAAATAAATGTTTCTGTTTTGGTTTTATTTAATTTTTTTTCTTTTTTTTCAAATACTAGCACTACCGTTTATGAAAATGAAATTAAGAAATACTCTCTCCCCTGTGGTTGGCTCTAGGGTTGGGTATAAGCTGACTAGGTAAGACTTGTCTATCAGTAGGTAGTACAGATACGAGCAACAAACATCTAAGTTGAGACTCTAAATTTTAAATAGTCATTGAATGTTCAGTAAGAACTTGTATGATCTTTAGTAGTGACTAGATACCTTTTTCCATTTCAATCAATCGCTTCTCTAACTTAGTAATAGAAGGTAGCAATAGAAGACTGAGGAGGGGTTGGTAAAGTAGGTAAGGTCTAGGTAGGCTGACTAGAATGCGAAAGACCAACTCACATTCTACTTGGTTGTCTACCACCCTTTTAATAGTTTTATGTCTTCCAAGAAAAATTTAGGTGATTTCTTTAATTAAGGTTATAAAATAGAGAGTTATAACTTCCTCTGGAATTCTGCATAGCGTAGATTGGTTTAACGTGCCCATAAATCATAGGACAATGATCAAGACTATGGTCATCAAGGTCACACCCCTTACAATGGACTTTAGAAACGTTGATAATAAGATCATTTTTCTTATACAATTTCAAGACCTCTTGCATTTAGTCCTCTATCTTCTTTATTTGAGCAATCATTTGGGTCTCTAAAGTTGTTAAGGGTTCTACAGCATGAACTCATCTACTCAATGTTGCACCTATATTTCTATCATCTAATGAGATTGAAGATGAATCTTCCCACTAGATGGTCTGCTCTACTAAACGCTCATAGGCTTCTTAAGCTTCATGTTCATTTAACTATAGGAATTTCTCTGATTACATGGATTCTAAAAGTTACTTAGAAGAGACATTTAAATTCTCATAAATAACTATGCACTGTCTCAATTTCTTAATGCCATTATTGGGGCATCACGCTAACAATGTCCTGAGTCGCTTAAAGAAAAAGGTTAATTAAGCAAAAACTAAGAAATGTAACTAAAATCATGGAAATTCAATTTAAGTTTATGCTGCATAGATTAACAATGGAAGCTACTCATTTACCTAGACAACTAATAAAAAAATTTAAAGTTAAGAAAAAAGGCTTTTATATAGTTTTCATTTATTTATAAAAAATCCTATAATACAGTACTTGGAAACTTATTGTAGTGAGTTTTGGGGAAAAAAGAGAGTATTTATAAGATATATTGATATTATAAAGGATATATATGAACAAGTAATTACTAATATTAAAACTATAGGGAGAGAAACTAAGTAATTTCCAATAAAAATAAGTTTACACCAAGAGCCTTATTTGTCTTAATTATGAATGAAATAGCTAAAGATATTTAAGAAAAATATCATGGTGTATGTTATTTGCCAATAATATAATTTTGATTGATGAAAATAAGACAAATTAATTCTAATTTAGAATCATAGAGAAATACCTTATAATCCAAAAAATTTAGATTGAATAGATCAAAAACTAAATATATGAAGTGTAGGTTTAACAAAAATAAGAATAATAATAAAAGTATGCATGCCAAATAAGATTTTTAAATGCTTAAGATTTATGTCAAAGTAACAATGGAATAATTATAGAAGATATTTATAGGTTTAAAATAGAGTGAATGAAGTCGAAAATACTTTTAAAGTGGTATATGATAGGAGGATATCCTTAAAATTTTAAAAAAAATTATAAAACTGTTATTCACTTAACGATACTTTATGGCTCAAAATACATATTATGGCTGTAATGCATAGCTATATCCAAAAAGTTAATGTTGCAGATACACATGACTATATATTAGTATGTCAATTTTGTCAAGTAGAATATGTAAAATTTCAATCAATTTCATTTAAACATTACATTTCTAAATTTTTCACTTTCAAGTCATGTATAAAAATAATCAAATTCAATATTATAACCACTATAGATCTAATTATATGAATTTTAAATATCTATTTAAATCATTTAACACCTAAGTAGTGATGTTGGTATCCATTTAACTTTAGGATAGGTAAAATTTGTTTTTAACAGTAAGCCTTTGTGTTCTTTGATACCCAAAATTTAGATTTTTGCTTCATAATAATAATAACATATTTATCATTTGTGTATTTTTAATAAATCTATTTTTATAAAGAGTCTTATTAAATGCATATCTTGATTATGATGTCTCTTAAATGATTGACTTTAGGTTGCAAGTAATTTGTCAAGATTTTTCTTCTCATAAGTAAATTTCTTAATGGTAACATACAAGTCTAAATTTTTTAATGTCAACATAGATATTTTATTCAAACTCATTGATTTTTGTTGATATGCTATTCTTTTTATTTGTCAAATCATGAACTTGCTCATTCAAGAATTTGATGCTATTATGCAATAAATCTTTATCATGATCCTTCTATTATTGTCCTTTTCAAGTTCATCATAGTTATGTCTCATTTTCTTGCATTTAAATTTCAAGTTATTATATATTTCAAATAATCAAGCATATATTGATAATTGTAAAAGTCTTTATAAATGATGACATTTAAATAATAGTAAATAATACAATATATATTATATTTTTCAAATAGTAAAAGTCTTCACTTGATCTTCAGATGATCTTCCTTGATTCTCCCTATTTATAATCTTGTCCTTGCTCCCTTAATGATCTTCTTTAGTCATCCTTCTTTATAATCTTAGTTTTGCTTCCTTCATAATCTTGGCCTTGCTTCTTTGTATATTCTATAACAAATTTGGTCTATACAAATTATTTCATATTTATTATTAAGTTTTGTATCATTAAAACTAATTAAAAAGGTTTTGCTAACACTTAGGAGTTCAAAAGATGCACTAATTATAAGAGAAAATTTAATTAATACAAAAGAAATTTAAAAAATAGAGGAAGATTTAAAACTGTTTGGTTAAGAATTATGTGAAAAGATTTAAATTTATAGGATTTTATCAAAGATTTGACTATACATAGAAACATATGGAAGAATAGAATATTAGAATTCATATGGTCAATCTTACATAGTAGGATTATGACTTGGATTATTGTTGTTGTATCTGTTATATTACATCAAACATAATTCTATCCTTTAAGAGAAATTCCATGACAAACAATAGAAATTCTCAACAGTGTCTTACTTGACTCTCGAATGTTATATTAAACTAACTCAAACGGAATTTGATCTGTAGCAAAGAAGTCTATTTATAGTATACGATATTTACTCAATTAACATGATATTTCCATATAAATAAAGATTTTATTGTAGAAGCAAAAGACTCCCTGAGGTATCTCATTATCAAGACGTTATCCTCATTTACGATAGTTACATATCTACTGTGGCCACTGTCTCTTCTGTTCTTGTTCGGGATTATACATACCAAATTGATAAGTTGGCGTACCTGACCAATGCTTGCAAACCATTTAACTTTGTTTGTCCCACAAAATATTTGTTGGCATCAATGAACATTCATATTAAGTTATGTTAGTTTATGCGTTCTTGGCAGTTAGGTTTCTACCACTTGCACTGACTGGTTGTAGAATCTTTAATGTTGGGATTCTGTGACTTTTTACTCTCAAATGGTTTTTTGAATTATTAAATTTATTGGTATTGCAGTTATAAAGAAAAAAAACATCTAAATGGTACTTTCAGTGCAGACCCTTCTAAGCAACAGTTTTCACCTTATATGCCTGAACAAACAACTTTGTTCAGTTTGTTGATCCAAGACTTCTAAGATCCAGAACTCACTTTGGATTTTGAACATATGTGGCCTAATTTTTTTGGAAAATGAAGTTCCTTCTTGCAAAGTTTTCACTTAACACAATTATATGTATCCTTGATTACTCTTTAAATGCTTGATCTCTTTCTTCTTAGGTGCATTGAAAAAATAAAAACGTATATGCCTCTGAATTTTAAACTATTTTACCTTCAATACAAATCCTAGTAGTGTTGCCTTCATCTTTACTTTGTTCTTTTGTAATGCAGATGTTGAAGATGTTTCAACTCTAGGGCCATTTATTAGATTTGTAGTGGTGCAGCTCTAATTATTTTTTAAAACATGAGAAACGTTATTCTTAGTTGCTTAAGTATCTATTCCTCTTTTTCAGAATGCCTTCTTAATTAAGCAAGTGAATTGCTTTATTCTCTTAACTTTTGTTTAGTTAGATTCCTTGCACCTTATCAAAGTTGGAGGAGAAATATATTGAAGTCATGCATGGTTGAAATATTCGAAACTTCAGGAGCTTGTTGGCATAGTTTTTTCCTGACTTTTCATGAGCTAGGAGATAAATATTAAAATAAATAAGAGGGGAAAAAGATAATGAATGATTCAGTAGATGTAGGTATCATAATTATGATGATTTGAGAAAGTACATTTTTTGTTATTTAACATTAAAGTTCAAAGCAGAACACCTGTTACTGCTTTATCATATAAATTTTTAATGAAGAAACAAACAATGTGGAAATAATGGTCTGAGGATATACTCACATCAGATGCTCATAATTAGTTCCAAGTTGAGATTTGAAATCACAGTGATTGGAGGGGCTTGCTAACACAATTTTTATATACATTCTGCCATCAATAGAACTGCAGAAGGATGGATTCTCTTCCAAACGAAAGCAAATTTAACATTGTAATCCAAAATTCCTTGCTAGCATGAATACATGATGATTTTGCTGATGATGCTGTTTCTTATAAAGTGTACCATATAGAAAAGGCACTGCTGGTATCATATTTCATGGACAAATCATATGAAAATTGAAGAGGCACTGCCAAGTGTAGGGTGATTTGACCATGCTTGGGAACGTATGAAATTTCACAAAGAACAACGCAAAGCATCAGATGGAAAGTACCTTACAAAGATTTGAACAAAGTATGTCAGCTATTAGCCATCCATGTTTACCAGAGTAGACATTACTCGTACCATGGAGAAGAATTACAGGGTTGTGGGAGTCAAAACTGTGTTGTCTACAACTTGTGTATCCTCATATATGTATTATAAGATGCCCATCAAAAACTTCAAATGCAATCTTATTTTTCCCATACCTCTGTACTGTGGTTAAGAAGCTTTCATGATTATCAAGCTTGGGTTTGCTAAAATATTTAAGACCAACTCTGAGTATTCTAATAAAACTGATATTTTATTTCTATTGCTTCTTTCTTTTAACTTAGTCTCCTTAGTACTAATTATTAAGAAATAAGTCTGTTATAAGTTTATTAGTTTGTTGTTGTAAGTTAGTTTCTTATCGGGTTTGTACTTTCAGGTCTCCAGATCCTTCCTCAAATATATAAAGTCCTTTACACAGATTAAATTGTCATCGACAATTCATCATGCAATTTCCTCAGGCCTTAGATCCAACTGCGCTCACTATTTCAGATTTTCTACTGGAGATGCAGGGTATAAATGTTTACATATTGCAAGTAAACAGATTTACATTTTAAGGCATGTCGTCTTTAAGGAACAATGTTTTCCTAGTATTATTTCTCAGTCTCGTAGGAATTTTAATTCTGTTATTAATTTAATTCATAATTCTTTATTGAAACATTGCTCTTCTATCAGTAATAAGGAAGTTGAACAAACTTCTACCATTGCTGCAAAGATTGTGCATCAATTACAAATGCTTCTCATGAACAGACTGTAGAAAAAATTCATTGTATTAATTCTGTTGGAAAATAGAATGCTTATTCTGAACAAGATCGCAGTGTGAATGCCAATTTAAACAATCATTCACCAATGATTCATCAAGATGAGATTTTAGGAAATACTTCCAATAATGATTCTGGAGAAATTCAACAAGATGAGCATGATCTGCCTGTGCCTGTTGATACAAAAATAGAAAGGGAGTCAAAATATAATAGTCATGTTAATATTAATTCTATTTCTCATGATAATGGAGTTTATACTTGATCAAAATCAGGAATTTACAAACCAAATCTTAGGTATGCCTTGAATGTTTCATATAAGTCTGTTCCTAATATTCCTCTTAATGTTCAACAGACACTTGCACATCAGGGATGGAAGAGTGCAATGAATAAAGAAATAAAAGCTTTAAAATAGAAGGAGGTTTGGAGTTTAGTCCCAAAACAACCAGGTCAGCATGTTCTTAACTGTAAATGGGTTTTTAAATCAAAACTGCATTCTAATGGAACTTTAGAAAGATTAAAGTTTAGATTGGTTGTGTCTGGTAATTATCAACTTGAAGGTGTTGATTACACAGAATTAGACCTACTACTGTTAGGACTGTTTTAACTTTAGCTACTGTTAAACAATGGAAAATTAATCAGGTTGATGTTAAAAATGCATTTTTGCATGGAGATCTTAAGGAAGAAGTTTTTATGACTCAACCTCCTAGTTATGAAGAAAACATAATTCAAATATTGTATGTAAACTTCGTAAAGTGTTATATGGGTTAAAACAAGTCCCTCTGTTTGGTTAGAAAAGTTTAGCTCTTTTCTTTTTAAATTTGGTTTTCATGGCACTCTTAGTGACCCTTCTCTATTTGTTTACAAACAACAAAATAATTTAATGTATTTGCTTTTGTATGTTGATGATATTATCGTTACTAGCAATTGTCCTGAATTGATTAATTCATTTATTGCTATTGTTAGTACTAAATTCTTTATGAAAGACTTAGAAGACTTGCATTATTATTTAGGAATAGAAGTTAAAAAATTACAGGCTAGTTTACATTTGTCTCAAACTAGATATGCTTGTTCTATTCTTCAGAAATTTGATATGCTACATTGCAAAACTACGAAAACTCCTCTTCCTGCAAAATTGAATGAGTTTTTAAGTTAAAATAGTAGAATGTTTCATGATGTAAATCTGTATCGTAAACTTGTTGGATCATTGCAGTATTTAATGTTTACAATACCTAATTTGGTTTTTCCTATCAATATTGTCGATCAATACATGTATACTCCAAATTGTTTGCATTTTCTTCTTGTTAAACGAATTCTTAGATATATTAAAGAAACAATTGAAAGAGGCATTTATATTTCTGCTCAATCAAAAATTTCTCTTTATGCCTTTTCTAATTCTAATTAGGGATCCTGTCCTCTCACAAGACATTCATTAACTGATTTTTGTATTTTTTTGGGTGCAACATGTGTTAACTGAAGAGCAAAAAAGCAACCGACAATGTCAAAAAGCTCCATGGAGGCTGAATACAGAGCAATGTCTGTCACTATTGCTAAATTGGTGTGGATGTCTCAATTTCTCAAGGAGTTGCATGTTCAACTTTATAATCCAGCTCAACTATTATCTGATAATAAGAGTGCAGTTTTTCTTTCCATTAATCTCATTTTGCACTCAAAGGCAAAACATATTGCCTTGGATTACTACTTCATCAGAGAGAGGGTGGTGAATCAGAGTCTTATTACAAGCTATATTCTTGCCAAGCATCAACTCGTAGATGTCTTCACTAAGTCTCTTTCTATAGCTAAGCAGGAAGAAATGTATAGCAAACTTGGTCATGTATCTCCGACCAGTTTAAGAGAGACTACTAAGAAATAAGTCTATTATAAGTTTGTTAGTTTGTTGTTGTAAATTAGTTTCTTGTCAGGTTAGTACTTTCAGGTCTTCGGATCTTTCCTCAAATATATAAAGTCCTTTGCACAGATTGAATTGTCATTGGTAATTCATCGTGCAATTTCCTCAAGTCTTAGATCCAGCTGCACTCACTATATCAAATTTTCTACACTAATGTATGTGTGAAGAGCCCCAATTATCTTATAGATTTTTTGAACTACTATCTCTTACATGATTCTCCCAACAGACAAAGCATAGTTCAGGAAAGCTTCCCAATCTTTAGATGGTTGCAGGAGGTCAAAGTTGATTAAAGGACAACTGACACATTCAGTCTTCTGGTATAATTTTAGAACAGGAGGTATTGCCTTTCTTTTGAAATTTTATGAGCAATTATCTTAACCTCACACCTGGTACAGGCACATCAGTTGAGATACTCTGAAAAGCAATAGAATTTATTATCCAAGTAATGTCATGGTTTTAAACTTCGAAATATGTTGGATTTTCAGAGAAAGGTTTTTTATCTTCTGCATCTGAGAAGGGAAGTACGGAGCATGCAGTGTTGCATCTTGCATGAACAAATAACCATAAGGAAGATGGGGGAGTGCTGAAATATGGGAGCAGATTTCACAAACTACTGCTAAATTCCACATGGCAGTGCAGGTGAAATTGAAACTTATGTATGAAGTTTTATGATACCATCATTAGGAAAGATGGTATCATACTTTGTCTTGGCATTCTTTTTCTCCCTAGGAGCACAGAAAAAAATCTAAACAATTTTATAAATCAAAAGCAAAAATATTTGTAAATGTAATCAAAATATGTGTAAAGACAAATCTAAAATTACTCTCTCTCTAGATATATATATCTATATATGTGTATGTATTCTCATGTGCAAGATAAAGAAAAGAAAATTGACAGACAGACATCATAGTGTATAAAAGGGAAAGATGAGAAAAGATTTGTGGGAAAGAACAATGCTGGACCCAGTGATTGATGAAGCTGCCCAAGTTGTGACCATGTTCATTGTATATGATATGAAAGGATGAGAAAAGATTAGAAGCTGTGATTCCCCCAATGAACTGGGTAGCGTAGTTGACCACCTAAGGCTTTACTGGTCTATGTTTTACTCCTGAACTTGACATTTTTCTCCTTGCGTAGATTTTTTTCAAACTTTCCTTGATTGATGGTAAGAACTAGCTGGTTCTTATTTTTTTCCAATAATTATAATGTTCTTGCACAGCTTTGAATTAAAGTTTATCAATTACAACGACACAAACCAGCAACTATATTATTCTTCTTCTGGTGATTACTTCCTTTTCTTTTATAACAATAGTTTTTGCATTCATTGGTATCTAAGTCAGGAAAGTTGTCATTGTGGATGCTCGCAGCAAAAAAGAAGGCATTGTGAATATCGATCTTTATCATTGATCTACTCACGCAAAACACACATGCAAATATTATTGATCTTGCACGGAACTCTTTATTCTGCTTACTTTTGCTTTCACTCATAGACACATAAATCACAAAGCCTGTTTTTATTTGTTTGTGTCGTAAATTATATGATTTACTCTTGTTTACTGGTATCATAAATTACACAATCGGTTGTACTTTTGCTTCTCTGTGAGTGACACAAATGGTATATCAAAATTAAATGTAGTATATTGTTTTGAACGTTCACAGTGAAAAACGGTATAAATGTTTTGAACAAAAGTGACATTATCTAAATGTTCAAAAAAATTATAAATGTTATTTTTTGATATTAAGGTAAGAAATTCAATTGCCAAGTGTAAGTCTGAATATTTAAATCTACGCTAATAATACAGTGAAGGTTCTTTGTTACCATTAAAGTACGCCTCTAGATATAAAATTATAAATATTGTTGCTTTAGTGATTATTGTTGTTAGCTTGAAGATTTCATTAAATTGCAGTTGTCCACTTTGGACCCCCTCCCTCCACTAGTAGTGAAATCGAAAGGAAAGGAAAAGGAATGCATGAGTTGGGGGGGGGGGGGGACCAGAGCAAAGCGTGTGAATTGATTTAGAGGTGGGAGAAGAGGACAAGGGCTTCATCTTGAAGGAAACGGGACCATTTGGAATTTGCCACCCATTCAAACATAATCGTGTGGAGAGGAGGCGGTGCGTCGGTCGCACGCTTTGCGTGTCAGTCCATGTGGTGGTGACTCGAGAACGGGTAGACGATGTGTTTGATGAAATGCGTGGGTACAAGCAGGGTGGCTTGAAGGGGGAGGAGTCCAAGGACAAAGATGTGAGGGGGATTGCTGTGGTGAAGAGCTCCGGGAAAGAGGCATGCGGAGAGGCTACTGCTTGATGGATGACAACAATAATACAAGCTTTTATGTTTTGTGCTCAACTCAACTCTCCAATCCCACGCACTTTATGCCCACAGCATGATAATGGATTGGGATTGGGATTGAGACATCACGTCTAGTACATGAACAGGGTCTTCTTATCTTTGGAGGAGAGGAGGAGAGAAAAGATTACGTATGAAATGGGATCTATGGCTAGCAATAGTGTTCGAGAGATGATGGTCTGGTAGGGGACCCTTCAAGTCTTTTTCTCTCTGTAATGGTAATATTTTTTTATTTGAAGTTGGATTTTCTTTTCACAGGGTGAAATAAAAAGCTAACCTCTACTGGTCCACAAACTAATGAGATTTGGCCGCCGGTGCTTGTGGATGGATGTCTTCTTCAACTACTACTTCTAAAGAATGTCATGGTTTCCAAACTTTCAAAAGTGTTTGATTCAATCCGTACTATGTTGGATTTGAGTGAATTAGCTTTTAGATCAAGCAATATAGAAGACTGAGTTGGTCAAACAACCCATTAGGCTGTCAGTAATTGATTAATGGTTTTATTTTATCTCTTCTAAGACTGGTGTATTTTGGTCCTTGTGTGAATTGACTTTGAGGTCAAGGTCTGTTAATTATGATTATTTGGATTGTGTTGGGTAGCATGCCTTATAGTCGAAAGTTGACTTTTTTATACAAGGCATCTGTTGATGGTATTCCACAACCAACTTTTTGATTTAAAAATAAAAAAGGATAATTTTTTTAAGAAAAAATTAATGAAAATGATGGACTAAACACTTTTTCTTGAAGCTTCATGGGAACTCTAAATTCCAACTTGCCAGTTGAACCTAATCTGTTTAGTTGGCTTGAACAATGTGGTGTAATAATATTTTTCATATTGGTAGTATTGTTGTTCAGATTTGAACTTAAGGGCCTGTTTGTGCACCTGGAATTTGAATTTCGTAGAATTTGAATTCTAACGGAATTTGAATTCTACAGAATTTGACGGAAAGAATTCAAAATCTGGGTGTTTGTGCATGTTCAGGAATTTGACGGAAATTGAATTTCAGGTGTTTGTGCATATGACAGAATTGGAGGGAATTGAATAAAATTGATTTTTAATAAAATTAAGTATTGACTTAAAATAATTAGTGAAAATGTAATTAATTTATTAATGAATTGTTGACATTAATAAATGAATATATTATTAAAATAAATGTTTATATATCATTTATCAATTAATTAAATATATCATTATATAAAATAAATCACAACATAACAGAAATTGATAACTTTCCCGTTATATTACATATTTAAAACAACAAAAGGATAATTATAAATTTTATATTCCTCGTAATGATAAAAAAAAAGGCATATTACAAAATATTTACTCATTATGATGTTTGTAATATTTTCATTCACGACCATCCCACATTGCATACATAATATTTTCACAAAATTTATCTGCAATTTCTTTTCTTTGCTCTTGTATGTTATTCCCAATAGTGTTAAGTATTTCATATTGTCTTTCTACATTTGTAGAGTCTTCAACTTTTATATCACGTTCATCTTCTTATACTTCATCTTCAAGATCTTGACATAAGTCTGTTTTATCTGCTTTATGAATGAAGTTGTGAACTAAAAAACATGCCAACACTATTTTTGCTTGAGTTGTGAAAGGAAATGGCATATATCCTCGTAATATTGCAAAACGATGTTTGACTACTCCAAATGTACATTCAATTACTGTCCTCAACTGTGAATGTCTATAGTTGAAGTTTTCCACTGCATTTGTTGGTTGTCGATTTCCTTCATATTTTGATAAGTGATATCGAACACCTCGAAATGGACATATAAACTTAGGCCTATTTGGAAATCCAGCATCAACTAAGTAAAATTTACCTGCATGTATTTGAACATCATTTGAAATAAATTCAATTTTGAAAATAAGGTAACATAAAGGTAGATCATAAGTTGTATACCTCGTGGTACTTGCAAACCATTGCATTGAGTTGTTGCATCTTGAAAGAGTCGAGCATCAGCAGGTGAACCTTCCTACCCACTGAGAACATAAGTAAATTCCATATCAAAATTGCATGCAGCCAATATGTTTTGTGACAATTCACCTTTTCTATTCCTAAATCGGGCATTCTCTTTTCCATAAATTGTGGCTTTAATGTGTGTACTATCAATAGCACCTATACAATCCTACTCATACCAAAAACAAATTTAATTAATATATAAATGAATAACATGAAATATTAAAATAGAAATAAAGATTGAAGTGTGTACCTTGAAATATGTATAAGCATTAACATCATTCTGAATTCGATTGTGTGTAGCAACTTCATGTTTAGCTAGAAGTATATCACCTATTTTTAATATAGCATTTATCATTTCATTGAAATATGTAATAACAGTCCATGCTGAGCGATGAAAACGCTCTCTAGTTACTCCATACCTTTGATTTTGTCCAACTGTTACTAAAAAAATAGCAAGTTTCTCCTCTACGCTCATATTTCTACTATCTGATATTACTTTCATATTTCTTAATAATCCACAAAATTGTGAAAAAAACATGTTGACTCATTCGATAAATTTTCCTACAATTGTATGCTTGATATGGTGACGATGGATCTAACAATCTTTTGTACATATTGTGCTCCTTCCTTACTGTATATACGAGTGGTGGATGTTTGAATCCCATTTATAGTAATTCTGCATAGGAATTGCCATGTTCCCAATATAACTTTTCTTTTTTTCTTCCTTCGTTCTTCGTCTTCATTAATAATGGACATAGATGTCTTCATAAATTTCAATCCCTGCATTTGTACCTATCATACCAATTATGATTTAATAAAGAAAACATAATAATAGCATACAATGCATACATCAACAAAATGTTTAGACCATGTTACGTAACATTAAGGATAACACAAGTTCAATAAATTCAAACATGTTCAACAAAATTTAAATTTTTAATGAAAAAAGCACACCATTTCAAATTGAACTTCAACCATGAAGTTCTCATGTTCGGTGGTAGATGCCTAAATTGATTCTTCTTTGATTCTATCTCCAATAATTGCATTGCCTTGTATTTTTCTTCTTCTGTAAGATTTGTAAGTGAAAGTAAAATAGTGAGAACATCATCTTCTTCACGATCTTTTTTCTCTAACAATTCCATCTTCCTCTCCATGTATGTTAATTTCCTTTCTTCAATATGTTGTGTAAATGCCATCTTCTCCTTTTGGATCGATATCATGTTCTCTTGTAGTTGTATGGCACGCTCTGAGTATGCCATTTTCCTCGAATTTTCTTCCAAATCCTCACTAAAATAATTCATAAGTGATACACCAACATTGTTCATTGTACTTGCCATAAGTTGTGATTCAGCATGTGGACGTGGATGTTTTCCTTTCCTGCATGAGTCTACATCATTCAAACTAGGAGAAGGAGTTTGAGTAGGAAAAGGATCTTGAGTTTCAGCCTCAAATTCCATAGTATTTTGTGTAAGAGGTACATTATCAAGGTTATTTGTATCTTCATTCAAGTTCACAGCTGCTCTCAGATTTGTTGTACTCATTTTAGTTGAGCCTGTTGCAAGATTTCCTTCAAATATTATTTGAAGCTGGGTCATATATAGGACATGCTTTACCCTTTATACTGTGCACACTCTAGATGAACCTATTAGGAAAAAAAATATTAGTACAAATTATAAGCTAATCAAATGTTAAATTTTAAATTTGAAAAAATTCAACTAACCATAACAAATTCGTCCCAAACTTCTTTTGCGATATCAGTATGTCCATGAATGTAGTTCCACCCCCAACCACTTTGTGCACCAATCTTTGTATAATCTTGTACATTTGTCGCCATGTTTTCATTCGACTATCAATATTTTTCTTTTGGATGTTACCTCCTATTTCTTTATTATAATCATCAATTACCTTCAGCCAAGTATCAACTCGTATCTTTCCATCAGTAGTTTTACCATTACCCTCCTTAATAGCATCGCACACCTTTCTTAATATCATCTCATCTACTTGAACACTCCAACTAAAATAAGATCTTCCACATCCTTGTTTTCCATTTCCTAAGAATACATATATGAACAAAATATAAAATGCAACACAACATAACATAGAGATGAAGAATACAGTACTCCCCTCATTGTAGACTGGGAAATCAATTACACCTTCCACTATTGTTCAGAAGTAATAGAATAATTTGTTTTGCAAAAAACATTTGCTAAAGCAACATTTGTTACCATTATGATCATAATCTAAAACTTCTGTAATAGAAAGAATCAAAGAAAACACAATACATTTTTATTGTAAACAGAAACTATCAATAATTCCATGTACGCATGCTTGGAAACTTAGAACATCATTTCTTGTTGGCAACTGGAGATGTGCTTCTTTTGTTCTTCATCACTATAACCCATGGATTTGAATTTTTGAAGTATACAAGTGCATGACTTGAAAACAAGATGAGTTTTTATTTCATTACAAGATTGTAGTCACGATAGATTATAATAACAACGACAACACCCAAAATAAAAACAATTTGCATCAATGTAAACGTAGTAACCAGTAATTGATCATTGTTTAAATGAACATGTTCCTCATTCTGCATCACTATAAGCATTAATATTAAGAAAGGATTTTGAAGTAAAACTCAAGTTATAGTTAGTAGTTCCTTTTGTGTATCTTAACACTATCAGAGCAACATCAGAGCTGTTGCAACAGAAACATAACCCCAATATCAGAGCATTGACGAGCTTGGAGCGAGCATTTGTGTACCTTCTTAATATTTCAATGACAACAGAAACAAGAAAACATTTGTGTACCTTCTGTTGCAATATCAGAGCTTGGAGCGTAACCTTCCCACAACTGAATTGAATTACCCTCCTCTCTTTCCTAGAAACAGAGGGCGAGGGGGAATCGACGAGGGGTCGACGAGCGCGCAGCAAATCGACGAGGGGTCGAGCGTAGGTGAGGAGCCAAGCGTCGGTGTTGATGAGTACGAGGGGGAATCGACGAGGGGCCGACAAGCGTGCGGGCGAGGGTGACGGGGAATCGACGAGGGGCCGACAAGCGCGTGGGCGAGGGTGACGGGGAATCGACGAGGGGCTGACAAGCGCGCGGGCGAGGGTGACGGGGAATCGATGAGGGGCTGACAAGCATGCGGACGAGGGTGACGGGGAATCGACGAGGGGCCGACGAGCACGAGGGGGAATCAACGAGGGGCGGAATATCGAAAAATGAATTCTGACCTTTTAGGTTGGGAATTCATTTTCCCAACTTTTGCACATGTTTGGAATTCAAATTCCTTGGGAATTTGAATTACAAAATGTACAAACACCACATAACTCAGAATCTGACGGAAAAAATTTTCAATTCCGTCAGATTCCGAGTGCACAAACCCCCCCTAAGGCCTATTCTTGTAGGCTTATATGACTAGGGAAGGTCAATTCCACTATCCTTTGTTGGATGTGGTATGGTAATCTTTACCAGTTTCAAATCCTAGTTCCATAATCTTGAAAAAGAACATATGATCAGATTATGGTTAAACTTTATTGAATTTTCTTTTGATGCTCATAAAGTCCTGTTCTGACTTCAAGCAAGTACACCAAAAAGTTCCTTGTCCAAGGAAACAAACTGGGTCAAGAAGCCTCATCGTTTCTACTACAGGTACATATGATGATGCGGTTCAAAGCCAACAAATTTTTGAAGGTTTGTCTTGATTTTAAAGAATTGCAATTCCAACAAATGGTTCAGAACGAACTAGTAGGAAGGGTTTGGCTCATTTTAATGTGAGTTAATCAAACTGAACTGAAGAGGATACAAGTTGCACATTCAAATTTTTAATTTTCAAATATAGGTATGCATTGCTGATATTATTTGCATATTTGCCTTTATGCTGGCTGATATATGTTTGCAAATTTATAACACACAAGTATTACCATATGATCAACCTTATTTGACAAAATTTTTCATCGATTTGGTTTTTATGTTTCAAGTGGCAAATCAAGCCAAACTTTGAATGTTTCGATTCAATTTAGTTGCAACAACAAATATAGTTTGCTTCTATCGTGTGACAAGAGAAATGGTTTGATTTAATTCTTTTCTGTAAACTGATAGATATGATTTGATTCATCATTTAACATTCTTCAATTTGTATTGGCCATCTAGTGATGAAGGTAGACATTTATGCTCACAAAGTTGCCACCTAAACCATTCTGATCTAGTGGAGGGTCAGGTGACATCACCTAAAGTCTGCAATCTTGAAACAGAATCCCCCACTTCTAGGAGGCTTCATCTTGACAAAAGATCTTTTTTCTCCTACCCCACACCTTTCCCTTTCTTGATGAAAAGGTTGTCCATCATGAACACTTTCCTATGTGGGTAGAGACCATCACTGTAGTGAGGGGTCTTAAAAGGAGAGATCCCTCTTCTCCTCTTCCTCCTCCCTCTCTCTCCCAGCACATCATCATCATCTTCTGTTATAGAGTTTGTGGCACCTGCATGATCAAATATAGCACTTGGTGTCCTTTTTTAAACAAAGTTTGCAAAGGCTTGTTGTGCATGTCTCACCCTCTGTCTTGTCATGAGAATCTCCTTTCTCCCCATCCCCAAGTGAAAGTTTGGCAGTGAAGGAATGGCTGAAGATTATGCTGGATGCTTAGATCACCATTGACTCTCTTTTTGTCTAGTTCTTCTAATGATCAATCTGTTCCATTCTTCCACTTTGTAACCAGAGTTCAGATCTCACTTGAACACTTGTTTCGGATTACGTAATGTCTTACTTTTCATTGGAATATAAATCTTAGCATCGATTACTACTATTGGCAATTTCAAAAGAGGAAAAGGACATCTGATCGATTCATTGAATAGAATCAATTTACAATATCTTAGATTTTGCACAATCGTGAATTTGAAAAAATCGTTTTCAAACATTATTGACATGATATGTTTCTACAAAAAATTTTGAGAAGAATCGAGAAGACTTTTACAGCGTTCTTGTCATTCATTTTCTTAAAATCTAATGCCATTTTTCACTATCATAAAATGATTTCTTTTCCAGACTTTCCGTGTGACGGAACGTGAATTTGTGAATCTGCAAGAAATAAAAATCAAGGAAAATCGATTTCCATACAATCTAGAATTTTTTGATCAATTTTAAGCGTACAAAATACCTCCTATAGGCGAATTAATCCTATTTTTCTACCTCACTTAAAAAACAAATACGTGATTATATTTTTTTTTTTAAAAATCTGAATTTTCAAAATCCGTCCCGAACGCTTGCAGGGATCTGACGTCTCTTCGCTCCCTCGCGGCAAATCATATGCGTGGACGACAGATGTTCTTCTTTCGGTGGGGAGGAAAAAGATAGCAATTGTGCAACCACAAAATCCTTCGATAGGTCTGCTCGTCCATGGCGTGGCGTTGACAGAAGGAGCAAGCATTATCTCTTCCGGCTTAAGCATCACTCTTTTCCCTGCCTCCCCTTTCTTGTCCTCCGTTCATTGAATGAGGGTGTGTGGGGATGGGAAACCTGGAAGCGATGTGTGCGGTACACATATTCCGCTTGAAAAGTAGTCACACAAACCCCATTTGGGTGAAACAAGCAAACACAGGAGATCGCGTCCATGTTTTGCCGCTGCCGATGCCAAGTTGCCTTTGCCTGAAAAGGATGATGATGTTATCACAAAAGCATGGGGTTCTTTGATCGTGGCAGCATCTGCTCCATCCGTGAACATGTTCAAAAGGTTATCCCAAAACTAGGGTTTCCCTTGCCCCTTTTTTTATTTTAATCTTCTCGTAATCTTTCTTACTCAAGTGGTGTTTTTCTTCTCTCCGAAGATGCCCCTCGAGATAAGTTAGAATGCCCTCACCGTACTACTACTACTAACAATAATAATTTATTATTAACAAGTAAGATAATAATGATCAATGGATTAGCAAGTTAGCATGTGGGTATTAAGATAAAAAAAAGCTCTACCTGTATCTGTCTACATTAAACAAGGTGAGTCAACATATGTAACAGCGGATAGAAACCTGTATTAGTAGTTTTTAACTCCATTTTAAGAGAAGAGATATTAAATTAAAATCTAGGTAAATGACTATAGGTTCATTTGATGACAATTATTTATATGTGATGTATAAAAAATATGTTAGCATTTTCAAAGAATACTGTAAAATCCAACTTTTCTCCTTTGGTATTTTTAGTTCATGTATTTTATAGTTTTCCATGAGAAAGAGTACATTTAGATCGACCTCATGAAAAGCACTAACATATTTCTACAATAAACCGTAACCAACCACTCCATTTACATACATGTTGTAAAACTATGCCTCATCTACCAATATACCATCCATTCAAATCACTCTCACTGAACCCTTTATTTTATTGGTATTCACATGGCTTGAGATGCAAGTTCATACGTGCCCACATGATATTTAACCGTAAGTACCATGTTTGTTTGAGATGCTTCTAACCGGGCATCTTGTTTGTGTTCCTTCTTGATGCGTTCCGTGCTTAGACCCCAAGCAAGAACATTTTCCTTTTCATGCGTCCATGGCAGAAGACAAAGGAAGAGGAAGAGGATCTTTGGAAAAACCCAAGCCATAATGAATGCAATATGATAGTGCCATGTCTTGTTTTGATGTTCTTCCAACAAGTTAATGGTGTATTCTGCTTGAAGAATTCAGTTTCTTCAGAGCCCCGTTAGAGAGCAATCATCAAAACCAGAGCTAATTGACATGAATGACACATCTTCCTTGTCACTGACTTTGCTTGTTTCTTATTGTTTTAGCTTTCCTTCGTCTATCGAAGGTTAAAAAAAAAAGAAAAAAGGATGAAGTTTTACAGAGAATGGACCAAACGTTTTTAAACATGAGAATGTGCACAATTTTTTTTAACGTTCGTCTGAAGAACTTTTTACTTTTTGCTCTGGTGATGCAAACAAGAGCCATGGATACATCCCATCTTTCCCTGAAACAGAAGCTGCCCAGTTGCAGTTAAGTTTCTCGATTGCTGCTCTTAGACCATACCATCCATTTCATTGTGAATATGACAAACACCTACCACGCTGACTGACCCAACCACAGACAATGGACCCGCCCCCCAGTGATGTTATCAATCCATCTCACCAGTCATGGGTAGTTATACTTCAGATCCTGACATGATAGACAAAGCCTTCTTCCTTCGTAGAATCGATGGTACCGATTAATCATTTCTATTGGTGATGATTAATGGGACCATGGATCAAAGGGAGTTCGATCAAGGTAAGTATCTCCTTCAGCTATACCAGAGAATTCTGTAACCCATCAGAGAGGAGATTCTAAGCACCACATAGCAAGGAAAGTGCTAAAGAAAGAACCAGAAGGTAAAGGAGAAGAATAAGTGGGGACAACACCTTTCCACCAATGGATCTTAAATAAGTGTGAAACTTTGTTAAATGAGCCTCAGCTCATGGCCCACAACATGACATAGGCAGGCACATGCCCCCACAAAACACAAAACCAGAATGGCAAAGTCAGAACGGGTGGGTTATTTTAATTGCCAAAAAAAAAACATACGTGAAACAGAGAAAGGAAGAAAAGACATGTAGGGGGTGGTGGGAATTAAGGTTTAAATTAAGAGATAGGCCCTTTGTCCAGATCTAAGAGCATGTTAGCATGGAATTATCTAATTTGCAAGTGCCTATTACAATACAAGAGGAAGACATGGGACTTCCATTCCCACCTGCAACATGGTTTTCTTTTTCTCTTTCTGAGCAATAAAACCCTGCTTCCAAGCAACTGGAGGAGGGATGTGCACTTAGATTAATGGAGGTGAAGGGCCAGCCACAGGACAAGGTATTATGAAAGGAGGTGAAAAGAGAATGAAATATTAAGGGCAACATGTGATGCCAGACACGGACCATGTGAAGGATCAAGAGGGGGTGAGTATTAATAAGCCCCATGAATTGTAATAAATAGACACTGTCGGGTGGATAATAGATTAGGTTTCCGGCCATGAGATCAGAAAGAAAGAGTTTGCTTAAGGTGAAGGGATCACAGGCTACTTAACCTCAATAAACAGAAGCACAATATCAAAATTGCAGGTCCTGTGAGCAAACGGTACCCGAAGGAACCATCAATCTTCTGGTCTAGTAAAATAGGACGGGAGGAATTATGAACATGAAAGCATGTCAGCAAAGAAAATAATTACCAACCTGAGGCTTCTTATCGGAGAATCAACCTGGCTGAAACACAAGAGATTTGGGTGGTGGGTGCCAACATGCAAAAGATAAAAGGCAGATTTCTGACATGAAAAGACTCTTTAACATCCAACAAGGCTTTATTGATCAGAAATATCTGAACTTAGACACGATGGGACTGTTATTAACGACAGATCATAGCAGATTGCAATATGAATTGTACTTAGCATGTGCAGGCCGATCTTAAGCAACTAAACCGTAAAAAAAACTTATATTGAAGACCACACCTACCAACATCTCAAAGACCCAGGTGATGTGCTGAAAGCAATGGATTAAAGTATTATCAAAGGAACATGATCGTTATCACTTTCTTTTTTTTTGCAACTAGAAGTGTGTAGAAAAATTGAAGTATGACAATGAATGATTCATACAATAATTAAAAAATAATTTAAGCATGGAGATAAGAGGAAACACTGGTGCCAGATAACAAGGACAAAACAAGCAGGTGACATTGGCAATTATTCATCAAGCATAGAAGTCTAGTATCTATCAGACATTTCCTAATACAACACCTGCTGAATGTTTCCCTAATATTTTCGTCAATATGGCAAGAAGAAAAGGTTCGTCTAAGATTTCAATCCCTCTACTGCAGCCAAACAATGGAGAAATATTAAGGTTTACAGACAACATGGTAGACTAATTGCAGTGTCAATGTTATAGTAGAAATATAAGGGATCTAATTTCTTCAAAATGGAGCCTAGGAATTTACAACCCTGCAGGATTAATGTGGAAAATTGGCAGGATTAACCCATCTCATTTCGAGACAAAAGCGGACAATCTCTGCAGAAACACATGCATTTTTGATCTTTGATTATATTTTTTATATGGCAATGGTATGGAATCAGGGTTGCATTCTTACTGCTACAGGTAGCTAATATAGTCATATAGTGAAATTCATCATAAAACAAAGTGGCAGCAGCAACTAAATTAAACCCAACGTCCACAGACAAAACCAACAGTAGATAATAGGCATACACTTAACGAGGCATTGTCTAAGAGCAAATTAACTAAATGGAGCTGATTCTAAAGAACGCATTCTTCAAGAAGCAAACAAAACCAAAAACGCCAAATCAGTTGTATGAGTAAAACATAAGGAATGCAGAATGCTTGAAGCAAACAGGAGTTCTAAAATATCTTGGTATATGCTCCATCCACAAAGCCAGAAAGAGAAATTAGGTAGATGTTAGGATTCATGCTTTGTTTCGTTCAATGTTAAGTGTCCAACACATTAACTAGAAGCAATACATGCCTCTTACATGGTAACAGAAAGCACCACAGAACTAGCGATCATGTCTGAAAGAAGAATAGGATTTAACTGTACCAAATTAAGCAGTTCTCCGAATACCTTCTTGCCCAAAAGCAAATCTGTCGGGAAAAGAAAGGTAGATGAGAAGAATTTGCAGAATCAAATGCAAGACACTGTAACAAACGGACACCAAAGAAGGTGGACACCTTACAACACCCATTTAAGATTACTAGGATTTAGAATTGTTCAGGAAAAGATTACTAGGCCTTGGTTGAGCCATGAAATACTTCCTTCCAAAAGACAAAATGAAAGTAAGAGGTACAATATAGCGTGCCTGAAACGTCAATGGAATTCAGCATTTCCAAGCCGATACCGATACGAGCTCTCCACGCTGCCAGAACAGAAGAAGTGAAGATTGACGCTTCTCAACATGGAAACCACTTACTTGATACCTCTTTAGAACACAGTCAGCCTGTGTCTCGGTGAAATTGCTGAATGGTAATGGAACGAACCCAGCCGTTGCAAACAAGGTCCTCCACGGAAGCACCTTCTCGGCTGCATTGTATCGGCCGGATACGATATGTTCAATTCTTGGCTGCAGAAGATACCGCTCGATCTTGTTTGACACTTCCATGTTAGTCCCTACTGCATCAATGGACTCCAGCAAAACAGTGTAAGAGTGCAGTGCATTGAGAAAATGCTGGGAGAATGAGAGATCGCTGCGGTCACAATTGTGGTCGACGGATACCACGATCTTTGGGGAAAGCTGCTTCACAAAGCGAAGGATTGTTGAGGAAGATGCAAACGACGAACCAACCGTGATGTTTACGGCAATTGCTTCGTTGTACCCAGATGACATGTTGAGGATGACCGATGGATCAAAGGAATCAATATTCAAGATGTTGAATTCGAAGGGGATGTTGAGGTCTCTGGCAAAGTGTGAGAGGTTCTCTCTGGTGAGGGCAAGCTCAAGGTTGTGGTACGAGGAAGGGATAACAAAGGCTGTGATCTTCAAGGAAGGTGCAGCTTCAGCAGCCGAGCATTGCCTCTGCGAGAGCTCTTGCATAAAGGAAGCCCAATGACCACCAAAACTGATGTCGAAATCCACGATATGAATGTGCTCACAACCCCTGAGCTCTTCAAGAAGAGCCTGAATGCGGGTGAAATTGGTGAATTGAACGACAGGAGATATCTCAGAGAAATTCTTGTAGGCATTCAGCTTGAGGGCTACATCCAAAGGGGTCACCGGAGTCTTTCGCTGGTAATGTGGTGGTGACGAGGAAAGAGGCACACTTGGGTTGCTGCCGGCAATGGCATCAAGGGCTTCCTTGAAGTAGAGAGCAGCCCTGATAAGAGGCTTTTCATGAGGGGAGAGATGGTGATTGAGCCGCGCCAATATCTCACGCGCGTTAACAGAATTCCCGGCATCGACAAACTCAGCAGCCTTTAACAACTGATCGAATAATACCTGTTGTTGTAGTTGTAGTTGTTGTTGCTGCTGCTGCTGATGATGGACTGCTGCTGCAGCCGCTGTCGATGCCTCTTGTCCCCCAATTTTCAGCTTCATAGGCCTCTGATATGTTTCAAATGATTGCTGCTGCTGGGGCTGGTGCCTTCGTAGGAAGAGATCCTGCCCGGGACTGGAGAATGGGACCTTGGGGGCAATTGGGTAACTTGGGTCTGTCATGGAAGAGATGAATTTGGGTTGAGGAAGGACTTGCTGTTGTTGGTGGTCTGGTTGGGAGTAAGGATTCAATGGCAAGAAGAAAGACGAGTTCTGGGAAACCTGTGTTTGTTGGGGATTCAATAAATGATGGGTGGGGCTAAAAAGCTGGGGTTTTTCTTCCACAGGGTCCGGGAAGAACATGGGAGGAAAAGAGAAGTTGGTGGTGGCAGAAATTGGAGGAGGGCAAGGGAATAATGGATTCGGGGGGTTACCAAATACGTGATTTTTCATGGTGGGCAGAGGTGAGGAGCTTGGAATTGGAAGGATTCTATTGCTTCCGCCGTCACCACTGATCGGGAGAGGAAACCCAGCACCGGAAACGACAGAGCTGGAGGAAGAAAGTGGCACGCCGTCGCCGATTCCTCCTAGCTGCTCCAACCCGAATCCCTGATCGACGAAGCCGAATCCACTGGCACCGCCGCCGTCTCCGCAGGCGACGAGTTCGGTGTCGGCGACGCTCTGAGAAAGCATTTGGTGATGCTGGTCGACGTCTCCCATGATCCATCTGAGAAACGTCTGATCTTGCCCCGGCGAGGCCCCCGGCACCGCCGGTGCCTCCTCCGTCAGCATGCTCTCCCAGTCTTCCCCACCCAGACCACCCCCACACCTCTCACCACCTCCACCACCCATGAGCCCAATCTCCAGCGGAATAGGCTGGAGCTCCGACGCCCATTCCTCCTTCCTCCCCCCACCGCCGCCACCTCCCGCCGAAGAGGTGGTCTCCTGCCATTTCTGCAACGTGTTCCCTGAAACTGCCGCCACGTCGTTGGAGCCTTCGCCGCTATCTCCGTCGCTTGGGCTCCTCCTCTGATCCAAAACCGACCTCGGCTCTTCTCCCTCCCTCTTCTTTCCACCACCACTCCACACACCAGTGTTCTGCCCTACTTCTGCTACTGCTGCTGCTGCTGCTGCTGCTTTCGACGCCCCCTTACCCTTCAGGTTGAGGGGCATCCTCCTCATCTAAGGCCAGCGGAACACAAACCAACCTCCAATCACTGAAACTCCTTGCCCTCAAAGCTTCGGTCTTTTCTCGCCTTCACCTTTCGTGTGCCTCTCAAGAACCGCATGAGGAACACAACACAGACCTCCACCCTCCAAATCACCCAAACCCACCTCCTTTACCCTCAAAGATCTGGTCTTTTTCTGGTTTGGTATCTTGGGTATTCCTCAGAGACCCCAACAAGCCTCCACCTCAAGGTGGGCGGACCTCTTCGGCTCCTTCTCGTGACTCCACCAGTACAAATTGAACATGAACAACAACACCACCACCACCACCTCTTCCCCACCCCCACCCTTCCTCCTTCTCTCACTTACGCAATCCTCCACCCTTTTCCTTTTCCCACAACTTATTTCTCTCTCTAGCAGAGGCAGATGTAGAGTTGCAGTACTGTACACTACTCCCACCACACACACCTTCTCTATCTCCCCTCCTCCTCCTCCAGTCCTCCCCTCCCTGCCATGGATGCGTGCATCATAAAAAAGTAACAAAGTGCACCTTCTCTCACACACCTTTCATTTTTTTCCCCTGTACATTTTTATTTTTTTATTCGTAATGATAATTTCCACATTAATCAATATCATAAAAATTTTGAATTCAAACTCGTATATAAACAAACATATCATCACCTAAGAAATAAACTCCATTCCCCATAATTCTTTCTTCTTCTTCTTCTTCTTTTTACTCCTTTCCAATCCTTTCTCGTTTTCCAGAACACAATGATAGCACTCCCTGCAGACACACAAACACATACACACACTGTTCCAAAAACAAAACAAAAAAAAAAGATTTTTCACTTCTTCCTCCTTATTTGTTTTCTTGGGAGATGAGAAAAAAGAAATTGAAAAAGGCAGGTGGCAAATTTGTCACCTGTAATTCCCAAAACGCCAATATATCACATGAGTCCATGCATTGTCACCTCTAAATTCATCCTCACTGTTAGGGACATCTTGGGAATTGCATCTTCCCCAACTTTTATTTGGCTTTTAGTAATTAAAGCTCTTGAGATTGGTGAGTAAAGGGTCTGAAGATTTTCTACTTGTATCCTTTTTACCACCCCCCTCCTTCCTTTCTGCTCTGTCACCCCAGCAGCCATAATCCAGTCTTTGCAAATTTTATGTTTTTAACATTGATTAATAATTTTCTTACAAAGTTTTTTTAGAACCCTGATTTTTTCCATAAGTTTTGAATTTTTGATAAAAAATCATGGGAGACTTTCTTGATAAAGAATTTGTACTTTTTATAATAGACAACAAAAATTTGTTGTCGTTATAAAATGAGTTGTATAATAATGTAAAATATTTGATACTGAAAATGTTATTATTAGTAGTAGTACTAGTATTACATAATTTTGTCGTTATAATGACAACAACTCTAATTTTTGTTAGTGACAAATGCTTCATAACTTTTGTCTAAAAATTCCACCATTCATGTATTTCAACTAATAGGATTTAAAGATTTTGGTATTTAAATCACAGAGTCTGTTCTTTTATTCCGGTTGCTTCTTCTTTTTTTATTTTTTGAAAAAAATTAAAACGAAAAAAAAGCAATATCAATTTTGTGTCACTTAAAAAAAAAACAAAACCTATTTAAATTAAAAAAACCTAAATCAATTATAAAATATTATATGCCGGTTTTTTGAACCACCGAACAATCAAACAAACGGCCCACTACGCCCTCTTTAATTTTTATTTTTTTTCACTCTCCATGTCTAATAATAAATTTTTTTCCCTAATATTTATTTTGTCTTGGAGGAGACAAATTGAAGAAATTTAAACCTTTTTTTTTTTTTTTTTTGGGGGGGGGGGGGGGGGGGAGGGGGGGGGCCACCGCAATGGCTTCATAATGCAGTGATGCATTGGTAAGATAATTCTAAATAAGACAAAAAAAAAAAAAAATTTAGTTGAAAAGTGAAAATCTGAAAAATATCATGCCTTTCTGTAACGAATTGTAAAATAAAGTGTATTATTTTTAAAATAAGATAAATATTTTTTAATGGTTTAGATTCTAAATTTTGTGAACAAAAAAATTTCTGCAGAGCTTTTTTGAACATATGCAGATAAATTAAATGGCCCAAGTATTCAAGACAACTGTTATGTTAATTCCTATTAATTTGTAAACTATAGTTAGGGAATTAACTATAATAATGTAATACTAAAGATAGAAATTTTTTTTTTAATATCGTATGAGTAAATATAATTTTTTGTCAGGCGAAAAATCCTTTAATAATCATATGAACTAGATGGGACAATGGCGACAAAAATTGAAGGCAGTTGATATATGCATATGCTTAGAAAAATAATGATATTTTCACATTTACTATCATTTTTCTATGTAATAAATATGTTTTTTTTTTCAAAGAGTTGAAAATTAAAATAAATAAAAACTAAAGTTACGAAGAGTTTGACAATCATTTAAGGAAAATTAAAATCTAAATTGAAGTGAAAACATGAGAAATTTAGACGAATAAGGGGAGACCAGATGAATTTAGACTTTCCCCTTCAACCTCATCGTTTCATCTTTTAGCGGAAGTGATATGTTGCAAGAAATATCTGCCATCCATTTTTATTGAACTTCTGGTATTTAAATTTCCTAGATAAATATATATATATATGTATTTTTTTAGAAAAAAAAAATCGTGACGTGGACAGACGCCGTCGAATAAAAATGGTTCAAGTAACCAAGACACTTTTCTGCGATGGAAAATAAATAAATAAATGAAAACTTGTGTGTAAGTTGACGACCGGAGCGTTGTCATCGTGAATGCGAACGGTGCATCCTGACCGTCCAGTTTCATCCGCGGACCACTGGACGAGCGGTGGAGATGCGCGTCCTCTTACAAAGACGTACGACAATCTGCAGTAGCCTGCGCCAGGTGGGGCCCACACCTGCCAGCAAATCAGGCAGACCAGACTCGGTCCCCTGGAGGGGACCACTCGGGCGCGAAAGGACGGAAATACCCTCGCATCCGTGTGTGCATTATACAAGGTTATTTATTTGCTTAAGGTGCGTTTGTTTATTACAGTTATACTCTTAACTACTTCTTCTTCTTTTTCTATTTAGATTATTTATAAAGCATTTAAAGTGTTACACTCACATTATTCCATTGAAAATCTATTATTTCAATTGTCCATTTAACACGTTTACTAATAAAGTCAATTGATTCTTTCATGTGAAAATTTTGAGAATTTAGATTATCAAATGTAAATCTCAAATTCTACGCGTAAATAACGAGAAATTGCATTTAATACGAATGTCCAGAATAGAGCTTAACGTGGCCAAAGAGAAGTTGTACTTGAAAACAAATATGGTCTTCGTCGGGAATTATATAATTATGATTGATCTCTTTTTTAATCATCGTATTATTTCGGTATAATTATTTCTTTATTGTTTTTAAATTCAATATCTGTTATCGATGAAGATCTGATTGATTGGTTCGTACTCAACGGGAGATTCTGATTTGATCTACAATTCAAGATTTCATCGTCAACTAACTTTAATTATTAAAGTTACGTAAAAGAAACAATACTTTTAATTTTCATAACATTTATAATTTAAGTTAAATGAGGGGAAAAAAAAAACACACTGCTATTGTAAATAATAATAATAAAATTAAGTTTCCATTTGACGAAAAGATCCCCACAACTCTTCGACGGCTTCTAATGTAATTGTGGTGGCGATTATTTACAATAATACCACGTGGAACGAGTTGAATTGCAAAGAAACGCCTATTAACGTAGGAATAATTTTGTATTTTAAAGTATTTTTTTTAATGCACAATTAAGAAATAAAAACAAACATAATAGATAATGCGCTAAGACAATATTTGAAAATTTACCGTTAATTTTTACAATTTAAATTTAAGAAAACTATGTTAAAATATAATTACAACACACAACACGATCAAATCCTAGGAATGAAATAACAACATGGCGTTTTGGGGGGGGAAACAATAAGAGAGGCAGAGGATAACAAATAAATTAGAATTTTATTTTTGGATCTTTGATTTTTGAGAAATTTAAATTCACAGCTAAAGGAATTATGAGAAATAACGAGAAAAATATTTTTTCCTTTTTTTTATAATTAAATAAAGTAATTTTAGAGGACCTCCCTGGAACTATCCTTTTATTTCCTGAAATGGTAGAAATAAACGTAGCAATTAAGTTATGAAATGGTTATAATTACATGATTAAACTTTTACTTCAATCAGGTAGACATCAGCCATTGATCTAAGGGTTTAAAATTTAATTCATGAAATTTGTTAAAATCTCAGGTATTGATTTCGTAATCAAAATAACTTGAAGAATACGACTTGGATTAAATTAAAATTTTAAATGCAAAGTAGATTACACCTTGGATTAGATAATTATGTAAATAAATATAAAATTTGGAAAAGTGGAAGACACCTCCAAGAAATGGCACTTTTAGATTAAATGATTCCAATTTTGATGAGAAGGTGTGGAAATTCCAAATTATAACTATTGTGATTTAAAATCCCAGTCGTCCATCTTTGGATGGATGGATGGATGGCTGAGATCTTCTTAGGGTGTTGATGGGAGGTAAATGCAGTAAAAAACGATAAATTCATGAGTAATTAAATTGACAGATATGTTGGTTTGAATAAACCACTAAAAATATTTTTTTTAAAAAAAATATATATTAAATTTACCAAAGTGTGAATATATATATATATATATATGTGAAAACAAGTCCTAAATCTTCAAATCAATTATAATTAACTAATTTTAATGAAATCACACTTTCTTGCATTTTTTATTTTTTCACATTTTTCTCCCTTTTCTCATTTTCTCTTGTCTCTCTTACATGTTTTATTTTTTTCAATAATGATAGCTTCTGCATTTATCTACCAATAAGAATTATAAATGCCATTGCTCCTACTTAACCCAACTATTATAGTTCTTGTTGTCTTTTATATCATTGATCATAAAAACTGATTATTAAATCTAAATGGATAATATTTTATGTAATTTTAAGGTCAAATATCCTTTTGATTAATTTCTTCTCCCTACCATTTATTTCCTTTACAATGGTATGATACGTTCTGTACCAAAGGATTTCAAATCTTGGCAACATCTTATCCATCCAAAAACCATACAAGATAATTAAATTATTATAGTTGATTCTTTTTCTTTTTTTTTTACATTGGTGATTTTTTATTATTAGATTTTAACTAAACCCTCCTTCCCAAATATTTTATTAAAAAAAATAATTGGTAGATTATTTATAAAAGCTATTGTGATGTTTATTATTCCAGTCTACCTTGAAATCAAAATTGTTTATAAAAATCTAGACGTTACATTGAATTTTAATATTCAATGTGTTGAACTTGAACAATGTTATACTTCCATGCTTTTTAAGCTCTCATTCAAATTAGAAGCCTTACACCAAAGAAGACAAATGCATTACCCAATTTTCACTGTCAATCAACATTATATGATTAAATTTCTACTATTAAATTAACACCCACCCACAGTACACTTTATTATTAGTAGTCTTCTCTTTTGTTAAACTTTTTTGGGCCTAACTTATGACTTATTAAATCTCAACTTGCATTACACAAGAAAAAGCATTAAATGGATTTTCAAAGAATATGAAAGTAAATAGTTATTATTATTATATTATATTATTATCATTATCTTACTCACTATTAATGTGTAAAATATTTAATCATTAATGTTGATTAACAAAACAAAAAAAAAAGATTTTTGTTTATTGAACATACCAAATTGTATACGCAGGTAAGGAGGAAATGTCTTTACCATGGCTTCTGTTGCAAAAATAAAAGAGCATAACAAAAAAAATGTAATATTAATTTAGGTGACGTAATATACGATAAAAAATGATTTTTCGTTATCTATAAAATTATCTTTCTGTTTAGTGAATTAACGGAATTATAATAATAATAACACATATGAGGTACAGATATCCTCAAATCAATGCACAGAACATCTCTGTTTACTGCTTGCGTTATTTCTCTCTCTCTCTCTCTTATTTCTCTCTCTTCTCTCTTTTCTCGATGGCTATGGTGATTTGACATGTCTCTAGCCTCTAGGGGCCTTCCCCAAGGTCCTGAACTGTGCATGTACGCCTCTGTTTCTTTCATATGTACCTCTCGGTTAAATTTTAAAAGACGAAAAACCCATCTCTCTCTCTCTCTCTCTCTCTCTCTAGATGAAATCAATAAGCGATTGTTCCTGGGGACAAAGGCAGTTTAACCACACAGCCCAGTCGGTGGTGGTCTCTGTCTCTCTGTTGGCGACGATCGATCGTTTCGAAAGTACGTGGCGTCATGGTTCCCTCCCTTCCCTCCTTCCTTCCTTCCTTCCTTCCTTCGCACACCATCATCATCTCCACCCATCTCTGCCACAGAGCAGAGCATGGAGGACTCCATTATTCAAGCATTGGTGGTGGTGAAGTCTGTCTCACGGTCTCATTCTTTTTTGGGTTGCTGTGTATTTTCATCTTTGAATGTGGCAGAGACGTAGAGAGAGAAAGAGAGGGAGGGGTTTAGAGTTTTAATTAATGCCACCATCCATGTGATGTCTAACACAACAGCAACCCACCATCTCTCTCTCTCTCTCTCTCTCTTAATGCAGAAAAGTGACCAGGGAGAGGAAATTTCTCATCCCCCCCCCCCTTCCCCTCCTGTTGCTCTTCTTCTATTCCAGTGACCCATCACTGCTTGCTTGCTGGTGTGGCCTTGTTCCTATTCCTCACTAATAAAGAGAGGACGGTGACTTGTTCCTTCCCCTCTCCTGACGCCTTCCCGGTTCTGTTCCTGTTCCTGTTCCCATTCCTGTTCCCATTCCTATTCCTATTCCTCTTCTCCAACTCAAGCAATACACCACAGTCACTCTTGCGTTCCATTGCCCACCGCCTTTTTCTTGAAAAGCACAAACTTAATTGATTTAAACATCACCACACGAAGTTACATCAACGTCACACTTTCAATGGTAACATATGAAGGGCAACGAAAATGAGGAGACCATAGCGCAGGAAGAATTAAACAAAATTAATTATTATTTCTCACTTCAATCACATCCATCTAGTACCCCTACCTACCATATCAAAATAGGTACGATCGATCTATCGCTAAATATCGCAGTACAGGTTGAAATTTATTTGAAGATCGATCCGTCATTTCTGTGATAACTTCCCCTCCATTTCATGAATAATAATAATCTATGATAAATGTTAACTTGATATTTCATGTTCATTTGTTCTTAAAAACAAATAAACCTTAAATTATAATCATCTAGCATTGTTAAAACCATGTGTACTTACGACTAACTTATGTTTTGGTTAGATGATAACTACACCGGATATGTACCTTCTGAATTTGCTATTTACATCGATAGGCTCTTTATTTTTATGTTACGATGGGAAATTTAATTACAGATTCCTAACAATACTCTAAATCCACGTCAATAATACAAATGAAAGTTTTCTACATTCCTAACGTACAACTCCGGGTACGTACTTGTTAACACCAATAGTTACGATTTTGTTTTGCAAAGAAAAGGTTAGCATTCTTGTTTTGATTCCATTTTTAAATATCTTGTCAGTTGTCCTTTTGTTGTCATTATTTGATAAAATAATTATGACCAAACGTTCTTCTAAAGCCGACCGTGATTGGCTTATTCCTTTAAGTAAGGAAACTTAGTAGAAAGGCAGGAAAAAAATCATGTCATTTAAATGGAAATTGAATTTAAGTTAGTTTTTATATGGGGGAAAACCTTGGGAAATACTTTCCCAAGGTTTCCATACTACATAAACAAAGTGTTTCTTAAAGTTACCTTTTCCAAGTCAGCATTGTTGGGAAGTACAAAACTCATTTAAAACTTACATATTTTAAATTGAAATTTCAAGTATAATTTCATCAACTAAACCATATCATTTTTCAAATTAAATCGAACCGTTGTTACATTTACTGTAGTTATCCGAATGAAATCTGGAATTTTCTGCTTAAAAATAAAGTTGCTTATTTCCATGCTAATTAGATCTTTATATATCATCTATCAATTAATTAGATAGTTATATAATTTTAAAATTAGTTGTAAATGATTTTTTATAATAATTATTATTTTTGTATTTAAAAATTACAAATATTATTTCTTTCAATAAATTATGCAAATTTTCAAACTTGTGCTAGGTATTACATATTAAATCTTAATTTCCCAACATGAATTCTAAAAGATTCCAATGTTTTTGGGTGGGAAAATGAATTCCAATATTTTATCAAGAGACCATCAGAATTCATTTTTCTAAAATGTACAAACACCACTCACGTATCGAAATTAAACAATTTTTTTTTTTCATTTCCGTCCAATTACAAGTGCACAACGTTAAACACTTATGTATTGTTTACTGCTTCTTACTATTTTCATTTTTCTTATTATTTTAATACTTTCTTGCATCTATGCTTTCAACGTTATGCTTGTAATAAAAGAAAAGAACGTTGATGGAAACATGTAAACGAGGACAGGAGATCTCTTTCCCGAGACCAAACAGAGTAATTAATTTTTTTTTTTTTTAAAAAAACTTTTAAGCCCGATTCTACTGAGATTTTGTGATTTTAAGATTTTAATTAAAATATAGACTCTGATACGATGGATTTTACATAAAATCATGGTCACTTTCAATAATAACGTCAAGTGCAAAACTCAAAATTTCCCATCCAAATGAGATTTTTTTTATAATATATGTAAATCTCACGATTTTGATGTTTCTTTATAAACAACAAGAAATCGTGATTTTACGAAATTTCACGACTCGAAAATCCTACGCTTGCTTCTAAAATTTTTAAATATTCGGTCATTTTCAACAGCGACGTAAGCGTGAAATTTCAAAATGTCTACTCACTCGAGATTTGTTGTACGGTACACGTAAGCCTTGTAAATCTTGATTTTCTTTAAATTAACAAGAAAACATAAATTTACAAAAATGTAATGTTACGTTTATTTTAATTTTAGAATGCAATAGTTTTAATCAAAAGTGATACTATAATCGTGCCTCTTTATTAGCAACTTTAGCAGAAAATAGTAAAAATTTAGGAATGGTATTTGTTTGTTAAAGTAATAGTGTATGTAAATCTTTAAGTTTTCCCTTTAATCACTTTTTAATATAAATATATATTATATGTAATGAATATTTGGTATGTTACAAATTGTTTTTATTAATATTGTAATATTATAAATTATATGAAATAATAAAATAAATATTTAAAATAGACAATATTATATAATAATATTAAAATAGATAACATTATTAATAATGATATAATAATAATAATAGTAATAATAAATAAATGAGAAAGAGTCGATCTTCAAATGAAACATGGGAAAATTTCTACTTTAACCGATCTTCAAAAATGACTTAAGAGTTAAGAGCTGTCACACTACTTCAATTCTAGATGTAAAAGAAGATGTGTGCTTTTTTTAATTCAACTGCTCTTAACTCCTTGCACAAATTTAAGTCAGAAGTTGAATAAAATAAATGCATCTTAAGACTCAGAAAATCCAAGACTTATTTCTAAAATTTTAGCGATCTTGAATAGCAAAGTCAAGTACAAAATTTTAAAATTTGTAATAATATAACACAACCGTTCGAGATATCCAGATTGAAGTTTATGAAACACAACCTTATGTAAATGATCTTCTCGTTACCTGTAGGTTCGAATCAATTTAAGCATAAATTCAAATTAGTGGAATACACCGGAAAAAAAATCTAAGAGAGAGACAATTTGCAAGAAGCACCTGAAGTATTTTAAAATTCGTAATGCACGGTAAATGGACGGAAGCTTGCGTAAGCGAAGGAGACAGTTTTCAGGAAACACCCGAAGTACTTTTATTTTTCACATCTTTTCCGTTTTTCAAATCTATCTCTTGGACGTCATGGAAGAATTTTTTAATGAAAATTATAGTTTAAACCCTTTTAGTTTGAATTTAGAACTTAAGAGGCGCTTGTTTTAAAAATTTTCTAATTCTTTATGGAGTTACATTGTAATGATTTCATGTGGAAGTTAAAATTTTACTTCTACACTTTTTTTGCTTGAATGTGCAGTAATCAAAGCAAAAATCTTTAAAATAACTAATGTATTTGTGAAAAGAAACCACTCTATGATATGAAAGTTACTGTGGAGAGTGTATAATCCTTTTAACAAGCACACCATTAATCTCCTTTGATTAAGTACACGACCAATTATGTTATGTTATTATTTGCTTTTATGTATTCAGGATGATTCAAGACTTGAAGGAAATCATCAACACTATTTCCTTTAGTTAACTAAAATATAGTTATAATTTAATAGGGTTTTTTTTTTTTAAGGTACAACTGTATGTAGAGTACATGTCTTGATAGTACACAACACACACTCAAATTGAGACCACCAAGTTAAGGGTACCACAAAAGGTCACACACACAATCTCAAAGACTTCAATGGTCTCCTACACCAACTCGATTGGAGTGTTGTTGGAGGTGAGTGTAGCATGAATACTTCCCAGAAGATCACCCATCACCCATCTTAGTATTGCTATTGTCTAAGCATGTTTAGCATGTTATTATTTGCTTTTATGTATTCAGGATGATTCAAGACTTGAAGGAAATCATCAACACTATTTCCTTTAGTTAACTAAAATATAGTTATAATTTAATAGGGTTTTTTCTTTTTAAGGTACAACTGTATGTAGAGTACATGTCTTGATAGTACACAACACACACTCAAATTGAGACCACCAAGTTAAGGGTACCACAAAAGGTCACACACACAATCTCAAAGACTTCAATGGTCTCCTACACCAACTCGATTGGAGTGTTGTTGGAGGTGAGTGTAGCATGAATACTTCCCAGAAGATCACCCATCACCCATCTTAGTATTGCTATTGTCTAAGCATGTTTAGCTTTAGAGATCTTATGAGAATCAATACTTAGTGGTAGGTACAATCACACCCAATTATAATTTAATAGGGTTACAACACCACAAAATCCATTTTAGGTCTATGAAAATAGAATATATTTTTCATGTTACAAAAATCCTATAAATGCTGAAATATTTTGTTTGATTAGAATCAACTTATCATGAGTTAATATTGCCACGCATCAAAATTCGAAAAATGATAATCATCATAATATAGAAAAGAAAAATCACGTTTAAAAATAAAAACACATAAAAAACCTCCCCTAATATTGTAAGGCTAAACATCTGTAATAGGTTTAACAATAACTAAACAAAAATCGTATTCATATCAAAATCAACTTAGTAACAAAACTCAATTTATATCAAATTCCACAATTACTAATGAGATCTACATTTCCATTTCACAAGTCCACATAAAAAACAATAAACGAAGAACACAAATAAAAACAACAACTCAAGCACAACTATCTAATACATCCTTTCATGCTCTCTCAACCTGATTAAATTACTCTTCAGAATGTAAGTAGAACAATCACAAATATGATGAGTTAAAAATCTAGTCCAATTAATAGTCTAAAAGAAATCAGCAAGAATATTGTGACTGATGGAAAGATCATATAAGTTCAACAATGAAAATTTTCATAATGAATCAAATGCACCATCAATGTTACGTAAATCAATAACTCATAAATTTTCCTGTTTTCTAATAATTATAAAAACAGTTAATGGCCGACAATAACTCAAAACATCATATTTGACCCTATGACAGAATTTATAACCGCATACAATCCTTACGACAAGTTCTAAAACATCACACTTAACATTGTGATTGAATTCAAAATGATTAATCATCTCAATCATGCATATGATACCATAGTTTAATCTCCTATAGTTGGATTTAAATCATATCCATTCTATAATTCTGCAACATGCATGCACACAATATAGTTTCCATGTATCAAATAAGTATGCAATTATCAAAAATGTACATTATACCATGAATACCAAAATGCATCCCAAAAATGATATGTCATTTTAAAAATAAAATATACACCAAGTTATGTATATGCATTATTTAACATAATACAACAGACATTGCATTCACAAGAACCTTCCCATTTATTAACTCATGCAAAATAATGCATTCAACAATATGACCAAAATATGACATAAGCAGGTGTACACATGCATTTTTCCGAAGTCCTGTTCATGATGATATATAATACAAATGCATTGTCACAATAATCAATGGAAAAATCATGTAATAATCAATAATAAAGGCGCAATGATAAGTAACTGGAAAAGTTTTGGACTGAATAATTGGAAACTTACCAACTAGGGCCAAAATCGCAATTTTCCCAACCCCCTTCTTCTTCGTCGTCGTCGTCCTTCCTTCCTTCCCAACGAACCCAACGATTTCTTCCTCTTCCACACACAAACCAGGCCCCCACCGATCACCAACTCAACGCCCTCCACCTGTGGAAGCTTCTCCAACTACATGCTCGTCGCGCGTCGCACCTACGCAGGGAGGATGGAGGTTAGTGGCGTCGATTCCCAACACACAGACAACATCTCCTCTCTCTGAATAACTTACCTACGATGCACTACCAATCAGCAACTACACCACGACGAGGACGACGACGAGGACGACGACGACGACGACGACGACAATAGCGGCGACGACGACGACGACGGTCTCTTCTTCTCACCTAGGGCTCGATCGGATGAACGGGGGGAAAGACTTTGACCTGGTCGTAGCTTGAAAGATAAAGAGTGTAATTCTGTAACCGCTCCCACCTTTTCGACCTCCACTCCCATTTTCCTTTTTATTTTTTTAATATTATTTATTTTCCATTACTACCCTTATGGGTTGAACCAATATTTTTAATATCTCAAGTGGGTAGGTTAAGGTGTAGAGACTATTTATGCATTTATACGTTTGTTGAGACGTCCAATTGAAAAAATACAAAATTATATGTTGGTGTCGTAACTCTACCGTCGCAAGGTAAATTCTCTTTGCCATAGATGAACGAGAAAGAAGAGAGAAGAAGAAGATAGAGAATCTCCACTTAATCTAATTAACAATAAATTAAGAAATATTTATATGTAAATGTAAAGTGACTCTCGTAAACAATTAAATACTTTTAAGTACGTATAAGGAATGTTTATTTGACATTAATATAAATACAAGGACAAAACACAAGTTGAATTAGACTTCTGCCTTGTTACGGCACGAGAGAGGCTTGTGTTTGATGAAATTCTTGATTTGTTGTTCTTTATCGACTATCAAAGTTTGTGTCGAGTGTATAAAGGAAAAACAAAGACTAAGTGCTAATGGATTATTAAACATTTATTAGAACTTATACAAAGGCCATGTTGGAATGGTCAACAATATCTTGCTGCATTCATAAACAACTATTCACATCATGGGTACCTGTATCTTCTCACCATGAGAAATCACAAGCCTTGGATGGATATGTTCAAACAATGCAAAGATGAAGTCTCTTGGACAAATTTAAGATGAAAGACCTTGGTCAGGCTTGTTTTGTACTAGGGGTCCAAATATTTCAAGGTTATTCTTGTGGTACTCTTGGATTGTCACAGAATTGCTATACAGAGAAAGTCCTTGATATATATGACATGAGTGGATGTAAAATTGAAGATACCTTGGTTGTCAAGGGAGACAAATTCAGTATCAAGTAATACCCTAAGAATGACTTTGAATACAAGGAAATGTAGAAGATTCTATACACTTTGGAAGTTAGTTAGAGGTCATATGTATGTTCAAGTTTGTATGCATTCAAATATTGTGGACATTAATTGTTGACATGTTGAGAAGATACTTTTTAAAACAATCTAAGTCTAGATTATTGAAAAGTAGTTAAGAAAGTCATGTGGTATTTGCAAAAAATTAGAGTCACTTATGTTCAAGAATTATTTTTTGTCACTTTTCCAATGTATAAACATCAATTGAAGTTTGTCAAAGTTTAGGTATATAGGCATCAAGTTAATTCCTTAGTGTAAAAGGAAAAAAAAAAAACAAAAACAAAAACAAAATGAGCTTGTAACTCATATGCGTGTTGTACCATTTTATGATATATTAGTTTAGTTCAATGAGAGTTTGTATCTGAATGTTCTACTACATGAAACATTATTTTTTGTAGAAATAAAGTTTATAGTCATTCCATTATAGATAATTTGAGTATTGATCTCCATCATGAAAGTATGCAAATAGATATAACAAGAATTTAAATCACCTTGCCTGATTTCAATGTTGTTGGTCATGTTAATATTTGTGAGCATTTGGTAACTTCAGTTATGCTCAAAGTAATGAACACCTCATTGATACCATGTGATACAATTGATGAACCGGATTGGTTAAAGATGCCTTGGTTTATATCCATTTTTGGGAGTTCATAAAGTTTTGATACTTTAATTGTTGATTTTACATGTGTAACTATTGTGGTTTTATATTACAATATAGAAGTAAAAAATAAAATAAAATTAACATTTGACAACATGGAAGGAAGACCGGGTGAACATATAGACATATATGCTACAATCCTATGATATGATTTCATAATTTCGAAAGAAGGAAACATATGGGCCAGATGAGTGTGCCAAGCCTTAATTATGATATTCTAATTTGATTTAAACCTTGCAACCACCATACCAAACAACACTAATTGACATGTGTGTGCCTCGTAACGCCGAAGAAAGCGACCCATTAACACCCTAATTTGACGGGACCTTAGGTGATTTATTACCATTAATCGAGGGCACTTCTCTTTCCCCAGTTAAAATATAACAACAACCATTGGTTCTTGGTTAAAAAAATATAATATCAATATTAGGTTTCAATACATAACAGAACATATAATTACATATTAACTAATTATGATGGATCACAATTTAATATTATAGATTGATTTATTATATGGTTGTTTTTGTTTATTTTAAAAAAAGTATTAGTAAAAAGAAATGTTTATAAAGTTGGTGAGATGGTAACGTTCATGTGCTTAAATTATTTAATTAAATCACTTAAACTACCTACTTTGATTACTCGAATCACCTAACTAAATTATTCATGTTATTTAATTTAATCTGCAAAGTAATTCCTAATTCACTTATTTTTAAATTTTAATCGAATCCGCAATCACTTAGTTAAATATTTAATTCTCAATTTAAACGTTAATCATTTAATTGAATTACTTGTAAACCAAAGTCTCGAGCAAAAAATGAATTTCAAAGGTGTAAAGTTGGAAAATACAAAAAAATCGTACCTTTTATATGTCGAGAAATTAAAATATTTTTTTTAAAAAAAATTTATTTCATGTTTTACTTTTCCCCGTTTCCTCCGAAGGCCCAACCGCTTTCGATGAAAATTCCTGGAAATATGATTAAAATATATATTTTTTCCCATTTAAAAATCCCATAATCTGTTCCTGCGGACCATCACACGCGTTCCTCCGTAACTTACATTAGCCACCTCCACCCGCCACTGCTGTCGATCCCTAGGCCCAACCCTCCTCCCTTCTCCAATCGAGCAAATCTCCCGTTCCTCGGCGTTTCTCCCGAATCCGTTCGTGCCAGCCTCGAATTCCACATCGGAATCCTATTCTTGTTCGTCATTTGCAGTGAATTTTTGATCAGTTTTGGTTCTATTACTCGTCGAAGATGTGGATTTCGAGTTTTGACTCTGTCCCTGACGCAAATGTGGTACCTTTCCTCTTTTGTTTCTGCGCGCAGAAGATGAGTGGAATGTAAGGGAGGGATCTGGAGGACGAGGAGGAGCTGGTGGGGGATGGCCGTGAATTATCTGCACGTGTCGGCGTTCGTGACGGTCCTGAGCTTCTCGGCGCTGCACTGGTGGGCGAGTGGATTGCTCCAGAAGTTCGCGGTTGATGGGGTGCTCGCAGATGGGGCTGCGAATTGGGACAATGCGCATCTGCTGAAAGTGCTGTGGAAGTCTAATGTTATGGTCGCGCTGGTTGTGAATTTTTTTCTCAATGTCTTCGTTTTCGCTATTCTCTGTCTTAAGGTAATTGCTATTAATTGTTTTCGATACATGAGTGATTTTTTCTAATATTGCATTCGATAATTGGAGAAGTTTCGATGCTTATTACTTTTAATATTTGTTGCTGATGTGGAGTATTTGTTTTGTTGCTCTGAACTTATTGTTTGGTTAACATAGGGTGTTGTCAACCTTGAGCATGGAAAAAGTTGGTGTTAGGACTGTGTTTAGCCGTATTATTGTTGGACTCTTCTATGAAAGCTATTTTAAGGATGGGACATGTTTCGTGTATGTTGTTGACAAATCAAAGATGTCGCATACAGAACTTGTGTTGGAATTCTATTTTGAATACCTCACTTAGGTCCCAGAGTGAACCTGATAGTACCTTGCTTGTCTAGCACAATCATAATATGCTTCCAATATTCCAATATGCTATGAGCATATAAACCTTAATATAACCAACTTGTGCGATCATTCTTTATTAATTTATCAAATATGAGAACTATGGGACGCTTAACTATAACATGCATTAAGCCTTGCCTTTTCTAGATGGAAAAGCTTCAGAAGGAAAACATATGAAATCAAATGAAACAATATCCAACTCCTGAAGTGATTTATAAGTGTGTGTTAAGCTTGGTTTTTCTACTTAGGAACACTTAAGAATGCAAATATAAAGCAGAAATGAACATCCAATTCCTAATCCTAGGTGGGGCCAACTTCAAAATCCATGTTCAGATAAGCAGTATTTGTCTACTAGCTTCACAGAATGGTTAGTGAGGATCAGCCTTAGTGCAATAGTAACCCAGAAACCACAGCTTCAAATCCTAAGAAATAGTCTCACGCGTATGGAGGTAAGATTGCATACAATTGGATTCTCTTTAGATCCCATATTGGTGGGAGCCATGTGCATTATGGTTGCTCCCAGCTACAACAAATAGTACACATTCTTATTCTCACACTGAATACAGAGCAAATACATTCTTTGTGTTTTATATATAGTTTACTGCTCAAAAGTTTTAAGCATAGTTTTTATTGCCTTAAAATAGTTTTATCCCTAAATTTGAAGAATATTCCATCTCATTCTGCACATTTCATATTGGACAGCATGATTTGGTTAATTTATTTATAAGAGTTGAAGTCATCTTATTTGTAAAATCTAGAAGTTTCAATCATTTGAGGCTTTCAACTAATTATTGAACTATAATTTTTTTATGAGTACAGAAGATACATATTTTTTTTATTTCCTGTTTGAACTTGATCATCACCATTGTTTCAAAAAAGGAAGAAAATGATTTTTTAGATTCCATTCAAATGTTTTAGCTATCAAGCATTATGTTCTTTTAATAAAGTGAAGGAAAAAATCATTTTCCATTTTTTGTTTTTTAAATGGTTAATTTCCACTGAAGCACGGATGAAAAGTGGGGACTAGGAAGGGGGCCATAAATGGACACTTATTCACCCAATACCCAATAAGAAAAATGATGTTATGACATTGTTGGTTGACTTGTTTACTTCTTATTATTGACATTATTATGTCGTTATTTAGATACCCAAGATTAATGCTTATTATTTTCCCCTCAATATTTAGTTTTATTTTCAATTTAGTGACTTGTGACTGTGTGATAGTTATGTATACTCAATAGCTATTCCTTTAAACTATATTACATGGGATTGCATTAAAATTTATTTTGTCCAACTAGTTTGATAGTTATGATGGTTTACATGTAAATGGATATGATTAGTGGAAATGATTCAGTTGCGAGGTGATGTGATTAGATGACACATGATAGAAATAAAAAATGTAGCTTCTTCCAAAAAGGTCCAACATCTTTTTTTCCAAAACAGAGTTGCAAATTGTAAGCTAAAAATTCAGTTTTAAAATGTAATTATGTTATTTGCGTATTAAAGAGTGCCTTTTCTATTAGGTTTGGAACTAAAATCAATTTTTGGAAGAAAATTGAACGTGTGGCCAGAACACACTTATAAATGAGTTCAAGGATCTCTACGCATTGACTAACAAGGATGATTTGGTTGCTTCCACAGAGAATTTCATAGCTAGCCATTGGTCATGGAGTTTTTAATTCAGAAGAAATCTCTAAGAACAAGAAAATTGTGGTGTGTGGCATTTTTGAAGTTTGATACAAAAGCCGAGCAAATTCTTTCCCATCCCAGATGAAGAGGATCAAACAGTATGGTTAAAAGGCAAATTGAAAACCTTCACTGTGAGAAGCTGTTACAAGGCTTTACATGTCAAAACATAGCATGTGGAGTTATTATAAATTGGTATGGAAAATAAAATCACTGCTGAAAGTCAGATTTGTCTTTATTGACTAAAGAATACTGGAGCTCATGGACTGGGGATAGGATTTTAAATTTTAGTTTGCATACTGTGTCACAATTCAGAGGAATTGTAGCCCGTCCATTTACATCTACTTTATGGAATTGGTACTTCTCTGTGGTTATGTTCAAACTCAGATCCATAGCAGATTTCCTGAACCTGTGTGAAGAGATGAAGCAATTGAAGAGTAAATGGTATAGGGATAATCATCTCAATGGCCTACAGATTCACACCATTTTTTGGGCAACATGAAGACAGCATCATTTTCAGGGGCCTCTACCTGATCTTTAGGGGGTGACATCCTTTTTTGACTTTCTAGTTTCTGAGTGGTCTAGGGTCCTACTCATATAGATGCAGCTATTTATCTTTTTACTTTTTTAATAATTATATATGTCTCTTTTGGATGTTTCTTATTGATCAAATATAATCACCATATCATTTTTCAAAAAAATTAGTAAATTATTTTAATAAGAAGAATTTTTTAAAACTATATTTTTGGAAATTTGGTTTTATGGGCTTCCTGGTCGGGCCCTTTAGCAAACCATACCTTCATAATTGGAAGCTGGAACTTGGAACACTCTTTCCAGAATGGTTCGAAACATTCACCAGAAAAGTCAGCAAGTCTCTTCAGATTTCACATTTGTTCAATTCATTTTATTGTGCTACCAAGATCATATGCACATAAACCCAATGGTGTGTCTCAATTGTAAGTCGTAATGCATCTCGTTGAAAGGCATCCATTGGAGTGATTATTGATTTAAGCTTAGAGAATGCACATGAACAAGGAAAATACTGAAGGGGTGAACTCTTGAAGCCTATGCTCACCTTCCAATTGTGGTGGTGGCTGGGTGGACAAATTACATATAAAATTCTGATTAAAGATGTCTAAAAAGTTGTTCTTATGTGGAAATTGATGGTTGCAAACAATTATGCTCATGTAGATGTCTCGTTATTTAAGATATTTAGTATATTTCAACTAACATCTTTATATTGCAGCGATCAGTGATCACACCTTCCTTCAGCAATTTTTCTTTATAATAATTGTAGCCATATACCACAAATTCTAATTGTAGCAAGTTATCTGTGAATGCATATATAGTTTCGGTGAAGAAGCCAAATTAGATAAATCTCAATAGATACAGGTGATTCATCTTATTGCTAATCTTTCTAGGTGTGAGATTATGGAATTGGTGGTCTTTTAATACACATATCTGTTATAATTGGGCTTATATATTCAATTGCCTTACAAGACATTGACCATTTAAAAATTTTTTTAACCACTTTACAGACACTATTCTTTGTGCAATTATATCCAACTGAGATTCGAAAGATGCTGGAACGTCTTTTTAATTACATTATTTACAAGGTAATGAATGTCTAAGGTGGTATCTTGTCTTTTTTCTTGCTCCATTATAATTTTATGCACTTATCTGATGAATACGCTGCTTTTTGTTAATCATCAAATGCTTTCTTAGAATTTCATTTGCAATGTCAGGTGTCAACATCTGGAATGTATAGTGGTTTTTTACATAGTCTATGATGGTTCCAGATGTGCAAGCAAACTTTGAAGAATTGCTGATAGTGTCTACTGGGTATCTGGTTGCTTAGGCTCACTATTACTTTAGATTAGAATTTTTGTGCTTATTGTAGCAATTCAAAGAAGTAATAACACTTTATGATGGTGACTCAATATTAGTGCTTGTGGTGATGATCAAAATGATGGTTGCAATAATGAGTCATCATGAAGTGATATTAGTGACATACAAATGATAGTGTGCTATCTCTTTTCTTGATTAAGTAGTATTTTCTCTATTGAGCATGTGAAGAATGTAGAGGGTTAAAGTAAAAGAAAGTAGGATAGATGAAATGCAGAAATGCTTCAAAAATGTTTTGTGAAGATATTCTTAAAATTAAAAGGAAAATTCTATAAAATTGTTATTTGCCTAGTTATACTTTATGGTTCAAAATGCTAGGTTGTAAAGTGTTACCATATGCAAAAAGAAGTGTTACCATATGCAAAAAGATGTTGTTGAGATGCATATATTTAGAAGGATGAGTGGTAATACTATAAAGGATAAGTTCAAAATTGTTTTATTAGGAATAAAGTAGGAGTTGCATCAATTGAAGATAAATAAGAAAAAGTTATCTTTGGTAGTTTGGCCATATCTTTAGGAGACCAAAGAAAAGGGAATTAATGAGTACATAAGAAATTAAAAGAAGTAGAGGTAGGCCTAAAATTCCTTGGTTAGAAATTGTAAAAAAAAAATTTAAGTTTATATAATTTAACTGAAAATTTGACCATAGATAAAAATATATAGAAAAAGGATTCATTTGGTCAATTCCACATTGTGGGATTATGGTTCAGGTGGTTGTTTTTGTTGGTTATTGTACATATGAGGAATGTGAACTGCATTTGTGATTGCTTAAAGCAAGGTAGTGTTTGATTTCAGCTTTTTGGAGGACAAACTCCAACTGAATTTCTTCAATCTGTGTACCATCTGGGTCCTATATCTTCTGGTTTTGTGTCGAAAATGACAACTTTTCCCAACTGTTTGTTAACATTTCTGATAAAATTTATTTTTTGTTCTTGGTGGCATGTTACTTCTTGTGCCCTCTGAAGCTTTGCCTCTTGGTTTTTGTTGTTCTTCATTTTGTGTTCTGTAGCTCTACTCCTGGTTGGAGTAATTTTTCCTGTAATGGTGTCTGGGGGTGTCTATTGGATAGCCCTACTGGTATTCTGTATCACTTTTGTTTTCTAATATGGTATCTAATATGATACTTTTGGTCAGAAGTTGAACCACAAAATACATCCTTAAGATGAATCAACAAGGTTCATTTACTGTTGTATCTTGGCTCTTAGCTATTCATTGCTGGGGAATGTTAACGTACCATGCTTGTGGGTTTTATTTGCCCCCTTGAGAAGCCTAACGAAGGATCTGCACACTTTTTTATAAGGGTTGGCCTTTATGAAAAAGAAGAATAGAGTTGTCATGAATTTCAGTAGTTCCTGGTCAACATTGAAGGTTATGTTTTCCACAAAAAACATTAAAGGTTATGGTTTAACCTATCTAAAACCATAACATTCAAAAATAGATAAATGTCTGACATAGCTTCACATCTGATTTATGTGTTTTATATTGCAATAATAGGTTGATCACTATTGTGGTTTTAACTAAAGTGTCTACATCCTTAAATGGCAAAAAAAGATTATGAATTACTGACGTGAGTTCAAAAATATGATGCCTTTGTTTCTCTTTATGAATTGGATGATCCAAAGTCCATGGTACATGAATAATTGTAATCTTATGGAAGAATTGAAGTAATTGATTTTTTGAGTAGTACACTTAGAGCAGTTGTAGATGAGCAATGTTGAGTTCGCCAATTGCTATAATCTGCAAGGGCAAAAGTGTACTTGGGTTACATTATAGTTGTTGAGGTGGGGACATAGGTGGTCAAGCATCATAATCTTCCTAGGCATTTTGATGCAGAGGTTTCAAAACAGTTTTTTGGAGTTTTTCTTGGGAGAGAGACTCGAAACATTGTGGTCACCATTCTCTTCCTTTACCTAGGGGCAACTCTATTGTCCTATAGGCTTCAGATGATTTTTGTGACATTTAATGGGTACATTCTCCTTTGACAATCTCTTGGATGACTTTTCTGACAAGAGTTAGCTTCCTCAATCTTTGTCTCTCATCCTTTTCTCTTTTTTAGGTTTCCACTTCTTTATTCTATTGAATTTATTTACATTTTTCTTTTTTCAGGTTTATGTACACATGCTTGATCTCTCATTGATATCCAAGCAGTGGAAGTAGAAATCACCTACTTTCCATTACCAGCCTTTGCTCCAGCAGAAGTTCTTTCTTTATTTGCGAACCATTTTGAATCAATAAATAAGGGACTTACTCTTCTTGTTTTGCATTACGTCATCCCACTTGGGGAAGGCAAGGGTTTTCAACCCATAATTTCATCACAATATAGTCACATAAAGGCAAGCGGATTCAACCCATAATTTCATCCCAATATGTTCACACAAACCTAACTAGTTAATCTAATGCAACCCAAGAATGAACACACATACCAATGCGGGATCTAGGAAGGGTATAATCATATACAATCTTACATGAATAAAAAGGTTATTTTCTAGGGTTCAAACTAAATGGAAAGGTTATTTTAAAGGTCACAATAGAACAACCTTACTGTTACTCTAAAGTTCTCTCTTAAGAATTCACACATTTAAAAGAATGACACCTGAACACTAGCAACTTGGTGCCTTAGTAACACTAGGTCACATATCAAGTCTGTTTCTGCTGGAAATCATGTCATTACATAATTGTTTCACATTTTAAATACTTTGTGTTATATAGTTAAGGCGGATAGTGATTTTTTCTTTAAGTAAATGTATAGTTCAAATATCTGAATGGTGTTCAACTTAATGCTCTTCAGTTTGGACTGTCAAATTAACCTTAACCTGTTTATCCCAGGTTGAATTCATCTCTTATAGAGTGGCCTGAACCATCTACTTGGGGTGAAACCTGACCCAAACTGGGAATAATAAATGAGTCTGTTACAGATTTAGAAAGGAGGGTTCAACCATACAGAGCCTTACCTCAGTTGCTGCTTCTTAGATTTGAAGCCATGACTTCTAGGCTACAGTGGAGAACCTTACTATTGTGTCAAGGTTTTCTCTTTACTTTTTTCTGTGACAATTTTACATGTGGATTTAGTATTATAGCAGTTTAGTATGTGAGAACTTTGTTTTGATACTAATTGATAACTTTTTTAGCAATAAATCTTGGATTTACATGTTTTTAGGTTAAATGAATCCTTAAGTGATCCAAAACCCACTAGACTTGCTTGACCTAGTTACCTTTTAGGTTGGGATGTTGGGTTGGCAAAACCCACATAACATGTGGTTTAGTTATGGGAAGACTTTTGGACATTATTTATTGGTTTGATCCGGATCAATGATGTAGAAATAAGAAATAGTGGAAGCTGATTATTTTCATTAGCAAACATATGACCTCTATGTATTGAGGCTACATAGAGAGGACAAATATTATTTAGGCAAAGTGGGACGAAACCTGTATATATCATTTGGGTTGGACTTAAGCGGGCTAACATGGCCTGACAGTGTAAAATTGTTTCAATGACCAATGTAGCCTGATTTTCCAGGTTGTGCCAGGTGGCCCTCCTAATTATCAAGCTTTGTCGACATGGTTGGGTTGGGGCTTACATGTTGGCATAATCTAGAATGGGTTAAGCTCTAGCATGGCCCATTTTGTTATTTTTTAAAAGGTTTATTGGGTTTTTTATTTTTTAAGCAGTTGGCCCATTGCCTGTTGGGCAATGGCTATTTTTTTTTGGAAATTTTGGACGAAAGTCTCTGCATTTTTTTAAAAAAAGATTTATTTTTTTAGAATAAGTCTTAATTTTTTAAAAATTTATTTTTTGGTCGTTACCTTTTGATTTATTTAACAAAAAGTTTCTAAATTGTCTAAAATTATACTTAAGTCCTTCTTCTTAAAAGCCTACAAATACCTCTACTTTCATCTCATTCCTTCACACATATCTTCCTATGATCTTCTCTTAACTCTTGAAGTTTCAACTCCCCACTTTCAAAATTCCCAGTTCTCTCAATCTCTTAAAGACACTCTTCGATAAAAATGGTAAGAAGGGGAAGTATCATATTTGACATCAACAATTTCGACTTTAAATATCAAAATGCTCAAGAGCTAGCTTTGAATGAGGCATCGCCGACAATGCATTAGATTGTTGCATCCATTAGGGCATTATTGTGGTCTATAAGGAAGTTGAAGAGGAGAGTTGAAGTTTGGATGAAATTCACAATCAATATGAAGATAATGGATGGTAGAACTATGAAGGGTGTTTTGCAGTACTTATAATAGGGACTTTGCTTATAATTCTTTTGGTGGTACTGGTTATCTTATTAGGTATTTACTAATATGTGAAGGTAGAAGTAAAAGACGTGTTATTGATCATACCATACAAATTCAACTGTATTATAATTTTGAGGATATTATTTCTTTATAGCATTATGATCCTAAAAAGGTCAGAGAATTGCATGCTATATTTATTGTTATGGATTTAGGGTTTAATTTTATGAATGCTGCTGACCTGTAAATTTTAATTTTCTATTTAGGACTGTCTATGATGAAATTACCATCAATATACTTATCATTGTTGATGCATCAATATTTTTCATTATGTAACTAATGTTTGAAATTGAATCAGGGTGCATTTCTTCCTTTGGTGGTGCCAAGTAATGTTCTGCATGTAGGCTTGTGGTCAACATGGCTCATCACTCTTTCTTCTTTTAAGGTAGCACTATTTGTGAACCATATGTCTAATGTTTTTGTTATGTATGTTGATGGTCTTTTAAGGTAGCAATATTTGTGAACCATATGTGTAGTGTTTTTGTTATGTATGTTGATGATTCTTTGTCTTGATTCACAGATGTTCCAAACTTTAGCTAAAGATCGTCTTGAACGGCTGAATGCATCACCATCTGCAACTTATGGGATATATTTCCGAGTTTTTTCTGCACTGTTATTTGTTCTTGTTGGTGATATTCTTTGGTATTGCTCCTAGAACATATTCCCATTCATTTAGTCCATGTAAAATACTGTTTTTTAGTTTACGGTCTGTATTTTGGGTTGACTTTTTGCTTTTTTTTGGCTTCATACAATTGTGGAGCTTGAACTTTCCCTTTGATATGAGTTTATGACCGTATTGTATGAGAGAATGCTCTATTGCCATTACAATGATCTTTCCCATATCTTATATGTTGAATCTCATAAAGAGGTTTTATGCTTTGACCATGTATTTCTGGTGATGACTATGTCCTTAGACAGCAAAGGCTCAAACAGAAAAAGAACATGTGTCAACTAGAAGCATTGTTTGTTATTATAAATGCCTTTAAGCAGAAAAGTTTACATGTTATCATTCATTAAACTGACAGTTGATTACAGTTGACATATCCCACGTTCATTTGTAACTGAATAATTTAATGCAACTTACAGGATATGCTTGTGTATGGTTACATGTGGAGCTGCACCTACTAGCATGTTTATGTTGCTTCTATGTGAACCATTGAGTATTGCCTTTGAGACAATGCAGGTAGTTCCTTCTGTAGTATCTTTGTATAAATATTCTTTATTCTGTTTTTATTCTTGAAAGTTTCTTGGTGTCATGCTTGAAAATGTCTTATCTAGGCTTCAATATCTTATTATGGTTTATGTATACCATGCCAACCTACTTTGGTAATGCTGAGTGCTGATATTTCATGTGTTTGAATAACTTCAGATATAACAGATGTTAACAAGTGTCAATAGTCTTATTGTTAAAATACAAGTGTTTCTATTAACAAAATAAAAATTGGCAGGAGTTGCAGGACCCACCATTTTAGGTGAAAATGGTAATCGAGTAATCAACTATATCAATATATTGCTGTTAATTGATTGCATAAAAATACCAATCTGGGCTTTGCAACCAGAACTTCATCACCATGCATTGGCCATAGATGGGATACTTTGTTATAGTTGAGAACCTGAAAAATTCACCTGTTTTTCACTTTTTGAACCTAAATAGAAAGTGCAAGACATGAAAAAAAATCTGAATAATATGATCATTCACTTTCTTTTTGTCTTCCTGTAATGTCCCTCATATAGTAATAATTGATGTGCCTATTAGTCACATAGATACTACGCTGTTCCACTCTATTCATATGATAGTCACAAGCAACGGGCCTACCTGCAAGTGGTGGGGCATCCGTCTATGCCACTCTCCCCATGGTACTCATTTATATCTACCTGCAAACTTTGAATACATAAGCTCATGTGAGTTTTGGTTGATGTCTCATGTGAAAGCTTTACATAACAGACCAAACAGGGTTTTTAAATCAGGTAAAAATGCAACTGGGGGAAGCATGCTAGTTGCAATTTATTCCTTGAAGCTACAAATAGTTCTGTGGGAAATCATAGGGTACAAGATATAGTTGAAGTGCCACCGTGATTTTCATGCCTAATTGGTTTTTTAAGCAAGTCAGTCCAAGTAGATGGTTGTATGGTGTGGCAAGCTGTTCCGGTTTTCTGTCCAACCATGGCTTTATAATTGTTTAGATATTTCTCCACACTTCTGTCAATTATGATATACTTGTTTGATATTAGAATTACTATGCAGGCCATTATTGTTCATGGATTTCAATTGCTTGAGATGTGGCACCACTGTTCTCTCGACAATGATGCTGATTGCCATAGTTCTCGGTTTTCATATAAATCCGCAGGTGGTGTATATAAATATTTGCCAATGCTTGTTCATTCCCTCTTTTTTTTTGTCATCTCATTATCTCGTATACATCCTTGCTAAGTGCACCCAACCAATGCAAAGATATACGTTCATGAAAATTTATGGCTTAACCATGAGTTTATGGGGAAGTTCATATAAGCTTCAATTCAAGAAACGATAAATTGAGAATGGTGCTTGAATGTAAATTCCTCTATATTGGAATGGTCCCACATAGAAAAGTGGGAATAGGACTTCTGGGTATACATAAGTAGAGATTTCTCCACTGATAATCCATTGGTTTTGAATTGAGTTAAATGCCTTACATTTCTACATGATATTAGAGCTTAATACGGTAACAGTCTTTTGGGTCAAGGTCTCATATATCAACTTCATCTAAAAATAATGACACTTGTAAGATCTAAAAAAGACTACAAGTGACGATAAGTGGGAATAGGACTTCTAGGTGTATACATATAAAGAGATCTTTCTACTCTTAAGGAATTAGTTTTGAATTGGATTTCTCACTTTTCTACACACTAGATTGAAATATTTACAAAATCCTTACGAATAGGATCATAACTTATTCCATTATCTTTTTTGAGGACATAGCTTATTCCATTTGATATTTACATGAAATTTCTCTTTCTTAAACCAGACTCTAAGATGTCTTTGTTGATCCATGATTTATGTCTATCTTCCTTGCTTAATGAGCCCTTCCCTCTCAGCATGTGAAAGAAACCTTGCTTTTTAACCCTTAAATTTATGCTTAATCTTGTCAATGATATCTTCTCCCAGCTTTCTGGATAATCTGCCAGAAATGGCTTTAATGTTCATGTGCTTTTCCTCTTTTTTCATTCTCTAATCTGCAGCCAGTTCATGATAGAGTTTTGGACATCATGGGGGACATTGGGGCTGAAATGAATTTAGAATTTACTTCATAAATATCCTGACCAGACAATCTAGTAAAAAAAACTTAATATAGCATTAACCATCCTGATCTCTTTCATTGCTGGTCTCCTGAAAACTAAGATATCATCTGCATAAAGGAGATGAGTCACCATCGTCCATCAATGCTATCATATGTTTGATCAAACATTTTAGAGAGTACATCTAGGGAAAGTATAAATAAAAAAAGAGACAAGGGACAACCTTGGCAGCCATTCAACAACACATAGAATGAAGTGGTAGTGACACACTTTATGAAGAGTTTACAACACTTGTCGGACAATCCCACTTTCTCAGTCACTTGGCAAAGTAAGGTCCATTCAATTCTATTGTACACCCTTGATAGAGTGAAAAGACCTTTGGCTTTGCATTTCCCCATAAAATGAAATAGTTCCCTTGCTAGCATAATTTTATCACCAATCAATCTCTCTTTCAGGAAGGCACAGTTATTGGGTGAAATAATGCTAGGGAGAAACACCTTAAATTTACTCGCCAGGATCTTAGCAATTATCTTATAGAGTATTTGATTAGCCAATTAGTCCATAGTCCATTGGCATAGCACATCTTTTCTTATTGGGGATAATTACAATATCTGTATTGATCAGCTTAGAAGGCACTTCTTACCCTTAAAAAATTCTAGAACCAGTGATATAACCTCCCACTTGACTGCCTCTCAACTATTTTGGAAGAAACAAGTGGGATAGCTGTCTGGACTAAGGCATTCGAGTGACTAAATGCAGGCTGAAAAGAGCTCTTTTAATGTCTTCTTCATCTGTAGTGGTTAGCATTTGATTTGAAACCTCCTCCTTGTTATCAAGTTGCTTATAGTCTATTTACTGCATTATGGGTTTGCTGCCATGTGATCTATAGATGGATCAGAATAGCTTATAAACACACTGCAGCAATGTCTTCATGCTTATTGACTTCTACAACCCTGTCATTTATGACACAATATGTGTGATTCTTTCACTGTTGATCGAGTGCATATAAATGAAATAGCTTGCTATTGAGGTCCACTTCAAATTTCCATTTGATGCAAGCCCTTTGTTTCCATTGCATCTTCTCCATTTTCTATAACCATTCCATCTCTTGTGAAAGTCTTTTTCCAGAAAAGGGGTTCTTGTGAAAGTTTATTTTCTTCCTCTGAGTTGTAACTTGTTAATGTCATTGGTGACTTGGATGATTCTGTTTTCCAAGTTTTTGAAATTCTTTTTCCTCACGTATTGAAGCAGATAGCATTTACTATCACATTGTTGTCAATGTGTCTCACCTGGTTGCCTGAGGCACAAGGCCATTGCCTGGGCACCTCTACAAGCACCAAAGATCTTAGGTCGGAGCCTTGGCCTTGCTTGAGTGCCTGGATGGGCACCTCTTGCCAACCTTTTTGAAGAGCCTTTTTAATGGGTTAAAAAGCCTGATTACCCATGAGTATAACCCTAACCTACTTACAGATTTTCTTTTTTTAACTTCATCCCTCTTCTGAGTCTCTTAAACCCTAATCCATTGTCTAGGCCACGTCTTCTATCAGCAGTGACTTTTCTGACAACATTTGTTGCTACCACCATTGAGCTCCAGCCACTGTCCTTTAGCTGTTGTGTTTCACCCCGTGTTGTCGTTTTATCACTGAAAAAGCTGTTTTCAGCCACTTTTCAGCATCTCTTTTAGGGTTTGTTTGTTTTTTCATTTTCATACTTTTTCTTTATTTTTAATTGCAAAGTTTCTAAAATATGGTGAGAACAAGCCTGAAAAATCTTAATATAAATGGTAATACTTCAAGTCTATTCCTCATTAGTATCTTCACCTTTTGTGAACTTATATTTGAAATTTGGTTTTCTTGTGTTAGTGACTTGGCATTGATTAAAACTTGAATGTATGTGGTATTTGACTTGCTTATCACCTTTGTTATTGACTTATCATCATGATAATCATATATTTCTTTGTTTTATTCATATTTTAGTTATTTGTTAATGGTTTACTGCATTGTATGGTTAGATGCTCACATTATTTATTTATTATTTAAACTTCATAAAATTATTGTCTTTCTTCTCACCTCTCGTCTCAAGCATTTAGGGAAGCCTCCCCTTGTTGTTGCCTTTTGCCTTGACATCTTTGATATATCATGGAGCCCTCTAGCAATGATCCCTTTCATGGCTATATTGCATACAATATTTAGAACACAATCTGTCCAAGCAAATACACCCAAGGGATATGAGAATAGTTATCAATAAAGATAACATGATATCTAAAAGATGAGTGATATCTGAGGACACAAGTAGATCTTTGGATATCTCAATGGACTAACTCAAAGATTCTGATCAGTAGGAAGAGACAAACTCTGGTAAGACGTGACTTAAAAGTAGCTGGTTGAATTGAATTCCAAGGCTAGGTTTGACAACAAGATTGACTAAGATGTTCCTTGAAAGCAATGCCTTCGGTAATCACAGAAGCAAGCCTTTGAGGTACCTTATAGTGAGCCAACTAGTGCACACCTTGATCATGAATAACCTCTTCTTTAAATACAACTATGACCATCGATAATAGCAACAAAACACGAACAGGAAGATTGGTGAAAAGATGTCAAACACTTTGACATATGAAATGAAATATAAGAGTGATATGTATCTTAGAGGATATCATTTTCCATGGATCCACACAAAAAAGCCTGAAACACATGTTAGGGATTGATACAGGGTTCACGTGATCATTGTATATCATGCGTGGTGGTGGTGGCTAGAGAATGGGTGAGTAGAGAGGGATAAGCCCTAGGCTCTTGATACCATGTAGAGATTAGGGGAGAATGGACTTACTGCATTACTAAGAGAGAGATCATATATAATAGGGATGGGGAGTGTTAAGAGTGTTCTTACATATAGGAATATTCATTAACCCATATAACAAAAGCTATACCTGAATGTCTTGTAGTGTATCTAGCAGTTGCAAATACTAGTATTGGTGAGAAATATGACAATAAATTATAGACCACTTATCCTTGATTAAGTTGAAATATGAATCCAATCCGTATGGGGCATTTTGGGGGGGATGGAAGGGTTTACATTCAGTCAAGTGCACTTCTAGATATCCCTGTATCTTGTGTGTAGTTTTATTTATTAATTTCCATTTTTTTTAAAATTCTTTTCTTAAAAAAGTTCAATATCCAAATATAAGAAATTTCTTATTTTCCCATATATTTTGAGCTTATCCATTTATTCACTTGCTTAATGCCTTCAACTCACAGAAATGTTCTTTTGTAACCGAACAGTATCTATTGCTCAAATGCTTTTCAGGTTTTTTTTTCTATTTCAATCTTGTTAAGTTGCTATGAAATTTTTGTCATTGTTACCTCGTTTAGATTTCCCATGATTCCTCCTGGATTCTAAAAAGGTTGTTGAATGTACTTAACACATATCTACAACCAAGCAAAGGGTATTATCAGGAAAAAAAACACCAACAAGTGGACTAGTTTATTTACTTTTTTGTTCTGTGCATCGGCTTTGTCATGTTCATTTTGTTGGTTCTATGAAGCTTATACTGTTATCTATTTGTTTATTGATTATCATTTGTCTTAAATTAAGAATCAATTCCCTAATTTTAATTGTTTTGTATTTATTATTGTACTCATTTCCATCATCATCTACGTTTGATTCTTCAAACTGACATGGTTTCTTGTTTACAGCTTCTTTGTGTGAGTGGAAAACCGTCCTTAACAGAAACTTTGGATTTTTACTTGACACGATGACACTATTAATGGCAGCAGGTCACTATTTGATCATATGGTGGCTTCATGGCATCTCGTTTCATCTTGTTGATGCAATTCTTTTCATGAACTTGCGTGTAGGTGCTTTCTTGCAATATTTTTATCTTGTGATTCAAATCATGCTTTTAATGTTAATCTGACATTCTTTATTATTATTTGCAACAGGCCTTAGTAAGTGCAATTATAAAAAGAATCAGAGGCTTCATAAAGCTGCAGAATGCTTTAGCTTCACTTAACTCTGCACTTCATGATGCTACATCTGAAGAATTAAATGCTTATAATGATGACTGTGCTATTTGTAGGGTGAGGAATCTTTTCATCTCATATTATCTGTTGTGTTGGTTTTGCATGTATTAAAGATAACCATTCTCTTTAACTTGTAGGAGCCAATGTCTAAGGCAAAAAAGTTATCTTGCAATCATCTTTTCCACCTGCCGTGTTTGAGATCTTGGTACATTTTACATTGTTTTTATACTTCCAATTAAATTTTCTATGTTATCATGGTAGTAAATGACATTGCAGTCACATTTAGGCACTGTGAAATGTCCATTTTTAGATTTTTGGTTTTGTGGTTTTATGTGTGACTGCGCCCTGCTAGTTCCTATCTGAGGACAAAAATCATACCTCACAATCTACCTTTGCGTTTGTATTCTACACCTCTTGCCCACTAATTTTATATATTTCACAGAATTTATGTATTGCCCTTTTACAAATAACTAGTGAGAACGTCTCTGCTTTTCTTTAGTTCACATTATTTATATTTAACACTTTATGACTAGCCAGTGCATGTGCTTGTGTGTGCTAATCAATGTTAGAAAAACAATTGAAAACCTTCGTTAGTGTACAGTATAGGTTATGAATGCTGTATATGCAGATTTAGTTCCATGTTGCTTAATCTGTACTTATCTTTTTTATGTAGATTCTATATATAGTGACTTTATGTCTTGTTAATGAATCAATCACTTCTATCAATTCTTTTCTTTTACATGGTATTAGAGTTTAGCTTTTCTAAAGAGTAAGAGAGAGGAGAATGTTGCTCCTTAAGGTCCTAGTCCACCAACAAAGGAGATACCCTAGCTGTCATCACCACCTTGTAGTGGTGGTGACAACGAACTTGAAAGTCCAGTCCACCAATTCCCATCCACATCCAAGTCTCCTAATGGTGGGCCCTCTCCTTGCTCCTCGAAATTGCTCTACCATTGTGCCTCATCTCATGGTTCATGCCAACCCCTTCGAAAATCACATCAATCAGTGTTGTCCTTGTCCAACACCTTTAATCACAGCTGATGATGTCTAAAGTCTTTGGATCATCTCCCATAGTCATCAAGCCCTAGCAACCCCTCCCTTGCCATTGTAGCAAGAACCCACCCCTATGACCCTCTAGTTTTTAATCTTGGAATCCATTCACCAACGGAGAAAGGATAGGTAAAAGTAGTGGTATGACAACAATGAGGACTTTGGAGGATGAGATCTACCCGTACATGCCAAGGAAGGCGAAGATTGATTGGGCCCATGCAATTAACTGCTAGTTCCACTGCTGCTTTGCATCCACCTCGACCATGTTCTGTACGCCCTTGTCCTTGTTGCCTTAATTGCCTCCTACCTCTCATTTCAGTCCTTCATTTGCCTTAAGCAAATCCACTCCTTTGCCCTTGTTTGTCGCAAATTTGGTTCCTCCAAAGCCCTAGCTGAATGCCTTCTCACCCTTCTCTCCTCCACAATGTCTACCTGTTGCCATTGTTGCTCTCTTCGTCAAGGGTTTGGTTCATGCAAGAGACATTGTTGGATAGGGAGCAGAGAAAGGATGATTTTTTTTTATTAAAAAAAGAAAGAAAGAGGGTACGAGGGAAGGATGCAAGTGCTAAAAGAAGTATTGTCTTTTGCTTTATGATTTCTCTTGTTAAACCTTATTTCATGACATTACATTGTGTTTTATTGTGTAAATTTTTTTTTCTTGTGAAATAACCAAGGAAATTCAAGGAAAAATACTTAGTGTATGCTATTTGTTGATGTCAATTTTAGTTGATGAAAATAAGTTAGAAATTAGTTCTTAATTAGGATTATTGAGAGATACTTTAGCATATAAAGAATTTAGATTAAGTAAGCTAAAAACTGAATATATAGAATGCAGATTCAATGAAAATAGAAATAATAGTAAAGGTATATATTTAGATGACCATAAGATTCATAAAAGTAAGTTTTTAAATACTTAAGATCTATAAGTGGCAATGGTGAAATTATAGAGGATATTATTCATAGGATTAAAGTAAGATGAAGTAGAGAAATGTTTTTGGAGTGTTATATGAATGGGAGGATACTCTTAAAATTAAAACAAAACTTTTATGAAGCTGCTATTTGCTTAATTATACTTTATAACTCAGAATACTAGATTGTAAAATATGATCATATGCAAAATATTGGTGTTTTTAAGTTGCATATGATTAGATGGATAAGTGGTAATATTATAAGGGATAAACTAAAAAACGATTTATTAGGAATATAGGAGTTGCACCAATTAAAGATAAAATAAGAGAAAAGTGGCTTAGGTGATTTGGTTATATTCTTAAGAGATCAAAGAATTTACCAATTAGGAGAGGAGAATTGATTAGTGTACAAAAAAAATAAAAAACAGTAGAGGAGACGAATCTAAAATTAATTGGTTTTGAATTATAAGAAAAGATTTAAATTTATGTAATTTAATTAAAGATTTAACTATAAATAAAAATGATTTATGTAGCTGACCCTACATAGTGAAATTATGGCTTGGATTGTTATTGTATTTGTTAGCACTTGTATGAAAAGTTTCTGATAATTTACAACAAAAAGAATTGAGCTGTGACATGACTGCCGTCGTCATGACTGTAGCATCTCCATATTTATTTTTTTAGTTCAAAACTTTAACTAAGTTATCTCATCCTTTAATGTATTCTGCATAGCATATCGTCATAATATTGTGCATATTAAATAATCCATTATCTACTTGTTTAGGTTGGATCAGGGCATAAGTGAGGTTTATTCATGTCCTACCTGCCGAAGATCTCTTTTCCCGTCAACTTCCGTAACCAACTCAACCGGCCATGCTGCCGAAGTCCAACATATTGAGCAATATGATTCTCAAAGAGAGATTCAACAGCAAGTTCCTAATCATACAACACCTATCAGGACATTGCCTACTCATGAACAAAACCCTTCTGATAGTACCTGGAGGTTTGGTTTTTCTGCATGTCTTTTTCTTCTATGTGATTTGTTTTTCGGTAGAAGTCAACTGTTCTATTTTTGATAGTTAGAAAAGTAAATGTAGCTCCATGTGCCATCAGTGAAATGACAATTTTAGGCAAATATAGGAGAATCAGTTTTCTGATGAAGCTTCTCATGTTTGTGCATGTGCATGACATGAAGATCCTAGATGTGGACTTATTGAATGTGTATTGTGATGTCTCCGTGAACTTTTTTGAGTATTTTTTTTAATTACTAGTGACTACACATTCTTTGAAAATTGATGTATTCGTCATTACACGTTACTAAAAAGAATTGGTGTAATTGTTTTTGGTATTTTTGGGCAAGCCTTGACACAGCAATAGGGTTATTCCATTATAACTAGAGGTCATAGGCTTGAATTCTAAGAAGGCGTCTTTTCATTTATGGATATAACGACTGTATACGATTTAACTCTTCCTAATCTTTACATTGATGAGAGCCTTCATCTACTAACTTTATCCTTTTCAACTGATTTTGGCACTTGTGTGAAAATGCTGATCATAGTAGTTAAATATATTTTGAATTTTGAAATCTTTACAACATTTGATGGCCTTTGTAAAAGAGGATATCTAAGCATAAAGGCCAAGATTATCTTTTATATACCGTAGTGCTCAACTTCAGCGTGACTTGTCCCATACCAAATGATTGTAAGATGGTTGTCTCATGTATGATTTCACTGTTTTTTTACGTCATTTTAACAAATAATAACTTGTTACCTAATCATAATCTGTTTGAAGTAATGACTTGTATTCAGATTGAATCACAACATCAGGAGGTACTCTGGCATACATTGAACCTTACTTTCTGAGGTTGATTTAACGTCTGCTCTTGCCCTTGCAGGGGTTCAGAGCTTGATGCTACTTGGGCACCTTGGACAAATCCAGTAGTAGATATTGCCGGTACATCTGCTGCAGCCAGTTCAGGTAGTCTTAACAGGGTCCAGGTTATGATGAGGCACCTAGCATCTGTTGGTGAGTCATATGCCCATGGGGCACTTGAGGATTCTACCTGGAACCTCTGGCCACCACACCAACGATCAGGTCCCTCTGTTTCATCTCACCACAGAAACACTTCTGGACTAAGACTCAGAAGTAATTCACCTCCTATTGTTCCAAATATGTCGGATATACTTCTCATGGCAGAGAGAGTACGGGAGATTTTGCCGCACATCCCTGATGAATTGATTATCCAGGTATTTGCTTGCCAGACACAAACCATCTTGCACCCCCATTTTCCTTTGTTCGCGAAGGACATACTGCTACTCATGTTTGTTTTTTTTCTCTCTCGTTTTGATCGCCTTTGCAGGATTTGCAACGTACTAACAATGCAACAACTACTGTGAATAATTTTCTTCCGACATGAAAGTTGTATAATTGTGCATGGCACGAGCTACCCGGGCTCTGTAAAGTAAAAAGCTAGGTGCTTGGGTTCTCTGAGGCTCCATGTTACAACTCGCAATCGCATTTTTATATTCCCCTGCCTTCTTTCTTTCCATTGCTTCTCAAATGTTCGTATTATTATATATATATATGGCAAGGCCTATAGATTTGTATATAAGGAGTTGTTCATTTGACCAAATTTTGGGTACTTGTTGGATATGTTTATTATGCTTGCTCTCTTCTAATAATTAGCGTATAGGTGTCTCAATGGACTGTGTTGGGTTAGTATGGTCTGGAATTCTTTCCATTCGGGCACTATACGTGTCAGGCTTAGGTCGTGCCAAGGCCATGAATTCGTGGCCTAGGCACGACTCTCGGCTTAGCTTGCACGAGTCCATGTCAATTAATGATATAATTTGACTGTGGCACGATTTGCATGAATAGATGTGCATGGGTTGGGCGTGAGTTCTCGTTGAAGTAGTGGTGGAAGCAGAGGAGTGAAGTGGAGTGGAAATGCAGCAAGCGTGGGAAGGAGTTTTTCTTTATGAAAGCTCTTTTTGAACATATGTGGTGTCATCCCGAGCAGAACTAGTAGTGCATCCACCATCGTTGTTGTCGTTGGTGGTGAGTTTAGGAATACTACCATCGTGGAACAAGAGGTTGCCACTAGTCTCATGCTACTGTTGAGTCATGCTCTGAGAGATGTTATTGTTGGACCTGTTGCTAATTCTTTAATCGTCGCATCATCTCCTTTACCTTTTCCTCCTCCATAAGCATCGATGGAGGCAAAGTTTTGCTTCTCGTACCTTGACATCAATCTTGTCGAACTCCATCGTCATCGTTATTCATCTTTCTTCGGTGGCCAGTGGAGTCGGGGAGTTCGAGAGTTCTAGTGGGACTCCTCTTGATATGAGCCCTTTTGGTTGCGTGAAAAAAGGTTGGAATGTATACTCATTGGAGGCGGAAATGAAAATGAAAGGAACGCTTTTGGTTTACTATTTTCCTGTTGAAAGCTGCAATTATGTATGTAGGTCACTAGAATTTTAGGAAAACAACAAAAATTGATTTTTTATTCACATAATCCTATAAACTTTATGACAATTTAATAATGAAATGATACTTCAATATAAAAAAACCAAATATTAAATAGTTATAAAACATATCGAAAATCAACAAATGCAACGTATTGTTTGTACGGTCACGAGAATGATAAATCTATCAGAAAAGGAGAAAAAAAAAACTGTATTAAAAAAAAAAACACATTACCACGATTTTTATTACATTAGAGGAGGAAGCAAACCATATGCATTTTTGAAATTTCAAAAATAGTTAAATAATTCATCGGATTTCTATAAAAATTCCAACCACAAAACCCAAAAAACCAAGGAACCTGATCGTATTTTTTTTAATCCAACGAAAACCTCAATATACACTAATACTTGGAATTTAAGGAAAAAAATGTTTCCCTTTTTTGGCACACTGATTACGGAGTCCGACATAATCTTGGCTGGTTTACCAAGTGTCATAAAGACGTAAAGAAAATCAAAGCTTGTTGTGTGAAAAATGTAGCCCCAACGAGAACATTATTTATAGCAAAAAATTTATTCGCGGATTCCACATGAAAGGAAGCAAACTGCCTTCCATCACAAGAAGAAAAAAAATTACGCCCCTTCCAGTTTACGATTTACGGCGCCTTGTTTTATCAGGAGGACATTTCCTTTCTCAACTCTATCCATTTGAACTGTTGTTTTTTTTTCTCTAATGTCCATTTGAACTATTGTTGTCGAACAATTAGTTGGGATTGTCACCCTGATAAGACAGAAAAAAGGTTATGGTAAAGACCTCCATCCAACCCAGATTCTTGACTTTATGGTAGGGAAATGGTCCTTTGTTTTTGTACTAACCTTTACAGGTGCAAGAGGAAGAAGGCTGATGCAATCTCCAGAGCATCTTCTAAACCGTTCATTTTTTATCGAACTCCCAAACAATGCCACCGTCCTCTGAAGTTTAAACGAAAATGTCAGAACATTATGATAACTCATACACATAGTAGTTAATGAATTGGAGTTGGATTGGAAATGAGAACTTGTATTGATCAGCCAAAAATCAAACCCTAATGCAGTTCCTGGATGAATGGATATATGGAGAAGAAACAAATAAACAACAGCAACACATCTCAAGTCCACATAGAACCTTTGGATTTCCAAAGCTTGCAAAAGAAGTTGTAATAGAAACTGACAATTTTCTTGAAAAAAATGCATTTTCTTAGATGGAAAAATCAACAATTTGAGATCAGGAATTTTCACTGGGCACAAGTATCAGAAAAACATGACCAGAATATGTGAAATTCAAATATAAAGAAATGAAATCAGAAGCATGCAATTGAATACAGTCCACGTCCTTGTGGTGAATCACAGGTTGGCCAATCTTTCACAATCCTCGCATGTTTCCAGTTGGAGCAACCGTTGGATAGCAAACAGTGGTCAACAAGCTCCCCATTGCCTCGCTACTTGAGGATTGGGTCAAGATCCAGGGATGAACCACACGAGAGCCTCAAAGGAGGTGAACCTCCTAAATTTGAAGAGATCATAGAGGTAACTTGGTAGGCTCTTAAACACGCCCAAGTACTACAGAAGTTCCCTAAGTCCCGACCCAGTGGTTGTAGTAATCGTCTGATCTTTTTCCACTATAAAGATTGTTACATGATCATGGGTGAGTTTCCATTTTCTACCTATTCGGATGGTTAATACCTGTCATAATCTTCATGTTGATGCCTTGTAAACAAACTTCATTTCCATCTTGCTTGTATTGGAGTATCTTCTTGTCAAGATCCCACCCTAACATCCCAAGTGATCCCAAACACTTGCACCCCCAATATCATGTCATAAATGCCTATCTCCATGAGCATCATGACCACCCAAATCTATTGACCTCGAAATTTCAGCAAGATTCATTGCATTATCCCACCACCCCCAAGGTTTGTCAGCCTATGACTCAAGCTAACAATCATTGTGCAAGACCACATCTCTTTCCTCCTTTGTGAAAGTCAGGTTGATGACATTATGAGTCCCTCTGTTGTCCAACATGACTAAGGCTTTCTTCCCATTGATTCAACCCCAACATTTCATTGTTTGTGGCCCAACTTCACTTGTGATTGTGCAGAGCAGTTCAATGTCATCAAATTCTACCCAGCATGCATTCCTTCCTTAGCCAAACCATCTTCCTCCCAATCTCCTTGGACCAAGATGCCCAAATTCACATGCAATTTGCATGGAGAGAGTCCTCTGGTTTGACATCATCAGATTTTGACCTAGCATGCGCTCCTTATCCAGACCAAGTTCTTTTCTTGTCTTTCTTTCATGTACAAGATCTTGATGGCCAGTATCTACAATCCTGTGGTCATCAATTTATTTCCCACTTCTCTAACCCCTTTTACCTTGTTGAAGATGCTTCTGAGGTTCCCCCCTTCCAAAGCTTCATCAGTCTTCTCCATTTGTCTTCTTGATTCTAGCCATCCTCATTGTGGCAGTCAACATAGTCAACTCCACTGCTTGGATAACAGCTTGAATCTCCTTTGACCAGCTAACGAAGATCGAAGCTACTTTCACATCTGATAATTGGGAGACTTTGTTAAAGAGCTTTTCAAATTGTGCCTCATATTCATGAACTGAGGTAGTTTTCATTAGCTTGGACAATCTTGCTATTGACCATTCAACTTTATCAACTCTGAAATGAGCCAGGAAGCCTTCTTTGAATTCTTTTAATGTTCCAACAATTCATACCATTTGAACCATTGGATGGCATCGTCATTCAAATGTAATGTAGCATATCAAATCTTTTGGTTCTCAAGAATTCTGTAGAAGCTGAAGGAATTCTTGACCCTCATGGTCCAGTTGATTGGATATTCATCTCCACACTAGAAAAATCAACTTCAGGTAGGAACAAGAAAGAATCCCATGTCTCCTGACTCCAGCCCATTTACCTCACTATCATTGGTTCCTAGTTGAATTCTCCTTGGGCTCAAAATGTTCATATGACCTCCAGAAGTTCTTTCACCATCAAGCAATTTTCTTGCACCATCCACAACAAAAGTTCTCAGATCTCATCGACATTGCAGCCAGATTTGAATCCTAACTCTGACACCAAGTTGTTATAATCCTCTTGTATTTTCAATCAAAGTGGCCATTGGATAGAGAGCGGCAGTCAACAAGCTCACCATTCTCTCCCTATCTTGAAAGGACTGGGTCAAGTTCCGATGGTGAACCAGATGAGATCCTCTATGGAGCTGAACCTCCTAAGAGAAACCTGAGGATTTGGGCGATCACAAATGACTTACTTATATCGTTTCCATTTGTTTCAACATACAATTCGACCGTGAGGCTGTTAGCTCTTACAACGTTATCCAAAGGACATGCAACACAATCCTTAGGAATAAACAGATCACTTACCAATGGCTCTAACAGTTCAAGAATCAAGTCCTGACGTATATTCAACATACTAAATTAAGCAAGCCAAGAGCTCAATTCAAAACATACAAATTGCACACTAGATCATGAAAATGAATCACAAAAGTTCAGCAAAAATCAAACCTTGGATCTTCTTATTTATCCATCTCTCAAGCAGCATGCCTGCACCAACCCCTGCAGCTATGACGGTGCCATACACACCGACCACGTATAGGAACGACCTTTTCGGCAAAAAATAGTAGTCCGGGATTTGTCTGAACCGACTTTCGCCGAAGCGTTTCTTCGGGACCGCTGCGCTCGTCTTGTTTGCGACCACATCGCCCAGTGTCTTCCAGTCGACGTTTTTAAGCACGTCTTTGGGTTCTTCACCTCCCATCTAATATTCTAGCTTGGTTGATCTCCAGAGAAGAGATTTTTGCGAAGAAAGACGTTCGGAATCTCTCGGCTTCGGCTTTTCCCTGCTGCGACTGATGAAAGGGAACGGCGACCGACCGAGCTTTAGAACGATCTGCCGACGTGCTTCCGATCGGCCAGCATACGGAGAGGAGCGGCGGAGGGGGAGGAGAGATCGAACTGGTGTAGGGTTTTCTCAAGAGGAAGGAACGGGCGCGGAATTTAGATAAAATTTTTAAATTAAAAAAATTATTATTAATGTACACTAAAAATGTTCATTAGTCGACAGCAGGTTGGTACGGAGCTTTTCTAAAATTAATATATTATTTATAAAAATAGTATGTCAAATATATTTATAAAATTTATCTATATTAATTTTAATGTATTATTTTAAAAAATAGTAGACTAATTTACAAATTTAAGATGTTATAAATATTTATTTTACAGTTCATTTATATTAACTTAAAATCTATTAACAACGAAAATTACATCTGAATTAAACAAATATCTCTTCTTTGTAAATATTTGTTTGAAATGTAAATTGACATATCTAAGTTATATAATAGACACTCATCTGCAATATTTTTAATTGTGAGAACGTACGCCTTTATTTTTCTACTTTTAAAATTAAAGAAATTGTTGGACTGATAATAAAAAAACGTAAATACAAGTAATCTAATTAAATCAACAAAAATTTCGTTAAGATAATGATGCTATGGTCAAAATTTCTAAGATACCAACGATGCATCACGAAATTATAGTCAACTATTTCTACTTTTGATAGAAATTTAATTTACTACCTTTATTTTCAGAATGGTTCAATCAATTACCTTTAACTACTTGACATATCATTTAATTATTATGACATTAATATTTTTCCATTTTCCCCTTATAATATAAGAATCAATCAACTACCTCCAATTACTCAAAACATTAATATTTTTCAAAACTTAATAATAATAATAATAATAATCATCATCATTATCATCTAACATATACAAAGGTTGGAAGATATAAAGAGGGAGAGAGGTTAACTGCTAGAGAAGGCAAAGTTACACTTCTTTGACTATTGGTAGAAGTAACTGACTGTAATCTTTAATCAAGATTTGAATTTTGATAGAAGCTATGAGTATCACTACTGCTAATTAGTTAAGTTATTATGGTAGGTTAATGTATCATAAAATTTGAGGATAATATAATTATTAAGTTACTGCAGGCGGTAATGATAATATATTTTTTTCATAATTGTAAATACCATTCAAATTTTTTGATAATGATAATATTTTTGCTTAGATTCAAACTTGGGATTTCCTTCCTTACAATGAAGTAGATGATCAATTATGTTATTCTGCTATTGATATAATATCATATGTTATTTACATTTTTGTGAAAGAATTACTTGAGTATCATAGCAATTTTCCTTGCATATATATACTTGAGAAGACCACAATATCCCAATGCAACAAAATGCATCAGCAGACAACATGAACCATCAAAATAATACAATTCTTAGTCAATATTCTTAATTGTCCAATTAACTCACAAATTTAAAGAATTGAAAAACATGTAAATGATGTAAAGATCTATTGATAATAAAAATGAAAAATCTTATTGAACACTCATCACAACAGAGTAAGAGATAATTTATTTATATTAGACAAGTTTGTGTAAAAACAATGACAAAAAAAAGTAAATTTTAACTTTTTTGTGTTTGTGCATTTAAAAAAGTAAGGAATGTAATTCCTTTACTTATTCTTTTTCCTAACTTTTCTATCTCCCTACTGACCTTAAGCTCCTGTACAAGCACAAATCATTTCTGAACAAGTACAAATATTAAGAAAGTGAAAGAAAGGAAAATACTTTTTTTTACTTTTCATTTTCTATGAATTCCTTGGATTCTTAATTTTCTTTCTCTTACTTTTTAAGTACAAAAATAGACCCATTAGATTTCTCAAGCCAAATCTAATCCTCCTTTGAGTAAAATCACATCCACAAAATATTTAACAATACTTCAAATGGGATTTGAATGGTCAATGGTAAATTTGAATAAGTTTTGCAAGACTATGATTCAAACCTTTCTAAAATGATTAGCTATTCCACAACTCCAACATTTTCTAACATGTTCAAATATTAATAAAATATAATTTTATATTAAATTCCATATCAACAACATTATCATGTCATCAAATAGACATCAACACAATATAATTTTGCATTAAATGCCACAGAATTAAATAACTATATTACATAATTATCATAGATCCAATAATTTTCCCTTTAGTTTTTGAAAATGACAATTATCTCTCTTTAGAAACATGCATAATACACAGTATAACCATAAACAACACATCATTACAAGTCATCACAAGCAACATGAGTCATAACATCTAAGAGTTTTTGATACATTAAGAGAAGACAATTATACATCTAAGGTTCCAACTCCATGAAGTCGCTATTGGTTGAAGCTCATCCATCTCACTACTCAGTTCTTGTGCTTAGCTTTGGAACGCCACCCAATGTATCTACATCCTCAACGTTTGGATGTGTATCTACATCCTCAACATTTGAATGTTCCCATCTAGCTTTCTAGATTCTACACATTCTTGAAAAGATCTACTATAGAATGCTCAAAAGTAAAGGTTGAAGAGACATAAGATGAGGAGGCACTTGTTCGGGTGAAGTAACATCAACTCAGATATGGACAGCACGGATAAGCCAAACAAGGTTCATCAATAGCAACCAAAGAGTGTAGATGATTCAAAGCAAAACCAATTCGGGAGAAGGAAAGATAGCACAAGATTTTAAAACTTTAAACATTTGTTGCCCACAATAAATACAAGCATCTCTTCTAATGTAGAGTTCAACTCCCCAAGATAGTTTCATCTAAAAGTCTTTTCCTGGGATCATTCAACACTTTTATAAGATAATTAATGAAGACGTGGAAAACCAATATTTTTGCACCAACAATCTAGGCTTATGACAAATTTGTGATTATTAACTTAAGAAAAAAAAAATTCATTCCCGCCAATGAGATTAGCATAAAATTATCCAATTAATCTAGGAAAAGCTTTGATTTGATATGAAAAGGTCAAATTATGCAACCTAGGGCATTGATAACAAAATTATCCTCAAAACAAACAAATAGGCTATGAATATCTCTTTGAGAATAATCTCTTCTGACAAATACCCAATATCTACCAAGAAAGGTATACTTTTATAAAATGTTGGAATAATATATCTTGCATCCATTTAATCCACAGAACACAGCAAAATTTGCAAATCAATCACCTAAAGTGTACATTTGACAACATGGATTAGAATTCTCTTCCACCACTGTCACCTTACTATGAAAAAGAAGAAGGAATAACCAATATCTTTCAAAGATTCTTCCACTGGCAATAGCACGTATAGCTAAAATTCCTCCAGAAAATTGAAATGACCTCTGAGAAATCATGTGCTGCAGTTAACAACAAAGGGTTTGACAGATTTTATGAACTGAGAAGTCCTGATTCCAAGTTTGAGATCCACCTCACCACCTCCCAACCAAAAGAAATCAGGATTCAATTTCACAATTGCCTCATCGAGGATCACCTGTAAAGCATTTCAATGACAATTATTTGAACAAAATTGATATTGCATTGACTCAAATTTCAATTTTTTAACTTGTCACAATGACAATAACAATCAATACCTTAATCTAACTATGTAAGGCCAACAATGGTTGGACAAGACTTGTGATTGTAATGTTTGATTTCATGATTGAGCATGCCATATGAGGTCAACATTCTTAAGTATGCCATTTACACATTTTGAATGAATTGCTTTTCACGTCTTTTGAATGAATGCTGGAATGGTCGAAAAACATACAAAATAAAAGAAACCTTGGAAAGGTATTCAATTAGAAAAATAAAACTCTCACGTCCAGATCGAGAATCTTTGGGCAGTGAAGTAGCAAAACTTGCTTGTCTAATTCTGAATAATCAATACACTATGGATCTAATTATTTTAATGAATTAAACCACTGCAAAAATATATGCAACATGATAAACAAAACCAAATAAATGTTGGGTCAGTTTCGCCAATTATTACTGGAATATCTGTTTTCATCCCAATGCAGGTCACCCCATTATGTTCGAACCCAGTTAACTTTAGTGAATCCTCCTCTGGTGCAAGCCTCACTGACACAAAAATATTGACAAGATTAATATGCATGACAAGCTCAAAATTCTAGACAGCTTGATATGCAGTGAAAATAAGCAAGCAAAAGATGGCTTGACGGTAAAGCTATTGAAATCGCTACTAGGAAACTTTGCAGCCACCACATGGATTATTAGATCCCTGCCAACTTAACAAAAACAAAATCTCGACCAGATTAAAATGACGTACGACTAACACTCATATATCACAGAAACACCTTCATCAAAGAAACTATTGGATAACCAGGAAAATATCAACCAAAAATTCAAAATATCAATAATTTTTTCATGATCTTTGGTAGAATAAATGCAGCACCATTGGTATTAGCTATTAGTGATGTGTCATGTGATGTGAAATAATTGATTTGATGATACTAGTGATGTGACACAAAAGACTACAATTCACTTCCAAAAACCTTGATTAAGATATTCCAGGAAAAACAGAAAGTAAAGAGATTACAAGAAAGAGGGCAGAAGGGAAAATTAAAATGAAATGCTTGACATAGCCATCCATTTTCTTTGGGCAACTGTGTCTAATCTGTATCAGCACTAGTGTACCACTCCATGACTGTTTTGATTATATTATCTTTCCTATTATCATTCTCCACAGCAACATCATCAAACAGTCATAGGTTCCCTGCTTTTCACCTTCCAACCATATTGCCAAAGGTAATTCAACCCAAGGTATTCAGTAAGGAAAAACCTCAAATTTCAGCTTGAAACTCTAAGATAAAATAAAACAAATCATATAGATATTTACAACCAACAACAAGAACACAACAACAACATGTACCATAATCCATCTGTAAGATTGGTCACATAAATCTTTTTCTTTCAAATACTTCTATGGTTAAATCTTTAGTTAAATTATATAATAGTAGATATTGAAAATCCATTAGTTTTAATTTAGATAATTATATCGAATACTTAGATAACTAATAGAAAATTTTAGAGCTAAGAAAATGACTTACATATGGTTTTCATTAATTTAAAAAAAGCTTATGATAGAGTACATAGAAATCTATTGTGATAAGTTTTAAAAAGAAAAAGAGTACCAATAGAATATATTGATGAAATAAAAGTCATATATGACAGTAGTTATTAGTATTAAAACTATAGAAGAAATAGGAAGTTTCTTATAGACATAAGTTTATACCAAGGGTCATCCTAAAGCTCGTATCTATTTATCTTAATTATGGATGAAATAACTAAGAAAATTCAAAGAGAAATATCCTGGTGCATCCTATTTGTTGATAACATAAGTTTAGCTGATGAAAATAAGTCAAAAATTAGTTTTAAATTAGAATTATAGAGAGACACTTAGAGTCTAAAAGATTTAAATTGAATAAGTCAAAAATTGAATATATAAAATATAGGTTCAATGAAAATAAGAAAAATAATGAAGGTATATACTTAGATAATCATGAGATCCATAAGATTTAATAATTAGTAGTAATGATGAAATTATAAAATATGTTATTTATAAGATTAAAGTAGGTTGGATGAAGTAGACAAATGCTTCTAAGGTACTTAAGCACTAGTAACTTTACACAACCAAGTTTTATTTGACATAAAAAATAGATACATGAGAGATTCTAAAATTCAGAAATTTAGAATGGCTACTAAGCAAATCAAGCAGAAATATAATAAATTGCAAGAAACAATGGAACAAACTCACTATTGAACTTCTTCTTTGCTATCTTCCCATCGTTGAGAGAGTACAGAAAATTCCTGATACTTTCATTATTAAGCTTAGCTGTGTACTGCAAGCAATGTAAATACAATGCTAACTGCTGGGGTTATCTTAAAAATGAGAAGAAGTATGCAGGCTGTCGACAATTATGTACCTGAACAACGACAACATAATATTTTGAATTATTGTGGTCACTGCAATCAATAACATTTGCAGGAGCTCGGTTATTGACCTGCAGGAAAATGTGAAATTTCATGACAAGAGAGATGCAAATATCCAGATAAAGACTTGAATGGTACATTAGTTTTTTTCTTTTTTTTCCTTTTGCAAAACAACAAAAGGAAAGAAACTAGTTTTTGTAAGATGGCAAATTATTCACAGCATTCTCATCACACCACTCGATACTACTCTATCATAAATAGGAGCACACATTTAGTTGCAGTTATTGATTGTAGTAGTTTTCTGACCCATGATGGATGCTGGAGTATGAAAATAACCCATTAATCCAATATCAGCACCAGATCTTAGTTCACGGATAATGGATTCTTAAACAAGCACATCATTGTTGATTTTCTATTAGTTCAATAACTAGGAAAGCAGACCGTTCTCATGAACTAGCCAACTACGTTTTGCAAATTGATTGGATCAATTAATAACATCGCTAGTCTCACAGATTGATAAAGAAATCTGATTAATTCATATCAGAAAACCCAATTAATCTTCCCATCCAGCAATCCAAAGTCAGTTCGTTGCCTGTCTCGAATCCTATCTAACCGAAAAAACATTTCTCGGTACCTTCGGGAGTTCTGAACCCCAACCTCCATTTTCCTCCCTCTCCACAAAAAGAAATAGTTACGATGCATTAAAAAAGCACACAATGATCAAAATAAAAGGACAGAAGAGGAAACGAATACCAAGACGATGCTCTTGCAGAGATGGTCAACAGAGTGGGCATCGAGGCACTCCCTTCTGTACTCCAGTGTCCTATCATAGTAGTCCCCAGGGACTCGCTTGAACAAGAAATCTGAAACACCCTTCGCCCGCAGTATCTCCGAGAGCCGTCCTTCCGTCCCATTATCACCAGCACCACCATCACTGCTGCGACTTTCCTCTGTGATGGAAACATTGGCCATCTCCTCCGGAAGACCCGTCACATCCAACGCATCTTTTCGCCGGTGAATCGGGTCCGCAGCTTCTTCCAGCTGATCCATCGCCGGCGAACAGCCCGGTGCTCCTCTGGGCTTGGCTTCTCTCCTCCCCTGTCCTCTTCAACCAGTCTACCACAAGAGGAAGAGAACCTTTTATTAGGAAAAGTTTCATATTAAACCTTAAAGCATTTGTTTATTATTAAGGAGGATCAATCGTATCAACGTAAATAATACTAAAAAGTTTGAAATCTTAATTCTTCATTCAAATATGTGTACGGTGAAATTTATAATTACAAGTAAATAATTTAATTAACACCAGGTTGTCACACCTTTGCGAGAATATATCAAATAGATATCATAGAATTTCCTTATTATTATATTGGACAAAGAAAGCTTAACGAGTAATGATGCTGTCTATAAAAATTAGTGAAAAACATTTCAACCTACTATTTTCAAGAAAAAGTGAAAAATACAGGCAAATTATACCTAAGAACATTTTGAATATTGATTTTTCTCAAATAAAATTATTTTTAAAATAATGTAAGTGTAAATTTTACTATATGTGGTTTGAAAAATAAAGAATAAGATAGAAAATTTATTCTAATATATATATATACACTAGTCAGGGTGCATTTTAGACTCCGGATTAATACTTTAAAAATTATAAAAATAACATTTTTCATATAAACTTGATGTAAAAATGACTTTTTGAAAATTTTCATTTTCATATATAAAATATATTATATATTACATATAACATACCTTACATAATAATATAATGTATATTATATATAACATGACATAATGTGATATAGAGAAATATACATTAAATTTTTTTTAGTGAATGATATATTGCTTAGACTTTTTTTTAATAATAAGATAAAAAATTTAATCACAGATATAAATTCGATGGGTTGTGAAACCTATATTAGCATGAAAAACCTCCACTATTAAAAAGAAAGAAAAAAACTTTGAGCGGGTCGGGTATTCGGATTTTCCAGAGTTTCATATTTGAAGAATCCCATTTTCTTCTACAGTTCGTGCTCTGATATATTGGTTTTTCCCGCCGAGGAGGAGCAGATCGGTGATGGAAATGAAGGAAGCGGGGTCGTCGCTCGACTCGCTGGTGGCCGCCTTCAATGCTAGGGTTTCGGAGTTGCAGCAGCTGGCTGTAGCTCGGAACAGTGAGATTGCTTCGCTTCCTCTTTCCATTTCCTAGTCTTCCCTTTTCCGAAACGGATTTCAGTTTTTTGTGTCTTTTAGTTGAAAGGAGTTTGTTTTGGATTTTTTTTGTTTTTAGTGTATCCTGCCAAAGCTTTGCCAGATTTGAGCGCTATTGATGCGACTCTGACGACAATGGAAACGCAGATCCAGGTGATCAGGAACCGTTTGCAGGCGGAAAGGGAGGCCATCCCCAAGGTGAAGGTAATCCTTCTTCCCTTAACGCCTTCCTCCTTTTTTTAGTTTATCTGATTTTTTTCACTAGTGGGAAGGAGGAAACTTGAAATTTATGCTCCCTTATGAATACGAAACCCTCAAATAATTTGTTTTTGAGTTGAGGCTGTCTTTAGCTATTTTGATAGGAATTTAAGACTGGTTTTGGAGTGAATATCTTGCTATTAGTTGATTTGAGATCTTTATATCGTATTGTTGATAAATATGATAGAAATACTTAAATATAAATTATATTTCGATTTTTGGTGACAAGGCTTTCTAGTAATGTATATAGCAATGCATCAATGCAGAAATTCATCGAGCTTTCTCAGCGTCAGCAGAGGAAGCTTCAGCATATGGCCAGTCACCTTCCATCACGTATGCATACAAGTACAAGCAGCCTTTCGTATGGGACCCCTTCTGCCAGTCGCATGTATCAGACTCCATCCAGGTGGATGTTGTTGTGATGAATAAATTAAATTTTTAACCACCTCTTTTCATACCTTTTGTCTGCTGTCTTCTTGTTTCTATGATATTATTAAGGGTGATTCCATACCTGCTTATCAGATTAGAGGAGGAATCGTCTGTCTGTGAACCGCCAAGCTTCAACTTAGAATTAAATGAGGAGCCTGCTGCACATCCACGGGTAAAATTTGTCAAAAGTGTTCAATGGAAATTTATTATATCCATTACTGGATTAGTCATAACTTAAATTTTGAAAGGGGAAATGAAATAGTAAATTGCATAAACAATAGAATGAAAAAATGAAGTTATATTTTGTGCCATATCTGTTTCTAATATAGTTGGATTGTAGAATAACAACAACTTGTGCCATAATCCCATTGTATGAGGTCGGCTACGTAAATCCTTTTTCTCCTGTATATTTCTATCAATGGTTAATGTTAGACTCTGAATAAATGGATCCCTAATAGTGTTATGCATTGTAAGTAAGCTTAATCCCACATTGGTTAACATTATATTCATCCACTCTTTGTAGCCTCTATTTATCGAAGCTTTATGTTATCCTAATGAAAACTGCTTCCACTTAATTCTTTGTTTCAATATGGTATTAAAGTTTAGGTTTTGAGAGCCCATAAAGTGTGAGATTTAGATTGAGAGGAGGGAAACTGTAGTTGCCACCCTCTTTCCAACCACCACTGCCATTGGCCCCTTACCCAAGGCCTCCTATCGCCATTTCCACCACTACCAGTTCAGTCCCTACTCCAAACTGTGTTCTGCACATGCCTATTGTTTGCCTAGTTTTTTCTACTGTCACCACCCTTCCCTTGTGCCAACTGCTCTAATTTTCTGCTGCCTATCTCCACTTTGGAAAAAGCCTCTCATTGCCCACCTCCTCTCACTGCCAACACTCCTCTCATGTCTAGGCTCCTCTCCCTATCCTAAAACCCTAGGACAGCTGCTACCCACAACTTTCTAAAACCGTTGCTGCTATCTTTGACTTTTATCCAGCATTTTCTGCTCTTAGGTGTGGCTTCTAGGCTTTTATTTCTCCTCCAGTCAGAGCTGTTCCATCTTCTCTACCTCTAGTGCCATGTGTTGCCACCACTACTGAGTTCCTTTGACTTGTCTCCCACCATTGTGATAGTCTTCTCCCACGCCGAATGAGTTTTTGACACTGTTGCTTTGCTTTGTCGTTCCTGTGCAAACTGAAGAAGATGAAGGGCAAGAAGGAAAAGAGAGGGGAAAGAAAAGGGAAAAAAGGAAGAAAAGGAAGAAGAAAAAGAAAAAATTGAAAGAAAAAGTAAGAAAAGAGAGAAAGAAATGAAAAAAGGAGAGAGATGAAAAATAAAAAATTCATTACATAAAAATTATGTTAAAAATGATGGAAGTCTAACAAAAAGAAAAAAAAAGGGAGAACAAGGAGAAAAAAGACAAAAAGATAGTATATAATATTTCATTATCAACCACCAACCAAATTAGTTGTACTTTTCTCATGTGAGTTTTGATGCTATAGCAACGTTGCTTTGTAAAAGCTTTAACAAAAATGCTATTTTAGTATAATGTTAGATTTTAAGAGGATATGCTAATAAATAAGTATTTTATAGTGACATACATGGTAATAGACTTTTATATTAAGTTGCAAGTAAAAAATTATTGTATAAATTATCTTGTAAAAGCTAATGTAATTATAAATGATATGAAATGTATCTTACTGGAAATACTATGCAAAAATTGCAATTTAGAATTGTTTCGCCATCTCTTTTAGTTATCAAGCACATGTGAAATATTGATCGTTGTGCCTACAGTATCTTGTCCCATGTTTTATAAGATTCTGTGGTAACTTTGTTCGGTGTCAGTAATTGTCTGCTTTATGTTTCAGTTGGTAAATTGTTCTGTTCTGGAAAGTTTGTAATGCACAGATTTAACCCATTTTTTCTCATAATTTTCTTGTTTCTTCACTCATAATGAAAGTTTGAACTGTCTTTATAGGAAAGAAAAGGTCGTGGTCCTGCACCTCGTTGGTACATAACTACTCAGGAGCTAGATTCATTATCATCGTAAGAATGCTTTCCTTTCTTGCATTTTCACCCTAGATACGCCTATATTTGCATAGTTGTCTTCATTGTTGTGAATGGGTTCTCATGTATAAAAAGTAAGAAAATAAAAAATTATTGCTTCTCAAATATACACTTCATGAAATTGTTCCATGAGCAGTCATTCATATATTTTTATTTGACATTTTACATTCTTAGATTCTTCTCAAGATATATTTATGTTAATTCCTGTTTGCATTTTCAATTATCCCATCACTGGCAGTGCTAAAATTTGCTTTGAGAATTCAGAATTGAGAACATCAAATCTCTATATCTCGTACCTCTTCCACAAAATATTCAACATTATACATTCTGAGATTCTTGTCAAAATATATTTATGTTAATTCCATGTTGCATTTTCAATTATCCTATCCCTGGTCAAATGCAACAAAGCTTTAATCAGTGGCAGTTCTAAAGATTTGCTTTGAAAATTCAGAATAAAGAATGACTAATCACTTTATCTCGTGCCTGTTCCACAAGATTTTCCATGTGATAATCATGCTCCCAAGGAATATCCCATTGTGGGTTGTTTCCTGCATAATCGTCATTATAATTTAAACACCCACTACCTATTTCACTCTATTTATTTAATTATTTACTTGACTGCTTATGAGTACAATAAAATTTCACAACTTAAAATAATCTCAAAATAATATAAAAGATTAGCTAACATCAAATTGAACATAAGTACCTTGCTAAACTTGCTGGTGTGGTTAGAGGCTCCAATTCTAGCACCAGTTCTTAGTGAGAGGAGTACGAGAGACCATGCCAAGGTCACGTAATACAGACAGACACTCCCTTTAAACTAACCTCGAGGTATGAGGAGGTTATTAAGGTTATTTGTCTAAGATTACATGTTCCAATTTGTCACACATTTACCATGGACATCACTATATTAGTGAGAAGCATCTTTACCATAACCAAGTTACAAGGTATGCCACAGTGTGGATTGTTTCCTTATAATTATTAATATAATTTACTCTAGATTCATGAGTCAAAGTGTCAAACCTTAGGGGGATTATATCATAGAAGAATCATTTTTTTGGATAAATATTTAGGTCTCCAAGTGAGGACACTTATTGCAACAGTCATCAATCTTCTTCTGGAAAGTTTCTGATTATCTATTATCTGAATCATTTAAAATGTTAAATTAAATTCTCATTTTTGTCTCTAGTACTGTGCAAGCCTACCTAATAACTTTTGCTTCTAATTTCAGCTATATGAGGGGTAGACTCACACTGGATAAGGTGAACATGGCGATAAACGATATAGGTGGTTATGCAGATGCAACTGCTCAACTTATTGCTAATACAAAAAAGAAAGTTAGTGATATTTATGTTTTATCGTTCAGTTTCCTATTCATTATAATCTATTCTTGTTGTTGTTGATCTGAATTAAATATTCATACAATGCTGCAGTTGTCTGATGAAGCTTGGAAGAAAATTCTTGTATGTACTCTATTTCGGGTTCATTTATAGATTTTTAGACCCATCATTATTTTTTACTGAAGTTTCTTTCTAGATTTTTGTTGCTTATTTGCTTATATCTCTGCCATCATATTTACATGAATTGATAATCAAATATCTACTATAAATGCAGGAAGTAAAAGATATAGCAAAGTCAGAGAACATAAAAGGAAAGCATTTTTTTCTTGAGAGTGATATTAAAGGGCCGACACTAAAGTTGGACAACACTGGAAAAGCAATTCTAACTGTGAGCAACTTTTCAATTTTCTTCTACATTAGATTTCTTAAAATTTCTGGAAACAACAACAATCTAAACCAAAATCTCATTAATTGGTGTTGACTATGTATAATATTTTTAAAGTATTTCTATATATGATCAAATCTTTGATTAAATTACATAACTTTAAATATTTTCTCACAATTCTTAGGTAGTTTTAGACCTACTTTTACTTTTAATTTCTTCTGTACTAATTAATTTTCCTCTCTTGAGAATATGACTAAATCACTTCAATTGATTTTTTCTTATGTTGTTTTCAATTAGGGTAACTTCTACTTTATCCCTAATAAAATTATTTTTTAGCTTATCTCTTATAATATTACCACTATCCATTTAAGTATACATATCTTAGTAATACTAATTTTTTTTGTATAATCATGCTTTAAGCTATAAAATATAGTTGAGTGAATAGTAGTTTTAGAAAATTTTCCTTTTAATTTTAAAAGTATCCTTTTATCATATAACACCACAAATTCATTTCTTGACTTTATTTATCTTATTTTAATCCTACGAATAAAAGCTTATGTAATTTCACTATTATTACTTATTATAGACTTAAGTATTTAAAAGTCTTACTTTTATGAAGTTTATGACCAACTATGTTTATCTTTTACCATTATTTCTATTTTCATTGAACTTACATTTCATATATTCAGGTTTTAAATCATACATTCCATATTCAGGTTTATTGAATCAATTTTATGGTTTAGTTCGGTTTAGTGATATTGCATATGCAGTTTTTTTCATTTTTAGAATTGATATATTTATTAATATTTTATGTAATATATAGTGTTATATTATGCAGGCTTTATATTTTTACTGTTAGATGTTCTATTTTTACTCTCTACTTTTAATTCTTACAGTAATAAATGCTAGGGCGGTGGAAAAAAGTTAGTTAAAGATATTATTTGCTATCTTTTGTTAAATTTTTAACGCATATTCTCCATATTAATGTATATTTATTAGAATTATCCTTATAATTTATGTTGACAAATATGAAATATAGACATATTAGTGCTAGATTTATTTGTTAAAAATATATGTTGAATGCTACTTTAATTCGATGTGAGAACTAATAATCACAATTAAAATTGAGTAACTTTTAATGGTTTGGTTATGGGATACACATGGTTTGATTTGATTCTAATTTTTGAATGAATAAATATGATTTGATTCATAATTTTAATACAAATCAATCCAAACCGAATTCTCTGCACCTTACCGTCCTCTGGACCCAAATTTTCAATCACTTGGCATACTGACAAGGCCCTACTTATCAGTTCCCACGTCCCAGGGCCATTGACACTACCATTTCCCTGGAATGTTTCATTGGGCTGAGATTCAAATCTGCGATGGTGGAAGTGATGAAAATTTTTCTCGTTATCTTGTTACATTTGATTGTGTTACTTGCATGGAATTCATTTTCCTGGAATTTTCTTGCAGTATTGCTAGTTCATCCAGAAGTACAACTTGTACAAGGATGAAATGGTATTTTGCACAAATTTTCTTGTTGCATGTATTTGAATTTGCCGTACCAACTGCTTTCAGGTTCTTCGCCATCTGGGCCGCATACATGAATGCCGGATCGGTCCCCACCGTGTCTTCACTGTCACGACACCTCATTGACGCTTTAGGAGGTGCTTGTCCTGAACCTTGTGTGCATAATTGGACTAAAAGGGTTGTGTCCATGTATGTTGTTCCCTTTCTCCGTGTTTTTTTCATAATGATAATATTTTTGTTTAAATTTAATTTCAACCTTTTATTCTAAGTGATTTTTTATATGCGGTTCATCTTTTTCATTCTTTCATATGCAATATAAGGGGTTTATAAATTTATTAGCTGATCAATTGCAGATAACCTAGTTGACCTTTTCTCATTTTATAAGACTTTTGAAGAAAAAATTGTGTTTGGATCTACACAAAAATACTACTGTTATCATAAAAAATAAACTAATTTTTTACTTACATGTAATTGATGCTTCACACTGGGTGGACAATCTACTTCACTAACTCATCCAAGGTTGGTTGGTTGGGTGAAAGTTGAGCGAACGAGCACATGAAGTCCTATATGGAGGATTTAGAAATGGCGGTCGTCTCATTGCGACTCCCAGAACTTCATATATATATCAAAGGGTTTGGTTATACATGAGGCCGACAACGGTTCACAGATAACAAGATGGGTGGAATATAAGAAATAAAAGGCATCTAATAAAATACAACCAGATATGAATAAGGATATGTTTTAAGTATTAACGCTCTTTACTCTCCCTCAAAGTTGGTTTGCCCACAAGTCATGAAAAGTATTAAACGTATCCCAAACGAATCGGCTACTTGTTAAGGGAATATAATTTGTCCAAAGCGATCCTAATGCAATATTTTCTTGCAGAAAATGATGGTCAAGAGCAACATGCTTTGATTTGGTGTGCAGCGTTGGATTTGTGAACAAGGTCAGGGCAAGACCTTCAATAGCAATGCCCAATTCCTGATGGGTCTTCTTATGATGTGAGAAAACCTTCAATCTGCAACCAAAATGCATACACGTTGGTAGTGGATTGAGACGTGTACCACAAGCTTTTGCAAATGCTTCCCTTCAAGTAACGCAACACGTACTTTAAGGGAAGATAACGATGTATTTGAGGTGAAGCATGAACCGACCCAAGTATATTAACAGGAAAACTTAGAACAGGTCATGTTATGCACAATTATTGTAGGCTTCCAACTATTTGTCGATAATGATGTTTAAATATTAACAGGTAAAGGTGTTTTGACAGATTTACAGTCAAGCATAAATACTCTACACAAGATAGAAATAACATATTATATTTGGGACAAAATCATACATCGCTTGTCTTGTAACACCTCGATTTCCGGAAATGACAAATACCTTACCAACATCTACAATGAAATCTTCCAGCATGCTATTATCATTTCCTGTTACAATCACATCTTCAATTTCTGGCAGATATATTATCTTATCGTTATATTTATAAATAAAAAGAGAAGCATAACACAAACTTGATTTAAATCTGTAATCAAACAAATATTTGCTAAATTTCTGGTACCGTGAGCGTGAGGCTTGTATTAGAGCTCATAAAGGACGTTGTTAAGCTTACACACAAAATGAGGTTTTTCTTGATCTTTAAAATCTAGAGGTTGTTTCGTAAGCACAGATTCATTAAGGTTGACACGAAGAAAAGCATTTGTTACATTAAGTTATCTGATGTCTCATTTATAGATATTAGTTGAGGTTATCATAATCTAAATAATAGTGAGTTTGAAAATAGGAGAAAAAGTTTCAACAAAATCTACACCTTCAAACTTAAAGATATCTATTTACTACAAGTCTAGCTTTAAGTCCTTCTAACGTACCATCAAGTTTAAGTTTTATTAATCTGAAAACCTACCTAGAATTTATATCATGCATACCTTACTTTTTTAGAACAAGATTTCAAGTTTTATTAGTATTTAAGACTTCTATCTCTTCTTGCATGGCTGCATACCAACTTGGATTGTTTAACGCTTGTTTAATTGAAGTAGGTGCTTGAGGAAATATCCGTTACCTCTGCTTGCAGCATATACTTTGGGTTGCGCTTCACAATTTTCGATTTTGATCTAGTGTATATACTTTGCTTGTATACTACTCTTTTGAACGTTCACCTCTACAGACACCTTACTTGTTTGGAACTTTCTACATGTGAAAGATGCTGACAACTCAATCTTGCCACCTGAGTTGATCTTAGACTACAAGGTTGCTCATTCATACTTAAAAAATACATCAACACCTCCCCAAGAGTGCCTTAGGAACCTCCCTAAGCAAATTGGCGGTTGAAACCTATGCGGTGACACCTTTGGCGGCTTCTCTTGCAAACTTCGTAGCAGCTTTTAGTGACCCATGGCGGTTTCTGGTAGATTTAACTTGCCACCACTCACGTTGCCCCTTTGGCAACCTTTTTCGAGTAGCGAAATTGACCTATCGTCGCTTGCCGATGCTGCTCCTCCAACGGCCCTTCTCTAGCAAACTTGTGTGGATGAATCTCGACCATCTAATTTGAGATCAATAGTTAGATCAGATATCCCTTCACATTATAATCTCTAGACTGTTGATTTTAATCTACGAGATTTAACGACTATGATTCGTCTAATTTAACTCAGATCGATCTCAACTCCGTGGTTTTCATCTAATGGTCGTCTAGATCACACTATGATTCAATGACCTACATCATCCCGACTTAAGATCATCTAATGGCTTAGATTTAATTAGAACTAATAGTTTAGATCAAATCTCTATTTGATCAACAACCCCATATCAAACTATTTTAAGGGTCAATCCAACGATCTTTAAATTTTATGATTTGATTGAACAACCTCAATTATATTGTATCCCTTCATCGATCTGATGGCTTAGATCGATTAGATGAGACGATCGCGATCACTCCCTTCTTTTCCTTCGTCTCCAACACTGGTCCGTCCTTCGTCTCCAATGCCAGCAAAACTGCTTTCGTTGTGCAACGAGGCCAAACCCTCATGGCTGCCCGAAGCATTCGCCACTAATGATTCCTTAGGCTCTCTATTGGATGATCACCCTCCCTAACACACATTTTGGTGTGCTAAATAGAATCTACGTACTCGTTTTCCTCATTGGTTGCTCGCTTGACCGATGTGTCACTACTGCTGCCACCTCGCGCCTTGTTGCCTGTGTCGCATGAGCTCGTGAATAGATGCATGCTTAACATTGCACACTACCCTACCCTTCTCACCCTTCAAGGAAGGCATCCCTTGATAATCGACCCTGAGCCTCCTCGAGCTGGAAAAAAACAACTCCTTTGTGATAGTGGACAACTCATTAGATACACAAAGTCAAGTATATATTCATAAATATCTTTGCACACAACTTTTTCTCTATTTACACCTGCCATGCACACTTGTTATCATGTGTATCGGATAAGCTCTACGTTGGATATAGATTTATCTTGTTGGCCAATCCTTTAAATCATTTTACCCCGTTTGGTTAGTGAACAACACTAACCCATGCTCGACCATAAGATGCGATGTCCACCTGCTCTATGGTGTGAGGTCTATGGCTTTTAACAACAATCTATCTTAGGCTAAGGACCTATGATGGCCGATTTGTACAATACTCAAGATTACCTTCACAGTATCCATGTATCTTGTTGGCTAGGGTCCTTGTGCCTCCATGCACGATTCATCAGCCCTGTCATTAATAGGCGGTAGTGTAGTTAACTGTACTAATTCACTCTATCGACGATAACATTACAAGCTTATTGTCGTTGGAAAAAGTAATGTTTGATCTTAGGGCACTAAAGTTTTCTTCAATACTGTTTAATCTTGAAGCACTAACGTTTTCCTCAATGGCCCTTTCCATCTGCCTGAGCATGAGGTGCTACACACCCTTCATTGTCTTGTATCATTTGCGCACGCATCTACGTCTATGATATCTCAGTTGCTCCTTTTAATAAGGTTGACAGCACCAACATCCTGGCTTACATAATTCATAAGATCCAAGCACTTAATTTATTATCATATTCAATGAAAACGCGTTGTGAAGACCTCAGACTTCACCTATTTAAAGCATAATTTCACAACATCGAGTGGTAACAAGTACAACCAAAACTTTTTGAAAAATCATACCTTGGATGCGCATCGAATAATCCAAAGTGAGGATTGAAATCATCTGTATCTAATGTGGGCAACTTATTCATGATAAAAGCAACAGTACTAAGACACTTATTCAATACAAAGGTAGAGAGAAAATGATCAATCATTGCCTCCTTCTTTCCTTCCTTCCTTCCTTCTCATTTTATAAAAACAAAAGAGAAAAGAATAAAGAGAAAGAAAAGGGTAGGAAAAATAAATTGTATAGAAAATATAAATATCTAAAAATCAAATTAAAGATTGAAATATTTAAAATAGAAAGATTGAAATATTTTGAATATAAAATATAAATATTTAAAATAAAAATTAAAATATTTTGAATTTAAGATGTAAATATCTAAAGCAGTAATTTAATAGATAACTTTTATTAAATAAAATAGTAATATTTAATAAAGTAGTAAGATATAAATATCTGTATTTAATAAATTGTTAATACATATTATATTATTTAAAATGTTATTTTTTAAGTTGATAGTAATTTTTGTTAATTTATTATTTAATATTTTAAAAATTATTAAATAATATATTTTCTATCATTTCCTACAACTGCACAAACACCTTTTTTTCGTTATTTTTCATCATTTTCTATGATACACAAATGACAAATATTTTCCATCATACCTTATTATTTTCATTTCCTATCCTTTCAACTATTTTCCGCTATTTCATTTTCCAACAGAAAATGTACACAAACACGTCCCTTAAGATCATTCATTAACACACATTCACTGCAAACATTGCTATTGCCCCCATACATCAATATTTATGTCGAACTTGGAAGATCCCCAAGAAACTACGACCTCCACGTCTGCATTCTTAGGTCCTTCAGATGCGTAACGTTGGATTTTACGTGGTTTTTAGGGTAAGTTCGTCATTAACGCCTAAATATGTATTTTTTTAGTGACATGTACAAATCATTTGAATGCCTTTCAGTAATACGTAAGAAGAAAATTCCAAAGTAATATTTATCAGCTCGAAAGGTCCAATTGGGCCGGCGACCGTTGAATCCGTCGTCGGCCCAGTTACGTCGCTCTTCTCTTATTTTCTCGAAGGTAAATAATCTGTCCTTGTTGATATCAATTATTTCCACCGGTCGTCTGAAAAATGTGTTGATCTTTAGACTTAAGAAAAGTATTTTCAGTGTTTCCACGGATTAAGGTGGAAAGAAGGCAACGCTTTGGACTTCCTTGTCGCCTTTAACAAAAATGGAATCCATCGATCGCTGGTTCCCTGGAATAAAACACAACGAAACGGTCAAAAGGGAAAAAAAATGAATCGAGCACTTGGTGTTTATGTTTTATATTTGCGTGTGATTTGATATCACATAATCACATAATTTTATGGTAAATCATAAGATGCTTAACACATAAGATGTTTAGAAAAATGTAAAGTAATACTTTTCTTCGTTGTCGAAGTCCAAAGTCTGGGATCTTTGTTGGCATTGCCGGCCTTCAACAGCGAACGTTTCTAGAGAGATCTCAATGCACCTTGTTTGACTTTATTTGTTGGGATTCTTTGGATCAATTGCGACGAGAGAAGAATTAGATTTATTGTTGTCACGTTCGTATTAAAATAAAAATCAACTTTATAAAGCTGTCAAATATTTATGAATTTAATTAAGTTTGGTTAGATATCATTATTTTTTTCGTTTTTTCCAACATTATTTATGAATTTAATAAAATATTCCTACAGACCTTTAATATTTAAAAGAAGTTTGAACTTACTGTCAAAGAAATGATAAAATATTTTCTTACCGTACATATCTACGGTAGATATATACGATATGATGTTAATATATAAATAATTATTAAATTAATATACATTTCTTTTTTCTAAGAGTTTGCTTGGTCAACTCTTCTGGATCGCCACAAATTTCCCTCCACTATAAATCTGTCACCTCCGTTCGCCTTCCACTTATCTGTCCTCCCTCCGTTCCCCTTCCACTTATCTGTCCTCCCTCCGTTCCAAGTCCACCACCACCACCACCAGCGGCTGCCGGCGACTCTCCGCCCCCTTCCGCAATGAAGAAAGTGTCCTCCCTCGCCGAGCTCGGGCTCGGGACCGACGTGGCGCGCGCTATATTCAAACCGATCCAGCACGCGGCCCCCGCCTCCCCGACCAAACGCCACACGAAGATCACCGTCGTCGGGGTGGGCAACGTTGGGATGGCTATAGGCCAGACCATCCTCACACAGGACCTGGCGGAGGAGCTGGCCCTCGTCGATTCCAACGCAAGCAAGCTAGAGGGCGAGATGCTCGACCTCCAGCACGCCGCCGCCTTCCTTCCCCGCGTCCGGATCCGAGCGTCCACCGACTACGCCATCACTACAAACTCTGATCTCTGCATCGTCACCGCCGGTGCGAGGCAGATCCCGGGGGAGACGAGGCTGAATCTGCTCCAGAGGAATTTGGGTATTTTCAAGAGTATCATCCCGGAGCTGGTGAAGTACTCCCCTGGGTGCTTGCTGCTGATCGTGTCCAATCCGGTGGATGTGTTGACGTACATTGCCTGGAAGCTGTCTGGGTTCCCTCCCAATAGGGTGATCGGTTCTGGCACCAACTTGGATTCTTCAAGGTTTAGGTTCCTCCTTGCGGATTATCTTGACGTCAACGCCCAAGATGTTCAGGTAAAGATACAATCCTTCTTCTTGCTGTTCATGTCATGTTCTCAGATGAAGATTTGATCCTTGTTCTGGCTTTTGGGTTTGGTTCAACAAGTACCCAAGTGTTCTCCCCTACCGACCATAGCTTGGTTTGCATAAAGAAGAAGAAGTCCTTGAGGAGATTGGCAACTAGGGATTTTACAGATGGTAATGGAAAGTTTAGTTTTTCCAAATATAATAAGACTATACTTTTCCAACAAGTTTGCGAGAGAACATGGGAAAGTAGAAGACCATTAGGCTTCTTTATGGTAATTGCTGACCACCGACCACGATTAGACCGGTGAATAGTGACCTCATGTGATCAGCACTAATTAAAGTCTAGAATGACAGCTTCTTCTTTATTTATTCCTGAAGAAAGAAAGAAAGAAATCTGGCGTGCCTTGTTTCGCTTCGAATCTTTTAAAATATTCAATGCCACATGTATATCGTTTATTCTTGTCTGTTTCCTGCCTTGACTTTGTCACCGTTGAGTTAAATGTCACATCAATTAATATAACTTAGACTTCATTCCAGTTGAATCTATTCAATTAATTTTGAGTTATACTTTTGCTTTGTGTATATAGAAAATATAAAAAAAAAGTTATAAACGAAAGGTACGTTGAAACAAAGTCTATATTAATATGAAAGAAATAAGATCTAGTTTTATATGCTGTTGAACTTGTCATTTAATTTTGAGTTCAACTTTGATTGTCAAGCGCAAGCATTATCAGCAGTTTTCCCTAGTTTTTATCGTGTTTACCTGTTACCATATGTTTGCTGGGTGATGTTGTTGACTAATACTACTGCTGCTGCTGCTGCTGCTACGCGTGTAAATAAGAAATTGCTTACATGATGGTGTAAACCTCCGTTTGAATAGGCGTACATGGTGGGGGAGCACGGCGACAGCTCGGTGGCGCTGTGGTCAAGCATCAGCGTCGGAGGAGTACCTGTTTTATCATTCGTGAGGAACCACGAGGAGGCGTTCGAGCAGGAAGTTCTGGAGAAGATAAGGAAGAAGGTCGTCAACAGCGCCTACGAGGTGACCACCACGACGATTCCCTAATCACCAACATTCAGGTCGATCGAATACTTGATGTTTGACAACACGGTGACTCACTGCGGCTTTGTTTCGATCACAGGTCATACGCCTCAAGGGCTACACATCGTGGGCCATCGGCTACTCGGTGGCCAGCCTTGCCCGGACGTTGCTGCGCGACCAGAGGAAAATCCACCCCGTGTCGTTGCTCTCCAAGGGCTTCTACGGCATCGGAGACGACGTTGAGGTCTTCCTTAGCCTCCCGGCGCAACTGGGCCGAGCGGGTGTGCTCAATGTTGCCCAGGTTGACCTCACCGACGAGGAGGTCACTTGGTTGAGGCGCTCCGCCAAGACTATCTGGGAGATCCAGCAGCAGCTCCACATATGATCATTCCCTGCAATTTATATAAATATATATATATATATATATATATATAAAAGATGCATTATAAATTGTTCAGCACTGTAATGGTTCTTGTGTGTTTGCCTAAGTAATGCCATTTTCCCTTCAATAAAAGAACTTGTGGCTTAGTGATATTGAGATTTGTATGATAATAACAAAGTTTAATGTAGAGTTTCTTTCGACGACGGTAATTCTACTGTGAGTTTGATGTTAAATTTCATTCCATTAAAGTGGATTTAAGACCCATGTATTGAAAATAAGACTGGGATGTAGAGCTGCTTGAATCTGCTTCCAAATGCTTGCACTAAATTAAGAAAAACCCATGACTGAGTGAGTGAAGCACATAAGTTAGATGGAATCAAGGCTCAACTAGTTCACTTGGTGATGGTTGAGTTTTGAGGTTGCATTTAGTATGGGGAGATATGTATATACAATGTCTTGAACAATGAATTTGAAGAACTTAGGAAAGAAAATGAGAGAATCAAAAGGAAGCACTATGAGGGGGGGGGGGGGGTGTTGTGCAAAGGTGAAAAAAGGAAAATAGTTTTATTACCACATATTGGATTTACAGTAAAGGAAGACAAAATTATGTTAGATCTTTTTTTTATCAAATTAGACATATAATTGTAGAAAAATCTATAAAATAAGTCAACATGCATTTATAAAATTTTACAACTTGTTAAGAAATACATGAATTATAAAAAACAGTGGAAGTATTATAATGGAAGAAAAATTTATAATTTTTCTTGTGATAGTTGGCCAAAATTAAAGATAGTCATTAAGTATATATTAAAAGTAATAAAATATCATTTCTTGATTTTAGGAGGATAAATGTCATTTTTTTAAAAAATATAAGTGAAAATAATTTTAACATGTTTTTTTCTTTATAAGTTTATTCGTAAAGTAGATACAACAAATTTACTTAAAGATTTTGAAGATGAATTATAAGAAGTTGACATTGTTGATGATGTGCAAGTCATTGAAGAAAGAGATGAAAAAATCAGTAATATTACTACTAGGAGGAAAAAAATCATAGAAAAATTACGAGAAAATATTATGAATGTTATGCAAAAGGAAGGATAATTTTGAATAATTTTTAAGAGCTTGTATTTGGACATTGTTGACTTCCTATTGTACTTTATAAATTATATGCATTTGTAAACTTTACTTCATTAAAAGTTCTAAACTCTTAGTAATTTTAAAAGTTCTAAACTTTTACTTCATTATGCAATGTCTTTTTTAATTTTAATCAAATTCTTTTACTTCATTTCAAATTCCTTAACATATACAAACATCTATTATTTTTATTCTTAGACCTTTTAAAGTTTTTTAAAACTTTTTCTCTTTTACTTTCTGTGTGGACACAAATAGACCTTTAAGTCACTACTTGATGGTGATAATATATATTGATCCTTAGGTGGGGAGCTATGATAGGGAGAGACTTTAAGTTAAATATGCTAAAAGAGGCATAGATGAATCTACAAATGTAAACTAGGCTGAGCCCAATTATATCAACTTGGTCCAAGATAGTTTGATTGTGTTGTTGATCCAACTTAATTAGCCTGATCTGTAAGCTCATGCTAACTCAACTCCTTTATGGAATAGGGTCGTTCTAGCATGATATGATTAGACTTTTTATAACTATAATATACCATTTTACAAAGTAATATATCATTTTTTTAAAGTTTGACATACCAAATCTATAGTTCTACGTGCCTGGTCCCTGCTTTCACCCTTACCACGCCACGACGTGACAGGCATAAGGTTAGGCTTACTGTCAAACAAGCCATGCCAACATGACATGACCTGTTGTCACGTCTGGATGAATCGGGGTTTGGGGTTGGAGAGTTTCTTGTTAGGTTTTAATATGATATACTATTCTTCTAAGTATCTAAGTGTCGTGTACAGTCTTACAGAGATTTTTAATTAATTGAAAGTATCTTAAGTGACATCATCTATCAATTCAATTGAAAATGTTAAGGCAATACCTATAATGATGATGACAGGTAGGTTAGATAGATGTTGTATATAATATTTTTTTGAACATTTTTTGTTTGTAAAAAATGAACGTTTGAAGGATAGACAGACAAAGACGAAGGGAGAGGGAGAGGGGAAGCGAGAGATGGAAGAAGAATATTAAAATTTATAAATAAAAGAAAAATGTTAGAGTTTTCTTCGCTAACTCATATTCATTTTTTTCACAAAACATATATAAAGTTCTCAAGTTTCAGACTTTTAACTTTCAACTCAATTTCCGTCTTCAATTTGCAAAATGACAAACAACTTCGATAAATTCAACTTTAATAACATTGCTGACAACGACAATGATTTTCCAACATGCCAATTGGAACAACAATGCTTTTAGTTTCAAACCATAAAAGGTAGAATATTTTCAAGTACTACTACTAAACTTAGAAGAATATTTACTTTATGGTCAAAGTTTACAATAAAGATAAAAGATATGAGAGATAGTACTATAGTAAAGATGATCTACTACAACATTTGCAATACATTTAAAGTTTTAAACGATATAAGTCATTTATCTAGACATTTAGCTAATTATTCATCTAAATATCTTGAAAAAAATAAAATAATTTAAACACAAGTTAATTTTAACATTGAATGTAATATAACATAATGACATTATGATTCTAAGAATGTTAGAGAACTACAAGTTAAATTTATTGTTGTATCTATTAGTTTTGGTGTTAGTCAATATTTTCAAGATTATATTTCATAAGCTTATTGTTTACAATTTTAAAAAGTTTTTAGAAATATAACTAAACAAAGATATTATTGATCTTTATAATAAACTTAGAACAAAAATAATTAATATAATATGTTCTATTAATACATCTATAACATGTAGATCTCATATTTGCAAGGGTAAAATTAAAATAGGATATATTGTTGTTATTGCATATTTTATTGGTGATAATTGTGTTTTACAAAAACATTAATAGGATTTAGAAGAATAAATCATACACATAATGCTTGAAATATTTTTTCTACTATTATGGAAATTTTTGGATTTTATGGAATTAAAGAAAAAGTAGGTAGTATTACATTTGATGATGTATTTAGTAATAATGCAACTATCCTTATGTTTAAAAATAGATTAATTCCACCAAATGGTTTTAATTTATTTTACCAAAGATGTATATGTTATATAATTAATTTTATAGTTCAAGTAGGTGTTGAAGAAATAAAAATTTTTGTAGAAAATATTAGAACTACATTAACTTATATTTTAACTAGCGGTAGACGTCAATAAAAATTTAATCATATATGTGACTCTTTTGATTTAACATATAAAATATTTACAATGAATGTTCCTTATAGGTGGAATTCTTTATATTTAATTTTAAATAATTGTTTACCTTATAAAGAAGCTATAAAAACTTATTATAATGGTAGAATTGATGATAGTAAACACCATTAGATGAAAATGATTTTACAATAGTTAATTATTTTATTGAATTTTTAAAACCATTTTATAATGCAACTAAACATTTATTAAGAATCTATTATTATTCTACCTCTGTTTATGCATTACCTCATTTATATAATGTTGCAAGAGTTTTTAATAATTATGGTAATTATCTATTTTTTACACCTATGATTTTAAAAATGAAAGAAATTTTTTAAAATATTAGAATAATATACATTAAGTTCTTGTTTAGAACCTAGGACTAAAATAAAAGTTGTTAAAAAATTAATAATTGTAATAAAAAATTGTTTAAATGTAGAATTTAATGTAACAATTGAAAATATAAAAGAAAGTTTAAACAACATGTTTGATTTATATGTTACAAAATATGGATCGTAATAAACACAATGTACATTCTATTTGTCACAGCCATCATCATCATAAGTTTATAATTTTAGTATATTTGTTGATGATTATAATGATTTTAGCTCAATAAATAGGCAAGAATTAATTAATTTTAATAATACTAATCATAAATATTTAGTAAGACATAATCCTAATTTTCTATATTTTGATATAATTAATTGGTAAAAACACAAAAACATACATTTCCTATTTTATCTTTAATGACTAAAGATTTACTAATAATTTCAACTTCTTTTGTAGCATATGAATAGACATTTAGTATTAGTAGTAATATATTAGATGATAGAAGAACAAAGTTAAAAGATGATATTTTAGAAGCTTTAATGTGTGTTAAAGATTAGATATTTGCTTGTGTTTGCGGACAACAATAGTAACAAGATGACTTTGCAAATGAATTTAAAAATTTAAATATTTGAATGTAATTATGTGAATTAAATGTAAAAATATTTGATATAATATGTCATTCTCATAACAAGTATAACGTAATTTTAATTCATAAATAAAATAAATTTTTTTAACTTTATGACTTATGTCTGAATGTGTTGATAAATCATGAATGATGACTTGATGTCCTGATATTAATGTATGGATATATCATGTATTTATAAATAAAATAATTTATTTCTTTTATGTTGATTTATTCAAATATTATGATTTAATAATACTTAAATTTAATACAATATATTTATTTAAAAAAATTTCACGAGCCGTTTAACAACTTTAACGTTCAGAAGAATCGATCAATCGGAACATTATTTAACTTATTTGATTTTTGAAGTAATGAAGTTCATGATTCATGAAGTTTGCAGATTTTTTTTTTTTCAAATTTTAACCTACGAAGTTTAACATTCAGAAGAAATGAAGAATCGATCAATCGAAACATTACATTATTTAACTTATTTGATTTCTGAAAGAATGAAGTTCATGATTCACGAAGTTTGCATATTTTTTTTATTTTTAATATTTTAACCTATAGAGTATAACGTTCGAATGAAACGAAGAATCTGTCAATCAGAATGTTACATTATTTAACTTATTTGATTTTCGAAGTAACAAAGTTCAAGATTCATGAAGTTTACATATTTTTTAAGTTTTAATTTTTAACCTCCTGAGTTTAACATTTGGAAGAAATGAATCAGTCAGATCAAAGGTAAGTTTGTATATTAATTTTATTTATATTTAATTTATCCTTTAGTCGAACATGAAACATACGATTGGTTGAATCGCATAACTTTTTATTAATTTTATTTTTATCCTTTGGTCAGACTGAAATTTAACTTCGGTTCGACCGAAGTTTGCATCACTTTTTTTTATTTTTTTTAATCTTCGGTTGGACCGAAGATTAACTTTAGTTCCACTTGGTAAATTTTTTTATTTTTTATTTTTTATTTTTATTCTTTGATAGAACCGAAGATTAACTTCGGTTCGATCGAAATTTGCATAACCTTTTTTATTTTTATTTTTTATTCTTCGGTCAGATCGAAGATTAACTTCAGTTCAATCGAAGTTTGCATAACTTTTTTTATTTTTTATTCTTCGGTTGGGCCGAAGATTAACTTTGGTTCGATAAAAATTCACATAACTTTTTATTTTTATTTTTATTTTTTATTCTTTGGTTGGATGGAAGGTTAACTTCGGTTCAATCGAAGCTTGCTATATATATATATTAACGTATTATGTATTAATGTAATATATATATATCATATATGTTCTATATATATATATTAACATATTATGTATATTAACGTATTATGTATTAATGTAATATATATATATCATATATGTTATATATATATATATATTAACATATTATGTTTTTATGTTGAAATATACATTTTTTTAGATATTTGCATTTTTGGTTTTCATTTTCATTTTTTTTAGATACGCTTTGAATCTAAAATATTTTGATTTCATAATTTTCATTTCATTTTGGCTACTTTTTTTTGTACCAAAAATTCTTTAATTTTCAACTTCTTAGATATATATTTTTTTAAGTATCTAAAATAGTTTAATTCTCCATTTTGATTTTTGAAAATATACATATAACAATAATAAGCTAAAAATAATCAATAAATAAAATATAAAAATTGTAAACCATGAATAAAATAAAAATAAAAATAATAAATGAATAAATAAAAAGATAATAGCATACTAACAACATAAAAAAGATAAACTAAATAAAAAATAAAAAAATGTATTAATAATACTTAAATTTAATTAAATATATTTACTAAAAAAATACATAAAATATTTAAAAAATGAAAAAAAAATCTTACTACCCCATTGACGACCCACGGGCAGGCCTGAAAAAATTTCCCGTATTGCCACTGACACGTCTATCCACTCCTCGTGAAGGAAACATGGAAAAGATAAATGTCATATCTTGTTGTCAATATCTTGCCATATCTTTCTGTAATATTATTCCATAGATTGATAAAGTCATAGAAGCCTTGCGAAAATTTATTTTAAGACTGGAGCACCGTTGAAAGATAGAAGATTTATGAAAATTTATAATTAAGACTTAAACACACCATTGAAAGCAATACAAAATTCTTTTTAAATCGGTTAATTTTTCTTCAGAATGAGATAGAAAGGGGAAATTATAGTCTGTGAATTGAATATTGACTGTTTTAATTATGACCAAAACCATAACCTCGGAGTTTGTCAAAGAAGAGAGGAATTCCCATTTTAAATTATTAAAGGCATTTAAAAAAATATAATTCCTTTAATCTTATTTTGGAGCATGCCTGCATTTTTCTTTTTGGTTTTCCGTGAATTCAAATCCTGTTCTTTTCTCATGGACTTTTACGTTCAAAAAGCTGATCAAGATTTTCTCACTATCTTGATATACGATCTTGTATGGATCTTCTCATCATCTTCTGAACCATGCGTACACACATCAGCTTCAAACAAATCAAAGGGAATCGGACAGGGCGCCGAACAATATTCCAAATCCTGCACTGCGGTCACGGGATGATCTTAAAGCCCGCTTATAAGTTCTCCACCGCTGGCTTTCTTCTTCCTCCATCCATCGATGGCAAATTCCACCATGAGCAGCTTCAAATCCATGGCTTTGGTGCTACTCCTCACGCTCTCATCGCCGGCGTCTGCTTGTTATTACCTCCCAAAACGACCCATCGAAAGCCACCACCCTCCTCCTTACATGAGAGGTGGTCACCACCACCACCGCCGCCACCACCACCACCACCACCACCACCACCACCACAACAACCACCACCATCAGCATTCCTTACCAGTACACCAACCACCGTCCCAGCGTTCCCCACCATCCCCGTCGGTGCCGGCTGTCTCGCCCACCTGCCCCATCGACGCTCTCAAGCTCGGGCTGTGCTTGGACGTGTTGGGAGGGCTCGCGCACGTTGATGGGGTGGGGGACGCCGTGCAGAACACCTGCTGCCCTGTCCTCGCTGGGCTGGTGGAGGTGGAGGCCGCCGTGTGCTTGTGCACGGCCATGAGGCTGAAGCTGCTCAGCCTGAACGTCTACATACCCTTGGCTCTCATCGTTCTGATCACCTGCGGGAAGAATCCGCCCCCTGGGTACGTCTGCCCTGGTCCTTGAGCTCCACCTCAACGAAGCCCGTGGCTTTTCTGGCATGTAATAATAATGTTCAAGGTTTTCCAACGCAATACCAAAAAAATAATCTTTAGGGTTTTGATGGTGTGTGCGTGTACTAGGGCTTTGGTGAGTGCTGTTGATTCGTAACGTTTCTTGTGTGTCGCACTTACGTTTATTGTAGGAAATTACTTCCATTGAGCTCATGTACCGTGCAGAGCGAGTTTAACTGTGAATAAATACGACCTTAGATGCATCAACAAAAAGTAAGAACTTAATATATATATATATATATATGTAAGCCATCCATACTTGTTCTTGCGCTTTGGCATCAAGTTCATTAAAGTTTTAAGTTCAAAGGCGACATACTGGAATAAATTGATAACCAGATAATCTTAGTGATAAGAAGGTAGTGATTTTGTGTAAGTTTGAATTCATGGTCTGTTTTGTTTAATATTCCCGGTAATTTTGAAGAATGAGATTTTGGTAGAAAGCTCAGAAGACCAATGCTCAAAAAGTGTTTGGATTATGAACTATTTGGCTATTACACAATCTTGTATTTATTGAATAATCTTTTTCATCGCCAGTAAGATCATAAGTTCGAACTTAAATGTAAGTCTAGCTTACACCATACTATCCTGCAATGAAACAGAAGACAATTCGATTTAAATTCTCTAAATTAAAACACACATTATGAAAAAAACAAGAGTTGTAAGGTCAATTGATGGGGTTAAAACAGCTGACAGCCTTCTGATACCAAACAAAAACTTCACATGCGGGCTGCTTAAGTCTTCTTCGAAAAGGAAGACTTACATCTTCGTACCGTGATCACAATACACGAGGGAGACTTTTTCCTTATTTTCGGAAGATAAGCAAAATGGTAGATTAAAACTTCTAGCTAGCTCCAATTAAGGAGAAAAACAATCGGAGTTCAACAAGTTTTAAGTTAATACAATTAAAACACCCTTAGATAAGGTGGAGATTAGGAGGAGACAAGGGCAAAAGAAAGAAGAGCAAGAGCTGATCACAATTTGACGTCGAATCATTCTTGACATCATTTACAGGGAGAGTTAATTACAGCATACCGATTTTAAATTGAAATAACTTCATTAGCAGCTTTTATGCTTTCAAAGAATGCTTTAATTAAAAAACTACAACATCAAAATCTGAAAGAATTTTGACTGATATTCCAACTAGCACCTCTAAAAATGAGATTATGTTTATTTAACCTTTCGTACGTACACAATAGTTTTTTTATTAAGTTATTTTTTTACATCAATTACAAATATCCTTGTTATTGATCAATTTAATTATTGTAATTATTTTTCCCACGCAACAATCTACAGTGCTTATTTTATAATAGTCCACCGTACTTCTAATTAAAAGATGAAGAACAGTATGTATGTATATATATATATATATATATTGAAAAGAGTGTTATCATATATTTGAAATACCTGAATTGCTTTTATGATTTTTTTTTGGTTACCTATTGATCTCTTCAACAGTAATGCTTTCATTTAGATTTAAAATGATCTTAATTGGTAGTGTGGAAGACAATTTTTTTTTATCCGTGGAGTATGCTTACTTTTTATAATTAATGCATAAATGCTTATATTAATTTAAAATCTATTAATAGTGAAAATTACATTTGAAACAAATGTTTACAAAAAAGAGATTTATTTATTTCAAATATATACTAAATGATTATTCTAACTAGGAACATAAAAAATTTAATAAGAAATCTAATTAGAACATATTTGTAATATTTGCACTTGAATCTTTGAGCCATCAAACCTAAACAGGAATCATTAGAGGCAATAGGTTGACTCATGGTAAGCCCTTTGGGACTTTGGGTGTGGGAACTACTCAGGCTTCCCAAGCATGGAAGGATGGCTTGATTTCTTGACATGGAAGCGAGTCAAATCCCACCCTGGCTACATGGCATCTTGGCTTCAATGTGCCAAACTAGGACGCTTCACAAACGCACACACTTCCTTGCCTCTCTCTCCTCTACTCCCATACCTCTCTACTCTCCACACTTGCTTGTACATTAGGCCCACACAGACTTGTACCCATTTTATCCCAATATCAATAATGAGAAGTCGATCTCATTATGTTTGCCTAACACTTTCCACGATACTCAAGGCTTGAATTTTTTTATTTTTTCTTTTTTTAAAGAAAACTCTTAAAAGAGGCAAAGACTCGAAATGAAAGATTACAATGTAACAAGGATTGGGCCAAAACCTCAAAGAAAGAAAAAGCCACAAAAAACCAAAATAACCAATGTAGCAAAACAACACTTAATCCAGTCTACATTAGTATAAGTCACACTGATCAAGTTGGAAGTAGTAGGGAGAGAGTTCAAGTTGTCAATCTGCAGATTCTACTTTTGTTTCATCTCTTCTTTATTTAGCTAAGGAATCTGATATACCATTTGCTTCCTTGAACATATGAAAAATGCCGAGAACTTGTTTTAGTATGGAGGATAAATCAAACCATAAAAGTCACATCTCCGCATCACCAGGCACTTGTCATCTTCAATGGCATTAAATAGAATAAGGGAGTCAACCTTCACCTCAACATCTACTCAAGGCTTTTCTTTCTTTCTCCGTCCTTTCTTTCTATAATAATTTGGATGCTTGTCTTTTCAAATCAAACGAGGATTCAATTTCTTTAGTGGATAAATCTTCCTATTTTATCCCTTTTGACACCCTGACGCGGGATCTCACTCCAACTCAAATTGGGTATCAAAATCGATTGCTAATGGGAAACCTAAGCTTCTGGATCTTCATTCTCCTAGCAAGAAAGACCTCTATCAGCTTCCCTCTTGTGATGTCGAAGATAACTCTTTTGAGGTAGATCTTACTTCCTTGGATTTTAACCATTCTCAATCTACTAAAAAGTTCTGCTATATTATCTATAAGGTTGATGGTTCTTTAGATGATGCTCTCGAATTGACTTGTGGAGGTTTTCCTCCTTTCAAGCGAGATAAACACAATCTTCCTATCTCCTCTTTTGAATTCAATTCTCACCTGGATGAAAAATGGATACAGATAACAGATTTAATTTGGATCTAAATTGCTCATTTCCAGTTCAAATTAAATAGAAAAAACCCCCTCATTCTAAGTTAAAAATTTTGATTTTCTTCATTCTAATTTTGACTTAGTTGATTGGTTTTCTTGTGCCCAGTTTAACATTGATTTGGTTGAAGAAGATTTAAATAATTTCATTCACTCTTCTCCACAATTTCAATCTAGAAATAATTTTCTTGATATAAATCTTGCTTTTATTGAAAAAATAAATATAAGTCTTATCTCTAGATTTGATATTTTGCTTGACATGGATTTGACATCTCACAAGACTATGCGTCTTCCTAAAGGAAATCTTAATGATTACTTACAAACTTGCTTTGACCAACTTAATTTTTCTTCCAGAAATATCAAAATTCCTCCTAAACTTTATTCCTTTTATAAAAATGATATCGTTGTTTGCTTGTGAATGCAAAAGACATTTTTGATCTGGGTTTCCTACACACAGAGGATGCTCCTTTTCATCATTTATTTATTTTACATAGACTTTCTTATGATTTTCTCATTTAACCCTATTAAGGTTTGTGAAAGAAGAAAAAAAGTAGAACACATTTTTACACAAGAGAAGTAATAACTATTTTTCATCCTCCTCTCTTGTTGTTGTAGCACCTTGATCATAAGGCTAATTGAAAGGGCGTTTGTGATCAAATCGAGTTGAGACTTTGAGGTCACGACTTGCTACTCTTCAGGTTAGAATAGTTGAATTAGATATTAGAACAATGAAGAGTAAGATTTGAAAGAAATTTCTTAAGAAATTTGCGAGTATAGTTTTATAATGTGTACTCTTGGGAGAAGTTCATTTTGAAGGACGCAATGAAGTTTATTTTGGCAAAACTTTATCAATGGATCAGAAACTCACGAAGCTTGATTCTTATCAAGTTTTATGATTTTTGGAGTGGTACACTAATTGTAGAATTTTCTAGAACATGAAAGACCAAGTTGGATAATCTATTTGCCTCTTATTTGTACTGTTTTGTACTATTAGTTAATGATGATTGTGAATATGTGATATCTCTAATTAAAAGCTAGAAAAGACCTTTTATGTCTATTATCGATTATAGTGAAGGTTTCGGAAGTAAACCCTTAAGTCATGTGGTTTTTACCTCACACATCGAAAAGCTTTTTTACGTTAAAAAAAATTTGTGCTTGCTTGTAGTTTACCTTGTTTGATTTCTGTATTTATTTTCACCATTGAAAGGTTGTTTTTAAGAAGATTTAATGAGTTTTATTCACAACATGATTTTCCCATCATTTTGTATTTGTTGCCATTAGAAACATCACTCCTACGTTGTGTGCAATCTCTTAAACTCCCCTCCCATCCCATCCCAACCTTTAAATCCCTTTGGTTGGGACTTCTTGAATCTTCATCTATGGCTTCTCCTTAAATTACCAGTGAACTGAACGCTAACCTAGATTTCTTCAACCTGTGTGGTATTTTGAATGGAAGAGATTCTAATCTTAGTAAAGACGATCTCCTTACTTCTTTGAACTCTCACTGGCCCCAAATTATCGAGTGAGATATTCTTGAACTCTTTGACCATAGATTTCTCATTAAATTCCCTAATATGTAACTTCTTGAGGAAGCCAAAAATCTGAATTGGTCCTCTCCAAATGGCGTTAAGATGTTCAATCCTTGGCATGAGAGTTCTGGGTACTTTGAAATCTTTAAAGGCATCTGGTTGAAAGCTTCTGGTATTCCTGTTCATTTATGATATTATTCCTTTCTAGCTACCTTGGTGGCAGATTTTAGCCACATCATTTCTTTTGATGTTTCTAGTGACTTTTCTTTGGATATTGTTCACGATTACATTCATCTTTGTATTAAGAAATTTAATGGAATTTTTATCCTTAAAGTTAATCATAAACTTTCTGATGATTCTGAACTATGCCGGATTGAAAATAATATTTGCAATACAAAAAATTTGTGGACTCTATTATTAGCAAATCTAAAGATGATTTTCCTGTGGATTCTTCTATAAATAATTCTAATAAGCTTAATTTAATTTCTATGTATGAGATTCTTATGTGGGACTCCCTGGAGGACTTTACATGTTTCGTGTCAAAACTGGGTTTTAATCCCTTAGGTTGTGACTTTAATACCTTACACCATAATATAAGGAATTAAAAACTTTAATCTCCCTTCTTTAGACCTGAATTTAAATCAAAATACTATTCAGACTTTTTCAAAATTGCTTCTTTAAAATTGTCTTATTATTTTTGCCTATATTTCTCTATGAAAATATTAGCTTGGAACGTTAAAGGCTTGGGCTTCTTTGCACTAGGGCATATCTCCCAATCAGTTAATAATTATCAGGTCTTAAGAGGAGATTTCAACGTTATTAGATTTCCCTTTGAAAAATCAAACAAGCTCCTTCATTATGACCATATGAATAAATTTAATGATCATATGAAGACCTGGCACGGTGGCAGTGGCTCCGCATTCAACTCGACCGTCAGCTTGGTTGTGGGGGGTGGTCCAGTCAATTATCGCCCATCGTAGTCCTCCAACCAAAAAAATATATGATCCAAGGAGCCGCCCTGTTCATTCCAGACAGACAACAGCCTCGGCCTGGTGATCCAGTCCTCATGGCTGCTATCCTCCGTCACAGCCATGCAAAACAACAAAGAACCCTCTCTCTCTCGCATCTTCCCTTATGCAGGAAACATGAAACGACCCCATACCTTGCCGAACACCCGTTAGCCATAGCTACCGGCCGACTCATGGAACCAACCCATCACAATCGCGTCCATCCACCTTCATCAACGCCTGCATAAGCCCAGTACCGACGGCCTGTGCGACTCTTCCTCACTCGGCTCTTCGCAAAAGTCTACTCGACCTGCACGTGATGCGAGCAGCCACGATATACCTCGTCGTCGGTGGTCGCTACCCCGAGAAGTCCAGCGGCGGTGGCGCCGCCTGATCCCCAGCGTCCTGACATGAACGAAAGGAAGGCAAGCAAAATCAATTAAAAAAAAAGGACGGGAACAAAGAAACAAACAAAATTAGGGACACGCTGTGCATCAATACACACGTGTGGATGTGGTCATTTACAAGGTTTTTTTTTTTTTTAATATCGTACAAAATTAATTCCGGCATACAGATAAAGGAAACAAAGAAGTCCAGCGGTCCGGCCCAGTGAAAATAATAAAAAACATAAAAAATGGCATGCCGGACCGAAACCATTGGTAGGCCCTAAAAATGGAAGCCCAAAGAAAAAAATAAAATAAAACACTAGGCCGGCGTGAACTCTCGGCAACCGAAGAATAAAAGTCCAGGAATGAAGAACGGAAGTCCGGATCAAATTTCCGGATGTCGGGTAATCCGGACCGGGCTTTCGGTAGTCCACTAAACAGAAAAAAAGGCAAAAAAAGAAAATACTTAAGTGGCGAAAAATACTTTAGATATGAAATATAAATATGTAAATAAAAAATTTAATTATTTTTTAATATAAAATATATAAAATTTTCAAAATATCAAATACATCTAAACAAGAGCTTAAATTATTTTAAAGAAGTATTTTGACATAAGAATACATGAGTGTCAAAATGTTAGGAGAAAATATGAAAGTATCTTAATGAATGGGAAAAATTATCGATCAAAATGCCTTCACTCATATGTAAAGTATTAAATATTTCTACATACAAGCTTAAACTGTGTAGAACATATATTTGACATGAAGATAGAAAAGCCAAACATTAAAGAGAAACATAGTATGCCAAAATTTCCTAATGTCCTATGTAAGAGCAAAATTATCAAAATACCCTCACACATGCAAAATATAAAATACTCTTGATATAAGCTTAAACTATCTAAGATATGTCTTGTCAATTGTCATATAAATATTATAATTGTCAAGATATTAAAAAGGCTCATATATATCAAAAGGCTTTCCAACATAAGCCAAAATTCCTCTTTATTGTATAAAATATTCTTAACATGAGCTAATACTCTTAATATATGAAAAGCTTTGCGACATGAGGTGAAAACCTTAGACAAGCTCCTTGACATAAGCTTGGAAAATGTTTAAAACTAGAAAAGCTCTCCTACATGAGCTTCTAGAAATTATTTAAAATGTGAAATGTTCTACTGCATGTGCATACAATTCCTATTATACTCACTTTCATTAATAATAAAAAAAGAAGACTTTTTTTGTATTAGATTCCTTATTTTTGGTATGCATAGCAATTGCTTATGAGGTAATTTATGATAATGAATCCTTATGGAAAGTGGTTTAAGAGAAGTCCAGCAAAAAATAATAAACACCTTAAAATTATGAATTAATTTTTAGAGTGAGGAAAAACCCACACAAACACTTATGTGTGAGCTAGTGATGGGTTGGTGTAAGAGCTAGTAATAGGTGTTTGAATGAAGGGAAGATGGTGGTGGTGCTTGTAGGTGATGGTGGGGAGAAAAGGAAGGATGTGGATTGAGGGTTTATTATTATTATTACTATTATTTGAGAGAGGATGTGGTGAATGGGATGAAGGGGTTATGGTGGTTTGATGGCCAAAATGTTTGGTGGTTTGTGGTTAATTGGAGGAGGAGTTTATAGTGCATGGTTCCATTGTTTTCTGCCATGAATAAGTTTTGTTATAGTATATTTAATGCTAATCAAAGTTGTCGAGGTATTAGTACCAAGTAAATAGGCATGATTTTATGTATGCATAAATTAACCAAAATGAGATTTTAATTTGAATCATCATATTAAGGTTTTTAGTTGGAATGAAGGGTTTAGATTTGTTGTGCTATTTTAGCTAGATTGGTTAGAAGCTAACTTTATTGATACATGAATGACATTTTTATTTTTCCTTCTCTTTGTTTTAGAATTGTATTTGTTTTCTGAGTTTTCAGAAATTTGATTATCTACAGACCTAGATCACTTTTTTAATTAGTATCATTCTCATCATTTTTCATTATTGTAAATAAATAGAATGATGAAGGTAACTATATAGGCTTTATTATTATATGACTACAAATACATGATGAAATTGTTAAATAAGTATTAGCCATTGATCTAGTGGTCTTAAAATTCACCAATTTCTGTTAGATTTTGACCATTGTTTTTCAAATTAAAAAATAAAAATGAGTATTACTTAGATTAAGTTAAAAATTCAATATATATATATATATATATATATATATATATATTAGATTATAACATAGATCAAATAATTATATAAATAGATTTAATTTTAAAATTAAAATAATTTTAAAAACAAGGTGTATTTCTTCCATACATGTACTTTAGGAGATGAAACCAACTAGGAGTGGCAATTTCTTACATGACAGGTACGTTAACACAACAGATAAATGAGATTGGATTTACCTCTGATGGATTTGGGTTGTGTACATGTAACCATGCTTAATCTATTTAAAAAATGGGTCTGTACATGTATAGGTTTTTACATGGATAATCCATATAACCTACATCTTTTGATATATATATATATATTCCTTAATTGTTGCTTTATATAGATCACTATTATCCATTAGACATATTTTTCACTTGTAAATTTTATTTTTATATATTTTTAAATTGATATGTTTTAGTATAAAATATACAAATATATATAGATTAAATCCTTATCATAGTGGGTCTTATATATTTTGGAGCTGTGAGTGATTTTATTTGCTACCGTTGCAATCTTGACATTGAGAATTCAAAGCATCATTTTGTTGATTTCAGTCTCTCTTTTGAAATTTGGACTTTTTTCTTCTTAAAAATAGGAGGGTTCTCCTTTGTGATGATTTTTTAATTTTTGGAGATTCTTGTTAAAATATCAGCTTCATATTCTTCCCAATTTTTGATACTGCAATTTTTTTTTGATTAAAACATTCTTCTTGAAGTGTAAGAGCTGATACAATTAATAAGGTAATTTCAATTAAGATTGGCATTCAGTTCTGTTTTACTCAATGCAAACGACGATAGGATTGGACCACCTTAAACTTGGACGTACCTAGAAGATCATCGGACAACGTAGGAGGGAATTAATATGGCGCTTCCTGACCACTGTTTTTGGTTTTTTCTCTCGTGTTGCTTCTTTAATCTAGTCTTAATTTCCTCTCTTTTCATGTCTTTACCCCCTTGCCAGCCTGCATGCAGTTTTTTATAGTCTTTTGTATGCAAACTCTATTTGAATCTCCTTGGACTTCACAAGTAGAGTGCCTTGAATCTAATTTTTGGTTAACCTGGGAAAAAGAAACTACTTACTCTTTACGAAAAATATTGAAATTTTGGTGTCATATATATGTATATATATTCTTATCATAGTTTCAAATTTCGTACGCGGTTCCGAGGTGTTTTCGGTGCACAGAAAAAGAGGCCCAGCAAGATATCGACGAGCAGCAATAATCTTGTTTGGATTACGGACCGACAGGTCGACGTAACGCAACGTTATCGTACGCGCATCGATTGCCTTTGACTTCTCCTGTTGAAGACACGCAAGAAGCTGGAGTTTGTTGGGTTGGCCTTGATGGCCGTCATTTTACTTTGGTTGATTTCATTCCGTATCGGACGGATCGACGGAACCGCGTTGAAAGAAGTCGTTCTTGTCAGGTCAGCGAATAACCCCAAAGGTGTGTGTAGTCTTGGCGAGGAAATCAAAGATACGGCCTGTGATGGTCCAGACTGGCCGTATGACATGTTCATCTCTATCTATCTCTTTGGATCCAGCACATACAGATAGATCCGTATGTATTCTTGACAAAGAAAGATAGGCCATTAGGCCTGTGCTGGTCCAGACTGATCTGACTTGCCCATCTCAACGTATCTGGACTTGAGTACTGAGCTGGCTTCTGACTTTGCTTCTACATCAGCTTAAATATCTATAGAGTAACGTCGGCATGCATCAACAAGAAGTATCATCATCTTTAAGTTATTTTTGTTTCAACTCTACACTAAAATAGGTTTAATTAAAAGTAACAGTAACAGTAACTTAAAGGAATGTTTTTAATAAAAAAAGTAGAACTTCAGATGTGGTATTTATGTATTAAAATAGTATTCTCTATAAATTTTCAAATTTACCTTTTGTTTACTTTGACTGAAAATGAGTATTGCGATTCGTATTTGATATGATACAATATATATTTAAAAATAAGATGAAATTATTTTTTCAAGTAGTTAGGTAATTTTGCTATGATTCTAAAACAAACTTGTAAACTTGATCCTTGAATCATTGCAACAATACAGTAATGCAAATAAAAGGAGACGACGACGAAATACCTTAGGTGAATGATGGCAACATAGTGGAGATGACGACGACAGTGATCGAAATTTATGACTTCTGTTGATCGACAGTGACCAACGGTAGGTGACTTCTACAGATCCGCTGGTTCGACGGTGATTTGTTGGGCAAAAAGCGGTTTCAAACGTCGATCGTCAAGCGTCGGGTTGTACAAGGCTTTGCATCAGATGTGTGGAGGGATTTCACAAGGATATTTTTGTGATCTACACGCTGGAGCGGATGTTAGTAAGGAGGTGTGGTTGTGAACCCGTGCCTTGATTTCAACTGAATGATAGAGCTTGGAGCACTCCAACTGTGTTTGCTAACGCAACATTATTCCTTGCGTTGTGCACACCTTGGAGTGAGGAGCAGCTGTTAGCAAACATGGCCACTTTGCATCTACTTCTTCAACACGTATATGCATATGTTTGTTTCTACATCATGCCAAGTATTAAGAAATAAGTCTGTTATAAGTTCGTTAGTTTATTGTTGTAAGTTAGTCTCTTATCGGATTTGTACTTTTGGGTTTTCAAATCCATCCTCAAATATATAAAACCTTCTACACAGATTGAATTGTGATTGGCAATTTGTCGTGCAATTTCCTCAAGCCCTAGATCCAGCTACGTTCGCTATTTCAAATGTTCCACATGGTGGAGATGTAGGGTTGAACAATTACATTCTCATAAGCATAAGGGGTATAAATATTTACATATTGCAAGTAGATGGATTTACATTTTAAGGCATGCCGTCTTTAATGAAGAATGCTCTCCTGGTGTTTTCCTGGTCTTTATTTGGTGTGGATGTCTTAGTTTCTCAAGGAGTTGCATGTTCAACTTTATAATCCACCTCAACTATTCTTTGATAATAAGAGTGCAGTTTTCTTACCATTAATTCCATTTTGCACTCAAAGGAAAAATATATTACCTTGTATTACCACTTCATTAGAGAAAGGGTGACGAATTAGAGTCTTATTACAAGCTATGTTCTTGCCAAGCATCAACTCGCAGACATTTTCACTAAGTCCCTTCCTATAGGTAAACATGAAAAAATGTATAGCAAACTTGGTCTTGTGTCTCCAACCAGTTTTAGGGAACTTAAGAAATAAGTCTATTATAAGTTTGTTAGTTTGTTCTTCAGATCCTTCCTCAAATATATAAAACCCTTTGCATAGATTGAATTGTGATTGACAATTTGTCGTGTAAGTTCTTGAAACCCTAGATCCAACTACGTTCGCTATTTCAGATTTTCTACACGAAGAACACTGTTGAATAATATATGTGGAATTCTAATTAAAAATTAAGTGACCGTAAGTGATGAGTATTACATTATGTAAATCCAAATTTTATTTGTTTGCAACTAATGTGAGATTTTGTTTCAACATATTTCTTTACTTGTAATTTTTTATATTTTATATACTTATAAGTAACTTACACTGTTAAATCTATTTTGATATCATATAAAAATCTAATTCAAAATTAATTTACCATGACGGGTGTAATTATAAGATGGATCTTTGAGAGAAGAAGATCTCTTTGATCTATAACGAGGCAAAAAACAATACCACATTTTGTCAAAGTTCTCGTACATTGCACCGGCTCGCTTGTCTTCTTCCTCCTCTTCATTCTTTTACAATCTCCTCCGGAGAAGATCAAAGCCATTGATAAACAAATGATCGAAGAATATCGACAGACCACACCTCCCCCTCAATTTCACATGTGTTTCAGGTCCACATGGAGCGATCAAATGCTTCCTTCCATGGACATCTGCCAAGAAAAAGGAGGGAGAGACAATGGGATCCATGGATTGACCTGAACCCTAGGCGGTCGGGATCGAGCAACCTCGACCACGACTTCCCTGCCACTCTAGAATTAAGTATGCAAACCATTGGGGAGCTTCGTCTGCTACACAACTCACACATTTGTATCATTCCTGGGGGTTCTGACCACATGCATCCAAAAACACTTACAACGTTCTAGATGATGGTGAAGAGAACGGGAGGAGTGGCCAATGAGTGATAGATAGACAAGTAGATATTTCGGAATATATCAAGCACAAGGAAGAATGAAGTGATGGGCTCACGAGAAGGCTGGTGAAAAGTTTGATATTGAGGCAAATATCTTGTCATGCTTGGTGCCAGAATCTAATCACGGATCTGGTTTTCTTCTTGATTTGTGGGTGATGGATAGATATTTTTCGTGGGCACAATTATATTCTTGGACTATATGTATGCAGCCAGCAACGATATTTGTCATGCATGCACACAATAGTCATTTGGTGTTTTTGTGAAATTTTAACTCAAAATATCTTCTTGTGAAAGACTATATATTCTGATACTTCTTGTTATTTGTAACTTATATATATTTATAATTGTATTGGATTTCCCTTCACATGGAGCTTGACCCGTAAAACTTTTAGGTGTAGATCTTGCAAAATGACCATATTTATATTCCTAGAGTTAATGACATTATTGACAAATGAAGAAAAATAAGAGAAAAAAAAAAGGATGCATTTTTCTCTAACTTAACTGCTACTACGCGCTCTTGATCAAACATAGGTTCGTAGAGTCATCTGTGGTCTGATCATGTTAAAACTTTATTGACTTGTTTGTGTCTGGTTGTTTTATAATTAAAATAGTTGGATCAGAAATAGGAGCAAAGGAAAATCAATCAATTGCTAAGGAGAAATTAATGACTCATCTTGATGAAGTTTTTTTTACTCACTGTTTTGGCAGAGGTTCTATTTGATTAGGTGAAATATTATTCATTTGAGTTGAAATTTTATGGTTGCAGCAACAATAAAATGGAGGCTACTATATATGATTGGTAACTTGTTATATGTATATACCTCTTGCTGCATTTCATATCATTTGTCATTAAGATAACACATTGATGCATGTGGTAATTTCTCTAGTTGTGTATTAAAGAAGATCCATTTGTACCTATTGTCATTTATAGTAAAAGATTTAAGCGAGGCTTGTGCCATTAGAAAATAACAAGAAATAGAAGGAAAAAAATGATGGAAAAAATTTCTCGTAATTTCTGATGTTCGTGTTATTAGAAGTAGAGAGAGATGATTTCCCATTATTTCCTTTTGTATTAAAGAAAACATTTCCTATTGTTTTCCACCTCTCTATTTTGGAAATGATGAGAAATAATATAAACTTATAATATAATAAATAATATATAATTATCAATATAATTATAATAAATAAATAACATATTATAATTATAATATATTAAAATAAATAATAACACTAACGTGATATCAAGAAGTATGATTATAATAATAAATAAATAATAAAATATTATAATTATAATAGATTAAAATAAAAAATAATGTTGAAGAATGATACTAGATTATAATACATTAAAATATAATAACATTAATGGTATAAGAATAAATAATACATTAACATATTCAGCAACTTAATAATATGTTAAATAAGTAACATTAATTCCAACACAACTTAATAATATTAAATAATACATTAACATATTATTTCTGAAAAAGTTTAGATTATAATGAACAATGTTGTTTATGTTAATTATAAATATATTATTTCACATGTTACATCTATATTTAAGGAAATATTAATATATACTATAATATTTAAAATATATGTACATGAATCTATTTTTATATCACGTAAAATTTTAACTCAACTCAAATTGATAGTAAGTAAAAAGATTTATCAGGCAAGTTCAATTAATCTACACATCTTCTTACTTGGCTGTTCTGTTCCGTCATTAAATTAGTTAACAACTGTACAAGGTCCAGCTCCAGGGTGTCGTAGATTAGGGTATTTTGTTTTCCAACCTGGCCTGGGCTGGTGTGGTGTTGTATTCCTTGCCATCATCACTGGCCAACACAACACCAACCTTGCCGACCTCCTTCCCAACAGGCGTGTTGTATATAATCAGACGAATACGGTTATTCCTCAAATTTAAGAAGTTTAATGATATGTGCTGGACATCATGCACCCACCCGAGTCAGCTAAATTAACTTCTACGATTTATGTAATTAAGCTTGATCTATCCTTTTTTTGAATGATAATTGTGATTACGACATTTTTGTTGGGTTTCCTTTCACATGGAAGATGACCCACAAAGTTTTAGGTATGGATGATTTTTACAAAATGATCGTACTTACAAGGTTGATGACATAATGGACAAGTGAGAAGGGGAAAAAGAAGAAGAAAAATAGCTGCAAACTCTCTTCCTTGAGGCTTTTTCACACTCTTAATCAAACACACGGTTGGAGAGTCATTTGTGGTAGAATTAAGTTAAAACTTTCACTGATTCGCTTGTGACTTATTATTCTTTGATTTTAATGCATGGTTAGATCAAAGATTGGAATTGATCAAGAGAGTCGACTTTGAAAAGAAAATCGATCAGTGACTCGTCTTGTTGTAGCCCTATTTACGTGCTATTTAGGTAGATGTCCTGTTTGAAGGGTAAAATGTTGTATGTTTGAACTAAAATTTTGTTGGTAACTTTAGAAGGCGTGAAATATTTTACACACACGCACACACACAAACTGTCCATGCAATAAAAGTTTTCATAACAATAGTAATTTTATTATTTGATAAAGCTAACATCACTTCTTCGATATATATTAGAGCAGATGACTATCTACAGTGTCTCACTGTTGGTATCCATAGATTATCCTCAACATCCGTCATTTATCTTGGAATGATCCATCATTTCCATTAAAAAAAATAAGACACCTAATTAATTATGTGCATTATGTTATACCAATTCATTTTAAAAAAATGTGTACACCAGCCTGCAGTTTGAGATTCCAAGGCCATAAACCAACCGCAATATATATCATCTCCACCTATCTGGCATGTTATTAAATATATATCATACCATTGGATTTAGCTTAAATAATCGCAATCTACCAATGTGCAATCCAAATGTCTTTGTTTCTGTGGTGCTCAACCATATATTTTTGGTATAGCAGCATCCGTTTGGTATCAAAGTTTCAGAAAGAAAAAACGTTTATTTTGTATTGATTGGCATACGTTTTTCACTTTCCCAATCCACACATGACTTGTCGGTCGGGCATGTCAACTAATGAGCACAAAAATATAATATTCACCTTCAATTATCTAGAACCTTGTCTAAATCAAGCTGAGAGAAGTGATTCATGTCCACTAATCGTCATGGATTGCTTGGATCTCTTTCTTTAATCACGTCTCAATTATTCTCTACTTGTCTTCATCGTCTTCCCTCGTCTTGCCCAATCAATGAAACCCCCACGAATCTCCATTCTTCTTCTTCTTTTAAGTCAATCAACACTACTTTTTAAGGTTGGCAAAAAAGTTATGGAAATAATAGGACTTGCTATCAACACTTTGATAGCTTGAACCGAAAACTTGACATATACCCATTCCATTTGTCGTCAGACTTGTAAAAATAGTTGCACGTTACAAAATGGTAAAAGGATTTAGCTTCTTCACTCATAACTACTCATAACATGGTATCAAAAAGAAAGAAAGAAAGGGTTTTCTAGACAAAGGTTGATATATTCTCATACATATGCCTAGTTAATCTAAAAGAAAAGATGCTTAATCTGAAGAGGTATACCACAAATGATCAAGTAAAGGGTAGTTTTGAAAGGTGAGACTTAAAACTTTCATCATAAATATATAAAAGAGTAACCTCTATATTCATCGTGAATTGATTTTAAATTGAATATTTAGCTTATAATAGGACGTTTTCCATGATAACCTCTATAGTTAGGTAACCTCTAATCATTTTCAATGGTTTAACAACTCAATGATATATATGTGGACAATATTATAAAAGTAGTAGTATCCCTTACGTTTTGTCTATGACCTTCTCCTCCACAACTTTTCCCATGATAATTAATTTCCATCTCCTCCTCCTCCGCTTTGACATTTCTAAGGGACCACGTAAGTAGCAAAGCCTGATGTTGTACAAGCTTAATTTAGGGAACGTTTGTCCTAGAGAATTGACTCTTTCTTATAAAAAAAATTGTACAGTCCAAAATACCATCTAGGCATGAAATTGTTGCTGTAGTTGGAAAAACTCATAAAGAGAATCCCACGTAGTAAAATTATGACTCAAATTGTTGTTATTAGTATTTGAGAAAACTCAAGAAGGTGAGTTTTTGTGTGCCCATCTGTTAGATTGCAGCAAGTCAAATGTGTTTGGTATGGAAATCATTTAAAATATTATTAAGAAAACGTTTGATGGCTAAAAATCACCAAACAAACAAACAAGTGCTTAGTCTCATGTAAGTTTGTGACTAAAAAATATTCCTTTGTTCGGAGCTAGTGCATGTATGCATACACACACTCATGGTGATTTTGATTTTTGCATTGCATCCAATATATCCTTGTTTGCTATTAATTGGACAAATGGAGTACACACAAGACCATGCTTGATCAACCTTGAAAACTTTCAACTTGAACATATATATCGTTATAACCATGCTGCCTTTTTCCACACCTTTCTCCCCCATCATGTTACAAAAGTCTTGCATATAAAGTGGGAGAAGGACTTCCATACCAATAATTTGTACATTTTAACGAAGTTTTAAAGTCCAATACGAAATTTTAAACCTAACACTTGCGCATTCACATGATCTAAAAGAAAAAAGAAACTTGTAAGATAATTGATTTTAAGTTAAATGTGTACATCAAATAGAAAGCTAAAGAACAGTGCTTTAGCTTTAGTCCTTATCAAATAAGTATTATTCATGTGCATAATTGCAGGGTTTGTCATAGGAATCTAATCATGCATACTTGCCAACCTCACATATTACTTCCATTAATTATCAAAAACCAGCAAAAGAAAAAGAAAAATCTAGAGCTCCGGTGAGAAAGAGAAGAGACCAACTTGACTTAGTTACAATTGTATGATATGGTTGTTTTAATCTCTACTTCCTCTTATTGAAAAGAAATGATATAGAGAAGATTAATTAGTATATGTTGAAATTTCAACTTAAAATTAATAGTAGGTAGGAGTAAAAGAATTTATCGATATGTTCAATTCTATTCTTATTTTTATTGATACAGGACTTTCCTAACATTTTCTCTCATATGTGGTTTATTTATATATCTACAAGTATTTAGAAGCGAATATACGTAAATTAAGTTCAATATTATGTTAAAATTCTAATTGAAAATCGATTGACAATAAATAAAAGAATCCATTATACATGAAAGTCTAATTCTATTGTCACTTAATTTTAGTGGGACCTTTTTGAAATTATAATCTTGTGTAGGGACGACATGTGTAAATTGTATAAAATGATCTAAATCTTTTACTTGCATAAAAAACATCCTCCTGGTGGGATCGAGGCAGATACATGTGTCGCAGAGAAAATATCAAGCGCCGGTGACCACTGTTCACCCCAACACCTCTCGTCCATGCTCGGCGTCTTGATTACCTCCCGGAGGATCGATGACGACAGCCGAAACCACCAACACCCCTCCACGGTGTGTGGGCGCAGCATTCTCATTGGTCCACGTAGTACTCCAGCGTGTGGGCGGAGATATATATATATATATATACACACACACAAACACACACACATACATCTCCGTTAAGTAAATGGCGGCTAGCTAGCTTGGGTATTAATTCCGCCCTTGCCTCCCAGCTGTGGGTGTGTGTTTGTGTTCCTGCAGCCACAAGTCTGAGGGAAGGAAGCTGTTCATGGTCTGCTCGTGAAGGCTCTGATAAAAATCTCGGAGGAGGTGGAACATCATCCAAGAGATGATCACGGGGTGAACAGTAGGGTTGGTTCGTCTCGGAGAAGGTGGAAGATCCTTGAAAACCACAGATGTATTTACAAACAGACGAAGATATTTTCATGTGAAAGTTGGATAAAATAGAACAAAATGTAGAGTTGTACGATGATGATTACAGATGAAGAACAATGATGCAAAATATAATGTAAAGATGTTAATTGAACAAAACCCAATTGTGCCAACACATACAGTTTGACCTAATTAAGCTATGTTGTTTCAGATCACAAGAATTTGTATTAAAATTGATATATGATTTATAAAAACATTATATTAGTATTAATATAGATTTTTAAAATTTACATTAATTTTTAAAATACGATTCAATACATGCAAATGAATTATAAGTCATTGACGATGCTCAGATTCCTGCTACCTTCTTATCTCTTTCGAGTCGACATGGACAGACATGAACATTGCGTCAAACACGTGCTGAATCGACATGACGGTCCATTTGCAGTGGTGAAGGTGAAACGAAGATATCAACGGCTGAGATGAGGAGGGGCGCGGGATTAACATCGGCTCAGGTTGGCCGGCGGTCATTCGTTTACGTGTTTGAAGATTCAAGTGGATATTTTGGTATATACGGCGACGCGTCTGGAGTGAAGACAAAGACCATTATTGACGTGTCGTCAACGCCAGAGGGAGGAGGGATCTCCCGAGTGAGTCGATTTGGCTTTTGTAATTAATGGCATAGGTAGATTGATAGAGGAATAAAGTTCACGTATATATATTTACCTGATACAAGTAAAAGAGAAAGATATTTATAGACATAAACACAGATAAGCAAAAAGCATGGAATTAATCCTGCTTTGTGCAATAATGTAACCATCGTCAACTGAAGAGGTAGGCATGCATCTTATCTCTCTTTTGTCTCAGCGCACACGAGTTTAATTTCACGTTTTGTTTCGTCCAAACCTTGGTCATATGTAAGATGTTTAATGCATGGAAGAAATCTTTTGTTTTCTGACTTTTATGTGAAAGTTGGGTTGAATGTTTTAAGAAAACTAAAACAACAAGATGTCACTGTATAAAAACTCACTGTGAGCTTTTATTTTTGTTGTTGATCTCGTGTAGTCTGTTTATTTACAAGTGTCGATGTCGTTGATTTCATGTAGAATCTTATTTGTACTTGTTCTCATTTTTTTATTCACAGATATCATAAACCACATGATTTATTCTTACTTATTGATATCATGAATTACACAACTAATTATACCTTACTTTGTCATGAATAGTGGAGATAATACATCTAAATTAAATTTAGTATGTTGTTTTAGATAATCATCCTAACTAAAGAAATTTTTTTTTTGACATTAATGTGGGAAAAAACAAGCCACAAAAGATGATGACACAAAAATGGTATTCATTTACCTTGTTTTGGTCTTAAATGCTTATAAACTAAATGCCACAGACCTGGCTGAGTTCAGTACAACATCTGCCAAAAAACTTCATGAAGATGATGATCATGTTTTTGATTGACAACACAAAAATATTCTTGATCGAAAACATTCTCTGTTATCTTCTCAAAATACGTGCATGAGTTTTAATCTTTATGTATAATACATGAATATCCATGGTGATTTAGGAAATATATGTCATTTTTGTTGTAAATGTTCAAAATAATATACTAAATTTAGTTTTAGCGTATCATTTGGCAAGAAGAGACAACCGATTCATGAAGAAAGTAAAGATATGATCAAGAATGATAAGGTAATACGTATCTATGCGATTTACGAAGAAGGCAAGGATGCAATTGGAAGTAACGAAAGAAGATGTGTACGCAAGCAAGAGTGGATGGTAAGTTTTACGTTGTTTGTAAGTAATAAGCAATTACAAGCGACAGTCAGGTGTGGGCGGCGAGAAAGAATAAGTAAGAGTCTTGTAATTCTTAACATCTAAGAACAAGAGCAAATAACAAATAGAGTAACAGTGAATAAAATTGGCTGTGCAATTTATCATAGAAAAAAAGATTTAGAAGATGAATTACTGAAATCGAACATATAAACCATCTCGAAAAAGATGGTCGGTTTACAAATTTAAATTTGAGATTTCTTCTCTTGCAATAACATAAATGACTAATTTAAGGTTGATTACGATACGGCCAATCTCCAAAGATCTGCGAACATGAGCAAAATAATGCATAGCGAAAGCATCTCTCGCAATTATGAGTTCAAAGAGAAGCAACTTACGATTAATTTCCTTTATTTATTATTATTTTTTCAATGAGAAGGACAAGCCATCCTTCACACGGTCGCCCGCAAAAGACTGAGCCGTCCACGTACCCTTGGATCGCTACGTGTCAAAGATCGAAGGGAGTTGGTTGTGTACACATCTCGATCAGGCGATTCCACGTGTTTTCTTTTTTCATGACACTCACACCGTGGACAGGTGGCCCAATAGGATGGAAGGACGAGCTCTTGCTCTTTGGACGGTGGATGATGACACCGCCGCCCACGGTGTACACGTGTATGGACGATGATACCAACCTTCGGTGGAGTTAGTTAGGTTCCTTCTCACTGCCTTCCTTCTACTACCGAAATGGGTAATTATTTGAGAGATGAGATAATCGCAGGTATTTGGTTTTTTTTTTTATTTAGAATTTTTAAGCACAATTATTCGTCGATGTGCGTGTGAGGAGGTCAAATGGTCGTGAGGGCCAGGCCATCCATCCAGCAAATAATTTGTCTTGTTCCGGTTTTGTCCCTGGTTTATTTCCAAACGGTCCAAAATGCCCTCGCTCACCCCCTATTTAAATCCTCGCCACCAAGCGACCGCCACGACCAAGACGAGAGAAGCAGAGTGGTGTCACCGGAAGAGCTGAACTCTCCCTCCCACTAACCTCTCCTCCTCGTGTTTCCTTGGCCAACAAGGCTCCATTACAAAAGCAATGGGCTCTTCTCTGCCTGAGATTGATGGTGGAAAGCTCCTCTCCGACGCTTGGGACTTCAAGGGCCGCCCAGCCGTCCGGACAATTACCGGCGGTTGGACCAGCGCTGCCACCATCTTAGGTCCCTTCCCTTCCTGTTCTTTTCTTCTGTTGTAGTGGTTTGACGTACGAGCTCGTTCGATTTAAAGTTGGTGTTTTTGGGTGGGGGGGTTTGATTTTTGCAATTGCTGGGTGCTTACTTCCTCTGTTGCTTTCCCTGTTTTGATGGGGAGCAGTGGTGGAGCTGAACGAGAGATTGACGTCTCTGGGGATTGCCGTGAACTTGGTGACGTACTTGACTGGAACCATGCACCTCGGCAATGCGGTGTCGGCCAACGCTGTCACCAATTTCCTCGGTACTTCCTTCATGCTCTGCCTCCTCGGCGGCTTTATCGCCGACACCTTCCTCGGGAGGTACCTCACCATTGCCATCTTCACTGCAATCCAAGCAACGGTGAGAATCTGAATTTTTCTAACCATCCACCCGAGATTCCTGGTTTTATTTTTGGGTTTCTGACAAGTTCCGGCCTTGCCGCAGGGTGTGACCATCCTCACCATCTCCACGGCGGTGCAGGGGCTGCGACCACCACGCTGCACCCCGGCCACTGGCCCCTGCATCCCAGCCAACGACACCCAGCTTTCAGTCCTCTACCTGGCCCTCTACCTGACCGCCCTCGGCACCGGAGGATTAAAGTCCAGCGTCTCCGGCTTCGCTTCCGACCAGTTCGACGAGTCGAACAAGGAGGAGAAGGGGAAGATGATACGATTCTTCAACTGGTTCTTCTTCTTCATCAGCCTGGGCTCGCTATTCGCCGTCACGGTGCTGGTCTACATCCAGGACATCTTCGGGAGAAGGTGGGGGTACGGCATCTGTGCCGTCTCCATCGTCCTCGGCCTCATCGTGTTCCTCGCCGGCACGAGAAGGTACCGGTTCAAGAAGCTGGTCGGGAGTCCCCTGACGCAGATTGCCGCCGTGGTGGTCTCTGCCTGGAAGAAGAGGAGCCTCCCACTCCCGTCTGAGCCCACCCTCCTCTACGACCTTGGCGAGGTGGCCGAGAAAAGGAAGAAGACGAAGCAACCGCTCCCTCACACCGAGCAGTTCCGGTAAGCACACACACATACATACATACATACCATCATTCTCTCCTCCTCCTCCTTCTCCCCAATCCGACGGTCAAGATTCCTTCTCATCCATAACCGATGAACTAAACACCATCAACCCAACAATTTGCCCAATATTCATGTCGATTAATGCCCCGAAATAAATCGAAATCCCAACGGTCACCGTAATTCTGCCGACAATAATTGACACATGCGTCCACAACCAACACAGTGACCAGAAGCCAATTTGTAGTCCATTCCACGGGAGTCAAAGGCCACGGACGAGCAGAAGACCATGTGAGGTGAACCACCCATGGTGTTATTGATTGAGATGTGACTGCTAACATTGATTTCTTTAATCTCCATTATTGGGCCTGAGTTGCTGGAATGAATCACTAGGGTAGAATGACAACCCAGAGTTGGGTGTTTGGACTTACAGGGCTGATCTGTAACGTCCATGAATATACATAAGAGATTCCCAAGAGAGAGAGAGAGAGATCAGGCTGGGGGTTCCGTGAAGAATGGATGAGGATGAAGAGGGGGTGGGGGCAGGTCAACCATTAGGAGACAAAGGCCAGCAAAGCTCAGACCTTGGGGCTTGGGTTTCTATTTATTCTAGTCCAGATATGCATATATGGCAAGGTTTTTTGATTGTCGAACAGGTTTAATTAATGAGATAATTGATATTGTAACTGCAGGTGCTTGGACCATGCGGCGATCAAGGAGCCATCGGCAGAGGCGGGGCAGCCGGACAAGTGGACGCTGAACACGGTGACGGACGTGGAGGAGGTGAAGCAGGTGGTGCGGATGCTCCCCATCTGGGCGACCACCATCCTTTTCTGGACGGTGTACGCCCAGATGACCACCTTCTCCGTTTCCCAGGCCACCACCATGGACCGCCACATCACCTCCTCCTTCGAGATCCCCCCGGGCTCCCTCACCGTCTTCTTCGTCGGTTCCATCCTAATCACCGTCCCCGTCTACGACCGCGCCATCCTCCCCGTCTTCCGTCGCCTCACCGGCAGCCCACAGGGGCTCACACCCCTACAGCGCATCGGGCTCGGCCTCGTCCTCTCCATCCTTGCAATGGCCGCGGCTGCCGTGACCGAGATCAGACGTCTCCACGTCGCAGCAAGAGACTCCACCATCCTCACCGGACAAGCCGCCGTCCCGATGAGCGTCTTCTACTTGGTGCCCCAGTTCTTCCTCGTCGGCGCGGGTGAGGCCTTCACCTACATCGGCCAGCTGGACTTCTTCCTCAGGGAGTGCCCCAAGGGGATGAAGACCATGAGCACCGGCTTGTTCCTCAGCACACTAGCTTTAGGGTTCTTCCTCAGCTCCGCCCTCGTAACGGTCGTTCACCGTCTCACCGGCAGCGGCGATCAGGGGGCTTGGCTTGCCGACAACCTCAACATGGGGAAGCTGTACGACTTCTACTGGCTGCTGGCCGTGCTGAGCTTGATCAACCTTGGAGCCTTCCTTCTGGCCGCAAGGTGGTACGTGTACAAGGACAGCAGGGTTGGAAAGGAGGAAGATGGATTGGAGCTCGTAGAGGAAGAAGCTTGCATGCATTAATGATGCAATTAAGCTTAAGCGGTTTTCTCTTTATTCCTATCTGTAATTCCCTCATAAAAAGCCAGAGGGACATCTCCTTCTTCCCCTTCTTCTTCTTCTTCTTCTTCTTCTTCTTCTTCTTCTTCTTCTTCTTCTTGGTGATGTAACTGTAGAATCCTCTTCTTGCCAGATAAATGTAAAAATTAATCAATTTTCGCCTTCGAAGCTTTGAAGCTCCAGATCTGATTGGCAGTATAATTACATGCAGAGATCCGTTGCATAAAATCTATGGATGAGAAGAAATAAAATACTTGGTTAAAATTTGGACCAGTACTATAAATATAATACCAAACAGATCATGCTTGTTTATAAAATATTGAGTTGGTTGGCTTGGAATAACTTCCACCCGCAGCAAACAAGGACGACATCGAAGTATTCTAAGTAAATATTGAACTTAATTAGATTTCTTTTCCATTCATTGTCATTTAATTTTAAGTTAAAATTTCATGTAATATCAAAATAGTTTTAAACGGATAAATAGTGAAGTCACGGCGCAGCGTATCATGCATTGTACCATGATAAGTCGGGGAACGGGGGAAGAAAGCGACTTATGGCCGGTTCTGATTATATCGGTCAATAATATGGTTTCATCCTATTAATTAAGTTGATCATATCTTTTTACAATTTAATAATTTCAATCTGTAAATTAGTTTTTTTTTTTTTTGACAAATGCTATATCGAATTTAATACAAACTTTTAATTTTAAAGACTTTCGTATAGATAATAATTTTAATGACATATTAATTTTTTAAAAAAAACTTATTTATGTCATGTCAGTATATCCCAACTAAATAGTAACTTAACGTAGTCTAAAAATTATATTATAGTGATTAACAGTACATTTATACTCGACGTAATTACCATGTCTAAGATTTAAATCTCATCGAGAGGTTGCTGGTGGTAGAATCTCCGAGGCACGTGCGGCGTTGACCCCATCTTTGCCAGTCAGATAGAAAGGAAGGAGATCAATCGCTCCACAGTACAAGAATTGATCTGGCGATACTCTGTAAATTTTTACTAAAATTAAAATTTTAATAAATACTAAATTTATTATCGAAATTATCAAAAAAATAAGTATATTATCGCAGTGTTCGCTACATTATTTTTTAATTATGTTATTTGAATTCAGGATATTCTTTTCATTTTACTGAAGAGAGAAAAATTAACTATTTTATTTGCCATTGGCAAGCTTTGCATTTGAAATTAGGATTGGTATTACACCCCTTTTTTTTATTAAAAAAAGCAAGTTTATGGTTAGAAGTAATAAGTTTGAAGTGATTTATATATGTTCAAATATTAGAAAAAAAATAAAAAATAGACCCTCACAAAATTTTTTGTTGTGATTTTCTTAAAACGATATATCATGTTACTATTTTTTGTTGTGAATTATGTATTTAATATTACAAAATGATATATCGAAATTAGATTTATTTATTATTTTGAGTATATATGACAAAAAAACTATAGGAGTGCTCTTGTGATTATAAAACCTGTACTATGATGGTTTCGAAAATATAGATAAATTTTTTTGCAACCTTTGGGATATTATTTGAGCTCCTTTTTGTAATATAAATTAATATTAGATATATTATCTTAGGTATTGTATTTTATTTTCGATAATGTCAAGTAGAGCTCAATTATTGACTCTCTCTCTCTCTCTCTCTCTCTCTCTCTCTCTCTCTCTCTCTCTCTCTCTCTCTCTCTCTCTCTCTCTCTCTCTCTCTCTCTCTATATATATATATATATATATATATATATATATATAAATGAATGAATATGAATGAATGAAAACCATGGATGACTGGGACAACCAGAATTTGGAGTCCTCTTCTTTCTAGAATCCAACTTTTGACTGCAAGATGTAACTGTTAGCTTTATGTTCCCACTCCATAATCTTCTATTTGTATTAATTGAATCCAACTTTTGTATTCCATTCTAGGAAATGAGATAAAGACGTAAATTAATATTGCAGCACAAATTTTCAGATAAGGTTTCCTCTCTTATTAATTATAAAGTTTGCTATTAAATTTAATGTTAGTAACTTTTTTCTTCTTCCATTCTTTAGGAGTTTATCTTTAAAGAAAACTATGGCCTGTTTGGATGTGCAAGATCGTTAACTCCTCTTTGCCCTCACATTTTGAGAATCTAACTTTTTTTAATGAAAATGACTCTTCTACCCAAAATATGATATGCAAAACAAGAGGTTGTTTTCTAGATATTCTCATGGGAGGAAAGCAACAAAAGCTCCATTGATAGAAAAAATTCCACTAGGGATTTCAAGTTGAACTCCTACATCTAAACGAGGCCTAAAAGTACATTATTTATGGTTAATCGAAACTATTACAATTAATTATTCTCCTACATATGAAATTTGAACTTAAAATCTATTAATATTGAGTAAAACGATTCGTTATATATATAAGTTCTAATTCAATCTCTGCGTGTTTATCAACTTGTGAATTTTTTATGTCGATCTATAAGTAATTTTTACTTTTTGGATTAGAAGTAGATCGATGTACGTGAACTTATTTTGATACCATATGAAATTTTAGTTTAAACTAAATTAGAATCGAATAAAGACATTTATCATATAAAAGTTCAAGTTTAGTCTTCACACGGTACGTACAATAAGTAACTATTCTAGCAAAACTCATCTTTGAATCTAGTATCTGTGCATTACATGTATGCTAGTGTTCTTGAGAATTCTAGCAAGAGATAGAGAGAGAGAAAGAATTAACTTGATTTCATTTTAGGACTAAAGTCACGAGACATGTAGAGTGATACCTCTTCAAAACTAAGAGTGGTGTAAGGAGAGGTCAAATGAGAAGCACCGGATTAATTCCTATCTTCATTTGATCATCTCCTGGGAGTATCAGCGTTCAATGTCAATCCATTTTTAATATCATTTGCATTGATCGTACTACAAGGAAGAGATACTACATGCTGGTTCCAAATTGAAATAACCTCGTTTACTATTTCAGCTCCTGTATTTGAAGAAGAAACCATAATATCTAAAGTTTTGAAAAATATCAAAATGATACATATTTCGCTTTAAAATACTTATAAAGAATGTTATTTCTATCGGTCCAATTGATCAAAAAACCAGGAGACTCAAGACACAACCATTATTTCATATGACTACACCAAATCCTCTAAAAAGAATATATAACGCGATGGTATATACATATATGTCTCAATAATGTTGAGGGTCCATTCATTATTTCATGTCTACACCAAAAGCCATAGGTACATTGCGGCGTGGCTGGCCTCATTATTCACCAAGGACAACACTACAACAAGCACACACCCACAAGAGAATTGAAAGTCCTTGCGAGATTTTATTTTAAAATTAATTGATAATAAGTTATAAAGAGATTCATTTTATATAAGTTCAAATTAATCTTCATGTTAACTGATATAAGACTATTTTTACGCTCCTTTGGTCCATATTTGTAGCACGTGTTCTACCCTGAAACCCTAAAATCAGAAGTTACATGAATGATGCATGCATGGTATATATATACATAGAGAGAGAGAGAGAGAGAGGACAATTGGGCGGGCATATGCGTAGGTTGTCGAAGAATAATAATTCAAACCACCGAGACCGGCCAATCCCTCAATAATGGACCTTGTACATGTCTGTGGTGCTACCATCATCATGCTGTGTGGTCTGTGATGGAAATTTCATAATCTGCTATATGTATAAGTTTAAAAATACATTGAATTATATATTCATAATATATGTGTATATGCACCGACAAAGAATTGGAGTGCATCATCATCTAAACATCCTGATCCTGAGGGTATACATCCTGAAATTCCTGTGGATATATATGCATTCATGGGTATCTCCTGAAACCAGCAAAGCAGCAGTCTAATCCAGGGCATATTGCACATGGTTCCTCTCTTTTCCTGTGGGGTTCCATAAGGGTTACTGTCTCCTTTCTGTCTGAGTTGCAGGCTGCAATTATATATCAAACCACTCGCTCCAATATTTCTTGTCCAATGTTGGTCTAGCTAATTCCCTTTCTCTTCTCTCTCTCAGCAACTGAACTACTACTACTACTTCTTCTCCATAGCAGAAGGAATAGGAAATTATAGGTCCATATATTGAAGGTAAATTTTCACAATAAGGGGTGACATGTAGCTAAAACCATAGAAATCTCCTCAGTTAATGATAAGTAGTGAATTAATTTCAAGAAAATTACGTATAAATTTAATAGATAGATAGATAGATGGATGGATGGATGGATGGATGGATAACAGATAACGATGTGATCAAATTGGGCATACACTTGTCCCATTTACTTCATATTCCTTCATTATGATCCAAAGAGGATCTGCCACGCGTCCAGGGAAAAAACGTTAATTTTCAAAATGGTCCATAGAGAATCTGCCATGTGGTTTGAAGAAAAGAAAAAAAAAGACCCAATCATTGTGAATTATATATAGATTAAAAAACCAACCGATTCCTTCCAGCACAGTCCAACAACTCTATTCCCTTGGTGTGGAGGATGGAGAAAAAGAAAGGGCTTGTGGCTTGTCTTCACCACATGGTGGGCTCAAACCATGCATCTTTTCCCTCCAAGTTGCCAATAATGCTTCTTCAATAATATTATTTGTTCATCATGCATGCTGAGAGTAATTAGATCTATACCATCCACCTTGTATACCATCCACCATGAAATTAAAATTGTACTGCACGTTGAATCTTAAAATTATTGTGATGCTAGGCATTTGACTTAAAGCTAATTAATTAATAATGCTCCTCATTTAAGAGAAGAACGTGAATATTGTAAGCATTCGTAACATTTTTTTATTGTAGTTATTTCAAATCGTTGTATAAAATTTATTTTCGAAATAAAACAATATATCAAAATTAAATTCGATATATATATATATATATATATGCATATATACCATTTACGGCATTGATTTACTGGAAAAAAAGGTTGTGAGTATTTTTACAAGAACAATAGACTCTTTTCACTTTTATATGGCATCGGATTCTTATATAGTTTTCTAAATTCAGTCGTTGTGTATCTACTTAATCTAAAGATAAGGAGGATTCAACAGGTTGTTGTTATGCTGAATCATTACATGCCCTTTTTTGTCATTTGAATTTTGAGATCTTGGGCCAAGATCGTGCCAAGTGTAACGACGTCATCGTTCTAGGGTTTACGTTGCCCAAGTGTCACGTTTCCTGCAACTTGCCAATAATTCAGCTTGGATGATATCGATCTTGTGCGCGTCCACAGACAAGGAGAAAGAAGCACGCACCGCGCCACTCATCATGCGGTAAATTGGGCAACGTAAATGAGCCACGTGTCACGACGAGAACGTGCCAGGTGTAACAACGTGATCTAAGCTCAATAATGCAAAAGTGTTGCGTTCCTCTATCACGTCACACATATATGTTGAGCCCATGAATGAGGAGGTTGGAAGACCGAGGCTGGTAAAGATGGATGCTGGTAAAAGATGGATGGGACAAGTGTGGGTGCGTATGAAATTAAAATAACATGCATGATCTCTGGCAACCCTACAAGAGAACCCATGTTTATGTTAGTGGATATTTATTAGCTAGGGTTTGTATGTGTGAAATATTTTATTTCAAATTTTATTAGCAATAAGTAAATATGCGTGAATCTACTTTCATATCACGTAAAGTGTTTCATCTAAAAGTTAATCAGTAATGAATAGAAGAAAATTCATCGTATATTGCTATGAATCTTGTCTTTACATTTTTTGTTGTACAACTTTTTATACTTCTCCTTAATTGTGATTTATTTTAAGTTTATGAGCATCTTACAGGTAGATGCATTTACGTGAACCTACTTTAATATCATAATATGAAATATTCTACTTCAAAACCAATCAATTATGGGTGAAGTAATTCATCATATATTAACCTAACCAGGTTTTGTCCTCAACATTTTCTGATGTATGACTTCCCACAGCAAGTATGTATATATACATGTATGGGTGATTAACTCAATCCAAGGATTCCATGTTGGCATCTTAATTATATGTTCATATCCTTTTAGGTAGGAAGAAGGCATGTCAATATGTCATGGCAAGCAACCACAAATATCAGAGTTATAGCCAGATGAAGTGGGTTTTGGGAGAGACCTCTTTGTTTTGGTACGAGGTCAGCAGGGAATTAAGCATCATCGCTCCATCAATCCTTGTAGTTTAATTAGTAGGTTTGCCACTACTTTCCAAGTTTAATTGGTTTAGGTTGGATGTTGATTACGCTTTTAAGTAAATTAATGTCAAATTCAATAGCTCTTCTCCACGCGAATAATATCTATTCGATCTAAAAGTCGTAGATAAAGAAAGTAGTGGGAATAGTCCAAGTTAAAAGGTAAGAATAAGAGTTGTGTAGATATACAAAAGAGTAGGAGTATAGTAATGGTCTGGTTAGAATCGTTTAATCGAATCAAATTAAACAAATTTTGATGATTTGGTTCGGTTAAATAAGTATGTTATGATTCGGTTTGATATTGGTCCTTAGTGTGGGTAACAAATCAAGAATCAAAATGGATATGTTTATTGGTATTTTATTTAATTAGTATATACATAGTTTATATAATATATATCTTATATATATAATGCTGATCATTTGATCTATTTTTTGTTAATCTACATGCTTGATTTGAGTGTGATCATGTAGACTCTATTTCAATGAAAGTGTCATACTATTGTACAATTCGAAGAGTTCACATTATTAACTTAGTTATCCATTTATCGATTAAAAATTCTTTTTCTTGTTTCTCAAACATTTAATTTGGTTGGTCCCTTAGAATTTTAATCTCTAAAAATACTTAATTAACTATTGTATCATCAATATCTCAATGTTTGTTAATGCCTTATGATTTATAATAAGATTTTCAATGTACAAGAGTATTATGTTAATTATAGACTTATCTAGTTATTTATACCACCATATCTTGTTATTTGAATCATATCTTCTTTTTTAGACTAGAACCAAGAATCAATCTATTTTTAATGATTTTGTTTGAAATTTCACTTCAATTCTAAACTTTCCAAAACTTATATATATATATATATATATTTCCATCAGAATTAAATGAAACCTAACAATGCATACTCTAACAATTAAGCTCTTTACTTGCAACCAAACAATTTGAACTTGACATCAATATCTTAATTAAGCATAAAGTGGAGGAGAACAAGAGAGAAATGATGTTGGCACCTCTACCAACTAAACTAACTACAACCACCACATATATATACTTTGTTCTTGCAATCCCCAACTAAAAACAAATATCCAACGGCTTGATCGAGCTGGAGCTCTCCATTATTGAGGGCCCTCAAGAACATGCTCGGCTGTGCCAAACTCGATAATTCATAGACAATAAATGAAGAAAACCAACAATTCGATGATTCAATAACCAATGTATGACCATAAAATGATGCACCAACCAACCAAAGCTCAGCTTTTGGGGTAGTCAATAATAAAAATGGAGAGACAGGTAACAACAACAACACATTGAATTGTTGATGATCACTTGGTCCTTCCACACATGTGGTTTAGGAACATTCCCATTCCAAGATGTATGTATATGGCTCATGTTACTGAAATTTAAAATAAAATGTAGATTAATATCACTTATATATGAGCAGTTCAACTTTGAATGTCCATGTTAAATCATATCATCTATCTGTGTCTGATAAAAAAAGACATTTTAATTGGAGAAGATTGAAGGTGAGGAGACATAATGAATGGTCTGATGTTAGAAAAATATAAAACAAAATCAAGTTAATATAAAGATAAACATTTTTGCTTAGGATAGATTGGTTTTTTATTAAATATCCATATTTCAACATTTCTCATTGTTGTTGAAGTAATGTACGTACTTGTCAAGATTTTTTGGTACCATTAATTGGTAGTATTTTTTTGTATTTATCAAGATAAGAATTTCAGTAGAAACTGTGAATGGTGCTGCTGTCTCTGGGGAACTGAATCATTGGTTATACAAAAGTTCATCAATTAATTAAGAAGTCTTAGCACATGGTGGTGGGAGAGATGAATGGCAATTGTTCAGTTTCTGTTTCAGAGATTTCACAGAAGACAAGGCACATGCCATGATGGAAGGTGGAATGAGGACCTCAGGCCAACCCTATGATTGATGAGTCCTTGATGTGGAACCCAGCCCAAATTGGCGTGCATAGTAACCCTAACAGTTGAGATTGGACCCAATTCGATTCATGGCAGCACAATCAGCTATGGCCACCATTCATTCATTGAGACTTCGACAGATTTTGATGCTTCCTGAAACCAAATGGTAATTAATATGATAACATATTTCTTTACATTTAGCAACGAAAATTTCAGTGTTTCAGATGAATCTACTGAATTCGGAATGAGTGAGATTGGGAGGTGAAAAGGCAAGAGACTGTCGAGGTCAATCTGGGTCCTGAGGCTCTAGGCAGTAGAGGTAGAAGTACAAATTAAGTCAACCAAAAAATGCTTCTGGTGATGACCAGTTATGTAACTGGTACAAAGAAATCATACAACTATTGTTGCCGGAGTCTCAATTCATTTCCTCCTTTCAAAGAAGAAAGTTTTCAGATCACAACAATTGTATTTTTGCGGTATCAAGCACTTGCAGGAGCAAAAAGGCCATGGATCCGACCCAGAACATTGAGGTGCAGCAGAAGGTGTGGCTCTTCACATCTGTCATGTACGGTTTGGAGCCCAGCACTATTTATGTTCTTATGATCAAACAAAATCGATTGATGATAAGGAATCCTGTTTGAATGATGATACATTTGCCAAGGAATTGCTCGACCAAATGCGGAAATGCAATTCTGTCTTCATCTTTCACTCCTATCTTCTTTTCAAAAAACAAAAACAAAAAAATTCCTTTTGTTGTTATGCATGCTATTTTTTCTTCATAATGACAATATTCAATATCTCCTAAAAAAGTTTTTCACATCTCTGATAGATAAAACTTCAATCTTTTGAAAACAAATAATCAACAGACATCCAAATGACTTGCAAATAAACAACCACTTTTATGCCATTGATATTTCAAATTCCGAATCTAAATCTCAACAATCATACATAACGATCATGAAATAATTTTCCACACATAACACAACATCATTCATCAAAAATAATTATTCATCGTCTCGATTCTTTGATGTATAGTCATAAATCCTATCTTCATTTCTTCCAATGCAGGACCATATTCCACTACCATAACTTTTCTTTTAACTCCCATTCACCAGCGTAAAGAATTGCTCAGAAGAAAGAGACCAGATATTCAACTATGACACCAAGGAAGAGCTGCCGGATTTTAACAAAAAGAAGCACACAAGCAAATCTATGAACTGCTAATTGACAGAGTTTATCTTCTTGCACCAGTACTCTTCATCCCAGTTATCTCGGTATTGATGGTCCCACGAAACAATACTCTTATAACATGCATCATACACATCCCATTTCCATGGCTCAAAAAGCAAACCAAGCTCCGAAGCAAGCCAATCGAGGTACTCAGTCTAGGACATGCAGAGAAAGAAATGTTTATCTGTATTAACAAGGATTTATCAAGCTTGCCAGAATACAAGACAGGCGTTTGAAATTACTCACCTCGTCGGGATAAATGAAATGGGTAGCACGTTTTGGTTTCCCTCTAAATTCTAGCCTTGCATAGGATTCTTTTATGGATTCCATCATCTCCTCTTTTGAGGGTAAAGCTAACTTGCCTGATATAGCATTTGCTACCCACTTGCATTGCAATTCAAGGCTCATAAAAACAGGTGCCTAACAGAAATCAAATTAATGAAGGCATTCAGGACATGGAATTATATAGATGGGCCTGGATTTGGTAAGAATTCTAACATTTCAGCATTCTTACATGATCTGTATCAAGTCTTAAGGACTGGTAATGATAAAAATGAATAAATATACTAGGAATTTGGGACAAGAACTTTGTAACTAGGAAAACTGTAAGGTTTGTATATACTTGGAATTTGGAACAAGAACTTTTGTATCTAGGAAAACTGCAAAGCACCTGAGGATCTGTTTTGTACTACTTCTAAGCTTTAGCAACTAGGGGAAGCCTTAAAAGTTAGCAGTGGCTCCAAATAAGGTATACACACTCAATTAATCGAAAAGGCTCTAGGATTCTCCAAGCACAAAAGGAGAATTTTTGTGAAGTTTGTAAAGAAGCTCACTATTGATTTTTAAAATTTTTAATTTTCCATGACGTCCTTATTAACTCGAAATGATTTTAACTAATACTAACACACATTTACAAAATGCAATGCTCTACAAATACTACCTGTAGAAACTACCAATGTCCTCAAGTTACACCAAATAAGCCACTGATGGTTTTTTTAGAAGTTAGCTTCTCTGTATCCCATGTAGAAGCTAACACTTGAACCAACAAAGAAGCTTACTACTGCAAATTAGTGGAACCAAACGAACCATAAGTATGAAAGAAAAGTTAATAAAATGCATGTTTGAGTAGTACATTGTAATAACCAATCAATGTAATGAGATCACCTTTTTATCATCTAAGTTGTGTTTGGATTGCTGTAGTCGACATGCAAAGTATCTAATTTAATTGAATTATTTTCTTTACCAAAATTGAGTTTTTGCAATTATGAAATTTGGAAGTTGATAAGAAACAGTGGTCTTAGGGTATTATTTAACTAACCAAAACTGACTTCAATGGTGAACGTGATTGTCTATATAATTTAATTATTAGTTTTTTTGGTTATCAAATATGATGGTCTACTTAAGGAATGCAATAAATCAATTATATTACATAAAGAATATGGCCAACCAAATAAGATACTGTTTAAATCCTAAATTCTAAATTAAATAGTAGAAGCTAGTTTCTACAATACTTTGATAGAATCTAACTTTTAAGAAAAAAGCACCAGAAGCTTGTTTCTTTTTCAAATATCCAAACGTTAAATAGTTTTTAGATCAACCAAAAATATAATGTTATCCCATATAAACAAAGTGAATGATCATAGTAAATGTTTACCATGTATAGATTGTTTTTAAAAATTTTCAGACATCTATAATAAATCAGTTTATTTTTGTATAATCAAAGTTGAATAATGCATGCAATTTATATGATACATTGTGATAAATTTTCACATGTGACAAATGTATAACACATCAGCTTATTTTTGTAAGTGTATAATAATTGTTTTAATACATGCTTTAGTGTGCCTTTAATATGTTTAGTTGTGAAATACATATAAGCAAAGTAAATGGCATGCACAATAAGTGCTTTGATTTTCAGTAATATTTCTTGTAAATAATGATTTGTTTTGTTCTAGTTAAACTAAACAAATAAGGGTACAAAAGAAAAAAGGAAACGGAGGAGCAGCTTTTAGGAGAAATGACCTTGTAGGGCTACAAAATGAGTCAAGGATACAACCAACCCATTTGATACTCACACAAAAATAATCGGTTCAGGCTGGACCCAACCTATTTTTATTAGATAGGCATCAAATATCAGTCCCAAACTTGATTTGTCTTGGGTTGGATCAAACTTGACCTGTCTCAAAACTAATCAGGTTAGGCCTGTTTGGTAGGATAGGCAGGTTGAACACCAGTATAGTGTACAAATACCTAATTAATCAGTACACACATGAAATTTAACATGAACCATATGATCCACATCAATCCAAATCTATAAACAATCAAATATATATAAATTGAAGTGAAAAATCGAGAATTAAACTAGACTTATCATGAGTTACATAACTACATTACATCTAAGTAAATTACACATATCCATCAAAATTAAAGAAGAAGAACTTGGATAATAGTTTAAATGGGTACCCACATATCTGAAATGCCTAAACCAAAACTAACTTGTTTATTGATCGAGTTGAGTTGGGTTCCGCATAATTATTTTAGGTAGGTATTCGTGCAAGTGTCTGTATAGGTTGAGTTTGGGTCAACAAGTTCGGATTAGGTTGACAAGCCTACAGCCTTGGACCAACCTTTCCTATAATCTACATATTTTGTTCTTCCCTTTCCTGAAATCTAAAGCTTCTTGTAAAAGCTACAGTTTGTTGCCCATTTTGAACCACTTCTAGATTTTTTTAGGTTCAACCAAAAGCTCATGGTTAGAAGTTGACTAAGCGTAATTGCAAAAAGGGCCTAAGAGAAAGGTGCATACCCCATGAGCAATCCCTACAAATGAGAACCATGGAGCAAGATGTGGAGGAAAAATATGTTTGTACAGAGGATCGACACGGTTATCATCAACAGTTACAATCTCGTTACCCTTGAGAAAAGGAAAATGGTACTTGTACCTGCAGATAATAAAAACTATAAAGTAGAAATGAATAAATCATTAATGAAAAAGAATTTTTTATTTTTTTTGGTTTTTGGCAATTAAGCAGAAAGGTATCAATAGCCAATAAGAGCAACTTAGCACTGTCCCAGGAAATGCTTAATTCAGAGTGGACTAAAAGAAGATGCATACGAGGGCAAACATGTATGACTAATAAGTAAAATAAATAAACAGAAAATTAGCAAATTTCATACCCTGTACAATGCAAGATAATATCAGGGTAAAGTGAGGTGCCACACTGAAAAACCACTCTGCCATCCTCAAATGCATGTTCTATCTGCCAGGCAAAAAATTAAGAATTGAGGACTGTGAGCCAGTTAATGTTTTCATTCATGTACTCTAGAAAGAAAGGAAATGTGACAGTTTACTTTAAAATTGGGTCTTTCAAAGTACAAACTACATTTCTTATAGAGAATTCAACTCAAACTAAACTACCGTCGAGTGCTTCCAAATGTTGTCATGCATATCCAACTTTCCAATTTTAATATTTTTGTATCTTGACGCTAGATGGACTTCTTTTGCCACCTTTGATATCTCTATGGAGATATCAAATCCACTAGCTGCCGTCCCAATTACAATCACAATCTGCCCAATCCAAGGTAAAGGTACTTCATAAGCAATCAGCATGACAAATAAATGCAGATGTCTTGACACTCCAAATGCAAAACTAGAAAATGCCTTCTTTCATAAAAATAATGACTAACAGATGTACGATATTTCTTCATCAAGTCCAAATTCTGTGATACATCACTCTTCTGATTCATGCTTAACAAAAATTTATGCATACAATCATTAAAGGGTAAAAATTTGTTTTACAAATAGTCTGACCAAAATATGTATCGTAATTAAATGTATTGAAATCATTGAGAAATACAACATTATGAATAAACACATCAATATCTTTAGGAGCAATTGGAGCACCACATCTAATAATTGCACATATAAAATCAGTGTTCATTTGTAGCCACATTGCATTCTCAGAGACACGGAAATCATAGATATGGATTACCACTGAACTGAATGTAATTAATCTGGAAAAATATCAAGATCTACTAATTAAGTCGTCAAATAAAGAAAAGTGAACAATTTATACAAGAACAGCTCCAATGTATCCATCTTCCTCACTTCCAAGATCTAAGTAAAAAACACACAAGTAACAGATCTTATTCCATCGGCATGAACTTCCAATGTAAAGCGTCAACAATTACGATCAGGTCAACTCAACCTGAATTCTAATCAATTGAAAAACCAAAATATAAAGCAAGAATTGATGCCAAGTTTTACCTTGTCCTGAAATGGCTCTGGAACACGATAGTTATGGCTGTGTATCTGCATCCCAGGCCACCTCTCAATGCCTAAACGAAACAAAAGCACGAAACAATTCATCGACTTCGTTGTTCAACATCAAACAACAACAACAACACACATCAAATGCAGAAGAAATCAAGCAGATTAAGGCCCCTCCCCCCTTAATTACCTGGTATATCTGCCAACCTAGGCTCCGTATCGTGACCATTACAAACAACCACAGCGTCGAACACCTCCACCACCTTTCTCCCTTCCCCAAGATCTATGGCCTCAACCACCCACTCATCCTTCCTCCCACCCATCGCCACCCCGACCACCTCCCACCCGAACCTCACAAACTCCAAAACCCCGGTCTCCCTCGCCACCTCCTCCAAGAACCCCAACACCTCTCTGTGGGACGGGAACGCCCAGGGCTTGCCGGAGCTTCCAGGAGAGTCTGGGAACGGCTGGTCGGAGAAACCCATGAGTGAACGGGGGAGGTTTGTCCGGAGGGAGAGGTACATGCTGCTGCGGACCGTGGAGCCACGGCATGGATCGGTCTCTGTTCGTGGGTCATACGCCCATGTGCCCCCGATGGTGTCGGACTTCTCGAAGATGACGACGGAGTGACCGTGGCGGAGGAGCTCCCTAGACGCGGCAATGCCGGAGACTCCGGCCCCGATGATGGCCACCCTGCGGTTGTTCAGTGGAGCCATGGCGGAAGAGAACAGATGACTTCACAGGACCAGATTTGGCAAGGCAGAGATATGGAGCAGTCCTTCAACGTTCACGGGAGATTCCGAGATCGAATCTCCATGTAAACAAAGATAAGACAAAAGAGATAAGAGAAAAAAAAAAAACACGTCTGAGCATATCAAATATATTATATGATTTTCATCTGTACTTTCTATTTCAAGTATGAATTCACTGGTCTGGACCGTCGTTGACAACCTGCCGATGAATTCACTGTTGATTAGTTTTTCTATGATTCTTTTATTTTAACTTAGGTACGAATCTTAAATTTCATCTTCATGATTGATTAATAAGATGATGGTCAATTAAAACTTATCTGTACTTATTGCATTTCCCATCAAAATATATGAGCCTGCTTCTCTAAGTAGTTGTTATAGATTCGGTTCGGATATTAAAACCTTGTATTTATTAATAATGAAAAAATTGTCATTAGCATATGTACACCGTGGTTCGTTGTCACGTGCTCTAATCCTCTAGGAACTTTGGAACATTTCCTCTCCCCAGCCAATTTCAGACATGGATATATATAAAGTTGGAGAAATCAGGAGGGCGTTTGTGTAAAATTAGTAAAAAAATCAATGTGTTTGTATATTGAACAAAAATTAACAAAATTTAAAATACATGTGTTTGTGTATAAAATAGAAAATGATAAAAAATCATAAAATATAAAAATGATATATTTATTTACAAAATAAAAAATGTTGAAATTGATCAATTAAATATTTTTTGTATTTATCTGTAAAATAAAGAATAACAAAATTTGTTATAGATAATATAATATAAAGTTATTTGTGATAATTGTTACAACATAAAATATATTTCACACATCTTTATTATTTTACATATCTTCCATAATATCAATTCACATCCACTAATAACATAAATAATTTCTATATCAAAATTATATACTGTTAATATATTTTGTGATAATTTATCTTTTTTATTCTTTCATTTTCCCTCAATTTTAAAGAATGAAAGAAAATTTTTCTTGTATACCAAGAAAAAATTGTAGAATCCTTGGAAAACTCATTTGAGGCATAAATACTTAAAAAATAGCGAAAAGTTTTCAACTTTTTTTGTCATTTTCTAGATGTACAAATGCCTCCTGAGATTAACATTTGGAATTCAAGCTAGTCCTTTCTTTTATTTTGTAGCCTAAACATCTTTGAAGTAATGAAGTATATAGCAAATATCAAGCTTAATAAGCTTAGGATGGAGATGATTAGTTTGTCTTGAGGTGGGGTGGTTACAAATCATTGTAACTTAAACCAATTCTCACGTAATCAAAATATTTCTTGCAGTAAACTTGGTATTAGATATTTATTCCTTGTACTATGCCCTTTTTTTTTCCATAAATGAAATTTCTATTAGAGGTTATTCATGTGTTTGCATCTCATTCTATACATCTACTAGAGATGTTAATTGGGTTGTGCTTGGCAACGCGCTTGACCAAAATTATGTCGGATCATATCAAGTCAAGGGAGGGAAGTAGCTTAATCATAACTTACGACCTATAATTTGTTTATGTCATGTTGGTCAATGACAAAATTTGATCACGTTAGGTCATATTGGGTCATGTGTTTTAGTATATTGATTTACAAAAACATATAAACTATTTTTTAAAATTGCATATCGAATTCAGTACAGACTCTTAAGTTTTATAAGTTTAATATTCCGATTTTGTAATTTGATATACTAAAATCGGTGTAAACAAGCTCTATAAATATTTTCAATATACTGTTTTTGTTAAAAGTAGAACCATTTTAGAAAAGCTCATTCTTATTGTGTTTGACTCATGTATTTATATTGAGCCATGTTGGTAAAATGTAATTCCACTAGACAACAGCTCAACATTATAATTCAGGAGATCATGTTATGTCAATTAACAACATGATTTGACTGTGTCAAGTTGGACTAACATGGTTAGGTAGGACTCAATTGGCATGTCTAACATCCACTAAAACCCTATTCAAGTGGATGAAACCTCAATTGAATGGCATTATAAATGTGATTTTCTAATCTAAATCATGATGATATATCTTATGCTTTTTTTATTTGGAGAGGAGAATAATAAAATTAATCTATGATATTTTAGATTTTTTTTATCGAATGAGTTTCAAATATGACAAGAGGGCAAGAATGATAAAATTGATGCATGTTAATATGATAGAATATAGAGTAAATTACACCCTACCACCTAATCCCTGAATCAAAGGTACCTTGCAATTTGATCCTTTTGTAGATACATTTGGTTATATGGCACATGATCTTTACAAAATCTCATGATGATTTTACCGTTTACATTGCACTCATTTGATTAAATCTAATAATTATCATTAAACTGATGATTAATCTGATCACCATCTACTAAACGGGTAGAGATGGACGGTGGGATCGATAGCCCAGTGGAGGAGGCACGGGCGACGGATGCATTGGGCAGAGGATACACAATGGTACCCTAAAGATAAGCAGTGTCATTGACGACAACGTGGATGGAGGTAGAGGAAAGGGGTGAAAGTATATGTTCTTGAAAGTTCGATCGTAAAGTTAATTAATAATTAAGAAAATGAAAGCACTACGTTGTAAGGTCTAGATCTATTACATTTTTCATGGATAGCTTGCATCAATCTAAGGCAACAGCAATAGCAATATCGTCACCTTAAATTGGGAAGTCAAGTCTTCAAGCCAGTACGCACAAAAGAAAATAGAGCAGAACGAGCTCATCCAACAATGGCATCTCCTCACACACAACATTGTATACTGAAATTTGCTTGTCATCCGTGAATTCGTAGATTTGAATCCATGACTTTCTTATCGTCTGTGAAGAAAACAATGGCATTGCTCACGGACAAAGAAAGGAGGCAACCAAGGACTGATGGAGATGGCGCGACGTTTATTAGTCGTGAACTAATCTGCTGATTGCTTGCGGTAGTTCCCATTTTGTGTTTCTTCTGATGTTTTCTTTAGCGGATAACAGGGAAAAAAGTCTATTAATAAAGTCCCAGGTAAGAAACCTTCACGTAAAAATAGCAGCAACCAAAAGATAGAAGGGAAAACTAGAAATAAGGCAAGTTAATCTACTTGCTGCTTCCTTCTGCTTCATCGGTCCTTCTTTTGACGTTGAGAACAACAAGGAATAATAATAATAACAGTACATTATTATTATTATTATTTTCGAAGTGAATATCTTGCATGCTAATTCTTCCATCTCAAGTAAGTTTTGGAAAATGTTAACATTTTAAGAAATTAGAGGTTGATAGGGGGATCAAGCCGAGTTCTTGATGGCTTGGCATTAAAACTTTCAATAGCCATTACAAATGGTCTAAGGGTTCGATACCTAACTGAGAAAAGAAGAAGTAGATGAATACAAGAAGTAGTACTTAAAATCCTTCCCTATGTTATTTTAAGAAAACTAGTTATTACAGCCAACCCTGCACATCTCTCTCTATAAACACGACGATACATATGACTTGAAATAACTCTTAACACTTTCAATAGACTTTCTTACGCCCTAAACAGTGACACTCTCAACTCCCGCACACCCTTTCAAGTGTTCTCAAGTCAAAATCTATTCCTTAGAGTGAGAACAAACAAATTTCGGGTTGTAAGTTTTTTTTACATTTCATTTCTTCAACTGTTCTTATTGTATAATGAATTTGTTACCTCACTGATAGTGTAAGAAAACTCTTTTATGACTAAATAATTCTGGTTTGTTGCATGCTACTTGAAACTGTAAGACATTTATTTAGGATTAAGGAGTGAGTGTCGATTTGATATATTTCATCCCTTAAACACATCTGACACTCCTTTAAGATTAAGGGGTGGGTGTCGGTTTGGTGTGTATGGACACAAAAATGCATGTGTAACTTCTTTGGAATTAAGGAGTTGATTTGTAAAGGTTGGATGCTCATCTTGAAAAAGCATCAATTGTAAGGTTGGATGTTGATTCGAAACAATACTAAACATAATAGAATTAGTGAAGACACAAACTTAACTAAACAGTTTATGAAGTAAACATACCTAATTAGAGAAGTACCGTAACAATTTCTTATGCACTTTTGTGATTATATATTTACTCTTTTGTACATTTTGTGATCAAATATTGTAAATCAATCTAAGATTAAATTGAGAAATTTCTTAAATATTAATTGAAAGGTAATTAGAGATATGAGATTCAATATTCGCTCTTCCTCTAATGAAGCAAATTAGTCTTAACAAATTTTAGTTATTAACATCAAAAACTTTTGGAGGGAATGTTAGGACTTTTGAGAATTGTGAAATATGGTTGAATTTTGAGATTAGATTCAAAATAGACGTCAAAATTTGAAATATAAATCTTGGCTTTGAAATTATAATGAATTTTAATTATTAATGTTAAGAATTGTTGAAGTTGTGAATTTTTTAAAATTATTTATTAATTATTACGTATTTTGAAATCAAATATATGATAGTTGCAGAAAATTGTGTTATGAATTTGAAAATGTCATTATTGAGCAAAATATGAAATTTGTTGATTGGCTAGCTAGAGGTGAGGTGTATAATGTATTTGTTTTGTTAAGATAGAAATTACATTAATGTAATGCATGAGTGGAGGATTGAAGATTAGTTTATTTTAGTCAAAAGAAAAGTGAAAAAGAGTTTACTAAATTTTCTTTTATTTGTGGTGATAGGTATATACATAGAGCAGGCATTCTAAACTATTATATCATACAATGTTGGCTGAAATGATCCGATGTATATCACTAGGTCAAGTAAGCAAGTGATGGGGATAAAGGTGGGATGGAGGATTTGGAGGGAGTGAAAGAAAGGAGACACTTTGGGTTGTTGTTTTAGAGGAGCTTGAAGATGCAGTCAACAGGGGTGATGGAGACGGTTTAGGGGAAGGGGGGTGAAGAGATTCATGGACTAGAAGAGGGAACAAGGTGTGGCGCCATCAAGTGGAGAGAGGACTAAGATAAAGATAGAGGAGGAGAAGCGATTGAGGTTAGAGAACTTCAGAAGGGAAGGTTGAGGAGGTCAAACAGAATAAGTAACGAAATAAATGGCGTAGGTAAGGTAATAGAGTAAGAGGAGAGGTCAAGTAGAACAAACAATAGAATAGATGACCTAAACAAAGGGTCATGGATGAATGGGAAGAATGAAAAGTTAGAAGAAGAGAGAAAGATTTTATACATCACTTCCCTCGCATTTTTAAACGCACAAACAAAAGTTGTAATTTACTTTCCTTTTTTTTTTTGGGGTACAAACCCCGGAAATATAAAAGCATCTGATCTCGTAGTGGATTAATTATCTCTTCCAGTGATGTTTAATTTATTGTATAACCGTCTCTTGTGTATTACTCGATCATGGAATTGTTACTGTAGCTTTTTCATGAGTTTTCCCTTTCTTTACGTGCATCTTCATGATTTTTAGATATATATATATACAAACTTTGCATCCTCAGGGAGCTGTACGTTGCATGTCAAACCCGATCTGAGGAACGCGTATATACGTTCCCCAGGGAGGACGACCCATAATTAAATGGCAGAAATTTCGCTAACTTGTCCGTGACACGAGCACTCTTCAACGTGAACGATTAGATCAAAGATTGGAATAAAAGGAGAGACAGATTTAAAGTAGTTTTTCACAAGAGAACTTGCTACAGTTATGCCCATGTGCATTTTTGGTGGATGGTGAATTTGAGGGGGCAAATGACATCTGTTTGAGCTAAAACTTTATTAGTATTTCAAGGACTCAAGGAAATTCGTCACTATCGAATTTCGTGATTTTTGGTGTAAGGTAGTGGTGGTAGTTTACGGAACAGTGGCAGCCATTAGTGATAACCATTTATTCCTCTTGTTGAAACTTGATGTGTATTGTGCCTTTAAAGGTATTGTAATCCATCTAGTTGATTACCAAAGAAGATTTGATTTGTACCCATTTGATTATGATAGAGGATTTAGGGGTAAACCATTTGGTTCCATGGTTTTTGTTCTTGAGAGATTTTCTATGTAAAATTTTGGTGTTTGTAATTTTGTGATTTACTTTGTATTTTTGATCCGATTTCTATACAGTTTATCACCATTGAGAAGTTTGCTGCAACACCAATTCCATGGTAATTCCCGGATTCCGATACGGTCGACCGAAGGAACTTTTCTCCGGTGTCAACAACGTGCTTGTGTGGTCGGGGCGGAATCGGATCGAAGCATGCGTGCGAGATCGAAAGAAAAGCATCGTTTGCTTGCGCAGCTAACGTTCTTGTGTCGTCGTCCGCCACACACAGCATGACGACTCTTGCTTGCGCAGCTAACGTTCTTGTGTCGTCGTCCGCCACACACAGCATGACGACGCTCCTCCGAAACCCTAATTGAATTAATTTATAATTTCTTCTTTCCTGTGTATGATTCAAATCTCGAAGAAACACTCGTGATTCTCCTGACAGATCGATGCAAGCAACATCCCAGCAAGACAGCATGCATGATCTTTATTATTATCGTTATTATCATAAATGAGGGATTTCTTTCTTCAGCAGTAGTGCTGTCAGTCAAGTAACAGTGGAAAAAAGAGATACATACATATATAATCTGAATGGAAAATTAATTGAAAGGGTCGTCAGACAGAGTTTGATCTGTTTGTTGGTCCTGAATAAGAAATTCCATGCACTGGCCAAACACTTGAATATATTATCGATCAATAAGTGAAACCCAGGCATAAGACTCCAGAGGATACCTCTAAAACATTGCCCTGCCAGCTAAAGCCCTTGTCTTCTCCGGTTTTTCCTCGTCCTCATCTTGGTCACATGCCTTACAGTCGCGAGCTCCGCCTCCTCCTCGACCACCTATAAATATCCAAGTGCATTTGCACCGTCCCAGGTCCTCCGTCGATCCCCCCGCCCCAGATTGGTTGAGTAGTAATCAGTCAATCAATCGCCGGCCGGCCATGGCGTCCAAGACCTCCCACCTTGCCCTCTTCCTGCTCTTTAACATCCTCTTCTTCACCCTCACCAGCGCCTGCGGTCACTCGTACTGCAAGCCGAAGCCGAAGCCGAAGCCCAGGCACCACCATAGGCCCAGGTACACCCATAAGCCCTGCCCGCCGGGTACGCCGACGTACGGCGGCGGTGGAGGGAGGTGCCCCATGGACGCACTCAAGCTCGGGGTCTGTGCCGACGTGCTCCACGGTCTGATCCACGCCAAGGTCGGGCAGCCACCGAAGACACCCTGCTGCCCTCTCATCGAGGGGCTTGTCGACCTCGAGGCCGCCGTCTGCCTTTGCACCGCCATCAAGGCCAACATCCTCGGCCTCCACCTCAACCTTCCCATCTCCCTCAGCCTCCTCCTCAACTACTGCGGGAAGAGCGTCCCCCACGGCTTCCAGTGCCCTTGATCACCTCTCTCTCCCTTGCATCTTCATTCGTGTATCGATCTTCACTATCGTGTTGTTCTTCTACGTACGTCTTGTGCTGTTGCCCGTATGGTGTTCGGCCTCCCCGATCGGCCGCTGGTATTTATTAATCATTTGTGCTTAATAAGGTTTCCTTCTCCTGCTTGGAATAGAAGAGAGGGAGCATTGTTCCAACTTTATTCTGTTCTGTATCTTCCTCAATAAGATTTTTCCTTTCAGCCTTGTGTCCCAGATGCTCAGAATTCATGATAATCCAAGTATGGTCGAATCTAGACTTAACAAATAACTATTTTTGTCGCACATTTTTTAACCGACTTAACTGTCAGAGTACAAAATAAATAATACAATTAATTAATCCGTATTTTTGTCCGGACTTCTGGATTTGTTTTTGATGAGGCGGTGTTGAGATTATAAAGAATAATAATAATAAGTTTGGGCGGTGGCCATATGCAGTGGACGACATAGAAATATTTTTATTCTCCAATCATATAACTTACGGGGGTGTGAAATTATTTTTCACCCACCGTAAGCTTTCAAGTGAGAGTAAAGAAAACGTGAGGAAGAGAAAGAGAGAAATCGTGAAGAGCAGAAGAAAGAGCAGGGGAGCTTTCCTGACTTTATCCAAGATAAGTGATGATAAACTCGGGCTGAGAATCTTTATTTAATCACACTATCATGTAAGTATATTTTTAGCTTAATCTAAATACATAGATTAAATCTGATATTTGAGAATTGTTTTTAACTATGCTATTATGTAAGAATATTTGTATAATTCACAAAGTACAACGTACTGAGATTCACAACATTCATCAACTAATCCCAAGTGCCCAAGTGTGTGCTTGCCTCAACCCCTCTTATCAAACCGAGCACTCATCCTTGTGATACATCAAGCAATTCATTCAACCCAAATGAAGCACTCATCCATGCTACTATTCATTCCTTGCCATATACCAATCAATAAAGTCAGGGAATTTTTCTCAATTCAATTAGAAAGTTTAAGTCAGATTATTATTGTCATAGAGATTGGGCTAGTTGTCAAGATCCGCTATTGATTTTATTGTTTATCTATGAGGTTCCATTATCTTTGGAAAACAAAAAAAAACAACAACAACAAATTGCATCTAGACCTTTTGTTGAGACTGAATATAAAGGCATGACCTCATTTGCATGTGAAATTACATGATTTGCAACTTATTTCCTTCGTTATGATAACAAAGCTGATTTGCACATAGCTACCAATTCTATAAATATATCATGAAAGGACCAAGCATATAATGAATTAGACTACCATCTCATTAGAGAGAAGATTCAATCTGACATTATCAGTGGTATTTTTGTTCAAGGATCAGTACAAATCATTGATACTCTCACTAAGTCTACCAGCAATAGAACTTATCAACATCTTTTTGCTCAGTTAAGCATACAAAACAAATTAATATATGCTAAACCAAGGAGGGAATGTTAAGATCCTCATCGTCTTGTCAATCATTTTATTTCATTTTTCATTAAGCTTTTCAACATCTTACAAAGTTAGTCTAAAGCTATATATATATATATAAAGTGAGTAAGGATGCAAAAACGAAACAAGAATAGTAATAATGCAAAGCAAAGTTCTTAGATAGATATTGACTAATTACCAAGAATCCCCTCCTTCTCTAACACAGTTCGACTCAGGAAACCTTCAACACTAGTCTAAAAGATAGATAATTAATGACTAAAACAAATAATCTTCATCCATCTATCTAGGGTTCCACGTGCATGTCATGGGTTCCTTCCAAAAAACTGGGAAGTCCTTAACTCGCACATGAACGCTGCTACAAATCGGCACTCTCCGCCGCCTTGCCCTCTTCCACCCTCTCTGCCTCCTCCTCCACCACCACCACCACCCCCCTACTGTTCCTGTACGCGTACCACCTTGCGCTCTTAAGGAAAGCCACGAAGTTGAGCAAGCTGAGCACCGTCAGCAACCAGTAGAAGTTGTACAGCTTCCCGTCGTTGAGGTTGTCGGCCAACCACCCTTCCTCCCCCCCGGTCACCTTGTCCGTCATGGACACCAGGGCGGTGCTCACGAAGCACCCCAACGACATCGTGCTGAGGAACAAGCCGGTGCTCATGGTCTTCATCCCCTTGGGGCACTCCCTCAAGAAGAAATCCAGTTGCCCGATGTAGGTGAAGGCCTCACCCGCGCCGACGAAGAAGAACTGAGGCACCAGGTAGAACACGGTCAGAGGGACGGGCTCCTCCCCCTTGAAGACGTCGGGATCGCTCTTCGCGTAACTAAGGCGCTTGATCTCGGCCAGCGCCGCCGCCACCATGGAGATGATGGACAGAATCAGTCCGACGCCAATGCGCTGGAGCGGGGTCAGGCCGTCGGGGTTGTTGGTGTAGCGACGGGCGATGGGCACGATGGCGAAGTCGTAGACGGGGACGGTGAGGAGGATGGACATCACGAAGAAGACGGTGAGGGAGCCGGGGGGGATCTGGAAGGAAGAGGTGATGTGGCGGTCCATGGTGGTGGCCTGGGAAACGGAGAAGGTGGTCATCTGGGCGTACACCGTCCAGAACAGGATGGTGGTCGCCCAGATGGGGAGCATCCGCACCACCTGCTTCACCTCCTCCACGTCCGTCACCGTGTTCAACCTCCACTTGCACGGCGCCTCCGCCGTGCCGGACGACTGTTTGATCGCCGCATGGTCCAGATACCTGCAATTGATAGTTGTCCTTCAACGAGTTTTCTTGCCAAGAAAAAAAAAAAAAAAGCGGGTATCGATCTGTGGATTCTTATTATTCGTTAATTTCACATCAAAACAAGGATCCCATACTAATTAGCAAATACATGACAAAGAATCTGCATAATTATTTAGAATCCATTAATTTAGTAGTTAATCAATTACCATTATGGTTTTTGATAATGATCAATTAATTACCATTAAAGTTATAGCAAAGAGCTTCTGAAAGAAGGGAACAGAAACCGTTGTGCATCAGTCACTTGCTATTTGGATATGTGTATATGGAACCGGGGGAATCTCACCGGAACCGATCGGTGTGCGGCAGCAGCTGCTTCTTCTTGCCGGGCTCCAGCTGTTCGCGAAGGTCGTAGAGGAGGGATGGATCGGAGGGGAGTGGGAGTTTCCGATTCCGCCAGGCTGCAACCAACACGGCGCTCAACTGCGTCAGAGGGCTGCCGAGGAGTTTCTTGAACCGGTACCTTCTCGTGCCGGAGAGGAAGATGGTGAGGCCGACGAAGATGGAGAGGGCGATGAGGCCGTACCCCCACCGTCTCCCAACGTAGTCCTGGATGTAGACGAGGACGGTGACGGCGAAGAGAGAGCCGAGGCTTATGAAGAAGAAGAACCAGTTGAAGAACTTGATCATCTGTCCGCTCTCCTCCTTGTTCGACTCGTCGAACTGATCGGAACCGAAACCGGAGACGCTGGACTTCAACCCACCGGTGCCCAAAGCGGTCAGATAGAGAGCTAGGTAGAGGACGAAGAGTTGCTTGGGGTTGGCAGGGACGCAGGAGTCCCTTGCGGGGGCGCACATTGGTGGTCGGAGGCTCTGCACTGCCGTCGAGATGGTGAGGATGCTGACACCCTGCACCCAATGATCCAAACTTTTCACCAAACCAATACCTAAAACCAGAATCTGAAAGCAAAAAGAAAAAACTTGACCATCGTCGATCTGTCCTCACCATTGCTTGCATCGCCGTAGAGATGGCAATGGTGAGGTACCTCCCAAGGAAGGTGTCGGCGACGAATCCGCCCAGGAGGCAGAGTATGAACGACACGCCAAGAAAGTTGGTAACAGTGTTGGCCGACACGGCATTACCAAGATGCATCGTTCCGGTGAGGTACGTGACCAAGTTGACGGCTATTCCCAACGTCGTCATCCTCTCGTTCAGCTCCACCACTGCTCTTTCACCGTCCAAAACAAGGAACGCACGAAAAACGGACGTTGAGTACCGACCACGAACAAGAGAAAATGAAGGCTAATAACACGGGTTGCAGGATAGAGGAGGAGGAGGAGGTGTGTCGACCTAAGATAGTGGCAGAGCTTGTCCAACCCCCAGTGGTGGATCGGGCGGCAGGACGGCCCCTGTAGTCCCAGGCATCGGAGATCGTAAACCTGCCATGAACCTCCGGCAGAGTGGAACCCATTTCAGAACTCGCTGCTCTTCAGACGAATCAACCACCAAGAAACGATTTTGGTGGTTGAAATCGACGGCGGAGAAGAAGAGGATTATGAGGAGGAGAGGAAACAAAAGATGTGTGGCGCAACCGCGTTCTTTTCCGTTGGTTGGTTGGTTGGTTTTCTGAGTGATTGGTTTATATACATAACGTGGGAGGAAGAAGACGGGGGAGATCAGTCTCGGGCATGTAAACGGATCCGGGTCATACCGATTGACCCGACCGCATGGGGTTCGACGTCGTTTCACCTACGTACGTACCACACTCCTCCTTCATTCTCTTCGGACGCTCATTTATTCAGTGAACCGACTTACTTGAAAATTGCAGATATATGTGCGATTAGGGTTTCATCGGTTACGAATGAAAACCCAAAACGTTTCACCCAACGAATTATTATTTAAATATTATTGGGAAACCGCGGTGTTTTCTCAACCTGAACTCAAGCACTCCCATGCCCGCCCGTCCCCAGAAGAGCTTGGGTGCTATGGGTCTGCTTGAACATTGTGGTAAAAATTCACTATCTTGAACAAGAATAATGTGGTGCAGTAGAAGAACTACAAGAATTGGGTTGTAAGTCGATCGAGTATGAGAAAATTTATTCTTCATGTAATCTCAATTGTAATTTGAGTTCTAATTTAATTAGTAATGTAACTCACTTACATGCATTATATTTAAGATTACAGTCAACTAATAAATGAAACTTAAGTAGTGAGAGGATGTGAGATTTGAGTTCAAATTTACAGATGATCATCATCATTATAAAAAAATTGAGCCAACTCTTGCCTATCAACTATACATGTTAGCAGTCTCCTTTTTCTTAATAATTAATGGTAGTGATTTTTGTATTCGTCAGGATTTGAATTCTAATAATAACTATGGATACCGTTACTTCTTGTCAGTGAAGTTATCAAGAAAAGATAGTAGTTTCCTTGTTTAGTGTACAAGAGTTAGCCCAAAATCAAGGATTGCTAGCATCAAAAATGAAAGTGAAAGAGTGAAATATTTCATTATAAGACCAATTGGTAACGAGAGAAAGGATTCATTACATATATTAGCCTAGGTCATGTTTTTACACTCATCAATGTGAGACTTTCTACGCTAGCTCCTTTCTCATTTATGCCTTATTCCTTTCTCATTTATATAGACCAAGATTTGGATGGTATCTAGCTATGAGTCTTGGCTCATAGATTATTAATAATTATACCTTACTTTTACCTATGAAGTTGCTTAGATATTCCAAATATTAAACCCGGTCTTTTTGTTCTTATTTGATTAAGGTTTTCATCTTTTGCACGCTTGATTATAGAATTTATGTGGTAAGGATGGAGAGAAGAAAGGATATTTATCACCTTCTTTCCTTTCCCCTTTTTGTGCTCCTATATAGAAGTAAATTAACATTTTGATCATCATTCAAAACGTCATAGTAACGGTGAAAAAGAATTACAAGGAAAATGACAGTCAATAATATGGATGCCAACTTGTATCCTACCATTAGAGATTGAGTTGGACTACTTGTCCAATTGAACCACTTATCAACCTATCACTTGGATGCCATGCTACTAATACATTGCACAAATGCTAAACTACCAACCACTTTAGTTGGTCAAATGACCAAGGTAGAGTTAATCCAAGGAAGTAATCCACAACAAACATGCTTGCAAATAAACTATTGGGTCAAATCTAATCAATGAAACAATCTTCCGAATAGTGGAATAATACAAAAAATACCAATCAAAACATAAATGCAAATTACAAGCACAAGAATACAAGGATTTACAAATCTCCTTCTTATGAGGAGTAAAAACCACTAGACCTAAAAATCCACCTTCAAATTTTCCACTATAACAATAATAGTTACAAAATATATCTTCTCTAATATTGAACTAGGGAATTATACACACGTTTACAATCAAACTTAAGGCACAATCACAAATCAATACAACAAGAGCTATAATGGATTACCAATCTCAATTGCCTTTGTTTCAAGAAAAACTACCAGCACTATGTTGCATGAAAAATCATGAAATTTGATAGAAAAGAAGCTTCAAGAGTCCTTGATATGTTGACAAAATTTTAGCCCAAATGGACGTTGTTTCACTTTTCAAACTGATCTCTACTGATATTATGCAGAGGTAGAACTGTAGGATAAATGTTCTCTAAATCCCTTTTTGCCTCCATTCTAATCCTTAATTGAAGACCAAGTTGTAAACAAGCTAGTGAAGTTTCATTTCAATTTGTCCACAACTTACTGTCCAATTATGTGTTGGTCCTTGCCACTTAAACTTACCATTGATCATAACCTCATGAGACAAATATTAATAACTTAAAAACCCTTATCCTAAAACCTAATCTCCAACCTTGAATCACTTGTATGCTTTAAGCATCAAAGAGTCATTGGTCAGCCTCCAATTGAATTCTCACTGATCATCTTATGATGGGTCAAGCACCAAACAACATACATTAGCCCACTAGGTCTGAGAGAGGGTAGCCAATGTTTGTTGATATCATATCTATGGGAATTAAACTAGCTAAATGGAAGCAATTAGACAAATGAGCTCTTAGGCACAACCTTCCACCAATGTAGCTCAATCAACCAAATCTATTAAAGCAATCATGTCCAAGGTTGAGAACAAAGTAGACTTGACAGTGAAGAATCAATACAATCAATTACATTTGATAAGGGAGCGCGAAATCAACCCCCAATCTTCCCTTCTAAAAGATAAAGGTGATTCAAATAATATTGTAACACAAAAATAACATTTCCACTACTGATCAATTTAGTACAATTGTAAAAGATTACTTGTGATAACAAACACGCTACAAATTTACTGCTGAGTTCTTTTCTGTGAACTAGCTTACCTTTCAAAAGATTAGGTTACTTTCATCTAGAAGAGAAATATAAGCCCTAGCAAGTAATCTCCTAGCTTGGATATGTGAGGGAGTTGTAGTACATGAAGCTTATCCAAAAGGGAAGAAAAGGTAAATGGATTGCGTTTATCATTGGGAATCATTCATGATCATATACCATCCGACTCCCTTGTGAAAGAAAGGAGACAGATATGTGTGGAATGAGTGGAGGAAGTGGAAAGCTAAAGTTACAGTGATGAGTCGTTTTAGTGGTTTCATGCTTTATCAACCACAAGACCAGATGCATGGTCATGAGCTGCTTTATTTTTGGTGGATCTTGATTTAACATAAAAAGTAGGTGCTAAGTGTAGAAATGCTTGGCTAAAGTCAATTTTAGTATGACTTAATTTCCATCACATAACCACCAAGGAAAAACATTTTCAAATGATCATCTTAATTCCCATATGTTCCATTCACAGATATTAAATAGATGTGTCTCCAAGGCCCTTCCTTCTGAGGATGTATATATATCCTTAGTTAATACATATGTACCTTTGGGCAATTATGGTATTGCAAATTTTCTTTTCTTCTTCTGTCAAAATATATAAAAGATGTTTTACTTAATAACAATAATATTGTTTTCAATTGGACTCAAACTTAGCTTTCCTTCCGTTGAAATAGAGTTTTAAAAAAAAGTGCTCCCACTGTCCATTATTTGTGTGGATTAAAAGAAAATATGTAAACATGCACAAATCTTTGATTAATCTTGATCTAAATTACTTAAGTTGGTTCTACAAGTTAACTCTTTGAAGTTCAGATATGCTAATTAACTATAATAATTTAGTTGACCAAAGACAACAATACTTGTATTTTCTGCCAAAGTTCAAATATTAAGGTACTTGCAAAATCATTATCACCATAAAAAATAGTGATTTTGTTCAATAATGAACACTTATTGCATGCCTATTATTTTTATATATGGAATTCGTGATATTTATTCCCTACATTGTGCCTAATCAATATGCAAAATACGATAGTTTAGTTGATCAGAGGAAATGTTACTTAAAAATTACTATTAATACATGCAAAAGTTCAAATATCAATAATGGACTCTACTTGCACATTTTAACCATCAACCCAAATTTTTACACATGAGATTCAACCACAAGGGATAAGCATAAACCCTAGGAGCAGTTTTCTTCATGCATGGACGAAGGCTTCTTCGTCGTCTTCCCTCCTAACCCTGCTCTCCTTGTACACATACCACCTCGCAGCCAGAAGGAAAGCTCCTAGATTGATCAAGCTCAGCACGGCCAACAGCCAGTAGAAGTCGTACAGCTTCCCCATGTTGAGGTTGTCGGCAAGCCAAGCTCCCGGCTCGCCGCTGCCGGTCAAGCGGTGCACGACCGTCACCAGGGCGGAGCTGAAGTAGAACCCAAATGCGAGTGTGCTGAGGAACAAGCCGGTGCTCATGGTCTTCATCCCCGACGGGCACTCCCTGAGGAAGAAGTCCAGTTGCCCGATGTAGGTGAAGGCCTCGCCTGCACCGATCAAGAGGAACTGCGGCACCAAGTAGAAGACCGTCAGTGGGACGGGGGCCACTCCGGCATGTGTTTGGGGGTCACTTGTTGCGACATGAAGACGTTTGATTTCCACCCAGGTAGCTGCCGTCATTGAGAGGATGGAGAGGACGAGGCCGACCCCGATGCGCTGGAGGGGTGTGAGCCCCTGTGGGCTGCCGGTGAGGGGACGGAAGATGGGGAGGATGGCCCGGTCGTAGACGGGGACGATGAGGAGGATGGAACCGACGAAGAAAACGGTGAGGGAGCCGGGGGGGATCTGGAAGGAGGAGGTGATGTGGCGGTCCATGGTGGTGGCCTGGGAAACGGAGAAGGTGGTCATCTGGGCGTACACCGTCCAGAACAGGATGGTGGTCGCCCAGATGGGGAGCATCCCCACCACCTGCTTCACCTCCTCCACGTCCGTCACCGTGTTCATCCTCCACTTGTCCGGCTGCCCCGCCTCCTCCGATGACTCCTTGATCGCCGCATGGTCCAAGCACCTGCAGTTATGTTGAAATATTTCAACGTCATATCAAAGTAAGAGATTCACACTTGTAAGCTATAAGAAGAATCACAAGTGCATTAGATTATTAAACGAAGACAATGATTGTATCTTCTCACTGAGAAATAGTTTGTCGTGAACTTTCAATAATGTGTACTCACCGGAACTGATGGGTGTGGGGAAGTGGTCGTTTGACATGAGTTATCGTCTTGGCGTCGACAAAAACATCGTACAGGAGTGCAGGGTCAGATGGAAGTGGGAGCTTCCTCTTCCTCCAGGCAGAAACCACGACGGCGGCGACTTGAGTGAGAGGGCTTCCGGCAAGCATCTTCAAACGGTACCGACTGGTGTGGAAGAGAAACGTGGCAAGGCCAAGGAATATGGAGACGGCACAGATGCCGTACCCCCACATTCTCCCGAATTTGTCCTGGACGTAGACCAGCACTGTGACGGCGAATAGTGAGCCGAGGCTGATGAAGAAGAAGAACCAGTTGAAGAATCGTATCATCTTCCCCTTCTCCTCCTTGTTCGACTCGTCGAACTGGTCGGAAGCGAAGCCGGAGACGCTGGACTTCAATCCTCCGGTGCCGAGGGCGGTGAGGTAGAGGGCCAGGTAGAGGACAGACAGCTGGGTGTTGTTGGCTGGGATGCAGTTGCCAGTGGCCGGGGTGCAGCGTGGCGGCCGCAGCCCCTGCACCGCCGTGGAGATGGTGAGGATGGTCACACCCTGCGGCAAGGCCGGAACTTGTCAGCAACCCAAAAATAAAACCAGATATCTGCAGTGGGCGGTTAGAAAAATTCAGATTCTCACCGTTGCCTGGATTGCGGTGAAGATGGCAATGGTGAGGTACCTCCCGAGGAAGGTGTCGGCGATAAAGCCGCCGAGGAGGCAGAGCATGAAGGAAGTACCAAGGAAATTGGTGACAGCGTTGGCCAACACCGCATTGCCGAGGTGCATCGTTCCAGTCAAGTACGTCACCAAGTTCACGGCGATCCCCAGCGACGTCAATCTCTCGTTCAGCTCCACCACTGCTCCCCATCAAAACAGGGAAAGCAACAGAGGAAGTAAGCACCCAGCAATTGCAAAAATCAAACCCCCCAAAAAAACCAACTTTAAATCGAACGAGTTCGTACGTCAAATCACTACAACAGAAGAAAAGAACAGGAAGGCAAGGGACCTAAGATGGTGGCGGCGCTGGTCCAACCGCCGGTGGAGGACTGGGCGGCAGGGCGACCCATGTAGTCCCAAGCGTCTGGGACGACCCTTCCATCGTCAATCTCTGGTAGAGCAGAACCCATCTCTTCCTTTCTCTTCCCGTTTCTCCGTTCCCCCCCCCCCCCACCCCCTCACGATGACTAAGGAAGAAGAGGAAGAGCCGAGCTTTGTGAAGCTTGTCCGGCACCAGTAGGGTTTATATAGCTACATACAATAAGACATATAATATGTATTAATTAAACGGAAACGAAAGAAAACATCAATTTTTCTATTGATTGTTATAAATCACGTCAAGGAAGCCATAGGTCCGACGCTAAAATTTGATTGTTAATTATTAGAATACATGACTAATACATTGGTACAGAATACATGACTTAATTATTAGATCGCACGATTATAGTTCCAACTTATTTTAAATATGTAACTGTCTAACTAGTTTTAAATTGTAATTTTTTGATTTTATTAAATCATGCATGCCGTAACATAAAATGAACACTTACAACTAATTTTGTTGCAAGATCAAAAATGACATTTTTTTAATTATAAATTGGAAAAACAAGGATGTCAATTAAAAAAATCCTAAAAGTATTCATCTTAAATTCTAAAACTTTAAATCTTAAATCCTAAGCACTTATAAGTGAAAAGAAAATGATGAAATATCATAGAAAACGATAAAAGTAATAAAAAATTAAGATATTTGTATACAAAATAGAAAATTATAAAATATAAAATATATTTATTTATTTATAAAATTTAAAAATATTAAAATTGATAAATTAAATATTTTTATATTTATCTATAAGATAAATAATAATAATTATAACATAAAATACATTTTACATATATGTCAATTCAAATCTACATTTCTTATGTTAAAATTACGTACTGTTAATATATTTTGTGATAGAATATGTAGAAAATATGGTAAAAAAAATACTAACAAGGATTACGAAAGGCTTACTTGAGAAGAGGAGTCGCCAGCGAAAGTCCCAAAAAAAATCAAGACAACATTTTGCTTTGGATTTAATTTAATCTATCTTACTATAATAATAAAAAATAGAATAATCGAAATCATTAGAATGCTGGTAGAAAAATTTTACATCACAAAAGACGTAGTTAAATTTTAATTTTTATAATACGATGATCTTGTTCTCTTGTTATCCTTTGAATTCAGCAGTGACTGTGCCTTCGCACTGCTCACATGAGAGTGAAATGCGGTGACCGGTGCTCTCAGGGGCCGGGGCAGGGCATGACTTCGCACAGCTTACCTTCCTTCGCCGCACATTTGACTGCGACGTTGCCGCGTTAGATGGCCAGGCCGGTGCGACGAATCGCCCGGAGGTGGACGGCGGTGGACGGGACCAGTGGAGCCAGCCGTGGTAGGTAAGTTCCGACAGGATTCCCCTAAATATCACCGGCGACAAAAGTGTGGACCGGAGCGTCAACGGAGATCGAGCATCCTCCCCACCACCCCGCGGGTGTGCCCATGCTGCGAGGGTTGTCCCGTAGCGGCCGGCGTCTGGCTCGGATTCCGAGGTTCCTCCGTGGAATCTCCTGCGACGAAACCCTAGAGATCGAGTGCGATAGGTGTGTCGGATGGCCCACGGAACTCCGGTGGCGCTGAGCTGTTTCTTTGGGGTTATAAGGCGGGGTGGTGGCCGGACGCCAGGCCTCTGGTTGTCGGTACCGTTGAATTTACTTTGTCTGGCTCTTTCTTTTGAATTTATGGAATCGAGTCGGAGGTGCAATGGTAATCAATAAGGTTAGTCTACGGAACTAACGATGAAAGTAGCCGGCCGGGACAGTGACTATGGTCAAATCATAAAATGGGTTTTAATTATCACATTACTTGTATTTTATAATATAAAAAATTGTTATCGATACTTACAGCGTTTTTTGCTGTGGATAGATATAGATATGATGATTAGAAACTCATCTAATTTAGGATTACATTTTTTGTCGAAAAATGAAACGACGGAAAATGATAAAAAATAAAAATGATAGGAAATATAAGGTTGTCCGTGGATTAGAGGAAAGGATTGAAAAATGATAAATGAGATGTTTGTATAGTTACAGGAAATGGCAGGAAATGTATTATTTAATAATTTTTAAAATACTAAATAATAAATTAACAAAAATCACTACTAGTTTGATAAAAATGAAAGGAAATTAAAATTTCAATAATTTTTAAAAAATTAAACAATAAATTTAAAAAAATATTATATTTGAAAAGTAATATTTTAAATATTATAGTATATATTAACATTTCATTAAATATAGATATAACATGTGAAATAATATATTTGTAATTAACATAAACAACATTGTTCATTATAATCTAAATTTTTTCATAAATAATATGTTAATTTATTATTTAATATTATTAAGTTGTGTTGGAATTAATGTTACTTATTTAACATATTATTAAGTTGCTAAATATCTTAATGTATTATTTATTCTTATAATATTAATGTTATTATATTTTAATGTATTATAATCTAATATCATTCTTCAACATTATTTTTTGTTTTAATCTACTATAATTATAATATGTTATTATTTATTTATTACTATAATCATACTTCTTGATATCATGTTGATGTTATTATTTATTTTAACATATTATAATTCTAATATGTTATTTATTATTATAATTATCATATTTTAATTTATTATAATTATATTGATAATTATATATTATTTATTATATTATAAGTTTGTATCATTTCTCAATATTTTCAAAAAGGTGAAGTGAAAAATAACAAGAAATGTTTTCTTTAATATGAAAGGAAATGACAGAAAATTATCTCTCTCTATTTCTATTGACACAAATATAGAAAGCATCAGACGTAGGCGTGTATTGATGAAATAGATTAGATACAAGAAAGTATTAGATCCTTATTCGCATTTTGAACTTTTGGTATTTAATTGCAAAATCTATCCAAACTACTGAAAAAGATTGAATGCAAGAAAGAAAATGGATTACTATACAAGACAAAAAGACACAAAGAGGACATGTGTTGGTGAGATAGAGAGACAAAGAGGTAGTTATTATCAAGATCTTAAACCATTTTGCCTTTTATCATGAGCCATTGTTTTTGAACCTATTACACTCTTGTTAATCCAAAGTATCACAAGAATGGGTTTCTAACTCTAAATTATTTTCAATATTTATAAAGTGTAGTAATCATTTTTCAATTATAATTAACCCATTTTGATCAACCCCATTTATATCTTAATAAGTACAAAGATGGCAACCCCACAGATCATTCCAAAGCATGAAGAAAGAAGCCTTTGACAAACACATCAACTTAGAGAACAACCTCCACTTTCAAAGGGTTAGGTAGTTAATTATGACGTCTCAATGGGGTCATCCATCACGGGAACATGATTCTAAAGTTTATTTTTTTCATGATGATATGGTTGGAAAAAAAAAAGGATTTATGTGGTTAATCTTACGTAATCTAATTATGTTCTGAAATATTGTTATTGTTATATGTCAAAGATAATTTCCATATCTTTTCTCTTTAGCGAGAATTTGTGCACTTGGAATTGAACGAAAATGAAAATAATTTTCATCCAATGCTAAGGTAGAGACATTTGTATGTAAATACTTTCCATCGGAAATTAAATTTCACCCGTTTATAATCTAATGGAAATGAAATGCAAACTCAAATGTTTCTGCAAATCATTTCCATCGAAACCTCTACAGCTCACACTCGAAAAGATTTTGGAGGTTTTTGTTGAATTTAACACTTATAGTAAGTTTTTTTGCTAATTAGTTTAAAAATAATATTATTTTTTATTATTACATGTTATTATTGAGTTACGCATAATACAACAATGAATTATATTTTTACTAACTACTTCAATTCATTAATTAAGAAATTAACAATGAATTAATTATAGATAATTATATTACATTATTATCATAAACAAATATAAATTTCAATTCTATCTAATTCTATCATATACATAAACATTTGAATTTTTATTTTCATCAAATTCCTAAACTTGCACAAATACTTGAATTTCAAATTTTGTTTCCATCCAATTCTACAGAATTCTAATTTGTTGAAATTAAAATTCTATCAGATTAAATTTCAAGTGTACAAATAGACCCTTAATTTACCTTTTGTAATGACATGGACTTTTAAAGTCTAATTTTAATTATAATAATTTTTCTACGGAACCAAAACATAAATGCTGGCATTAAGTACATACCTTAACCTTGTAACATAGAGGGGAAAATCTTTTACACTCTTTTATATCTAAATTTCTTTTTTAATATTACAATTATTATCATTTTCCGATATTTTATTTTGTAAACTTTCATGATTTGTCTGGAAAGAAAAAAACGGAAGAAAGATAGCAAACAGCCCCCACGTGAGAAAGAGAGAAGGTAGGAACTCGTGATCAATAAGCAAAAACAGAAGCATATGGCCGAATCTTGTGAATTCCAAAGGATCAAAGCAATGGAAAAAAGTATTGCTTTCACTCTGTCCACAAATTGATCCAGCAAAAATCTGTACAGTTTTCTTTCTTTAAGAAATGGAGAATTAGGATCCACAAATTTCAAAGAGTTGCGTACCAAACAAGAAAAGAGGTCTGATAAGGCTGTTGTCGCCTTGGGGTTGTGAAACAAGAAAAACCATAAGTTCTACTTCTTGTCTTCTATTATTCCATTTTTTTGTGGGCGGAAGAGAAAGAAAATAGGGTTTTGGGTGCCTGTAGCCATCCATCAAAGAGGAGAAATATACCAGGAATCTGATTCATGCATGCCTGCATGCTTTAAGATTCTTTCCATGTACAATTATTGCTGGAGGCTTCTCACTTTTGGTCTTTGCTTGTGTGGTTGGAAAAATTAAAGTGAAATAGAAGAATATGGACCAGGAATCTGAGGTTGCTTGCTGCCGATTGATCTCCACCATATCTGATCAGCGCATGTGCTTTTTTCTAATCATAATGGCATGTTTTCATCTAAGTAGATTCGAATATAGGATATTTTCTTTCCCAGTGGAAAAAAGAACACAACTACACCATCTACTTTCTAAGACTTTGGCAATGGCATGGTGTCTACCTGAAATCATGCTAAGCTGTGCCATGCTAAGATAGGAAGAAAATATTCACCAAGTTGACGCAATTGCAGAAATATATTGCCAATCTGTGAATGATTTGATCTCATCAGTGTCTTCATCATCTTTGCTTATTAGAAAATGCACCTGAACAAATCCCTCATACACATTTTTAAAGATATTTGATAGCTCTACCATTTGTACATAACTTCACATTTATATGTGCATTATATCAGCTAAATAAATAGCATTATAGGGCACTATTCGTCTATTGTCTATTTCAAAGTTTCTTATCTTTATAACCCTTCCATTGTCTTGTGTAGGATAAATAGGATGCTGATCATTATCAAAGAAAGAGTTTTGCATAAATTTTTTGGGATAATGTTTTGAACATTTTCCATCCATCATGCAAGGAGATTTGGGATTCAACTGTCTACATGGTCCATGTATCAATGATTTTGAAACTGTTTCGTAAGCAAGAGGCTCTTTATTAGGATGAGGCATTTCAACAATACAAATCGATTAATATCTTCAGCATTTTTTATCTTATTTCCAACTTCAAGTGTAATCAACATGTGAACATAGGAAAGTCTTCTTTTTTGAAACTCGATAGCAAAGATATCTACAAAAAAATAAAATAAGAACTTTAGGAAAATATAGATATTTTAAGGAAATATATTATGCACAGATTGTACAATGAGGTTTTTTCAGATAATATATGTATAGTGGCGAATATTAAACTCAGTCACTATATGTATTCAGTAGTATAGTGGTTTGTAGAGTTTTTTTTCTTCCTTCAGATAATAATGAGGTTCTTTATTTTTTCTTCCAGGGGTTATGTTGGCACGCACAGCTCAGGTTTCAAAGATTTATTCTTAAACTTTGTTTCGTCATTGTCAACTCAGGATTTAAGCAGAGCCTTCCAAAGGCAAGATACTGATGTGTCTTTTCCATAAATGCTACACAAGCTTGAAAGAGATTTACATCTACATTATGGATTAAAAATTCAATCTCAAGGACAAAATTTTGTTTATGGTTGTCAGGCTGGCATGTTAAAGCTAAAATCAATCCCTATTTGAACTTGAAAAAGAGGTTTCTTTCTTGAAGCCCTTGGAAGAAATTTTTGGGCAGTGGACCAACCAAAATTTTGTGCATGGCAATTGTCAATGTGATTTTTAACCACATTGTGTTTCAAAAAGTGTAATTCAAAGATAAAATTTTGTTTGTGAAAGTTTTCAGCACTTCATATGTTAATGCCAAATTTTGCCTTTTTTTGTTTTAACTTTGGATTGTTAATTAGTTCTGTAGTAAAGCTTGTTCACTGGGATATTTTGCACAATATTTACAGCCTAATTAGAATTGTCTATATATTTTTTCTGTTGTTTCTCACATATACGTATCTTAACCAGACCTAGAATCTTCAAATTTATCTGGCTGTCTCATTTAAAGAAGGGGAAGTAGGCAATATACAGGTTAGTGAGTTCTAGAATTTGGTAATTGCACCTTGCCTCTCAAACTTTTAAGGCTTCACCATCTTGTCCTCCATTTATGGTTCCTTAACTCAAAAGGCTAAAAAGGCATGGGAGAAAGCAAATTGAAGATAGAAAAGCATATACTGTGAGAGGTGTTTATTTCAAGAATACGAAATGGCAAGCAGCAATAAAGGTTGAGAAGAACTAAATTCACTTGGGCACAGTTGGATCACAGGAAAAGGCAGCCCACTTATATGACTGGTAAATTATTTACTACTTAATCTAGAAGTACCTACCAAATTTGCTAGTGCTGTAACTTTTTTCCAAAGTTATGCTAAGGATGAGAATTCTTTCAATGAGAATATATAAGCGAACATGCTGTACTTTACCATCTTAAGGTATACAATGTCTGATGTCGGTTTTCAACGTTTATGGTTATATTGATATGAGTGATGTCGCAAAAGAGGTAACGGATGGCACAGATAGAACAGTCTAATCCCCCTGAAATAAAAGTGATTGAGACAGACTGTCAAGATGACATCAAATGAATACTAAGACATACATCATGGCACTTTTCTATAGGTTGCCATAATCATCAAAAACTTCAAATAAATATCTATATCTTGTGTACTTTGTATGAATATTGAATATAAACATAATCATCAAGCAGGAAATTTATGTAAATATTGAATACGAAGAAGTGAAGAAGTAGCAACTCACCTCTACCGTGTCACCTCGACCGCTTCAGAAACCCATTGTTTCTCATGACATCTCCGCCTGTTGAGACGCTTGCCACTCACTTGTTGTAGGAGATTCCTCAAGGCCTTTGGTGGTGGATTGAGGAGGTGGAGACTAAAGAATAAGAAGAGCAAGAGGAGGCCAAAGAAGAAGATGATAATGCCGACTGAAATGGGAAAGTGAATAGGAAGACGATGTGCGACTGGAGTCGAAGTGAAACCGCATGAGGAAGAACGGAAGAATCGAAAGACCACCGGAAAAGAAGCAGAACCCCATAAGAAGAACCACGACGAGGCATTCGTCACCAGAAGACGCGGAGATGTGGAAAAACGACCGGCAGCGGAAGCAGCAGAGCCATGGCCTGTGCGGAGGAGAAGCGACATCGTCGTCTCGAGTGTCCTGAAAAGAAAGGAAAATTTGCAGAAAAGTATATTACTTTTCGTACAATCACACAAAGTCTAATGACGAATATTTATCTGAAAAAACAAACCTTATAACTAAAAATATGTAAATATTCGTATTACAATTTAAAATTTATTGATAATTTAGATAACAAATTTAACTATAAGGATTTGTCTAAAGACTTCATCATTGATATGATAGATGCTTTTAATCACTGCTAAGTAAACCTTTAGGTGAAACATTTATTTGTTTTAGGAGTTCATTTTTCTTTTAAGCACTCAACATTTTTTATTTTAAATTTTTAAAACGATATATTAAATTTAATTTTAATATACATTTTTATGATATCAAATATATAATTTATAAAAGAAAAAATAACGTGGCTAAAAATAACAAAGCGAAAGGCGTCTATGACATTTTAAAAAAACAAAATAGCATATTAAAAAGAAATTTTAATATATTATTTCTAAACAATCATACTAAAAAATATCGTGAATGTTTTGACATTTTCTCTTATTTTAAATATAATATTCAATGTTATGTTTAAATCGAAGATGTACGGCATTTTTAATACTCACGTTCTCCCGAAATTGCAGAACTAAAATTACATAACTAGCCTTGAGCAAAGGAAGTTATTAGTGAAGTAAACGAGAATTATGGTAAGGGCAGAAAGGGTAGTTCGGGTGAAAATATGGTCAGTTGCAAAACCCAGACAGTCACGTCCCTTCCCGGTTGGAATTCACCGATTCTACAAAACCGTGCAACAACGGCGACGGCGGCGAGAGCCGAGAAGAAGAAGGGGAGGAGGAGGAGGAAATGACCCAGGGCTGCACTGTGATGGAGAAAAAGCTTCTGGATCTCGAGACCCAGATGAAAGTCTTCCACCACTACCACCAACCCGGCGCCGTAGAGGAAGAGGATGACGCGGCCTCTGCACTCCATAGCGCCGGACTCCTACACAGAGCCGAGGACGTGGGGCGCAAGCTTCTGTTCCTCCGGAATATTCTGCAGGCGGAGATGTCTTCCGGCGGCAACAGAGAAGAGTCCGACCGCCTTCAACAGGTTACCACGAGAATCGACGCTCTCGAGGAGGCGTTGGCGAAGTGGAACGGGTCTACCACCACCGCAACTACCCCTACGGGTGGCGGCGGCGGCGTTGGTGTTTTCTTGTCGTGTGACTGCACCAACGCGTGCTTTGAGGAAGGCTTTGTGGAGGATGCTGTGGAGAAAGAAGGCGAGGATGTCACAGTCGACGACGAGGGACGGCCGGAGGTTGATGATGTTCGGCCGTCGCCGTGCAATGCAGGGATGGAAGAGGCGATCAGTGATGAAGAGGAGAACATGAAGAAGAAGAAGGAGAAGAAAGGGCTGTGCTTGTGTTGTAATAAAGCTTGCATGGTTTTGTTGGTTGCAGTTGCAGGAGCCATTGCTCTTGCCAATGTCTTGATGGGAGATGAGGTAGAATTTCTTGTGCCCACTTGAGTTTTCTGTGCAATTTGGTTTCTGATGTTCATCTTGCACCTGTAAGAGAAAGTCCTCTGACTTTGTTATGTGAATACTGGAATCACTTTATTCTTGATTATATTGGCTTTGACTGTGATATTTCTAGTTTGCTGTTTATCAAGTATCCAATGGAAAAACTTGAAGTTTCTGTAACAAATGGATGATTTTCTATCACAGTCATGAAGATCAGCGACTGTGCCCATTCTTCTTACATGATGAACTTAGCCTTATTGCTAGAAGCCATACCATTCCTCTCTTTTCAGATAATGGTTATGTTTTTCCTAAATTTAGTTAGAATATCTTTTATCAAAAATAAAAGGGTTAGAATATCATCTACATTCACCACTTGTAGTCGTCTACCCATCATTTCTCCTTCAGAAATAATTTCTACATTACATCATGAAGAAACTTGTAAAGGGCATTCACATTATCTGTGGGTCGTGCAAGGGATTTCATTCCATCAAGGAATACATTAAGGGTTCAATCATATACGTAGATGGAGACTATTGAAATTTCATTCGTAGTCTCACCTAACTAACACAGATTTCATGGTGTGGACAAGAGAGAAGAAATAAAGAAAGAATGAAAGATTTTACTACATGGATGGAGAGCAGAGTCGGCTGCTTCTCTCTCCACAAAAACTCATCTGCAAATGTCCAAGAAGAATTGGTTAGCTTCAGTGTTTATATATAGTTGGTGTTGATTGTATACATCAGCAGAGGAGATTTAAGTCGACCAACCTGTTTTTATTAGATAGAGTTATTTGAATGAACAAACATCGGTATCATTTGCCAAATCCCCAAAAATATTTGGGCATCCATTCCAATCTTTCTTCTCTCTGGCCTCCCAATATCCGCCAATGTAGCGGAACGTTCCATCTCCACCATCCCTGCAGAACCATCTTGGCTTCCAACCATTATCTTGCAATTTCCTTGACTGCGCGGTGAAAAATCATTTTCAAGTTTCAGAAGAGGAATGAATGAGCCCTAAGCATTTGTGTAGATTCAAAGGTTAGGATATCTGATCTGATTTCTAATTCCAGTTATGTAAGCTACCATTTCTTTAAACATTGTCTAACAGTATGAAGCACAGGGAAATATAAGAAAATCACGTCATTTCAGTCTTCCATATAAGCTAAAGGATTTTATGAATTGCATGGAATAAAGTCAACACCCAATGGAACTCTTTAAAAGAATCCCCATTTGTCGTATTAGCCTTACTAGTTTGAATCAATATAAATATGGTAATTGCAATGTGAGAACCGCAAATAGGACGTAATCTCACTTGTATGTGAATCAAGGTAGAAGCCTAAAACACCTGGAATAGCGAACTGTGAATATATTTGGTATGATTATTTAGGAGGGAAAAAAGCCTCCTGCGTCTAATATGTCATGCCAGTCAAATAAGTTATGATGCTTCTAAAATTAGTTGCAAATAGGTGGAGAGAAAGCATGCATTAGAGGAAAATGAGGATATCAAATACCATCCGCTGCCTTGTCTCTAGCCGTAATTTCTCTGCATTTGCCTTCTCATACTCCCCATTCTCTAGATGTTTCTGGTCTGGTCTACGTCTTGAATCTGTAGGTGGAAGTTTCTCCTTCATCATTGACACATGGAATCAGAAACTAACGAGAAATTTTGAGTAAAAATATGATAATAATTATCTGATAAATCGCATATCAACCTGCAACTCTGATGTTAGTTCATTCAAGGTAATGGCAAATGAGGATAGGTTGTATCGAGTAGGACATGCAGCTGGTTCATTCTTCCTCCATAACAACTTGGCATCATTCATTGTTTTGGAAAATTTCCTTGAATTATCATATCCTTTAACATAGTACATGCTATCATCCCATTTTCCTATCAAAGTGGCAACTTTAGTTCCACTTACGTCCTCAACAAAGCCTTGTACCTACAAACCACAAACAGATTCAATTTTATAGTAAGACTATGAATTACTTGTTGGAACAAATAGATTCTTATATGGATCTTTTTACTAGGTTACCTGATCTCCTAAATATAGGATATAACCATAGTCATTAATACCAAACTGTCATTAATTTTCTTCTCAACAATAATAAACAACAAATTGATGGAAGTTTTGTTAACCTGACGAGGATTTCTGTCTAGGATGGATTGCTCCTTGAATCTAAGTATACAAGAATAATCACGATTTCCTTGTATATTCATTGTTCCATGGTGATCACAATACACCTTACCAAGGATAAGATTATAAATTGATGTTGTCACCTGTAATTTCAGTAAGATAAACCATAATTAGCAATGATTTGAAACATAAAATCCTTTTGCTGATTTATTTGACAAAGTGAGAATACACTAAACCAACCTTACTCCATTGAAAGATTTCACCATCATCAAATTCTAATGTCAGAATGCCAACAGGGTCCAATTGAATAGATCGGCCCCAAAATTTGCTCCTAAGATTACTGTCACCCCAGAACTTCCAGCCTCTCCCTTCACAGTGGCAAGCAATGAGCATGGGATGATGACTAACCTGTTAATTAGACAATCATCAGGAAGACAACCATATCAATACATCTGAACAATTGGAAGTTTTCACTGCATCAAAGTAATGAAAGAAAAACCTTCTAGGTTCCATTCTATTAGAAGACACATTGAATTCAAATTTAACCAAAAATATTACCATCATAGGAAATGAAAAATTTCCATCTCCCAACAGAAAATATGGATATATAGATGAATGACCATTTTAAGCACATACTAATCATCACAATCTCTTCAAGTTCCTAAACATTTGCCTCTTTAAACTAAAAACTAAACTATCATGAAAATCAATTAGGATCATTATTAACCACTAGTCTAATAAAGCTTTTGTTCCACGTCAAATCATGTCTACTGACCAATGTAGTTCTTTTTATGTGCACCAACATAGAAATGTACTTTTTTTTTACTGAATTGCCATGGCTATTAAGATCTTGTATGATTGTATTTGGATTTTGGCCTTTGGAGAGATAGTGTCTTGTTGTTGTCTCAAATTAAAGATCTATATTAAAAAACAAACGGAAAAGGAATTTGTTGCACTTAACACAAATTAATCATTTTATCTGGGCCATCCATGATTTATAGTTCAAAAAATATGTGGGCCATACTTTATTGCAAGTCCTTATTCAATCGTTATCAATGAAGAACCTAAAAGCTCCTAAGATCTCTCCTTAAGAATTGCATATATTTGCATCTATATTACCAGCCTTACACAGTTGGCAACAAACCTCTATACTACGTTTCATTTTCATTTATATTTTCAATATTTCTTGAAAATAAACATCAGCATGCTTACTTTTAAAAAAAATTGTAGATGGATGTTTAGAGGACTAATAATTACATGTTTAATTTCAGTTTACCCAATAATATTTTACAAATATGAATGTCCACTAATCAAAATGTTAATAATCACCAAAGGCTGGCAGTATCAATATAATTATCAGTTTCCATGCTATTTTATCAAACATAATTTGCTTTATTTATGGGATTATTTTCAGAATCGATATAGCTGATGCAAATTGTTTATTCAAATCAGTGAATAAATTTATGACAATAATAGAAACTAATGCAAGTCAATCTATACCAGATCATGAAAATGCATAACAATGGAGATGAGAAAATAAACAAATGCTAATCTCAGTGCAGGGTTAAATATTCAAAATATAAATGAATAAAAGTTTGTTCAGAAAATTCGGCAACATTTGGTAGCACATGATATGAATTCAGAATATTCTACAATGACAAACCTTCTCAGAGAAGAATCTGACCCCTTTCTCAGGATAGTCAGCCTCATAAGTTTCACCTAGCAAAGGATTGAATGGTTTGCAGGGCCGACCATCAGAAGAAGCATAACCAGAGACTGCAAAAGCAGCTACATACAGAATTCTCATGAGACTGTTCCCCTAGGTACAAATACATGACATGTTCAGTGCACGCCAGATTTTGAATTTGTACTCAACAAATGCACCAATTATCAAACAACGCCAAAGAGTGTGTTTTGCCTTGATGATGTGATGGGTAAAAGATGTTTCTTATTATGCTACAAATTGTACAATTATCTAAAACTCAAAGTAATACATATAATCTAGGATAAGGAAAAAACAAGACATATTTATGGAAAGCTAACAGTCAAAATAAGGAATGCATTATAGTTGGATTGAACATTGTGACACCAAATGAGCAAGCACTGGTGGCACATTAATACTAAACTATATGTCACAGTAGATATTTCCAGAATGAGACAGTTTAATATAAAAAAGACAGGTTTGCACTAATAACATCTACAGAATTAGGTCTACCAAAAATCCAAAAAAATGTATAATAAAAAAAGAGCATATATTGGATTAATTATCCAAGGAAAAAAAAGCATCTCTAGATTGAGTTCTAATAAAAATAAAAAAGATGTATACAATAGCTTAGCTAGGACTTGTATCAAATTAATAGTTAACTATATGCTGCAGCAACTATGTCCAACATATGGTAATTTAAGACCCAAAGAAAATGGATTTTCAATAAAAACATTTCTATTTCTGGAGGAGATAGGTCTAATAACATTAAAAAGACATACATTTCATGTAGCCTGTACATTTTAGTGAAAACATCTATCGGATGAGAATGAACTCTTGAATATAATGTTTCTTTCAATGCGTGGATACTTGTATGCACAATTATTGCTTCAATATATGAAACAAGTACCTTGTTATGAGCATCATGTCTTACGTGCCATTTGGCATCAATGAAGGCGTTCAACTCATGTAAAATCTTGATTCTACGTAGAATTCAATGTCAGGAAAATTGTTGAATTCTAGGACACCGTACATAATCTATTTGAATGAAAGTAAACAACTCCCGAATTTAAAAAGAATAAGTACAACATCCTACAGAGAATAAGTAAAATGAAGAAAAATACCATATAGAATTAACTCAATTTGTCATGTCAAATGTGTTTAGGACTGATTCTATCCAAATCCAAAAATTGTAGAATCAGTGCCAAACGGTATCTTAGACTAAATTACAACATCCAGATGAAATTCATCTATTTTACTGCAAAACTTTGTTCGGAAATTTTGGGACTAATATAAGATACCAAAAAAAGAACAAACAGAAAATGTTGTTGTTGCTACTGTTGTTAATGTAATATACTTACACTAAACAGTTTGGTTCAGAAGGTGTGAGGGTGTAAGAAAACCAGATATTCATCTCCAGTGATAAATGTACCAGGTTTCCCAGGTTAACAAGGCTTCTTCTTGGATAAATTTCAGATATACTGCATATTATCTTTTAGAAATGGTATCCATTATCTTGCATATGTATGAATTTATGCTAGTGAAATTTTTTCTAGCTTAAACAGTTGTATCAAAAATGTAAAGCAAGTCTGTTTGATTTGCAACTTCTTTCAGATAATACAATACAATTATTTACTGTGGTTTGTAATGATTCAAGACAATATGGAAACCCACCTGTTTTCCATAGTCATATGCTTGATCCAGTAAATATGAATATTCTAAATCCTCATAACACTTTTGGAGGGATGACAGTGGTTCATTGAAATATACTGGAAGACAGACCCGCGTCAAATCCTTTCCAACATTATCTTTAATCATTGACCATAAACTGACACCCTTTTCTTTCTCAATTGGGTCGGGTAATCTTGTTCTCCTTTCTGTGTACGGAAAGTTTTTGTAGCAAGAATCTATTTGAGCATGCATCACATCTGGATTACATGTGTTATTCTCTGAAGTCTCTGTATTACAAGCATGGATTGCAGATTCTACAGGTACACAATCAATAATTGGAGTAGAATCTAGAAATGAGTCGAGTGTATCAAAGTAAGAGGGCTCATCATCTTCTGATAAATCATCATCAATTTCTTGCTTTCCAATGTCATCTGATGATTCGGTTGTACTGTATTCTGCATACAGAAGAAACTCTTGAAAAAAAGAATCATAGATATAAAAGTTTGCATCAAACTAAACCGTAAGAAATTCTAAAAGCATGGATATAGAACACTAATTAATTATAAGAATGCATGTTGAAGTTCACAACCAGAAAAACACACGATCAACTTATGTTGAGCATTCAGCTGATGCAATGACGATATACGCTTGGCGGTCGTAGCACCAGTCAACATGCAGGAATAAGATTTTAGAAACGAGATTTTGTGTTTCACTTGACAAGTATACTGAAAAATTTTTAGTAGCTTCATCGTTCTAAATCATTTTATCCCACTCATTCATGGTATAAGTTTAGAATTTGACATCTCTGATAGGTTTGTTGAAAAAATTGCAGTATCGTAAAGAATCAATAAAGACATACCACTATATTTTCCACGCCCAGAGCTTGAAAAGCCATTCTTCAATGAAAGTTGACCATCCTGAAGCCTTTCAGTGTCCGTATTAACATCCTGCATGTGTAAAATGTAAGTGGCAGCTTGAAGAACTAAATAAAATTATAAATAACAGGTCGCTGGCATGGCAGTGTAATATTGCTTATGGAAGTTCAAAAATATCTTACTATTGAAGAAAAGCAGCATACCCAAGAAATGATTTGTCTAGAACATTGAAATAATAAGCTGTACATGCAGAGTTTAAATGCATAAGTCGATTGAATAAGCTAGCATCAAATCAAGATCACAAGGGCTGCTATAATTAAAGATGTACTTCTGAACATAGCTTCCAAGTAGTGGGATTGTTTTGATTTACTGCCAATAACATTTATCTTTGGAAGGATATTCGTATATAGAATGTGGTCCTAGGCATCAATAAATATGATACCAACAAAATACAATAGTGTGTAATGTACGATACAGTTCCTAGGCATCAATATATCTTCACACCTGGTAATGAAGCTTGTAAGCTCCCAAACTATTTTTTGTTTCTAATGAGTTTCCCTTGAAAAATACTGATTCTTTAATACTACTTAACTTTTAACCCTTACATGCACATTTTAGGTTTTTTAACCATCGACAATGAACATTGATGCATTGTAGATATACGCTAACATAAAAGAACATATCTGAAAATAAAACATATATAAGTATATATAAACAAGTCTGAAGAAATGAATATAATCAAGTTTCAGAATAAAAAAATTCAACTAATTTGAATGCCTTGGCACCTTAATGAATATGCATCAGATTGCATTTGGCATTGATGATGAGGTTGTATAAGTTACAATAATGAATGAAAACCAAATAACAATTGAAAAACACAACCATCATCATACATTAGCAAGCCGCATTTCAAACAGCACAGGGCAAACATGTTCCCTAAAACAAAAGCTAGGGTAAATGTAAAAAATAGTGAGCAAAAATGGATGCAAAGGGGTCCTGACATACCTCATGTCTTCAAATTAAATAAATACAAGGAAGAAGTTTGCATGGGTTTTATATGATTAATAAGGATTATCAATTATTTTCGAAAAAGACATTATATCTTTGCCTAGAATTGTTTTTCCTAGCTTTTTGAAAACTATGAAATGATCTTGAACTCCAATAACTTAGGGAGCATAGGTTATGCAACATTGTAGGTTCTAATTAAATTTCTAAAAGAGAATGGAAGATTCTATGAAATACAAAGCACCCTAACAGCAATTAGAGGGGTATTTTCCATGGGAAAAGTGATAACCAGCTGAAATAAGTAGAAGTGTAAGAAAGGAATTACAACAACTCAACAAATAAAAGCTACAAATTTAATTCTAATTATATATGGACATATTTAGACATTTAGAAGAAAAAGATACTTGCATAAGGTCACCTCCGATTGCCCCAGTGCAACCAAGCTCAAATGTCCTTCATAAAGATGCTTCAGCTGTGAAAGCTCAGACACCATAATCTGTTCACAGTCCTTGACAAGGTTTTCACTGAGTCCCTCCTCAAGTAAACGTTTTCTAAGCTTATCAGATGTGAGAGAGACATGGTTTTGTATAAACGAGATCTGGTCATTCAGTGGTGTCAAGAGGAAATGACTTCTTGCAGATAACAAAGCTTCAATCCAAGCAACACGGTCTTTCCTTGAATCAGTTTTCAAATGAAGTGTCTTAGTTGCAGAGAATATGTAGAATCTCCTTTCATCAGATCTACTCTCACGAAAAGAAGATATCTGTCAAGTTGAAGGATAGTGATTAATTCAGAACAGTAAGGACCTGTGCAAGTTGTAAGAAATGTTTGTATAGCACATATTAGGGAGTAACAAATATGACTTGCTCTACACAGAAATTAACAAAAGGAAAGATATACCTCAAGACCATCCTCATATAGGATTGCTAAATGATACCCCCAATCAAATTGCAGTTCCAACATTTCAAATGTATTGATAAAATGAACACAAAATACTATCAGAATCAAAAGAAGCCGTGAGAGAATTAATTTTAGTAATAGAAATGAGGAAGAAAATTCAATTTTAGGCCTTAGTGTAGCTTGCAACCTTTTGATAACAAAAACTTACTTCAAGAAAAGAAAAGAGCATTTAATTACATTTAGAATTCAAATACTAGTTAAATAGATTTTTTTAGTTATTAGAAAAATACATCAAAGAATCTACAAGGATTGTAAGGTTATTCCATGGAAAAACTTAACTCTACAACATTCGTTATTAGTATTAGATGCTAACCTCAAGATTAAGAAGAGAGAGATGAAAGTATATAAGAACCCAAGAATTAGGTGGTAGAATCTAAAAGAGGAAAGAAAATGATATTTAGAAATAACTTGTCAAAAGAAGTATGAGCACTAGATGAAGAGGTAAATAAATTTTAGAATTAAATGACTATTTGCATCAAAAGATTGCTAGAGAAATTTTAAAAATTTCTTGTAAGATAATTCCATTAGGCAAAGAAAATTAGCGGTGAAATGAAGATGTACAAAACAAAATAAAAGAAAAAAGTGCTATAAAAACTATCATAAATATAGAAACAAGGAAAATTTTAAAAAGCATAAGCTAGAGAAAAGAAAAGCTAAAAAATTGTAGGGGAAGTTACAAAATGCTAGGCTATAAAGCTTGATGATATACAAAAAGTTAGTATTACAAAAATACAAATGTTTAGATAGATAAGTAATAATACTACAAGGGATGAGTGAACATATAATTTTATTAGAAATAGAGGCAGAGGTTCCACTAATTGAAGATAAGAGAAAATTAACTTGATCACATCCTTATGAGTCCAAAATATACATCAATTAGGAAAGAAAAATTAATTAATGTAGAAAAAAACTAAAAGAGGTAGAGGAAGGTATAAACTACTAATTTAGAAATTGTAAAAAAAGATCTAACTTTATGTAATTTAACTAAAAATTTGACCATAGAAATATTTGAAAGAAAAAAAATTTGTGTTATGGATTCTACATAGTGGACTTATGGTATTATTGTAAAGGCTTTGCTAATGTTAAACTCATTGACAACAATATGAATCATGTATTTTATTCTATAAGTCAACTCCCCCCATTCCCTCCTTTACTCCACTTCAGATATTAAAAACGCTTCAAGATGACACTTCTTTTGATCATCGTGTGAATGCGAGGCCAATACATGTATGGATGGCCAGAATTGATTTTCCCAGCGTGGACAGCATATAACCAAAGCCTTACGAAACTTGTATGCGCCCATTCTGCTATTTTATAATTGTCAAGTGGTAGTCAAATCTCCCCACAGGCCACAAATGCATTTATCTCAAAATACTTAGCAAGACACGAGCCGCAAGTCATAACGATTCTCGAATATAATAAATCCAGGCTTTTGCAAAATCTCGAGGCAGATAACCCACTTTTTCAAAAAACAGAAAAAAATACTACCATTAAAAAAAATGAAGAGAGGAAAGTGCAAAGCTTCTTAGCATAATATTTATTATAATGATAATGATTACTAGAATTCAAAACTTAACAAGAGTTAAAATTACCACACTTGATCAACTGCACTGGTTCCCAAGATAACATTGCTCAATGTATAAAATGGCACTAAATGTTTTCTGACCAAAGCTAAAAATCTGTAAGTTCCCAAAAGAATAATGAAATGACCCTTTCATTTGCAATAAAAACTATTAAAAACTAAAAAAAAATAGAATATCGATGATATAAACTTTTTAAGGAAATAAGAAGAATGAGGATTTCATTATTGTGTAACTATAGTTCAGTTCTCCCTGAAGCAAGAAAAATACCGTAAAACAGTCCACCTGCAAAGGGCATATCTGACGCAGCGATAGCGAACGAAAAGAATCCTTCTATTTTACAGGTAAAAACTGAAGAGATAAGGAATAAAAAGTGGAAACTTCAGCTATACCATGCAAAAAAAATAAAAACTTCAGCTATACGTATTGGGCTTTCACTCTTTACCTCTGTACATTGCCACACAAATGTCACCAAGATACCTTCCTGATGAGACGAACACTGTAGATTGATGAAAGACGCGAAACCGAACAAAGAAAACAAGTGTGTGTGGGGGGGGGGGGGGGAGGGGAAAGAAGCAGTAGTGCAAGGTACGGAAAAAATGAAAAGAGAGCTGAAAGAAACCTATCACAGATTTAAAATAGAAACCAGAAATTTGGACAATACCCAGAAAAGAGGGGTCCAGGAGAAGTGATTTCTTTTCTTTTTTTTTGCGAATGTCCAGGAGAAGGGATTACGTCCAACATTGTTTGTCTGCTAAAGAGATGAAGAAGGAAAGGAGTTGATTGTGACCCACAACGTCGCCATCGTAGCTCTATCACTCTGCGACAGCGCCCCATCTCTTAGGGAGGGTCCAAGTCATCAAACCAAGAGGGGGAATGGTAACTGGTAAAAAGGTTAAAATCAATCCAAGTGGATCATTTTTGCTTCGTCGATCTTTGATTCCACTGCCTCACACAGTCACACCCCCATATACCGATTGATTGATTGATTGATTTGCACTCTGCGAAACCCAAGAGTCCCACCCAACCAATAGAATCCATCACGTAGCGTGGAACGAAAGGGCACACAGGTGGAGAACCCACAAGAACAACATGGTTCACAGCGTACACTCATTGCTGTGGAATCCAGGGAGGAAGAATGCTAAGACTACCCACCACCACACCCATCTGTACATCAGTTGTCGCTGCAGAGGAATGAGAAACAATTGTACAACCGACGACCCCTTTTATGGCAAAATTCTCGGAACTCGTCAAGCAAAACCCGAGAGGAAAAAAAATCACTACCATTTGAAAAAACAAACAAAAAAATCTCTTTCTTTTGCCAAATGGAGAAAAGAGCGATCGTCTATTGTCGGATTTCCCTCTCACCTTGAGGTGAACCACGCGGGGGGGCTTGCTTCCATGGCACTTCCTCCTCCGAGGGGCGACCTTGGGCCCCCCGATCAGCCGCACGTCCTCACCGGCGACCCGGACCTTGGAGTACGAGACCACACCGTTGCTGAGGGAGAACCAGCGGGATCTCCAGCCCTTTCCGTAATTGGTCCACTTGTGGAGCATCCCAGCGACGGCCCCCTCTGGCGACGATCCCTCATTTGGGTCGTCGGTGGGGCGTGCCGACGGTGATCTGTCACCGTCAAGTCCGGGGCAATCGACGGCGATGCAGCAGAGCGGGTGCATCTCTCTCGCCCTCATTGCGGATGGCCGGAGATGTGGCATGGGTGGCAGAGAGAAGGGAAGGGGACGGTGGGGCTGGTGGCAACTATTTATAGTGGCGGTGGTGGCGGTGATGATGACCGGTGGCGTCGTCTTTGGGATCTGATATCTTTTTACATTATTTTTTACGGCTCTTCGCTGAGAGTTCCGTAGCTTCGTTGAATCGTAAATCTAGATTTGTGACATGATTTAATATGATTTACTGAGTAATCATTGATTATAATGTAATTTATTCAGTCGTCAAACTCAATAAAGAAACATACGCAACATAATTTATTAAGTTGGTTCTGTGCTCGTGGTGTAATTTACTAAACCGTCAAATTAAAATCTAAATATTTATTTTACCTTTTAAATATATTAACCATAAAAATCATATTTAAAATAAACAAATGTCTCTCTTTTATAAATATTTATTTTAAATATATTCTTTGTTATTATTATCAAATTTTAAATAGATTTTTTTTTCTTTTTTTTCACTAGGAAAACTAAGTTATTTGCATTTTCCACCATTATTACTCTGAAAATTCAAAATTTAAGGTTTTCAACTATCGTCATCAATTTATCAATCATTATTACGGTAAGTACATCAATCACGTCCTCATCATTGTTAACTATCATCACAACCCAAGCTTGTCATTTCTACCACTGTCCCATGCATATCAATCAACCTAGCTAGTTTTCATCAGTTATGTTGTTTTTTAATCATGTATCAAATAAAAAAGTGGAATGGAACCATAGCATTCAAATTTTTATTTCATTTCATTCATTTTTCACTAAAATACCAAATAAACAAAAAAAAAAAAGGTTTATATGAGTGGACAGTACAATGTATGATATATTTTGTGTTTCTATATAGTTATCTCCATTTCTATTCTATTTCTAAAGATTCCCATCCAATAGTCTTTAATTTGTTAGACTTATATATTAATTTCCAAACAACCACTTGCATTTATATATTTGGTCAACCATTCCATTTTTTAACAAAATCCATTTGTTGAAATATGTTCCATGTTCTTCCTTATAATTTTTTTTTTTTACCTTTTCTCTCTCTTATGGTCTTCTCTCTTGTCCATTCTTTCTCATTCTCATCTTCTTCTATTCTTTTCTACCCTTACTTGTAAGTAGTGATGTGTTAATTTGAGATGGGTATCTGTAAAACTTTTGAAACAAATGTGAATCCAATCTGTAACTTCACTCTTAACTTTATATATGGTAAAGATATGATCCAGTTCTTTTTCTAATGTTTTTAAGATGAGACTACATTATACCTTCCTCATTTACGACTTATTTGAAAGTTTGCAAGTATGTTTATTTTGTCATCATGGATGCATGGAATCTTGAATTTCCAAAATAACTGTAGTTCTAATGTGATGTTAAAATTTGATTGTAAGAGAAAATGTCTCTCTTTATACATATGTAAAGCTTATCTTTACCTTTCAACATGAGAATATTGCAACACCATTAAGATGTTACTTCAGTTTTTGACTTCCATCATCATCTTTGCATGGTTCCAACACTGATGAAGACAACAAGTTAATCTTTATACTTTCCATGGCAAAGATTCCAAACAAAGAAGGATTCCCAATCAGATTAATTTTGCAAGGATAAATTGAAACCATTCAGTGAGTATCTGATGAAAAGTACTTGCAATATCAGAAACAAAAAAGTGTCACAATCATTACCATATGGAACCAGTGGTTCTCACCCATTGCTCCTGACATATATTCATGTCTATCTGGTTTCCTGATCAAGGAAGCTCAGACAGAATCTAGTGTGTGTTGTTGGGTCATTACTTCCCAGCCTCTGGCTTTACTGCCATGAGAACACATTCAAGATTGAAGATAAATCACCCTTGATCGATATGGCATGAACAGTATGGTTGTCTGGCCTTTAAACGAAAACTAAGAAACACAGATGGAGGCGCCCAGATCTACAAAGGAAACTAAAGCATGTGGGCTTTAATCAATCGACTTGCTATGAAATTTAAATGGAACAATGAGCTCGGTGCCCAGGAAAAGAAAAGAAGGCACGTGTCTGCAGCAGATTCCAAGTTAATATGCTGGGAAATTTTCCTGCCATGTATATATATATGGTTTTGTATTTTCATACTTTGTTTCAGGGATCTAGTCTGGAACTGTTGTTTTCTGCAGATTTCTAGTTCTTTCCGTGGACCACGAAGATTGGTGAACAATCAAGAGCAGCAAGAAAAGAACAAATAACAGATAAATCACACATAATAGTGATATAATGGAAGATTCTATGCTAACCACCAGTACCTATTTTATAATCAAATAGCTATTTCTACATCTTTAATTACATCCAACTCATACCGTCTCTGTAATTAAACTAATGGCTGAAATTTAAGAATTTTGATACCTAAGAAAATTCCTCTCTTAGAATGAGTGGTGAGTGGAAAGAATGAGAGCATTAGATATATATTGGAGATACAATTTCTCTATTACCTTCTCTCACATTAAGATATGCACATATACATACAAAACACAATTAATAAATTCAAATATGGAAATTGCAACATCCAAAAAATACACATTTATTATAATATTTGTTTTTGTTTGAATTCAAAATTTTATTATAATATTATATGTATCTCTTAGATAGTGTTTAAATATACTTTATAGAACCTAGAAAATAAAGATTTCATGAGTATAAATTTTATATAATATTTCAAAGTGGTTTTCTTATTATCTAATATTGCATGATACTTTTGTTTGAAAAGAAGGTGGAAAGAAATTTGTCTAAAATCCCACTCTTCTTGACTTTTAAACTAGAAGATTTAGGAAAAAGTTTACAGTGAGCAGTCATACATTTATTAATTAATAGATGTTAATGCCGTTGGTCAAAGTTGAAAGTCTCTACTTGATAATGATAATATTTTATATTAATCAAGATTCAAATCTTAGTAAAAACTATGAATATTATTATATTTATTAAACTACTATAACTGCTTGGTATAATTGAAAGTGTTTTAACTAATTTGGATTTTGTTTTTGAGAAATACAAGGATTTTTCTCATTGATGATTTTATTCTCTCTATCTTTAATCTCCCCAGAGTTCTTGATTTTCATATCTCCAATAACGTACGTATGACGTGCCTTTTATTTTGGCCTTTTCTTTTTTGGATTGTCCGGTCTAATAGAAAAAGCATTCCATTCAAAAACTCTTCATGGAAACTCTCATTAGGGAATGGTGTTGGCAATCTTAATAACGAAGTCCAGTTCATTTGAAGACAGCAAACAAAAGTGCATTTAAGCAAATGTACTGGTTGCTTTCCTCACACAGCTAAAGTTTATTTTAATATCAAGCTTTATCACTTTGTCAATAAAAAAATTAAGGTTGGAAGTGTTTATACCCATGTCCGCTTGATATGGAATGAAAGAAGATACTTACGATCTCTTTTGAGGTTTAAGATTAGGGTTTATTTCAGTTGATGAGACATAGACAATACCATATATGTCACTGTGTGTAAGGCTGGAAAGGGAACTTGTCCCATCATGGTGGTCTTTCACTAGACAACCAACGTTCAAAAAATATTAATTCTCCTGCAACCATCTTATTCCCACATCTCCCTCCATGACAACTAATGAATCCAGATGACCCAAAAAGCGATTCAAATCAGCCTGAAATCCATCAGTCTTCCCAACAACCCCTTCCAGAAAACAATCAACAAGAAGCTTGCTCTCAGCATAAGGCCAACAACAACGAGAAGAAGAAGAAAAGAAAATAAAATGCATGCCCCAGAACCAGGCTGTCTTTCTGTATCATGAAACAAGCTGGTCTGCAAAGGAAAAGGCCACTGAAACCTGTGATTATTTCCTTTGCTGTATATTAACTTTTTCTTTTTTACTTGTGGAGGATGATATGTGATGATATATGATATATGATATATTCACATGCCCTCCTCCTCGACTTCCAAAGCACAAGCTTAATTTTGTGGGTCAGTGGGTTTCAGATCCAACTTGACTGCTTTGCTTGGGATCGAAGGAAGCCCTTCCTCAGTCTCCGAGAAAACAGTATGGATGTGAACGCAGATGTGGGAAAATCCATCTGTTCACTTTCATGCTTATTAAATACACAACTCTCAGTCATGACGGTGGTCTTGGAAAGAGAAAATTTACTTCCTTGACAGATAAATTAATCTGATCGAATCACAGTTTTATATTAGCATGATTTTTCTTCCTCTTATTGTTCATTAGTTTTAAAACAAACTAACACACATTCTATTGCAAGTTAACTGAAGATTAAAAGAAGAGATCACAAGTACGAACAAGTATTAAAAAAGAAACTCTATTATGATGATCTCGTTCTATTATTGTCATTTAATTTTCAACTGAACTTTGCAGCATCACGGACTGTACAGTAATTTTATTGACGTAAAACAACAATATACTGCGGTTATTGTAAATTTAAATTTTGTCTTTTAAATCATGTCTTGTGATTTACACGCATGTTGTATTAAGCATGCATTGAGAAAAGTTTTGGTTTTAACTGAGATAAACAAAATTATGAAAAGATCATTTCAAGTGGTACAATCACAACCAAGAGAAGCCTACAAAATTAAGAGTTTTTTTTAAATGAAGACACTGAACAAATATAACAATACAACAAATTAAAGAAGGGGAAAATTAAAGGGCATAAAAGATAGGAAAACAATTAATTACTATTCTTTTCTTCCATAACATCATCTCACCTCTTGAGAGTATAAGTGTTTAGATTGATATTAGTATTGTTCATCATAACATCTTCAATTATCAATCGTCTTAGCTACTTATACATCCTAGTTAGATTAGATTTTCTTTATCACATTTGCATTACTAACGACAACTAAACTTTTCTAGTCAAAAGCAAGATAGAGAATCTAACCTTACATGAATTTGTTTTGCATTAATACAAATGACAAAGAATTTGGTTTTACATGGAAGAAGATCATTAGCTCACTGTTGATTAATTTTGAATTGAACCTGTAAACCTAAAAAAAGTAATACCACAAAAGTTATATTTAATTTAAATAAGTATTGATTTTTATGTAAATTTATTAAAATTAGTTTTTTTAAATTTTAATTATTTATTTTTAAATATAAAAATATTAATGATTAAAATTCAAATTGAGTTCAAATTTTAACTAGATTAAATATAATTAATTTCCCTTTAAAAAATGATATTTGGAAAAAAAGAGTATGTACAATAGAAAAAAGAAGAAGAGATTTTTGCCTATTAATTAGATTATTGGAGAAAAATTTATTGATAATATGAAGTAGGTTTTTAAGGCATACATTAGGGAGGTAGATGCTAAGAAAGAGATTAAAATTGCTCTTAAATTTCCATTCCACATATATCCGTTAAATAGAATTTTTCCTCAAAATGATTGTTTCTCATTGTTGATTAATTTCAATAACACCTTCTCTTTCATGGCTATTGAAATTTGCCTTAAAATATTCATCCAACCCATCTTACCTTAAACTTAAAATGCATCTAAATTTCAAAATCCATTGCATTATAATAAAAGCACAAACCCTGTGAAGGAAATAAAGAAAATGAAAGTTTTTTTCTTCATTTCTTATATCTGATGAATTACTTTATTTTCTTAATTTTACTTTTCATCATTTTCTATTTTACATTGAATTTTGTCACTTTCTACCAAAGGCACAAATTGCAAAAAAGTGAATGGAAGAAAATAATACTTTCCTTTACTTTTTTATTTTCTATATATTATTTTACTTTTTTAACTTTTCTTTCTGTTATTCTCATATGCATAAATATATTTTAAGTAATTTTTTATAATTTATTCACCATTAATTAAATTTTCTATCTACCTTGGATGATCGAATTCCATCACTTTACACCAAAAGCACAAATGGTAAGAAAGTGATGGAAGAAAATAATACTGTCCTTCACTTTTTATTTTTATAATTTTTTTACTTATCCAACTTTGTAAACACCTTTTAAGTAATTTTAAACTTATCTTCATTTTTTATAATTTATTCATTATTAATTAAATTTTCTATGTACTTCGGATGGTCCAACCCAGGTTCGGCCCATTGGGCTCTCTCGGGAAACTCGTGAGTCGGGTCTCTCGCCACCGTTGAAACCGCAGCGGAAAGGCGCACTTCGTCGATCAAAACCCTAACCCCTTCTGCTCCCCACCACCGCGTACCGGAGAATGGCGTCGGCGGTGGCGCCGACTCTCAAGCGGCGGGACTCTACCGTCATTCGGGAAGGTGACCAGCTGGTTGTCACGCCGCTGGGCGCCGGGAACGAAGTCGGGAGATCCTGCGTCTACATGTCCTACAAGGGCAGGACTGTTCTGGTGAGGACCGTCCCGCCCCCTTCGTCCTCTCATTTTGGGTTTTTATTGTTTTTGTTTCTTCTCTTCCGAGGGAAGTGGAAGAAATTGATTTTTGGTTTTGTATTTGTTTTTAGTTTGACTGCGGGATACATCCGGCGTACTCCGGGATGGCAGCGCTTCCGTACTTCGACGAGATAGACCCGTCCACCATCGACGTCCTTCTCGTTACCCAGTAAGACCTTTACAAGCAATAGAAAGCGCACCTGTGTTTGCCTTTTTTTTTTGTTTAAGTTTGCATCTTTCTGTAGATTATGCTTGAGAATAATTTGTTTCGAAGGTTTCTTTCTTTAGTCTCTTTGCGAAGCTTGATTGAACTGAGAAGATTTCTTCTATTTTGTGAAAGACCGCCGGTTGAATTTAAGATGAAATTGTCACTAGCTGGTATTCTCAACAAAATAAGCGGATCAACTTGGACATACATATATGTTGATTCTCTCCACTCATTATCAATTAGTTTTGAATTAGGATTTCAATATGATATTAGAGTATGTTCACACACATTTACCTCTAAATACTTGTAGACATATAAATAAGCCACAAACAAGAGAGAATGTTGAAAATAGTTCTACATTGAATAAGTGAAAATTAAACTTAGACTTATGTTAATTCTCTCCGCTCATTATCAATTGATTTTGAGTTGAAATTTTAACATGATATAGTATTGGATTATGCTATTATTTATTGTATTTAAGTTATTGCAAGCAAGGACAATCAGATTGCTTGCTCTTATTAGGCCCTATGGTGAAGGCGCCATTGTTGAAGGTGTCTAGAATTAGATGACAATGGAATCTAATTGAATGAATTCCATGAAGAATGACTGCCTAGGACTTCAGCTTTGAGAGTATCTGAGGGAAAAAACCAACGGAGGTCACAAAGAGATACACATAGCAAGGCCTTATTTTCCAATTTTGATATTTGAGATCTAATATCAATTTTGTCTGTTGTGAAGGCAACCACTGTGCCCATCTCTCAGTGCCGAATGCTCTGTGCAACTTCCATTTCTTTTACCTTTCTGGTGTATCTATAGTTGATTGGTTTGAAGACATTTTAGTAGAATGGAAAATTAACTTTTCCTCAAGAAACATGGAATCAATTGACAGTTAGTGGAGAGGACTCCGACATTGTATAATACCTAGAATATATCTGATAGTTTGTGGGTCCAATCCATTTCAAATTGTATGTTTTCATTGCTTGGAAAATGGAAAAACATTGTTGAACAGAATGTTTGAGTGAAGTGTCAAACTTATAATGAGTCACCCTTTAAAAAATACATTGGATTGAAACAAAAAAAATCATAGGATTTAATATGACAAGCGGCTTGAATTTAAAGTGCGTAACAATCCCTCTGAAAGAACAATGTTGTTTGAAATTTATTTTTATCTTAAAATTACAAAATACTTCATGGTTCCTTTTTGTACTGCCTTCCATACATATCATAAATTGTGACATTGGTCGCTTTTCTTCTGTTTGTTTGCAAGTCTGCAAAAGATGGTTATGATACCATTTTTACTTGTGCATTTAGAAGAGATTATGTTCCCATCTGCTCAGATAAACGGCTTTTATTCTTCTTATTCTATTGTTCCATAGTTTTTGACTTCCAGACCATACCTACCATGAAAATGAACGTACGTGTTTGTATTGATGTTATTCTTAAAAATTGCAGCTTTCACCTTGACCATGCTGCTTCCCTTCCATACTTTTTGGAGAAGGTATACATTGTTTTTCATAGGATATAATAATACAAGGAAAAAAAAATTGCATATCTGCAGAAGGGACTCTTATTTGTATTTGTCACTGATGTTTATTTGATCTCATTTGTTCCCAGACAACTTTTAGGGGCCGTGTTTTTATGACACATGCAACAAAAGCTATTTATAAGCTTCTTCTGTCAGATTATGTGAAGGTCAGCAAAGTGTCAGTAGAGGATATGCTCTATGATGAGCAAGATATTCTTCACTCCATGGACAAGATTGAGGTGAGCTAGATCATATTTTTTTGATATCTTATTCTATTATTCAAGAAGGTGAAAGTATTATACAACTTTGGATATACTACTGCGTGTGTACTGGGCCTTTGAAGGGTTAAAACAAGTCCATTTTTAAATTTTTTTGATAATAAATTCTATAAGGATTTAATGCTGCAATTATAACCGGAGCCAAATATGTCCTTCAGACATCCTTACCATTAACTTCCAGATCTACTTTGTTGTATGCTGAAAGTTTTGTTCTTGAGCAGGTAATTGACTTCCATCAGACTCTGGAAGTGAATGGAATCAGATTCTGGTGCTACACTGCTGGTCATGTCCTGGGTGCTGCCATGTTCATGGTTGATATCGCTGGTGTTCGAGTTCTCTATACTGGTGATTATTCTCGTGAGGAAGATCGCCACCTCCGAGCTGCTGAGATACCTCAATTTTCCCCTGATATCTGCATTATTGAGTCTACTTATGGCGTCCAGCTTCACCAGCCTCGAATCATCCGGGAAAAACGTTTTACTGATGTTATTCATTCAACCATCTCCCAGGGAGGACGTGTTCTTATTCCAGCATTTGCACTTGGCCGAGCTCAAGAGCTCCTGCTCATCTTGGATGAATACTGGTCTAATCATCCTGAACTTCATAACATCCCCATCTATTATGCTTCTCCTCTAGCAAAGAGGTGCATGGCTGTCTATCAAACATATATCAATTCTATGAATGAAAGAATCCGAACCCAGTTTGCGAACTCAAATCCCTTTGATTTCAAGCACATTTCACCGTTGAAGAGCATGGATAATTTTAATGATGTAGGACCTTCGGTGGTCATGGCAAGTCCAAGTGGTCTCCAGAGTGGGCTTTCAAGACAGCTATTTGACAAATGGTGTGCTGATAAGAAAAATGCATGTGTTATTCCTGGGTATGTTGTTGAGGGAACATTGGCCAAGACTATCATCAATGAACCCAAAGAAGTCACTCTCATGAATGGTCTCACTGCTCCACTTAACATGCAGGTCTACTACATCTCTTTCTCAGCCCACGCAGATTTTGCACAGACAAGCGCTTTCCTGAAAGAGCTCATGCCTCCAAACATAATCCTTGTCCATGGTGAAGCTAATGAGATGGGAAGGCTAAAGCAGAAGCTCATAACACAGTTTGCAGACAAGAATACAAAGATCGTCTCCCCAAAGAATTGCCAGTCAGTCGAGATGTATTTCAATTCAGAAAAAATGGCCAAAACAATTGGAAAGTTGGCAGAGAAGACCCCAGAGCCTGGTGAAACCGTCAGTGGCCTACTTGTTAAAAAGGGTTTTACATATCAGATAATGGCACCTGATGATCTCCATGTCTTCTCACAATTATCCACAGCAAACATCACACAGAGGATCTCCATCCCATATTCAGGTGCATTTGGGGTAATAAAACATAGGCTAAAACAGATATACGAGAGTGTTGAATCACCAGAAGAATCTGACATGCCAACTCTGGTAGTTCATGATCGGGTAACTGTGAAGCAGGAGTCTGAAAAACATGTATCGATGCAGTGGTCATCGGATCCAATAAGTGATATGGTTTCTGATTCTATTGTGGCCACAATTTTGAACATCAGCAGAGAGATTCCTAAGGTGACCTCTGTGACCGAGACAACCAAGACAGAGGAGGAAACAGAGAGGATGGCACAGAAGGTGATATATGCTCTCCTTGTCTCCTTATTTGGTGATGTGAAGGTTGGAGAAGAAGGGAAATTAGTGGTCACCGTTGATGGGGACGTAGCCCAGCTGAATGGAAAGAATGGCGAAGTAGAATGTGAGAATGATGCCTTAAAGGAAAGAGTGAAAACTGCATTCAGGCGAATACAAAGCACTATCAGACCAATTCCACTCTCGGCATCTTGAAACAACCTGGAGCATCTGCCGACGTATCCATTTTCTGTACGGTAATTTTGATGTGGCTGCCTGCTATCAGGTCAACATATGTGGTAATTGTAATATTGCCTTCTGAATGAGTAATGTTACATGCTTGTGTCGTGTTTGATTCAAGTATAATAGATGTGAATTACGGGTTCTGCGGATGTTTTCTCGACCAAATGAAAAACGTGCCTTTTCTGCCCATTTTCTTCATTACTTGGGTTTCTTTCATGAATGGCAGTATATATATATATATATATATACATACGTGTGTGTGTGTGTGTGTGTGTGTATATGACCCAAATGATGCTGATTTGTGTTGAGTTTAAAAAAAAGTGTAAGATTTGTGAAGAAGTGGGAGTATTTATAGGTTTTTGAGGTATTTAAGACTACTAATGGAGTTATATGTAGTTTTAGAAAACTTAGAAACTTTTTGTTAAAGAAAACTTGAAAAAATAATGATAAAAAATAATTTTTAAAAAATTTGAATTATTTTTAGAAAATAAATCTTTCAAAATAAAAGGTAACAACATCCCTACAACCCTTCATGAAAAATAATGAAGTTATTTAAAAAATAATCTATTTTTCATTAAATAATGAAAGGCTCTCTAAGGTGGCATTTGGTTTTCAGAACTTTTGCAAAAATAACTAGATTAACGTTACCTATAGATCAACGTTATTAAAAATAACTAGACGGATAGAAAAATGGCAATGTTAGAACCCCCCAATTTATGACAATTTATTTGAAAAGAAAATACAAATTATTTTTCTAATCATGGACTTCATATTAAAAAATTCTTCTACATGTAATATGCACATTATTTATGGGCATATTAATAATTTCAACAACATTATAAAATCCTTTATAAGTTACGTTATCAAATGTAATTCCAGATAATTCTATTTTGTACGTAACAATCATTTGAGGTTTGAAAGCAACTCAAGCATACCTTTAAAGTTGAGCTTTAATTACCAAACAAATTTTAAGACTAAATATGTCCTATTTGTTTAAATACTTCAATATGATAGTGACAGTTTAAAGTGATACTATAACTTGAAGTTAAAAAAAACAACACTTACAAAGTGTACCAGAAAAATAGGAATAATATTTTTTTAATAGACTATGACAATCTATAGGATTTTAAATTTACCCTTGATTTAATTTTGATGAAATGAGTATTGTAATTAATATTTAGTTTATTGTAATTAATTTTGATGAGATGAATTTCTTTTTTTTTCATTTTCCAACATTTTTTTCAAAATGAATAGCTCTTTCATCAGGTTTTACTGATAAATTTTCCTCGTAATATATTCGAAAAAATTAACTAATTTTTAAAATAGATAAAATTTACACTGTAATACAAAATGTAAAATTAAGCCAAAAAAAAGTTTAAAGTGAGTTCATAAACATCTATTTGATAAAAAAAGAAACCGAAAATACAGATTATTATAAAGAAAGATGTTACAAAGGAGGATATTTTCGCTTGTTATCAATTAAATTTGAAATTTACATTTCAATTGTATTTATCAATTAAAAACATTATTTACTTAATATAGAGATTATTCTAAAAAATCTTGGAAAATATTTTATAGATATTTATTAAAACTACTGACTTACAAACAGATATTATATCATGTAAAATCATTTACAATAATAAAATAATATCATAAACAGCAAACAAAAAACCAAATATTAATAATATTTTTTTTTAAAAAAAATAACTTAAAAAAATAAATTTGTAAATGTATAAATAAACATCACTCTTGACGTTCAGTTACGGTAGTATTTAATTTGAAGCCGCTCCCTTCCGTAATCCAAACAAATGCAGTCTCAGTTATGTATCCAAGAGAACTCAAATTATAATTATCTCATAAAAAGGAAGGACCTGTCTTATCCAATTAAGGGAAACAAAGCTGGGACTTGCCCTACCATTCAAAGCGAAAGGAAGTTGGGCAAGGTTGGGGGACCGCGCGCCCCATCTCCGTCAGCCCTACAAAACTCAGATGAGTAAATAAATACCTAAATCACGTGGACGGAGACGGCCGAAGAAGCCAGAGGCGACGCAGGAGGGAGGGACTGCGACGGAAGCGCCGGGCTTCGGTGACGTCGGCGGAGGCCGTCGGTCGCCGTTGCGAGCGGCACACCACCACTTCCGGCCAGTAAATCATAAATGGCACGGCCAGGCCGGGACCCGACAGGTGGTGGCGGTTCTGTCAGATCTGATCCGTCGTTGATGGGGACGGACTGGGCTGGGCTGGGCCCCGTTTTGACCCACGAGATTCCAGGACTCCCCATGTGCGAACCATGTGACCTTCATTTATTCTCCCAAAAAAAAGAAAAAAAAAGAAAACCGTCCATACGTTTCGCCGTTGGTTCTTTAAATTTTTGATACTAGTATTGTTTTCTCCGTTGGGATTTGAACTTAAACTATAGTTTTTTTTATAGACTTGCAAGATAAGAAAGAACGACTAGTTTATATTATATTCGTTATTGGTTTAATTCTGAAACGGTCAGGAATGGTCCAAATAACAATTATATATAAAGTAATTATGGTAAATGAAAAATAATAGCTATTTACATAAAATACTATAATCAAAAGATGAGCATGGCTACGGTAACCTTATTTGTTTGCAAGAGCATCGTATTTTGTTTCTGAGTATTACATCAACCATGACTGAAAGATGATATATTCAACGGTAGCAGGACTCCTCTGAAGAGTTGTTCTTAAATTTCTTCTTTCGTTTACAATACTGTGGGTCGTTCTCCTATACGTCACATTTATGATTGTTACAGAATATCACACTTACAAAACTTGCACATCGTGTTAAATGAAAGCACCTTCAAACGAACGCATTTTATGTGCGTATCATATGATTATCATTAAATACAATTCCTTTTACAAAAAAAATATTAAAATACAAGCTCAACTATTTATGAAAAATATCGTAATTAGTCTTTCAAAAAATAATTAAAAGTATTTTAAATTCAAATATAATTAAAAAAAATTACAGACGATACATCTTTTATGATTATAAAGGGCTTCCACGCAGATTCGGATTCGGAATTTATTACTATAAAAATACACGCATAAGCAAACAAAACAGGGCGGCCCAGCCCGCGAGAGGCAGCTTGTCTCCTCCCTCCTCCCTAAAATGGCGTCGTCTTCGATGCCCACCACTCTGTGATCCCCCCGGCGCGCAACACCAATCAGCCATCAACTCATCTGTTCTAGATTTAAACACCAGTTGTTCCATTCCCGATCACCACCACGACCTCAATCCTCACGCCCGTCAAAGCCTGCAGAAAAGGCTCTGCGAATAGCCGTTCCGGGTTCTGGTTCGATGGCTTGAGGGGGGAAGCTTGGTGGAGACAAAGGTCTCGCATTCTCCCGTCATTGCTGCATTCCCGGATCCGGCTATTGGATCGGTCTGTGCCTTGACGGTGTTGTGTTGGTATTGTTGACCTACCAAAGCTGTGGGGGAGGGGGGGGGGGTGGGGGGGGGGGCTATCATGGGATCTGTAAGTAGTAGGGATACGGTAGGGGTGGCCGAGACGTCGTCATCATCGTCGTCGTCTGGAAGAGGTCGTTCGTGGCTGAGATCGCTACGAAGAAGCTTCATTCGGTCTGCATGTCTCGGTCTACCTCATGTCTTGTCCGATGAAAAGGTGGACCTTTTTCTTTTCTTTTCTTTTCTTTTCCCCTCCCTTGATGTTGTTGTCTGTGTTGATATCCTTGTTTGTTTTGCCCCCTTTTTTTATCTTTTGGAATTGTCCTTGTTTTGCAATTGATAAGGTCATTGGTTAAGAAAAATCAACACTTTTCTTTATTGTGCATTGTTTCCATTTAGTATTTAGTTTGTTGGTATTCTTGTTCCCGTCCAAATTTTTGATTTTGTTGTTGTTGGAGACCATGGCATTGTTCTGGTAAAGGTTGAAAAGTCATTGTTGTGGTTGAGGGAGCTGTTTTTGTGGTTGCGACTCAAAGTTTTCAATGTTTTTTTAACCATAATAGCTGTTACGTTTGTTGTACTTTAACCATCTAACTTGGTAAGAAATTCAATTTTTTTTTCGATGTTATAAGACTGATTTAACTATTATTTTGTTCTAAATTTGTTACCATTTAACATTTGTCCTTTATAAGGCAGATCTATGTTTTCACATTTATTGTTGCTTATTGACTATATCTATATTTATTTCATCTAGAGGACATTGTTCTAAGACAATTATCTTTTTGCCATTTACAGAATGAAGAACAGAATGGTAGGTCAAAGGGGAATGCTCAAACCAGGGCGTTGCCTCTAACTTGCAGCAATTTCAGAACAAACGAAGGGAACCAAGTAAATGTACCTTGCTCAAACTTGGATTTCAGCAGCAGCGGTAGCAGCTCTGCAATCCAAGATGATAGCACAGTCAGAAATGCTCCTACTAGTTGTAGCTCACGTTCTCCTTTTGGCTTCCTCCCTGATGGTACAAATTTCAGACTTGGTGGAGCTTCAGGTCTGGGATCTTCCTTTTCAAATGCTGTGCTTTCTCGCAGTTTTTCAAGTCCTCATACTGGAAAAGATCATCAAACAGTCAGGGGTAATGATAATTTTTCAGACAACACAATTAGATCATGTCAAGATAGTCTTGTTAATGCAATTTCATCTCAAGACTCAAGCACACATAATTTGGAAACAAATTCAGTAACTAGACGTGCCCACAGGCGACTACGAGAATCTGCAGAAGGTACTGCTCGATTTAGCAGAACTCTGAGTGTTGGGAGGCTTCGTGATAGAGTTCTTCGCCGGACATCTCTCTTAGAGGGAAGATTTGATTCCCATCTACCAGAAGATGGATCTTTAGCATACATACATCAGGGAAGTGAAAGACGATACTTGAATGGTATATCCGATGTGTATTCAACCATGATTGATGAAATGCCACCAACTTCTGGTCCCAGCAATTCTAGGAATTTTGATAGTAGCTATGATGGGGTAGTGGCTCCACAAATGAGGGAATCAAATATTCATGATACTTGGGATCATAGATCTGCATTTCTAGAAAGGAGAAGGAGAATAAGATCTCAGGTCTATAAGAGCCTCTTGCTTTTCCTTTCTTATGTATCTACAGTAACAAATTTTGAACCATTGTTTGAAATTGCAGGTCCGTGCTCTCCAGCGGCTGGGCGGCCGCTTTGAGAATCTTTCAGGCCATGACAGAGCTTGCATAGCATCTGGTCATCACCGCACAGGTCGTTGTGCCTGCAGAACGAACAATAGATCTGCAAATCCTGGTGATGACACAAGCACAAGGGCTAGCATATCTAGGATTGTTATGTTAGCTGAGGCATTATTTGAGGTAACATGATTTGGTTCGGCAGCTTTGGATTATCTTTTTCTTGCCTGTTTTCTCATCTGTGAAATTCTGGGATATTTTTAACCCTTTTTCTAGGTTCTGGATGAAATTCATCAGCAAGCTGTAGTTTTGGCTTCTCGTCCATCTATTACTTCAATCGGATCTGTACCAGCACCCAAGGAGGTTGTAGACTCTATGGCTGTAAAGATATACACCAAAACACTAAAGCAAGAAAATGATGATTCTGCACAGTAAGCAAAATTCTTTCCCTCATCTGATTTCTTCTTTCTTTTACGTATGCATGCAACTTAGCAGGAACACACACACACGAAAGATTATAATACTTGCAAGTGCATCTGTCTCCTCCACACAAAAGATTACAGTTAATGAACAATTAGAGACATTCATGATCTTATATTGTTTCTTGCCTTTCCTTACAGTGATATTCACTAGTATTATTTGATTGATAGGTGCTATATATGCCTGGTGGAGTACGAGGATGGGGATTGCATGCGAGTGCTGCCTTGTAGTCATGAATTTCATCGGTCTTGTGTGGACAAATGGTTGAAAGAAATCCACAGGTGAATTGTTAACAAGTTCATTATGCTTTCCTGGTCTAAATTTTAGGTGTTCATCTTACTTAATGTTGGAACTTCATTAAGGTTACCTAATTAACCTTAACATTGATGCTAGGATTATGTAACTCAACAATGTCAATGCAACAAGAACCAGTGCCTTAATCCCATCATGAAATTCAACCATACCAATGCAATTCTATACTGTCATGACATTCTATCTGAAGATAGCTTCGCAGGGTTAAGCTTGGAAAGTGCACAACATTTTCACTGAAACTTGTTCAATTTGATCGTGTTTTCTCTTGGATAAAAAAATACTGATTTATGCTCTTCAATGTCAGTTTCAATCTGGTGTGTCCCTTTGTTTTTCTACTCTTTTTCAGTTTTTTTACAATCAGTATATTCTCATGATTCATGACCCATCCAATAAATATGGATTTGCGAGAAACAAAGCTTTAATATTGTTACCTTTTCATGAGATTTTATACGTTCTTTAAAATACAAGGAATGGAAAATACCATGTAGAAATCATTTACAAATCTGCGACACACATGTATGAATTCTTTTGTTGCTTTTTAGCTGCCCTTGCGAAGCACATATTATCATAAAATGATATCAACTAGATTTTCCTATATTTTGAATGATTTTTTTTGCTTTCTATCTACCTATTCTTTGAAAGGAAAATATCCAGGACTGAACCTCATTTTATGTTAGGCATAAGAGAATATGGCTATAATGTACCTTTTATGGCTCAATTTATAACTTTGAACTAGTGTCAGATAAGCTTGATCGGTTCCTTTGTCACAAACGCATCTATTCATCTTCACATTTAGAAGCGCAAAACCTAAAATGGCAAACGCTCAGACAAAAGTGAAACATGTTACATAAGCATGTCATCTTTTCCCAAAGCAGCACATCAGATCTATGCATTTTATTTAATTTTTTTTAGAACCCAATGCAGCCACATCATGTCAAGGGTACCCATGTCCGAGGTGAAATTTTTAATGATATTGATACTATTTTCATTCTATTTAGGGTCTGCCCTCTTTGCCGTGGTGATGTCTGTATTTCTGGCACATCACCTGTGGATAAGCTAGATTGAAAATTAAACTGAGTTTCTTCAAGCTTTCTAAGATCAAGGAGATACCACACCAGGCTGCTAATTTTGGAAAGTGCAAGCTGCTTGGCCTTGTAAAATGTTGGCAACATCCACCAATGTCCTCTTGATTAAAAATGATATGGCTACACCGCACCAGTTTGTTTCCCGCCCATCAGAGGAAGCTCTGGGAACCAGTGGCCTATATATGAGTTGGCCAACGGTATCAAATTTCAAGGAATTTGTTCTTGTCATCTGTTCTGCAGTCGATTTCAGTCATAATCTCCGAAGTCCAAGGATGGTAGTAATTTGGACCTCTACCTTGCAATCTCTCGAATGTATGGATTCTGATTCTCATCAGATCAAACCATGGAAAACAACACAAAATCTGCTTTTTTTTAAAGGCGCTTGTCTATTTTCACATTTGATATTATGAATCCATGTCAACGATCAATATGAATGATGATGTTCCAAGGTATATCTTGCATCTGTAGAAAGAGTTATGTCTTATGGTTCATTTCCCTAACTCCATCTTCCTGCAATGCTAAATTGGTAGTCAGAATGTGGAGCCGCATGTTCAGAAAATTGCAACCAAGAATCAGATGTGGTCCATGAGACACAAGATCCCAGACCATGTGCCTACCTCATGGCAAGGCTGTTACAGTTTTGATCTTAAATCTGAATGGAACATGCATGCATGCTTCTACAGGAAAATTTATTTTTTAAATGAGGAGATAGATCGGTTTGCCACAGAAAAATGCTTTGGCTGGAAAACTCCAATGGTAGATCACATCTTTGCACTGTAGTTTGTAATAAAATTTGTTTGCCACAATAGTAATGGCTTCAATCACTATTTGATGACAGAATTAAGTCATACCTCAAAAGTTCTTGTGGCCCTACGTAAAAATATAAATGTGATCCAATTATTTGAACACTGAGGGTTTGAATCTGCTTACCTCTAGAAGCCAGTTTCTTGGTTGATTGTAAAAGTTATTTTTTATAAATTTTTAGAAATTTAGCTACTAAAAATTTTGAAAATCTTGTTTGTTATAATTTTAAAACTTTAATAACTTTTACACAATTTTTAGTTTCAATTTTACTCTTTGTCAATAATAAAATCCACCATATAAAAATTTATGAAATTATTGGTTATGTTGCCTTGTGTTACAATAGGATTGCATTTTTTGGTAAATAGGTGTTTATATTGGTCAAAAATATTTACTGTTGGTGAGGATATAATGAAAAATAAAATTTGAGAATAACGGTTTTAAGAAAAATAAGCTTCTAGAGAAGCTACATTATATAATTCATTTGAAACTTGAGAGATTGACAACTTCTCCCAATAGCTTAATGTTTAAAACTACTACTAGCTTCTTGGAGCTCCTTTCAACATTTGAAGTTCAGAAGTTAAACCCTGGAACTCTAGAAGTAGATTCTAAGATTGGCTCAACTTGTGATGCATTAATGACACAAAATTATGTTATTTTTATCTTTTTTATCATACATGTCAACCGAATTTTCATATGTTATTTGTGTCATTTTGATGGAATTGATTTCGGTATCTATTTACCATTTTTTGTATGGGTGGGTTTCATAAGGTTCTTGTCTCACTCAAATAGAAAAAAAAAAAAATTGATTTTCGACTTGTCATTTCTCTCAAGGTACATAATAAATAAAATATTTTGGAAATAAAATCATAAAAAAGAACATTTATGAAGTTCTTGATTAAGCTTATGATGATATATCTTAATTACTCTAAAAGATTTGAAATATTAGGAAATAAAATTAATAAAATATCTAAATGGAAAATTTCTTTTTATTTACAATTTTTATTATGACTATGACGTGGCATTTATCTCAAAATGAATTGGTAACAAAAATGAAGTCTCTTTATAATATGCAAGTTATGTCTTTCCCTTTTTATCGTGAGATTCTTTCAAGTTTCAACATTTTTCCTAGTGATTTTTCTTAGGTTTTTAAAATATTTTTATTTTTAGATTGAATGGATATGTGAGGATTCAAAGTTGGTACGACATTTTTTTACTCTAATATTATATTGAAGTATGAACATCTAATCCAAACTCAATTATTATTACTTATAAGAGTTAACCTCTCTAAATAGCAATCGGTATACAACTTATAATGTGAGGCTATTACGCTATCAAAATATAATAACTTCAATTAACTCAATACTTTCTCTGGAGTGAAGACAGCTTGAAACAAACATAAACAGGTTAAAATAAAATAAGTGAAGAGAAAGTACATGAAGGAATAGGCACTAAGTAGAGTGACAAGCAATTATGAATAATGATCAATCACATTGATTGCATGCATGGAGTTATGAACAGTTTGATCAATTCCACTAGGTCAACAATATTTAATTTGACTCTATGAATAAACAATGCTTATCATGTAGGTAAGAGAGATAATTTGGACACCTACGAGTACAAATACAAGTATTTGTAAACAAATGCGTCAACAGAAGAGGGTATACGACACAAACAACTTCAAATGGCCTTCGATCAATAGAAATGGCAATGGGACGACGATGACGAATGAGTGCTGAAGGAGATGACTAATGTCTAAGAATGCACTACAGAGATAAAAGAGGAAGGGAGAAGAAACATTATAAAAGGAAAAATTGGCAATGGAAGTAGGAATGCAAACAAGTCTAATGGTAATTGATGAATGCTTTGATCGCTACACTTACCTATTTGCTTTCGTGTTGATAGGTTCGGGTTAAGGATTTGGGCCTTTTGCCCTAATTCACCCAAACCTTGGCCGCTACCCTAACCCGTCAATCGTTGCTGCTCAGGTGATGGGAGTAGCATGTCGATTGATGAAATCCGACATGCTCACTGGTAGTCTTCTCTTCTCCACCTTCTCTGGACTCCGATTCTCGCGTGGTGATGTGCTCGCGTCGCGTGAGGGTAGGAGACTGGGATGATCGTGTGGGAGGGAAGGAAACCGGCATGCTCGACTGCGAGGGAGACCGACACCTCCACTTGCGACTGAACGGAAACGAACCCTTTTTTTTTTTTTCCCCCTAGAAAACGGTTTTTCCCAAAAATATATTTTAAAATCCATTTTTATTTTGTGTGGCAAATATTTAAAATAATATATGGCATTTAAGAAAATGAGACATTTAAAAGAAAGAGTATATCTAAGAATAACAAGGTATCACGCATTTATGTGATTTATGAAAAATAAAAGTATAATGGTAAGGTAAAATTTATTTACATAATTTACAAAAAAGATAAAAGCACGATCCAAATTAACAAGGTAAGATATAACTTCAAGTAAAAATAAGTTATATGATTTACAGTATCTACAAACAAGAATAAAAATGACTAAAAGTCGTGTGATTTATAAAATTAATAGTAAAGAACATATCAAATTAAATTAAATTTAATATATCATTTTAAATATCACGATAAAAAATATATATAATGAATGACTACAGTAGCATGTTTCGCTACATTTTAAAACGTGACTATTGATAGGTCTGTTCCAGTGATTTTCAAAAAATTAATAAAAATCTATGAAAACATCTTGAGTTTTCAAGATTGACCTCGTAACTTTTTTATATTTACATAAAAATCATAGACAAAAACCTACAAACAACACTACTTTTTAATAAATTAGGAATTTCTATTTTAAAAAAGCTGTTAACTTAATCCTTGTTTTAAATGCAGTCTAAAAGAGTCAGATATTTGAATGTAAAATTACAAAAAGTTTGTTTTTACCATGGACACAATATTTTTTATTGTAAGTGTCTAAAATAAATTTTACAAGACATATCTCTTCACCAAAGAAAAGGTAGGAATGTAATTGAAAATAATGCGACAGAACACATTCACATGACAAGGGCATGATCAAGAATAACACCACTTGTAGATAATAACATAATAACATGCATATGGTGTGCTTTAAATGTGAGACGATTACCCTTCTAAAACACAATAACACTACTTGTAATGTGGAAATTTTTTTTTTTTTTCATTTTCGACGAAATAACATGTTTCAATGATTGATAGTGTAAAACCTTACAAAAGTTACCTTACATGAAGCGTGAAACATCAAAATTATGGTAAAATAATGATGACAACTGAGACAAAGATAACACTGTTTAATGTGTTAGATGATCGACTAACTTAAATAACATGAAGAATATAACTTTTATTTCAGCGTAATTTCAAAGATTTTGTAACTCAAATAAATTAAATAATATAATTCAGATTCATAGATTAACTAATTATCTATTTAAATTTAAATTTTAAAAGAAAAAATAATAATAATAATAAGAGGCCACCTCCAGAGTTCTCTCTAGAGGCACTTTTCCCTATTTAATATGCACACACAATTATAGCTTTGAAACCTCATACGACCACTAAATGGTACATGACTGGACTTTGGAATCTGGAATAGAACGCGATAAGGTGGATTCAAAATCTCTCGTGTAGTCACATACAATACTTATTAAATGTCTCACATACAGATCAAGCTCAAACAAAAGCTCCCATGTCAAAAGTAAAGGAATGGCCTCACAAACCCAAGAAATGGAAAAGAGAATACCCACCAAGGAACAGTGATGTTTTTGTTTGTGAAGAAGTCAAACCTGCAAGTAGAGAACGAGAAAACTTTGGTAGATCTACCAATGTATTGCAAAGATGCAATAGCATGATTACTACCTGTTTTAATAAACTGATGATAAGGAAGGAACAGAAAATTCATAAATATTGAATCACTTGAAAAATATATCTCAAAGCGATGCCTGAGTATCATACTCCACACGTAACCAGAAGAATTATAACTTAGGAAAAAGGAAAATATAGCATCCTCCTTCCTGTTAGTAAAACAAAAAGCAGCATCAGCCAGGGAAGCTAAAACGACCGTCAACAATCATCACAAATATGATATTTTTCTGTCAAACTGCAAGATAAATCTCACTTAAATTGTTAGTATCTTTTATGCCTAAAAAAAACCCACAAGATGGAGAAGAGATGAAAATCTACCAAAGAGATGCACCTAGGAAGATTAACAGTACAACTAGCACATAAGGGCAGACTAAATAATGCATAAATGCCATGATTTTATGTACCACTATGTTTATGAAGCATTGTCAATCAACAACGCAAAATGATGATTTGCAGACACACAAGAATATGATAATTCAAATACAAACTCCATCACCAGCATGAAATCTAATATCCCTCCTGAGGGAAAGGGACCAGCTTATGTATTCAGCACATCCTTCCGTGGTCGGTAGTCATTTCTTAAATGGTATACTGGTAAGGTTGCAGCTATTGGATGCCCAGCTTGTCCTAAAACACAAGTCTGTGTTAGATAAGAAAGAATTAGAACTCATCTAATATTAAAAAAAAAAGACCCAAATTTCACATTTTATAAATGTTATTGATTCATAGGTAGCAAACTCTATTTTATTAAGAAATTGAACTTAATGCGTGTGTTACCCTGCATAAATCATCATCTCTAATGTCCATCTACGGCATAAAAAGTCAGCAGACCAGGCTATAAAGCAAGCTTGTCAATATGGTGAAAGGAAACTGTATAAAATTACTTGAGAAACATTGATAACACCTGGTAGTGTGCACAGGATATAACATGAAAACATCGAAGATTCTATGAATACATCAATCAACATATGTCATTAACATATAAGTGTAATATAAGTATTAAACATTTATTCAAGTAACCATGCTAAAAAATATTTTTCACATAAAGCAAATTTTTCTTCATGATTATTCCTTGTCCCAGGAGGCAAGAACAAAGTATTCTCATGCAAAATAGGAGACAAAATAATAACAATCTAAGTTATATTCCCATTATCTAAGCTTGACCACATGAAAATAAGAGACAAAAAGTAAAGAGAAAAAGAACTTATCCTTCACTAGGGATATGTACGCCACAAGAAGCAAACACCTAAATACAACATTTTTCTGCAACTTACTGAAATACCATGCAAAATGGGTGATTTTGATTTGGATACAAGAAAAGAACTAATTTACCCCATGCATTGCCACTGTCAAACACACCATTGGTTGGAGGACTTGAATCCTTTGAAGCATAACTGGGCCTCATAAGTTGTGCTTTATGATAATTCCTGTCACCTTGCCCTAAATCTGGTTGCAATTGGCCAAATTGGTGAGCAGGCTGTTGAGAAAATCGACTAGGAGAGCCTTGTGAGAAGTGAAGCATGTGATGAGGCAAATATGTTGGATGTTTATACCCAGAAGGAATATCGAGACCAGAAGGTCGGTTCTTTCCATGTGAATACAGTGGATTTTGACCGTCTGTTCTGTTAACCAAAACAATATATGTTGTATTTGGTAACATGTAAGAGGTAAAGGATATACCACTGATTTCTTTAGAAAAATTACTTGTTAGGAGAGAAAATCGTGCCACAAATATAATATGGATCAGTTTGCCTACAAGATACTCATTCAACATCTAAGTGACAATGGTTTTATTTAGTTCATGATTTCTTTTCTATTCAAAGGAGTATATGGATAGAACGAACATTGACTGATCTACAGAACAACACAGGAAGTCGAGATACAGAAGTACCCAACAAAGGGTGCACCAATCATGATAAAATAATTTTAATCATAACACCATTATTACCCACAAAAAGGTAAGTTATAAGATGCACGCTGTTTACATAAGATATCCTTAATCATGGGATTATGACTGTAATGGTTCACTAGAAATTCTGATGCTTAGATTTACACAAGAAATATAGGTAACCAATAGAATCCTCACCTAATTAATATGGACACCTGTTTCTATTCAAAACAAAAGAAGGCATATATTATGCTAACACCTTTCCAACACCACAGACCATAAAAACCACCACAGAAAATAATATGCTCACATGATTCTTGGTAAAAATATTATTTTGAAAATTCCAAAAAAAATCATGTAATCATGTAGAAACAAGATTTAAAGTTGGAATGTCAACACCAGATATCTGGCTTTCTTTTTGAGTTGTCTACATCACCTTCAGTAAGCTTAATTTTAGTCCGATAACACAAAAAAAACTACTGATTTGTAATGATCCTGTAAGAAAATTGTTCTGGAGCTTCTTCAGATTCAAATTGATATATGTTCTCACTTATATGACACACACATTCATAAATCCAAGGAGAGAAGAATTCAGATTTCAAAAGCTTGAACATGAAACAAAGGAACCCTACTGCACATTGACAAGACTAAGCTGAAATAAGTCATCCTTTTAATATGCAAGGGCACATCAAGAACACAAGCATTTTATTTCATCACAAAGTTTGGCACCATAGACCATCTAAGTTACTTTTATGGCATGGTAAATCGGAACAATACAATAAGCTTAATTTCAGTAGAAGAATACATAGATAATCAATCATCCTTATGTTAGAGTAGAAACTTAATTTTCTTAATTGCTTCCAGCTTCCCTAGTATATATATACTAGATAAATTGTTATTCCAGATTCTAGCCTATTCTTGCTCTTTATAAGAGTTGATTTTCATATAACTATTTTTTCAAGTTTGTTGGCATTTCTGAATTCATCATCTATTATAATGTAGAGTATTTGCACTATTTTAAGTTATCCATGGCCAGCATTCAATCATCATAGTCAAAGCAAAGCAAACTATTCTTTATAAAAACTCTGAGTGCATACCTTGCAGAAATGAAACATGAGGCTAGACGTGCCTGAAGAAAACCATGCTGACGCCTACCAGAACCAATGGCTACTGTAGGATCCATCTCAGCAGCTAGATGGATGTTATTGATTCCAGAGACTAGATTGTTGTCATCTAAACCTTCTTGCAAAAGGTCATCACTGAAAAACAAAGTATATGTAAGCAACTATATCCACATTTATATGTAGATATCATACCACTGAGCTCTATATCCTGTGCATAGAATGATTTTCCTTTGTGTTGATATTATGAATATCATATTCTGGTCACAAGATATATTTTATTGAAAGGTGAAAACTTGTTTTTCACACAACTTGATGTCAAGAAATACTAGGCCACGAGATAAATTATTTAATATTATAGTTAGGAAGAACAAAAATGAAAACTACATATAAATGATAAGAGCTCAGAGGCATTTGGCGTGTTTTTGGATTGAATGAAATGATAGAATCTCCCAAAATGATTGTCAAATCATTGGAACATTGGGATCTCATTGTTGCTTTTTGTTTGGAGTGGGTCACAATCTCTGCTTCTGATGAATGGATTGGATTTAACACGTGCCTTCAATTTCTTCTAGAATAGTTTCTCTTGATTGTGCTTATGCTTGTTCTTGCTATTACCTCTTTTTTTTGACTATCTCCTCCCAAACTCTTTGCTTTGTTGCTTGCAAATTTAATTAAAGAAACTGACCACAGCCAGAAAAAAGGTATATAGGGGAATAATCGTAACAAAACATTTACAGAACCAAGTCTTTATGGGCCAAGACAAACCAGAAAGCATCGCAAAAGAGAAGAAAGTGCAAATGTTATAAAATTATCTCCCAATGACATTAACTCATTAGGTGCTCACACAATTTGGTGTCAAGCAACTTAGAACTTAGCACCTTTCATTTTTATCTTTTTAATATCATGTATTCAGTTTACAAGCTCCTACCATATATAGCAAGTTCATTGATCAAGGGCATGCAAAAAGTGGCTATCAAGAATTATGGGCCAACAGGGAACACAGTTATCTTGCATGCTCGTGCAAAGAAAATAAATGAAGAATAAAATAAAACTTGATGCTAATCACGCAGTATAAAATACATGATAAGATGCACATCAAGTACTAACAGAAGGTAAAAGGAATAAGCAAAAGATCATTTTAACTGACTTGAAATTAGGATCCCAATGACCAGAATCAAGTTCTGAAGGACATTCCTGCTGACAAGACTCTGAAGAACATATAGCCTCAGTAGACTTTCCTGAATGTAATGATTGGTGATTCTGTTGAATGGGCAGAGGGATTCCTGATCGTGGATCCCTTCCAAGTTGTTCCTTCCTCCAGCTTGATTGAGTTGAGTCAGCACCACGAGGTGAGCCAGACTGTCCTTGAGAAATTTGTTCAGACTGACTTCCACCAAAATGATGCCCATGCTTGTACTGAGGTGCACTGTCTGCATTCAGCATAGGTATGGCTCCCGGATGTCCCCAGCTTCTTCTTTTATGATATTGACCCATGGCAGCTGCTTTCCCCATTTGAGAACCATAAGAAGCACCCTTAGATGGAGAAGTTGGACTTTGGCCATACTTTCCAGGAGAAATCTGAATCTGAGAGTTTGTAGGTGTAAATTGAGAGGGACTAGCTCCAAGGGACAATGGTCTGCATGTTGAGCTCATTCCAAAACCAGTGCCATAAGAATATTGAGATAAAACCTTTGCATCTGGACTGGCAGCTAGAGTTGACCTTCCTGAATGCATTGGGATGCTTAGACCAGATGGTGAATAATAGTCATGCACTTTATTGTTATCACCATAGCTTCCATAGCTGCCCACAAGACAGGGATTGTCGCTAAAGCTACCATAACTACCATCATGAGATACAGGCAATATTTGAAAGTGAGGGCTACTTCGTTGAATAGCTCTGCTCATGTTTGACACCTAGATGGAGCATATAAAGTTATCATAACGAAATAAGGAAACCAGATTTTGTTACCAAATTCAAAAGATCGTCACAATGACCTGAGGAGAAAGACCAGAAGCTAGCCAATGCCCTCGATCTGGCCCATAATCCACTCTGACATTAGGAACGACAGGCTGAAATACAAAGTGTTAGTTACATTATTTGACTGGTGATCTCAGTAATCTGCAGCCAGTTAAATCCTGAATAAGATTAGCCTCTCACTACTTAAATCACCTCCGTTTCCCTGCTGCATCACTCATACACCAAGAGGATTAGATAAATAAGCACTTAACAGACATACAGAAAATGTCATTAATTGTATATATTTCGAATGTTGATTATAGTAAAAATTTTCCAATATATGTCATGATGCAGATACACCAGGCATGCATGATGTTGCTTTTGATTTAAAAAACAAGTATTGCAAGTCGTTACTTCCAGAAAACCATGTAGTGTAGATGGTGCAGATAACTAGGATATAGTGTAACAGATACAAATGATGCTGTCAAAGAATGGTTCTAAATATTGGCAATACTTACATGACGATATGCTACTGGAGGAGGACAATATGGTTGTGTAAAAGGTTGTCCAGTCACAAAAGGATGTCCAGAAGCCTGCAAAAAAAGAAACTTGGGGTCACCCAATCTAAAATTGTGGAGAAATACCAACAAAAAGAAGTAAATGTGTAAGACAACCGACCTGCAAAGGTGTCCACCGCTTCTCTGGATCAAACTCTACAAGGCCCTTCACAAAATCTATCAAGGCCAAGCGTATTAACCCCTCTGTTACATGATCAACGAAATTACACAAGATATGAACACATAGTCAGCATAGATAGTGATGTACATACAAACCAAACATTTTCAAACCCAATGAAAATATAAACCTTTAGATTTTTCTTCTTCAGGCAAATTTCTCCTGTAAGGATAATCTGCCACTATATCCTCAAGATTCACATGATTGAAGTACCATTTTCCAATCACAGGTTTCTTCCGTTCTCTCTTTATTAGGTTTGAAAGCAAAAAGAAAAAAGGAATTACTCTCAAATTCAATAACAATATCTGGAGGCAAATTAAAAAACTTACAACTTCAAATTCGTCTTCGGTGAGTAAATGGTAAGCATAAGGTTTTCTCTGAGTCTGATTATGGTCCAGTTGATGGATGCTCCCAACGCATTTAAAGAATTTGTTTGTTTTTTTTGCATGTCTAAGCACAATGTCAGGAGGTTGTCCACTGCATTTTAAAGCAAAACGTAAATTTCACAGGAAACCTTATGGCTAAATTGTGAAAAAATGATAAGACATTCATAAGATTCATGTTTGTTTTAGGGTTTTAGCAAGGATGGAGCAAAAAAGGCAAAAAGTTGAATAAAACATGAAAAAAAAGGCATCAAATCATCTCTGAGAAACACTACTAGACTAGGAATCATTGACATGGTTTTGAAGAAGCCATGAGTGAAAGGGTCAAATATGTGGCACACATGGACTTGCAACAGACATGACTCAGAAATGGGTCCAACATGCCAGGTGGTGTGCCCTGTTTTTAAGCTATTCCTGGTGTTGGACTCTGAGTCTGGTTATGGTCCAGTTGATGGATGCTCCCAATCCATTTAAAGAATTTGTTTGTGTCTTTTGCATGACTAAGCACAATGTCAGGAGGTTGTCCACTGCATTTTAAAGCAAAACGTAAATTTCAAAGGAGACCTGATGGCTCAATTGTGAGAGAAAGATAGGACATTAATAAGATTCCTCTTTGTTTTAGGGTTTTAGCAAGAAGGATGGAGAAGAAAATGAAAAAGGCTGAACAAGGAAAAAGATGCCCAATCATCTATGAGGGACTCCACTGGACTAGGAATCATGGACATGGTTTTAAAGAATACATGATTGAAAGCATCAAACACATGGCAAAAATGGACTTGCATCAGACACTGCTCAGAAATTTGTCCAACATGCCAGGTGGTGTGTCCTGTTTTTAAGCTATTTTTGGTGTTGGTCACATCCAGGTGCAGGCTCTCCTGTAACCATATTAACAGATAAGCAAGTCTCCCTTCAGTCCACATAAGCAAACAAGAAAGTCCAGCATTCATCTCTCTGCCCAGATCTGCTGCTATTATCACCGAAGCTCCTATTCACTGTACTCATTTTTGCCATCAGATTAAAGTTCATTTGTTTTCTGTTGTTTGTCCAAGACTGAGCTGATGATCTCAAGTATGGATGAGAACAAGGTGGAGCTATATTGAATTATTGGAAGAAGATACGAGAACTGACTGGGATTCAAGGACCAGTCATTCCTCCACAAAGAGCACAAGCTCAAACAATCTCCAAGACCAACTCAAATGTCAGGCACCCTTTTAAATGAAGGTGCCAACTCCACAGTGGCCCACTCAGACCTGTTATTACAACCCGTATGACCACCAGATTACCCTGTTATAAGCCATTATCACAGTTATACCAACTCCTATTACATTTTCTTTTCTTTTCTTCTCCAACTCTTCCTTCATCTACCTCTTATTTTCTTCTTGTCACCTCTTCTCAGCTTCACTTTTTATTTCTTCCATTGTTATTCACCATTGAATGTTTTGGGTCCTCGGTGTTATATAGGATGAGGAAGATTAAGGTGGAATTTTTTTGTCTTAAATTTCAATACATTATGCAACTTCTGTTATTATTAAATACTTTCACGCTGGTTGATCATCCATATTATTTTAGGATTTATTGTGTCTACATGTCCAATGGAGATCATTTTTGGGGCCCAAGAGAAGTACGTTTGTCACAGATTTTACAATTATGAATATAGTCATACGGCAAGGAAAATGAACAACAGTTTCATCTTTCAGTTAAAGTGAAACCATTATGGTATGTTGCAAAGTGATTAAATATGATAGAAATGAGGTGACATTATGCTTAAATATTATATACTTTAAGATTAAGATGCAATTTTTTTGTCTTAAATTCCAATATATTATGCAACTTCTGTAATTATTATATACTTTCACGATGGTTGATCATCCATATTATTTTTGGATTTATTGTGTCTACATGTCCATTGGAGATCCTTGTTGGGGCCCAAGAGAAGTATGTATGTCACAGATTTTACATTGACAACTGATGAAAATAGTCAAATGGCTAGGAAAATGCACAACAATTTCATCTTTCAGTTAAAGTGAAGCCATTATGTATGTTGCAAAGTGATTAAATATGGTAGAAATGAGGTGACATGTAGTCACCTATACAACAATGTTGAATATGTTCAATAACTTAGATTTTAGACTAAAAGTGATGGAGGATAGCAATTGCACGAATAACTGGCATATCAGAGTAGGTAAATCATCAAAGAAAAATGTAGCCTTTTTGAGAGGGAAGCTAAATCTGGCCATATACCATCTACATTTGAACAAACCAGATGTGATTGAACACAAATTAGTTTGTAAAAATTCTAAACTGCATAACATTAGGAAAAAATTGAAGTTTAATTTAAGAACAGACAAATCAAAGCGTTCATATTTCTAGTTGATCAGAGAAATTATTTTCTAAAAGGGAAACACTCAGTAATGGAAAGATAAACTGCAGAAAGATGATCGAACATAGACAAGTCAATGTTCAGAAAAAATGATATTCCACTAATTCATGTAAAGTATGTGCCCATGTAACCTACATATCAGATCTAATGTTCAGAAAAGATGGCATTCCACTAGTCCATGTAAAGTATGTGCCCATGTAACCTACATATTAGATCTATAAGTTATACTATAACAACTGTTCACTGACTGTACAACGGGTAGTACCTTGTACTAGTAACATATATAAAGTTGGATTTAATTGTTGGTTCAAGTTTAAACTCAATATTTGAAAAAGAATGTACTAATGATTAAAAAAATGAAGAAAATATTCATGCTGACAACTCCACATAGTGAGATTAGGGCATTAGTTTTTTTTTTTGTCATTTGGGAAAAAACTACAAGCACAATATGAATTTGATGAAATATAATGATTACACTATTCAATTTGCATGTTGTCTGTATAACTAGCACATTTAATAGAATGAACAGCATTTCTTTTTGAAGAATTTGTGGCACATTGATAATTGGTAATATGCATTAATTAAAAAGAGAACATTTTGGGGTAAAGCACTTATGTGGCAAAATATGCTTATCAAAAGTTGTATGTGTGGCATATATTTTCTCTTTGAACCATGTACATGTGGCATATCATAGTTGGATTAGTGGCTTTAAAATGGTATCTATATTTTATTTTATTATAAAAAATACTACAGGAATTAGAAATCCAAGGGTGTGTTTGCTTTAAAAGTTCACAAAAGCAAAATCTTCTCTCTTAACATTTATATTTATCACATTTTTGTGTACAACATGTTTAGATATTTATTCCTCATTACAACAGCAAAATATGGTTTGTGGTTCTATGAAATTCGTGAAGCATCAATTGATTTACTTGTACTAATTAAAATACTCGTGATTATGCAATGAAAAAAAGCATTTTTAAAAAAACGAGAATTTTTATTGTACATGTATACACTCAATACATTTTTGTGGCAAAAATTGATCTGTCAAGAAGGAATATGTTCAAAGGCTTACATATGGGATGAGAATGCAGTAAATGAGTGGTAACACTTTGAAAGATAAATTAAGAAAGAAATTCATTCATATAGTAGCTGCTCAAAAAAAAAATTCATAGAGTAAAATAACATCCAAAGCGTATAAAATGTGAGAAATTCATCTTAGAAAATGGGCATAAAATATGTCCTGAAAAACATGGACAAGAAGAAAACGTACCCAATGATTTCAGTCATTCTTTTCATAAGATCATATTCAGAGGCAGCAGGAAACAAAGGCAACCCCAAAAATAACTCTGCCACTATGCACCCAAATGACCACATATCAATTGCTGTTGTATATCTAATGGAAGGATTAAGTCCCAAACTTTTTTTTAAAGTAAATTAAGAACCATTTTAAACTAAATTTCTAGCATATAACAGACACTAAACTATTATTCATCATTGATACTTTAGTCTTTACTATAATTCAAGGATACTGATAACCAAGAAGAACTTCTGGTGATCTATAGTAGCGACTCTGCAACCACAATAGCAACAACAAATACATCATTAGTTAAAACTAAAAATAGAGAAACTGATTTATTTATATGTAAATAATTCGACAAAACAAACAAGCATATGTAATTCAATATTGGATCTAGTCAACCTGTATGTATGAATATAAAGTCTGATCCTCCTTACAAGCGGAGCCAAAGTCAATAACTTTTACTCCAGATGGCTTCACACTATTGAAACAGAACACCAGGTTTAGAATTCAACAAGATACAGAAATTGAAGAAAACAATAATTCTCATTAATAAAGGTGAACAATACTAAAATGGATAATAATCTAACCTCGTCCAGAGAAGAATATTTTCTGGCTTCAAATCACAATGTATGATACCGGCATCTTTCATGACAACCAATGCACGCAAAATCTCAAGACCCAAATACCCATTATCATTATTATAGGAAATACGTTGGTAGAATCACCCCACATACAAAATGAATGCACAAAAATACCTGCTTTGAGAACATCTGGATCAGATTCAATGGTAAACCTTTCCAATCGGTCATCTTAAGCAGCTCATACCTTGAAGAGCATAAATATTGCATTAGAAATTATGACAGAAACTTGATAATAAAAAATGGCAGCTAGAAAACAATAAAGACTCCAAATTTAAGAATGTCAAAGACTTACAGATTTGAACCAAGCATCTCAAATGAAATACACAAATGGTGTTGATAAATAAAGAATTCATGCATCTGAACAATATGGTGCTTATTATCAGGGTCAAAATTTTGATTTAGCTGCAAAAGACGACAAAGGGTAACACAGTAGTATAAGCATAAGAACTAATTATTATTGGGCATCTAAAAAGGAACTCGGTAAATGTTTTATTCACTTACAGTTCTAAGAATATTGACCTCATGTATTGCCTGGTGGCAGTACGCAGGTTGATTTTTTATAACTTTAACAGCCACATAGCGATTGGAGTCTGGAACCCAGCACTTTGCCACTTGTCCAAAAGTGCCTTGCCCAAGCATTTCTTTGACAACATATCTATAATATGAAGAACAAGGAAGAGTGTGAAGACATAGCTCTTTAGAATGGCAGTGTATGTGCTATTAGATCCTGTAAAAAGTAAAAATGGAACAAAAGAATGAATAAGCATGAAATGTCAAAATAGTACTTTGTTTATATAACTTCTACAAAGGAGCTAAAATCACATGATCCATTTCAACCATTAGATGTAACGAATGTAATTAAGTATGAGTAACATTATTGTGCATTAATGTGATCATTGGTGTTCCCTATGTGTGGCCATTGATGCTTCCCATATGTGAACCTTAATGTTCTCCATGTGTTAGTGTTATTAGGTGTGTTGTAATTTGTATTGTATTCTTCCTTGTAGCCTCTATATAATAGGTCTTGTGTTTTATTAATGAATATATATTCTCTTCCACCATTTCATTAGTTTCAACTTGGTATTAAAGCTTTAGGTTTAAGAGTTCTTTAAATTTTCATGTTTTAAACAGGGAGGAGGGAAACCCTAGTCGTCACCCTCCTCCCTTCCCACCACAATGTCATCAACCTAATTAAAGTTGAACCCTTATTGAGGCCCCCTTCCTCTTCCTCTCCCTTTCTTCGTACTAAGTGTGTGTTAAGTCTACTCAGCTCGTCATTTCCATCCAGTTGCAGGTGATCCTTTACCAGATATTATTGTTCATCTAGCCATGTTGCTGCCTCAGTGTTCATCTGTTGCATCGTCAATATTCATCTAATGTGAAGGTGTTTCATTTGTGGTATCTCCTACCTACGATCAGTTACCATTTTCATGGCTTCAGTGGTACTTTGTGGCTGCTTTATTCTCATGTTCTGTGTTGGTATTAGTTGAGCATCATGTGTTGTCGTGCTTCTATTGGTTACCTTGGTGTTATTAAGCTCATGGTTGTGTATTAGAGAGAAAATATGAAGAAAAAAAATGAAGTCAAAAGAGAAAAGAAAGGAAAAGGACAAGGATAAGAAAACAATGGACAACAAACTCATTAATATTTTATCAATCTCCAAGTAATCTCTTGTGTGTCTTGATGTTGTAGAGTGTTAGTTTCACAATATTTTTGAGGTTTGTAGATACCTCAAGTTAACAATCCACAACTTGGATGATTGATAATATTTGTGTGTAAGTTTTCTTGTGTGGTCAACTAGGGTTTGACCATTTCTCTTACTTGCAATTCTATTTGTCCATTATGTATCTCCTTGTAACTCTTTCTTTATTTTGTTCTAGTTTTTATTCTTGTATAAGTCTAGTTCAAATTGGATGCTCCAACTTGAGGGAGAGTATTAGATGTAATAAATGTAATTAAGTGTGGGTGACATTACTATGTATTAATGTGACCATTGGTGTTCCCTATGTGTAATTTTTGGTATTTTCCATGTGTTATTATTAGGTGTGTTGTAAGCTATGTTGTATCCTTCCTTGTAGTCTTTATAATAGGCATTGTGTTTTGTTAATGAATATATATTCTCTTCCACCATTTCATTAGTTTCAACATCAACTTTAATATGTACAAGTAACATTAATGAGACAAGAATGCACTATCATTTTTCAGAATTCTAAGTACAAAGGCAAGCAATAGATTCTCATAAAATGGATAGTCAAAACCAAACCTCCGTTTTGATTCTTCATTAATCAACTCAAAGTTGACACTTAAGATAAGATCGGAATTTGAATTGTCAAAGCCATCATTCAACACTCCAATATGAGGAGATGTAAGGAACCTTTTCACGTTTAACCTTTCAGAATGCTTGAAATTTGGATTGCATAGTTGGTATGTTTCAACTATGTCTTTGGTTAACCTTGATACTGACTGCAAGAGCAAGCCAAGCAAACCAAATGTTAGTATGTACAAAGAGTTTTTTATCAACTATGGCCTAGGGTTATATAGCAGCAGACCCAATTTATTGTACCAGAACCCAATTTATTGTACCAGAAGGGATTTCCCAAAATCCCTTGCAATTGTATTTAAAAAAAAAAAAAAAACTGAAAACTTAAGTAAACACTTTGAAAATAACAACGGAAGTCAGAGTAACTTCAGTGTAAAAATAATTTCCCAGTAGAAATATATAAAAATTAATTATTTTGTTTTAGCATACTTCATGACAATGGAAGCTATTCATTTACTTAGACAACTAGTAGAAAATTTTAAAGTTAAGAAAAAGAATCACCATATAGTTTTCATTGATTTAAAAAAAGCTTATTATAGAGTACCTAAAAACCTTTTGTGATGGATTTTAGAAAGAAAAAAAATACCAATATAATATATTGATATTATAAAAAATATATATATGACAGAGCAATTACTAGTGTTAAAACTATAGAAGAAGAAATTAAGAAATTCCCTATAAACATAAATTTACACTAAGGATCCTCCCTAAGTCCATATCTGTTTGTCTTAGTTATGGATGAAATAATCAAGAAAATTCAAGGACAAATACTCTGATGTATGTTATTTATTGATAACATAATTTTAGTTGATGAAAATAAGTTAGGAATTAATTTTAAATTAAAATTATGGAGAGAAACTTTAGAGTCCAAAGGATTTAGATTAAATAAGTCAAAAATTGAATATATGGAATGTAGGTTCAATAAAAATTGGAATAATGATGAAAACATATACTTAGATGGTCTTGAAATCTATAAAAGCAAGAATATTAAATACTTAAAATCTACAACATGTAACAATGATGAAATTATAAGGATGTTATTTATAGGATTAAAGTAAGATAAACGACCTAGAGAAATACAAGTGGTATGTGATAGGAGAATATCCTTAAAATTAGAAAAAAAATTCTATAAAATTGTCATTCACTTAGCTACACTTTATGATTCAGAATACTGGATTGTAAAGCATGAGTATATATAAAAAATTAGTGATTTAGTGAATAAAATACCAAAAATTACTTGGAAGAAAATAATACATCAGGTTGGCCCATATAAGGGACTAAAACATTGAATGTTATTGTTTTAACATCATGAGCCACCAGATCATCCATCTTTCTCTACTGCTTTTAGTTTGAGCTCATGTTTTTGGATAAGAAGCATAATTTTCTTTGCAGGATTATAGCCAAAGATTTATGAGTGAACCGAGTGAATCAAGTGCTTGAAGACAATATATCCAGTAGCATGACATGCTGAGAATATTCCTCCTACATAGCAGGTAAGAAAATGACAAACTAGAACGAGTGTCACATAGATATTCAACATCAAACAGAGGCTTGCTTAACATAAATTGGTATGTTTACATCACATAGGAAAGGCAAATGGTTCACCAGGAAAGAATCAGAAGGGCAAGATGGAACTCCAAGTGTCAATGTGTTGACTTGGTTAGCATCCACATTGAAACACTTCAATGGTAGTAGCATTATTGAACAGGTAATGTGTCCAGAATCTCGCTTTAACAAAAATATAACAAGCTTAAAGTCACAAACAGTAATTTTTCAATTAAAATCCCAACTGGATATCGAGCACATGCAAATCCCAATTCAATTTTAATTCTGAACATCAAACGTAGTTTCCCCCAAAGGTGAGATGGAAGTGTTAATTTGTTGATTTTGCTGGCATCGACGTTGAGAGTTCAATGGTAGCACTATTGAGCATTGAGCAGGTAATGTGTCTAGAATCTCTCTTCAACAAAAACATAGCAAGCACCTTGCCCCGAACGTTAATTTTTCAATTAAAATCTCAACTAGATAAAGAGCGTATTTAAATCCCAATTGCACTCAATTTTCCTCAATTTTAGAGAAAAAACTCTTTTCCCCCATCAATTTTGATTATGAACATCAAACGTAGTTTGACTGCAGCAGCAATCTCTTTCCCCAAATAAAGGCAATCACTTCACAATAGTCAGCGGCAGAGAAAAAGATAAAGATACTAAACTGACCCAAAAGACATTAAGGGGACAAGTTTGACTAAAACGGCAAATACAGACATACAGGTAAAAAAAGGACCATCATTTTCCACTTACCGACTTCCCGGCGACAACCCGAAGACCTCGCAATTCCTTCGATCTCTCGTCCCTACCACAACAATGCGACCTCCTATACTTACAGAAGGCCAAATCCCTCGGCCTCCACGGCGACTGTTCACCACCCCCAAAATCACCACTGCCATCCATGCCACAGTCGCCGATCACTCCCCCATCACCACCACCACCACCACCACCCCCTAGAATCGACACTCCCGGAAGACTCCAGTCCCATGCTATCCTCGTACCAAATCCATCGGCACTTCCTCCCGCCCCCGCCGTCACTACTTCTAGAGGTAGCCGGAACCAATGGCCAAACAAAAAGCTCGGACCTTCGTGTGGAATCGGCGGGAATGAACTTGTAGGGTTGGGGAAATTGGGAGATCACTGGATCAGACCAGAATTCGGGCGAGTACGAGGATCTTCTCCTCTTCCTCTGCTTGCCGATTCTCCTTCTTCGCTTTTCTCTCTCTTTCTCTCTCTCTCTCTCTCTCTCTCTCTCTGATACATTTGTTTATTTTTTTATACAATTATTTAAAAAATATTATTATTAAGATAAATTTAACTGTAGATATTTATTACAATACATGATTTAATAATATTATATGATTATAAATAAAGTAAAATTTATTTAACATTATTAAATTATATATCTTACACTTATACTATCGACGCATACAATTTTCTCGATTTTAATTATTTTTTTGGTAAAACAAAAATTAAAATATGTTTATTTTACATCTATTCTAGCATTTGCTACCGTGCAACAATGAAGCAAATGCGCTTCTAAATAAATGCACTGTTCTTAATAGTATTTTGTGTAAAATACTCGCATCAATTATTATTCACTTATAAGTTATCGTAGAATAGAGGAAGCAATATATCATACTCATTCTACAAAAGATCAATAGCTCCAACACATAAAAATATGTATTTATCATGGTGTCACTTGTTGGTAGAAAATTTTAAGAATGAAAGACACATACTTTGAGGTTTATTATTATTTTCTCTTTTAATTTTCACGTAAAAGTTTTGATATATCTTTAATATTTAGTCATTCACTTCTTTTTTTATTTAGATATGTTTATGTACCTAAAATAGAATTTTAATGGAATTAAGATGAAAATAAAATTTGAAATTCAAGTATTTATACATATTCAAGAATTGTGCAAAAATTAAAATTTAAGTTTTTTACATAAGACGGAATTATAATTTTATATTTATGTATAATAATAATGTAATATATATTTTTAAATTAATTAATAAATTTATTACATCAATCAATTGACATGCTATATAATTATATTATTAAATATTCATATGTTATTTATTAATAACTAAGAAGTATGAGAGAGTTTTTTAAGACATAAATGAAATTTGCATTTTTTAAGATGAAAATTTATATTTTGATGTTTACATTGTAATTTGGAATTTTATTTTTTCTCAAAATTAAAATTTCAAATATACAAACATCACCTTAATTACATAAGTGTGATTAATAAAATAAAAAATAGTGATAAATAAAATTGATAAAAATAGATAATTTATCTCAATTTGAAAAAAAATAATTCATTTTCTTCTATATAATTCACTTGTCTATATCATGGTTCATAAAATTACGATAGCAGAAAAATACATAATTTACCCAAAATATAATATAAATTGGAAAGAAAATATAAGATATGTCATCCATTTTTGTCAATTTCACTTATTCATTATTTTTTTTGTGGGAAAAACAAATTTTGACCGAAAAATATACTGAAATCATTACAATATTTTCTCTTCTCCTCTCCTAAGACGTGAAAGTTGTTGGTGTAAGTACTTAAGGTTGAAGGTTTTCGCTTTAGGTGTTAAAAAAAAATAAATAAAATTATTTATTATATTTATTTATTATTACTTTTATAAATTAAATAATTTATTGATATTTTTAAATTTTTTTATAATAATTTATAGATATTATGAATGGAACATTCATCGTTCATTCTTACTTTTACTTTTTATTTTTCTATTTGTTTTCATGAATCATATAAATACATGTTGTTTTGCTATTTTTAGTCGTACGCCAACTTTCCACGTGGTTGGATTGAAAAAAAAAACTATGGAGCACGTAAAACAGCAAAATAATATATATATATATATATAATCAAACATATATTTTATTTTTATACCTTAATCTTTTAAAAAAATTATAGTTTGAAGTAAAATATGGAAACAATTAAATTTCATAAATTTTTTTAAAAATAAATTTATGAAAATTTGACACTGAAAAAGGCTCGATAATGCTTCTTCTCCGACCACTCTGGTTATCTCCCTCTCAGTGGCGACGGTAGGCCGTGAGGATAAGGTGTGGTGGTCGAAAGGTAAGGAGGAGAGAGGGAACGCCAGGAGGAGGACGGCGACTACGGCGGAGAAGAGGACAATAAGGACGGGGCTTCGGGATCAAGGGGTCTGGTTGGCCCTTAGGGCCGGCAATGGAGATAGCCAGACGAAGAAAGGGAGTGAGTAAGTGAGATTTTATTGGAAGGATAGTTGTGTTTTTTGGGTAGTTTTATGTAATTAGGTCGAGGAGAGACCGACGCTGCAAGCTTTGGGATGCAATTGTCATCTTCCTACTGCTAAACGAACGAGGGAGAGGTTCCTTTCTTAAAAACCCTTGTCGCCGGTGATGATTGCGGAGGGGCATCTTTCGCCGTCTCCTTCTTTTACTTCTCCTCCTCCTTGTCCTTCGCCACGCCGTCGGCGACCAGGCGTATCTGCAACATCGAAGCAGTTCGAGTACAGTAGAGCTTCCCCGTCTGTCCGGTGGCCAGACCTTCGGATTCAAGGCTATGCCCCCGTCCTCCCAACCCCAAAGCCCAGCTTTTCGTTCGATTCTAACCCAAAAGATGCGAAGGTTGATGAAGACAGTAGAATCGGTGAGGTTGGTGATGACGAGGAAGTGAAAATTGAAGAGGTGGGGATGGAAAAGATGGAGAGGAGGAGCGGGAGAACGAGAATGAAGAAGATGACGAAGTTGGCTCTCAAGAGAGCTCGTGACTGGAGGCAAAGAGTCCAGTTCCTGACGGAAAAGATTCTGTCTTTGGACTCTGGAAAGTTTGTGGCTGATGTCATCGATGAAAGGGAGGTCCAGATGACGCCCACAGATTATTGCTTCGTCGTGAAACAGGTAGGGCGGGTGAGTTGGCAACGTGCGTTGGAGGTTTATGAGTGGTTGAATTTACGAAGATGGTATTCGCCCAATGCTAGGATGGTTGCAACGATTTTGTCGGTGCTTGGTCGTGCACAACAGGTATCGTTGGCAGAGGAGGTTTTCGGGAGAGCGACGAGTGTGGATTCCCTTGTTGAATCCGACCATGCAGCTGCGTCCGTTCAGGTTTACAATGCCATGATGGGGGTTCATGCAAGAAGCGGGAGGTTTGGGAAGGTGCAGGAGCTGATTGAGGTGATGAAGAAGAGAGGTTGCGAACCTGATCTTGTTAGCTTTAATACACTTATCAATGCAAGAGCTAAGTCAGGCCATATGTCCCCTGGGTCAGCTTTGGAGCTTCTTCGAGAGGTGAGGAGTTCTGGTCTTCAGCCTGACACGATCACATACAATACACTGATCAGTGCTTGTTCGCACAGGTCCAATTTGGAGGAGGCAGTGAGGGTGTATGAGGATATGAATGCAGCAAGGTGCCAGCCTGATCTTTGGACTTATAATGCTATGATATCTGTTTTTGGGAGGCGCGGAAGGACAGTGGAGGCTGAGCGTCTGTTTGATGAATTGAGAAGGATAGGTTTCTCTCCTGATGCTGTCACTTACAATTCTCTGTTGTATGCTTTTGCAAGTGAAGGTAATGCAAAGGAGGTTGACAGAATTTGCAATAAGATGGTTTCTGCAGGGTTTAGAAAGGATGAGATTACCTATAACACTATCATTCATATGTATGGAAAGCAGGGTAGACATGATTTGGCCCTCCAGACTTATAAAGATATGAAGTCTGCTGGGTGCACGCCAGATGCTGTGACATATACTGTGTTGATAGACTCTCTAGGAAAAGCTGATTGTATATCTGAAGCGGCAAACTTGATGTCAGAGATGGTAGATTTAGGGATAAGACCAACATTGATGACTTACACTGCACTTATCTGTGGATATGCAACAGTTGGAATGAGAGATGAGGCTGAAAAGACCTTTGACCATATGGTTAAATCCGGCATTGAGCCAGACAACCAAGTATACTCTATTGTGTTGGATGTTGTACTAAGGGCAGGTGACACAAGGAAGGCCATGGTGTTGTATAGGGATATGATTCAAAAAGGGTTCAAACCTGATGAAGGTCTCTATCAGGTTATGGTCAGGGTATTTGCAAAGGACACCAGGAATGAGGATGTTGAAGATTTGGTTAATGACATGGCAAGGTTATGCAGCATGAATCCAAAATCAATTTCCTCAATTCTGGTCAAGGCGGAGTTCTTTGACCTTGGGGCTAAAATGCTGAAGGAGGCTATTTTGCAGGGAGAGGAAGCAGATCGTGATACCTTATCATCCATTTTGAATGCATATGATTCTTCAGGAAAGCAAGAGGAAGCTTGTGCTTTGCTTGACTTTTTAAGGGAGCATGCTTCCGGTTATCAATATCTGATTGCTGAATCTTCAATTCTCATGCTATGCAAGAAAGGGCAACCAAAAGCTGCCTTGGAGGAATACAACAAACTAGAAAACGTGGGATTTCATTTCATAGGTGAAAGCTGCAGCTTATATAAGTCTCTGATCACATGCTGTGAAGAAGCAGGGTTTTTTCCTGAAGCTTGTCAGTTATTTTCTGATATGAGATTTCATGGCCTCAAGCCTTGCCAAGACATCCGCAGAAGTGTCATAAATATATACTGCAAAATGGGATTCCCTGAAACAGCACATCATTTGTTGGATGAGGCTGAGAGGGAGGGGTTTCCATTCAATGATCTTTCTCCTCATGTTGCATTGATCGAAACATATGGAAAACTAAAGCTTCTGCAGAGAGCAGAAAGCTTAGTTGGGAAACTTAGACTTCAAAGAACTGTCAAAAGGAAAGTTTGGAATGCCCTGATATATGCATATGCTGAAAGTGGCCAATATGAACAAGCAAGAGCAGTTTTTAATACCATGATGAAGGATGGTCCCTCACCTACTGTAGAATCTGTTAATGGTCTCCTACAGGCCCTAATTGTTGATGGAAGGCTAAGTGAAACCTATGTTATTGTTGAGGAGTTGCAAGATATGGATTTCAAAATAAGCAAGAGTACTATTCTTTTAATGCTTGATGCATTTGCAAGGGCTGGAAACATTTTTGAGGTGAAGAAGATATATAATGGGATGAAAGCAGCAGGTTATTTGCCCAGTATGCACCTTTACAGAAGTATGGTTGGTTTACTTTCTCATGGAAAACGAGTCAGAGATGTTGAATCCATGATCACAGAGATGGAACAAGCTGGATTTAAACCTGACCTTAGCATCTTCAACTCTCAGCTAAAAATGTATACAGGGATTGAGGATTTTAGGAAGGCTGCTAATGTTTACCAAAAAATTCATGAAGCTGGTTTTGAAGCAGATGAGGAAACTTATAACAATCTCATCTTGATGTATAACAAAGATCACAGACCAGAGGAAGGTTTATCTCTTTTAAGTGAAATGAAAAGTAAAGGAATAGAACTTAAATTGGATACATACAAAAGCTTGCTTGCAGCATGTGGCAAAGACCATTTATTGGAACAGGCTGAAGAACTTTTTGAGATGATTCTGTCAAAAGGTGGAAAACTGGATCGCTTTGTATATCACACAATGTTGAAAATTTACAGGGATTCTGGAAACCATTCAAAAGGTGAATCTGTGCTTTTTCAGATGAAAGAGGCTGGTTTGAAACCAACAATTGCTACCATGCACATGCTGATGGATTCATACAGCACTGGTGGACAGCCTCAGGAAGCAGAGAATGTGCTTGATAACCTTAGATTGTCAGGCCTAGATCTTAGTACATTACCATATTCTTCAGTCATTGATGCTTACTTGAAGAGTGGTGACCATAAAATGGCTGTTAAAATACTGTTGGAAATGAGAGAAGATGGTGTAGAACCAGACCACAGAATTTGGACATGCTTTATCAGAGGTGCAGGCTTGTGCCATCAAACAAAGGAGGCAATCTCTCTTTTACAATCATTATGTGACACAGGATTTGATCTACCAATTAGGTAGATTTAATTAAATTTTGCATTTTATTCAATACAACCACCATTTTTTTTTTCCTAAATTTTTAATGGATAATTTAATCTTCTTTGATGGCTTTTCTTTTTATTCTGTAGACTTCTTACAGGGAAAGCTGAGTTGCTAGTTATAGAGCTGGACAACCTTGTTGACCAAATAGGGTCTGAAGATAATGCATCTTTTAACTTTGTCAATGCCTTGGAGGATCTCTTGTGGTCATTTGAACGTCGTGCCACTGCTTCTTGGGTTTTCCAGCTGGCCATCAAAAAGGGTATCTATCGCCATAATGTTTTCAGGTATTCTGTGGCTTTGAATTCTTCGTATCCTATGGTGTCATGTAGTTAAGGATTTATTCTGTCCTTGACATTTTATGCCTTAGTTTACATGCTATATAATTGGTTCTATTTTTTCCATAAGACAATGGATTATCTGTTCCAATTGATTACTTCTTAGAATGCTTTTTGAATTTACCTTTTCTTTTTGATAGAAGAGATGCATCCAAATGTTGCACTGCACCATATTCGCCCACTTTGATGTCCATAAACTTTGTTATCACACTGCAACATCATATTACAGATGATATGTGCTGTTGGAGTTTGAACTATGACATTAGTTATCTGGAAACATTTTTTTGTTCTGCGGAATTCAGTTTAAGTGCATAAATTTTGTAATTGGCTACTGAAAAGGTCATGTAAATTTGTTTCACTTCTGCATCTGGGGTTACTTCTGGAAGAAATTATCCAGTGCTTACATTCTTCATAATCATTATATGCAACAAATGTTATATAATGAAGTAGCAACCCTATCATCATTTTACAATATTGGGTTGATCACATTAATCTTTTTCTCCCAAATATTATATAATGAAGTAAACAGAATAAAAATGTTATTTTCTTTCTTTAGAATGTTTAGAGAAATGAAATAATTTAACTTAAACAAGCATTTATTTACCAGAAGTTGATAGGTTTTTCTTTTACTTTTTCATTGGTCATCTGAACTTATATAATACATCGAGCACACTTAGACATGGATGTTGGTAATGCAGAGTTGCGGACAAGGACTGGGGAGCTGACTTTAGGAAGATGTCTGCTGGTGCTGCACTTGTTGGTCTTACATTGTGGCTTGACCACATGCAAGTAAGTATTGATACTCTTGTAGTCATCTTATCTATTGGTGAAACCTAGGAATTTTATTCATAATACACGTGCTGTTTTAAAATTGGAAAAAGTGGCCATTCAAAAGCCATTTAAATGTTTTGGCTGTCAACTGTTACAATTTTTTTTGAAGGATGGAGAACATGTTTTGAAAAAACTATCTTTTCATTTTTTATCATCTGAATGATCGTTTTTCTTGTTAAAAATGGATGAAATCCCATAAATGGGATTTGGGATGCTTATTTACGTAATGATATTTCATAAATGGTACAAATACAGGCAAATGCGTTACCATTCTCAAAAAAATTGTTTGTTGAATTGTTCATTTCTTATTATTGACATTATTTCATTATTTAGATACTTTGTAATTTGATGCTTCAGTTTTTAATATTTAGTTATATTATGCAATTTAGTATCTTGTGATTGAACAATAATTACACACATTCAAGACGTTTTCCAATTTATCCAGCTAGTTTGATTATTATAATGGTTGTATATGTGTAAATGTATTTATACCTACTGTTTTGTTTTTAAATACCATTTAAACCCCTTACCCTGTGCTTTTGAGAAAAAAAATAATTTGCAATTCATATGGTGTCCATTTTCCTTTTTAAATGTTAAACCCAATGTAGTTTAGTTTCTGAAGGGCAGAATTGGGATTTCATTAATGAATGAATATTTTCTTAAGTGACTTTTTGGATAACTTGTTCAGCTTTCTAAATACGAAATTTTTCCTAGAAAAATGTTTTCTATTTTGTATCAACTTGGCAAGTAGAAATTTGCACGATAAGTCAAATTCTATATGATTTGGGCCAGGCATTAATCTGAGATGAATGTATCATTCATAATAATTGAGATTAGCCACTTGTAACTAGAAAATAACCTAGTCTTTAGCATAGGTATCTTGCCTTCCATTACATTAGACTTCTTTTGGATATCTTCCATTAGAGTTTGTTGATTCTCCCATCTAGAAATGCTTTCTCATGTGAGGAATATATCCCTTAATTTCAGCCTGTAGATAAAAACTTCTTGCAATTGTTTCAGGATGCCTCTTTACAGGGACTGCCCGAGTCACCAAAGTCTGTTGTTTTAATTACTGGAACTGCTGAATATCATATGGTTTCCTTAAATAAAACATTGAAGGCGTATCTCTGGGAGATGGGTTCACCCTTTCTACCATGTAAAACACGCACCGGGCTTCTTGTGGCAAAAGCTCACTCTCTGAGGATGTGGTTAAAGGAATCTTCCTTTTGTATGGACCTTGAGTTGAAAGATGCTCCATCTTTACCTGAGTCAAACTCAATGCAACTTACTGAAGGATACTTCATGCGTGCTGGTCTGGTTCCTGCCTTCAAAGATATACATGAACGTCTTGGACAAGTGACGCCTAAAAAGTTTGCAAAGTTAGCTTTACTGTCAGATGAAAAAAGAGAGAAGGTGATTACTGCTGATATAGAAGGTACAAAGCAGAAGCTGGAAAAGATGATGAAAAAACGTGTTAGTTCAAGAGCTAGGAAACCAACAAGACTTAGAACAGCGAAAATTATGAGGAGGCAACACAAAATGCAAGCAGCATCAGGTTAAAAGTGGTTTAAATGTACTGTTAAGTTATGACGGGATTGCAGTCCTTATGAATGAAGACTTGGCACCAATTTCATGGTTATTGCCACTGTGAGGTTCCCCCAAAAATGTTTGGAACTCGGGCTTGAGACTTCTAACTATCCTGGAGAAGCTTTACGCATTTAGCAAACTGAAATTCAGGTGTCCCTTCATGAGGTTCGCTAACAGATCTGGTATTTCTTCAATATGCTGCACGGGGTATAACTGGAGCCAGATTATTGATCTCTATAATAGCCTACCTATTATTAGTAGTGCAAGAGTTCATGGATATCATGAATTAATTTAGCAGCAAAGCTGACATATGTAGACAAGCACTGTCTTAGTGTTCGTTAAGGAGATACCAGCTTCAACAACTTCAAATGCCACAAAATGGAAGATATTCAGCTTGAGTTTTGCTTATTTTTGATCCAAGATGATTATCGCATGACAGCAAAGTATAGACTGCTCTTTTGCAGCAATACAACGCCTTTGTATATGATAACAAGATTTTCTAATATAAGCACAACATTTAATCCATCATTGCTCTTCAAGATTTCTACTTCCGGAGGGGATTCTGGCTTACAACTTTCATTGTTTCAGTATATTAGCTGCACAGACCAGGTGATGTCATTTCAAATATGATGTCCTTATATTTTCTGATGCACACTTTTTTATTGAATTCCTTTACAGGGAAAAGCCAAACATGTATTCCCTCAATGTTGCATATCAGTTGGAGCCTAATATGCGTTATAAAGGTGAAAACAACACTCACTTTGGCTTCTGAGACTTCATCTGCAGATGAAGGGTATTCGTCTACTTGCAGAACCTTCTGACTTCAAGTTTTGAAACATTATTCAAATATTCTACATGAAAACACGAGAACTATCTCATCAAGTGTCAACTTTGTTATGAACTGAATCTAGAAGGTGTGACACAGGACTTCCGGGTAATGCTCCTGATTCATCCCCCTTTAACTTGTACATTCTCTAAAATAATATTAAGTCATGCAAAAATTTGTTATATGATCTTTGTAATAATCGTAGCATTTGGGCTTGTTCTTACACATGGAAAGATCTACATCTTCATTTTCCACCAAAGAGATCCAGGGTCCTGTCTCTGTGCCTTCTTTTTTAGGTGCCTTCTTTTTTAGGTGAACTTAGTTGGAATTCAGTTGCTTAAGGATGAAATGAATGATCCGTTGATTACACTCCTGGTACATATTCCTTGAGAATTATTCCAAGACAGGTTTGTAACGAGGACTTGTAGGAAGTCGGACATAAGTTAAATGATCGTAATTGATATGATCTTAAGTTGTTTTTTTAATAATTGAGTCGGTTCAGAATTGCTGCTTACAATGGTTCACTATATATGATTGTCAGTCCTCTATTTTTGACTCTGAAATGTAATAATGGAAATCTATTTTCTGCTTAAATTTAATTTTTGTTTATTTCTGTTTATCTTATCTTGATATGGATTTTATACATTGATTGTAAAGTGGATAGATAAAATGAATTATGAAAAATTCTTGCAGGGATATTTTCTAAACTAAGTGACATGTACCTAAATACCAGTTCCACAAATACTAGGACAAATCAATATTGCGTCTTGGTTTGTATTGTGTATCGAGTACATCTGTTTCTATTCAATAAAATTCTTGAAGACTACTTAATTCTATTTATATCTATCATCTAGTATTTTAAATAAGTGGTTGTATTTAATGATTAAATATACTATATACGATTAGAAATATTTAATTTTTAACATTAGACATAAAACATTATTTTTGCTATTTTTGGTGTATGTATGAATTAAAAAATGCTTATGTTAAATTTAATTTAGTTTAAAAAATTCTTAAATGATCCAAGAGAATGATCAAATTTAACTTAAAAGTTTCATCCTTTTGACCCACTGACTCAATCCTAATTTGTTTATTTTAAATCGAATGGGATTGAAATATTGAAAAAAGGTCAACTCAATACGTTAGTCATTATCATAAAAATGAATCGAGTTATAGATGACATCTTTCAACCTAACCTATTTATATACCTAATGTACAACAACAATTTTGATAAACGAGAATAAGAGAGTTCCCATTCACGACCAACATAATTTAATTTTTTTTAGTTTATTTCTATTAGAAGCACTTAGTATTTTTTATGATATTTAAAATGACATTAAATTTGATTTTAGTATATTGTTTAGGGAGGGATGATCGAAATTAGTTAAGTGAAATACATTTATATGATTCATATGAGAAACAATGATGCGATGAGGTAAGGTAAGGTGTATAATTTATAAGATTAATAGTAAATAATGTATTGAAATTAAATTTAAATCATTTTAAATGCAAAAAATTAAAATTGATATTCGGCGTGCAATTAACGGAGCGTCCTTTTCGTTGGTCTCAATTGATGGTTTATGTCTTGGTCGAGGGCATATTTGTGAAATCGCATTTATCATGATATTCAACAATATTATAATATAAATATTATAATAAATACGACATCAAACATCTAATCATCACTGATTATAACTGACCAATTTATCCAACCAATCCAATTCAGCAAGAGAAAGATCAATTTTCGAAAAAGGATTAAATTTTGAATCAAATAAAAGCATTATCACAATAAAAAACAAGAGAGAGAAAATTGGAAATAAATAAAGAGAGAAAATGTATGCAAGTGCAAAGATGCATACATGAGAATAGAGATGAGATTGATGTAAATGAAGAGAGCAAGACAATGTAAAAAAAAAGAGAGAAGATGGAATTAAATGAGGGTATACTGGTAGATAAGCTAATGTCAACCAAAACTTGAGTTAAATTAAATGATAAACAAACCAAATTATACTGGTTTTCCTGAAGTTACAATTCTTCTGAGATGCATTTACCCAATTCATAATGATTTCAACTAGCATTTTATAGCTATGCTAAAGATTTCAGAGAAAAAGTTCACTTTCCACCCACAAACTTATGGAGGGTGCCACTTGTTTACAGCCCCGAAATCTCTGGAAAAGAACTTCTGCCATACCCAAATCCATCGCCACCCAAGACTGGTTTGGCAAAATCTTATGCATGCTGCATATGGAATGGAGCAATGACATACACCATGGATCCTCTCAATCATATTGAGCACACACCTTGTGTTCTCCAGCAAGGAATGGTGCCAATTAAAGAATGCATCTCATAATAATAATACTCACTCATCAAGGGGGTTTACAAATGCCCCATTCCATGTATCACTCCTAGAATTGATTCTTTAATGATGTTATCATCCATTCTGCCAGTGAAGTGGTATGAAACTCTTTTCTATACAAAATTACTTCAAGCCATCACCCTTAGTAAGGGAAGGTGGAGAACCCTATGGCACCAAGTTCCTGTCAGCACTCATTCCAACTGGTATAACTGCCTTTTCTTTGTTTTCTGGCAGCTTATCTTCCATTGATTTGGTGATGCTGGAGAAGCGACCGTCCACTGCATTCATCTGCTCGATAAGGGAATGCTTGATGTGAGCAGGAGGGGTTTCGGTGATTCCAGCAAGATACACATCCGAAGAGAAATCAAATTGGAGGGTTGCAACTGGAGTGCTAGGCTTATTCAAGTCATCCTCTTGCAAGATATCACCTATCCTTGATAGGATGCTGAAGGCAAGGTTTCCAATGACCCTTGAATAGGCCTCAATGATTGCATAGCCTACATCCTACAAGAAGAAAGCACCCATGTAAGACCACTAAAAATTTCAATAACTGTCAACAAGCATCAGCAGTGCTTCTCTTGGAAGCAGGGAATTAAACTAGTTGAAATTGTTGGTGTAATCTCAACATGTCTAAGTCATGTTGATGGGAACAAAAGAAAGAAAATCGTCTTTTGCAAATAAATTTATCATGTCAATATCAATTTCAATGTCATGTCAACAAGTTCACCCACATGTCTATAATGCATTTATTTCAAATTTCACTTTTGTTATGAGAATGATGATGCATTTATCTCATTTGACAGAGTTTCAGGTGGTTGTTTGCTGATATTGTTATCAAATGAAGCATGTCAAACTAATAGTAGTTTCCTGTTTATCTTCAGATGGGAAGCTAGCAAGATGGTCTAGAGAGCCATAACTTGTTGACAAATGGCTTTCGTGTTGTGTATATATATGGCATTTTCTGTATTAATTCAGATGATCCGGAAATAAATTCTTGCAACCAATTTCGAGCAACATCTTAATGTCAAACTTACCTTGTTGTGCTGAACTTTGGTTACATCAAGAAATGTTTGTGGAAGGTTTGGAAATCTGAGTTTTAGCATTTGTAGAAGAGATTCTGCTCTGTCTAGTGAGAATTCTAGCTTATCAAGCTCAGATACCATGTCCCACATGAAGGCCAATGAGCTCCGTACCGGTGATTTCCTTAGAATTGCGTTGGACAATCTCTGTTTCCACACAAAAACTGCCCCTTCAAGACGGTTTACAGTTTCCAGCACTTGGTGTTCACTTTTGAGATCTAACGTTTCCAGTATTTCCTCAACAGAAGATGATTCTGAGTTTATGGCCTTGTATATATCTTCACCCAAGTTAGCTTTACCCGTCTACAGAAAGAATGTAAATTAGTAGAATGCAGTAAACATAATCATATTACTTGCTCTTCAGTGTCCTGCAGAATCTACATGAAGACATGATGGAAGCTAGCACTTGCTAGTTTGGGCAGCATAATGCTTGCATTATCACATTTCTATTTATGGAAGAGGATTCCTTTCATGACTACTATTGTTGTTTACATGTTTCTATTAACCTTATCCATATATTATTTTTCTCCAAAAACCCTCCTGAGGTTTCAACAAGATATTGGTGTGTTTTGAATAGTACCAAGAAAACCACAATGATTTTCAAATAATATCTTTGCAAGATCATTGTTAAGAAAATCCAAATTTATCATACAATATCTAGCTAGCTAAGTGAGAATCCTATAGCTACATTATTTGGCAAATCAAAACTAGGAAATAAATTTATACCTTTGGGAAGACATCCTGTGTAGATGCAGGGACAGGCATTTGCAGCAAGACATGTTCATTGATATACTTGGCAGCTTTGAGAACCTGATAAACAGTCCTTCCTTGAAAGCCCAATCTCTTGCGCTGGGCAATAGAAAGCCCTGATTCTGGAACCCGAGGCGATGGAAGCCACCATTTTTTGGTTTGTCTCACACTGCTATGGCGGCACCTTCCTTCGGCTCTGCTGCCTCCTTCAGCATACCAATACTCTGTGTCTACCATAGAATCTAACACTTCCTGCAGAAGATTCAGTTTCTAACCATGCTCCTCCAAAGTACAAAAACAAAGCTCCCTATGTCACGTTCATGATAATTCAGTACAGGTTTAGTGCTTAGCATCTTACCATAAGCATGGAATCCAGTTTTCTAAGTGCAGGGAGACTTGTGTGCACATCGGCACGAGCTTTGGTTGTCATTATCTGGAAAAAGATCTTTCAGTGAGATAACTTGCATTGTGAGCAACAAAGAGAATGTCTATTGAGCTAATAAGTGCTTTTACCTCTAAGATGCAACCATTAACACCACTTTGCTTGGCAGGAACCAGCTCAACCATGTAATTTGTAGGGGACAGTAACCAGTCCATCTCCATTCTCCATCTTCTCTTCTTTTCTTCTGATAATGGTTCTAATTTCCATAGTTCCCCTAATATAGAGGCTGAAAGGAGAACTCTAACATGTTACCATGCAAGTATTTTGGTTCATCAACTCGTATGACGAAATTGGAAAACCTTTCACTATATAACTTGTATAAAGCTTCATATGTAAGCATCCAATGGATTGGAATCTGTCTAGTTCTACATTTCATGGAGATGATAGCATCAATTGAACACTACCAGATCCTGTCCAAAGAACAGAAATATTTTCCAACAGAAACAGCTGGCACATTCTAGACATGTTAAGACAATATCTGACGCTTTGTCAGAATCAAGGAAACTTGAAGATCAAAATAATGGCATAGTTTGCACTGTACATTTTATCAAAGCTTTTCAAACATGGGTGAGCACCAGATTCAGACCTTTCTAAATCAATAATGAGAGGGAAGTAATGTTGAATTTACTTATCCTAAAATCATTTTTGTTACAGGATCCATCATCCAATTCCTTAGAGACCCACTGCATGCTTCTCTTAGTATCTCAAACAAGAAAAAAGTTAATGCATTCAAACAATAACATTGATGATACCATAGTGTTGGGAAGAAGAAGAGATTCAAGTCAGCAACCTACAAGCTGCGTTTTTGAAGATTGAATCCTGTAACGTCTGATCTTCATTCATGCAATTTTAAGATATGCATGCATGTAACCGAGTATGAAACAAATCCATATAATACAGAATGGTTCTTGCAGAATATGCCATAGATCCACCATTCATTAAAAAGCTAGATTTGATGACAACGTAGGCTTGACTCTCAAAATACCTGCAAGATTTGTTATAGAATGGGAGAGTGCCACGGCAGTAGTGACACCCATGGAACCACCAGACACATCGTCTCCTAGCAGTAACTTAGCAAATCTCTCCTTCATGACCTCCGCATCTGAGAAACACATTGTGTAAGCAGGCACCTTTGCTTTGGAGCACAAATTCAGCCCAGAGCCACCAGGAGCATCCCACTCATCCGTGCAGTCCTGCTCATCTCCTAGCTTGCTATTGCTTAACAACCACTTAGATGAGAAGGAAGACGACCCATAGGCATCTTTACTGGATAAAGAGCAGCTTGAGATTTCTTCGTCCAACGAGGCTGTCCCTATATAGCCATCTGCCCCACTTGCAGGACTCTCATTTTCATAAGGTGGGCTGTCTACATTGCAACTCTCCAAACCATTGTAAGTCATTACCCCTGCATGAGTTCCAGCAATCAGCACCATGGAATAGAGAAATATAACAATGCTAACAACATGATATTGGATGGTTGTGGCCTTAAGGAAAAAATAAAAATGTAAGATGTTGAAAACAAACATTCCATTTAGGCCACCAATATTCTTATCGCCCTGATGGTAGGATTGACACTCTGAATAAGGGCCATGGGAGTAAGCGGTGGTCCAGGTTCCCCATGCCACACGACACTTCTAACTATAGAACAAGCCATGGTCTTATCAAAAGGCACAGTTGCTTTGTAGAAATGCAGATTTTCTATGGGTTCATTCACTGAAAGTGTACGATCTTGGATGAAATGTTTTTTAAAAAGAAGCTCATAGATTGGCCGATTGAGACTGTTTACCCACAACATCCACAATTATGATTCGATTCAAGGACCCTGTACGGTTCCATTGGTGTAGGGTTGCCATCATCGAGCTAGATGTTGCAGGACAGCCCTAGACAACCATAACAATGATTCAAAGAAACCGATGGTAAATTACCGTTGAAGCAAGTAAAACTTAGGCCAAGAAATTGACCAGCGTGTGGAAAGGACAGGCAGACCATGATGGAGTGGAAACAGGAAACCGTGGAAAAGTTAAAAAATTATGAAACACTACATTTCTTGGCCACTTCCACAACACACTGGCGACAGTGACGAGTAATTCCACCATCCAGATTCCGTCTCACTTCAAAGATACAAATCAATAGAACATCAGCAGATGACCACACAACAACAAATCCTGGTTTACCACTAATGATACAAGGAAACCCAAATCCAAATCTTCCACATTGATTCTCAAACTCTGCACCATGTCAAGAACTTGGGTTAGAAAAGGTAACTTTCTAATGGGTTTTTCCCGTCTAGACTCTGAAGTACTTGGAATTGTCGGGAGATCGAAATAGAATTGACTGACCCAGCACCGCCAGACAGGGGTTTTCCCCGTAAAGGCACGCTGAAGAAACGCAACTTTGATTGCTCATTACCACTGTAATCATTTTTAAAATCAAGACATGATTCAAATCAAAACTTGGTAGCAGGGAAAAGAAAAGAAGGTAAGGTTTCAAGCTTACGGTTGTGTTCCTTGTCGAAGTCGAGACTGATCTCCTTGCTCCGGTGACAACACGCCAACCGCCGCATGACTGCGACGACAATCCAACGGTTGTCCTGATCAGATGGAAATGCGTGTTGGGTTCGTGGGTTGCACGGCAAATTCCAGTAAAAATGCCACCTTTTGCGGGGGAGGGGGGAGGCTTGTTTCTTGTTTTCTGGACCAGAGCAAAGCAAAGTTGAAGCTACAGTTGTGGTTGCTAGACCTGATACGATACTTCTCCTTGAATCCTGTACTTCCAAACATCAAAAAAACATTATTTTTCGTTTCTGGTTCCAGAATGTATGAAAAGAAGGGAAAAAGGAGTTCTTGCCTTATTTTTATATTCCTGTTCCGGAGAAGGAAACCCAGAAAGCAACCATTTTTCCCTGAGAAAAATCACGTTATTGATCTTCGTGTGGAAGTATCGTGAAAATAGCAAACAATGGCCGGAAAAATGGAAATGGGGAAAACTGGTGCTTGAAGTGGAATGTTTGAGAGAAAGAAGGGCTTCTTTTTTTTTTTTTTGAGAGGAAGAGGTAACAAAAACCCAATCCCTGAGCTCTAAAATGGAGACGAAAGCACAGCAAGCTTCTCTTTTTCACTGTAAAGAGTTAATAAGAACAGAAGCCATCGAAACCCAATAGACAGAACGTGATTGGGAGAAGATTGTCGTATGGAAGACTACGAACAGAAACCATCAAAACCCAATAGACTGAATGAGGAGAAGAACGTCGCATAGGAGACTATGGTTTCCCCCTCCTGCTACTGCTTCAGATGATGGTACTCTCAAAATGAGATTTTTTCTTCCTCCCTCAAGCCCCCACACTAGCAACATTTGTCGAAGGAAACATTGAGCTTTGGCTCTACCCAATAACTTCCGAGGACATCTCTTTATTGCATTTTGTAGTGAAGGTGGTGGAGGAGAAGTGGGTTTTGATTCCCTGAAAAGAGGGAGAGTAGTGAAAGAGAGTGTGCGCTCTGGTAAAGGCTTTCTGGTTGTTTTTAATCTTGCTTTGAATGCCTTTTGATTGTTTCACACATCTTGCACCATGACATGGTCATATACGGAGAAAGAACAGGGCTTGCCGTGTCTTTATCAGATGAGAAACTTGCCATCACTCCTCCACATTTTTGTTATTATAATAAACCTAATAATTAAGTTTGCCATCAGTTGTTTATTTCTGCTGTCTTTGTTGGTCTCGATCATTGTCGACTCTTTCAACATTTTTTATTTCGTTGATGGACAATTGGATTTTTTAACTAATAATGAAGATGAATGGGTTTCTTTTTTCATTCTTTTGGAACAATACCATTGCTTCAGTCAGATTTAGCACAATCTTAGCAAAAATACTGGTTATTTTTCTTCTATCTTGTTCTTGCTTGGTCTTCTCCTCTCACTGTTTCGTACCGAGACGCAAGCTACCTTCTGTCAAATAACATAAACATGAGGAATTTTTATGATATTCAGCAAAATCCTTTCGATTAGATCCTTAATCACAAGATTAATTTGTTCAGCAGAACAAACACTTATAAAATCTCTAGGATTGGTTTTTGTCAAGAAAATCAAAGGAGAGATGACAAGTGTGTGAAAGGAAAGGAAGGGAAATCATAACCATGATGTTAATTAAACCTTTCGTCTCCAACATTTTTTGTGCCTGTTTGAAATAGAAAATACTTTTCTTGCAGATCTCACCACCATGAACGAACAAAAAAGAGGATTTTTTAACTTGTGTAAGAAACAAAATAAAAGCTTTCATTAAGAATCATAACTTTATTTAGGAAAAAAAGAATCATAACTTTCCAAGTATATTCTGGTCCAGGTGAGGAAGATTTTCATTAAAATATTAATCCCCTTTCCATCCCTTCTGCCCATTCCCACAACAAATTGGATGGCAGAGATGAGCCCCTCAACTTGCAGACAGTGGACCAAGAGGTCCAAGGCTACCGTCCTCTGTCTACTTTTCTACCAGAAAGCTACAGCTCACTCATTCTATGCACTTCCCTGTTAAAAAAACACATGAAAAAAGAAATTTTGGTTGCGCTCATCTTCCTTTACAGCAAAGATACAATAAATCTTGATTTGAGGGGGTGAAGAGAGCACTAGAGCAAAGGGAAAATGGTGTTCTAAAGGTACATGTGGGAAGGAGGGAGGGAAGGAAGGATACAATGGCAAGCAGGTGAGACTGGTGAGTATAGTAAAAGACCCTACTCGGTATACATACATCTGCATTTATTTGTTGGGATGTGCTTGGATAAGGTTTTGTGGTGTTGCAGATTTTCAAATTTTGAATGTGGATCCTTCACTGGTTGAAGAATCTCCTGCTGGCAATTTAAGAGATGCATGTGCAAGTGCAACATTTATGTCAACGTATGCACACAAAAATATTTCAGGAATGAAACTGGCTGTTGCATGAGTTTCAGTGTTTGCTACAGAAATAGTCATGCTGGTAATAAGAAATACACTTCAACTAAATCAATTGCGATGGTTTGGTTAATCTATGATTTATGGTTCTGTCTAAAATTTGAATATTGAAAAATATAAAAATACCATTATCGCGAAAAACAAGAAGGAAATAAGATGATGAACTGTCATGCTACAATGCTGAAAAACTATGATTTCATTCCTGCCATGTAAAAGATAGAAAAAATAGGGTTTCTTATAATCTAGTATATAACTTTGATTTTAGGAGTCCATTGTCTTATAATCGTTAATCAGAAATTAGAATACCATACCTTTTTCACAGAATCTACTTCTGACTAAATACTTTGTCTACCTGACTTTTGTCTTCTAATAAGTCAAGTAATAGTAAGTGTGGAGCCATTTTGGTTTTATTTTACTGGTGGGGATTTCTTTCTTGAATGTTATCATGAAGCAAGGAATAGTTATTTAATGTTGAATAGTATCAATGCTTGAAAAAACCCTTTTTTTAACTTTATTATTGAAATAGGTCTCATGGTCAGAAAATACCCAAACACTGAAAGAACCCAAATAAATAGGCCCTATGGCATCATATCTGCACTCTTTTGATAACCTGATAAAAAAATTATTATTTTTATAGAAATAGTATTTTTACCAGACAGTAATGTAAGATTTATTTCTACCATAAAAGGGAATATCAATTATAATATCCACTGTTGGTTATCAAAAAATGATTCTCACTTATATACTATTTGACAGAATATGAACTGCAAGAATTATCAAATACCATGTAAGAATTTCATTATTTACACATCTTAACCCATTTTCCTTGTTTCATCTATAACGACAATAATAATATGGTTATAATCTCATTATATTAGGTCGACCACATGATTTTTTTTTGTCAAATATTTCTATCTATTATCTTAAATTACATAAATTTAAATCCTTTTTTATAATTGCTAACTAAATAGTTTTAGGTCTATTTCTACTTTTTTAGCTCCTTTTGCACTAATTAATTTTCCTTATTTCAACTAAAAGTTAAAAAAAAAAAATCAGAAAATTAACGATGGATTCTTTGGATCCACCCATTAAAAAGTCAAACTAAATTTTAGGTGTCATGGATAAAAAAAGGTAAACAACAATAGAAAAGAAAAAGAAAAAGATAATGATGGGTTTCGGGCCGGTGAAGTTGGAGAGAGGCCCAATAGTTACCAAAGGGCCGGGTCAGGGTTAGTGAGAGAGATGGGGAACTGGGCCGTTTCCAGAATCCACTCTCCAATCATTAAAAAAAGAAAATAAAAACAATGATGCAAAGGAGAGAGAGAGAGAGAGAAAAAAAATGATGTGAAGAAATATGTTGATAATAATAACTTCAATGAAAATTAGATATGATTAGTAGCAGATGGACTGATGAAGTAGAAGAAGGAAATTAACTTCTTGCCCCTTCATCCTGCACTTATGAGTCTTTTGTACCTTTTTCTTGTACTCTTTTATGAGTCTTTTGTTTGTTTTTAAACTTTAATCTTAGACATTTGTTGTCTTATTATCTCAATTGTGAGTTCATAATTGAAGTCTTTTCGTTTCTCGAGAAGGGAAGGTGGAGGGATAGAAAGAGCACAGAAGAGGGAGTTGGTGTCCGTGCAAGGAATTGTTAATAATATCAGTCAAAGCACCGACCTTTACCGAATTAGTAGGGATTTGTGTTTCTTTGGAAAGCTTCAAAATTAAATAAGGGCGTTTACGTATGACTTTGTCTCCACACTCTTCAGAAAATATGACGAGAAGTTCGGAAAGTAATATTATTTTTAATAAAAAATACAATTTAATATCAATAGTTTATATACTTATATTTAATTTCTGCATTTTTATTAATATTTGATATTTTATTTTAAAAATAAAATTTATGATTCATTTTTATTTTAAAATTTTGACTTTTCATGACATATATGAATAACTTCTTCTTTTTTACTTTTTTTACTTTTCGTTTTCTAATTTTTTTTTAAACTTTTCATTGCACCAAAAAATCTTGAAGTTAAAAGATAAATGGTTACATACATGACTTTTGATATTGGGCTGATTTTTAAACCTCTTGTTCTGTAATGTAATGTTGTGTTTAGAATTGTTATTTCTTGTTCCTTAGTTTCACGAGGATTTCAACCTCTTTTCGTTGCTTAAGTTAGTTGATCTCTTGGAGATTTCATCGACAAAGGTTTTCAATTTAAGGAGTGTTTATGTATGTTGAAAAATTTTAAAATAGAAGAAACGAAAAGTTTAAATTTCTATGAAATAAAAAATTTAAATTCTTAAGAAAATCTAAGGTATTTGTACATGTATTGAAAAATCATGAAAGTCAGAATTCTCAAGAAAGTTTGCGTCAAAGGAAATGTTCAAAATTAAAATATTTTTTTTAATCAAAGTATTATAATAATTATTTTTTATTTACTTTTTATTTATTCTATTTCTTCAATTCATAATACTTATATTTTAAGAAAATTTATCAATTCTATTTATTTTTATTATTAAGTGAACTTATTTATTTATTAATAATGTTATAAATAAATTGAAGAAAAATTATCTTGTCCATTACTTATTTAAACATAACATATCACAAATCATTATATTTTAAAATTAAAAACTAACATCCAACATATAAATAAAGTTTATAAATATAAATTCTTACAATATAAGTATAAATATAATATCATTACTTGTTATCTGGCAGAAAAAAAAGAACAAGAGAGAATAGATGAAATGTTTGAATCCCATGTTACCGAGTAAGTTCACCTGTTGTGAGCGTTCGAATATTTTTTTTAATGGCGAATTTTTCGTTTATCAAAATTTTAATTTTAATAAAAATTATTTTAGAATTGATTGTGTTTGAAATGTTTTTGATAAATTATTGTAATTGTTTAACAAATTTAGCAATGATTCGAGTTATAGAAAGATTATACAACCAACACTATAGATGTCAATTAGGTTGTGACAGTCAACCTGATTAACATTGCGCTAAACCAAAATCATGTCAAGTCATGCCATATCGAGATAAATCGAAGTAGTTCAAGTATAATTTATAACATACAGCCCATTTATGTTATACCCTGTCAACAACACGATTTAATTATACTAAGTTATATTGAATTTATTTTTTTTTGACGTACCATACCAAATCTATAATTTGATATGCCATGTTCAAAAATGATATACCAAATTTAATATAAACAAATTTTATAAACATTTTCGACGTACCGTAAACAGTATGTTAATTTTAACATTGAAAGAAGAAGACAACGAATGGTTTCAGGTACAACATTGAAAGAAGAAGACAATGACAACAAACCGGAATGAACAAGCAAGCATGGCCATGAGCCGGTGGATTGTCAAATACCAGGAATCTTCGGACAGAACAGTTCAGCAGTTATGATAAGAAAGAAGGGCTTTGTAACGCCCAACAAAGCAATCCACAAAATAGTATATTTCACCTTCTCTAAGTAAGAAACTACATGAAGGCTAGTAACCACGAATAATGCTGTCTAGACTTTATTTACTAACGGAATTCCAACAAATTCAGCGGTACATACGACTGAACTTGACTGAGAAGAGGTGTACAATCAAATCAAAAGGTAAACCCTAGACCTGTTCAAATACATGGGAAGAAGCTTTTGATGATTTATAGCAACGCTTCCATAGCTAACACCACTCTCCAATACCAATAATAGTAACCATATAGCCTTACTCTGAAGAAGACATGATGTTGAAATTCTAACTCATAATCAATTGATAATAAATAAAAAACTTCATCATATATAAACTTAAATTTTGATCTTTACTTATTCAATGTGAGATTATTTACAATACATGGCATATGTTGGAAGCTTGCACACTAAGAGAACAAACCACCGGGAATGTGTGAATCAAGCCACCACCGTCTATAAATGGAAATGAATGTGTTTTTTCAATGCATCGCAGTATTGAAGATTAAGACCCGAATGATAAAAAGGCTATAATTTGGTGAGATAATACATTAAGAAAAAAGTAACGCATGAATGCTAAAGCATAGAATTTGCAAAATACTTTATTCATGAGATGTGAATAAACAGTCTTTATACCACACGGCAGAAAAAAATCAAAGAATTTGCCAACTTTATTCGTGAGATGTAAATCAACACTCTTTACACCACACCGCAGTCAGCAGAGGTGGAACAAGGAAATTGCAAGATATACCATGTGAGCAGCACACCAACACAAAGCAGCACTTGATAGATCATCGGGAACTTTACACAAACCCGAAACCGAATATTTCAGTACCTTTTTGAACAATGGAATGCATCACACGACAGAATGGGTCAATGGGTGGCATGCTCTCCTTATCCAGCCTACCACCGAAATCTCAACCATCTATAGAGCTCATTGGAGAATTAGGAGTCATGAAGAAGATCAAGCAGTGATGAGAATGATGAGAATTAGCAGAATGATTCCAAAAATAACCAGAAGCAAGCAGACCTGCGTAATATCCCAACAAGTATATTCATTTACACATAGATGGAGGATGGTAATTGCAATATGGCAGTGATGGGGTGTATTCAGATTACATACCAAGGATGAATTTGATTTCTGGGACTTGGAAGCTTTTGCAATTTGAGATTTTGCTTGTGCGGTTGCTGCATGGGACCTCTCAATATTGGATGAAACATCGTCTGCAAGTTCAAACTAGTGTTTAGTTGCCAAATAATAAAGGGAAGGGCGGTATGGTCTGACAAAAGGCCATCTTAAAATTTTACCAATCATTACTCCTTGGTTATCAACCATCAAAGCAAGATCTTTAAAAATCTCGTTCACTTCACCAATTTGTTGTTGAATCTCTTTTATTCCTACCTCTCTTTCCTCAATGATAGCCTCATTGAAGACTACCTCATTATCAAGTTTCATCACTTCTTGTCTGCAGAAGATGATTGTGACCGACACTTGTTAGGGCAAATATTGTCTATTACAGCCAACTCCAACGCAAACACAGAGGAAATATCAGATGTAAGTATGATCACCATGAAGGATGTTTACATTTTGCAATGTACAAATTTTTATGAAAGGAATTTTTTCTTGGATATCCTTTAAAAAGTTGTAAACAACTTGTATATCCTTTAATTATAGTATTATCATAGATACTCTTAAACACATAAAAATCATAGCCCTGATATACCTTACATGACTACTTATAAGGATATTACTTAAGGGCATATAGGAAAATATCGTATTTAAAGGTTATACAGGCTATCCAAGCAAAAATCCCTTTATAAAAATATGCAGGCACAAATGCCACTGAAGTTGTAAACAAACAAAAGAAAACTAGGAAAGTTTGGATTCACAGGCGGATACAAGTTAAAGCATTGGATTTACAATATTAAATCCATTGAAGACAAATTCACCTTTTAGATTTCATAAAAGCAGTACGTTGTTCCAGTGTTTTATCTGAACTTGCATCTATTCCATCTTGAGCATCGCTGCAAATTTACAACAAAATCAATAAGCAGTCTTAGAACACAAATACACAAAAAGAGAATGAGAAGGAAGAGAGGAATAATAAGCATTTGGAGGTAGATTACAAAGTAAAAAATATACATTTTTTCATCTGAATCTAATAATATATTTTGCAAACCACTTAGAACCGAAGTATGTTTTGTTCATTTAACAATTTTAAATAAATTCCATGAAAAAGAAGCAAACAACACATGAAAGCAGAAAAACAGAAAGGTAAAATTAAAAAACTAAATCAGGGGGCATGGCCATGATTTGTGAACGACCTCAGAAACATAAAAGAACAGATCCACTCCTAGACAACACGAACCTTATGTTAGAAACTTACATTGAAGGAAATTTCAAGGACCATCCTCTCATTCAATGCTTGAAGCTCAATCAAAATACAGGTAGAAATGTCACCAAGTTTCTTATAAATTCATTTTTAACCATCAGGTGGATTCTGAACTTCAAAAATAACAAATTCAATTCCTCATTTTAAGCTATTACACGATTACTAGGATAAATGGGATTACTAATTTATGATAACTTGAGATTTTTGAAATCCTCTTGGTAAAATAAAGTCTGATTAATGAAGATTGGATGGCATTGTTGGGTTAACATAACAAAGGTTAAAAATGTTACGAAATCATCCTTACAAATTACAACCATGATGTGTATATCTGACATGTGAAGTATCAGACAATGAAAAGTTTAAAGCAAAAGATTGGATGGGATTATCACTTGAATCTTGGGGAAAAAGAAGCAAGGTATGACTTAGCATCCATGAAGCAGCACAATCATTCAGAATATCCTTGACCTGGAAGTCATGCTACACTGCTACTAAGTTACAAATCTCAATTATACCCTTTTTTTGAACCAACTTCACATTTTGTTCACTGACAATTAGACAAACTTTGACAGCAATTGAAGATTTGAAGAAAGCCTATAGGCCATGTTGCAGAAAAATGTTCTTTCCATGGTTCAATAGCTTGTTAAGGGCCCCAAGGCAAGCATGGCAAACAATAAACTAGAGCAGACAAATAAACCATAAAAGCACACAGACAGTATCTACCTAGATGGTATAGCTGCTTGGGGAGAAAAGGGAGCATATGCACTTTCCCTTTCAGCAGCAATCCGCTGAGCCTTCTGGAACTCTTTCAAAACAGCTTGGAAATCTTTCGCCAATTTTGCATCAGCAATCCTTTTGCTTGCCTGCAAGCAAAAAAATGAATAGGTTAAACATGAGGAAAAAATTCACCACATTTCAACACTGCTCTAGCAGAAAAGTATTGTTTCAAAGTTCAAATATGAAACTTTAACAAAAACTTAGATGATTCTTAAAGTGGTAGAAAAAATGAAAATTTCCAATGTGTTATACTGTGTACAATTTAATTAATCTTTGAAGTTAAATAAGAAAAATGATAATAAAGAAAATTCTATAAAACCGTCATCCATCTAGCTATACTTTATGACTGAGAATACTAGATTATAAAGCATAAGCATATGCAAAAAGTTAGTGTTGCTGAAGTGCATATGCTTATATAAATAAATAGTAATACTATAAAAGATAAGCTAAAAAAATATTTTATTATGAATAGAGTAAGAATTACACCTATTGAAGATAAAGTAAGAGAATATTAGCTTAGGTGGTTTGACTATATCCTTAGGAGAAGAGAATTAATTAGTGCAAAAGAAATTAAAAGAAGTAGAGATAGACCTAAAATTACTTGGTTAGGAATTATAAGAAAATATTTAAATTAATGTAATTTAACTAAAGATTTGCCAATTCATAGAAATACTTGGAAAAAAAGGATTCATTTGGATTTAAATTAATGAGAATATGGCTTTGATTGTTGTTCTTATTGTAAGGAAAATCATATATAAACCAAAAATGCTTCCACTAAAGTTAATCATATATTTTGTTTGATTCTCAAAGAGTTTAGGATACGTTAGAGCCCTAAAGTGAGAACAGAAGTTTGAGAAATTATTTATTACAGGAAATCATCTAAGATGAATGCATTGTCATAGGATAAAAATTTAGATCTATGATTATGATACTCATTGATAACAGATTTTTGTGCCTGCATAAAAAAGAAATTAAAATGTACCAAAGTTCCACAGATCTCTCCATTTTTCTATGCAAGGGCATAGCATTTTCTAAACATGGATACTGATTAAGAAACTTACGCTAACTTCAGCATCGTGGTCTTTTTCGCTAGCTTCCTTAAGCTTAGCTGAAGTATCTTTCACGAGCTGTCCGATATGAAGACGTGTCTTATGCCTGCCAATGACGGTGAAACAGTTGAGGCAGAGCCTTGGGTGGGATAAGTTAACAAAGTTCATTGACAATTTACAGCACGTAGAAAAAACAAATTCAAAGTAAAAAGCACCTAATATACTTATAAATCCACAAATCCATGTTAAAATCGAACCAGTAATGTTTATGGGATAATTGTTTAATGGCTATCCATTTTACATGATGTTCAGTATATTCAATATATTAAATATTATCCATGCATATTCAATATATTGAACACCAACGCAATCAAGGATTCTTTGTCTTTTTCAAGCAGAATCGCTTAAATATGAGTCCGTAGGGCACAATCCCAAAATGTCAATAGCCTGGATACACGTATCGTTTCCCCATCACCGAGATCCATGGAGAAACACTTCTTACAATTAACCTATCACCTTTGACAATTACACTAAGTGGAAAATCCCTATAATCCTCAGGTTGTATCAAGTATCCACGACCAAGTCAACAACAATCAGCGCAATCTAATACCTAAAATAACACAAAAAAAGACAGAAATCAGAAGACACGCAAAACAACCAAGCAAAACCAAAATGAAACTAAAACAAATAAGTATGCAGATAAAAACCGATAGCCCCAAAAATTTCCTCACCCAAACCTTCATTCGCCACCAACGTGCAAAAGCATCCATCAACAAAACCCCCTGCCCTTCCCCCCTCCCACCCATCCCCCGCCAAAAAAAAGCAAACTTTCCACAAATTCCACAAAAACGCATCCAGCAATAAACTCAAGAAGAGAGAGAGGACGAAGCAAACCACTCACAACTTTTCACGGAGCTCGGGGGTGTCCTTGGGGGTCCCGAGGGTGTTGACGAGTCGGGTGTATGTAGAGACGGCGGTGTTGATCTGGAAGACTCCAGCCGCGACGAATTGGGCTGGATCCTTCCTCCCGTTGGCCACCACACCCAGACCACCCCTCTTCCCAGCTGCCGGGAGCGGTCTCCCCGCCTCCAGGTCCGCGAAGCTCATTCCGATCGATGGATCGCCCGATCGGAGACCGAGGAATTTGTGCGGTCAGGGTTCGGTTTCGGCCCCTGCAGGCTGAGAAAGGGGTCTCTATTTTGCGTAGGTGGGAACTGGGAAATCGGCAATGTCGCGTGTGCGTTCGGTTTGGTTTGGACCGTGAGGGAAGGACTGAAAGGTTCCGGAACTTTCCGAGATGACTTGTATTTACGCATGCGCCATTGGTAACCACGGAGGTAGGGCCCACCATGTCAGCCCAATTCCATATAATTTTTCAGATTATATTCGATAGAATTTGGTAATACGGCTTGATGTAAATACGTAAATCAACGGGCAGATTTTTTTAATTGATATATTATTTATAAAATAATATATCAAAAATTAAGTTCAGTATATTAATTTTATATTAAATTTAGAAAATGTAATATTTTGTAATAAATTGATATACTATTTTTAAAAATGATACACTAATTTACATATTCAACATATCAATTTTGTAATTCAATATATTAAAAAAAAATAACCTAACGTAACAAAGTTCAAATTACATTATTAACCAATGCAACATAAATATAGTTATAATTACACTTACCACCAAACATTCACTCCTTCATTAATGTACAAACTTTAAAGTTAAACATGTTTAGGTAGAAATAATATCAAGATAAGTGATTTGTTGAAAAGTTCCTATCTAACTTTCACTTTTATTGTTATTCTAGTCAAGTTGGTGTAAAAGACCATTAGTAACCTTTAAGTTATATATACGAACTCTTGTAGTATTCTTGGCTCGGTAGTCTTATTTAAAAATAATAGTTGTAGCTATGTTAAGGTTATGCATAGTGTGTATTTTATTAGTTAAAAAAAAACAATGTCACATAAATATATTGTATGTCATATAATATATTTAAATTATTATTTTTTTACTTTTAACATATAATTTAACATGAATATGTTTGTTTCACTTTGTATCTATTTTTCAACTTGTGTTAAGAGTTTGACACAATAAAAGTTGAAACAAATATCAATGTACAAGGATAAGGTTAGAGTAGTTTTATTACCCTTAACTTTAAATTTTAAGGTTTATTTGAATATTTAGAATTCTATAGAATTAGACGAAAATAGAATTTTAAATTCAAGTATATGTGTACATTCAAGAATTTGATAAAAATTAAAATTAAGATATTTACACATATGACAAATTAGATAGAATTGAAATTTATATTTGTTTATGATAATAATGTAATATAATTATTTGTAATTAATTCATTGTTAAGTACCTAATTAATGAATTAAAGTAGTTAGTAAAAATGTAATTAATTAATTACATTAATCAATTAACATGTTATATAATAATATAATTAGATATTTACATATAGTTTATCAATAACCCTATGTAATAAATATTAATAATAAAATACATCACTAATAACAATAATATAAAATAATAATATTTTTAGATTAATTAGTAGAAAAACTTACTATAACGGCTAAATCAAACAAAAATCCTCCAAAAAAATCTCCTTAGACTTGAGCTGAAGTGATTTGGACGGAAATGATTTGTAAAAGTATATTTGAGTTTGCGTTTCATTTCTATCATATTATGGATGAATAACATGCACAAATACTTCTACTTTAAAATTAGATAAAAATTATTTTCGTTTCAATTCAATCTCAAATGCACAAACCTTAGTTTAATTACCTATGCAACCCATCCTTCGTCAAACTAACCCTCGCCTCCCCCATTTCCACCTCACCCAAGTCAACCATCGTCCCTCCGGTCTTCCTGCGTGAGGTCGATGGTCAGGCGGCGTTGGACGGAAGAAAAGGGAGAAAGGAAAAGAAAAGGTAAGAAGAATAAAATAAAAGAAGGGAAAAAATGAGAAAAAACAAAGAAAACAATATTAATGGAAAAATACGATAAAAAAGGAAAAAATAAGGAAGGAAGGGACATGATTATACTTTATTTTCTATCTATGTAAACGTTATAAATCACATTTGCTACTAATATTATATATATATATATATATATGTTTATAACAATAATTAATATTAAAATATATTTAAAAAATTATAAAATTAAATATTTTTACAACATCAATTCAAAATATTATCTTTCAATTATCTACTGTATCATATCATATAATTTATAACATTACAATATCAACAAAAAAGTTTACAGTACACCAAATATTAATTACAATACTTATTTTCTTAAAAAATGATTAAAAGGTAAATTTGTAAATCTATATACAATATTGTTCTAACAATTAAATACCACTTCTGAATTTCTACTCTTTACTACTAGAATTGCTCATTTACCTTTTTATTGGAGTTATTACATTCTGGAATTGAAATAAATACAACTTAAATACAATGTTGCTCGAATTGTACTAGCATGACATAATTTAAATTTACACCACTAATTATAAAAGATTTTGATATTGTTGTGCATACTCATCAATAAATATATTATAGATATTTATCCTATGATTTAAATATATCAAAAAAATGACATTTATTTATTTTAGATAAATTTTTTATTATTTATAAATTTTAAGTTAATACATCTTAGACATTTGTATTTGATGTCTAAAATATGTTTTGATTTTATTTTAAATATTTATCTCTTACATCTAAAATATCTTAATTATTATTATATTTTATCTTATGTTTTTATTACATCTTTTATTACACTTTACTTTCCACTGCCACACGTGTGGTGTTTTGAATGTTTGGTGTAGGGTTTTTTTTTTTCTTACATGTTATAATAGTATATTAAGTTGATTACACCAAAATTGTGTATAAGTCAGTTAGATCAAAATTTTATACGATTTGCTTGAAATCCTTCTTGGCTAAACCACTTTTTTTTTTCCTTTTTCTTTTTTTTGTGCTCACACCACATGTGCAAATGTCTAGTGTAGCAAATACACCGTCATACGTATAAGTTGGTGCAAATGTATAGCATTACATTAGACATTTGTGTATTTAGAATTTAAATTTTACAGAATTTGATGAAAAAAATTTAAAATTTAAGTGTTTGTGTATGTTTAGTAATTTAACAAAAATTAAAATTTAAGTATATTGACACATGACAAAATTAAACAAAGTTGATTTTGAATGAAGTTAAGTAATTGAATGAATTAATTAGTAATAATGTAATTAATCAAGGAATTAATTATTTACATTAATTAATTAAATATATTATTAAAATAAGTCTTTATATTATCAAAGTCTATATTTTATTTCAAACAAGGTGAATTACAAAGGTAAATTAGTGTTTGATGAAATTTCAATAAACAAATTATAAGATTTATTATTACTTGATATCTTTTCGTCAAACAAATTGTCTTCTTGGGGTAGGTGTCCGGCAACATGTCCATCACCGACATCAGCCCCCCGCCCATTGCATCATTTTCTTCACGTAGACTCGTCCAATTGTTAATGCAAATATTCAGATGAACGAATACTGTTCAACATATCATAAACTTCTTCTGATTTTGTTTCAATCACGTTCAAAATATTTTTATAAATAATCATTGAAATAATTTCTTAATCCTGTAGCTCAAACAATCTTTCAATAACATATATGACAGAATCAAAACATAAAAGGGAATGCTTTCAAACACGTTCAAAATCTTTCCATAGGCAGTTTGTGTTAGGAATCATCAGAACCGTGAACCAACTGTTTGATTTTCTGAGTTAGGCAAATTCCTGGTAATTCATAAATCGAAATAACAGATAACTTCCGGTAAATTTTGATTTTTGTTAAGAATTTATATGGATAAAATGATCAACGCAATATGGATCAAAAAATTCAAATTTAAAAAACATAGAGTTTGGCCGGTATGTTGCTGTAAATATCAATTTGTTTCAACTTTTGTGGATATAGATCGAAAATGCATGGATTATAAATCAAAATTGTAAAGCACAATGATACCAAGACTATGGTTAGATGCAAGCCCATGTCTTCCTTCGTATTCTCAACTAATCACTTGAATAATATGGTAGTTGTAACAATCTTCAAATTTCCCATAAGCTGTTTGTTTAGCATAAAATAATAGTATACATTTTTTATATGTATTTTTATACATAAATAATTTTCTATAAATGATGTTTTATTTATGTAAAAATTAAAAGTTTTATCCATTATAGGTGCAAAAATGGAAAATTACTTAAAAAATTAATATTTTAGAAATAATACATAAATATATAGAAATTTATTTACTTGATTGCAAGTTCTTATTTGAATAGGTAATTTAATTTAATATATGTGGCATTATTGCAAAACTTGTTTAGGGTTTTAAGGGGTTTACGAATCAGCCTTCGAGGGAAATCAGCCGCCGTCTCCTCCTGTGCGACGTTTTCCTCCGTCGGTGGCGCCGGCCTCTCCGTGGTTACAGGACGGAACTTCTTCTCTTTCGGCGGACGCGTGCGTGGACGAACGGTGGGTGGCTAAAGGTTGGTGGACGAGTTTTGGTGTACAACGGTGGGTGGACAGTGGCGTAGACGAACTTGAAGGCGTGCTTCATTCGATTTTCTTCCAAATCTTCCGTGTTTTTGGCTTTGGTACACTCCCCCAGACCGATCGAAGCCCGCCGCGTCCCCTTCTTCCGCCGCCCGTCAGTCTTTTCGCCTGCAGTCTTCGTGCGCAACCCTCGCGATCGTTGCATCGGACGAAAACTGCTTCCGTCGTTGGCAGCCTTTTCCATCTCCGTCTTCAAGTTCGCTCTCAACCCTTTCATTTCCGTCTCTATTTCCCGTCTGATTTGTTATAATTAGGATGGTTCCCTAGGTAGTTCCCTAAGACATGGCGGGGGGAAAGATCCGAAAGCAGCGGCCGTCGGCGGCAATGGGAAACCAACACCATCAAGGAGGGATCCCATTCGAGAAGTCCAAAGGGCAGCACATACTGAGGAACCCCATGCTGATCGACACCATCGTTCAAAAGTCGGGGATCAAGCCCACCGATGTCGTACTCGAGATCGGGCCGGGGACAGGTAACCTAACGAAGAAGCTTCTCGAGGTCTCCAAGTCCGTCGTGGCCGTCGAGGTTGACCCCAGGATGGTGCTCGAGCTCCAGCGCCGGTTCCAAGGGACTCCGCTCTCCCATCGGCTCAAGGTAATGTTTTTGAAATTAGATTTCAATGCCGGAGAAGTGAAAAGTTGTTAATTTTTCCTGAAGAATGTACCTATTTTGGTCTTACATACGTTTCTTATCGGAAGTGCGACGTTTTCTGAATTCTATTGTTTTGGAGTCATGGATTTGGCTGAACCATGTGTCGAATTTAATGTGTTGGGGTTTTCGTTGGATGATTTGATGACAGATAATACATTTTTCGTTATAAATGTCTCGTACTTGTTTTTCGTGAAAGAATAACATTCAGAATCTATTGCTAGATTATAGGATTACGAACCTTATAAAATGGTAGGTTTTGAATAGGTTACTGTTGAGCAGCTTACCTTTGATTATTGGGTTTGGAGCATTCTATATCTTAAGTGGATTACGTTTCAAATAATTTTTAGGTACTTTTGGTAAGGATTTGCGTCGACTACTTCTATGGTGACCTTTATGCTATGAATGATCGATCGGCCTCTGATTGTTTTACGTTCTTCGTTTCTTCTGAAAGAATGACTGAATTACATTGGGCTTAATTGTTTAAATGTCAATCATCAGCAATTATATTATGAACAATCAAATCTCAATCGGTTGCGGTGCTACAAGGTTTTGCATTGAGGTCTATAGTCCATTATTTATATGGCTTGGTACGTGTTTGTAGAAGTTCAATATTTCTGTACGTAAGCTCACTTATTGGAAGTTTCACAGGTTATACAAGGAGATGTGTTAAAGTCTGATCTTCCATACTTCGACATTTGTGTTGCAAACATCCCTTATCAAATCTCTTCTCCACTTACATTCAAGCTGCTATCTCACAGACCTGTATTTAGATGTGCTATCATCATGTTCCAACGAGAATTTGCAATGAGACTTGTTGCAAAGCCTGGTGACACACTTTACTGCCGCCTGTCTGTGAATACCCAGCTCTTAGCTCGTGTTTCACATCTCCTTAAGGTGGGTAGGAACAATTTTAAACCCCCGCCCAAGGTGGATTCTTCTGTTGTACGCATTGAACCAAGGAGACCTGCCCCTCCTGTTGGCTTCAAGGAGTGGGATGGACTGATAAGGCTCTGTTTCAATCGGAAGAACAAGACGCTGGGGGCAATTTTCAGGCAGAAGATCGTTCTCTCCTTTCTTGAAAAGAATTATAAGACTGTTCAGGCACTGAAGCTATCACAAATTGGGTCAGCAGAGGACGACCATGAGGTTGGACAGGATGTGGCAGTTTTGGCAGAGGCTGTTGGGGATTTCAGCATTCAGCTTGATGATGGAAAAGAGGAAGAAGATATGGAAGTTGAAGATGCTGTCACGGGAGAAGGTTCACTTGATTTCAAAGAGAAGGTTTTGAATGTGTTGAGACAAGGGGATTTTCTTGACAAGAGAGCTTCAAAGCTGACAGAGGTCGATTTCTTATATCTTCTCTCTCTATTCAACAAAGCTGGCATACATTTTTCATGATCATAACTTTGTGCAACAAAGTAGTCGTTCAATTTTGTATCATTTATTTTATTTTAATATCTCAAAGTTGTGACGTTCATATATTATATCATCTTTATATTTAACCAAGTAATTATGAATAGAATTTAGAGAAGCACTCCCAGAAAAAATGATGATTTGTATGTTAGACGTCTGCAAATGTCTTCTCTAAAGCCAATCGTATGTAGGCGGGTATAGCAACTTTCAAAATCAAGTTCTGATTGTAAAATGTTGATGTTAATTTCTATTCATGGCTTTGATTGTTATATTACTCTACCATGGATCAAATCACTCAATCGAAAAAAGAAAAAAAAACTTGTGAGTGTACATATACTGAGGTTACGGTGATGCAATTAACAAAACAATTCAATCCAATGAGTAAAATAAGCAGTTCATCATCGCCATAAACCTGTACATATAGCAGGGAAAGCTAGAAGCAACTTTCCTGGATGCCTGTGGAAGGTACAATCTCCCTCCAAGGTCAAAGTTTTCTGCCCATTTGGGGTGGAAGGTTTGTAAGCGGTTCGGGTGAAGTGTGCCTGCCGAATTGATTTTTGTCATTGCATTCTTTTTTTAAGTAGGAAAAAGAACAACATTTGATAAAAAATAAATTAGGTACCTAATTTGGATTTTGAGAAAAAAAAATCCACTTCTTGTTTTCAGGGCATTACATAAATAAGGAAACAGTCTTCAACATGTTATTTAAAATAGAATTAGAAATTTAAAATTCTTTGTAGAAAGGGTAGGACAAAATGGAAAAAGAAGACGAGTCACATGTGTGGAATAAGATGAATTCGATTTTATAAAAATCTAAAAATTTAAATTTGCTTTGTACAGAGAAGTGTCTATTTCCCCAAGAAACTTGCATTTGCTCGCCGACAGTTGATAGCCTTAGAAGATATCTTTGAAGTCAGTGTTAAATTGTAAAGTATGATATTTTTTTCAATCTCTTATTGTTCTACGTACGGTATGAAATAATAATACTACAAAATGGGTCAAAGGTTCGTGGCTGATCCGTTGAGATTTTTATTTGTCATTAACTTATTATTCATTGGCATTTTCAACTAACTTAGGTGAGGGTCGTGACCCATTTTATCCTTTTTTTTTTCAAAAGAATTCTATTTTCAACAAAAGGTAGAAATAAATTGAAAAATTATGCAAATTCATAAAAATAATGGAATATTGATTTTTTTTCAAAAAATTACATTACGAAAATAGGCACGGGAGGCGTTGCCGTGTTGGGTTTCGTCTGCGAGGAAGAAGTAAGATGAAGAGGAAAGGGATTTGGGGAAAATTGTAATTTTTTCCCTAGTTTGTAAGTTATTCAATTAGTTAGTCTAGAAATCTGCATTTTTAGTAATTATCACATATTTATTATTGATTAATGCATGAACTTTCTCTTGATTGTTATTTGTCCATTAGTGGTGAATCTTTTAAAATCTTCTTATATTCTTGATTCCTTTTTTTGTTGCATATGTTCGTTTATTTTGTTGTGAAGATTAAATTTGATTATTTTGTTAATTAGGTTAAAAATTGATCTAAAAATTGTAAAACACTGTTCACCCCTCATCTAATGAAGTTATATAGACCATACACCATCAAATATGTGGTTATTAGCTACTTTAGGACTTAAAAAGGATATCAATATTATCATCTTCTCACTAGACAATACTATACTTCTACTAATGTTACTTTTTTTAAGGATCAAACCTATTTCATGAAGAACTTCTCTCCTTGCTCTTCCCTTCTCACTCTTACTCATGTTCTTCTTTCTGATGAAGCTGATCCAAATACTCACAATGCCGATGAGATGTTGGATGGTGCTAGTAATAAGGTAGGCGAACCTCTCTTGTAGGTGTATCAATGACAAAGGAGATGCCCTTTGATGACTTCTTATGGATCTACTATTCAATCCTTGAATGCAAGTCCTACTACACCTATTGATGTCCTACCAATTGATTTCCAGAAAGGTAGCCACTCCTACACGTAACATCATATTACTAACTTTATTTTCTATGATCATTTAACCCCTTCATATTGTGTGTTTGCTATGGGTGTTTCCTTTAAGTCAATTCCAAGGACATATAAGGAGTTATTGCAACTAACACATCGAAAAGAAGCTATGGATGTTGAGATGGATGCCTTGTAGTCTCAAGGTACATGGGAGTTGGTCTCCCATCCTACAAAGACCGATGTCATATCATACAAGTGGATTTACTATCAAATATAAATCTAATGGCCCTATTGACAAATACAAGGCTCATCTTGTGGCTAGATGTTTTACTCAAAAGTATGGTATTGACCATGAGGAGACATTTTCTCTTATTACCCATCTCAATTCTATCAAGGTCTTGATATTTCTTGTAGTCAATCAAATGTAGCAGCTACATCAACTTCATGTCATGAATGTCATCCTCTATGGTGATCTTCTTGAGGAAGTGCACATGGAACAACCACCTAGTTATGTTGCTCAAGGGGAGTATTTGGTGTACTAGTTAAAGAAGTTAATTTATGGTTTGAAGTAGAGTTCTTGTGCTTAGTTTGAAAAGTTTAGTCAAGTCATGCTTAGAGTGGGTTTTCATAGATGTATAGTGGATCACTCTATTTTTATCTAACAATCAATGAAGAGATCAGTTAACCTAACTGTATATGTGGATGATATTCTACTTATAAGTAATGATGTTGAGGGCATTGTCACAACCAAGGAATACCTTGCCAAGGTGTTTCAACAAAGGATTTGGGGTCACTTGGTATTTGATTGCATTTGTAACAAGTTGAGAATGACAAACAACTACCTTCTAGCTTAAGGGGGAGTGTGAGAGAGAATGGTGTAAAAGGGGATCCAGTTAAGAATCCATTATGGATCCACTTAACTTTCCCTTACATCTATATATATGCCATAAACCCTTATTTTCACTAATGATAATAATTTTACTATATTTTCTCCTAATTAACAGACTATTTAGCATTGCCAATTGAGGAGAGGAGGTCTAAATGGAAAGGAAGTCCCATGAAGGAGCTATGCTAGCAACAAGGGAGGAACCCATGAGACAACACACATGGATATTGGAACCTGAGTGACTTGTGTGTGCAACAAGCAAAAATGTGGAAGACAAAGTCATGCACAAACAAAGTATCTAATCAATAGTGTGGGTGGGTAGGTAGGGTTAGGGTATTAGCTTTTATATCATGTGAAAGAAGGGAAAGGAGAGAATTATCATTCTAATACTAGAGAGTTACATAAATACTATATGGGTAAAATGATAAAAATTTCCATAATAGTAATATAGATACATCTAACAACTACACATTAAGATTTCTTATTTAGTCCTCCATTGTTGGTCATGCTATTGTTCTCCTTGTGTAACTTTTATATATTGAGGTATTGTCTTAATTAATGAACCAATCCAATCTTTCCAATTTTTTGTATTCACATTTCCTTTTTAATTAGACAAAAGTTTGTCATGAAACTAAAGTTAATTCCCTATAGAGATGTGGTTTCATGTAGGAAGCAAGAGAGATGTTAAGAACCACATTAAGGCCACAATTGTATAGAGAAAGAAGACATGCAAGAGATCAATTATAACCATTGGAAGCTAATGTTTCTTCACATTTATTCTCTTAAAGCTTAAGCTTAGGTACCATAGAAGAGGAAAAGAAGAGAATGATAATATGATATAAATATGCCTAGTACAATCCATATTTTAGATAGTGATTACTTCACCTAAATGTAACCCTATAGTGTTACCAAATCAAGCATCATCAATTGAAAAGCATTGAGATGGCTAATAAGAAATCACACTTCAGACTTACACCTTTGAACTTAGGATATTACATGAAAATTGAACACTAAATTCTCACCAAACGCTTCAACTATTGGAATTCTATTGCTTGAGATGCTCAAAAATCTTCAACTTTGATTTCTTCGAGCTTTAAGCTATTCTCCAAATGTATTTTGCATAGTGCATCTAGATTTTTGGATAGTGTAGGAATTCTATGTGATCAAGGATAATTGTTGGGTAATCTAAACAATAACTTGAAGTCCTTATTTATAAGTTTCGATCTTTAATTGCACGTTCATCCACTCTTTGCATTTTTTCACTACGTACTTTTAAATTTTGAATATTCCATGTTCTCTAGCTCTATGTTCCCCTATTTCAAATTTGTAAGAACAATTCTTTTAGAGAAATGTTAGATAGCATAAGTTGTCAAGTTACTCATATAGTTATTCCATTAGTCTTTCATAAAACTTGTATAATTATCATAATTCTTCGAGTTTTAAGTCATTCACTTGCAAAACATGTGACTTAAAAAATTTAAACAAATAATCCATTAGTCACTTAAAAACTCAAATAGTTATCATATAAGCATTTGTAAAACTCAAATAGTTATTATAACTCTTCGACTTTCTTTAAGATTCATATACATATCATGTAATAATTTAGAATTTAAAAACACACGTGAGAAAACATAACCTTATGAGTTTTCAAACATAACTCTTTGTTTTTCTCTAAGACTAAAGTAATAACTCGATGACTTTTTTTAACCTTAAGCATATTCTAACTTAGACTCATTTTCACTCATATAACATTATTTTTATCATCAAAACTAAATTATTAACACCATTCAAAGTTGGTAAACTTAGTGGAAGCCCAAGCTAAGCTTTAGGGTAGACTAGCCACTTATAGTGAACCACTTAAAATCTTTTGTGTGCCTATTTATTTTCTATTGTACATGCTTTCATTAATTCTACAGTGATTGCTAAATTTAATTATCCTATTGATTAAGTTAGAGATTGTTTTAAAAGTATACATTTCAACATTCACCCCCTCTAGTGAGTCATATAATCCTAACAATTAATATTAGAATAGGTTGATCTCATACATAAATTTAATCATTTGAGATCTTTGGCATCACACTTTCAAGAGAGTCAAAGTATTCATCGTCTTCTCTTATTTGATGATTCTAATTTCAACTACTAGAAAAATAACATAAAATATTTCTTCAGAAGTTTAGATATAAAACTTTGAAAATTAGTGGTCAAAGGAGTATTACTTCCAACTAATTATGAAGTTGATTGGACTATAAAGGATGAGAGACTCATCTATATGGATGCCTAGAGATTAAATACAATTTATTGTACTTTAGCTATTGAACAATATAATAAAGTCTTTACATGTAAATTTACCATGAGTTTTGAAATACTCTTTAGATTATTTATGAAGATACCAACCAATTCAAAGATACAAAAATTAATTTTCTATTGAGAAAATATGAATTATTTAAAATGCATAATAATGAGACTATTAATATGTTTTCAAAATTCATAAAGATTATTAATGACCAAAGAAGTTTGGGAAAAATTTTTATATCAATAAATAAGTGTAGAAAATTCTTAAGAACTTAACTATGGAGTAAAAACAAAAGTCTATTTTTATCTAAAATTCAAAAGACCTCAACAACTAATTTGTGAAAGATTTGATGAGACAACCTTCTTACTTATGAAATATAGATGAAAGATCATAAGATCAAATAACTTCACAAGAGAGAAAGAGAGAAAGTGAATCGTGACTTTTAAAACTTAAATTAGAGTAAGTCAGTTAAAATGCAACGAAAATTAAATTATAAGGGACAAAACACCCAAAGGGGATCTTCTTATTTATCCCATTTGCAACCATCAAATCTCACCATGCTCATGTAGCCACCAAGGAGGACAGCTCCCCTCTCCAAGTGAGGATGTGAAGACATACAGGTTGGCTTAGACCTTGTCTTTTTCCTTGTGTAAGGGGCTTAGACCTCATGGTTCGCCTCTCCAAGATAAGAATGGTGTCGACATATGAAGAGCTTAGACAAGAATGGCAAGGACATCTTTATTATTATTATTTATTTCTTTTACCATATTTATTTTTATTATTTATTTTTTGTTTGTTTGTTTTTTTCTTATCACATTATATTATATTTATATATTTGTTTTTCTTTTCTTTTTGCTTTCTCTTTTATTATTATTAGTAGTTGTTTTTTTTGTTAATTAATTTTTTTTTACCGTCAACAAGCATCTATAAATGATGTTTTATTTATGTAAAAATTAAAAGTTTTATCCGTTATAGGTGCAAAAATTGAAAATTACTTTAAAATTTTATAAAAAAATTAATATTTTAGAAATAATACATGAATATATAGAAATTTATTTTCTTGATTGCAAGTTCTTATTTGAATAGGTAATTTAATTTAATATACGTGCCATTATTGCAAAAACTTGTGTCTTGTTCAGCGATCTAAAGGCGTTTACGAATCAGTCTACCAGGGAAATCAGCCGCCGTACGACGTTCTTCCTCCGTGGGTGGCGCCGGCCTCTCCGTGGTTACACGACGGAACTTCTCCTCTTTCGGCGGACGCGTGCGTGGACGCCGACCTTTCCTCCTTCGGTGGTTCTTCTCTTGTTCGTGACAGGCTCAAGGGTGGCTTGCGTGGAGGACGCCTAAAGGTTGGTGGACGAGTTTTGGTGTACAGCGGTGGGTGGGCAGTAGCGTAGACGAACTTGAAGGCGTGCTTCATTCGTTTTTCTTCCAAACCTTCCGTGTCTTTGGCTTTGGTGCACTCTCCCGGACCGATCGAAGCCCGCCGCGTCCCCTTCTTCCGCCGCCCGTCACTCTTCGTGCGCAGCCATCGCGATCGTTGCATCGGACGAAAACTGCTGCCGTCGTTGGCAGCCTTTTCCATCTCCGTCTTCAAGTTCGCTCGCAACCCTTTCATTTCCGTCTCTATTTCCCGTCTGATTTGTTCTGTGTTGCTCGAAGATATTTGCTTTTTCTTCCAAGTTTTTTCGACTTGCTCCAAGTTTGCATATTTGTTGAAGACCTCCCTGTTTCAAGATCTGGGCATGGAGCTTCTGAAATGGGAAAAACCCATAGTTTCATTTGGGTTATGCCTCGCTTTGTCAACAAGAAAATTGAAAAATAAAACGATAAACAAATGCAGATTACCGTGTCTGTAATGTAAAACCAAAAATTTCTGCCGTCCTGGTAATGTAATAGACGTATCTCTGATCGACGGCTAAACGTACAGGGTTATTGAAAAATAAATGATTGCCTGTGCATGTTTTAGTAGATTTGTAAATCGTCTTTATTTTTCTGTTCACTTGTTTGTATCTTTATTAAGTTGTTCGAACTTTTTGTTCGTATGGTAATATTTGTTTGAGCTTCTGGATTAATAAAATGGCTGAAATCTCATAAAAGGCTCTGTTATTATTGTGAGAAAATCACTCGAGCAGAAAATATGACCCGTCTATACATGTAAATGGTTCAGGTTGGGCCGGGTCGGCCTGACCCAGAGACAGAGGCCCGTACAGGCTGCAGGCCAGGCCGGCCCATAAAATTTGAAATTTATAGAATATTAATAAAAAATATAGAATATTTGAATATAGATTAATAGATTATAATATATATATTAACGATTATATTATACTAATATTACTATTCTAAGTAGTAGCTAACGTGTGGTATTAATAATACATATATATTATAATTTATATTACTATTAATATTAATATACGTAGTATTACTATTACTATACTAATTACCGTATTATTAATAACAAAGGTAATTCTAATACTCCTATGTATTAATATTAAAATTATTATTATTATTATTATTTTATTTTAAATGTTCTATGTGGACCCGACATTTGTAAATCTGAAATCTATATCCATCCTTTAAATATATGAATATCAAGTTTAGTTGGCTATATCTACATGCGATGTTTTATTTACTATAACCAACCTTGCAAATCAAAATTAAATTATCAATGACAGTAATCTCTTTATGTATAGTCTTTGTACATATGAATGACAAATAGCTAATTATTCATTAAATGGATTGCTAATTAATCTTTTTTGTTGCTTTCAATTCCCAAACTTTTTCTAACTTTCCTATCTTTCTTTTTTGGTAGATTCTATAGGCACTAATACGTACATAGAGTTTCCCAAGCTTAGTTGGGATTTTGTCTATGAGGAAGAAGGCACGAGCAAGGTGAGGCTTCCAGTCCTTGTTAGCAAAAGACTGCCTCCTCCTTCGTCGCATTGAGGATTGCAAGCCCCATGTCTCCTCATTTGATGCTGATCTCGTCATTGACTACCTACGCTCTCGCTTCCCTAAATACAATCGCATCAAGCTCAACCCCTTCACCAACTCCTACTCTAATTGTATTCGCTATAGAATGTGAATGCACAATTTGAACCAAGTGAAGAGGAGGATGTAACAAATGGGTCATCTTCTCATAAACAATGTGGTGGTGAGAAGAACAAGTACGAGGAAAGGTTGCTTCTTTTTGGAAGAGGAGCATTTGCAACGGAAAATGAGGCAAAGAGCTTCATCCAATTCTTTTATTTCATTCACATCAAAGGAAGAGGATGCAAAGTTTGATCCAAATTTTGATATCACCAAGACTATGCTTTGTAAGAGATACAAGAAGCAGATGGAGTTGTTGCCATCACCCATTGGTAGAGTTGATGGAAAGGAAGTTGTTGTCATGGAGATTGATAATACTGTTGATAAACCAAAAAAGAGGTTGCTGGGATCAACTAGAGGGAAAGGGGTATTTGAGACACCTACAATTATGAGAGGCGGTAGTGGAGACTTTGTAGAGTTAAAGAAAGAGATGGGAACACAAAGATTAAAGGACTTGGGAGGGATAAAGGGTGTGATATATGAGCTTACTATCACGGGATTTTTCTTGAAAGTCAATGAACCTCCTTGTCGAAATTAGGGAGCTCTTTCTCTGGTTAGTCTTTTGACATACTTTTGGTTAAAAAGTTAGTGGTCACTTTACCACCATGGAGCTTTGCCTATTTGCATGCACGCAACCTTTGTCATTTGATGTTCAACAACTTACTTCACCCTCAACAAGTCCTTGATTGTGTAAGATAGTGCTCTTTGCTTAACTTTGCTACTCGGGTCCCATTTTTATAGGCACAACCCACACTTGAGAGTCAGCTCTCGGGCTTCGTTGTTACACTTTTAGCATGATAATTCATCTTTTGAACGACCATTACGACTGTGCTCTCTTGTTGTTGAGCATTGATGTCGCTCATCAATGCCTATATCTTTCATTGTCCATTGGTTTTACTTGTCAATAATGAGTTTGCCAACTGTCCCAACTTTAAGTCGCTTAACTCGTGACAATTCATCTTTTACTGCCATTGACCATTATGATTGACACTCTAGTGGTTTTGGTTCGACTACCTCTTCGAACTTGTCATAGTTAACTCACCTTGTATGGGCGTTACATTCTTCCCGGCCTAATTCGTCGTCACCTTTGACGACTTTGTGAAGTCTCAAATGAGATTAGTAAGCTCACCTCGTGTAGGCGTTACATTCTTCCTTGCTTAATTTGTGGTCGCCCTTGTTGACTTCGTGAAATCCCAAATGAGATCTTCGAATTGCCAAAGTGTGGTGCCTTTTTCCTAGGACGCCTCTTCTAGTGGTTGACCCTCCTATTGCACTAGGAAGAGCATTTGCCTATTCTTCCAATTATGTCCTTCGACCTGTTTGTTCAAGATTGTAGTCGCCTTTTTGTTGAACTCCTTTTAAACTTGGGTTGGTGCACGATGTGACTTTCTTTGCAAGAGATCCTCTAAGTCCTCATGGAAAAGTTTGAGAAAATTGATGTTAAAGACCAAGTGAAGCTTCATCTTGTCAGACAACTCCAATTGATAGACTAATTTTCCAACCTGTCTCTTCACAACAAATGACCTTTTGTTGTGCTACACTAGTGATTGGTGTGCTTTTCTCTTACAGATCTTTTTCAAGATCTATGGGATCAACTTGAGTAAGACATTGTCACCCATGTCGAAATCTAGTGACTAGTGACTTTGGTTTGTCCACTTCTTCATCTTTTATTGTGTATTTGCAAATAGTTTAAGGACTCTTCTAAGTTCTCTTGCCAGTTCTTTGCAAAGCGATATGTTGTTGGACATCGATTTTGTGTATTCTTTGTGAGCTTATTCAGGATCAAGGGTTGATGTCTTATCACCAACTCGAAAGGACTTTTTTTCGTCGACGTGATTGGATGAAGATTGTGATAGAACTGTGCAACATCTAATAATTCAACCTAATTTTGCTAGTTGGTCATGATGAAATGCTTAAGATATTCCTCTAAAAGAATTTTCATCGTTCAGTTTGCTTGTTAGACTATGGGTGATTCATTGTTGAGAAGTTGAGCTAGGTTCCTAACATCTTGAACAATGCTCTTTAAAATCTCTCTGTGAAGCGAGCATCCTTGTTGCTTACAATGTCCCTTAGAAAGTCTTAGTGCTTGATGACGTTCTGCATGAACAACCTTTACCATTGTCTTCATAGTACACTCCTTTGGTGTTGTCATAAAGACAATGTAATTTGATGATCGATCGATCACCACTATGATCGACATGTGCTTCGACATTTTCAGTAGTCTACTAATGAAATCTATGGAAATACCCTCCTATGACTTCTCTAGAATGGGCAAAGATTGTAGTAGCCTACTGCTCTCTTCTCTGTTTTGTATAGTTGACATACTAGACAGGTACAGACGTAGTAGTCGATGTCCTTTTTCATTTTTGACTAATAGTAACTTGAATTTAGGAGCGCCATGGTCCTCTCTTAACCTAGGTCACTCGCCCACTACGAATCATGCATCTCATGCAATAGCTCATTTCGAAGTCTGCCACTCTTTGGTATGTATGATTGTCGACTTTTGGTGGAGATGTCTCCTTCCTCTTCCTAGAAGTGTTGTATCGTCCTCTTTCGGACTTGTTGTAGGATCTTGGTTGAAGTAGCATCCCATGCTGTCTCTTTCTTTATCCTCTTTAATATGTCACCTTGCGCTAGTGACATGTTGACAACTATGTATTCTGAGTAGATACGACGACTCAGTGCATCAACAACCTTGTTTGATTTCTCTAGTTTGTACTATAATTAGAAGTCAAACTCGACCAAGAAGTCCTGCCATTGGGTTTGCTTTGGCGTTAACTTCTTCTACCCTTGGAAACAACTCGTTGCTACATTGTTTATGTAGACGATAAACCTTGACTCAATGTGATAGTATCTCTATACTTTTAAACAATGCATGAACATTATCATTTTTCTTTCGTGGATAGAGTATCTCCTCTTCGTCTCATTTAACTTTTGACTTTTGAAGGCGAGATGCCTTCCTACCTGCATTAAAATGCCTCTGTTTGCTATGTTTAAGGCGTTAGTCCACACTTCGAAGTTTTTCTGGAAGTCTGGTAGCTGTATCATGGGTTCAAACAATCCATTCATTGAGTGTTAGGAATGCCTTTATGCATTATTGTGACTATTCTCATCTTTGATCTTTCTTTAAAAAATCTGTGAGAAGGACTGAAATCTTTGAATAGCCTTGAATAAACCTTTTGTAGTAGTTGACCAACCCTAGGAATGAACGTAATTCTATGATATTCTTTGGCGTTGTCCACTTGGTGACTGTTGTGATCTTTTGCAGGTCCATCTAAATGGCTCTATGCCTTACGATGTAACCAAGGAAGTTCACTTCTTTCTTTGCAAACAAGTACTTCTCCTTCTTGAGATAGAGTTGAAACTCTTGTAGCTTCATGAGAACTCTTTTCAAGTAGTGAACGCACTTTTGTAATGATCAACTATAAACAATGATGCTGTTTAAGTACACTATTACAAATTAATTTACGTACTCGAAGAACACATTGTTCATAAGATTATAAAATATGGTCGAGGCATTTGTCAACCTAAATGACATTACAAGAAACTTAAAAGACCTGTAACGCGTTACACATGTTGTCTTGTCCTTGTCCTTCGCCTTGATACACACCTGATAGTAGCTTGTTTGTAAGTCCAACTTGGTGAAGACCTCAACGTTCCTTAGTTAGTTGAACAAGTCCTCGATGTTTGACACTAAATATCAATTTTTCACCGTTACCTTATTGAGTGTCTGGTAGTCTACGTATAATCATAGGCTTCTGTCATTTTTCTTTTGAAAAAGTACTGGTACTCCATAGGGTGTCTTACTCAGTCGTAGCATTCCACCATCTATGAGCTTCTTGAGCTGTCTTTTCAGCTCCTCAAAGTGAGTAGGTGACATTTGATAGGGTGATTGTGTACGGAGTACTACTCTTGATACCAATTCAATTGCATGGTTCACGTCCTATTTTAAGGGTAATGCCTTTGATAGCTCGTCAAACATTACGCCAACGAACTTCCTTATTAATTCTTGGATCTCTTTAGGTGAAGACTAGTCCTTGTCTCCTACAACTTCCTTAATAACTTCTCTCACATAAATGACGTATTTTAGTTCATCCCTTTATAGTTTGTCATTAAGTTGCATGATTGATAACATTATAGGCGCTTCTCGTTTTTTTTAGACTTTAACGAAACAGAGGGTGATAACATCATTAAACATAATCTCATTCAATTATGACATTATACTTACATTTGCGGTTCGGATTAAGTCATGTTGCCGCCAAAATTAGAACCCCATATTTCTTCCAGAGAATATTCTAATTGTTCCAAAGCAACTAGAAAGAGATTCTTTAACCAAAAAGAATTAAGTTTAGATGTAAGATACCTATCCAGAAGTTTTTGCAACTCATTGGAGAAAAAATATTTGAAATGTAAAATTTTTGATTTTTTAATTAGAAAAAATATATGTCCAAGATGATTTGAAAATCGAGCGACATGAACACTAACTCACAATGTCCCCTCCTCTCTTATGTGGATGGTGGCAGTTGCGTTTGCTTTTGTCTACCTGGCTTAGGTGTTGACGATCTTGACGCTCCGTCTCGTCTTTCGCACATCTAAGTTCAAGGATGAAGCATCCTCCTTAAAGAAGAAGCCATGTATAGTACCAATATCAATTATAGCCAGTGCTTCCTTACTATTGACCTTGATGTCTGTGTACATCTAGCCGTCGCTTCAGAGGTGGTGTCTCTCTACCTGCATGATGTTGAATCGGAGTAGGTTGATGTTATACTTCTTTTGTGTTGGTGGCTCATTGCTTTCTTAGACTAAGGACTAAGATGTTGAGTTGCTTTTTTTTCAGACAATCCTTCATTCAATGCGGCCAATTATAGATATAACACTTATTGTTCTATTTTTTACCTTTATCTGTTGGTGGTTTGGACCTATCATTCTTTAGTTGCTCACCATTGTCTTTACCCATGGACTTGTCTTTCTTCCTAGGCTTAACTCTACCTTTCGTAGAGTTAGCCTTGAAGTCGACAAGCACTTCGATAGTGGTGCGAGTACTAGGTACATCTTTGATGCCTTGTTGTTGGAGTTCCACTTGAGCTTAGCTTTGAAGGTCTGAGAGGAAGTTGTATAGTCTATCTTCCTTGATCATGTTGGTAATCTACAACATCAAGGAGTTGAATTCCTTGATGTAGTCTTGCATGGTACCTATTTACTACAACTTTTACAACCCGTTCTGTGCTACCTAAGAGGTGTTGATTGACAGGAATTATCATCGAAGTTCCTTACTAAACAACTCCTATGTTGTATGGTTTGTACTTCATGCACAGAATGTTCTCCACCACAACTTTGCATTCATTGTCAAGAACATATTTGCTAGTGTGATCTTTTTCTCTTTTAAAGTATGACAAACTTTGAAGTAAGCTTTCATATCCTAGAGTTGGAGAACTTTCATTTGGATATAGAAGCTTACTTCAAAGCTTGCCATACTTTAGAGGAGGAGAAGGTCACGTTGACAAGTATGTTCTTGACGGTGAATGCAGAATTGTGGTAGAGAACGTTTTGTGTATGAGACAAACTTTGCGAGTACGTAGGAGTTGTTCAGTAAGGAACTTCAATAATAGTTTTTATCGATTAACACTTCCTAGGTAGCACAGGATGAGTTGCAAAAGTTGTGGCAAACGAGCACTCTACATGATTACATCAATGAATTAAGTTCATTGATGTTGTAGATTATCGATATAGTTGAGGAGGACAAGCTGTACAACTTCCTCTTAGATCTTTAAAATTAAGCTCAAGTGGAGCTCGGACCACAAGACATTAAAGATCTACTAAGTACCCTCACCATCGTTGAAGTGTTCATCGACTTCAAGGCTAACTTTATGGAGAATGAAGGTAAGCTTAAGAAAGACAAGTCTACAGGCAAAGACAAGGGTGAGTAGGCGAAGAACTATGGGTTCAAACCAACAACAGATAAGGGTAATGAGAAGTATATTAGGTGTTATATTTGTAACAGACTGTATTGAATGAGGAACTATTTGAAGAAAGAGTGACTCAACACCTTAGTCTAAGAAGGCAATGAACCATCGATGTAGGAGGAGTACAGTGTCAACTCGCTTTGACTCAATGCCAAATGGGTATAGAGATGCCACTTCTGGAGTGACGGTCTGCTGTACATAGACATCAAGGTTAATAGTAAGAAGACATTGACTATGATGGATATTGGTGCTACATACAACTTCTTCTCTGAGGAGGACATTCCATCCTTCAACTTGGATGTACGAAGAACGAGATAGAACGTCAAGATCGTCAACACTCAGGCCAGACAAACAAAAGGGAATGCAATAACTAGTGTCCACATTGGAGAGTGAAAGAGACATTGCGAATTCGGAATCATACCACTTAATGATTTTCAGATCATCTTAGGCATGGACTTCAATCGGACTGCAAAGGTAAACATTATGTCCTATTTGAATGATATTATGTTTAATGATGTTGTTATCCTTTATTTTGTCAAAGTTTGGAAGGAGCAGGAAGAGCCTACAATGTTGTTAGCTATGCAACTTAGCGATGAGCTATAGAAGGGTGAACCAACGTACATCGCTTGCGTAAGAGAATTTACTGAGGAAGTTGTAGGAGACGAAGATCAGTTTCCACTTGAAGAGATCTAGGAACTCTTGAGGTAATTCATTAATGTAATACCTGACAAGCTGTCAAAGGTATTACCTCTGAAGCGAAACGTGGACCACACAATTGAGTTGATTTTAAGATTGATGCTCTTTACACAATCACTCTATTGAATGCCACCTACCTATCTTGAGGAACTGAAGAGACAGTTTAAGGAGTTCATTGATGATGGAATGCTATGATCGAGCAAGACATCTTATGAAGTACCAATACTTTTTAAGAAGAAAAAAGATGGAAACCTACGATTGTGTATGGACTACTAGGTGCTCAACAAGGTGATAGTGAAAAATCTATATTTAGTGTCGAACATTAAGGATCTGTTCAATTAACTGAGGAACGTCAATGTTTTCACCAAAATAGACTTGGGGTTGGGCTACTATCAGGTACACATCAAAGTAGGGGATGAGCACAAAACAACATGTATAACACGTTATAGGTTTTTTGAGTTTCTTGTAATGCCATTTGGATTAACAAACGCCTCGACCACATTCTGTAAACTTATGAACAATGTGTTCTTCAAATACATAGATGAATTTATAGTAGTGTACTTAGATGACATTGTCGTCTATAGTTGATCGCTATAAGAGTACGTTTAGCATTTGATAGGAGTTCTCATGAAACTATGAGAGAACTCTAGCTCAAGAAGGAGAATTGCTTGTTTACGAAGAAGGAAGTTGACTTCCTTGGTTACATTGTAAGGTGTAGAGACATCTAGATGAACCTATGAAAGATCACAATGATCATCGAGTGGATAACGTCGAAGGATGTCATAGAATTGTGCTCGTTCCTAAGGTTGACCTACTATTATAGGAAGTTCATCTAGGAGTACTCAAAGATTGCAGTCTCTTTTATGGATTTTTTGAAGAAAGATTGGATATGAAAATAGTCGTAGGAATGCATAGAGGCATTCCTAGCACTTAAGGAAGAGGTTGTCAAGAGACCCATACTTCAGTTACTAGACTTCCAAAAAGGTTTCGAGGTGTAAACTGACGCCTTAGACATGGTCATCGAAGGCATTTTGATACAAGCAGTGAGGTATCTCGCCTTTGAAAGTTAGAAGCTGAACGAGACGGAGATGAGGTATTCCGTCTATGAAAGGAAAATGACAATGGTCGTGCATTATTTGAAAGTGTGGAGACACTATCTCCTTAGGTCGAAGTTCATCGTCTATATAAACAATGTGGCAATAAGTTATTTCCAAAAGCAGAAGAAGCTAACACCAAAGCAAGTTCGATAGTAGAACTTCTTGGTTGAGCTTGACTTTTAATTATAGTACAAGTTTGGGAAATTGAATAAGGTTGCTGATGTATTGAATTGTTAGGTTGACTTAGAATACATGATTGCCAACATGTTATTGACGTAATGTGACATATTAAAGAAGATAAAGGAAGAGACAACATAAGATGCTTTTTCAACCAATATCCTATAATAAGTTTAAGATGAGATGATACAACGTTTTTAAGAAGAGGAAGAAATCCTCTTCGCTAAGGGTCAACGACCATATGTACCAAAAAGTAGCAGACTTTGGAAGGAGGTATTGTGTGAGATGTATGATTTGCAGTGGGCGAGTCACCTGGGTCAGGAGAGAACCATGACGCTCCTAAACTCGAGTTACTATTGATTAGAAATGAAAAGGATGTCGATCACTAAGTCTGTACCTATTTAGTTTACCAACTAGACAAAATCGAGAGGAAGAGGGTAGTAGACTTGCTACATCTCCTGCTCATTCTAGAGAAACCATGGGAGAGTGTCTCCATAGACTTCGTTAGTGGACTACTGAAAGTGTTGAAGTACATGTTGATCATGGTAGTAGTCGATCCATTATCGAAGTATGTTGTCTTTGTGGCGACACCAAAGGAGTGTATTGTAGAGATGATGATAAAACTATTCATATAGAATATCGTCAAACATTAAGACCTTCTAAGAGATATTGTGAGCAACAGGGATGCTCGTTTCACAGAAAGATTTTTGAGAACATTGTTTGAGATGTTGGAAATCCAGTTCACCTTCTCAACAATGAATCACCTGTAGTCTGACAAATAAATCGAATGGGTGAATGCTCTCTTAGAAGAATATCTTAGGCATTTCGTAATGACCAACCAACAAAATTGGGTTAAACTATTGGATATTGTTCAATTTTGTCACAATTTTCATCCAAACACATTGATGAGGTAGAGTCATTTCAAATTGGTGATAGGACATCAACCTTTGACCTTGCAAAGAATGCGTAGGGTCGGTGTTGAGTGACATATCGCTTTACAAAGAGTCGGTAAGATAACTTGGAAGAGGTTCAAGATTGTTTGCGGATGGTGCAAGAAAGAATGAAGAAGTGGGCAGGCTAAAGTTGCAGGCCACTAGAATTCGACGTAGGTGACAAAGTCTTACTTAGGTTGACCCCATAGATCTTAAAAAAGATCCTTAAGAGAGAAGTGCATCACTTGCTAGTGCAGCACTATGAAGGGTCATTTATTATGAAAAGACGGGTTAGGAAGTTAGCCTATCAGTTGGAGTTACGTGATAGGTTGAAGCTTCATCTAGTCTTTAACATTAGTTTCCTCGAACCTTTCCACGAGAATTCAGAGGATCTCTCATGTGGAAAGTTATACCGTGCATCAACCCAAGATTGAAAGGAATTCGACAAGAAGGTGATGACGATTTTGAACAAACGGGTTGAAGGACATAGTTGGAAGAATAGATAGACGTTCTTCTTGGTGCAATGGGAGGGCCAACCACTAGGGGAGATGACATGGGAAAAGGATACCACACTCTAGTAATTTGAAGATGTCATTCGAGACTTTATGATGTTGTCGAGGGCGACAATGAATTAAGTGGGAGAGAATGTAACGCTCACACAAGGTTTACTTACACAAGGTGAGTTAACTATGGCAAGTTCAAAGAGGCAGTCAGATCAAAACCATTAGAGTGCCAATTGTAGCAGTTGATGTCAGCAAAAGATGAACTATCGTGAGTTAAGCGACTTAAAGCTAGGACAGCTAGTAGATGCATCAGTTGGCGAGTAAAGCCAATGGACAGTTAGGACAACAAAAGATACAGGCATTGATGAGCGACATCAATGCCTAATGGTAGGAGAATATTGTCGTAATGGTCGTTTGGAAGATGAACCGTTGCGTTGAAAGTGTAATGGCGAAGTTTAAGAGTTACGACTATTGAGTGAGGAATGCATGAGTCTTTTGATAATCTCTTCTTTGAGTGTCAAGAATGCCTTTATACATTTCTTTAACTATTTTCATCTTTGATCTTTCTTCAAAAGATCCGTGAGAGGGATTGGAATCTTTGAGTATCCTTGGATGAACCTTCTGTGGTAGTTGACCAACCCTAGGAACGAGCATAGTTCTACGACATTCTTCATTGTTGTTTACTTAGTGATCATTGTGATCTTTCGTAGGTCCATTTGGATGCCTTTACGATGTGACTAAAGAAGTTTACTTCCTTTTTAATAAATGAGCATTATTTCTTCTTCAGGTAAAGTTGAAACTCTTATAGTTTCATGAGAACTCTCTTTAAATATTGAACGTGCTCTTATAATGATTAACTATAGATGACGATGCGCAGAATGTATATTATGTCCTTTGGCATCTTGATCTAGTAGAGTGTCTCCTTGTGACCCAGATTATGAGAGGTGGTAGTGGAGACTCTGTAGAGTTGGAGAAAGAGATGGGAGCACCAAGATTAAAGGACTTGGGAGGGATAAAGGGTGTGATATACAAGCTTACCATGGAGGTTATTGCACCACTCTCGCACCCGAAAGTGCCTAGAACGGTAGGTGTCATGCTAATATCTGGGTTACTGTTACATGGTCCGCCTGGATGTAGGAAAACAATGCTTGTTCATGCCATTGCCAATGAGGTTGGACTATACACAGAATTTCTGGCACTGATGTTGTCTGGGGCATCTCAGGTATGGTGCATTTAATTGATTTTGCAATTGATAGTGCTTTTTGCATCATGAATTGCAATTGATGAACCTGATGTTCCCTCACAACTTGACCCAGTGGTAATTTAAATAGGGAGAAAACATGGAAACATAAATTGATATTGTTTATTGAAGAATCTATTTATTTGGAAGGTTTGGTAGAATTTATCGATTACTCTTGTTGGTGTACCTATAGGGTAGGGATAATTAACAGAGTTATATGATACTAAAAGAGGTAAATGAATAGGAAAAAATATATAATAAATAAATTGCAAAATTTAAAATTACATAATGTAACAGAGAATATAGTGACATACATACTTATTGAGGTGAAGGCACCCAGATGGTAAGTGAAGGCATCATGGGGCACTTTAGCATCTAGTCATGTCTATGTATGTTTTCATACGTATATTATCTGTTTTATAAAAATCACATAATAACTGTGTATATTTTTAGTTTTATTATTTTTCAATAAAATTGATATACGTAAATAATCTTAAGATAACATCAAGATGATATATATGAAGTAAATAGTACTAATGTGTACTTTTTATAAAAAAATGTATAATTATATTTCATTTATATAGATAAGTTTTTTGTAATGAAAACCTTGATATACTTTTTATGATTTTAATTGAAAACCATATTGAAGTTCCTTCAACTAAAATAAAGTGAGTAAATCAAGTCTAAGTGCTTGGGCAGGTGCCTTCATAAGTATGGTGATGGATTAGAGATAATGGAGAGAGGATTCATATTGTTGACCACAAAGTAGGATCAATCCATTAATTGTTAGTGTCGTACCATTGCTGGTGTCCATATAAAAAGGGTAAACTAATGGTGTAACCTTATTGTTATATCAAGTGTCACTCTGTCCTAGGTATCTATTTACTTTGTGCATTTCTAGTTTGGTAAATTGACAAAAAAATTTCATTTCTTTTTCCTTATGCCACAATCCAAAGGACTTCACTCTTATAATGATTATGTTGACATTGTAGGTGAATCTGAAGAGAATATTCGAAATCTTTTCATGAAGGCATATCGTACTGCCCCTGCAATTATATTTATTGATGAAACAGATGCTATTGGTTCTAACAGAGAGAACTTACAAAATCAGATGGGAAAGTGAATTGTTACTCAATTGATGACATGCATGGATGAATCACGCCAAAAACTTAAGTCAGCATGCAATTCAAAAACACATGAGAAAAGGCTTGGCCATGTTCTTGTTATTGGAGCTACAAATAGACCCAATGAGATTGACCCAGCATTAAGAAGACCTGGACGCTTTGACCATGAGATTGTTTTAGGTGTTCCAGATGAAAATGCATGGAAAGACATCTTATCAGTATGCACTAAAAAACTTAAATTAGAGGGAACATTTGATCTCGAGAAGATTGCCAAATCTACTTCTGGATTTGTTGGAGCGGACTTGGATGCAGTTGTGTGCAAGGTGGGATGCTTGCAGTTTCAAGATTCAACCATGGTAAGGCGGCAGAATCTTCTTGGGAAAACAATACAAATGATATGTATGGATGGTTAAAGCAATCTTGGATGCAGGAAGAAATTACCAAGGTCTACATCACTATGGCCGACTTTGAGGTAACACATTACATCAACTAAATTTGATTTCATGGTCAGACGTTTATTAGTAGAATTATCTTTAACAAACATGTTCAGTGTTCCAAGAATTTGAAAATGGACATTATATGGACCAAAAAATGTTAAACCACTGTTAGATGGTAATCTACTAAATGGCTATTTTTCCTTTGTTTAGAACATTGATTATATTAATGCATTAGGCTCTGTGATTGTGTCAAAATATTAATTTTTAAGCAGTATGACTATGTTCAGAATTCTCTGTAAGAATAGAACTTCGTCATTTGGTAAATTTGTGATCAAAAGCTGTTCTACTGTATTAAATATTCTTTTAGCTAATTGAAAGGAAATGAATGTATTAAATTTTCCCTCTGGGTGGTTTTGCTTTCAGCAAGCTCTCAAATGTGTAAAACCTTCATTAAAACGTGAAGGTTTTTCGTCCATGCCTGCTGTCTAGTGGGTTGATGTCGAGGAACTTGACCTAATCAGAAAAGAATTTGACCGCTACATCGTTCAACATATAAAAAAGTTTGACATATACCAGGTAAAAAATTGGCCATATTTTATCTTCCACTGGAAAAATTTAACGTTTTGTTGTGCAGATGGTTTTTTTTTTTGTCAATCATTGAAAACTTACAATATTCATTTCCTTGGAAATTTATTCTCTATTGTTACCTTTCATTCCTTTGCAAATCAGTTGTTGCTTTGTTTTAGTCCCTTGCAATATGATAAGATTACATTGTTGTTAGACTTTGGCAAACATCGGTCTTGTACAATAAAAAGAGACCTAATGTCTAGGTTTTAAAAGAAATCCTCCTCGAAAAGCAAAAGATATTTGTCGACAATTAATATGTAAATGGTTAAGAGTGTGTGAAAGCATGTCTTAAAGATCACTTGGTAGTAATTTGAGCAATGGTCCCAAAATAAAATGCATTTGCTCTATTTTAGATGGTAATTTTTGGGTAGTTTCGCTAGGAAATGTACTTGCACCCTTGATGCTCCTATAGTTCTCCGTGTATGCCTAGGAGTTTACTTGCTCGAACCACAAAGTGCTCTAATCATCTATTTTGTAGTTGCAAGTGCATATGTATAATGTATTTGATTGAATATGTCAGTCATTCCTTCAACTATCTTTCCCATGATACACTCATCCTCAGATTCATATCATATTTGAATGTATATGTCACCCCTCCCTTAGGCATGTTTCACATTTGATTTTATCTCTTGCATTTGCTTTCGAAGATGGAAACATTCTCTTTTCTCTTCTTTGAAACTGTGTTTCCTTAAATGCTTGGGTGTAATAATCCTTTCAGAAATTGGGTGTAACATCAGAGACCACCTGGTTGTGGCAAAACATTGATTGCTAAAGCTGTTGCTAATGAAGCAGGAGCTAATTTTATTTATATCAAGGTTCGGTTTTTCTATTTTTATGTAACTCCTTGCCTTGTGCCTCTTACAATAATAACAATTTGAATTATAATTCTATCACTTGGGGTCAATTACATGAATATTTTTGTTTCAGGTAATTGTATCTGTCACCAAATCTTTGATTAAATTACTTAAATATAAATCTTTTCTTATAATTCTTAACTAAGTAGTTTTAGGTTTATCACTATTTCTTTTAATTTCTTATATGCATTCCACTACACCCCTCTTGTTTTTGAAAAATTCTTTTGCCTTTTTTCTACACCTCATGCAATCTATTGACTTTTTTGAAATTCAACATATCATATCTTTTTGTTTTTGAAACGTAAATCATAATCTTGAGTTAATTCTTGTAGACCTGAGGTTCTGGATCCTGCTCTTCTACGCCCACAAAGATTAGGGAAGGTGGTGTTGTATGTTTCACTTCCAAGTGAAGAAGAACGTGGTTTAATTCTAAAAGCTCTTCTTCGAAAGTTCTCTCCAGCCAATGATGTAGATTTGGTAATAACCATGTCCATGTTCTTAACAATTGAAAATGTTGATCTTGTTATTAATTCAGGAAGTGGCATTCAATTTTTTATGATGTTTTTGGTGTTGAACATGGTTTTCTCAGGTGAAGGAAGCCCCGGGTGGTTTTCATCAGATGATTTGCAGAATTTAGAGACGGGGCACTTGGTGATTAAGGCATCTCATTTTGAACAAGCACTGAAAATGGTTTTTCCTTCAGTTTCAGAGGAGGTTTTTGTTGCAAGTTCCAATTATGCATTTATTTGCCCATACAGAAACTTAGTTTTGGAATGTTTTTGTTTTAGCAGGTAAGATCATACCATGAATTGTCGTCACAGAGTTTCGGTGATAACCTTCCACTAGCGACCACCAAGAACGAAGTACACCCTCATGGGTAACAGGAAAACGTACAATTGAAAAGAAGGCAATCGAAACCACATGTAGAGTCGCTACAGAAGATGGCAGATGCCAGTGAATGAGATGAGTGAGTTCTGGTTTGATAAAGTCTTTCAACAGATTTGATGGAAAACTGCTCAAATAGATTGAAAGTCATGGAACGATTGTTTAATTCTGTTGAAGAAAGATTGGGTGAGAAAGTTGGGGGGGGAAAGTAGGAGCAAAAGAAAGTAGGAAATTTTTTTAATTCTCTTAACTTTTCTGAACTTTTCGGTGTCAGAGAGTCATTAATGCATTAGAGATAAAATTCACTTGGAAAGAGCAAAATCCACCAGACGTCCAAGTCATTAATGCATTACTTGACGTTGAAGGTCTACATGACATGTCAATCTTTAACGCAATGGTGTTGCTGGAAAATGAATCAAAGCGACGTCAATTTTTTGCTTTACCGAAGTATATGAGCGTCCACAAGAGAGAGAGAGAGAGAGAGAAACAGTTTATTGCTAATTTGATAAACAACAATAAGCAATCTGGAAAATTTTCAGTGGACCGGAAAAATTTCCAGATTCAACCGAAAATCGGAATTTTTTTGGATAACTGAACTCCACAATTGAAGAACACCTTGTTAAATTTTATCTTAAAACTAATTGAAAGGAAGATGATAGAACAAAATCTTATAAAACTCATGTTCAATTATATCAAATAAATTGTTGATGTGAGACTTTTATAGTTAAACAAACATGAACGATCTTATTAATATAATAGAAACTAATTTAGTTTTAGCTTTAAATCAATGTAAAAAATTATTATGAAAAATAAAGTTTTTTTTTTTTTACTATCTATCTTTTAAATTCGTCGAAACGATAGTCTTACTGAATTTGAGAAAATACATCAAGAAAATTGAAATATTCAGTTAATACAAAATTTTGCATTCTATTTTTGTAATGTCAGCTTCTAACTTTTTTGGTTGCCCGAGGAAAATGTGTTTAAACCAATAAGTGGTTTAACCATTGAAACTACAGACCATACTTTCTATCATGGAATATGAGAGACTCTAAGTTTTTTGAAAAAACTCATTGACCGAAGGACAATCAAAATTTTTAGATAAAATTTTTAACCTGATATATAATATTTTAGATATTCAGATTTTTGTCAAGAAAGATAATATTGGAGATTATAAGTTACAATATTTAGAATAGGTCAAATTAACATTTTTTTTTTTAATGTCAAAACCAAAACTATTTCTGTTTTCTCCAACATTTTCTGAGATGTCTTGTCATCTCATTCTTTATTTAGAATTCGTCAGTACACACGATGGAAAATTAAGATGAAAAAGAAATAAAAAAAAAAAAATTTAATGTACGACAAAAAGTTAAAATGAAAAATCAAAAGTAAAGGTTAGTGCACAATTCTATTGCCAGCTTTCCTTTAATACCATAACGCACTCTGTTTTTTGGGCCTCACCGGTTCTTGTCCGGATTCTAAAAAAGGGCATGTTATCTAAACGTATGAGGAAAGGTGACAACTTTATTTTCTTCGGTTTGATGCAGAGATGGGGAGGGGGAGCCCGTGGGAGGGGGCGACCAACCATTCACAGACTCCTCATGGTCATGGATGAATGGAGGATGGACCACCTCCTCTGTCTCTCTCTGTTAGTTCTTTCTCTCTCTTCCGTGGGTCCATCCATCACTACCCGATACAGCTGTTCTCCAATTCCCCACTCCCATCCATTATTATTATTAATCCACGAACAAGGAAATTCCTAGTTTAATTGATCGACGGAGGGTCTGCTTTGTCTCATCTCGATCAGTCTCTTCTTTCTCGTTCCCCTCTTCGTCCCCTTGTGTAATTCCATCTCTCGTGAGTTTCGTTCTCCTCTACCTCTTCTCCCACTTGGGTTTTCCCTTCTCAGCTCCTTCCCTGGATCCGAGGTGGGTGCGTTGATCCATTGGGTACGTGTGCAGTTCCACGCCTTCACTTTTTGTTTATGCCTTTTTGGGTGTTTTCTTTGGGGGTGATGGAGTGTAAATGGTGGTTCCGGTGGATTTGGGGTTGCTTGGGTGCGGGAATCACCGGGTCTATGTGAAAATCTGATATTTTCTGGCTTTCCTCTTGTGCGTTTTTTTGCCCCTGTACCTGTTAAGGGGGGCAAGAAGAGAAGGTGGAAGCCGAAGGGAAGAGAGTTTTTTTTTTTTGCTTTGTTTTGGGTCTCGACTGGAAGCATTAGAGATCCAGTGTTTTATTTATTTCCAAGACTGGAAATGAAGCACAAAGCAAAGGTACTCCATATACGAAAGGAACCTCTCATTCTTTTTTTCTTCGGTTTATGACCTTATCTTCTATGTTTAACGAGCTTTGTAAGGTATACTATGTTATGTATAAAATGGGGGAAAAAGCTAGGATGGAAGAAAAAATGTGAATCTGGAATAACACAATCTGCTAACTAGCTTCTGTTCCAGGATGCAATCAACTTGATTTGGAGCTGCAGTCTAACCCGATGGAGCTACCATTGGAAATTAAGAAGTTGATCTGGCGGTTTAGATGTGTTTAGAATTTGACAGAAACAAAAATTCCCACCCTCCACCGTGTTTTTGCCTGCCAACCTAGGCTAATACCAATTCTGTTCCTCTTTGGCGACTTGTCAACCTCCTCCATTACACTTCTGTCCAATGGTATTGGTGACGAGTTTACCAAGTAGTTGAGTACATGTGGGCTATTTTCGGGCACATCGAGTGCTTTAGCGCACAGCTTGGCAGTTGGCAATCGATGGAAATTGAAGAGGAGATCGACTTAAGAGAATCTTGCATGGGACTTTTCATTGCTATTTTTTGCAAGTATGTAGACCACCATCTGTGTTGCTAGCAATCCAGACTTGTCATAGTCCAGGCAGAGGAGCTGAGCATGACACTAGGGAATCTTATTCTGATAGACCATGTAGATCATGAACACAATGATACCTGTGACGATGGCACCGATGATTGCTCTCAACTAGATAAGCAGGTTGGCATACTGTTCCTTCCCAGGGGTCAGCCTCTTCAGACGTGTGCTCTAATGGCAATATTTCAAAGAAATGTTGTCAGGGTTCAATATTTATGTCTGTTGAGGATGGCCTGTAGATCTTCATTTTCTTGGCTGTCAGGATGAAATCTAAGGATTGATTGGCTTCATACTAGGCTATGGGGGAGGTTGGGCAATTTCTTTACTCACATGGAAAGTTTTTTGGGTATTCATCTCTTACTTTTCTGTAAAAGTGTCTAGGAATCTTTCTACAAAAGAAAGTACCAAATTTCCTTGCCAGACAACATTTAACTTCTCAAAAGCACATGAAATACATATTAAAGAAGCATACGGTTTTTTGGTCTTTTTAGATTGGTTTAACTTAGTTTTGTTTTTAGTAGAATCTGAAGTGCTTTAAAGTACAGGTAGTAGTCTCATTAGTAAATAAATATGCTTGTGGTTCATTTGTATGTGACAGGTGTTGCACCTTGTAGAAAGGTGGACTATGGAATCATTCCATTCTCTTATTCACCCAAATGGGAGAGCAGCTTACATAGGGACACTAGAAATTAATTTATTCAATTTACTTCATCAGCTGAGTTAGCTTGTTACCTGTCTATGGCATATCAAGCAAGACAACCTTTCATGTGTTGATGAAGACATAGTTACATTCTATTTTCAAAACATCATCTTTTTTATACGAAGCATTGTTTATTGTAATATTTCTAGTGCATTATACAACAACATTCGTTGAATATGGAGCATTTATTCCAAGTTTCACTTCTCTATGCTGGAAAGAACTGATTTTATAACTGGTTGCTCATAGTTGTTGGGTGCAAACTGTAGTTGCTATTCAACAAGAAACATTGCTTTCATTCCAACACTTTTTTAAAAATATAGCATGTTCAACGTGAAATGTGCCTATATTTTTGTGTTGAATGCCCTTTCAGAAGTCCATTGTCATGTTCTTCTCTAATGAGTTCAGATAAGATCTTAACATTGTTGAACTTAATATTTGTCAATGACATAAGGACGTCACAAAAGGCTACCAACACATTTTCCAATTAATCATCCCTCACAAGCAGGCAGTTCTTTTTGGTATCCCTTTTGGAAAAAATTCACCTTAAGTCTTGAACATCTTTTGCATGCTTCATAAATTACCATTTTTGTGAGCTTTGACAATTTCCCAAACATTATGTTAAATATTTACTAGTTTCTTATTTTGTCTTAGTGATTGTTATCATCATCAAAAAGCAACATTCATAGCTAGCATATTTATTTACATAATATATTTATTATTGTCTTATCCATCTTACAGAAATTTCTAGACGGCTGTTAGTGATTTTTTAATCATGGGAAGACGTTTGTAGCACCAATGGATCCTCAAGCTTTTGTTAGGCTTTCAATTGGTTCTCTGGGGTTGAGAAGTCCTGTGATCACATCAAAGCTTTTACATGGTAGTGTTGATGTATCTTCTTTTAAATTCTCATGTGAGATCCGGCTTCGAGGTTTCCCTGTTCAGACAACTCCTATTCCTGTGATATCCGTCCCGCATGCTAACCCAGATCCTCATGGCAGCATCTGTATCTTCAACCTTGAAAATTCTGATGTTAAAGCGCTAATGTCTCCATCCTGTTTTGGCTCTAGCCATGCATATCTTGAAATCACAGTTTTTGCTGGGAGACTGGGTTCTCATTGTGGCATTAGTGGCAGGAAACACCAGATTGGTGTGTTTAGGCTGGAAGTGGGTCCTGAGTGGGGGACTTGGAGGCCAGTCCTGCTTCACAATGGGTGGATCAGCATTGGGAAAAACAAGCATAATGATGGAAAACCAGGGCCTGAGCTACATTTGAGAGTAAAGCTGGATCCTGATCCAAGATATGTCTTCCAATTTGAAGATGAAACTGCTTCAAGTCCACAAATAGTTCAGATCCAGGGTTCTGTGAAGCAACCCATATTTAGTTGCAAGTTCAGCAGAGATAGGAGGTACACTAAAATCTCTTTCACTCCTTTTTATCTATGAGCTCTCTTATTTTGAAACATACATGATGGTGATTGACATTTACGTTGGTTGTGGATTATGGTATTGACCATCATGATTACATACAATCATTTGAGTACCCACAACTCCAATGCCGTGTAAGTGAATTCTTAAAAAGGTAAACTGACCTTAATGGTATTTTCTGGTCATTGTGTTTCATTTGCTGTGCTAAATTTATATTGATAACTGTGTACATCCTCCCTTGTCATCGGAGTTGTCCCTGAAGAAGTTCTACTAAATTGCTTGTTTATCAAGGCTTCAATTAAATGCATAATCCGGCCTTTTGAACTGAAGTTAGGCTTATTTAAGTTATGAAGCACTTGACTATGAGTGGGTAAGACAGAAGGCTGTGTAATTGCCTTTTCTTTCATGCAAGCTCAACCTGTATGTGAATGAAAATTTGAGATTGCCAAACTCTACCTTCATTTCTATGGAGATGTGTTGTTAGTTTGAACATCTCACATTTGTACCATACAAGAAAAATTCAGTTGACAAAATTGGAAGGTTGAAATGAAAGTCTGGATTAGTCTATGATGAATACTAGATATGTATGTTACATATAATTTTCTCAATAAATATTTTGAAGTTTTGCTTTGGTAAGCCAAAATTATTATTAAATGGAGATAAGTCTGCATACATTGTCCCTCTCTAGATCCTTAATTGGTGGGAGTCCTGTGTGTTAGGTTTTCCTCCTTTTTTATTTTTACTTTGATAGGTGAAAATATTCCTTTTTCCAATCTGGACTGTTTATGATAAGTTCTGCGCATCAACAATTTTAATAGTGCACTCATTTAAATACTACTTATTGAAATATTGGATATTAATCTCCATCATTTAGAATAATTCATGTAGAAGGCCATTCTTCTCACAAGCAGGGCTTTTGGTATTGTAGCCATTGTTGGTGTCATGTGGGTTATTATTTATTTATCTGCATTTGCTTCTCTTATCCTTGTTTATTTATTTATTTATCAATATATAACAGATCATCTGCATCGGATCCATTGAGCAATTACTGGTTGAAGTCCACTAGCATCACTGGCAATGATTCTGAGAGGAGGGAGAGGAAGGGCTGGAAGGTCATCATCCATGATCTCCATGGATCTGCTGTAGCTGCGGCATCCATGTCAACCCCATTTGTACCTGCTACGGGCAGCGATCGTGTTTCACGTTCCAATCCAGGTGCATGGCTCATCCTCCGTGCCAATCCGACTGGGCTACCTGATAGTTGGCATCCATGGGGCCGCTTGGAGGCATGGCGGGAGAGTGGGATCAGAGACTCCATTTCCCTTCGATTTTACCTCATCCCTGATGGCAACTCCCCTGGGGTCATTGTTTCAGATGTACTTCTGAGCGCAGACAAGGGAGGAGAATTCTTCATAGACATGGATCGACAAACAACATTTGGAACTGCAGCCTCAAACTTAGAAAACCATGGCAATGCTGACACGGCCACCAAACCTGGAGTTTGCATGATTGGTGGGTTTGTCATGAACTGTAAGGTTCAAGGGGAGGGGAAAAGCAGCAAGCCCTTGGTGCAGTTGGCAATGCAGCATGTGACCTGTGTGGAGGATGCTGCCATATTCATAGCTCTTGCTGCTGCTGTCGACCTCAGTTTCGAAGCATGCAGGCCCTTCAGGAGGAAGGCAAAGCGGTCATCACACAATTCCTTGTAGCTCCAAGTAAGATAACTGATTACTTTAGCTGATGTCTCATCTCATCTGTTTCACTTGCTCAAAATGCAACAGACAAGCTTTTGATAAATGGTGACTGCACATTGCAAACAAGATGAACTGTGATTTTGCTTCACATGATCTTGCAGAATGTATTTTAGCAACGAACATGGAAAATTACCTTCTGGTAGAGCAGCGTCGGTGGCACTTTTGCATGGCTCACACCTCACAAGCTCGAGCTCCGATAATGTTGGCTGGTGTATGATTTTATTGGGTCTTGACCGTAGGTTGTCTCCAATGTAGAATTCAACCTGCTGTGATGTTGGTATGGTAATGCTTTCTTCTGTACAGAAACATTAATCAGACATGCAGGGAATCTCTCCTCCAAATTGTGACAGCAAAATTGCATTGCTCTGATGGTAACTCTACCATCTTCATTCTTATGATGATCAACATGAGAATTAATTATCAAAGCTGATAAAGATTCCAAGGATAAAAGTCCCAAAATGCATATAAATGGTATGCAAGCATATAATTTTAGAATCTAGTTGATTGAGGAAATGAGTGCCAAATTGCCATTCATATCTTGAAGGCCACCACTTTGAAGTAGTCTACTATAAAGGATGTGCAAATAATGGTGACAGCAGTGATCACTGTGCTATAATTCTCAATACAATAATGATGTATGTCTATCTTTTCTCTTTGGCTATTGATAATCAAAGATCATTTATTTGATAGATTCAATTTTTTTTATAAAATGCAAGGGATTTGTTTGGTATAATATTTTATGCCTTTTTTTTAAAGAGTTCTGGATGGGTGGGCGTTTTAAAAAGCTAGCATTTTGTTTGATAAGTTATCGAGATAGTTTTTAAAAGTCTAGAATCTTGGGTTATAAGGGTCTGTTTGTGTACCTGTAAAGTAATAGAAAAAAAGTTTTATAAAGTTACAAAAAATGATGAAAAAGAAAATTATGGAAAATCAGTAAAAAATATAAGTGTTTGTGTAGAGTTTAAAAAGTGACAAAAAGTGATAATATAAATTAAATAACATAAAAATATTTATATTCTTGATAAGTTAAGAAAAAATTCATAAGTTAATAATGTTTATATCATTATGATAATACATTATACATTATGTTCTATCCATATATCTGTTGTTGATTTAATATATAGATGTAATTACTCTTTCAACTTCTTTGTTTATGTTTTCATAAGTTTGTTCTTAACTAAGCCCTTCAAATTCTTCTAATTCTCTTTGGCTATTGATAATGAAAGATCATTTATTTGATAGATTCAAACTTTTTTATAAAATGCATGGGATTTGTTTGATATAATATTTTATGCCTTTTTTTAAAGAGTTTTGGATGGATGGACTTTTTAAAAAGTTACATTTTGTTTGAAAGTTATAAAGATAATTTTTAAAAGCCTAGAATCTTAGGTTATAAAGGTTTGTTTGTGTACCTGATAGAAAGAAAGTTACCAAAAGTACGAAAAGAAAATTATAAAAAGTAACTAAAAGTTAATAGAAAATATAGGTATTTGTGCATAATCCAAAAAGTGATGGAAAATAATAAAAAACAATAGAGTATAAATTGAATAACATAAAAATGTTTATATTTTTGACAAGTTTATGAAAAATTCATAAATTAATAATGTTTACATCTTTATGATAATATATTATACATTATGATAACATCATTTGGTGATATATGTTATCAACTATTTTTTTCTTTCTGTTGTTGACTTAAATTTAGATGTTGTTGACTTAATTTAGATGTAGTTACTCTTTCAACTTCTTTGTTTATACATTCATAAGTTACTTATGTTCATGATTAAGACCTTCAAATTCTTTTAATTCATCTTGAAGATCTTTAAGTAATTTTTTTTTATATTTATTTTATAAATAAAATTATTAAGTAAAAAAATATGCATGCATAATCTTTACTTGAGTTTTATATGAAAATGATATAATTATATAAAATTACAAAATGATGTTTCACAATATCAAATATACATTCGAATATTAATTTTAACTGTGAATGCTTATAATTAAAATTCTTTATAACATTTGTTGGAAGTGAAGATATATCATAGTTAAATAAATGACAATGGAGGAAGATCGACGAGGAGGGTTTTTCGATGGAAATCAACCACGATGAGTAGAACAAAGGGTAGAAAACCAATTGTGCTCAAGCTTTTCAAAGGAGATCAACTACAACAAAAAGGTTGGGGGAGCAAAGGATTGACTATGTTCGAACTTTCTAGCACTTTCTAGCTTTTATATGATAGAAAGTAACAAATCTTTTTTGTCACTTTCTAACTTAGCACAAACATTAAAAATCTCACATACACTTTCTTCCCTCATTTTCCCTTACGTATAAACCCTTCCCCCTTAAATTTTGTTTTTTAAATTATTTGTGTGATTTTTTATTGTATACGATATCATCAGCTTAGAAAATGGTATTTTTGAATTAATCGAAGGCTTTGAACTAATAAGTCAGAAAGCAAAAATGCTCAAAATCTACCTTAAAACAAAAAGCTCACAAACATGATGGAATTTTTTTTTTGATGTTTGTGTACAATGGTAAGCTTTAAAAGCGATTCTTTCACTTTTTGACATATAAAAATTGAAATGTTTAAATTTTTTCTTCTACCTCCCCTTAAGCACAGCTTGAAATCTTACTTTTCCTCTCGTTGTAGTTTTGTTCGTAAGTTATGTGATGAGAGTGAAAATTACAAGAATTTAGTAATTTAGACGAAAATGACGTGATGGAGTGGGAAGAAGAATTTATAACTCACATAATTTACAGTTATTTTATATAAAATATCAAAAATTTAAGTGATCCATGCAAGACCTTGAAAATTAAGGTAACATGAATTGCTGTGATCACTGTGGAGAGGTAATTTTTTGCAAAATGAATATTGTCAAAACATATCATATTATTATTTGTTAATATATGAGAACCGTGCATGCATTTCATCATGCCATGCACTAACGTAATAATAATATAAAATTTAAGAAATGAAGTCTCGTTTTGAGAAGCTTCAACATGCTTACAAATCATTGAGTTTGTTCTTTAAATACTTCAAATGACTGGGATATAAAATGCTTGCGATTTGTTCTTCAGTAGGGACAAACTTTATGCTCAACCGATTGAGTTCCAACTTTTTCACGAACAAGATGAAAATCTACTTTAATGTGCTTTGATCTGACATGAAAAACTGGATTTTCTGTAAGACATATATGGCAAAAGAATTATCACAAGATATATAAGGAACATAAAGAAGAAGGAATGTGCAATTCTTTAAGTAAAGACAAAGATCAAGTGAATATTTCTACGGTAGTGGATGCAAGACTTTGATATTCAGCCTCCATTGAAGACTTCGAGACAGTTGCCTATTCTTTAGCACACCAAGAGATATGTGTGATGTTGCTACCGATAGAATGGACTGACCAATACCTGACTTGATGCTTAAGATTTTCACATCTTAGAAAAAGAAGTCATCATCTAGTTTATTGGAGGGATAAATTAAGAAAATTTTGAGATGTCAAGCAATATGATGCATGTGAATGACGCCCATGCTCTAAGTAAAGGGAATAAAGTTAACGAGTTTAACTAGAATGTTTCAAATAAAATTTTCAGTTACATATAAGGAATGTGTTAAACACTTAAACATACCTGAATGAGGGTTGGCCTCTCAAATACTTGATAGATACTAGTGCATGTTAAATACAAGTACATCTAAGTGTACAATATAAGAAAAGAGATTGGACCAATAGGTTCAAAGGAAAATGGGTTGATAAGCCTAAGATGAAAAGAATCAGGAGTCTAGGAAATAGTCGTGTATAACATCCCACATTCGTACGTGAAACGAGGATAAACCCTAGATGAGTCTAGTTCTAACTACTTAAGGGTTGACGTCGATCAAGCAACACGATTGACCATATTGTTGAATATCGACGATGGAGTTGACGAACCATACATGAATATGCATGACTCAAGCCAACAAGATACAAGTGTGCAGGAAAGAAAATCCCAAGTTATGAATAGGTTGGACTACCGTAGGCTTCTGACGAGCTTAAGGTCGCATGTTATCAGGGGTCGTGGACATGGCGCCTGTAGAGGGGATAGATGTCACAAGTTAGTGTTGTTTACTAACCAACTGGAGCACGACAGTTGAGAGGTCAATAGATGCGACGAACTCAGGTTTGGTGTGGAGCTTGTTTGAGGTAAATCAAAGGCAAATATATGACAAACATGCTGAAAATATTATAAATATAGGTAGTAGAGATAGCAGTAACGATAGTGGAGTGGTAGCACCTACGGTAGAAAGGGTGGCTTCGACATTTGAAATTTGTTGGGTCTTCTTGTAGAACATCATGGCAACCTTGGACAAACTTTATTCTGTCAAATGGTTGTGGGGATGCCAAGTTACTTGGAAATAACTTTCCTAGGTTTTCAACCAATGGAGAGGAGGAAAGTCCAATGGAGAAACTCGATCTGTTCAGAATGTTGTTTTTGTTTGTCTGAGAAAATTCTAGTCTTGCTGGAAGAAAGAAATTCAGGTGGGAATTTCCAACCGTTCAAGTAATTTTAGTTTAACGATAGATTTCTAGTTTGACTAAGGAAAATCATCTAGTGAAGTTAATTAAAATATAGTCTGAGGAAATTCCATTGTGCTTGAAGAGAGGTCTCATGTAGACTAAGAATTGGATTGGTATGAGGCTGCATTCTGCATCAACCTGGATATTATGACACATGCCTACGTCATTGGTAGAAGGCCAACAGGTAGGGTGTACAATAAGTTTAAGACCTAGAAAAACACAATAACCTTTCACTGATCATTTATCTCCTGGTGAATGACTGACGTAATCTGCATCACTAACGTAAAATATGTTTGACCGCCATTAAGTGCAATGTCGTAGGATTATGCATGAATTGATACACTTGATTCACACTAAATGAAATATTGGGTGTAGAAAGAGTCACATATTGTAACGCTCTAACAAGCTGATGATAATTTATTGGATCCTCTAATGGTTCACCTCCTTCCTTGGCAAGTTTTGTTGTACAGGCAGGAGAGCCTACAAGTCTACAATCAATGAGATTAGCCTTATATAAAAGATGTTGAATATAGTAGGATTGATTTAGGGCCAAGGTGTTACATTTTTTAGAAATAGAGATTTTAAGGAAGTGAGATAACTCACAATATTAAAATGATCACCTAACTTATCAATAGGGTATTGAATGACATCTAAGTCGAATTTGGTAACAATATCATCAACATAGATGAGAAATAAAAATAATGAAGTATCAGAACTGCAAGTAGTAAAACTAAATTCATGTAAAATGGATGCAAATTTTTTATACCAAGTTTGGAGAGCCTGTTTTAAACCATAAATTGCTTCTATCATTCTACAAATATAATTAGGATGATTTTTATCTTTATATTCTTGTGACTGTCTCATAAACAAAATTTTTTTCAATTCACCATGAAGAAAAGCACATTCTACATTAAGTTGTCTAAGTTTTTATCCTTTACTAATAGCTATAGAAAGAATAGTCCTATGTTTAAGAATAGGACTAAAGGTTTTAAATAAATCTATACTTAGTTGTTGAAGGTTCCCTTTTGCTACGAGATGGGCTTTATGTCTACTTATGGTACCATCAACATTTTTCTTTAACTTATAAACCTATTTACAATCGATCACATTCATACCTAGCTTGTAAGATGCCAATTCCCAGGTACCTTGCTTAAGTAAGTACTTGTATTCACAATTCATGGCTTCATGCCACTTCTCAACTTTGTATGCTTGTAAAAATGATCTTGGTTCAACAACATCACCTAAATTAGATTCATTAAATTGTGTAAATAAGACTTTCTTTTTCGATATTCTAGACTTGGAGTGGGTCTACATGGGATGATCATTAATAGGCAAAAGAATATCAACAAAAGTTTCCTAAATAGTTGTAACTTCCTATTCATCTTCACTATCACTCCATAATTCATCCTATTTTTTCCTCCATAGAGGGTTCTAGAAATTTTTCTACATTCTAAGAGCTGCTTAACTGGTCAGCTCTAGATTGAAGATTATTTTCATGTCTTTCATTTCCTTCTGACAAAGAAGCATGATGAGACTCACTATTTCTATTCTCTTCTTCAAGAGTAACTTGACTTTTACCAATACCTGCAATACTAATTTTTGCATTTTCATTGTTATGCCTAAAAATATTTTGACCATTACCTATATCATCGATAATTAGATTCTCATTAAACTAATTCACATTAGGACTGCTTGCCTTCTTGTGTTGATCCTTCAAAATAATTTGACAGTAAGGAAATATCTTATCAAAGAAAACTACGTGTCTAGAGAAAAACATTTTACCTAAAATAGGGTCAAAACATTTATATCCTTTGTTTTAGATGCTATATCCAAGAAAAATACATTCAACTGATCAATTGTTAAATTTAGTTTATTATATGGGCAAATCCAAGGATAACACAAATAACTAGAGGAATGCAAATAAATATAATAAGATTTAGTGGAAAACACAATTTCATAAGGAGTAGCTCCTAATAAAACAATAGACATTTTGTTAATTAAGTATACTATAGTATGGAAGGCTTCAATCCAGAGTTTCTGAGGTAAATCTGAAAAATTTAGCAAGTTAAGCCCAATTTCAATAATATGCCTATGTTTTTGTTTAGTAACTCTATTTTGTTCTGAAGTATGCAAACAAGCAATCAAATGCAAAATACCTTGTTGTTTTAAAAAAAATTCCATTTTATTAGAAATAAAATTTCCTCCACCATTGTTCCTAAAAATTTTTATTTTTTTCTTTAACAAATTTTCAATCAAGGATTTAAACTGAATAAAAATATCATAAACTTCAAATTTAAATCCTAAAGGATAAAACCAACAATATCTATTAAAATCATCAGCAAAGATTATGTAATATTTGAATTCAGTAATAGAGGTTTTTGGGGTAAGCCCCCATACATCACAATGTATTATTTCAAGTATGTCCTTAGTAATAGAATTAGAACAAGGGAAAGATAGTTTGTGACTTTTACAAATTTGACATGACGAGTACATATGATATTTTAAGCTATTTTTATCCAACTTCAAAAAATCCATTAGCTTTCCTTGAATTTGCTTGGACGGAAGCCCAAGACTATGATGAGTGCAATCCTAAGACATGTATTTAGCTCCTAAAGCATGAAGTCTAGCTTTTGAAAGTCTGATCGGATATGGATCTCCATTAGGTCTACCCTTGTGTATCACCTTCTTTGAAATATTGTCCTTAATAAAAAAATTCATTATCATCAAAACAAAAATAACATTTGTTGTCCTTAGAAAAAGTATTAACAGATAACAAATTAAAAGGAGAATCAAGGCAATGTAGAATTTTGTTTATTTTAAAGGAATACGATCCATTAGTAAGAATTAAAGATCCTATAGACTTAATATTCAAACCTTGCTCATTGCCAACTTGGATTGTATCTTTCCTTTTGTAAGGTGTGGAGACTTGTAAAGCTCTAATATCAAGGGTAATGTAGGCTGCTGCACTTATGTCTCTGCATACCAAGTTGCATCATCACAGACACTTCTTGGAGCTTTATTTGCAGCAATCATTGCCGTTAATCTTTTAGGAGGTTGTTTACCAATGTAGAAAAAATTAAGATGTTGAAAGTAATCTATAGCAATGTAATCAGATTTACCACAGATTTGTTACATGGTTATATCTGTCTTGAACTTCTTCTTATTGAATTAACCCTTCTTATTGTTATCGTTTGAACCAGTTCACTTTTATCATCAAAAGCAACAAAAGCATGGATGGAGTTGCCTTCTTCTGGTTTATTACAAAGATTAAATTCTTCACAGATAAGAAGTGATTGGAGTTCTGAAAATGGTCACTGGAGTGCTATGAGCTCAAACAGTTGTGGCAAATGGAAGGTAACTTTCAAGCAGACCATCCAAAATATGGATTTGCAAGTCTTCATCTGTAACTTTGAAACCACAAATAGCTAAGTGATCAACAATAACCTTAACTTCATGAAGATAATCTTGCATACTTTTATTTCCCTTTTTAATGTGCATGAGTTTCTTTCTCAAGATCATAGTATGCATGGAAGAGGAAGCCCCAAATATTTGATTTAGGTTTTCCCATGGTTCTCTGGAAAATCGAGCATCCATCACATAGGGTAAAATAGAGACAATCAATGTTGCATTAATCCAAGATAATATTGTTTGGCTTTCTCATACCAGCTGATGAACTTAGGAGACTCAACTAATGGAGCAACAAACGACCCATCAACATGAGTTAAGAAACAGTGACTTCTAAGCATCGTCTCAAAAAGGGATTCCATATCGTAAAATTGTTTTCATCCAATTTGACTAGAATAAGGGATGTGATGTTGGATATCGCAAGCAAAGCTAGCTATGCATTGGTAGACAACACAGAGTTTACCTGGCTCCGAGGAGTATTCCATGCACAAATTCCTACCATGACTATGAGAAGCAACAACGACGTCCCTTGATCAAAGACTTTGACACCAAAATAGAAAACAAGGCAGATGATCGACGATGATGAACAAAGATCAGGAAAGCTTGATCGCAAAGTACCAAGTCACAAAAACATTAATGGTGGTAGAAGGGAAAGGATAGAGTTGAAAGATAACCCTGCCCAAGCTCTTGCCTTATTATTTAAGGATGTTGATTATAACTTAGTATTAACAACTAACATAATAAATAATCAAGACAAAAACAAACAAGATGCTAACAAACAAGGCAACAATAACAAGTCATGTAAAGGACACGTAACACCAAAACAGAAAAGAAATCACCTGGTAAAGCTGACACCATGTATCGAATAAACTGATATCATGATCGGAAAAATCGAAGACAAAGTTTGAAAAGACTGAACTTTCTTACAATCTTCTGGTACAATAATGATGGTCCTTAATGAAGCTAACATATATTTGAAGGAAAATCTTCTCAATGGAGAAAAATAATATGCTTCCTTTCTATTGCCATGTAGGGAAAATATGCCAGCAAAACAAGTTGTATTAAAGGAATTAAGTAGAAGATGTGTGGAATTCTTACCCTGATTATCACATCCATACCGTTATCAAGTAAAGAGGGTAGAGAAGAGATGGGTCAAACCAAACAAGTTAATTCCACATTTACCCATCTATTCTTAATAAATGATTATTTAGGATTAAGAATAGAAAAAAGAAAGAAAATTGAAAGGGAGAAAGACAGAGAAGAGAAAATCACGGAAGAGAGAAAATAAGGGTAAGGCATAAAATGAAAAACTTTAAGAAAAATGTATTATTTACTTAGATTACTTCATGAGCAATTGGCTTGAATCATTTTTATATGGGTGCATATGAACTAACCACAATAGTTGAATTGACTAAGAACAATAATACTCACAGTTCATGTTGGATTCAACTCACTCATGGTTGCAGCACTTGTTGGAAAACGCCTCCCACTACATCAGATTGTCATGTTCAAAGATCCCATTTCGATTGATCTGTGACAACCTTTAGAAATTTCCTTAGTTGGTGGAAAATGAAAGATGGAAATTTGGTGATTTGAAAGGTAAATTTCTTCATGTTTTGTAGATAATTTTCTTTACTATAGACAATTATGTCTTTTAATTCATATCTGCACCATTTGGCTCTTAGGTAAGGTTTGTGCATTTGGAATTGGACAAAGATGACTATAATGTAAGATAGTCATAGATGACTTTTTATTTATGTATTTGTATTGATTACATTATCTACTTTTATTTGAATATTTAGACTTTGTTATTAATATTTGTTAGGTAAGGTTATTAATAAATGACATATCATTATATGACATATTAATTAATTAATATAATAAATTAACTAATTAATTACATTTTTACTAATTACTTTAATTAATTAATTAAAGATAATTATATTAGATTATTATCATAAACAAATATAAATTTAAATTCTATCCAATTTTGTGTATAAATACTTGAATTTTAATTTTTGTATAATTCTTAAACGTACACAAATATTTAAATTTTAAATTCTATTTACATTTAATTTTACAGAATTTCAATTCCATTTCAAGTATACAAATAAACTTTTATAAAGAGTCCACTCTAAGCTATTCTCGAACACTTTCTTTTATTTACAATATTTGATGAGCATTACCGACTTATTATGTTTGTGCTTGCGTTTGCTGTTAAAAACTATTTTTGTTGAGCTCGTGTATCATGCAATACAAGTTTTATTTGCAAACAAACATGCCCATAATTTCAAATGAAACCCTAGCTTCTTGAAGATGGCAAGTCTATCTGTATATGTATTTGTTTGAACATGCAGGTATATCTTGTATCCACCTATGGTTAAAAAAGAAGACCAGTGCGTCAATCATCTACAATGATTTGAGGATCTGAACGAATTGGCATCAGTACAAATTGTCGATAAGAAATTGTGTTCATGAGGTATGTTTTAATTAAACTTATATTAAATTGGTGTGGGAGACGTAAATGGACGTGTAGGGTTTCAGGTTCTTCAACTGTTAGTTGCAAAACTAAAAAAAATTAAAGATCATTGGTTCCAATTTGGTCTGGTTTAACTGGTTGATTCCATGGATTTGAATTTGAGTTAAACCTCAAAAGCCAGATGATGCAAGCCATCTGATCAGTGCACCATACACTAATATATATAAAGCCATCATATATAACATAAAGCAGCATAAGAAAGCAGAAATAAAGAAACCCAAAGCAGTGTTCCTCCTGCCGGTGCTTTTCATCTGTAGTAGGAGGCATACCCGGCTTTTGATCCACCCACACGAGCATGGTGGAAGATATATCTGGCAAATCCCATCTCAGAGTATCAACCAGTTCTCCACAATTGGAAAAGGGCTCGCTGCAGTGATCGACCACATTCTTGCTGCCCCTCCTCTTCTAAGATTCCTCCACATCTTTTTAAATTCTAAATAAATGTGGATGGCACTCATGCCCCCGACCTCATTTCTCACTCTTCCTTTTTTGGACACAGTTTTACATTGATATAAAAGAAATAAAATTTAACCTTATTTGTGTAAAATTCCAAATCAAAATCAATCGACGATGAATAAAAAGAACCAACATACTTATTCAATATAAGAATATTTCCAACAATATGAGATGAAATTTGTTACTCATCAATTGATTTTGAAATAAATTTTCACTTCATATATATAAGAATTCATGTCTTTCTTGATTAATTAATTCGTGCAACAACAACAGATCAAGTTATGTGGAACTCCTCTCTCCAGATTTTGTTGTCACAAACTTGTCTTTTATTAACTGGATTCTAATTTATTAATCATTGCTGGACGTCCCTAACCATATCTATATAAGAAAGCTTGTTGCTTGGATGCTGGAGATATCACACAACCTTTCCATCCATCCATCCATGGCTGGTCCAAAACTAGCGGCAGCTTCGGTTGTGGGTGAAACTCATGCACTATTCCTCCTCCTCCCCCTCCTCCTCTTACATCTCTTTCTCTCCGCCGATGCACGAGCGCTGGCCACCGTCGTCGACTCGCCCTCCAGGGGAAGAGACAACCATTCCAATGGTCGGCCTGTCTTCCATGCTCGCGAGCTGAAGAAATACCGAAGCAGACAGTACTCCTTTCCTCCCACTACTCCCGGGAACAGCCCGGCTGTTGGACACGAGAACCCTCCAAAACTTTAGATATATTATTCATTCCTGCCTACGTTACATAATCATGTATAATAATCTCATATCTCCCTCTCTTCACTTAGTTGATACATGTATGCATGTGAATAACACCTTAATTTGGTGATATTCTTCATATATATACATATATATCATCATCATCATCACACATATATATAAGATTGTTGCATGCATGAATCCCTCATGTACGTCGCTAGCAAGCTTGTCATTAGTATGCATGTATTATTTTGTGTTAATTTGAAGCCTTCACAATATGTATTATGTATCGAGAATATATATGCTTTTGATGTGGTACTCTTCTTTTGCTGGTGTGCGGTGGTTTGTTCTAAGGTACGGTTTTGAGATATACAACGAAGGAAGGAGGTGGTGCATGTGCTATGTAGGGTGGTGTTGATTTGTACTCTCTTTTCTTTTCATATATTTATATAATGAGAAAAAAATTTCTAGATTCAAAAAAAAAACAGTGTCATTATACAAATATTTTTATTATTTCTTTAATATCAATGGGAGACTTTGTTTTAATAACATACAATTCCTTGAAGACAAGACAGTGTAATCGATCATTACAATTATTGTTAAGAAAAATATGTATGGGTACCTATGTAAATATATGTATTCTCTGGGATGATGAATTGATGCATGCCTTCCAAATCATTGATTCACCAAAATCATTAATTTAGTTAGAGCTCTCTCAATCTTATGCCAAAGCTTATACAAAATCAACTGAAGTAAAATCTCTTTAATCATATTTGGCTAGCTAGACCAGTGATCATAAACTTGTTCTACTAGTGAGAAAAATCTTAATAATACTTGAGATCAGCTCAAGGTGAAAAGAAAGACAGATCGAAAGGCTAACAAAGAGGAAAAGGAGTTAGGGCTTGGATGAGGGAGAACAACTGAAAAATCACCTTATAAAATAGCAATAAATACATATATATACAAGTGTTTGAAACTCTAGAATCTTCTCTAGAGTTAGTAAAAATAAGTACAATGATTAGCTTATTTAATAACAACGTGTATAGACGGTTAATATATTAACCTCCCCCCTCAAGGTGGATGTGGTGGAACTTGCAGTAGAAGTTTTTGAAGGCTTGTGTGCCAACAACCTTTGTAAAGGTATTGATAACCTTTGAATTAGACTAGATAAACTTCACAATGAAGTCCCCTTGAATTACATGATCTCTTATGAAGTGAATGTCTACTTCCATATCCCATTGGTTTTTGAATGTTGAATGGGATTGGTTGTAAGATGAATAATACTTTGATTGCCACACAAAGTAGTTGGTGTTTAGAAACTGATGCCCAACTCATTAAGTAACATCTTTAGCCATAAAATTTCACAAGCTGTGTTTGACAATACCCTATATTTAGATGCAATGCTTGATTTTGAAATAATTCTTTGCTTGCATGATTTCTAAGAGATCAGATTTTTTCCCATAAAGATGTAATAGCATGAATGTGATCTTCAATCATCCAAATCCCTAGCTCAATCTACATTGCTGTAACCATATAGACAATGTACAATTCTATTTTTAATTTTTTTGAACATCAAACCATAATCAATAGTGTTTTTAAGGTATTGTATGATCCTTTTTGCAGCCTTTAAGTGCTTTGAAGTGGGTATAGTAAGAAATTGACTAACCTTGTTCATTACATAAGATATATCTGGCCTAGTCATGCAAAGATGCTGTAATGAACCAACTAAGCTTCTACAAATTGAAGGATCTAAGAGGTTGCTTCATATATATCTCTTCTTCAATATCTCCATGGAGAAATGCATTAGAGACATCTAATTGCCTTATATTCCAATCATTGCTGAAGGCATAACTGAGAATTAATCTTATAGTTACTAGTTTAATAATAGGACTGAAGGTTTCAATATAGTTTAAACCATATACACCCTACAATATTAGCTCTATCGGGAGGAGGCACCAATTTCCAAGTGTTGTTCTTTAATAGGGTAGCATATTCTTCTTCCATAGCCTTCTTTTGGTTTGGATCATTGATTGCTTAAGCTATAGTGGAGGAGTTAGGGCTTGGCTGAGGAAGAATAATTGAAAAATCACCTTATAAAATAACAATAAATACATATATATACAAGTGTTTGGAACTCTACAATGATTAACATATTTAATAACAACATGTATAGATAGTTAATATATTAACTCTACTAATTATAACTATTAAGGTTTGATTTGATATAGATATAGTTTGGTAAATCTTGCCCATTAATCATCATTAGTTGATTTGATATAGGTTATAATTAGTTGTTATCATGGAGATAGGAAACTCCTACTTCTCGTTACAAGAGGAAGTCTCCTTAAATATTTTGGTTAATTACTTTTTTCAAGAAGGATTTACAAGATAATGTTCCCGTAGAGGAATTTTCTAATATATATATATATATATATAGATACATACATACACACACACAGAAAATGAGAAATGTAAAAGCACCTGCCTACACCTATTTAGGTATAAGTATTAGATGATTGAGATCAACTGTCTCCTCGTCATTAACCCTTCCTCTTCTCTTTTGCATCATTACCCCTCCCTACACACATGGATCTCATATACACGTACGTAATGTTTTCAAACTATATATACGTTAAAGTTTCAATTAATCGTCATGTTTATTATTATTTTTGTATTAAAAAATTAATTATGGAAATTTAGCAAAAAGTGATAAATTTTAAGGCTGTATATCAATGGTTTTTTATTTCTAGACCACAATATAAGATCTTACTGTTTGAATTCAAAAAATTTGTAGAAAAATTTTAGCTCAATCAAATTTATATAAAATTCTGCCAATATGAATAATTTTTTTTCTCAATAATTCATTTCTTCAAGAGTCACCCGCTTCAATATAACAATTCAGATATTCACAATCAATTGTAAGTGGGTGAGTTGATTAGGATTGTGTGGTCGTATTCATAAATATAATGTCATTCAAGCATGTTACTTAAGTAAATTGTAATATTTGATAATTAATCAAATGTAAATTAATTATGAGATTATGTGAAAAATCAATATTATCATTTAAGATTATGTTTAATTAGTTAAGTAATGTCCTAAAGAAATTGTTTTCTTATAATGAAATTTCAAATTTCATATTTATAAAAACTTAAATATTGTAATCTACGCAACAAATGCACTTTAATTATGTTTGCACTACATCACACTTGTGAGTATAGTCAACCAAACATACTCTTATGGAAGAACTAGAAGGGGAAGAAGTTACCCAAGGAAAGAGAGAGAGAGAATAGTCAAGGCAGATTTCATAGCACAAAGGACAACCCTTGTGATAGACATTAACAATTGAAAGTCAAGACAATCTAACTTTAAGTAGTTGAGTTAATTAGGAATGTATAGATACATACTATTCACTAAGATTTGAAACTTGATATATATATATATATATATATATATATCTTCCTGGTGACTTCAAATGGCAATTAACAATTAGGATCATAATAGCATCAAGAAAAACACTCTTCATAGCACAAAAGTGTCAAATATTAGGATGTGTTTCAAGCTCTTAGGGTTCTTTGAGTGTGATTCATTACAATGACTAGTTGGGACCTGTTGACGTCAAAAGAAAAGGAAAGAATGGATGAATGAAACAAAAAAAAAAACGAAGTTTCGAGAACGACCAAAACAAAAAAACAAAAAATTTGGAGGACAAATCCTTTCCTTCGATGAATCATTGACTACAAAAAGGGGGTGTCGTTGAAAAAAACAATCCTTTCCTTCATAAGAATAATTAACAACCAATAGACCTATGGATACTCCACTCTTGAGCCTTAGTTAGAACCAGATGCTTAGACAAGGTAGGGTAATTAACTCTCCTATTGGACTTGTGGCTCATAGTGAGCCCCACAACTCATCATCCTTTTTGTGTGGCTCCCCTCGAGGCCCTTTGCCCCCTCATGGGCTTAAAGACTCTTTCCTACCATTTATACAGGCTTTAAGGGCTTTTGCCCCTTATTTGAGCATAAATGATCATTAACATTAATGAAGGTAATGGGGATGGTTGTGACTTGGCAACTCATTAGTAAAGCCCCTCTTGTAGTGCCTTAAGATCAAAGGATCAATCCTTACCTGATGTAGTTACAAAACCTATTTTTGATTTACTGACGTCAATGACACAATAGTAGTTATGTCAGCACCACATCAATAGGTTGCATCTTGATTCTTATAAATGCTCTAACTTACACCCTTTAGCATTTATTATGCTTACACGTGCTAAAATAAGCTCTACGTTGGATGTGAATCTATCACGCCAACCTTAATCACTCTTTCTAATGGGATAATGAATATCACTAACCCATGTTCAGTCACAAGGTGCAACGTTTATACATCATAAGGGTGTGAGGTTTGTAACCCCTTAATAACATGGATTAACCTTCCTACAACACTTAGGATTAACCTCCCTACACCCTTGCATCTTGTCAACTAGAGTCAAGCGTCTCTGCACCTGATTTGCTAGCTCCCCTTTGTTGAAAAACGGTGTGTGGCCAACTATGCTGCTTAATCGACTTTGAGCTCTAGCTTGTCAAAAGTAGGCCTATATAATCTAAGCTCATATAGGATTCATCCCTATATACAAATGAGGGATGTTGCACATGACTATATCATATGCTCTTAGCTCTTTTTGTTTTGGGTCCATTGAACTACCCTCATTTAGGCCCTTTAACCCATCCTCTCATTCAATTTTGTATACGTAGATACACCTACATCTAACATGCACAAATACTAGCACTTATTAAATATATAAGTGATTAAACTTTGGTTGAATATGCGAAGTACTTAACATGTTCCCTACATGTAACTAGAAAACTTACTTGAAACTCTCTGGTTAGGTCAGCTAACCTTATCTCCTTTTCAAGATACAAATGTCATTTACATGCATCACATTACATTGCATCACATAGTTTTCCTAATTTACCGATTCAATAGACTAGGTGATAACTCCTCTCTGATATGTAAGAGAACCATTCCTAAGGATTCCAAATACTTGAAATATTGATCACTTTGCTCTATCGGTGGCAATGCCACGACACTCTACTTCTAAGAAAAACATAATCAATTAATATATTTTGGTATAAAGAAAACCCAAAATGTTAAAACACATGGATATAAAAAAATGGCATATTTGACATTCATTAAATATCAAGTAGACCATTCGACATTTACAAATGTCAAGTGATGCTCAAGAAAAATATTTATTTACTGCTAAACAAGAGTAAACTATTTATATATAAAATATAAAATATCAGTTACTCTTAAACAAGAGTATCAATTGTTTATAAATATATATATATATATATATTGATTTACTTCCATATATGAGTATAAATTGTTTACAAAATTTATATTTTGACTTAAATAAAATATGTGACATCAAAATATTAAAACTCTTCAACAAGAGTACAAACTCTATATAAAAGAAAATTTTAAAATATCAAATGCTCTGAGGTAAAAGTCTAAACTATCCATATAATATATATTTTGATATCAAATATAAAATATCAAAATATCGATAGTACATTAATTACCAAAATCAATCCAAAAAAAATACTATCAAATACTTAAAAATATTAAATGTTCCTCGTAATGGCGGTTGATTCAGGATATTTTTTGTCATTCTTTTTATTTGTAAGAACTACATTGTACAACATCAACTTATACCTTCATTTGCAAATGATAATAAAATTTTTATTTCCCTGAATTTGTTTGATATGTTTGATGTGATTGATATGATACATATGAGATATTCTCATAAGGCTCAAGATTAGTTGTTAATCCTTTAAAAATTCCTTAAAATACATATATAAAATATACATCTCAAGATGTATTAAAAAATAATACTAATAAGATGCATTTCTTTTTAAAGGATAGATCAAGAAAAACTCACGTTAAATAGGAATTTAGATAACAAACAAATGTCTCTACTAAGAAGGCATTTCTTTAAAAAATCTCTCAGCTCTCTTCATCATACAATTGCACTGTAGTAGTTCTACGTGAGAGTCAGAATTTTACCATTCCACTTTTTTCTCTTGAATATACAGTAATTGAAGAAAAAAATCTTTAAAATAGCTAATGTATTTGAAAAATAATCTACTCCATGACATGAAAGTTACAATGTAGAGTAGGTAATCTTTTTATCAAACACACCTTAAATCAATCCATTTTTAGCTACTTAGGCTTCAATTTATGGAATGGTATGTTGTTAAGCCATCCAGTGGCAAGTTATGTTGATGGAGCTATAAGTATGACAACTTCTCATGAGAACCGCCATAGTGTTCAAAGCTTTTACTTGTTAAGACTTAGGGATTCCCATAAGAAAATAGAACCATAGTCCTTTCATGTTATTTTTCACAAATCTCCATTAAAAAAAGCTTACATGTCAAATCAATCTAGGGTAATGTTTGGATATAATTTTTCATCATAAAAAACAAACAAACATTTAGAATTTATTTTATCCCGTATTCAATAAGATATTCTCAAACTATTTATTTAATAAAGTACATTTTGAAATCAACATTTGTCTAATTAGTGTTTCTAATTGAAGTTAACGTTAGACTAACCTTAAACTCTTGTGCAATGACATCTTTTGTGAATCTTTAACTCCATTATGGTGATTTATGAAGTAATTTTTCATTATTTTCAAGTGCGAGAAAAAATTACAACATGGAGACAACCATGATCTAGATGGATTTTGTGGAAGAGAAAAGTAGCAATAAATCATTGTACATCTAACACCAAAGAGAACGGTAGCAATTATTTATGCATCAATCACACATGATCTGCCTCATTAATATATATATGCAAGAATCTAATCCTTATCACCTCCTAGGAATGTTCACCTTCTAGGAATAATATTTCAGTGGTGGAATCCACGAACATGTTTACACATATATACGAGGAAAGACCATAGCAAAGGACGTTCCAACAACAGGCCTTGATATGGAAAAGCTTTTTCCAGTCCAATGGGTGCTCATCACCGTGCGTCCAGGATTTTGGAGGATTTACGAGATGTAATTAGGGTTCGTGCGTGACCATTGCTTTAATGGATTAAGCGCATCTATATATGCACCTCACCAATATATTAACAAAAATAAACAAATCATGGAGATAAAGCCATGCTTTTTTGGAAAGGAGTCTGGGAAAGACTATTGTTTTTGCCTGTCACTTGTTCCCCCCCTTTATATTATTGAGAAAAGCTTCCTGCAACTTGAATTCTAAAACTTTGATTCTTTCATTTTAAGTTTTTAAGTATATTCTTTCTTGCTTGGAGTCTTTTATACAGCACTATTTGTTTTCCAAATCATGTTAAGGATGGTGTCTTAATTGGCTACTGCAGCAAAAAAAGATCTCGTCTTTCTTTACTTACAAATGAGAATGGGGATTTGAGAACTATTTGATGGAATGTTAAGATTTACAGAAGGGGCTCTGGAACCAAAACAATATGTTTTTGTGGTCTAGTGGATGGGAGAGGAGTGTTGATGATTTGCACGAAGAAAAATGAAGCGAGACCAGAACAGGGAGAAAGACAAACAGAAGAAGAGCGCCCAAGATGGTTCTTCAATCACCTTTTTAATTAATGGTGGAAAAACCTCCCTTTTCGCTAACACCACTTCTACGTAAGAGAGAAAAAAACCACCCAACTTTTAAAGACAACAAAACTCACGATCATCCACTACATGTTCAACACGAACCTACAAACTTGGACAATCCCCATTACATAAACAAGTAAGCACGACATGAACCACTACTAACAGGGACGGACACATACGATAATATTCAAAAAAACAAAAAAAAAACCTTCATGGCACACTCAACAAGGAGGACATGTAGTTGGTGATTGACAGGGAGGCTGCCTGATAAAGTTGCAGTCGAAAAGGAAATAAATCATGTAGTTTCCTATAGAATGTGTGCCATGAGATCATGCTTCGGAATTGTATGTATGAATGCGATTTATGTGCCGCGGAAAATTGTTTCTCTTAACATATAGCATGACTGTGACGCTTTTATATATTGATATAGTCTCACATTAGAAGATATGAAGACTAAAATTGAACTTATATATTGATGATCTCTTTGCTCATTACTAACTAGTTTTGAATTAAAATTTCACATGATATTAAAGCAAATTTATGCATATTGACCTGTGGACACTTGTAGGTACGATTAGTTTCCTCTCAACTTTAGATTCTTAAATAATTCTATTTTCTACTACTGTTTTGTTAGATGGCAGTTTTCTTCCAGAACCAGATGAATCCTTGCTCATTTTACTGGAACTGCCTACCAAGGTAGCTTCTAAGAAAGGAAAAAGACATAAGCTTCGTGTAAAATCACAATAAGCTATTGCAAAATACATTTAGAGATATGACTATGGCACTTGTTGGTTTTTGTGAAAAAGAGGACGAGAAGACTCCAAGAAGAATGAAAATATATAATGGAACACATGGTCAAATTTGAGGAAGTGAAAATTTGAGTGGTCTAATACACAAGAAGCACAGGAAGCACCGTTTCTTCTTCCAGGACCTCATGAGACGGTATTTTCAAAGCTATGAATTAACCTCTTTGAGAACAGTGAAATGAGAAACTAGTTGTTGTGTCTTCCTCAAAAAATGAGAGTCAACTGGTTAGGGTTTCATTTTTCATCATGCCTATTGTATTAGAATCATTCTAAAACTTTATATCAACTCTGATTAGAACTTTTCTTACATACAATTAAGTAGCAACTAAATGGATGTGTTTGTGCTTATTCTTGCATATATTGTTTATTGGAAGTACAAATTTTTATGATGGATGTTTATATCCATTTTTTCAACTTGCACTTAAAGTGAATAATATTACAAAAATTTATTTCTTAAATTGTTATGGATTTGAACGAAAATGTGAAGTCTTTGTTGGCACTAATGAATAGAAGTAGATGAAGAAATAATGAAAAGAAAAACTAAGATTCTATTGTTATCAATATCAAAATGTATTATTTTTTATGTGACAGGTACCTCAAGGAATAGCTTAATTAATAACAACAAATCGATCAATTTATACTGGCTAGAGAACAATATTATAGAAGAAGATTGCTGGATCCTTATTGTCAAATGAAATTTAAAATTGTAGGAGTCAACATATTTTCTTCAAACTTACAACTTATTAAGAAAAAAGTGATACAAATGATAAAAATATTATAGTGGAAGAGAAATTTACAATAGTTTTAGTCAGAATTAGGTAGAATCTGAAATTTTGCAACTCAAACAAATGGTATCCTAATTCTTTGAGGTATTTTCTGTCATTTATGTCTGTAACCAGAACCATGCCGGTGCACAAAGAGAAATCTTTAGTAAGATTAAGCTAACAACATAAATCCAAGAAAATTTTATAGTAATGCCAAGAAAATTTTAGACATTTTAAATTATACTTTCTAGACATTTTAAAATTTATTTTATCTTTCAAGCATAGGAGTATTTGCATGCTTGTAGATATTTTATACTCTTACCAATGAGTATAAAAAATAAATATATGAGCTTAGTAGTATTTTAAAGGGTTTATCTCATTCTTCTAGGTATTTTTGTTGATAAGATAGAATTGGTGAAACAACTTATGTCCTCTGTAGGGATTAGATTAGAAGCATGAGCATAAGGCCGGAGTCGAATTGTCTTATTTTTACGTTGAATTGTACCATGCCCTTCTCTTTATCCTTCATTTTAAATCTATTATTTACGTCGGTTTATTTTAAAATAAACGTGTTTTAAATAAATATTGTTAATAAACTGCATATTCAATAAATATCATTATCGATCATATCTGCTATTAAAAGCAACACCAGAACAAGATTATTGCATAAAACAGCTCGAGCTCCACATATCAAAGCAACCACCATGATCACCATGTTAACATATAAATATAAATAAATATATATTTCTATATTTATGATCACCATCACCAGCGAGCTTGTCAAGGTAAGCGAAGCGACGATCAACACAGGAGCTGGGAGCTGACGAGAGGGAAGTCCTGAGGCGTCAGCCAGGCGTACTTGAACTTGACGGTGGCCCCTCCGGGCAGTGCCTTGCCGTCGTTGAGGATGCAGTTGGTGCCGTCGACGGGTCTGACGGCGGTTAGATCAAGCGGCTCGACGCTGCTGAGGCCGTAGCACCGGGCCAGCAGTTTCGCCTGCGGGCACCGGCATGTGTTCCTCACCGTCACCTCGTACTCCGGTCTTCCTTCCACTATCCTCCCCGTCTTGTCCTGGGTTATCACTATGCTCGCCATGCTGCACCTCGCCGGTGCCCTACCTGCTGCCATCCCTCCTGTACGAGATGAAAATGAAGCTGCAGGGATAAATGGGTTCTGTGCAGAGTGAGAGAGAGAGAGAGAGAAGGGAGGGAGAAGGGGACTAGGGTTTTACCACTTACCTTGTTGAAGGAGGAGGAGACAGAGGAAGACAAGAAGGGAAGAGGAGATGTTGGAAGCCATGGGTCGTTAGGGTTTGTGCTGGAGAAGTCCAAGGAGGAGTACGTGATGACTGATGAGGTATATCTATATATACGCAAAGGCAGCATGGGATTTGAAAAAATAACGTCTCCGTTTTGTATAAAAGTACACTTAATAAATTATCATTATTACTATTTAATGATGTATTTAAGGTTAGAAACTTACCGTTAAAATTCAAATTGTAAGTTAAAAATACCACAGGTCTTAAAACAAATGGATATTCGTAAAAAGCGACATCTGTTGCTTTAGATGTAATCTTCATAGATAGATTTTAAGTTAATACATTTAAATATATGACAAGCATATACAACATTTTTAACTGTAAATATTACGAAAAATAGCATAGGTAGATTGCAAGGAAAGCTTCCTCTTTTTCTCTCTTTCCTTTCATCAATTACCACCAGCCATATATCCATGCATGTCTCGTTTCCTTTTACTCTTTTTATATTGCTTTATTTGGTCATTATTACCTAACCCTGCATCATTTCATGGGAAATTAATGAGTGGCCTTTATTTGTTCTTCTCCTTTATGGTAACTTGTGGCCATGCATATATGTCTTGACATATAAATACATGTAATTTTGGTCACCCACTCAACAAGGTATTAAACATAACATTTAATTCTTATACCCCCTCTTATCATATCATCTTTATGTTTCAACCGATTGCTCCCAAGTGATGATGATAAAATATTATATGAGTTATAAAAAAATTATCACTTCTTATAGAAAAGTTTTCTTGATAAAACAATATCTTCTTACAGATGTCTCCCTCATTGCATGACAAGCAGATACTTGACCTTGGATATTTATATTGCTCATTAGAACTAAGAAGCAAACCGTACAAAAGAATTGTTGATGACAATTGGCATGAGTTGTTGTTCATTGATAGCCTTCGTCACCGAAGAGTTTCATTTTTCCAGTAGGTTTATCCTCAATACATAAGTGATTTATATTTTATTAGTAAATTTATTTTCATTACACGAGAGATTGAACTTTTTGTAAGTTTATTTTCATTATTCAGGAGATTAAATATTCCATAAATTTATCCTTGTTAATTACTTAGTAGATTGAATATTTCGTAAGTTTGTATTTATTACGCTTAGAAGACTAAATATCTTGTGAATAAGTTTATTCACATTATTCAAAAGCTATACAAAATATTTTGCAAAAAGTAAATATTTTTTTAATGGGTATTATCATTAGTAGGAATTAAAACAAGGTAATTGGATCCAATTACCTCATTATTTGCCTTAAGAACACTCATATAAAGGAGTGTTGACCATAAGGATATTAATCCATCCTAAGTGAGAGGATTAATTAATTAAGCGTTGAGCTTAATTAGGCCCATGTAATCTTTGTTTTTATTATAATCCATGCATGATAGGTTCCAAGAACACTTGATTATTTAATATCTAATAAATAAAGTGAAAGTTCAAAGTTGAAGTCATGATGGAGAGGTAAGATTTTGTGTATACAGAAGGGGCTCTTTCTTTAGTCCTACATTACTAAAGAAAAATGACCTCTTTGGTATTATGCATGTCTTAGGAGTTGTTGGTTAAATAATTAGTTGTTCACCAAAAGCTCTAGGTGGGCATGGAGTGCCATGTGCATATGCATGCACACAGGCTGGGCCAGGCTTGGTCTTGGGCTTTGGGTTCAACAATGATCTATACATGGCTTATGAAATTAATTGTTTGACAATGAAGATGCTATAATCGATCTTCATGGATATTTTGAATATTGCTCATCACTTTGGATGCCAATATTTGATAATAATTGTTTCCAAGAGATAACTTGTTAGAATTAATAAGATATAATGATACTGATTTTACAAGATGCAATTCCAATATAAGAAAAACACTAGCAGGAGGACATAGTCAATTCTTACTGATGAGCAAAGTGACTTGTTATCGCATCAAATAAAATTGGAACAAAACTTTGGACATATGGTAACTTATCTCTCGTGATTCCATATATTTGATCACCTCTAAAATTATTAATTTGGTAACGTGAAGATGCGTTGACTTGTCTTGGGGCCTGTGCCTCTGAGTTTTTAGGGCAGCTCCTCGATCTTCACAACAGTCAGAGTTGTAAAGTCAACCATTGAATCTTTTAAGAAAAGTCAACTGTTGCATGTATGCATGGTGGTGTTGGTGATTAGACTTTTTGATGACGGTCAATGTGCTAGACTCTTCGACGTTTCATCATAATATTTATTGCATGAACTGGACACGAGTTGGTGCGTGCCAAACACATGCTCCGCCTTGCATATATATATGCATAAGAATTAATATTAGGCATCTGTAGTAAAATTGCTGTAAGCATTTTTAATAGAAGATTAAGATTTAATTAAGATTAGATCTTAGTCTTTCATGTTAAGCACCCACGCAACATTATTGTAGGTGCTTACAATTTTTTCTATACACACACGTTACGCCAACTTTGTACTAGGTGTGCAATATAGAAATCAAAAGGCCAGCTAATATTTTAATACGCCAGGTCACATTTACATCTAGCTAATGAGTCAAGCATAAGTTCAATCTGAATCTCACATTCACGATATAAACTAAGAGGGTATTAGTGGCGTTTGAAAATTTAAGAAAGAAAGTTTAGAAAAATCTAGAAAATGAGAGAAACAAAAACTTAGAAAAAGTTTGGGAAATTCAGAAAATTTGAAGGTGTTAGTGTATATTCAAAAAGTTTAGGAAAGATTGAGAAATTTTAAAATTTTGAAAGTGTTAGTATATGTTTAGAAAGTAAAGTAATACAATTTATAAATAAATATTTTTTATACTTTAATAAATTTTTTAATATAATAATAAAGACAAATATTATTATTAACAATATCTATGTGTTAATTAATTTATAAAAAATTTACAATATTTTTGAAAATTCAATACATTTTATTGAAATATCTTAAATATTACCTTAGAAGATATTCCTGAAGTAGAACATAACATATATATAGAGAGAGAGAGAGCGTGTGTGTGTGTGAGTGAGTGAGTATGCTTTTGCTATGAACGCTTATAACATTTTTTACCGTAGATGTTCAAATTTAAAGAGTCACATACAAGATGTGTGACTAAAGTAGATTACAGTGTGGAGTATGTGTAATTTGAAAAATTATGGTTTCGATATGTCATTAGTGAGATTTATGTGTATGGTTCACGAAAGAGTACAGACTATGAGAGGAGACTCTGCATGATTTATAAGGAAATAGAGGTATAAGGGGAGCCTATACGATTCACAAGAGAATGAAGGCTGTGTGGAGGGAGTCTATGTAATTCATAGAGGAGCGAGAGATGTGTGAGAGAGAAGAAAAGAGTTTTGGCTTACATAAGTGTAAATACAATGTGGGAGAAGAAGAAGACGACCTACAAGGAAATATAACATTGAAGAATAAGGAGATGAAATGTAAAGGTTGATGAGTGAAAACTTTGTGTAGGAGAAGAAGAAGACAACTTGCTTGCCCTTGTATCGAAGACGAAGAAGACAAGCTATGCATGAAGAAGCCACGTGTGTGTGTTGTAAGCGAGTGGTGCCTTGAGCTGAAGAAGAAGACACATACATAATATAATCAATTCTCATCATTAATCGATGCTTAATAATTGTATAATTGGTAAGTGAAAATTAATTTCACGTATGACAAATCACTTCACTAGAATTAATTGATTTTGAATTAAAATTCTAACAAAAAACTATTTTGCAATACAACTTCAAATAACTTTGAGTTATGTAATCGTCTTATATTACTAAGTTGCAGACGGATATCTGCAACCTAAATATTATTAATTTCGAATAGTTATTCATTCATCTATTTTGATTTTTAAACCGAACCCAATATGCAACGAACGTCTCTTTTTCTTGTCTTTAATTCTTCCTTTTGTCTAACCCAAGGCTTCATTTCTTTTCGCCATGGTAATATTTTCATGTTCGATCTTTGGGTGACATGGAGTTACTGGGTCTGTGCCGTGAAATAATTATAACGAGTGAAAAATTTTATCATACATTCATTAGTCTAACGTAAAATGGTTTGTACTTTATCTTACTTATATAGTTTATCTTAAATTTAAACCTGTTTTCATCGTTCTTACCAAATAATTCATGGTTTGGCTTCCGCCATGGAAGATAACACACTGGAAAGCTCCAAAATCCAAGTTGCTGCCCCTCAGCCTTATCTGCTTCTCTTTTTCACGTCAATGCCTGTTGTTCCGCCTCAGCAGATACCTACCTATCCTTTTACTTCTCCACTGCAGTCCTTCATAGTTCCGCTAATAAGGTCCCAGCTGGTTTTGACCAACTACGTCCTGCCACAACAACTCAATCAGTACAATGTCAAGGTGACACGCCCCTACTCCCAACAAACACCTCTATTTTTGTTTTTGTCGATGGGTTCGATCAATTCCGCCTTTTTCCCTTCCAAATCCAGGTAAATAACACTTTCACTGGTTGTGAAGCAACTGTGATAACTGATAAAACTCTAGTCTTGATGAACACATAAGGAGCTGGAGCACTGGTTGAGATCCATGGCAAGAGAAATGGAGTGAGTGGCAGGCACCACTTTCAGATTGCCACCTGAAAACGTTGCTCGTGACACCTGAAAGCTTGAAACCTTAAAGACCCGGCGCTCACCTCATCATTACTGTTGCTCACAGTCAACCAGTGCCGGTGACACGTGTTATCTTCCTCAGTCCTCCGCCTTCTCTCTGAGCTGGAGTGAAACCATGGGTGAATGCTCTAGCTGTATTGGTTTGATCCGTTCCTCCTTTTTTCTATAAATAAGCACCAGACCTCCCACACCAGCTCCTGCAAATTGTAATCTCCAGTTCCATTTCATCGACATGGCTACCAACAACAGCATTGCTGCTGCTGCTGATGTTGTCGTTGATGATTCTACCAGTGGTGGAGCTAGAATTTCCAACACAACAAGTGTTCTCTTGTTGGTTTTGGATCTAGTGTTCTCCCCATTCAACGTACTCTTCTCCCTGTGTTCTTGGTTCTGCTCTAAGGTCTCGAGGTGGTTCTCTTTTGGGAAGGAGAAGCTGCCGCTTCCGCCGGGGACAATGGGGTGGCCGTACATAGGAGAGACCTTCCAGCTCTACTCCGGCAACCCGGATACCTTCTTCGCTCTCAAGAAGAAGAGGTTCATGTGAATGTTCTGAACCTCGAGTTTTTGATCGCACGGATTTCTTCAATCTCATGCCTTTGCTCCTCCCTCCCTTTCTCTCTCTCTCTCTCTCTCTCTCTCTGTTTCATTACAGGTACGGGCCGGTGTTCAAGACCCGCCTGCTTGGCTGCCCATGTGTGATGATATCCAACCCCGACGCCGCCAAATTCGTGCTGGCGTCCAAGGCACACCTCTTCAGACCAACTTTTCCGGCCAGCAAGGAGAGGATGTTGGGGAGGCAGGCCATCTTCTTCCAGCAGGGAGGATACCACACCATGCTCAGGAAGATTGTCCTTAGAGCTTTCATGCCCGACGCCATCCGCAGCAGGGTGGCCGACATCGACGCCATCGCCGCCGCTACCCTCCTGTCATGGGAGGGCCTCCAGATCAACACCTACGTCGAGATGAAAATGGTGAGTGGAAAAGATTGAATTTTTCTTGGTTCATGATGAATAAAAATTATTGAATTTTCGCCATTTTTTCCTCTGATCCTTCTTCTTCTTCTTCTTACTTCTTATTCAAATTACGTTTGGAACAGATGGTTGACCATCTATCTCCATGACCGTGCAAGTTGCACTGCTCCTATGGGTTGACTTCAACAACCAGAAAAAAAAAATGGAAGATTTAATATGATGTTGGTAATTTTGTTTGATGTGTTGTTCTTGAATTAAATTGCAGTATGCATACAATGTGGCACTGCAATCCATATTTGGGAACCAGGAGACGAGATTCGTGGAAGAACTGAAGCAGTGCTACAGCACACTGGAGAAGGGGTACAACTCCATGCCCATCAACCTTCCAGGAACTCTTTTCCACAAGGCAATGAAGGCAAGGAGGCGACTTGGGCAGGTACTGGTACACATCCTGAGGTCAAGGAGGGAGAGGGACGTTCGAGCCAACGACCTCGTCGGATGTTTCATGGACAGCAAGGGGTCCCTCACCGACGAGCAGATCGCCGACAACATCATCGGCGTGATCTTTGCCGCCCGTGACACAACCGCCAGTGTCCTCACTTGGGTCGTCAAGTACCTTGGGGAGAATCCCAGCATCCTCCAAGCCGTGACGGTGAGGAACCGAACACCCTGTTCATTTGAATTCCACTTTTTCTGAGGATTTTTGAATCCAACGAGCATGGTTGCCGTTATTGGGTGGCAGGAGGAGCAGGAGAATATCAAGAGGAAGAAGGAAGGTGGAGATGCAACCTTGGATTGGGATGATATGAAGAAGATGCCATTGAGTTGCAGAGTGATAAAAGAGACCCTAAGGGTGGCATCAATCCTCTCTTACACTTTTAGAGAAGCAGTGGAAGATGTGGAATATGAAGGTGTGACCGATCGATGACTGGTCCTCCTCCTTTTGTCTCTGCTTGCTCTGTTCTCTTCCTTGGCATCATCCTTGGATCTTGCTCATAAATTCTTGTTCTTATTTGCTCTGTTCTCTGTTTTGGGTTCAGGATTCCTCATACCCAAGGGTTGGAAAGTGATGCCCTTGTTCAGATACATCCACCACAGCCCAGACCTCTTCCCTGACCCTGAAAAGTTCGACCCATCAAGATTTGAGGTAAAAGAAAGAAGAAAAAAGGGGTAAGGAAGAGGAATTGTTGGCACTTACGATAGAGTGATCATGCCTCCTCCAATGGTTTGCTTGCAGGTGGCACCAAAGCCCAACACCTTCATGCCATTTGGCAATGGGACGCACTGCTGCCCTGGGAATGAGCTTGCAATGCTAGAGATGCTTGTCATCCTCCACCACCTCACAACAAAATACAGGTTTGACAGAGGAAAAGCTTCCAACCACCACCTTGTTCGCTTGATCACACCGCCATTGCTTTCACTCATTATCTTTTGGTTCTGCCCTTTCCTCCCAGATGGCGTTTTGCAGATTCGGATGTGGGCGTCCAGCTCGGACCCTTTGCCCTGCCCATGAATGGGTTACCCATCACATTCTTCCTCAGAGAAAACATCAAACCTTGAGGAACCAGTGAAATCTGTCTGAAAGATTATTGCAAAGAAGAAGAAGAAGGTACTGATGGAAGAGGATTGGGATGGCGGATGAAGCCCATCAAACAAGAGTCAATCGAACAACGTAGTGGTTGGAATCCACGGGAAAATCTGAACCAGACAAGAATAAGCAAGGAGGAGGTGCCAGACTTCCAGATTTGATGACGAAAGAAATAAACTTCTCTGTATCATTCCATGGTTTCTTCATCAAATGAAACAATTATAGACCAAATCCAAATTTATAAAAGCCAAATTACATAAATTTAACTTTTTTATAATTTTCAATCAAATAATTTCAAATCTACTTCTACTTCTTTTCATTTCATCGTTACTACTTAATTCTCCTTTCATAGTTGAAATCAATGAGAAAGAGCCATACAACCTTCATATCTTTCATCTGATAAAGGTGGACGAGCATGATCACAATGGTGAGTATTGCCATGGCCATCTACGAGCACCCTGTCTTCGTAGTAGACAGAGCAAGCAGTCTTCAGCCTCCTCCACCTCAATCCTTGGTACTTGGCCACCTTGACGAACACATTTGTTAGATAACGGTCAGATAAAAAGAGGGCAAAAAGAGGTAGAGGTCCTTAAAAAGGTCACCTGCCTTCTTCTTTTTCATTCTCAACCTATACCAACCACAACAGCATCCATGTAAAAGAGGTTCTCCCCCCTTTCTTCAACCATTGTTGTTTAAAAATGGTATACTAAATTCAATTTGATTTTGTTTTTCTTGTGAATCGTGCAAACATATCTTGCCTCCTTGCTTTTAATAATTATGTTACTATTTTCCTCATAAATTATATGTCCGATATCACAAATATTGCGAGTAACTAAAAGAAAAATTAAACTCATGCGTTTAAGACATGAAATGGAAAGAAAGGCCCATTTTACGGCCCACTACTCTTATTGTCTGAATATGTCTGACCACTGTTGGGCCTAAAATATGGTCCCATTTTAGTGGACTTGATACAGTTGGAGGTGTTTTATTTTTGGATGTCTATTATTTTCCTTCTTCTTCTTTTTCTAATTTTTGAATATAAATACAAACATGGATATATGCTGTATATGAAAAATAAATACGAAAAATTAAAAAATGGTTATCCTTTTAGGCATTTTCCGAGTATCAAATACGAATAGAAAGAAATTGAAATAATACAAGTATAAATTTATGATATTCGTCAGCTAACTTTTAAATCAAGAATGTTTTAAAAACAACTATTATCAATTTTATGCATATTCATCCTCAGTTTTTGAATAACACATGTTAGGGTGTGATCATTTTATTTTTGTTTTTTTTTTAAAAAAAAAAAGATAAAGTACGATACCAAAATAACTAGAAATGCAATTATATACATGAATAAAAATTTAGTTCGACATATTAAATTATATTACAAAGATAAATATAATCTTCAATTAAATTAGATGTTATTAACTTCACTTATGAAGGTACGTTCATCGATCCCTTTATATATAGTTAGTCTTAAGTCCAGATAAAGAACGATTTAAGTAGCCGTAAAAATTTGTCAATTCCTCGTAAAAGAAAAAAATAATTCATGTAATCCATTCAAAATTATGACTTAATTTATTATTGTTTATGGCTCTAATTTTTTAGTTGTAATAACAACATGATGCATGATTAGGTCACACTAAAGACCAGCATCACGCCGTCAACCCATAATGAGATGACCTATATATTATAATAAGACGAGCCATGGAAGGAGAACTAATACAATTAAGTTGGTTTTAATCATGGGATTATGATTTAAACCAACTAGTTTCAAAAATCTAGATAGAAGCTGCCTTTATTTACCATGGAAATGTCTCTCTTCCATGTAATGGATGACCAACTACATCATCCATTATTGGGCAGTGAACCCAAGACCTGATATTTGTTTCAATGATTAGAACTTCTTCCCATCCCATATAATGTGAAGATAACGATGAAGGGCAAGCTTTTGGATTTGTGCTCCACAAGTAAAGGGGAGTCTTTTTTGTGGCTTTTTGAAGTGTTTTTTAAATTTAATGACATGACAAGACATTAAAAAAAATAGTTGTTGCTTAAATTTAAGGAGAGAGAGAGGGGGTTTGATAAGCTCAATGTGATTCAATTGATCTGAAACTAGTATTTAATTGATAATCTCAATGCTGGTTGTGGACTGAAACCTGATTATATATGTTGCATCAAGGAGGTGGGTTGATGAAGTCTTCAATGAAGACAGCAAAGTAGTTTATTGTTAGATTTTAAGATTTAGGATTTAGGTAGAAAAGTAGCTTGTTGCTTCTGGTTTTTTAGCTTTTCCTTGTACTCTATTAATTGGCTTGTTTTTGTTTGATTGTTGTTAATGATGTTGCATTCTTTTTTTTATTGTAAACTTGTGTGAAACTTGATTTCATAACTAAAGCCTTTTAAGTTTATCTTCTTTTTTATCTTACAAAAGAGAAGGAAAGAGTTTCATTTTGTTATCGATCAGTGTAGGACCTACTTTAAAAAAAAAATCAACAAGCTCTAAAATAAATAATATAGCCTTTTTGAAGAGGAAGCAAATAAATAATATAGTTGATTGCTTGAATATTGAGCACAGCAGCCACTCAACATATATGTGTTAAATTAATCCACATGTCAAATCAAGGCTTACCTTATCCTCCCCTAAAATGAACCCCAACTAAGCAAACAAAGCCAAAGTCCTCATTTTGAAGGACGCGCAGCAACACCTACCATGCTTGGAAACTTTATTTATTTGTAAAGGTTCAAGCACTGAGACAAGGGAAGAAAAGGAGGAGGAGGAGGAGGAGAAGAAGAAAAAGGAGGTTCCTTTCACCACTCACCATCCGTGCTGCCTCTGAACTCCTTTCTTTCTTTCTCTTGCAAAGTTTTTGAAAAACTTTAAAACAGTTCCGATAATTCAGTTCTGTAAATAAATCTGTCACTTTGATTCTTCCGGCTATATATATGTATGCAACTCTTCTTTTCCAGGAGAACCATCTTTTTGTTTCTTGGTGTCTTCTCTAACTGTTTCAGATATCTTTTTGTTTCCTGGCCTTCTCTTACTGTTTAAGATGTTAGGTTTAGATGTAGAACTATTCAAACATTCTTTTCAACTTTTGGTTTATCTTATGCTTATAAGCAGTTTTTATTTATTTATTTAATAATTTAGATCAAGATTTTGGTAAATTTATTTTAATATTATGTGAAATTTTAATTTAAAATTCATTGATAAAAAATAGAAAAATCTATCATCAGATATTAACCTAGATTCAATTTCTACACTAAAGACTCGTTTATACACCTAGAAAGTAACAAAAAATAATAATAATAATAAGTGACAATTACAATAATATAAGTATTTGTATACAATAAGGAATGCAACAAAAAAAAAGAAGTAATAAAATATAATTGTTCAATGCTCGTAATAAGTTTATAGATAAAATATGATTTATGATAACAAAATATGATTTTTAAGATAAAAAATGATATTTATGATTTATGATGATAACATATGATTCATAAGAAAATTCAAAAAAAAAAAAAAAAAATACTCAATACATGGGAAGGACGAGTCGTTACTTTTTTTACATTTCTCAAGGTCAAAAATGAAGTATGGAAAAAAGAAATTTCTTAAAAAAGTTAGGGTAAAAAATTTATTAATTTTTTCTCTACCTTCTATGGTACATGAGCATTTTATATTTTGTCTTAACTTTTTGTTACTTCTCTTTTCATCTCTTTTTAACATTTTCCATCTCCTCCTAACCTACCTAAGAATATTCCAATAGATATGAGATTCGAATTTGAGTTTTCTTATCTCACATGAGGATAGAATAGAGAGTGAAAGACAAATTCTAATACCTACGCATGACTTTGACTAGGGGCGAAACACACCTCTCTCAACGCTACCATGCATGTATAAAAAGAACATAACCAAGTGAATGAATGAAAGAAGAGAAAAAAAAACAGCATTCCCCACACCTCTCTCTCTCTCTCTCTCTCTAAATATATATCTGTCCAGCTCTCTCTCTCTTTCTTTCTCTTCCGATGCCAAGATGGCTTCTTCGAAGCTCCACTTCACTACCTGCCTAATCGTCATCTCCCTTCTCTTGACCCATCCTCTCAGATGTGACGGAGCAATTTACAGGCGACGGCCGGAGAACGTAGGGAGAAAGCAGTTGGCCGGTGCTCGGAGCGGCCGCATGGAGGCAATCGATGCTGCGAGATTTTTATCCACCATCAACCACCGTCTCGCAAGAGGCATACCCATACCTCCGTCTGGCCCGTCAAAGAGGCACAACGGGTACGGCATCACCACCGGTCGGAATTAACCGGAAGCTCGTCGGCCGGCCGGCCAGCCGGACGACCATGTGTAGATAATAGTAGTGTAGAGCAGCAGCAGCAACATTATTTTGTTCACCGCTTGGCTAATTTCCTATACCTTTCCATATCATCTCAACATTAATTTCTTTACGACACCATTCTATATACCTGTGGATTTTTGTTTCATTAAAGCGGTTTTTTCTGCATAAACATGAAAGATTGATTCTCACACTTGTCTTCTAAATCTAACAGGTAAAAGAATGGATAATAAAATAAAGATTCCGTAACCTTATCTTGTCTGAATTAATCGATCGTAGGCGACAAGTTGAAAGTGAGCAACAGGTACAAGTTCTTCTCAATATTTGCAGACCTGGTGAGTGGTGCCATGGCTGGGTTTCTAACAGGAAGCTTAATCTCAGGCGTAATTACATTTCCGCTCCTAATTGGTTGATTAATTATGACGCAATATGAAATCCTTCAACCGCAAACTCGACTCCAACGTCTGCGCGCCGTCGACGATTCCCCTCGGCCATTAAGTGGTCCGTCCAACTCGTCGATTGCCTTCTCCGATTAGAATTCCTTTAATGATGAGCTTCGTATGCCAACAACCCAGCTACTGATAGTGATCTCCTCCTTCATCATATCTAGATAAATTAAAAGAGAATGGTCCCATGAACTCACTGCATGGGATTGGCCACATGAATCTTTTCTTTCTCTCAAATATTCTATTTATTGTCAAATCTTTTATTAAAGTACGTTAATTTACTAATCAGTTCCTCGGGTTCATTACGTTTCAGTTAAGTATAAGTAAACGTATGGTGATTAAGATTACCAATAATTTACTCACATGATGATTTTGAAATAACACACGTTTTGTTTGTACGTACGACTATTAATCCTTGGAATTTCAAACCTTATCTTTTGACTCGCAATTAAGAAGATATTTGTTAAAAGGAACCAGTTCTTTTAAAACTTAGTAGTGACCCACAATATTCTACGGTAAATAGAACACCACAACTCTTAGATCTACATGGTGGCTACCGTCTTTGCTTAAAAGAAATCGCTCTGAATTAGTGTAACCTAAGTTGTAATGAAATATTTTTCATACTATTGCATTTGAAATCACAACTGGAATCACATCTTCTTTTAAAGGAAAAGTCAAGTGCAGTTATTGCAAAATAGTAGCGCCCCTAACTTTTTAGATGACCTTTTTGTGAATACAAAAAAAGATGGTTTTAAGAACATAGGGCAACATTTCTCCAACTTCTCATTAGTTGACTTTCATAAAATTTTTGAAACGTAAAAGCTATGTTTCTAAAAGAAGTTAAAATCATTCTGTATGTTTTGAAAAGGATTTTGGTTAAAAGACAAATTCTTACCACATGAAGTGCAATGAAATCATGGTTGCGAACATATAGTCTAAGTGTTTAACTGAAATTGTTGTCCACACGTAAAGCTTACTAGCTAGTGATTGGAGGAGAGAAGAGTTTGAGTTAGGCAAGGAAGAGGACTTGTACACTTCGGACCTAATAATTCTTGGCCTGAAAGAAAGCTTCGACTTGTTCAATTTGAATTTTAGCTTCTTGGATGCAAGGATTTATCCCTACCCATATCTTATTAGTGCCTAATTTTAAAGATGTTACAGGGTTCAAATCATTGCACGGATATCTCACCGACAAAAGATCTTAGGTTTTTTTAATGTTTCTTGCACGTCTTTGTGAAGATTTCTCAAAATTCTTGATTCTTCTTCCAAACCTTTGGTTTTCATCTTCTTTCGACTTTTGCCTTAGGTGCCCTCAAGGGTTTTTAGTGGCAAAGGAGGTGGAGTTTCAATGATGGGCTTGGTGAGGGTTTTTCATGAAGACTAGGGCTTAGGATTTTGGTGGAGGATAGAGGAAGAGGGTGAATTAAGATGGATCGGATGAGAGGTTTTGGTGATGAAAAGAGCTTAGGGTTGGAGAATGGGGGAAGAGAGCAAAGATGGGTCTGGTGAGGGTTTTGATAACGATGTGAATTTAGGGTTTTAGTGGAGAAGATCGGTCAAGGAATTTTATAAGAAGAGAGTTGATGTTAGGGTGAAATTTGTCGATTGGTAAGTAATTTGATAGGAAGGGTTAATGACTTAACTATGGTAAACATGATCTAGGAAAGGCAGGGGCATGATAGACTAATGAAACTTGATTGCATGTGCATGATGATGCATATCAAAGGAGCATATAAATAATTTAGAATCTTTGTGAGGATATACAAAACAATCCAAAGATTTTTGTACTAAGATCAAAAAGGCACTAGGATGGCCTCCTAACTCAAGGCCTCTCTCCTCTTGAGAGAGGATGAAAGCATTGATTTCAAGGCTTGTTGCACACCAAATTTTTCTATCATGGTTTTGAGAGTAAACGTATCAATGCAGCAATTTTTCATCGGTTGCATCCTTTTTTGAAGTGTCGTTACAACATTTTCCCAATTTTTTGAAAAATATTTCTACATATATTCTCAACATGAGTTGTAACCATATATAAGGATGCATATGCAAATGTTGAAATTTAAATCTTACAAAATGAGTGACTGAGATCAGCATGAATTGAATGTCTCTGACCGTGACAGAAAAGCTTCACATTGCATCACACATCTTGAATTCAAACTTCATGGTTTTGGTAATTTGATCTGCATATGGTTAAGGTGGCATTTGTTTAAAATATTTCTCCACCCTTCACATCACAAGAGTTGCATGCATTGTAGTAGCTTTACGTAGGAGTCAAAATTTTACCACTTACACTTTTTCTTCTTGAATACGAAGTAATTGTAAGTAAAAAATCTTTAAAAGAATTGATATATTTGTCAAAATAATTGGCTCCGTGATATATGAAGGTTTTATTATGTGGAGTGGGTGGGTGGTAATGTTTTAAACAAATGCACCCTAAGTTATGAAACCACTTACCCGCTAACTCAAGAACTAGCTTGGAGTTGCAATTTTATTTATAAAATCTATTACCTCAAGTGAGACCTCATTAACCATGATCCTTACGGGCACATCTATTGCACTCTACGTCTTGGAAGGTAAAACACTTAATCCATTGGTAAAACACCTATGGTGATGCTCTGAGGTTGTTTGTGATAATAGAATTGGTCTTATCGTTAGATGTAACATTCTTATCATATTGATGCATCCATGTCGATTACTCGTGTACATATCCATATCCAAGCATCCGTGAAAAAGGCAATCCTCGCCAATTAAACCATCCATAAGCTTTTTGGATGCCCATGCATGCAAAGGGAACCCCAAATTAAAGCGTCTACGTGGGAAAGTTGGCTCCTTTCTTGACATTGAAAGAGACAAAAGTAGAACTCTCACGTCACTTCTGTTGTATTTAACTTAAGCATTGCTTGAAAATGCATTCAAAGGTGGAGAGGTGTTTGTGTCCTTGGAAAAAGGAGCACGCACAGGAAAATCTAGAAAAGAATTTTCATTTTGAATTTTGAATTTTTTTTTTTTTAAAAAATCTGATTTGTTGACATATAAAATGTGAAGTTTTCTTAATCTTTTTTGATTTTACACCCTTCAAATTTATTTTCCACCCTATACAATCTCATCCTTCCGCATCTATCCCTGTGTTTGTGCATCCTCACATTTGACTTTTTCTTCCTTGTTCTCCCACCAAGCCCACAATTCGCTGGTCCCGATCATCATTCACGATGCCTAGAGAGAAGTATGGTCCCAACAAGCAATAGGTGAAATCAACTGTTATAAGTGTGACGTCAGTTTAATAATAATAATAATTTAACGTTGAAACATCTATCGCCTCACGTATGTGTGACGCTGAATTCTTTTCACCGCCGAACGAGAGGAGAAGGTGAGAGAGAGGAGGAGGAGGAGGAGGAGAGGAAGAGGAAGAAAGAAGAGGGAAGGAAATAGAGAAAGGAAAATTTGGAAAAATTTGTAAATAATCTATTATATCTAATTAATGTTAGTTAAATAGTATATGGCTTAGTTGAATGAATTGAATTATCTTGCATAATAACTAAATGTGTTTTTTTTTCCTTCTATTATGTACGTATGCAGTAAGGTATAATCAACATTATGTGTAGTCGTATTGTTATTATGCATGATTAAATGACTATCTATATTGTTTAAAGGATTAATATGGTTATCATAAATCCCGTCACAGGATTGATATGTGACTATTATCCCGTTATAAAGCTGGTATGTGACTGAGGTTGGCTTGTTGCCTAGAGCAATTGTAGTACACTAAAACCATTGGGTAAATAATCTAAGCTATAGTGGATTGGTCTAAGATTATATCTGTTGAGATCACATTATATGACATTCATTTTATTAATTATGTAAATTCATTTTATATGCTATTTAAATGATACATTAATTATATAGTAGATTACTTACAAGGCATTTAGCTTATTATTGGTTTTCTCATGGTTTTAGGTTCCTCTCGTGATGCCCAAGAAGAACATTATGTAATAATTGTTATATTTGTTAATCCAATGTAATAATTGTTAAACTCATTACTTGTGGATGTATATACAATTGCAAAGTTTTGAAACTTTATAGAAAAGTTTTACAGATATTGTGCATATATATATATTTGTCATATTTTACAAACCTCTTTACAAGTGCCTATCTTACATTAATATCAAGGGAGACTTATATTTATACCTTTTAGAAAATTTACTAAATAAACTTTCCTTCTTATATTAACACAACAATTGTTACATTCCTAGTTAGAGCATGACAAGTTAATTGGTATCAAAGCAAGATTTTGGCTAAGAAGTTTTAGTTAAGAAGTTTAGTCAAGAAGTTTAATGAGAGACTAATGTACTTTGGTACTGAATAGGTTATAGAAATGGAATGTAAAGATTCTTTTAGCTTGAGACAAAACCCTGATAATGTAGGTGTGTGGAGAGAAATGAGTGAGTGATCTAGCAACATAGAATTCTTTGAGTTGAATTTGCCCTCATTCTCAAGAGACGAGGGTGATCCACAAGAGGTGTATCGATGGATACATCATAAAGAAAGGTTATTTAAAATCTACCTATGTAATGCAAAGGAGCAGGTGAAGTATGTCACTCATATGTTTTGAGATTCAACCTTAGAGTGGTAGGATACCATGGAGAGGACTCAAGACCAAATGGTGTTACCTTGGATATGGTCAAACTTCCAAGAAAAATTCTTTTAGTAGTATTTTTCTTCTAGTATGCAAATGGACAAAGGAGAGAGTTTCAAAGACTATAGTAGGGATCTATGACAGTGATGAAATATGAAAAAGAATTTACATGACTCTCTATGTTTGCACTAAGTGTCATTCCTATAGAGGACAAGAAAATATACAAATTTTATCAAGGATTGGATCCACAAATATTGCATGCTATAAGGATGCAAAAGCCAATCACCTATCATAATGCATTGGATTTAGCCTTGGCAACAAAGCAAGATTTTCAAGTTATAGCCCAAAGAGGTAGTGTTTACTAGATCAAGATGTCTACCATTGTGACTATATCTATCCAAAGGATAGAGTCTGTTCCTTCAGAACAATTTGAGAAACAATTTATGAAGAATACTTCCAAAGGCAAAGGAAAGATGCCAAAAATAGGAGAAACTCCTTGCACTAGGTGTGATAGAAGACATTATAAACATTGCAAATAAGGTAGGAATGATGGTAGGTGCTATAGGTGTGGCCAATTAGGCCACAAGAATTGAATAAAGTAATAATAAAGAATAAGTATCTACTATCGAAAATAGATGACTTGTTCAATTAGCTTCAAGAGACTACTATATTTTCAAAAATTAATCTACAATCAAGGTACTATCAATTGGGAATCTAAGCTAAGGATGTCCCAAAGATAATTTTTCGTACCCATTATGGCCACTATGAGTTTTTGGTGATGTCATTTGGACTAATTGATGCTCTTGCTATTTTTATGGCATTAATGAATAAGATTTTTGAACCCTACCTATATCAGTTTGTTGTAGTCTTCATTAATGACATATTGGTCTACTCTAAGGACAAAGCAAAACATGAAAGACATCTAAGAATTGTACTACAATTACTGAAAGGAAAGAAACTGTGTTAAGTTAAAGAAATGCGAGTTCTAGATTGACAAGGTAACCTTTTTAGGTTATGTAATTTTAGGTGATGGAATTCTAGTGAACCTTAAAAAGATCAAGGCTATCAATGCTTGGAAACAACCAACCTTAGTGACTAAGATCCACAACTTTTTAGGTCTTGTAGGTTACTACAGGAGATTTGTTAAGAGATTTGCTAAAATTGCCAAACCTTTAACTTGGTTAATTCAAAAGGGAGTGAAGTTTATGTCCACCCTAGATTGTGAACAATTCTTTTAAGAACTAAAGACTAAATTGTCGATAGCTCCTATCTTAATACTTCCAAAATCGAACAAAGGATTCACCATGTGTAATGATACTTCATTTAAAGGTCTGGGATGTGTGCTAATATTATAAAATAAGGTAGTGACATATACATCAAGATCATTGAACTCTCATGAGAACTACCCAATCTATGACCTAAATTTAGTAGTAGTAATTTTTATCTCAAAATATGGAGACACTATTTATATGGTATTCCTTGTGAAATTTTCATTGACTATAAAAACCTTAAATATATATTCACATAAAAAGAATTGAACTTGAAGTAGAGAAGATAGTTAAAATTGTTGTAGGATTATGATTTGTCTATCCAATGCCATCTAGGAAAAGCCAATGTAGTAGCTAATGTTTTAAGTAGGAAGTCTTATAGGTCTATTATAGCTATATTTACACAACAATGACACCTCTTAAAGGATCTAAACTAACAAAGGATCAAGATTTCTCTGCTAAGTCAATAGAGTTTGATGGCCAATATTTGTGTGGAACCTACACTACTCCAAGGGATTAAAGAGGATCAAATGTTAGATTTAGAGTTGGTAAAGATTAGATAGGAGGTGAAGTAGGGCACCTATGGTGATTTTAGGATCCATGGGGATGGTTCCTTGAGATTGTTTAATAGGTTGTGTATACCTGATAATTTAGAGTTGCAATAGATGATTCTTTCTAAGGCACATAACTCAAGATATATAGTACATCTTGGAGGTACAAAGATTTAAAGGGTCATTTTTGATAGAACATTATGAAAAGGAGTATTGTCAAATATATAGTTCACTGTTTGACTTATTAGTAAGTTAAAGTCGAGCATCAAAGGTCACCTAGATCGTTACATCCTTTACCCATTCCCAAATAGAAATAAAACCATATCACTATGAATTTTGTTTTAGGATTGCCAAGAATAATGTAAGGGAACAATACCATTTGGGTGATCGTTAACAAACTAATAAAGTCTTGCTCATTTCCTAGCTTTTGGCATAGGATTGTCCATGAGTAAAATGGTAGAACTATATATTGAAATCATTAGACTCCATGGCATTCTTGTTACGATCACATTAGATTGAGACCCAAGATTTGTCTCCAAATTTTAAGGAAGTCTACACACAACTTTGGGCACAAAGTTGCAATTTAACACTACTTTTCACCTCCAAATAGATAGTCTAAATATACCATTCAAACACTTGAAAACATGTTAAGACCTTGCATGATTGACTTTCAAGGCATATGGGATAAACATCTCCCATTAGTAAAATTTACCTATAATAATAGTTATCAAGCAAGCATTTAAATGACGCCACATGAGACTATATATGGTAGAAAGTGTAGATCTCCTATTTGTTGGAATGACATAAGAGAGAGGAGACAAATTACGCTAGCAGATATGCAAGAAACCAGTGAAAAGGTCCAAAAAATCAAGGAACAACTTCAAGTTGCATAAAATAGACAAAAGAACTGTACTAATTCAAAAGTCAACCTTTAGAGTTCTAAGTAGGAGACGAAGTTTTTCTTAAGATCTCTGTTATGAAAGGTATTACACAATTTGGTATGTAAGGCAAACTCAATCTCTAATACATTGGACCATTCAAAATCCTAGTGAGAATTAGACTTGTGACCTACATATTAGACTTACCAATAGCTTTTACAAGGGTACATAATGTGTTTCATGTGTCAATGCTAAGAAAATATATATCAAATCCATCTTACATGCTAGAGCTAGTAATGGTACCGATTCAATAAGATTTGACTTACAAAAAGACTCCACTTCGCAACATTGATGTCAAGTAGTAGGTTCTAAGACATCAAACAATTCTATACATTAAAGTCTAATGGCACAACCACTCCAAACATAAAGCCACATGAGAACTTGAAAATGAAGTTAGGAAGAAATACCCTTATTTAAGTTGACAGGTGTAAGTTATTACAAGTTTTAAGAACAAAGCTTATTTTAAGGAGGGTAGGATGTAACATTGATTTTTAAAAAAAATTAACGTTGAGGAGATAAAGCATCCACCACCTCACATATATATAAATATATATATAATGTTCGAAGGTGAATTATTTTCATTGTTGAACAAGAGAAGAAGGAGAGAGAGAGGGGAAGAGGAGGAAGAGGAGAAAGAAGAAAAGGAAGAAAGAAGAGGAAGGGAAATAGAGAAAGAAAAATTTGGAAAATTTTGTAAGTAATCCATTATATCTAATTAATGCTAGTTAAATAGTATATGACTTAGTTGAATGAATTGAATTATCTTGCATAATAACTAAATGTGTTTTCTTCTATTATACATGTATATAGTAAGGTGTAATCAACATCATGTATGATCATATTATTATTGTACATGATTAAATGACTAATAATGCTCAAAAGGTTAGTGTGGCTACTACAAATCCCATCACAAGATTGATATGTAACTATTACCTAATCACAAGTCTGGTATGTGACTATTACCTCATTACAAAGCTAGTATGTGATTAAAGTTGGTTTACCACTTAGGATAATTGTAGCATACTAAGACTGTTGAGTAAGTATCTAAGTTGTAGCGGGTTAGCCTAAGATTATGTGTTGAGATCACATTATATAACATTCATTTTATTAATCATGCAAGTTCATTTTATATGCTATTTAAATGATACATTGATTATATAGTGGATTACTTATTGGACATTAAGCTTATTATTTGTTTTCTTGTGGTTTTAGGTTTCTCTCGTTATACCTAGGAAGGACGTTAGTCAAGTGTAATAGTTATGTACATTAGTTGATTTAATGTTAATCGAATGTAATAATTGTTAAACTCATTACTTATGGATATATGTACAATTGCAAAATTTTAAAACTTTATAGAAAAGTTTTACAGATATTGTACACACACACATATATATATATATATTATGTTTTATACTTCTTTACATGTACCTACTTTGTGTTAATAATAAGAGAATTATATTCACACCTTTTAGAAAATTTACTATTTTCTTTCTTATATTAACATGATGATTATTGCATTCCTAGTTGGGGTGTGAAAATAAGGTTGTTCAATGAACTTCAAACAAGTTGTCAAAGAGTACAAAAGAGGTATACTAGGGATTTCCACATAGAGGGGTAAATCAAGCATGCAAGGGTTTGGTTCAAGCGAATTGGGTACAAAATATAAATTCATACAAAATTCTCATTGGTATTCCAAAAAGGTATTTTGAATTACTTTTCTAACTAACATGGGTATAGCTATAACCAAATTCCTCATACTCATTTATAAGGCTCATTGTATATGAGTAAAAGAAGGAAAAGAAGGAAAAGAGAACATAAGAAAATGAAAGATTCTATCCAAGCAAAGTTGCACCTCAAATTGGTCCATGTGTAACCACACACAGAGAAGCTAATTTCTTATCTCCCTTTTTTTCCTTCATAAATCTACATCACATGCAAGGAAAAGATCTTTATTTTCTGTCTCAGTGTTGAAAAATCTTTCGTGTTGTACACATCAAATGCATAAACATTGAAGATAAGACAACTGATAACAAAATTAATATATGTATATGTGTTCTCAATGTGTTTTCGACGATACCCATGGATTCATACAGAAGGGTGGCATGGAAGGGTTCAGAGATTGACTAATCTCTTTTCTTCTTAACATCACACTTCAAAAAATGGTTTCCATCTTTTCCAGACTACTAATTGGTATTGCATTGGTCCAAGGTACATGCCGACACAACAGGCTCTCAGCTAGGAAGGAAGAGCAGACACGTCAGCAGCATGTGTGACGTGTCCGTCTCATGGGCCAGACTCCACACCAACTTCATCCCCAAGGAGCAGTGAACATCCAATGTGGAAATTGAAGGCTTGGATAGTCTTCACATGCTCATCATTAAAAAGGCTAGACAAATGCGTGCCAACAAATCCCAATACCATTGGCTGTGATAGGGACATAACGGCATAACCCCGTTGGTTCACTGTGGCTTCAAGACCCACAAGCCTGAAATCATAGTGCATGACTGAAGATGATGGCCCACGTGGAAAGTGAGCAAGGATTCCCAACCATACAAGCCACTAGCACTATGCTGAAAACTACTCAAGAAGTTCCCTGAGGTTGAAGGCTTTCATCATTTTCCATAGCAACATAAGCAGACCTTAGTTGCCTATGGCATGGACTGTGTAGCCTGTGGGTGGTTGGGTCACACAAGTAACGGCCGGTAATCTCTTCAGAGACATTGATAAAATTGGAAGTAATGACCAGTAGCACAAATAAACTGGACATTCTTGTAGAATTATGCTCGTCAACATGTTCCCATCCAAGGTCAGGTTGTTTCAAGATAATGGAGCTTCTTCAACTAAATATCTTCTCACCACTAACGTCCAAATTTCCACTCACCTAACTTACCCACCACCGTATGACCTTCAAACAGATATCTTACAAGGCAGGGATTCAGACTTCTAATGCAACAATTTAGTGACGCATTACTTGCCTAGATAGAACACTTTAGTGAGGAAATTAGGAAGGTGTGCAGGGAATCATCTTTGACTCGAGAAAATGACCTGTCATGCTCCTTTGGAGTGCACTGGATGCAAGATACTGTGGCGAAAGCTGATGTTGATATACAAGAGCACGAAGCTTTCGTATGGGACAAGTGATCAGATAAACCAAAGAAATGAGTCATGGCCTTGACTTTAACAACAAATCTAGTGAAACAATTATCATCTCTTCTTCCATAAGGACCACAAAATTATGAATGATGGAAGTTTACTCTACAGTAAAAAAGGAATAAGACGAAGATCCTTACAGGAAATCAAAAAGAAGTACATAAAAGACACTTCACTTTTTTCTATAGATTTTACTTTTCTGCTTCGCCTGGAGTCACGGTAACCATCTGATCAACTGCATGAACAGTGCTTTGGAGCTCCTCCCATATGGCTTTATAGACCATTCTCTGTCTATTAACAGAAGATTGGCCCTCAAAAGCTGATGATACAACATAAATACTGAAAAAGAATATAAGATATTAAAATGGGTTCTTGTATATTGAAAACCACATCACAGAAAGACGAACAAAATACAATGTGCAACTCATTCATTTTAAAATTGGATAGTAACAAAGTCAAAGCATTCGACCTGATCCAAGCCTATTGAAAATTAGTTAGTTAAATCTGGTTTTCTTAATGAAAAGAGAACAGAAGCAAGTTTCTGTGGGTGCCTACAAAAACTTTTGCTGCAGGCACATCTTTGATTATTTTTATTTCTCTGAAATGAAACATAATTATATGGTTAATCTATAAGATAATTTGAAGTGTTAAAGTTTCATCCTAATCTAATTTGTATTCATCATTAATTTTTAATCTAAAATAACCATTGCAATTCAACAGAACATGTTGAATTTAAGACCTTTATAACGAGGACTGATAGTCTAATTTGAATGTAACTTTTATGACGTGTGTGTGATGACGTGTGTGTGGATAAACACACACACACACACGTATAACCACCAATGAAATCTATAGGCTTCCTTGTTCTTCAGATATTTACTTATGAAAAAGGATGCCAACAGCCATGAAAAAATTATGGACAAAAGTAAAGAAAAATTAGGTCAACTTTATTGATCCTCTTAAAGATCACCCTTTTGGATTTCCGAGGATGAGGATGAGAGACCTTCTCAAAATCCATTCTTCCACTTCCTTTGGATTTCCATGTACAACGGTTCAAAAAGAATGTACATTACGGCTCCTTTAATTAACCATTTTGGAATCATTGCTGTGAAGATGTTAAACCTTAGTCCAAGAGTAAATTTGTTACATGTAACCTGAAGCCGTGGATTCAAATCTAGAAAACAACCTGTCCTTGTAAAGATAAGGCTGCATACAAATGAATATTTCTTAAACCACACACTAATGCAAGCATCCTACACTAAGTTTGCTCTTTCAGGATCATTATTGGAGGTGTTATCAAGTATCAACAAAATCTTTAAGTTAAAGAACTGTATGTGCTTCTTTCTTGAACTTTATACCTAAGGAACTGAAACCATACACATTTCAAGTTCTTAATAGGTCAACTATAATGTTTTAACAGGTGTTCTATTCAACAAGTAACAAGTTTATGATCTCTGTAACTCAAGGAATATGGCAGTCCTTAACTCCTTACAATAAAATTTTTGATTTTTCAACTATTTCTTCTTATCAACTGTAAAGACAAAAATGGTGAAAGATTTGATTGATCAATTAATCAATACAAGGTCTCTATATATAAAGATTACATAAAGAAAACAACTAAATGATAGTGTCTCTAGGCAGAAACATTATACAAGTTGCCACTCATTCCTCCCTACACGTTTTGCCAACTCAGACTACCACAGGTCCTACAGTACAACTACATTGGCACCTAGTATACACACTCCTCTCTATCCTAGCGTAGCAATAGACACAGGCACTCCAACTTAGCAAGAGGTAGAATTGATATGGATGGTTATTGAATTCAAGATGTAGCTCCCCCCATTAGTACAGTTTGATGGGGCAGTCAAGCATAGGTAAAAAAAAAATTCCCCTTCTAGTTCTTAATTTAAGAAGGGTAGCCCTAATAGAACTTCTTACCCTTTCTCAAGGACATGTAGTACTATCCCCTTTGGCTTGCCAACCCTTTGACAACAAAAAAGCGATGAAACATGGGTACAAAAGGGCAAACCCCTATCTACATGGAGATCACAAAGAATGCTATTATTGTGCATATGTTGTTCAAAGCAAAGCTAAGAGAGAACCAACACCATAGCTTAAAACAAGGGCCCATGGAAGTTGCAACTTTACCTATAGAAATTCTTGATGCAATGCCACCTTCCTTAGACATGATATCTAGATTATCCCATACACCTCTAGCTCAACAGAAGCAACAAAATGACCTCCTACAACCCTAAGCTACTTGGCTATGGACAAAACCCACTAGCAAATAGCAATCAACTTCTTCCAACCCTTGCGAGGGCAGCCATTGGCATTGCCCTTGGTAGAAGACCACCTAATGCCACCTCGTCCATAAAACCCCCTTTAACTCCACCTCCCCCATATACACCCCACCCCATTAAAAATTATCTTCTCATTGAGAGAGGTCATGTACATGACCACACCCAGCACCCAGGAGACTACTAAAGGGAATGAACCAATACTTGATTTACCAGCTATCAAGTTACAACAAAGAAAGTGAAAATGATGATAGCTTGAAAGCTCAAAGGGGCAAGTGGAGAGTCAGACAAAGAATTAGGGGCTTGGTGTGTTTCTTCAATAATGGAAGAGTAAAATACAATACAAGTTGAAGATATTTAAAAGGGCATGCATAGATACCCAAACAACAATCACTCAACACATGCACAATAGCAATGATGCTTCACAATTTGCATCTCTACACATTGTCCTCAAAAGCTACACCTAATTATTTGACAGTTGTTAGAGATTTGATGAAACAACCCAAGTGGTTGCATCCCATTGATTTTTGTAGCCTATCAAGTAGGCATACTGAGCTATGCTACACATGCAAGAGTACTTCACCAAGCAGAGCCCCTCTTGCTCCACTTAACAAACTGGGGGACTCTTGATGAGGGTACTACCCTAACCTATCCTAGTGAAAGTGTAAACTACGTCCAAGGGCAACTCAAATCATCAACTGTTGTAGAATTCCAATATAGCTCATCCCTAAGCACCATGGACCCAGTCATATAGATTGACAGATTAGAAAATTCCCATGTGATACAAATTGTATATGTACACTCCCTAACCAACCTATTGTCCTTCAATCACAATAGGACAATGGTCATATTAGAGATCAAGGAAACCCTAGACCCTAGACACCATTCCTTGGGTTTCCAGCCCCTATATGGGTATAAGGAATGCCTAAAGTATCCTTCTTGAACCCAAAAACCTACTCCATCTATTACTTTCCTTCCACATGTCTGACTAAATTATCAAAATTCTTTTAGCTTGCCACACAATGTGGGCCAAGACCACCATGCTTCCATGCTATAGAACACCTAAGGATGTGAGGAAGATATTGATCAAATCATGTGATGAAGAGATGTATAGGTAAAAAAATCAAAAAAAGGGAGAGGGAATCTCCAAGTTACTATGTCCTAATATGCTGGATAGTTATATTTGCTTTTAATAGTTGTCTCTTATTTTCATGTTTATCACTTAATTGCTCTACAGGTAATTCTTGAGTGGTGAAGAGTGTGATCATTACCCAACCTGCCCACTAAAGTTATTTAGACATAGAATTTCGATTTTTTCCCCAATCTTGGTGCTACCTCCTGCTAAGGATATGAGTGAACTGTCTGACCTCACATTTCTAAGGTCACAGATACACATACAGAATGCTGGAAAGTCACAGTTATTACTTGAAACTTATATGGCATTCAGCTGTAGAGCTTGTTCATTATTGCAGAAAAGATCAGAAGCCACAGACCTCAATTGTTCATACTGCAAGATTCTTCTTTTTGTTAAGGTATGTTTTTGAATATCAAACCTCTAAATTTACATGGAGGTACAAATTTTTTTTTCATCAAGAAATCTATGATGCTTCATTGAAAGTCCTTGTCAATAAATGCAAAGACAAATGGAAAAACTAGAGTACATAGCGACACCAGAAGTTGTGATATAACCTGACATGTCGACCATCTCCATAAGCATCCTTGACAGTTACGATATCAGAATTCAGTTCCTCTCTGATCTGTTAGCATGTAAAGAATGTGATGTAATAATGTGATGTACAAACATGAAAAGAAAAGAAAAGAAAAATATTTTTCTTCCAAATTTTACCTTAATGGGTGGTAAAAGCAAACAATCAATTTAAAGCTTATTGTAGAAACCAAAGGAATATACTTTCCTGTTAAAATAGGCAAAATATCATGATTTTGAACCTACATTTTGGTCAAAGTAAAAGGAATTTCCTTTCCATTAGATTTCAAGTGAACAAACCCCCTCAAATGTCAGTAAATGTGTCTCTTCTTAAATCATTTCTAGTGAGGTAACATTAATACCATCCCTATAGAGACTAAGGGAAATAGATTCCTGTGAAATCATTTTTATACTTTCCATATACACAAGCACTCCCCCAAATGGTTCATTCATTTAATTAGATGGAAATTGGCAATGCAATCCAATGTTATTCACCTGGGTGGAAAATGCAACTTGGCATTATTAATACGCCCAACATTTTTTGCATGGCATGACTGACAATGTAATCCATTGTGGGAAACTTAATAAATGATCTCCTCTAAAGTTGAAGTTCCATTAAAGAGTATCTCTACAATGTAGTCAACAGTAACCAAGTCTCTTCTACACGAGTTGGATTAAAAGCATGGAACGTATTTGTGCCATCACCATCTTTGAATAAAGTATTTTCTACAGTAGAACCATGAATGGTACATGGTAAAATATGTCAAAATAATTGTCAGGTACAACAATTCTATTTTCAAGTTCAACCAATCCTCTTTTTAAAATATATCAATTTCAACAACTCAACAAAATAGCAAGTATAAGAATAATGAATGAGGAAGTATGTCTCATTTATCTTATCTGACATATAGAATCTCAATGAGATTAAGATTCTATTATCTATAGATTTCAAACCTAAACTCAACTTATGATTCATACATTATTTCTCAACAGTCCTCCAAGGTCCTTACATCCTCTATCCTACGATCCATAATCAATGACCCTAAGGGATTGGGTCCACTTTGATGATCAAAAGGCTTAAGGGAGACTTTCATAAAATCAACGATGTTCACGTCATACCGAGCACCAGACATACAATCACACGTCAATGGCCATAGAGAGATGGATCCATCATGAAAATCTGACAGTCTAGATGCTTATGCCTTTTGATCATGTCCGATAAGCACACCAACCTCTGATAGCCTCCTATCAGCATCCATTGGAGAACAACTGGAACTGATTGAAATCAAACTCCCAACAAATCTTCTTCCCACATATCATCACTGATTCAGACGGTTGTTTTCTACCTCACAAACCCCAGAAATTGTCACCTTTGAGATAATGGAAGATAGCCATGATGGTCCGAAGATGCCCTCTCCTACCACCTTCAGATCTCCGGCACAACCCTAACTTGAGCCCATTTTCATTGATAGTCGGCTGGCCACCATGCCGAGAAGTGAGAACCAACAGCAGCAGCTTCAATCCTATATGTGTAACCGAACAGATGAATCTCGACCACCTGTGGCACGTTCTCCCCTTGGATTAAAACCAAAACTTCCTTCACATCGGGCATACCTGTTGTCTCCATGAGAAGTCTCGGAAGCCACCAAGGTGATCAGAAATGAGCTTCAACGACCGAACCCATCTTGCGTGATTTATCACACAGATTAATTACGAAAACAGCAGTAAAGTTCATTGATTTGATGGAACCAGCACTGTTAATAAAACAACCGATTAATAATGATTTTCGAGCAATAGAAATCAGTAGCTGCTAAAATGTTCTCTCCATGCCAATAGACTATGGTAGTCCACTAACAAGCGGTGTTCCCAAGGCAAAGGGCACCATACCCGTCACATAAGGAAGAATTAGACGCATAACGAGAAACCCCGAAAATCTCCAATCAGAAGCATCAGCAAAAGAGAGTAAAAAAGAAAAAAGTTGGGACCTTGTTCTCCATGGACTGCATCATCGGTGAATCGATTGAGCCCGGGTCGTTCACCTGCGCCGCCCTCACGCCTCCCAGTCTCCTCTGGACCGAAAGAACCACTTCACCTACCCGTCCTCCTCCTCCTCCTCCTCCTCCTCCTCTCCCCGTCATATGGGGGAGACGAGACGAAGTACCGAGTGGGAGCCTCTTCCCCGCGCAGAGGAGGCGGTGATGGAAGCATGCGTAGGGAGACGAATGGAAGAGGCGGGATGAACGGAAGAGGAGAGTGGAGATGGCGTGTGTAGTCGAAGGCCTCATCATCACCGTCGCCGCCGCCATTTGCCGGAGATTATTGCTGTGCGCGTGGCTTTCCTACTTTCCTGGACGGGGGTTTCTTCTTTCCATCGAGATCGATATTTCGATAATCGAGAGCTTTGCACGAATTTTTACATCAAACCCCTCGTATAACTCGTATTCTACTTTGACAAGTATTTGTTTGTTATCAATTTAACTTCAATTATTCTACGAAGTTAGAGTTAACAGACGACAAAACAAATATATATTAGATAAATGTTGAATTAAGTAGGTGTTACATTAAGTATCAATTATTGAAGATAAATGTTGAAATTAAAGTAACCAAAGGCTAAACGCACGCACCATAACCTATCAATCGATGTCTAACCAATCCAAGGGGATGAGAAGGAGAGGAGCCAGGGAAGTGATGATGGCATTGAGCCCAATGCCCTTAAGATCTCCTCCTCAGTCACCACCACCGCATCTCCCTTGTCCAGGCATTTCTCTTCGAAGGGTAACGCAGAACTTCTGGTTCTTTCCTGTTCCGCTTAGAATTGGTTCTGGTTTCTTGGAGTTTTCAGCTTTGTCCAGGAAGATTGTAAGGATAAAGGCAAGTGTTTTGATTGGTTGTGCTGTGCGCAGTTCTGGATGGGTTGAAGTGTGCAACTTCCCATGAATGGGTCAAGGATGTAGGAGAAGTGGCCACTGTTGGGATTCACCGACCATGCACAGGTGAGTAGCTGGTATGTTTTTATCTTGGTTTAGGATGTGGTTCTGTCGGCTATTCTTTGGTGCCACTGCTTACGCATTGCTTTCTCCTGTTTCCCCTCTTTCTCTTTTTTCTACGATTTGAAATCAGCCCCATTTTTCCCTGTTGGATTCTAGTTCATTTGACACTGCCAAGGAGTGAGATTGGTCGATATCAGGTTGTTGGTTATAATGTCGACAGAATCATTTCAGAATAAGTGAATACTATCCTAGCCATAAATTGAGACAAGTGACTGGAGGTTCTTCAAAGATTCAATTGAATGTCAGTCATTTGCTAATTTCTTTTTTGATTCTGTGTGATCATTGTTGAAATATGAACATTCAATTTAAAATCAATTAATTATGTGTGGAGAGGTCTAATGTTATAGTAATTGTACAAGTTTTCTTTCCATTTCTAATGTGTGGCTATTTTAACATTCTTCCTTGTAGTTCTTTTTTAAGTCCTACAATTTTTTTTTATTTTTAGATTGGATGGATCTATGAGGACTTGGATTCAAAAGATAGTAATCGATTATGATACCATGTTGAAATGTAAATATCCAATTCAAAATCAATTGGTTATGAGTGAAGAGTTTTGATGTTAATATTAATTGTATAAGTTTTCTTCTCATTTCTACTATGAAATTATTCTAACAATTATGTGTGAAGGAGCATTAAAAACTTCCTTAAAAAGAAGGAACTGGAGATTAGAAAATAACTAGTAATTTAGTGTTCCACACCTGCTTCTGTCTTTCCATTTGTAAATATAATTATCCATTCCCATCGTCTAGATACAATGTAATACTTGCACACACAAGAATTGAACTGTAGCCCATAAGTACCTGAATCTGACTGTTATTCTTGGCTATACTTTCAGTATTCCACATAAGGCTGTCATTGCCAATTCTAGATATTTGTCCTTTTCAGTCAACACTTATCTTTTTGAATTGTTCCAATTCGTTGTATCACTTGCTGAATGCAGGATCATCTTGGAGAGGTGGTTTTTGTGGAGCTTCCTGAGAGTGGTAGCTCATGTACATAAGGTAGCAGCTTTGGAAATGTTGAGAGTGTGAAGGCAACCAGTGATGTCAATGCCCCAAAACACCTGGGGAAGTCATTGAGATCAACACCAAGTTGAGCAAAACACCTGGCCTGATAATTATTTTATTTTCCTTATTCAGATTCTTTATTGGAAGAATATGATGGAATGGGAAGGGATTAAGAAAATAATCTTGAGTAGTGGGAATTTTCAGATCAAGACAAGCTCATATGAAGATGGTTGGATGATCAAGGTCAAACCAAGTAACCCATCAGAATTGGATTCCTTGATGGGACCAATGGAGTATAAGTAGTTCTGCGAGGAGGAAGATGCCTCTCATTAGAGAAGACACAGGTTCATATGGTATTTACACACTGATTTGTTCATGGTTCAATTCTAAACCTTCAAATCAGTTCAATAAATCTATTTTGGTCATGTTGATGCATTTGTTGCTTTCTTCCATTTCCATGAATGTTCATTGGAAATCATCCCAAGTTTATTATTAGTCATTACGTGTGCTTTCCTTTATGTGATTATCATAATATTCTTCATCTATGGATTCCATTTTTAATTTGTCATTAATTAAATCAATGAACTACAGAAGCCTACCTGTTGTACATCACAAACACTGAACAGTTCCATCGTTCAGGAAAAAAATGAATTGTGGGATAACTATTGCTCCTCATAACATCTTATGATATTTCTCAAAAAAATATTAGCAAGAGAATACCATCAAGAGAATTTTCTCCTTTGCATGATACTGTTGTCTGAGTTTGGTTGTAGAGTGCTGGGCTATGCAAATTTTGGTCTCATTTTCTTTCATCCTATTTGAATGTGCATCTATTCATTTTGATATCAGTTTCAGCATGACACTGATCCAAGGCGTTTGTTGAGACTTGAGAATGATGGTTTCATGTAGTTGATAATGGACCATAGTCTAATTGTTTTCTTTTAAACAGTTGGATGATGTTGTATCTCTCTTAAAAAAGATGTTTGTATTCAGAACAAATGCTTGGGGGCTGGCCTATCATAGGCTCTGCCTTGAGAATACAAAACCATCATTGATTCATACATATTTTTGAGATTTTCTAATCAGACTACTTTTTTGGTTGTGCTCAGCTTGCTTTCACGTTAGAAAAAGAGAGAACAGATTTTGAACTGTTAAATTGATTTTGAATGGACTGTACAAAGTTGATATTAGAGCTAAAAGAGATTCAACTAGATTAAAGTCTCCAGGCATCTACCTGAATCAAAAAAGATACATGATGAAGTGTTGAACATAAGAAGAACACAAGCAAAAGAAAATGTTGGAATAGTTTGCATTTGGAAAAAATGAATACAGCTTACACTTGCATTTAAAAGTGTGACATTGATCATTGTCAATTAATTTTGAATTCAATATTCATGTTTCAACATCTGCCCAGGAGATGACTGGTTCAGTTATATGTTTCAAACAATGTCCCTTCAATTAAAGAGGTAAGAATCATTATACACCGGGGCATTATTTGATTCAGATTTTGGAAAAGTAGATTATAGGATTTTGTGCACAATTGATTAGATTTTTGTAATTTGAAACAAATATCTTTGATGTAAAAGATTATATATACAATCGTAAATATTTTACACTGTAACTCTGTGAGGTAAAATTGACAATCTTGATAATTACAAATTTTACTGATTATTGAGATTGTGGTATGGATTGTAGATATGTATGAAATGACACCCTTAACATCTTGTACACCAAAAAAAAAAAATTGAAACGACTGAAATTTATCTGACATGAGCACAATACCACAAAATCCACACAATTTTCTTTCCTTGTTTTGCATGTATAATCTCCATTGTTCTTGTTCACATTGGATGAATTCCAGAACTTAAACCAAACGATGCCCTCATCTACTTTGATTGGCATAGTTCAGTCAAACTGATATGAAACACAAAAGTAGCAGATGACGGCTTTACCAACCAAAATGGAAAAGGCATAAGACAAGACATTGTTTTGTTCTCCAACGAAATCTAAAGCCATGATCTCCCTGTCCACGCAAAAAGGTGAACAACCCAACAGAGCATTTTGCTAGCTTCAGCCAATGGGAAGGAATACTTTTAAGCTGTGCAGGAAGTCTTATATCAGTAACTATAAAGATAAAATTTAACTTAATATATGATGATTTTTTTTCATTAATGTTAATTAATTTTGAAGTAAAATATTTTACAAAGATAAGCCTTTCATCCCTTTTTTTTTACTGTAAAGGGGGCAGAAAAGAAAGTATTAGTCTGTGGTTTCTGCTGCCGAAAGCAGATCAAAAGGGGGCAGGAGTTGAAAGATACCATGAACCACCCACAAGTTTTTGTTTGATTGCATGCAAACAAAATTAAGAAGCAGATTTACCAGCCATCTTTCTTCCAGAAGTACTTTTGTATCATTTCATGAAAAGTAAAAGCAGAAATTTCAGTATAGATTTTAAGATTAAATGATCATAAGAGAAGTACAGGTAGGCATAAACTTTATTTAGTTAAGAATTATAAAATTTTAAATTTATATAATTTAAATTATTAAAAAGAAATTTCTATATCTTTTAAGATACAGTAAAATTTAGACTTTATATTATAATAATCTTATTTTTTCATTATCAATTGATTTTGATCTGAACTTTTCAGCAGATTTACGTTCGTTCACCAACACTTTTTATTGAATTCTAATTATTTTTTAATGAGAATTTAATATTAAATATAACTCTAATCACCATACACAATTTTGTGCACTGAAGTGATAAGTGATCTTCTTACCACCTACAAGATTGTAGGCTTGAGCATATGGGAATGCAGATTTGAGTTAGTGAGGTACACCTGCAAAAAAACTCTAATTAGTGTGAAATTTTAACACATAATAAATTATATCATAGATTAACTAATTATATAATTATAATGAAAATTTTAAAATAAAATATTGATAAAAGTATGATGTCTGTACTTGTGATGTTTTGTAAAATTATACAATAGTTCCAACATTCCATGGATTAAGCAATAAGGACTTGTTTTCTTATCTCTAATCTACATGTAATGTAATATATTCCTTGGTTAGATTATTATATTTGAATTCTTATGATTATAAGTTTTGAAATTTGAATATAAAAAATTATCCCTTTTAAGAAATCACTTAACTAATTAAATATGATTTTAAATGGTAAAACTGATTTTTCATCTAATTCATGGCTAATTCATATTTGAGTATCAGATATTGTAATTTAATTTAATTTAATTACAGTCCTTGATTAGATTATAATATTCAAGTTTTTATAATTATAAGCTTTTGATTTTAAATTTCAATTATAAGAAATTAAGTTCTTTTGGACATCACTCAAACTAATTAAACATGAGTTTAAGTAAATGATAAATTGGTTATTTATGTATTTTTATAATTAATTTTCATTTGATTATCAAATATTAACATTTGATTATATGTTATAAGTGCTCAATTCATTACTTAACTTTATTAAAAATTAATTTTATTTAATTTTGTTACGTGTACAAATACTTGAATTTCAATTTTTGTCAAATTTCATTAGAACTTAAATTTCACAGAATTCAAATTCTAAATACACAAATGGACCTTTAATTACATTAATTATATTTACAATCAATCAAACAAAACCTAATAAGTTGAATCTCATAGAAGTCTTTTCAGTGATAAGACTCAAAACAAATTATAGCAATAAATGATAGTAATTAGCAACTAATGAATACTACTTTGACATATAACCTTGCGGTGGTGGTAGATACGTATGAGTTAGGTCAATGTTCATGCTTGAATTCCTAGTTAGGTTTAGTTGGTCATTCAACCTTGCTAATTTGTCCTTAAGGGTAATTAAGAGTTCATTATACAAATTAAGAAGACGATCTCTCCAGTCAAGCCACCTCCACAGGAAAAAAAAAGAGAGAGTTAGTTATGTATGACATGAAAAGTTAAAAATTTAAAATTAGAATGAATTATAAATTTTATTTCTAAAATAAAATATTAAATATTAATAACAATAAAATTTAATATCAACATCAAATACATATATTAAAATATTAATATTAGTATTAATAAAATACATAAATTAAATACAAGTGCAAAAACTGTCAATATTAAATTATGCTTTTATATATTGAAAATCACATTACTTTGTGGACCTTTCGCGAGACTTTTTAAAAGAAAGAGAAGTGAAAGTTTGAAAAATTTTAATATTTATACCATAAAAAGTTCAAAATTATTTTTTTAGACTTTCTGTCTTGTACAAACTTTCTTATTTACTTTCCAAACTTTCCTTTCTCGCCATTCTTGTCTCAAAAGTCCTTAATGATTCCTAAGTTCTTGTTGTCATCTGCCACATGAAAAAAACTTACATCATCTTAATTTGTAGCCCTAAAATGTATGTTTTTCACCTAATGCTTGGTTTGTACATAAGATTATAAGTTTAAATCGTGTAGATTTTAGTATAATAAACCTCAAAATGTGAATTTTTCAATATATCTTTTCTATAAACGATGTATCGATTTCATTTCTGTAAATAGGTCGTAGGTCAATTTTAATGTATCGTTTTTATTAAAAGATTCTAGTTCTATACTCTTTTTATAAATAATATATTAATTTTTAAAATAATTTAATATGCTAATAAAAAATATGTCAATTTTAAATTTCTTTTCGTTATTAACGTTTTTTTATTTTTAGAATGAACAGACACCGCTTGAATGGGAACGGTGAAGATGGCTGGGGTTCCACCGAGGTGAAGCTTTTCAATGCTCACCGTTCACGTATGCAAAAGGCTCGTCCTTTCGGCTGCTTCGTGCGCCCTTTCCACGATTCTGAGCTCCCTATATAACGGCCCAACTATCATAACTCCATGACGCAGCCACCATCTTCACTCCTCTTCCCAACTCCTCATACTTTCGAATTCCTAACTTCCACCCACCACCTCATTCGTCTCCTGGTACACTCAATTTTAGCTTTTTATCGCAAGTCCGTTGGTTTTGCCTTCTGGGTACCTTTAAAATTTGTGTTTCGAGGTGATTCTTTGAATCCACCAGTTTGCTTTTGTGCAGTTTGTTGTTTTCCTTACTTGGTGTTTGTGGAAATATCCCTGCCAAATCCCTGAATGGTCTGAAGTGGCACTGGTGGCGTCATTTGTTGGATTGCTTTTTGTCTGGCGTCCGCACGCTACATTCCAGTTTTTATTCGCACTTTTTTCTTATTTCTCTGCTCATCTTTTACTTTTGATTCTATTTTTCTTTTCCGTCTATTGCAACTAATGACATGATAGTCGGTTCTTTCTGACTGGTTTTCTATGCATTAAACTTGGATTCTGGGATGACTCTGTTTCTGTATCCTCTGGATATACTGTACGACATGGGGAGGAAACTATTTTGCGAAGAGCTACCGCCACTGAAATTTTTAAATTTTCAGAATATATAATGTTGCCAGATTGCTTGGACTTCATATACATGCTCGTCTTCCCTCTGAAGGGAAAACTTATCTTCTTATTTTAGCCTTGCATTCCCAATACTTTGGGAGAAAGCACGGGAAGAAATGAGTGCAACTTCACTGCCGCCTGGTTTCCGTTTCCACCCCACAGATGATGAGTTGGTCGGCTACTACCTAAAGAGAAAAGTGGATGGCCTAAACATCGAGCTGGAAGTCATTCCTGTGATAGATTTATACAAGTTTGATCCTTGGGAATTACCAGGTAAACTTTTTTTTACCCCATCACCTAACATTTAGATTAGTTAAACCTCATGGATTATTAATTTATACATCTTATTCTTCTTTGCAAGCACACGTCATGGAGTTGCAAAAGATTTCATGTGAGAAACTTTGTGCCTGCTTCTAGCAATACGGAATCCAAAGCATAATATTTTATTTTTAATACAGACAACCATAAATAATAGTTCCTTGCTTCATTAAAACCAATGAAAATCACAGTTACTTCCAATCGAACAGACCCAAAGTGTCATGTTTTCATTTTTTTTTGAATATTCATATTTTTTGTTTGGATTTGAGCTCAGGATTTTCTTTTCTATATACCGTAAGAGTAGGAAAGATCAATTATGCTATTTGTTGTTAGTATGCATTTAGCTGTTATAAGTACATGGCTTTATCCTTAAAAAAGTTAGGTTGCACTTGCATTTAGCTGCTAGTCACGAACTAGTTTTTCATTGCTAAAAAGTTGTATTATTTAAAAATTAATGATGATAGTTCTACTTCCAGATTTTCCATTACAGATAGTCTGATACACTTCTTTCTTGAAAGTCAAAAAAAAATATTTGTATGGAACATCCTTAAATGAGGGTATTAGAGTATGTTAATGGATTAGGATTATGTCTGTAATAGGATCAGTCCAACATTACCAGGGTTGTTCAGTCCGATCTACTGCCATGGGATCTATTTTTTTCACGGCTATGGACAGCCTCCACTCCAATCTCCCCCTCAACATTATTGTCACCTATTAGGTTTCACGAAGATGAACAAAAGAGAAGGAGAAAGCACACACAACATAAAAAAGGAGAGAAAGGAAGAGAAAAGAGAAATAAGTGAGGGAAGGGAGAGAAAGAACAATGAAAGAGAAAAGTGTGTGTAAAAAAAATGGTGGAAGTAAAAAATCAATTTCACAAAAAAAAATCCTAAAGGTAGATAAAATTTGTCTATTTGTTTTGTTACCTCAGGTTATATCATCTGACAATTAATCTACTACTATTTAAGATGCAGTTTTTTATAGCCTTATTTCAGATTATTCTTATTGTTGCTACTTTTGCTATTACCTTTTATTGTTACTACTGTTATAACAATTGATTTATATATAATTTCATCTATTTTTTTAGCCATATTTAAATTTTTTGAGTTGTTATTAGGTTTATTAATATATTAGAGTTACGTATGTGTAGTAGGTTTAATTTCACATTGCTAGAATTGGTCATTTCCTTATAACTTCTATATATAGAAGTATCATCACAGCCAATGAATCACTTACCCTTTACTTATTTCTTTGGCCTCACAAAGGGGAAAAGATTAATTGAGTTAGATATTTCAAGGTATCATCTTGCATTTATTTATGAAACTCAGCATCATGTCATCAGCCATACCTTTCTATTTGTACGCTAGCAATAATCCCATGCGTTGCATAGGTTAATATTTCATGTAAAACTTTACTTGTACTGAACTACCAGAAAATTTTCAAGAAAGAAATGAAATTAAATTTTAGAGAGAGAAGTCTATTTCTATGTAAGAAGTGAGAACATTCTTTTTTATAAAGATTAAAATGATACAATGACAAGATTGATGATTTGATAATGATCTAAAATTTAGAGAGATTTTACTGAAAAATGATATGTAATAAAAAATAATTAAATATTTAAACTAAATATACATATCTAAGTATGTGTGGAAATCATAAATATTTTGTTTTAGATTTCATACGAAGTCAAATAACGTGGTAAAGGATATTGTTATTATATCTAAAATGTATAGAAATTTAGATTGAACTCTATATACATACATACACCCCAATATTGTTACATTTGAAGCTTACTAGAAAAATGAATTATTGTTAAGCAGACAAATCTTATCTTCCCAAAAGAGATATGGAGTGGTTTTTCTTCTGTCCACGTGATCGGAAGTACCCAAATGGCTCTCGCACAAATAGGGCTACTAGTTCAGGCTACTGGAAAGCTACCGGTAAGGATAAAAGAATTGTCTGTGAGACTTTCGTAACTGGCATCAAGAAAACACTTGTATTCTACATGGGAAGGGCTCCTGGTGGAGATAGAACTCAATGGGTAATGCATGAATACCGTCTGTGTGAAGAACTTAATCATGGTTCTTCCACCATTGTGGTATGCATATTTTTAGTTTTGTTTGATTATTTCCTAAATTCTTATTCTTGTTTCATCTTTGATTGTTTAATTCCTTTCTATATAGGGAAATTTTTCTTTGTGTCATATTGTTAAGAGAAATGAAAATGGACAGAAAAGTGCAGCTGGTGGTGAGTCTCATTCAAAGAGGAATCTCTGTTCTATAGCAAGTAGCTCAAGCTCTGGAAGGATTTCCAATGTGGTTTTTGATGATCATAAATCTCAGGTGTTGTGTTCTCCAAAACGGCAGAGCTGCTCGCCTATCTCTTCCACTTCAAAGCAAGGAAGTGGAACTGAATTGGAGCCAATATTGATAGTAGATAATGATACAATAGACCATGGAAAATCTCATCTTCTTTCTGACTTTTCAGAGGTAACCTCTTTTATTAAAATTAATGTGAAGCAAAAAACTTTTTTTTTTAAATTGTGGGTTTATTCAATAAGAATGAGGTGGTATTATTTTATTGCACCGAACTAAAAGCCTAATCCTCTTTTAGTAGAGTGTGATTGGCATCATCAAGTGATTTCTTCCAGTATCGCTGATGTCCATAAAATATTCTGTTTCTGAATTCTAGTTGGAAATTTCTAATGCAGATTTTGTCACTTGATGATGGTGTTCAATATGGACCACATCTCCCTCCTTATTTTCCAAGCTCTACAGGAGAGTCTTTGGAGAAAAATCCCATGAACGTTTCCTTCAATTCCCCATATGAAGGCCATCAAGATATGCATTTTGACTCTTCTGATTTCAGTAGAAATGAGTATTTGTTATCATCTCCAAGTATCTCAAATCACATTGGACTATGCTCTCCAGAAGATCCTATATTTCTTCCAAATGTTGAAATGGGTGGCTCATGGGGGAAAATGTATTCCTTAACCAATGGTAATACCTTACCTGCCATGCATTCAAACATGTTTTGCTTGGTTTGTGTATTAATTAATTAATTAAGAAAAGCTATGTTCTTCAGTTGCAGATAATGAAGATTGGAACTCCATCATGTCTCCTTCTATTTGCAGAGAGTCACTGGAGATGTCATACTGGAGCTTGCCAACATATGGTTGCCAGGACAATCAATGACAGCTTTTGCAAGGTTTACCAGCCAGTGGACAACGAGAAAAAAAAAAGGACAGTAATGTTAAGTAGATGGTCTCTAGTAAGACTTCCAAGACAACACTTTTTACCGTTTGATCTTGAAGTAAGAAGAATTCAACATGGCAGTACTAATGTACTATGTGAATGATGACTCCAGTTCCATTCCTTGCAATTATATTTTGCAAGTGATGAAAAATATACACCGAAGTAGTAGAATCAATGCATGTTGCCTGCAAATATTGAACTGTTTGAAATATTAGAACTGGAAGCTTGTGCAAGAGATCCAACTGAGTATTAGATAGAGAATCAAGTGTAACTATGATATGAGAAAATGAACTAATTTCCTTATTGTATTGTAGTGATTTTGTTATTTACTACCGCACATGGAAACCATGGAAATCAATTGGGAGCTTTCTAACATTATGATGAACACATTTAAATGGTTTAAATTTTTCCAGAAAAAATGACACTTGAAAGTGATGTTTTTCTTTATAATGGAAGTGTTTTGCCTGGATTCAAACAATGTAAGTTATTTCAAGTGGTAAGTTACTATTGAAGTGCCCAAGCTTTCATTTTTTCATTGAATGGGTCAGTGTTGTAATGCTTTGTATGACAAATTGTATTCAATGTGGAATGAATGTCAAGGACATTATCTTGTCGATGTGATACTTTTTGTACTTATTTTTGGGATGTGGTATTATTTCTTGTCTTTAGTTTGCTTGATGCCTTTGGTTCATCCAAACCATACCTGATTGATTTTCTTGTTCTACTTGATTACAGGGTCCAAGTCATACTTTCATGATATCATTTATATGATGTGCCATGAGCAAAAAAAGATTTCCTCACTGATTTACTCTTACCATGATTCCAAATGCAACAAAAGTTTCAAGAGGTAGCAATGGTTTTGTCTGTCCTTTGTATTTAACTTGAAATTGGGATCTTTTCTAATTCAACAGAATCGTAGAAATTCAATTTTGAAATCTACATCTTTAAATACACATTGGAAGGTAGTTTAATTGAATTTTTTTTCTTAGAAAAGAGAAAAGTCAGTTAAATAATATCTATCTATACATATCATGATAAATAGACTGGATTCACTGAATCAGACTCTCCAAATTAATGAATTAGAGAGGATCTTGATTTTTAACTTGACAAACATAAAATCTAAATACATGTTGTAATTTCCAATAACATTTAAATGTCACATGGCAAACTTTATTGAATTTTTTTTGAAAATGATAGTTTTTTATCTTTAGTTAAAAAAATAATTATTAGTGCTAATGGCATGCTTGACATTGATGTCCATAATTTGTTGTCAAAAAGTAACTATCTAAGGGATTTTTGGTTTATGCCATTGTAAATAAAAATCATATTATTACATATGTTATTATAGAACATTTATTTATTTATTTATATGCCCTCTTAAAAGTTAAGTCTTCTCTAAAATATCATCATATTAATAACTGGTTTAATATTTATTGAAGGTGTTATTTAAATATGAAAAGTATTTTTTACCCCTATCACTTACTAAATTATTATGCATCTCCTCTTGCTCACAACATGGATGGCAGAGAAATATGTCAAATGTAATAAATTGGGCTAGGTTAGAATAATAAATTAATGAAGATAATTTAGACGTTTTACATTTAAATTAAGAATTTTAGAAAGAATGACATTTTAATATAACTCTAGATTTTAGGAATGCATAGGGATTAATAATAGATATTTTATAATGACATGTGTGAAAAAATAGGGCACCTAAGTATAAAAAATCCTTTTCTAAAATAATTTTTGGAATATATTTTTAAAAAAAACTTCTTTTGAAACAAACACGCTGGCTACCTCTCTTCTAATAAGAGTTTATTAAAAAATGTAGTTATTGAATAAGATAATTAATAATAGCTTATTAAATAAGGTGTAAAATGAATTATTCAACTTCTTTTTTACCTTTAACCCATAATTAGATAAATAGTAATATTCGAATAGATATAACTCATTTTAAAATAATTTTTTGTAAAAAAAGTGAAAGGAGCTTTTGACGTCATTAGAGTTTTATTAAAAAAAAATTAACCTAAAATCAATTAATTATAAGTGTAGCGACTATTATTATGTAAGTCTAAGTTTCACTTTTTTTATATTTAATGCAAGACTTTTTTTAGTAATTTTGTTCACCTATAGTTTATTTATACATACGCAAATATTCACAAGTAAATGTACATAAATCTACTTTAATATCATATAAAATCTTAACTTAAAATCAATCAACAATAACTTAAAGTCTTAAAGTAATCTATCGTTATATAAGTTTAAATTTTATCTCTTTATTCATGTGTAACTCTTTTAACATCACCTTCTCATTTAAAATCTTGTTTTTTAACATGTAGCTCTTCAAAATATATATATTATAAATAAATAAATAAATTTATTTGGGCGGGAATGGCCATGAGCACTTCGCTGTCCAGGCGAATTGGCGCGAGGGTGAAGGAGATCGGCTCCTCGGGAAAAGGATCGTCCTCTTGGTTCACGCCGCGTATGGCGGCGGCGAGGCGTGCCATCTTCCAGAGGATTCCTCTCGTCGATTTCATCTTAGAGGTTCGGGATGCTAGGGTACGGTGACTTCTCTCTCTCTCTTTTCATTCTGTGTCTCTAACACTGTACTTGCGATCTAGGTGTTTGATTAAATTCCTGGTAGGCAATGAGTTGGGGGTGAGGATTCTTTCTTCTTCTTTTTTCTCTTGGAGATGCCTTACGATGGTTTTCTGTTGATCGCAGGTTCCAATCTCGTCTGCATTTGAGCCGACGGAACGAGATTCTGATGTGCATAAACGAATAATCCTTCTGAATAAGGCGGACCTTGCGGATCATTCACAGACTGAGGTACTTCTGTGTCTCTTCAATTTTCTCCATCTAGACTTCGTGTTCGTTCTCCATGTACTTTTTCATGCATATTTACCACAGTATCTTGTCATATGTAATCAGAGCTTAATTGGATGCTTAAGATTTTTATTTTTTACATGCACGTAAAGAGAAACACGTAAAAGCCAGTAATATGCACTAGAATACAGATGTCATTACGATCTGTAGCAGCGTCACATGTGGCATGAGAAGTGCATGGTTAGAAGAGAAATATTCCTTCAGACTTAACATTGAACTTGGAATCATGATGTATAATTTACCTTCAGTAACTTTAATGGTGTTGGGAATAAACATGATATGATATTTTTAATTCCAGTAATAAATGTCAAGAAATGCCACAAATAAAATTTAGAATAAGCCATGGACAAAATAATGCAAGGAAAAAAGTACACACAATGGAAAAATAAGCAAGCGTTTTCTGATTAAGCTGCTTCAGGAAGGATCTTAGTGCTTAGAAGTAAATACCAGACAGATGTACAGGAAGGTGTTACCTTCACTTATGACCTATTTTGTACCAACAGGTGTTCTTTTTTGGAGTGGATACATGTGTGGGGACTTAGGTCGAGTCATAGGATTGTTACCTATCTTGATACCATGTCAACATTCAAATCAAAATCAATTAGCATTGAGTAGAGAGTTTTGTCACAATATTAATTCGAAGTCCAATCCTCACAACACTGAGGTGGGATTATTCCAACAAACCTAAATCTGATTTTTCATCCCTTTAAACAGATTTGTTCTCCCCTTCCCCTCTGAAAATTGTATCCTATGATCCATCCATGGTCAGATATTCACCTCCAATGGAGAGCTTAAAGGGAAATTGCCATTTACTTGTTTGAATCAATTCAAACCTAAATTAATTAGGAAATAACTTAATTATTGCTAACAAATGTTGCCTTGTTCAAAAAGGAGCCCTAGATCATTTCCTGAAGACCAAAGCCCAAGCCTGATCCCACTTGGTATGGTCATTCATCTCCTATTCAGGCTCTAGTGACTACTTATCTTAGAACTACAAGGTAATGAACATAAAATGACACTATTCTTGACAATTCGAGACTAAAGAATTGATACCTCTTTTACTCTCATCCACAAGATTTTTATCCAAGTTAATCTCTCTTAAGACTTGAAACTCTTGGCTCATATGGTACTTCATGCTTAAGGTTTTAAGTGTTAATGCTTGAATTACTCAAAGAATCTTAAATTAAGTCAAAATATTTTCAACAAATAATTCACGTGTTATCCCAGTTTTAGCTTAACCAATATTTGAATCTGTAGCTAAGATGTTGGATAAGTTTGGTAGTTCAATTCCTTCCAAATACTTTTGATTCATATAATCAAATGTCTTGATCTTCCATCTATCTTGAACATATGGAACAAATGCTTTAACCTACCAAAGGTTCAAAACATGTAGATAAAAGAAAATATGTTAAGTGTTCTTTTGAGTTATTACAAAAAAATATATTAAAATCAAGAAAACAAGGGAGCCTACACAAGCCATAGGCAACGTAAAACAAATACAAAATTACTACTAGGCTTCAAAGGATACCCCTCACTAGAAACAAAATAACAACCTTAGATCCAGACAAAAGAAGAAGGAACACACAAAACAAGTTGAGACAAACACAACATCAGAAAGTCACAAGCGATTGGAGCTTGTCAAAACTTCTGCATCTGCCAATTCTCCTTGAGCCCACCAGGACCTCGTCCATCAAGTATTTCTACCCCTGAGAAGTACCTAAGTTTAGTCTGTACCAGTCATTCTCCCTTACCCTTAATTTATAATTTCTTTGTACATTTATATTCAAGATTTTTGGCTGTAATCCAGCACCAGTTTATTTGATTTTGTTCTTGGTCTTTGTCCAGTAAATAATTTTTTTTATTATGTTGGTATCATTGTCATCTGATTTACAATTTGTGTTTTTTTTTCCTTCTTCTTAGACTTTTCTCAAGCTGAATCATGGATTTCTTACAAAGGCATTTACCTGCAGGAATGGATCAAGCATTTCAAGGGAAGTAGTTGCATGTGTTATGCAGTCAATTCACACAACAAAGGGAACATCGATGGAGTAACCACCAGTTCTTGATGATACCTAAAACAAATATTTAACATTTTGCATTCTTAGTTATATTAACAACATTCTAGTAATTTATCAAGGGGTTGCATCAGCATCACTATTCATATTTTGTTTTCTAAGTGCTTTTCCTGAAGTGGGTGATATAGTGTTAGTGGATACTTTATGCAGTTATTGAACTTTGTACGGTCAAGGATACAGGAGATGGGAGTAGATGAATCCTACACTGCAACATTTATGTTGGTGGGGATTCCAAATGTGGGGAAGTCCGCTGTTGTTAATGCCATGCATCAAAGTGGTCGGATAAGTGCATCTGGTACTGAAGTTGTTTTTTTTACCTGTCTGGTGATGAATAAAGATAATGAATTTTGGATCACAATATGCAGCAGATTTTTTGATCTTGTGAAGTGAATCTTATGTGTCATTGTATTGTATGTTTAAATTCCAGAGAAGGGTAAACTGAAGCATGCAATTGTAACATCACAACCAGGTGATACCAAAGATATCAGAAGTTATAAGGTATAGACCTCTGTAAGTTATACACAGTACAGTGAAGCATGCAGTTATGCTTTATTGCTTTGAGTCAAACCATGTAACATACATTTTTACTTCTGAAATTAGTAAGAGGATACAATTGCTTGAGAAGCTTTTTTGTCTTGATGGCTTACAGTCGAGCATAGAGGATCACTCTGTAAAAATGCCCTTAACGTTGGTCTAGTGTCTTTATTTTCTTTGATTAGTTGCCAAGTTGACCAGGGCCTTCATTATATGTATTTACTTCCTATCAATTAAAATGCGGCTGGGCAAAGCTTTTTGCCTAGTGTGACAGATCTGGTATTTAACTAGTTATTCTGCCCTACACTTAAATAATAAACCTATATGATTCATTTTCTCAGATTGCAAGTCACCCTAACATATATGTATTAGATACACCCGGCGTGCTATCTCCTGAAATTCATGATCTGGAATTAGGCTCCAAGCTGGCTCTCACAGGCATGAAACCACCTACAGTATGGAAAAATAATTCATACTTAGTGGATTACAAATTCATATTTGTTACATGTTATCTAATCCCACTGCTTATGTACTTCTGTTCTTCATAAGAGCAGGGGTGATAAGTGATAGTTTGCTTGGAGAGATCGAGCTTGCCCAATACTTCTTGGCTATACTAAACTCAGGGAGTGAGTACAAGCGCTGGGAGAGATTGAAGGAAATGGTGAAGGATGATTCAATCAACATGGAAAATACTCTTTTGAGTTCTTGCTCTGTCAAGAGAAAGAAAAAACAGTACCCCTCAGATCATACCCAGGTATCACAATATTTTGGTTAAGGAAAATAAATCAAATATGCTGTCAAAGATCAACTATAGTATACAGAGTATCTTACTTGATGCCCCATACATTTTACTTGCATTTCTGATCCCTTACTTTATGAATAAAATTTGCAATTGTACACGGAATAACTAAAGTTTTTTTGATCATGTAGGATTTTATTGTACATGATGTACGACGAAATCTTTATGATACCATTTCGTCATTCAAGGGGAATCTGGAAGATGAATCTGAAATGGCTGAACTGATCGAAACTCAGTTTCTAGCCTTGCATAAGGCATTTAGGGTACCCATTGAAAGAGGACAACATGGATGTAGAGTGGTAGCTACAAAATTACTAAATCTTTACCGTACAGGAAGGCTCGGCCGTTATACCCTTGATCATTCTCCAGGTAAATTTAAAGTTTGATGTCATATTGTATGATCCAACTATGTTTTGACATAAAAATTTCAGTTTGAAAATCCAGTCACATACATTTGCATAAGAGCATTACCTCATACCTTATGACACGTTTAGTAAGATTTATCTTAGTACAAACTGGCTATTTTCGGGCTGCAAAAAACTTGTACTTCAGCAATTTCTGCTCTTTGCTCGTCACCAAACAACGATTGCTTACCATCTTCCCTCTTTGCATATGACAGCCCCAGCCTTGACTTAGCCTGCCTCAGATCACCAATGCCAGAATTCGTGTCAGGACCAGAAAAGCCACCCATTACAGGTGCTAGAGGAGGACCAATCAGGAGGCCATCTGCTCCAAACTGTGGCCCTCCCCTGGCATAGTCAAAAAGTGCCGCACCACTTCCTCCAATTTTCGGCAAGATGAAAGGATCATTTGCAGTCTCGTTCCAATAAAATAGGAATGCATCAAATGTGTCATAGTAATCATCTGTGCTCCTGTATCCTTCAGGATTGAAACCTCCAAACTTGAAGGAGTTGGAAGTGTAGCCAATAATGACACAGGGACCTTTGAAGTCACAGAATTCATGGAAGGTGGTGGCGCTGAAACCATCAATGGAAGCCCTGTAACAGCATTTGAGCTCTCTACCTGCTAAGAATGTCTTGGAAACTAAAGATTGGGAGAACGGGAGATCAACTTCATGGTACTTCTGCTTGTTCACTTTCTGCTCGTCTCTCCCTCTAAACCAATCGAACAAGTTCACGGTACTTTTTCTTCCAAAATTCCCTAGAACAGGCCTGCCAATGCAAGCCATAGAGGAGTGTCACCAGTGGTTCATACATCTTCGCTATCTCCTCTCTTATCAAATTTCTGCATTTTCTTTAGAGAAACAACAGCCACAGAAAATCTTGTTGGGCACTCATCTTTTCTTTTCTTTAGTGTGTGGTGTCTTGTCGTGCATTGCTTCTCAACCACTATTATAGGACTTACAATTTGTTATTCTTGGGATACTCTTTGGAGCAATAGCTTCCGTCATTTGGAGTTATTTTCATTGTAGTTGCTTAATTGGGGTTTTTTATTTTTTTATACTTCTAGTTGACTTCTTCTTTTTTCTTCTTTTTTTGGCAACTACAAAGGGATCTGTAGAATATAATCTTCCCACTACACTATCATGGGTCAGGATTTAACCTTGGCAAAATCTACAGAGAAAAGGATGAGTAATAATTAAACATTCCCTAGCCCTTAGATGGAGAGAATCCATTTCATGGATTTGCCCTTTGATAGATTAACGTAGGTAACAGGATAAGAGGGCTCTCCTTCTATCATCATACTTAACGGACTTATCTTAATGTCCATATGGTACTTATCTTAATGGACACCATGATTTTGTACCGGTACTGGCTGGTATTGTTAAATCTCAACTATTCATGTAAACAAGTGTGGGATAGGATTTGTGGTTGTAAATAAACAATTGGAATTATCCAATGATAATTACATCTTTATCAGTTGGTTATTTAAGAATTTTCCAATGATCTGTGCAAAAATGTCACCACTAGATACAAAAATGTCAATGGCTTGAATGTCAAATCTATGATTTTTAAATACAATGAATGATGGGTGAACGGTAGTGAATATGGATGCCAGTCAATTAACATTCCTTTCTTGATGTGGATTTTGCTTGGCATATTGAAAGAGTGCTTCAAGTGGACAACATATTAATAAACTAATTTCCATGGAAGCTTGGACCGCCATTCGTTGCAAATAGAGAACCGCCACATCCATAAGAAACATTTTAAGCTCTTTGCTTGTAATGTAATATTTTTGCTTGACAACAATAATACAATCTTATTATATGAGATCAACTATATGAATCTTTTTTAAAAAAATATTTATTATATGTTCAGCTAAATTACATAATTTTAAATTTTTGTCTTATCTTATCTTCAATTAATATAACTCATATTCTATTCTTAATAAAATCATTCTTTAAGTTATTTTTGTAATATATATATATATATATAAAGGAAAGAAGAAATATGTAGGCACCGACAGTAGTATTGCTGCGGGTGCCACCGCCCCCTCCCCCCATGCATCGAACATTTGGATTGAAATTTTTTTTTTTTTTTGCTTGATGGAGGGCTGGGATTTAATCTCATGGGACTGACATTTTATTCTCAATTGGAGTGCCCACAGCTTCCTGTTCTATAGATATCTATACATACATATATATATATATATATATATATATATATACAGTCACATCAAACCAATCATCTTGCGTGCTAACAACAACATGGAAAAAGACCAACAACTGCACACGTATTTGACTTATTCCATCAATTTACAAATCATCAAACGGTGTCCACAAGAGGTGGCTAAGCAGTTTAGTCTTGATAAGGATTATTTGATTTAAGATAATTAACTTTAAGTAGTTTGGTTAACCACTGACTTAATTTTCATTACATATTCCATGTAAAAATTTTAATGTTTGGCTACCTACATTTGAAACTATATGTTCCTATTGCAACTACTACTAGAGAAGAAAAGTTGTTTTATCAAAACATATTTTGCAATACACTTAGCAATTCTCCTTTTTTCAAAAAAAAAAGTATAGTTTCTACATTTCAATTTAAGTTCAGTATTTTCTAAAAGATATTGGCATGTAATTTATGAAAAAACTGTAGAAACATTATTTTAATTTTCCAATGTCATTTTTTGATGATAGTAGTGTTTTTGCTCTGATTCCAATCTAAGATCCTATTAGATCATCAATTATACCATCTGTTTGCCAACATCTTCATAACTTTTGTATTAAAAAAAAAAATACTCAATTTTATGTAAATGTGCTGATCAAGATTTCCTAGCTTGGTATTCTTCGTACCAAGGTTTGACAATGTACACAGATATTTTATAAAAATGTACTATTCTTAAATAAGCCCATTTTTAATCACAACTACATTGGAAGAAGATCAAAGTCAAAATTGTTGGTCAAAGCTTAAAGAAGTGTTGTCAAAATCTGTTTGCATTAGTTTCCCAACAATGTTTGACTTTTGATCTTCTCTTTTTTTTATTCTCTCCTCTCTTTCTCTCTCCCTCTCTCTCTCTCTCTCTGTATATTTTTTCTTTGATATCAAGATTTATTTTTTTTTACAAAATTAAAAGATTAATAAATATATTAAACCTTAGTTATAAAACTACAACGTAAAATACAGAAATAAGAAAGTTCAACAAGGCAAACTAATAAGAAAAAGTACAATAAAAATAACAAAAAACACCAAAAGGAACCCACAACAACACAATCAACAAAATGGGCTTGAGCAACAAAGTAAGATAAAAGAGTTCTTTATCAATATTTAAATCTGAATAATAATAATAATAATAATATTATTATTATTAATTGAATAATTGCGGTCGTCTATATATATGTTCTTTCAACCCATCACTTGGAACAATCAAGCTTTAATTGCAGACGTCAAGCTCCTCCTCCTTCCAATGGAGAAATGCTCTTCTCCTCCTCAGCCATCTTCCTCCTCCACCTCTCCCTCTTCTTCTTCTTCTTCTTCTTCGGCAGGTGATCATCATGTCCAGCCCAAGGCATGGACGGCCGACGTCGACGTCCCGCTCTTCTTCAGGTGCCCCATCTCCATGGAGATCATGGAGGACCCTGTGACCATCTCCACCGGCGTCACCTACGACCGGAAGAGCATAGAGAAATGGTTCTACGTCTACAAGAAGACCACCTGCCCCGCCACCATGCAACCGCTCCCCAAGCTCCACCTCACCCCCAACCACACCCTCAGGCGTCTCATCTCCGCCTTCCACGCTTCCACGTCTCCTCCTCCGCCGCCGCTGGCCGAGCCTCCTCCTCCTCCCGGCCCCGCCACCACCGCGGAGCTTCTGGCGGTGTTGAACACGATCCAGTCTTCACCATTCAAGGTAAGAATTACCTGCCTTTTTTTATCAACGACATAATTTAAATGAGTGAGAATATGGAAAGTTCTACTTTAGAAGATGTAGAGAGACAGAAATCCAGTTAATATATGATAAACCTTTTACTTGTTATTAACTAATTTTAAGATAAAATATTACGCTTACTAAAATTCAAATCTTGATGAAAATTACAAACATTTTGATCTTAGAAAACATTATTTATATATATGATTTGGTTAGCAAATAAAATATATATTAGAATACATTTTTATTGTTGGTATCAAACTAAAGAAGTATGATTCATAGAGGAGAAGAAATACTGACAACTAAAAGGATTAAGATAATCTTAGGAGTGCCCACAACAAAGGATGTAATTTACATTTATATGGTATTCTTGGAAAGTTGCTAATCTTTATTATTAATATTGGGTTTGCTTAGGTCAGCTCGCTGAAGAAGCTTCGGTCAGCGGTGGCCGCCGCCGGAGACGAAGTTGCAATGGGCTTGGTCCGATCCGGCGGTGTCGACGTGTTGAGGCACATCGTCGAGAGAACGTCGAAGGAAGGCTGCAACGACTTCACCGACTTCCAAGCGGCGGAGGAAGCCGTCGGGATAATCCAGCTCCTCCCCCTTCCAAGCGACCTTGCCTCCGTCCAAGCCTTGACCACGCCGGCTTGTATGAACTCCATGGTTGCCCTCCTCCAACATGGAAGCTCCAGAGCCCGCCTCCATGCCATGACCCTCATGCAGAAGATCGCGAGGACGAGCAAGGACTGGTGTCGGGCCATGGCCGACCAGGATCTAGACTTCTACAAGTCCCTCGTCGACCTCCTCTCCGACGAGACCTCCACCGTCGCCACCTCCGCCTCCATCGACGTCCTCACAGAGCTCACAACCGTCTCGAAATGCCGGCGCCTTCGGGCCGTGGAGGCCGGGGCGTGCCCCGTGCTCATCGAGCTCCTCCCCACAGCCAGCCGCCACAAGTGCGAGAGGCTCCTCTTCCTCCTCAAGCTCCTCTGCAAGTGCCCCGAGGGGAGGTCGGCTGTCACGGAGCACGGGATGGGTGTTGCGGTGGTGTCCAAAATAATGCTCAGGGTGTCGGACACGGCGACCAAGTTGGCGGTGAAGATAATGTGGTCGATAAGTAGCAGCTGGGCGGGAACTGCGAAGGTGGTGGATGAGATGATGGCGTTCGGGGCCGTGAAGAAGCTGCTGGCTCTCCTGCAGATGGACTGCAAGGCTTCCACCAAGCAGACGGCGGCGAGGATCCTGCGCTTGCACGGCGGCGCATGGCAGCACCACCGCTGCCTCGCCGCCGAGCTCAGGGAATACCTGAGATTAACACGTGCAAGATGATTAATTTCTTCTTCTTTTTTATAATAATATTTTTTTACGTTCAAACAATAATCATGAATTGATGTTCTTTATCAATTAAATCATTACATTTTATCATAATTAACTTATAAAAGTGATATATGCATAATTGATTGACTTTTTTTATAATATATACTTGAATATTGAATTCAGTGACTATGAGTTCAAGTTATTTCCACTTAAATACTTCATCATTGGCTAACTATACTTGTCGTCGGAGATATTATTCTTTTCTTTCATATATTTTCTTAGATCTTCAATTAAATTATATAAATTTAAATATTTTCTTATAATAAAATAATTTCTAAAGCTATTAAAGAGTTGATTCAATCTAGATGAGATCTCCATACGACAAAGATTTCTAGGAATACAGAAGATTCCAACATGGTTGAAACATTTTTAGGTCATTTAACACTGCAAATATTGAGAGATAGGTAGATGCAAAATTATTGACCATATTTTATCTTTTTTCTAGTTTTTCTCTCTTATTGTTCTTGTGTGGACTTCTTAGGGTTTCTCTCTCGACCACCTTCTAGCTTATTTTATTGCTAGATTGTACTTTTTGTCTTCTTTATTTTGACTATTTTCTCTGTTCTAATTTCATAACTGAGGTTTCTTATTAACTTATCACTATCTTTATTTTTAAAAAAAATCTTAACAAAGTAAGTTTAAACCTATCTCTATTTCTTTTAACTTATTTTATGTCAATTAATTCTCCTTTTACTCTTACCGGATCTATTTTTAATAAAATTGTTTTTTTAGCTTATTATTATATCTTGAGATGACAATTACCCCAATATCACAAAAGAAATTCACATATTATAAAAAATCTATATGAAAAACCTCTCAACCTATAAGTTTAACAATAATATATATATATAAACAATGTAAAATCAACAAAAGAAGTCACAAAAACAAATATCTTCCCAACAAAACATGCATCACATATCCTATAAATTTAATTATATACAAACTTGCAACAATCAATGAGAAAAAGGATCACAAGCCTCAAGCTCTACCTCGATGGATAAAATCACAGGAAAATTTAATGTGCTACGTACGATTAAGCAAGTAGTTCTCATTTGTCCAAAACAAAATTTTAATCTTAACTAAACATGCATACACAAAGATAATTTCTCACGTTGCCATAGTGAAAAGAAAAATTATATGTATTGGCAAGCTTTATCATACATTATTAAATCACAGATATGAATTAAAAAGTTATATCACTTAACTAGATTTTTATGATAATTATAACTTTAGGTTATCATATGATTTTATACAAGTTCTACGACATGAGCTTAAAATCACACTTATCTCTTACACTATTATTACTCATCTATCTAAATACATGCATCTCAAAAATAATAACTTCTTCGGCTTATTCTCATTAACTGGACTAAAATAATTGTTAGAGCAACCTTTCAAAAATAGAATAAGATTTTGTAAACTTTTTCTTGACGTCTACTTTACTTGTTTTGCTTGACTTTGAATGCAAGATTTTTTTTTTTTTTTCTTTAAAGATTTTATAAGTTAAGTAAAGATCAATTAATTGTTTAATTTTTTCTTGTTTTTGTGTTGTTATTAATTGGAGATATTTGGTCAACCATTGAAATATTTCAATCGATAGAAACCACAACATGACAACATCTCTAGCTTTGTCTAAAATTGTACCTGCGTGAATCAAAAGGATATGTTGGGATAATTTAATGCATGAGGTGGATGGAACATTGCAAGTTGCAATGAGCCTGTGGGCGCTTCAATAACTCTGAATTTTACTGGTAATTAATTGACTTAGGAAAAGATCATTCCTGTGGGGTGTCTCCAAAAATTAAGGGCAAATCTAAAATTTCATCTTGTTGATTGGAATGGTGTTTGTTAAGTTCATAAAATTTGGTAACCCAAGAATTCTTAATTTGAAAGTTTTCTCTTTGGTTTTCAAAGGAAAACTCTTGTGGAGTCTTCTTATACATATGTAAGACTAAACCCCTTTGGCATGACCTGAACAAAGTTATCTACTTATAAAATGAAGGCCTTAGTATTTTCTTAAATAAATCCAAGGCAAACCTCTCTCCTCCTCTTAGACTTGCTAAAAATCTCTACCCTTCACTCTCAAATTTTAGCTCTTTTCAGATAGGAGATGGGAAATCTACTCTCTTTTGGAATAATGTCTGATTTGAAAATGTAAGACTTTTAGACAAATTCCCTTCGCTTTATTTAACTCTCCATTGCAAGAAGATTACTACTGCGCGCTAAGGAATATTTCGTCTCCCTCCATTAGAAATGTTTACAGTCTTCTTAATGCTAACATTAGCTAATCTGTTGTCAAACTCTTGGGTATCTTGCAAAGAGTTCAAATCTCAAAAAACCTAGATTTCGTAGATTGGAATCTTAATCCGAACAGCCTGCGTACAACTAAATCATGTTATTTGTACCTTATTGAAATATTTAGCTTGTGGAATTGGTTTTGATCTAATGATGCTGGGAATGAAAATTGAATGCACCGTTTTGCCACCATTGTTTGGCCTTTTTTCAGTCTTGTTTCAAACCTGTGGACTTTGTAAACTTCTCTTCTTGATTGTGGTTTCATAATCAAGGTCTTGATATTTATGCCATCTACTTCTTATCGAAAAAATGTTTGGAATATTTAAATAAATATTAATAATTCGAATCATATTTACACTACATGGAATGATCTTTTTCTTTAAGTTTTTCTATTTATTATCCAATGTTTGTTTAAATTACATAAATTTAAATCTTTCTTACAATTTCTAATCAAATAGTTTTAGGTATTCCACTACTTTTTTTAGTTTCTTCTATACTAATTAATTCTTCTCTCTTAATTGTTGTATTTCTTAATCTCCTAAGGATATCACTAAACCACTAAAGTTGATTTTTTCTTATTTTATTTTTAATAAGTATAACTCCTGCTATATTCCTAATAAAATCTTTTTTTTTAGTTTATCTCTTATAGTATTATCATTTATCTATTTAAACATATATACGCATTTCGACAATTTGTACATATAATTATACTTTATAGTCTAACATTCTAAATCATAAACTGTGATATTAAGTAAATAGTAGTTTTAAGCATACTTGACAGGAGGATTTAAATATTGATAAAAAATATGAAGTCATAAATTGTTGATTAATTAAATTACTTAGAGTTGATTGACCATGAATTGCATCCAACAAGTGGAGATGTGTTTATTTTTGGAGCTCAAACAGTAAGCACAAGCTCCACATGGAGGTTCCTTAGAGTTTAATCAATTTGAGTTGATTGACCATGAATTGCATCCAACAAGTGGAGATGTGTTTATTTTTGGAGCTCAAACAGTAAGCACAAGCTCCACATGGAGGTTCCTTAGAGTTTAATCAATTTTCTTGAGAACAATGTCTCATTTATTTGCTTCCTTGCTTGCAAATGCTAATCATGTCTTTTAAGTCAAGGAACTACACATACCTAAAAAGGGAAATTTGTTGTCTATTAGCCATTGAGAGTTGTGTCCATAAAATATATGAAAGTCTATTTCTAAATTTTGGGCAATGAGTGTGATTTTTACTGTAGGTATCCTGTCACAGGGCATGACAAGAGTGAAGAGCAATTGCACAAGTAAGGAGTGGGTAATATGCATCTACACAATTTATGAAAGAAATAGAGTTCAACCAAGAGTAGTAAGATGCATATACATGATTCACATGGAAAGTAAGATATGACTAGAAAAGGTGAGATGCATGTACATGATTCATAGGAGAAGAAAGTTTGTGACTAAGAGTGATGAGATGCATTTGTACAATTCATAGGAAAGGTAAAAATGTGATTATAAACTTATTTTTACAAATGTAAAAACATCAACAAACTCTAGGTTGTTAACTAGGGTTGTCAGGTTTTATATTTTTTTAATTATTAAGGTCTAAACCCTAAGATTGCATCCTCTTGGTGAAGACAGTTTTAGCTAAACTCCTATCATAAACATCACTTGTGAAAATGAGTGAATCTTGATGCATGACCTTCATAACTAATGATCTTCATATATAGTGAATTATGGGTATGTTGTGATTAAATACTTTATTTTAATTGGTAAGAAAATAAAGACGTTAATACTTTATAAGAAAAAGAAAAATTAAATGTGAAATATGCATATTTTATTATTGAGTAGGATTTTTTGTTTGCATACTATTGTAAAATTCTATATCATCAATATGCATGCCACTATGAAATATTTATTTGTCAGTGTGCTCTTCTAAAACATAACATTATATTAAAATGCTATTTTCTTTGAAATACTTACTTTAATAAACTTAGGGTATTATTTTACCCTACATGTGATATTACCAAATTATCCCATTACCTTCTTATCCTAACTTAATCAAGGTTATCACCTTTGATGCACTTCTCCACCCTAGGTATAGATGGTTTGTTTTTACCACTCAAAAGTGTGAGGGAGAGGTGGTAGGAAATCATTTAGTGAATGGCAGGATAGTAAAAAGTCTTCTCATATATAAATAATAGTTTAAATAGATGTTAAATTAAGGTACATGTACCTAGAAAAGTTAAAAATTATTTTCTTTCACTTTTCCTTTTGCCCAAACGCTTGAAATTCGACTTTTCTTTCTGCACAAAATCCTCCTGTATTATATCCAGATTCATACAAAAACATCATTAGCGTCGAAAATATTTACATCCATGCGAAATAAAATTTAAGTTCAAAATGGGCCTAATATGAATTTATAGCCCAACCCACCATTCAAAATGGGTCTAAAATTAATTTACGACTGGGCCAACCAGCCCAACTTGCAACTCTATCCCAGGAGAGAAATTAATTTCAATTGAGGAAGGAAGAGCGACATGTGAGATTTATCCAAGAAGAAGATAGAACAAATCTGATGCAGCAAAGTGGGGTCCTCTCCTCCCAGCAATGTGAATTAACCTCAGATCTATGATGAATCCATTAAAGATTGAAAGGCACAAGTTGGTTTTTGTTTTTATTTTTGTACCCATCAATGGTTTGGGAGAAGCAAAGTCGGACATGGTCACAGGGGGGAAAATGTTCCTGGAGGAATACAAACCCAATTCCACGATGGCATGGAAATCTGCAAAAATCATCTGGTGGTGACTGCTGAGATTGATTGATTGAGACACAGCAAATGAAAACATTTAATGGTGTTGAGGGCTCATAGAATGGAAAGATTGTCTGCTAACCTAGTTGACATCCCATATTCCCATGTCCTTTTCTGATTTTTAAGTTTACATTTATAACTCTTATATTCTGTAAATTAATAATAATAAGATGGCAGATGATGGCAGAAGAAAAAGTTTCAAGTAATAATTAAAATATGTTTAGGTGCTGGTTTGGCTTCTGGTTTCTGAAAGAACTCATTTTTCAACATACTTCTTCAAATTAAAGAACCTATGCTTCTTCACTCCACTGATTCTCTGATCTGATCTGTTTATCTTTGATAATTCATTTAGGTAATGGATTGAAGAAAAATTTGGGAAAAAAGTGTTTGGGTAAGAAAGTGAGAGACCCTTCTAACAGATATTAGACTATGGGGGAGTCTGAAGTAGATTCCACCTGCCAAACCTATGCTTACTACGCCATCTATTCTACAAGTCTATTGTAGGTTATATGTTTTTGGAGAAAAATTTATGTTCTACCCATGTGAGCATGTTCAACACAACAAACACCTTAAAGTCAAAAAGATACAGTAAACAAAATAGATAAAGAAATTTATATAACATAACTTGTTAGCATTAGATGTGAGAATCAAAATCAAAAAGAAGACAAAATAGATATAGAAATTTATAGGTGCTGAAGTTGGCCAAAAAAAAGTGAAAATTTAAATGATTTTTGAAGGCAAGTAGTCACAGGAAGGGTGATTGGAATTAGGTGTGGAAATAAATGAAATGATCACTGGTATTGAATAGATAAGCAAGGAAATTTCTTGGTCCCACCATGCATGGTTAGCCAAATACATCTTTTTCCACTATTTATTTCTATCCATAATAAAATAAAAATTAGTGTTAAAAAATTTATCATAAATGTGGTGAAGTTAGCTATCAGACATAAAGGTTTGCATGATGGTTTGAACACAAAACAAGTGGAAAATGATATTTATAAATTAGCTAATGCAAGAGAAAGAAGAACTAATGATTTGAGTTATATAAATATTATGAAAATAAAGATAAAAGGAGAAAATGATTTGATATAGTATCTTTTTTGTGAGGAAACTACATATAGAAGATTTTAATATGTGAAATTTGTTTAGTCACATTACAAATAAAAATTATTATTATTTAGAAGAAGTAGAACATTTGAGGCAAAAAAAGGTTATTTAAGAAATAAAATGTAGAAAAAAATTGGACAATGAAATTCCTATTTAGATTTAAAAATGAAGTAGGGATCAGTTGATTAATTAAAGTTTTTAATATCAAAGAATAGGAAAAATGAAAATTGGTTGGCGAAAGAACATTTAATTTCGTATTTATTTAAGAACAAAAGTAGCACCTGAAATTATAATAACTATTGAGCTATTAAATGAAACTATGAGAAAAAAGTAATTGAATACAGATTAGCACATGTAACTGCAATCATGGAAAGTTAATTTTGATTTAAGCCACAAGCAGGTCAATAGTTGAAGTTATTTGTCTTCTAAAACAACCAAATGAAAAGTAAAAGAGAAGAAAAACAACCTCTAAAGTAGTATTCATTTGTCTTCATATAATGGTCCATCTATTTCTTCTTAATAAATTTGTATATGTTTTAACTTTGAAGAAAAGTAGCCTCAAATTATAGTAGTACCATAGGCATGTATTGAGAAAGCAGTTTAATATAAAAGAATTTCAATTCAAGAGCAACGTTTGTTTGTTAAAGTAGTATTATTCATGTATTTATAAATTTTTCCTTTTTAAAGTGTAAATTGATTAACGTTGGGTTAATTGTTTGTTATTTATGATGGTATTTTATTATTGTAAATGATTTTTCCTTTTCCATGTATTACTTAAATATGTTGTGTTCATTTTTATACTTGTAACTTCAAATTAATTTACTCTTCGTTAATCATTTAAAAAAATAATAATTTGCTAAACTTGTTAAATAAGATAAGATCCCGTCATTTCACATTTTGTAATATTAGAGTAAAATTTTCCAGTAGTATAATTTTCTCTATTTTAAAAATGATAATGAAAAATAAACTACGTAAATAACAACTCTACTTCAATTGCAATTAAGAGTTTATATGTTTAATTATTTTTTTACCTTCACAGTAAACAAAGTTAAGACCGGAATAATTAAGCACACCCATTTGTAATGGATTTTTGAAGTATCGGATTTTGCGTAATCATGATTTTGAAAAATCTGTTTCCAAATAACATTGGCATGACTTATATCTGGGAGAATTCAGAAAATTTTGATTGAAATCTGATTTTACACAATTATCACTCCCGACATAAAAATGAAGACAAAACCGAGAAATATTTCGAACAGATAAATATTAAATTAATACATCTAAATAATATGATGAGCACATGTAAATATCTACAGTAATATTGAAGTCTAATAATAATAATAATAGTATGAGGTTGTAAACACACATATCAAAAAATGCAGTTGATATTTATCCTATGGTTTAAATAAATCAACTTAAAATTTATTAACAAATAAATATATTTTTTAAACATTTATTTTAAATATAAATTTGAAGTTAATATTATCTAAACATGACGATGAGCATCTGCAACATTTTTATTTTTATTTTTATTTTTCGCAAATACTCCACATGTTTAAAGTATCGGACTTGGATAGTGTAGATTACTCAGAATTTTTTACTTCAATATTAAAAAAAAAAGGTATAATTACTGAATACGTGCAATACTAAAATCTAATAATAATAATAATAATAATATAAATAGTACGAACCACCGTGGACCCCGCAGTCTGGTCTTGCCAACCATACGTTCTTGGATCGTCACCTTCGTCAGACCCGCTCAGATCCACCTTCCCACCACACGCACGCTCAGGTGCAGAGCACAGAAAGAGAGGGATGGCGAGGCCGCCGCTGCCGTCGTCACCGGCGGTGATGGATTCAGTGGAGGAGATCATGAGGATGTACAGGTCCTTGCCGCCCAGACCATCGATCGAGGAGGTGGAGGCGGCGATGGCGGTGGTCCGCACCGCAGACGCCGACGCGGAGGGGAAGCTGGGGGAGCTGGGGAAGATGGAGAGGGCAAGGGACGTGCCGGAGGAGCTGTTCTATGTGGTGAAGGAGGTGAGGAGGAACATGGTGATGCTGCAGTGCTACGAGCAGAAGAGGGAGGCGGTCCACGTGGTGGAGATGGAGAAGAGGAGGAGGGCATTCGACAAGCTGATACAGAGGGCGTCTAGGTTGATGGACGGGGGTGCGGTGGAGGAGGAGAAGGAGGAGGTGAAGGTGGGAGCTTGGGGGATGGAGTTGGGAGTTGGGGTTGGGGATGCTGTCCTGGCCGAGAACACGAGTGAGTTCGCCACTGATCTGGCCGTGAATAAGGATGTCACGCCCCGGAAATTAGGAAATAAAAAGGACTTCTCCAGGTCTTCTTCCGCGAAATTGACGTCGTCTTCTCCATTCTCAGGTCAGAATTTCGAGCTTGTCGTCTGCGTTTTCTTTTCTTTCTTTATTTCCCCGTTTGTGTTTCCTGATCGATGCTTTGATGTGTGCTTCGATCCGTCATTATAGTTGTATTCGCCCAATTGGGTAGTGTGTTGTTGGAATTTCTTGCTGAGTTGCTTGTATTTAATGATTTTGTGCCATGGTCTGGTTGTAGGAGTATTTAGAAATAATCCCATAGGATAAGATAAGAGAAAGAAACCTAAGGGCAAGCTAGGTATTGAACCAACTTTCGAATCTGGCAATCCAGTAGAAAGAAGGGGAAATGGCCTTGGTCTTTGTTTATTATGTTCGTAACATTGTGAGCGCTCAAATGGAAATCAGGTTATTTAGTTTGGCACCCTTCAGTATTGCAGTTTTAGGTTGGAAGCTTGGAATTTGCCTTATGCCTAAATTCTATTATATATTTCTATTTCAAACTCGCAGTCGCAATCTTTTCTCAGCCGAAAATTGCCCTCCTGAATGTGGTTACCTTGTTACAGTTTCAGGCAATGATGATTCCGATAAAATGAGCCTTATAATGGTTGCTGGTTTAATTGAGAAATCTGTTAAGAGTGGAACGGTAGTTCTCGACCTTCAAGGGAAGCTTAAGGATGATGTTGAGTGGCTCCCGTTGTCTCTGGGAAAGTTATCAGATGTCACTGAGCTGAATTTATCTGAAAACCAAATCATGGCCCTTCCGACGACCATTGGCAGCCTTAAATTCTTGGTGAAACTTGACGTTCACTCAAACCAGCTGATTAACCTTCCGGATGCCATTGTGGAACTGACAAGCTTAGTTGATCTTGACCTGCACAGTAACCGATTGAAGTCTTTACCGGTTTCCATTGGTAATTTATCATGCTTAACCAATCTAGATTTGAGTTCGAATCAACTATCCATTCTTCCTGAGTCACTAGGCAATCTGATCTGTCTGGAAAAACTGATAGTTGAGACAAATGAACTCGATGAACTCCCATATACAATTGGAAATTGCACATCTCTTGTTGAGGTTAGATTAGACTTTAACCAACTAAGAGCACTGCCAGAGGCAATTGGAAAGCTGGAAAACTTGGAAATTCTTACAGCTCACTACAACAGGATCAGTCGGTTGCCCACAACGGTGGCCTCCCTTACCAAATTGAAGGAACTTGATCTCAGCTTCAATGAGGTTGAGTCTGTACCAGAGAGCCTGTGTCTTGTAACCAGCCTCGTCAAGTTGAACGTTGGGAACAATTTTGCTGATCTGAGGTCCCTGCCTGCATCGATAGGGAACCTTGAGATGCTGGAGGAGTTGGACATAAGCAACAATCAAATACGGATTTTACCTGATTCGTTCAGAATGCTGTCGAAGTTGAGAACTTTGCACACAGAAGAGACTCCACTTGAAGTGCCACCCAGAGAAGTCTGTAAATTAGGAGCTCAGGTATGGGTGTCTTTCTCTTATAGTTAAAATCATTTAATGGATGTGACTTTTATCAATTCCCAATCAACCTGAACATTCTCTTACATCTAGCAGGCAGTTGTTCAGTATATGGTGGATTTACTGGAACCAAAGGCACCGGTATCTCAGCCCTCTCAACATAAGGGCCTCTTCAACCGGTTATGCTCAGCCTTGTGTTCCTGTGGCAATCAACAAACAGAAGTCTCTGTCTCAGCAACAGCAACAGCTTAAATCTTTAACACCCATATACTAGCCTCTTTTCCACGCCAGCTTGCTCATCCCTTTGTTACATTTGGTCGGCCCTTCATCAGCTTTTGTTCCTTCTTGCCTCAGATTTCCGTCCATATCTGTTCTTTGTTTTCCTTGTGCTATTATTGCAGGACTCTGCTCTGGATTCCCATGAATTTTTTTTGATCTTGGCTTCTATTTATTTGTAGATGACATCGCACACACAAATGTCAAACTTTTACCCTTCAAAAAGACCCACAAAAACCAAACCATCAAATTGTCTACGGGCCGCAGTTCCTGGGTTCTAATTGTGGGCAACAGACAAGATCCAAGCACATTTCCATCCCATCAAATTTTCCTTTCTACTGTAACAACACTGTATCTATCGCCTCTTTTCCTGGACCAAATTTTGGGTTATTTTGCCTACTATTCTGAGATCATACATGTGTTATTTTGCCTACTATTCTGAGAACATACGTGTGCTATTTTACCTTCGTTTCTTTCTTTTCTTTGGGCTACCGTAATCAAATGGACTGTCTGCAGCCGAATTCTCTGAAGTCTCTGGGTGGAAGTCTTCCTTTGTTTATTTTGATGAGATTCTTGCCATCAATTCAGCTGAGGCCACATCATCTTCTTTTTAAGTACTTGTGCTGAAAGATTGCCTCTATTTTCACCAAATGTTTTAACTTTAAAATATAATTACAGACATTTACAGCATTTTTTATTATAAGTATTCATTTTATAGTCTAAATACGTCAATTTAAATGTAATAGTCGATCAAGATTGTATGTGGAACAAATGTGGCTTATGTTAGTGATATGAGAACAGATGTAACTTAAGAAGAAATCAATCTTAAGGATATTCACTCACTCATAGATCTTATCTGTGAGCGTTAACCGTTACTGATGCTCTTATTTATAAACAACAAATGAATATTTTTGCACATTAGGCCCACTTCAGAAGGGCAGCCCATTAGGTCTAGTTGCAATTTCTTTATTATTTAAAGCTGGTCTTTGCGGATGGGTTAGTGTGCATTCAAAGCTATCATCATTCTGTCATCTCAATTTTCTTTATTCGTCTACTTTGTCATCTTGTATTTAGAAAAATAATCAGCGCAATATCACACAAATGCCCCTACTTATCTAATATTTCATGTTTTGATTCTTGTTTAATTTTTCAGTAGTTATTAAATCTGTCATCTTATTTAATACAGTTAGTACCTTTCTGGTGATTTGAGATATTACAAAACAAACAAGCTTTCAAAGATTGCTCTTTAAATAGCCAATTCTGGAGAACAACTTAACATTAAACCTTAAATTCTAACCCAAAATCTTAACAAAAACCATCAGTTAATTATGAAATCCCCTTGGATCCAGTGATTTTTATTTTTCTTTCCTCAGACTGTGGGCGCCGGCACAGGGTCAGGTTGGTGGTTAAGTCATAGCAATCAACAACCGCGTTGGTTGGATGGGTTGTATGTGGGCAGGCACTCACATGATCATGTCCTCCTCCTCCTCCTCCTCCTCCTCACCTGCTCTGTGGATAAGCATAAAGCATTGCTCACATGCCGTCCTTCCAAAGGTAAAAGAAAGAAGTGGGTCTCTTCTACTTGTACCTTCTTTTGAAGGAACACATGCAGAGTTATAAGTTTCAGTACATGTGGGTCCTCATGATATAACTATATATATATATATATGTCTATCCTTCAAGACATGGTATACCACAATATCTACTGTTGAATGGACTGCAAGAATTATCTTCAGTTCTTGGATTCTTAGAAACCGAATGTGTCAAAATTTAATAAACACTAATTATTTATAAGCTTATATTTCATCTCTTTCATATTTAAGACTATATGTGAGTATTCATGTGTAGCACCTTCATCATGATTATATAAGTCTCTTTCATTATTATGTAAGACTTTTGTAATACTTTCTCTTATTTGTAGCTTACTTGTATGTTTCTATATAAATATTCATGAATCTATTCTGATATCATGTAAAAAGAATTCCTGGTTATATAAGCTTAAATTTCAGTCTTTTTGTACTTAGATGTGAAACTTTTTTCATAAAATGAATTCTAGAAAGGAAAAACACATGTATCAAAGATGAGTTGTGGTTCTGGATAAGAAGATCAATATTAAAACACATATGTAGAAAAAGATGTGTAGAAAAATGATCACTTGGTGACAAAGAGTTTTTGACTGGAATACTTTAACAATGACATCTTGCTTAAAGTTCAAACTACTTTGTATGTGTGTGTGTGTGTTGAAGTAAATAATATTCTTTAACATATTTATAAATCGACTATAAATCAAATATCAATCGGTTTGAATGATTATATGTTGTTAGTTACATGATTATAAAATAAAACACCGAAATCATCTTAAAACGCACACCTTTAGACAAACATAATAGATGTCTCTTATTCACTTGAAATTTTGTTTGCATTTTTTTTTTAATCTTATAAATTCAATTTAGTAGTTTAAATTTTTTTTATTCGAAACCTCTAGTATCAAAAATAAAATGACATTTCTAATATATTTGGTTCCTAGCTACTTCAATATATGTATGGTTAAATTGATTAAAACCATTATAATTTTATATTTTATATCAAAATTTGAATCCTAATATCTGTAATGTAACGTACAGTTTAGTGACTATGATCAAACATATAATGCAAATACGAGCTTAGATGATATAATTGATTTTTTTTTACCATTTAAGTAAATGATCTTTGATATATTTATTATTAAATTTTTTTTTATGGTTGTCTAAAAATGCTATACTGAACTTATTTTTGATATGTTATTATTTTATTCATTCCGTGTATCACGTAGACGCACTTATCTTATTTTTTTTTTTTATAAATCATGCATCTAATATCATAAAACAGTATATAAAAATTAAGTTTAATATGTTATTTTAATGTAATATTGTGAGTAACTGTAGAAAGAAAAAAAAAAAAAAACTCTATTAAAGATTATAATTTAATTATATTTTAGATATATTAGGATAAAAAAGCAGTACCTCACATGCCTTAGCGTTTCACGCGGTCATGACGTCACAACCTTATCTTGGCGTACAATAATTGGATCCAGAGCTTAGTTCCATTTTTTTTTTTTGCCTTGGTCTTTTCACCAATAAGCGTAAGTGCAAGTGCTTGGTTGCAAATTCTCCTACTACTAAACATATAATTCTTTTTCGGTTGTGGACCTGAAGCGGTCTCCGCTAGATATTTAATTCGTATTTAAGTACTTTCCATGACTCCTTCGTTGGTTTCAATTCCTTTTCTCTTCACTTCTTGTGATTTGTTTGTGTTTTGTAAGGTTGCACATTGCTGGAAATAGTTTTACTTGCTTAAGTAGAAATTAAATTTCAACTTATATATGTTGATTTTCTTTATTTTATGTTAACTAATTTTGAATTAAAATTTTACATGATATCAAAGTAAACACTCATTACTCATACACAATATATATATAGAATTTTTTTGTTTGTTTATTATCGGTTAATTTCAAAGCCAGAATTTCGCTTACAAGGTATAATATGAGTATGAAAGTAAAATAATAAATACACGTGGGACCTTAAGAAATTGTCCTCAGGACAGAATCTTTTGTTTACCCCACACCACCCATCTCAGATCTCAATGGGAAGCTTCTTGTGTTCTTCCTATGGAGATGCATCCAAATCCCAAAATATCTGATCTCTATCTTCCGCATTCATGGTAGGGGACCCAACCTTTTGTGGCTAAACATTGGGCGCAGACCAGACTTCTGAAATCTGGTATTGTTCTTTTCATAACTTGGATTTCAATACAACAAAAACAAGACTCTTCTCTTCTCTTCTCTTCTTTGGTAATGAAGTAGAAGACCAATTATATACCGTTCATGATCTAATAACAAATCGATCAGATGATGGTTTTGTCATCAAGAACACACATAATCTTACAGATCCAGCATGGTTGAGCCTGTTTGAACTGTACAAACCTGCAACAGTCAATCGTTCATCCCCACTGGTTTCTGCCTTTCTGGTCTTGGCAATGGCAACTTAATTTCTATCAGAACACCTGTCCTGTGCGTATTATTCATCACATATCGGTGTTGGCAGCAGTGATCTTGATTGGGGGGGGAAATGTAAGCCGTCCTGGTCTTACAATTCTAATGCAGAAAACAATTTGTTGGAAATGGAGTGGTTGATGATACCACCGCCAATGCTCATGTTCATGTGCCTACAAGGAAGCGTGGTGCCCACTGCCTTCTGCTGGTAATTCTTTGGATTATAATACGGTTGGAACCCAAAGGTGGCAACCACCCATAGACCTTTTGTGTTTCACTTTATCACACGTCATGTTTGATTACCAGATTCTTCAGACTATAAAATATCAGAGCTTACCATTCATGGTGTGTCATAAGGTATATCTGGTTGATTTGAAAATCCCACAGTCCAGAACTCTTCAAGAGCCTCAACCAAACAGCGTACCAAGTTTTTGCAAGATGCCAACTGAAAGGCTGACAACCAGATATCAAAAAATAACCATTTACTTGAAATCAGACTTTCTATTTGATCTTGTGGTTTCATAACAAGGAAGCATTTCTACCACTTGTATATTGGTGGTTGACAGTTTCTTTAGTGGGAAGGAGAGGCCTCAATCAAACTCAAGTCTCAAAAATATATTCTGATCACATATTTAGATATGAAATATATAGATGTGTGTGTGTGTGTATGTCAGTAGTCATTTATATATTATTTTTCATTGTATAATGATTAACGAAACCCTGAGTTGCATTGTCAAGAGAAGACCGTGCCTTTTAAATTTAATAACAGATTATACGAAATTATGGGGGTACTTGCAAATTACTTGTTAGGTCACGAAAAGTATAGGGTGTATTGTAAATATTCCCAACGCTATAAGTGCTCCTCGTCTCCACACCAAAGGGTTCAGAAAAACCTTCCGGCCTTCTCCACCTCTGATACGCGTCTCCAATCACAGCGCGACTGCAAGAGATCACAAAGACAAGGTAAAAATCTCATCTTTCCGGCGAAGTTTTGATCTTTTGCTCACAATAACACCGACCCAAATCGATCGACTTCTGCGTACTTTCCGTATCCGTCTTTTGGTTGTACAAAGGTACCGTTCTTGTTGGCCGGACAATGCTCCGTTGGGTGATCCCTTTTTTATTCTCTGGATTCCGTTCTCGTGTTTAATTTTCCTGGTTGATTGATACGATGTTTTAAAGTCTGAACTTGATCGGGATTTGTTTTGGTTTTTCTTTACCATTTCAGTGGTTGACCTATCGTTCGATAAAATTGGTTCATTTATGTTACCAAGTTTCGTTCGTTGATTTGAAGATCTGAGCTTAGTTTGGGGAAAAACGTGTATTAATGATACGATCGAGCATTATACATATCATGTCTAGGAGGTTATTAGTTTATTTGTTGTTTAGGAGAGTGCTACAAGATATGGAATGGAAACATAAGTTGCCGATTCTCTTGTCGAAGACTCCATAAAGAGGGTTGCTACTATGTTTACAGACGTTTCCATTAGTAAGGTTGTAGATGATACTTGATAAACAGACAAACGTTACGAATGCTGGCAAGTTAGTTCAGGAATTGAGTTCTTACTTTTAGCACGGATGTTATTATCCTCTTCCAAAATCGATCAGAGGATGGTTGACGATAGAGAAACATGGAATTTATTTTTCTTACGCATCCATTTGGTGATTTATTGTTACCGTTTAAAAAGTTACCTGTAGTGAGACAGCATCTGGATGTGCCATATTTAATGGTATCCACCATCTACTTTACCTGCAACTGGTGGTATAGTATACATATTATTGATATAAGGGATACTCTTGATTCGTTTGATCATGACTAGGTGAAGGTTGGTATTCGTTTTAACCATGGTTTCTCTCTCTGTGTATTTGATCCAGGACAAAATGGCTGGGATCTTAAACTTAAAGTTGAATGAAAATGGCTTTGCACCTATGAACTCTCTTTTAACCACTTGTCAGAAGGAAAGCATCCCTAAAATGAGTAATATTGACCAGAAAGTGAATGTCTATGTGTGGGATGTGGATGAGACACTCATTTTGCTGAAGTCATTGTTGGATGGAACATTTGCACGGAGCTTCAATGGTTCAAAGGATGAAAAAAAAGGAATGGAAATTGGGAAGCAGTGGGAGAACCGGATTCTCCAAGTTTGTGATGAGTTATTCTTTTACGAGCAAGTAAGCTTGTGGGGTTTTGCATGGAAACTATTATAACCTAATTCATGTTTAGCATATGATGTGCTTCTTTACAAAAAAGCATATGATCTGCAGCTTTGCATATATTTCAACCACCAAAGGAGGCTGACTCACTTTCCTAATATTGAATACTTATAAATGATAACTTAGCATTGCTTTAAGTATGTCAATTGTTTTCAATAAGTTGATATTCTCTGAATCTTAACAGATTGAGGACTACAATGAACCCACACTTGACTCTTTAAGTGAATATGATGATGGAAGAGATCTCTCCAGTTACGATTTCAGCAAGGACAACCTTTCTTTTCCATTTGATGACCCTAACAAAAGAAAGCTTGCTTTTCGGCACCGTATAATTGCAGAAAAATATTCACAGGTATTGTTCTTTTATTGTAATATTTTTTTCATGTTTTTGTTTATGGTTTAGGTATTGGTATGGTATAATAATATAATTGAATTGTAGAATGTCCATGATCCACATGACTCTACTTAGTGGGGTTAAAATGGTATTGTTATCCTAATTAATGAACCTTGTTGATACTTTCATCTCTACCATTCCAAGGGCTTCCATGTAGTGGGATTACAACATGGATTGTTGTTATTTGTTGTTTTGTTCTAGGGATTTCAGCTCCGAGACTAATGTTTTTTGTAGATATATTTTTTGAGAGATTGTTGTGTTTTTACTTTTTTAAAATAAAATAAATTGGAAGATAGAAAGGATGGTTGTGAAAGCATTGTCTCGGTGAACTATTGAAATTATCAGGTTGCGTTTCCATAGTGGTAACCTCAGAAATCTATTTAGAAATTTCTCCAATTTTTTATGGCATAGTTTGATGCCACCAAATCATTAAAGAACATTTATTTTTTGGACCTAAGGACCATCCATGCTGTGCCTGGAGGGCAGTTTTTTGTGAGACTAGCCAAAGCACGTTTCCTGTTTTTTCCAGGGTTGTACTCTGTCAGGAAATAACCTTTCTTGTAACTTCTGTAGGGCTTGAAGTGTGTACTTGATGAAGAGAAGATTAAGCTGTGGGATGATCTGTATGAACTGACAGATAATTATACAGATGGCTGGCTTTCTTCAGGTGTGTTCTGGACATAGACTTTATTTTTTAATGTTATGTAATTTTTGAATCAACTCTTTCTGGATATCATTTAAATTGTGGAACAGGGAAAATACTACTTTCTTCTTAAAATCAGTTAAATAAATCTTTTGCTTGAGGAGTAAAAGCAATTCTCCTTTGAAATGATATTTCTCTCTGAAAATTGGGAATTTTTAAAGCAAATAGCTCAAACTTGTGATGCTAACCAACAATAAATTGGTGAATGTCTCATGCTTGCCTTGATTTTAAAAGAAAAATGAAACAATACATAACAATTAAAGTTCTGCAAGTATGTCACATTTTCCTCCTTTATGTCTGATTTAATCCATCATAGTCAGCAAAGTAGAATAAAATATTATCTTGAGTTCAGTGTTCCATGTTTTTGTTCAACGCATACAATGGTTGCTGATGCATAGTTTTGACTGTAAAGTGTATATTGATCATTTCTTAGATGTACCAAATGCATTCTATGCTATGCGAAGTTCATATGATACACAATTAAATTATGAATTATTTACATGGCATATTTCTTTTTTTGAAATGTATAGTTTGTACTTGATATTTCTAGGTTTCTTAGGGAAGTTTCAATTATTTTTATCATTGGGTAGATGTGTTTTGGAGTCATGTTATTTTCTTAATAAATTTAAAATTTATTGAAAAGTAAAATGTTTAGGAAATCAGGATATGGAAATCTTTTACTTCTAATTGGTCCAGGTTGATACAATCGATGTACATTTATCTTCCTGGTATCAACCACTGAGTTGTGCAACATCTTTAGTTGATTGTGCTGGTGGGTTTATCTGGATTTTCCAGTCATTATCTAACTTTCAATGTTGAATGCACAGCCAGAGCTTTCTTGAAGGAAATATCCAGCAGAAGAGAAGGCTTAAATGTCAATCTGCTGGTTACAAGTGGATCCTTGATACCCACTCTTGTGAAATGCTTGCTCTTTCGATTTGATGACTTGATATTGCATGAAAATGGTTGGTTTTTTTACTATATACATCTTCTTCAGAATGCAATTGCATTTTTGCTTGAATTAATACAGTATTGTATTTTTGGATTTATTATTCCACTTGGCAGATGCTTACCAACATTAATAAACTCACATGGAATGATGTGGAGGGATTTTAGAAAGAAACATTGTTGAGACAGATGAAGTTATTAGGCTTGTAGAAGAAACTGAAAGGGCTTGTTATTTTTTCTCACAGTCATGTTTGTCTAGGTTAAGGATGGATTCAGGTAGGAATGGAGAGAATTAAAGAGAAATTTCAAGTTTTCAACGCAAAATTTCTCTCTTAAAATGGAGAACATTGCATTTTGTAGATCACTCGAGTGTCTTGAATGAAATAACACAGAATTTTTTCTAATGACTTTTGCTTTTAGAAAGGATCAACTAAAGAGGGGATTGTTCATTGTACTACAAATTGAAATAACTCAAGACAAATTTTTGATTGAAAAAGCATTTACATAATCATTGAAGTGTAACTGTTTAAAGCATTTTTTTAACTGTTTAAAGATTAGGGATCATCAACATCAAGGTTGCCTAGGGCTTTGAAATGCACAACATTTGTAGTATTTAAAATGACTAAAGTTTATTTATGCAATCCAATGGTAATTGTAAAACTTAATTTAAACATTAAAATAGCGATCCTGAGTCAACATATTGGAGTGTGTAGCAGCAATGTGCTTTTGTGATGCATATTGGGGATGCCTATCAATGTTAACACTGCTTAAGAATACATACTTCAGGCAATGGGTGAAATACATCAATGCTGTCATCCTTGTTTGTTAAGTAATACAAAAGGCATTTTAACTAGGGAGTCTTGCTTTTTTATTTCTTACAGCCAATTGCTCTGATTTTTCTCAATTTTGGAAAGTATTTATTTATTTTTTTGATTATTTCTATCACATGAAAGTGTTGGTAACACTTTTTTGTTCTTCAGTCTACAGTTCATGGGAAGTTGGAAAGCTCCAATGTTTTTCGTGGATAAAAAAGAGGTTTAATGGTCCTTCAGTCCGTTTCTGCGCTATAGGGGATGGCTTCGAAGAATGTGGAGCTGCAGAAAAAATGAAGTGGCCTTTTGTGAAGATTGATATCCGTCCAAAGGGCATCCATCGTTTCCCTGGTCTCACCACAAGAACACTAGGACACTACATGGGTGTCATCTATGGGGTGTCTGAAAGTGATGAGGACGATGTATTCTAAGACTGCAGCAAATTTTCAGTTTTAACGCAGTCTGAAATCCCTGTTGTGGCCTTGAATGTTTACCTGGGCCTGGTAGACACCACTTATGTAAATATGAAGTTTTCCTTATGGCTCCGAGTGTTTACTTTCAGAATCACCACTTACTGCCAATACAAAGTTTCCCTTGTGGCTATTGAGAGTTTTTCTCCTTTCATAAACGCCACTTTCTGTGAACATGAAGCTGCTGCCTATTGTTTTTGAATCACGCCGATGAGAACATTGCACGCGCTATGGTCAATCCTTCATCAGATCCACCAATGGTCTTTTATGCAAACCTTGGGACATCTATGTAAATTTTTGTTGATGGGTATGTACATATTGTAAATATCTATTTTGCAATGTTAAATCTCATGTTTCCATTACGGAAATGAACTGTAATATGCTCTGTTACTGAAGTGTTACCATGATCTGTGAATTAACTGTACATTTTGATACGAAGATTGATCTCACTTGATCAGGTGTATGTCTGGAAGAGCTGGAGCTCTTGACACATGTCTTCACAATCCAGTCCTTAATGTAAAATGTTAAAGTCACGACCTCAAATGTGAATAATTAATTTACAGCTTGTGATTGAAAGAATGGTGCTTAAACGGCAATCATTTGCTCACCGGTACTTCCAAACTTTTCTTTCTTCTATTCTTCATTTGATTTCTCAGCCATGTGCATCCATCTCTTATTTATAGGTATGGCAAGTAAGTACAGGAAAATTAAGAATCTAGATTTGAATGACTTCTTGTGGAGGAACTTAAGATCGAAATATCTAGAGTTACTCTAAATTATTATTTCTTGTCTGACTAAGGTTTGATCAGCATACTAACACCCCACCTCAACACTGGTATTCCCTCCTCCTCCTCCTCTCTAACTAAAGCGGGAGTGTCTTTAAACCTTGTCTTATCTAAGCCCTTCAATCAAAATATTTGCTAACTTCTCTAGTTGTGTAAATCGATTTCATCACTCTCTATTATAGAACCTTTTCTCTCATAAAGTGATAATAAACTTCGGCATGAAATATTGGATTCTCCATCATGTGTTAATGATTGATTACATAATGTAGTGATATCTATTAGTCAACTCACTAACGCATGTACTTATTACCTCTTGGGCTACCACAACTTCAGCTTGATACTTTGCTTCAATTGTTAATAATGATATTGTCAGTTGTTGCTTGGTACACCAAGAGATAGATGTAGAACTTATGCTCAACACATATTTGGTAGTTAAATTACATCTTTGGATTTGTGCCATAATCAGCATTGTAGTAATCAAGTAATTGACATTTTTCTATGTTCTTCAATAAAATACTGATAAATATAAAGTGTACACTTTAATGTACATCAATGTTGACCAACTACAAAAACTATAAATGATATGGTTGCTTCTGTCAATGGTTATGTAGATAAGGCTTCCTACTACATAAATCATAAACATAACGTAGTCTACTTTTCCATTAGTGTAGGGATTGACTTACAATTAGGCATCCTAAACTTTTGTAGCATATCATCATTTGCATATTTTTCTTGGCATAGAAAATGTTGTCTGTCTTCTTTTCTCTGATCCACTTCAAGCCCAAGAAATTGGTTTAATCCTTCAAAGCCCTTCATTTGGAATCAAATAGATATTTCCACTTTTTCTCTTGATTTCTTCATTACCACCTCTAGTGAAAATCATAACATCTACATCCATGATGTCTGTTGATATTTCCCTCCCATTATTCTTGATAAAGAAACTTGAATTTAATGAAGAAATAAAGTATCCACACTAGAATGACAATTGCATATCCTAAACCTCAAACTCTAATCTTACACCTTAAATTCTGAACTTTGAATCTTAAACCCCTAATCTTCTAACCCAAAATCCTGAAACTTAAATCTTAAACTCTTAAAATATAAATTCTAAACCTTAAAACTCTTAAACTCCTAACCCTTTAAATCTTAAATCCTAACTCTTACCTTAACCTTAATCCCAAACCCTAACACTAAATCCTTCCTTTAAATCTTAAGCATTAAATTTGTCTCGACACATTTTTTGAACTTATTGAAGACAAACAAGAGATCGAAGTTGAATTCATCGGGTGTTGTTTTGTATCAAGGAACACGAAGAAAATTGAAGGAGAAAGTTGTCCGATAGTCACAGATGGCGCCTTCCATAGGTTGGCATTCAGTCCCGACTTAGTCTATACTATTGTGAGAACTATTGATTGATCAAACTTGTAGTCCAGTAGTCACCCTATTTGTGTAAGGAACTCCTACTAGTTCATCCTTGAAAGGATGAATTGGTGGGATCAGGTCTAGCAAGCGATCCGACAACATGACATCAGGCGACATGGGAGCCAGCACATATGGTACGATTGATGCATCAAGCTGACGTAGTCACTGACTAGTTGTACCAATGGTTACTTGTCTCTATGTGTAGTAACCACGGAGCCATGCGGTAAAGTGGGATTTGCTTGTCACTGATTACGTCTGTTCACTGCTCTCAATTATATAAGGTGGTGGCATTATGGTATGCTTATTTAACCCTAAATGTGGCATGGCAGGTGTTGCAGTGATGTCCCACTCTTCTCTATCGTTCCCTCATTGACTTCTTCACTGTTCTCTAATTGAGTCCTTCGAGTTACCACACTTTCATATGCAGGTTTCTTATATAACCAACATTCTTGTATAAAGTGACCCTTCCTACCACAATTCTTTGGAAGTCTTCACATCCTTCTGGTACATGCACCTTGTTATATTGGCGTTGTCCTACCCCTTACAATGAGCTCCTTTCCTTCTATGATCTGAATCTGAGCCTTCTTTTAGTGGTGAAGAATGTTTCTTCCTTGTTCGTGTGCTTCATGGAAATTCCAGCAATTTTCTTGCTTAAAGTCGCTTGACTTGCTGGTAAACTCGTTTAGCCTTCTTTGATAGCCAACTCATTATTGAGTAGCTACAAACATGCATCATTAGGAGGTGGGTGGTGTCACTAATATATTTTAAATTCATGCTGCAAACCTTAACAAGCTTCTCTCCAATGGTTATCTTGAATGAGCGCACATACATAGCTTTTCCATTCTTAATCTTCTACTTCCTAGGTGCTTTGACATTCTGCAGAATGTGGTATTGCTTCACTGCCATGAACAATCTTCTGTAAATGTCATCTTTGCAAATAGAATTTTATGTGGGTTTTCTAGTAATCGGTAGTTTCTCAATGTTTGCAAGATTTGGCATTCTTCCTTGTTTGCAAACTAATCAAGACATAGCGAGAGTTTGTGTGGCAGAGAAATAACAAGAAATAAAGGAAAAGAAAATAGTAAGAAAAGTTTTCTCGTTATTTCTTATGTTTGTGTCGTTAGAAACAAGAGGAGATAATTTTTCGTCTTTTCAATTCGTATTAAAGAAAATGTTTCCTGTTATTTCCTATCTATCTCACCCTTTGGAAATAATGAGAAATGATACAAACTTGTAATATAATAAATAATATATAATTATAATATATTAAAATAAATAATAACATTAACGTGATATCAAGAAGTATGATTATAATAATAAATAAATAATAACATATTATAATTATAATAAATTTTAAAAAAAAATGTTGAAGAATGATACTAGATTATAATACATTAAAATATAATAACATTAATGTTATAAGAATAAATAATGCATTAACATATTCAACAACTTAATAATACGTTAAATAAGTAACATTAATTTCACAACAACTTAATAATATTAAATAATACATTAGCATATTATATTTGAAAAAATTTAGATTATAATGAACAATGTTGTTTATGTCAATTACAAATATATTATTTCACATGTTACATCTACATTTAATATTTAAAATATTACTTTTCAAATATAATATTTTTAAATTTATTGTTTAATTTTTTTTAAAAAAAAAAATTATTAAATTTTTAATTTCCTATCATTTTTATCAACCTAGTAGTAGTTTTTGTTAAATTTATTATTTAATATTTTTAAAAATTATTAAATAATACATCTTCTGTCATGTAACCAACAAACATCTCATTTTTCGATCATCTACTCTGGTGTACAGATGATTTTATGTTTTCTATTGTGTCTTGTCATTTCTATTTCTCGTTTTACCGTCGTCATCTTTCAATCGATTCATTTTTCGACGAAGGATACGGAGGAATAGGCCCATCGTTCCTTGTCACGGTTAGGTCGCCAGTTTCTATGAGCCTTGCTCCGTTGTCACTTGAAAAAATAAAAGTGTACAATTATGATACAGGTACCAATAAGCTTACGAGCCCCCTCTGGTTGGACAGCTACGATAGGACCAAACTTGTCGAAGAGTAAAATGTGACTGTAGAGAGGCCACGACTACACCTGCTTAAGGCTCCACGTGTTTCCAATGGCGGTGGCCGGATTTGATCTTGCAGATGGAAACCCATGTCGGTATCATGGCTCAAGCACTCTCTATGGCCACAAGCATCGACACTTCTGGAACTTTTGGGGTCATCACATCAAATCACATCCCAATGGGTTGGAAGGGGACGAAAGTGTAGGTATCAACATGATGGTGTTGCCTCACACTAATCCGTTGGCTACTGGCCTTCTTGAATTCAGCTCTTGCCACTTATGTTAAAACAAAAATCTGATCTTTTGGCAGAAAGATTTGTGCATATACTCTACAGGAATGCGGTGTTCCATGAGAAATGCTATTTTAATGCCTCATCTCTATCTTCTTTACGTGTGACTTCTGTTATCATGTACAGGACTGAATTCTGATCCGATGTTGATGTCTCTTAAATTTTTGGTTTGTAAAGGGACAAGATTGGATGCTGTGGGACTTCTGCTTGTCTTCTTCAAGCCAGTGGTTAAAATCATTTCATGAAGACATGAAGATCTCCCTGTCCGAAATTTGTAGGATAGGTGAAACAGATAAAGAAGTGTCCATTTTCTCTCCTCCTATTTTATTACCCTCTTCTGATATTTGTGACGATGCTGCCATTATACAACTCTTTACTGGTAGTGTGTCTTGGACCATCTGCATGATGGAAATTAAAGGCAGAAATGCCCCACAGGCACGGCAGTAAAGTTGAATTTGAGGTGGTCCCATTTTTCTTCTTTAGACATTGACAAGAAGTACTGTTATACATTTTTGTAATTTTTACAACCATAATAAATTTCTACTTGTTGAAGTTTCAAAGGTCATTTAATGTTTTAAGGCTTCTACATCTGACTACATAAATGTAATTCATCAAAACATTATCATCAACAAAAACTGTGATTACATAAATGGGAGTCACCATTGATTGAGTGTCATTTTACTGCCATGGACTGCAATACATGGATGATTAATCACATTGGTCAGAAACATTATTCATCATGGACAAGTTGCTCCATAAATCTTGTGACCGGTATACCTTATCCTGCCAAATGGGCAATGATGGAAGTGACAGAACTGAAGGTAAAAATTAGGAAAAAAATGCAGGAAAATCACAGATTTTCTGCAATCTCTCCCTCCTTAACTTTCTTGTAAGCATTTACTTGATTCTGAATTAAAAAATCATGGTTTTTCCTTACATCACTGTATGAGATTCCTATCCTATGCAGTTGTTCAGCAAATTATGAGACATTTTTTAAATAAATTCATAAAAGACTTGACCCCTTGCTTGAGAAAAGGACGTCAGGACCACTGAATTATGTAAGAGGCTATCATTTTTCCTTGGAAAAAAAAGGAAGTCTGCATCATCACTACTTCGATGAAGTTAAAACGTAGAGACATGTAATTCAAAATCAATTAATTGATTACGGACGAAAAGATCTTTTCCATTTATATATGTATGTTCAACTTCTCTTCCTACTTTTCAATGTATATCTTCAGAAAAAGTTTCATTGTAAGAAGACTATTTTAACACCACTTTACCTGCGGCCTTCTCTAAGTCCTACAAGTATTTTTATTGTTTTCTTATTTGCATGAAACAAGCATTTTTATTGTTAGATCATGTGAATGTGTGGGAATTTAAGCTTAATAGGCCATTATTGGCTTTGATTTTATGTTGAAGTGCAAAGATGTTGAACTCAACATAATTTGGTTAGAGTAGAGATTTTTTTTTCTCTTTACATATGTTTGCAACTTTTCTTCTCATTTGTTATCGTAAGCATAAAAGAAGGAAAAGAACATACTGATTTGATGCTATTGGGTTGTGCCCCTTGAATTCACTGTAGGGCCACCACCAAATGCCACATCCACATCTAAAATTTTTCTTAGGACCAGATTTTTTTTTTTCCTGACATGGGTAAAGCTTTTTCGGAACGTCCAATGTTAGAAAAATCTTTTTTAATTGATTTGAAGATGTAAAATTTAATGATAAATGTGAAATTACATAGGTCAAAGTTACTGCAGGATATACAAAATAGTAGAAGCAAGTAAAATTATAATTGAGGAGAACTAAGAAGAACATCAATGAAACAAGAAGAGGAAAGATCAATAGATCAAAAAAGATCGGAAAGAGCAAGGATCAAATGAAGAATAGATGAAGTTTATTAAAGACTGAGAAAATTGGATTAAGCGTAATATGCAAAGATAATTGTTAATTTACTTATTTTTGTATCATAAATGTTTGTAGCTTTCCTCATGCCTTTTAGATTATATTATATGTAGATTAAAAATATGAATCATCGTAAAGACCATGTACACTTAATTTTAAAGGTTTCTGTAAAGCACAATATCAATCAACTACCTCCTAGTGACCAACCGAAATATCATAATGAAATTACATGCTCAAGGTATATAAAATCATTATTAAATCATAAATATAAGTTATTTCATGCATATAGAGGTTTATATAGTTTTGATCAGTCAAATCTGGGTCGATTAACCGAAGTTTAGTCCAACAAGAACTTAGTTTAACCTTTTTTAAGTCAGATAACTGAAAATCTATCTGGCAAGTAATTGATGAACCAAATAAGAATAGTTAAGTATTCTACTTAGTCATGATCAACAGATAGGTAAATCCATTTCTGTTAAATTAACTAAGTCATTCGGCTATCAAACAAAATGGTAACCTGATTCTCTATCAGTTGACCAATTTTATCAAATATTGGGAAAATTTTCCAACTATTGTTTGTGCATTTATCTTGATGCATCTATAAATATAGAGGCTCTATTGATGTAAGAATATAGCAGGACAATAGTACATCTTGCATACATACTCTTGAATCCTTTTCAAATTCCATTCCTTCACACTCCAAGTTCAATCACATACATTTAAGCCAAATTGCTTATCCATCGCTTCATTTTAAGGAGATCCTTCAAGAAAATTGTTTCAAAGGTTGTAAATTTGCATTGTCGAGTTAAAGCACAGATCTCGATCTTCAAAAGTTGAGGAGAAGATATTGTGCCTGTTGAAGTGAGGAAGCAAGAGCTCGACCTTAATTGTGTGAAAGGTTATGGTGTGAATCCAGAAAAATACTAAGGATTGGTAGAAAAGCTCATGCAGGATACTTGAGAAATAGACCACAATAAATTTTGTCTACATCTTCTCATTGCTTCTCATCTTTTCTTATACTTAGATCAATTCATTCAAATCATGTCATATTCTTTCATCATCAACTTTTACTTGAAATAATTATCATATTTTCTCTATTCACCTCCTCACTAGAGAAGTCTTCGATCCTATCACTTTCGCCCCTTGTATACATTCAAAAACTAGTGGATTTGCATTCTAGTCTTCTTGTGAACGCAGGTATCGATCGACCCACGTAAAATCTTCCTGTCTTTTACCCTTTTTCCTTGCATCCTTGTTCTCTATGAATTTTAGTGATTATTTCTCATCATTTTTTCATGTTTCTCATTTAATCCTTGATGTTATGACTCTCAACTGCTGCCTTGTTGAAGCAATTTCAAAATTCAACTGAAACATCTTAACAAATTCTGATGAGTTGGTTGTTATCCAACTTTAAAGAGAAGACCAATGAAGAAAATTCAGTAGTGTAATTTTTTTTGCAACCTGATCTGCTATGGCAATTAGTCAAGTTTTATTTACTTTTTCAGTTGGAAACAATTATTTTAGAAAACTTCCTGATGCTGTGATACTGCTGCCACATACTTATGATTATTGTTAATCATGCAAATGCATGATTCGTCCTGGTGATAAATATAGGTATTGAAGCGTACAGTCACAATATAAACTGCCACAACAAAACAATATTTCTTTGATTTTAGGGTAGAAAACAATAGTTTCATCATCTTCAATGCTTATGCATATACATGACTGTTTTAATTATGATAACATATCTAAATTAAAGACAAAGGACAGTTAATTGCAGTTATGATCTGAGTAAATTTCTACAAGTCTTACTCAGCAATAACCATAATGCATATCTATGAACTAATTGGTAACAAAGATCTCATACTGAAACACCCAGATCTTGAATATGCAATTATTAACTGAAAAAAAGTCAGAAACAATGGGAGGGTCATTTTCTGGCATAGATGTGAGATCCGATATCCGGCCCCACGTAGTGGATTTATAGTTTGAATTATTGTTATCATTGTAACTTTGAGATTTAATTTCTATTTTTTAATTGGAGCATATAATTGGCATCCATACACAGAGCTCAGAGGCTTCTCTCGTAGACAACTCCTGACTCATCTGGTGCCTTCTGGCTTGCATCCACCTGACAGAAATCATTAAGACGGCTTCTACCTTTTACTGCAGCCACGGGATTTTGATCTCTCCCTGTGCAGTCATATAATTACGGCAGGACATGCCCTGTGCCTGGCTTCACTTGTGATGGAGATTAATGATGACGTTTGACAATGATACAAAACCAAACGTACATGTCATTTCCATATGGTATGAAATGAAATATTTCTCGTTCCGTGGTCTTTTATTTTTCCAATATATTTAACTGTGAAACATATTATCATTGTTCAGTAGAGATGCTTTTCTGACAGTATATGTAATTATTAGAAATATGAATTGGCAATGTGATGTCCACGAATATTTAGTTATAGGCATCACTCTCTACGACACACAGATCATATAAATAACATTATATGTGATATTGAGATGGAAAAAGACTTGTTCATTTTCACACATTTTGAGCTTTTGGAATGAGTAAAGCCAAGAGCATGTGATAAGATACATATATATTAATTTTAATGATATGTTCTTGACTGTTTGGGATGGTATCAGGGCCAAACACTTGTATCTTCCTAGTTTGAGTCCGGATAAAATTTCAATGTCTTACAATTTCTTTTTAAAATGGTATAAAAATTAACTTGTTCATGGAGAGCATGTCTATTGATTTGCAATATTCTCAGCCACACGAACCATAAATAGAAGTTTAGTATTACATACATACATATCAACTGTGGTTGTTACAATGAACCCAACAATGCTGTTATGAATATAATTAATCTGCACTTATATACTTCTTAGCATAAAATTATCACACTGCAGATTCCAGGACAATTGGTCTGTAAAGTGACCTTAACTTTCATAATTTAACCGAACACCTTCAATCTCTCTTAGCATCACCAAACGACTTTTATGCACTTGAGCTCATCTGCATTTAGCTTATCACCTGACACGCAAAAGGCTTTCGTTCTCAGGATTGCGGTTGATTGAATCTAATTGGTTAGGCAAGGATTAGACGATATGAAGTTGTTGCTACTGAAGAAAACAAGCAACCCAAGATGAAACATGGAAAGAAGTTTGATTTGATGACCAATAAACCAAACCGTACATTAATCTAATGCCTAGTTTTGTTTTGGGCTATGTGGCATCTTCCTGGCCTCTTGCTCTCTTCGTGTGGAAGTCACTTCAATGGCCTCACATGTTGGCCTGATGTTGATGATAATGGTGATCCCGAAACTTCACCACCCGAAACTTCACCTAATAAAAAGGCAATGTGCTGACCCAGGAATATATATATAGAGAGAGAGAGAGAGGAGAAGGCATTTATATGCTGGGATTCTTTTCTTCCTTCCTTACTGTTTGGAAAAGTGAGTGAAGGGTGAAAATAACTTGTCAGTGATAAATGAGCATGCCCTCCCGTACCAAATTCACCTGCTGCCTTTTGTCATCGTCTTCGGCTCTCTCTCTCTCTCTTTTTCTCTATATGCTCCCAGTTAACCAAACTGTGAAACTTCGTTTTTGAGCAACTCTAATGCTTTTATTCTATAATTTGAATGGTGAGTTCTCCTTCGAGCATTTTGGAGTTGATAGCATCTGTGGGTTTTTGTTGCTACCTTTTTTTCCCTATGTAGCTTGCGAGTCGTACATCAGCTTCCACATTTTTGGTGGTTAGAGGTCTGCAGCTTGTCCCTGTGAAATATTGATGTAGTCAAGTTTTCCGGTGGTTGGATTGCTGCCGCTTCTGGTGGTTCGTGTGCTTCATCTTCTTCTTCTTTGTGTCAGATTCTGATGTGGTTTCTCGTTTGTTCTTTGTGAAATTTTTTGTTTACCTTTCGACAAACGGGTATGGTGGTGAGAACAAAATGCCATTGGTGATGGACTGATGGTTGTTTGAGGTGGATGCTTTATTCTTTCCAAAAATTGTGAACGCCTTTTTTTATTTTCAGAGGATCTTTTGTGGAATATTTCCTTTCTCTGCTTGTAGATGCGATTCTTTTTGTAGTTCATTTAGTTTCACGTATGTAAGTTTTTTTATTTTGTGTTTGATGCTTCTTTAGATTGCAGTACTGGTGAAAATGGCCACTGATTAATATTTCTGGGAGCCATTACAGCACCATTACCTCCTTTATTTTCCTTATTCCTTTCTTTGGCTCAAGGAGCTGCTAAATTCTCCTATTTTTTTCCACAGAAACGGAAAAGGGTGGTCGGAATTTTATCTATTATGCTTGACATTTTGGTGTCATAGACACGAGAAAAATATTAAGGTGGACCGGCAATGCCAGTTCCTCTTGCTCCCTATCCATCGCCTCCTGCACCACCCACACAACCAAATGGTAGTGTTTGTTCTTAATTTCTATCATGTTATCCGTACTTATTTGAAATAAAATCGTTGGTTTATGGGACGATTCTTTTTTCTCTTGGCCTTGTTATTCTCCTTCACCATGTTGCTGACATAAGTCTGAGGTCTTCATGATCTTATTCTAGATATTTTATGGTTTCTTATCTCAACTAGTATATTCTTTGACTTCCTGGGGATACCAGCAAAGCACTTAAACTGATTTTTTCTTGTATCATCTTCAGTTGGTATAACTCCCACTCTATTTTTAATAAAAGAACTTTTTAACTTATCTTTTATAGTTTTGCCATTCATTCATCTAACATTTGCATCTCTATAATACTAGCCTTTTGTACATGATCATGTTTTATAGTTTGGTATTCTGAACTACAAAGTATAGCCAGGTAAATATCAATTTTATAAAATTTTCCCTTTAATTTTAAGGGTATACTTTTATCAGTAGCATGCAGTATGCTTTGATGCTACCATAAAATTTTGTGAAAGTGGAGTTTATTTTAATGTCAGTTTATCTGAACCTGAAATATCTTTTGTTGTTTATCTCCATATGTGCGTATTATTACACCACCAACAACAAAAACAATTACCAACTAGATGATTTTTCAGTCTCGATTCATCATGTGCAGATTCATGAAAAGGAATGTTTGATGAAAATTTCTTTTTGTGAACTAAGATTCTCTTATTGGTGATGTTAAGTTCATGCTTAGCTCTCAAAAAACAAGAGATTGATGAATAACAAATTCTTGATTCAGGTACACAAAGCCAAATAGTTTGTTCTGGATGTAGGAGCCTTCTCCTCTATCCCCATGGGGCAAGTTCTGTATGCTGTGCTATTTGCAATGCTGTCACACCCGTGCCACCCCCAGGTATCGATCTGATTCCAATTCATTAACCGTTTTATTTGGATCCTGTATGATTCTTTTTCAACCAATCAATGAGATAATACAACGATGTTGAGTATTAAAATGATCAAATTTCATTAACATAATGCTCTTTCATGCATTTCTGCCGTGCTACAATGCTGTCAATCCTTCCACAAGTACTGGTTCTACTGATAAACAAGGTTCAACTTTGTCTTAAATGTCTAGTTTATATTAAAGTTTTGCATCCAAGCTCAGAGCATCATACCTTGATGAATGCAAACAAAGAGTGGAACAACCTCTCCCCCCCCCCCCCCCCACTCCAATTCAATGTGGATTATTGACTCAATTGTGGATTTAATCCAACACTAGATATATAATTAAGATGAAAAACCATCTTATTGTTAAGCTAATGCTTTTACTGGGTTTTCTCGGCAGATAAATACTATGCCATGTTAATCAGAAAGGCCAGAAAAATATCCATATTGTCTCAACATGATTGATAGACTAAAGTGATTCAGCTTTTCTACTGCATCAGATGCCTATTTTTTGTAAAGTTATGCTTTTACTAAACTACTTCCTACAGTCTAATTTGCATCAAAAACTTTCATGGAAAATGAAATAGGTACCGAAATGGCTCAGTTGCTTTGTGGAGGTTGCCACACACTCTTGATGTACATACGTGGAGCGACAAGCGTGCAGTGCTCTTGCTGCCACACTGTCAACCTTGCCTTAGAAGGTGAGTACACCATATTGGATGTATCAGATGCTCCTTTCTAGATAAGAAGAAGAAAGATTTCCATACTACAGCTAGCATACTTGTTCTTACTTAAGAAAGTAGAATACTTGTTGTGATGTCTGGCGGTACTTTAAAAGTATAATGCTTGATCTTAGAAAGAATTCATTATGCTTCCAACGTATCAACCTCATATAATTTGCTCTCACCAGCCAATCAGGTTGCACATGTAAGTTGTGGAAACTGCCGAATGCTACTGATGTACCAGTATGGAGCGCGATCGGTGAAATGTGCAGTTTGCAATTTTGTAACTTCAGTGGGGGTCAGTATCCACTTAAGTTCCATCAGAATTCTCTTGGACTTTCAGAGTAATTTGTAGCTTCCTTTGCAGTTTGTGTGCTTTCTAGGCGTTTGGTCCCTCTATTTATTATACATGGAAGATGTAAAATTGATAATTCAGCAAACATGAGGAATGTTGAAAACTATTAACATTGCACATCACTTTGTGCTGCAGGGTGCCCCAAGTACAGAGCAGAAATTTCAGTAAACTGAGGGAATCAAAAATTTGGTAGATAGACATCAAGCCACTTAAAGTTTACTTCATTTTCAGTATATTCCATGCATCCTTGGAATAAGAATTTGCTGGGTTTTTTGGCCGCGAACAATAAGACTGAGAGGCGCATACTTCAAGCAGTGATTAAGAAGGCAAACACTTATGTTATTGCAGGTTAAGATTGATTTGTGCAAGGCTACAGGCAAATGCTGAAGAATGTTTGTATGAGTGGTGTGTACCGTGAACTGAAGTGAGCTTCTTCTTCTTCTTCTTCTTCTTCTTCTTCTTCTTCTTCTTGCATGGCGAAATAAATCGAACAAGCTTAAGAATTAGCTTTCGTTCTTGTTTTGTGATGATTCCCTCGTACAAATCATCATACAACTATAGGAAAAAATGCTGCCATGCATTTTAACAAAGTTGGTGTTTTTTCTCCTTTGTTTTGAACATAAATCACAAAATATGAAAAGCTCCTTTCAACATCTTTTTGAGAGTGCTTCTCTTCAAGGTCGACTGCGCAATCGATCGAATAATCTAAATAGCATAGATTTTAAGGTTTCTTCATTTCTTTCGTTTTAAAAATGTTGTGGGCAAAAAATAATTACCCAACGCCTCCTTGGCTGTGAAAAGCTCATGACCTGAGTGAGATTGAACTACATTCCACAATGTTTCCATGAGCCACAGAAGAGTAAATGAGCGTGAATTCAGTATTTCAACACAAAAACATCTAAATTCCAGAAAAAGAAAATTGTATCTTGCACAGCCACTAGCAAGCCAACTCCAATAGAAGTCAATATCTGAATATAATGATTATTCCACCTCTATTGGCAATTCATCAACAGTACACAAATGTTTTCTTTAATAGTAATAGTGCTTTGGCTTAAATTTGAATTTAAACATTCTTTTCTTCTCTGGTAAACTTTATAAGAAAAGCAAAAGACCAACTATATCATCCATCTACCGTTATATGAAAATGTTGTTGAAAGATTATGAAGGTTTTTAGGAAGATTTCAGAGTTTTGCTAAGCCCATGATGCTAGTGCAACTCCTCCTGTATGGAAGTCTCAGGTCTTCCCAATCGACATCATCCACCTTATTGAAAAATATATCCACCATTTCATCAGTAAGCAGCTCCAGTTTAGAGGGTTCCCACTGCAAGATGGGAGGAAATTAAGATTCACATGAGTTTGGAGGTTGATCTGATGCAGAAAATAAACAGTCTAAAGAGGGTATAGAGAATACCTTAGGGTTTTTATCCTTGTCCACTAGTAAAGCCCTGCACCCCTGCCATCAAGGAAGGGTAATAACTGATGAGATGCAGCAAAGTAGAAGGAATAAAATACTGAGTACAGAAAAAGAACCTCAAAGAAATCTTTGCTGACGTCCTTCCTCAAAACATGACAGCACACTCGGTAGTCTCTGATAAGGCACTGATCGATTCCTTGCTTTCTTCCCTCTCTTATCTGTGTTCGTTAAATCATTATGAGAAAGTAAATTTTAAATGTCGAATTGGTAATCATCAGATCTAGTGCCCATTAAAATGTTGCATGATGTGATTCTTTTACAAGCTTAAATACAACCTCATGCAAAGAGAAAACACATTCAAGATGTAGACAGGCCTCTAAACAAACTGAATATAGCAATATCCAAATTTGTATCCAATTAGTATCCAGATTGTCTGAATTTACCCAATTAACATTCAGATTGTTATTTGCATATCCGAATTCATGCCCATCAAATTTATCTGAATTCATATAAATCCAAATCCATTAAAAATTTATATCCAAACATTCGAGTATCCCAATAATCCAAATCTTATCTGAATTTGACTATTAACTTAACATTCTCTTTTCAATTCCTTCACATAATTGTTCGATCACTTTCTTCTCTTTTATATTTGAAGTTTTTTATTTTTATCTATTAATTGTCTAAATAATCAAATATTTACACATTATGTAAATTTATATTAAATAAATAACATATATAATTACACACACACACATATATATAACTAGATATAAACCGGATTTAATTGGACAGATACCATGTGTCTCCGAATTCAGTATGGCAGAAATTGAATTCAGATATTTTTTAGTTAAATAAATTATGATTTGAATCAGACTTTAGATTTCAAATATCCATTTATGGGCCTATGTAGAGAACCTCAAATATGCAACACTTATTATACATACCAATCTGAGAGTAATCTTAAGACTGGAAGGGGATGCATTTTTCAGAGATTGAATTGCATTTTTAATCCATTCTTCAGGATGGTTAAGAATCTCTTCCTCCTGCAACAAACGAATCAAAAGAACACAAACCTTGCTTCAGAAATATAAAATTAAAAACTAATAAAATGATTTACTATATTAGGAGAAGAAGCCTGCTGCAAAAAACCACATTTGATCAAACTAACAAAATAAGTCCATCCTTAGAAATTACAAAGTATGAACTTACAAGAGCAACAATTATTTCTTCAACCGTCCCGTTAGAAAAGCACTTATCAATTATATCCAACCTACATCAATCAAAATTAAATAAACACTTGGATCTCCAAATGAAAATTAAAAAAGAAAAGAAAGAAGTGCTGCCAGCAAGACAAGCATTCCCATGTGTACAATATTGAACAATATTTGCAGCAACAAGATATGTTATTCAGTGGCTATGTTCATTACTAAATAACCTGCAGTATAATTTATTACACAAAGATTTAAAAAGAAACTATTTCTTTCAAAGCATGTCAATGATCACCCCCCTGATATGGTGAGCAAAGAAGAGCAACAATTTTATAAAGGAGTAGTGATGCAGTCCAAACAGGAACAGGTAAATCTTATATTAAGGGATTTTTTGATGAACAAAGCTGATAGGAAAGGCCATAAAATTAGTTCGGTCTGTCATTAACTATATTTACAATCGATTATTCCTACTTTCATATATGATATTAGCAGAAGTCTATAATGATGACTTAATTCATCTTGAGGTTATCTATTTCACCACTAACTACACAACACTTCAGTCTATACCTAACAAAAAAGCTAATTTGAGACACATGTTTAATTTTGAGTTGTGGTACAGGCATTTAGAAAGTGAGAGTCTGATTAGTAAGAAAGGCACATCAATTATGAATGATTATGCATTTTAGGAGAATGTCAGAAAATGTGTTGCGGTTACAAAGCTTGTTTCCAAGACATTAAGATTGATTGATAAAGATAAGAAACCAACAATATACTTTTGATATGAAACCACGAATTTAATAAAAAAGGTGATATGCAACTCAGTATCATGAAATACAAAGGCATACCTTGATATCATCGAGAAGAGACAATTCAAGATACTCTTCAACCATTGTATGAAGCTAGCATGCAATTATTTACCTGTGTATTTCCAATTTTATCTTTAATAATTTACATATTTATTGTCTTTTGTTGATATGCAGCATTTTATTTGAGTCCATGATTCTAACATGAACAAGAACTTGGTGGCCATGCTAATCTCATCAATTTATAGAAAATTGCCAAAATAAAATTGAGCTAGATATCAAAACTTAGGTGCAAGCCCTAAGTAAGATAAAGAACTTCAAGGACCATTTGGCAATTTTAGACACCTTAAAGTCATTCAACACTATGACTCCTAGTAAGTACTTACTTTTAAGCAATGATTATAATCTTTATTTGAAATATTGTACTTTTTTAATATTGATACTAAATTACTAATATCAAATCTTATTTTTATTTTATACAACTAACTAGTGGGTGATTCAGGAGGCAAGTGCTCCTAATATAAAGAAGATTGCAATTAGAATATTTTCCTACTTATACTTCTAGTTGTGAAAGATATTGGACTATATTCAACTTGATCCACAAAGCATATGAACAATTTAAGAGCACAGAGGTTGAATGATTTTAACCTCCATACGCTATAAGATGAGCTTTCATATGACACATATAATTGATGGAGAAAATCACGATAAGCTGAATTCAATTGACGTTGCTCTCATATAAAAAAAAAATTGAACAAAGATTTTACTAAAGAATGGATGGAAGAGAATTGCAAGTCAGTTCTTGATGAAAAGGGTGGGAGGGTAGACTAACATATTACAGAGCAATTAGATGTCAATATTGATGAGTATATGAGCTCCTTTTCATATCTCATGGTGTTAAAAGAAGTCGAAGCTTAGGGCTAAACATAGACTCTAATAATGTTCTTATATAGTCTTTGGATGATGATGATAGTAATGACAATAATGGTAATTATGGTGATAGTGACGGCAATATTCCTCGATCTGATAGTTAAACGTTACTCCATCCATTTACAAGCATGGGCCTCTTCACTCATGCCACTCAAGATCTAGATCATGGAGCCAAGCCATCTTTCAATCATGATTATGAAATATTCTCATATCATTACACAAGGTAAATACCAAGAATTAGCAATGACACAAAGCAAGAGGCAACAAGAAGTGGAGAATTCAATTCATTTTGGTCATAGATCTTCAAGAGTTTACAGATGGATGATCCCAAACCTTAACATCAACCTTAAAGTCAACATTCTTACACGTATAATTCTTATGAAGGATCACATAAACTACCTAATTACTACTTTGATAGTACATGGGCAAATCTATCATCATCATATGAGCCAAACTACCATGCTTTAAATCAACATAGTGAAGGAGATTTGCTATTTATTTATAGAGCATACAATCCTTTCTAGTTATTAAGAAAACAACTGGCATAAAGACAAGAATATGATGGCATGACCTCCTTCCTTGAAAGAACCTGATGTCACAATACTTCATCATTTTCTATAGATGGAATATCTTGTACATGCACCTAATTCAGAATATTACTAGTCGATTAAGTATTGTACAGGTTATGCTACTCAGCATGAAAACATTACATGTTGTGAAGGAAACAAATGATATACAATCAAATATTTCAACAATATCTAAAGTAATAAGGTTACAACCCTCCAAGGCATTTAACTTGAAATTAATCTTAGTATGATTTGATTATTTTTTAAATCATTTGACATTATGGACTATGATTTAAGTCCTTTCTGCATTTAAGTTAATCTATTATTTCACTATGATTTAAGTATTTTATCATGCATGTGATTACTTTATCTTTATCTAATTGACATGTTATGCATGATAATTGTCTAGAAAATTTATCTAAGTATTTTGATATGTTTATCATTGCTTATTTTATCTTATATTTGAATTTCAAGTTGAAATTTGAAATTTTTTGACTTTCTACAAAAGTATTGTGTTACCATTACAATCATCAATTTTGGATACGTTTCCTTTTTCTAGGGAACCAAACATCAATACTTTATTCCTTGCTTTTGACAACCTTTTAGAATTAGTTTTTTTTCATAAATGACTTGCAGCAATCTACAAAGGAAGTTCTCCTAGCATATTAAACAAGTGCTGAGTAACATTGTTCTTTTTGATTGACGTTATAAAAACATGACCATGAGCCTCCTTCCAAAAAGAGATAAAGGAACAAGAGGCCTCACTTTTTATAAGCACTTGTTGCTTTGAGAGGCACCATCTGGGAAAACCTGTCAATAACAGAAGCAATGACAGCAGGATCTGGAGAGTCTGCTTTAACCAGTGTGTCTTCAAGCAAAGATAAAACCTGATAGCTGATTTAGTAAAATTAGAACCTAAAGTTTCGGCTTAGCAGATTCCATTTCTAGCACAAGCATATATTAATGAAATAGAAAGTTTGGATGGCTAGAGAAAATGTATTTTCATCAAGTGCAAGACTTCATAATCAATTATGAGATAGTCTAGGTTTCCAATAACAAAAGACTTCTTTCAAGAGGATTTCACATTTATGGACAAATATTATTAGTTCACGTTATAATGTCCAAGGAAAACCTCCAACCCTGAAATGTCAGGTCACTTTTGTATTAATGTGGATATGCACTCTTTATGATAGAGGACACAGTGGAGTAAGTTATTCACAATTTCACCAAATGGAGAACTAGGACAAAGAATGCAGTGAGCAATGTATGGCACCCCTTGTATATTACATATTAAAGCTAACATGCAGAGCTAAACCATATACACACTGTTGTTCTGCAGTTTTTCTTGAGTTCTGGCCCCTTGGTGAAGTAATAATTATACCTTGGAAGGAACAAAATGAGTTGCAAGCCCACATGCTAACATTTCAGAACCATCTAGTCTCACACCAGTGAGTCCCACATATTCCCCTACAAGAATTCATATGCATATCAGCAGACATACAAGTTTAATTGTTTGAGGAAAGCATCATGAAAATAAGGCATGCACAGATACATTTGTATATGTTGAAGATAAAATGTAAATAGAAAAGTTGATGGGAATCAGGAAGGAACAGAAGAAGGAGCAAACCACTGAAAAATAGATAAAGAATATATTTCACAGAAAAAAGAACATATTATTATGGAATTTGAACAGAAATAGTCAATCACACTGGTACAGGCAGAATCCTATCTTTTCCTTGCAATTTATGCATTCTTATGGTCAATCTCTTAAGTGCTATACTTATGTGCGGTTGAAGTAGATAGAGAAATGGTATAATTGCTTAAAAGTTAAACTTTGGTATCTTTTGGAAGGATCATGACAGATAATGTATGAGCAACGGTGCTATTGCTCATAGGCAAATCATGAAACAAATCCATGTCCCAAGAACAATATTAGATTAGAGAACTAAAAAAACTATAAACTTCCATGGTAGAAGGGGGAAAATATGCACTTGAAAAAATGGCAGGATGAATAAAAGGTACTACAATATCCAGTAAAAAAAAGCATACCAAAGAATCCATGAAGCCTGGATAGAAAATATGAAGAACCAATATCAGGAAAAAGTCCTAGTGCTGTTTCAGGCATTGCAAAAACCTGTGAAGGGATTTCATGAGCACTCATTTGCGACAACAATAATGTATAATTACAACTTATAATATTCAAGAAGAATGTCCTTGTGAATTCTTCAAGAATATTACATGTCATAATCATTGAAAGACTAATCATGATATATCTGATCATGAAAATAATACTTGTACAATTGAAATGAAGACAATGAAAATAGATCACTGTGCAGAACCACAAATAGAGAAGATAATTAAGTTTAAAAAATGCATAAACAGTAACAGATTAAATTTCAAATGCAATACTGTATTTTCTGTTGCAACTCTGAACTTTCCATGTATGGAAACACCTGCTCCGCCACCCATGACAATCCCATTGAGAATAGAAACCTTCAGTCCATACTATCTTTTGTTATTATAAAGTATAACATAAAACTTTAATCAAGTATTAGAGATTTCAGAAGGTTTAGGAAAATACTTAGATTTTCATGCAAAAATTAACATAATGATGAGCTACCTGAGGTTTAGTGTATGTTGCAATCAGGTAATTTAATATGAACTCATTCCAGAAAAAATTTCCTCCACTTGTCCAAACACCTAGTGCATAAATAATTAAACACATCAAGAAAAACTTCCTTAGATATGTCATAAATTGGAATTTTAATGCTTAAATTTGTGGAAATCATAGATATCGGCTAAATAAAAAATAATCGATTTTGATTCAATATTTGGCCACAATTTAATTTACAATGACGCATTTTGATAATGTATCCACTGGATCTTAAACAATTCTTCCATAAAAGCAGAAAGATAAGCATACCTTGATTTATATCATGGACCACACCTGCAACATCACCACCTGCACAAAATGCTCTTCCTTTTCCCTGAAATAAATAAGGGCTAGAAATGCAAGCAAAATAACCAATTTTTTCCTTGTGAAGCATACAGATGTGTCGCATTAGAGATATGCGTAACTAAGACAATGCTCATCGGAATGATTATTTGAAGTTGTCCATTCTCTTATTGTTTTCATTTTGAGATATTACTCAATTTTACATATCCACTTTTTCTCCAGTCTAATAAGCACCAAAGAAGTAGAAAACTGCCTTCTCATATTTGCCACTATAGTTTATGTGAAATAATTTGTAGGTATGAAGTAGCCACTTTTAATGGAAGTACCAGTTATATCTAAGAATATATTTTACATGAAATGTATTAGAGTTAATAAAAGCATTGATGTCGAACTTTTATCATATTTGAAAAAAAATGTGGGACAGTTGGGTTCTCCATTCAGTAAACAGCAGGCATTGACATCAAGTGAAAGATAGGAAAGTAGAAAAACCTTCAGAATCACCAACTTGACTGCTGGATTATCCTCGTAGGCAATGAATGACTTTAATAACTGCAAAACCTGAACATGGAAAACCTTCAAAATCAATCAATTGTATTCATCACCAAATTTACATGGAATTACATGTGATTGTTCCCCAGAACAAGCATTTTAATTGTACATGGATATCTCAACTTAGCAAACAATAATACGGTGAAATAGAGATTTTATGATTGCCAACAATAGCACCATGCAGAGACATTTTCCTGATGTGAATAAAATACAATATCATCAGTACAAATTAACCATCGAAAAGCTATAGAGCCTATTGGAGATGAATGCTTCAACAGCATTACATAAAAAATTCGACTAATAACAGATCACCTGTATATTCTGTTCGAAACAAAAGTCAAGTAATAAACAACATCGGGATTTTAACATGAATAATTTTCGCCCATAAACTGACAAGAAGATACATATAAAAAAAGAACTCATATTCGCCTGACGACAAACTGCCAAACGAACACATTTAATTTAGCGATCAGCCAACTGGGGCTTTCGCAGATCACCAAGACGTGAAAAACTAATTTCAAGAAAAAAGGATGCTACCAGCAATCTGATCGACAAACAGAAAACCCACCACGATTGGGAAATTAAAGTACCATTTGAAAAGAGAGGGCATTGAGCTGCCTCGGCCTATTCAGCGTCAGTATCCTCGCGGAACCCCTCTCTTCCACCAAAACCTGGAAGAATAAAAGAGACCAAGTTCATCAAAATCCAAACTCAAACTTTACACAAACCCAACAGCGACTCCGCATCCTCCCTCCCACCAAAATTGTTAACGAGAGCAAAAGAAGGCTGTTGGATACCTGTTTGTCGTCGCCGTTGTAGAGACTGCTCTGCGAAACCATGGCAGCAAAGCTCTCGGTCCTCCTCGCTTCCGTGCTCAACTGGTTCTGCTCTGTGGACAGTGCAGAGGACACACAAAATGGATGGTTCAGTGAAGGTAGAGGCCAATTTTTAATAATATATATTTTTTGTTTCTTACAAGGTAAGGTCGATCTTTGATTTTCATGAAATTCAAATTTATAATCAAACAAATCATTGAATTATTTTCTTGTTGTCGAGACACAAAATCTCGTAATATTATTTTTAAAAAATCAAGTTTATGCATATATCATTAAGATTACTTTTATAAACATCAGAGATATAATTGATAGATTTTAAGTTAATGTATCTAAATTATAAGATGAACATTTATAATATTTTTAACTATAATATAATATAATATTTTTAAATTAAATATAATGGCTACATCAACATTAAACTCTTGAGAATGTGTTCAACAATGACATGATAAGGCTACTTATGTTAAATTTCAATGATATATATATGTAAATTATTTAGAAAAATCTAAGGTAACATGTAATTATGCAATTACAAATTTAATCATACATATATTTTCATGAATGGCTGAGATCAAAATTTATTGGTATCTACACAGTTATAATGCTAATGAAGATTCAATATCACATCTCATTATTTCTTAAAAAAAATATTAAAATGATACTATTAAAGCATTTTTCCTTTTTATTTTAAATAAAAATAGTATTTTTTTTTTCTTGAATATAATTTTTCCTTTATAGTAAATAGGAAGACTAATGCACTATTTTTAATAAAAATAGTGGTTTTTCCTGAATATTCCTTTTTTCCTTTATTGTAAAAAAAAAATAGTTATTTTATCTTTGTTGGTCTTTCTCTTTTGTTAATTTTTTATCCTTTTGTGTTGATTTTGTGGATTGGTCTCTCTGAAATGATGAAAGAATCGATATAAGAGGGAAATTTATGGAAAGCATTTATTTTGATTTACCTTTTTGTACATTTCTTTATTTATTTATGGATTTTCAAGTAATATATGCAATATTTACTTAATGATGCCTTAACCTGTATATAAATAACGTTTATCTTGACTTTTATCATCTTTGATATTTCGCTTTTCTGAAAAAAGATATTTATATATAATTTCTAAAAATACGGGTCAACAAAAATCTCAATTACATCCCTTCATATCCATCACCAATGCATGTATTAATATGACATAATCATACTTTATAATGAACCATGAACTAAAAAATACCAATTACCATGATTTTCTTTTGAAATTGCTGGGAATATATTGTCACAATAATTAGAATCTCAACCAGAGATATGCAACCACAATCAACTCCAAATTCATGGCATTTTAATCAAAACATTTCAATGTGTCCTCCCAACCCTGAACAAAGCATGCATTCACTAAAACATTAGATTTTCCAATATATACTTGGTCCTGAGCAATAATTGGTATTCTCCCTGGATAATCAGCTTCTCATTCTTACCTTCTGCTCTAGTCCACCACCACATGGCAATTTCCATCAGAAAAATTCCTGCCCAACATATGATTGGTAACAAAGAACAAGCACAAACTGGTCTTCCTCAACCTTGAGACCATAGGTAAGATCATGCCAAGCCTGGCTTCTCTAATTTTCAATGGCGACAATCAGAAGTTAAGAGAATGTGAGCTCTTGCAGTTGCAGTGGAACAAGAAGGCGTTTGAGATGATGACTGTCTCCAGCATCAACAACACCACTGTAAGACCCATGAAACAAGAACAACCACAAAAGCTTCAACCATGAACGAATATGAAGTTCTTGGCATGTAATTATCTTATAAAGAGATGCCGGGTTCAACAGAAAAATGCAGTGATAAGCTACTGAAGGTGTACACTAGTAGGAACCTGGAAAGATCTAACATGAGAACAACCAACACTACATCTACATAATAATCACTTTTGACAGCAACACCAAATCTGGAAAACAGGTGCGGAAGAAATGACGGATCCAAGCCAAGGTATTCTCCAGTATGGCATCGACAAGCAAAAGATGGTCTTATATCTCTTTCGTTAGAGAGAGAGGGTTATGAAGTCCGATCTACAAATATAAGACTACTCCAACTGCTTTTCCCAAAGAGACTCAGTTTACCATGTTCTTGTCAGTAAGAATCCATCCTATCTTTGTGATGAGAGGTACCAGTTTTGTTTAACCTCTGGGCAATGATATGTTGATGTCAGTTGTGTTTCTGGACTCAGGAACTGGTTGCAGAGACGATGCCCAGTTTTCACCTCGCAAAGAAGATGTAGTGGTGATCGGCTTTGCCGCGCTTGAGCCGCACTGGCCCTGCCCAGAGCCATATGCATCTTCTTCGTCAACATTGGGGAAGGGCAAGTGCACTGGTGTGTGGTGCGATGCCGTCTCCGGTTTAGATTTCTTGGCCTTTTGCTCTCCTGGATTATTAGGCACAAAACTACCGACGACCACCTGATTAACAATAAGATGTTAAGCCAAAGAAACACACAGTTCTATGATATTATTAGCACTGCACGAAACTCGATCATGGTCTATACACCAACAGATTGCAGTAATCACAAGATGGTCATCTCAGATTTGTGCGCCAAAAGGAAACCTTGTGAGGTGCTTTCTCATCTGTGAATCAAGTGTATTCAGGATTTTGCAATTTCATACAATGCAGTTTCTTACGTATTAACCATATTAGAACAGACAACTGAATTTGGTTGGCTACTACGAACTTGTACCCAAGATTAGGAGTACATCTACCATTTTCTACAAAGTTCTCAACCAAGGAAATTATAACTCAGGTTTCAATGGTCTCGGCAAAAATGAGTGAAAGGCTGACAAATTAACAGAAGAAATATTTAATAGCCAGGACCAGCAGAATCTTGGAAGATTGACCACTACCTGCACAGGACTTGCGGCAACAAGCAAACCAGCAACCCCTCCCCCAACAACGCGTCCATCTGGGCTTGCCAAAGAAACACTCATACCACCAGATCGGCTTCTAGTTCCTCCATTTTCATTGGGCATAAATGATCCAGACAAGGAAAGCAACTCAAACCGACCCTGAAGAAAAATGGTTTAACCAAATACAAACTTGTCAACCAGAAATGACGGCAAGAAATATCATATTCTTGTAAATTAATTAGGACAACGTGACACAAAAAAGATACACCTTCAGAAGATGCAAGAGAAAAGAAAAAGTGGGAGGAATAATAATATTTGTCTTCACCAAACTGTAAACAATGGCAATGTCTGAATTTCATTTGAAATTTGTCTCAAATCTTGAGCTAAAGTAGTGAAGCATTCAAATAGACCATTTGCATGTATATAAAAATTAAAAAAACAACAATAGATGTAGATTTAAAATTCATCATGCCAATGATTAATGAAGAAAGTATGGATTAAAATGGACCATATGCAAAACAAACAATCTATAATAATTTAACACAAGCTCCAAAAAGACTGCATACGAACCTCATAAGTCAAAGTCCCCCCAGAGGAGTCAGGCTGACGAAGGGTTACATTTGAGATGACACCATTGGCAGAAAGAATACAAATTGCTTGGTGACATTGCTGAGAAAATGATATAATCTTCATGGTCACATCCTACAGGGGAAAATATTGAATTTTGATAACATATTTCTTGCAATTAAATCAACTCATGAACGAAACGACAGACCAGATTCAAATAGAAGAAAGAGAAACTCTAAATGAGTTCAAAGAGCATTGTGGCACTTGAGAATACCCACTGTCACACTCCTTTAATTGGCTTTTCTAGAGAAAGAATAATCATGTAGCTATTAATGCTTAAACTTTTAAAGAACATAATTTACAGGGGAAGTAATTTGAAATTTAGGCTCATAAAACATGGTCAGAAGACTCGAAACATCTTGAATAGTGCAATATCAAGAAACTCAAGCAATCATTGGAATGTGAAAAACAACAATTTTGATTAAAAGAACTCAGACTCTTGGCAGCAATTAAGCATTTAAATCATAACAAAATATCATCGACATGTTCTTTTCAAGGTTCTGAATTTACAAAGCATACTATGAGATAAGAATGAGGATACCAAAAGTTCACCAGGATATGCAGAAATTGAGTCAATAAGTCGGTTATGAAAACTTCATTATCCTTACCTAATTTACAGAAAAATAGCACCTTTGACAATTTAGAAATTTTACACAAAATAGTACAGATCAAGTTAAATATTCTTGCACTTATCAATGCAACATAGATCAAGGAAGGTGAGAACCACAAATCAACAGAAATATAAGATCAGGACATGTTGGTACATGTAGCTCTTGCTGACATACGCGTTAGTAAATACCTCATAACAATAAATCAAGATAAGCATAAGAAGATTCAAGCGTTATGAATGTCAGAATGTTATGCTTGTGGTTGATCATACGGTATCTATTGAAATATGCATTTCCCATGGCTGCTGGAAACAAAGAAATATGCATTTTAAATTATAAAACAATCCATACCTCACCGGTGGCAACAGTGATGACATGAGGTGTGAAATTTGCACCACCAGAGAATGAAAGATATTCCCCTACACGAAATAATTTCACTGGATCAAGAAAGTCCCCACCATAATGAGTTAAAAGCGCTAGCATATAAGTACCTTATTCATTGTATTATATACACAAGGGAGGAATGTAACAGGATACTATCTTTTGTGATTAACAATACAAGATTTTGACAGAAAAATAAAATTTATGAATAAAATCAAGGCATTCTGCTCTTTATTTAGGAAGAAAAGCAGCCACCAGTTGTTTAAATTAACACGTAAAGCTTACAAAACAAGTGGGACAACGCCAAAGAATCAACTTTGGCACCACATCACTGCTGACATAGCCCTGGTCCAGACTCTTAAATAAATAATTCATTGATAACCAAGTGGGGATACATGTAACACAAAAAAACTATTCCTGGATAAGAAATATGACACGACAGGAAGCAAGTGGCAACCCCATTTCACGAACGCTTCTGCTAGATTTTTCCCTGGTACTTAACAGTGTGATCTGTTTTTCTGCTTTGGTCAGAAGAAATAAGATCCAGATCATTGCGTACGATTAATCTACGACACAAAGTTCTTTCACAAGAGGGAATCAGGTTACAACTTGTGAGCAAACTCTCACTGAGTACAGGTCCGTGCATCACAGCATGGAACACTTGAAAACAGAGGGGAACAAGACGTCCTCTTGAACATCAAGATCACAAAAGAACAGAAACCACCTGTATGTTCCCATTATTAAGAGAGAACCAGATGGTAAAAACTAAAAAGAACCGTCATAATCTAATGTCAAAGAGAAACCCTAAACAAAAAGTCAGAAGTGAAGACCGAGTCATAAGTCCTTAGATCCTAAAAAGAAAGGAATCTAACAGAGAAAACCTAGTCCACAAATTCAGAAAATCCCCATATCACCCACGGTTCAAAACCAGGAGACCACAAACACAGACAGATCAAACAATATCTACTTATGAAACAAAATATTCAAACTTTTTTTTACCAAACAATTCAGCAAGAGTTCTTGTTGGTCTCCATATATCATACCAAAGAGCGTGATCCAAGAAAAGCATACAAGATACAAAGTTCAGCAGAGAAAGAACCTTTTGAATGCCTACTAGTGTACATATACGTACCACCCAATAGCTGAAACTCCCGACTTCGCTGGTGCTTATTCAAGGAACCCACTGACCGCCCTCTACCCCGCTTGACCATCATCATCGACTCCCCGGACGTCAGGGTGAACTCCCCGTGCGGCATCGAAGCAGAGATCGGCATCGGACTCAGCGGCATCACTAAACTTCCGTCCGGACCGTACTTCCTCGGCCTCCCGCGCTTCTTCTTCGCCCCCATAATTCCCATAGTGGATGGCGAAGGCCCCGCCTCTAGCGTAGAAGCCGCTGCAACCGCCGCAGCGTCGGACAGAACTCCACTCTGACCACCCGCTTCGGTCCTAGCCGGAGCAGCCGCCGAACCACCATCGCCACCACCCGCCACATCTGCCACCACCGGTTGCACAGTAGTCACCGTGGGGGCCGACGAAGACAAGACGCTGCCACCGTCAGAAACAACTGGCGGAGGCACAGACACCGGACCTGGCGCCGACGTCGCCGGAGGTGGTCCCGCAACCGTACCAGTCAAGCCTTCGCTTGCTTCCATTCATAAAATCTCCTACGGAACCACCCAAAACCCTCGAAAAGGACAACCCAGAAAAAAATCCCGGGGCTTCAAGAAGACCCACTTCAAAAGATTGGACCAGTCGGTGTCTAGTCAAGGCCCAAGAACCATCTTTGGTGGGAAAGTGGTGGTTTTGTTTAGTCGGAAGCAACTGGAACCAGCAGAGAATTCTCTTTCTGGACGCCCGCTGGTCTAGTAAGGAACCAGACAAGCACCAGTTCGTCCTTCACTTGATCGGAAAACGAGGTTTTTCTGGATACAGTAGTGTACCGGAGACGCCCGGAAACCGTTTCCGGCGCCGGAGGAGAAGGTCGGGAAGAGAGAGAGAGAGAGGAGGGAGAAAGGAGAGTGCGAAGGAAGACGAGAGGAGGAAGAAGAAACGATGAAAATAAATATAAAAAAAAAAAACTGGAATATTATTATTAAATAAACAGAGGGATTTTTTTAATTTGTTTATGCAAGTACCAATAAGCCCAGAATTTTATTTTATTTTTCTCCAAATTTATACTACTGAAAGGGAATCAAAAATTTAAAAATACATGTCCGCGTTAATCGTGGGAATGATTAATGGGAGGAAAGCTGAAAAGATGGTGTGAAAATTTGAAAAGGAAAGGAGGATTTTTTTAATACCATTTCTGTGTTTGGCAATTTAATTTATATCATATTCATAAGAGTCTAATTTTACTTTTTCCATAGATACTTACAATTTATTATGTACCATTCTGTGATTTAACTATATAATTTATAAAAGAAATGATGACATGAACAAATGACAGAATAAGATGCACATCATCAGCATATGTGCGATTTATCCAAGAAGTAAAATGATATATCAAAAGTAATTAGATATATAATTTTTAGGTAATCTCAACAAGCAAATCACCAAATATTTACATTTACATTTTTTTTCTTTTTCCATTCATGTTTCACACCAAATTTGAGAATGTATAATTAATGTCTAACTAAGACAGTAGAGTTTTTTTTTTTTTTATAAAGCCCATGCAACTTTACTCTTCTCATTCTTACTGTTTAGTAGACAAAGATTTCAAATTCAATATATATATATACCATTATTAAAAAAAATGCACAAACAATTTCAAAGGCATGTACCATGAAAATTTAAAGGGTTTAGTTTCTTTGAGGTGAATCTTTTTTTTTTTTAAACCATAATCTCTGATCTATTTACAAGGCAGAGATTCAAACAAAACTAAAAGATACAATTTGAATTATTTATCTGCCAATATTCTTTTCAGAAAAAAAAAAAATTAAAGAACACAATCTTGAGTACTTTGAGGAGTTTTAGTAAAGTGAACTTCTTCCCCCTTTGTTGACCATTGACTTGCTTACTGTCCTCCTCTTCATCACCTTTTTAGAGAGAGAGAGAGAGAGTATGGTATTTTCCCAAGGAGCAAGACTGTATTTAATTTCAAGCATCAATAAACAAGCATGAGGTGTGAGAATTGAAGGGAAAAGGCTGAAAAGTAGCCATTCATTTCTATTAAATTGCTCAACAACTTTGCGATGAGAGATAAGTTAATGGGACTGGGAAGAGTATCTGGTATTTTCTAGGTCACTTCCAAAGCAGCATCATGTTAGGAGACTCCCCTTATTTGTTTGGTATTAGGTGAACCAATCAACAAAATCAAAAGAAACATCATTCAAATAATCCCGACTTCAAAACTAGATCTTGGGTGTGCCAAGAATAAACAAATCTTCAGTTTAATACCACTAGGATGCATGAATAAGGTTAGGAACTTGTTCTGGTTTTTTTTCTTTCTGATAGTGATGGTATTTTTGCTTAAATTTGAATGAAATAACTCCTCCCACAGTTTACAGTGTATTAAAAACAAACCCATTTTGTTTGATCACAGATTTCTTTAAAACTGTTTGCTGGCTTCTATATTTTTGCCACAGTTTTAAAATGAAACATTAATAGTCTAGGTTGGTTCTTTCATTTTTCTGAATCCTACCACCCTGAAGACCCAAAAAAAAAGAAAAAACATGGTATGCATGTGACTAGCTTCCCAAAGCAAGCTGTCATGAATAAACAATGGAATCAATCACTTTCTTAGTTTATTAACTCTTTCAATGGGGGTTACTCACATATGGCCTTCTGCTTTGAAAATCTATCATATTCTACTTTTACATTTTCAATACCAACAGCCATAGTGGTGCCCAAGTTAACCCTACTAAGCTTGCCACATGATCAAATAAACCATTAAATGCTTTGCATTATTTAAGTCCAAGTTGAAGCCTACCTGAAGTAGGAGTCATATTTGATTTCAAACAGTGATTAAAAAAGAAGGAGAAGAAATGAGACTTGGGTGCAAAGATAATCACACACTCCCTGGTGGTGGTCAGATTTTTTCTAACTTCAAACAGTGACCCTGATCACAAGTTTTTCCCTCACTTTTGAAGTGCCACTTGACCTAACTTTATTAGCGTGGAAACAACACCGCAGATATGGTGATGGTGTGCTTGAATTAGCTACTCATGTTCCAGCTCGTGCTGATCTCCTTCTCTCTCTCTCCCTCTCTCTCTCTCTCATACAACGCTGCAACGCATGCTCATCTTTTACCAATGGCTTGATGCTTTACTTATCTTATTGGGATAAACTGATGAAACACAAAAGTGGGTTTATCTCGAAAGAAAGGAATATTTATCTTTCCCACTGGATGTGCATGCATATATACACTTCAATATATATATATAGTTCCCTTATGCATGCATACCTCTCAGTCATCTTTATCTGTAATCATGAAAGCATACGCCTATTGAGGGTTTAAGTGCTTTAAATTATTCGCCAACAGCAAGATAATATAATCAATCATACATTCCATTTTAAGGGTAGAGTTCTCAAGTTCGAACATGGATAAAAATACTAACATTATAAGAGAAAAATACTTGAAATCATTCTAAAAGGAGTATGGTTAACTGGATTTTAGTTAATTTATTTCTCCATTGAAATGTCCAAAATATCATAACAGTGTGGCCTTTTTGAAATATACAAAATAGTACATGCCGTAAACATTAACATATATTGGTTTGAATTGTAATGTAGAAATAAAATGATGCAAAATCAAAAATCCACTTGATTTGAGGATGGAATTCAAAATGTTGTCCAAGTGAGGTTTTGGGAAATATCATGTTCAAGAACCTTGAAAAAATACAAAAGCATTTTGAGCAAAGTGTTTTTTGAACTTGTTTGGTAACAATTTTCAAACAAAATTGATAAATAATTATCACAGACTAGATCTCAATGGTGCTGATCTTTTTTCTTTCTATTTCCAAAGAAAATATGCTCACTTGGAGGCAACAAAGAGGAAGAAAGTTAAGAGGGAAAGGATTGAACAATAGAAATGTGGTATGTAACATGATACATAAACAAGAACTTCAAATGTGTGAGATTAGAGAAAATGATTGGGAAACATTTATTGATAGGATTTGGTTATATATTTATATATTCTAGAGCTATATCCTAGAATATGGGTATCCAAGTATTCATATAACAAAATAACAAACTACATAATAATAATTTGCACATAACAACTCTAACAATCTCCCTAGCAAATGCATAGATTAATTTTGTAGGATTGAAATAAACCACAACTCATGGAAATCAACTAGTTTGAAAATGAAATTGAAACAATACATAATAAGTAAGCCACAAGAGAATACAATGGATTTATACTAATTAAGTCACTTGCCTGTGTCTAGACTCAATATTCCACCATTTCATGAACATTTCTACCAAACAAATTCTCCTTCACAGACAAAGAAGCCTTAGAGGTTTTCCTATCACATATGTGAAGTTTTACACAGTATCTAATTCACATAGAAGAGAAATTTACACAAAGAGAGAGAGAGAGAGAGAGAGAGAGAGAGAGAGAGAGAGAGAGAGAGAGAGAGAGAGAGAGAGGAGGAAGAGAGAGAACTATGAAACATAGTTTCTTGGAGGAGAATTATAATCCTTCAAAAGACCAAGAAATAAAATGGCAAGCCCTCAAATGAATAAAACATAGGGCCTTATATAGATGCACACTAAATATTAAACTAAAATTAGGAAGTCTTCTAAATTGTCATGAACATTAGATATCTAGGAAAATGCTCACCAAAAGCTCAATTCACAATCCATGCATCATTGGATGTCCAACTAGAGACCAAGCTTAATCAACAAAGATCTAAGTCATATACTTTTGCAAGAAATTTTTTACCATGGAGTGCTATTGTGCTTCAGTGTTAGACTTGGACACCAAACTATATACATGCTCCTTACTTTACTAACTAGTTTTCATTAACCTCGTGTAATAGTTAGTTAGATTTTCTTTTTTTCTTCCATATCTCTTGCATTTCCGAAATCTAAGTAGACTTCAAGTTTCATGTGACCATTCTTTTGTAGATAAAACCCTTACCTATGTGCACAAGTAATGCAAGCAAGTATAGGTAGTTCTATCGAATGTAAAACACTTATTCATGTGACACAACTTAAAATAGGCAGTTTGATGCATAATCTTAGCAATGAAAATGGTTTACCCTAATTTGGAAGTAGTTTGAACCCTTTTTGAAGTGGATGAAATGGGTTACTCAATCATGTTTAGTGGAGGTAAACAGAGATGGAAAATGGGTAAGTCTTAAGGTTGAAGGAAAACAATGATAGTCTAGTAGCATTCAAGGTGTCCATACATATGATAATATTGGATAAATTCACAAATAATTTTATTAGATAAAATTTATAAAGGAATGCTGGTAATTTAGCTAAAAGAACCATTATGTGATAACAAATTTCTCATTAATTTTATGTGCTCTTGATTGTGCATCTATATTATTATATATATATACTAAGCACAAAATCCATTTTCTCAAGAAAAGATGGATGCGACAAGAGATAAAACTATCCTTTCTGCCATCCTAATTTTATGAGATTATTTTTTTAATAATGTCAAAATGTGAGATTCATTATATATTTTATCAATGTTATATTCACACTTACATCTGAAATAGTCAAAAGTCTCTCTTGACTTTATGTTCCTTTAGGGTAGAGATCAGATTTTAAGAAGGATTGACAAGTACTAATATTTTCTTATTTTATAAGTACTTTAAGAAGAAGAAAAAATAACCTGATTCAACCATATATTTATCAAAAATCTTTGTGTTTAACTTTTATTCGTAATTTTGAAATTATATTTAGTTGGTGTTACTTTATTATAACAAAAGTTATATCTTCTTTATTATGTCCATAGTTTAAATTCTTACAACTACTTTTTTTAATGGACCATTAAATTTTTTTTCTCTTATTTCAATTTATTTTTTATTTCATCGTACATTATCACAAGTTCTATCCTCACTTTTTTTTTTGCCACATACAGAACATTTCAAATGTATATTTGTCAATGTTTGCTTTAAATTGAAGATGGTTTCCGCCAATGAAAAGAAGTGTTGTTATCAATATTTGACCCTTATGTCTTATCAATATCTTCCTCACAAGAATTCAATTTTTTTTTAAAATATGTCTTATGGTAGTCTCCATCAGCATATCAAAGATTTTAACAGTGACTATAGTTTTTTCTACTTTTCTCTTGGTTGAAAAAAAAAAAGAACCTCATTTTTAGTTGTAATTAGAAAGTTGTCACTACAATTTAAATTAAAAAAATTATTACTTATAACTATTTTCAACCATGTAAATGTTGTAATAAATATTTTACAACTAAAAAATGGGAGGGGAAAAAAGACATAAATAGTTGTTATTGTTCATCCAAAAAATTTTCAAAATTTAAAAAATATAAACCATAATCTCTAGTAGCGGAAAACATCCGTTGCTTCTTTAAAATACAAATAAGGACATGAAATTTCCAATTTTTTTTGTCACACCCCCACGTAAATACGATCATGTTGGAAATTTCAAAATCAGCAACCACCGGTCGTTGCACAAATCAAAGATTTTGAAAAATCGTGATTTTAAATCATCGCAGAAGATCATCAGAATCAAAGTCCAGAACATTTAAACATTTCAATAAGATCTGAAGTCAAAGCATTCAAGTCACGATCAGATTTAATCAAAAGCCGACAACGTCAATTAAAGATCTGGATAAGTTCAAATCGTTCTAAAATCATGTTGATTTTTTTTTTTGTAAAATTAAAAATTGTAATCATTTTTAATTATGAAATCACATCAACAACAAAAAATAAAAGAAGCCTGGCGATTCCAAACAAATATAACTTCATTGACTGCATTACCACCTGTAAAAGAAATGTTATAACTGAAAAATCAAATTATTAAAAATCTGAAAGGAAAAAAAAAATCGAAGTGATATTTCAATTAAAACTTTAGAAAAGAATACTATTCTTATTTAACAAACGAATCAGAAAATGTTAGAAAAAATAGTTTTAGATAATGTTGAGTTGTATTCGTTTTAGTTAAAATTCCTTTTTTCGTAGTTGTAAAGAATACGATTTAAATATTAAGCGGTATTTTTTTCTTAATTTTATATGATCGTTAGAATAACATAAATTATAGCATACAACCGCAAAGGTCAAATCTGCTGGTGGCACCACCTCTAAAAAAATAAAAAATATTTAAATAATTAGTTCATCTATGATGTAATTTGTTAGATATTAATTTAAGTTATAATCGTTATTTTATTATTAGTTAAAAATCAATAATTGAAATTTATTTAACAAGAAGTTGTTGATCTTTGAGACCTTTAGATCAAGAACCAATACTTTTTAATTTAAGTAAGAATTTTATCATGCATTCGTACTCATCTAATAATGAAATCTGTATAGCTATTGATAATATAAAATTAAAATACCATCAGAAAATTCATCCTTCAATTATAAAAATGCAAATGCATCACAATGATCTTTATCAAAAATCATCATTGAAATACATTAATCAACCAACATTTTTTTTTTTTTTTTTTTTTTCTGATCACACACATGAAGAGAAGAAGAGAGAGATCTTGAGGCATCAGAGCCCAACGGTAGAAGTATATTCACTTCAGCCATGGAGGAAGGGGGAGAGAGTTGTGGTTTGGTTTTTATTGATTTTATTTTTTTTCTTGAATTTTTCCTGCAATTGTAATTTTTATGATTTTTTTATGAATTTCCTTATTTTGCATTGAAATTTATGAAATCTCACTATCATGCTTCCTGGTCCTTCAAGAAAGAATATACCAGAATTTCCAAGTCAACATTCACATATGATATATATGAGTTTCTTTCCACAATGATAGCATGTTTATCAAAGTTTGAATCCAAAATTTTCTTCTCTCAGGCATAGAAAATACTGATTACACCCTGATTATTTCATGTGATATTGTCGTCAGCTTACCTGCCATGGAAGAAGAAGAAGAACAGAATATTATTATTTCCATCAGAATCCACATCAATGAACTGGAAGAAGACACATACCTTTGTTTGTGGTATTGACTTGCCACCAAAAGTTTGGTGATATCTAACTTGCAGATTCTGTCATATCTCCGTTAGCTCAAATTACTTGTCAATAAACAAGAAAAATATTTTCCCTTTCTTTACCCTGAAGTAACCACCATTACCTTCCAAACTTAGTAAATATGTCATGTCATTCACTGTAACCTATTATATGTTTACAAGTCATTCCTTTCCTGATCAATCCTCTTTCCCCTTTATACTTCAAAAACACTCTTATCATACTGTCACTAGCTGTCATGGAAGGTTCAATAAGCTTGGTATCAGAAAACACATCAGTACAACCATTTGATAGCATGCAAGATTCCTCCATTTTCAGAACAAACATTTGACCCCATGTCAGGATTCATCTATTTCCACAAACGAAAGATAAATGAAAAAAATCAAATCGATCACATAAATTTTTTGAAATGTCAGTTTATTGAAATATTCTTTATCAGACAATGGGCTTGGTATCAGAAAACACACCCACACAAACATTTGTTTGTGGGTCAGTCAGCTTTCAATGCAGACTACCAATCAGAAAACACATGAAGTTCTGGTCTTCTTCTTTTTTGCTAAAGGTAAACGAACACATCAAGCTGACTGGCGGTAGAAATCATCGTTCAAATTGATGCAGTAACATGTGAGCTGATGACCATCTCTGAGAGCCACATGGAATGGGTTTATTTTATTTTACCCTAGACTACTGCTCTAAGTCTGATCTGTTACTTATCTATACCAGTTTTATGCTTCCAAGAAGATGATACCATGGGAATCAACCCCTCCCCTTGCCATTTCTCCTCCCCCTACATTTAATCAGCAGTAGATGGACATGTTCTCATTTTACCAAGAAGAGAAAAAGAAAAAACAATGTCCTTTCAAACTGATGTGCATGTGGGCTAAGAATATCACATCTTCTTCCAAAACTCATCCCTATACTTCTTACAGGACTTCTTATTGCTTCCACCCTTCTTCTTTTTCTAAATCTGTCGTTATCAAGATTTGAATTCTGAAAGAATATAGCATAGAAGTGAACTTATAGATATTATCATTATATATCCATCATTTAAGCAAGTACTTATAGATATTGATTTCTGGATATAATCATTTTTTATTTTCAAAAATAAAATATTATACAAAGAATAAACATCCACAAGGAAAGGGGGGGAGAGAAAAAAACTCACAGATGCCTTCCTATCTTTGTCAGTTCACCAGAGACCTCAGAAAAAAAAAAGGTGCAAAATCTCCTCTGCCCATGTGAAAGCCGGTGGGAGACGAGCGCCGCAGCACGTGACGGGCCGGCGCAACTCCCGCCGCAACTCCGGCCGTCGCCTGGATTTCTTCCTTCCTTCCTTTTCCGTATTTTCGCATCGACCCGTGTCGGTTTTCCATCGTTCCCTGTTCACCGTTAGGCCCGTCCGTCGCTGGTCTTCCCAAAGCTTCAGCTTCGCTTGTCCCTTTTGTTGTGTGCCAGAGAGAGAGAGAGAGAGAGAGAGAGAGAGAAAAAAGAAAAGACCCGCGAACGTGAGCATCGACATCAACACCTGGAAGAACAAGGCGGGCGGGCGGTGGTCGTTATTCGACGGCAGGGAGGTGCATGCGTGTGAGATTCCCGTTTGGGATCCATAAGCCAGAGAGAAGAAGGTGTTGGCGGGTTTCGGCAGATTTGGGCACCAAACCATCCAATGGGTATTTGAACACTGAAGAAGATGTAGTAAAAACTTCTGTAATTGCAGAAGATTGCATCGTAATGGGATCAATTCAAGGATTCAAACATTGATGTTTACAGAAGATGATGGGTGGTTACTTTGGAAGAAATGGATAATTTGATTGCTTCTGCTCTTACTTCCTCTTTAATTCTCCGACTCTTGGTATTTATGTTCTTCTTGATCTCTTCTTAGGCCTACCTTTTATAAGTTTAAAAACTCCATCATTATTTTGTTTTATAATTGATGATAGTATGGGAGTGTTGGTGCACCTAGAAAACGATGGAAATAAAATGATATAAAATTACGGAAAATATTGGAAATAAAAATAACAAAAAGTAACGAAAAATTTATATAAAATAAGAGTATTTGTGTATTAACAGAAAATAACGTAATTTGAAAAATGTATGTTTGTGTATGTAATATAAAATGATGAAAAATTATAGAATATAAATTATGTATGCTTGTTCACAAATTAGAAAATATTGAAGACTAACTCAATTCAATATTTATTGTTCATGTTTAGAAGATAGAGAATAAGAAAATTTGTCATAAATAATACAAGATAGTTACAACATAAAATACATATCACATCTCTCTATTGTTACACATTTCTCTCATAATATTGGCACGTATTGTATCATTAATTTTATTTCTATAATCCTGACTTGATTCAATAGTAACAGATGTAGCTTCTTCTGTAAAAGTTTGTTGAACATTATCATCTGTCATTCCTTGTAATTCTTCTTGCTCATCTCCAAGTAAATCTGTTTTGTCTGCTTTCCGAATAAAATTGTGAACTAAAAAACATGTCAATACAATCTTTACTTGTGTTTCAAAAGGAAATGACATATAACCTCGTAAAATTGAGAATCGATGTTTGATTATTCCAAATGTACGTTCAATTACTGTCCTTAACTGTGAATGCCTATAATTGAAATTTTCAATTGCATTCACTGGAAGTCTATTAGCATTATAATCATTCAAGTGATATCTTGCACCTCGAAATGGTACAATAAATTCTAGCCTATTAGGAAAACCAACATCTCCCAAGTAATATTTACTTGTAATTTATATAGAAGTTTAGAATATAATGTTAGAAACATTAATTCTACAATTTCTACTATACATAATTATTCACATTATTTTTATTAGTATCATACCTAATGAAATCTTAAAAGCATTACGTCAAGAAAGTGCATCATGAAGAATACGAGCATCAGCTGCTGATCTTTCTCATTCACTAAGAACATAAACAATTTCCATATCAAAATTACATGCTGCTAATATATTTTGTGATAATTCACCTTTTCTATTCCTCCAACGTGCAGTTTCTTCACCATAAATTGTAGCTTTGACATGAGTATCATCAATTGCTCCAATGCAATCCTAAAAGAAAAAAGAGTATACATAATAAAGACCACTACATAGTAAAGAAGATATTGAAATATAACATTAAATCACCTTGAAATAAGGATAAACATGACGATCATTTTGAAATCGTGCTGATGTTGATGATTCTTGCTTAGCTAATAGTTTATATCCTACTTTTAAAATTCCATTCAACATTTCATTGAAGTATGTACTAATTGTCCAACCAGATCGACGAAAGCGTTCAATACTTACACCATATCTTTGATTTTGTCCAATTGTAACTAAAAATATTGCCACCTTTTCTTCCACATTCATACATCTACTATCTTGCACTACCCCTTCACGTCTCAAAAAACTACAAAAGTGGAAGAATACATGTTGATTCATTCTATAAATTTTCCTGTAATTATATACTTGATTAGGTAAAGATGGATTTAATAACGTAGTAATGTATTCTTGTCCTTCTTTAATGTATATTCTAGAAGTACTCATTGCAACATAATTTGCAACACTTGCAAAAGTGGTTATGAATTTCCATGCTTTCATCAGATATAAGAGTATTTGTTCTTGTTTTGCCTCTTCCTCTTCCATAAGCGCTTTCAGAAGTTTCATGTTTGCATTTGTGTCCATTTGTTTTTAGTAAAAATACATACAAAAAAAAACGAAATAGACAATAATATTTACATCAAATGATGACAATAACAATCTACATTAGAACATAATAAAAATATCTTGTACATCATCAACATACATAACATTAAATAACATGAAACATTATCTTGTACATCAAAAATATCAACAACATACATAACATTCAACAACATAATACCACCAACAACATTCATAATAATATCAAGGCCTTAATAACAATGTTTACTGCCTAACATCAACAACATTCTTCATTTCATATTATGTCTTAACCAAGTTAGTCTCATGTCCTGCGGTAAACCTAAAAATATTCTTCATTTTTGATGATTTTCTAATAATGTCATTGCATTATATACTTCATCTTCATTTAGCTCACTTAGTTCAAGCAATGATGGAATAATGTCTAATTCATTTCTTTCTTCATTATGTTGGAGTCTTAAGAATCCATTAAGAATCCATTTCTTTCTTCCTCAGCTTTGGCTATACGCTCCATTATCTGCATTCTAGTTCTATTACACTCTTTATATTCCTGTAAAAATTCTTTCATGTCTATTTCCATATCCCTAACTGATTCTGCCATCTTCTCAAATGATTCTGCATGAGGACGAGCTCGCGAGCGCTTCTTTTTAGAATCCAGTTTTTGTGAAGGTGGTGTTGACATATCATCACTAGATGGTATTGAACATGTGATGTTATTGAAGTTATTGGATAGAGATATGTCATCATTTAAGTTAACATCTTCAAACTCATAGAAGTCCATAGGTACTGTGCTTGTTCCTCCTCCAGCAACACTTGTCTGAAAAATTAACTTCAACTGCTCATATATTGTACATGACTTTCCTTTCAAGGTGGCACATTCAGGATGACTCTACAAATGAAGAATAAATATAATGAGTACAAAATAAAGTATATAAAAAATAAGAGAAACATATGCATCATAATAATTAAAGTCACCTTCACAAATTCTTCCCAGATTTCATCAGGTACAGATGTATGACCACTTATATAGTCTCATCTCCATCCACTTTGATTGGCAATCTTACTATAATTTTTATACATTTGCCGCCAAGTCTTTAGACGACTATCAATATTTTTTTTCTCTAACCCAGCATTAGTTTTCTCATTGTAAGCTTTGATTACTTCAATCCATGTGTCTGCTCTAATCTTGCCATCAGGTGTTTTGGCGTTTCCTTGATTAATAGTATCACAAAGAAGATTTAAGATCATTTCATCATCTTTCTGACTCCATGTGAAATTTTTCCTTGATGTAGTCTTCTTTCCATAACCATTGATTTCTGTCATTGTCTACAAATGTATTATTTACATAATTAAAATACCTCACAAGTAATTAAGATTGATAAAGAAACATAATGTCAAGCATTCAAGTGAAATAGATTAACAGAAAAGAACAAATAACAAATGATTCTAGGGTTGTAATATTAACATGCAAAAGCAAATATTTGGCAACTCCAATATTAACAAGACTCCACATCCATGCATAAATACCACAATGCAATACTTTAATTCCTTCATAAAAAAGAAATATTCTACTCTATTCCTGGAATGATCAAAAACAACACCATAGTCAATAAGATAATTAGTTGTCAACATTACCATCATAAAAAACTAAATATAATTACATTAACATGTAAAAATATTGAATTACTTGCATGTCTGATATTGAAAAATCACTTTTAAGTGGTGTATAAGGACGTAGAAAAAATGATCTGTGAGAAATTGCAAACGTTGAAAGATATATAAGTAAAAGAATCCATTGGAATTTTACCGATTAACTGTGTAAGGTAGCTTTCAGAAATTAGGAGAACTGGAATATTTCAAATTTACAAAAAAACATCACCATCAATTGCTCATGCACGTATTGTATTTTGTCATAAGCATGATATCCATACTTTGTTGGATATTATAATGTCCATGAAATGTGTGTCCTGGATTTGTCAAACATTTAAGAGTACAAGTACAATAAGATAAATAATGTCTATAGCATGTGACTCAATTGTTCACACCTACGACAAATTCAACATTGCAATGACTAAAGAGAATCAAATGCACATGTTCATAATCTTTATTCTTTGAGATGTATCTGAGTTCAAATCCAAATGTACAAGTTCTTGTGGATGATCCAACTATTATTCACGAGCATACCCAACTTTTGTCCACCTACGAAAAATTGTGTTAGAAAACTATGACATTCTAAGTTAAATCAACTTTATTTTATGAATAGGTTTATTTAGGTTCGACTGTGTTACAAGTACAATTGTTATTCTGAGATGATTCCACCCAACTTTATCATCTTATCTGTTCCATTGTATCAGCGAACAATGGTCCGCAAACACAAGTTGCCTCACATAAGCACCCACCTAAAGTGACAACCTTCGTCCATGGCATCACAAAAGAGCAAGTTTAATATTATCCTTAAGGTAGGTTTATTTCCTTCATGGACTAAACAATCAACTCAAACAACGGGCAAGTTCATTTGAATGAACGCTAAAAGCATCGCATGCCAATTATGATAGAAGCAGGAAATTTCTTTATGCATACAAATGTATTCCAAAATGGCAGATATTATTTATCATGTATATCCCAAGTGAGTTTACCCTTGTTCAATATCCACGCGTGTATGAAATAAGTTGATCTACCGAAGGAGAAAGGAAATGATGTGTATGAAATAAGTTGATCTACCGATTACCTGTGCAAGGAGATGACAACGAGGATGCGTGACGACAGTGCAAGAAGATGCACAAGAATGCGACGAGGAGACTACAACACAAGAAGGATGACTGATCTGAGACGACGGCGCAAAAAGATGTGCAAGAAGGACGACGACGCAAGAAGATGCGACGGTGAGGAGACGACGGCAGAAGACGATGATGTGCAAGAAATAAGTACAGAGACGATGGCGCAAGGACGATAGCGAGGAGACGATGAGGACGACGATGGACGATGAGGACGACAACGGCAAGGATAAGATGGCGCAAGAAGATCCGCAAGGAGGGCGACCTATTCGCGAGGAGGGCGACGACGATGCATTTTCCGTTGTTTTCACCCTCAGGTGTCTTGAGAAAACGACGTAAAAAAGTTTTCACTGTTTGCCAAGTAAGAGGGAAAATGTCGGAAAATATTCTGCATACACAGACACCCAGAAAATGATGTAAAATTTTCCGACATTTTCATTTCCGACATTTTCCGTCGGAATCTAGGTGCACAAACACCCCCCAAGTAAAAATGTAAATTAAAACTAAGCACCGGTCCTTCTTATAAGATCAAATTCAAATTCTTTCTATTTCATATCGATGTAGACCAAGTTCTCAGGACTCCGACACCAATCTCTTTCTTATTAATGTTGTTTATAATTTAATAAACAAAAGAGTTTAAGCATTTATATTCTTTTATTAATTGAAAAAGAATAAAATGCTTAGATCTTTGATTTTAGAAAAAAAAAAAATACTTATTACCATGAAAAAATGGGATTTTTTATCATTTCATGGTGAAGAAATGGTCTTAATTCAAATTCAAACAGAAATGTTACCATTATCGAAAAAAATATATATCTAGTTATGTGGGTATCTCTTAATCTATATAATATTCTATTTTTACCATGTTAAGTTACCACAAAGAAGATATGTGTAAGTAATATCATGAAATTTGGTATTGTAAAATAAAGTTAATTAGTAATAAAGAGAGAAATTCAGCGTATGTTAACCTAATCCATCTCTACATTTATCAATGTAGGATTTTCCACATTCTCTCTCGTTTGTATTTTATTTTAAACATACGAATGTCTTATTGGTGGATATCAGCAAATCTAATTTAACACCATATGAAACATTTTAATTCAAAACCAATTAACAATGAGTAAAGAGATCCATCATATATTAACTCATGTTTCATTCATGCATTCTTGGATGTAGAACTTTCCATATGCACAAGAAGGGTTTTTGTAAAACCGACATATTGAATTTTATAATCAATATATCAATAACTTGATGTATCAATATAAAGTTAGCACATTAATTTAGGTGAGCACAGATAGGAGGGGGGGAAAAGTGTCTCATCATATTAATTTTCCCTTTAAATGGGTATTCTCATTTTCAAATAAAAAAATTAAATAAATTTTATAAAGAACCCAAAATCTTGTGATTTTGATTACCTTGAAAAATCAACAACCAATCATGATTTTGCAAAAGTTTAAACTTATAAAATCAATATTTAGGAGATGTTTGTACACTTAGAAAATGACAAAAGTATTTTCTATCATTTTTTAGTTGTTTATGTACTAAATGATTTTTCATCATTTTCCTTTAGTATATAAGAAAAATTTTCTTTCATTTTCCAACATTTTAATCTCTAAAACTGATGAAAAATGAAAGAAAAGAAAATATAAATTATTACAAAATATATTAACATGTAATTTTGATATAAAAATTGTTTATGTCTTTAATAGATAAGAATTGATATTATGAGAGATATATGAAATAATAAGAATGTGTAAAATGTATTTTATGTTATAATAATTATCTCAAATGACTCTATCTTATATTATCTATAACAAATTTTGTTATTCTTTTATCTTACAGATAAATACAAAAAATATTTAATTTATTAATTTCAATATTTTTTAGTTTATAAATAAACATATATATATTACATTCTATGATTTTTAACTGATTTTTCATTACTTTAAGTCATTTTTCTTAAGATCATTTTTTGTGATATTATATCATTTTATAGTACACAAACACTCTTTTAATGTTATCTTAAATTTCAATGTAAATAAAAAATACTAATATTAAAACTTTCTAATGGCAGCACATAGAGTAGTTATATCTTTCCTTACTTTACAAAACTCTCATAAAAAGAAAAGTCCTAAATTTAAATTATTAAAAAAAAATAAAACTGTAGGCACTACTCATCTTACCATTTATATACATCAAACTTAAAATCTGTCGATAATAAAGATCACATTTAAAATAAATAGATGCATTTCTTTTATAAATATTTATTTCAAATACAATCTTCACTATGATATATTCTAAATTAATGTATCATAACGTAAATACTTAACAATATTTTTAATTGTAAATTTAACCCCCTTTTTTTTAAAAAACATTATTTTCCCTAGTTTTCTTCCGTCTTTCACTTTGACAGCTGTGGTCCAAACCCGGCGTTGGGGGTCGTCGGGTCAAACAAAACGGGCGGGAAGGATAAGGAAGAGACGGACGGCGGGAAACAGCGGTCGTCGTCGACGCGGGAAGCCTTTCCGCCTACGTTGTTTCATTTTCACGGGTTTCGGAAATCGGTAGTCGCCTTCCGGCCTTTGGTACGTCCGACACGGCTAGGGCTGGCGCGTGGAAGGTGAAACTTTTGATTTTTAAAATGGTGCAAGTCAAGTTGGTTTGAATTCTTGCTTTTGAACAAATCTTCCACCCGTATCTGCCTTCTTTTCTTTTGCACTTCTCTTTCAAGTTTGAATGTGTTGTGTAGTCAGTGCTTGGCCATTTGGTCATTTACCAGTGTTTAAAGGATATTTAAGGCAAGAAAGAATTATGAATGACTTGGAGACGAGCAAAGAGCACAGCAACCAAAGGGAGAAAAGGGTGGAGGAACGATGATCAAGCCAAATCCAATCAGCCCCGAACATTATCAAATTCCAATATGTACATTGTCAAGCCCTGTCACGTTTGTGTAAAACCAACATAAGGAGGAGCAGGAGAAGAAACCCAAAAGAAGAGAGACCAAGGACAAGAGGAAAGAAGATTTGCATGTGTCACCACCATCTCCACAACAATCAAGAGCAAACCACCCCACCGTTCTTTTCTTCTATGGTGTGAATGACCCCCACATCTACAACCAAACACCTTCTATATCCTTCCAACCACCGCCTTCTATAAGGTATCTCTCCTTTTCCCATCAACTTTCTCTAGCACTTGCATATTTACAATGTGGAAAAGCATCTAAAACTAGGCAGACCCAAGCAAAGCATATGCCCTGCTCCAACACCAGCACAACACACCATTACCACCAACAACATGGGGATCCTAATATTTCCCTTTTGGATTCTTAAGAACATGACTTGATCAGACCCAAGTAAGAGAGATTCCTCCTCACTAAATTCCCTAGAGAGAATAATCCTGTGCCATCCTCGCTGCCAGAGGACTTATGCCAGGCAGGGAATGGTGGGTCCTTCACCATGAGGTGAGTGGTTCCAATCCTTTGCCGGACTGCCTCAATGGTTTTTGAGTCAGCTGGCTCCCCTGTGGCATCAGTGACATAGAAGATGTTGGATGCCATACCACTCTCAGTCGAGATCTCAGATCTTGTTATCGACAAGCTGTTTTCCCGGAATGTTCTTGTTACGTCAGAGAGCAAACCATGCCGGTCTGCCATGCGGAGCTCAAGCGGAACACCCTGCAAATATTAATCAAATTTGTGAGTTAAAGAAACACATTTGACAAGAGGATCCATTGATGGACTCCAACATAAATGGGGTAATGATCAGGAACACAATCGATGCCAAAAAGAGTTACCTTGGACGAGCTCCTTTCAACTGCTGCTTGCAAGCACTCAATCACCCGCTGCCTCTCTGCTTCCGAATTTATAGGGCTGCCATCTGCATGCCTGATGTAAAATTCCTTTATGGTAAAATAACAAGAAAAACATCAGAGGCTTGGACTAAAATAATAAATGAAGATCATATCATAGAATTTTCTTCCATCAACGAGAATAATAAATGAAGGTCATATCATTACAGAATGATGCATAAACCATAATGATGTTCATACTTCAAAGAAACCAATCTTTATTAATCAACAGCATATTTGATTAAAAGAATATCCTACTAACTAACGGTGAACATGAAAATTGCCAATATACCATATATTAGAATCCATATTGGTTTTAGAAGTATATCATATAATCCATATATTAGAATGAAAGAAACTTCAAATGAGTAAAACATAATCATCTTAAAACCACAAACTAGCAAAACCAAATGTATAATGATTCCATTTTAAAAAAAAAAAAATATTCTAAGCTTATTGCCATCACAAACCTGTCGTGCTTGATCCCCATAGGTATCAATGGTCCCATGGAAGACAACGTAGTCCATGTCAGTGAGAGTGCAAACGATATCAAAGAGCAACTTCGGCCTATCCTCGCATTGCACATTCACAATGGAGTAACCCCTGTCAACCCAGTTCTGCACCGAGATTGAAGGTGGCGCAGAAGATGGCATGGTCTTCCGTTCATAGTCCCGGTCTTCAAACATCATCTGGTGTAACCGCCGCTCAGCATGTGTAACAGCAATGGCAGAACAAATGGCAGTCTTGGCACTGCGGATGTCATTGTCGCCCTTGAGAACGTTTCGGAGACGGCTTTCAATGCCCTGGATAATCTGCAAGTCCTCAATAGGTTCAATCGCGATGATCGATGCAATGCGCCCATTGTGGGTCCAAACCTTTGCTTCCACAACATTGCACTGGAGTTCAGCGAGCACAGCAAAGACCTCTGACAGAAGTCCCATGCGATCGGTGCCAGTGAGTTCCAGTGCTGTCAGTCCATCGCTGAAGCTGCCGGACCTTGATGGAATTGTTGTTGCCAGTGACTGCAGAATGATAAGTGAACGCAGATTAAAACCAGGAAAATGGAAGAAAATTTTGAAATATCGATTGTGGGTTTGGTGATTTCGTGTGATTCTGAAAAATTTAGATGAAAAGAAGCAGAGGCTAAAGATTGACAATTGAGATTTTGAAGAAAAAAAATACCAAAACAAACACGTAAGAGAAGAACATGAAAAAATGACGCGTTTTTATGGTGTTATGTGATCTAGAGGAATTCGCAAATCTCCGCAAGAATAAAGCTAAGAAATAAAGTCAGCAAAAGCAGACGACGGACCCAGGGAAGAGAAACAACGCAGGAAAAGTACAGAATAAAGAAAAAAAAAACGTGGAAACTGAAGAGATGGGATGTAAGGTTTTTAACTCCAAACCTGTTCGATGTAGGAGATGACGGATTCATCGACGACCTTGTGTCCGTACTGGTCGGTGACATGGAAAACGTCCATGAACCAGCGACCGTCGGAGGAGATGTAGGATTTTTTGATGCAGAGATTGAGATCACTGAGAACTCTAATGGCTTCCAAGAGCATTCCACGCTTCCTAGCACTGTCCACCTGAATGTCAATCCGAAAAAACAAAAGGGATCAGAGCCCGAAGAGGATATGAAATCCCCGTATGGGGAAGAGGATGTGAAATCCCTATTTGGGCTTGGATTCATACGCCTAGGGATTAGCGTTTTACCTTGACGAGGGTGGCGGTTGCACACACAGCATTGTCGATGACGACCCTGTGGAATCAGTGGGAGAGGCATAAGAGAGCCGAACGGATCAAACGTCCTCTTCTTTGTTACAACAAGAGGGAAGCTGTACTAAAAAGGAAAGGAGGAGTTCTAGGGTTTCCGAGAAAAAAGAGAAGAAATCGATCTCACCAACCATTGGCTACCAAACAACAACCGAGAATAACCCAAAAACCAGAAAACAACCACGGGAAGAGGAAATCCATGGTCGAGAATGCAACAGGTTAGGAAAACAAGCGGAGAAGAAAATAACCCATCAAACAAGAGTATGAGACCAACACAAAATCAACAACGAAGGAGAACCCAAATCGAGGAAACGAGTAAACCAGGAACCGTCGGGCACCACAACCGCACCAAATTCGAAAGACACGGTGGAAGGGGGAAAGAAGACACACCTTGGGGTATTCATCCTATTGACAAGCTTCTGGTACTCATCCAAGCAAGCTGGCCACGCCATCTTCCCTCCCACTTCCTTCCGGTCAGCCGCACCACCCAAAAATCAAACAACGCCTCAACCCCTATAAAACCCAAAAGCCACAACCACCACCACCAGAACAGAGCCAAACCCCCAATGCCGGGGGAAACCAAGACCGATAAAGCTCGTCCAACACAGGAGGAGGACCCCTCAACGCTCTTCCCCTGCTGCGCCTACGCCCAATCCCCACTTCTTCCTGCCTTCCACTCTGGCTTCGGACCGAACAAGGAGGAGAGGGACCGTTTAAATACTCTGCCAGAAATTACCTACGCCGCATCGGTCCGTCTGAACCGGTACGGTTCGTTCGGGCCGGGCCCGGGACCCGACCTAACCATCTTGAGCCATAGGTGGTGGGGCACGACCCGGCACGACAGGCGGTTGGGCTCGTGCACATGTGCCGACGTGGTTGGCGACTTTTCATTCGTGCCAACTCGGCACCTTTTGTATCTTTAATCTTCGATTTTTGTCAATTTGAAATTATTAAAATTTATTTTTTCTTACAGATTTATCTTAAAATGAATTGATAATAAATAAATACATTCATCGTATACTAACCCGGAGTCAGTCATTCTTTATATTAACTATTATAACACTCCTCTCAATTGTAACTTATTTAATACCTATGAGTATTTTATAGGTAGATATGCATGAATATATTTCGATATTACCTTAAAATTTCATCTGAAATTTAATTAATAGTGAGTTGAGAGATTTATCATATATTAATTTAAGTTTAATATTTATATTAACCAATATAAGATTATTTTAACGTATTCTCTCACTTGTGATTTATTTTATATCTACTGCTGTCTTACGAATAGGTGTAAATAAAGAGATTCTCGTACTATATATTAAATTCTATTTCAAAATCACTTCATAGTAAACAAAGAAATTTATCATATATTAACTACTGCTCCAATAGCCATCGATCTTGTATTTACTACTCATCAAATCTTTTTTATTAAATTATTTCTTAATAGAAAGGAGGCATTAATTGTGCAATTAATAAATAATAGATGTGAATAGACGCCATATATTGGTTGGGTTAAATAGTCTTATGAGTGATTACATAATGAATATTAATTTGTAATTATTTTTTCTTTTGCATGACCTTTGTAATGCTAAATTTGATCTCTTATTATCTTTTTTATTACGAGTTTCAAATCAGTATGCATAGGTAAATCTTAATTTTGATAATAATAAAAAAAGACGAGAAGAAATCAATATGTTCTTAAGAGTTCATTTGAATTAAAGAGGCATGATTTGGTGAATATCCAAAAAACAAAAAAATTCAGGTGGAAGGGTGAAGAATTATTTTAGTAAAATATAAGCAATTTTGAAATTCTAAAAATGATTAGGTAAATAAATAGTTTGATTATAGACAAAATTTGCAAAACATTTAATCATACAATGAATATAAATATAAATTTAGTTATTCTAAATACAGAAAACATATATTTCTGAACATCTAATAAGGAAAAATAAAATCAAACTCAAATAGTCAAATCCGTGAGCACCAGAAAATCCGAGAAAATGAAGTTGTCTGTGATGGAACAGCAATATATAAATAAAGTTTTTTGTTTTTTAGGCGTCTTGGTTATTTATTTTAAATTTAAGTGGAACGTTTTGACTTATTTTGTTGATACATAAAATACAGAATACACGATCAATTTCTGATAATATTCCATAAAAAAATATTCATTTTAGGATTTAGAGCTATCAACTTAAAATCTATTAATGACGAAGATTATATATAAAATAAATAGATACCTCTCTTTTTTAAAGCATTTAGTAAAGATCCCTAATTTTAAGACCTGTATAGAAAGAATCAAAACTTATTTCTTTCAAGTAAATTTTTTTTTTAACTAAATATGTGTGCATAATCTTGCAAGCTAAGAGAACATAACACATGGAGGTGATCAAAGTAGTAGAAGAAGAGAAGTGAGAACACATGGGAGAAAGTTCAGAGGTGGTTGGGTAAAGGTGGTGGTTGGCTGAATCTGCAAAGTTAATGCAAGAACCGTCTAACTGTGAATTATTTGTATCAAAATCAATGTACATACTTACATTTACCTTCCTCTGTCGGTATTTTTAACTGTGAAAATGAAAAATCTACGGTGAAGATATTGAAGGACTGGAAGGTGCTCTTGTGAAGATAGCCCACGTGCGTGAAAGAAGAAGAGAAGGAGGAACAGCAGCAGCAGCAGCAGCAGCAGCAGCAGCAGAAGGTGGTTCAAGGGGTGACTTTACTTGAGGTTGAAGGACGGACGAGACGAATAGCCACGACATGAATAGAAGCTCCCTCCGTCCCCCACCGGTTCGTAGCCACCGACGCCGCCGCCGCTCCCTGTCGGCGACCACGTGGTGAGGCGGTGCTTGGCGCCCCCACCGACCCCAGGAACTCCGGGGCTCCCTTTGCGGCTTGGCGCCCCGGGATCCGGCAAGGTCCGGATATTTGGGACCTGTTCGCAATTTACAATAAATAAACTACCAATATTTGAATTTTCACGTGAAATCTACTAGAAATTTAGTGTGGGGGTTTAAAGGTTTTGTTTGTTTATTCCAAATTTACGGAAAATGTCACCGTCGTCACTTTGCATATTTATTTATTTAAGACAACAGATCGATCATGTATTTAGAAGAAAAAAAAAAAAAACATCAATTAGAAAAAGGAAGATTTCATTAGAAGAAAAGAAGTATTGCCTTCACATCCATTCTTCCAGTCATAAATATACTGTCAAGAAATAATTTATTGTTATTGTTATTGTTATTGTAATATATTTATTTATTGTAAATTTATATAATGCCATTTTTCTGACAACGTTGGGCACGACCCATGTTATGAGCGACAACAGATCGTATCATTGGTTAACGAGAAAAGAGATTCTCGACTTAAACTGTGGCCTCCGCCACCGCTACGCCGCTGCAAGTGGGAGCGGGGGGAGGCAGACGTGGGCGGCACGACGCCGCACGCAGCACCGTCAGATCGCGCGTGGGCTCCAGCATCTGACGGTCATGTGGCGGGTGTCAGGCTCCATGTGCGGCGGTGCCGTTGCCGGCGGTGACAACACAACCTCTCTTTCTCTTTCTGTTTCTCTTTCTCTTTCTCTTCCTCTTCTTTCTCTTTCTCCCCACCACCGCCCCATGCTTTTTTCCTACGCTGGTGTCGACCGATGACGGGACGGCGGGGGAGGAGCTTTGGACGGGACGTGCCAGGCGGGAGGAGGAGGAGGAGGGCGGCGGAGGTAGTGGAGAGATCGAGATTCCCTCGCGGCGTGTCTGACACCGGCACGTTGTGTGGGTGTGGGGCGGCGGCGTTGGGCTTTGGGAAAAAAAGGAGCGTTGGTCGGCTGACGTGGTCGGCTTTTTCCAGAGGAAATGGTGGGGGTCGGTCCCACGGTGAACACGTCAGCAGAATGTTGGGGTTGTGGTGATGACCGGTCAAAAGTAATTTTCTTGTCACTTTTTTATTGCCAGTTTGTAAAAATTCAAACCTCGTAGTACACGAAAAATATTTTAATGTTGAGTGAAAATGGAGGGTATTTTTTTTTTTTAATATTTATCCTTTAAATTCATCAAGTTAGTCTTACTGAATTTGAGAAAATACATCAATAAAATTAAAATATTTAGTTAATACAAAATTTTACATTCTATTCTTGTAATGTAAACTTTTGACTTTTTAATTGACTTAGGAGAGGGTGGTGAAGCTAACGAGTGGTTTAACCCTTAAAACTATGTTAAGATCATACTTTTTGACATAGAATATGAGAGGCTCGAGTTTTTTAAAAAAACCTCTTGCAAAGGACATCACAGGACTAATCTAGAATCGTTCTACAACTTTAGTGTACGACATTAAATATTTAGATAAAATTTCTAACCCGATATATGATATCCTAAATATTCGAGTTTTTATTAAGAAAGATAATGTCACGTCTATGCTTCCATATGCACAAGAGAGAAATAATTACCAAGAATTTTTGAAATAATAATTGAGACGTCTTTTCATAAGAGAATATGTTATTGTTATTCCAACATTCCCGGTCTTTGCTAATATCAGTTTCCAATAAATAATTTAGTAAGATGGTTAAACCTCTAATAAAGGGGCAATAATAGAAGATGTGACTTATTGTTTTACTTGAGTTTTTGCAAAAACTTCATATAGAAGGGAGATGCATACCTTTTTTCATATGAATATCATCTACATAAAGGAATTTATGTATAAGTTTCCAAATAAATATAGAGATTTTTATAAGAATTTGGTTAGTCCATAATCTCTTAAGATGCTTGTTTCGTTGAGGGTATTATAAAAAAATTGATAATTACCAGTCAAATTTTAATAAAAATTTATGAATTTTAAACAATCTAAATTAAGGACAAATGTTGGTTTAAATTAAGTAAAAATTTTATAAAATTTTTTTTGCACATGTTTGCGATAAAATTTATGTTACTTATATTTACTTTCACTACTTAAATATCATGTATTACATAATTGTTTTCATTTTACTTGTAAATGTCGCGAATCATATAACTTATTTTCACAAATTATATCATTATACAGCTTATTAATATAATTAAATAATTAATTACATTTTATCTAATTGCATCAATTCATTAATTAAGAGGCTTAATTAATAAATTAATTATAGATAATTATATTACATTATTATCATAAACAAATATAAATTTAAAATCTTTCATGTGTGCAAATAACTAAATTTAACTTTCATCTTCAACATACATGAACATTTTAATTTCAAATTTTATAAAATTCAAATTTCATCTGATTAAATTCTGATTATAAGCAAGTTTCGTCTCGTTACTTTTAGTCTTATCGTTATTTATTTTCGTAAATCATGTAAATGATATATTAAAATTAAATTCGATGTATTAATTTTTTAAATTCATTAATTTAAACGATCATAATAAAAAAACGTTATAAACACACTGATCGAGGACTTATCATGTATTTCTAATCATTTAATGATAAAATCCATACCATTATTACATGCCGCTTTCCTAAATTTAACAAAACACGCAACGAATGACGCCGTCGTCATCGGACGGACGGAAGATGTCAACGCGTCAAGAATAAATTAGCGGCTGTGAATTGAATGCCACCGCTGCCTTTTGACTTTGGTATCATGTTCGGTAACGTCACGTACCTGTGGGCCTTCAATCCTCATGCAAAATTCCACAAGGAGAACGAGAATAATACTGTGGGAGGCTAATGTTTGTTTTGATTCCATTAAATACAATTAATTATTGTATTCCGATGGTCGTGAGGTGGAGAGTCAATGTCGTATTTTTATTTTTTTTCTTTCTCTTTTACTCCTTTGTCTATGAATTATACGTCACGAGATGTCCGATATAATGGAAACTATTGGAATTTGTCAGAAATATGAAATCAAAATTTAAATTCAAATATTAAATTTGAAAATCAAATTCCAGTAAGGGAGGAGGTTGGCGATGAAGATGGTTAATCTTTCCTATGATTATAAATAAATAAGGTAGTTACATGAAGTTTAATACGCTTACATTTTTTATCATAAGAATTCATTCAACATCAGAACTTCCAAAAATTCATCATTGATATCAGAGAAATTGGTCTAAGAGAAATAATATTATTTTTGATAAACATGTTAAGAATATTATCTTAATATTTGATAATAGATTTTATTAGAAATTTATTTTTGGTTAAATAATCTTATTATAGGTTCAGCAGTAAACTTTATTTAATAAATTAAATCAAACTGGAAATGACTTGTGTTAAATTACGCGGTAGACTCTTTATCTTCTGAAATATCAATATTTAAGGGTTAGATTGAAAATGAAGGAGAAAATAATTAGCTCTCGTTATTTTTATTTTGCTATATTTATTATTTTTTGTACTTTCTTTTGTAAAACATTTAGTTTTTTTCCCCCCACCTTTTCTAATATTAATTACTTCATTAAATATATATATATATATGATCGCAACATCTTCCTCACGTTCCGCTTCATTCGATTATTTATTATTTTTTTAATATTTCCGTTTGAAAGCGCCCACGTTCTTCCCGCCGCGGACGAAGAAAAAGAAAAGCGACGTGCGCGACGTGACAACTCGTGGGCGACCATCGGAAGTTGCGGCGGCCGCGGCGGCGACCCGGCGGCGCGTGCCTCCTCGCACCACCCTTCCGCTTGGACCCACACGTAAGTCCCATCCCTCACCGCCGCACGTCCGGCGGACGGCGGGAACTCCGGCGATGTGTCGAGTCTGGGCCCACAGGAGAACTAGCGTAGGTCTGGACTCTTGGCGTACAAAGTTTAGGATGGAGTCAAGGTTTGACTTGGACTTGGACTTGGATCAATCATTTTGACTGATTTGGTCAAAGGATTGAGTCTTCTTGTTGTGGTTGAAGATTTAGAATTACATCTAAACTTGAGAAATATGATGAATTGGTTCAAAGTCTAATTAGATCTTGAAAATTTTGTTTCTATATAAGGAAAAGTTTAAAAGGAAAAATAAACAAAGTTAAAAATTAAAATTTTATCTTACATATAATAAGGAAAGTTTGAAATTTAAAATAAAAATAAATCATAATTTTTTATTTAAAATTTAAAATTAATATTAATAAAATTTAATATTGATGTCAAATACAAATATTAATGCTAATAACACTACCATTCAATCAATATGGTTGATGGTTTCCTATACCTTTTACATCACAGTTAGAAAAAACCATCTTGAAAGCTTCTTTGAGAAATAGAACATTTTTGTTGATTGTTGTTATGCAAACTAAACAGAAATAATATTATTTTAAAAGTTCCACTTTGAAATAATATTCTACAAATTTATTTATTTTAATTCCTTTTATTTTTTAAAGAAATATCTACAGATATTACTGCTAATAATATAAATGAAGTTTAATTATCTTGAGATCAGCATGTTGCCTTCTTGAAAGTCCCTTTAAATTATGTTTTGTTATCTCTTAATCTCTGGTTGTGATCTGCATGGCCAGAAATTTTTTTTTAATAATATTTCCTTTTAATATTGCGAAGAAAAATTCTTGGGGAAACAACTCTTAATATTATTTTAAGGATATGGCATTAACTATTTTAATTGGGCTTGGTCTTTTGTTAATAAAAAAGGGTTGAACTAAAGGTCTGGGTCATAATTTATTGGGCTTAGAAATATTTCCAGAGTTGAAGCCCAATATTAATTTGGGCCCATGCCCTTTCAAGCCGAAAATAAAACAATGTCATTGGGCATGGACAAGGCTTTTCAACGGCAAAACTAAACTAAACTTCTTGTCTGAAAGTTTGGGATCTAATTTTATGCTGGCATTTATTAATCATTGTAATTATTGAGAACCAATTCTTAGAGTTGTTGTCTAGGCTGTGTTATACTCTTTTTTTGTGTATTTTTATTTCTAGTCAAATCTTCTGTTAAATTACATAATTTTTTTTTTTTTTTCAGTAATTTTAAGTCTATTTCTACTTCTTTTATTTTTTTCAACACTATCACACCACCAAATATTTAAATCTGAGTTTAAATATGTATTATTCTTGGGCATTAAAAGGAATTTAAATTACAAATTCAACTTAGATATAAACAAATGCACCTATAAATAGAGAGAGGATATAAAAAAAAAAAATTAAATTTCCATTTTGATATAAATATGGTAATAATTTATTGGTGCCGTGCCCTGCAAAATTATTACAGACATACCCTCCTCCGCCCATTGCGGTCGGATCTCTCTCCCCGTCAGCTGATGCCACCACCACCACCACCGCCACCACCACCACTTCTCCCGGCTTCCGCCGCTGCTTCTCCTCTCCTCCGCTCCTTGTCTTCCATACATACACGCATCAGGCAGGACCGTCACCAGCAGCAGCTGCGGGGACAACCAACCCCTTCCGACAAGCGCATTGCCATCACTTCGTTTGGGTAAGTTGGAGCCAACTCTTCTTTTACCGCATCAAGTCCGTCGAAAATCGTCGTCGTTCCTTCTCTGGAAGGATTCATCGGGCGACGATCACCGTGGTTTCGAAACTGCGCATAGAATGGGAAAATGAGGGAAGGTGATTGTTTTCCCTTTTAAGATGTGGAATTCCACAAGAGGAAGGATGTTGGCGATGGGTTCATTCGGCACTTGATTGTGGTCTCGGTGCCTTTTTCTTTTGCGTATAGTCATATGTTAGAGCCTAACAATTTGAGTCGTAAGGGATACTTGTGCGAGTAACAATTTTATAGAAATTTTCTTTTAGTTTAAAGGTATTCTCTTGTCACATTACACTCCGGAAGCATTTCTTTACTTCATCCACCTTACCTTAATCTTATATAAATAACATCTTTTGTAATTTCTTTATTGCTACTTATCATAGATGTTGTGTACTCACAACGTAGTTGCTTTTTGACAGTTGTTCATTGTTTCAATTAGTGATGAATTGCTTCTCGAAATTGCTCTAGATGTTAGGCACTCGCCTCCCCCATCCCCCCATATTGCATATCTTGCAGCCATGCCACCGGATTTGACGTGCAGTTGGATCTATTTAACTCACCATTTTTTTTGTTTTGCAAAATGCTGATCAATTTTCATTTGTTACTTTTAATGTGATGGTATTGGCAGAAAATGGCTGGAATCATGAATGCTAAAAGCAGGAAGGGTAATTCTGCTGAGAATGGCGATGGAACTGTGGATGCCAGTCTTGTGACTTCTATTAGGAATGGAGAAGATTTAGGTCCACTTGTTAGGTTGGCTTTTGAGACAGGGAAGCCTGAGGCCCTCCTGCACCAGCTCAAGTACGTTGTAAAGAAGAAAGAAGTGGAGATAGAAGAGTTGTGCAAGCTGCATTACGAGGAATTCATTATTGCTGTTGATGAGCTCCGTGGTGTGCTGGTTGATGCAGATGAGCTTAAGATTACACTCTCCAGTGAAAACTTCCAGCTTCAAGAAGTTGCCAAGTCCCTCCTCTTGAAGCTTGAGGAGCTTCTGGAGTTATGCTCTATTAAGAAAAACATAACAGAGGCCTTAAAAGCTTTGAAGGTCTGTGTACTGGTGTTGAAGCTATGCTCAAAGTGTAACACTGAGATCTCAAATGGGAATTTTCATCTTGCTCTTAAGACCTTGGATCAGATTGAGAAGGCATGCCTACAAAACATTCCGGTGAAAGTCATCCATAAGGTTATTGAGAATAGAATACCTGCAATCAAGTCTTATATTGAGAAGCAAGTGTGTAATGAGTTCAATGATTGGCTTGTTCACATAAGAAGCTCTGCCAAGGAGATTGGGCAGCTGGCTATAGGGCATGCTACTTCAGCTCGTCAGAGGGACGAGGAACTAAGAGCTCGGCAGAGGGATGCAGAAGAGCAGAGTCGAATTGGAGTGAGTGACTGTGTTTACACGTTGGATACCAAGCCTGTTGATGAAGACTTGGTTTTGAAATTTGATCTCACACCTGTATATCGTGCTTATCATATCTATACCTGTCTTGGTATTAAAGATCGATTTTGTAGTTATTACTATGAGAACCGGTTGATGCAACTGAATCTGGACCTTCAAATTTCTCTAGCTCAATCGTTTCTCGAATCACATCAGACATTCTTTGCTCACATTGCTGGGCACTTCGTTGTTGAGGATCGAGTTCTCAGAACTGCAGGTGGACTTTTGTCAGAAAGTCAGGTGGAAACAATGTGGGGTACAGCTGTTGCCAAAGTAACCTCAATTTTGGAGGATCAATTTTCTCGAATGGACAATGCAAGCCATATTCTTCTTGTCAAGGACAATGTTACCCTTCTTGGAGCAACATTGAAGCAGTTTGGGTACCAAGTATCATCTTTACGGGATGTTCTTGATAGTAGCAGAGACAAGTACCATGATCTCCTTCTAGGTGAATGCAAGAAGTTGACAAATGACACTTTAGCCAATGACACATATGAGCAAATGGTCATTAAAAAGGGGTACGAGTACAAACTGAACGTTTTGCCATTCCATCTTCAGACGTCAGATATGATTCCAGCCTTCCCATACAGAGCTCCTTATTCCTCATCTGTTCCTGATTTGTGCCGCATAGTCCGATCTTTCATTGCAGACTCTGTTAACTACGTATCATATGGAGGACCTATGGATCTGTTTGATGTTGTCAAGAAGTACTTAGATAAACTTTTAGTTGATGTATTAAATGACGCCCTGTTAAATACAATTCACTCTGGCGTCTTGGATGTATCACAGGCAATGCAGATTGTTGCAAATATAGCTGCCCTTCAGCAAGCATGTGATATCTTCCTTCAACATGCTGCTCAACTATGTGGGATACCCATACGATTCTTTGAGTGTCATCATGCTAGATTAAATGCTAAAGCTGTTTTGAAGGCATCACAACATGTTGCCTATGGCGCACTCTCAAACTTGGTGAACACGAAGGCCAATGAGTTTCTGAATCTAACTGACGGCATAAATTGGACAACAGATGAACCTCCACAAAATGGAAATGATTACATTCAGCAAGTTGTTATTTATCTTGACTCACTATTTACAGCTGCACAACAAATTCTGGAATTGGATGCATTGCATATGATTGGTACAAGTGTTCTGAAGCATATATCAGATTCTATCGTTTCAGCTTTTCTCAGCGAGTCTGTGAAAAGGTTCACCCTTAGCTCTGTTATTGGCATCGACAATGACCTGAAGACCTTGGAATCATTTACGGAGGATAGATTTCAAGCAACCGGTTTAAGTGATTTGAAAAAAGAACGAACCTTTGTGGATTGCTTGATTGAATCCCGTCAACTAATCAACCTTCTAATGTGCAATCAACCTGAGAACTTCATGAATCCTGTGATAAGGGAGAAGAATTATTGGGCTTTAGATCATAAGAAGGTGTCGATTATCTGTGAGAAATTTAAAGACTCTCCAGATGGGCTGTTTGGGAGCTTGGCAGGTAGAAGCACAAAGCAGAGTGCAAGAAAAAAGTCAATGGATATGTTGAAAAGAAGGCTAAGGGACTATAGCTAATGAATTCAATCCCCAGATGCATAATAGCACCAACCACTTGTTTTCTCCCATTTCCAAGTGGAGATGTATTTCAACGGTGTTAAAATTTTGAAAGTTTGTTAGCTATATGTGATTATTTCGAACTATCATGTATTTACAATTTATTTTATGATATCCGCCTTCAAGAAAGGCACATGCCTGTTTTTGTATCATCTTGTGCCTGGATCAAGTTTTCATACAAATGATGGATGTGGTAATGGACACCTGAAAGTTGTAGCACTTGACTTCTCATTGTGTTATGAACTGCACTTCTAACTAAAACCAAGATTCCTGCAGCCTTGCAGAAGATATCCCCCAAATTCCTTGAACATATCCCAACCACTCATTTGGCCATGGTTTCCTACTTGCAACATTCCATTTTAATTTTATTTCCAAGGACAAATCATTCCCTAGTATGCTTTTGTCCCTTTGTTGGTTCTTTTATGCATTCAGAATGCAGATTTACGTCACACTTCTTGTCCCCTCAAGTTTTCATTTTGTGGCCTGGATGGCTATGATTGGCATGTAAGTAATTTGAGCATATGCTCACTTATCTGATTTACATTCCCTTTCATTTTGACTTTTCATCAGATTTACATCACACTTCAAAATGTTTTACTTGAGCACTTATCTGTCTTTGGTTCAGTTAAACCAATAGTCATCCGTTTAGCATCTAGGGGTCACATACAGATACCTGTTTTATGTTAGTATACACACATTCACTTTTAGGTTTTCCTGGTTTCTCTTACAATAGATTAGATGACAAGTATGACATGATCATATCTTTCTCCCTTTCTCTTGCGCTTCCTTGTTTTGTTAGATGATCTGTGAAGTAACCAGTACTGATGGCCTATCCAAATGAACTTCATGGTGAAACCCATCAGCATCAACATCATGGTAGATAAAAGAAGTGAGCTCCATTCTCCTTTCTTATCATATGTTGTTTTTTGAATCTCTAGTAGCAGAGAAGGTTGGGCACATTTTGTTGCGGCCAACGATCAACAAGAAAGAAGGTTCTTCTAGACCAGCAAGCAAATCACACTCAAAGGAAAAATGAAGGGTTCCTAGTTATGATTGGCTCTCCAACATATCTACTGCAATGAAGTTAGTGCTCTTCTACACAATATTACACCAAAATTCTGAGTGCAGTTCTGTGTGGCACTAAAGCTTCAGATGAAACCGTTGAAATCTATAGAAGTTCATGGATATATTTGATGATTCCAGAAATTAAGAAGAGCAGCTGACATAAGATTTTGAATTCTGATGAAGAGAATGACACTAATACTTTAGTAACCATTCATACAGTAATGCAGCTGGCTTTTTTTCCTTTTTAATGAAGTCTTTAATAAAAAATGTATTAAATTGAAGTCTAGATAAAAATATTATCAATATCAAAGAAAACTGAAAAAGCACAATAAGCCACCCTTTCTTTTGAAAGAGAACTGAAAAAGGCCAATGCAGCTTGAAGACCAATATAGTTAAAACAAAACCTGAACATCAGTCAGTGCTCACTCTTTGAGAAAGATGATGTTTTTCCCTTGATAATATTTTTTATTGGGTTTGAACTAAAGTTTTCTTCCTTCCAAGTAAAGCAAGAGATTAATTACCCTATTTATTGTTGATTCAAAGGAGATGATATTTATAACCTTACACATGTTGTGCAAGAACCAATTGAAATAGAAATTAAGATAGTCATACTTTTTAACACCATTGAGAATTATAAATGAGCCCATAGGCATATATTCTATATTCTTGTGTGTGGATATATAACTTGATTTGTTAAGAAATGACATGTAGATAACAAAACAAAAAAAAAATCTCATGTTTTTTAAAATCTGTCCACAATAAAGATTATATTTAAAATAAATGTTTATGAATAAAAAACTTCTATTTATTTTAATTACAAATTTCATCGTTGATAGATTTGAAGTTGATATATCTAAATTATAAGATAAACACTGATAATAATAATATTATTATAAGTGTTGATAGTTGTATTTTTTATTAAAAAATTATTCTAGGTTGGTTAAAAATAAGGTAATTCTTCAAGAAAACTAATACACCTTTCCCTCCCCTGTCTTTTGTAATTTTTTTGCTTCCCCATTTTCAAGCTTTATTTTGTTGGACTTTACGTCTAAAAACTTTTAATTTTAAATTCACTTTTACCGTGCAAAAATAATGTATTTTATAAAAAATACATTTTATGTAAAAAAATTAATAATATTCTAATTCTTCAAAAAAAAAAAAAACAAATAATATCGAAACCCTGAGGTCAAAGCTATCGGACGAACCCAACAAAAGCTTCCTTCCATGGCGGCTCGTCTGCTCTCCTTCCTCCCAATCTCTGCCCCCGAAACCAAGGAGACTCCCCAAAATCTCATCTCTCCGCCCTCCGTCTTCACACCCGATGCTCTCGGATGGTCATCCACCACCACCATACTCCGCCTCGCCCTTGCCCCTCCCCCGCTCCGCCTCCGCGGCCGCAAGCCACTCGCCGCCGTGTCCATGCTTCCCTCCTCGTGAGAATTACTCTTTGGTCCTTGGGGTTTTGATTTCTTGGTGCTTGTTGGTTGCTGACGAAGTGTTTGGTCTTTCAGGAAGCCGGAGAGGGCGGGTCCGAATGGGAAAATCAAGTTAGTGGGTGACGGATGATTTGTTAGAAATTTTGGTGGGATTTGATTGGTATTTTTCGTGATTGTTGTGATAGGTGGGCGGCGAGGGCTATAAAGTCGTTTGCGATGGCGGAACTGGAGGCAAGGAAGCTCAAGTACCCGACGAATGGGACCGAGACTCTTCTCATGGGGATTCTCGTTGAAGGTCAGTCTAAATCGAAATCGTGCAATGGTGTGCTTGGTTGGTGTTTAATTTGTTGTAAATCGATCTAGATAGAATTTGCTGGTGTCGAGTAATGCATTTTTATTTGTTGTAATCCTATGTAAATCGAAGTTGCTGGTGTCGAGTGATGCATGTCGGCATCATTGCTGTTTCTGTTGGTTGCTACTTTTGTTCCTAAGATTAAGGTCTTGGGTGTTTCATCTCAATAACGTACAATGTAAGTAGTATTTCCTGAAATTAGATTGCATTTTTGGTTGAAGGAAGAGGATATGATATTTCTGTGGTCAAAGACAAACTATATGCATTGCAAATTAGGTTCGTTTCATTGCTGACAATCTTTGGTCTTGGTGGAAAATGATGGAAAGATTTGAATCGTAAGATGGCCTCTATCATAAACTTCATCATTTCTTGTTTTCATTAATGGTAAAGGTTGTTCTTTGTTGCATCCTTTTCAATATATATGTTGATACACAAGTAACGTTTCCTGCAATTAGTTTCGTTTGTTGAAGACTCATAACTTGAATATCTATAGAGGTAAAAGCTTGGAAGAGTAGGTCTTTCTAGGTACCTAGAATGACACTCTCTTAGAATTTGATCCCATGTACCACATACTTTATCTCTCAAACATTTTCAACTAGTCAGGGGTATCCAAGTGGTCTTATCCACCAACTCGATCGAGAGTACTGATAGAGGCAAGGTCCGCAATGTCGGCATATGATTTTTAGGTAGGTGCACACACCTACTACTTGCCTACACCTAAGCAGAGTCAGTATTACTGCCCATGGACACTGCACGAGAAATTTTTAAGTGATCATCCATTCTGGTTCTGCTCTCACTCAAATACGGTTAACTCTAGATTTTTTACAGGAGTGAGTGCTTGGTAGTAGGTGTAAATGCACTTGTTGTAGACTATGTTATCAAGATAACATCTAGTAAAGGAAAACACTAGGAGGAATTGAAGAACTATTGTTAGATATTTTGTACCATGATCCTCATGGTTGTGATATTATATATGGCTGTGTACTTTGGTAGCTAGGAAACTGTAATACAAAATGTTCATACTTTAGAAGTACAATCCGTTGGAGGAAGACAAATCTTGATGCTACGTGGACTAACAAAATGCTGATAAATTTCGTTCAAGTTTATTTTCTGAATCTAATATTTTCATTTCAAATAAACACAACAACATCATGGTGATTTCAAGCTTAGAAAACCAATACGCATTGGTGAAGCATATGGTTCTGCTGCTTGTGAGTGCATTTACAACTTGTAGTTAGGGTCAATACCCTTTTGAATTGTCAAAACATTCCTTATCTTCCTAATGATTGTCCATACCAAACTTGAGCCATCCCTTGCTATATTTTCCTAAGTCAGATCCCTTATTTCCCTGTCTGTCTTATTGGACTTGATGAGTCTATGGTACCACGTGTAATGTTTGCCTTGTGCTCCTTGTGATGGTGCATTTTCTTTTAACAGATTGAGCAAGATGTTTGAATTTCTTGGTTTTCATTGGAATACCTTACTTGTACATTGTGCCTTCATTTAAGCTGTCTTTTCCACAGGGCATTTAAAACAATTAATATTGAGGTTGAACAGTTTGGATCAGAAATATATCAAATAGTTTGACCCATCTAGTTCATGAGTTGAAATGTTGTATTTGGGCTCAAAAGTGATAATTCATCTAATTTCACCTAACTTGTATAAGAAAAATATACACTTTTTTTTTTAAAAAATAATCCTATCGCAAATTTAAAACCCTCAACCCACCATTCATGTGACCATCACATCCCTACTCTAATTTGCCACTGGCAAACCATTGTTCAGGGTTTCTCATTTAATAAATATCTTTTTTATTTGATTCTGATATTTATCCTGTTTGATTACATAGAAAACATATTTGATTAAACAGATTGACTTAGTCAGATGACTTGTTTAAGTGTTTAGCTTGTTTATTTTTACAAACAAGTTAAATGGAACATGATGGGTTTGTTTTTTATGGAGAAAGAAATGGATGAATCCGTCTTATGAGTTGAAGCCATGTTGGAATTTTCAACCCATTTTGTAAATAAATAGATTTTAATTTAGCAATAATTTAGTTGGCTTATAAACCCGCTAGACATAAAACCAACTTTTCAACCCATTTTTCTTCTCCTTATAGTGTATGACACCGGTATCTTGTCCCAGGCCTGGTTTGACGTACAAACCACCCTCCAAATGGATCAAAAACACCAGTCACCATTCACCAACCACTATTTGATGTTTAGAAGCCAATCGACCATTCTTGAGTAACATGGTCAGTCCTAGTGAGCACCTTGAACATTTGTCAATCAATGATTGGCACCGACTGATGGTTGGCAACCACTTACCACCCCTTGTTATTGCTTTCCACCTATCACCATTACAACAATGACTATGAATATCCCGTCATTGCACCTATTAGAGGAATCTGATTACACATACGACACTCAAGGTAATACTTGTCAATTCTGCCTTAAACAGGATCTCTACACTCATCTTCCTCAATTGACTTAAGCATTGGAGAGCCTAAGTCAATTGAGGAAGATGAGTGTACCTTCTAGCCTCACCTCACACCATGTCTCAATTATCTCTTTTAGGTTAAGTGTCTAATCACATCCTTGTCAGCTTTTGGTTTGTCCAACACCATTGTATTTTTAATATCCAAACATATTATTTGTTTCATTATCTTTCTATGATCATACCAAACAACTTTTTTACTTTGAATGCAAAGTAATAAGGCAATCTCAATTCTCAAGGTAACACACCTTGAAAGTCTTTGAGGTGTGAGGCAAGGTGATGGCCTTGCTGAAGTAAGGTAATAAATAAAAAATAAATAGATTTATGATGCAATAATAATGATTTAATCATTCAACTAAATGATAATGCAAAAATATTATAAAGTTATATTGCATGAAAGGTATAATATTGATGTCAATGTACCTTCTTTTAGTCGTACTATACAATATTGAATAATTAAAAATTTCTAATAAACAAAGAGAAATTTATTAGTATTTGCATGTCTGTGGATAGAAAATATCAAAAGAAATGAAAATAGAATATTTTTTTGTGCATTTGAGAATAAAAAGCATAAACTTGTCTGTTTGTATGAAAATTTGAAAGAAGCTAAAACAGAGATAAAAAAAAGAGAAGAGAACCAAGAGGTAAACACCAAAAAGTGATGAAGAGTTTATAGAAGTAGAGAAGAAGAAGAAAAAGAAGGGATTAAAGTACCAAAAGATAAAGTAAACATTATCAAAAGTATCACATTTCAATAAGATGACCAAGACACATTAAGGCAAATTGAGGCAATTGCCTAACTGAATTCAAGTATCTAGATATTAGTTAAGGCAACCTCCCCCCTTAGCTTTGTTTGGCGTGATTGCCTAAGGCAATAAGGTGACTTGCTTTGATAACCATGTTTGTATGTTGCCATTTTTTGTCTCATGATTTTCTGGCAACGTTCATCAAGAATATAAGCTATCTGCGTGCAACATGGGATGTTTAGATTGTCTGAACAACTGAACCCCTTGCAGTAAGCTATTGAGTATAAAGAGATTGGCTTCCTAGTTTCTACTATGAGAATGCATCACAAAAGTTATAAAAGTAACTGAGTACACGTTTCTCTTCCAAAAATACTGTGGCATTGTACTTCTATATCCACATCAGAAATTTCATCAGCTCTTTCTTATTGTTTTACTTACTATTTTTCCTAGGAACCAGCCTTGCTGCAAAATTTCTCCGTAAAAATGGCATTACACTTCTCAAAGTGCGTGAAGACACTGTAAATTTACTAGGAAAATCGGACTTGTACTTTTTCAGCCCAGAACATCCACCGTTGACCGAACCAGCTCAGAGTGCACTTGATTGGGCGGTTGAGGAGAAGTTGAAATCTGGTACTAATTAGAGCATTTTGCTTTTATTTGTTAATCATCTTGTGTTTCTCAAAAAAGAGGAGCTATCTTTAAATTATGATAAATTTCATTGAATGCAGGTGAGAGTGGTGAAGTGACGACATCTCATTTGCTTCTTGGTATTTGGTCAGAGGAAAAGTCAGCTGGTCATAAAATATTGGAATCCCTTGGTTTTGATAATGAAAAGGCTGTTGAACTTTCCAAAACTGTGAGATATGAATTGTTATCATTCTGAATAATTACCTTATCGTAACATTGCTGATGTGTATATTGTTCCTTATTGCAGGCCAATCAGGATTTTGAGATTAATTACAGATAGGCCAGAAGGAATTGGAAAAAAAGAGGTCTCTTAGTTTGAATGGAAATATGCATCATCATAATGTACGAAACCCAATCCTAATGTTGCATATTTCCTTGTGGATGCCATGTAATTGCAGACAATATTGTTGTCAGTAGTACTCTCTTACGGCATCATGTGTGGGAGGCTTGAACACATATGGGCCTTTTGTTTTGGCAATCGTGTCAGAGCTTCCACCAGTTGTAGAAAAAGCATTCGAGACTTCGAGTTTTTGTTGAATAGTAGCAATTTGTTGTATTTACCATTTGTTTCCAGTAAATTGGTTATTCAAGTTATTGAATGGATATTTTGCTGTTGGCATCACACTTAGGTTACACAAGCAAATGTACTGTTGACGTGTATCGGGATTTAGATTAGCCACAATCATTGGCCATTTTTTTCAATCTTATTCAGTCACATATATCATGTCTTAACATATAACTAATATTCATTTTTTTAATTCATGATTGCTTTAGTAATCTCCAGGATGGGAAGATAACATAAAAGGTTCAAGCATAGCCATTTGAAATCCACCACCCTTTCATGTGAGTCATGGAAGTGATCTCAGCTCAAGCTCTGATTAATTTTACAAGTATAAGATTCCCCTCCTGCTAGTACTTCATATCAAATATGATACAAGAAATTTTGATGTTTCCATTTGATTAGAATTGTAGTTTAACAAAAACATTAATAAACAATGGTTTTTTGCATCTGAGATGCGGAATTATTTTAAGTTTGCTTAGTTCAACACTCCTTTATGTGCCATTAAAACGTTGAGTTTAAGCTAATATAATTGGACCCCCTATTCGTATGGCCTTTCCTTGTTCTTGCAGCTTTGCTTGCTCTTGCCCTAAGCATTCTCCTCATTTATCTTTCTTTCTTCTTTACATTGCATGACTGAAAACTACACTTTGGTCTCTATTGCACATCATTCTTTGTCTTTATTCCCTTACCAGATTTTTGACAATTAAATGAAATGTCATGTTTGTTCGTGTCATTTAGTTATTATTTTGATCATCAAAAAAAAATATTCTTGAATATATGAAATTGTCTCATAACAATTGATATGGATGATCTTAGCATTTGAAGTAAAGAAAGTCACGAATCAGAATTAGAGGATGAGAACCTGAGGCAATAGATGGTCAAGGATCAAATTCATGACGTCAAGTACCTTTAAGTAGGCTCAAGTTTGGCTTTACAAGTCAGTTTTTCTGAATTCTAGAAGCACCTAAAAATCCCTTAAAAGAATGGAAAATTCAAGTCTCTCAAAGGAAAATATAGAATAGATAAAAGAAACTATTTCACTATATTAAACAAAAAAGGGTAACTTTGTGAATACTCCAAGAGTAAATTGAAATTCTATGGCAAAACTAATTGCAATTGATAAATAACCTAGGGGGTGTGCCCATGACATTGAGCACATTCAAGAAAGTGAAATATTTCTGTATAACAAAATTTTCAATAAGTTGGTATTCAGAAGGGATTTCAGTTTATTATATCCAATATATGAAATTATTAGTCAATAAGTGCAGCTAATTGTTATTGTACCTACTCTTTTCATCAACATAATTTACAGTCATCATTTGCCCCAAAAATCTCCTCTACATGCTCTCATTCACTCAATTCTCATTTGCTTTGAGAATTTCTACAATTTTGCTGCTCTCTTAATTGTTTTCAAGTATATAATTCGCTCCAATCTACTCTACCTGAGAAAGTCTTAGCTTTTAAGGAAAATTATGTGGTCAAGTTTTGTAAAGGTAAGGTTTAGGCAAGCTCAAGTGCTCTTCGAGTTGTGCAAGATTCATCTACAACTTGGCAGAGGTACACAAGTGAAAGAGAGGCTCATCAAATGGTGTAAATAGCATGATCTTGGCATAAAAGTAGTTGGTTAGATAACCTTTGAGAGGTCATTGAGGTACAAACTAGGTCAGGTGATAGAATCACCATAAACATCTTATGCTCTTCCTTATTGTCTCTCATCTCTTTTTTGTTTGATTGTTAATTAAATTCTAACCTTCAACTTGTATCTTAGTTGGCACTTTACTTGGAGGTAATAATTAAAAACTGTGCATTAGTTTAGTTCAGAATTTCATTTCTTTATTTACCCTCCCTCTTCTGAGAGACCTCAAGATCCTCACACAGTTGAAGTAAACTCATGGTAAGAATGATTGTATCTTTAATTGCATTTGTAGATAACCATATTGCAAAGCCTAAGAATTAGATTTGAGTATGTAAGGTTGTGGATGGCACACCGACTACTTTCCAAAAAGTGCCACCAAAAAGTCTTTTAGACATGGTGTCTTTGGTAACTCCTTGTTCAGATTCCTTTCTTGTATTGTGGGGTTCCTTTAAAGAGGCTGTTTGAGTCTATTGGTATATAACTGAAATGATTTACTTCTGAGGACTTTGACATGTGTCCTTTGGACGCTTGTGTGGTGTGTACTTTTAAATTCCATGCCCTCAATTTACTCTTCTTTTCCCAAGTTTAGCTTTTCTGTGCTAGAAGACGAAATTTTTTGTTTCTGAACACATTTTGACTGCCTTTTGTTGTATTCCTTTCAACGTCCAAGAAAAGTTTTATTTTTTTGTGTGGCCTTGTGACATTATGTTGGCCGTTGAGTAGGAAGTAGTGGGGATTACTTCTTTCTTGGGAATGCCTCCCATAGCTAATTGTTTTATAATAGTGATGCTTTAACTGAGATTCAAATGTAGGTCTTCTCTCAGAGTAGCGGAAGACTGACCATGTCATCTATCATTGATCAAGTTCTAATGTTTGTAACTGAAGTTCTACCAAGCGAATTTCAGATTTGTTGTGGCTAATTCCTTTTTTGTAAAAGATGGTTTAGTTGTTGACCACAGGATTTCACCTGTCAGGGGCTTATTTGGAAGCATACTAATCCGGTCGGTTTCAGGAATTTGAGAGTTTGTCGTTGTGGGTAATATACCTTTAGAAACTGCAGACATGTGGGGATGTTTAGCTGCTCTTGGAGATGAGGATCATTCATGAATGTAATATTAATTACACAAGAATGAATGTGACAAGTCATTGCCTGGGAAATTGGGAGTCTTCACCCTTAAGCAGTCGTAAGTTTGAACATCATTTTGTCATCATTATCTACTTTCTTCTTTCTCTTAGGCATTACATGTTGAACCTTGTTGTTTGGACCGTTCTATTCTACATGACTGGAACCCTTATTCTTAGTTGTTTTTGTCTGACACCCTTTTTCAGATGTGGTATAGAAAACCGAAAGAAGCAGCTTCCAGTATTTTCGATACTTGACTGTAAGTCCCCTCCTTTATGTCTTTTCCTCTTCTTTCTGATCTTGTTAAAGCCTAAAGAGTGTCTCCTTTTTATCCCCATCAAACATAAGATAGACAGGAGCTTTGAATGGTGTCATTCGGCTTTCCTGGATTTCATATGTTACAATTAACTTATATTAAATAGATGAAAAGAAATCCATGGCATACATTGGAATTTAGTAAAGTTGCAAAGTCCAAGGAACAAGAAGTCAATGAGAGAGAAAATCACCTCACAAGTTGCAATAATCTACTTATCACTTATTAGTCCTTTGAATAAGTGTTTCCGAATCTTAACTCTTGTTGGTGTGTACTCTGTAATCTAATTGAAAGTAGCATTTACCAGTCAATAACATTCCCAACTAAGTTCAAGGTGCAGAAGACCAAGAACTCTTTTCCCGTGATGATGAAATTCTACCGCAATTCAAGAGACATCCTATCCTTTTCCATGTGGTTGGTCCACCACAACTCAGCAGGGTGTAAAAAAGTTTTCACGTCACTCGAACGAATGAAAACCCAAGGCAGGAAGAGGAATTGGCTGTCAAGTTATGGGCATTAAATAACTCATACCAACCATGGGAATAATGAATTCATTTCCACTCATTTCCCGTGATGAATAGGTTACTTCACAGATATGTCTTGTTCTGCACATGGACAGACGGGATGGTAGATCTCATGTGTGCTGTGAAAAATCAATCAAACCTGTAATTAACCTTATTTGATCTGATGTGGGTCCAACTGTTGAGGGGTTCTTGCTTCACCACATTCCTTGTGGGCTGGTAGGTTGGTTTTGGTCCACCAAGGTCCCATCTTGATTTCATTTTACCAATTCTTCTTCTTCTACCACTAATACTATTACCACCACTTCTTCCTTCTTCCTAAGATTTCTTTATGTGATGCAACACAAGCAATAGTAGAATACAGAGTTGCCCTCCTGTTGGGTGACATCCTGTAATTAAGTACTCATTCACCCCCACAGAAAATCTGCAGGAGGAGCCATCCTTCTTGCTTCGTTAATGAGACAACTCCCGCTGATTCCGTGCGCTGACCGCACGAGCGGGTTCTTGATGACAGCTCTGAACACCATGTACATGCTCCTTCCTTATTTTTTTCAGAGAACGGTGATGCCTTTGTCTTGTTCTAAATTATGTGTATGTGCATTTTCCCAACCATACCATCTCCTGCAGTTTTTTTTTCTTTTCTTTTTAAACCATAATCTTAACATGGAATACAAAATCACACAATCTAAATCAACCCAACCACTTAAATTTGGTTACCATCGACAATACTCTATGTGGTATTTATTCACCACGTAGGTATCATCAGAGTAGGAAATTCTTTGGATTCTAAATCCCCTACCATTGCCATTCAATCATCGTTAAAAAGAAACAATACCTGTCAATTTTCCTTAAAATAAGGTAAAGGATTAACTACAGTCCCTATTTTTAATATTAGTATTGTACAAGATAGAGGAAGATCAATTACATCATCTGCTATTGTTTGACCACACTATTGTTGTTGTTGTTGTTGATTAAATAACTTCCTTCATTCTATTTTTCAAAAATAAAAATAGTGTGGTTCTCAACCTAAAAATGCAACCTCTTCTTTCAATATATGCTAAGGCAAATGGGTCTGTCTGGTTCAGAGACTTCTCCAACAAGGGTCTTGAATAATGGATGCATGGATTCTCTCTGTTTCCTTATTTGCTTGCTTGTTATTTTATCTTGGAAAGGTGTACGTGTGCACGTGGGTTTGAGGTTGTAATCAACAATTTTTTATTTTTTTAGTGTTGTGGAGTTTGACAAGAAAGTGGAATCAAATGGAAGCATTTTTTGCACATCTAATGGTGGGGTAGCAAACACTATTGGCAAATCTGATTCAAGTAGAATAGATGATTTACCATTCCTTTCCAAAATAAAAGAAAGAGTATTCTCTATATATAAATAACATATTCTCTCTTATATGTTTTTTTAAATATTTTTTGTTATCTTTTTCTCTCTATGTTTTTCCTTAGGTGCAATCCCTTGCCCTTTTATACTCTTCTTCTCTTTTCTATCTTTAATCCAAAATAAATATTTGCCAAATTTACATTGCCATATACAAGATTTTTAGAGTGAATATCCATCCAATCCATATCTTTTCTCTCTCTCCTTAACTTTCTCTTCCCATCTTTACAAAATTATGACACCAATACTAAACATCAAAAACTGTGTTTCTTTTTAATGCAAAATCTTCAATCCATTTGTGAAGCAGGAACCCAAAAAACAACAAAATATACATAAAGAGGACTAAACCAAAATCTCACAGAACCAAAAGAGTTTAAAGGATATGGAAAAGCAGAGAGTTTAAGTACAACAAAAGGCTCTCTTCTCTTCTGAGAAAAGCAACATCACTTATGCTGGGAAAAACCCTACTTAACTTCAAAGGTTATCCCTAATCTTGGTCATCATAAATTTGAATCAACTTAAGCTTGAAGTTGGTTTTACAAGTTCTTTTTCATTTTTTTTACCCATTTGATTATGACCACTATTTATGTAACTGTTGACGTGCCTTGTTTGACATCCTTTCCTGCATTTGGCTTATTTCTTGTTTCTGTTCATTTACAGGAGCTTTAAGGGTTGGTATGTACTGTAGTTGTTTTGAAAGAAACTACTGTGAATTCTGCTACTCAACCTTAGTGCATCTCCAGATTCTCTCCAAAATTTATATATTTCCTTCTCTCACTTCAATTTTGACTGTAGCAGAGATTTTTTATGCTCTTCAATAAAGAGGTGGAGAGTCATGATTAGTTGGAGGGGAACTTGTCAGTTGAACAAAACCAAGGTATGGTTAAATAATATGTTATATTTCAGTTTGATTTTTTTTTAAATTTTTTTTTAGAATCTATGAGACCATTTTAGTTCTTGATTTCTGATGCAATTAACTGAATCAAAATATCAGAATTGATATGTTTATTAATATTTTATTTAGTGTATATATAATAATATTATATAAACTTTAAATCTTGATCGTTGGGTTTTCTTTCTTAACCTACACTTTTCATTTTAATACTATTCAGATTTCAGATTTTATTTCATTTCAACAATATCATATATGGTACAGTTTTGTAATTTGAAATTTTGATACTGTTGACCTAATCATCCGCATATTAATTAAGGGTTCCTTTTCTTATTTCTCAGACATTTAATTTCTAAAAATTGTTAATTTATTGAACTTTTTTTAATTTTTATGTTGGTGTTCGTTGATATATTGTAATAAGATTATACTTCAAATTATTTTGTCGTAATCCATCTCATCTAAACAAGAAACATTTCTTCTGCGAATAATTATATTAGGAATGAATCAGAGCCACGTCAGAAAAACCGTGCTGCGTACGTGGCACCGAACCGACCATTGCCACGTCATCGCTTCGATGGCACTTCGCAACTGTCTTTTTCGATTGTAATAGACTAACCCACTTCCGTAGACAAACGTGACATTAAAATATTACTTGGCATTTCTTAATAAGATTTTTGAATCTTATGAATATAAAATTTATTATTATTATTATTAAAATAAAATTTCAAATTTGGGCTCATAGGTCCCTGAGTTTTCAAAATTTACATATAAGACCCTCAAACCCAACGAATATTATTGCTTTTGTGTGCGAGTGTCTGCTCAATTAACTCATAAAGGAATGTTTGGTTAATATTTTTGACGTATACACTGATCAGTAAAGTTAAGTAGATGTCATTGTTCTTTATATTTATAATTTATAGTTGCCTAATTTTATAATTAATAAATGATACTTTTAGAGGATCTTAAATATGAAACTGGACTAAGAACATTATTTTAATAAATGATATTATTACAGGTCCATGTGGATTCAAACTAGACTCAACTCAATGGCACTCTTACCAAATTGAATTTAAATTGATACACATATAAATTTATTGAACAAAATTTCTGCATAAACTATAGTAATTATTTTCAAAAAATTGTATAGAATTTTGTATGGATGAATTTTGTAATTATTTTCAAAAAATCGTATAGAATTTACTTTTATTCGTTCTTGTAGATATTGTAAATTGTATGATTTTTACTTACGTTTTGTTTCTATTTGCTACTGGTTGACATAATGAATTATACAACTTATACGTCGTCAATTACATAACTTACTCTTATTTATCAACGTCGTGAATCATACAATTGATCATGCTCTTATGTTTTCCATGAACTGGGTAAATGTTATATCTAAATCAAATTTAATATGTTATTTTAGACATTTATAATTTAATATGTTATTAAAAAATCAGTGTACGGACAGTAAAAATGACTTCTTATAAAAAAATTAAACACGATAAATAATTGATGGAGAGAGAGAGAGAGAGGGTGGGAAGGATTGTACGAGGTCAGCGACTGGACACGTGTCGTACGAGGATAAGTCGTAGGTGGCGTGGTGGGACAGGAACCGGACGGCGCGGGAAGGGACCGTTGTTGCTTCCCGTGACCGTTTAATTCCGACTATTCTTCATTTTTTTTTTTAAAGTTTATTATTTTATTACATAATTGGTAGTGCCCTGTGCTTTAACGCATCGTGACAATTCACGACGGGGTGGGTGCGGGGTCGATTTTCCCTTTTGCTTTTTTCTTTTAAATCGGTAAAAAAATATAATTAATAAAAAAGTCCATTTTCACCATATTTAATTACGGTTCTTTTAATATGCAGAATTTGATTTTAGTATGTCATTTGATAATACAAAATACGTAATTTAAAAATGGTAAGGTGAGACATATTTATGTAATTTACGCATGAAAAATAAGAACATAATTAGGTACAGTAAATATGAGATGTAATTTTATAAAAATGGATTATGCAAGATCAATAGCAAACGACACCTTGAATAATTAAAGTTGATATGTTGTTGGTATCAACAACAACATTTTTCGACTAATAAAATTCTAATTCTAATAAAAAGTATGATAATTAGTATTCTGAGCCACAAAGCATCATTGAGTGAATATTAATTTTATAGAATTATCATTTTAATTTTAAGAATATCATCCTTCTATTACATATATAGCACTCTAGAAATATTTCTCTATTTCGTTAATCTTACATTAATCCCATAAATAGTATATCATATATATATATATGAGATATAGTTTGTGAAGATTTTGACTACTATTCGATCTATAGTTGATTTTTCTAGAATCACATACAGAAAAAACTTGATTCTATCTGATTTTGTCGATTTTTCTATTTTTTGACATAAATTTGATTTCCAAAGATAAAATCGAAAGATTTTCAAACGTATTTCTGTATTTTCATAACACAAATCTTGGGATTTTTATTACTTTTGGCGTCTTAATTAGCAAAATAAAAGGTATCAATTTTTACTTTACGCAGTTGTCACTACACTGAAATAACAAAATTATCTTAGGATGTTAACGGTGGACAGTCCAATTTGCAATGTATTCTGTCACATTTCCTTATGAAATGAGAGATTAACAAATACGTCATTATTATCAGAAAAAATGATTTATAACTTACGTGACACAATAATTGTAATATGATTATCATTCCATACCCGTCATCAAAGAAATTTAACATGGCTGTTGCCTTTTTTTTTTTTTAAAATAACCGATGGATTTTATTACGTTAATTTATTTTTGAATGTAATTTTTTAATAATTTAAAATTTTCAAAAAAATTGAAATTGATGGAAAATGGAAATAATAGAAAAGTACTTCTTTTTGTAATGTTTGCACATCGATCTATTAAAAAGCAATAAAATCTAAAATTTAGGTGTTTACGTAGATGTTAATATTTGAAAGTATCTAGAGAATAAAATCTAAATTAACTTAGATATTAATGTAATTATTTTTAACTTTCATATTAATTTTGAAAATAATAATTACTTTTTACGTAGAATATTTTTATACTTAGAAATAATAACAATTACTTTCATATAAAGAGTTTTTTAAAAATAAAAGTTAATAAATTAAAATTAAGAAATCACCTCAACTATGGGAACTTTCATATAAAGAGATTTTAATAAAAGTAAATAAAAGTTAATCAAACATAATATAAAATGTTGCAAATAAATTAAAAGTAAAGGTACACTTAAAACTACTCAATTTTCATATAATAATTACTTTTTAAGTATATTATTTTTATATTTAGAAATAGTAACAATTATTTTCATATAAAGAGTTTAAAAAAAATAAAAGTTAATAAATTACAATTAAGAAATCACCTTTGGGAACCTTCATATAAAGAGATTTTAATAAAAGTAAATATAAATTAATCAAACATAATAGAAAATGTTGCAAATAAATTAAAAGTAAAGGTAAACTTAAAACTACTCCATTAAAAATTGTAAGAAGAATTTTAAATTTATGTAATTTAATTAATGATCTAACACTGAATAAAAAAAAAGTAGAACGAAATTCCCTTAAGATAAGTTAGAAATTTAAAGAGTTCTTTAATATTTATATAATAGAAATAATGTTAGTTCTATGTTTAGAAATTGATTTTTGATGATGAAAAACTTAGGACAACACAATTCAAGATATGATTAAATGTACAATTAAATCATATAGTCTTTGCCCTTGAAATTAAGTGATGTCTCTGAAAATCTTCGATAATGAGTTTTGAAATGTTTCAGTTCTCTAAGCATATTAATCAGTAGGTTTCACTATGTAAGGGTTTCAATGGTTTTTATTTGAAAGTTACTAAAATATAATCACTTAATTTGTAGGTTTCACTATCTAAGGGTTTTTGTAGTTTTCATTTGAAAGTCATTTAAATATAATCAATTAATCGATAGGTTTTATGTTCAAATTGTTGATAAGTTTCACTAAAATACTTAAATTATTTATCTATTACTTTATCTATAGAAGGACATGTGTCACATAATTAACACATGATTTAAGTGATTTTTCAAAAAATTTCAATTGAAAGTTTTTATTTTCCTTTGAAGCCTTTAAGATTTCTCCTATATTATTTTGAATACCTTTGATAATTTGAATTTGGTAATTCATGATTAATTGACAAATTGATATATGATATATTACTACTTTAGAAAGACATAATTGTATTGCAAGTTTGGTTTAAAAGATTATCTTTTATGTTTGGTAACTGTTGCTCTATGTCTTAAAAATTAATTATTACACAATTTATACGTGAAAAAATAACAAACACAGTGGAAATTACCAAATATAGAATGATTGAAAAAGAACTATAAAAAGAGCGAGCAAGATAGAAGAAAGGTATGAATCTCTCAAGGTTCCTGAACTCCTAGGAGCATATCATTATAAATTGAGAGAGCTAATCTACAACATTTTTTGAAAGAATTTCTTAAGGTGATTCATTTGGATCCTTCTTGAAGCCTTCAACATTTAATACTCTTAACAAGAAGTTTTTGAAGTGTTTTAATTATTTTGAGTTTCATACTTTTATGCTTAAAATTTGTCGCTCTTTGCGATTTAAGGGCTTTGATGGTGGATTAATTCCAGGTAATCAAAGATTTATATTTTTTATATTTTTCATACTTCTAATCACCTCTATTTATAACATTTGGAGGATTCATTACTTCCACTATCTCTACCCTTAACCTCTTCCTTAATTTTCGGTAACCACTAGAATTTGTATTTCAAATTTAAATTTTAAATTTGAATTTGGAATCTTATCTTTTTAACCAATTCCAACAAAATTTATTTATAACTTTTAATAACTCTAACTCATAAGAGTATTGTGAGTACACTTTCACAAGATTAAGATCTCGGTGAAAAGAGTAAAGTATTAGACTTCACTTAATCAATATCAAGGCATTGAGTACACAAAATTAGTGTTTTTTGTAAAGTTGTTGTTTAACTTTAAAAACAACATCTGTGAGAGTTGCTATTGAACTTTGAAAACAATACTTATAAAGGTTATTGTTCAACCTATAAAAGTAACAAAATTAAGTTTTGTGCTTAACTTGAAAAACACTTAGTGAATTTTCAAGGTTAGAGCATTAAAGAGTAGATTACCTAATTTTTAAGTAATCATTATAAAATTTTTGTGTTCATTTGTGTGTAATTATGAATTAATTATTAAATCAAATTAGACCAAGGTATATTAATGTCAATCACTTTCAATAATAATTTTAAAAATAAATAAATTTATTAAGATACTATTCACCCTCCTTCAACGTATCTTTCGATCCTCACAAATAATGTGAATTCATTTACTAGCGTTCTCTCGTTTAGAAATACTTTTTGTCAGATAAAATTCATTTTTCATCGTCTATTTATTTTTATCCGAAATAGAGAAACCTCTTTTATTTATTTTCCTTTTAATGTTTACCAAAAGCACAAATTCAAAAGGCGGAGTGGGCCCCACAAAGACCAGGTCGACCTTGGGCAGCCGTTACGTTTCTATTGTACACGTGGCACGCGAGTATTGGTCGTCATGCTATCTCTGACTTTTACTGGATTCGACTTTGGACGGTGACCGTGCTTGACCAGAAACAAATGCGTTGATTAATTAATTAAATTTTTTTAAAAATGTCTCAGTAAAGTAACTTTTAACTTGTACATATACATTAGATTTTTTTAAAAACTTTTGCTTCGATTATCATACGTTCAAGGAAAAAAAAAAGGGTAAAATTTCGAGTTTCAAATTGTTACAGTACGTGGTACGAAGAATTAAGAAATTTTTTTAACAAATGACTCCATAGTTGTGTTTTAATTTTTACTTTAATTTGAAGTAAAGAGAAGTAGATTCAAGCTCAGATAGAAATAATACCATATTGGAAAAATGTTGTAGTTTCTTAGATGATAAATACTTACCGCAAAGAGAGATGGCGCATGGTATGTTAATTAACATTACATGAATTATCTGAGTACTTTTTTAAACTATGTATTATTGTCAATAATCAATCATAATTTCATTAAACTATGCAAGAATATAGCAAAGAATATGATACAATATAAGTTTAGATTCTTGACAACCGATCGATATGTGACTATAAATGTATTCAAAACATGTAGGTATATATTTTTGAAGAGTGTAAGCTGATTGAGGTTGCACGTGCCTTTGGTAAGATTCTACGAAAAATACTACAGTGACATATGTGTGATGAAAGGCTAAGAATGGATTAGATTAGTAATAGAAGTTGTTGATGTCAAAGTCCTGTTCTCTTTCTATCTCCACATGGACGGTGAGTGGGTTGTGATATATATATATATATATATATATGCATTCAAGTTAACATGTCATTTCTGCATGTGTTATATATGTGGAATTAATTAATTATGTAGGACGCGGTTTGGAGTTCTGTGTTGAAGCCTTGTTGGTATCAGAAATTGGAAAGCAGAAGCAGGGAAGATAATCGATTCATAACCAAAACTTGGGCTTAATTATACGCCTTAATTTGTATGGTAGTATCCATACAATATTCCCAAGGCATGGCATGCTGTGCGCGCTCTCGGTTCTTCGATCTGGTCTTCCTCCTGCCGGTGGTGGTGGTGGTGGTGGTGGTCCTCTGGTTGCACCTGATGGAGATGGATGGAAGAAGAAAGAGAGAGAGATAGGGAGGGGTGGTCATGTGGGAAAGAGGGTGAAGGATGGGGAAAAGAGATGGGTTGAGTCGGATGTTTGCTTCACGCAATGTGCTATACACAGGTGTGAGGAGAGGGAGGAGGACGTAGGGTTTGCCATCTGGCGTGGCTTTAAAGGCTCATCAATAAGAAAGAAACAAAACCCCCCCCTCCCCCTCTTCTCCCCATATGGTTCGCTCTTCCTCTTTCTTCAAGCTCTGATACCATACACCACACCAACTTCTCAGAAACAAGGAGAACAGGGTGCCATACTGCATGTCTTGAGAGGAACAAGCCGCAGGCCGGCACAGGGTGGTAGGACCGTCCAACATGAGCACGAGTACGACCAACGTCGGCGTTGCGTCCGGTGGAGGAGGAGGAGCGGGAGGTAGTGGTGGTGGGGGAGGAGGAGGAGGAGGAGGAGGAGGAGGGCCGTGTGGGGCGTGCAAGTTCTTGAGGAGGAAATGTGTGAGCGGATGCATATTCGCGCCGTACTTCGATTCCGAGCAAGGGGCGGCGCACTTCGCGGCGGTGCACAAGGTGTTCGGGGCCAGCAACGTGTCGAAGCTGCTCCTCCACATCCCAGCACACAAGCGCCTCGATGCCGTCGTCACCATCTGCTACGAGGCCCAGGCCAGGCTGAGGGATCCCGTCTACGGCTGCGTCGCCCACATCTTCGCCCTCCAGCAACAGGTGACATCGGAACCAACCAATCCACTCCCGTCTTCCACACATGATTCCTGTGTTGCACCGATCACCCTCCTTTTTCCTCTTTTTGGGTTCTCTGGTGTTAAATCGGTACGTGCTGCGTTGGGTTTCTCTTCTCTGGGAAGATGATGGAATTTGATCAAGTGAACGAACTCTGTTCACCACCAACAAGAGCAGTTGATTGATTCTACCACTGCTCATCATGCCCAGATCAATTTTTACCAGATTGATGCTCATGTCTTGCACTGTTCACGTCTTCTTCCGTTGTTTTCGTCATGCCACAGTGCAACCCAAACCTTTTTCTTTCAAAAAAAATCATCCTCGGTCGAATCACTAATTGTAGGTCATGATTTACCTTTTTGTCTCTGCTAATTGGGATCGATGCCACATTTCCATATTACCGAAGAAATTAAAAGAGCCATTGGGTTCTAAATGGTACCGCCATTGTTGTCCTCAGAATGTTCTGTTTCTGTCCTGCAACTCTGCGGTATTCCACCGCCCATAGAAATCCAAATTGAATTTTTCGGCTAGATTTTGTACTTCCTTCACACCATGACTAATATCACAACGTTGTACAGTAGAATATAGTACTCCATGACATGATCGATGGGCATCTGCCGGTACAAGCTCTCCATAAATGAACCAACCTAGCTTGCTGCCCACAAAATACATCACAATCAGCAGTACCCAACTCTTCGATTAGGGTTTTTGTTGTGATTTTTATGACGCGCTTTGATCATTTTTTTTTTTACTTCTGATAACAATGGTAACGATTTTTAGGCCTTCTCATGATTTAAACTTTAAAGAAGACTACTTGCTTCTGATCAAACGAATTGATTGACGTGCTTTGTTTGGTTGATATGGAAAGTTTTTATCGTTTAGGTGGTGAATCTTCAAGCAGAACTGTCGTACTTACAAGCGCATCTGGCAGCGCTCGAGCTGCCGTCTCCGCCACCGCCGGCTCCTTCTTCGCTTCCACCACCGCAGCAGCCCTTCTCGATGCCGGACCTCTCGTCGGCCGGCACTCTGTCCACCATGTTCGATCTCTCGTCCCTCCCCGACCCACTTGCGCAGCCACACCTGCAGCCTCCATGGTCGCTCCACGCGCAACAAGAACGTCAGCTCCAGCTCCGGCAAATGGAGAACACCGTTGGTAGCAGCGACGGTGGTGAACTTCAAGCGTTGGCAAGGGAACTGGTTGACCGGCACCGGGCCTCAGCCGGCACCGCCGGCGGCGGCCAACCTCCTACTCTCTCAAAATGAGCTGATATGATTATAAAATTCACATCGAAAGCAGTGTATTACTCCTCTACTTGCTCGTCCTTCATTCTCACGTCTAGCTGTAGTGATCACTTCAACAATAAAACCTCAGAAAAATATATCTAAATTCCAATCCTCTATGGTTTCGTCAATAGAGTTAAATGTTATTAAAAGAGGCTGCCTATAATTAAGTGAAGATCACTGGAAGAAGAGATTATGAGAAAATAATTGATGTCAATAACCTACATCTAAATGGGTTTAGGCACCTACACTTTTATCACCTTCTGATATTAAAAATATTGTAGGCCATCTTCCTATGGTTAGAGATACATTTAAATTCTAAAACTGTATGTAATCGTAGACATTTACAACTAAAAATATTACAGATGATTATTTTACAGTTTAGATATATTAACCTGTGATATGTGAATCGAACGTAGTTCTTTCATCAAAAACAAATAAATGTGTTTTTCTTTGTAAACATTTATTTTAGACGTCATTTTTATTATTTACAGATTTTAAATTAATATATATAAATTAAAAATTCAACTCACAAACAATTAACAATAAATCAATAATTTTCTTTCATATAAGGCTAGGTTTTTTTTATCTCTTTCACAAATGTGGTATTTGATTTCAACACACCTCTTGATCACTTGTGTCTTTTTATATTTTTTTCCTGTAAGTAGCTCACAACAAAAATTATCTTTAATCATATTAAATAAAAGTTTAGCTCAAAACTAATCGATGGTAAGTGAAGTGTTTTTCTTTATATAAAATCAAGTTTTTTTTCTTTCTTTCTTCTTTTCTATTGATGTGAGATTTAATTTTAACATATAAATCATATATAGGATGTATGCTTTCAACATTTTTATCTGCGAGTGTCTTAATTTTATATATAAGATGGAATCCACAATTCTAACTATGTATGGTACCACTACATTTAACATGTATAACTGGGTCTAATTATTAATTGTCTTCTCCTACTCCTTGTTCCAATGCATACAAAGATAACACACAACTATACTTAACATGGAAAAACCAATACTTTTATGGTATTAATTAAACAACGATCACTACTATTTGATGACAGTGACGAGAGAATGTGGGCAACACCGCAACAGGAGATGTTTGGAGGACTTTGCTTTCAGTGTTGGCAATGGGACGACGGTGGTGTGTGGGCGTCAACTGTGCATTATAATTTCCAGCTTGGGAGGGGATAAACAGTTCTAAAGTCCATTGTTGGGTAGTTTTCTAGGCATGATCTTGATTTGCAGAAGAATATTACAAGTCTGCTTGCCGACGCTGTTGCCGTTCTGCATAGGATTGTGAAGTACACATCCGTGACCTTTGTGTTAATTTATGCCGTTAAATGGTGGAGAGTGAGTGTTGCTTCCTGTGAAGTAGCTTTCGATGATACCTTTTTAGTAAGAGCTTGGGTGCTGCTAAAGTGAGAGAAGCTAACATCAGAAGTTGTAAGTGTTTTGGTATGTCCCCACTCACAACCATGACTTCTTCTATTTATAATAACTAAGTTGATGATTGATCATATGAAAGGGGGGTGTTTATGTTAAGGAAAGTAAGAGTAAACACCGAAGGTCGTGATGACACAGTAACCGAGGAGAGCGTAATTTAATACATTGTCACGCTCCTCCTCGAACTTCACGTAGTGGAACACAGTGTGAGTTTGCTTCAAAGTGCTTTGGTTCAGTTGTGTTTCGGGCAATATATACATATAATATATACATGCTTTGGTGAAAAGGTTGGCCAATTGAAAAGGAGACGTGGGGAGTTTCGGTTGCACCCCTCGTGTGAGTAGCTCTTGGATAAAATGGTAGTCAACTTCGACGTGTGGAGTTGGAGAATGAGAACATGAGGTTGAAGGCAATGGAGAGAACCGAAAGAAGCACGATGGATAGGGATGTCAAGCTTGCGTAGAAGGAAACGAAACCATCTTATGTTCGCAATGGTGGAGGACAAGGCCCAATCTTTTGACTCCAAGGGTGCGATCGTTGGTTGCTTGCGCGTCATCCAGGATACTAGATTTGCATTGAAGAAAAGACATGTCCTGGGGATGGGGCGTCAATCACTTGGATCTCTGGTTCAAACGACATCGGAATACCAACAAATCAAGAAAATAACTTGAACGGCCGGCCAAGGTGCCGACAACCGAACTCCCAACGAAGAGGGTACATGAACAATTGCACAACCCATGGATGATTGCTAGCTTGTAACGACAACGTTGTTGATTGATGTACATCAGCACAAGCACTGTCTGTTTGCTGAGATATGATCGGATGAGAAGTGATGGATCAGAGAGACTTGTTTCGAAGCTTGAAGTGGCCAAAAGCCCTCGTGAGCGTTGGGACCATGCAGGTACATTGATGGTAGCCCTTTGCAGGTAGACAGACTTCAAATCCCTCGATGGTGCCATTGGTGTGGTTATGCTTCACCTTGTAGACCCACTTGAAGTCAACTACATATATTTGGTTGGAAGGTACAGAAACTAACGTCCATGTCGAGAAGAGTATGATATTCTTTTGGGGGAAAGCTTTAGATAGAGTGTAGTTGCTTGGATCTGAAAAGTTGTCCAAGAAAACCCGAGCTTGTAGAGCAGAAGATGAAATTAGAGAGGTATTTTGATATAAATTAACCAGACTAATACTTTCGTGGAAGAAGATGACATAAGGGAGATAAATATTTTTCCTGTGGAATTAAGGTGGAGGCATAAAAACCCCTTGTTGTGAGTGGTATACCCAAGAAAAACACAAGGGTAAGAACGAGGTGTTAGTTTGTATATTGCAGTAGTAGTGGAGGTGTTAAGAGAAAATACAAACTACATCCAACAACTTTGTGGAGATCGATGTCAGGTGGAATTTTAAAGAGTTTTTCATGTGAAGAGAAACCACCAGGTAGTGGTGTACATGTTTGCCTAATAAGAAAACATGAAATTTGCTTCAACTCATGGGAGGTATTTGGGCGTAGGGGCAGCCCCATCCACCAGTGGTAGCGATGGTTGGAAGTCATCAAAAGTAATGTGTTGGAGGTCATGGATGGTGAGAATGTCATTGAACTGGGAATGCCAGCTTTGATAGACAGATTTTTGCATAAGGCTATGGGAAGTGATGTACACGTGAGATGTTAAAGGAAGAGGGCAATGGAGAAATTAGTAGGGCAACGGTAGATGAGGAGGACAACATAATTGGTGACAAAAAAGGGTCGAGACGGAGACTACGTCTGATATCAAGTGAGAGAAACTAAAATCAGAAGTTGTAAATGTATAGGTCTGTCCCAGCATAACCAAAAACTTCTTTCATTCATAAGTTGATGACTATACGAAGAGGTGTTTACATTGAAGAAAGACAAAACACTAATAATAATTGGCAAAGTTGAGGAGCCATTAAAACATGTCTTTTAACTTCATCTTAATTTCATCATAAGTGGGAAATGCTCACCCCTCATCTCCTCTCTTCTACACCTTCACTTAAGGCCCACATGCACTAAGGGATAACATTTTCTTTATACATATTTGAAATACTTATATACTTTCTTAGTTCACCTCTATCATAATTTATCTATTTAATGGTGTAATACAGTTTATCTACTTGATAGTTTAAGATACGTTACCTACGCTCATATTTACACATCATACAAGTTTTTTCTACTTTGGAAACTATACTTAAGGTTTATTTTTAGTTTGAGTTAGAACCACAAAAAAAAGCTTGTTTGAAAGAGTAAGACTTCATTCCTTTAAAATGTTGGAAAGATATATATTGCAAGCATTCTTGCAGTATTATTCACGTTGGTTCTTTACAATCATGTTTGTGCATAATAATTTCACTAGAAGACAAATACAAATTTCACAATTTATAATTTCAGCGTTCATTCACAATTTCACAAATCATTCATCCACAAGCCAAATTAAACATTCCATTTGACATTTCATCCACAATCCAAGGCCAATTAATAGTTAGCCCTTAGGTACTTAATGTGTGGGGCAATCATTTTTCTCACTTGCCCTAGAAAATTCTGTTTCATAATAGTTATAAAATCCTTTGCTAATCTTGAGGGGAGTTTCTAGGGTATTGGGCTTGAAGAAGATGGTGGTAGTGAGATGTTGTCTTGGGTTTATAGATCTTGTATTTATTATGGTCCAAGGTGTTGAATAGTCTCACGCCTATTGGAAAATGTGGAGATTAAACCTAAACTTATACAATAATAGATTCCTTTTTTTTATGGTTAATTGATTTTGAATTAAAAAGTAAATTCATGTATATCTTCCAATTAAAAAGAAAATATATGTACCTGTAGATATGAAATGAGCCATAAGTTGAAAGAAGTGTTAAAATGGTTACATACAAGAGGATGTGAAAATTGAACTTGAATTTATGTAATGATAAATTCTTCTACTTACAATCGATTAATTTTAAGTTAAAATTTTATAATAAACACCTCTAGTAGGTCTTTTTTTTTTTGTTGTTGCAAAGTTTCAAAAATAATGCTTGTGTTTGTTTGTGGCTTGCAACGCTATGATAGAGTTCAAGGGCAACAATGAAGCTAAAAATCCTCTATTCCAATGTTGTGATACTTTTCTACATAAATGAATGGTAACAAATGAATCACATCTTATGCAACGCGGTACAATTATGCTTGACATATAGAGTGATAATGAATCAACGTTATTTTATGCAGAATACATGCTGTTTCAAATAAATACAATCAAAGAATATATTATAATCAGACGATTGAAAAGAATTTTCGATGAGCTGTGCTCTCCATCCCCATGCATGCACCTCTAGTGGATCGATGATGTTGGAACTCGGAAGCTTAAGGGTAAAAAATATAAAACATAATGTAATAAAATATAAAAAGATAAAAACCAAGCTAAAAAGGAGGTCATGTAAAAATAAATAAATAAATAAATGATATAATAAATACAAAAAAAAAATGAATTTGATTTAACCAAGCTAAAAACCTGATATGATCGAAGCAAAAGTTTGGTTGGAAGACAGAGTCAACAAGGTCCTTTAGGTTGTGTGTTCGATTCTTTGTAGTACCTCTAGTTTAATAGTCTCAATTTGAATGCTCTATTATAATGTGATTTATGCTCTCTGCGATTGTTTGAGCAGATATTTCTTTGTATTGCTTGTATATGCTACTTAAGGGTTCATTTGTATACCTAGAAAGTAACAAAAAAGAAAGTGACGAAAAAGAAAATTGCTAAAAGTTATAGAAAGTTGTCATAAAATATGGTGTTTGTACACTAACAAGAAATTGACAGAAAGATTCAAAAAATACTTAGATTAAAAACTCGATGTGATTGAAGCAAAAGTTTGGTGGAGTCATTAAGGGTCCTTTAGGTTGTGTGTTCAATTCTTCGTAGTACCTCTAGTTTGGTGGTTTCAATTTGAGTGTTCTTTTATAACGTGACTTATGCTTCTTATGGTTGTTTGAGTAGGTATCTCTTTGTATATGCTCTTTAGGGGTTTGTTTGTACATCAATAAAGTAACATAAGATAATGTGTCAAGAAGTGACAGACAAAAAAGTTATAGAAAGTTATAAAAAATTGCTAGAAAATGCAATATTTGTGTACTAGTAAGAAAGTAACAAAAAGGTTTAAAAAGTAACAAAGAGTGAAAAAATAATGAAATGTTAATAAAATATGAATGAATAGCATAAAAATATTTTTAAACATCTCAATTTTATGGAAAAATTAAAAATATTTTCATTCTTCATAAGAATACATTATACATCATGAGGTTAATATAAATTTAACATATTGTAAAAATTTATTATTATTATTTCATCTTTTTTTTAACATACAAATTTAACAAATTATATTTTCTTTTATTTTTTTCCTTTCTTACTATCAATTTACATCAAACACAAATACACTATACTTTTTCACTACTTTTTTTTCTATCATTTTTCTTTGTGCACCAACCCTCTTTAGGAATTGTTAATATACATGAGAAAATTAAGATGAAAAGTTCAAAAAATGAAATGTCAAAAATATTAAAATTTCCACAGAGGTTTAGGGGTTGCTACTTGTGATGCGTCTTATCTTATTATATTCCTTTGTTGTTTTTAGACCATCTCATGAGTAATAGTAGATAATGTTTTGAATAAAAAAAAAATCGATTATACTACATCTATAAAAAAAATAAAAAATAGAAAGAAAAGAAAAGAAAAGAAAACAAATCTCTAGTATTGTTCACCAAAGATTTGGGAAAAAATCTGGTAAACAGTAGTCACCTAATAAAAAAGATACAATAAAAATATAAAATAAATAAATAAATAACAATAAAAAAGTATCAAAATTTTTTATATAAAGTTCCATGAACAGTAGCCACCTAATGAAAAAATATAATAAAAATAAATAAATACTGAAGTTTTGATAAAAAAATTGATAAATAGCAGTCACCTAATAAAAAAATACAATAAAATAAAATAAATACTAGAATTTCGATGAAAAATCTAGAGCTAATTATGACCTAATCAAAAGACTAGAATCGGTTGGATTGATGTTATCCAATAAAGGTAAGGATGTTCGATTGAAGCATTCAGTTAACCTAAAAACATTTGAACGATATCATTGTCGAAAATCGATTGCACTAAAGAGAGAGAAGCAATGTCCTTAAAAAAATTCGATCAACTCTTGTATTCTTTGAAAAGATCGATTGGTATCAATATAATTAAGTGATATGATAGCTTAATACAACATTGCCCAACCGTAATGTACCGTTAATCTAAGTTAAATTGTAAGTTACACAATTCAACCTGACCTAATATGTACCTTTGTTTCGGATCAAAGACACTCGTTATTACAATTCTACCCTTATCTTCCCTCCGTTGCGAGGTCGTTTTCGTCAGTTCAAGTCTTCGCACTTGCCTCCTTCGCCCCGGAGCAGCGCGGAGTCCATCGAAGCTGCAAAGCTCCCCGAGCACATCGGTAAAGCCCTAAACCCTATAGCTTGTTCTTCCCAATCCAAGTGCCCGAGGATGAGCTACGCGGCCTTTAAGATGATGCACTGGGCAACGGGAATCGAGAACTGCTGCTCTGGCTACCTCACTCACTCCGCCGCCGACACCGTCGTCGACATCGCCCCAACTCAGCCCGACGACCTCGATCCGGAGTGGCAGCAGCAGCAGAAGCAGCAGCACGTCGCGAGGAAGAAGGAAGGTCCGTTGCCAAACCTCGTTGTATCTGCCGGGAACGTGCTCGAGGTCTACGCTGTGAGAGTACAGGAAGAGGATGCGAAGCAGCAGCGGGAAGGTGTGATGGATGGTGTGTCTGGTGCTCGCCTGGAGCTCGCGTGCCATTACAGGTGAATTTTGGTTCGCTAGTTTGTTTGAAATTAGCGGCACAAGAGATGTATTGTGGTGGTCTTTGACTGTCATTGAAAGTCTACAATTCGAAGATGATAAAAATGGCACCCATTGCTGAAAGATGAAGGTCGTCAAAGCTACTTCTGGTGTCATATAGTATGAACCAGTACTGTTGTTTCCCATTTCCATGGTGTCCTACTCCTCCTTGATGGTTGGGGAATCGGCAAATGGGAGCACAAACTTGGCTCTACAGTAAACGTAGTGTGATGGATCCACTCAGCTGGCGACCGGTAGCTAATGAACCTTCAGTAGCTCTGGTAGTGAATCACCCAGAGCCAGCTCTGATAGGGTGATGATGGTGCGGACTGGTTGGTCGTTTGTCTGATAGTTCCTCTTGTGGTGAAACACAAGACAAAGAAATACACAAATTTGGGAAAATCTCTTCGCTGAGCTTAAATGAGCTCACTTCCATTTATTTATATCTGGTTCCAATGCAAGAACAATCAACTAATAACAACTAACAATCGAAGAAACTCAACTTCCTTAGGGTGCATAACAATTCCTCCCATTTAGAATGGGTGTCATCCTTGACATCAACTAATGCTGCAGCACCTCCCTCTGTTAATGGAACTGGTGCTGCCTCAAACGTTCTTTGTTGCATTGGAGGAGAAAGTGCTGAATAAAAAGGTTCCATCTTGATAGGACCAACTTCTTCATCCAAATTGTTCACCTCCTTTGTTATTTTCCGGCATGCATCTTCAATCAACTCCTCTCCTATGAGAAAAGCAAGTATGTCCCTTGGAAGCTTGCACTTGTGTGCATATTACAACTTTCAGGTTCCTGAGTATAAATTTTTTGTACTGGATGTAACCTCCCTGGAACCTTCACAAGTGGTGCACCACCAAGGTAGCCTTGAAATTTCTTGGCCTTGAGTGTAGCACTCATAACAACTATTTTCAGATCAGGTTCTTTTCCGTAATTCTTTCAGAAGACAAAACAAAACATCTTCACTCATGTCTCATCAGGAAATATGACCCTGTATCTCTCCAGCAGTTCTTCTACCATTTGTTATTGTAAAAGCATACCATCACTTAAATTCAACAACAGCAACCCATGCCATAATCCCACCGTATGGGAGTACCATCAATTAAATATTTTAGAAAAATCTTGTTACTGCAGTAGTCCTAAAATCCCATACTATAATCCACTTCTTCTCCAATGGTGTTGCCCATTTCTTTAGCAACTTGACAAGAATTGACATTATAGCTACTCAATGAGATTGAGTGCAAGAAATAGTCAAACATTTTGTACATCAACTTCTAAAGTGAATTGAGGGATTTGTGTTGTCATTAAACTCCCAATCTCTCTAACAAGAGTCATTATCTAGTTTCCCTTCAAGGCTTGTAGGAACTTGCCCCTCTATTGCCAAATTGGGAATATTTTCCTCACTTTAAGGTTCTCATAGTACCCTAGAGAGTAGGGGTGGCATCTCCATTGGTTCATCTTTGGAGGGCCTTCAAGGACTTGTTGTTCATGGACTTGGCGTGCTTGATGGACATAGAGGACTTGTTCACTATGTCAAATAGGATCACTTATTGTTGTTCACTTTAGAGTTGCTTAGTCTTAGGGTTGTGGGGCATTAGCGTATTGGTGAGCTTGATAGTGTTGTAGTATTAGGGCATTGCTCTATTATCCATGGAAGTCCCTTTCTTGGAGATTGTCATTGACAATGATGGTGAGCATTGGCAGGGATGGGCCACCCTAGAGTCTCAAACACTCTTCCTTGGATCCCACTATCTTTGGTGATGGGTGGGACATCTGACTCCACTTTTTGATTGCACCCTTAAGTTAGGAACAATTTTCTTCTCCTTTCCATCCCCATGCTCATTTTTTCTCTTCTTAGCTACCTTTCTTCCCCTTTTTTTGCTCCTTTTCATCTTTGTTTTCTCAATCCTCGTTTCCTTCTTTGATTTCTTCTTCTTCTCCCCTCCTTTAAGATGAACCACCTTAGAAAATTGCAAAATGGTAGCATGCATGGGGAAATTGTTAGAGTTTTTCACATAATTGGGTATTCAAATCCTTTTATATATGGATCCATGTATGAAAGTATATGTATCTCCTCTTTGTGTTAATGAAACCTTAACCCATGATTTTCTCCCTTAATTTCAACTTGGTATTAGAGTTGGAACCCAATCCTAGAGCTTGACTGACTAGTTCTTGTTTGCTCACCCTCTTCTTTGATGTTAGGGGCCCTCTTGCCCATCATCACAGCTATTGAAGTTGTTGCCTCCTTGCAACGATTGGGTTTTCTAGGCGGACATTCAACAAACAGTTTACCCCCTCTTTTTTGTTCGGTTAGCACTCGTTAAATGACTCATTCGTTAACATTTTTCGTCTGGTCCAAGCTTGTTAGATGTTGTTCTTCCTTCAGTTTGACTACATGTTGATTCTTTTGTCTAACTAGAAGTTAGTTCTTTTGTCTAACTAGATGTTCATTCTTCTATCTATTTGCTATCACAATGGACTCTTCCCATGATCCTTGGCTTATGAAGTCTACAACAATTGGTGTAAAACTCAATGAAACTAACTACCATCATTGGGCTAGCGCACTTGAGACCTTCCCTGTAGCTCACATGTGTAAACACCATATTATGAAAGACCCATTAGATGTGAAAGCCACCAACTATTCCTTATGGTTGATTGTATTATCATATCTTAGATGATTAACAACATTGAGGATCACATTGCCTGTAGCATATTGTGGCTTCACCTTGCTAAACATGTATGAGATACACTACGTTCTATTTATGGTAATGATCAAAATATATCTCAAGTTTATAAAGTTTATGAGCAATTGTTTTCACTTGTATAGGGTGACACTTTTGTCTATGCTTACTACAATCGGTTGCGTACCTTGTCAGATGAGTTGGATGTATATCAGCCTTGTGTGACTTATATTGCCATCCTTAAACACTATTGTCAAGAACTTGGAGTTGCTTTCTTCCTTGTTGGTCTTTGTTTAGATGTCTTTAATAAAATTCAGGGATAGATTCTTGTTGTAGATACTATTTCCTCTTTGTAGATGACATTCAACAAAGCCTTGCACATCCCCATTGTTCCTTCCTCCACGCCAGTTGAAGGAATTGCCTTGGTTGCCACCATTGATAATCATGATGTTGGTTCCTTCTCTTGACATGGCGAAGGTCATGTGGGTGAGAAACCTCAACCTCTTTATATCCACTATGGGTGAAAGAATCATCCATTTGATTGATGTTGGGAAAAGTTTGGGTGTTCACCTTTTGTGTCTTTAGTTGCCAATGTGATCACTATTGATTCCTCCTTTAAAGTTACTACTACTCCAGATTTGCGCACTATCTAGATTTCTTAGGTTGATTATAATGAACTTATGATTCTTTGTGTGCAAAAAATAGTGAGGCTATAGCTGTACATGTCCTTTCTTCTGATATACCTGCTCTTCATACATCCTCTCTTAATGATTTTTGGATTATAGATTTTGATGCTTCCAACCACATTTTTTGTAATCTCTCTTTTTTTAAATGCCTTACTCATTTGTTCAATATCAATTCTATTGCCTTAGCTGATGGGTGTACCTTTTCTGTTTTCAGTTAAGAGACTACCCCTATTACATCCAATGTTTCTCTTGAGAAAATTCTTTATGTGTCTGATTTTCCTATTAATTTGTATCTCTCTCACCTTTTTCTCTTTTCATTACAACTTTTATGATCCGTAGATGGGAGAAGAATTGGTTTGGGTCATGATTGAAGTCATGGTGTGTACGTCTTTGTCAAAGATGATATTTTTTGTAGTCTTGTGTCAGTGGCTACTTTTGGCGACTCTTTTCTCCTTTGGTAGTGTTGTCTCAGGTATCCTTCTCTTCATAAGTTACGTGAGACACTTCCTTGGGTTTCTATTGGTCAATTTCATTATCAATTTTGTATTATGAGTAAATAAATTTATGCTACTTATAAAAGTTGGGAGTTGTTGTTTGTTTTGGAGTTGTTTGATTGGGGGCTCTCTTGAGTTATATTTGTGTCTAGTTATCGATGTTATGTTTTTTTTTGACAATTTTTCTCGTGTATCTTGAGTTTATTTGTCAAAAAATCATCAACATGTTTTTGATGTAATCCATAATTTTTTTAATGAAATCTAAACTCAATTTGCTCTCACTCCTAAGCTTTTTTGTATAGATAATGCTCTTGAGTTTATTCAATTTGATGTTGCTTCTTTTTGCACTCAATGTAACATTATTCATTAGATAACTTGTGTATATACTTCTCAACAAAATGGTATTGCACAATACAAATATTGTCATCTACTTGATGTTGCTTGTACCCTCATAATTAAGATGTATGTACCTAAGTATCATTGGTCTTATGTAGTTGTCACAATGTCTTATCTTATTAATCATATGCTCTCTTCACTCTTGGGCGGTGCAATTCCTCTTTAGCATCTCTTGCTTGATCAAGAGTTATTTGCTCTCCCTCTTAAGGTTTTTGAGTGTTCAACCTTTGTTTAAAACCTCACTTTTAGGTTGGATAAACTCTTTCAATGGTCTCTTAAATGAGTATTCTTGTACTTCAAAGAGTTATCATTTTTTCATGCATTAGTATTTTGTTTCTACTAATGTTGTATTTTTGGAGGACACACCATTCTTTTCTTCTAGGATGACTGAACTTCCTCCTATTCCTTTAACTAAATCGCCTCTTGTTAATCCCTCTCTTCTCCCTTAGGCTTCCTTTAGGTTACTAAAATTTCCCATTTGCCATTGCTACCTTTGCAAGATTATCAATGATGACAACATCATGAACCACCTACACCTTCAGTTGTTCCTACCTCTTCTACCATTGTAGATCACTCCACTCTTGACTTGCCTGTAGTTCTTTGCAAAGATACACACTCTTCTACATTGTACCCTATTTCTTTCTTTGTTTCTTATAATTTCTTTTCACTTGATTATAAAAACTTTGCCCTGGTCATTTCATTAGAATTTAAACCCAAGGATTATCAAGAGGTACTTATCTTTCCACCATGGAAGTAAGTTATGGATGATGAAATGCAAACTCTCCTATCTTGAGGCACTTGACTACTTATCCCTCGACCCCAAGATGTTCTTGTTGTGGGCAGTTGTTGGGTGTTTATTGTCAAGTATAAACTTGATGGCTCAATTGATCAGCACAAAGCATACTTAGTTGCTCATAGTTTTCCATAAATGTATGATGTTAATTATCTAGAGATGTTTTCTCCAATTGTTTTAACTCTGTCCATTTTTTCTTGTCCTTGGTGGTTAACCTTTTTTGAACTTTGTCTCAACTTGATGTACACAATGCTTTTCTCTGTGGTGATTCATAGGATGAAGTTTACATAGAGCAACCCCTTGTGTATGTTGCTAAAGGAGAGAATCAGATTTGCTTACTTTAGAAAGCAATCTATGGACTTAAACAGAGTCCTAGAGCCTGGTTTGTCAAGCTCAGTTTCATTATGCTTTCTCATGGGTTCAAAAAGTGTGTTATAGACATTTTTGTCTTTATCAAAAAACGTTCATGTGGTCATATCATTCTAGTGGTATGTGTTAATGATATTCTACTAACAAGTGATGATGTAGATAATATTGCCACAGCTAAGCAATTCTTTGCACAACACTTTGCTATTAAGGATATGGGAAAGTTGAGATACTTTTTAGGAATCGAGTCTACATACTTTAAAGGTAAAATAACATTGTCTCAAAGGAAGTATATTCTTGATTTGTTGAAGGAAACAAAACTCTTAGGATGTAAGCCAGAATAAACTCTAGTGGAGTAAAATCCACCATTTTGGGACGCAACTTTTGAGCTCTATGAAGATGTGGAACAATATCATTGGTTAATTGGGAAACTTATTTATCTTACTATAAGCCAACTTGATATTTTCTTTGTAGTTGGATTTCTAAGTCAATTTATGAAAGAGCCTAAATTGGTTCATTGGAATGGAGCCTTGAGTGTTGTAGCATATATCAAAAACAATCCAAGAAAAAGTCTGATTTACTTAAAGAATTGGCCCATGAATGTGGTTGCATACTTTGATTTAGGATATGTTGGTGTCAGGGTAGATAGAAGGTTCACTTTTGGTTATTGTACTTATGTAGGTGGAAATTTGGTGACCTAGAGAAGTAAGAAACAAAATATTAACTCTAAGTCAAATGCTGTGGTAGAGTACAAGTCTATGTCACAAACAACTAGTAAGTTAGTGTGACTCATGCCTCTTTTGATAGAACTTGTAGTTCCAATTCTTGTTCCAATGATAATGCATTGTGATAATTAGACAATTATGTACAAAGCAATCAATGACACTTTTCATGAGTGAAAAAAACATATTGAAGTTGATTGTCATTATGTTCAAGATCTTGTGGAAAGAGGAATCATTAGCACACCTTATGCTCGGTTGTCTCAACAACTTGTAGACATTTTCACTAAGGGACTTAGTGTAGGTGTCTTTAAAGAATTTTGTAACAAGTTAGGATTATTTAATTTATACTCTTCCACTTGAGGGAGAGTGTTAGAGTTCTACACATAATTGGGTATTCGGATTCTCTTATATATGGATCCATGTATGAAAGTATATGTATCTCCTCTTTGTGTTAATGAAACCCTAATCCATGATTTTCCCCCCTAATTTCAACTGAAAGAATCAACAAGAACCCCATCTTTGACAACAACCTCCATCCTTTCCTCTTCACTCTCTACCAGGCCTTCTTTCTTAACTGGTTGTTGTTGGTCATTGGAGGTCTTCAAGGCCTCAAATGGCTCTTGAATAGGCTTTCCAAGCTTCCATGCAAGCATGTTGAGGGTGATTGTCATCTCCTTTAGGATTGAATGGTTTTTCACTTTTCTATTGCTTCCTCTCTCTTCTTGTGATCACTACACTAGAAACTCTCATAATTTGTTATCCTTCATCATCGCTGGAGGGATGTTGCTATGGGTTTCATTCTTTGACGTCAACTTTGATACCACTTGTGATGGACCCACTTAGCTGGTGACCCATAGCTGATGATTCTTCAATAGCTTTCGCAGTAAACCATTTGGAGCTAGTTGCAATAGGGCGACAATGGTGGTAGACTGTTCAGTCAATTTCTTGGTAGTTCCTCCTGTGTTGAACCACAAGGAAACACACAAGTTTGGGGCAGTCTCTTCATTGAGCTCAAATGAACTCCTTTTCATTTATTTACATATGGTTCCAATACAAGAACAAATCAACAACTAATAATTAACAATTCAACTATCCTAAGGGTACATAACATGTAGCACAAGCAAACAATGCTGAAAGAATGTCCTGGCACTTGAACAATAAATTGATAAAGAAATATGAGAACACAATGTGGCAAATTGATGATTCATCAACAGTTGAAAATATTATGTGTCAAACTTGGTATTCATGTATGTTTGTTTTGCTTTACCCTTTTTGCTCATGTGAGATAATGTGACCTTAATTTTCAACTTCACGGTGTGATAAATCTCTCTTATTAAATAAGGACCAGAGAAAGATGTAAAAAGCCCAACATCTGTATTTTTGTTATACAAGTTAGCCATTTAGGAAATGAAATGTCAGACATCAGGAACATATTCCCAAGTTGTGTATCATCACCCTTGAAAACAGGGTACCTTTACCAGCTTTAAAAACTAGTTATTATCATGATTTCTTGATACATGGTTTCGAACTTTCTCCTGTGAACACACTAGAAGCAATGCATTATTGCGTCTGATGCGTAGACGTTATTATTAGGTTCCCGTTATTGACCACTAACAGTGATCCAACGGATACCATCCCATTGGTCATGACTAAACTGTAATTAATAACAACAATATCTGACTTATTTGAAAGCTTTGTGTGGGATATCGACATTGTTAAGAATCTAGAAAATTCCAATCTTATGAATGCTTTACTTTTTGTAAATAACATCACTGTTTATCAAAACTTTTAATGAACATCTTGTTTATATTTGTTGTAATTGAATTATTTTCCACTTAAATGGTATTCCAATTGCCATGGAAGTTATCCTCACTGCCAATGTTGCATAATCACATTCATGTCATAGTTATCAAGGAAAAATGTGAATTTACGTTGACACCTGATGCAAGAGGTGAGGTTGCTATTCAAATGAAGCAAGACAATGATTTTCAAAAAATATTTAAGATTATACTTAGCATACGCTTTCAATTTTCTGCAATACAAATTTTAATAAATTGAAGGATAACTAGACAAATTAGGGAGAAAGTTTTCAGAATTGTCTCTAGGGGCACTCTAGAGAACTCTATATGTTTCTCTTATATTAATATTATAAAACTTAAATTTAATTATATAATTGGTTAATCTTGGGTATTATCTACTATGTATTAAAAATTCAACCTAATCTAAGTTATATTCATTAAGATATTTTAATTATAAAATCAATGGTTGAAATTTAATAGACATTGATGAAGTTTTAAACTTTTAGATTAAAGACTAATGCTCATCTGATTTAAAAACAAATTGCACCATATATTTTACCTATAGAGAAATTGACCTTAAAACGAGAGACTCAGCTTCCCCCACCAACGTTGCTTGTTCTACTAATGTCACTGCAAGTAATATCACCATAAATCATCCATCTAGCATTCTCTCCATGCTTCTCAGTTGGGATTGCAGGGCATGACGCAAGTATTGATTCAATACATTTATTGTACACTAGAAACCTTTGCCATTAATACTTTTTCTCTTCATCTTGATATGCTTCCCTTGTTCATCATTGTCATCATCATCATCATTATCATCATCACCATTGTCATCATCATTTTCATCTTCTTATTCATCATCTTCATCAACTTCTCTTTGTCATTATGTTCTCCCTTGAGAAGATGCAAAGTCTACAGTAGGGGTGGCAATTTCAAACATGACATGCTAACAAACTACATAAATGGGTTTGAGTTTGCATTAAATGGGTTAATGCATTAATATATGGGTCATATAGAGGTTGCAATGCTTAACCTGATTACCATAATCCTAGTTTTTAAACATATATTTTGTATTGATTATTTTCATGTATGGAATATTGCCATGAATTAGATATGGTTTGAATTTAGATATTATTTTTATGTTTTGATTATTTTAATTTATTTTTTAGATTGTCTGTTTCAGTGTAGAAAATAAAATTGTAGGCTGAATCCTTTTCATAGGCTCATCGTGTTAATTGTGTTATTTGTGTCAATTGTGTTGTGCCAACCCGTTTAAGACAAAAGATTTGATAAATAGGACATGCATGTCATGTTGTGTCAATTTGTTTATACTTGTGTCATGCTTGGGTTGGGATTTTTGACCCATTTATTGATTGTGTCAGGTTTGTGTTGAAGCATTATTGTATCGTGTTGCCATGGCTTAGCCTATTTTTGACCTATTCATCCCTTTTGTCATCCCTATCTCTAGGTGCGAGTAATTGACTGCCAAAATTTTCTTAATACTTTGATAGAGAAGTGTAGGATCAAATGGCTACATAAGAGGAGGGTGAATTGTGTTTTTCAACATTTTCGAGAATAATTGAAATTTCAAAATTAAAAACAAGTCGAGACACTATTTTAATCAAATTATTTTATTCAAGGTTTCAATTACAATATACAATTCAATTCTCCTCAAAAATTGTAGATGTAATTATATAATGATACTATGTTTCATCTAGTTAATTTCATAACTACAAATAGAGAAAACTAATTTATGGAATTTAAAACATTTCTCCCTATTTGAGATTTTCTTCTTCTTCTGCAATTCTTTTGTGACAAATATTTGACTTTCTCTGTTTCATCGAATTTACTTTTTTTTGATTCTTCAAATCTTCAATGACATATATTTAACTTTCTATTCTTTACTGAATTTTCTTCTATCTGAGAGTTTTTTCCTGGAGAGGTGTTTTGATCTCTGAAAATATATTTCATTTGGTGTGTAGGGATAATTGATCAACGGGAATTTTGTGTCTTTTATACTGTATATTCATTTCATGCATATCCTCCACGTTTAACTATAATCGATTTTTCACTCTTCACGTCTTCTCTTTTTCCTTCATCGAAATATACACATTCTGACTCATGTTTTCTTCTCAAATTTTCTTTAATCATCAATCCTGGATTTCTAAAAAATTTCCCGTAAAATAAACTTTTTCGTCCAAAATTTTTCCATCAAGTGTAATAACAAGTCATTGTGTTAATGTTAACTAAATAAGTAAAACAAGTAGATTTATAACTTAACGTATCTAACTTAACAAGTTCATCATATGCCAAATCATGTGACATGTACTGTAGCTAACTCAACGAACTAAGTCTGTGGTGTTATGTTAACTTAACAAACCAGTAAAAATGTCTTTCGAAAAGTTAGATGTTAACTTATCGAAAAGAGTTTAAGTATTGGATAGTTAAGTTTTCAAAGTATCCGAAATACCTTTTTATCATAAAATTAGTGAGACACGTGTCGTGACCTGAAAATGTGATTTAAGTTATCTTTTGGAAGGTTAGATGTTAACTATTCGAAATGAGTTTAAATTTCAGATAGTTACGGTTGTAAGTCTCCGAAAACTTCGAAAACTCCTGATAACTCATCAATCCAGTAATAAATAAATATTTTTACAATAAGGTATTTACCACGTGCAATAATAACAACTTTAAATTTATAACGCTAACTTAACGCGTTACCTTAGTGTTTAATATAACAACTCAACACGTGCAGTTATGTTAATTTAAAAAGTTAAACATATGCAATTCACATGATACGTAAACTTTAATTTCACCACGTGCATAATATTAACTTAACGAGTTCTTCTTTTCATTTTAACTTTTTGTTCACTAACTTAACGAGTTCTTATGTGACCTACTTTAACCTTTAAGCTTATAACTCAACGAGTTTTCATGTGACCTTTATACAAATAATGCACTATCTCAATGAGTTGTTTTAATGTGCACTGTACATGATACAGAAAATGTAACTTTAAAATATATCATGCTTTACAATAAAAACACACGTTAACTTAACGTTTAGTAAAATAAAAAGTTAGTATAACTTAACAATTAGTTGTTTAACTTAGCATAATTTTAGATTCATTACAGACAAGTATTTATATCAGTAAACTTTTTCTATATTAATTGATGTTCTTAATTTACATTTACAAACAATATTAATTGAGTAAATATGATTACATTCGTTTAGCACACATCATCAAAATAAAATACTCAACAAGAAGTGATCAAATGTCCAAGTGTTCTTGGTCATGGCTACAAAAATACAAAGCAGGTTACATAACATAATCTCTTGTTACTCGGTAAAAAGTAAAATCTCAATGATTATGCATTGATCAAATATTTATGCATTTGATTCCTGGAAGAAAAGCATTTCATGCTTTGGCTTTGGCATCCTTCCTGAACATTGAATGACAATCTTGGCTGTGAAGTGTTGTAAAATTTTTGTTCCCCACTACAACAAATACCGTAAAAAGGAGAATACTCTAAAATCATATCCTAAGCTATTCATGAGGCTGAAGGAGTAAAAGATCTCCCTAAAGTTTCACTATGACACATAAGTTTGTCAGCATTGTGCAGTAAGTGGTACCAGTTTCCTTGTGCATACCCAGGTTGAATGAAAATTGACTGCCTGGTTCATTATAAGTGGGCCCCAAGCCCTCAACATGCACTTCCTTCAGCATGTCTGGACAGCAGAGGCACCCAAGTAGTTGACCGACCTCATTATCTTTCAGATCCAAAGCACCCTTTTCCCAAAATATCCAATTACAGGCCCTTTTTGACCCCAACATTCTGAAAAGTTTTTCCCTTGGACCTTAGTAATACAGTGGTGAGGCATTTCACCTATATTTGTTCTCAAATGGAGTCCAGAGAACTGTATAAGTGGTGAAGTAACCTTTTTATCATTTAGCCAACAAAAATGTGTTGATTATTGTCAGTGAATGCCCATTATTCAAATATTTGGGCACCAGTTAACAATCTGATATATTGCAGTCTCTTTCACAAATTACTCCTAAAAAATGTCCCATATTGTTTGACCACTTTTCTTATTATTTCCTCCCAGCCAAGTTATCTTCATCATCTCTGAAATGGCAATCACTTTTTTGCAGACTTGAGAACCATCACATAAACCACTGTATTCAAGACACTGATGATAAGAAAAGAGTGATTTTGTGAAACTCACATGTTTCACATTTTCTGTCTTGACTCACAAAATCTTAGGTCTTAAAATTAAGGATAAATACTGAGTGGATTTGTAGATCTGTAATTAAGTAGACGCTGAAAAAGAAGAAATAAATATGCATAATTTGGAGTTATCTTCAAACCTTTCCAGGAACTGTGACATTGAAGATCACTATTCTCTATGATCAGTAGCAGATGTTCACAAAAGCGTGCATAATCATAAAGTGGCCAAAAGAAATGAGACCCAATCATAAGTGGAGCTACCTATGTATGCTTATAAGATGGTGTAAAATGCCTCTGAATGACTGACATATATCTGAACAATATCCCTGTGGAAAGTCATTAACGGCTATCAAACTCATTACTCATAATAGATCAGATTTAGGTATGATACCTTATTTTCTTGTTAGCAATTTATGCTGTATATAATATTATTGTGCCTGTTAAGGGCTGTCATTTATACCAATGCTTATTAATTCTGTTTTAACTTCACCTCAATAATGAAATTTTGTTACATTTTTTGGAGACAAATTTTTACAGTATGTTTCTTGCATCTCTGTATAATAAATTTCTTTTTGGATTGGAACTTATGATGCCTGTAATTTGTGTACGGGTGTTTGATGGAAGTATGTTAAAGTAATTTAAACATCTTCCTTTGTGTTCTAGGTTGCATGGTAATGTGGAATCAATGGCAATACTCTCTACTGGTGGTGATGACCAAAGAAGACGAGATTCAATAATTCTGACTTTCAATGATTCAAAAGTTTCTGTCTTGGAGTATGATGATTCGTCAAATGCCTTGCGCACTAGGTAGGGACCAGGTGACCAGGTTGCATGGCATTTGCTTGTTCTGTATTTATTTGTAATCACATTAATAATGTGCTGCTGGCTATTGTTGCACAAACTGTTTGAGGCATGCTAAATAGATTGATTAGCCATGGAGATCTCTACTTTATTTTTCATTGTTTCTGTGTTTTCTATAGGTTTCTTGTCCAAAATGGAGAAGATTTATCAATGAAAGAAATTGATGCATGCAAATGGTATCTAAGTTTGCCTGACAAAGAACTATGCTCATAACTGAAACAAATTCATCATTTGAGTTCTCAAGATTCATAAGTTACACATTTAATCCCCTTTTTTCATGTCAAATAAGTTATAAAATGAGCAATGATGGATCCCGACAAGTGAGCAGTTTGAAGCTGACAGACAATTCCGTGAAAGAGCATGTATTAGGGAAGGTAGAGGAATCTCCTGGGTGAACCTCATTGAAAATTTCTAACACTTAAGTCTCCGACAGAAGTTTGAAGTACTAACTTGAATGGACTTTATGCCTTTCCTCAGTGCTTGAACTTTTCATTATAATATATGCTGATTTTAAGTGCCATTAGTTTTAATATATTTCCTTTTGATGCTGCTCAATAAAAGTGGCAATAGTTTGTCATTCCGTTTTGGACTTGGCAGTTCTGCAAAAGACACCCAGTTCTAGATGCACTCTGCCCTCATATACTCAATGACTAGAAGAGAGTCCCCTTTTTGATTTTCTTTTTAAGTCCCTTTGCAGCTTGCAGAGTGTCGCATTGCCACTATCTTGTGTTCTCCCTGCCTTCCCAGTTCTTTGGATTCCCTCCATCTTATGGTCTCTTTGTTGTCTTCATTGTGGAAATCCACATACCAGCTTGAATACAAGGATTGTAAGGCTATAGATTTAGACATGCTTCTTATTTTATATATTAGCAAAAAACATGTGCAAATTATATGTGATAACATTTTATATTATTGATTTTTACTGAATAATGTATGTGTAAATTGTATGATATATAGTGGGAATTTTTAGATTGTTGATATTTATTGAATAATGTATGTATAATTTGTATGGGACTTAGCTTATAGAGTAAAGAGTGAGATGAAAGTATAAATATATTATATAAGTTAATATTTAATATTATACTTTTTACAACAAACATAGCTTCATCATTGGTCGGTAACTGTTCTAGTGCAAGCTCAAGTCCTGCTTCATGCCAAGGTAATATTTTTTACATGGATGATTTCATTATTTCACCTGCCCTCTTCGCTTAATATATAAGCTTAAACTTGACATGCTTATCATTGTAAATCAAAGTGAACCGTGCCTTTTGATGTAAATTATGTTGCATTTAAGAGACAATTTGCATGCTTGCTTGCTTAGTTCATTGTTGAATGTTGAAATGTTTTCGTCCGATTCAACCTTTTGTCTCTGTAAAAAGCTGATGCCTAGCCTGAAACCTGAAATTGTTCCAGCTCAATGCACTGTTTTGAGGGCCCAGAATGGAATTATTTGAAAAGAGGTCACAAATCTTTTGCTCATGTTCCTGTAGTAAAGACTGACCCTCAAGGCCACTGCGCTGGTGTTCTTCTGTATGACTTGCAAATGGTAATCTTGAAGGCATGTCAGGTATGTCATTCTTCTGTTATTATTTTAGCAGGCCCTATTTTGTAGGCTATTGAAATTGCATTGATGGGGTTTAAGTTTGATAAATGGTTAATCCTGCTATAGCATGCTAGCAAAAAATTTACGTTAAGCTTTGATCACGTAGTCACTTAATTTCTCTTTGTTGGTAACAGTTAATGAGAAAATCACAATTATTATACATAATTTAAAAGAAGCTTCTTCATTAAAAAAGTGTAAATTGTAATAACATAGGGTACAATTACAAATGTTCTTATGCTTCTACGCATAATCACCACCTTCATCTCTTTATTTTAATTTTTTGAGCAACTACACTAAAAATGACCAAAATAAAAAGAAAATGAAATCAAGGGTATTTTTTCTGATTCTCAGTGTCACATATAAGCATGAAATGCATCCAAAGTTTTAATATTTAATTGATTTTTGTATTGTGTATGTTTGGAAATAAAACATATACTCTAGATTTTAGATCATCAAGAAGCCACGAATTTTGTTATCATGTTAACTTTATTTCATTCAAAAAAAGCATTCATCTACAAGTTTGGGTTCTTTCCAACTGATAGTAATGTTGCTAAAATTACTTTTTCTGACTTTATATTCACAAACATTCTGACTTTATCCCAATTTAGATTATTAGAGAGAAAAAATGACTAGATTGGTTTTTAATTCCTTGAAAAATTTTGTTTAAATTTGGCATCATAAGGGCATTGTTTTCATTCTTAATAAGGTATAAACAAAATATTATACATGTTATTATTCGAGTCAATAAATTTTTTATAATTTTTAATGGGATTTTTAAATCTGTTTCATGAAAAATTAATTGTGAAAAGCATGAAAGTATTCTCGGATGGAGATGGTTCCCAATTTAGAAAAACATTACACAGAATCATAGACTATTCATGGTTATGCCTTTGTTTTGAGCTTTAGTTTTCCTGCAGGTTGTGTAAGCCTCCTTTTACTTTCTTGATTTCGGTGCATTTTGCTTGTTGCCACTAAAAAAGACAACGATTCAAAATTTCCTGTTATTAGAAGTTGTCTACTTTTTCTTAGATATTGTCATATAGGGTTCCTTTTTATTTGCAATAGCTGTTCAGCAATGCATCATTCATTTTCTTCTTTAATAGTTAATTTTCATGATTCTTCCTGTATACTGCTATGAGCTGAATCAAAGATAAGTTTTCAAAGAAATAAGACCCGTTCTCAAAATTTAAAGTCTTTGAAAGATGTATGAGTCAGTAGTTTATCTGTTATGTAATGTTGCATATGGAGAAGTAATTAATTTGGATTTTCAGTGTTGAACTTTTTTTTGTCATTCATTTTCTTGCTTATGACAGACTGGACATGGGTTCGTTGGTGAGGATGAAGCTAGTGGTCCAAGAGTCTCATATGCTAATTGTATTGAGTCGTCATATATAATTAGCCTCCGTGAGTTAAATATGAAGCATGTCAAAGATTTCACTTATATACATGGTGAGCATGGTTGGCCAGTCTTTTAAATTTTAGGGTTATGGGTATTTGTTGATATTGTGTAATGGTAATGTTTGGATTTTATGTTTGTCTTGTCAATATTGTGTTTGTAAAGGAAGGATGAATTAATTAATATAGGTGAAATTAAAAGAGGTAGAGGATGACCAAATATTTATTGGTCAGGAATAGTGAAAAAAGATTTAAAATTATATAATTTAACAAAATATATAATTGTGGATAAAAATAAATGAAAGGATATGATTTATGTGGTCGACCTTACATAGTGGGATTGTGAGATTAATATCAATCACTATTGTTATGTTTACAAGCCCATATTTTTTATATTTTTGCATTTAATTATGCCCTTAACCTGGGAAACCTGGCCTGATCTAATTGATATAGCGCAGGTGCTATCCAACCTGTGCAAGATGAAGTTCCTTTGCTACAGGTCCCTTTGATCAATGTAGAATAATTCTGTTAGATGCAGCTTACTTGATCCATGATGATCATGTACATGGGATCTCTAGTCAGCTCTTCAGTCTGTGGGATATGGTGTTTTTAGGTTCCTGTTGTATATTTTTTGTGATTTTCTCTTACATTTTCATCAATGAGTCATCTTGATCGACCATTTTCTCTGTTGGATGAAGCTTATTATCATTAATGCTATTCACCACATTCTCCCCCAAAAAAAGATCATGTACACCATTTTCAATTCAGTGTGAATTGCTTCAATTGAAGTGACCTGCATTTTTAAGTTGAACAAGGTGAGATGGGGAGCTTAGAATTGGCTAGTATGTAGGAAGCGTAATGGTAAAAATCCCTTGGTCCAAGTGTGTATTTATATATATATATATATATATATGATTCATGTTCAATGGGAAAAAAGATTCATGTGGTTAACTCCACATAGTGAGATTATGTTAGATCATTGTTACACACACACACATTTTAGAATTAAGTGGTAACTAAGCTTTTCAATATAAGTCTAAAGACAAAGAAGATTCCAAATGAATGGAGAAGGAACTCTTTATTGCTTATTTTTAAGAATACGAGGGATATATAAAATTGTAATAATTATCATGATATAAGTCAATAAGTTAGATTGTGAAGGGATGGTTGAACAAAGACTATGGTACAATAATAATCTGAGTCATATGCTCACAATGTGGTGTCAGTCATATAAATTCTTTTCTTTCAAATATTTCTATTTTTTCAAGTCTTTAAATAAATTACATAAATTTAAATCTTATAATTTCTAACCTAGTAGTTTTAGGCCTACCTCTACTTTTTTTAATTTCTTTTGAGAAATGGCAGATGTAAAGAACCTTTCAACAAGATTGTGCTTTTTCAAATCTCTCAAAATGGAATCTGTTCCAAACATATATGCTATGGTTTCTTACTTCGACAGGATACTAAAAAGGAGGGAGAAGAATGAGACAATCACACAAAGAAGACAACCAAATTTTTGTGGTTCCCCAACAGTTGGGTACATCCATGGGTGAGAAGGCGGGTGGTGATTTCATTAAGGTACTAGACAGATTACAAAAGAGGTACACCCTTAATGGGAGAGACAAACCTCCCTTATATAGGCATTAAGCCTATTACAGCAAAAGACAAAACGTAAGTGGCCCTTTAAGGGCCATTCAAAACAGGCCTAAAAAATTGCCAGGAAACTCTTTAGATTCTGGCGGTTCAGCTCCTGATGTCCTTCCAAATTCTAGCTGATTAATTTCAGCCATTAATATGGGTCGTTGGTTAACTCAAGCCATTAACAACAGATGCAAATATCTAAATTTCACCCTTTTAGATATTTTTTCAAACTCATTGCTAACACTAAGTGGCAGTCAAAAATTTGTATCCATTTTTCATGATATTATGCATGAATCAGGTATATCATGACCAATTTATAAGAAAAAATTGTGGGCGATTCTTCCATGATAGACTCTGGAAGGCCTGCATGACAGGCTATTAGCTCAGTGGTAGAGCGTGACCCTGATATCAATCAATAAAAAAGAAAAACTCAATTTAATCCTTTTTATCAACTTGATGTTACAGAATTCCTGGATTTAGAAATTCATTTCGTACAATTGAATCTTTTCAAACTGTTTCTTTTTAAGCAGTTTCTTTTGACCCAATCTTTTTTCTCTCCTTATCATTCGGAAAGACAAGAAAATTTCAGGGTAACAAACATTATCTAGAATTTTTCTTAGATTCGAACCCATAGCTGATAATAGATAAAAGAAAATTGACTTGCATGGTTTAGCCATGTTTTTAAGAGGCAAAAGAATGGTCTAGTTAGGAGAGAAGAGTTAATAAGTACAGAAGAAAGTAAAAGAAGTAAAGGAATGTCTAAAATTACTTGGTTAGGAATTGTAAAAAGAAATTAAATTTATATAAATTAACTAAAGATTTGATCATACATGGAAATATATGAAAGAAAAAGATGCATGCAGATGACTTTACATTGGTGGTATTATGACATGGGCTTACATTTGTAAGCAACTAACATAAGAGATATATTGTTAACTTTGTAAGGGATTTTCATGACAGTCCTGCAAAGTACCAACAGCTGATAATATTTTGGACAATTATTAATATAATATATCAACTTTATCTATGAAGATTATGTACATACAAATACAATAACCAACATCAATATCTTTATTCCATTGTGTGGACTAAAGATCATGTGAGAAATGCGAAGGATATGGATAGTCCAGTCAGGTCTTTTTTCTATAGGCGAGTTTTTATTCATTAACTGCTTCAGCGATGTGGTTGAGCCTGAACAAGTGGCACTGGAAAGTTAGATGGTAGAACACTTTTCTTTTCATGTTTACTGTTAAAGAGATGGTGGCAGTCCTTCAGTTTTGGTTGGCTGGCTAGGGAAGTATGAAAGAGGGTGATCAGGGCATTGCTTTTTGGTGGGGTTTTTGGACAGATTAAAACAGGAGAAAATTGAGGCAAGCTTTCGGTGGCAAGAGGTCTATTCAGTAGTGGTAAAGTTACTGTAGGACCTAGGACCTCACATTCAGTCAGATGAATTGATGAGAGCGTGGTTGCAATATTGCCTTTTTCTGATGAGGTCATAACTGCAATCTGTTCCTGTTTGGAACATGTGCTTTGCCCTTTTTGTACTTTCCTTGTTTCTATACCTTTCTGGTGTGTGCACTTCATATTTTGTTTTTCATTGCCCTATTGTTTCTTCTTATGCTGCTTTCGACAAATAAATCTATCATCCCTATATGTGCATACATGTTCTAATCTTTGCCGTTTAAGTCAGTAGTATACACAAGCCATGATTGTTTCTTGCCTATAATTTTGTACATGTAATTTGTTCGCTAATGATCTTTTATTTGTTCTCATCATTTTGTAGTTTTTCCCATATTTCTTGTTTTTTTTGTCAATTCTTCAGGATATATTGAACCTTTAATGGTAATACTTCATGAAACTGAACTTACTTGGGCGGGTAGACCTTGGAAGCACCACACATGCATGATCTCAGCTCACAGCATCAGCACAACGTTAAAGCAACAGCCTCTTATTTGGTCTGCATCAGTAAGTTGCCTAATCCTCTCTATACTTCACGAAGGAGCTTATTCTTCCTTTTTGATATCAAAAAATAACCATGCAGCTTTGTAAAAAAAATACCAACACATCCTTAAAAATTAAAATGGTGATTAGGTGATTTATGCTAATTGTGCATTATAAGTGAAAATATTAATTTAGTTATGAAGGTGCCTCGGCATTATTCTGACCCTAAGGTACATTGAAATATATAAGTAATAAAAAGATAGCAATAACATGCGGTGAGATTAATGTCACAATATTAATTATAGTTACGTTAACATATAAATATTTTAAAAACACTAAGTTTTATCTTAAAAATTACATGGATATTTGCTACATTTTTTGGAACTCTGGCTGCTAGAAAGTATTATTATTGGGAAAACATAGGGGAAATAAATCTACAGCCCAGTGGACTACTGCAATACAAGATTTTCGTATTATTTTTGGCCTGTTTGGCAAGAGCATGGGTCTTGAAGTTTGTTTATCTTGGTGAGGAGAGTTTGACGTACATTAAGCTCTTTGGGAGATGCTTAATGTCTTCATCTCTGGGTTTTTCTCCAGTGCACTGGTTGGTTAGATGTTTGAAAATGGTCAGTGAGTTCCATGGCATCACCCTCAAGAGTCACTTGCTTCCAGCTTTCATTGATGGCCGGCTTCACAGCAGCAAGTAGTGCATTGATCTTAAAAATCATATTTGCATTTGTATCTGTATTTGCCAAAATATGTATATCTTCCCTGAAAATAGATATGGTCACTGATATCCATGAATAGTGTGTGTCTATTTGCATCCCCAATCCTAATTATATACTCATATACATGCCTATGTGTAAATTATTTTTGTTGATGGCATTTATTCTCATACCTTCGAGTTTTTTCTAATTTGTTTTTTAAGAAAATCAGTCAGGTTTTTTGACTTAAATTTATACTTTCCTTTTTCGTGACATATATATACAACATAAAAATAAAATTTCATGCATGAAAAATAGCATGCATTGATTAATGACTAATCAAATAAGATGATTTATGACTATCTGTTTGATTTCCATGTTGTTGCTACTTGTTTCAGTTCACCTATTTGTTGTTTCACATAATCTGGATGCACAATTTCACATTTGGCCTTGTTTTGTCCATATCAGAATCTTCCTAATGATGCCTTCATGCTTCTCGCTGTGCCTTTACCAATTGGTGGTGTTCTTGTGATCTGCGCAAACTCTATTCATTATCATAGCCAGGTGAGATTGAAATGTTCTTTAGAATATTGAATGTTTTCCAGAATGCTGTTGCCATCAATTTGTAATCAGGGCATTCAATCTTCAACTAATTGCATAGATACATATTAATTGCTGTGACAGTAAGCTTGGGTTGCTTCGGAGCAATTAAAAATAAAAGGTGTATATATATATTGATATTGTGAGAGAAGCCTTATAACGTGATTATGTAGGTTATATGGGAATCAATTTACAATAGGGTCTCATTACTCATATATATGTGTGTGTGTGTGTGTGTACACTCTCTTTCTTGTATAGTGACACTTAAGTTTTGTCCTTCTCTACTCACATGATACCAGAGCCTAGGAAATCCTAACCCTAATTTTTTTCCATGGCTGCCATCTTCTCCCTCCTACAGCCCTCCCACCTCCCTCCCCTCCTCACCCACCATCGTTCACCACAAAACTTACCTGCACCCATCCAGATGCCCCTCACTCCAGGCTGTGCTGGCCTGTCTTGGCCTTGACAGGCCACTAATACACCTTCCCAGGCCTTAGCTTTGACTGATGGCCACCCTTCTAGGGTTGACCGTACACTGCAGCCCCATTCTGGGGTTGTTTCAGTCTTTTTCTGCCATTTGATGAAGTAAGGGTGGTGTCTATACTGGTACTACTGCTCAGTCGTAGAAAATGTTAAGTTCCCTGCTACCACTGCTTCCATGACTGTTGGAGGTCCTATTTCTATGGTCTGGCTTTGATCTCTCTGCCGGATTGTTTGCTCCTGTGATCAGTTTCTGCCCCCACAACAAATTTCTACACAGATTTTAGCACTGTTTCAGCATCATCTCATCCAGGACAGCACTGGGTTGCCTGGATTTTGCAGTTTTTCAGTCTATCCTGATTGCAGATTCACATAGCACAGGTTACTCGTCCCTGTTTCAATCCTGTTCTACATTGTTTGTAGTGTACAATGGCCGCTAAAGATTCCATTACAAAAAATCTTAGTGGAACGTTTGAAAAGCTAAATAGAAAAAATTATTTAAGTGGTCTCAAAGTTTCCAAACATTTATGGTTGCACAATGGAAAATAAAACATCTAACACACCACTTGATGTGAAAGATAACACCTATGACGTTTGGTATGATGATTATTTTGTGCTATTTACATGGATGGAAAATAATATGTAGTCTCATGTTGGTAGAGTTGTTATGATGCTTAAGCCAGCAAAAAAGATATGAGATGCACTAAAACAAGTGTATGGCTATGAGAGGAACATTTCCAAAATTTTTGTGATTTATTAGTGGATTGTTACATACACATGGGAGATGGAACAATTCAGGACCATTTTACTACACTGCGCACCTTACTAGAGGAGTTGGAGGTTTATCAGCCTTTGACCTCTAATTTGGTGACTATGAGGTGTTACCAAGATGAATTTGTTGTGGTTGCATACTTGTCAAGTTTGACTATAGAGCTCTAGTCTTAGATGCAAAGATAGGTTCTTGTGGTTGATTCCATACTAGATTTGGAGATAGTATTTTCTTGTGTCCTATGAGTCTCGACAAGGATGGATGTTCATATAGGCGATCCTTTTGTCATGGTAGCTACTAGTGGTCATGGCCATGGCCAAGGACAAAGTTGAGGCTATGGAGGCCGTGTAGATAGTTGAGGACGAAAGCTTTGTGAACATTGTGAACACACAAATCACAGGTCTAATAAGTCTTGGGAAATATTTGGGAGACCTGAATGGGCATAGGTGGCTACATATTAATTACAACCTTTGTTAGTACTTTGATGGTTGACTATCTCACAAGTTGATTATGATAGATTCCTTCAGTTACAAGTTGTTGAGTTCTTTGCCATTATAGCTTTTATTTCTACTTAGGTATGAGTAGAGTTATGGTAGCTAGGCAAGAGAGTTCTTAAATTATAGACTCTAGATTGTCTTCTCACATATCAAGTACACAAGACTTTTTTACCTACTTAAATTCCTTACCCGATATTACTTCTATCATTATAGCCGATGATTGTTCATAACCATATCTGCACAATACATTTACACACACATTTGCATGCGTGGGTCCCCTCTCTTAAATGTTTGTTTTATCTATGATCTCATGTAATGTAAGAAATTTGCTGTTGTATGAAAATTCTCTACTGTAAAATAATTTTTTTTCTGATTGGTGGCAATAAAACAAATGTTGGGAAGAATGAAATCATTGAATAATCATCAATGTTTAAAAAACTAGCATCTAAGGTAATTTTTTCAATTGTGCAATTACTCATAGGTTGAGGGTAAATATATAGTTTGAATACTTTCACTATGATTTTGTTGCTTGTTATCTTTTTATGGTTTGTTTGTGCAGTATTATGTTTTTATGGTTCAACCTTTTGGTTTTATCATTTTTATTTATGTATACCTTGCCTAATCTTTTTAAGCTTCTATTTGCAGTCTTCTTCATGTTCTCTTGGGGTCAATGGCTTCTTTGCTTCTGCAGATGGCAGGTTGATATTTGTATCCATCCTTGAATTTTCAGTCATTATGTCAGTGTTACATTTTTAACCGAGATTTGAATTTCTTAGTAAATATTAGTGACATGATTTATGAATGATCAAATGAGTCTCATCTTATATAACATAAATGAAATATTGTTGGTTTTAGTAGAGTATTCTGTAGTTCACTGAAACATTACAAGAAAAGTGTGCTTAGTTAAAATCAGCAGAAGATGTGCAAAGTAAACTTTCTAGTAAGCTGCATAATACTTGGAATCCAACTTTGATTTCGTTTAGTTTTTTATTTTCTTGTATTTTTTATTTTATGATACATCCATTAATCTTTATATCTACATTCCTTATCTTAATGTTCATTATATTCATATCACATTGTAGAATGCCTCTGTTTGAATTGGCATATTGATTTTTATATTCAAGTGTATCGTGTTCTGAATTATTCATTGTTGTTTTGTCTTGTGACTTTTGTTTCAGTTCAGATGTACCAAGATCAAGCTTTAATGTTGAGCTTGATGCATCTAAAGCAGCATGGTTGTCTCATGATGTTGCCATGTTCTGTACCAAAAATGGAGAATTGCTCTTGCTCATGTTGATTTATGATGGGAGGTAAATGTTATATAATTCTTTGATGTTTATTTGAAATCATTGCCTATGGATCAATCAGGCAAAGTTGTGTTGCCTATTCCTTCGTTCTTGTGTTTTTGTCTACCTAAAGGATCTCATAGTACAAGATTATGATGAGGGTAGGGATCGTTGTACTTTTGATGTGTTGCAAATGGAAATAGAGAAAAGTGGATTTCATGTGAAAGGTGGACATAGAAGAGGCCTAGGACAATGTATCATGGAGCTACCTGAAGCAGGTTATGTGTTGTGCTTTGGAATCAAATGGCGTGATTGGTTTGGGTATTGAATCAATTCAACTTCTTTCTTTATATTAGTCGTTGACTGTCCTATGAGACTTTAGATGTGAATGTGACGGGGTGGAATGTTTTAAGGTGATCCCTTGTCACAGTTTCTGTTTGTCTAGGTATTTATAAGCATGCATTATGACAATCAACTTGTCATTTTTATGCTAATAATCTGACCTTTTATAAATGCATTTGGTAGATTATTGCCATATAGATAACATGGTGACGTGCAACCTTATAGCTACTCCCTAGGGTCTATCTTCTTTGTATTTAGCATATATAATTATCAACATTTTAGGTTTTGGGATTTTTGAATTATTTTATAACTAGTTGGTCATGGAAAGCTTTTATGCTCTAATTTAATTGAGAGCATTAGAGGTGTTATTAGTACATTATAATTATGTGGTTCATGCTTAATTACATGTGTTATTTGATAGCTATGTATTAGGATATAACCCTAGGATTGTGTATAAATACGTGTTCTTACTTATCGATAACCATTCTATCAACTTTCTCTAATCTTGCACGAGCTTTTGACAAGACCTACACTCAGATTGTGGTTGATTAATCAATTCTCTAGTATGGTTATCATGATGCCAAGATGCCATGTGCTGAATGACGTGTCATTGTGTCATGGCTTCTTGACAGTGAGAAACTTCAATTTTTACATGTCTTTGAATATATCATTATATTTTATAACTTATGAGCCCATTAGTAACTTGATATATAATTTTCTTAAAATAACCACAACAATTATCTATAAACAAACTCTTCATTATCCTTCATATGAAGATAATCTCAATAATAACAGAAACTCAATGATAAATAACAATATGAAAGTTGATAAGAATATTAATCTTAATAATAATAATTAGAGGTCAATTGTTCAATAAGAAATCGAAAAAAATTAATAAGGTGAATACTACTCATCAAGAAAAAGAAGTCATAGTTTGATGTTCAAGAATAAAATATGTTCTTTAGGAAAATTCAACCTTAGATGTTTTGGTGCCTTGATATCAAATAGTGCCTAGGTTGCCACCATAACAACTGTCTTGCCGTTTGATTTAGATTGCTTTATGTTGTATTGTTCCAAACTCATTCGTAGTAGGCTTCACGGTAAAAATTGTGGAAGTTGTTGAAGTTAGTGCCTCACATTGGATACTGCTTGTTTTTGATGCTTTGAAATATGTGGTTTTAATAAATGACGTACCCTACTACCTTTTCCACTTTCTTTCTTTTTGATATTGTTGGGGGTATCAGGTGAAAGTGGCATTTGGATGTGTGTATTGATCATTGGTGTGCTCTTGATGTTGAATCAATCACTATATATCACACATATATTCTTTCTAATTTCTGTATTCTTTCAAAAATTTCACAAGAGATGCCCAACCTTTTGTTGAAATATACTTTCATTTTTTGATGATATTGATCTATTCAACTTGTATAGGGTTATGCATAGGCTTGATCTTTCAAGGTCCAAAGCTTCAGTATTGACTTCGGTTTGTGACACGTGCCTGCCAAATGCTTCTATGAATATATTTGTGCATTTCATTTCCCTGTGCAGTTGGTTTTGGCTCTTCTTCAAGGCTCAATTTTTATTAAGCTTCAAAAATTCTTCTTGGCTAGGGGATCACCACAATCGGGAATAAATTTTTCTTTCTTGGAAGTCGCTTGGGTGATAGCCTTCTTGTGCAGTACAATTGTGGAAAATCGACTTCAAATCCCATGAATGAAAAAGATGAGGTTGATTTGTTTGCCATTTCTAGTGATCTATATTTTTCACAAAAAATTATTGAGTTTTAGCAGTGCTTCAGTTTTAGTCAAACCTATTACATTATCAAAAGGCAATAAGAAACATTCCAGATACATGCATTGCCGAGAGGGCAATGAAAATACAAGGAAAATTAATTGCAATAATAAACATTCTCCCAAAAGGCCAAAGCCCAAATAAACCATGTTCCTTTGCGAAATCTGCTCATGAGTTGTGAGCTTATTCAAAAATAACCTCATTTCTATGCAGCTATATTAGCCAACACGTCAAATTAACAAGAAGCAACACTATGCTTGGCCATAGTCATCTTACCCTTTGGTGGTGGGGTGGTAAAATTGAAGAACTTTCCTATATCAGATAAGTAGAACCCTCCATGAGCCACCATTGATAATAGTTGATTCCATGCAATCTTGCTAGTTTTATATTCAAGGTCTGTTTGTGGTGCACAAGAAATTGTCAAAAAAGGTGGATTTAGAAATTCACAGAAGTCAAAGGAAATTGACAGGAATTGGGAAGTAAAGTAATTTCTTTTTAACCCACTTTCTTGGTGTTTGTACATGGTCTGGAAATTTCTGTTCAAAAGTTCAAAGGAAATCTTAGTGTGGGCATTTGTGCATGGTCTGGAAATTGAAATTTTGGGTATAATATTGATTGGATGTGTTTTATCAACATATATCATCAACACACAAATCTGCACACATACATAATTACATATACATATCCATCAAAAAATATATATAGATATACATATGTACATACATACTTATATGCATATGTAAAGACATACATCAAGACACATTTATCAACAAAGACTATGTCAATGAGTTAGAGACATTGTGGATGCTATCAACACAAATTTTTTCAGATTTTTTTTGAATTACTTAATTTTTTCAATGTTTGTTTTTGAAATATTGATTTGTTTGAAAATGAGTTAAAAAGACAACATCGTAGATGGGGTTCTTCGAGCATGATGTCTAACAAGTGGGTTTCTTTATTTGTTGGCTTCTAGAAACCACAATGGAGGTGTGTGTGGTGGTGGCACAATGCTGGTGGGTTTTTGGAGAGTTTGTTCAAGAGAGAGAGGTAGGGTTGAATTCTGTCCAAATCTCCGGTGAGAGTGGGGAGAGGGTTTCCTTGGAGAAAGAAGGTGAGAGGGGTAGAGCGGGAGTGTTTGTTTGAGAGAGAGGGGTAGGGTAAATTCCATCCTAATCTCTAGTGAGATTGCTGTTGATTCATAGGTGGAGGATATGAATCACCTGTTTTTTAACTGCAATCTTTTTGGTTATGTTTGCTATTTGATTATGCTTAAGGTGGTCATGAATGGATTGTTCTTCAACTCATATTGTAGCTCACTGGGGTCAATTGAGGGAATTTTTATGTCAAAAGTGAATGAGATGAAGCATATGATACCATTGATTGTCCATGTTTCTTGTTGTCGTACATGGCTGCAGAGGAACAAGTGTCTTCTGTTTCACCTAGATGACCTTTTAAATCCTCTTTTTTTTACCTTTCATTCTAGAAGTCATCATTATCTCACACCATGTGGCTTTGAGAAATCGAATCAAGAAAGTACCTCAAGAAAGTGCACTAATCTCAAACCATGTGCTTGTTCTCCACCTCCTTTTTGTCTATTTGTTATGTTTCACATAATGATGGTGCCTTACATGCAAACATGTCTCTAGGCACTCCTTCTGGTCCCTTGACTCCATTAAGAAAGGAATCAAATTGATCATATGCCTAAAGCCTTTCCCCCTTTTGGGGGTCATGCTAAACTTTGCTGCCTTATCTTCATGCATACTCTACACAAGATCAGGTCTTAACGATCTTTGGCTATTTGCCCATGGCCCACAGATTAGAGATATCATTCACTGTTTGGGCTCCACCACATTCAGTTTTCATCACTAGTCATTTCCTCTTCCTACTCTCTCACCATTGGAATCACAAGGAAGTCTTCTTCCCCATCTGATCTTCCCTCCATCTTTTATGCTACTATTCTCACTACCTCTTTCTTTCCATCATTCTTTAGGAGTTATTTGAATGGAAGATCCTCTTAGATATATGCATTTTTAACTCGAAGTAACCTTAAATAACATTGGAATACATATAAATAATAAGATGATAACAATATGTAGTAAGATTAACATCTTAATATTATTTTGTAGACACCTTAATAGAGTAAGTTACATGTGTACCATTAACATTGACAGAAACACTATATACCTTCAAAACTTAAAGAATGAACAAATATAACATTATTATGAATTTCTTAGATTAACCCTTGTTAAAACATAACCCATCAAAGTGAAAAGATATACCCACTGTTTCAAATGCCTCATCTTGATATTACCACATTCTTGCACTCACCAATTTCCTCTATCTACTTCACCTCCTCTTATGTTTCTCCTTTTCCTCCACCTTTTGCATCTCTTCCACCTCGACCTCTTTCACCTCTTTCTCTTATCTTGCCCCTCCTTTGCTTCCTTTGTGTCTTGCTCCTCCTTCTCCATGACGACAATGATGATGACCACCTTCTCCATCTCCTTGATGATCACCTTCACCTTTTCCATCTCCTTTTGCATCTTTGAAAATGCTTATCTTTTCTCCTTGCTAGGAATAAATAGAGAGAGTGGTTAGAGAGATGAGGAATGTTTTAGAATGTGTTGATGGAGAGAGATAGAGGGTAGGTGGAGAAAGTTTTGGAATAAATGTAGATAGAGAGAAACGGAGGGTAGAGAGAGAGTGAGACCTGGAGGGTATTTAAGGTAATACACATTAGAATTTAAGATGTTTAAATGGAATTCCTCAAATTTTAACCTGACGTCTAACTCAATGGCACTTGTTACTTATAATTTTTAACGATATTCATTTACTTGTCAAAAGCTCGGTATACATGTACTGTTGCTAAATTCCAGTGGAATACTTGTAAATTCCTTCATAAACATCTATATATATTAAAAACATTATTTTAAAAAATAAATAAATTTAATACCTAAAAATACATGGGATTCTTGCTAGATTTGATATTAGATCTAGTAAGGATCTGAATATAACAAAAATATGGTGCAACATGTAAATGTCAAGACTTAATCACACATGGTGCCTAAACACCACCTAGGCATACAACTTAACAAGTATGCCATCAATGATCCAATGTATAAAACACTTATTACTTTGTTGGATACCTTGTTTTACTCTCTTTTCTTTGCACAGGCTTCTTTCTGGAAACCTTGTTTGATTTGTCTATGGTTTGGATAGGCCTTCTTTTTTCTTGATTTTAACATATCTCTTTTTGCTGATTAAATAAAAAATTAGTACCTTACCATTTGAAAAAGTAAATATTTAGTGTTGTGATTGTAGTTCACATTGGACAGGCGTTTCCCCTTCAAAATACTAATGGTTTTTACATTGGTGGGTGCTAGAAATATTAGCTGAAATTTTGAAACATGCTAAAAATTCATAAATCAGTATAAATCTACAAGATCTGCATATATGCTGCTTTCTCAATTAGATAGGTTTATGTGTGTGGTCTACATTGTGTAGAATACCTTATGCTAGTAAGCATGTTTCAGGTTGTTGACTTTGCTATCTGAAGGTATGCATGTCACTCCAGAAATTTATGGTATTTGACTAATAGTTAGCAATTTGCCCGTATTGCTTTTGTAGAAGGGATGCTTCCATAATGCTGCCACTAGCATTTCTTTGATTCCTAGGTTTTAGATCATATTGTGAACATAAAATCCCTGAACATGGTGCACATATAGTACAAAGAGTAAACCTCCCCAACAAAGTATGACCTTACAATCTCTGATTTCACTTAATTAAACACTAGTTCTTTTTTTTAAAATTTTCTTTCCAATTCTTGCTGGGCTATATTGTTTCAGTTGTTCTTTTCTCTGTCTGCAGGTTGCAGATATAGAAAGTGATGGCCCTCCAGTGAAGCGAACACGGACATCATCATCTGATGCTTTTCATGATATCATGGCCACTGACGAACTTTCTTTATTTTCTTCTGTTAATGATAGCTCAGAATCAGTGCAGGTGATCATCTAGTGATTTTCATTGCCATCCCTTTTTGCTGGCTTTTTCATTGATTTAGAGAAAGTTTATTACGGAGTGCTTAGAAACCTATTGTGCTTTTATAAAGGAATCTATGGGATATATTGATATTATAAAGGACATGTATAAAAGAGTAGTTACTATTGTTAAAATTATAAGAAGAGAAACTAAAGAATTTTCGATAAACATGTGTTGACACCAAGGGTCATAATAATGTGAGGGACATAATAATGTAGTTCACAAAATTGTGAGGGACATGATAATGTCCTATATTTTGTTTTTACCTCAGTGCCCAGTAATCTATGATTGATTAGCCTGTGTCCCACATTTTATAATATCCTTTTTCTTTAATTATTTATTTGTTGTTTAATTTTTTTTTCATATTGATAAACTCTCTATTTTTCCATTTTCCCGTTCAAACTTGTTCTTACACTTGACATATGTAATATAATTGTGAAATGATTGTATATGTTTAAATGTTCTGTTTAATACTATTTCTTCTTTCTAAATATGTATTTGCTTTATGTTTTTGTAGAAGGATTTCTCATTTGCAGTGAGGGATTCTTTAGTAAATGTTGGTCCACTGAAAGACTTCTCCTATGGATTGAGGATTAATGCTGACCCAAACGCAGCAGGCATTGCAAAGCAGAGCAACTATGAATTGGTTAGCCAACTTCATCTTCTATTTCTATCGACTGCACTGCCATTGTCATTGTCAAATTGTAGTATGTATGTCATGTGCCTTTTGCATTGGTAATGTTATAGGGGATAGAGTATGAGTTGCACCTATTGAAGATAAGAGAAAATTGACTTAGGTGGTTTGGACATATCCTTAAGAAACCAGTGGGTGTACCAATGAGGAGAGGAAATTTAATTAGTGTAGAAGAAATTAAAAGAAATAAGGTAGGTCTAAAACTACTTGACTAAGAATTGTAAGAAAAGATTTAAATTTATGTAATTTAACTGAAGATTTGACAATAGATAGAAATACATGGAAGAAATGATTCATGTGGTCAACCTTATATAATGAGATTATGAATCAAATTGTTGTTGGTCAAGTAGATTTGATGTCTTATTGTGGCTGCCCTATGAAAGTACTTTGTGTTTTAGACTTAGTTATGTACTTTTAGCCATAGGACTCTAGATTTCTCCTTATGCCATTTCTTATCTTGAGAGCTAATCATTGAGTTCATTTTTCGTTTTAGTCTTGGAAATTTTCTCTACTTCGTAGTTTGGCCAATGAAGCCTCATTCTTATCTAAACCTACTTATCCTTTTAAGTTTGCTTGTCTTGACTGTTGGCCAACATCTTGTTCTTTGCATTCCTTTGTTTGTCTTCAACAACTTGGGCTCGGAGCAAAACTCTTTGTTTTGTGGCTTAGAGCTCAATACAACAACAATAATTCAAACCATAATCCCACTATTTAGGATCAGTTGCATGAATCATTTTCTTCCAATATTTCTATCTATGGTCAAATCTTCAATTAAATTATATAAATTTAAATCTTTTCTTATAATTCCTAACCAAATAGTTTTAGACTTATCTCTAGTTATTTTAATTCCTTAATTCTTCTCTCTTAACTAGTATATTCCTTAGTTTCCTAAGGATAGGTTAGAGCCCCATGGTCTTGGAAATTCAGACACTTCCTATTGTTGGATTTCAGTCCCTAGACTTTGGAGGTTTCCCATGAAGACATCAATCCCTAAGCTCTTGGCCTTAAAGTGGAAGGACCTCACATCCTGTCTATATTTCTATCTGTACATAAGGACAAGTGTGTGAGTAGATCTGGCATGGGTAAGCTCTTTGCCTAGTGCTTGAAGGGAACATGTCATTCCTACCCACCCGAGCATGGTCGGATAGCTTCTAACGTTGGACCATGTGAAGTGATTCCCAACTATGGGCAAGTTCATTCATTCCAATTCCTGAATAAAGTTGTTAAACTTTGAAATACCTATTATGATCTTTGGATTGGTATGCCTTCAATTTAAAAAATGAGTGAGATCGTAGTTAACATCCACCAATAGGCTTTTACTGGTGTGCTTAAGTTCTTGCCAAAATGCATGCTTCCAGATCTACTTACAAGGACTATAAACATGGTGGATCCTCCATGAATTTTCATCTTATCTATCTTTGAGATTATTGAATAGTTCAAAGGTCCATGTCTCACATTGAATCAATTGAAAAGATTCCACATGGTAAGATGCCAGCTAAGGCAACAGCCACATTAGGGCACCATCCATCTACCAATCTATGTGCTAGATGCTGATTCAGTAATAGATCTACAATATCTAATTTAGTGTGTTGTAAGCAAATTACAATTTCTTTGGCTTTGGTGTAAACTGACTTGACCATGCATATTCCTTTTACACTTCCCAATTCTTCAAGGTAGGGAAGATTCCTCACCTTTGATACTTGGCCTTAAATATACAACCCCATTTTTCTGACTACTTCAATGAGATATTGATTTGACCAAAGAAAAGTGTCCCATACTTGGCTTTGCAATATAGGCCTGTGAGACCACCCTTTTTCATCCTTTTAGACACTAAACACCCTGAGCTAGATCGGCTCACCTCTCCTTTTACGCTAACGCCAATAATAATATTTGGATTGTCAATTGCCTCCCTTTGTTCAGTGGAAACCTGAACAAATAAAGGAGGAGAGTAGTTGGTGCAGGAAAGCACAGATGCATACAACTGTGAGATCGTGCCAGAAACAGAAATGACATATTTGTCCAAAAGGATTGTCACTTTTTGTGCCATGCATCGACTCTTCTTCTATAGTAATTCATTACTCCATTAATGTTACTAGGTCTTTGCATGACATGCACATCAGCTCCCTCCATTTAGACTGAAGGTGAGTGAAGTCTCGACACTTGGCTTACTTGTGGGAAACCAAACCATCATCTGCAACGTTTGTTTCATTGGCACAACTGCTCATGTTTGTCAATGACTAGAGAAGGAAGCCTAGGCATCTGGGCCTATCACGGTTTGGGTAAGCATGGGAAAGATCACTAAGTTAGAGGTCATGTTTCTTGCTTACTTTGTTAAGCATTGAGTGTCCATTGAATTGGAAACCCACAATTTTTCTTTGTTTTGCATTGCCCCCATCTGCAATAATGATCACAGGCTTCGGATTTCCCCTGCTTTCCCTCTGTGAAGCCAAGATATGTGCCAATTGGATCAAAGATCTGGCTCATGGCACTCTCCTTTGCTCATTTGATGGCCCAAGAACTGTTACATACTACCTTGGTTTTGATTCCTGTCGATTATGGGGATCCTCAAACTGAATTACCTTTGAGAATACATGTCGAACCTCATCCTAAGGGCCTCTTGGTTGACTTCCTTTATGGATAACACTGACAACCCTTCAGAGTCACTGGTATTAACCAAAGCTAATCCTCCTTACCATTTTGTTCCTTGATTCCCCACAGAAACAACCCCATTCAACCCATCCAGCCCACTTGGTGAATTGGCATTCTTTAACCGTGCATAGGTAGATCAACCTTGCAAAATTCTAGTTCGTCCATTCCAACTCCACAACTCTTTTACAGTGCATCCTTAATGCTTCAACCCACTTCCAGCATACCAACTTTAAGAGTTTTTTGGCTTTCCTTAGGCGACTCTAGGAGGATGAGAATGCTGAATGAAACTTCTTATGCCGGTCAAGATTGGACACAGAGAAAGATGCTGAATTTTTACACTATATCACTCCATTGAGGCTACAACTTGCTTGTTGTACTGATTCAAGGAGGTGCTATCTTGAACTCCAGAAAAAAAGGGCAAACTTGACTTTTGTCATTACAATAAACATTGTTAGATTCCTTTAACTGACCCAGAGTAAAGAATGAGAATCTTTATCTTTTCTGTTTTTTTTGATGTATTTATTGATGTTAATGCAGGTCTGTTGTTCAGGTCATGGTAAAAATGGGGCCATCTGCATTCTTCAGAAGTCAATCCGTCCTGAATTAATTACTGAGGTTGATCAAGTTTTCATAGTTTTTATTTGTTCTTTTTCCATATTCCGACTGATGTTTTCTCAATTTTGTGTTATTTTTGCATTCTAAGGTGCAAAATGAAGTTTCTTTACAATAAATGAATGATTGCTTTTACCCTTTGTCATGTCCAAAACCTAATCTATGTTTCAAATGTAGCGTTGTGATTTATGAACAAATTTAAAACGAAATATTGGTAGTTTATAATTGGACCAACCTGGATATCTTAGATTTTGCACTTAAATCAGGTATTCTTATAAGCCATGGCATCCTTTCATGCCTAAATCACGAACTAGGCACATGGTGTGCCATTTTTAAAGTTATGTATTTGTCCTATTTTTAATGATGATACATGGAAATGTTCTTGTAAGTCATAGGCTTCCATAGAAAAGGTTATTTTAGGCACATACGAGGAGTTATGCATTGCACGGAAGGGTGAATCTGATTGCAGTGATAGGAGGCATGTAGATGTGGGAAGGTGGTGACATTGGGAGGAGGCCATGGTGGTGACAGTGATGATATGCATGGGGAGCCAAAGGAGTCGTTAGGGTGGTAAAAGGTGGCAATAGTCTATGGGAAGTAGAAAATGTTGAGCTTGAAGTAAAGATGGGAAGCTTTAGAATTCAGTGATCATCATTAGATAGTCACATTCAATAAAAAAAAAAACATACATAAATAATACCCTTTGGAAATCTAAAAATATCATTTTTTATAAGATAATTTTAATCTGGTGTATTCAATAGTCAATGCATACTTCCATCAGGCTATGATTATCAAGACATCAAATTGCTCAAGTATTTAACATGATGTGCCTTGTACTTCTGGGTACCATAATATGCAAATATTGTTGGATACATTTATTTCAGATTAAAGTTACTACTCAAAATTTATATATGTAAATGCAAGATTAAAATAAAAAAATTTGATTTTTAAATATATGAAAGAAAATTCATAAAAAAGCAGCATTAACGAATAATGTTGATTGAACAACTAAAATGTAAGGGAAGGGTGCATAATGAAGAATGCACCTTTTTAAATGAAATTCTATGGCTACTCTAAACATTTTGAAATAGATAAATTACAAATTTTGGAAGTGAAGGGGAAAAATGAGATTGTGTTATGATTGACCTGCAAAACAGTATATAATACTGGCTTCATTAGGGCCAACCTCATTCTCTTTGATGTTTATGTTAGGCATGTATGGTATGGGAAGTAGATTAGGTTTTAGAGTAAAATTGTGTTCCTTATATGAAGCCTATACTTTGATATTTATACTTTTTCGTTGGTAGGTGAGGATAAGTGGTGATCAGCCTTTGTGGTGGTCCTGTGGTGCTTAAGTATCTATACATTAGCTGTGGTGCTTAAGTATCTATACATTAGCTCTACCAAGCATCTGTATAGTCAACTAGCTTTCACATAGGCCCTATGTAGGGTTGTATGATACAACAAGACTCCATTTTGATATCAAGTGGATCTATGGTGACTTGGTTGGACTAGTTGTCTTGGTCATATGCTGTCCTTGATTAGAGCCACAAATCCTCCTTTGTTAGACAAGCTGTTCAAGTGATTTGACCAGGATGAACGGTTCAAACCAGAAAAACACCTGCATCATAATTGATCTGATTCTAATTTGAATCAAAACCAGGAGTATCCATGGAGAGTGGAGTGAAACCATTTAGATTGCACAGTTGGATTCCAAAGGGAGCAACTTGAAAAAGGCTATTGCTATCCACTAGAGAGGAGAGGAATGGAACCATTTTTTATTTTTTTTGATCCTCCAGGAGTATCCATGGAGGTGATAACATGTGAGTCTCAATGGACACTCAAACGGCTTGGTACACCAAGAGTATCAAAGGAGGCGAAAGCTTGTAATAGACCTTATTAGACCCCAACATGATAGATTTCTTTAAGTATTGCGCACTTTGTCCCGCAGAGATTCTCAACTAGTTGGGGGTACCCTAAGTGGTCCCATCCACCAACTCGGTTGAGATTACTAATTAAGACAATGCCTGCAATGTTGGCACGAGAATTGAGTAAGTGGTGTACCTACTATCAAGTACTTACTTCTGTAAGAACTCTGGAGTTAATTGTGTTTGGGCAGGAACAAAACCAGAATAGGTGACCATCTAGGAAGTTCTTGTGCAGTGCCTATGGGTAGTAGTGTTGGCTCTACTCAAACGTTGGCAAGTTGTAGGTGTGTGCACCACTTACCCAATTCACGTGTCAACATTGCGGGCCTTGTCTTAGTCAGTAACCTCAATCGAGTTAGTGGATGAGGCTACTTAGGGTACCTCCAATTAGTTGAGAATCTCTGCAGGACAAAGTACGTAATACTTGGAGAAATCTACCATGTTGGGGCCTAATAAGGCCTCTTACAAGCTCTCGCTTCATTGGATACTCTTGGTGTATCAGGCTGTTTGAGTGTCTATTAAGACTCACTTGTTATCACCTCTATGGATACTTCTGGAGGATTAAAAAAAAAAAAAATGTAACCATTTAGAGTGGGCTATTGTGGACTCTGGATTGGTAGTGTGTTGGATTGCTTTGTGTCCTACCATTTGTTCCTATTGGGGGTCAGATAATCATGATTGAAAGGGCTTAAATGATAATGAAGTGGGTTGACTCACTAGAGGAGGGTACAAGGGTTTGTCGCTTGGCTAAATGGTAGGATGGGGTTGCTAGAGGTGTTGTGGGGTTTACATTATCACCCCAACTAAGTTGCTAAAATGTGGAGATCTAACTTAAAATTAATTGGCAATAAGTGAAGGAGTCCTTTTCATATATACATTCAAGTCTTTTCTTTTTAATGATGGATTATCCTAATATTTTTCCTAAATTGTGACATTTTATTTTGGTTCCTACAAATCTCTTTCTAGATCAAGTGGAATGTGTGAGGACTCAAGTCCATTTAGACCTTTATATGTTTTGCCGTCATACCAAGTGAGAATTATTATGAGGTGTCATTAATGACTTGGATTGTCTCAAATACATTGAATAACAATTAATCTACAAGCAACCTATACTAATACAAATAACTTAACAGAAAGATTCATATAAGGATTTGTTTATACTAAGATAATGCATGTTTTTGGGGTGAGCCATGGCACATTATATGATTGCTTCATTGTGACCTAGCAGTCATGGGCTTGAATTGTAGAATACAACCTCTCCTTTTATGGGTGTAAGGCTGCATACCCTACCAGGACCCCCCATTAGTGGGAGTTGCATGTACTAAGTTTTCTCTTTTTAGCATGATGCATTTGTAAACCATTTGACATGTAGATTGTGGGGTAGGGTTGAGGTGGGATGCTAGGATTATCTCAAATGATACTTTGGGCATTAACAAAATATGGGTTCATAAGGAGGGATTCTTTGTTTAGCATAATAGATAAATAACATTGTAGGAAGATGAATCTCAACTTAAGGGACCAAACTGAATAGAAACATTTTGTCCATAGCTCCTTGTTCTGAAGAAGCAAATCACTTTCCACAAACTCCCAGAAATTTGTAGTGGTTCACACCCTTTGAGAATGTTGCATTGTGGTCTACGTGAAAGGCAAAGGATCTTTTGTGAACATCAAAGCTCAGGTGGACTCCTTTCTGGACACTTTTTTCAAGACCCATGTCAACCCATTGCCACCCAGAAGAGATGCCTCTACCATTGTAGATTGGTTTTAGATGTTTGGAAGCCCCATGCCTGACTACTGAATGGTTTGCTTGGATCAAATCAGATCACTCAAGACTAAAGCTAAAACACTCATGGAGTGGATTGCACTGATGGGAAGGTGGTAGGCGGTGGTATTCTTAGGCATGACCAAGGTGACATGCTTGTGGCTTTCCTAAAACCTCGTGGACAACTAAATGTGGTGATGGTGGAGCTATAGGCCATGCTCAATGGACTCTTTATGTGCAATGAAATAGGTATTAATCTGGAACATCTAGAGGTTGAGACAGATTCTCTTACCCTATTTGATGTTCTTCAAAATAAGCAATGTATATCAGGTCAAGCAATTTCATTCTGGCCTATCCTAAGTGATAAGGTCAAAAGGGCTTACTCTCTTAGGCATGTGCATCGGGATTCCAATTAGATAGCTAACAAGCTTGCAAAGATGGGTCTCAAAAGTAACCAAAGGCACCTTTTCAAACAAGTTGCGGAACTTCCATGTGAAGTTCACCAACAATGGTACCTTGACAAAATGGGGGTTTCGAGCAATGGAAACCTTTCTAGGACTTTTGCTTAGTTATCTCTTTCTTCAGATGCAATCCTCTTGTTTTTGGGTCCCCACTCCAGTAATAGAACAGGGATATTTATATAAAAAAAAGGAATTTTTATCATTGAAACCTCAAATATCGCTTAAAACTAAAATTGAACATTTTTGAATGACCATTACTTTATAAGAAAAACTAAAGAAAATAGATGTTGGAAATGTCAAATAAACTAATATATTTATATTTTCATGAAATCCAGAATATGATGGCATTTGATTAGATTGCATCAACCAAATGGAGAAATGCTAGCTTCATGGTGGAGACAAGTATGGTGTACTATGTGCATAAAAAAACAACTAACTTTACAGATGACTTGTGTAATTTGTATTTAACCTACAATATTGAATTTTGGTAATAAGTTATAGCTCATGTTAGATAGGTGACATGTCAGTTCCAAGGTTCATGGTTTTCTGTTCCCAGTATTTTGATAATTCAAGGATTCCTTCTTCTTACATGATGGAATTGTAACTTGGACTGTATTCACTTACAGTTGTACATTCAAGAATATATTTGGTCTGCATAGTTTTCAACTCTACTACTCCACATATGCTTACATAATTATGTTACTTTCAGGTGGAATTAGCTGGCTGCAAAGGTATTTGGACTGTTTATCATAAGAGTTCTCGAAGTCATGCTTCTGACTCAAAAGTAACGATGGAAGATGATGAATATCATGCATATTTGATAATTAGCCTGGAGTCTCGGACAATGGTACTCTAGCAATAGATATTTCTGAATTACAGAGAAGCATGGTATATAAGAATTTTATTTTGGCTAATAGCTTAAAATGGAAAGGCTTAAGATTTAAAACGCTGATGAAACTACTTAATGTAGTTTTTTAAAATTCAATTCATATTAAAGTTACCTTTTTTTTTGACTCAGAGGCCATTCATTAACAATTATTTCAGTTAATGTATACAAATACATTAGCACTTTTCAATAAACGGTGCCAAACATATTATTTATACATCAACTTATTTTTATATGGCAGCTTAAAAAAACTATAATTTGAAATAAAAATGCTAAACGGGAAAAATGAGTTTTTTAGCCTTTCATATGCTGATTAAAATAATCATTACCAAATGGATCCTTAAATGACTAAAAACTTGCATTTAAGAAGAGGCCTCCAAAAATTCATTGATTTTTCATCAATGTCAGACCTGTTTGACTTTATGGGGTTCATTGTGTAATCTAGAACTGAGAGGTGCATGTTCAGACTATTCATCCTGCCAGTGCACCAGAGAAGGCTTTTTGTAGTTTTTCATTGGGAAAATTCTTTTGTTGATTTTTTGTTTTAGTTGTTTTCTTCTTCTGTTCCTCTTATCAACATTTTCTAGAAGCATCACTGATATTTGAAATCTATGTCATCACATTGGCCATTTTCTCTCAATGATCACTTGGACAAGTCAGTGACCAATCAACTCAGTGGGATAAATGGTTTAAAGAGTTGGTTAGTGTCCTGTAAGAAGTGGAGATTGTAGAATGGAATGAAGTATGTTAGTCAATGTGAAATGTCAAAGATTACTATCTCCTATATATGAGTACTGTTACTTGCACATAAGAAGCCAATTGCTTAACCTAGAAGTAATTCATACAAGGATTCATTTATTCTACCAAGATTGATTTGTTCCGACCCTCCCTTATATCAAAGCATCTAAGATGCACTACTTGTAGCAAACTCTAACACAACTAAAACTACAAAATAGTTGAAATGAAGAAAATAGTTGCACTAGGTGTTGAATAAACAATAACCGTAGTAGTTATTGTAACAAGAGTGGTGACAAGTAGGCAGCAACAGAAGAGTATGAACAATGATCAATCACATCAGTCATAGATATGAATGCAGGGCAATTATATTGATTTTACAACATATAGGTACAAACATTAATCAATTTGACACGGTCAAGAATACTTCATTGGACTCAGTTAATAATGCTCATCACTTTAGCAACACAGATGTTTGAAAAACCTAAGCATGAGAACCAGTAATCACAAATACATGTGTAATCACAAATACATGTAACTGCTAATATGGGTGCTTGCAAACACAACTATGAGTAGCTGCAAACACAGGTCATCTAAAGCACAAACATGAATACTCTCCTCCAAGTTTGAACCTGTTGATTTTTCTCACTTTTCTTACTTTTTAAAATGGAAGCCAGCTTTTTTTTATATCACTTTTTTACTCTATTTTTCTCTTTTGTAAATTTATGGCCTTTTGGAAATTTTGAACTTTTAGGTTCTTCTGGTATTTTTGCAATTTCAGAAATAATTTGTTCTGAAATGGAGATTTTTCTAATAGGGAAACCCTTTAATTACTTCCTTGGTTGCCACATTTCTTTTGGAACTGCATCACTATGAAACTTAAAAACGCCAATCCCTTACATGACCTAAATCATTGCATTAAGACCAAAAATACCATCAGGCATCTGATGCTCTGAAATGGATGACAGCAGATAAAGAGGAACCCAGCCATGAGCCATGGAATTAAAAATTGACACATGCCAGCAAAATTTCACTGATATGTTTTGATTTTTTGAATCATTGAAATGATATCAAAATTGATGTTGATATTGGTAATTTGTTAACAAATGATGATTTTCTTTGCCATATTTCTACCAACATAACTTTGATACAACAAAAATTTACTAACACATGTTAATTTTTCAATTTGATTCATTACATGGAGTCCGCTAGAAGGGAGATGAACATCGAGACACATGGAACTTGATATGGAGTTTGTTTGAGTCAACAGGATTGTTGGCAAGTAAGGAAGATGAAAGGATGTTGAGGTCAGCATGGAGATCTTGGGGGTGGAACTTGGACTTATGGTGGAGCTTGGTGGTGTCAAAATGGGCCGGATCTAGTGGAGTTGAGCTGGGAAGAGAGAAGAGGGGCTACTATTTTCTTGACAATGATGGTGCAGTTTTGGTACTTGACGGCACTGAGTGGGTTCCACCATCACCAGATTGTCACAATGATAGTGGCTAGGATTTTTCTTACTCTCTAAATCTAGTTTCTAATACCATATTAAGAAGTAGACAATGAAATGATGCATGGCATCAAATGATAGATAGTACAACTCCACTATAGAATTATTACCTGGCCTATAGGAAGCCATTTACTTAAATTAAAGGTAAACTAATCAAGATGTGTGCAAGGATCTATTTATTATAACAATCTCAGAACAATTTCCATTAGTAAAACTTAGAATAATATTGTAGTTTTTTTTTCCACGTTCATATTTCATATTATGAGCAATAATCTAAGATTTCTTTCAACCCTTTCATAAAAAATGCAAACCTAGCCAATGCAACTCATTTTTGTTCATCCAAAATGAACAATCTTTTGAATAACTGTTAATATATACCAGGCCTCTAACTAAATTAATGTATTGTAGTGAAAAAAGATTGGCTAAAATTCAGAATTCTCCCATGCTTCTAATTATCTACGTGTCAAAATCTTTTAATTTCCTTCCTCTTGATAATAAATAAGATTTGAGTCCTTTATCTGTCTTTTTTAGTTTTTTTTACTATATTTTTGATGTTGACACTGGTTATGAAATTAACTGTACTAGAATTTTATGTTGGATCACATGTATGTTACGAGTCTTTTACATGGTGGCAAAACGGGTCAATAGGTTGGGCTTGGGTTCAATCCATTTACAACTGAACTCTTTTAACCTCAATCTAAACTCGATTCTTTTATTAAGCAAGTTGAAATTTCTAACCTGAATTCAACTTGTTTATAAACAGGTTGACTCGTTTGACCTGTTTAATCTAACTCGTTTAACTTGTTTTTGCCATTTAATGTTTTGAGTTATTTAACGTATATAACTTACATAACCTTTTTAATCTATTTAAGCTATTGAACCTATATAACCAATTTAATCTGTTAAATAATCCATTTGCCACCCGTAGTTATGTGGTAGTAATGCCCTTAATAACAGCAATAAAATCTTTGTCATACTTCTCAGACAATCCTGCATTTGCACTCAAAATTGATGAATTTTTGGGATCTTACAATCAATGTATAGGTTCTTGAGACTGCAGATCTTCTAGGGGAGGTCACAGAGACTGTTGACTACTACGTTCAAGGAAGTACCGTATCTGCTGGAAACTTGTTTGGACGGTAAACCACCATTAGTTCGTTGAAATTCCTTTCAAGATGTCCATTGTTTGACTATTCCAATAAATCTTTGTGCCAAATGTCTTTTATCATCTAGATTCCTTTAAGATTGACCACTGGTTAACCCTTCCAAAACAGTTATTGTACCAATTTGTTTTTGTATTACTTTGGCCCATAGCTTTTATGCTTGTAATTCTTCACTCCTAGTGATGATTTTTCTTCCTTTTTTTTTTTACCTGCATCGTTTTTTGATATCTATTGAAATATACTCTTTTATTTTCTGTCATCTCGCTAGATAGAGCTTAGGTAGACTCTTCTTACCTTTTAATGTGTTTTTACTTGTTCGTAATTCTTCATTGTCTTTTCTTCTAGGATCCATGGTCTTTTGTCTTTGGTGTTTTTTGATTCTGTCAAACTAAAACCTCATATTTATGATCATTTGTTGAGTTGGATTTAGATAGGATCTTCTTGCTCTTTACCCTTTTTTTAGGCATCATTTTCAGAGATAATATGATTTTTATTTGATCTTTTGTATTATTTTTGCTCTATAAGTTGATGTTCATGATATTTCAAATTCTGCTGAATTATACCCTTGTATTTTCTGTTGAGGCAACATGTCAGATTTCAGGTGTTATAGTTTTGTATTTATCTTAGATATCGGTTTATTCCTGTTTGTTTTGTATGTCAATGATTGATGCTGGGTGTAACACATTATTTTGCATGAGCTGAAACAGTATGTTGCATCATTCCTAATATTTTGCAGGCGGAGAGTGGTCCAGGTTTTTGCACGTGGAGCCCGAATACTTGATGGATCTTACATGACCCAGGAGGTTTTCTTTGGGGGACACAGCTCTGAATCATCATCCATACCTGAGGGTCTCATTGTAGTATCTGTCTCTATAGCTGACCCATATGTGCTTCTAAGAATGTCTGATGGCACCCTTCAGCTTCTTATTGGAGGTATGTTCAAAAATGCTATTTTTGTGTTTTTGTATTTAGTTATTCATTACTCTTTGGTTGTGTTGTGTTGTCTGAAATGCATGACTGGATTAAATCTTGGGAATCTTTTTCAGGAATGCTTATTAATTTATAAATGAATAACTGGGATCAAAATGTGTAGACAAGTATGGGCTTTTACCATAATCATATTCAGAGTGTTTTCATCATGCTCTGGGTGGCATCTTTGGTCTTTAAGTGTTCTTGGTATGACGAAACTAGTGATACTTTCGCTTAATCAAATCATTCCTTCTTCCAGATACATGGTCCAAGACTAAGGATGATTTGCTGTACAAACACCTTGTACAATGGCTTCTCCTTGCTTGTGTGCTGTTTGCAATTCCCCTTGCTTTAACTACAACACTTTCATTGTGCTATTCAATGCTGCTCTTTAGAAATTTGCTCCACTGCTACTTGGAAGAGGATTGAATCCTCTTCTATGACTTTTCTATTCTCATCCTTCTTTGAGCTTACTATTTCTTCTGTCACCAACATCAGAATGGTGTACTTGGGCTCACTTCATCATGGGAGAAAAAGTATTGGATTCCATGATTATCTAAGGCACCAAGTCCACAGCTTTGGGTGCCTTGTATATGAATAGTAAAAAAACACACAAATAAATAATATAAATTAACTTACAAAAATGTTTAAACAACAAATATAACAACATGATGTTTAAACATCGCATCTTATAAATTAACTTGCCATAAAGGTCAATACCTACAAGGCATTCAGTGTGCCTAGGCACTGCTCCAAAAGTGCCCATTAGCTAGGTGCCCACCTCAAATACCGTTGGATTCAAACTTAGGAAAATACACTACCATTATAAAAGAACTGTTGATATGCCACTTCTGCTGTGTCCAGTTTTATTGCATATGGTAGAAGTCCTCACTTGGCTCATTAGTTGCTTTGTTCTTTGTTGATCCTGTACTGAGTCAGATATTCAGGTATTCGAGTATAATGGTTTTACTAGTATAAATGCATTAAGTGGTATGAGGACAGGTAAGAAAGGCATGTGTATTGTCTCTGTGTGTAAACCTTGTGGAGGGTGATACCTCTCAAATTAGACCTCACTATCTAATCTAAGCATTGCCCGATACTTCCCTATCACCCTAAATTTCTACCATAGATCAAACATTGATTCTCGTACTCCCGATGACTGGTGACCCAAAGGCAGTTCCACCTGCAAGCCTCGTCACAACTAGTATCAGAGCCACACTCTCAGGCTGAACCAGAAGCAGGAGCATTAGGGCACATAATGGTGGGAATGGAGTTGTGGAGAGAGGTGGACCAGCAGATGCTTGAGTTCATGCACAGGATGGATGCTAGAATGGAACAGTTGGAGAACAGGATGGAAGCATTGAGAACTCAGGCTAACCCTAGCAGCTCGATCAATGTTCCAGAGACCCCTTATACTGGAGAAAATGGGAGAGAGAGGAAAATGGGAAGGAAATTTTGGAATCTACAACTGGATTTTCTGATTGTTGAAGGAGAAGGAGATCCTGAAGAGTGGATCTTAACGATGGAGCAATTGTTAGCTTACCATTAGGTAGAGGTAGAAGAATGGTGACTGTTACGGTGATAGACCTTAGAGGAGTAGTGACACAATGGCTGAAAACGCTAAGGAGGAGTTAGGACCAGGTGCAGTGGGGAGACTTGGTGGAAGGTCTGATAGCCCAATATGGGCAGGGACCATTAAGAGACTACAAAGAGGAGTTGTACAAACTTCATTGAATTGCGACAGTATCTGAGAAAGTGAAGGAATTTGATGCCCTATCAACTAGGGTTGGGGGAATGATACAGTTGAACTTAGTGTCATGCTTTGTTGGTGAGTTGGTAGAGGACACTCACTTTGATGTTAAATGTCTTCAATTGGCTAATCTAGCAATGGCCATTTCCTACATAAAGATTCATGAATCAAGATTGGATGTGAAGAACAGAGGCACTCCGATGAACAAGGCTAGATATATGGTGAACTAGAAACAAGGAGCAGGCCAGTTGAAGACCAGTCTAAGGAAGCCTTGTCGAGATAAGTTAACCAACAGAACTGAGCATCCAAAACCACTAAAATATGCATGGTTAAGTCCTAAAGAGGAATTAAGGAGACAGGAGCAAGGATTATGTTTCAAATGTGATGAAAAATTCCATAGGAGGATATTTGCAAAACAAGGAACTGTGCCTATTGCAAGGATCATTTGAAAATGTGGAAATTGATGAACAAGAAGAGAAAGATGAGAATGAAACATAAGAGGAGCCTCCACAAATATCACTTTAGACTCTGATGGGAGAAAATCATCCTGACACAATTCACTTGCTGGGGAGGTGCACAGGCCAGCAGGTTAAAGTGCTGGTTGATTTGGGGAGCAGGCACAATTTTATCCGAGAAGGAATTGCTAGAGGTTTGAAATTACCAATAAACAGAAAGAAAGGGCTTAAAGTGATGCTGGCTTCAAATGACTTCATTAAATGTGATGGAGTGTGCTTGAGGATCAAGTTGCAGATTGAAGGGACACCTATTGTCCTAGATTTATATGTAGTATGCTGGGTGGGAGTGAAATTATCAGCAGCATGCATTGGTTAAGGCCTTGAGGGGATGCAATCTTAAATTTTGAAAACATGACTTGCACTTTTCATTTAAATGGGCAGACAGTCAGGTGGAAGGGACGTCTAGTCGAAGAATTACAAGTTGCTAGCCCCAAGGAGTTGAACCAAATGTCCAAACACAGCATACATGGTCTTGATCCAAGGTGCAGAATCCAACAATAGGCCAGAAGGATCACAACTGACAGTGAGGCCAGAAGTAGAGGTTGTGCTACAGCAACACAATCAGTTATTTGAAGAACCTGATGAATTACCAGAAGTGAGGGCCAGTGACCACATCATTAATCTCAAAGACCCTAAGAAGGCTGTTAATATTAAACCGTAACACTATGCACATTTTCAAAAAAAGGAGATTAAAAAGCAAATAGAACAGTACTTAGCTAAACAGTAAATCCATCCAAGCATAAACGAATTTACATCTCCAATTCTATTAGTTAAAAAGAAAGATTGAGGGTGGAGGATGTGCATGAATTACAAGGAGTTAAACAATAACACAATTAAGGATAAATATTGCATGCCGATTATTGATGAATTAGGAGTGATCAAGTGGCATTCCAAAATTGATCTAAGAGCTGAATATCATTAAATTTGGATGAAGGAAGAGGATATCCATAAAACTGCTTTCAAAACACATGATGAACATTATGAGTTTGTTGTAATGTCATTTGGTTTATACAATGCCTTGGCCACATTTCAAGCAGTAAGGAATGACCTCTTTTGACCTTAAGATTGTTCTAGTATTTTTTGATACTAGTATATGGTAATAAATTTGTGAAACATTTACAGCATCTAGAACAAGTGATGTCTTTGCTGACAGCCAACAGATTTTATGCCAAAAGAAACAAATGCTCATTTGTAGTTTATACCATTACATACCTTAGTCATGTCATTGGACCAAAGGAGTTGTCCATGGAAGTGGACAAAGTTAAGGCAGTAATTGACTGGCCTGTACCTAACAGCGTGAAATCCCTAGGTAGTTTTTTGGGATTGTCCAGTTACTATTGTCAGTTTATTGAAAATTACAGCAAAATTGCCCAACCTTTGAATCAATTATTGCAGAATAAAGGGTTCGGAACAGCAGATTGCTTTTGTAACATTAAAGAAGGCACTAAGCCAGGATCCAGTGCTTTCTCTGCCAGACTTTTCCAAGACATTTGTTGTGGAGTGTGATGCGTCAGGAAATGGATTGGGTGTTATTTTGATGCAGGTGGGCTATCTGACTGCATTCATAAGCAAGGTCTATAAGGGTAGACAGATACAATTATTGATTTACGAAAGGGAAATGCTGGTCATCCTAACTGCAGTTAAGAAATAGAGAACTACTTCTATTGGACTGTCAATTTACAATCAGAGCCAACCAATTGAGCCTGAAATATCTAGATGATCAACATATAAGGACTGCCGCACAGGAGAAATGGTTAACTAAATTTCTGGACTTTGACTACAAAATGGAGTACAAACTAGGAAGAAGTAATATGGCAGCCGATGCTTTATCATGGAGGGATTACAAGGAGAATAGTCATTGCAATGCTATAGCAGTACTGGTTCCCACCTGTTTCCAGCAAATTCAGGATAAACACAAAGGGTCCCACCGTCATGCAAAGATGTTGAATGACTGGAAGGAAGGCAAATTAAGCCCTCAATGATATTCTCTGATTGATGGGGTGTTGTATTATAAAGGTTGGGTGGTGATAGCAGATAATGACCACTTAAAAGGCCCTCCTCATGAAGGAGTTCCATGAGTCACTCACTGCTGAGAACTTTGGATACCACTAGACAAACTCATCGTTTGAAGTCTAACTGTTGAAATATATCTTGAATTAGTATAAGGGCATTTTGGTCCTTTTGTATTTGACCCCTCATAGCTATATAAGTTTATGGGTCTTAGGGCTTATTGCTAGGCCTCATTTTGTATCATTCAAAAGATAGTGGAACTCTCTCCTTCTCTCATCTCGTGGATATACCCGCAAGGGGAATCACGTTAAATCTGGTGTCTTATGTGCTTGTTTCTATCGTTTCTACTTCCTCATTTGCACAACAAACTGGTATCAGAGCTAGGTTTGCAAAGAGAAGTGAAGAAGAAGATTCGTCTGGGAAGTCTGTTTTTGGGCGTTAGGGCATCCACGCGTGTCTAGAAGAGGCTTCCGTTTGTCTGTTGTGCATGCATTTGTCTGTGTGTGTGTCGGAAGCAACTTCCGCACATCCGTCCACCGTGATCGTGCGTCTGTCACCCATGCACGAGTTGGAGCCCGTGTCGCACGTCATTTGGAAGTTGTTTTCCGTCTGCATGCTTGTCATTGCAAGCCCACCCGCACTCCTATGCCTGCTCATAGACCTCGCACGATCGCTCGATCGGCTTCTTAGACGGTCACGCATGTTGTGCCTGTGAGTGGCTTGATCGCTGCCTACCTCTGTCGTTGTTGTCTGCTATTTGCGCCTGTACGCATGTTTGTCTGTGAGGTGTGTCTACGCTTGGAGTTCTGAACAGTGTTGGTTGTGTGAGGTGTGTATGTTTGCACTCGGAGTTTTGAACATTTGTTGGTTGCGTGAGGGTGCTTCGTCAACCATCCATGCAGGTTTGTTCAAGTGCTAGGGCATCTGTCTGTTTGGGATCATCAGGGTAGTAGTTTGTGTATTAGCATTCGTGTGTCTGTCTAAGGCATCCGTTGTGTCCGTACACGTGATCAGAAGCAATTGTTGTAGTTCAGAATGGTGTCGGTAGTGCAATAGGGGATAGTAGTTTGTTTGCTGTTCAGATTATCATGGCTTGTGAATAGTCTGTTTGTTTGTTTTCTAATAATGAAAAATGACAACACCGGCTTTGAAAGTGGAGAAGTTTAATAGTAAAAATAGCTTCAATCTTTGGCAGATAAAAATAAAAGCATTGTTGAAATAGCAAGACATTTGGACTCCCTTGAATAAAGAGTCATTAGTTGATAGAAAATCTGTAGATTTTGAAGCTCAAGAAGAAAATGCTCACTCAACAATCCTACTTTATTTATCTGATGAAGTTATAGTTGATGTTGCAGATGAAATGACTGCCTTGGGTCTTTGGAATAAATTGGAGACCCTTTATATGACAAAGTCATTTACAAACAAACTACTCCTAAAGCAAAGATTTTTACTCTTAGAATGAAGGAGGGGACATCGTTGAAGCAACATTTAGACTAACTAAACACCATCCTCATGGAGTTGAGAAATATTGGTGTTACTGTTGAGGATGAAGATGCAGCTCTCATCTTGTTGGTTTCACTTTCACTCTCTTATGAGAACTTTATGTAGTCTTTTGTGGTTGGTAGGGATATAATCACATTAAAGGAGGTGAAATCAAGTTTATATTCTAGAGAATTGAGGCATATGGTTACTCATGGTAGCAGTGATGCAAGTGGATCAGGTTTGTCAATGCATCAGATAAAGTCTAGGAGTCGTCAGAACAGGAAGGATCACAAATAGAGAGGTAGAAGCAAATCTAGGGGAAAGTACTCTAAGGACACTTGCAATTATTGTAAAGAGAAGGGACACTGGAAGGTCAATTGCCCAAAGTTGAAGGTAAAGGGTAGTGTAGCAGTGGTAGAAAAGGAAGATTCAGCATCTGAAGGTGATTTCTTTTTGACAGTTTCTTGCAGTGCTTACTCAGATCAGGCATGGATCATGGACTTAGGTGCGTCACATCACATGATTTTTAACAGAGAATACTTTTATACCTTCCAGCAGGTAAATGGTGGGGAGGTGACATTAGCAAACGATGATGTTTGCAATAGAGCTAGCATTGAGTCTATCAAATTCAAGATGCATGATGGTACAGTGAAGATTCTGGAGGATGTTTGACATGTGCCTAAGTTAGGCAAAAGTCTAATCTCTTTGATGGCTCTTAACTCAAAGGGATTTAGATATTCAGGTGGAGGAGGCAAGCTCCACGTCCTGAAAGGCTCTATGATTGTGATGAAAGGAGTTAAGGAAGGGCCTTTATACATCTTACAGGGTTCTCCTGTCATTGGTTCAGCTACGTCAACTATAAGTGACGATCAACAATCTATCTCTACTATTTGGCACTCAAGGATGAATCATCTAGGACAGAGGGGAATGCAGACACTTAACAGTTTGAACAGATTAGAGGAACATAAGTTTGTCAACATAGACTTGTGTGAACATTGCATATTTGGGAAGCAAATGCGTGTACAGTTTGGTATAGGGAAGCACACCATTAGAAGAACCTTGGATTATGTCTATGCTGATTGTTAGGGTCCATCCCAATAGCCCTCACTAGCAGGTTCAAGGTATTTTCTATCAATTGTTGATGATTTCTCTTGTATGAATTGAGTGTTTATTATGAAACACAAAAATGAAGCCTTCAAGAACTTCAAGCAATGGAAGGCTATGGTAGAGAATCAACTAGATAGAAAAGTAAAATATCTAAGAACAGATAATGATTTAAAATTTTGTTCTACTGAATTTAATGGGTTTTGCAAGGATGTTAGAATTACCACATCATACGGTTAGAGGTACCTCACAATAAAATGGAGTGGCTGAACGCCTCAACCAAACTCTTTTGGAAAGAGCTAGATCCATGCTCTCTCATGCTAGTTTGGAAAAAATTTTCTAAGCAAAAATAGTTAGCACTACTTCTTATCTTATCAATAGATCACCATCTAGTGCCATTGGTGATAAGATTTCTTATGAGGTTTGGTCAGGACATATTGTAAATTATTCAAAGATCAGGATATTTGGATGTCCTGCTTATTATCATGTTCATCATGATAAGTTAGAGCCAAGAGCAAAGAAAGGTATCTTTGTGGGCTATGACATTGGTGTAAAAGGATATAGAGTCTATGACACGTCATCTAAAAAGGTGATATATAGTCGTGATGTCACATTTGATGAGAAACATCTCATGTTGAGAAAGGATGATGTTGTTGATTCAGAGATACCCATTGATACACAATAGGTGGAGTTTAAGATACAACCTGTTGATAGGGGCCAGCTTAGTACAAGTACAAGTCAGCCTTCAGAAGTAGCTAGTCATAATGAGGTTCCTGTTTTGGAAGAAACTAAGCAAAGATGTGTTTCTAGAGATCGACCTAGAAGGGACATACAACCTTTTCAGAGATATAGATATAGCAACACGATTGCTTATGCTTTACAGGTAACAAATGAGGTGGAGGAAGATGAAGATCCTCCCAAGTATAAGGCTGCCTTGAGGAGCTCTGATGCTATTCATTGGGTTACTTCTATGCAGGAAGAGTTTTAGTCTCCTTAAAAGAACCAGACGTGGGACCTAGTGAAGTGCTCTCAAGGTAAAAATATTGTTTGTTGCAAATGGGTGTTTAAGAAGAAGGTTGGAACTCAGGGCAACCAATGAATTCAATATAAGGTCAGACTTGTGGCAAAAGGATACTCTCAGCAAGAAGGCGTTGATTTCAATGATGTCTTTACACCTGTAGTCAGACACTCATCCATCAGAGTTCTTCTGGCAATTGTTGCGGCAAAGAATTTAGAATTGGAACAGTTAGATGTGAAAACGGCCTTCTTGCATGGTAATCTTGATGAGGAGATTTTGATGGATTAACCAATTGGGTTTGTGGAACAGGGGAAATCAGATCTTGTGTGCAAGTTGAAGAAGTCCTTGTATGGATTGAAACAATCCCCTAGACAGTGGTATAAAAGGTTTGACACCTTTATTACGAAAGTTGGTTTTATTCATAGCTCTTATGACTCACATGTGTATGTTAGGAAGCTGAATGATGATACACATGTATATCTATTATTATATGTTGATGACATCCTGATTGCAGCTCAAGATGTATATGTTATTCAAGAGCTGAAGGAAATTCTAAAGTCAGAGTTTGATATGAAAGATTTTGGTGTAGCTGGAAAGATTCTTGGGATGGAGATATAGAGGGACAGAGATGTTGGAAAGTTGTTTCTCCATCAACGTAGTTACATAGAGAAGATTTTGCACAAGTTCAAGATGGCTTCTAGCAAAGCCATTAGTACTCCTTATGACAGGAATCTACGTCTTTCTTTTGCTATGGTGCCATAGTCTCAGTTTAAGAAAGACTATATGAAGAATGTTCTATATTCACAGGCTGTTGAAAGTTTAATGTATGCTATAGCGTGCACTAGACCAGATCTTGCTTATCCATTGAGTGTGGTTAGCAGATTTATGACAAATCCTGGTAAGGATCAATGGCAAGCAGTGAAGAAAATTTTCAGATATCTAAAGGGAACATCTGATATAGGCTTGATATATGGTACGAAGAATAGTTGCACAATAGCTGGATATTCAGATACAGACTTTGTAGGGGATGTTGATCAAAGAAGATCTCTAACAGAATATTTTTTGCTATTATAGATTCTGTAATTAGTTGGAAGTCAACACTTCAGCCAACAGTATCTCTGTCTACTATAGAGGCAGAATACATGGCTATGACAAAAGTGGCGAAAGAAGGAATTTGGCTCAAAGGTCTATTGACAGACTTTGGTTTGCACTATCATAGAGTAAACATTTTATGTGACAATCTTAGTGTCATTTGTTTGGCTAAGGACAATGTGTTTCATGATCGTACAAAACACATTGACATCAGGTATCATTTCCTTCGATTAGAAAACAGAATCAAAGTTTTGAAGATCAACACTAAAGAAAATCCTACCTCCTTCAAATGGAAAATCAACCATTATGGTTATAGTGGATCAGTTCACCAAGTATGGGCACTTTGTGCCTTTGAAACACCCCTTCATTGCCAAAGATGTACCTCTGTCTTTTGTTGATGTAGTGGTCAAGCTCCACGGAATCCCTCAGACAATAGTTTGTGACTGAGACTCCATATTTACAAGTACTTTTTGGAAAGAATTGATGAAACAACAGGGGACTCTACTCTGCATGTCTTCAGCCTACCATCCACAAATGGATGGGTAGACTGGGATTCTCAATAGGACTTTAGAAACATACATGTGATGTGAAACATCATATTTTTCTGTTCTCAATCTTCTTTTCTGCTACCGACTTTTGGATGGTTGTCACAGATGCCCATATTTTTCATTGCTTTCATTTCTTCTTCTCCACAGCAACCTCTTTTTATTCTCCAACAAAACCAATAATATATTAGTTGTTTTAATTCACAGCTGCATTGTTTGAACTATTACCCATTTTTTATTTGATCACAATACATTCCATCACTAAATGCACACCTTACCCATAAATGTGATTTAGTCTTGCCAATGTCTTCCGTTATGCTTCCCTGTTGAATTTGTTGACTCATTCAACCTTAAACTTTATGTTGGGAATACCTCAAAATAGTTACCATAAAATTCCGAATTTTTGTTTTGTTTATGGAGCATGTATTCTTGACATTTTTGGTGTTGGTTAGGGTACTGGAAACTTTGTCGAATATTTTTTGCAAGTGTATGCTTTCAAAAAAGTAACCAATCTATCCAATCACAATTGTTAAATTTTTGATGAAGGGTGCATTAATGCATATGTTTTACATTAGCTTCATATGTTCTATATGTGTTAGACATCTTTGATGCTGCTGTTTGGGTTGTGCTGGAATCTGACATTTTGTAAAACTATGCTTTGAAATTAATAATGAACTTTCCAGTCATAGTCCTTTTTTTAATCAGAAACAATTATATATATGTCTTTTATGTACCTAGAAGTTACTGGTTGCTATCTCTTTGAGGACATTTTTTTGAAATGTGTTGAGCTTTTGAAGTTTATTTCGCAAGCTTCTTGTGCATTTACAATGCATATTCCATGACCTTCCCATCTCATGGACCACGGCAGTAATGTATTTGCATAAGAGTTTCTTTTATGCTTTTGATCCTAGCACTTAATTCATGTGCTATAAGATTGACCAACAGCAGATGATGCAGTTAGTTTCCCATTATATTATGGAATGGACAGTCTTAGATTCAAATTTAGGGAAAAATACTACTAGTATAAAAAGTTCATTAAAAAGAGAATATATTAGATAATTTTATATCATATGTTTATTTGAAATCAGTTTTCCTATTAGTCTTAGTGCTTATAGGATTTCTGTCAGAAAGATTGGTGGTGTTCATTTCTCTGCATGCTATCCTTTGGAAAATTTGTTATTGCTTTTTGTAGGTGAACATGATTTTGTTTAAGCTCAAGAAATATTTGTGCTCATCTGGTCAGACCTCTTGATCTTTCTCATTTTTAAAATAAATCCGCAGATCCTTCTTCTTGCACTGTCTCTGTTAGTGTTCCAGTGTTATCTGGTAGCTTAGCGGAGTCTATATCTGCATGTACACTTTATCATGACAAAGGGCCAGAGCCATGGCTTCACAAAGCTACTTCTGACGCTTGGCTTTCTGCTGGAGTTTCTGATGTAGATGGCAGTGAGATTGGCCTCCATGATCAAGGAGATATATACTGTATAGTTTGCTACGAATGTGGACACCTTGAAATTTTTGACATACCGGGTTTCAAGTGTATTTTCACCGTAAAGAATTTCATGTCAGGAAAGAGGCATCTTATCGACGCTTCTGTTTGTGAACCATCTAAGGAATCATTGAAAATTAGCAATGGAGTGGATGACAAGTCACTTGATCAAGTCAAGAATAAACCTGCACAAAGCATCAAGGTAGCAGAGGTGGCTATGCAAAGATGGTCAGGCCAGTTTAGTCGTCCATTTCTTTTTGGATTACTTAATGATGGGACAATGTTATGTTATCATGCATTCTTGCATGAGCCTCAAGACAATCCATCTAAGATTGAAGGCTCTCTATCTTCACAAAATTCTACTGACGCAAGTAGTACTTCAAGGCTTAGAAATTTGAGATTTATTCGTGTTTCACTAGATGCATTCATTCATGAAGAATCCGCAGGTGCAATTTCACAGCAAAGAATGACAATATTTAAAAATGTTGGGGGCTATGAAGGTTTATTCCTCGCTGGTTCAAGACCAATGTGGTTTATTGTCTGCAGGGAACGTCTACGTATCCATCCCCAGGTAAGAAACCAAGAAGACAAGCTGGAAACATTGTACCATTTATTTCTGTTTTTCACAGGTGAAACATTTGATCATGATTTCGATTGTCAGTGCTGTATTCTTAAGGTTGAATAATGCATCACATTTGTAATTTTGTATCTGTAGATCCTGTTTAATTCTATTGTATGAAGGTACCCTAAGCACTCTGTGTGCTGTAGTGAGGAACTTGAACCTAGTTGGAAACCAGTAGAGCACAATGTTTTACTTCATATGTGGGAGCAAATTCTTGTTTTTGAACCCTTCCATGATGGATATTCCTTCCTGTCTTGATTCACATGCCATTTTTTGCCATTTACTCGCTATTTTCATCATGTACTCTACTTGGAAACACATTTGGTGCAATGTCTTGATTCCTGTGTATGGCCAAATCCTTCTGTATGAATCCTTCATTGACGGATACTTGTTCTTGATTCACATTCCTTTTAGAATGTTTTCATTCATATAGCTCTTTCTTCCATATTTGATATTTTACCTATAACTGGGTGAGGTGCATTACATCACTCATGCTTGTCCATATTCCAGAGAACTTTGTGGAGAATATTGGCAATTTTGTAACACTTAACCCTTTTTTTGTGCTTCTAGCTCTGCGACGGGTCCATTGTGGCATTCACTGTACTCCATAATGTAAATTGCAACCATGGTCTTATATATGTCACATCACAGGCATGTCTTTTCCTCCCTTTGTCAACTTGTCTTATTGCAATTAAGTTCATCCGTCTAACTTGTTTTATTGTATAGGGCTTCTTGAAAATCTGTCAACTACCATCTGCAGCTAACTACGACAATTATTGGCCACTTCAAAAGGTGAATTGTGTTATCTTCCTTCATTGAGTTTACATTCTTTGTGATTTTTCTGAAGTTCATATTTTGTGCAGATTCCTCTTCGAGGCACTCCACACCAGATCACATATTATGCAGAGAGGAATATTTATCCAGTTATTGTTTCTCTTTCTGTAAGTTTTGTCACATTCCTAATTATATGTGTATCATATTTGTACTGGTTTACCATTTTAATAACTATTTTGTTGGTATCTCGGTATTGTCAACTGAATCTGTAAGATGGATTAGTTTCTGTTGTGTTGGAGTCTATAGCATGTATGATATTAGAAAGGGTAATTACCTGTTTTCCATTTGTTATGGTGATCAATGTAAAATATTTGTATTTCATTAGATCTACCTTGCACTTTAGAAGCTTATTTTAATGCACTTTTCATTTCACAATGTTTCTTGAGTTTGTCTGTTGGATAATCCTACATTGATGGGATATAGAGGTCTTGGAGCCTTATATCATAGGAAGTTCTTCACTCATTGTCATATGGTTTTGAGTTTAATTTAATATGGTATCAGAGCATTAAAACCTTGCACAAATCTATAAGATGTTTGTCAACTTAAACACCTCGCTTTGTAGTGAAAAATGATACTTGTTGACTTGAGGGCTTGCCATAAATGCGAGGGAATGTTATAAAATCTCACATCAATGGGTTGTGGATATCTTTAGGGCTTATTACCATATGATTTTGAGTTGAATTTAACAATGTTAATGTACCTTATTAGTGATCTGCTCATTGATGATAATTTATTATTGCAGGATGAGAAAATTTATTGTGCAACTTTTTTCTGGCATGTTATATTTTGCATGTGGGAATTTCATGTTTTCTGTTCACTAGAAAATTGTGACTAGAATTTTTCAAATTGAATTTTGTGATATTGATATCACTTTTAAGCATGACACAATTTTTTGAATTGAAGAAGTTATCATAGAGATTTGACAGATAATCTGCCAATGGCTGAAATCACCACAATAACTTCACATTCTTTGCAGATTGACAAACCATTTAATCAGGTTATTTCATCTCTTGCTGAGCATGAAAGTAGCCATCAACTTGAACATGATAATATGAATTCCAATGGGCATCAAAAGTATTCAACTGAGGAATTTGAAATCCGGATATTTGAACCTGAGAAGTCTACTAATCGGTGGGAAACTAGGGCTACCATCCCAATGCAAGTATCTGAAAATGCCCTTACCGTTCGAATGGTTACCTTACTTGTAAGTTATAATCTACATGTAGTTCATTCTGGATTCTTTTTAGTACATTGTATTTTATCATCTTGCTAATTTTTACATGGAAGCTAAATATGCTTTGAACATCTAACTGCTGCCCATGTATCTAATATGGTCTTGGAGTTAGGCCAGTTATTTAAACTCAAACTAATTTGCTTTGATTCAGGTTGTTCAATCGTGCCATGAATTGATTCAATCATTTCTTATCTAAATAAAAACCAAGAATTGTTTTAGTTAAGACCACTAAGTTGGTCCTGAATTGTTGGAGGTTCAATTTGATTGTCAAAACAATGATTTAGAGTAAGTCTATTGTAAACTCAGATAGAAGCTTTATTATCATTGAATATGTCCAACAAAATCAGATGCCATGGCTAGTAATAAAAATTCTCATGTTCTCTGTTTCATTTAAATAATGAAATCATAGTTAATGTAAAGACCTCAATACAAGAAAAAATTAGCAGGAATAAAACAATCCAAGCATTCATTCACAATTCCATAATTTCATGAACAAAAGTGGAACCATTCAACATTTAAATCAGAAGCCAATAAAATGGATTGTTAGAGAATCACTAAATAAACCTGGAGGTACCAATACAAGCTTGAATACAACTAGAAATAGGATCAAATAGCACAATTGAAAACAAACAATAACACTAGTGCTAAAACAAGAGCAGCAAGAATAAAATATCAAACAACAATAATCACTAAGGTTTGACTCATAAGTCTCTCTCAAGCTTGCTACATCACCTCCCTAACCATTCGAGTCATGCAACCAACATATATTGGAGGCATTACAAATAAAACAATGAAATAGGCACTATAAAGAAATAAAATGATACTAAACGAAAATCATCAATTACCAATACATCAGGCAAGAGCTACTCATCTATATTAGGTCATGGTAGGCGTTACCAATACATGGCTGAAAATTTCCACCCATGCCGCTCTTCCTCTCCTTTTCACATGTCATTATCCTTCTTTTTTTTTACTTTGATCATCCATGCATTATTCACTGAATTAAAGTAGGATAGATAAAATGGAGAAATGCTTTTAGAGTTTTATATAATAGGAAGATACCTTTAAAATTAAAAGGAAAATTCTATAAAACTATTATTTGTTCAACTATATTTTATGACTAGAATTTTAGGCTATAAAATGACTTAATATTATAGAGATGCGAATCTTTAAATGGATAAGTGGTAGTACTATAAAGAATATGCTAAAAAATGATTTTTTTAGAAATAAAGTAGTTGTACCAATTGAAGATTAAAGAAATTGGCTTAAGTGCTTTGGTTATATCTTTAAAAGACCAAAGAATACATCAGTTAAGAGAGGAGAATTACTGAGTATAGAAAAAATTAAAAGCAATAAGAAATGACCTAAAATTACTTAGTTAAGAATTGTGAGAAAAGATTTAAATTTATGTAGTTTAATCAAAGATTTAACAATAGATAAAAATACATAGAAGAAAAATATTCATGTGACTAACCCTATATGGTAAGATTGTGGTTTAGATTGTTGTTATATCATCCTTGCATTTCCCCACCAAACACTTTGCATGCAGCAGACACTAGAAATGTTAGGTTCTTTTAATCAATCATATGCGACCATCAACCTCTCTTTCCCCTTTTTCTTCATTGCCTTTCTCCTCCTAAAATTTCTAAATCCAACAAATGAGGGAGTGGGAGGAGAGAAGGGAAGAGAGAGGTAAGAGAAAAGGTTGGTGATGATAGTAAGACAGAAGACACAGGAGAAAAGTGATGGCAGCAGTGCTAGGGGGCTCAAGAATGATGGTAAGGATGGGAAAAATAGAGAAAAAGAGTAGTCATCTAGGAGTGACAATGGCTACTTGTTGATGACAATGACAATGACTGGAAAGAACAGATGACAATGGTTTTGTCTTGTTGAAGCAGGAGAACCAGTAGAAGAGATTGGTGATGACTTGAATGGTGGTAGAAGATGAGAAGGATGGGGGTTTGAAACAAGGAAGAAGAGAACATTGGAAGGACAATTTTGGGGCCTATCTTCACCTTCACAATGAGGTGCTGACAATGACTAAGGTTTCATTCTTTTCTTTTCCTCTCTCAAAAACCTAAGCTCAAATAGATTTTTAGAGAATAATCGATAAAAGGGTGATGAAGAGGGCCTGTGACTCTCTTCACCTTCACAATGAGATGGCGACAATGGCTAGGGTTTCCTTCTTTTCTTTTCCTCTCCCAAAAGCCTAAGCTCAAATAGATTTTTGGAGGATAATCGATAAAAAGGTGATGAAGAGCGTAGACACCCCACTTTTGAGGCTTCCCATATACGAGAAAATATTGATGCCTCAATTGCTCTCTCTGATAGCCATGGTACACATTTACCCATTTGGAGGCATAGATTGGTGCCCATCACATGTTGAATACTGCCTTGCTTATGTTCAAGCAAGAGCATGCAAACTGATGCATTTTCAGGATCGTTTGATGTTTCTAAGGTGTTTTCACTATCTTCTAAAATTAATTTCTCCTTGTCAAATGACATTTCGGGTGAACAGATCGCATTGGAATGATCAAAAAGATACCTAGATCGAACCTTGAAAGTTTCATTTTTTGACCATTTTTCTCTCTCTGCCATGTTAGCATGACATGTGGCATGTCATGTTAGATCGGTTGGTCAAAAGTCATCCATTCAATGGACCAATGAGAGACTGACATGTGACACTCCCTTGTTGAGTTTTAGGTGTTCAATCAAAATTTGAATACTACACTTGATAGTTAATGGCAAGCATAGGTCATCTCCTCAGGGATTGGTTATTGTTGTGTTTTTTTTTAGTTGTGAACGATTGAGTAAAAGTAGCCTTAAGTTTTTCCTATTGTTGTATATTGAATGTTGATTTTAATTCTAATTATTATCTTAAGTGCGCATGCAAATGAATCTACACTACATGCAGTTTTAAAACAGAGTCGGACTGAATGTTTATAACAGAAAATTGCTACTGAAAACTATTAAAAACTGCTGAAAATTCGAACTAAGTAGATACACAACTTATATAGTTAATATAGTTAGTTCACACGTTTTACAAACTTCATCCAATTGCTTTCACGTCCAACAAGACTTCTAAACCATTTCATTACAAGAAGATATCTATTCCCTACTCCATATAACTATCATCCAATCTATGGGATTTCAAGAGCTAATCTCGAAATCAAACATATCTTTGGTTATAGGAAGAAGTCAAGGCCTTCAAAATCTTCCTCTAACCAATGGGAGAACTCTTAATTGAACTAGAATTTGAAGAGAAGAAGAAAGGATCCAGGGGTTTTCCTCGGCCACCAAGCTGCAGAAGAAGAGGGGGATTAATGCCATTTCATTACAAGAAGATATCTATTCCCTACTCCATATAACTATCATCCAATCTATGGGATTTCAAGAGCTAATCTCGAAATCAAACATATCTTTGGTGATAGGAAGAAGTCAAGGCCTTCAAAATCTTCCTCTAACCAATGGGAGAACTCTTAATTGAACTAGAATTTGAAGAGAAGAAGAAAGGATCCAGGGGTTTTCCTCGGCCACCAAGCTGCAGAAGAAGAGGGGGATTAATGAGTGCACCAACCTTGGTTGCCCACCCTCGAGCTCCAAGTTCCACAACCCTGGCACCACTTCCTGCAGGTCTTCAAGCCTTGGAGAGCTCAGCAACTCGACCTTGAAGTCTGGATTCCTCTGCAGTAGACTCTGATCAAGTGCATCAATAGGAAGAAAGCGGTAGAAACAAGTGATGATAATCGCAAGAGAGCCCATGCAAGAGAGAGAGAGAGAGCAATTGTCATTTCCGTCCGTTTTTATAGTTGAGTTTCATCCTCAAATCTTGCATCGACTTGCAACAAATTCTAACAAACTTGGATAGTGTGGCATAAAGGACAAGGAGAGTTGTTAGATGGTTATAACAAACTTTGGATAATGTGATCAATTTTAATATTTTGAAATAAATTTGTTATGTTACTAATCTCCCATTAATTCCTGTTAATAACTTTGACATTAAGTTCTTAATTGAGATATAAGGTAACGACAATTAATTGAACTTGTGATTAATTTGCATTGAAGTTATACTTGTTCAACAGAATAAGTTTGTTGGTTAACATGTTAACCAAAAGACTAACTCCGTTGGTTATCATTTCAAATTTTTCTCTAAGATTTCTAATGAATTTTGGTTATTCCAATCAATCCTTCACATAAAATATGTAAACCATTTAATTCCCAACTAGACTTCATTCAATTAGATGCATTGAAAACTAAAAATCGTGTATGAATTAAAGAGTATACAAACATGCTTTAATTCACCTTAAAGCCCATGCATCATTATAACCATTCTTTGTCATTTTATCAACTCTTCCACTTAACATAGCTATTTCGAACCACATATGTATTTCATCATCTCTTCCTCTTGTATACTAAGCAAAGGAAAATGGATTCTAAATCACAATTATGCATGGCAAATAGAGATGATAACTACATATCTACATTTAAGGCATAAAATAGCTTTTCAATCAAATTCCGTTTTGTTGGCCTATTAATAACTCTGTTGAATTCTCGAATTGCCTCTGTCGAATTTTGAAAAGTTTAGCCAAACCTTTTGTCATTTTTCAAACAATTTAGCCAAACCTTTTGTCATTTTTTGGACAGTTTAGCCAAACCTTCAACCAATTTTGGGATAGTTTTGTTAAACCTTTTGCCAACTTCTAGACAATTTTGTTAAACCCTCCATTGGTCTTTGAAAACTATAGTTCAAGTCTCTGTCGGTCTTTGAAAGTCTCTATCAAAGTTGTTGAAACTTTATCGATTTTCAAAAGCTTCTATCGAGGTCTTCAACTCTTTTGTCAAGTTCCTACCCACACCATCATCAACTCTACTAATGAGTCAACCAACTCCACTACCTTCTTTTGAAAAAGTCATCGAAAAGTTGTTGGATCCTACTTGAAGATCCTTAAATCTTTCAAGTTAGGTATAGTCCTGCAAATGTCCCTATTTATAACATTTTAACCTAGTTTATGCATGAACGTGCTAGATAGGTTTTGCATCAAATGCAAATCTACCACACTGACCTTAAGCACTCTCTTTGGCAAGTTAGTGCACCATACCAATCCATGCCTGGCCATAGTATGTGAGTCCATTCATTCCATGGGTGTTGAGGTTCATAACCCCCTTGGCAACTTACAACCCTATTCTCACCAAGAGCCCATGCTGGCCTAATCCATATAACACTTAGGATTAGCCTTCTTACATATTTTTCGTTGATAGGTAGCAGTGCAGTTAGTCACATTGCCTGATCAATTTCGAGCCTTAGTTTGTTAAAACTAGGTCTACATAGTCTAAGTCTATCTAGGATTCATTCTCATACATAGATGAGGGATGTTGCGTATGACTATTTCATAGACTCCTAGTTCTTTTTGTCAATAGACTTATTGACCTACTCTCTTTTAGATCCTTTAGTTCAACCTTTTCTCTTGTGTTATACACGTACATGCACCTATATCCAACACATACAAATATTAGCACCTATTAAGTATGTAGGATCGAATGATTATATAAGAGAGGAGTGAATTATGTTTTTCAACATTTTAAATTATAATTAAAACTTCAAAATTAAAAATAAGTTGAGACATTGTTTTAATTAAATCATTTTATTCAAGGTTTCAATTACAATATACAATTAATTCTCCTTAGAAATTGTAGATATAATTATATAACGATACTATGTTTCATCTAATCAATTTCATAACTACAAATAGAGAAAACTAATTTGCGAAATTTAAAACATTTCTTATTGTTTGAGATTTTATTCTTCTTTTTCTTCTTTTGATTCTTCAAATTTTCAATGACAAATATCTGACTTTCTCTGTTTCATCGAATTTTCTTTTATCTGAAAGTTTTTCCCTTAAAGAGGTGTTTGATCCTTGAAAATATATTTTGTTTGGTGTGCAAGGATAATTGATCAATGAGAATTTTATACTTTTTATAGTCAATTTTCATTTTAAGTATATCTTCCACATTTATCCACAATTAGTCTTTCAATTTTCACGTCTTCTTTTTTTCTTTCATCGAAATACACGTTCTGATCCACATTTTCCTCTCGAATTTTCTTTAATCAACAATCTTGAATCTTTGAAAAATTTCTTGCAAAATAAACTTTCTCCTCCAAAATTTTTCATCAAGTGTAATAATAAGTCGTGTTAATGTTAACTAAACGAGTAAAACAAGTAAACTTATAACTTAACGTGTCTAACTTAACGAGTTCATCATGTGCCAATCTCATGACATGTATTGTAGCTAATTCAACGAACTAAGTCTGTGGTGTTATGCTAACTCAACGAACCAACGTCGTAATATTATAGTTAACTTAACAAACTAATTTCGTAGTGTTACAATTAACTCAACGAACTAACTTTGTGATATTATTGATAACTCAATAAATCAATATATAAATAAATGTTTTAAACAATAATGTATTTATCACGTGTAAGAATAATAACTTTAAGTTTATACTGCTAACCTAACATGTTACCTTAGTATTCAATATAACAATTCAACGCGTGCAGTTATGTTAACTTAATGAGTTAAACATGTGCAACTCACGTGATATAATATAACATTCGTAAACTTTAAATTCACCATATGCATAATACTAACTTAACGAATTTGTCTCTTCACCTTAACATTTTGTTCATTAATTCAACGAGTTCTCATGTGACCTATTTTAATCTTTAAGCCTATAACTCAACAAATTTTTACGTGACATTTTTTACAAACAAAATACTAATTCAATGAGTTATCTTAATGTGCACTGTACATGATATAGAAATATAACTTTTAAAACATATCATGTTTTATAATAAAAGTACACGTTAACTTAACGTTTAATTAAATGAAAAGTTAGTATAACTTAACAACTAGTTATTTAACTTAACATAATTTTAGATCTATTACAGACAAATATTTATATCAGTAAACTTTTTCTGTATTAATTGATTTTCTTAATTTACTTTCACAAACAATAGTAATTAATTAAATATGATTACATTCATTTAACACACATCATCAAAACATAATATTCAATAAGGTATTTGAAAGATCCCTTGGTCAGGTATGTAAGGTGCCTAACACTTTTTCCATGCATAACTGAAAAATTTACTCAAAACTCTCTAGTTAAACCAATTAACCTTATAGCCTTTTAAGAGCACAAATGTCATTCACATGCATTACATTGCATTGCATCATAGGATTTTCCTAGTTTACCCTTCCAATAAACTAAATGGCGACTCTTTTTCTCCAAGACATGGAAAGATCATTTTCAATCTGAAGATGTTGACCAGTTCACTCTGTCGATAGCAATGTCACAAAGAGGACTTGTGACTCTATCTCTCTCTTTTGTTAGTCTTCTTTGCTTATTGATTATCTTCTGAAAATCTGTCTTATAACTACAAATTACACACTTCTTGGTGCAGAAACACCTTAAAAGGGTAGATCTGGACAAGAACCAACAAGATCACCCTCTACTGTGCTAGATCTTTGAAGATCAAAGCATAGGGAGAAGAAAAAATCAAAATCCAACAGATGGAACCCTGTGAGAAGTTGCAGTTGAGAGAAGTGAAGGAAAAATCAGTGTAGCACACAATCCAAATGTGGATCACTTGATACAAAAGCTTTATAAAAAATGAACCAGATCAGGCAACACAATCTGATTTGTGATCCTGATCTAGATATCAATGAAAACCATGTATTTATCGAAATACATGATTGTTTTGGATCAACATCCTCAATTTTTCGTCTAGATTAGTGAAATTTCATCAATCCAGATTGATCCAATATTCCATGGTTGTAGGGATGACAAAAAAGGATTAAGCATATATGCATATCTAAGACCATTGTTTTTTTTAATATCAGTACTTGATTATCCTTACTAATGATCTTAAGGGTGCTAGGATGTATAAAATAGGTAATGAGAATTTATAGTATATTCATCCAACAAACTTGGACATCAATGTTTGCGGCACGTAGTTCATATGCTAATTTGAACAACTCTAGAACAACAATTGACCATCATCTTCATTTTGTACACCTTAACTTGTTGATATTTATCTATACATATACACTCGTTCTTGTTGTATTTCAAGCTGAATCATATTTAGCTGTCATTTTGATGTTAACAATGTGCTGTTTGAGCATGCATGTTTCATTAAGTTTCTAGCAAAAAATTCTCCTTTTGTAGTTAAGATATTCTTGCATACATTGATGATTCATCTAGTCACAAAAAATGCAATTTTTTTTTGAGAATATATGCCTTTTTTATGAGTATGCTGGTGATACTTATGCCATACTTGACTTTGCATTGCAACTTTCAGAATAGCATGTCTAAAGAAAATGAAACTCTCTTGGCAATTGGGACAGCCTACGTGCAAGGAGAGGATGTTGCTGGAAGAGGGCGTGTATTGTTGTTTTCTTTTGGGAAAAACTTGGAGAACTCCCAAAACCTTGTAAGCATGGTTGCGTTTTTGTTTTGGGATGTGAATTATAGATGCAGATAATGCTCAAAATTATGTTATTTTATTTTCTGTTTCCTAAATATTTTGGTTCTTTGCTTTCAGGTTTCTGAGGTTTATTCCAAGGAATTGAAGGGAGCTATATCAGCAGTATCATCACTTCAAGGTCATTTGCTTGTAGCTTCTGGCCCTAAAATTACGTTGTACAAATGGACAGGAAATGAACTTATTGGTGTTGCATTTTATGACACTCCTCCTCTACATGCTGTCAGCATGAACACGGTATGTAGTATGTACTCTTTGTTTATTTTATGTTTACTTTGTTTAAATCATCAGATGTTTTACCTGAAAACCATGCTAGGTTGTTATTCCCTATGAAATAAATGACCACGATAAAATTTCTAACAAGTGGCCAGGATGCCTTTTTTTAGTCTGTTTATATTCTATACTTTGCTTTCATCATTAAGCTAAATTTCTAGAAAGGAGTCTTCACTGTGTCCTTAACCGGTAAATCAATCTATGAACCAACTAAAAATGATTGGGAGTCCTATACTGCCACAATCGGAAAAATCTCTCATTGTGTATTTCAAAGCATTGTGAATCCCCGATATCTTTCTGTGAAATGTCTATTTGTAATGGTAAGGGTAATGATCTCGGATCAAACACATTAATGGGTTTGGGTTTACACTAAATAATTTAGGTCATGAATGGGTTGAATTGATTAACACATTTAATAAACAAGTTTGGTTTGTTTATAGCATGAACCTGCTTACAAGTTACAACCCATTCAAGCTATCATTTGTGATTCTGAATTTCATACCAAATGCCAAGTAATTTCCTCCAAGTCTCTAAATACGCATAACTTAGCCAAAATAACAACTCTTACATAAAAGATCTAATAGAAAATTTTTATTAGGAATGTGTTAATCAAATTAATTGTATTGTGATCTGTAACATCCCATTTAAGACATTATATTTTTTGAAGACACTGGTGTGTTAGGTTTCATTTCATATCTACCTGTTAATGTGTCATATCATGTCTAGATGCTCCTGGATCTGATTATGGGAGCAATCATTTTCTGTGATTAAAATCTCTGTTTTGATATCTTTAGTTGTACTTCATAACTTTTGTCTGTCCCTACTTGAGAATGTTCTGTTCCTGGACTATCCCTTGATATTCCATCTTTTCGTTTCTTTGAGGTTTAATAAAATCTTCTTTGCTTTCTAAAATATGAGCACATGCATTGTTATTAAGGTGCCATTTAGGAGCCCACGAATCATATGGGTATATATGTGAAAATATTTAATTAATTGGTTCATTGTAGTATATAGATATCGGCCCAACAAGAATCCACTGCTTTAGAAGGTGCTTTGGCCTTTGAGTTTTTTGGCAAATCTAAACACTCTCTTGGTATAATGGAGATCTCTCATTTTGTTATTGAGGTATTGATATTTCAAGCTAATTTTTAAGTCATTGCTTTCAAATACTATATTTTTCTTTATGTTGTTGTAATGTTGTCTTCCATGTATTGACAACGTTAATTGATATTTTCTTAAGTTTAAATTAAGTTCATTGAACTATTTATTAATATGTCATTTATTTGATTTTAGTTATACATATTTACACAGATCTAGAAAAAATATTATTTAGTTAGTTTGGTCTCTTTACCGTCCATTGAACCCATTCATATTGTCACCTTGGTGCCTTAAATAACCATGGGTGTATGACAACTAGATACCTCTACAACCCTTAAATAACAATGTTATTACTGATACAAGTACAGCTATAGGGTGCATACATATTCAATACTTGTGACTCTCTTTTCTGAGTCTTATTTGCTTATTGATTATCTTCTGTAAATCTGTCTTATTTCTATGACTTAAATATCCTTGAGGCTTGTTAATTATCTTATGAAAATCTCTCTTACATATATACTTTACGTATTTAAAAAATTAGGCATACCTTTATCCACATTGTGTAACCACGTCAACACTTCATTAGGAGTGATATCTTTGTCCTTTAATTTGGAAAATTGAATATCCATTTTTGTACCCATGTTGATACTTTTATCTACATCGCTGGGCATGATAGGTTGGGGGTCAAAACCTACTTATTAATTGTGTCATGATTGGACTCAGGTCAAACTGTGCCATGCCATAATTGAATTGATCCATTTACGACATGCACACAATGTTGCTATTCCTTATTCAACCATCCCAAAAATTTCATGGCTAGACCATCTTATCCTCAACCCTCTATCAAATAATAACTAGGTTCTTGAGCCACTTCACAAGGAGAAAACACGTAACCTTCATTATTTGATATCCACAGAGATTTGAATTATGTTGTCAACCAAAATGGGATTAAACGTGGCTATTATTGTTGCCATTGCTTTCTATTTTTAGTTCATTAAAGGGTATCAATTTTCAGCAGGAATTAATGGCTAGCTAAATAAAGGTAGAATCAACCATTTGTTACTAGGCTTACTAGATGGAGCATGTGTACATGAACGTGTGTTTTTGGCTGTCAAATGCTATCTTAGGACATTTATCATGAACAAGTGTAACATTATATGATTATAATATTCTTGAAATAATTTCAGGTGAAGAATTTCATCTTGTTAGGTGACATTCACAAAAGCATATATTTTCTCAATTGGAAGGAACAAGGAGCTCAGTTGAACTTACTGGCCAAAGATTTTGGATCTCTTGATTGTTATGCTACAGAATTCTTAATTGATGGAAGCACTTTGAGCCTTGTGGTGTCAGATGAACAGAAGAATATTCAGGTAACAGTTACCGCCAACATTATTTGGTAACTTTTTCCTATGTTCTTGATACTAGTGGTTTCTGGTATACCATGTCCAGTTGCTTAAATTACTAGAAATAATTATGGACGTCATTCTAGCTTTTAGCATCACCTAGCTTCTGGCATTGTAGTCATTGGTTCAAGCTAACACAGAGATTGTGATAGTGATCATTAATAATGGAAGCCTTATGTGTAATGGATTTTTTACAAAATTTTCCAATCTATACGTGTGGTGGGGGCCAAATTTGAAACATTGAGGTATTGTTAAATGGCTTTCAGTAATTGGTTTCTTTTTTTGTTTGATGCTGCACAAATTCATGAGAAATTTCAATTTAAACTCAATAGAATATACTCGATTTCTTTGACATGAGAGAGCATGGTTCATTTAAGTTCTGCTATATTTTACATTTGATTGGCAACTATCTAGTCACTAAATCTCTAGATGAACTACTTCAGTTTACAGGTTGTCAAGGAGTACAACACAGACTTTATTTTCTAGAATTTTAGGATCGTAAATAATTTTAGATCACCAAGTGTTGCCACATAATCCAGGTTATTCGTACAGAGTGCAGCATACCAGCATCAGCTTGATTTTGTATGGTCATATGATAGAAACATTCCAGGGCGTTGCTCATTCCTTGCATGAAGTAGGAGCACCACTCCAGATCCAAACTGGCTTAGCTCTTTTTAGTAGTGATTTCCCACCTATCACATTCCATTAATTTGCTAAAGTTCTGAGTTACCAGAAAAACTGGTGCACGATATCAAAAACCTTCTTTTTTTTCACCATGGCCAATATATTGTTTGTTTCATTGAACAATAAGTTAAGAATGAAACTTTTAAGGAGTGATTATCTAAGCCTGAAATTTTATCTATTTCCATTGTCCTCGGTGATTTGTTTTGCTAATTTCAATCTAAATGTTGTGGATAAATTCAGATATTCTACTATGCCCCAAAAATGTCTGAAAGTTGGAAGGGGCAGAAACTTCTGATTAGGGCTGAATTTCATGCTGGAGCACATGTTACAAAGTTCATGCGATTGCAAATGCTTCCTGTTTCCTCAGATCGATCTAGTCCAGCATCTGAGAAGACAAATAGATTTGCTCTCTTGTTTGGCACTCTTGATGGGAGCATTGGCTGCATAGCACCACTTGATGAGCTTACATTCCGAAGACTTGAGGCACTTCAGAAGAAGTTGGTTGATGCAGTTCCTCATGTTTGTGGACTGAACCCTAGAGCTTTCAGACATTTCCGTTCTAGTGGGAGGGCACATCGGCCAGGCCCCAACAACATAGTGGATTTTGAGCTGCTTTGCTGGTAAGTCTCCATTTTCTCATGCAATTTAGTAAAACACTATATTTATTTTTTGTTGATATTTTATATTATTTTTAAAATTAATAGGAAAAATTTAGAGATATTTATTTGCCCAATTACGTCATGTTACAGAATATTTGATTATTAGTGTAGCCGACAGCCCAGTAAAATTGGTCCGATGTGTAAGTGGTGATACTTGGGAAATGAAGTGAAAATATAAATTCCTCTGAAATAGAATAAAAATTTAAAAAATGAATGGAGATAAGGAAAAAAAATTTAAATTATAAAAATGCAATAACAACAACAATCTAAATCATAATCCTACTTTATGGAAATGGTGGAGTTTTTAGAATTACAAAAATATTATAGAGAAAATAATGATTGATGAAAAGGAATTGAGAAAGAAATTCATTTTGTCAAATGTAACTGTAGGAATTGATTGCTGTTACACCATATTGATTTTCAATCTTTCACTTCCATTATTCCTCATTGTTGATGTGCACGAACAATCCTTAACATTCATTTCACTATTTTGGCTTGGAGTTTTCGTAAAAATAACTTGGATGCTAGGATTGTCTAATTTGTTGCGTACATGGCCGGACTTCAGATAGGAATTTACTTCAGTCACGAAAATCGCAATCCTGTTTCTGTAAAAGCAGACCTTCAAGTTTTTAAGTGATCCTTCAAGCCTGGAAAAGGAAAAGTGTTTTCCTTGGCATTTTGTGGATCTTCAATTCTTATTACTGCCTAGATCTATAAATACAATTATGAAGCCTCATTAATTAATATGCGTGCGCGTGCATGTGTTTGACAATATTGCCCAACTATAATGTTGTCACATGGTTGTACAGTTATGAAATGCTTCCACTGGAGGAACAACATGAGATCGCTCATCTGATCGGAACTACAAGAATGCAAATACTCTCCAACATGAATGATTTATCGGTAGGCACAAGCTTTCTGTGACAAGCGTGAGCCCCCCCCCCCCCCCTATCTTTGCTAGAGCTTCCGATCTGTCTTAACAAGTCAACTTCCCATGGCCAACTGCAAACATCGAAATTTGTGGACCGAATTGAAAATCATACCCATGTTCCTCGACGCCACTTCTGCAATCATCAGGGTTGACAGCCTGTGGGCACTTTTGGAGTTAAAACGATGTAACACTGGGAAATTGCCGCCTGGCATGTGTCTCTCGTTCAAGGTCCAGATCCGTTTTCAGATTTTATTGTATTTTATTGGATTGCTTTGTTTAGATGTCGCCATTATTCTAGTGTAACTTGGCAATTTCCTGTTCCATTTCTAACCTTTATGTATACAAATTCTCTCCATAAAAAAACCTTACATGTTTTAACCTTTCCTTCTTTCATGCAATGTCAGAACAAAAACAGCGTGATTTTTTTAAATATATAATGGGATTAAGGTATTGATTTTTGTTGCATGGTTTCTGGAACATGGCCTTACAAAAAGTAGGGACTTTAGTGGAGAGGTTTGCTGGACACTTGGACTCATTTGCCCTACCCTCATTATTTTAAGACTATACGTTGACATGTGTGTTGATAAATTTTCATATATTACAATAATAATAATGAGTCATAATCTTATCATGTTGGGTTGATTATATGAATCTTTTTTATTTCGAGTATTTTTATTTATCGTCAATTCCTTAGTTAAATTACGCAATTTTTTTTTTTAACAATTTTTACTTCTACTATTTTTTATTTCTTCCACATTAATTAAATAAATTGGCATATGTTTATTAGATTTAATGTCTACTTCTCATGCTTAAAAGGTACAAGAGAAAGCAGACACTTATGGAGGACGGAGAATATAAACACCGAACAATAGAAGAAGACATCCACTGTGGTCTCAACCATCAACGTTTTCATTCTTTGAAAATATCATTGATAGCTAAGCTTTGCCTTCTTCTTCTTTTTTCTAAGGTAGCAAACTAGAAACCAACAATATATATCGTAGTTGGTATATATTTGCCATCTTACATGATTTCTGAAGTGAGAAAATTTTAGGCAAAAAAATATCATCTTTTCCAATATGAAAGAAAAAAGTGTCAGATAGGAAGCCATTTAAGAACAACTTGGGTACTTTTTGTATTGAGAGTCCCTCACTGTGGTCCTTAAAAAGACCATTACTGCAAGGGTTGATGGCCATTGTCTGCGTAAAGAGGAACAGTTGCTTCTGATCTGTCCAACATCAATGACCACCATTTTCCACTCTCAAATTGTTGCACTGGTTTGAGGAAGGCAAGAGCTCATCCTCTTGTCTGCCCTTCCCCCACCTTCTGCCCCCATCATTTTCGCCATTACAGAGGGAAACAAGTTGCAGAAAAATCTCTGGAAGGCATCATCCATGGAATTCTGGTGATGAAGTCATGAACCCCAGAGGTCTTCATCATGTGTGAGGAAAGACCTGGTGGTGGAAGCGTGAGCGTGTTTGGTTGTGGTGGTGTTGGTGGTGGTGGTGAGTGATTGGTTCTGACCAAGATGGCCGTGTTTTGGCATGAGAGAAAAAGAAAAGCAGGCGGGGTAAAACAGAGGGCTCCATTATGTCATTTGAGGAGTAGGGGGGTATTTTAAGTTCATGGCATGGCGTCACATGTGGATGATGATGGAATGAGTTCATTTGACTTGCAAAATTTAATCAACATGTCTTGTCAAAAGATTGGAATCTGTGTATATATATATATTAATCAATTGGTCTATTCATATATATATATATATATATATATATATTAATCAACTGGTGTCTTACTGTTCCTGGTGTTAAATAATTCAGATAAACATTCTTTCACAATGCCTGGATGATCTGAGTTCAATGTTGCTCCGTTGGTAAAAATGTTGTAAACGCTTATTATTATTATTATTATTATTATTTAGATATATCAACTTAAAATTTATTAATAATAAATATTGTATTTGAAATAAATATTTACAAAAGTAAACATCTGTTTGTTTCAAATATAATATTTATCATTGATAAATTTTAAGTTGGTGTATCTAAATCATAATATAAATAACTATAATATTTTTAATTGTAAGTACTTATACCTTATTTTCTCGATTCAATTATAAGAGTATTTATCTTAATCAGTTTTCTAACAAATGAATATCAGAAAATACCACTAAAAATATTTTTCGACAAACCACAATTTATGCCCTGAGCTAATCACATCTTTTAAATTTTTGATCTCAAGCTTTTTTAATCACAATTTACGCCCTCCCCAAAGACCAAGTTTATGCAAATATTTATATCTTGTAGGACAAGGAGATCAATGAGGATGGGGGGTACTCTACCTAATCTCTAAAATAAAAGGTAGCCGGTTGAGCTGTAGATATAATACAAAATCTTATCTTGCGATTGATTCAATTTTAAAATTTAGAATAAAATTTTCTACAATCACATAAGGTTGTAGTAGTAGCATTGGTCCCCCTGGGAGGGAATCTACTGTTGTTTGTTCCAGTTGAAGGGTGTAAATTTTGCTCAAAAAAAGGTTCAAATGGTAACGTGAAAAAATGCGGTTAACTGGGAATGATAATCTTACGTTAAATAAATAAAGATTGAATTTAATCTTGCATATATTGATTCTCTTTATTTATTATCAACTGATTTTATGTTAAATTTATACATGATGTTAAAATAGATTCACACTCATCTACCCACAGATACTTGTAAATATATAAAGAAACTACAAGTTGAATTGACTTTACATTGCATAAGTGAAGACTGCATCTAAACTTGCATGTGTTAATTCTTTTTACTCGTCACTAACTAATTTTAAATTAAAATTTCACAGCAATTACCCAAAATTCTAATTGTTCAATTATTTCTCCTATCTCTTGCTTCAATTATACTCTTAAAAATATGATGTAACATATGTGATATAATGTTTACTTAGTTTTATAGGACTAGTACGCACTCAAGTAATTGTACAACCAAGGACCCACTTTGAACAATAGAAGGTCAACTTCTCTAAATTTTAATATTTTTAGATTAAATAAAAGTTTTACCGTGCATCTCTAATCATCTAATGAAAACAAATATATATATATAAAGTCACTTCTACTCTACATGTGTGAGGAAAAATGAGACAGAAACTTTACCTATGGTCAACTACACCAACATCAATTATATCAAAGGAATGCAATTTTATTTTACCTGTCATCTTTCATATCATATGGTATGCAATTTACATGTATATTATACTATCCTTTTCAATTACATCAAAGGAAGATAATGATGTATATTATACTATCCTTCTTACCATTACTTAATAACCAACAATTACGAAAATGCCATAGTAAATTTGCACAGGAGATTTTTCCATTGCAAAGTAATCACAGAAATTAATTAAATGGCTGGTGCTCCACTCATCCCTAACTAATCCCTGAGAGACTTCAACCCACAGCAAAGAAGGCAAGTTCATAGATTTGCCTTTGACTTTTTAATTTCCAATCTAACTTTTTCCATTCTCTATAAGTCAAGGATCTTGTTCAACTCCATCTTTGACTTATGGTGGCAACAGTTGGCTTCTTTTAATTTTCCCTGATGGGGTGTGTTGACTTATCCAGTGCAGTGCATTGTACGAAACATTCCATGTGAATCAAATTCCTTCTTGAATTCAAAGCTTCAAGTAGTTGAGTTAATCATGGTTATGTAGATACATATGCATTCTGTTATAATTTAAATCCTATGTTAAAAGTGGGTTTTCATGTATGATTATTGGGATCAAAATTTGAGTTTTTTAATGTTATGATAGATTTGACTTTAAGTAGCCATTTTCTTGATGTGTAAATGTTATGATAGAATTGAGTTTCCGGATATTCATTCATATTTTTTGAAAGAATTTTGACTTTGACCAAAATATACAAAGAAGAAGAAGAAGAGTGAATTTTTTTGCAAGTTATGAAGAGTAAAGTGGCTTAGAAGGTATTCATTAATACATGTGGATTAATAATACATGGTGACATTGGATCAATGCCTATATCATAGAAAACAACCCCTATGGAAGACCATTATCATATCTACATCCCTTAAAGCATCCCAAACTAATCATCTTTAATGGGTATCTCACTAATCAAGTGTGTGTGTGTGTGTGTGTGTGTGTGAATGTGTTCCTCATTCCTCTTACTAATAATTCAAATATCTTCTAATGGAGAGTAAACTAAAGAGTCTACTTTGATTACAACCTTACCAAGATATCACTAAAAGCTACTGTTCTACATATCTTCTAGTTGAAGGAAATGGCTTAGTTTTATTTTATCTTTAGAATGATTAATGTAGAAAATCTCGCATCTATAATTATAGGGATGAAACCTAAGTTAATATATAATGAATTTTTTTACTTATTATCAATTAATTTTGAGTTAAAATTTTCACATGATATCAAAAAAAGTTCATGCACATATTTGTTAGCTTAAGATGATAAACTAAACTACAAGTGAGAAAAATGTAGAAAAAAGAACATGACTTAAAACCAATGCACAGCAAACTTCTTCACTACTCATTAATTACCTCTTGATTTTTTTATTATAATTTTATAATTAACAACAGACCCAAATGGCACACATATGGATGAGACTCTTGGGCTCCTCCTCCCTCGTGCAATGCACGTGCGCACACCCAAAACCTTGCAAAGAGACAAGGCCTAAGCATGTGGGTTAGTGGTGTTTCCCATGTGTCCCCCTTTCCATTTCTCCTTTTATCATTTTCAAAGTTCGGTTCCGCCTGAGGTCAACAATCTATTCTTCATCCCTCCTCCTCTTTCTCTCTCTACATCTCTCTCTAGACACACACACACACACACACACATACATATATGTATGCAGGCATCCATGCACCACACAATTTCTCAAACCTAACATGACCAAAGTCTACATCTAAATCCACTAACCCGTGAACATTCACATGGCAAACGCCAGTCCACTACTACCAACACCACTACCACCACCACCACTACCGTCACTCTTATCGTCTACCACTGTATTAAGCAAAGAGAGAAGTAGTCACGGACTTCATACGTATGTGCGTATATTCACCTAGGTTTAACACATAATCACTTAAGATTAAGAATAAACACCCCCCCCTCCAACATTTGAAATCCATCCATCCTTTCATAACCTCCCCTTCAAGCCTAGATAAAGCAGGAGGGTTAGCGTTAGGTAGAGAGCTCAATTATAGAAGCTTATCAGTTTCTCATGAACGTGGAGTCCTAAAGATGATTAAAGATTTGACTGAATGTGGAAATAATTGGAAGAAAAGGATTCATGTAGTTGTCTCACATGGTGAGATTATAGTCTTGATTGTTGTTGTTAGTAAAAGAAGGAAAGGAGAACATGTGAGAGCACAAAATGAGGAGAGAAATGAAGGAGAAAATAAGGAAGATAATGTAAATAATAAAAAAAATTAAATTTTTTTTTGAAAGATTATATGAATTTGTGTTATTTAGGTAGAGTATTTTCTATGTGCAATTTGCTTGTTTCATTAAAGTCAAATTGTATTTATTACTTCATCAAATTGATTTTGTGGAAAGAAATTTTAGATTCAAATTCAAACAAAAAAACTTCATTGTCAAAAAAAAAAAAAAGGTTGTGTGTACATGTTAACTTTATAAATAATGTCTTGGGTACTTTTTTTGGTACAAATGGTATTCCAATTTTTTTGAACAAAATACCATGGTTGTAGTAGCATTTAAAATATTATGAAAAATATCTTTAAATATTACGTCATAATTTATACTTGTAGATTTTCTTTCCTATAAAAAATATTACTGTGAGCATTTTTTGACTCCAAATTCAACATGTCATGTGTTGTTGATTTCGTGAATTATGTAATCTTTACTCTTACCTGTCGCTTATAAACATCGTGAATTATACAACTATTTTTCATCATATCTTCGCTCTTTTTGTGGATATATCTCACGCCATCGTTCTTAACTGTGCTTATGTTTCCTTAATAAATTGCATATCTCAACTCACCAAACGTATAAATTTGATGTGTCATTTTAATACTTATAATAAAAAAATGTTACAAATGTTCACAGTAACAATGAAATCTTTACTGCATTTAAGTAACCTCAATTAGAATTGATTTGTTGGCGTTTGTTTGTCCCTTGATTTAAAAGAAAAGAAAAAAAAAGAAAAAAAGCATCTAAAATCTTAAATCCTAAAACATTGATTGGAAAATTACTGATTTCAACCATCCAATATCAAAATCGTTTCCTTTCTAGTCAACCACGATAACAATTCAATTTGATTTAGACTTCACCACCATAACCAAAAAAAAAAGAAAGAAAAAGGAAATCATTTGGGTTTGGACTTCTTGTGTTGTTGGCCTGCCGCAATAAATTGCTTGGGCACACCTATCACACTTTCTTTTTGTTGGGTGTTTGACAAAGGTTAAAAAATAATAATAATAACATCTAACTTTTCCTTGGGTGCTCTCTCATTATCAAAGGTGAAATGGATTTTGACTTTTACATTCACCAAAATTTAAATAACGTCTGTTATCAAAGGCAAAAGAAATTCATAGAAAATAGAAAAGTAAAGGAAAGTATGATAGGGTTCTATTTTTTATCGTAGATGAATTTTTTTTTTTTTACTTGTGTCAAAAAAGGTGTGTGATAAATTTGATTTTGATATGTGATTTTGCAATGAAAGATGCATGGGAAAATATGTTTGTATGATTTACAGAAAAAATAAGAACATAATTAAAAATAAAAAGGTAAAATATATTTAGACAATTATAAAGACATGATAAAGAGTGACCAACAGCAGTGATGTAATTCACAAGATCAATAACAAACCACGTGTTAAAATCAAATTCAATATATCATTTCAGATATTTATAGTAAAATGATTTAAAATATTCGTGGAAAGATTTTCCAATTCATTTAGTTTAGTTTTCTAAAAATTAGTCAAAGTCATACATGTCAACTTCAACCCCCCCCTCCCCTTCCTTTTTTTTTTTCCTCACCGTGAGGAGGACCGACCACTCCCAACGCTCAACCCCCATGGACGTGCCTTCTACCTTCCTCACACCACTCACCCAAGTGTCCATGGAAAGCCATCAAATCTCCATCCTTCCTCCCTCTGATACCTCTGCTCGTCCTCCTCCTTTCTTCTGATCCCTTCCATCTTCCTTCTTCAACCTCACCTCTGTAGTGATATAAATCTAGGAAGCACATCTAGCTATCTGTCCACGTACTCTTCTTCTTCTTCTTCTTCTTCTTCTTCTTTTGATGAAAGAAAAGCCCATGAATCATTGATCTCCCTGTCTTTCCCATGGTCTTCTTCCATATATTATAACAAAAGGGAAAGCAAGTGGAAGAGGGGGAATAAAATAGAAGCCAACAGATAATTCCGAATTCTCTTCTTCAGCCATTACCCACCACCATAATCATCGGAGCTCCACCATCCTCTCCCATGGCTCTAGACTCATGGCTCGTCCGAGTGAGATCAGCATTGTCCTCCGCCAAGTCCAAGGCCTCCACCACCAGAGCCATCACCCAAAACCCACCGAAGACGATCGGCATCTTGTGCTTCGAGGTCGCCGGAATCATGTCGAAGCTCCTACACCTATGGAGCTCCCTCTCCGACCACCACCTCCTACTCCTCCACCGTGACTCCATCTCCCTCCCCGGCATCCGTAAGCTCGTCTCCGACGACGACGCCTTCCTCCTCTCCCTCGCTTGTGCCGAGTTCACCGACTCCCTCCGCGTCGCCGCCGACAACATCTCCCTTGTGCTCGCCCACCGATGCACCGACCAGACCCTCCGCCGTTTCCACAACCGGTTCCACGAGTTCGCCGACCACGGCCGCGACGACGACGGATGGGCAATGGGGTGGAGGGAGATGGAAGCGAAGGCGAAGAAGATGGAGAGGTTCGTCACGGTCACCGGAGATTTGCGCCGGGAATTGGACGAGTTGGGAGATATGGAACAGTGTTTGAAGAGACTACTCGTCCGGAGCTCCTACTCCACCCCCTCCAAGACGGCGATGACGACCACGGAAGTCCGGCAGAACATCTTGTGGAAGAAGCAAGTGGTGAAGCGTCTCAAGGAGACGTCGCTTTGGGGGAAGACCTTCGACGCCGTCGCTCTGCTCGCCGCCCGATCGGCGTTCACCGTCTTGGCCAGGATCAAGCAGGTGACCAACCAGTCAACTTCTTTGCCTACCAATTACAGCTCAAAATCTAAGATTTTGTCTTTTTCCCAAGCAGGTGTTCTACTTCTCAGGAAACGCGTCGCCATCGCCGTCGGCGCTGCCGCCGCCACGTTCTTCCGTGTCCTCTGTAGTACACCCTTCGTCAGACATATCGCCAGTTTCGAACGAACAGATCATCGTGCCGTCGTCGAAGAAACAACAACTTGGCTTCTTCGAGTGCAGCTCTGCCACCCTCGTGCGGCCGCCGTCGACGCTCGGCTCCGCCGGGTTGACGCTACGATACGCAAACATAGTACTAGTGATCGAGAAGATGATACGGTCCCCAAGATCGATAGGCCCGGACGCGAGGGACGATCTTTACTCGATGCTACCGGCAAGCCTATCCTCGACGTTGCGGGGGCGGTTGTGGCAGGTGGCGGGGTGCCCGGCCACCGATGCACGGCTAGCCAACGAGTGGCGGACCGCCTTAGAAATGATAATCGACTGGCTGTCACCCCTGGCGCACAACACCATCCGGTGGCAGTCGGAGCTAAGCTTCGAGAGGCGGGGTTCGGCGGCCGCCTCCACTCCGACAAGGTCCGGCGTGCTGGTACTGCAGACACTGCACTTCGCCCAAACGGGGAAGGCAGAGGCAGCGGTAGCAGAGCTCTTGGTGGGTCTAAACTACGTATGGAGGTTCGAGATGGGGATGGCCATGAAGGCCCGATCCAAGGCAGCATCGCCGGCGCTTCTCTTGACGCCGGCCGACCAACGATCAAACCCAAATAACTTGTGGGCCGCATGAATTTCTTCCCTTTCTTTACCCGTCCAGCTTGTGGAATTTCCTCCAACCTTTTTTTTCCTTCACTTTTATGTCGAAGTTGCCACAAAGAGAATGGAAAAACTTTGCTTCTCGTGCACGTTTTTATCAAAAAAAAAAATCAGCCTGTAAATATTCACAATATTTTTTTTTTTGCCATTTCTATTCATCTAAACTGTTGATTTTCATCCCAATGGTATATAATTAGAATGGTTGTCTTAAAATTTCACACAATTCTGGCACACCCTTTGCTTCTACTTGTACACTTTCTTATCATCATAAATCTTGTAGCCAATGTTTATACAAACACTAGTTATTGTTGTTGTTGCTGTATAAACTTCACTCTAGAAGACAATCACTTCACAATTGATTCTTGCGTAGACGTTTCCACTCCTATCATGTGCTCTACATGAGACTGTGCCCACCATAACAATGCTCTCTCTCTCTCTCTCTCTCTCTCTCTACACGGAAAAAATAATGTAATTTGTGCTCACAACATTTTTTTTTTTTTTTAATTGCAATTTAAGTTGTCAATCTTTTTTAATCATACTTTATTTGCATAGTCAAAAATGGTTTTGCACAACTACTGTGAATCATGCATCCTTTACTCTTATTTACGTACCCTTTGTTTCTATTCATAATGCTATCTATTATTGCAAGGAGAAGTTTGTATACCATGGAAAAGTATTGGAAAAAAAAAATGAGAAGGAAAGTAATAGAAGGTTAAAATAAAATGTAAGGTGTTTATATACAATGGAAAATATTTTATGATAAAAATCATATTTTATTGTAAAAATCAAATTTTAACTATAAACTTGTCATGAGTATTGAATTTAGTTGTATTTTATTAAATTCATATTCTATTACTTTTTTTTGTTTTCTATTATGTTCTTTACTATATACAAATACCTATATCTCTGTTGACCTTTTTTCATCAGTTTTTATAATTTTTTGAATCTTTCTTTCTATTTATTTCCATTACTTTTCCAGGTGTACAAACAAACCCTAAATCACACAATTGATATTCCTACTTACATGCCATTATTCCAACTCACATAATCATTGTGAATTGCACAATTGCTCTCTAATCTTCACTCTCATAAATGTTTCTTACATAGATTTTCATCTTACAATTTAAATATATTAAATTAAATTCTATCAACAGTAAAAATTTCACCTCATGCATAGGGAAAATTAGGAAAAGTTGTGCATTCTATTATATCATTTTCCTTTACTTTCAAGGTGCACAAACACCATTGAACTTTCTCTCTCTCTCCTTGATCATACTCACCTTTCTCTTTTTTTGATGATCTTCTTTTGAATTTGCCTTTCTTTTGAATGATCTTGTGTATGCTATCAAACTTTCCCTCTTTACTTGTCTGTGCTTATGCATTCAATTTTCTTATCTACCCATGTGTTATCATGTGATTGCGTATTTGATGGCGACAATTTTAAGGTGGTAGTGGTAGAATTGAAAGAGACCTCCTTCCTTTATTTTCTTTTGGTAAAGTAGGCATCAACCAAAATAATAATAATAATAATAATAATAATATTAGAAGAGTAGAATAACAAGAAAATTAGAAAAATGATTTTCTCCTGTGAAAATCACTTTTTTTTTTCTTTTTTTTGTGAATGAAAATCACTTTCAATTGAAATTATGTTGTGATCTTAATTGTATTGTCCATTGATTAAGATCGAAGGATTTTAGTATTAAAAAAAAAAAAGTTTATGATACTCTTGAGAACACCCGACGCTTACTTTATAAAAATTAATATAATTAATTAATTAATATGAATACTCTAATATCTTTTTGAATTTTATTATAATTTATAGATGATGCATTTATTACGACAAATTCTATAACTTTTTGTTATGCACAGAAATACCTAAATTTTAAATTTTTTATTTTTTTTTGTCATGTATATAAATACTAATAAGAAAATAATCCACTTCCCGTTATTTTCTACTTTCATTTTTTTTTTCCATTCTTCTAAATTTTCTTTCAATTATTTTTTAAATGTACAAACATCTCCCGGAACAAATATTTATAATATAAAAAAATCCATTTATTTCAAACGTAATGTTCGTTACCGAAATATTTTTAAATTAAAGTATTTAAATTATAAAATAAACATTTGTAATATTTTTTTACCGGAATTTCTGAAGGCCCTGGGGGACGGAGAAAATAAAGAGGAGGGATGGTGGTACAAATGATGGCATTTCTTCGGTATGTGCATTGGTGGCGTGCTGTTGCCGGATTCATAAGTACAGGGAAGAACAGGAGGAGATTTATTTTTTTTGAATGATATGAAAAATTTCATTTAAATACGAACTTTATTACGTCGGTCGTAATCAAAGAAAAATAATAACAGAAGAATAGATTTTCTTTATAAATAAATAAATAAATAATCTAGGGAAACACCCGGTTTCAACACAGCCCAATGGACAAGATCGTTGGTGATTTATGTTTTGCTCTTAAGGATTTGTTAGTGCCCATAAAATTAGAATTTAAAATACAGGTATTTGTACATGATATAGAATTAGGTAAAATTAGAATTTTGTGTTTATATATGATAAAAATGTAATATAATTATTTTTAATTAATTAAAGAAATTAAGTAATTAATAAATTTATTACATAAATCAATTTACATGTCATATAATTTTATTTTATTATTAAACGTTCATGTGTCATTTATCAATAATCGAAAGATATGCAAGAATTTTTCAAAATAGAATTCAATTTCACACCTTCTTGAATGAAAATTCACATTCTCATGTTTATTTACGTTGTAATCTGAAATTTTATTTTATTTTTAGAATTAAAATTCTAAGCGCACTAGCATCTTTTATTTTAGAACTTTGGTAAATGACAAAGATTATTAATTTTGGGGATTAGAAGGCAACGGGAACATTATCTCAATAGAGTGAATCTAGTTACATTGTCCACACCTATAGATATATAAAACAATAGTGATTCAAGTTATAATCATATTAGGTGAAGTCATTGTATAAGCCTTTTTCTTCAATGACTTATGTTTAATGTTAAATTTAAATTTTTCTTACAATTCCTAATCAAAGTAATTGTAAGCTTACTTTTACTCTCTCTCTTTTTTTCAATTTCTTTTATATTAATTAATACTTCTCTTTTAACTAATGTAATTTTTTGCCTTTGAAGGATATAATCAAACCACTTAAGTTGATTTTCTCCTATTTTATCTTCAACAGTAGAATTTCTATTCTATTTCCAATAAAATCATTTTTAGTTTATCATCTCTTGTAGTGTCATCGCTTGTCTATTTAAATATATGAATTTCAACAACACTAACTTTTTTGCAGACACTCATACTTTACAATCTAACATTTTGAATCATAAAATCTAACTAAACAAATAATAGTTTTATAAAATTTTCCTTTTTAATTCTAAAGATATTCTCTTATTACACAACACTCCATATTTCTTCACTTCATCGATCCATCTTACTTTAATCTTACAAATAACATCATTTATATTTCTCATTGTTACTTATCACGGACCCTAAATAAAGTCTTTTGTAGGTGTATTCTACTAATTGGAACATGCTTTCACGTAGGTTTAAATTTATAATCTTAAGGTTATACGAAGGTTACAAAAACCATAAATAACTTTTAGGACCCTGTTTTAAAGAAAATGAAGCCTCCTTTGATGGGGCTTTCCAACTACCTCAATCTTTCTGAGGTCCATTTCTTTACCCACTTAACAAAGTCCATAGTTTCGTTGAAGTAGCTGTGTGTGTGTGTGTATATATATCTTATGATATTTGACTTGAAAGAAAATGAATTACACACATTTGTTGCAAGAGATGTTTATGAGAAAAGATTTTAAAGGATTTTGATTTTCAACTTCCTCTGTCATTTTTATTCCATGCCTTTCTCTTTCAGAGTTAATAAATATGAATTATGGTCTCAACTAAAAAAGAGATCAATTACACTATACTTTTGTTTTTTTTTTTATAATGATAATAATATCATAAATTTTTTATATGAATTCAATGTTACTGTAAATACTCAGTGAAAAATGTTCTAGACACTTATCCTATAATTTTGATATATTAACTTAAAATCTATTAATGGTAAATATTACATCTACAACAAATGTTTACAAAGAAGAGATATATGTTTATTTGTAATATAATATTCAGCGTTTAATATATCTAAATATCTGCAATATTTTCGAATACAAATTCACTTTTAGGTTTTATATTTATTAAAATTTAATTTTATTAAAAATAAAGAATATTACAATATAATTAATTAAAACAGTGCAAGTTACTTTCATCTCACACCTAACCAAGAGGGACAGAAGCCTCTGTTTGGTAAGTTTATTATTATTATTGATATTAAGGTAAGAAATACGATATAAGTCTGAAGATTCTGTCGATAAATATAATAATAGAAGTTTGCAGTAAAATCTTATCATCAAAAAAAAATGAAACCAAGGGCCGTTTTTTCACGCCGGCTTCCAGTCCAAACCCCAAGAACAAATCCCGCTGCCCTCCTTCGCCGCTCACCCTTCTCCTCCCAGATCCGCCCTCCTCCGCCGCCGGGAAATGGCTTCTCCACCTCTGGAAGAAGCCAATTCCCCACCTCCAGCGTCATCGCAGCCTCCTCCGTCCTCCCGCCTCCCCTCCCTCGTCATCCCTGCCCTCGACCGTATCATCAAATCCGCCTCCTGGCGCAAACACTCCAAACTCTCTTCCCAGTGTAAAATACTAATCGAATCCTTCCCTTCGTCTCACGCTCCCCCTTCGTCACCCACCTCACCTCATTCCTTACTCCCCGGTCCTCTCGATGACTACTCTGTCTCTGACGCCGACCTCATCCTCTCCCCCCTCATCACTGCCGCCGGGTCTGGATTCCTCAAGATCGCCGATCCTGCGCTCGACTGCTTGCAGAAGATCATCGCCCATGGCCACCTGCACGGCGAGGTAGACTCGGATCCGGAGTCCCCTCCCGACGTGAAGTTGCTGGTAAGGGTGATCGAGTCGGTGTGCAAGTGTGCCGATCTCGGGGACGAGGCTGTGGAGTTACTGGTTCTGAAGACACTGCTGTCGGCCGTGACGTCTACCTCGCTCCGGATCCATGGGGACTGCTTGCTCCAGGTAGTGAGGACGTGCTACGATGTGTATCTGGGGAGTAAGAACGCGGTGAACCAGACGACCGCCAAGGCGTCGCTGATCCAGATGCTAGTGATTGTGTTTAGGAGGATGGAGGCCGACTCGTCCACGGTGCCGGTGCAGCCGATTGTTGTGGCAGAGCTGATGGAGCCGGGGGACAAGGGAGGAGGAGCGGGGCAGGTGGATGTGAACATGACTCAGTTCGTACAGGGGTTCATTACCAAGATTATCGATGACATCGATGTCGTGTTGAATCCTGGAACTCCACGGGGGATTGGCGGTGGGGGAGTGCATGATGGGGCATTCGAGTCGACAGCAGTGGAGACGACGAATCCGGCTGATTTGCTGGATTCGACAGATAAGGATATGTTGGATGCCAAGTACTGGGAGATTAGTATGTATAAGACGGCGTTGGAGGGGAGGAAGGGCGAGCTTGGGGTGGATGGGGAAGGAGACGAGGATTTGGAGGTGCAGATTGGGAGCAAGCTGAGAAGGGATGCGTTTCTGGTGTTCAGGGCACTTTGTAAGCTCTCGATGAAGTCTCCCCCCAAGGAGTCGCTAGCCGATCCTGCACAGATGAGGGGGAAGATCGTGGCTCTGGAGTTGCTAAAGATCTTATTAGAGAATGCAGGAGCTGTCTTCCGGACAAGCGAGAGGTACCAGGCAATCTTCATCATTTATCTTTCTTGCGAATGGAGTTTCTGCTTGTTCTCATCTTTTTGAATCTTGCAATGTCTAGGGTTATTTACTGTGACATGCAAATTAGAGGTGTACAAACCAAACTAAACCGTTAAAAAAAATCGGTCAATACCGATTAATTTTTAATTCTAATCTAAAAATAAAGATACGATTTAAATAATAAATATTACAGTAGATAATTAGATGCGTCTGCAACTGACACAACACTTCTGAGCTACAGAAATCTTGGTATAAATCACGATAAATAAATGGAGAATAAATATACCAAAAATAGCAATTATTTAACTATTTTTAGAAATTAAATGTTTAAGCGACCAAACCAAATGTCTAAGAAACAAGAAAAAATTCTTAGTGAATAGATGGATGATTAAGTCAACAATGTCAACTCTTCAAATTACATAATAATGTTATACTATCATTAAGGTAAAGTCTATAAAATATTAAAATGAAGTGTGTAGATCAAAAGGGATCTAATGATCAAGATTTAAAATCTATATAACATATTATATATATATACAAGATAAAGTACTAATAAATATATCAATTCTGATTCTAGTTGGATTAATCTCATTAAGAACCAACAATTGAACCAGCCTCAAAGGTTTCAAAAATAATGAACCAAATTGAACTAGAACATACCATTTACTTGAACTACTAAACCATCAAAAATGGTTCAATTCGGTTCAATTAGCTGATTATGTACTCTCCTTGTGCAAATTTAATGCATGCACAGAGGCAAGAACAGACTTAGAACTATTGATTTATGGACTGCTAAATGTTCTCCAATGCTTAAGAAGAGTGATATAAGAGAGTTGATTAGGTGTGGCATAGATAACATACCTATATTGTATTATGAACCAGTGTATTTATAGCATCATTTGTGATAAGTATGGGTGGTTGGAAAACAACGAATAGGAGAATTACTGACAACATTAGAGCTAGCTAGGTGGCTATAGCTAGATTTTGGTTGTCCACCAGGTAGGGCTCGGCCAAGTAGGTGACCCTTGATTTTTCATCCACAATGTTACTTAAGAGTTGATGAACACAAATTGCTAGCTTGATTGAATGAGAAATAAGCAACGGTTGAATGGTGATGTTGGTGATTGTGGGTGTGGACACTTGGTGAATTGGAGTTGGGTTTGATCCCTATGGCTAGACTAATTTGAGTTGAGTAGTTTGATTGGACACCTCACATTGAGAGTCCTTTACTTCAATGGTTGAACAAAAGATCAATGATTGAGGTAGCATCACACCTCATAACCGTATGACCACGGGACCTTCCACCTTCTCTTGTGTAATCCATCAGACTCTAAACTTTGAAGTTCCACAACAATAGTGAGTTGTGCTAAAGTCCTTTAGGTCATGGGCCATTGGTTAGCTTGGCAATATGCATCATGTTGGGTTCTTAAGCATTGTTCATTGATTCTGATGGTTTTGATTTGATTGGGCTTGAGCTATTAATTGCCATTTCAGTATTGGCCAATCAATAGGGGACACATGGAATGTGGTGATTTGTAGGCATGCAAAATGAGACATGTTTTTTTGTATTTTGGGGTACCAATGCCTATGGTCCACCCTGTAAATAAGGGGATGGTGTTGGCGTTTCTTCACTTTGTGACAAAATCTGCGTCTATTTTTTAAATGAGTTGAATGATCTATGTAGTTTGAGCATCCACACACTCACTTAAGTTGATCGATTTGGCTGATTTGACAAATTCTTCAAGGTTCCATGTTTCCATATACTTGATTGTGGCAAACAAGCAAGCAGCAATGATTGTAGGCTAGCAATGATTATGAAAGTGATTGAGTAACATCATTGATGACAGAAATTAGGTGGGGGTAAGGAGGATTACATGGGCAGCAAGGGATACACGGTCCAAATTGAGGAGTTGATGGAACTAATGGGCATGCCTTCCATGTCAAAAGTTGGACAACTAAGGTGAAGGAACCAAGTTAAGGGGAAGGATTGTTTTGCACTTTCTAGTAGGATTGTTAAGCCAACACCTTCCAATAAAGGGACTTACGTACAAGAAGTCTATAGGATTTCACAAGAGTATTAGATCTTTTGATCAAATGACACTAAATGGATCAGCACATGTTAAGAGAAGTGCTTCACTGGTTCAAGGAGCACCCCGTGGCTAGTTTGTAGATCCTGATATCTCTACTCATTGAAATCCCCAACCAATACAGTGCAATGATAGATCTAGTATTTTTCTTGAAGGGGGCACTACTTTAATTATAATTTTATCTTAATAAATTTTTAAAATATGATGTATGAAAAATATTAATTAAAATTAATAAATAGAAAATAAAATGCACTTTAATTACATAAGTTTTTGAGGAAGTACTTTAACGTCTCATTGATTTATGAAATATTGGATCTCTATTAACGTTCAAAATATATGTATTGATTTTTTCTACCATACTTTTCAACATATGTAGTTGAAAAACATTATAAATAAATCTAAACAAGTTCTCATTTGTCTTTGTCCAAAGAGTAAAAATTTATCAAGTTGATCAAGAGAGATAGTGAAACATAACTTTGTGTTTCTTTTATTTATATGACCACTTAACTAATTCAAGAACAAATTGGTTAACATATAAAAAATTTAAAATAATAAAGCATGACGCTTCGTAAACACAATATATCCGTTTGACCTGTTGTCTTTAATCTTTTATAGTTTGTGATCTATCAGAAGATTTTAATCACTTAAAACAAAATCATTATGACAATGTGAAGTAGGGCATTCTACAAAAATATAAAATATTGACAGTTGGCGATAACATTTTGATTGATATATTATATATTGTGTGTGTGATACTTACCAAGCATATTTTACCTTCGTCTTCATATGATGAGGCTACATCTTTAGCATTGATTATGAAAATCTTGATCAAGAAAGAAAACTCAAAACTACTTATGAAAGTTGGAATACCATTTCCTGTTTTCATTTAAATGCATAATTCTTTATCCTTGTGTGAGATTCTCACATGCTCTCTCATTTACATGCATATCTCTCATACAAATTTTTTTTTACATATGGTTTCATTTAAAACAGGAAAACACGTTCCCTCGCTTCTGAAAATATGTTGAAATTCATTTTATCATTCTGATATTTCATTTAGATGTGCATGCAGTCTCAATTTGTAGTTCTAATGAATTGTTTTTTTATGTGGAAGGTTTTTAGGAGCTATCAAGCAGTATCTCTGTCTGTCACTTTTGAAGAACAGTGCTTCACCACTTATGATTGTTTTTCAGCTGTCTTGCTCAATTTTCATGAGTTTAGTGTCACGGTTCAGACCAGGTCTGAAAGCAGAGATTGGAGTATTCTTCCCAATGATTGTTCTTAGAGTTTTGGAAAACGTAACACAGCCTAATTTTCAGCAGAAAATGATAGTTCTTCGGTTCATAGAGAAGCTATGTGTGGACTCACAAATACTAGTAGATGTGTTTACTAATTATGATTGTGATGTGAACTCATCAAATATTTTTGAAAGGTATTGCATGAGATGTCAACCACCCTAACTTTGCACCCTTTCATGTGAAACTTCTACAAATAAATAATTGTTCTTATTCTATCTCATGCATACAGGATGGTAACTGGTCTACTGAAAACTGCTCAAGGTGTACCCGCAGGTGTTGCCACCACTCTACTGCCACCTCAAGAAGCCACCATGAAACTTGAAGCATTGAAGTGCTTGGTGGAAATTTTGAAGTCAATGGGGGATTGGATGAACAAACAACTGCGAATTCCAGATCCACATTCCCCCAAAAAAACAGATGCTCTTGAGGATAATATTGAGAATGGAACAGATCTGCCTGCAGCTAATGGCAACATAGAGGAGACAGCTGAAGGGTCTGACTCTAACTCTGATGTGGCAAATGGATTCTCAGATGTTGCATCTCTTGAACAACGTCGAGCCTACAAGCTTGAACTTCAGGTAAAAAAAGTGTTATTTTAGCATTTCATTAACCATGCTTATCAGATGCTTAATGTTTCTACATTAATGTATGAAATTGCAGGAAGGTATATCTCTCTTTAACCGCAAGCCCAAGAAAGGGATCAATTTCCTTGTAACAGCAAAGAAGGTAGGTGAATCCCCAGATGAAATAGCTACCTTTCTCAGAAACACTTCTGGCTTGAACAAGTCTTTGATTGGTGATTATCTGGGAGAGAGGGATGATATGTCCCTTAAAGTTATGCATGCCTATGTGGATTCGTTTAACTTTCAAGGTAGGGATTTTGATGAAGCAATTAGACTCCTACTCCAAGGCTTTAGATTGCCTGGTGAAGCACAAAAAATTGATCGCATTATGGAAAAATTTGCTGAACGTTATTGCAAATGTAACCCAAAAGCTTTCAGCAGTGCAGACACAGCGTATGTTCTTGCATACTCTGTGATTATGCTCAACACTGATGCACACAACCCTATGGTGAAAAATAAGGTCTACAACCATTCATAGCTTCCTCTTAAACCTTGGTATTTTCTTTTATGTTTTTATCAATAGCTATGCAATTTTTAATTATAGTTTCTTGATGCAGATGTCAGCAGATGATTTTATAAGGAACAATCGTGGTATTGATGATGGAAATGATTTACCTGAAGAATATTTGAGATCTTTATATGCACGCATATTGAGGAATGAGATTAAGATGAAAGAAGATGATCTAACTCCTCAACACAAACAATCCACAAATTCCACCAAAATACTAGGACTAGATAGTATTTTGAACATTGTAGTTCGAAAGCGAGGAGAAGATAAATCAGCAACTAGTGATGATCTCATCCGACGGATGCAGGAACAATTCAAGGAAAAAGCACGCAAATCTGAGTAAGATTGTTGTACCATCATTTAATTCAATAGATAATTAATGTGCTGGTCAAATTTGATTTTCTCTTAATTTCTTATTAGACTTATTACGGCATGTGGTTGGGTGGCAGGGTGCCAAGACATGAATTGATCACATCTTTGCAACTTGCCTCACCTTGTCTTGAATTAGCAAATCGTTTACTGGGTCCATTTAATTAAACATATGTTTTTAAGTTTTAAATGTTTTTCTTGCAAAAAAAATATATAAAGTTTTGATGAAGCACTTCTTAAATATACTTAGTTATTGAATTGTATAATCATACATATTAATAAAATATACATATTAGTATTATTGCACCTCATATTTTGATGTTATCTTGGGCTTATTTGTGTGTTTGACAGTTATGTAGGTAATAATAGATTTAAAATTATACATAATTATTATTAAATATCTATAATTATATATAACACATACTAAAAAATTAAATTTAATATTTGTATGTGTTCCTATGCACCCTGTTCCACTGCCTAGGCACCTTAAAAGGTATGTTTCTATATAAATCCTGTAACTGATTCAAATGTCTTGCCCTGTGAAATATTGAGTCATTAGTTTATATCTTCTTGTTGACTTATGCTCCTTTATAGATCAGCATATTATCCAGCAACAGATGTAGCAATACTAAGATTCATGACGGAGGTATGCTGGGCACCAATGCTAGCTGCCTTCAGTGTCCCGCTCGACCAGAATGATGATGAAGTTGTAATTTCCCTTTGTTTGGAGGGATTCCGTCATGCAATCCATGTTACAGCAGTTATGTCTATGAAGACTCATAGAGATGCTTTTGTCACTTCACTAGCTAAATTTACATCATTACACTCAGCTGCAGACATAAAGCAGAAAAATATTTATGCTATCAAGGTTTGTTTCCTTCTTCTTCTTTTTTCATTAAAATGAGGATCTGTGTCAAACGCAAATGTATCAAAGGGTTGTTGGGATTGATCATTGCTTCTGTGGCTAGTATCTTTGGGAAATTATCTTTAAAGCAAACATGTATGACTGATGCACTCATGTATGGTAGTCTTTGTATCACCTGGTTTCATGACATAAGTTTTTCTTTTGTTTCATGAATACTTTGTAAATATAGTGTACTTCCATGACATAATTTCTTTAGCTGCACATGTATAGCACTTAAAAGCCATGGCTTGGTTTGGATTATAGAGTCTAGATTATTCACAATTATGATTATGCACATTTAACAAGATGACTAAAATTGATTCAATTTTGGAATATTTTAGATGTGCTATTGATTATCTTGTTTGGTTGAAATTGTAGACATCTGATTATAAAACAAAATTTCATAATCCAAAAAATAATCACAAATTTGAAGAAAAAGTAGATTATGAGACTGAGATTTACAAAAGTAGTTACTATACATAATTCACTTGATTTTCGTCATAATTTTCATGTCAATATTGTTTATTTCAAATTACTGCTACATCGCCATAATCAAATAGTCTGAGCACTCATAATATGAAACATATGGACCCTAAATTTCCATAACGAGAATTTGCATTTTGTTTCTTGTCGTTAGGATCCATTAAGTTGCAGTTCAATGTATGGACTTATTTAGATTAGTCACTTGGATCTATTTGTTTATGTCGTGCCTGAATCATTGGCTGTCCAGCTCTTTTTTTGAGCAGCTGTTCCAGCTTTTTTTATGCCCATATATTTTCATAAGTTTATGTCATGATATACAAGTTTTATTTGAGGTTTGCAATTCCTATGTTCTCACTTTCAAATCACTCATATTTCACAGGCAATTGTAACAATGGCAGATGAAGATGGAAATTATTTACAAGAAGCATGGGAGCATATCTTGACATGTGTATCTCGGTTTGAACATTTGTACCTATTAGGAGAGGGTGCACCTCCTGATGCTGCTTTCTTTGCGTTACCTCAGAATGACATGGATAAAGCTAAACAAGTGAAATCTTCAATCCTCCCCATGCTGAAGAAAAAGGTTCCTGCATCATCTGCTAGAAGAGGTTCATATGACAGTGCTGGCGTTGGTGGACATGCTTCTGGATTTGTTACAAGTGAACAGGTGAACAAGTTAGTTACCGATCTAAACATGTTGGAACAAATTGGACCTTCTGAGATGAATCGTATATTTACGAGAAGCCAGAAGTTGAACAGTGAAGCTGTAGTTGATTTCGTACGAGCACTTTGTAAGGTTTCCATGGAAGAACTACGGTCCACATCTGACCCACGAGTTTTCAGTCTTACAAAGATAGTCGAAATCGCGTAAGAGATAATCTATATAAAATTATGTTTGTCCATGACATCTATCTAAAATGTAACTGTTGATAAGGTGTCAATTCAATGTAATCCATGCAGGCACTATAACATGAACCGCATCAGGCTTGTATGGTCAAGTGTTTGGCATGTCCTCTCTGATTTCTTTGTTGCAATTGGCTGTTCGGAGAACCTTTCAATTGCAATTTTTGCCATGGATTCCTTGCGCCAGCTTTCAATGAAATTTTTGGAGCGAGAAGAACTGGCCAATTATAACTTCCAGAATGAATTTATGAAGCCCTTTGTCATTGTGATGCGCAAAAGCAGAGCTGTTGAAATCAGGGAGTTGATAATCAGATGTATCTCTCAGATGGTTTTGACTCGTGTTGATCATGTCAAGTCAGGATGGAAAAGCATGTTCATGGTATGTTTTTTCTTGATCTTTGTTTTTCTCTTCTTCAATATGTAATTGAATGTACTTCTGAACATTCTGTCCTTTTCAGGTATTTTCAACAGCATCTTATGATGAACACAAGAATATTGTGATGTTGGCCTTTGAAATAATTGAGAAAATTGTGCGGGATTATTTCCCTTTTATTATCGAGACTGACTGCACCACCTTTACAGATTTTGTGAATTGCTTAATTGCTTTCACTAATAGTAGGTTCAACAAGGACATCAGCCTCAATGCTTTAGATTTTCTTCGGTTTTGTGCTTTAAAGCTAGCAGAAGGAGAGGTTGGAAACTCTGCAAGAAATAAGGAAAAGGAGGCTTTGAAGGAAATAACTCAACCATCCCATGCAGAAAACAATGGAAAACTAGAGTGTCCACAATTTTCAGATAAAGATGAAAATCTCTATTTTTGGTTTCCCCTGCTAGCAGGTATGTAATTATGTATGTTTTTACTTTTTTTGTTTTTAAATTTGGTAAATATTGAAAATTTTATTCTTCCTTCAGGATTATCAGAGCTTACATTTGATCTAAGGCCTGAAATAAGAAAAGGTGCCATGGAAATTCTTTTTGAGACATTACGCAACCATGGCTATCTTTTTTCTTTGCCCCTGTGGGAGCGTGTATTTGACTCTGTGCTTTTCCCAATATTTGATTATGTTCGCCATGCTATTGATCCTTCTGGAGGATCACTTGTGCAAGAGCTTGAAAATGATGTGAACGAAGATCAAGATGCATGGCTTTATGAAACATGTACCTTGGCCCTCCAATTAGTTGTCGATCTCTTTGTCAACTTTTATGATACAGTCAACCCACTACTGAGAAAGGTGTTGTCTTTGCTGACAACTTTCATTAAGCGACCCCATCAAAGCCTTGCCGGCATTGGTATTGCTGCATTTGTTCGTTTGATGAGTAATGCTGGATCTCTCTTTTCTGAGGAAAAATGGCTGGAAGTCATTTCCTCACTTAAAGAAGTGGCTGTTGCAACACTCCCCGACTTTTCCCAAATTGAAGAGTTATCATCAGACACTGTAACTCTCAATACAAAAAATGATGATGTGATGCAACAAAGATCACGAATGTTGTATTTTGCAATCACTGATACCAAGTGTCGTGCTGCTGTTCAACTTTTGTTGATTCAGGTTTGTTCTATTTTTCTTCATTAGTCATGTTTAGTCATACTATCCTTAAAAAAATCTAGCGGTCGATGATAAATAGCTGCATATTTTTTTGAATAAGTATGAAGTAATATTATGTTGTGCGTTGGCCTCAACATTCTATCAATCAATAATGAAATGTCAAATTTTTGTTCTTGACCTAAGAACTTTTCGCATGACGTAAGAATAGTCTTCTCATCTTACACTAATTGTTTAGAAAATGAATCTTAAAACATTGTATAACAAGTAACAAGATGCATATCGAGTGTGGCTAGTTTTCTATTATTAAAAAGTTACTGCTTCCTTTTGTTTTAGACCTCAAATGCACGTATATTCATAGTTCATACTGGAGATAAATGTATTATCATTACCTTTCAGATAAATTTTCAGAAGTATATGGATAGGAAACTCGTATTGAGTTATGAAAGGATTCAAGTTTCATGTTGCCGACCCCATATAATAGGATCTAGGCATTGTTTGTTGTATGTGGATGTATAATTCTCAAATGGAATAAGAATAATGTAAAGAAGTTATGAAAGTACCCAGTGCTAGGCCACTCGCGCAAGGAGAGTGGAGACAATGGTGAACGAAAATGATTATAAGGTTTAGGGTTTGGCATCTGATACGTCTGTTTGGGCTAGACTACCGTATCATGTCTCTCTATTCTTTCATTCGAACTGCTTGCTAGTATCACAAAATGAACAGAGTGCAACCATTGATTTTTACCGCTCAAAAAATGCTTGATTTTTATTTTTTTTTTAGAATATAAAATGTATTTTTCTTTTCTCACTCTGGTTTTTTTATTTCAGGCTGTAATGGAGATTTATAGCATGCATAGACCCCAATTATCTATCAATAACACATTGCTACTTTTTCAAGCTATGCATGCCGTGGCATCTCATGCCCACAAAATAAACACTGACAACTCTTTGAGGACAAAATTACAGGAGGTTGCCTCCATGACTCAGATGCAGGACCCTCCACTGCTGCGTTTGGAAAATGAATCATACCAGGTTTGTCTCACACTACTACAGAACGTTACTGAAGACCAGCCTTCCAATGATGGGGATATTGAAGTTGAGGAGCACCTAATCAATCTTTGCAAGGAAGTCCTGCAACTATATCTCAACACAGCCAAATCTAGTCCCCATGCCAAACCTATTTCAAGTGCCCAGCCTACAGATCACTGGTTGATTCCACTGGGTTCAGCAAAAAGGCGGGAGTTGGCGGCACGGGCACCTCTTATTGTAGCCACCCTCCAAGCTATTTGTGGACTAGGTGTTTCTTCCCTCCAGAAGAATTTGTTTCGGATATTCCCTCTTGTAACAAGTTTGATAAGCTGTGAGCATGGATCTAATGAAGTTCAGGTCGCACTAAGCGATATGCTTAGCACATGCATTGGTCCTGTTCTGCTTCAGTCCTGTTGACACTTTCACCAATCCTGACTTTGGATGCAGATGTATGATAGTTCCTTCAGCCTCCATTCCCTAATTCCTCCTTTACCAAATTTCTTCGAATTTGTATTCATCTAGAATATGTAAATTGAATGTAGCAGGCAGGAATTGGTGCTAGCATTACCAGACAGAGGTCTGTCTTCCCTGTTTTCACATGGCAAGTCATTTTCCAGGTGAAGTCGCAAACAACAGGGCTCCTACTGTTTGGGCGGTATTCGTTCACTCCGTAGATTCATTTTTCTTGTTCTATAGTCTATTTTTCATTCCTAATTCCATACCATTAACTCAGGCTCTCTCAGCCAAGAGCCAATCAATGTCTGCATTTTGTATTTATCCTCGGTTTCTCGTTTAACTCGTGAATTCTATATCCGCGTAATTCCAACAGGTCTGATGATCGAGTACTTGTCACCATCGTTTGAAGCTAGATATCGTAATTTCTTTCAATAGAGGCTTATTAATGTACTTCTCAAGCTGGTTTTATGCGGAGAAAAAGGATAAATACACAATCGTGACATGGTGGTCGGCTTGTTTTGTCTTCTTCCATCAGCATGTATCATCGACATGATCTTCCCCAGCATGGCCATCAAACCCACCCTCCTTGCCTGCCAGCTCTTGTGCATTCCGGGCTTCCCGATCCCAATCGATCCCGCCCACCAGCACCAGCAACACAAGGGCAGCCGTCGCAACCCCTACCAGAAACCCCAGCAACAGCCCCTCCAGCCCCAGCTCCGCCTGGAACGCCATCACCACCCCCAGCGGCAACGCCACCAGGTAGAACCCCCCCAGCGTTGCGTACATCCCCAGCTTCGGCCTCGCCGTCCCCCTCACCACTCCCCCGCACACGCTCAGCGGGAAGTTCATCACCTCCACCGCTGACATGAAAAGCATCATCTTCCTCACGGTGTTTACAAACTCACGGTCGTGGCTGAACAGCCGCCCCCACGAGCGGCCGGAGGTGGCCATCGTCGCTCCACCGACAAGGCCTGCTAACATGCTGACGACGAGGGACACGAGAGCGGCTGCGCGGGCTGCCATTGCCTGCCCGGCGCCGAGCTCGTTGGACACACGCGTTGATGCGCACGTGGCCAACGACAACATCACGGAGTAAAGCAGGTAGTCGAAGTTGAGCACCACGGCCAGCACCGCCACCATCTGCTTAGCGTTGGGTAGCCGGCCGGTGACCAGGACCATGATCTCGTAGCACCACCACTCTAGACAGGTGGTCAGGCAGCATGGTCCGGACAGCCGGAGAAGACGCATCCAGTCTCTCATCCCCTGCTCCCGCCATCTTCTCCACACTGCTCGGACCGTCGTTGTTGTCGTCGTTGTTGTCGTCGTTGTCGTCGTCGTCGACCTTCCTCCATCGATACAGCAGCCACCACCACCGATGACAATGTTCTTCCTCTCCGTCAAAAGCACGTGCATGGCTAGCATGATCACGATGCCAAAGTCCGACAACCAGACCGCCATGGCGACGCCATGAATGCCCCTGGCCTTGGACAGGAATACGTTGACGGGCACGTGAAGGGCCAAAGCCAGGACGGTGCTGAGAAATATAGGAACAGTCAAGCCCTGGCAGCTCAAATAAGCCTTGAGAGGGCAAAGAAAGGAAGTGGCCACCAGGTCAGGGAGGAGGTAAACCACATAAGCCTTGGACAACGCCGTGATGTCCCTGTTCTGCCCGAAGGACTCCATGATCTTGCCCACGTTAAGCCAGAGAACGGAGATGGGTATGGAAGCAAGCAGGAGAAGGACGGTGGTTATCAGGAGCGTCCGGTGCATCAGGGCTCGGTTCCCGGCACCGAAGGCCTGGCCGCAGATGGGCTCCATGGCGCAACATAGGCCGTTGAGTACCGAGAACCCAGTTACGTTAACGAAGGTGAAGCCGAGAGCTCCCCCTGCAAGCTCCATCTCCCCCAGCCGGCCGAGGAAGACCGTGGTTACGACGGTCCTGGCGAACCACGTCAGGTTCATCGCCGCCAGTGGCATGGCGATGGCCTGCTGCTTCTTTAATTCCTGCCCCGGCCATCTGTGGCAAATGATCGAAGACGGTGGTCGTCGTTGTCGTCGTGGCGGTTGTGGTGGTGGTGGTGGTGGTGGTGGTGGTGGTGGTGGTGGTGGTGGTGGTGGTGGTGGTGGTGGTGGTGGTGGCGGCGGCGGCGGCGGCGGCGGCTGCTTCTTCTGTTGGGTGGATGCCAATGGAAGCATTGCTGGAATGTGTGGCGATCGGTTGAGCTTCTTCTTCCTTTGGTGTTGGTATACGTGTGTACTATTAATCAACAAGTTATGCATGTTGTTATTATTGAATTCGATTTCAATTGAGCTTAATAGTACTCATAAGTACATTTATTAATAACAGGAGATTTTTCATGATAATCTTGGTGTTATTGTGTTTTCCTATGAATATAGAATACAATTTCAACATAACGATAGTGCGTTTTAATTTCATGATAATGTTGGTATCAAATCTAGATCTCATACTATTTTTAATATAATGCTATTCCAACACTACTTCCTCTCAATGGTGACCTTTGTTATTAAACTTAGACCTAGCTAAGAGATGGTATTTAACTTTGATAATATGTTAAATTGTAGATATCCTACTTAATTAATTGGTTGCGATCAATACATAGAGATTTTTTTTTTGTTATTTATTTTATGTCAAATCTTATCTATTTCTAATACAATATTATTTCAACAACTGAAAAAACAATATTAGCTGTATTTTTGGAAAGATGTTACACCAATCTGGCTATGAAGGTCAGTTGGCATTGGCTTCCAACTTGGATATCCCCTAGTGCATGCTTTTCCCCTGTGGGTTTCACCACTGGAAAGGAAGATTCCTCCCAAAAGTGATTTATATTTGGCATCTTAACATGTAATTGCAACTTGGTCAGTTGGATATGTATATAATGATTCTAGGCTATATACACCAAATGATGGGTCTTACATCATATAAAATGTAGGAATTTTACTCGATATACTTCTTTACTTGTGATTTTTCATATTTAATATGTGTACAAGTAGCCTATATTGTAAATTTACTTTGATATCACATAAAAACTTAAAACAAATTGACAGAAAATGGCAAATCCTACGTACTGACTCTGATATCATATAAACCCAAATTCTGATTTTTTTTTTTTTCTTTCAATACAAAACTTTTATTCAATGTGGATGAAGACATTCACAAGTTCTCTTCTTCTAGGTTTCAACTTCTCTTACGCCTTTTATACGTACTTATCATCAAAGTACCTAGAAAAAGGTAGCCAACAAGAAGTGGTTTTCTTTCACCTTAGAAACCCTGCAAAGGAGGGAGAAAGAAAGGTATCAAACCAGGGTTTGCAATGGATTCATCATGCTCAGTACCTCTTTGAAGTGAAACTATCATCAAGAGAATGAGTGTTATAAAGCTGATGATGATATGAATATACCCATACTAACCTTCCTCAATTTCTTTCAAAATAAAAGTCTTCAAAAGAGATACTTGTCCAGCATATGGATATCTTTAATTATCAAGTCTTAATCTTGCACCACCACCACTGTCTTCCTTTTCTTGTTCTCTTTTCTATATGGATCAAGCAGTTACCCCACAGGTGCAATTATTGGTAGAAAAAGATAAAACTCTTCTTGTGTTGTCTCCACAGTGCAACCAATTAAATAGTTTAAAACTTGAATCTTGATGAACGTAAAATTTATCATTATCAAATAAAAATGTTGTCATTGCGCATTCATGCAGATTATATATGAAGCAAAAAAAAAACTAATTAGTGGGTTTTGGGTCATCATCCACTTGTCAATCTCTAACTAATCATCATTGACATATAAGGTATAACATCTCTCTCTCTCTCTCTCTCTCTCTCTCTCTCTCTCTCTCCTGGTTTGAGTTGGCTTTTCATGGTTTCATTTTGGAAAAACCCAACCTGAATTCCAGGATTTCTAGCAGTAGTGGATGCCATTGGATTGATCAGTAACGCTGGGATTGGATTGAAACCAGCCCATCTCTACTGCCAAATCTTGGTTGCACATTGAAGTAATTAATAATACAGCAACAACTCCAGACAAATCTAAGAGCAACTACGAGCTCGGATCTGTAAAAGTTGCTTCCATTGCAACAACAAATAATCGACAAAAACAGTTGATGCACTAGGGTTTAGGGTTCAAAGCATAAAATATCAAACTCAAAACCATACCACCCATGAGTGATGTGATTCATCGTTATATAAGCGCGTTAAGTTTTTCTTAGATCAATCAATGTGAGACCATTTAACATTCTCATCACTTGTAGTTTTAACTTATACTTACAGGTGTCCTTTTTCTCAACTATATATGCATAAATCCGCTCTAATATCATAAAAAATACAAAATTAAAGTCAGTTGATATGTAATAAATAAAAGATCCATCGTTATATTATAAGTTCAAGTTCTTTTTTACATTCAAATGATATAATACTACCATTCAAACACCAAGCTCATTTGAAAAACCCTACCGTGTGCTCATCGGTCTTTGGCAAACTTACCAAGGAGAAACTTCATGCCCTTCTCATCATGACATCAAAACATTTCCTATTTATTTCCTTGTCGTTTTACTGGTGCAGATCATGCCCTTCCTTGGATACCAATATGTTAGTCAAACCCAACGCAATCTTCCCCATCCCAGCATGGATGATAAAATCGATCAATTAAGTAAACCTACTTGCCCGCCTGTCTTGTCTTTTAATCCGCAGGTATATGCAGACCGACAATCAAATCTCCTTTCTAACTAATACATCTTCTAACTTCCTCAAAATATGAACAAACTACTAAAGTTAATTTTTCTTTATCTAATCTTCAATTGGTGCAAACCCTCCTCTATTTTTAATAAAGTCCTTTTTTAACTTATCATTTATAGTATATATTACCATTCATCTAAGTTTTTATGTATGATTATGTTTAAAATCCTAGTATTCTGAGCTATAAAGTAAAACTAAGTGAATGGCAGTAGTTTTATAGAACTTTTCTTTTAATTTTAAAGATATCCTCCTATCACATAACACTTCAAAAATATTTTTCAATTCCATTCATCTTACAACTTTAATCCTATGAATAATATTCTCTATAATTTCACCACTACTACTTACTACCAATCTCATTATTTAGAACAAAGCATAAGAGAAAAGCTTTTTTAAGTTTGAAATACAAACAAAAACATCACCATTGGCAATAGAAATACCCATGCATCCACCCTAAGCCCATGCCAACAACCAGACAAACCCAACAAGCATGCTCACATTGAGAGTGAAAAATTAATCCTCTCAACTTCTGCCCCTAAAAAATAATCCTCATAATATATATTAATAAGATCTCCAATCGGATAACTGAAACATAGAGCCATGTCTCTAATTAAATCAAGAGTCTTCAACACCACTACCTACTTCTACAATGATCACATCATTGTGCAAGTCATGAACACCACGACCCCTCTATTTAAATAATCTTTGATCAAATTTGAATATGTATATTCCAATCAATCTCTTTGCTCAACTCTTCCCTTAGGATAATTATTGTTTTAACAATTATGTTCATGAGTGCAACTTGTGGATGCATGGGTCGTTCTTCACCATTGCTGACATCTTACCAGGACAATCTCAAGGGAGACAAGTAGATTATAAAAAATTCTATAAAATCATTATTTACCTAGTTATACTTCATAATTCAGAATGTTAAGTGGTAAAACATAACCATATGCAAAAAGTTAATGCTATTGAGATCTATATACCTAGATAAATGAATGGTAATGCTATAAAGAATAAGTTTAAAAATAATTTTATTAGAGTTGCACATATCCAAGATCAAAAAAAAATCAACTTAGGTGATGTGGTCATATCATTAAGAAACCAAGAAACACACTAATTAGGAGAGAATATTTAATTAGTGTAAAGAAACTAAAAAGGTAAAAATAAACCTAAAACTACTTTATTAAGAATTATAAGGAAATATTTGAATTTATGTAATTTAACTAAATAAAACTAAAACTACTTGATTAGGAATTATAGGAAAATACTTGAATTTATGTAATTTAACCGAATACTTGGCGCGCAATAAACATGTGAGCCCTCCATATATGTTATATAATAGTTGAATACAAAAATTTCAAAATCACTAATGAAGAAAACCCCACCTTTTACCTTTCAGATATTATAGTATTAAAATATAAAATCTACTAAAATGATAAACCATCAAAATAATCAAGGCACGGTATTTCATTTTTAGGAATGTAAGATATTTGTAGTTGCTTAAAGGAATAATAACAGCTACTTATATATATATATATATATGAATACATGGATAAGATTATTTGGTTATATTTAACATGAATGGTTAGGACTTAAGTCCCCTTTTTTAATGTAGGGTCACATCCTCAAAGATTACATTACAGATACTTCTCTCTCTCTCTCTCTCTCTCTCTCTCTCTCTCTCTCTCTATATATATATATATATATATATATATATATATATATATATTAACTTAAAATCACGTTTGCAGATTAAGTTATTTATTTAAGTCGTAGGATAAACACGTACTGTACTTTTAATCTTATTTATTTAATATATATATATATGATTATTATTATTATTGTAGCGACAGAGAGGTGTTAATTACAAATAATCAAGAGAGAGAGAGAGAGAGAGAGATGGGTTGTTGTGTCGTGGCCGGTGCTCCGGCGACGCACGATTCCGGCGTGGTGGACCGGCCCGGAGGAAGCTGGTTATATGTTTGATCCCTTCTCCGTGTATGACATCATCCATGAAGTCACACACACCTCACTTGTTTCAGATAAGCGTGCAAGATTTCGATCTGTATTTTACTTGGCGACCTCTGATGTGTGTGTACTTCATTAGAGTCTGAAAGCTCCTCTTCTCTTCGTCCTCCTCTCCTCTGGTTGTCTTCCGATCAGCAGCAGCTTTGACCCCGCAGCCCATACCGCTTCTGTTCCTCCACCACCAGGCTTGATTCAGACTGCACATTGACGTCTTCCTTTCTGAAAAATATGATCATCGTATTAGATGTGGTAGTCGTTCGGCCACCGATTGCTGCATTGAGCACTTCTCTGCTTGATTCCGAGCAGCATGCACTTCTGAAAAATCTGCTACTCCTTTGAAATTTAACTTCTCTTTAGTCTAAGAAAATTAGAAACAGCAAACTACTGATTACATCAAAAATTCTGAACTTGCCCTTCACACCGGCAAGAGAAGTATCTTGAAAGGGGTACAAATACTTAATTTTTAAGTTAATATATATATGTTCATTCTCTCTATTCATCATTAATTGATTTTAAATTAAAATTTTGCATAGTATTAAAATAGGTTTATATATATCAACTTGTAAATACTTGTAAGTATATAAATAAAGAAAAGTGTTAAAATAGTTTCACATTTTATATCTTGATTTTCTTCAGTTATCATCGATTAATTTTAAGTAAAAAATTTCACAATTATTAACATCAATAATAATAGTTCTCTGTATTAACTAATCAAGATTTTTTCCAGTTATTAATCTTCTAAGCCCACACATAAGAGCTACGCTACAGCCTTGAACAAGCCGGTGGCCGATCAAACGACCGAACAAAAGTACGACCCATGCATACATCAGCCACGTGAGGTCAGGCACGGTGGGACAGGAAGATCACAGGAAGAAGAAGAAGAAGAAGATCACGACAACGCACCAGAGGCGTCAAATCACGTCATCCAGCCGGTGGTGGACAGGCATGGGCCGTCCGGTCAGGACGGCTCGACAATCGGCGGGAGGTGAGTGACGTGCACCGTCCCACGCATCGATAACCTGCGCACGCGCACATCCGTTTCTGGGATGGTCGCAGCAGGCGGCCGGAGATCGACACCAACCGTCCCGGGACGCCGGAACCCGCCACCTGGCCTGACGACGGCGTGCATGCATGGGTTGGCCCGTCGGTCGTGGCGATACGCGCCAAACGTAAAGGTGGACGACGCTTGCGTAAAAGGAGAAGTTTTTTTTTAAAAAAAAAAAATCAGTTAAATGATATAAATAATAAAAAATACGGTGTAAACGAGTTAAAAATATTATAAATGTTATTTTATAATTCAAATATATTAACTTAAAATACTTAAATAGTGAATGGATAGACACCACCTCCTCCTCCTCACCATATTGTGCTCCTCAAACCCTAAGACCAGAGAATCCGTTGGTAACCTCAGACGACCCATTTCTCACACCAGTACCTGGTTTGTGGATAGAGAAGATGACGATGGGTCGTCTTCGCTGCAAGGTAGAAGGATGCCCTTGTGGTGGAAGAGGGGTCTAGAAGCACCGGAGCTTGCAGAAGCAACACCACCACTAGTTCTTTCTGAGCTCGATCCATCTGGTGGATGGAGGAAGAGGAATGAGCATCTACTTTCTTTGGTGCCCTTTTTCGCTTGCTTCCTCTTTCATCTGTTCCATCTAATAACTAAGCCTGGTTCGATTGGGTTGTGTTTGGAAAGAGAGAAGAAGAGAGAGAGAAGCCGCAATGGATGCTGTAACACATGGCCACCACCGCCCACCTCACTTCCACCATAAGCTGCCCTTCCTCCACCAGCAACACCAATCTAAGCAACAACAGATTACCAAGACAGATGACGAGTGCAGCGGCACGAGCGGTCTGTCCCGAGTGAGGAAGCGCGACGACGATAGCTACAGTGGAGGCGATGTTGGCAATGACGACACCGGCAGTGGGGCGGGAGGCGGCGGCAGTGGCAGCGCTGGCGGTGCCGAGAGGAAGATCGCCGGACGCGCACGTGGGCGGCCGGCGGGGTCGAAAAACAAACCCAAGCCGCCGATCATCATCACCCGCGACAGCGAAAACGCGCTCCGAACCCACCACATGGTCATCGCCGGGGGATGCGACATCGCTGAAAGCGTTTCCACATTCGCCCGTCGCCGCCAGCGGGGTGTGTGCATCTTGAGCGGAAGTGGGAGCGTCACCAACGTCATGCTTCGGCAACCGGCTTCTCCTGGTGCCGTCGTCACCCTCCACGGCCGGTTCGAGATACTCTCCCTCTGTGGATCGTTCCTCCCGCCGCCAGCTCCACCCTCGGCGACTGGTCTCACAATCTACATCGCCGGTGGACAGGGCCAGGTTGTGGGAGGGAGCGTTGTGGGTGCACTCCACGCGTCCGGTCCGGTCGTAATCATGGCGGCTTCATTTGGAAACGCCTCGTACGAGCATCTACCCTTGGAATACGACGACATGGGCCAAACGGTGCCGGCGTCGGCATCGGCGGCACCATTTCTCTCAGTACAACCACCGGACCAACAGCTCCTACCAGAGTTGCCTCCGAATCCCATGACCAACATGCCATTGCCACCTACCGATTCATACGCATGGGCTTTCGGCGGCAGCCGACCACCCTTTTCGGTTTAATTACAAATTACAATTGGAGGGCAAGGAAGAACACCATGAGATCCCACACGACCATCACAGTCTGCGAAAAAAGAAGGAAAGCTCGAAGGAAAGGAAGAAGAGATGAATCGATCGATCGATCAATCATGGAAGTGTACTTTTGTTTGCTTTTGATATGATCAAGAACTTTACGATTTCTTTTTGGATAAATCACTGTGATTGTCAAAATCTGATCTCCATGTTGTCACCTCTCCTGTACATCTAGTCGGATTAGAACCTGCAAATCAAGCACTATATTGAAACATATTGTATTTCATTGAGGTTGTCAACCCTAAACCTTACAAAAAAAGGTTTTCTAGTTAAAAAAAATGAATAAATCAATACTTTCGGTGAATATCAAACGAGAAAATTTGTGTAGTCTCTGTCATGCCAATATAATGTATGGTAATTTTTCTACAGAGCTGTAGTGGTCAAGTTAAAAATGAACTCTTTCTGAAATTACAGATACAAAAACTGATAACCTGACAGGGAAGGGATAAGATCGACATGGCACAGACAACGGTGCTGCTACTGCTTCCTAGGCCATGGACATTCAAAATCGGCAATGACTCCTCTTCTTCTTCTTTCACCGCCACCGCTGCTGCTTCCATACGGGTGCTTTCAGATACGTTTAGGAAACGTACTCTGACACGAGGCCGGCGGTGGTCCGGCCGGCAGTCAAGGAAGGTGAACCGCCCAACCTTTCGATATGCCGAAAGGATTTCTCGGTAGATAGAAGTCTAGGCTTTTGGTAAACCTTACACCCTAAGGCTTAACCTTAACCTCTCCGCTATTACAATAGTAAGATTGTTACGGCTAAAAATCTAACTAATCCAAGTAAGAATACAACATCACTCTAACGCCCATCGGGATTTCCATCACTACTCTTGTTGGTGGTGGCAGTTTTTGATTCCTTGCAGATCTGCCGACGTTTCCGAGCCCAAAAGTTCGATATTAAAAAGGTTCTTCTGGGTTTAGCTTTGGAGTTGGAAAGTTTTCGTCTTCGAAGGGGCAGGGAGGGGGGTGTTTGTTCGGAGACTGCAATGTCGATGCCGGCGAACCATAATCTCTGTTCTATGGGGGCCACTGCAAGGTTGAGGATGGGAACGCGTTGTTCGCCAGCTACTGTTGCTTGGGAGAGGTTGTCATCTTGATGCCCATGGCTTCTTATATGTTTCTGTTATTGATCATTGTTCTTTTGCTTGGTTTGGTCCGTCTTAAAACTTGTGATGCCAGTTTTTCCTGGATATGTGATGGTTTCATTATAAGAAAATGAAAATGAGAGATGAGAAGAGATTCACTTAGAAAATCCGTGCCCCTTACAGAAGATCGATGCTTTTATAATCAAATGCTTGATTCTTTGTCCCCACACTTGCCCAAGGAACACTGGCTTTTTAGACAGTAGAAGCCACTACAGACTGGTTATGTAGTTTTTTGTGGTAGAAGGATAAATCATCTGCATGCGCTTGGGATAGCTGATTTTCATGTGGGAGGAAGACATGATGATATGAGCTTCCTTGTTGATACTTGTGGCTGCTTGCTTATGTTTTATCTTAGGAAGTTTGATGACATCAATCGGATGCTTTTCCCTTTGGATAAATTGATTAAAACATACCAGAGAACTGAGCGACTTAATTTGTTTCATACCAGAACGGATGGCATTCCTGCTGTGCCCAGTCTGTGATTTTTCTCAAGCACGTTATTAGAAGAGATACTGGCAAAATACTCCTCAAAAGTATACACCTTCTGACTTCTGTTAAACTGACCTTGTGTTTTTTTCAATTTGTAATCCACAAGCAAATGTGGACCATTGTCTTCCATTGGAAATAATCGTGTCTTCCAGTATATATTGGCTATATGTGTTTTTGCATGTACCTCATCCCATGAAATGTGTTAGTCATTAGCAGCAATCTTGACTTACCAGCATCTTATGATTTGATCTTTTCTTTCGTGATTCTCATATACATAGTCCTCTGATCATACACAATCAATACCTGTACTTCCTATATGCTGTATGTTTAAGATGTCTGGAATCATTAGTTTCTTCTCCTCTGCCCTGTACACATTAAATTTTCAAATTAATCCTAGAGGTGTTGTGTAGAGGATTGCAATGTTGTTATTCTTGGTCCTACTCTCTTGCATGAAATGATATATGCTTCTCCCTTGAATTGATTTACCATGGATGATGACGTAGGAGTGGAAGATGGAGATCACCTGTTGCAGCCGTGATTCCTAATTTGCATCTCCCAATGCGCAGCTTCGAAGTTAAGAACAGGTAAGGTGGAGTATGATAATGAATTGTGTTCCTTCCTAGGGTATATATAGGAAGCATCCTAACATGTCTTCTTTTCTTGGAAATTTGGTTTCTTAGTTTTTTTTCTTATGCTTCTGTGTTTCACTTGATATCATTTGAAATCTTACTGTAAAAATCAAGGATGGTGCAGTCATTTACCACATATTCAGTTGCAATAGAATTCCAGTATCATAGTCTGAAGTCTCACAGGCAGAGACTAAAGAAGGGACAGTGCAACCATTTCCTACATAACCAAAATGATTGTTTTAATGTAATTTTCAAGTTTTTTGTATGTTTATTATCATGTTTGTTTCCTTGCAACAAAGGAATTGATTCTTCTTTTTTGATTTTCTAGAATACCTTTGAAAGTACCATCATTATAAGAATTACTAACTTGTACTTAAAAATGATGATGATGTGATTCATCTCAATGCTATTTCAAATTATGCATTTCAATAGAAAATATCAATTCAAATTTGAACTTATGTATAAAAAATAATTTCTTACATATTCATATTTAAGAAGAGAAAAGGATGAAATATTTGCAATAATATATTAATATTAGGAAACGCATCTAAAACAATTGATTCTATTCTTACCTTATAAATGTCCTTGAAGGTTAAATGGCGAAAGGTGATTTTCTTTAATCATACATCAAATAAATATTTTAATTTATTTATTTCGTTAAATGACGAAACACTAATTTAATTCTCAATTCATGTATAAAAAACATTTTAATGCAATTGCAAACTAAAATTTAAAAAGGGAAAGAAAAAAAGGCAAAACTTTGTAAAAGAATTAGAGTAATGAAACTAAATGATGAAAACTGTAATCATAGCAATCATTCCTAGATAAGAACAAGACCAATAATCCTACATCTAGTAAATACTTCCATCATAAGTACTTATACTACTTTAAAAGTTATTAATATAATTAAAATATTATTGATGGAATTAAAAGCAATTGTGCATATGCATTTAGGCTGGTATAGATAAAAGGCATAAGTAATGCATAATTTTCTACTGATATAACATGCATTTCTTGATTGGTTATTTTGTGGTATAAGTGGGTGTTCTATAGCATACAAAAAAAAGGGATTATGATGATTTCTTATGATATACTTGGTTTGTGGAGGATCCTCAGTATTCTCACTGCTACATATTGCAGAACCTCTACAGATGACATAAAAAAACTCAGGTTGATTACGGCTATCAAGACCCCATATCTACCTGATGGGAGATTGGACATCGAGGCTTATGATTCTCTGGTGAGCACACAAATGGTAAATGGTGTTGAAGGTGTGATTGTTGGGGGTACAACAGGAGAAGGACATCTGATGAGCTGGGATGAACACATCATGCTCATTGGGCATACTGTCAATTGCTTTGGCAGATCAATCAAAGTGATTGGAAACACTGGGTGCAACTCAACCAGAGAAGCAATTCATGCATCCGAACAGGGCTTTGCTGTGGGCATGCATGCAGCTGTACATGTCAATCCCTATTATGGTAAAACTTCCATGGAAGGACTAGCTTCTCATTTTGAAACCATTCTCTCAATGGGTCCTACCATTGTCTACAACGTTCCTTCCAGGACTGGGCAAGATATTCCTCCTCGCATCATTCACATGTTTTCACAAAATTCAAACATGGCAGGTGTTAAGGAATGTGTAGGGAATGATCGTGTTAGGGAATACACTAATGAAGGCATTGTTGTTTGGGGTGGTAATGATGATCAGTGCCATGATGCTAGATGGATGTATGGGGCTACCGGTGTTATATCAGTTGTCAGTAACCTCATTCCAGGTCTGATGTATGAGCTGATGTTCCTTGGAAAGAATCCATCCTTGAATTCCAAACTATTGCCATTGATCAAGTGGCTGTTTTGTGAACCAAATCCAATTGGTCTAAACACTGCTCTGGCTCAGTTGGGAGTTATCAAGCCAGTTTTCAGGTTACCATATGCCCCACTTCCACTTTCGAGTAGAGTTGAATTCGTCGACATCGTCAAGAAGCTAGGAAGAGATCATTTTGTTGGAGAAAAGGATGTGCTGGTTCTTGATGATGGTGACTTCATTCTGCTGGATAGGTATTAGTCTATAATTGAACTAGTCTCAACAAACTGGGATTGATTGATTCCAAGGAGGTATTTTGGCCTATCTCGAACTTGTGAAGAAATTTTTCTTCAATATGTACTTGTTGTTGCGCCTTAAATATGCTTTGGAAATAGATTCAATCTTTGAGAAATGCTGTAGTTTCTTTAGTAGTTCTTTGCTTGAAATTTAGACATTTAGTGTGTTGACATTGATGTTGATAATGATGGTGTATTTTGCATTTTCAATTATTCAAATGAGAATTGTTGGGTTTTTCTCTCAGCATAAAAATCCTTGTTCCTTTTGGTGACTTTCTCCTTCTTGAGATTGTTCTTGATTCTCATGCCTCAACATTTGTATAAAGGATGAAAACTACCTTTCATGGTGTATGATACATGTGCAGGACTTGCAGGGGTTACTTGTTGAGAAATTTCTTCTTCTTCTTTTTTTACCTCTAATTTTTGTTGTCTAACCCACACTTCTCAATATTATGTATGATGTACATTTTACTTAATTGCTGAACGATAGATAGCACAAATCAAATGTCGATTTCGGATCATGGTAGAAATATTCTGTTCTATCCTCGTGACAGGAAAAACATGGAAGGAAGGATGTATATTAGCAAACCACCACCTTCTTTCTTATTGCCCTTGTGATTTACATGATGATGACCACAGATTACATCAAACGTGATGATTCTAAAGGAAGACCACAAGCTAGGAAAGATGCAACAATGGTGGCGGCAGTCAGTTTAAGTTGCAGATCAGAGGGTGGAGGTTGAGCCTTCACCATTGAGTTGGGAGAAGAGCAACTCATTCTCTTGCCGGAGGAGGAGAGCCTTCTCCGTCAGCCTCTGGTTCTCCTCCATGATACGTATGTTCTCCAGACAAAGCCTTTGGTTCCTCAGCTCCAACACTGCTGTTCTCTTATCACCGCCACCATTACTTTCCTTCCGTGCTCTTCTCCTGTTTCACGGAAATATGATCACAAGTAAAACATGTAAGTTCATGTACACACACACACACACATACATACATACATATATACATATCTAAACATACACACACACATTACCATCGTTGTCTCCTAATAGCTCGAGCTCTCCGTCGAGGGTGGTCGGGCTTCTTACGACGACATTGGGAGGATGGGCAAGAAGGGAACATGTTAGCAGCCTTCCTACTTCAGGATTGTCAACCTTCTTGCTCCCTTTATATAAATTATTTGCTGTGCCTCCTTCCTGTGACTAGATAGAACATGGGGAAGGCTTTTACAGCAGCAGAGGAACCCAAGAGCTTGTTGTCAACGAAGATGATGATGGAGGCCACCACCGTCTGGACGTGGAAAGCCTCCTTTCTCCATTGCCATCGACGGCGATTCTGACAATTGTGTTTTGACTTCCTGTTGTATGGAAAAAGAACTGATCGGTTCCGTGTACATTACTGTAAATGTCTCTTTTTTCCTCTCTTTTGGAAAGAAGTGTTAGTGATTGATGTACGTTGGTGGTGGTTGGTTTTCTATTTCAACGTCTTTTTCGGTTAACCATAACCTTAATATGATGTAGATGCTCACAACATTCTAAAAATGATGAATCAAATTTATCTGTGATGTGTCACTTGGTTTTTTTTGTGAATTATATAGATATATCTTTTTTAATGTTTTTGATCATGTCACCATTTCTCTTTTAAATCATGTATTTAATATTACAAGATAACATATCAAAATTAAATTTAATATGTTATTTTGAACTCTTCAAGGTTTAAGGTTCAGAATGCTTACAGGAGAAATAGACTCTAAATATATTATATAATTAAATTATAATGTTTGGTAACAAAATCTAGACTAATTATAAGATTGTATAAACAATCAATATTGGTAGTTAAGCTTATGTTTGTTTATTTACATGTCACCATAAACATCTATACTTCACTCTTAACATCCCTACTGTTATCACTGTTACCTTTAACTGTAATTAACTTACTAATCTTAATATGCAATTTCAGTTGGCATTTAACAGGCATCATTTCATTTTGAATAAAGCTTGACCACAATGATATTTTAAAGGGAATCATGAATTGCTAATGGTATCCAAGTAAATATGAAATTTTAGATTACAGACAATATGTGGACAACCCTTCACTGAAAACTCCAAGCAGTCAGTGTTTTCTTTTGGTGGGTGTAACTTCATTCTTATGTTTAGATAGATTTAAAACTTAAGATCTTAAAGGTACCATTTAAATACACAAGATTGTATTCAAGCAGTCACTGTTAGAGGTATACATCTTCCATTTAGGTCCACCATATTGTTCACAACCACCCACATGTGATATCCCTGTGTGAATCATTGCATCAACCCTGTGGCCTCACTTTTGTGCAATCAATCACCCACAAAGATTTGCCCATGAACCACAGCCGTCAGTGATCACAATCATCAACCCCATGTTTTCAACCTTTATCTGAGCCATGACGAATCAGACAAGACATTTTTTTGAAGCCATCATTAAGATTTATGTATGTGAAAAGACAGCAAGAAATTATGTATGATACCAGAAATATTTTTGTAGGTTGAATGTCTTGTATCAAAATCTGCTGAGTGGAACTGCAGGTAAAATCTGCAACACAGGTTATTAAAGAAACATACAAGAAAGGCCATTGATATAAAAATCTTCAGATCAATCATGGGCTCTGGCAAATTTGTTACAGTTTACAGTTTATATTAATGGGCAATGTAATCTTTAGGGTTGTCAGTAAAGACGGTATGTAAAGCAAAAATCATGAGCATCAGAATGACTTGCATTCAGAAAGATGAAGGATATGAGCAGTTCCAGAACCAAAACCACCCTCAACACTCAATAAAGTTAGAATGGAACTTCATCAAAATCATTCTTGCAATTTGGTGAAGTCCAAGTGAAAATTACAAGTGTGAGCAATGCAAGGTTCAAATTCTATGGAATCTTAGCAAAACTTCCACTTGTCTTATCTAATTATTTTTCATAGATATGAAACAGAAGGATGCAGTCAGATATAAGGGGAATTGTCTGTTGGCATGATACATGAATCAATCGATTAAGCTACCGTTTGACAATCCTATACAATCTAAAGCAGAATCTGCTTTTTTTTTTACTTCCCACGCATTATCATGAAGAAAACAATTTTTTTCAATTTCATTAGATTCTTCTTCCTTGAAATAGATTCAATTTTTGGTTGTTTGAGAAATAAGATTTACTGGAATGATGGATCTGGAATTGAAATTTCCAAAATTTTAGGTTGCAAGAAGAAAAAACACTCACTTTGATCGAATCCCATGGCTTTTTTATATTGGTAATATGGTAATTTTTTTTTTTGATTCAGATTTATAATATTTTCTAGTAAATCTTGTAGGAGAATAAATGATTATCTAAACAACAAAATAAAATATTATCTAACTATTGTTAAGTCCGATTTAGCATATAGCTGTAAATTAGATGAGTCAACTTGTCTTGCTGTATTATATTTCCTTGAAATTGGTTGAAATAAAACATGTATAGTTTCTAACCTATAATATCAAGAAAAATTTTAATGAACCCACTTAATTTGTCAAAGGTCAATAATAATGTTAAATCTAACATGAAATCTAAATCAAAAATTTGAATCTAATCAAAATCTTAAATAATTATTTCCGCACAAGATAACTTGTGCACCTTTGAGGCGAATCTTGGATCATGAGGCGAAAATGTCATTCCATTTTCAAATTCTACAAACTCATTCGAGAAGCAAAGCAAGCTGTGGAAAACACGAACCAGAAGCAGAAACATCATAAGCAGAAATTGAAGACTATGAAATTTAAGGTCGTGTATCATATGCACAAGAAGACACATGAATTGATTTCACAGATATTTACATTGAATATTTACAATATCCTGCTTAAACAACAATATATCACAAAATCATTTATTAACATTAAAACAGATGATATGGTTTGCTTGCTGGTTATCAAAGGGAATAATCCATCATAGTTTCTTCACCGTCTTTGCCCCTGGAATCATTGTCGTTGTCATTAACTGCACTTTCATTGTAGTGATTCATGAATCTTGTTCACCCAAAGACATGAAATGTCTCCTGATCATTCGACCGAATCATCTATCATCGCATCACTATCTTCATTCACGGAGTCATCGCCAATGTCATCATCTCCTCCTTTACCACTACTTCCACTTTGACCGCCACCTTCTTGGGTCTCTGCATCAGACATGGACTCATCCTTCTCGAGTCCTATTAGAAGCCTGTCTTTTAGTTCAGGTGCAATAATCGTGGTATTCGGTTCCAAGTGTTCCTTGCATAATTTGACAGCACCAGAAACCGATGCGTTACTCTGGCTGCCTTGTTCTTGGCCGTACGGTAAGAACGGTGTGGTGGCCACACCATCACCGTTAGGGCCACCAGCACCTTCATCGTAATTTGGAGAATTATTCTCTCCATGTGCAGAAGGAGCCGTGCTGTTTGCCCAGCTCCCAGGAAGCTCGGAAGCTAAGAGATCTGTTGTTCTGATGGTGCCCACCTCGGTGTCCTCGAGCCTCAACTGAGAACCATGGTAATTTCTCTCTCCAGAGCTGACAAGTTTTTGTGTGTTATCTTGAATTTTTGCTACATCATCATCAAGTGGCACAGTTTCACCAGCTAGGTTGCTGCACTTTTGCAGAGTGACATTGTCCCCATCCACACCAACATCAGCCATTGGACTTTCGGTTTCTAAAACCTGTTCAGTACCAACGTGTTCTCCGTCAGGAATGGGTGCCGTACCAACACCATCAATGTCTGAACCAAAAGCATTGTTTGATCGTCCTGCACTTGTGCATTCCATCCCTTGGGTATTGTAGTCTTCTTCCTGGCTTCCAGCATCACAGTCATGCTTCACAGTTAAACTGACATCGTCATCGTTTTCATCACTGGATGTAACAGTAACTAGGCGAACATTCTTTGAAACATTAGGATAGTGATCCTTTTCAGGATTACTTGATTTAGTGTTGTTGTCCTCTTCTTTTTGCAAGATATTTGGACGATTTTCACCTGGGCATATATTGAGATCGAAACCTACTGATATGTTCTCACAATCCTCTTCATCTTCCAGAGTCCTCTGCATAGCCTTAAGTTGCTCTTGTTGCTTTGCAAACAATGCTGAAATCTCTTCAGTTGTTGAGTAGAAAGCTCGTAACTGTGTCTCTCTAAAAGGCATTCACAAAAGAGTGAATATATTCATATTACAAACTTAAACTGAATAAATCTAGGAAAATGTCGAGCAAAATAAACACATTTTTCAGAACTTTAAACATGCTGCAATTTATTCAACCATGTTAGAGCTGGGCAATGAAATTATGAATTAATTGGATTGGAGCACTTCCAAATTATCTATTCCAGCTGAACAATTCATAACATCAAGTAAACAATCATTTTCACCTGACAAGTAATGTACCTCCAATTTTATCATGAACAAACTGGAATCAGTAAGAACCAAGGTTCTTTCACCTAGTACTCTAATTCCAAGTTCCAAAATCTCTTCGTGAATTTAGATGGTATCTATTTGCCTTCGAAATTAGACCTAAAGCACTAATTCCAGCTATAGAAAGAAATCAAATAATATAACTGTGAAGTGTGAAGATGATATTGCAGACAAGTTTAAAATGTCAATTGCACTTAAATTGTATGCTATAAAGACAAAACAATGGGCTAATTCTTTAATGATGCAGATGAAAAGAAAAGATGCAGTTAAAAAATTTACAACAGAAATTTCTAAAACAAATAATACCATATTTACTTGAAAAGCAAAACTACAACTACAAATGTTGGGTAGCTTACCGAAGGATTATTCTCTCCCTTGCACCCTGAAACCTCTGCTTCTCAATTGAAAGTTCATGAATGGCAGAAGCTATTTCTAATTCAAGTGCAGAAACCTTAGCCCATGCTTCTTCCCGGGCCACCTGCTAACAAAACAAAGGATTCTCAGCCATACCCGACAAGTTTGTGAAGATTTTGAAAATATAATAACCAGCAGAGTAAAAATTCCAAAAATACAATTTGCAAAAGTAATTTCTCGTTAATCCATTTTGATGGGAATTTATTAATTAAATGTTAATGGAAAAAAGGTAGCCATACTAGAGAATGTAGTCATCAGTTCTATAATGGAATTAGTTTTACCATTCCCCCATCATACATTAGTAATATTAAATGCCATGAATAGGTTTTCTTTTAAAAATATATAGAAGAAAAAAATTCATATGACCGATCTCATATAGTGGGATTATGTCATGGGATGTGGTTATTGTTAATAGGTTATCTTTGATGGTCAGCTCTACATCTTGACAAAAGGCCACAGTAGGTACTTCCTTGTAACACATGCCCATTTATAACATATATTTGCAGGAACGACTATATGTAGCCCTACTAGCAGCAAATTTGCATTGTGAGCATTGGAGGAAGCCAAAAGTAGTATGCATAGAAGAAAAAATTGACGACAAGTTGGCATTTAGGCCATCAATCTCCAGTGCAACTGATAGCTCTTTGCTTAACCATAGCAGACCAGTAAAGCACGGTACAACTATTCATCTTCAGTAAACAGACTACTGTTTGATAAACCAACAAAAGCACGAATAGTGGATGCATAAATGTAACATGAACACTATCTACCTTTTCAATTTCTAGCTCTTTCTTAAATCTCTTCATCTCTGATTCTGCAGCTTCAAATCTCTGATTCAAAAAAATTATGAAGAATATATGATTAATTAGGAAAAAAAAGAATAAAATATCAGATTAAAGTACAAAAGTACAAGATAAGAGGAAAAATAAGAAGCATACTTTTCTGATATTTTCAGAGGCCATCTGCTCTTCCTGGACTTGCGCTTCCAGTTGTCTAATTTTCTTCTGTGACATGTTAAAGTTTTCCCTAGTGTCATCCTGTTGACAAAAAAGAAAATCTTATATATTTAAAGGAAGAACTACTGAATGACTACATGGTGAAATATGAGGCAAGAAAGATACCAATTTGGATCTCCACATATCCACTTGCATACTTATTTCTCTCAATGATTCCTTTATAATGAAAGAGAGACTGTAATCCTTTGCGTAACATTTTTTCAAATATATATCACTTAAAAAGGAGGATCAGAATTATAGCTCGTCTAACCTGAAGCTTATTGATTTTTTCTGTCTTCTCTGTGTTTTGCCTTAGATATTCATCAGCCTGACGTTTCATTTCCTCCTGAGCTTCTGCTTGGACTTTCTGCACTGCCAATTTTAAATCTGCTGCAGCATTTTTCCTTTCTTCCATTCTCTGCATTTTCTCTTCATCTAATTGTGCCTCAAGTTCAGATACTCTAGCTTTCTGACTGAAGAAAAAGAGCATCAAACTTCATTATTTCGATAAAACAAGAAACAAAGAAATTTCTTTGTCAAAGGAAATCTTACAAGGCAAGACTCAATGATTCCTGTGATATCATAGCAATTATGCAATCCATGAAGTATTTCCTCATAAAAATATAGCATATGTACGGAATTTGATTAAACTACCTGTGAATTACTTCATCAGCATCAGCACGAGATTGCATTGATGCAGACAGTCTTTCATTGAGATCTTTTATGGAGTTCTGCGCTTCTGCATATAGTGCACTTGCATCAGCCAATTCCTTCTGTTTCACCTCTACCGTACACTGCATCCTTTCAAGTTGATCCTTGAATGAAATTGTTACTGATTCTCTAATCTCCTTCACTTCCTGCATCATGAAAAGATCAATATCTAACTGAAGGAATTCAGATACAAATCTTAGTTGATAGCTAGCTTCAAGTATTAAGAACAGCAAATGAATATTAGATGGCACAAATAGAAAATTTACTTTTTAAAAGTAGAAAAAAAAAACATGTTTTGATTTCATTCATTGATTTTTTGATAACCAATACGAATTTAAATAACTGGTTTTAACAATAGCTATTAGATACCATTCAATAGGATGCACCATAGATGGAATGATATACAGAACATCAAATGCCTGAATAGAGATCAGAATGAAATTTTACGAAATTGAGAGTGACAAGCATACATTTTCGTGGTGAGCAACAAGCTCACGGTTTTCACTACGCAATGTCTCAACTGTGAGAACATGAGATTCCAGTTGCTTTCTCAGTTCCTGCAAAAGATTTATAAACATAACTTATAAATATGCAGCAGGACATCCTGATGCAGACAATCTTAAGAAAAAAAACTAAATCTACCATATTGGAACGCTGAAGGCTGCGAATATCATCAAGTGAAACTGGACCATCAGTGGCACCAATGCCAATGCCTTTTGTTCTCTTGCTTTCTAAGCCAAGGTCCTCTTTAAACCAAAAAATGTATATGCATGTCAAAAACATATAGAGTGGCAGTGAGATGTATAGCATATAATGTATGAATGTGAAATTACTTAGTATTAAGCTAAATGAAAGATGGCAGTGAAATGAGACAATGAATCTCCAGATCAGCATAAAGTATGTGTGTATACAAATGTCAGGAGACTGTAATTTGTTCTCTGAACAAATCCAATAACTATATTTGATTACTTAAGTCATGTTTCTGTCTTTTATACTTTAATAATAATTCACAAAGAGAAACAAATGAAATCAAGATTTATATAATCTGAAACTCATTAAGCATTTGAAAGAAAAGCTACAGAATACAACAGGAAACATAATGATCTAAATGGCAGAGAAAGACGTAGAAGGGCATTGCAAATACAAGGCTCTCATAGGTAGAGAGAAGCTAAACCAGACTAGATCATGTCTAACAGAATAAGGTTTAAAAATAAGAAAGAAATATATCCTCAAAGACTTTCACCTGCTTTTCTTTTTAAGATTGCACCATTCTTTGAGCGTATTGTCTTGCAAACTTCTCGATAAACAAATGCATAAGCCATCTCTATAGCATGTAAACAACAAAAGATGCAGCTTAACAGAAGCATCACAAATAGAATAAGGTTGAGACTTGTAGATCTGTAGCATTAAAAAATTCTGAAGAAAATGCAATAAAAATAACGATAAACAAAACCATAGAAAATCAAATCACATAACAGTATTAGGATATATGCTTCTTCAGGACTAATTTTCCATGGCATAGGAGCTATAGGTGTGGGTTCTTTTAAAAAGCATTTTCTTTAACAAAATTTCCAATAGCCTGAAAAAATAAAAAAGAAGCAAATATCACATAAAACGTTTATGTCTATCAGAGTGGAGTACTGCATCAAACATAGAAAACTGTAAAAGTAAATATTAGAACCTGAGAGAATCTTTTATGAAAATCTGCTCATCTTTTTCATTGTAGATAATTGAAATGATGCTGTTCTCTGCAAACCAGCCAAAAAGGATGGGTACAAAATGCCCAATTTCCTTCCATAGAGAAATCATGATTCTGAACTCATTGACAAATGCCAAATACTTGGTGTGAAGAAAGCAGTTTATACTTTATAGAGTGAAACATTATGACCTCTTTGAGGTTGAGCTTCTTACCTTACCTACATTTAGAGTAATTTTTTCTTGTTTCCAAAAGGTAGGTCAACTAAACAATCCAAACCCTAATCTTCAGCTAAAAGGTTATAAGAAGGCTCTAGTTGAAGAAATTGACACCAAAGCATCAAGGGAATGGCAAAATCCGATTCCAAACTTCCCCATTTGTCCAGAAATAAATTTCCAGTTCAATAATTATGAATGCAAGTATGCAAAACATGGCTATTGACATTGTATACTATTACAAAACACAAGAAAAATCATAGATGCAACCACTTAACATGGTAAGAAAGCATTTTTCATAAATCAATAGGACGAAGGGAAGTCCATCAATACATAGACAGTTTAAAGCATACCTTCATGAGGAGGAGCAACAAATGATATAATATCACCATGGTGTAGCCTCAATTCAGGAGAATGCTTCCTTAACTTCTTCCAGTTAAGAAAGGTTCCATTTGTGCTGAATGAGACGAAAATGCTAAAAGCCTTAGGATAAATATATCCATTAGGAAAAAGACAGAAACAACCACCCACTTCCATTTTATAACTAACCTAGTATCTTTCAGAAAAGCTGGAACGCAGGAATCAGGTGATACTTCATCATCACAAGAAGCTACTTTCTCCCTGAAGATCCTGCAATGATTTGCACTGATTGCAATAGCTGCAATCTGGAAACGTGGGTCCTCCACTAGTCGTCCAATACAGTGCTCATCCCCATTTAAGATGATGTTCATTCCCTGATGTCAAAGAGTACATGATGAAACATACGAAGAATCCGGAACGCAAAAAGTTGATTATATCACACAAAAAACATTATTTAATTATTACTCAAATATCCAGACTTATTACGCTACAATTAAAAGTATACCAACGAAATGCATACAATTGGTAATCACAGCACTTTAAACTCAAATTCCACTGATGATTGTATGTAGGGGTCGAGTTCATGAGAATGTAATAGTGTACTTTCTCGAAACCACCTAAACACCAACATTTCACGAATTTTCGACTTTAAGAGAAAGGAATCTCCAAATAAAATTTTCTACACTCAAAAAAGAGAATGCCGACAACGCCAACAACAATGTCATCCAGATTCTCGTCTTATACCTGAGGGCGTTGGCGTGCGTTCTTGGATATGGCAGTGAGGACAGCCCAGACGCCGGGATCAGGATTCTGGATGGGGTGGTCAGCGAATTTGCGTGCAATGGACTTGATCTCCTCGTGAGATGTCGTAGACGGCTTCGGAGTTTTCGGGCTAACCTCCATCCCTGCCGCATTCGCCACAGCCACAGGTGTCTTTGTTTCCTCCTTCCCCGCCTTCTTCGTTTCCCCTTCTGGAGAGGATTCGGCGGCCATTTTCCGGCGGCACACGGACGGGCTTCTGTGGCGGCGATGGTGGTGGTGGTGGTCGGAACGACCAGAGAAGGGGAATGATCTCGAATATAGGGCGGGAGCGGGCACTGACACTGGCACTGGCGACCGCGCGCTAGTAACGACAGTGGGATGGGAAATTTGCAGATTCCACCCCACTATCTTCTAAAACTATTTGTGATCCATACCCAAAGTTCACATGAAATTTTTATTTCTTAAAATATACAAAAGCATTGGCCACCCGCATTTCTCTTTTTTTGGTTAAAAATACATATAAAAGTAGAAAATTTTGGTTGTATGTAGGTAATACGCATAACTTAATGAATGAAATGGTCATACAATTTTGAATCATGATTAAAGAGAGAGTTTGTGTACAACAAAAAGAGATATAAAAGAAAGTAATAAAAAATTAAGATAAAATGAAAAATGTTTGTGCATGACAAAAAGTAAAAAAATAATTAACCACTTTAATTTATATAGAAAATATACATTTTATCTTTTTTTTAAGAGTTTAAAAGTAATGACTTATTCTCATTATGTGTTGAATAAAAATTTTCTTTTAATTTGTTTATAAATCATATTTTATCATCTTTTACCATAAAAATCATATTTTATGTTGAAAATCATATTTTATCACCATAAATCATAGAAATTATATTCCAACATCTTTTATCGTAAAAATTATATTTTATCTAAAAATTTGTCACTTTATGTAATTTCTTGAATCTTTTTTTATTGCACCTTTCCACTACTTTTTGGATACATAAACGAACACTTAATTATACATTTTATAACAATAGATAAACATCTATAACTAAATTTACCTACTTAAAATTTACGCAAAAAATGTTAATCCAACAGTTTAAATAGCAATGGTGGGGAGAGGAGAGAAGAGGAGGGAGGGGGAGTACATTACGTTATGAACAATCTTTTAACACTCATTTCTCTTCCATAATGAAACCACTACAATTGTAATGTAACCATTTCCCCAAGACAGAAGAAGGAAATTGATTAACAATATGTTTGAAAGCATATTTTAAGGTGGGCCACACATTCAAACTGAGCTAACTAATGTTAAATTTTTGTACGTGAATTCAACATATACTAAGCAATTTTTGCTTCTTTTGAACGACATGACAATCAAAATAAACAATAATAATCCAAAGCATAATCCCACTACACATAGGTAATACCCAAGCATCTCCCACAATGAGGCATCAAGGCAAACTCTTTGGTCCACAAGGCAATCAAAAAATATCTAAATTTTTTCATCATTGACAAGACAACATTTTGGTCTGGTAAAAGCTACAGGAGTTGCAATGCAATCAATACCGCCCTATTGTTTGGTCTCAACGATTATAACATGACAACAAACATTGGAGATTTGGCACTGTGTACCTCCTTTTGCATCCATAATTATCTTCAACCGTTGCACTTGTTTGACATCCATTGTTTGAAAATATACGCAATGCTTTCTTCTAGGGTTGCTTTCCTATTCTCTTTGAAATTCCATAGTTCGGGATGGGAAATCTACCACTTGCATTGTACTTGTTAAGCTCCAACAGGGCTCTAACTACAGTTTCTTGCATGCAATTCGAAATGGCATTTCCACCAAAGCCCTACATTTTCCAAAACTTTGGTGATTAAAAATCGCATAAAAAAATAATACAAAGACCAACAAACACTAAAAACACTATTTCAGAAAATTCAAACTTACAGAAATCATTTCCATGCGAGCTTCCTGTAGCTCATCATTGCTCTTGCGTTCATTTGCAACAAGAGCTACATTCAGACATTTCATATATTCCATTTCTTCCATCTTTTCTTTCAATTAACTTCGCAATTGTTCTATCTTCTTCATTAATGTGAGTCCTCATCGCCACCCTTGAGCTTCAACATATAGATAGAATAAGCAACTCAGCTTCAGCTTTAAAACATAAACAAATAGAAATACCTGTACCAAAACCTGTACTGCTGCATCAAATATCATCTCTTTCAAAGACCGCCCACTTAGCATCTCTTCCAAGCCCTGCATTATCCGAGCCATGGTAATTTGAAATCACACAAATCAAATTCCACGCGAGCTTCCAGTAACTCAATCATCGCACTTCCGTCTTTTTACAATAAAAGTTTGTTTCAGAGGAATCCAAACGATCGGTTTCTTCCATCTTTTCTTCCAATTCTCCGCTCATATCTTCTAACCTCCGTCCCTGACGCAATCGCCACAGCCACAGGTGACTTTGTATCCACCTTCGCCGTCATCTACGTTTCCCTTCAAATTTACTGCATCTCTAGCATAAAATTTCTTCTTTTCTTCCAGACAAGTTAAGATTACGGGAATTCACCTCTTCTGCATCCCTCAACTAAACAACGATCATCTTACCGGTACCTTCTATCAACAAGGAGTTTCGCGAGTTGCCTCAAACGATATCAGCAGCTCTCGGCTACGGTGGCTAGCTTTCGGCGAGAAAGGTCTATCGGCAAGCAGGGACTTCGCCTGAGGTAGTATAGGCCGATCGCTCGAGAGGAGACGACGAGGATTCCTCGAGAAGAAAGCAACAACACACGACGACGGTTTAGGGTGAGTATATCGCCAACGGCTTGGGAGGAGACGACGACGTTTCCACGAGCGACGTCGACAAAAGACGACAGCCGATGGCTCAGGGGAGACGACGAGTGCGGGAAACGACGACAACGATAAGGCAAGAATTATCGACAGCTTGGGAGGAGACGGCAACGTTTCCTCGAGCAACGTCGAGAAATGACGATGGGTGAGCACAACCAAGATATCAAAATGAGGAAGCTACAAAATCCAAGAGAAATTAATTTCTTACATTTCAAAAAAACATTTAACATTCCCAAGTTTCCAGATTTTTACCCAAACAACCTAAATTTTTTCCTAACTTTCATTTCTTTCCAATTCTTAAAATCTCGGCTGGCACAAACACCTCCTTGGGAGTTAGAAATGAGGTAGAGTTGGGTCAATAATCAATAATTTTAATATGTACGATACATAATTAAACAACAGTAAATACGATACAGAAAATTCACTTTTTAAATTTGAACCAATTATCATGTTAGTTAACCACCCATTTACCGAAAATTTAAGAATAACCATACAATCAGGAAGAACACCATACACTAGACAGATCAAGGAGTCCAACAGTCCACCGAAGCAGTAAAACTCACGGTAGCAGCAGCTTGTCGACTAACAAGCCAAATATATGCGGTACAAGGCAAATCTAAAACAAGCAACATTAAACCGAAAGAAATATAAACAATGCAAGCATCCACCAAAAGAGCTCTTACTAAAAACTAAAGCCAAAGATAGTCATGAGTCAGTTTCAAATACATGCCCTTCTGTAACCACCAGTTCCAACAGGGCTCAAACTACACTACTGCTTCACCCCCATCAACTTTAAGCTCCGTCAGCTTTGACATCGCCATCAACACCATTTCCTGCAACCAAAACATCAACTCGAAATGTTTGAGTCACGCCGCCAAGTATCCACAATAACCCAAAAATAAGACCTCCAACTATGTGCATTACATTGTTAAATTTTAAAAATAATGCAACAGGCATACCTGCCCTTCCCCAACCACAGAAACAATTTTTGAAGGGCACCATCAAAGATTTGCCAATAACCCTTCCCAGAACGAAAACAACTCAGCACACTTGCATACAATTCGACATCGCCTATTCTCAAGCCCAACATTTTGATCGCCCACTCCCCAGTCCTACATCATCCAGACAACGATAATTTGAAATCGCATAAAGAATAATAATACGATGCCCGAGAAAAACTAAAGACACTACTACCGAAAAATCAACTTACAGAAATCACATCCAATCGAGCTTCCCATAACTCATCAATGCCCTTTCGAAACTTTGCAATACTATCTACATTCAGACAATTCAAACGTTCCACTTCTTCCATCATATCCTTCAAATGACTGCCCATTTCATCGATCTCCTTCAACAATGATGAGGCTTCCCCGCCACCCTTGAACTTCATCATAGATAGAACATCCAATTCAGCATCAGTTATAAATCACAAACAAACAGAAATAACTAAACCAAATACCAGTACTGCCGATCTAAATATCAACACTTTGAAAGACCACACACATAGCTTCTCTTCCAATTCCTGCATTTACCGAGCCATGGTAGCATGGAATCCCTCAAAAAGTTATATGACGCCCGGGAAACACAGGAAACACTATTAGAGAACATAGAAACTTACAGAAATCACTGCATTGCAAATTCTCCGAAACGAAGCACTGCTGTGTTCCGATGCATCCATCTTTTGTTTCAATTCACCGCTCATTTCTTCTATCTTCTCCATTACTGATGAGTCTTCCTCGCCACCCACGAGCTACAACACAGTGAATATCCAACTCAGCAACAGCTATAAAACAAAAACAAATAGAAATAACTGGAGGGAAAACCTGTACCGCTGAATCAAATACCAACTGCTTCAAAGACCGTCCACTTAGCCTCTCTTTCAAGCCCTGCATTTTCCAAGCTTTGGTAATTTGAAAACACATCAAAAAAAAAATAATGAAGCCCACGAAACCCAAAGAACACTACTTTAAAAGTTTCAATCTTACAGAAATAAATTCCTTGCGTGCTTCCTGTAACTCATCATGGCTCTTTCGTTCTTCTGCAATAAGAGTTCGACACAGAGATTCCATACGAACCTTTTCTTCCATCTTTTCTTTCACAATGCGGCTCATTTCATCTATCTTCTTCACTGATGACGAGTCTTCTACGCCACCCATGAGCTTCATCACGGATAGAGCATCCAACACATCAACGGTAATAAAACACAAGCAAGTAGAAATACCTCGACGAAATACCTGCACTGCTGCTACAAATATCAGTCTCTCGGACGGAGGGCCTCGCAGAGCTGTCGCGAAAGAGATGCGGCGGTGCGGACGACGTAGTCCGGAGCCAAAGACGAACCTTTTATACTTGCAAGGGAGGCGAAGGGGCACGCACGAACGATGAATCGAAATCTGCAGGGTTTGGTTTTACGGTTTTGGATGCGGCGTAGATTCCAAAATTGCCTCGAAACCCAGCGAAGAAGCCGTCAAGACTCGGAAGAAGTAATTTACCTCGAGACTACGCGTGGAGGGATTTCGGCTCAAATCAGACGTGTCAGCCAAAATCAGAAGTCGAAGGGACAGCTTTGAAAAGAGACGCGATCGGTGGCGGGCATTCCAATATCGCATTAATTTCTTCTCTCCGAATTGAATGTGGTCGTAGCAAAACGTGCAATGCTTCAGACCACTTTCGTCCTTGTTCGATCCAAAGATACGACGACGAAAAATCGATCTCTGTTTTCACGATTTTCCAACCTATTTCACAATCTGGTAATCAACAGTTGTGTTCATAGCTGAGGGCTTTACTTCATTATCAAAATTACACAGAATGTGTTAATCTCAATGTGTTATTGTCCGCTTTCAATGTGTATACTTGTACCTTTTTTCCCTTGTTAAATTTGATAATAACAATAGATCGAAATCCTACAAAAAGAAGTATAAATTAATTCGATATATTCCAAGAAATCGTAAAAAATCCAAACCCCTTTCGAATAAATCGGATCTTTCCCGGGCCGGGTATTCGGACTATCGTCTGATTACCCGAGACGAAAAGGACGTTCCTCTCCGCAGACCTGAGTTCCCACCACACACACACACACATACCAGAAGCCTTGCAACAACGCAGGCCAGCGGAGTGGAGGATCGAGAAGAAGGAAGAGATCGGAGATCCCATTCCATCGATGGCGTCGTCAGCAGCAGTACCGTTCTGGAGGGCGGCGGGCATGACATACATCACCTACTCCAACATCTGCGCCTCCCTTGTCCGGGCCTGCCTCAAGGAGCCCTACAAGTCCGAGGCCGTCGCCAGGGAAAAGGTCCACTTCTCCATCTCCAAGTGGGTCGATGGGAAGCCCGAGAAGGCTGGTGAGAACCCCCCCCCCCCCCTCCCCCCAAACTTTTCCTTTCTTTCTGCCAAATGTTTGGTTTTTTCTTTTTTTGGATGATCTTGGGGTTTGAGGGATGAATAAAAGATTTTTATCATCGATTGATTTTAGGAGGTGGAAATGAGACAAGGGGAGATGGGTTTTGCTTTGACCACCCAAAAGTTGGTGTTTTGTGCACTTTCCTGGTGATGGAACCAGAGAAAATGAATTATTCCTTTATCACTTATCAGACATTAGACTATTAATGTCCGTTGATTCTGTCACAAATTTCGATATAAAGCCAACTTTATATAAGTAAAGTGTCATATCTTGTCAAAGAGGCAATCAGAATCGAGGATATAAAGTTGTCAATGTGGTAGAGTTGGGTCATAAATCAATATTGTAAATACGTAAGATACAATATTTAAACAACAAATAAGTAAATATGATATGAAAATTTCACCTTTTAACTTTAACCAAAAGTCAACAACATTTATTAATCAAAACAAAAGTTCACCGTTTAAGTTAATTAGGAGTCTGTTGATGGGAAAATGGAGGAATTCGCCTTCCCTTGTTCTCAATCTATATTTCAATCGGGCTAAAGGAAGTACCATCTCTTCCATCTGCTTTTCATTGGACTTTGAGCATAGGATACCTTTTGTTAAGGTCCTTCTTGAGCATTATTATCATTAGAGTCACTGTTTGAAGGGAAGTGCATCAATGAGATTATATATTAGATAATTACATACGTTATTTTATTCTAAAGATGTCTTCTTCTAGTTTGTGGTCATTTATCATTGGCTAGACTTTAATGATTTGTGTTAAATAAATAAAATAGTTTTTTTGGATAAGCTCGATATGGAAACTCTTAGGCTTTTTTATGGATAATTTATTGTATGTGTACATGAGTTTGTAAAAGACAGGGAGGCCTGGATATTGGGTGTTTTTACCTTCTTTGAAACTTGGATAATATTACACAAAAGAAGCCAATGTTACTAGGAATGAGTTTTTTTTCATAACCAAGGAGTAAAAACATGATTTTATATGGAGAGGTGCCTCCTTAATTGTGTGTGTATGTGACTTTGATGGAAGCTGCTTGTACTTTGTAGTTAATAAAATAGCAGCATGACTTAAAATAAAATCTTTTAGTCAAAGTGAAGATGGTGGAATAGATAAATGGTGGTTTATCATCTATTCAACGAACAGAACAAGAGATGAATCCTTTCCAACTCTTTGGAACATCAGGAAAGGATGGTTCTCTTTTGTCAGTCGTAATTGCGGAAAGCAAAAGACTTGCATGCAAGTATACAACTGTATGGGTTGCTTTTATTGAAAAGTGCAACTGTGTGGGATATTCAATTCGTATAGAAGCAAACGGGAAGAATGGAAGATAAATCAGGGAGATGAAATCGTAACTGAACATGGTAAAATTTGACTTAAGGCTGACATATCACATAACCGAAGAAACTAATTTGTACACAGCTAAATAATTTCTGAATATTTGTTAGCGTTGTGAAGTTTTTTGACCACATGTTGATTCATTTCCTGATCACATGATGCCCACAGTAGAAACATAACATTTTCTATTGTAGTATCTTCTTCCTTTCACACCAGCATGCATCTTTAGAAAAGAAATTGCATTACCTATGGCTGCTACCATTGATCTTCATTATCAAATGACCCTTCCCAATTCCCACATCAAGTCCAATGAGGCATAGCTGTGTGAATAATTCAATATCTTTGAAATGGAAGAATTTCAAAATGATTAAATCTTGTTGATAAAGTCTGATCTGTGGAGAGAGTCAATGTTTGGTGTAGATAATCAATGAAGGGTCGGTTATAGCCTTAGTATGTTGGTGTCTTCATGAAGTATACAATTAATGGTGTTTTCTTGCTTAGGCATTTGTTATGTCTAACCATATATGAAAGTCACAGTGTTTCAAGCTCTTTGCTTTTCAATTTTTTACGTGTTTTTACTTCTTTCACTTCATTGAATTGTATCGTATGGTATTATATTATATTTTTTTGAAAATGGTAAAGAAATTCTTATCATTAACAATCAACCAAATACAAGAACAGTTGATCTAGAATGGTCAACCTGTCCACTTATCCAGCAATTCATTACAATATCGATAGAAGGCATAGCCCCAAAAGACACACGATTCCAATGTCCCCTAGGACGGTAGCATGTTCCAAAAATGAACAACAGATGCATGGTCCAAAATCATCTACTTGGTGCAAGATTTAGAATTAAAAATGAGGTGGTTTTGAGCTTTCTGGACACTCACAGCAAATGCTGGGAATGCCTGGTGGAAAATGATGCTGAACTTGCGACAACTTGCCCTTAACCACCGGAATGTAAATAACAGACAAGGACTGATTACTTTTGACTGCAAAATCAATAACCTTAAGCTCGATTAAGTCATTTTCTGTTAAACATGTATGATGTGCATAAATGAGAATGGTGTAAATATTTAACTTAAACGATGAATGATGATGGCATTCTATTATTGTCCACTTTTTGCCTCTAGTTTTTCCAATGTTGGCTGATATGTTATTTGTTTCACATTTCAGTCATTCGTTCAGACAGCGCTGAATCTTGAATTCTCTCAATACTACCCAAGGATGTTCTATTGAGACAACAGTACATGATTAGTGGTCTGCTTTGCATGACTTGCGTCTGCTTTTTCCCCCACTCGATGATATTTCAATTTGAACAGCTTGTAAGCTTATCATTTTGTTGTAGGCTGTCATGCCAAAATAATCAAATGTGATGTGAAATTTCGAAAGTCGAAAACTTTTAGTTCATGGAACACACCATTTCCTATTTGGTTCAATAAGCCTGTATTCTTTATATCTTTCAATCAGAACATGCTTGTGGCCATCATTTGTACATAAAGTAGGGTGGAAAAAAAAATACCGCTTGATTTTTTCCCTCTTTTTCTTAACAAATAATAAGCAACCGTTTTGATCATTATTATAGCAACATTTGACTTGGATTATTCTTCTTGTTGTTGCTTTAATATCATTGGATTTAAGAGGGAAATACTTTTGGAGGATGTGATTCCATAATCTGAAATAAATCTAACCGGACAAAGATACAAGCATTAACAAAAAGGATGCAAGAACTACGACACCAAACGCAATCATAAACCCATGATGCCAAAACGGAATTATTGAAAAGGGCAAGGAACAGATGATTTCATCAAGAAAAGATTATTCATTCCATGTAAAAGCTCCATGTGTAGTGGATTAAATCTTCGTGCGCTTTTAAACGCAAGCAATCGCAGCACAAGATGAAACCATACAAAGTCTTGACAGTCGTGCCGTAAGAGCTTATGCCATCAAGGATGGAATTTTTTTACTTAGAAATCACATAACCTTCCAACCCTCTTTTATTGTTTCCCATAGATGCAAGCAACTTCCATGATTTAGCCTGCTTATCACAGACTCTCACCATCCAATCTTGGAGGTATGGATTTCAATTCTGACAGCAAATATAACCCTATTATCTCCAAGCTGAGCATATTTGCCAATCGAGTCAATAGAATCTCTATTCAACAACCAACAAAAGTCCCCACCATGGCAATCCTTTAGGACCTCCAATATTAGATCCTAAGAAGCACACTTGTCGATCAATCAATGAGGAAGCTTAATGGATTTCAATAACTCTTTTGAACCTGTCCATAACCACGGGAATATCTTCCTCCGTGAGGGTAGTGAAGCAACAACGAAACCATCCAGGCTCAATGCAATTGCAAGCTGAGCCAGGCGTCACATTAATCTTGGACACATTTAGAAGTTTATCCCACAGCTCAAGCTCCCCTTTCTCACTGTACGATCGGATAAATTTACTCAAGTCAGCCCAACAGTAAAAACCACCACTGCTGCTACTGCACTCAATCCCTATCTGCTTCAGTCCATCAGCGAACAACTTGTGCATCTTCTGAAGTCGCATCTTATTTGTATGAAGAAAATTGTCTATGAATTTTGTGTCTGAGAGCATTGAAACAAGTAAATGCTGTGTTGGAGCTGAAACTGGTGAGAACCTTGATAGCCTTGTAGCAGCTGCCAGGACATTTTTATTGTAGGAGTAAATAGCACCCACTCTAAAGCCTGGAAGACAGAGGTCTTTGGAAAGTCCGTATATTATATGAACCCTGCTCTTGTCAAGGTCATCTGAGTCCAAAATTTCTGCCATGCTCACAAATTTGCTGTCCCCATATGTTGATCCAGCAAATAATTCATCAGAGATAAGGTGAATATTTTTTTCTCTAACGAAGTCTAGAAGACCAAACATTAATTCCCGATCCAGTAGACCACCAACAGGATTTGAGGGATTTGAAACAAAAACAGCCCGAACCTTTATCCCTCGGTTCTTGGCCTCATTATAAGCTCTTTCAAGGGCAGCAACACTCAATTTAAAGTTGTCAGTACTCCGACATGGCACGGGTATCAAGTCTACACCAGTTCGACATTTTATATCACAGTCAAATCTACAGAAGAAATCCTCCTTAGTTTCTTATGCATATCATGTTCAAATAAAAATGGATGACCAGAAACTAACTCGGAATGTAGAACATGGTACTTTACCCTGGACAACATGGAGTAGGGACTAGGAAGCCATTCCCTGGATCTGCAAGGCAAAAACTTAGTATCTCGATTGCAGAGGTTGCTCCTGCAGTCAAGATCAACTGCATGGGTAAGAATGAAACTGAACCTTGCATGACCTGGTCCATGAATGAAGCAATTGCCTGTGGAAATCAAAGACAAACCAAAAAAATCACACATATTGCTCTGATTTATGTAGAAAAGGAGCTGGAAATAGTATAATAGATTAGACAATGGGAAATCTCACAACCCTGAGTTTCCAACAAGAAGGGGGCATCTAACAAGCTAGGCAATGTAATTCAACTGAGATAAGGAAATGTGTAATGTGAGCTGCAAATTATCGGCTACCATGAAAAATTATTAGAAATGTAAGAAACATACATACAACAAATATTTTAAATGTCTTGAAACTTCTTAATTATATGGTTTGCCTAAGGCAATTTTTATACAAGCAAGTCAAAAATGGAATAACAAATGTTAGTTTCTTTGCACATAAAGAGAAGCCTCTAGAGGTAGAGAACAACATATAATAACTACCACAAACCAATTAAACACAAAAGCTACAAAACAAGGGTTCTTCACAGTTTTCCAACTTGCAAATGCAACTTTTTTAGGATGCTGGTGTCTCCCCTGTGCTGGTGGACCACCAACTGGAGATCATAGTACATATTGGCAAGGGAAGCTATGGTGGATTTCTTATTGAAATGTAAAATTTATTAGAAATGATCACATTTGAAGCGCGATCTTCCTCCCAGAGGACAAGCCTTGCACATTTAGCAAGAACTTAACCCGTGCTAAATTCATTATTCATACATTTCCCTTGGGAAGACGACCAACTAATTAGGTAGGACCCCACACTAACCCCAGACTCCATGAACTAACAGATCATTAAGATCGTTGCTGCTGGCAAATAGTTGGAGGGAAAATATAGTCTTAAGATAACATAGACATTTTCAATAGAAACATAAGAAATTGGCATAGTTGAGAGCAAAAAAGTTGCCATATAAACAAGTTTGAAAACAGATAAGCATGACTCTTGCCAATAATTACAACTCGTGCACTTTATTCTAACTAGATGGAACTTCATTTAGAACTTTAGAGAAAAAAACCAACTTGCTCACTTTTACTGCCTACACCACATGTATCGATTAGAAGACACCAAACAAGTTACGCAAAAATACAATCAACCATCCAACGACGCCAAATCTTGCACCAAAACTGAACTAGTACCATACACACTATGGAATCCAGAAACCACTTAAACCAATATACGAAGACAATCTGTTTAAGTCAAAAAAAACATACAATCTTCAGCTCCAACATGCCGTCGAACGGCTGGTAAGTCACTAGCCTGCTGATACACAAATCTGGTTTCCCCTTGGGCTCCGCCGTCGCAGTCCTCAGGTACCCATCAATCCACTCCCACAGCAAATCCATTGACAGCTGCAGTTCACAAACAGAAATCTGAATTCCCATACACACCCAAAAAGGAATCGAAATTTTCACATTACAAAAACACAAACCAAGTCCATGTCAACCAAATACCACACTGACCTTGTTCTCCGCGAGCCCGAGCTGGGCCACACCCTCCGGGTTCCACACGGGATCATACAAATCCTCCTTGCACCTCCTCGACCCCACGTAATACAACGAGTCCCCGCCATCCTTCGCGATCTCCGAAGCCCTATCTGACACCGTCACCGGCCAGGAAGAACCTTTTGAGCAGAGCAGCGTCCTCGAATGCGACCTCGGCAACTCCGCCAGGTTCCCCCAGGAGGATCTGTGGGGGGAAGACGGCGGCGATCCGGAGTCAGGGGAGGAGGGATGCGAAGATGCTGATGGAGGAGGAGCACGATTGCGCTTGAGGTAGAGCTGGAGGAAGTAGAAGAGCGCGCAGGGAATGATGGACCCGAGGATTAGTCCGCCCCTCCCTTGCAACACACCCTGAAGGGGCACTATCACACGCATGCCACCGCCGCCGTCTCTTCCGGTGGATGGGTGGGATCTCGTTTTGGCGGTGGAATCCTCGGCGTGGTCGAGCGCGGACACGATCATCTGCGACTGGCGGGGATTTATATTACGATCTGATTGGTGTTGGTTTATATACATATGAAATAAATAATTTTAAAAAAAATATTTCGAACAAGTAATTAATTAATAAAAGAATAGTCATTAATTAATGTGAATATAACCATAAATATTCAAATTTTATTTTAAATACAATATCACTATAAAAAAAATTTAAATTAATGTAACTAGAATATTTTAATATGCATGTAGTGATGTAGATTTGATATTTATATTTTGAAATAAAGAAAAATGTCGCTACTAAGGTTGATAGGAAAGTTGATTAATGGTGTTTATCTTATAGGATACATACTTTTATAATATTGGATAGTTATAATTCAATTACCTTTAAATAGGTGCTTTTCCAGCTAACTTTAAATGAATACTTATTCGATCAATCTATCTAATATTATTAAATCACAAGTCTAAATTTTGCTAATATTATTTCAATTAGTAACTTATAATAATATTAACAGTATATCACAAGTTGCTGGAATAGCTCAGTTGGTTAGAGCGTGTGGCTGTTAACCACAAGGTCGGAGGTTCGAGCCCTCCTTCTAGCGATTTCCAACTTTTTCAATTAATTTTTAAAATTTTCCCTTCCAAAATTTTTAATTTCCACAAAATATAATGTCATTTCTTGTGCATTATCACAAACTCATCATTTCCCAACTCACAATACAACATCTCATGAAAGGCAGTGTATTACTTTGAATCAAATCTTCCAATATTACATATGAAATATGGAATTTCCTACTGAAATTTCCCATTGTTCCATTTCAACAAGCGAAAATAATTTCTTCTGCTAATGTTAATTGTTATGTTCATCAAAATTAGAATCTTAATAAAATTTACAGATACCTTCACTTTAATTAACTAAATTATTACAGTTGAAAGGAAGAAAAACAAAAATAAAAATATTGTTAAATACGTGGGATCACCTTACTTAAATTATTACAATTCATTTTTCTTAACAATTCAAATGAATAAAAAAAACAGTTACAAAAATTAAAATGGGAAACTCAAATGGATCTTTATAATTTGCATGCAACCATAAAATCTGAAATAAATGAGCAAAAGGATGCCACTTTTCTTAGATAAGTACATCCTTATCCAATAATTCTCCTCTACACATACATAATGAAAAATTCTAGGATATTTAAAATCTCATGTCTGCTCTTCATGTGAAATGACTATGTTACCCCTCTTTTCTAAATCTCCCATCTCTCTTTCATCTCTACTAAAATCCATCACCTCTCAGGTTTCATATCAACTGGCGCAAGAGTAATTTTGTAGGTTGAAGGAGGACAAAAAGGACTTTCCACACATAATAAGCCTGACATGTTAGATAAGAATTAGCTTATACCGATGATTATGTATTTTACAAATTTATAGTGACACTTGTAAAAAAAAAAAATTTCTTCTTACCCACATTTTATAAAATTTAATGTTCAACATACTAATTTTTCTTAACAGTGTGCCTATTCACATAAAGAAACTAAGATTCGTATAGATTGATATACAGAATTTTCTATCGACTTTAATTAATAGTTAGAAAATTACTGATTTTACTAAAAATTAAAATGTACCTAATTATTTTGATCTGACAATTACTATAAATAATACTGTTTAGTGAAACATTCAAGCGAAAATTTTAAGCAGACGTAATCCCATGTTGTAGAATAAATTACTATAAATTTCATATTCCTACAGTTTGGGCTTTTATTTACGTTTATTTCGATTCTACATCGTACTTGCTCGATTACATTGCGCATGGTCAATTCATTTATCAATTTTTCTACAAATATTTTTATTATTTTTTTCAATGAATTTAATCGATTTTAAAGACTGTGTACAGTTCTATCTTCCCGTAAAAATAATATTTTTATCAAAAAATTGTAGCGACGGCGAAGGAGGAATTTGTCAATTCAACCTTACATTTTGGAAAAATAGGCAAAAACAGTCGAAGATGGCAGAAACGTAAATTACCATCCAGCACCACATCTCTCCGCTTACATATGATAACATACCGCCCCCTGGAGTTCCCATGCATCCTCCTCCGATGGCTCGTGGTACCAGTGCCCTTGTTGCTCCGTTGGCTGCGGCGGCGGTGGCGGTGGCGTTGGCGGTTGTGGTGGTGGCGGCGGCTGAAGCAGCAGGTGGTAAGGCCCGGTTCCAACCACACTACGGCTCCGCCCTCCGGAAATGCATACTGTTCTTCGAAGGCCAGAGGTCCGGCGAGCTCCCGCCGTCCCAGAGGATAAGGTGGAGGTCCGACTCCGCCCTCCTCGACGGCCATAGCGCCGGCGTAAGTACTCATGCATTCATTGCATTCCAAGTTTTTTTTTTTTAAAAGATTCACTGGAATTTAAAAATCAGTTAAATGTGGAACGATTACAACGGGATCGCGGATTTTTTCTCGTCTGATCAGGTGGACTTAACGGGAGGATACTACGACGCTGGCGACAACGTCAAGTTCGGCTTTCCGATGGCGTTCACGACGACAGTGCTGGCATGGTCGGTGCTCGAGTTCGGAGGGAACATGGGAGCGGAGGTCGACCATGCACGCGACGCCATTCGTTGGGCCACCGACTACCTCCTCAAGGCGACGAGCCAGCCAAACAAGGTGTACGTCCAAGTCGGGGATCCCTACTCCGACCACGGTTGCTGGGAGAGGCCGGAGGACATGGACACCAAACGGACGGTGATCACCGTCGACACAGACCACCGTGGGTCCGAGGTCTCGGCCGAGACCGCCGCCGCTTTGGCGGCTGGATTCATGGTCTTCTCCTCTTCCGATCCAACGTATGCTAATCAACTGTTGCACAGATCCAAAGAGGTACGATATTAATCTTTCTATCTTAGATTGATCGATTTTAATGATCGGATTTTAATCCTTGTTTAATCAGTGTTTAATGTAGTTATTATAGACCATAATCACTAATTCATTAATTGAACTACATCCATTTGGATGAACGAGTGTCATGAATAAGTAAGTGAAGAAAAGCGTTAGAATAATCGCATATCAAATATGTAATTAAAGACTGAACTCGGACCTACATGCAATGAATCTCTTCACTCGGCTAATTCGTTTTGAGTTTAAATTCTGCACTTAATATTAAACATTTTCGTGAACTTATATATCTAGATTGATTTTGTAGGTTTTCGAATTTGCCGACAAATATCGCGGATCATATGTAGATACTTTGAGACACTGGGTGTGCCCATTCTACTGTGACTACAGTGGTTACATGGTACATAACTCTCCATGATTCCCTTTCATTCATATACCTATGCATAAATTAATGTATGATTGGCGCATCTATTTTGTAAAGTTGACGTGTTTATATATATTTCTTGAAAATACAACTCAAAATTGATAGTGAATCCAGAAATCCATCATTATAAAGTTCAAGTTTTTCTTTACGTACATCTATTGATCGACATGGAAGTATTCAACACTCCTTATTTGTAGACTTATCTTGAACCAAACAAGTATTCTTATTATAGGTGAATGTACGTGAATCTGTTTTAATACCATATGAAAATCTATCATAAAATTAATTGATAATAATTAAGTAAAGTGATCGTCCTTATATAAACCCAAATTCTTCCTTACGTATTCTAATATGAGACTATTCAACAATTTCAACAAAAGGGATCTTTAAAAAAATAAAAGAACATTTTACTATAAGCACTTCACTTGCAGTAAAAATTACTGTAAGTGTCTAAATTTAATAAAGATCAAGCGATACAAGGATAGGGAGGAGCATGAGGAATAGTCTTTATGAAAAGAGGAGTGGGAGAGGTACACCGAAGGAAAGAAGGGTAGAAAGAAGTTAATACGAAGGGTACAGAGAGATGCATCAACGGAAAGTAAAGAAGATCATCCAAAAATATATAAAGAGATTTAATCTTCACGAGCATACCAACACCACGGAATAAAAACAAAGAATCATATGTCATGCATAGGTTTGATGGAAACCCTAAGGTAACGTACAGGACGAGCTGGTGTGGGGAGCAGCATGGCTTTACCAGGCGACCAGCGACGATCATTACTGGAACTACGTGCTTGATAACTTTTCAAACCTCCCTCCTGGTGGTTTTGGACAGTTCGGCTGGGATGACAAGCACGCCGGCATTTCCATTCTAATCTCCAAGGTATGATCGATCTTCTCTTCATGGGGATGGGTCTTTTGTTGTTGGGTTGCCAATCAAAGACGGTGGTTGGTCTTCTCTTCTCAGAAACTGCTCGCCACAGGTGGTAAAGCCACCGATCCGGTGATCCAAAAGGCCGACGAGTTTGTGTGCTCCGTCCTCCCCGAATCCCCGACCAGAGCCGTTCAATATTCGCCAGGTCCATATATATTTGCAGTAGTTTGATCGATACCATTAATCTTATCGAGTAATTGAAGCATTAAAGCACTAACGTTATCGATTTCTCAGGTGGGTTATTGTTCATAAAAGACGGAAGCAACATGCAGAACCCAGCGGCCATCTCCTTCCTCCTCATTATCTACTCTCGCTACCTCACCACCAGCTCCGGCGGAAGGCCCATCCGATGTGGGAGTACCTCCGTTGCACCCTCCAGACTCGTCGAGCTTGCCCGGAGCCAGGTAGTTGAATCAATCACAAGCTTCAATCTCACCAACACACATATAATTTTATATAGATCATTGACATGGCTCGTGTGACTTGTGTGAAGGCGGACTACATACTAGGGAAGAACCCAATGGGCATGTCGTACATGGTGGGGTACGGCAGCCGCTTCCCCCGGAGGATCCACCATCGCGGGTCGTCGCTGCCGTCGGTGGCGCAGCACCCCCATCGCATCGGCTGCGCCGAGGGGACGTCGTTCTTCCTCAGCCCTGCGCCTAACCCAAACCTGCTGGTCGGCGCCATCGTCGGCGGACCCAACATTTCCGACTTCTACCCCGACTCCCGCAAGCACTTCGCCGAGTCCGAGCCGACCACCTACATCAACGCCCCCATGGTCGGCGTCTTCGCCTATTTGAATGCCACGACGTGACATATACATATATATATGTACGAGTTATTCTTATTTGTCAATGTCATAAATCACATGGTCTACTTTCACTTTTACTCGTAAAAAGTCAAAATTATAACTTATGCAATTGATTGTACATTTGCTTCTTTCGTAAATCACGTAAATAACGTATCAAAATCAAATTTGATATGTAGTTTTAAGCATTAATTCATTGCAAAAATTATAATTCACACCTCGTTCCTTTCTCATCACTCCTAAAAGGAAAACATAAAGAGGGGTAGAGAGAGTAAGAAGAAAAAATTAGGAAAAATTTATATGCAATCTAAATATGTCATGTAAGAATGAGTCTATGTCTAAAAGGATAAGGCCAATGCAAGCCTAATCGGAGAGTTTACATATACATAGAGAAGATGCTAAACATTCGATGTGCTCAATTTTTTAGCCCTCTAATAATCCTTAGTTGCAAATGGTAAGCATTCCTTCACTCATATGATGAGTGAGGAGTGAATCTTATATGATCTAAGTTTACATAATAAACACTAAAGCAAACAAAGTATACAGATGCATGATTTGATGTGATTAAATATAATGCATGCGAAATAAGTTACTTGGAGACATATGAAATGGATTTGTCCATTTCAGCCCTCCTCAAAGAAGTTTTGGTTGATTTTAACTTGATTAATTGGTTATCACTTGTATAAATACAATATCTAGTAATAACTTAAAGAGTGGGAAAATTATAGAATTTTACCCCAAGAGATGAGAAAAGAAGGTTAAGTTGTGCATGTGTGACCCTAATCTTAAATGATATGTCAAATGTAACCCTACATTTGGGCTAAGCTAAGGAGAATAACCCTAACATGAATCTCTATGTTCATGAACTGTTAAGATAAATTAATTTCAAAGATTGTTGGATTTGATTGACAAATCTCCATCAAAGAAAAATAAGAAAGCATGAGGTTGTTAGTTGGATCGATAGAAACAGTAAGATAAAATATCGTGTTCAGTCATAATTACAGCAAAAAAAATAGTATGCATTAGTTCAACTTTGGAAAACTACAACTCAAGATTTATAAATCAAAATGACGTGCAATAAAATATGTCTAAAATTAGAAAAGTGTACTATAGTAGAAAAATGTCGAATAAAAATTCATGCAAAAGAATCATTAATGGGAAGAGGTTATCAGAAAATACCCATCTCAATCAAGCAGTACTATAGGGTGACATTCTGGGATCCATAACTTTCCATCCACTCGATGGATTTCGTGGATCAAATATGCATTAGAAAGCTCAACTTGTGAGCTTTCAAATAAAAATTTCATCTAAATCCAATGGTCAAATCTGAAGGTATAATCAACCACAGGAGAAGTTGCAGAGAGCAGTAGGAATATACTTGCGTAGGTGAAAGAGGCAATGACCTAATATCGACCGTTAGTTTCAGATCAAATCTCATTCATTGGATTTAAAGTTGATAGAACATCAACCGTTAGATCTAAGCAATCAAATCAGTGATCACACGATCCAAACCATCCAACTAGATCTTGGTGATCTAATTCCAGTCGTTGATCGTAATAAATGAAATCTAATCTATCAGATTAAAAGTAAATGAAACCTCAACCATCGGATAAATCTAGATGCTTTAATCTGGATCGTCAGATTAAACATGAGGGGGGGTTAGTGCCTGACGGAATTCAACTGACGGAAGGGAAAATTGTTGAATTCCGTTAGAATGTCATTAGTGTGCACAATATCGAAGGAAAATGAAATTGTAAATTTACCGACATATAAATATGTAATTTTACCTTTACCCTTCCCTCATTTCCGACCTTCCATGTTCGGAAAATTTTTCACCCCTGCATCCATCGCGACCGCTCGCATCCGTCGGTGCCGCAACATCCGCCGCTGCATCTGAAGCTCGCAGCCCTCACATCTGTCGCGATCACTCGCAACCGTTGCAGTCGTTGCTCACGGTCGCTGCTGCCGCATCTGTCGCTGCCGCTACCGCTGCATCCGAAGCTCGTAGCCCTCGCATCCGTCGGTGCCGCAACATCCGCCGCTGCATCCGAAGCTCGCAGCCCTCACATCTGTCGCAATCGCTCGCAACCGTTGCAGTCGTTGCTCACAATCATTGCTGCCGCATCTGTCGCTGCCGCTACCGCTGCATCCGAAGCTCGTAGCCCCCGCATCCGTCGCGACCACTCACAACCGTTGCAGTCGTCACTCACAGTCATTCCTGCCGCATCAGTTGCTACCACTACATCCGTCGCTGTCGCCGCATCCGAAGCTCGCGGCCCCTGCATTAGTCGCAACTGCTCGCAACCGTTGCAGTTGTCGCTCACGGTCGATGTTGCCACATCCATCGGTGTCGCTGCATCCGCTGCTGCCGCCGCATCCGAAGCTCTCAACCCCTACATACGTCGCGACCACTCACGGTCGCTGCCACTGCATCCACTACTGCTACTGCCACCGCATCCGCTACGATTGCTACCATTGCTGACGCTCGGTTTGTGCCTTTGTAAATTCTGTTTGAAATTCTATTTTCATCGTATGTATTTGTTTGTTAGTATAATGTAATGTATGTTTGTTAGTATAATGTAATGTATGTTTTCATCATATGTATTTGTTTGTTAGTATAATGTTTGTAAGTATAATGTCGTTGATAGCTCTTTGTCTTGATACTAAATGTTTTGATCAATTTGCCGTTGATATTGAAATTATGTATTTGTTTTGATCAGTTGGTATGTTTTGATCCATGAAAATGTGGTTATTGTAATTTAAGCAAATGTACTGAAATTATGTATTTGTTTGTTAGTATGTTTTGATCCACGAAAATGTGCTTAGTATGTTTTCAAATATTGAGTAGATTGACAAAAGATATTATGTTTTTGCAAATCTCATATTCTTCTATCGGAGCAGTTAATTAATATTTGATCTTATGTAGTAAATGAGTACTCCTGATAGAGGACGAGGTAATGGAGGACGAACTTATATGACTTGGAATGCTAATGCAGATGCATTCTTTTTAGATATTTTGTTAGAAGTATTAAATGAGGGAAACAAAAAAACCCAAGATGGAAAGATAAAAGGGAGCACTTGGGATGAAGTAGTTGAAAAATACAATAATAGAAGAAATGCATGTATTACAAAGAAGAATGTGGAAAGTCGCTTAAAGACATGGAGACAAATTTATCGTAACTACTCAAAAATTGCAAATCAGAGTGGATGGGGATGGAATTTCATACAAGGGTATATTGATATAGATGAAGAGATATGGAAGGAGTTTATTAAGGTAAGATTTTTATTTACATACTTTAAGATTATCCCAATTGTATTGAATTTTTCTTAATATATATTGTAATTTTATGTAGGCACATCCAGAGTGTGAAAGGTGCAAGGGAAAATCATGTTTGATTTATGAACAATTACAACTCATTTTTGAAGGTACTATGGCTAGTGGAAATATGTCTAGACAGGCAGAAGAAGTAGACATTGTACCAAACACTCAAGTTCCAAATACATTTACTCCAGACATTACACAAGATGGAATGGACCTCGATTCTGACATACCTCCTAGTTCAGGAGGAAGTGCACATGTTCCATTGGAGCAGAGGAAAAAGGGGAAGCGAGCACGCCCTCATGCAGAATCTCAACAAATGATAGCAGAAAGTTTGAAAGATACGTCACGAGCTTTTCTTACTTTGTGTGAACAAGATACTGTTAATGGTGAGGTACGTAATGAACAAATGAGAGAGATGGTTCACATACAAAAGGAGACGTTTGTATGTAAGAAGGAAATGTTTGCATGGAAGAAGGAAATGTTTGCATGGCAAAAGAAGTCTAAGTCTTTTTTAGATGAAGCTATTGCTTCAATATTTGAGATTGAAGATCTATCTATGACTGATCGATATAAAGCTACTCAATTATTCCAAAAGCAAGAAATCAGTAAAATATTTCTATCAATTCCAAAAAAAATGCGACAAGGATGGTTGAAGTTTCACTTAGAAAAGATGGAAAACTAAAGATGATTTACATGTTTTTTTTTTTGTATTAGATGTATGATGTAACTACTTTTTGTTTGGACAAGGAAATGTGGAATGATATTATTATTGATGTTTGTTTATCATATTTTATTATGTTCTATTAATTGTGGAATGATTTCATGTAATATGTTTATTTGTATTACAACCTTGTAATATGTTTGGACATGAAATTTTGTAGGTGACGATGAATTTTGAAGAGGATTTTAAAGAGGATTTTGACGAACTAGTAAATAACACATTGATGTTATTTGAAGAAGAGGAAGAACATGCTAGAAGAAGGCGAAGACGTTTACTTGCTTTTTGGAATATTTTAGTAGGGATTGCAAGTACCTCAACTTTGTTTTCAAGTACAAGTCGTATTTATAGTAAAGAAGGTGCAGATTATATAAGAAGATTACTAGATCCTTCTTTACCACATCAAGTTTACAATTGACGAAAGATTTATAGAATGAGTCAAAGTGTTTTCAAGGGTTTTTGTGAATTAATGAGGAGGGAAGAAGTGCTGAAAGATACCAACAATATCAGTGTAGAAGAGAAGTTTGCCATGTTCCTTATGATAGTTAGGCAAAATCAAAGGTATGGAGTAACTACAGAACGATTTAGTCGATCAAGTTGGACAGTTAGTAAATACTTTAATGAAGTGTTGAATGTTGTATTACGACTAAATCATGTTCTTCTAGCAAGACCTTCATCTGAAACACCAAGTCGAATTCGTCAAGACTCAAATGTGTACCCATATTTTAAGGTACATTTTCACACCTTTGGTGTTTTCTTATCTTTAATGTTATTTTAGTCAATATCAAAATAAAAGTGCATGTTTATAAGATTGTATTGGAGCTATTGATGGTACACATATCAAAGCAACTATTTATGAACAAGAAACATCAAGATTTAGGAACAGGAAAGGTGAATTATCTCAAAATGTAATGGCAGCATGTAATTTTGATATGGAATTTACATATATTTTAGCTGGTTGGGAAGGATCAGCTGCTGATGCTCGTATTCTCCAAGATGCAGTTACTAGACCTAATGGTTTTCAAGTTCCACCAGGTAAATGTGTTTTCCACTTCTACAAGTTATGAAGACATCACCATACTAATATTTTTTTTATACAAGTAAGTTTTACTTAGTTGATGTTGGATATCCAAATCGACCAGAATATATTTGTCCATATCGAGGTGTAAGATACCATCTATCTGATTATATTAATGATAGAGTTCCTCGTAATGCTGTAGAAAATTTCAACTACAGACATTCACAATTGAGAACAGTCATTGAGCGTACATTTGGAGTTGTGAAACATCGATTTTCAATATTACGTGGTCAAATGCCATATCCATATGAAACACAAGTAAAGATTGTCATCGCATGTTTTTTGTTTCATAATTTTATTCGTAAGACTGATAAGGAAGATTTACTTGAGGACCTGCTAGATGAGTTGGAAGAGTTAAATATTATTGATGGCATACAACCAATGGGAGAGATACATATAGAAAGCAATGCCCAGGTTCGAATGACTCAAGAACAAAGAAAAGAAATGGCAGATAAGATGCGAGAAGATATGATGATGGCAATGTGGGATGGAAGAACTAGATGATATTATTTCGTATTGTAATATTTCAATTAAGATGTATTTGTATTTTTCAAATATTAGTTGTAATAAACTTTTGTCAGAATTTCCATCAGAATTTTCCGTCCTGCATTAAACCCCTCTTAGAATTTTCCTTTTCCTTTCCGTTACAAATTTTTCATTTCCTTTCCATCAAAATTTTCATTTTCCTTTACATCAGAATTTTCCGTCATGCACTAACACGCCCTGAAATTATGTAATCTAAGGTGTTGGATCAGATCTAAACAGTGAGATCAAATCAAGTCTCTGTGATGAAATCTGAGTCATTGGATTTGATCCAAAGATGAGCTGGCTAATGTGATTGGAGCAGTTGATGTGGTGCCACGTAGGTGCTGATGTAGTAAGCCTACAATGATGTGGTGTCTACATGGTGAATTTTGATTGGTCACTGGAGATAGGGCCACGTCAGTTGACCAATGGAAGGCTATCACATGACGAGCTCATAACGACATGGCTATCACATGTAATGATGACATCATCATGCTGATGTGGTAAAACAATGAGGGTATTTTCAAAAATAATGCGGAGGGTATTTTGAAAGATGAGGAATAATGAGATCAATAACATGAGAAACAAATGTAAGTTAAAGTAAGTTGAAATAGTAAAAATAATCTCTTGCTATAAGTACAATACTTGAAAAGGCCCGGCCCACCAGCGGCGAAGTCAAGGGCACGATCTATCTTCCTCTCGCTCGCGCCCAATTTCCTGCCCGATCGGGGCCACCGTCTGATTCGATTCGGCTAATCCACGGTTTCTCGAATCTCGATTCGAGCAGGGGAGGAGGAGAGGAATGCAGCAGAGACGGAGGGATCTCCGGTGGCAGTCGGAGGAGGAGGAGATGCAAAAGAACCTCAAGGCCCTCGGTCGCCCCACCGGGACCGACGGCTCCGATTTCCTCTACCGCATGGTCGTCGATTCCAGTAAACTCTTGAGATCCCGAACGTTTTCTCTCCTTCCGTCCATCTTTTTTGGAAGAGTTCTGATGTTTCGTTTCGTGTCTTTTTCTTCGAAGGGTACACTAAAGTCGCCAAGTTGCGGAGTCGTCTTGGCATGCTCATGGCCGCTCAGGTTGGTATTTTTCCGTTGGATTGATAGGATTCTGGAAAATGATTGGGAGAAATAAATTTGAACATTTCCATTGTGGTGTGTGATGAACAATAATATTTCCCACGACTCAACGAGGATTGCTATATTTATCCATAGGTCATAAAGTTTGCAGCTGCTTGCTAAAATCTGGAGTATCGATTGGAAGGGTGGGAGATTATATTGTTTAGACTTGAGAACATATTGCATGACTAGTATTCACATGAGAATTTCTAAATTTGTCCATCGCCAATAAAGTTGTAGTTGCTTGCTAATATCGAAGTATCAACTGGGGAGGATTTTTTTTTAGGTTTAAGAACTTATTGCATGATAAGCATTCACATGTTTCCCACGAATACATAATTGATGGATGGCATTTCACCAAAACAAGAGCATGACTGCTAAAGACTTCTATAATTGACAATCTATAGTTTTGTAGTGTAAGAGTAATTTATTTTATTTTATTTTTACAAGTAAGGAAAAACAATGAGTTAATTAGTATGCATAGTGTAATTCTACAAGTGAAAATGTCGATTGAAATTTTATGCCACTCAACCTTGTAGAAATAGAATTAACATTTATTATTTGGTATCAAGGAGAAGGAATACCGTGATTTTTTAAAAAAATTTCCTTTTGCTGGGGGAATTGTAAGATATTTCTATTACAATTATATTTCATTTTTCAAGTACTCAATATTTCCTTTTTGGTCCATTCAGCTTCTTTTATTGTATTATTTCTTAGTTTCTGAATTTGTTCTGTGGCTTGTCTCTTACATGGTTTGATTGTTTGCAGGCTGTTAACTTGATTACAATGATAATGATAATTTTCATGCCATCAAAATTACATGGTCCTCTATACTTTTACATTTTATCAGGTGTCATTGGATCCATATCTCTCTTAATTGGAGAATTAGGTTGGTTAAGCTGTTTTATCCCTGCATTCTTTAATATTGGAATGTTTTCTAGGCTTACCAAATAGTATCAATTACTATTGTCATTTATTTTCTAAAAGGACGGAGACGTAATATGGCATCATTATTGAGACTCTACACCACTGGATCTTCTATGGCAACAGCTCTTTCAGTTGCCTGTTTGGTTAGAAGTGACTTTTTCACTGAGGTATAACAGATTATTCCTTACACATTTTAGATATAAAGTTACCATTGTTGCATATTATGCCAGGGCTAAACCCACCTTTTTAATTTCACTTCACCTTGCTTTATGATATCTTTGTAGAGTAGTTCCATATCATGTTTTTAGATTACAATTGTTTGTAAAATAACAAGCCAAAAGATCTCAAGGTGACACCCTTGAAAATGCCTAAGGCAAGGCATGAGGCAATAGCTAGGTTGAAGTAATGGGATAAATTATGTAAAGGAGATACATGTGTAACATGACAATAATGATCTATTCATTCAACTAGATGATGATAATATAATTAAATGCTATAAAGACTATAACATGTAAAAAGTACAATATTAATGGTATCATATTTTATATATGCCTTTTAGTCATGTTATACGATATTGAATATTTAGAAATTTCTAAAAAATTTCATCCATGATATAGTAGGAGTTACACAATTGATGATAAATAAGGAAAAATCATATTAGATGATGTGATATATCCATAGAAGGCCTATAGATACACTTGTAAGAAAAGTAGAAATAATTAAAGAAGGTGAAACTAAATGAGATGAAGATAAAAATTATTTACCTAGAAGTAACGAAAACATTTAAAATTATATGATTTAATCAAAGATTTAGTGATTGAAAGAAATAAATGGAAGGAAGAATTCATGTAGTTGAATCCTACGTAGTAGGATTAAGGCATTAATTATTGTTGTAATAAATAAATATCATTTTAGTAATATGTATGGTTTATTTTGCATGTATATGGATGGAGAGATAAAAATGCTATACGTTTTTATGTATTTAGAAAAATTAAATTTCCTCTGTAAACATGATGAAAATTGTAGATCAGTATCCACAAATCTACTTTTCAGATCTTTCATGTATTGCAATAGATTTTGATATTTTTAAAAAGGACATTTCCTAACATTAACTATCATGTTCCATTTGAAAAGGGTTCTATAGAGCCGAACTCCTTCAATCTACATCTCAGTCAAAGGAAAAGTTCCTTCTTTCATCGGCAAAAAATAACTAGTTTACTCTCTTTTGTGGACAAATTTGCAACTCAACATTGGCAAATTCCTGTTGGATCATGCCAATGGAAATGTTTAATTAGTCTATTGGAATTGGCTTTGTATCAATGGAATCTCATCATAACAAATTGGTATATTCGTGCCATAACATATGAATAATGAGAACTAGAATTCTGATCATTACTAAAACTCATAGGGTGAGTATTTTATAGAAAAAAGTCTGTGCGGGGGAACAATTGATATAGTTTTAATTTTGTATCAAGATCAACGGTGATAGAAAGAAAGCATTGCATTGAACTCTTCTTTGGTGTCTTCTATGTCTTATTGGATTTGGGTGAAGTAGCATGGTGGGCATATTGATTATAATAAAGCAGCATGGATCTTTCTGACACTTGAATTTGTGATTAATAGATTACATATTGTGAAAGGTACATTTTGTACGTAGAGCTTGCTAGTTTTCACAAGAAAAAGTAAGGGAATAAAACTCTCCCTCTCCATGAAATAGATAGTTGTCAAACCATGAAGCCCTTCTGTTATTTATTTGTGTTGAGTTGATGGTCTTGTTGGGTTTAGGAGCATGGTGACAGTATTGATTGTAAATAAAATAATCAAGATCCTTTTTTGTCACTTGAATTTGTATATGCTCTTGGGATTGCATGTCCAGATTAATAGATTACATGTGATTTCTGATTCTCTGAATGAGGGTGAGTCTTGGCATGATAGTAAATTAGTAAGGTGGCTCCCTTATAACTTGGAAGTTCACAAGTTCAGATCCTAAGTCTCTCTATTTGTAGAGGTAAGATTGTGCAAAGACTCTTCCAATATCTCACATTGGTGGGAGAGTCTTGTACGATGAGTTTGTCCTTTACATTGAGATTTCTGGCTGACCTCTTGCTTGTCATTGGAATGCTTTGAATGAAAATTTATGTGTTCTTTCTAGACATGCTAGGTTTGTCTGGCTGAAGTTTGTATGGCATGCCATTGGGTAGTTTATCTGGACTGGTTTGATTAAAATCATGAATATTTACAGGTAATCCAGACTCGGAACTTCTTGTCCATGGAATTTATTGAGATGGCTGAAGTTGGCCGAATTTTCATCTTTGGTAAGTCGGTATTCTCGTTGGTTTCTCTTCCCCACAGAATTCTGATGAATTTGTGTATAAGAAACATCTCATTACGTTATATCTTGACCAGGTATTATATTGCAAATAGCTTTGATATTGACGAGTATCAGCCTTGTCCAAAACATGTCCCCCAAGAGATCTTAGCGAATCTTTGAGTATCTATGACCTCCTCGGCAATACCATATCCAATCTACTCGTATATAAGCTATACTTCAATTCTGTACCAAGTACCAGCTTTTGTCCCTTCCATGTTGTCTCTTACATTTATCTGGTCTGAAAAATGACTTTGTGAAGAAGTTCATAGCTTTTGTACGATAGCTACAGTTTTGTACAACTTCCAAAATTTTTTTTTTCCTAGCAACACATTTTAAAATGTTTTTTCGCTACTTACCAGTGGAAATATACAAAATTGTGCTTGTATTACAAAGTGGGTCTTTTTGATATATCTGTGAGAGGCAGTGTACATATTGCTTCTCGAAGCACAGATTCTAAAACATAATTTTTTGTTTTTCTTAATATAAAAACAATAAATAATGGTTCTTTTAAAAAAATTAAGATGTAGAAACTTAGAGGTAACATGGAACCCCGCACAATCTTAGCTTGACTTAATTATTCTCTAGACTTGGGGAAAATGTTGTTATAAGCATTGTAAATATCTTTAGTTGTGGGTGTTCATTTGAGCCGTCGATCTCATCATGAATCATGTAGTCAAACAGAGTGAGGCTCTTACCTGTCAATATCATCATGAATCGTATAGCTAAGCAAGAATGAGAGTAAAGAAAGCAAGTGGGAGTGGAGGGCGAAAACGTGAGTGTAAGAGAATGTTGATTTGAGTTGTTGATCTCATTATGAATCACAAGTAGAAAGTGGAAGCACAAGCAAAAGTAAGAAGTACAGATTGCAATCATCAATCTCATTCTGAATCTCATAATCAAACAAGATAGTCAACTATGAATACCCACCATAAAAATAAAGTTTAGACTTTTTGAGGAAAACCATGAAATTGTGTGGTAAGTTCAAATTTTAGTGGCACCATGTTTTTATCAAGTAAAAAGCAATAAAAAGAGTGGATAACAAACCATCATTGTACAAATTGCTACCACGCTATAATAAAATGTCGTTGATCAAAATGATCCTGAAACCTTGGTACATCCCCAAATTATGAGTGAAAACTTTTTTTATCTTCAAAGATTAAAAATAAATTACGCTTTGAGAACAAATCTACACCTTTGGCATTACACCCTAGGAAGGAAAAAGATCAAGCAGCAACAGCCTCTTCCTTGGAAGAGATCTGGTTCTGGATGTGTTGGGGGACAACATCAAATTTGTCGAGTCTCATGGTGTAAGATGCCCGCCCTTTAGTCATTCCTCGGAGTGTGCTGACGTACTGGAACATCTCAGCTAAAGGAACCAAACCATCTACCACCTGCATTAAACCCTCCAAAGGTAAGATTAATCATATTGAAAACCTAATATAATTACAATAAAATTAGCTATAAAAATGTTCCAGTTAAAATAAGTAGTTGATCTTTTCTTCTCCAGTAAAGTCAAATAGAGATGAGGATCCTAGGTTTAAGTTCAAGCAAAAATATTATCAGTATAAAGAATGATCCACAATTAATGTGACCATAATTTACTATTCACAATGTATGTGTTGCTGAATTCACATTCAAAAATCAGATTTGTCACAAACTGTTTTGTGAGTGGCCAATTAGCAAAAACCATGGATGATGTAGTCAGTCCTACCATGTAAGAATATCTTAATTGATGTATGTAATTAACAAAATTGTATAAATGAGAAATTTCACAAACCATCTTAACCAAGTAACTAGTAAATACTTCATCATCTGTAAAATGAGAAGAACATATACCTTCAGCCCACCAGGTTTATCTCCAAAGCTATTGATTGTTCCTCTTCTGGAGTTGATATCACCTATAACATCACCCAAGTGCTCCTCTGGAGTCACAACTTCAACCCTCATTATGGGCTCCAACAATCTTGGCCGTGCTTTTCTCATTCCATCACGGAAAGCTCCCCTTGCAGCTAACTGGAATGCCAACACGCTTGAATCAACATCATGATAGGAACCATCAACCAACGCAGCACGGACATCAACAACAGGAAATCCTGCAAGCACACCATTGTTCATGCATTCCTCCAATCCTTTCATCACTCCAGGGATGTACTCTTTGGGTACAGCCCCTCCCTTGATTTCACTCTTGAATTCATACCCACTGCCTGACTCCATAGGCTCAAACCTCACAGTGATGTCAGCAAACTGACCTTGTCCACCAGACTGTTTCTTGTGAACATATTTCACTTCTGTTACTTTGGATATGCTCTCACGATAGTTCACTTGGGGCGCACCAACATTTGCTTCAACCTACAGAATGGTAAGCCAGGCTACATAGTGATTAGAATGATTAATGACAATGATGTGAAGCCAAGAAACCAACCATTTTATTGCATCCATAAAGTTAATCAAGAGGATAACTTGTTTCAACAAAGATAGGAAGAAAATCCCAAACTCATGAATGACTTACATATTCACTACAAGTATGATTCCATGACTTAAATAATAGATTATACTGGAAACTTCCGTGAAGTGAAAAGATGCAAGTTGAAAGGTTAATCATACTGGAAGGCTCATCCTTTCAGGCACAAAATAATAGATTATTCCATTGATACGAACTAACCCCTACTTTAGGATGATTCATGGATAGTGTAAAATGAAATTATCACCAGTGGAAATCCATACCTTAAATTCTCTCTTTAAACGATCAACAATGATCTCAAGGTGTAGTTCTCCCATCCCTTCAATAACAGTCTGGTTGATTTCCTCATCTCTTGAGAAGTGAAAAGATGGATCTTCTTGTGCAAGTTTGATTAAACCAACTGCCATCTTATCGATATCAGCTTTGGTCTTGGGTTCTATGGCAACCTTTATAACAGGATCAGGAAAATCCATCCGCTCAAGTACAATAGGTTTGTCTGTGTCAGTCAGTGTTTCACCAGTAATTGTACTTTTCAGACCTGCAAGGGCAATTATGTCACCTGTTAAAGCTGTCTTAACATCCTCCCTGCTATTAGCATGCATCTCTACAAGCCTTCCAATCCTCTCTTTCTTCCCTTTGTTTGCATTGAGAGCGTAGGACCCAGCCTGTAGCTTCCCTGAATACACTCTCACAAATGTAAGGCTCCCAACAAATGGGTCGCTCATGATCTTGAATGCAAGTCCAGCAAATGGTTCATCATCACTTGCAACTCTCTCAATGGTAGATTCAGGGTCATTAGGATCACTACCCTTCATTGGTGGCAAATCAAGCGGTGATGGCAAGTAATCCACAACAGCATCTAGTAGAGGTTGAACACCCTTGTTTTTAAATGCTGATCCACATAACACGGGGACAAAAGATGAAGATATTGTTCCCTTTCTAATTAATCTTTTCATCGTCTCCTCATCTGGTTCAACTCCCTCGAGATAATTTTCCATTGCTTTGTCATCAAGTTCAACAATAGTCTCCATCAAGATTGTACGATATTCATTAGCTATCTCCTGGAGATCAGCAGGTATATCGTCGTACCTAAATTTTGCCCCCAGCTCTTCCCCAGACCATATAATTGCTTTCATCGTTACAAGATCAACAACCCCTTCAAAGGTGTCTTCCGCACCTATTGGAAGCTGGAGCACAAGAGGTTTGGCCCCCAGATTTGTCACTATCATGTCTCTCGTTCGGAAAAAATTTGCACCAAGGCGGTCCATTTTGTTGACAAAGCATATCCTTGGAACTCCATATTTATCAGCTTGTCTCCATACAGTCTCGGACTGAGGTTCCACTCCAGCAACACTGTCAAATAAGCATATAGCACCATCCAGTACTCTGAGAGCACGCTCCACCTCAAGAGTGAAGTCCACATGGCCGGGAGTATCAATAATATTAATCCTGTGTTTATTCCAATATGTTGTAGTCGCTGCAGAGGTTATTGTAATTCCTCTTTCTTGTTCCTGTTCCATCCAGTCCATTGTAGCAGTTCCTTCATGAACCTCTCCAATCTTGTAATTCCTTCCTGTATAATATAGAACACGTTCGGTTGTAGTTGTCTTTCCAGCATCTATGTGAGCCATAATTCCAATGTTACGATAGTCACCGAGTGGTACCTTCCTCACAGACTCTGGCAGAAAATGAAGAAAAACATTAGATGTTCAAACAATGAACACAACAGGGTGTTTGGTAAATAAAGTCCAATACTCCAAAAACTTGAAAAAGGACGTCATACAACTGCTCAAGCAATAAGCTAATTTCACACTTCACCTATGCGCTTTCACAGTTCAATAGGAATACCAAATAACAATGCTTACAAATAACAGCACATGCAAGTAATGATGTATTATGATAAGTGTTCTACAAATTTCGATGAAGAAACTTAAAATCTGGAAACACAGTAGAAAGTTGAGACAAACCATATCAATCACCAAACATTTAACATCGACACAAAACCATTCACTACCCAGACCACCATTCGACCTCCGAACACCCACCATACCAAAAGAAAACGAAGTTTCGAACAAAAGAAAGTTCCAGAAAAATTAAAAAGACATCGGGAAAGGGGCAGAAATCACTAACCATCAGCGGCAGCCATCGCGACGACAGGAGAAACCCTCCCGGCTCCACTCATCAAGACTGGTGCCGCGGGTTTCAACCGAGAGCGAAAGTTCCCGAGGAACTCGAACTTCTGGGTCGCCAGGAGCAATTCATTCCTACCGAGAACCCGACGGCGACCGGAGGACGCAAAGAGAGGCAAGGCCTGCCGCCTTTCGGAGCGGTCGTGGGAGCGCAAGAAGCTTCCGGAAGTAGCAGGGGCAGCAAGCCTGATGGTTTCTCCCGCCATTTCTCTCCGTTGCCTCTGGTGGAGCAGGAAGATTTGGGTGAGGGTGGAGGTGAGGAGCGAAGCCACGAGGCCTTTCGAAGAGATAAATAAGCATGATAAGCATGCTCTGTTTTTGCACAAAAGTCCCCATATTTATTTATTATTAGTATAAATCGTTAAAGAGTCACAACCGAAGATTGAGGACCAAAAAGTGGAATTTTTTTCTAGGTTTTTCCTTCTCTTCTTCTTTTTCTAGTTCAATAAATGAAATAACAGTGAATAATATATGAAATAGGGAATTTTTAAGTGTGTCACTAATTAGAAAATTTTATTGTTTAATGCAGAATAGTGCTTTAATAATGATAGTATTTTTTCCTAATTCAAATCTAAGATTTTTTTCCCTTCAAAAGACTTGTAAGATGAATAAAAGATCAACTACACTATCTGTTGCTGATAATTGTCAAAGATGATTTATTTAATAGGAAAATTTTTGAATTTAGATTGATGGTAATATTATGTTGTATCAAAGATTCTAGTTATTGAGATTATAGATAATAAGACGTGAACTGTGTATCTAAATGGTAAGTAATTATGTGCATTCACACTTACTATTGTAAAAACTCTAAAGTTAATTGTGTTTAGGTAAGAATAGAACCAAGATGGGTGATCATTTAGGAAGTTCTTGTGTAATGCCTGTGGATAGTAGTGATGACTTTGCTCAAGCGTTGATAAACTATAGGTATACGCACTACTTACCTAATTCACGTGTCAATATTACAAGCATTATCTTAGTTAATAATCTCAATCAAATTGGTAGATGAGGTCACTTAGGGTATCTAAATTAGTTGAGAATCTTTACGAGACAAATTATATAATACTTAGAGAAATTTACCATGTTAGGGCTTAATAAGTATTCTTACAAGTTTTCAACTCTTTGGATACTCTTGGTGTACTAGGCCATTTGAGTGTTAATTAAGATTCACATGTTATCACCTTCGTATATACTCCTAGAGGAAAAAAAAAAAAAATTTGGTTTGAATATCTATAAGATCTTAAGTTTGAATCTACATGAATATAAGCTTCAATTAGTGAAGTAAACCTGGAGAAAAAAGATTATAGACAATAGAAATATGTAATCAAAGTTGAACATATTTTTTAAAATTAAATAAAGTCGTGGAAAAAGGAGGGCTTGGCTTTAGTACTTCTAGGGGGGGTTTGTGCACTCGGAATCTGACGGAATTGAAAATATTTTCCGTCAGATTCTGAGTTAGTGGTGTTTGTGCATTTTGGAATTCAAATTCCCAAGGAATTTGAATTCCAAACATTAACAAAAGTTGGGAAAATGAATTCCGACCTAAAAAGGTCGGAATTCATTTTCCGACATTCGGCCCCTCGCATCACGCTCGTCGTCCTCACCCGCACGGTCGTCGTCTCGCTCGTCGCCCTCGCCTGTGTGCTCGTCGACTCGCTCGTCGCCCTCGCCTGCGTGTGTTGTGTCACTCGTCGCCCTCGCCTGCGTGCTCGTCGTCCTCGCCCGTCGCCCTCGCCTGCGTGCTTGTCGTCTCACTCGTTGCCCTCGCCTGCGTGTGTCGTCTCGCTCGTCGCCCTCGCCTGCGTGCTCGTTGTCTCGCTCGTCGCCCTCGCCCGCACGCTCGTCGGCCCCTCGTCGATTCCCCCTCGCGCTCGTCGGCACCAACACTTTCGAGTATCGAAAGTCTCTATTTCTCCTGAACGAACGCAGGTATGTGGTATCGCAGATTTGCGTTGATTTGAGAAATTTGTTATGAGGTATGTGTATCAGGCCTTGATTTGAGAAATTTGTTGATTCAACATTTTATTTTGTTTTGGTATGCAATGATCTAGTTTTACATTGATGTGTTGGAGTGTTGGGTTCGACTCAATTTCTTTCCAGTAACCATGAACATTTCGAGATATTTGCTAGGTATGTGTTGATTTACTTAGTTAAGCATAATATCTTTTGTAATTTGTTTTCCAAAAGAAGAATATCTATGGGTTATGCGTGTGAGATCATCACATCAGGAATAATACTAGATTATGTAGTTGGTATCAATGAAATAAACCGGCCTTATCAATCAGAAAGTTAAAGTGCTTATCAATTCTCGTTTTTTTTATGAAGTACAAGAAGATGAACGTGATATACAAGTTGAAGACTCTACAAATGTAGAAAGACAATATGAAATACTTAACACTATTGGGAACAACACACAAGAGCAAAGAAAAGAAATTACAGATAAATTTCGTGAAAATATTATGTATGCAATGTGGGATGGTCGTGAATGAAAATATTACAAACATCATAATGAGTAAATTTTTTGTAATATGCCTTTTTTTTTATCATTACGAGGAATATAAAATTTATAATTATCCTTTTGTTGTTTTAAATATGTAATATAACGGGAAAGTTATCAATTTCTGTTATGTTCTGATTTATTTTATATAATGATATATTTAATTAATTGATAAATGATATATAAACATTTATTTTAATAATATATTCATTTATTAATGTCAACAATTCATTAATAAATTAATTACATTTTCACTAATTATTTTAAGTTAATACTTAATTTTATTAAAAATCAATTTTATTCAATTCCCTCCAATTCTGTCACGTGCACAAACACCTGGAATTTAATTTCCGTCAAATTCCTGAACGTGCACAAACACCCAGATTTTGAATTCTTTCCGTCAAATTCTGTAGAATTCAAATTCCGTTAGAATTCAAATTCTGCGGAATTCAAATTCCAAGTGCACAAACCCCCCCTAGTGTGATTGCATCTAATGTGACTGTTAAAGATATTTTACATGTAACTACTCCTCTTTGCATTCTCAAAATAGAGATAAGTCCTGCCCCCACCCCATCGGTACAAGATTGATCAACGGCTGGAACGATGCCACGTCACCACCGATGGAGCGAGAATTAGAAGCCGGAGGTTTTGCTCGTGCCCTTGTGTACTGCTACGTTTACCTCCTCTTACCCACAAGTTAAAGATTCGGAATTTGCCACTACCATCCACGAAAATTTATTATTATTATTATATTACGTTTTATAATTTTTTTATTTAAAAAATAAAATAAAATGCTGTTGTAATAACTTATTGGTAAAAATGTTGTACAGTTTACATGTGTTAACTTAAAATTTATTAACAATAAAGATTAGATCAAACAAATGTTTACAAAGGAAAAATATTTATTTTTTTACATGTAATATTTATTACCGATAGATTTTAAGTTAATGTATATAACGTAAGATAAACATCTATAATATTTTTAACCTATAGTAATATTCAACTCCTTTAAAAATCAATATAATGAAATAATTAGTCGATTTATGGTAAATCTACCATATATGGCAGTTTGATATTGATGAGAGTCATGTTTATCGTTATTTTTAATAGCTGAAATTTATAAAAATTATTAAATTTTAAGAGCGGTAGATAAGGATAAATGCTTCTTTAAATTAAATAGAAGTTGTATCCTGTATTTATAAACATTTAAGAATAAAATCTATATGGTCACTTTTAATCATGTATTTATGTAAAAATAAAACAAAATACAATTGAGAAAGTTGTGTAGTGTTGTAACACGATATCGTGTACCTGGACTATGAGATAACCTTGTATCATCTATTTAATATTGCGTTCAAATATCTATAAATTAAGTTTGAAAAAATTTTCCTTCTACTACTACTACTACTAGAGTTGTAAATTAAGTCGAACCCAATCATGTTTATTTAATCGTGCCTTAGACCGATTCAACATGGTTGGACCTGGGCCTAAGCCACACCAATTAATATTTGGTACGGCCTAACATTACATGAACAATACTCAAGTTGCGATGTTAAGTGGGCATGGCCCACTAACATATATAACTGCTACTTCTGGCCCACTTTGTTTCGGTTATTTGGGACCTTCCTGGGCCTGCGCTCATTAACGCCGGCCTTCAGTCGGAAGTTTCGGGTCCATATTAGGCTTTAACTCGTCGACGGCTTTCATAGGTTGTTTGGGGCCCTTCTACTGACACATTTGTTGTTAGATTTCAAACTCAACAACAGTAACAACAATAAATCTAAGTCTTAATTAGATTACATAGAGTTGGTCACATAATATTTTTTTTTCTTTTCAGATATTTTTATAAATTATTGAGAATTTAATTAAATCACATAAATTTAAATATTTCATTGCAATTCTTAAATTTTGAACTACCTGTAAAAGTAAAACTTTTATTTGAAAGCATTTTCCCCAGAGAAGCAGTTCCTCCTAGATTTTTTTCTAAATGAAGGGTGAAATGCAACTGTAGGCACTTTCGGTGAATTTCACTGTGAGTAAGCATTGAGTGAAGAGACAAACACCTTCCAACTTTAACATATGGGATGGTTGAATTGTTTTCTTGTGAATATTACAAATACGTTTCACATAATCTTTACTCTTGTTCCTTATCTTACTCACACAATCTTTAATTACTTGTATAGACCCACCACAGATGCAGCCTGCCCAAGAAAGACGAGAGAGCTTTCATATGGTGAGAGTGGTGTTGGTTCAGCGAGAACTAAAAATCTGGTGAGGACCCAACAATTACAATACCACACGCATATGCTCGAGTGGAAATAATGAAATCCGCAAGTAAAGAAAGAGACGACCGGTAGACCTGCACGAAACGGCAGAACATCCGTAATCAATTTGCTCGGATTCCTCTGGCTGGACGTGTTGCATTTGTATTTTTCCTGATCATCAGTTCATGAATTGCTGCTGGGGTTCCAAAAATAATCGGATCTCATGCAGGTAGGTATATTCGCGCCTTCACACGGACTTAATTAAAAAGGCAGGTGGTAAGCATGTCCTGTGGCTGATGACATGATTTCAAGTTCACACAAGCCCCTCTTGGGCCTGCTGTCGGCAGTGTGAAATCTAGAGAGAGAAAGAGAGAGAGTGAATACATGTGAAAACTTAGACCATGCAAGGGAAATAGTCAAATAGAGAGAGAGTGAACGCATGTGAAAACTTAGACCTTGCAAGGAAAATAGTCAAATAGAGAGAGAGAGAGAGAGAGCACATTTGAAAACTTATACAGTGAAAGCGTTTTGTTCAAATAAGTCGAGTAGTATTAAAGTAGTTTCACGTAAGAAAGAGAATTTTACCAATTAGAGTGAAAATCTTTAAAATAACCGATGTTTTTGTAAAAATAAAATAAAAAAAACTTCTCTGTAGCATAAAAGTTACTGTAAACAATGAACAATAACTCGACGATGGAAGCCAATCTCTGCCGTCACATCTCCATCTAATCCGTTGAATTTTTAATTCTTTTAAAGATAAATCAGCGCCAATTTAAAACTCGTGAATATCAGCAACAAACGGTTTTGTATATTAAATATGTACGGTAACAACAAATTTACCGGCCCTTCTTTTCTTTTCTTTTCTTTTTTTTTAATGAAATGGCAAATTCTGGTGGATTTAATTTAAACATAACGCTGTACGACCCGAAGGCATCGTAAATCGCGGAACGTGTCCTGTCTCCTCCGTCCTTATCCTCTTATTCCGTGACAGTTTCAAACTTAAATAAGCGGATAGTTTATGTCTTTTCTAATTTAATTTTTATAAAATAAATATTTTTTAAAGTTCGGTAATTTTTTAGATTGGTATTCAAATTTTAATATAATTTATAAACTTCGATATTTGTAAACATTTAAACTATTACAGTTGTTATTCTAAGCTTCTTATTAATCGTGGAGGATAATATTTATGTTATTTTCTAAAATTCAAGTACACAAACACAATCGTTGACGACATAAACTATTCAAATATCTAAGGTGGACAGATTTTTTTTTATCTTTTCCTTTTATGAAAATTTAACTTAAAATAAATTAACGTTCTTTTATGTAAGGCATTGTTTACAAGTAGTCTAGAATTTATTCTGATGTTATTTAAGTTAAAATTAATTGATAGTGCAGATCTTACATCTTACATACTTAGATTTAATTTTTTCCGAATACAGAACTTTGTCTCGATATTCTCTTTTATTTTTTACAAATGCAGAACTTTGTCTCAACACTTTTTATATTAAGAATAATTTGAAACAAAACTTTCTCATTTCAAATATCTTAAGAGATGGGAGAATTAATTTTTTTACTTTTTTTTTATATTGGTGATAAATTTACATTTAAGATTCTCTTTAGCATCATCTCTCGTTAAATACATATTAAAATAAATTGATACAAATAAGTAATTAGCAAATGCAAAGTATATTAAATAAATACTATATATAGAAGCCTCGATTAAAAATACAAAATCGAAAAAGAAATTCACTGAGTGCAAGCTTGGAAAAAAAGTTTCCAAAATTTTAAGCTTTTTAATATTTTCTTTCGTAAATGAGAAATCATTAACGATTTTTTCCCTCTTCCTTCTTTTGCTCATTATAAGTTCTTTTTTCTCACATTTTCATTTCATTAAGGAAGGAAAGATCACTGAAATTTATCTTATTTCGTTTTATTACATGTACGGGCCTATAAGCTCGTTAAAATATTTTAAATATAAATATTATTTATTTTTTAAAATTATTATAATTTATTTATAATGTACGTACGGTGCATGATATTTTTCTTGCGTTGGAAGTTGACGGGAAACTATTCCACGTGGCTCCCCTTGCACGTGACGCTTTTTGACGATAGCAGAGGCCCCCGCCCCCCTTCGTCACGTGAATCGCGGTACACCGCCCAACTCGATCGCTTGCCATCGCCGCAACGTAACCTGATTATTTTGCTCTAATATATACAAATATGATAATGTTTTCTTAAACTTTCATTGTCAAAGTTAGCAAATTCGAAAGGTAGAAGTTCCTCTCCAAGAGGTTTTATACTGCTCACAAAGTTATATGTTTGAAATTTTCAAAAAGTAAACAAAGTCTTTAATTTATAAAATTAAATATAATAGTCTATGCCCTTTGTATTTCATTTATATATATATATTTAGTAATATCTAATATTGTATTTAATGTGATATTAAAATTTAATATTTTATTAAAAAATGAAATATTTGTTTTTTTTTTTTTTCTAACCATTCGTAACATACACAAATAACTATTTTTTTCTTAACTTTCTGTACTTTAGGTTTTCTTATTTAATACCTTTTTTTTTTTTCTTTTTTAACTTTTTTCATAAATAAAGGAAAAGAAAATTGGCTTGATTTATTATTCATGAGCTTTTAACTAATAATATTAGTATATCATAGATAAAGGAAAGCAATTGTATTTTAAGTCTGACTGTTGAGAATATCTTCTAGATACTCAATAATATTTTAAGTCTCAAAAAATTTAGCCAAGGTACGGAGGCTCACATTAGTATATGACCAAAGCTTTTAACCTTTGCAAAAGGTTGTATGCACAGCAGGGGCAAATAATGGACTCCATGCTTCGGATCTCAATAAATGAGGTGATGAAGCAGAAGATAAGGGTGCCAACTAGATCTTGGATCTTCTCTAGCCATCTTTGTTTACTGCTTGCTTTGAGCTGGTTTTTGTTATCATGTTGGTTTCTGTAAACCTTATATTACATTGGTGTACGTTTTTTAGTTGTGATTTGATGATAACTGGGGCCTTCAATATTGTTTATCTTTTTAACCGAAAGAATGGTAAAAGTTATATATTTATTTATTTATTTATTTTAAATGCTGATTTATTTGATTTTAAATAATATTTGCAAACATCCCTTGAAGTCTACAAAGAAAGGAGCTTATGGTTACCGATGTAAAAAAAATAAATATAACGCTAATTAATGCTTGAAGGTGTGGACGTACCAATGCCTTGTCCCGAAGGGAAGCATGGTCGGCTCTTGTCCATAAATACATCAAGGATTTGCTTAAAAGAAAACCAAGCTAAGATTAGAAAGGTAACAACGTTTTTCGAAAAATAGTAAGAAAAGTGTTGATATGATGATTAGTTTTTATGATAACGTTGATCTATTGTGCAAACCGTTAAGCGTGGTCCAAGCAATGATTATTATTTTTTTAATTTAGAAAATTAACGCGTATTTCGAATCCCGTCGAATTCAAACTCCCGCGAGACGATCGTAAAAAGTCATACCACCTAATTACACAAACTTGTGTTCTTCGGAAACAGTAGCAGTAACCAGCATAATTTATTGTAAAAAAATATCATTATTGACATTTAGAATTATTATTATCATAAATGTCAACAATCTCACCGTAACTTGTGCGGCTAAATAGAGAATAAGTAGATCTTAAGCAAGAGTACCAGCAAAGTAAAAAATTAAAGTGTAAATAGGTACGAGACATCGACGTCACTCTCTTTTATTCTATTGCTCTCTTTAAGATATTGATCGGCCTGCGTCCAATGTTGCCGACGAAACGGCCAGAAAAAGAGAATCCCGTTCAATCTTTTCCCATTAGAAAGCTATTAATCTAATCCCATCATTTACGCCACATCTTCCGCATATGGTGGTGGGTCATGCCATGTTACATGATGTAACATCATACTTCATCTCCTGCAACTTTGCTTTGATGTATTTCAACCCTAACGTAAATGGCTGATACATACTTTATGCGTGTTGTTAGAGTCAAATTTTTTAACTCTTGTGAGTACACCACAGCAGCCCATTCTCCCGGTTTCCAAATTCAAATGCAACCAAAAATAATAAGGGGCTAATAATAGCATGCCAACCAACACTCCTGCAATTTCTGACATAGTAATGAACTGCCCTCAACCAATCAACGTCCCCACACATGCTAACTTTTTTGGTGGCCTAGCAAGTTCACCACCCAGCAGTAGATCCATGTAGGAATTATCGATGATTCACATCAAAATGCAACTGTAAACAACTTTAGCAGGAAATCAATGAATAGCCAAAATCCAATTTTAAACAGAAACATTGGTAACATAAAAATTCCAAAACAATGCTGTCTAAACTCAGGGCATAACATAGATTCATCACTTCTTATTTACATATATAAGCATATACATTCATTACACTTGATCATGACATATATGTCTTCTGCCACCTCTTCTTTACATCCATCCATAACCACATAGTAGATTCACATATATTTGTGTAGCTCTTGCAAAACCAGGACATATTGTTATGTACCATTCATTCTCGAAAATAGCTCTAGACACTAATAATGATGACTAAGATCAACGGTTTCTTCGTCATCATTCTATTTTACAATTTTAACTAAATTATTAAGTAACTACACTCGTGTGTAGTCACATACACACACAAACTTTTATATATAAATAAATACCAACAAGCCGAGAACAAAACCCTAACAACCTTCTAGGGCCGCCAGTAAGCAACCTTGTTGACAAGAGCTAGGGCATTGCTCGTTACCTGAGCAACCCTAACGATCCTTCTCCTGACGGTGGCCTTGGTCTTCCTGTCCACGGCGCACCCCCTCAGGCCGTCGAGGCAGGTGTTGTCATCGGTGAGGGCGGCGCTCACCCAAGTCTGTACGTTGCTCATGTGGAACTCGAACCTCGCGGTCCCAGCTCTCCCCATGTGCCTCATCTCGTGGATCGACCTGCGGAGTCGGTCGACGCTGTCGCTCAGCGTCTCGATGCAGTCCTTGACGGCGCCACAGGAGTAGCGGGACCTGACGGAAGTAGAAGGGAGGAGATTGTCGACGAGGGAGCTGGCGGACTTTGCGTGGCGGAGGGAGACAGAGAGCGCGGTGGAGGCGAGTGTGCGGGGGCTGCGGTGGACCGAGGCGGCGTAGGATGAGAGGGTCTGGGTGCAGAGACGAGGGTAGATGGTGGACTTGCAGGAGGAGCGTATGAAGCTGGCGTCGGAGGGGGGGCGGTGGGAGGAGGGGCGGTGGGAGGAGACGAGGGAGAGGCAGGTGACAAGGAGGAGGAGGAGGAGTGGAGAACAGGCGGTGGCTGACGCTGCCATTGGCGAGCTCAAAGTCGAGGTGGCGGTGGAGGGCAAGGGGTTTGGGCAAGGTAGAGGGTGGTGGCGTGTATTTATTAACGGAAAAATGCCACTGCAGCTATTATTGTAGACACTTATCTACTATTTTAAATATATTAGTTAATTAATAAAAGTCACACCTTACCTTTCTTTATAAATATTTATTTTAAATATAATATTTAATACTCATAAATTTTAAATTAATATATTTAAATTATAATATCAATATTTATAATATTTTTAGTTACAAATACTTACGTCACTCAGAGTGGTGTTTATCTCGGAGGAATAGAATAACTTGGTAGCTAATTTTGAATCCCATTTTTTTCTTTGAATGTGAGCAGATATAGTAGATGGTGACGATTGAAGCTTACTCTCTTCTGTCTTTTGATTCTTTGATTGTCTTCTTCTATTTTTTGGTTCTTTGATTGTCTTCTTTTATTTTTGTTTTGTTGTTTTTTTTTAAATGTATATACCTCTTTTATTTCGTATATTTTGACCGTTAGATTTTTTTCCTGTAGTTTCATAGACGAGACTTTTTATTAATATATTTTTATTCTAGAAAAAGAAAAAAAAGCGGTGGTGTTCGAGGGTGGTATGGGCACGTGCGTGGCTGGCATGTGACATCACGTTCTTTTTTTAAAAAAGAAAAAATCTGTGCTTTTTATATCCGCTTCTAGAAAAATTACTGATGATGTTTATTTGATATTATGGGGTATTTAAGTTTTCGACAATTTACTTATTTAAAAAAATTACAAGTATCAGTTTTTTAAAACCGAGTTATTACATTTGTCGTCCATTTGTAAGAATTTTTAGTGATAAGGTATTTTCAAAAAAATTTATTTATTCGTAAATGTTATCTCAAAAGAAATATTTTTAAAACAATTAAAAGAAAATTTTTAAGTATCTCACAGGTTTGTAGTCTCCAGCTCGCAATTTGGAATAGCGACAAGTTAAATCTGATTACCTTGATTTACTGTGATTAAAAACACGTATTAAAAGAGATATTAAAAACATATTTAAAAAAACACTCAACTCTTGGTGATAAGAAAACAATGGAGTGCCAGCTTTTTTACACGCTATAACGATGAGCTTTTCTCAAAAAATATCATTTTATTTATTATTTTTCTTTGTTATTATCATCTATTTACAAAATAACCATCAAAATATTAGGTAAATACCACCCACTAATCTAACGACGCCTACCATGTGCCCAAAAAGCCAACCAACCGTAATTAAATCAACGTTTTTACTTAAACCTATATACATAAATCATCAAATATTAATTTGATAATGAAAACATTATTATTGTCCTTCAACCTACAACAAATCGCACGCATATTTCAAACCCATAACCAAAAAATAAATTCCAATTGGAAATAACAGATAGAATTTTTTAAAGAAAGAAAACAGCATTAAAGTAGAAAAAATAGTGATAATAAAATTTTATTTTATTTAATGTAAATGTTATTGATGAACCGAATTACCACAAAGGGTAAAATGTATATGCAAGCACTCAGTAATTTTGCTGTGAGTGCCGGTGAAGCACGCTGGCTTCTTCCCGCCCGCCCCCGTGAACCACGCCAGCGGACCGCCCCTCGCCGCGCCGACGGGGCCGAGTCGAGTTCGAGCCGGCACATCTCCTGTACGCGAAATGGAGTTCGAGCGTCGGAACCTCCTGCGCTGGCACGGCCCGCAGCCTCCAGCGCCGAGTCCGTGCGTCGAGCACCGGAACCTCCAGTGCGCGAACAGCTCGCGGATTCCAGCGCCGAGTCTGTGCGTCGAGCATCGGAACCTCCCGCGCGTGCACAGCCCGCGGCCTCCAGCGCCGAGTCCGGCGTTCCGCGCGCGGGGTCCCCCGTCGGCTCCGCACCCCCAACTGCCCCCGTGAACCCCACAGCTTCGCACTCACTGCGCAGGGTCCCCCGTCGGTTCCGCACCTTCCATCCCCCCCGTGAACACCACAGCTGCGCACTTCGCGCGCGGGGTCCCACATCGGCTCCGCACCTCCCACCCCTCCCGTGAACCCCACAGCTTCCCACTCCGCGCGCGGGGTCCTCTGTCGGCCTCCAGCGCCGAGTCCGGCCTTCCGCGCGCGCGGTCCCCCGTCGGCTCCCCCATCACACCACACCACACCTTCCCACTCCCCGCGCGCGGTCCCCTGTCGGCTCCGCACCCTCCATTCGCCACCCCACAGCTTCCACTCCTCGTGCGGGATTCCTCGTCGGCTCCCCCCGCCCTCCACCAAGCGTGAACCGCAGCGCTTCCCCCTCGCCGGCTCCGCCTCCCGTCCATCGGCCCTTGATTGGGAGCAATGTCCATCGTAGCAACGTCAATCTCTTACTACATAATAAGCCAAACTTTTAGAATTTGTTGTTCAAAAATGATGAAATCAAAGACTCATCCAAGCTAGCGATGAAAAATTGTGAACATACGTGAAGGAACAAAATCGTGATAAAAAAGACGGATTAAGGAAATTGTTTGACTTGAACAATAAGATTAAGTTGTAGGTATTAATCTATCTTGTACATAACTTAATAATATCACATTCAAATTTGATTGAACGAAAACTTATTCAATGTTGATTGAATTACAGCGGTCGGATATTATTAATTCATATTTATGTACATTGGAAAAGATGTCTACAATTAAATTTACTCTAAGCATTAACATTAACATTTTTTTTTTAAACAACGGTGGCTATTGTAATCCGGGCAGATGAATATATACGACAATGATGTATACCAGTATCAACTCAAAACTTTATTTGTCGGTAACGAGATCGTATTGGCAGTTTTTGGTGTCATAGCCTAAAATTGATGAGTCACATGTAAAAAAAGGTAGGTATTGAAGTGGATTTCAGTATTATCATTTTTTAGTAGGTGAGAAATGTTAGACGTGAGATATATTTGTACGGTTCATTGAGAAAATAAAGATATTCTCAGAATTGATAGAGTAAGATGTATTTGTATAATTTACAAGGAAAATAAGGACACGATTGAAATTAATGATATAAAATACGTTTACGAGTATGGAGCGAGTCACGTGATTAATTATATTTACTAATATGACAGATTGCATAAACAAATATTATATAATTTATAACGTCTGTAAAATAAGAGTGGGCAGCGTCTTTATGATTTACGGTATCTCTACAAGTAAAATAAATTCTGCATGTGATCAATGATGTTTGTATTAATATTCTACTCATTCAAAGATTCTTTTTACTTGTATCATTTTTTTTTATAATGAAATGGTAATATTAGATAAAGAAAACACCAATTATACAACCGCTACTTATAAAAGAGTTCGAAGTATAAAAAATTCCTTTTACAAATGTTTACAACCAACTAAAACAAGAGCAACAAGCTCAAAAATTTAATAAGAAAGAAGAAAAGAATATCAATTGTTTCCTGTTTCTCCGAAAATATAAATTTAATGCCTAAACAAGGGCAAGGGCAAAGGGAGGGCGAGTGTCGAACACAAAGGTAAGGGTGAGCAAAGGGCAAACATTTAGCGCAAGTTTGGAAAATGAATCGACTTTTTAGTTTGAGAATTTATTTTTTAAATATTTATACATGATTGAAATTTAAATTCATTGAAAATTTAAATTTTAAAATGTACAAACACTTCATGACTCAGAATCTGATAGAAAAAATTTTAAATTACACAAATCCTTCCTAAACTTCAAGAAGTGAAAAGCCTAATGTAAAATTAATATTTTTAGCATTGTTAGTATTGTTAGCTACAGTATAATTTCAATTAAAATTTACTCTTTCACAAACTCTAGACTTGAACATGCAACTAAAGTTTTTAATAAAAATAATAATAATGTTATCAAATATTGAGATAATGATTTTAACAATATGATCAAATAATTTATTATTCCTTTTAACTTAATAACTTCAAATGAAAAATATTAAAAAGACATACCAAACCAAAAGGTTGAAAAAAAAATATTTTGAAACTTTTTAGAAAAGGTAGACTTAAAAAAAAAATCATTAATAAAAAACGATCATTTCCAATAGTAAAAGACTAAAATTCATCTATCATGAAAAGTCAACAAAAAGATGATTAATAATTTTTATACTAATGTCATATAATGAGTAAGTGATAGATCCATTCTAACCATTCTTAACTAAATTTTATTTGACGAGAAGTTTACAATGCATATAAAACCAAGAAAACAAAATTAACTTTCTAAATTTGTATATAATGACTCGAATATAAGCCTTCATCCATTAAAATATCATAAAGTGAACGGATCGAGATGTTTTCACTTGCTACAGGATTCCAAACGACTAAATCTAGATCAATAGAGAGATTGGTGGAGTTAATTAACAATAAAAGTTTAAGAGCAGGATCCCTTAGATTGGAATTAAGAAGATTTTCTAATTGTTATTTACGACGAGAAGAGTTAACTGCTTTAGTTACAAAATATTTAAGAAAATTTAAAGTGCAGTGTAATTTTGAAAAATTGAATCTTAATGTTTCAAAATCACCTTCATTTGTCTCTCAACTACCCAGGTAAAAAAAATAGAAATTAGATAGAGTAAGAAAAATGTCCTTAATGAAAGTCATAATAGGAGAGAGATATTAAAGATTTATTTAAGAGGTGCCAATTCTAAAAATTCTGAAAGTCGTAACTTTAATAATATCTGATCAAAGTTTATCATGGTTAAGGAAGGAAAAAGCAAATCATCTCTCCCTCCAGGTAAGATGTATCGTTTTAGCACGACGGTTTATTTTTTCTCGATTTAAAAAAACTAATCGATTTAATTATAAGAATATTTAGTATTTTATTTATTCGCTGATTCGTGGATTTTTGCTTCGACTGGACTATAAAAGTGCTGAGTTCCACTCGCCCGTCTCTTAACACATTTTTCCCGCCAAGGAAGCTCCCGCCGTCTCTCCATCTCCCGCAACTAGGGCTTGTCCTTGCACGTCCCGGTTCCCCTATTTTCCGAATTTTCCGCCGCCGGAAGCTCTACGGTGGGGAAGCCACGATGGAACCTCCGGAGGCGGGAATCGTGTCGAGGATACGTCTCGAGAATTTCATGTGCCATGAGAGCCTCCAAATCGAGTTCGGGAACTGGGTGAACTTCGTTACCGGTCAGAACGGAAGTAAGCAGTCAAAATTTTTCGACGCTACGCTTCCCTGTGTTCATGAGACAGGGTTGAGATGTGTGATCGACGCGTATGGATTTATTTTTTACTTTAGGTGGAAAGAGCGCAATATTGACGGCATTATGCGTGGCATTTGGGTGTAGAGCAAAGGGAACTCAGCGGGCGGCAACATTGAAGGATTTCATCAAAAACGGATGCAGGTTTTTGCTTTTCTACTTTCTAGTTCATCGCTTAATCTCACGTGATCGATGCCTTGTCCACCCGTGGGTTTATTGTATAAGTGCTTTCTATGCTTGCTTGGTTTACTAATTCCCATCGAATTTCAGAATAATCTTTTTATGCTTGCTTGGTTTACTAATTCCCATCGAATTTCAGAATAAGCTTTTTATGCCTTGGTCCTAATATCTCATAGAATGTTGAAATTAGTGAACTATCACGATATGAATTGTCTTAAAAAACGCGATAGAAATCTACCCAAAGCTTGTTGTTGGCTAGTTTTGATTTATATGCAACATTCAATAGGAAATGCATTGAGCACAGCCCTAGATTCAGGATTGAAAATTTAAAATATTTTGTTTGAATTTGGAAAAAAATGTTTCAAAATTTTGATCTCATACTGTGCATCAAAAAGTAGATAGGAAAAGTGGCATTAAAATGATGGATGCTGCCATGCTATCGATAGATAACAGATGTGAGTGTCTTGTTAAAATCAATATCCAAAAGATCAAAATTTTTAGAGAACTTTCATGTGAGTCTCATGATTGGTGTATTGTCAAACTCAAAAATAAGACATGTATTAGTAAAGTATCAGTGCAGATGTTCACATTTTGTGTTATGCATATTTTGGTTTGTTGTAGAGATGATTTACACGTCTATTACTTGCCTTCTCCCTCCCCTGATACGTGAGCGGCTCTTCCCTACCTTTAATAAAATAAGATTTATATGTCTATTACAGAAGGTTTTTTTTTCAATGTATATATTTAAAATCAATTTCCTTATATGGTCTGCAAATTGCACTTAATATATATTTCAAACAACAAATATTTTAGGATTAATATTAGTAATGTACTAGTGTTCATGTTGGTTTGAGTTGAATCTTGAAGTCAGAAATAATGTTATGGCCTTCAACTTCAGAATGTTCAAATGATTTTTTTTTCAAGTTTCAGTCTTTAGTACAAGCAGAATGGATCAAGAAAAGTAAATGTAAAACATTGTGTAAACAACAACAATCCATGCCTCATGAATATCAACAAAACACTTTCATTTTGAAGCCTTTGTTGACTTGGTACAGATAAAAGCATGAGTCTTAAATGTTTTGCAAGTCTATATCACTAGTCTTGGTTTTGGTAACTAATACAAGAGAATCATCCCATTTAAAGGTATTATTGTTAGTGATTTAGGGGGGGGGGGTTATGCATGAGGGAAGTGAGGGAAAGTGGTGGAAAGGAAAGTGAGGGAAAGTAGCGAAAATATATAGAGAGGGTTTGTGCACACAGAATTGGATGAAAAGGAAAAAATTTTCCGTTCAATTCCACAAGGGAACTATTTATGCATCTTGGAATTTACTTTCCAACAAAAAATGAATTCCGTCCCTTTAGTAAATCTTGGAATTTAATTTCCGACCTTTTGAGCTCAAAAAATAAATTCTATCCTACTTGTCATCCCCTCTCTTATGTCTTCCACTCATGTGCTTAACTTCCATGAAATGTTATGGTGAGATTGTTGGAGAGGGAGAGAGAGAGAGAGAGAGGAAGAGAGAGAAAGAAAGAGAGGGGGAGAGAGAAAGGAAGAGAGGGAGAGAGAGGGAGAGAGAGAAAGAAAGAGAGGGAGGGAGAGAGATGGAGAGAGAGAGAGAGAGAGAAGGGGAGAGAGGGAGGGAGGGAGGGAGGGAGAGAGAGAGAAGGAGCAAGGGAGAGAGAGAGAGAGGGAAAGAGAGAGGAAGAGAAAGAGAGGAGCAAGGGAGAGAGAGAGAGGGATAGAGGGAGAGGGGGAGAGAGAGAGAGATATCTCTCTCTAATTACTTTAATTTATTACTTAAAAATTTTATTAAATAAAAATTAATTTTATTCAATTCTGCCATATGCACAAACACTTGAATTTTAATTTCTGTCAAATTCCTAAATATACATAAACATTTAAATTTCAAATTTTTTCTGTCAAATTCTGTAGAATTCAAATTTCGTCAAAATTCAAGTTTCATAGAATTCAAATTTCGTCAGAATTCAAATTTCATAGAATTCAAATTCCATCAAAATTTAAGTAGAATTCAAATTCCAAGTACATAAACCCCCCTATAGTGTGTTTGTGCTTGGCAGAAAGTGATGAAAAGTGTTTGTCACTTTTTAGAGAAAGTTTTATAAGAGGAAGCAGAGTCGTCCTCTTTCTCAAGTTGGAGGGTTTTTGAAAGTGACAGAAAGTGAGGAAAAAAAGGAAGAAGAGGAAAAAATAAAAGAAAATGTAAATTGTTAAATTTGTATGTTAAAAATAATAATAATAATAATAATAATTAATGAATAATTATAATAATAATAAATTTTTACAATATGTTAAATTTATATTAACCTTGTAATGTATTCTTATGAAGAATGAAAATATTTTTAATTTTTCTATTAACTTGAGATGTTTAAAAATATTTTTATGTTATTCATTCATATTTTATTACATTTTATTATTTTTTCACTTTTTGTTACTTTTTGAACATTTCTGTTACTTTCTTATCAGTTTACAAATACTATATTTTCTAACGACTTTCTATAACTTTTTGCAACTTTCTTTTCTATCACTTTCTGAACTTTCTAATACTTTCTTTTTTATCACTTTCTGTCATTTTCTGGGTGCATAAATGGACTCTTAGGAATTGCTTTTGAGAAAAATTTTCTGATTTAATTTGAGTAATTTATCATGTATGCCTATTTTAGATTCCATTGAATTTTTATTTCTTCTGCCATAAGTTCTGGGCTTCCAGCAAATTGTGCTTCTTGACATTTATGGATCATGTACAGTATTGGGAACTAAATGGGTGGTGGGTTTTAAACAGAATTTTTTTGAAAAATTTATAAATTAAAATAAATGAATGTAAATATTGTTACACGTATACATTGTCATAATTATTAAATTAGCTGAACAAAACTACAGTTCAATTACATGAAATATAATTGAAGGACGTTTTTTGAATATGTGTAATTATTAATCAAGATCAAATCCCTAAATCGAAAAAATAACTGTGCGTAGTACAATCAAAGCTGTAAACAAAATGGTATCTAAATGGTAAAATCATGTTAATGTCAAATGGACCCTCCTTAAATGCCACATTGGTGACAACCTTGTGCGCTAGATTTGTCTTTTTGTGTCAGTGTCAAATGGCAAAATGTGAAAAATGATCATTTAAGAAAGTCATGAATCATTTTCCTTTTTTTTCCTGAAAACTTAATGGATTAGGCTGAAGAACATTTAAACAGCCATTGTGAAACAATGATTTGTCTTACCTCTTCTTTTGCTTTTTAAACATAAACGTGGTTTTATCTTATATTTGTGTTTCACATGAGCCTTGATACCTTGCTTTGTTGTTGTTTGGAATTCATCTAAATTATCTATGTTTTTTCAGTTCTGCCACTATTTGCGTTGAAATCAAGAACAAGGGAGTTGATGCTTTCAAGCGTGAAATCTATGGGGATGTGATAGTAATTGAGCGCAGAATTACAGAAACAACCAGTTCTACCATTCTTAAGGATCATCTAGGTTATTTTCAATTCTAGTCAAACCTTTACTTTTGCAGTTATGATGTTCTGTCACTCTTAAAATTGTTCTCATCATAGCCTCAACCATTTAAATACTTTTAACTTTCTATAGTGATTTGTTGATATGCTATTTTCTTTTCTATTTTAAACTATAGATAGTGTTGAAATGGTAGGAGAAGTAAAAAATGAAGCTTGGACTTACAAAAAGATGGACTTCACTTTTAATGAAATAATTTTAACTTCGATATTCCATCAGTGGATGATTATTCTACTTCCTGCAAATTTTTTTGGAACAATATAAAAGTTAAAAAAATGTCATCTTAAAACCATGACTACCTTTTCTTTGTTTTGATTTGATAAATTCTAATGATATTTTGTAGCAATGAATACCGTTAAAGTTAAAAAAAAGGGAGCTTTTAGCTGCATAATTCCTTCTATGAAAGCAGTTTCTTTAGTTTGAATTTTTTGCATGAATTTGTATTTCACTTTAACTAATTTCCCAGCACTCATGCATGTCTTCTTATTTACTATTTTTACAATTAAATGCAAAAATTAAGCAATTCAGTTTCTTTTTGCACCTGCATTCATTATATAATGAAATCTTAATGGCAAATTAGATGGTTGATTGTTCAGTTTGTATTTTTTTTGGTTGCTTGAGTTTGTTTTTTTTAATGACACAGATATTATTGAATAGTTGTTTCATTATTTTATGGGGATATCTAAAGCAAAAATATAATTTACCATTTATTTCTCTGTTGTCTAAGTGCCATAAATGAATTGACTGTTTAGCATGCCTCTTTTCTGTAGGTAAAAAGGTTTCTCAAAGGAAAGATGAGCTTCGTGAGCTTATAGAACACTTCAATGTTAGTCTTGATTCAATACCAACTGGTCTATCAATGCACATATTTGACTTCTTGAAATATCTTTTTTTGTTTTCTTTTTTTTCTTTCTGGATTTGAAATTTAGAACACTTCAATTTTAGTCTATAATTAAATGCCAATCAGTTTGTCAATGCAACTATCTGACTTGAAATATTTTTTATTTTTTGGAATTGAGATTTAAGTAGAGTTGTCAACTAGGCCAAGTTCAATTGTGCTAGCACGACTCAACATAGTCAAACTGTGCCATTGACTGACACGACATGCTATTTTGGTGCTATTTTGGGCTGTGTTAGGTGGTCCTCTAGTGGAATTGGAATGTACCAGCATAATCTTATTTGAGCATGTAGGCAAGCATGTCACGAATTTTTTAATTTTTTTTTTAAAATTGGTTTGCCATTTATACCAACAGTATGTTGAAAATCAAACAGAGTTTTTCTGTTATGATTTTGATATATTGTTGATATAAATAATATATCAATTTTATATTAGAGTTTGAGAGTCCAATAGGTTTGACATACCTATATATTGAAATGTTTATAGTAACATTGTCATGTTTTCAACATCCTGACATGGTCCAATCATGCCATTGACGAGCATGACATGAGTGGATTATGAACCATGAGTCGTAACCTTAACATTCTCAACATGACATGACATGACTTGATATGAATAGTGTTAGATATGAATTGAATCATGTGAGCCAGCAAGGTGCAACCCAATTAACACCTCTAGATTTAAGGAAATCATTTTTAGATGCTAAAGGTGCAGCCTTTTGCATATTAATGCATGTAAATGTGCTTACCTACCAGTCTAGTAGTTTATATTGATGGATAAAGTGCGATTGTTGCCTTGTTTGAGCTATATCAGTGATGCCTTAGGGACATGCAGAGATTGAAGGGAAAATGAGAGGATTATCATTATCGGGGAGAAGGGTTACATATATGCATACATACAGCCAACTAATTTCATGGATATCTATTCACCCATATTATAAAATGTTTCATTTCTAATATCATCCCTAATGATAACTCTAGCACTTCCTTCAAATTGAAACATTAATGTTAATAATGCTTTCATGCCTCGCTTTTTGTAAAGAGACTTAAAAGTCCTATTTCTTAGTTCTATGATGAAGATGCCTACATGTTGTATAGATTGTGTTATGGGATAACATTAGCCTTTCTTATTACCATGTCATATGCATAGTGACAACCAAGCTCATCATTTTTCACGTGCTCATGAAATGTTGGATTGTTCACAACTAAAAATTGTTATTTAGTTGTCATAGACTCACAATGCATAGGCTATGGAGTTTTTGTTGTAGGATATATTGTTAAATGTGACTATAGTTACATTGTTTCTTGGGTTATATGTGGGTTGATCATGACTTGCGAACTTGCTTCAACTTGACACATTCAAACAGGTAAGGGTAAAGGTATTTTCTACCATGCCTTTTTAACCTTTAGGTCAATCCATTCTACTCATGAGTTTACCTTCTTACCTACAGGTAGTGATAGGTATTTACCCAACCTGTTTCTTATCAGGTAGGGATAAGGATAGACCTTCAATGCATTCTAATTTGATCTGTTGACACTCTTACTAATAGTATTGTGTTATGTATTGGATTTGGATATTACATTTTTTAAGTGAACTTCTCCTTTGAGATCGTTTGTAGAGAGCTGTGAGATATGTTAAATCTTACCTTAACCATGCCAATGGTCAATGGTATGACAAGCTGTCTGAAAGGGAGCTTATTTACTTGCTATATTGTTATGAATTGGCAAAAAAGTAGCACAAACTTCAACACTTGGCCTTTATTTCATTATTATATCTTGGTAATTGTATTGGCGTACAGATCAATGGTTTTGCTGTTAATATGTGATGACAATTTAGTTTTCGAACTAACAATGTATGCTCATTGTGTTGAGAAATATTACTGGATTGGATAGTGGGAGACAAACAATTGTGTCTTCTATTTTTCTTTGGAAAATATTTCCAGGGTGTCAGCGAACGAGTAACACAAATTTCAACCGATAATCTTTACTGGAACTAATTCAAGTTTTGTGCTTTTTATACTATTTGTTTGCAAAGATGAGAGGAGGGTAATTGTAATCTCATTATAAACTATTGATATTTTCTCCTTTGTGAGGGTAAAATTATTGTGATTCCTCTTACAGTTTTAACATTTTAGGAAATTACCATTAATAAACTCTCAAGGGCTTGGATTTGGTTTCTTGTTTGGTTGTTGGTTATCTTCTCATTTCTCATTTTTACTCATTTTTTTGCAGATTGATGTTGAAAACCCTTGCGTCATTATGAGCCAAGATAAGAGTAGAGAGTTTTTACATTCTGGGAATAATAAGGACAAATTTAAGGTTGGCATATGTCATTAGAGTTAATGTTAAATTGTGTAGTTTATGAACAAGAAGTAAAGCATTCTTTTGGTAAATTTCAATGCAGTTTTTCTTCAAGGCCACTCTGCTTCAGCAAGTGAGTGATCTATTGCAAAGTGTTAGCAGTCATCTGGATTCTGCAAATGCCACCGTTGATGAACTTGAATCATCCATACGGCCAATCCAAAAAGAACTTGATGAACTGAGTGAGAAGATTAAGAACATGGAACACATTGAAGAAATAGCTGAAGAGGCAAAAAAATTGAAGAAAAGATTAGCTTGGTCATGGGTGTATGGCATTGATAAACAAATTCAGGATCAAGAGATCAAGCTTGCAACTTTGAAAGATCGTATCCCTAGATGCCAAGAAAAAATTGATCGAGGATTGGTATGGAAAACATGATGCTACTACAGATCATTATTTGGGGCCATCTCTGTGAATTTTACATTTTTCATAGTGTTGTTTCAAGGTAAATGACAAAAAATGGATGGGGAACCCATATAAAAATCATGCATATTACAAAACCAAATTATCATACTTTCTATATATTGTATGGAATTGTTTAAATTGTTTCAAGGTTCCTAAGTCCTCGTTGGAAATGGCAACTGAAGACTTTCATTCAGAAACTTCCGTTGACTCCATCTATAGTTGCTTAAATTTGACAACCCACCTTGCCAATTTATTGTACAATTGTTGATGAGAGATTTTAAATAGATCCGTTAATGGATAAAGGGCAGTTATGGTCAACAGTGGACGAACCTATTTCATACCGGCTTATCGTTACGTTATTGGTCTAATCTCAAATCAGGCTAATTATACAAGTAGAAGGTCATTTAAGTTTTTTTTGAAAAACATTGAAATTTATTTGTCATCAACAAAATTTGAGTAGGCAATGCTATGTCCTATGCTCATACTCAATAGTAAATAGTGGACACTTTTTTACATCATTATTAAAATTTTATATTTTTTGCAGGCCAAACTAAAAGAACTGAATGCTGCACTTCTCACCAAGAAAAGTTATATTACTTCATTGATGGAAAAGACATCTGAAGTGAGGAGAACGAAGGATGAAATGCAACAAAGCCTTTCTCTGGTACTTCTCAATTTGTGCTGTTGAAGCACAATATATTATTGATATCAAGATCTTTGATAACTTTGCGGAATTTTTCTTATATTGCTCTCTTCCTACTTGTTTTTTTGCCTTTTCTATTAGGGACATGAGAGCTAGGAAAAATTTACTGTTTGATTTATTTATCATTTTTTGAGAGTTTACTCTTGAAAGCCAGTCCCAAATGCAAATAATGCAGGGTGATATTAAGCTTGCAACTAGGTATAAATTGTCATCATTATATTTATTAGACTTATTTTAAATGAGTTATTGGATATCCTTTATCTAATAACCCTATAAATATGTAATCATCTCCTTAATAGTAAGCAAGTCTCATATTATTTCCTTATTCTCGACTGGTACTAGAGCCTAGGGTTTAGGGACCCACTAAAACAGAAAAAAGAGCTAGCCATGACTGCTTACCCTTCCAATCCTAATCTTGAGCTGTTCTCTTAGATCTATGGATAAATTTTTGGTGCCAATACAAATCTTGATTTATAGACCAATCACAGTTGATGTTGGAAGAAGTTTGGTTGACCAATGTGGACATTGGTTAAGAAGTTGTGGAGACTCATGTTGCATCCCCAACTTTTGATCCTACTACTTCAGCAAAAACCACTTTTACAATATCTATACCTCAAGGTGAGTATGAGTAGCTCCTTCAGTTCTGAGATCGCCAATTGTTTGCTACGGCATCACATGTTATTAGCTTAAGCTTTGGTACTATTGTCTTGTAGTCTCTAGGAATAGTTCCTACCTTCTTATTGGATCATTGATATAGAAACCTCCTCACATATGTCAAGTATATAAGATCTTTTTACCTGATTATCTCAGTTATATGATATCTAATTAATTCCCATTGTTGATGGTTGTAATTGCTTTGGTTTTAGGCAAGACATTGCTCATGTCTTTTCCTAGATAATCTGAGATAAAGGTTCTTTATGTACCTTGACTTTTTAGTTAACCTATTGGCTATTAGTGTTATAACTAAATAATTACTTTATGTAACCTTCTGTAGAGAAGGGGATTGGTTTAAGGTGTGAGTGTGGGCATGGGTGTATTTGTTGGTTTAGATGGGTTACCTTAGAGTGCTAGCATCACTTACATCCATAGAAAAGTCATCATTCTTATGACATCTGTTAAGGTCCTCTACGTTATAAAACCATGTAGTTGGTGAGAGGGTAGACTTAATATGTTATAGGTTACAGATTTATTGTCAGTTTTTCCGATGTGAGACTATTCGCCTCAACACTCCCCTGCATGTGCAGTGTGGTTGATCTTTTACTCTTGCACTGAACCCCTTGGTGGTGGGGCCATGCCTGTACATGTCTTATGGATAGTGCATAAACTTGAGTTCTGATACAATGTTAGAGTCCTCTACACTATAAAATCATGTGGTTGGTGAGAGGGTAAACTTACTATATTATAGGTCAATGATTTGCTATCCATTTTTTTTATGTAGGATTATTCACCTCAACACACTTTCACATGCGCAACTTAGTTGATCTTTCACTTTTGCGCTGAACTATTTAGTAGGGAGCTTGCACCTGCACGTATCTTATAGATAGAGTGCACAAAATTGAGCCTTGATAGTGTGTTAAGAGTCCTTTGCACCATAAAACTACATAATTGGTGAGAGGGTAGATTATTATGTTATAGGTTGAGGATTTGTCATTAGTTTTTCTGATGTGGAATTATTCGCTTCAACACTCTTCTACATGTGTGTGATGTAGTCGGCCTTTCACTCCTGCATCAAACCATTTAATGGGGGGACCTGGACTTGTATGTGTCTTATGGATAGAGCACACAAACCTGAGCTTTGATACCATGTTAGGGTCTTCTGCATCACAAAACCACATTGTTGGTGAGATGGTAGACTTATTATGTTATAGGTTGGGGATGTATCATTGATTTCTTTGAAGTAGCACTATTTGCTTCAACAACATCATTAATTAAGCCATTTGCCTCATTGAGAACTTTAGCAAACTCTTCCATGGATTTCTTTCTCTTCATTTGAGTGTTGGTCGTGTTAGTAGGCAAGCATCATCGTATATCATCTTGCTAGTAGTCAAAGTCCTTTTAACTTAGTGCATTATGATGTCTAGGATCTTACTAGGACTTTGTTTGTATTTGGTTATAGATAGCATCATAATTAGCAAGACTGGACATCTTGTTGCCTTCGTCTATTAGGCTTGGCCAGGCAAGGGGGGTTTGCATTGACAAGTTCTTGGGTGATGAGATTCAATAAGGCAATTGCTTTAGGTCACCTTATTGAAATTTGATACTTTTAATGATGTTTTTGTTTATCTTTGGGTATTTTATTTTCATATTTTATTCTATACTTTTATTTTCTGTTTTGGTCCCTTAATGTCAATTTCTCCCTTCTTTTATTCTTCTACTCTACTTTTCTCATATTTTTACATGCTTATCTTGTTCTATTCTTGGTGTTTGGTTCTTGACTCTCTTCTCTTCTCTTTTATCTTCATTTTTTTTTTAAAATTTTCATACAAATGACGAGTTTATGTTTTCTTATTTCTATATACTTAGAAATTTGTTCTATTTTTATCTCTTTTCACATTTTCTATCCACACACATGCAAAAGAAGCTATATATACTACTAACATCCTATTTATTTGTTAATTTTTTATAAATATTTTAAACATCCTTAGGTGTTATAAATAATAATTATGGGAAACATTTTTGTTTTTGGGACTTATGTTAAACATTCTTAGGTGTTATAAAATTTCATGATATGGTAGGAAACTTTCAATGAATCCAAGATTACAAGGATCAAAGTTTGGATAGAAATTGTTATTGTTAAATTTTGATATTCTGCAGTATTTATATGTTTTTTCTGTTCATAGGCTACAAAAGAGAAGTATGCACTTGATGAAGAGTATGCTCGGAAAAATAGTTCTTTGCAGAAGACAGCTGATCGCATTTTGTGGCTTCAGCAGCAAGTTAATGACATCCAGGAGCAGCACATTAGATCTACACAGGTTGTTTCAAAATTTTTGTATGGTTCTTGCATATTTTGTTTATTCCTTTTCTTAGAATCTCTTATTTGAACCCTCAGGTATCAACCCACAGAAAAGGATGAACTTATTAGAGTTATCCATGTTCTAGATTGGAAATTAATGAAAAAGAAGAGCGAGCACAAAAAAGCAAGACACCAAAGATTTATTTGTTTGGCAAATTATCCTACACCTAGGACATATATTTTCATATTAGTTTAGTTTGTTGTTTTTCCCAAATTTATATATAGTTTTAATAGATTAATATATTTACAAACAGAAAAAATATTTGAAATGTGCGCAAAAATTGAATTTTTATTACTGCCTAGGTGTGTAGCCTTTGGCCCTTTGCTTATCGCTGCGTTGCCTTGACTCCATGATAAGCGTGATTTCAAGGGATTTTTATATTATATCATAGTCTCCATTGCTTTTCCACATCATTCTATGTCTCAAGGGCAAGCTTTGGCGCAATGGTAAGATTTTTCCACTGCAACTAAAGGTCACATGTTTGAATCTTAGAAATAACTTCTCCATTTTAGGGGGGCTCTATTGGACCCTTCTCAAACCCTCTTTTGGTGGAAGCTTCATGTGCTAAGTTTGCCCTTTTTTAACATTCTCTTTGTTTGATTCCAAGTAAAAATAATTTCAAGGTGCTTCATTTTCAAAATTAACACAGTTTTGCTGTGTAGTGATCTGACTCAGCACTTTGAGTGAAATAATTTTGTGAATGCACGATTGTCTGACTGTTGCTTTCTTCTATTCCACTTCATGCTGACACAAATACACAGTAAAGAAATATTATTCCTTAAGGATAAAGATCATTTATAAAAACAAATTTCTGGATGGTCATATAAGAGTCTTTCCAACTCAAGCCTGCTGTAGCTAGCTGACGCAATTCTTTGAAAATTGAAGAAAAAGGAATGTCAGTATGTGATACTGTGATGGACTATCTGATGACATTTTGTTTGAGTGACGTTGTATTATGATTGCCTTATATATTTCTTTCCATCTCTTTCATAGCCTCTAGGCGTCTAAATTTTCTACTGTCTATTTTTACTTAAAGGCAGAAGTGAACGAGCTTGATGGACAACTGAAGAGAATGCAGGATGATATTGATACAATAGGCTTGAACATTACTCGGTGTGTTCCTTTGATTTTTGCTTTATTTCTGTTTTACAAGTTTACAAATTGAAGCATGCTATACCTTGCTTTTTCTGTTGAATATAATTCTCCATAACCTTTTTTGTTTCAGATTGAGAAAAGAAGAAGATGTATTGTTTCAGAGTTTATCGACAATGAAGGATGCCATTAAAAATATTGCTAAAGAGGTTCAAATATGAATTGGCTTTAAAAACCTGCTTCATGCATGCGTGTATGTGGATTTGTGTTTATATATATATTAGTATAAATAGGTAACCATCTAAGGTCCTGATTTCCAACTGATTCTCACTTGCTCTCTGAATCAGATTCAGGTGGAATTTGTGCACTCGGAATTGGAGAGAAATGAATTTGAATTTCGTTCAATTCTAGAATATATTATGGGTGTTTGTGCATTTGAAATTTCAATTTCAAAACAAAATGAAATTTCAGATTACAATATAAACATGAGAATGTGAATTCTTATTTAGGAAGGTGTGAAATTCATTTCTGTCTTGAGAAATTTTTCCATGTTTCTCAATTATTGATAAATGACATAAAGCATTTAATAATATAATTATATGACATTTCAATTGATTAATATAATAAATTTACTAATTAATTATATTTTTTATTAATTACTTAAATTATTTAATTAAATAATTTAAAAAATTAAAGATAATTATATTATATAATTTTCATACATAAATATTAAATTTTAATTTTGTTTAAATCCATATTATGCCTAAATACTTGAATTTCAATTTTCATTTAATTCCTGAATGTGCACAAACACCTATATTTTAATTTTATTTCCATCTAATTCTGTAAAATTTCAATTCTGTCAGAATTCCAATTCTACAGAATTCTAATTTTATGTGCACTCTCAAGCTTAAATAAATTTCTAGAGCTCTACTATTTAGTTGTTTTCAGAGGAATATTCTTTTCTTGCTGTACAATGATGAGTTCTACTCAACAAAAGTGAATTCTTCTTAAGTGTTCCAAAATTCCTTCTTGTGCTCTGTTGGCCTTTTCTTGTTATCTGAATAAGCATGGGTCCAATCAAGATGCATGTGAGCTCCATTTCAATTGTTATTTTTTCTAAACCTTTTTCGGGCTGCCTTAATTATGAAAATGCAGGGATTATTTATTATCAAGATTTACAACTAAATGCAGGTTGAAGAGAATGAAAGAAGATTTCGTGAAATATCTCATCATATTTGTGAACTCCAGCAGCGCCAAACTAACAAGGTTTGTTCCTCTTCCAATGTTGGATTCTTTGGCCAGTAATTCAATTATGCTTATTACAGCACTTGCTTAGGTATTTACAAGCAGGATATATGTTTTAATCTCCAGTCAAGTGTTAAATTATATATTTAGAAATCTCATTGCATTTTGTTGCAATCTTGCTATACATTTGCATTTAGAACTTTTTAATATTAAGTTGAGTCTATAATGGATATAATCATTGAAACTTGCATGTAATGGTATAATATATGGGGAAAATCATATTTTCCTTTATATTCATCATCATTTTTAGCAAGGCTCTCAGAAATTAGCCTAGGGCAAGTTGGACCCCTAAGTGCTCGAGTATTAGCCTAGGCAAGGTTATCATGGTGCCAAGGTGTTGGTGTTCGATACCTAGGGATTGTAATTAGTTGATATGAGAGAGGGACCTATTTAGATATGCTTATATATGCTTTATTTTCAGAAACATTCTAGATGTTTGTAAATATCTATAATTCATGAATATTGATTGTCTGTAGTTAAAAACCTAAAATATGAGTGTTTAGGGGTTGAAATTTTGGTAGTATTAAATAATCAATATTTTTCAAAAACTCAATAAACACAAATAAAATGTTGAAACTTGAAACATTATTGAAACAGCTCTGATCTGTATTTGGTTAAAAAATGAAGAAAAGCTGGGGCATTCTTCTAGGCGAGAAGATACCATGTTTGGACACCTACCTCAACAACCATGAGCGTAGGGCATGTTGGACACCTAGGTGCTATGAGTAGGTATAAACAATTTTTCATTGCATACCTATATGATTGTATTCTATTATTAATTACTATGTTTACATGTTGGTTAAAACTTATAGTAGAAGGCCTTAATAAATAATAAAGTTAGATTAAATTAAAATATAGTGAGAATTTTGAATTTATAGAAGAAAAAAATTAGAAAAATAAAATGTGCTTTGGTTTTAAAATGCCTAGACTCTTATGTGCTTGACACCTGCATGTCACCTAGGTGGGTGCCTTGATGGCTATTATAATAGCAGCCATGCATTGCATAGGTGTGTTTGTTCAAGGTGCCTTGATAACTATGAATTCTGTATTTAGTCAAACATGAATTCACATGCATAGATTATCTGAAATTGAAAGGTGTATGAAAGGTGTATGCTGTATCTCTTTGTAGTGATGCAGCGCTAATGAGACCAACATATATTATTTCTTTATTTTTTGGTTGTAGGTAACTGCTTTTGGTGGAGAGCGTGTGCTTAATCTCTTACGTGCTATCGAAAGGCATCATCAAGGATTTAGTAGACCCCCTATTGGTCCTATTGGAGCTCATGTGGTGAGATTTTTATGATTGCTTGTAGTGTTTTTCATTTTGCTACATTAGATGGCTAGCATTGTTTTTTGATGCCTTGCATCTTCCCCTTCTGATCTTGTAACCCTTCTTTATTCCTTTGTCTCTACTCTTGTGGTGGATGCTTCTTTATTCTTTTATGTTTTTTATTGACTGATAAAAAACCATGGAAATCTCGAGGTATTAAATGCTTTTATTTTTTGATTGTTTAATATATGGCTTAGGACATTGCAGGTTGTTTAGATGGTTTTGTATTTTAACATTGAATGCTAAAATGATTAAAACAGGGTCAAGTGAGACTCAAGCTTTATGCAATGGCTTATTCATGTTTGTAACATATATAGATAATTATTACATTGTCATCTATACTGTGCAGACATTAATTGGTGGTGATTTATGGGCCTTTGCCATTGAAAGTTCTCTCGGAAAGCTATTAGATGCTTTCATTGTGACTGACAACAGAGATCTACAGCTTTTACGTCGTTGTGCTAGAGAAGCAAACTATTCTAATGTTCCCATGTATATATATGATTTTTCTAGACCCAGGTTAGAAATATTTTTGTAATTTTACATGCAATTAGCACTTGCATATTGTGTTTAATGTTTATCATAATTTGTGAAGGTAGCGAAATAGTAGCTTGTCATTCCTGATTATGCTTTTTGCTGCAGGTTGAACATTCCCAGACACATGCTTCCTTCAACAGACCAACCTACTATTTTTTCTGTCCTACATTCCAACAATCCAGTCATAATGAACGTTTTGGTGGATATGGTTAGTAAATGTACTCTTGTATGGTGTTCAATCTTAGTTCTTAATTGGTTCAAGATGCTGTTAATTGGGTACTCTGTTTTCCTTTGTCATATTATACTTAAATGATGATTAGACTGGAAGACGTACATTCACCAATCACCACTCCTTAAACGTGGTGGATGATTAGGGAAGTCTTTTCCTTTATAGGAGTGTTCTGTTCGAAGTTGATCTCTGGTGAAGTTTACCACCCAAAGTGGTTTACCTAACTAGAGTATTGTCTTGGTTAGTATCTAGCATGAGAATCATTTTTTATTATACATTGTTGATATGCCGCATTTCTTTCTCATATTATTAATATCTCTATCAAATTAGGAAACTGCTAGTATGTAACAATGCTCAGTGTTGCATTGATTTTTAGAATATTATTCTTAACATGATCAATTAAAATTTTCAATGTTTTCATAACCGGACTAGGTATCAAACTGTTTGATCTGTCTGGGTCTGGTTCAAAAACCAGTTCAACCAGATGATGTCGTAAACTCATAATTGCATAGTTACTTACATCAACAACAACAATATGAACCATAATCCTACTGGAGGGTTGACTACATGAATCTTTTATTTTTCATGTATTTTTATTTTTGGTTAAATTACATAATTAAATTTTTTTCTCACAATTCTTAATCAAGTAGTTTTATGTTTTTCTGTACTTTTGTTAGTTTCCTTTATTTAAGTCTCTTCTATTAGCAGGCACATTCTTTGGTCTCCTAAGTATATTACCAAATCACCTAAACTGATTTTCTCTTATCTTATCTATAAATTGTGTAACTTCTACTATATTCTTAATAAATCATTTTTTAGTTTATCTCTTATAGTATTATCACTTATCCATCTAAACATTCTTATCTTTGCAACACTATCTTCTTGCACATGATCGTCTTCCTCTTCCTCTTACATGATGTTAACATATAATATTAACAACCTATGTTGTGCAGCTAAATTCTCTCTTGGAATCACCTTACAATCTTTACATATTTTTCAATTTAATTTTTCTAGTAAGTAAAAAATTTATTTACCTAGCATTTGAACCACTTCTAGATGTGATTAAATGTTCCTCTTTTTTCTTAAAATAAGTGGTCACTATCAATAGGTTGCAAGCTACGTTAAAGTCTAAAATTGAAGTTCCTTCTTCATTTCTATAATCACAACCAAATCCTCTATGGTTTCTTTCATATCTTATATTTTGCTTCCACACTTAAGATCTCCACTAATAAAGAGTTTTTCACTAGTAGATAAACCATGAACTAAACATCCAAATCTTCCCAAAATTTCTGTTTAATGACTTTTCTTAAATCTATTAGACCATAGGTTGCCTTGGTGTTTCTGGTACAAGAGCAGAAATAAATTTGGTTTGGGGGGGTTGGTGGGTGGGAATCAACTCATGGATGGCATTGCAGACAGGAGATGAGGGGAAGAAATGATGGACAGAATGGATACCTGTGTGGGAGAGGGGGGGAAATAATGGATGGCATCCAGGAGGGACTTTTGGACAGCATTGAAGGGGTGAAGAAGCACACGGAATACACTAGAGGTGGGGTGGGGGGGATCTCGTGGATGGGTGAGGAGGGGGTGGACTAGCAAATGAGAGTGGAAAGAGGGGACTCGAAGATGGATGGGTCACAAAGGGGAAGAATAGAGGACACAAACACATGCAAAGTAGCTCTGACAGGATGTGGCGATTGGGGGAGGTGATCTTCCTGCCAATAAGGGGAGAAGGGGAGGGGGGAGAACCATGGACAGTGGTGGTGGCTAGGGCTTGGTGGAGATGCAGTGGAGGGAAGGAGTATGGCTTATTGAGGTGGAAACTGACGAACTCAACTACTAGAGTATATAATCTAATGAATTCTGTCCATATGGTAAAATTCTGTTTACTAGTGATTTTTTACTTGATAACCAATCTAAATAAGTTGCATAATTGTATCATATAAAATAAACAGTCTAATATATGTGATACTTCTCCATCATTATTGAAGTTAAAATAATTTAAAAATAGAAAAACTAAAAAATACAAAAATCAAGAAAAAAGAACTGATCTGTGAACTGGTTTTCTTTGCACTAGCCACTTTTTATTTGATAATCAATCTGAATAAGTTGCATGATTGCATCATATAAAATAACTTGTCTGGTATATGTGATACTTGTCCATCACTATAGCAGTTGAATTAATCTAAAAATGGGAAAAAGAATTGGTCAGAGAATAGGTTTCTGGTTCAATTGTCTAGTCCCTGAAAATGGTCTAAAGGATTAGTGAAGGACTGGTTTGGTCACTGGTACATGGTTTGATTGATCCAACTAGCTGTTCCTAACCGTTTTTTTTAAAACAGTGTAAATTTCACGTGATTTTCTACTCATTTAAATCTTATAATACCAAATGTATAGAGTTTGCATGATTAATGTTTGGCTTTGCATGTATAATTTTGTTTATTGCTGCATGTTATTTTTATGCTCAATTTAATAGAAAATCAATAATATAGTTTTGCCAATAAATTTTTACTCAACTTTGAATAGAGGTGCTTGCTTAAATTCTGCTCCATATATTTTCTAGGGTAATGTTGAGAGACAAGTTCTTGCTGATGATTATGAAATGGGAAAACGTCTTGCTTTTGAGCAAAGAATCCAGAATCTTAAGGATGTATATACTTCTGATGGATTTAGAATGTAAGCTACTTGGTTTTTTGGTTTCCTTTAATGTTTGCTTTGTGACCTATTGCTTCGTTAACTAGTTTTACAAGTGGATTTGCTTTGTATTGCTTGTCATTTGAGCTCATCCTTAGTTCTATAAAGTAAATAAAAGGAATTGAAGCACTTTGTTAAAATTCTGAACTAACAATGTTATTCTATTCTCTTTTTACATGTTGCATTTGGAGGCATTTTGTTTTCTTCAATCAAATCAAACCATGAACCATTTTTTGTTATTTAGAATGGTATAGGTTTTTTGAGTGTTATCTATATCTCTTTGTTATTGCTATTTAGGTTGCTATAGACTATTTGAATGTTTATCTCATGCTTTTGATTGGTAGTTTTCCATTTATTGTGATTATTTAGTTTTTTTCATGCTAAGGTTGTTATTTTAAATGATATAAAAATAATTTAATTTATTAATGTTGTAATATAATTTTAGAAAAGGAAAAATAATTGAAATATATAACTCCAAACACCTGATTTAATTTAACGTAGTTTAAACTTTTTCATTCCAATCTATTTTGTTTCTTGAAAAAATGGGCGAAAAGGGTTTGAAAAAATAATTGTTTTTCCCTTTTTGGCAAATGTGTTTTTAATATATGTTTTCATGCCAATAAGGAAATATATATTTTCCACTTAGAGCTAAGATGAAAGGCATGTTTTCAAGGTGATCAGATAATTTACAACAATAGCAACAGCCCGTGTTATAATCTTACCATGTGGAGTAAGCCACATGATTCCTTTTTTTTCCATATATTTCTATAATGATCAAATCTTCAGTTAAATTATATAAGTGATTTAATATTTTAATGTATAAAAATCCTCCAAAAATAAAAACGCTGAAAATTATAATATTTGGAGGAAAATTAATGAAACGTATGTTCTCAACTTAGATGTAAAGTGAGATTCATGTTTTTTTGGTGGATCTAAGATTCTAAATTATAAAATCCTTTAAAATTGAAAAATTTCTAAGCAGTAGAATATTTAGTGGAAGATAAAGTAAAATGTTCCAAACCTAGATCTAAGGAGAGATACATATTTTCAAGATAGATCTAGGAAAATATTGATAGATTTTGCTAAAAAATCATGGACAGCAAAGTTGATCTCCGGTTGGCAACTTTAGTGAGCTTCTCTACTTCTTTGGTGAGCTTTTTCTCATGGTGTTTTTCCTTGGTTGTCTTCTTCGGTGCTTGTAGAGGTGATTAGAAAAGAAAAAGAGGGAGATAGGAGAGAGTCGGAGAAAATGATGGGAAATGAGAGGGAGGACGTTTCTGCCCAAACTTGGCAGAAAACATTGTATTGCCAATCTGACCTGGGTTGTGGAACCCATGCACAAAAGGGCAGCCTGTTGGTTGACATGTGATGTTGAATTGACATTTCCACAAAATGTTGACTGATATGCTGTGTTTGCTGACATGCAGACATATATCGTGTTGACATTTGTGAATTTCAACATATGATGGGGAAATTTTGCGGATACATGTTGATTTGAATTCCATGTTTGCCACCAACCATTGAAGATGTCATTCATGGGGTGGGAAAATTCTAACAGATTTGATTGGCTTGAGGTTGCATGGGTTGTGAAATCTCAGTTAGTCAGGAAAGGACTTTTATGTTGTCTGGTGTGGCATGTGCCTTTCCTTGAAGTGAGTCACATCAGGAGGTAGCTAGGGATGGCAACAAATTGAGTCTTAGGACCCACATCCATTAAATATGGAGAAGATTGTGTTTAGGTCTAGTCAACTCTTCTAAACATTAGACATAGACTTGACTTAGGTCAATGGAAAAATATTGGTATAGGTTCAGAACTTGAGTCCAATGGGTCTTAAACAAGGATTTAAAAATCAAGATGGATTGGTGAAAATTCACCAAGCCATCTTGGATTTTGTTTTGACTGATCCTGATATATCATGTGATTTAAAAAATACGATGGATTGAATGACGTATCTTTGAAAATTGGTACTAGATCAACAAATCATTTGATCTATAGTGTATTTTGAGTTGTTAGAGGCTGGATCAATCAATCTAATGAAAGGATTGATCGATCCAAAGAAGGGTTCTTTGCATAGTCTTTATCGATTGTTGAAGCATCCAAAGGGTTCTCTGCCAATCATTGAAGCCTCTATTGTCGACTGCCAAAGCTTTCTTCTTCCCTACCCACTTGAAAATCCTAATGGGTTTTTAGGTGGGTGGAGAAGGGGTGATGCATGTGAAAAAGAAAAGCAAAAAAAAAAGGAGGAAAGAGAGAAAGAGAAAAAATGAAGACAAAAAGAGAGAGCAAGAAAACAAAGAAAAAAATGGAAAAGAGAAGAAAAAATGAAAAAAATACATAAAAAATAAAAGGGTGAAAGTATTAAAAAATCACAACAAATTCTATTATTTTTTATTTTTTAAAAATTATGTTTGCTTATGAATAGCATTCTTCTTATTTTGACAAACTTTATTATCTATTTTTAATTATTTCACATGAGATTTTTTAAAAAGATATTAACCACATTATATGGATAAAAAATTATAATTTACTCTTAAATCTTATAATTGATAAAATTTTGAATTATGGAGAATATAGAAAAGGGAAAAACCAAAAAAAAAGAAAGGAAGAGAAGAAAAAAAATGAAAAAAATTATTATGAGTTTTTTTCAGTTATTTGTATATGATTTAAAACTTTTCTCATATATGTGAGCATTACATCTTTGTCTAATTGATATTTTAAGTATGATGATTGCCTAAAAACTTTATCTTTGTATTTTTATATGCTTATCACGACTTGTTTGATCTTATTCTTGAGTTTTAAGTTGAAATGTAAAGTTTTTTGACTGTTTTCATGTAAATATTGTGCCGATACAATCCTTGATCTTCAATATGTTTCCCTTTTTCAAAGGACCTATCCTCGATACAATACTTATTTTTAAATCGTTGGTGTTAAATATCAGTATTTTATATTAAAAAATAATTTAACAACCTTCAATAATACCATCATGTGAATATGGGACACTATCTCATTTTAAGAAAAAACTAAAATTAAAACCAACAACATTTATATAATTCTTATAATATACTTAACTAGTAAATCTTAACCTATAATATGTTTCTAATTTAAATTGGAAGGCCATCAACTTTTCAAATATTCTTAGTGGAAGAATATGTAAATATTGATAATCATAAACATTCCATAGAATAATATATTATAAACTTATTATTAGAAATATATTAGCCTCGAGTTCAAAATTCAATACAAAGTACAAATTTTCTCTAGTTGCAAGTAAAATGATCTAAAATATAACAAACAAATGTAGGGACGCACACATGTACCTTTGCATGTGCTTGTGCATGTGTTTGACACATGCTTGTGTGTGTACTCCCTTGCGCATGCACATGCACTTGCATCCACCCAACACATGCACAACACGTGTGTGTGCACACATGACTCCACATATGTTGCATGCACACACATCAGCACTACAAATGTACACACACAGGCTCCATTTGCCCAACCCACTCACCCTCCCAACATCCACACCTTGCAGGCACACGTGCACACATAGACAGAGACACAGAGGTTTGAGCTTTGGAAGACCCATGCCCAACCCATTAAACTCTTGGGGCCAATGGACCTAGATCCATGGGTGTTGACTCTAAATTTTTAGGACCTAGACTTTATACTATGGGTCTCATGTCAAGATGCGATTCCCATTGCCAGCCTTAGTGTTGGCTCAAGCAAAATTGGGTTTGAAGGTTGGTTGTTGGATCAAGTGCTTGTAAGTTTCACAAGTCGAACTGTTAGGAGAACAATACATCTTGGCCATTAACAGAAGATTTCTCACTGTTGGAAGTTGAAAATTTCTCACTGTTAGGTAAAGAGAATTTGAAGGTTTCTATAGTCTTTTTCATGCAGCTTGTGTGGTTGCATTTTCTCCAAATTCTATGGCCTTTCAAACTGTGTGGCTTAGCTAAAGTATTTCAGTGTTCAAGTCAATGAATCTAACTTCAAATTCTATGGGAAGGGTCTGCATGTAACATATAAACAAAATGAAAGAAATAAGGGAATCAAATATAAAGCAAGAAAAGAAAAGTTTTGTTTATCAGAACGTGCAATGAATCTAACTTGAAAATTTCAAAGTTTACCTTCTCTCAGTTAGGCTATTTTTTTTCCTGATTAAACATACAATGCTGTCCAGTGAGGCATATTTCTTCTCTTTTAAATCAGAATGATACAGCTGAATATATTGAGATCCTCTGCAAATTTCACCTCTCTTACATTCTTGTTATAGGTTATACTTTAATTCTGTATATTTGAAATGTCAGGTTTCGCAGAGGTTTTGTTGAAACTATTCTACCACCAAATCGACGGGCAAGGGCTAGTCGGCTATGTGGGTCAGTTGAGGAACACATTCGTTGTTATGAAGATAAAGCTGCAAAGGTTCGAGAGCTATTACAAGAAGGGAATAAAAGGAAAAGGAGTAGTGAACAAGAAATTAATCATCTTAACATGGAAATTCAAAAAATAAAGGTAAAAACATACCTATCTCTGTTACTTAACTTTTTCTGAATCTGTGTTGATATCTTTTTGTTTTTTCACTTAGAGGCAACGCATGAATGAAGAAGGCATCTTGAAGTCTAAGGAAATTAAAATGAGAGATTTGAGGAACTCTTATGCTGCAGAGAACATTACTGACCGTGAAGCTGATGTTGATGAGCTTGATCAAGAAATTTTGGTCTTTTTTGTTGCACTTTGTTTATTCTATGTGAGATACTGGCTTTGCATAAGTAGTCACTTATGAAGTGTTCTGTTTTTATCATTTCAGAAAGTTCAACACGAGATGCAAGAACAGGAAATATCACTGGAGAAGATCAAAGCTAATTTGGACATAGCAAGAATAAAAGCCAGAGATATGAAGCTTTCCTTGGAACAATTATGTGGTATGCTTACTGAAACCGACAATTTTATGACTTCTATAAATTTCAGTATACAGAAACAAGCTTGGATTTATGTACTGATGTAAGTTTTTTTTTTTAATGTATGGCACTTCCTTTTTGCCTACGTGGTTTCTTATAGGTGGGTGGTTACATGCCCAACCCTTTACTTCATTAATTGGATCCTTTGGTGGTTTTGGAAATTGTAACTGATTTGTTCTATAGACTGTTTTCTTATTGTTTTTCTATGTTGTTTAAATTCAAATTTTCATCATTTTTCCTTATTTCATATATTATTAAATTATGCCTTTGTTTTGGCCTTCGTTTAATGCATTGTTTTTTGTTTTGTAGATTGTTTTTGTATTTAATTGTTGATTAGTTTAAATTCAATTTTCACATTACTTTGTTTTTAAATGTCTTGAGCAGGTTGGCTTGTCAATTAGTCTTCTATATATGTTGGGGTCCTCCAAGAGACTAGATGATTCGTCCCAAAAGGATGAACTTTGCTTTATAAGTGTATTTTCAGGCTTGCAATCTAAAAGCCTTGATTTCTACAATAGATCTAAAGTATACTTTCTATAGTGTCATGCTCTCCCTTAAATAAGAAAATTCAATGTCTAGGAAATAATGTGACTTTCCTATATCTTTAGTGACATAGTGTGCTCTCAGATATATTTTTGTCATCCAAATGTTTGTAGAGTCATTACCTGTGTTCAAGATGTTGTCAAAATCTAGATAGCAACAATAACATTGTCAATGGAAGTTGAGTGATCAATAGCTCATTTCTGAAAGCTACGCTACTTAACAACTCTGCTAAATTTCCCAAACCAAGCATAGGAACTCTACTTTAGTTTATAAAAGCCTTTCCTTAGGTTGTAGACACAATCCTTTCTCTGCGTAATATACTTGGGAGGTTGTTCTATCAACACTTTTTCAATCAAGTTACCATAAAGAAAGACATTTTTGACATCTCATTTATGGTGCCCTTTCATTGAGGAAGTAATAAGGCTTCTTAGCAGTTTTTGAGAATTATACTCATATAAAAAAGATAGTGCAAAATTGTGAAAATATGGGTTCAAGTGATTATGGTGAATAAAATGAAAAATAGGATGAGGTACGTAGGTTCTTGTACCTTTGCTTAAACTAATGAGTATCTTAAAGGAATTCAGTGGTGGTTGCAATGGATCGGCAATAGTGGTTAGGGGTTGATTGGGCATAAAGGATGATTGTTCTCATTGTTGTTGACAATATACTTGTAAATGATGAGAGTTCTTTGGTTCCTTGTCTAAAAAATCACTTTTGTCTATGGAGTTCATCAAGGGTAGTTGAGGTCAAGGATTTAAAAATTGGTACCATATCAAGGATTGATCTTTCAAAAAAGGAAAATATATTGATGATCGAGGATCATATTGGTGAAAACAGTAACAAAACTTCAAAATTTAACTTAAAACTCAAGAACAAGAAGTCATGATAAGTATATAAAAACATCTAGATAAATTTTCCTTAAAATATCAATTAGATAGAGATGCAATAATCACATGCATGAGAAAAGTTTTAAATCACGTACAAATAATTGAAAAACTCATAATAATTATTTTTTAATTTCTTTCTTTTCTCTTTCTCTTTTTCTTTCCCTTCTTTGTAATCTCCATAAATTAAAAATTTATTGTTCATAAGATTTTAGAGTAAATTATAAATTTTTGTTCCTATGATGTAGTGATTATCTTTTTAAAAAATCTCATGTGAAATAATTAAAAAAATAGAAAATAAAGTTGTGAGAATAAGAAGAACGCTATTCATAAGCAAACATAATTTAAAAAAATTAAAAAATTAGTTTTTTTGTGTGATTTTTTAATACTTTCACCATTTTTAAAATATATTTTTTATGTAAAATTTTCATTTTTCTTCTCTCTTCTCTTTCCTTTTTTTATTTTATTTTTTCTTTCTCTCTTTGCTTCCCTTCTTTTTTTTCCCTTTTCTTTTTCACATGTGTCACCCACTCCCTCCAACCTTCTCCACCCATTTGAAAACCCTAATGGGTTTTGATGGTGGGTAGTGTGGAAGAAAGCTTTGATAGTTGGCAGTGAAGGCTTTGATGGTTGGTGGAGAGCCCTTTGGAGGTTTCAATGATCGGCAATCAGTGAAGGCTACATAGAAGAACTCTTCTTTGGATTGATCAATCCTTTTGTTGGATTGATTGATTTGACCTTTGACAACTCAAAATATATGTTAGATCGAATGATCTATTGATTTGATATTGATTTTTGATAGTGGATCGCTTGATCTGTTGTATTTTTGAGAATACATGGGATATGTTGATCCATCTAAATTTTTAAATCATTAGGACGAGGTAGAGGAACACTTTCAATAAAAGTATTGACTAAATTAATGTAGGATTGAGATTCGTGGAATAACATTAGTGGACAACAAGTAATATCTTGTAAGAGGATGATAACAACGATATCCTCATATTCAACAGTAACCAATGGAAACATTCTTGAAGGATTGAGAAGCTAACTTATTATGACTCAAAGATAAATCTTGAATAAAAGCAACTTACCTAAAAGCTCTAGGAAGAAGCAAGGAGAGCTTAGTGTTAATGTGAAGTTTTTGCAAGGGAATCTTACCTCATAAAAGGGTAAAAGACATCATGGTAACGAGATAGGATGTATTGAGCACTACATTAGACTACAAGTATTTAAGAACATGCGTTTGAATCATAGGAGTGTAGATAACATTGAGGATATGTTGATATTTGCACTTGAAAATATCATTTGTTGCAAAGTATAAGTAGTTTGATATGTGATATTGAAAGAGTTATAAAGAGTTTTAAGTAAATTCTAATGCCTTATCATTGTGAAAATATTAGTGTAATAGAAAATTGATTCCTGATTTTATAAAGAAAAACATTTAGTACATCCAAAATGTGATGATGATCTTGGGACACAGACTCAAAACGAGAGTACTCATCAAGAAACACAATATTGGTATCTACAATCAGATATAGCAGGAAAATGAGCTTCATCACAAATATCTCAATGGACTAATTTAAGTAGACCTTGACTTGACATAAGATGCAATTAATGAAAGGTGGTATGGTGGTGCTTACCCAACTAACATGACTTACAATCCAAAGGAAAACAGATTCCTAAGGGAGAGCTTGCAAAGTCTTGGCATTTCTTTAACCAAAGAAGCATGACATACATATCTGAAGATAGGGTAATTGTCAAATTAAAGGTGGGGGTTGGAACAAGCAGAGTAGACTGTAAATAATAAGACACTGCATTAGAGGCCTGGGTTCAAGGAAGTGTGCCAAATTTCTTTGACCATAACTACCTGTGGAGGCCATGACAGACTAATCACCAACTAGAACTGGAGGTGTAGAAATTTGTAGCACCTTGGAAAAGGTGGCTTGGAGATTAGAAATGGTGTCACTAGCAAATATTGAGCATCAGAGTTGAGAGATTAGGGTGTAGACTATTAAGGTAGGCAGCTGTGGCTAACTCATCTTTGTATCAGCTAAGTGTAGAGATATTGGTTGTGAGAGGTTGATAAATGTCTATCTCATCAAGTAGTGCATGAAAAGTAGTGAAGTGGTCTTGAACCGATTGATCTCCCCGTCTATCAGTAAAATCTATTCATAAATCTTGAATACATGTGTGATGTTCTCCTCATGTTTATAAATGGTCTTCAAGGTTCAAGGTATCCCATATTTTCTTGGCTGGCTCGAGAAGCATAATGCTACAGGCAATTGAGGGTTCAATACCATTGATCATCTAGGACTTAACAACAATATCATCAACACATCTATTCTCATTCATGGTCGGGAGGGTGTGGTGATGTGGTGTTGCAATAAGCAAGCAGAAAAACTTCAAAACTATTTGCCTACAATAAATAGTTGTTATTGAGATTTTTTTGATGTGTCACCCAAATTCACAAGAGAATCCTTTGCAGCCATCTTGGAGCCCAAAAAAGTGCTGGAGCAAGCAATAGCAAGTAGGATCCAGCAAAATGAGTCTCTGTATGGTAGCAAGAACCACCATTTGGTGGTAGCAGGAGAGGATAGTTGACCCTAGGGTAGTTGCAGAAGAGCTAACTGGCCTTAGGAGGCCTAGTAGAACAGGCCTACAGCCTAGAGGGTCCCTGATCGCCCGACAGCCTTGGAGGTTGCCAGTGGAAACCTTAGAGGGCTAGGAAAGGGTCAGCAGTGTTGACTGGTGTTGGAGGTTTAGGGGGAGTGCTGCTGTTGGGGTTGGAGGGTGGAGATGAGGAAAAAAGGGTGATGCTGGTCAATTGCGAGGTGGAACTGGTGGGTGTTGGCCAATGACAGTAGGGTGGGTTGGTGGTGGAGAAAAAGAACCATAGATCTCTTTCATTTGTTCAAGAACCATGTAAATGAGAGGAGAGAGGATACATTCCATACGAAGATGAGTTACATATTTACAGGAAAATGGATAAGTGGATATCCATTTACCCAACAAGTGACCCATATATATGATACATGTTAATAGCATGAGTCGAGCAATATATAATCTCTCATTTGCAATGATACACATTCATTCTCTCCCTCAATTCACATTATATTAAAGCCCAAGATAAAATCCTAACCGTAGGGCACCAGTTCACCATAACTGCCACCATAGTCATTGTTGCCTTCCTCCTATCTTGGAAAGCTCTTCTGTTTTATAAGAGACAACCACCTACACATTGAGGTATATTCATACTCAAGTTATGTAGGTGATAAAGGTAGTATGAAACACTTTTAGATGCAGTACTTACGTGTAAGGTAATTTTTCCACTTGATGTAAGAAATAGAATGTTGTGTCTAGTTCCAATGTAGAAGCTGAGTATATTTCCACTGCAAATGAGAGGATGTGGCTCCATTCTTTATTATCTGATATTGGTTTCCCAGTTGTTCTCATGTCCATGCATTCTGTTTTATGAACATAAAAAGCGTGTAAAGGTGGATTGATATTATATTAAAGATATGGTGATGGAGTTATCTGTGTATCATGCTTAGCCTTCAGATCAAGAAGTAGATATTTTCGCCAAAGGACTTAGTGTAGGGTGTTATGAATTTGTTAACAAATTGGAAATGATTGATAAATATACTCTAACTTGAGAAGTGTTAGGCATATTGGCATAATGTATTAGTTGGTGTGGGTTAATGGATTGTTGAATATCTATTTATCTAATTACCATATAAATATGTAATCCTCTCTCATTAATGACAATCTTTTTCATTCTCTTCTCCCTAATCTCTCATAAACCTAGTGGTATTATCATCTTTGTAGATTTCTTTGGTGAAATTATACAAGAAATAGATGGAAAAAATAGAAATAAAAGGTTGGTTTTGGAAATTATTTGATTGGATACCTGGGTATGTGCTGCCTTTAATGATTAAAACAGATGAGGGTGTGTTTGGATGTAATATTCGAATTAATGGGAATATTAGTTCGGGTGGTGCAGGTCTAATTTTTTTATGACCTAGACCTGGACTCATAGATTTAGATCCATAGGGCTTGGGTGTAGATTTAACCCATTGTTAGTCTTAACTGCTCTGAAATTGTCATGGATTTATGATGTGGGTTGCTCATACTTTAATTGAGTTTGAAATCAATATTTTATTTATTATATTTTGTATGTAACTTCTTAAATTTGTTTGAATAGAGCACCCACCTTAGAAATATTTTACTAGGGAGATTTTTTCCGTTTGTTTAACTTTATGATAATCCTTATGACTTATTATTTTCTTGTGAGCTTAAGTTTTTTGATGAAAGTCCCTCTCCTGTATATTAGACTTGTTATACTCTACTTGAAGTCGTGCCTCCTTTTTATTTACATTTCAAATTTTAAATATCAACTTTGTAATCGATTAGATTCAGCAAAGGGGGATATTAGCTCCATCGAGGAAGCTGAACATGAATTACTGGTGATTGAACAAAATATACGAACAGCAGAGGAGGTTATTTTGTTCTCTTTATGTTAATCAAATTCTGGTCGTCTGCTGTATTTGTTTTGAATTTTGATAAGAGGGAAGTTGACAGGAGAAGGCTCATTATGAAAACGTCATGAACAACAAAGTTCTGCCTGACATAAAAGTGGCAGAGAGACTCTATGAGGATCTTCAGCTGAATCATAAGGTTTGTCATGTTCCATGTAGTATGCCAAAAAGAAAACAAGGTCCTCACATCTACTTTATTAATTCTGTCATTTTTCTAAATAAAGATAAATTTTCTTCTTATGTCTAATTTGTACTTTCTTCTAGCTTTGTATTTGAACACTTTTTTTAATCTAACTGCAAATTAAAATTTATTTATTCTTATGCATTCTTCACTTTTTGGAAGTTAGTCGGTAGGAAATGTATTATATTCTTTTCATGGATTTATTTAGTGTTATCAAGGAAGGTGCCTAGGTGTGATTTGGTCACACTTGGTCTGCTTCGCGTGAGTTATAAGGATCTTCTATTGGTTTCTTTAGTTATATTATATAAAGATTTTTTTTTCTATGCGAAGGAATAGAGTAGGAATAATTACTATAAGGGATAAGTAAAAAAGTAATTTTATTAGGAATAGAATTGGAGCTGCACTAATTAAAGATAAAAGAAGAGAAAATTAACTTAAATAGTTTGATCATATCCTTAGGAGACCAAAAAATACATTAATTAGAAGAGGAGAATTAAATAATGCAAAAGAAATTAAAAGTTGTATAAGATCTAAAACTACTTAGTAGGAATTATATGAAAAAAATTAAATTTATTTAGTTCAACTTAAATTTGATCATAGATAAAAATGTATGGAAGAAAATGATACATGTGATCAACCCCACATAGTGGGATCATGGTTTGTATTGTTGTTGTATAGAAAGATCTTTTAAAATTTTTTCATTGCAAAAAGCTTAGATATTGGTAATAGAATATTACTGAAATACATGTAAATATTGAGATATATAATCATATATTTTTGAAATATGCATGTTAGTATTAATAGACGTTGTATTTCAATGTTATATTATTATTATTTTTGCATTTCAGTGATATTTAAGAAATAATATATGTATAATATACAATTAGATGATTATGAGATTCATAAAGTAAGACATTTAAATACTTAATATCTATAATTAGCAACATCGCAGAAATTATAGAGAATTTTATTTATAAGATTACAGTAGGGTAGAAATGGAGAAATGCTTTTGGAGTGTTATGTGAGAAGATGATATCCTTAGGAGTAAAGAGAAAAATTTTATAAAATTGTTATTCACCTAGTTATATTTTATGACTTTGAATGCTGGGTCGTACAGTATAATCATGTGTAAAAAGTTAGTATTGCAGAAATGAGAATGCTTAGATGAATGAGAACCTAAAGGATGTTAGGCTATAATAATATTATAAGGGATAAGTTAAAAAATGATTTTGTTAGGAATGGAATAGAGGTTGTGCCAATTGAAGATGAGATACGAGAAAATTAACTTTAGGTGGTTTGGTCGTATCCTTAAAGAGGCAAAATGATGCACTAGTGAGCAGAGGAAAATTAATTGGTATAGAAAAAATGAAAATTAAGAGTTTAAAACTACTTAGTTAGGAATTGTCAAAAAAAATTTAAATTTATGTAATTTAACTATAAATATGACTGTAGATAGAAATATTTGGAACAAAAGGATTTATGTGGTTAATCCCACTTAGTGGAATTATAGGATGGACTTGTTAAGCATGAGTTGACCAAAATGAAATAGGACTTGGTTACAAGAGGACTATAAAGAAGCATTCATCTCATGAACAAGGAATTGGGTTTAACATTGCTGAAAGTAATTATTGTGATATGTTTATTATGAGAGAGCATAGCATTAGATAGTAATTGCTATTGTGTAGCAATTCAATTATTAATTCAATGATATATAATTTTGTGAAAATAGCTTTGCATTTCATTCTTGATGTATGCATTCTTTGCCCTGCTTATGTGTTAGAAATTGATATGTTCAAATTTGAACAAGTAATTGTGGTATGACATCAATTTGGGGTTTTAGATCTTCCACATGTTGGTAACCTAGGTGATGACCAACATTACATCCTTGAATTCTTGTAGCCTTGGATTTTATACTCTAATGCAAACGTTAACCTTATGATGTAGGTCTCATATTCAACCTTGTTTTAGAAGCAAGCAAATAACTTGTATGAAAATATTATGAAAATATGAAATACAAGTCATGATACATGGATTTTGTGAATAAAATGCATAATGAAAATCATGAGTATGTGTTAGATTTGTATTTGATTATCTTATGTGTTGATGGGTTATTGGGTATCCATATAATCCAAACTCTAATGACCCCTATATATACTCTTGTAATCACCATTAGTAATGTAAATCACTCATTTTTCCTCTTCTTTTACATGGTACTAGGGCAGGAAAAGAAACCCTCGTCATCCCTCCTCTTATTCACCAGCTTCAGTTGTCTACACACCCCACCATCGCCACAGCTCACTTTTTGGCTTGAGAGTACAATTGTCAGGTCCTTTTTCTTCCGTAGCTGCCCCTCCAGGCCCTTTGTTTGCCCCTTTAGACCGTTAATCCTTGCTATCGGCCGCTACAAGACTGTCAGCACCTCATCCTTGCTTAGCCTGTTTATGGCTCTCTAGTTTTGGTCACGTATTTTGTCTCTGGACAAATCAGGAGTCTTCTCTCTTACCACCAACCTGGCCGAATGATCTATGCAAAAGGCCGTGAAACTCTTGGACTGCTGCTACTAAGGGTGATGGTAAGCTAACATTTTCTTTGTAAACAATCTGACATTCCATGCTTGGACCAAGCACATAAGAGATGAATTATCATTATGTTGGAGATGTGATGAAAGGAGTTATCCCCATTTCGTACATTTAATCTTTGGTCTGCTTGCAGACATTTTCTTTTAAGGACCAGGTATTAAGTCTTATGATCATTTTGGTATTACTGCTACTAAGGGTTGATGGGGTATTAGCTACTCTTTTAATCCAAACCCTAATCACCCTCCTGTAATCACTATCAATAATGTTAATCACCCATTTTTTCTCTCATCGTTTGTATCAGCAAATTAAATATTATATTTGATTCATTTTTGCAAGCAGGAAAACTTTGAGAAAGCCTCTATAATATGCCCAGAAAGTGAAGTGGAGGCCCTAGGAGGTTGTGCTGGAAAGACACCCGAGCAACTTAGTGCTCAGTTAAACAGGCTAAAGCAGAGGCTACAACATGAGAGCAATAGGTACAGGGTTGTATTTTTGTTTTTCTCTATACCTTTCTGGTTCATTTTTTAGTATTTGGTGTTTTCTTCTAGTTCATTTTTATGTTTTTTTGTTTGGTACTAAAAGCATTGTTTTCCCTTATTTTATTTTGTCAGTGTATACTAGTTGAATTATTTTTTTTACCTTCCTACATAGATACACTGAATCCATTGATGATCTTCGTATACTGCATGGGAAAAAAGAACGACAAATTTCAAAAAAACAGCAAATTTACAAAGCAATTCGTCAAAAATTGGATGTAAGTATATTTACTGCTTCAAAATGGGTGTAAGTACCTTGTTAGGTTTATCTTTGCACCCTTTCTACTATTCAATGAAATTTCTTTATTTTGGCCTCATAAAAGTACCTTAATGGGTTATTGAGTTTATAATGCAAGTACTGTATAGTTAAAGCATAAGTATTTTCCTCGAGATAAAATTGCTGATTTCTTTTTGTTGTTTATCCAGTCAACTGTCTAGTAGAAACTACCTAGTTTCTTCACGGTAGTATACCTTGTCTAGTTTATTTCTTTTGCTCATGGAGACAGCATCCCTTTCGAAAAAGGTTCTGAAATGAAATGTCATGTAGCAATTGGAGAATTTCCACATGGGGCCTGGCCATAAGCCTAGACTTATGTGCTATTTTTCAGTAAATAGTTTGCGCATCATCTACAGGGTACAAGAAAAATCATTTTGGTAGTTATTTCGGTAACACTTAAATTATTTTTTCAATAGTCTATTTATGAAACACAATAAATTTTAGTACAGAAATATGTAATCCTTATTTAGCTCAAGTAGGTATGAATCTCATTGGATAATTACTTTATGATAATAAATAAGCCCTTTATGTTGAGTTTCAAGTGTCATTTCTCATATGATGTGAAGTGTCCACAAATATAATACTTATGGTTTAAGAAAAATAAGAACGTCAGAACTCATTTTTCTTTGGTCTTTTGTTGCTACTATTGGCTCCATCATATCTTTTTACATGTTTTTCTTACAAGTATGACGTGCTTTAGTAAAATTAATTTGATATTTTTGATTTGTAAAGAGCAAATATTTATTCTTTTCTTTTGAAAAGGAATTGAACATGTGGTTGTTGATAATAATTTAAACAACTCTTCTTATTGTTGTGTTGACGAAGTTATTTGTGAAATACTGGGTTTAAAACATAATTACACTTGTGATCTAATTTTAAAATTAAATCCACTCTTTGAACAATTACAAATTCCACACAAGAATAATTCCAACTAGTTTTGTTGGAACTTTAATTCAATACAAATTAGAGGCCTTCTATTTGTCACATTTTCATTGAGAATATTTTTGTGTTAATTCTTGGTAAGATTTAGTGTTTTATTAAAGATGATAAGGGTGTTTTATTATGCTTTTTATTGATTTATCATGTTGTGCTGATATATCATAACAACTTAAAACGTTGAGGCATAAATTTCATTTTCATAATTGTACTTCAGAACTAATTCATGCCTTTTATGAATCAAATCTATGTCATCAGAAAAACCTTTTGCTAACTTAAATTTTCCATATTTCTACATTTATGATAGGTTATATAGCATTCTTTCTCTTTTCTTATGTTTTATACATTTTCATTTCACTAACAATTTTCTTTACCTGGTAGAGCCACTTACACGACTCTCCTAAATTTTCCCTAGGAATCTTTTTATTACAATTACTCATTTCATTTTAAAGTTTATTTATCTTTCTATCTAGTTCTCAAATTCTTTCTTTTAACAAGTTAAAGTATTATTTTCTTTTCATTTTTTAGATTCCACCACTTAATTCTTTGGTTCTTATGGACTTTAGTTTTTCTCTTCCTAATATTGTTATTAACATCTAATACTAACAACTTATGTTTTGTGGTTTTTTCTTAGAATAATTTTATAAAATTTACACATCCTTTGATCTATTTTCTAGTTAGTAAAAAATTTATTTGACTATCATTTAAATCACTTTTAAATATAATTAAATGCTTCTCTCTTTTCCTAAAATTAGTATTAGCTACTAAAAGTTTGCAAGATATGTTAAAGTCTAAAATTGAATTTCATTCTTCATTTGTATTATCAAAATCTAATCTTCTATGGTTTCTTTCTTATCTTATATTTTGCTTTCCTATATGATCGTTTAAATCTCTTCCAATAAAGAGCTTTTCACTAGTAGGCAAATTATGAACTAAACTATCCAAATCTTCCTAAAATTTCTTTTTAATAGCTTTTCTTAAAACTATTTATGGAGCATATACGGTAATTATATTAACTGTCATTTTCTATCACAAAACTTATTTATTATAAGTGTCATCTTTTAAACTTTCATCAATTATTATTCCAACTTCATTCTTAGACGTATCTTTTCTTTTATACCACAATTTAAAACCATTCTCCTCAATTAACTTAGATTTCCTCCCACTCATTTAGTTTATTACAAGTATAATATGATTGTTTTCTTTATCATTATATCCACTAATTTCATACTCTTATCAATCAAACTTTCTATATTCTAAGTTAGCCTAAATTTGGTGTTTTGTACTAACTTCTTTGCCTACAGTTGTCTATTAAGGTGTGAGAATTCTTTCTCGTTTTCATTTTCATGCAAGTGTTAATGCAGAGCTCCTAGCTTCTTTTCATACAGGTGTTATAACTAGGGTGTGCAATGCTTTCCTCTTTTTTTCTTTTCATTGTGTATGAGTTATGATACAACACATTGTTAAGAGCGTTACGTCTCAACAAATTATTTTTAGAATTTATGTTCACAAAGGATTGATAAGTTACTACAGTTGGCTATATCTACCTAATGCTAACTTTTCTTCTTTATTTGGGCTTGAGAATGGCTTTGAAGTGATTAACCTCCACAGGCAGGTTTCTATGCAATGAGTTAGAATTGACAAAAAGATAATGTAAATTATGTAGCATAATCTTTGAAGGAAAAGTAAATCCTATGAAATGGACTTTGAATTTTCAAAACGTCTGGAGAAAAATCAAACCAAATTGAACTAGGTGGATTAAAATTAAAATGGATAAAAGAAAGGTCAAAATATTACTCTCTATTAAAATGGATATTGTCTTCAATGATAAAAAACATACTCTCTTTTACACATTCAGTATATGTAGATTGTCATATTGAAGATGAAATTATTTTCCAATCATTTGGTCTTTCAACTAGTTTTTTATCATATTAGAACCATTTTGTATGCTGATTAACTTTCATTAAACTTGTAAACTGTAATTTTATTTCTGGTCATAGAACATGCTTTGCATTATTTAACATAAAGTTTCCTTGTTTGCAATTTTTCATGGATTTCTGAAATAGGCTTTTGTCTTGATATAGGCCTGTCAGAAAGCCCTTGATCTGCGTTGGACCAAGTTTCAAAGAAATGCAAGCCTCTTGAAGCGTGAAATAACTTGGAAGTATGTCTGGTAGATTCTTAGTTTTCATTATTTTCTACAACTCATGATTTCTTTGTAATTACTATACCAGACATCTTTAGCGTGACTTCTTGCTTACCATTTGCTTTTAGATTTAATGGCCACTTGGGAAAGAAAGGGATTAGTGGGCAAATTAATGTCAATTACGAAGAAAAGTCTCTTTCTATTCAGGTATTCTCTTTTTGATAGCCAATATCTTTATCTATCCACATTCCACAGTGTTTTAATTTGGAATGTGTTTAGAAGAAAAGGAGTATCCATTACTATTCATAATGTTGGTAATTAACAAAGAATCATTTAATATAGTAATTAGTGTTAACATTATAGGAAGAGAAATTGAAATTCTAATAAACATAGGTTTGCGTCAAGGATTAATCCTTAATCATTGCCTTTTGTTTTATTATAGCTGAAGCAACTAAAGAAATTTGAGAAATACTTGAGTGTATGTTATTTGCAAGTGACAGTATTAATTGATAAAAGTGAGGTAGGAATTTGTTGTAACCTAGAATTATATAGAGATACTTATAGCCTAAAGGAATTTATGAAGAATATTAATAAATATAAAGAAATGGTTCATGTTGTTGACCTCATATTGGGATTGTGGGATTAAGGTATTGGTTGGTGGTGGTGGTTATAATTAGATCTTAAAGGATTTGGGCTAAATGGGACTAAAATTGAACATATGGAATGTAAATGTAAATGTAATATTGATTATATCAACAATAAAGACAAAAGATTGAATGACCATGAGACCCTTAACGTTGAGAATTTTAGATGCTTAAGATCTATAATGTGCAAAAATGGAAAAATTATACAAGATATTCATAGAATTTATGCTAGTGTTATGTGATGAAACCTTAAAACTAAAAGAACAATTTAGAAGGCATTTATTTGCATTACTTTGCTTCATGGGAGTGTTTGATTATAAAGAATAAACATGTGCAAAATTTACAATAAACAACAATTTCAGTCATAATCTTACAATGTGGGGTTGGTCACAAGAATTCTTTTTTTTTTAAAAAAATATTTTTATATATTGTCAAGTCTTCAGTTAAATTATATAAATTTAAATCTGTTCTTATAATTTCTAACCAAGTAGTTTTAGACTTACCTTTATTTTTTATTTTCTTCTATATTAATTAAATACCTTTTCTTAATTAGTGTATTCTTTGGTCTTTTAGGGATAGGACTAAACCATGTAAGCTGATTTCTTTACCTTCGATTGTACAACTTCTACTTTACTCTTTATAAAATTGCTTTTAAGTTTCTCTGATAATATTAACATTTATCCAAGTATATACATCTTTCTAATACTAATTTTTACATATGATTATGTTTTAAAGTTTAACATTGAGATATAAAGTATGGTTGGGTGACTGAGTTTTATAAAATTTTCCTTTTAATTTGAAGGGTATCTTGCTATCACAACATTTCAGAAACATTTCTTCATTTTATCCATCCTACATTAATCCTATGGATATCATATTCTATAATTTCACAACTTGCACAAAAATTAGTGTAACTAAAATACAAATGTTAAGATGTATGTGGTAATACTCTTAAGGATTTTAGAGATAAAAATGATTTCATTTGAAATAAAGAGTTCCATCAATTGAAGATAAAATGAGAGAACATCATTGTAAATGGTTTGATCATTTATACAAAGGGTCTATGGATACATCTATAAATAAAGTAGAATTGATAAATTTAGATTCATCTAAAACAGACCAAGGAAGAGAAAAAAAATCGGTTAGAAACTGAAAATTTTTGAATTATCTATTCTAATAGAAAATTTAGTGACTGACATTTGGATATAAGATGAAGGAAAATGATTCATATTGGCCCCACATATCCACATTGAGGGATGAAGGTATTTACTTTGGTTGTATGTATAATTCTCATTTTGGATTTGGTTTATGATTCTACAGGTAAAAATGCCACATGATGCATCTAGAGAATCTGTTCGGGATACTAGAGGATTATCAGGTTTTACCATATATTTAGCTGCTTATAATTTGTATTTCATCTAATATCCTGTTTGACTTCTCATGTAAGTCATTTTTTAGTTCAGGATTGCTATTTTGCCTAATGTTCTCACTTTGGGTATGGGGACAAATCTTTTTAATGTACTGTGCTGATCAGGTGGAGAACGGTCTTTTTCTACGTTGTGCTTTGCGCTGGCCCTCCATGACTTGACTGAGGCCCCATTTCGTGCAATGGATGAATTTGACGTTTTTATGGTAAGTATGACAGTTTAATTGGGGATGTTCTTGTCCATAGTGCTCATGGTGTAGTAATCTAAATTACTGTAATTTGGGCATGGGCCGTTCCAACTTGAAGCATTTGCTGTTTAGTAGTGGATTTGTCTATTCAATCTCAACATATAAAATTAGTTACATATGCTTATAAGCTCGATATGTTCTTTTACTCTTGTGGTTTTGTCAATTTCCTTTCAGGATGCTGTGAGCCGGAAAATCAGCTTAGCTGCACTTGTGGAATTCGCAGTGACGAAAGGTTCACAATGGATATTCATTACCCCGCATGATATCAGGTGAAACACAACAATGGCTTAATAACAATGCATTTCTTGCCAATAAAACAACTGCATCCACCAATTGGCTCACTGGTAATATATGTGATTCAGTACCATAAATTCTGGAGATAAGATCAAGAAGCAGCAGATGGCAGCCCCACGTGGTTGATCATTCAACATAGGTCGTAGTAGATCGCTGACTAGTTAAAAGGTCATTCAGCCTTCTTGACCATGGTTATCCTGATTCAAGCTGGTGAGTATTAATAGAGAAACCTTTTTCCTTGAATATCATTTTTCTTATCTGTCTTTTCCATGTTTTTACCAGTCACAAGTATAAGCAACATTAATTTACTCCTAATCATGTATGCTCCAGGTCTGATCTGAGTCTTGCTTTCAACCCACCACAGATCAACACTGGAAGAGCTCATTTTGTAGAATACCTATGTGGAGATCACATGTCACGAGTATAAGCAACATTAATTTATCCTAAGCATGTATGCTCCAGGTCTGGTCTGAGTCATGCTTTCAACCCACCACGGATAAATACTGGAAGAGCTCATTTTGTAGAATACCTACGTGGAGATCACATGTCGAATCCAAGGTTTTGATGTACACTTGGCGCAAAGGCCATCACGCTATATTTATTCTTTGTAGAGTATGTATATTGGCCGTGTAATTATGAAGATAATTTATACCTTTTGCGTTTATCGTTTTTCAATCCTGTAGATGTAAATAGCTATAATTATGTAATATGTTTATGTTTCTTTTGTGATCGTAATAATTGACCATTTTTCTACCTGACAGAATAAGAAAAATCAAAATGAGATGAATGTCGGTAATATACTATTAGCATATAGAAGGCAACAGGTGCTTTAATCATACTTTTACAATGCATTTTAAAATTTTAATTACCATGGGAAGGTACGTAATTAATAAGCGCATTTCAAGAAAAAGGCTGTGGAAATCTGATCTGGACGGTTTCAAATGATAAAAGGGTAATAGCAATAAAAGATAAGTTTATGTAATTTAACTGAAAATACGAAAAGAAATGATTCATCACTGAAACCTTGTGGTTTAGTTATGGTTCAGATTTTTGTTTTGTATTCGATGCATAAGTTACTTCATATATCAAATTATTCATATAAAAGTTATTTAGATTTATCTTTCAATACAATTTATTCACGAAACGTATCCGCGTTCCTTCCAAAGAAACCATACACTTCAAAATTACAGCAAGGATTAGCAGCCGCACACATTTTAAAGTCAATTTCCGTAACAACACGCACTCACCAGCAACCATTCATATTCTCCATTTCACGTATCAACTACATTTGTCAAGGTAAAATCGAAACTTAAGTTTTATTTAACAGGCTAAGAATTCAATAAAAATACATAGATAACTTTCATTCAATGATTTTGAATATATGATTCAGTTGTTGCAGCGCAAAATTAACTCCAATCTTCAATCCTCTGGAGGGGTACCCACTCGGCGTTGGTACCCATAAGATCTTCTGCATCCGCTGTTGCTGCCATGTGAGCCGCAGTTGGATGTAAGGTTATGTCGGAGCTGGATCCATGTCTATCGCTGCTAATAACCCATTCGAGCTGCGGCCTGCAGGTTCTGTTTGCTTTCTTCTTATACACACGCAGACTCAAGCCTGAGGCCCCTGCATTTTACCAGCGGTATTTCACCGCTATGCCACCCCCCTCGAGTGGCGAGAAGGTTGTCGATCATATAGCGTACAAAGTCTTCAAACATGCATGGCAATGGGAAATGTCGAACAAGACTTGCCAATGATTATGTAACTTGAATCAGAGTACATGCAAACAGGAAAATTACTACACGTATCCTTTGGAGGAGCATATATATATTTTTGAGCATTTTCTAAAGAGGATATTATGAAATTAATCCTTTCAAAATCAGGGAATCAAAGACCCTTATTTTTGCTTACATTTGTTTTTCAAGCAATCTCTGTACATTGCTTTCACATACTTGTGGAGAATCAAGCATCTATCTGTGGACCAGGGTAAGCAGGAAGGCTCATGATTCGTTTGTCTACCACTGATCTTCCAACGGTGAAATGATAAAGGCTCTGAAACTCCGAATCTTTCAGTCCAAGAACATCGTGAACTGCATTTTACACCCATCAAAAATTCAATACGGTTTTCTAAAAGTTTTAATCAGAAATTCGTGACATAACGAATGCATGTGTTGTATTCTAGGAAAGTGTTGTAACTTCCATGGTACACTAGATGGAAATATGTAGATAATATCATTTTCGAGCATGTTTACCAGACTAACATGAACAGTCGATCATCAATCTATTAAAGGGAAATTTCAGTTTCACAGCGAGCAATTCAGGATACCACACTTGTAGATCCTCACTAGAAATTTTTAAATTGGGAAAGGGTTCAAGAGAACAAGAGAAAAAGTAAGCCATTTTCAGTTTGTCTGCAAAGTCATCAATTTTTTTTCCAAGAGTAATCAAACCAAATGGAATATTTTCTCTCATTTCTCTTGTATAAATACAAGTGATGGGGGAAAAAAAAGTGATGTAGATAGCGACTTTACCATCCTCTATCTTCTTTTTTATTCTACCCATATCAACGCTAACCAATAAAATAATCACACATCTAGATGCTTCGTAACGGTAATGAATATTTCAAGAGACGAGATATACCAGCATCATCGAAGTAGCAACCAATTCCAGTGGCAGAAATGCCAATTGCATGCGCTTCAAGATACAATACTTGACCAAGAACTCCAGTCTCCCAAAATAAACGAGGATACATCCAAGCATTATTTTCACGCAATGTTGGCTCAAAGTGTGCTACCATACCTAAACTGAAGCATCCATCTGAGGCAATGTCCTGTATTACAAAAAGTGTTAAATTTTTAAATTGCAAAAAAGAAGAAGATGGAAACCATATACTTCATTTACTATTTGCCAGCAGTTTTTCTACTGAAGAAAATAAATAACTCAATTAATGGATACTTCATGGCTTTGCTAGTTACAGGATCTTTTAGGCAACTTATGCTCTCAGCTCTAACACTGAGACTAAAACCAGAATATAAACCTAAACATATTCAGGTTTAGCTCTAATCAGATTCAATTAGCAAACATTATTAGAGGATAATACAAAAAAACATGTTACCATAGAAATGGCTTACTGAGACTTGCAACGTGAGCCCAAAATTACAGAAACACAGAGAGGTGAAGACAGTTTGAAGCTATCTTTTCATTTCATTTGTAATCATAATGGCATAGCTAATGATCTCAAGTACTACTATTCACTAAAACCAATTCTGGATTATATGGATCCCATCTCACTGGTTCGAATTTTTGAAGAGTATTTTCAGTGGTGATGAGAAAGATGGGTAGATTTGTCACATGGGTATGTAATAGGAGTCAAGGACCAACGGAGCAGGGGCATATCGACCATCAAGTCCTTTCATTTTCTTTAAATGTACATAAGGAGCAAACAATATTTCTGCTTGGAAGGAGATATATGAGCACCGACAGAAGCAGGCTAGGAACTATATCAAATTTAGGTTTCATTTCCATTTGTTACATTTTATTGGCATACTATGATCGTATTCTTGTTGCAACGGACTTGTATTAGAAAAAAGATATGGTAAATAGGACTTTGGTACTTATAGCTAATTGATTTTGAGTATGAAGTTACATTTCAACAGAGGATCAAAATAAAAGAGGCCTAGCATGCCCAAATCCCTACACATCCATTGGATCTAGTACGAGACACTCATAGGCCTTAAGGAAAAGGAGTGTTAGAACGATCACAAATTGAAAAAAGTGAGATCAAAATTTGTATTTATATATACGACCTCTCTACTAATGGTTCATTGGTTTTGAGTTAAATGTCTACATTACAACAATTCCAAATCAAGTAGAGAAGATTTACAAGACTTCTTCTGGTACCAATAAGATAAAACATGACACCATACCTGACGGCAAGAAAGCCTTTTTGCCAGCTCTCTACAATCACCCTTTGCAAGTCTATAAAAAGGCAAACCAGCTGGGCAGCCGTCAGGTTTCTCCCACTCAAATTCTGACCTCATAGCACTCTTAAGACTGTCAAAATGATCCTCATTTCTCACCAAAAAGTACAATCCCATTGGCAATTCCTTGACCCTGTGAACAAACATGGCAGCATGCACCTCTGAGTCCCATGGAAGAACCCTAAATGGCAGTGCATACTGCTTTCCTTGCTTCTCTCCAGCACTAATATCCCCAGAAGGAAGGCAATGCAGCAAAATTTGATAAAACTTTTGTCGGTCCATTACATGAACTCCATCCATATCCACGGCACTTCTACGCCTTCTCACAAGCTCACTGACCGTCAAGTTCGTGTATAAACCATCTGCCACCAACCCACTGCTGTGAAATGGACTAACAATGAATCGTTCACTGGCAGTCAGAGGCTTTTCGACAGCTTCTGCAGTCCTGTAAATGATGTCCCAACAAATATGCTCCTTGCTAAGGGAATTTGGCTTTCCAATCCATTCCAAGGACTTGAACCTTGATATCTCCGAGCTCATTTGCATATAATCAACACCTACATTTTCTCCCAATGACACTTCCCCAGCAGGAAAGACGAGCAGGGCACAATCCGGATGTTCCAGCTCAATCCACGGAATCTTCCCACGTGTTGGCTGGGATGGAACCACTCTCTCCGGCTTGTTGAACCCCATCCCAATCCCGAACAATTCTCTCAAATCCTCCTGCCCCAACCCATCTAAAACCCTCACATCCCAACCTAGTCCCGCGGCAGCAATTGCCACCGCAGCAATCGCATGGCCGATGTCATGGTTACAGTACCTAAAGCCTCTCTCCCCGTACTTCCACGCCTCCCTCCAGAAAATGGATGACAAGCCAACAACAAAGCTCCCATAATTTGGCAAAATTCGGCGGTAAACCTCCCCAGGAAGCGCAGCACGGAGCTCGAGCGCGTGCTCCTTGGGCGCATAGTGAGCAACAAACGGAACTTCGAAGAACGCATTACAACCAGAAAGATCGTACCCTGCGTCACGGGTAAGTGCCGGAGAGACAACATAAGCCTCAGTAGGGTGAAGATTGCCGGAGCTAGGGTTAACCCGAAGAGACCAGGTCGAGAAGCCGGTCGTCTTCCAAGCCGAGAGCGAGAGGGAGTCGTAGAGAAGCTTCGAGAGACTGGTGAAGGTCAGAGGATGCGGCGCTACGGGTCTGGTGAAGATGGAGGAGTAGGGAGGGGAGGGGAAGGAGGCGTCGGGATGGAGGAGGGGGAGGAGAGTGGAGGGGGAGAAGCGGAGGAAAGGGTTAGGTTGGTTGGCCCAGTCAAGACCATGAGGGCCGCGGGCGTACCGGGTGAGAGAGTGCTTGGTTTGGTTGTGATAGAGCTCCGCCTGCTTCCGGCGGTGGTCGGCGGCGGTGGCGGTGGCGGTGGCGTGCATGGCAGCGAAGGCTCTTGGTCGACGGCAGCGGAGGTGAGGAAGGTGGAAATGGAGGGGAGAAACGAGTCCCATTTGTTTTCTACTGCACTTTTCGTCGCCCTCCTCCTTTTTTATATTTTTCTCCTTTTTTAAGTGGTAATTAATTTTTTTTTCTTATAAATATATACAAATAAAATTAATTATATATTTTTTATAATTAGATGACTATAAATACATAATATTTTTTAAAATTATAAATACGTTGTAAAATTTTTACATAAATAAAATAAGCATTGATCATTTATCAAAAGGTTTTAAAATTCAATACTTTTTCATTAAACTTTAACCATTGATTTTAAGTGAATATATAATAACGAATATAACTCATGCTAAAACGAGAATTTAACATATAGTAGACTATAACATGGATTAACTAATTATGCAATTATTTTAAAAATTTAAAATAAATTATTACTCAATAAAGATAACACCACCATAAACATTTTGATGTTTTCTTTTTGATATTGGTAATATTTTTATCTAAATTTAAAACAAAAATCAATGTTAATCCTTTCATATTCTAAGTTATCACATGTTCTGTTTTTTATCAAATTTACGATATATTCTATAGTTAAGTTAATTTTTATTCTTATTTGATTTAAAAGATGAACATAGATTTTTATTAGATTCTTTTGTTAACATTAAAGAAATTGCTTACCAGTATAGATTAATATAGATTTTTTATTGACTGTTGCCTTTACTTATTCCAGTACTATATGTTTTTCCAAAGGATAAGCTGTTTCAATTCAAGGGTAAGATTGACATCTTTGATGCTTGAGTTTTCTAATGCATTGGATTTGTTTCATGATTATAAGAAAAAGTGCAAAAGTAAGTGTCTCGAGTTTTCCTTTTGCTATTGCCATTTTAAATAAATTCTATAAGAAGCATTAATATTAAACAGACAATAGACAATGCAATTATTATTGCAAAAGTGCTATACTTAAATTTAGACAATAAAATCAACAATCTGAATTATAATCTCATTGTATAAGGTCAACCACATCTTCAAAGGATTCATGTTCATAAAAAGGTAACAAGCTTTTACAACTAACAATCTAACGCTAATCTTTCTCCTTTATTTAAACTTGGAACCAATCATGAAGGGATGAACCTGTATAGGGAAAGTTCAAATCTAGGCAATAACATTACCATTATATAAAAAGTTGGTGACAGATGATAAAAATCAAAAAACATGAGAGAACCTTACAAACCAACAGTGACAGTGAACTTTTCATTTACTTGGAGGAAGGGAGATGTCTATTTAAACCAGGCAAAAATACCAACATTGTAAAAAAAAGAAGCATGGTAGTTGTCACCTATCATTCAAAAACAAGAAATAGGGAATCATTCCCTCATGTCCTCAACTAACATAAGAGCTATGAAAAACCTGCTGGCGACCACGTTGGGCATTGGAAGAAGTGACATGTCAGATCAAAGTGCTACAATAATATTTGAAGTTTTGCGTTTGGAATATAAGAAAGTGCTCTGGTGGTAAATCATAACCAGTTGGTTTGCAGTAGGGTATAGGAATAAACAGCTTCACGTTGAAATATTACAACATTCAAAATATTACAGATCATATGAATAGAAAACAGTCTTCACTTTTTAAGGAAAATTTTTCCAAGGATATAATCATGTATGACAATAAAAACTCAAGACCATCGCAGTAACAATATAAATGCATGCACAAGGAAGCAGCAAAAGATCGACCCATTGACATTGAGGTAGTACAATTCTTCATGTTTCTTGCATGTCTTGCCCTCTCATCAATATAGCTTGCAAGATGTCTTTTCGATCCGTCTCAAGCAAGAAGCCCAGTCGTGCAACACTAAAAAGGGGCATTTTAACAAAATTTTGCTTGATCAACCTTTAGGTAATAGACCAATATAAACTTGGCTGGGTTAATCTCAAGTGCAGGCAACTAAACCATGTTTCCAAAAAAAATACTAAAGAACAATGCAAGAATTGTATTGTGAGCATAGGATTGTAAGTGATTGATTCATGAGATTTACGACCTATGCCTTTTAGATATGGTCAAACAATATGTTTACTGATTCAGAGTGCATATTGACCTTGCGCATTCAGCCCAACTATCAGTTGTATGATACTCTGAAAGTATTTTTAATGACCCAGGGACATACCATCCCACCATGTAAAAGTTCCCATTTAGATTCCTAAAACAAGGTAAGTATAGAGTCTTTAGGCCTTCAAAGAAAATTACCAACTAAATTAGAATTCTGATAAAGTTCTTTCTTTTAGTTTGCCTTTTAATTATGATACACTAGACTTTTATGAGACAGAGAATGGTTAACAACATTCTTTTATTTCTTTACATAATGGAAGGAAATGCTTTACCAAAATTTCTGAGGTAACAATGTTCCTTGATATGAAAGTTTTATCAGATATAATTTGAATATAAACATAAATAATTAAAGCAGGAATTATGTACATGGTCTTAGACACTCACCACCTCCAAGACAATTTCATGAGGTCTACCTTTTGGTAGTGTCTTATTTTGTCATGTATTTAAGCATCGAGGATCGAATATCTTCCATAAAATCTGCAGCTTCCTTCTACAAAGTAGGAAATCACATAATTAGAATGTGTAAAGGAAATAGTGAAATCTTGAGCGCCATGACTGGTACCCCTGGAAATGATAATACACCATGCTCGTATATTTTTGTAAGTAAAATTTGGATCAAAGAAACCAACCAAATCCAGTGACCCCTAACCTGACCACCACGCAATGCACTAGCTATGTTTTCATCAAGAAGGGATAGCACAGATCTGCTGAGCTCATTATGCTCAACCATTTCCAAAAGCTATAGAAAACAACATGATAACTTTCAGAAATGCAATCTAGATTGCAACAAAGAAAAATGAACCATCTTGAACACAAAAAGGAAAAAAACACATACTGTTGCCTTTCTGTCTTTAGATTGCAATATCTTTGCAAGCCTTTGCTTTGCCAATACAAGGTCCGTTTGCATGTTATCATATGCCTCTATTGATAATGGACAAAAAAATTGTTGAAAAAGAGGAGAATATTATATAATGTTGTGCTATATGACCTATAGGTGATAACCAAACCTGTTCCTTCAAGCAAAACCTTCTGCATAGCTTCCAACTCGATCAACCTGTTTTCCATCTCCTGTAAAAACAGTACCAAGTTACTAACACACCATTTAAAAATCCTTCATCAAGTAAATTTTCTTTTCATAGCAAAAACCTGGGTTCTGGTAACAGAAAATTTAAGCTGGCTAAGTTCACGTTGTAGGTGTTCAAAGAACTCCTTGGTTAACCTACAAATTCCAAATATCAGAAAATTGTCAATGAAAGGAAACTGACACATATCACTGTTCAATCTTTGATCTCTCCTCCCTTAGTGATCTATACTTCTGCTACTTTCTAGAATATAAGTTTCCTGTTTTTCTTTCTTCTTCGTTGCAAATCTTGTCCTGGCATTGGATTATAGGCCCTGGCATTGGTTATGGCACGGCCACGGTCAATCATTAAAGTTTTTACTGTTGGGAAAAAACACATACACCTATCCCTTATATATATGTCACATTTGTGTTTCCATCTTTTCATGTCATATGCAATTTTGGCATGCACCTCCTCATATAACAACAATTTTAAAAAGAGAAGAAAGTAATTTTATGTGAAGATCAACCATCCATATGTCAAGTTACACTAATGTGAATTGATGGACATAGCAAATGGAGAGATTTGACTTTAAAGATTCCCTACGCTGTTGAAGTATGATAATGTAGCACCATGATTATCATAAAAGACACACAATAAAGCATTACATAGCATTAAGATCGAAAGCATACCAACGAATCCCAACAAAAAGGTCAAATTTGCAAACAATGATGATTTGAAAGAACGGAAGCATCAAAAATATCTCCGAAAATTCAGAAATGATGCAGCCAAAAATAATTGAAGCCTCACAGACGTCATTTTTCATAATGTTCAATCACCAGCAGCAGCTGCTGCTTCGATTTAAAAGAGGGACATGGTTAAGCAAGCTCACCTTGGCCTCAACCTCGCAATCTCCACTTCGATTTCCCGCGCCTCCGTATCAAGAAAGTACTCTGCGAGCCCTTCCATCGTCTCCGGCACCACACGAGCCTACCACCAAGAAAACACTGATGAGTCTGAAATCAAAGACTTCAATTTTCGTCAATCAAACACAGAAACACAAAATCTAGAACAGAAAAACCGCTTCAAGCATTCAAGCGACAAGCCCAAAAATCCTCCATACCTCTCGGAGCTCCCGACGCCGCTGCTGCTCCTCTTTGACCTGGCGGTTGAACGCCTCCCGGGCATCAGCATCCTTCTCGAGCTTCCTCTGGAACTCAAGCCTTGCTATGTGTCCACCGCGGGGAGGTCCTAGGATTCCCTCCGGGTCCTTCCTTCGGACAAGCCCAACAGAAGGGGGTTACGATGACGACACCAATCACAAACACCAGACAACATCCTTATATGGGATCCGGAGTTTACCCATCCGATGCAGTTGATCCGGGTTACCATTGGTGAAGTCCGAGGGGTGATCCTCCACTTTCCGGTGCCGGTGACGGCGGCGGCGACGGAGCCAACGCTGAGTGCCATTGCTTCGAGCATCAAGAGCACAGCTCCCGCGGTCTTTCGCGGCAGCATTATCTCCATCGCTGGTTGGAAACGGTCCAATTTGCATATTAGTTCAATTGATTTTTTAAAATTATAGTTTAATTCTTATCTTTTGCAATATTAGACTTAAAAATTTTAGAAAGTTTTTCTAACTTTTTTGATGTTTGTGTCATTAGGAAAAATTCTAACGTATGAAAAAAAAAGAGACATTTCCAAATTTCAAACTATCACTAGGTAGTGCACTTGATTTTTTTTTTTGTTTTTTTGGGACATATGATATATTTACAAATGAATTAATAAATCTCACATTAGGATTTTTGAATTTCTATCCTCCACCTCGTAATATCAAACGATAATCAGATGAAGTGACATATATTGACAGTTAATTAACATGAATATGGCAAGGGATTTCTAAAAGCTTTATCTCTTGCACTCTCATAGGTGCATGCCCATGGTGTATATACGGTAGGTGAAAGCTGAAGTGCATGCTTTTAGGGTTACACTTGCCAACGAAGGCAACCCACACTTCTACATCTCTCTTCCTAGAGACAGACCTCTCTCTCTCTCTCTCTCTCGTTCCCCACTAGCCTCCATGATATGATATCAACACTCATCTTCCAACCCAATGCCATCGATATATGCTCCGGCCACTCCAGCACAAGAAGCTACAGAAGTATAAGGAGGAGTAGTGATCGATAACTGAGAAATTAAGATGGGAAGGGGAAAGATTGAGATAAAGAAGGTCGAGAACAGTACCAATAGGCAGGTGACCTTCGCTAAGAGGAGGGCTGGTCTCATCAAGAAGGCCCAGGAACTCACTGTGTTGTGTGATGCTGAGATCTTACTCATCTTACTATCTGCCAGTGGTAACAGGGGTTTCCACTACTGCAGACCTAGTACCAAGTGAGAAGTATCATCCTCTCTTCTTCTTCTTCTTCCGGAGCCGCTTGTTAAATATTAGAACTAGCAAGCTGGGTATGTGTAATATTATAGATAAGTTGATGTTTGCAGTGTCAAAGAGATGATCGATCGCTTCCAGGAAGCAGCTAATGTTGACCTGTGGAGCGAACCATACGAGGCAACAACCCTGTGCACGCAATAACATATATAGCCATTTTAATTTTTTTCATACGAGTTTGAAGATTTGTGTTTCCGATCGAATTGGTGTGTGCAGAAAATGCAAAAGGAGCTTGAAGATCTCATGAAGACCAACAGCAACCTCCGCAAGGAGATCAGGTGTGCGGCATAACGATCAAGATTTATGTAATATCTTTTTCCCTTTTCAATTATTTATGATGAGGTCATCGATCATACCGGCTTTAAATTTGGATCGATAAATAACGGAGAAAATGTTGTAGGCAGCGGATGGGGGAAGAACTGGACGGCCTGGACTCGGATGAGCTCCGCGCTCTCGCTGAGGTCCTGGAATTCACTGCGCCTGTTGTTCGCGAAGAGAAGGTAATTAGATCCATCGACATGAGCTCTCTTCCCTCTTGCACGGGAATCTGCAGGGAAAACAAAGACCAAACACCTTTTTATGTTGCACTCAGGCACATATATATACAATAACAACAATTTAAATGATATTTATACTATGTGGTGTCGATCACATCAATCTTTCTCTCCAAGAGCATATTCGCAGTCGGAAACTTGCTAGCTTACTCATTATGAATGTGGTTCATGTTTATATATATATATATGTGTGTGTGTGTGTGTGTGTGTGTGTCTGTGTATGTGTGTGTGTATACATAAACAGATGTAATTTAGGAATGTTCTATATAGTTGTGTTTATATCTGCACAAAATTTGATCTCGTTCTTATGTAACTCGCGTCACCGGGTCTGCTCCCTGATCTTCGTGCAGTATAATGAGCTTAGAACGAAGACGAACACCAAGACCAAGAAGGTAAGCACAAATTTATTAGTCTCCTAGCAAAAGAAGTTTTCTGTCTCTGAGTAATCGCATTTCTTGTCCAATATCCGGCTCCTCTTTGGTTTTCCATATATATAGATAGATAGATAGATAAAGATATGATCATTGGTGTGATATATTGATGTATGATATGATTCATCTGAGATGTTATCTCATATGAAATGCCATTATCGATCTATTTTTACATTTATTATATCTCTAAATTAGAACCAACTCACTCACTTATTTGACACACATAAAATTTAGATTTTATTTTCATATATAATTTTTTTATCCCTTTTAATTTTAAAATGTACAAAAATTCTATATCAGTAATTGCATAATTATATCATTAGTAATTACTACTTCTTAAGCTTGGAAACTCTTAGTTCTTTCTAAATACAGACATATTCAGTAATTGAAGATTTTTCAAGATTGCATCGTCAATATATACGATGGATGGGTTGGTTTAAAATATCTCAATTATTGAAGCACAACTTATGCATTTTATAGTATCGTTCAAAATATTCTTGATTAGACAAAATAATCATTACACATGATCTTTAAATCTTAACCATTATTTCAAACAAATGAATGGTTCAATATCTGGAAAAGGGAGACAACAAATTGTATCACCTTTACTATATCTATATATAAACTTTATTACTTCAGGTAGAATCCAGACATTCAAACTGCTATGGGAAGCTTAGGACATTTTAATCTCAGTTGTTAGGCTGAAAATATTTTTTCAAAGAGAATGAGTTGTGTTTTTTTCGATAATGATAACATTCTTACCCAAATTTTATTTTAGAATTTCTTTCCTCGTACCAATGATGATAAATTGTGCTGTATGAAGCCAAACTATTTGCTTGCATGCAGGTAAAAAGGTTTGAATCTGAACTCGAGGGCACACTCTTCTATGTTTTATTTCTATTTTGTGAATTTTCGGTGAATGGAAATATTTATACCCTTTAAGCATGTCTGTCAATTACATTTGGTAGTATAAATTTGAAGAATACATTAGATAACATACAGTTTATGGAATGACATGTGACATGTGTCTTTTGACATTCTTTCATAAAATTCTCATATTTTTTGTTTAATATGTTTTATTTTATGTAAAAATTATATAATTTATCTATAATATTTTTGTTAACTCTCATTCACTTTGTAACTGTTTAAATATTAAGAAATGTCAGTTTTCTTATCCATTATAAAAATTATTAGTTTATTTTTTAATGTGTTCTATATGTCTGCTATATAATTATTGCTTTACTTTGAAAAAAATTTAAACATGGATGGATATGATTCTTGGCATTCATATTAGTTTGTAAAAATATATAATTTATTATAGCCAACCCGGTTTTATCATTTATATGTGTTCCATTTTTATGCCTACTATTCTTTTTCTTTTTGAAGAATGGTTTTTTATTTTTTTTATTTGTTTTTTATTTGAAATACAATAATATTAAGAAATGCCGAAAAATCAATAACATTAAATAATAACAAGCTAACCACGTCTCACCCTGACCGCCAAAAACCGACCGGGCAAGGAGGCTACCGCATTCCCGCGTTCTTGCCAAGCTAACCACGGCTCTTCCATAGATATTCTTCTTCGGAAGGACACCTCCACATCTCCAACAGCAGCAGAAGATGGAGACCTGATGTTCTAATCCACGACAAACATCACCACCGGAGCAAAGCAATAAACTCGAAGCAGGAACAGTAAAATCGGAGGAGAGGAAAGGTCACGGTGACGATGGGAGGAGAGAAGTGGAAGGTCGCCGGAGGATGATTGCGGCGCTTCCGGCGAGCATCCGGTTTTTATCCAGAATAGGCGTCGCACATATTTTCTTACTTTTTCGTTCTTTCAATTTAAAAAATTCTAACTATTTATTAGTTTTTCTATTTATCAAAATTCAAATTTTAATAAAAAGTACAATTCCTGTTTCTCTTGTCTAATTAAATTAACATAGTTGATTTAAAATAAAAAAAAACTAACTGAATGTTGAAATTCCAAGCGTCTGAAAAATAGTTTGAAAATATCACAAATAAAAATGGTACATAATTAGCACAGCAGTTCAATGAGACAATATCACAACCATTCAAGTGCAAAATAATTCATTTAATACAAGCGAAATATTAATTTGGAGGGAGAAACTGAGGAGAGCATGGAAAATAATTATCAACATGTATTTATTCTTCCAGCACGCGAGCGATATATATATATATTACGTAGATAATTATCCATGTAAGGAGAAAGACTCGTACATGAGTAAAGTTAGAACAAAATAAAAATAGAAATACAAGGAGATATACAGTAGATAAATAAGAATAATATTGTGCAAATAAATAAAAGATCAAACTCTATTGAATCACACAAAGAATGGGGACAAAAACAGGAGGGGATAGTGATAAGAAGAAATCAATGACAACATTTGTACGTTGGAGGGAATCATTCTACACGAGGAAGAAGAAGGGGATAAGTTCAAGTGCAGACAAACAGTGGTGGCCTCGATAAGGCTGACGAATAGTCGTCGTGAGGACAGAGGAAGGTGATAGTTGGAGTTTTCTTTCGTTTATATCTAAACCTTTTGCTCTATTGGATTTTTCTTATTGGAGAAGAGACCACAACCAATCTTCCATTTAACGTAAAAATGATCACTTCTCATTGCAGTACGATGGTGCAAACAAGAGGCTTGTACCGTACAGTGGTTTTTGCAGTCCTCTCGTTTTTAATTCTCTTGCTTCAAGAAGAAAGAGAAGTATGACGATTATTGTTCAATTCTGGCTTACGGCAAGTGATGATGACGAACTTGATTACGTTCTTCTTAAAGCCTTCGATCCAAAGGTTCAATCGACGGTCTGATTAAAGGATCGATCAATCAGAAATAGGATGACCTTCACCAAGGGATTAGATAAGTATGATACGGTAGAGTTAATCATACGCTCCTCAGATGAAGGGTCAAGATTGTCTAGAATTGATTTAGACGATCTAAAAGTGCAGATGACAAACGATTAAGGATGTGGACAGCAGCCATAGACTATCTAGATAATTATAAATACCTATCTAATACATATCCAAAATTAAGATGTTTACCCTCATATACCTTAAAATGTGAAAACTATACAAGCAGTTGGAAAAAAAAAAACAAAACAAAACAAAAGGATAATGATTAATGGTTGTATTTTTCAACGAATACTTGATTTGTCTCTTTCGTTAACTAAATTGCAAACTAAGTTCAAAAATGAAAGGTGGAGAGAGTGTCCCTCTTTGTCACATTTACGAAGTTACGCAAAGTCTCGTAGTTGATGTATGATTAATATGTCGTACAATTACCAATAGACGTTCGTTTTCGTCCAGCGACCAACCACAAAGCGGCCAGGTGCATTTTGCTGAGTCCCCTCTTTTTTTTGATTCGTGCAATTGTTTGTTCGTCATTTTTTTTTTCTTCACCGTCGTTGCTAGAAAATGTTATCTTCTCTAACAACAGCATGCTCGACGGCGCTCGCCGTTTGTCGGATCACCGGCGCCCGCGAATTTTCGGATTACAACGTAAACAGAAGAATGTGAATTGTTATGTAGAGATGTGTGAAATTCTTGCATATCTCTTAATTATTGATGAATGATATATGAACATTTAATAATATAATTATATAATATGTTAGTTGATTAATATAATTAATTAATTAATTAATTAAGAACAATTATATTACATTATTATCATATATAAATATAAAATTCTAAATTTATTTAATTTCATATTATACACAAATACTTGAATTTTAATTTTCATCTAATTTATAAACGTGTACAAATATCCAAATTTTAAATTTTATTTCCATCTGATTCTATAAAATTTCAATTCTGTTAGAATTCTAATTCTATAGAATTTCAATTCTATATACACAAAGGAACTCGTAACCTTAAAATGTGAAAACTATACAAGCAGTTGGAAAACCAAAACAAAAGGATAATGATTAATGGTTGTATTTTTCATTGATTAAATTGTAAGCAAAGTTCAAAAATGAAAGGTGGAGAGAGTGTCTCTCTTTGTCACGTTTCTGAAGTTACGCAAAGTCTTCTTGTTGATGGCATGATTAATATGTCGTATAATTACCACTTGGCGTTATTGTTTGACATTTGCATCCGCTAGAAGACGTCCCAGGTCTATTATAGTATGTAATTTAGTTCATCAAAGGTAGTAATATTCATAATCAAAACTCAACCTGCAAATTAGAAGAATCAACAGAAGACGAGCATGAGGGGGACCTGGAGCTTGATTTGTGCATGCTTGCTTTCCCATGCTGGGTAACCGTTTTGAGCTAATTCACAAGTACTATAGAGCCAATTAGAACGTACGTGTCTACATATATATATCTATATGTATGTTATTGTTGTATTCTGGAGGTTGTTATTTAATCAAGAAACAAATTAGTTAATCAGAACTGAAAGCAAGGAAGCATGCTTCCGATTTCGATTACACGAACACGACGACAAGGCGCAGATATTGAACTTAGAGTCACGCAGGGCGCATAACCATTTTATTTATCATCAGGTAGGTATACTACAGACGATCCATCACACATACATGGGGACGTACGTACGTACGTACACAACGCATGCACCTACGTCCGATTTATTTATTATTACACACACTACGTACCTAATTATCTAGGGACAGGAGAGTCACGTGATAACGGCATGCATGTAACACCGTCGACGTCGACGGTGGCGTACGTCCGCCGCGCCTGCTTACCAGCGGCCGCCACGGCGGTTTCCTCTATGGTTTCTCCTATGGTGGCGGCGGCCTCCATTGTATCTCCTTTGGTAGCGCTCCTCCTCCAGACCGTCATCACCCAACGATTCCTCCGCGGCTTCGTCGCTCACCAGTTCCTGCGCGGCTTCATCACCCACCAGTTCACGAGCTCCGGTACCGCTGAAGAGCAGCGCCACCACAAGGAGGAGCGTAAGGAAGAGGACCTTGCCACCCATGGTTTCTGGATCGATCGCTGGTAGTACTTCTGTATGAGAGCAGTGTGGATGTGGTGGAGAAGGAAGAACCTTAGGGCTCTTTATATAGGCACCCAAGGAGAGGAGGCGGCTACCTTTCGAAAAAATATCAAGAAAGAAGGAGAGGAGGCGGCGCACGGCACGTCTGCGTTTGTGACGTGGGAAAAAAAAAGAGGGACTACTGCAATTAATCGGCAGACACGTATAGTCAAGAAAGAAAGCCCGATGCTTATCGGATTTGTAATTTTATTTTATTTATGATTGGAATTTTTTTTGTTTCCTTTTTTTAGCTGTAATTTCGCCGTTTATTTTATTTAACTTCTAAGTTCTAACTTTGCATGTATATCCAATATATATATATATATATATATATATATATGTATATCATTTGATTTTAATTTTTTATACTTGGATTCTTTCAAGTAAAATCCAAAAATTGGACAAATTTGTGTGGAACGAGTCATTTCCTACCTAACTAGAATTTTATGTATTTATCTGTAAAATAAACATCGATCTTCACCTCACATACGCAGGACGACTTGTACTTGATATGTATTTAGTCAATTGTAAATAATTGGAAAGAAGACTTGATCATCGTCAGGATTTTAAATCGTTGGCTTTGAATAAACCACCTACTGGTTTGGTTAAGGCTTGATCTCTAAGCTATTTTTACGAATTTGACATGAATCTAGAATAATACATAATCACACATACGTACGTACCTCCGTGATCTTCTCCTGATTCAGTAGTTACCTTATCTCCTAGCAAACCCTCAGCAATCCACAATGGCACTAGTTTTTCTTTACGAAAACTATAATCTTCAGGGAATAATGAACAATAAACAAAGCATTGTTTTAATTTGTCTGACAGATCCTCGTAACTGAGATAAAGGACTTTCATCACATTATCATCATTTTCAAATATATTTTGGGTCCATACTTCATTGGAAATAATCTTTTCCCATTCACCACTCTGTTTATCCTTTGTCTTAAGAATCCCAGCAATAGCTTTTATGGCTAAAGGAAGTCGACCACATTTCTCAATAATCCTGACTCCAACGTCCTTGAAGTGCTCACTAGTGTTCTTTTCATTTTCTGTTTCAAAAACATTGTTACGTAATAAACACCATCCCTCTTCCATGCTCAATGGCTTGACATGATGAAAATGCAAAGCAGACATCTTTTTAGCAGTATTGGCTTCTCTAGTGGTGATTAAGACTTTGCTTCCATTTGCACTATTTTCCAATGGAACCTCGAAAACATCATTCCATATATTTGGGTCCCACACATCGTCCAGCACAAGAAAGAACTTTTTATTCCTTACAGCCTTTTCAAGAGCATCTGTAAGCTCATTTAGTGATTCACCCTTTCCATTGTTGTTCGTTACTACCCTTATCATTGCCTTGAGAATATCTGTCCCTTTATAATTCTTTGACACACATATCCACATTTGTTGCTGAAATCGTCCACTCTGAGTCACAATCTCATACATCTTTTGAGCAAGGGCGGTCTTTCCAATGCCTCCCATACCCACAATTGCTAGATTTACACGAGTCTCTCCACTTGGTTCATTTTCTTCTAACATAAGTTTGATTAGCTTCTTGGCATCTACTTTTGCACGTCCCAGCAAATCACTAGGAACAAAATGTGTTGTCTTTCGGGATAGTCTCTCTGCATTGTTTGATTGTTGTTGATATCTAGAATTAGGAGCAATGGCATTTCTTCTATTCTCCTCTGCAATTTCTTCTAGCTTGGCATTTATCTCCTTTACTCTTTTTCCAATCTTACGTGAAAATAGAAGATTTTTAAGACGAGAAAAGGATGTATAACGAGAGTTACCAGAAGAAGTGGATGCAAGTTTTTGTGCCTTGACTTTGCAATCATCAATTATATCATCCATGTCATATGCAATATCTTTGAGTCTTATCATCTGAGACCGAATACGCTCGTCATCGAGGGACTGCTTCTCAGCATCTTTTATACTAAACAGGATATCTAGCACCTTCCTTTCCATTCCTTCCAACTCCTTCTTGACGTTTAATATTGTTAGTGTTTCATCTTGGAGAAAGTCAATTAAACGTGTGGCAAGAGTTTCCACAATTGGACCAAGAATTAGGTCTGCCATTTCTGAAGTTAACGACGGGTAGAGTACAAAGCAGATAATCAAAGCAAAGGCACCGTATATACTTCAAGAAATACACCTGAAAAATCATAAAAATTTTACATGTCAATGATGGTATATTCTTATTCAACTTGCAATAAAAAGAATCAAACCTATAACATAAACCACAAATTTTTCAACGAATGTTGTCCATCAAAGAATAGTTTGTAACATTATTTGAACATTTTGTCGATTTAATTGCACTAGGCATTATCCAAAAAGAAATATAACAAGAGTGACAATTGAGAAAAATATATAGAGAAATGCATTTAGATATATGACTACTTTAATGCTCCGATTAACTCAACCAAATGACTTCACTAATCACTGAAATATTTGTTAAAATGGAATACTTGCACACAAAAATTACTGTGCAGAATATTTTCATAAATATTAATAGGACTTCATGGGTAAAAATATCACAACCAGTATAATTGTAATATATATATAGACAAGTACACATACATCTTTAGGGAATTGTGCACAAATTTCGTCGTTTGATATGCTATCGTGATCAAGATCAAGAGATCAAGCTATACGTATGTTATCTTAGTAAATATGACACAAGAGATGAAGCTCAACAATCTTTTTGAAGAATTTTAGGAATACTTCATAGTGCATGATTGGATAAATTTTCGCAAAAATGATGAGATCAATTCATTTTTAGTAATTATAATGTTTTTGTCTAGATTTTGGTAAAATTCCTCTTTCCTTTGGAGTAAAAATGATACACCATCCGTTAGCGTATATTTCTTTAGAAACAAACTTACATTAAATTATAAAAATTAATTAAGAATTGGCAACTGAATTCAACCAATTAATGAAACATAACCAATTTCGGTAGCAATCATCAAACATAACCAAATTCAGCTTCACGAACATGATGATTAGATGTCATTTATTACACCATTTTAAATAATAGGGCTGTATGTATGTATGATGGTATCTACATGGATATCATAATACTTGCATTATTGTTGACTGAAAAAAAAAATATATATATATATATAAATAAATAATAATAATAATAATAATAACAATAAAGAATAAATTTATTTATATATATATATAAGGGAGACCTTCGTATCAGAAGAAAATGATGATTAAAATAAAAAGATGATGGAAAGATAAAAAAAAGAGGGGGGGCTTTTGTGTAAAAAGAAATTGAAATTGAGAAACAATGTATATGTATATATATAAATCATCCTTTTTGAAATGATCACTTCAGTCTTGGGCAGCTTGCTCCTTGATTAATTACTGCATATATATATATGATTATATCAACAAAGAAAGAGAAAGAAAAATATAAGTAGAAGAGTGGCAATTGAGAAGTAAGATAAAGAAACGCATTTAAATGACTACTTTAACCTTCTTCTAACTCAACCTGCAAATGACTTCACTTATAACCAAAATATCTGTTAAAATGGAAGAATAGGTGACAAAAATTATTTTTAGGAAAATTTTCACTTTAATGGCATTTTATGTGTAAAAATATCATTTTATATAAGCCTTCGATCCAAAGGTTCAATCGACGGTCTGATTAAAGGATCGATCAATCAGAAATAGGATGACCTTCACCAAGGGATTAGATAAGTATGATACGGTAGAGTTAATCATACGCTCCTCAGATGAAGGGTCAAGATTGTCTAGAATTGATTTAGACGATCTAAAAGTGCAGATGACAAACGATTAAGGATGTGGACAGCAGCCATAGACTATCTAGATAATTATAAATACCTATCTAATACATATCCAAAATTAAGATGTTTACCCTCATATACCTTAAAATGTGAAAACTATACAAGCAGTTGGAAAAAAAAAAACAAAACAAAACAAAAGGATAATGATTAATGGTTGTATTTTTCATTGATTAAATTGTATGCAAAGTTCAAAAATGAAAGGTGGAGAGAGTGTCTCTCTTTGTCACGTTTCCGAAGTTACGCAAAGTCTTCTTGTTGATGACATGATTAATATGTCGTATAATTACCACTTGGCGTTATTGTTTGACATTTGCATCCGCTAGAAGACGTCCCAGGTCTATTATAGTATGTAATTTAGTTCATCAAAGGTAGTAATATTCATAATCAAAACTCAACCTGCAAATTAGAAGAAGCAACAGAAGAAGAGCATGAGGGGGACCTGGAGCTTGATTTGTGCATGCTTGCTTTCCCATGCTGGGTAACAGTTTTGAGCTAATTCACAAGTACCATAGAGCCAATTAGAACGTACGTGTCTACATATATATATCTATATGTATGTTATTGTTGTATTCTGGAGGTTGTTATTTAATCAAGAAACAAATTAGTTAATCAGAACTGAAAGCAAGGAAGCATGCTTCCGATTTCGATTACACGAACACGACGACAAGGCGCAGATATTGAACTTAGAGTCACGCATGGCGCATAACCATTTTATTTATCATCAGGTACGTATACTACAGACGATCCATCACACATACATGGGGACGTACGTACGTACGTACACAACGCATGCACCTACGTCCGATTTATTTATTATTACACACACTACGTACCTAATTATCTAGGGACAGGAGAGTCACGTGATAACGGCATGCATGTAACACCGTCGACGTCGACGGTGGCGTACGTCCGCCGCGCCTGCTTACCAGCGGCCGCCACGGCGGTTTCCTCCCCCGTGCCTCCTACCGCGCCGGGATCCTCCATAGTTTCTCCTATGGTGGCGGCGGCCTCCATTGTATCTCCTTTGGTAGCGCTCCTCCTCCAGACCGTCATCACCCAACGATTCCTCCGCGGCTTCGTCGCTCACCAGTTCCTGCGCGGCTTCATCACCCACCAGTTCACGAGCTCCGGTACCGCTGAAGAGCAGCGCCACCACAAGGAGGAGCGTAAGGAAGAGGACCTTGCCACCCATGGTTTCTGGATCGATTGCTGGTAGTACTTCTGTATGAGAGCAGTGTGGATGTGGTGGAGAAGGAAGAACCTTAGGGCTCTTTATATAGGCACCCAAGGAGAGGAGGCGGCTACCTTTCGAAAAAATATCAAGAAAGAAGGAGAGGAGGCGGCGCACGGCACGTCTGCGTTTGTGACGTGGGAAAAAAAAAGAGGGACTACTGCAATTAATCGGCAGACACGTATAGTCAAGAAAAGATGCTTATCGGATTTGCATGCGTCCGACGGTGACCGGGAAAGATCGTTCGGTTTACGCGCGTGGAGAAATCGCCGTAGTTGAAAGTGTCAGCGTTATTATTATTATTATTTCTGGATAATGATGGAGATTGATAAGATTAATGTCGTCAAATTAACGTGATTTAAATTTTTTTTTTTTTTCTGAGTAAAATTATCGTGGTTAATGTTTCATTACTGTACGTTTACTCTTTTTCAATCTTCTCGTAGTCGCTTTCGTAATTTTATTTTATTTATGATTGGAATTTTTTTTGTTTCCTTTTTTTAGCTGTAATTTCGCCGTTTATTTTATTTAACTTCTAAGTTCTAACTTTGCATGTATATCCAATATATATATATATATATGTATATCATTTGATTTTAATTTTTTATACTTGGATTCTTTCAAGTAAAATCCAAAAATTGGACAAATTAGTGTGGAACGAGTCATTTCCTACCTAACTAGAATTTTATGTATTTATCTGTAAAATAAACATCGATCTTCACCTCACATACGCAGGACGACTTGTACTTGATATGTATTTAGTCAATTGTTCAATTGTAAATAATTGGAAAGAAGACTTGATCATCGTCAGGATTTTAAATCGTTGGCTTTGAATAAACCACCTACTTGTTTGGTTAAGGCTTGATCTCTAAGCTATTTTTACGAAATTGACATGAATCTCGAATAATACATAATCACACATACGTACGTACCTCCGTGATCAGCTTATTTATTTAATTAATTACTTAGAGTTGAACTTACGTACTTGTCTTTAGTTGTAAACCAACAACTACAGAATTGTTGGGCAATTAAGCTGAGGAAATATATTCTTGGATATCCAAAGATCCGTGTGCATTTCCTGGAGTAGATTTGGTCAAATTAGTTGATGTTATCATGTAGGTTATTTGGAGTTAATCGATCTTGTAATGATTTTTGCCTTGTTTTTTTAATTGAGGTTCCGTGGAGTGCTTTAATTTTCTTTAATCTCTTGCTCCAGCATTGGTAGTTGGTTTTACCTTAACGTTGTCGGTACGGCCGCACGTACATTCATCGGTTCGACTTGGTCTTGCATTATGGTTTTAATTATATATATAACGATCACATTATGATTATTTTAATTATGAATGAACCTCTTCACTTAATTAGAACCAATCCATTTTAAGTTCGATCGACATATGTTTAGATTTTAACACGTACCATCGGCAAATTTTATGCTATTGAGAAATTCTTATTAATTAAGTTGCATGCATGCTATTAAAACTTTATGAATCTTGCCACAATATTTATCCGGCCTCACGATTATGTTCTAATATTCAAAAATAATAATAATAACATCTAGTAATTAATACTAGCTGAATTTTCTTATTAAGCTTAGTGAATTAAGTAAGGTTTAGATATTGGTGGCAACTAAATTTGCATACTAATTAAGGTTAGTAAAATGAAAACTTTTATCATACTAAATATACTAATAGTAAATATGAATTTTTAAATGATGTACAGGTGGATATATACTCAATCAATTGGATGGGCTCCCATGCATGCAGTAGTAGATGGAGCAGCAAATATATATTGATCGAGCAGTAGTAGATCGATCAGCACCATTGCTTATAAATACCACAGTAAATGTAACATTATATTAATATATTTGTTTGACGACCCAAAACCTGATATGCCTTCATTCATTTAAATTTCTTGTCTCAAGCATTAATTGGAGGGGTCACAATCGTCTATTAATTTGGTCGGTCAAGTTCGCTATTTTCTAGGTTGCGATATTCAATATCAATTTATTCTTTGTTATTATCTTACGTACCTTGAGGGAGCGTGCATGTATGCATGATGCACACAATTAATTAAGCTGTGGCCCACCCTTATTCTTTGAAGAAGCTGTGGCCCACCCTTTTGACCCAAAAAAAAAAATGACAAACGAGTGAAGAAAAAGGGGCTTCGTTGCAAAATGTCAGGTGAGGCATGTGAAATGTCGGATGAAGCTGGAACAGAATGTCCGGTGGGCTTATTGAGTAGTCGGGCTTTCGGGTTATCGGGTTGCACAAGTGCACGGCATCGGGACCCAACACTCGAGGGTAATTCCCCCGCGCATTCATTCCTCATAATAATAATATATAAGGTGTAAAGGAAGCTTCAATCTTTAATGGAGGACATCTTAAGAATAGGAAATAAATAAAACAAGGTGTTTTAAGTATGGGGATATGAAAGTCCAAAGTAAAAGGAAAGGAAAATAACTTCAGATATTAATATGAATCTCTAAAGTAAAATACTTTAGATGTAAGATATGAATATTTAAGGTAAATAAGTTGAATCCAAATTTAAAGGTACCTTGGACATAGGATATAAATACCGAAAGGAAAAAAGAAAGAAAATGTCCTAAATAAAATAAAATAAAATAAATAGGTCGATATATAAAAAGAAAAAATATTAGACAGGAGTTTAAACTGGCTAGAAAATATATTTTTAAAAATATATATATATATATATAACGTCAATATATAAAAAGAAAAAATATAAATATTCTCATGTATAGGTAAAATTACCAAAATACCTTTTCCTATGCCCAACATATTAAAACACTCCTACATAGGGGTACAAACTGTCCACAATATTAAGTGCTCCTAAATATGAGCTTAAACTATCTTAAACATGTATTTATAATTTCGCCATTGTTACTTATTATAAATCTTAAGTATTTGAAAGTTTTACTTTTATGAATCTCATGACCATTTAAGTATATACCATCATTATTATTCTTATTTTCATTTAACTTATATTTCATATATTCAATTTTTATTAACTATTTTTTGTGTGATTTTAGTTGTATGTGTTGGTCTTTACTCAATTGCCCTTTCCCATAACTCCTCATTGCTTATCATTTTTCAAATTCCTTCAAAATAAATTTCTTAAACAAACAACAAGTTGTTGAATGTGGGATTTTTCTTGGAACCTCGAATGAAGCCTGGGTATTTTTCTTTTGTTGATATATATATATATGCAGCAATTAATGAAGGAGCAAGCTGCCCAAGACTGAATTGATTTAAGGAGGATGATATACATCCGTGCATGAGTACTCACTGAACGATCCTCAATTGCCTTGTGATTGGAGTCTCATGTAAGTGGTTTGATTATGTTTGATGATTGTTACTGGAATTAGTTGAATTCAATTGCTAATACTTGATTAATTTTTATAGTTTTTTGTTGATTCGTTTTTAAAGAAATACAAACCAACGGGTGTGTACCATTTTTGGTCTGAATGAAAAGGGAATTTTATCAAAATCTTGGAAAAATACCACAATTACCAAAAACGACTTCATCCTTCAGTTTTGCATGATTTCATCCAGATTTCTGAAATTCTTACGAAGAATATGCTGACCTTGATTTCTTGTGTCATGTCTATTAAGATACCATACATATATATAGCGTAAAAAATGGCATCGATCTTGTTTCTAGTCAAATTTTATACGTCCAAACATCTCAAGTATCACTAGACGAGAAAATTTGTTATACGCCAAAAGTGATTACAGCAGAAGATCCGGCGACCTTGGTGGCATCGATCTTGGTGCATGATTTTATTTACTTACTGCATGATACTTGGGCATAGAAATGGTTAATTTGCAATCTAATTTTAATTGCTGGAAGCTTTAGCTCCTTGGGTTTCCTCCCAACCATCATCAACATTGTGTAAACAGATTTGTAGCGCATCAAATTGCACGGATTATCAGAGCCGGAGGTTGGGCATTCATTTCCGACCATCATCATCTCATCTGCCAATATCTTCCTATTCAAAGAAAGGCAAGGGAGGTAATCTGGTACCCACACGATATGTTCACAGACGCAACGCCACTGCTTGATGATGATATCTTTGCTTGAGAACTTTCAACGAAAGGATGGTGTCGATGTCATCACCCAGAAACTGAAATGATAAATTATTTGTTTGATTTCATTACTTTCGAGTTTTGACGGAAATTGATTGCTTAATGAATTTTTTGACATCTTCTCTAGATTTATTTGAAGAATGAGATCCCAGTGTTGTATATCTCCGCTGGGGCAAACTTACAATTTACTCCGGTAACAAACCATGAAGATATTTTTGCTAATAATTCATATCAACCGTAAATCAAAGGAAACCAAGATATTAACCTGGTTCAATGAAAATGCATTCTTTCAAATATATTTTGGGTCCATGCTTCATTGGAAATAATCTCTTCCCATTCACCTCTCTGTTTATCCTTTGTCTTAAGAATCCCAGCAATAGCTTTTATGGCTAATGGAAGTCGGCCACATTTCTTAATAATCTCGACTCCAACGCCCTCGAAGTGTTCACTGGAGTTCATTTCATTTTCTGTTGTAAAAACATTGTTACGTAGTAAACACCATCCATCTTCTATGCTCAATGGCTCGACAAGATGAAAATGTAAAGCAGACATCTTTGTAGCAGTATTGGCTTCTCTAGTGGTGATTACGACTTTGCTTCCATTTGCACCATATTTCAATGGAGCCTCCAAAACCTTATTCCATATATCTTCCTTCCACACATCATCAAGAACAAGAAAAAACCTTTTACCCCTTACAGCCTTTTCAAGGGCATCTGTAAGCTCATCTACTGATTCACCTTTTCCATAGTCACCACCTGCTTTTCTAACGATTTCCTTGAGAATATCTGTCTCTTTATAATCCTTTGACACACATATCCACATTTTTTTCTGAAATTGTCCGCTCTTTTCCACATTGTCAAAGATCTTTTGAGCAAGAGTGGTCTTTCCAATGCCTCCCATACCCACAATTGCTAGATTTACAACACCAGTTCTTCCACCTGATTCATTTTCTTCTAACATAAGTTTGATTAGCTTCTCGGCATCTTCTTCTGCACGTCCCACCAAATCACTAGGAACAAAATGTGTTGTCTGACTGATAATTCTCTCTGCATTGTTTGACTGGTGTTGATCTTTTAAAATATCAGCGTTTTCTATATTATCCATGATTTTCTGCATCTTCCTTTCCATCCTTTCCTTTCCATTTTCTGCCATTTCTGAAGTTGATGACGAGTAGAGTACAAAGCAGATAATCAAAGCAAAGGCACCATATATACTTCAAGAAATACACCTGAAAAATCATAAGAATTTTACATGTCAACGACGGTATATTCTTATTTAACTTGCAATAAAAAGAATCAAACCTATAACATAAACCGTAGATTTTTCAATGAATGTTGTGCATCAAAGAATAGTTTGTCGCATTATTTGAACATTTCGTAAATTTAATTGCATTAGGCATTATCCAAAAAGAAATATAACAAGAGTGACAATTGAGAAAAATATGTAATGTATACTTCCCTTGGAAGAATTTCACGAATACTTCATAATGCATGATTGGATAAAAGTAAGCAAAAATGATGGGATGAAGTCGTATTCGGTAATTATAACGTTTTTGTCTAGATTTCGATAAAATTCCTCTTTCCTTTGGAGTAAAAATGATACACCATCATAACAAATATGATTATTAGATGCCATTTATTACACCATTTTAAAGAATAGGGCTGTATGTAGGTACGTATGGTATCTACATAGATATCAAAATACTTGTATTATTGTTGACGGTAAAAATAATAATAATTAAATATAAATAAATAATAGAATAAAAATTAATAATAATATGGAATAAATTTTAAAAAATAAAATATATAAAAAGGGAGACCTTCATATCAACAGAAAATGATTATTAAAAAAAAATGATGATGGAAAAATAAAAAAAGAGGGGGGCTTTTGTGTAAAAAAAAATTGAAATGGAGAATGGGCGGTCGCCGGATCTTCTGCTGTGATCACTTCGGCGGATCCACACGTCACACCCATTGCGCAGGTTGCGCGACCTCCGTCACCTTCCCAATTTTGCCGTCTCACCCGTGGCTATAAGAGGCGGATGAGAGACGGAGGAGAGGAGGAGGAGGCCGGTTCTCTCTCTCCGGCTGGCGCATTCCGATATGTCAAACCACCTCTCAATCTACGGCCTGGGGGATACAATTTTGTTATTTATTGACGAGATTTCAGGTCTTGGTGGGACACAAAAATATATAGTTGGTTTGTAGGAACCAAACAATTTACATGAGACTTCAATCACAGATTTTCTCGTTTGGTGATACTTGAGATGTTTGGGCACATAAAGATCGAGATGAAAAATTAGAAACAAGATCCATGTCATTGTTTATGATATATATATGCATATGTGTGTTCTCTTGATAAATATGACAGAAGAAATCAAGTTCTACAAATTCTTCGTTCAAAAATCAATGTAAAATTAATATTTGAAGGATTAATTAGTTTTTGGTGATATGTTGCACGTACTACTTGCCGCCGAGTTCCCACGTTCTCTTGGCCTTCCAACAGATGTGTTTCATACATATAAATGCATACCTGTGATTGCCCGGCCGGATGAAGAATTTGAAGGAGGAGAAGAAGAAGAATATATAACACGGACTTGAGAGTAGTAATAATATATATACGGTCGTCGGTCCGCAGCCTCCTTGGCGTTGCAAAGATGATCCGGTCGTTGCAGACTGCCCTCTTCCTAACTAGCTGTTTCACCCCAGCCCCTTCCCTTGGGTTCCAAAGGTGATCCGTTCCTCTTCCTCCTCCCCAAGGTAAAGTTTTAAGAAGTCCGTCGACCATATGCTTCTGATTCTGCCACCTCTATTATTTGTATTAATGCACTATTTTATCGTCAACCAACCAATCTCCACAGTATGCGGTGATTATATATTGGCCCGAACCCTCCTCAAGGTAGAGAAAGTCCACCATATACGGCTGGCAAGTGGACCAGCCATGAATTATTTCATGTCCTGTTATTGTCGTTTCTAACCTACCAATCCTAATCTGTGATTAAAATTTTCCTTAAAAAATTTAATGATGCTCAGAGAACGAATATAACAGCGAACCTAACCCAGGTATTAACTTAATAAGTCCGTGAGAAGGAGAAGGAGAAGGAGAAGGATTCCCTTTCACATGAATGGGACAGCACCCTTTCTTGAGATGGGCAATGATTCCCTTTGTCTTTTGCAACTAGGAATTTTATTAGATTTCCCACTTGTTATTCTCTTCACTTCATTAGATTTCCATGTCCACTTTCGTTGGTTCATGTGTTGTTTTTTTACTCAAAACTAATTTTTCCTGGTTTTTTTTTATTATATGAATGACCAAACCAGCAAATTTGACAGAGGACATGACCCAAGAAGCATGTGATGTGTATTAATGCGTACACATGTACAATGTAATTACCTAGATTAAATTAACATGATCCAAGAAGAAGCATTAGTTTCATAATAACTTCATAAGATGCTCTCTTTCTCTCACACCCTCTGGTGACCTCGTTTATCACACAAAACATTTTTGAATTCGACCGTCCAACACAGAGGAATCCTTAAAATTAGGGTTCTTTTTACTTTATGAATAATAAACCAATGAAATTGACAAGGAAAATAACCCAGGGAATATTAACTTAATGACCACATAAGATGCACACAAACACTCTCTCTCTCTCTCTCTCTATGGTGACCTCCTTTGCCACGCAAACTTCCTTGCATTCATTCTATCGTCTAAAAACGCACAGGAATGCTCTGTTCCACACTTTCACCAAACCATCTATCATCCATGCACACAACCAGACGAATTAAGAGTAGCTGGAGAACAAACGAATCTATATATAGTGAATGTCCTCCTCCTATTTCGCCCCAACTCCTCGCCGGGCCAACCAGAAACCGTGTAAGAGTAGCTGGAGAACACAGAATTAATTACTTAATTACACGCATCATTTATAACCATGCACGTATTCAACAAACAAATTAAGAGAGGAAGGAAGTTATTTTCATTTGATTTCATGTATACCCATATATAATAATAATAATTCCATTGGTTATTATTATTATTATTCTATCGTCCACTTCATTTCTATTATTTTTGGAGGACATTAACCATAACCAATTCTTTTCAATATTTTCTATTTTTTCTACGGTGTACTTCTTGTCCTCGCCAACAAGTTTGTCTCACGACGTCTTATTTGATCTCTTTTTTTTCAGGAAAAGACCAGCGAGGCAGCGACCATCTTCCATTTTGCATAGAAATCATTGTTTCTTTGCAGTGCAATGGTGCAGACGAGAGATTTGTATTGCGCATTGGTCTTTGCAGTCTACTCATTTTTGATTCTCTTGCACGCTTTAAGAAGAAAGAAAAGAATGATGATTATTGCTCAATTCTCGCTTACAGCAGGTGATGACGACGAACTTGATTGATTGCGTTCTTCTTAAAGCCTTCGATCATCAAATGCATCAACAACTATATCAGCTTAAACTAGTATATGCTTTAGAGCATTCATTTTGTTGGATGTTTAAGCCAAGGAACATTAGTGTGGTCAAAAAAGTACACCTTGCAACTCTATTCATAGATTGGAAGACATTCTTATTAAATGAAATCCAAACCGAGAATTGATGTTAATGATTATATCTGCACTTCAAAGAGAATGGAAACAACAAAATCTTCCATGCTCAAAGGACATACATCATACATCACTGAATGGTGTATTAGGATGGTAAGAAACTTTTTTATTGTTTCTTTGATCACAGATTCCAAGCCTGTAAGAAAACCTTGCAAAAAGAAAGAACATACTCCATACATGGCGAGGCGAGGGAAATTCTATGGTGTATTCATGACCTCACCAAAAAGTTTATCTCATGACGTTCTACAGCTTATTTGATCTCTGTTCTGGAGAAAAGGCCACAACCAATCTTCCATTTAACGTAAAAATGATCACTTCATTGCGGTACGATGGTGCAAACAAGAGGCTTGTACTGTACACTGGTTTTTACAGTCTTCTCGTTTTTAATTCTCTTGCTTTAAGAAGAAAGAGAAGCATGACGATTATTGTTCAATTCTGGCTTACGGCAAGTGATGATGACGAACTTGATTACGTTCTTCTTAAAGCCTTCGATCATCAAAGGCATCACCAATGCCCCTTTCAGAGTCTTCCACCCTGAAATTGTAGTCCAGTGGCGAAAGACCCAATAGTTAGTAAGTGTTGTGAAGCTCAAAGTGGAATTAGAAACTAGTAAGCAAGAGTGAAGGATGCATTGCCCTATAGATGTGAAGCAGAAAGTAGTAGACTTACCACTTTTAATGAGAGATGTGAAACCCTGCCATGTCAAGGCAGAACGAATCAACGCGGGCCAAAACGGTGCAACATTCTCGGACCAATTTTCAGACTTGATATGCTATTACCAGGACATGCAACCAGTGAGATGAGCATCATAATTAAGCATGTGTTTAAGCAAAGATTCGGTATTAGGAATAACTACATATTTCTTGAAAGCTATTGGTGGAATGTGCATGCAGATTCCTAGAATTATGTTCGACAGTGAAGTTTATTGACTGGGGATATTTCAATTTCAAGGAAGAATCAGAAATCTGTGTTCCTAACTAGCAAAGATGCTCCGGTTGAAGACTGCCCTCTTCCTAACTAGCTATTTCACCACAGCCCCTTCCCTTGTGTTCCTCTTCCTCCTTCCCAAGGTCGGTAAAGTTTCAAGAAGTCCATCCACCATAGGCTTCTGCTTCTGCCACCTCCATTATTATGCCCAACTCCTCCTCATGGTAGAGAAAGTCCACCGTATACGACTGGCAAGTGGATCAGCCACGAATTATTTCATGTCCTATTCTTGTCGTTTCTCACCTACCAATCCTAATCTCCGATTAAATTTTTCCTTAAAAAATGTAATGGTCTACTTTTGATTCCTGTCGGGGGAATCATATATTCACATGAATTCCATCATTCCTGGTGCTGCGTTACCTTATCTTTGAAGTTTGTTCTTGTTTTCCAACTCAGGCTGGTGCAGCTGACGATTTCACCTTTGTTTGTGGGATTTGACATGTTGCATGTGATTTCGTTGATAATACATAAACGATTGACTGTAATCACATGTGTTCATCGATCTCTAAAATTAAATCTGGGACTGGGTTTTTGAATTTTAACCATGTGATTTTTGATTTTTTTAAATAATTCAAATTAAATTTCTTCTTCAATACTTTTTGAATTTTACTCATCCATGAATGTTTCTTATTTATTTTGTCTTCTGTCGGTAATTTATTTCTTATTTCTTATACGATGAATGATCTCAACAGATTTGCTTCTTTGATGTATTCAAATAACTAAAATTCAGAATTTGATTCATTCTTTAATGATTTGAACTAAATTTCTTCTTCAACTCACTTAGATTTGTTGAATTTTACATCATCCATGAACCTAACTTTGTCTCTTCGTTATTTAATTATTTTATTGACCATAGCTGTGATTATTGACCCAAGTGTCAAGAAGGTCCAGCATATATAGCTGGCAAGTGGCCCAGCCATGAATTATTTCATCTCCTACTTTTGTGATTCCTTGCCAACCAAGCAGAGAAGATAAGCGAATGATGCTTCGGATGTCTTACAAATGATACTTAAATGACGTACATACAGAAAAGGATGACACCAACCAATTGAGATTGAAAATTCAAGCTTCAATTCGTAAATTTCTTCTTGAACTACACTAGATAGAGAGTATTCTAGTGACATGAGATTCTGTAAATTAGTGTCTTCGTTTTAAGTTACTTAACATGCAGAGATAATACATAATTTAAGGAAACGACGGTAAGATTAAACGTTAATGTAACCGACAGAGTTTAATTAACACAGCAAGTTCTCAGAAAGAACTTAATAGTTTGGAAGATATCAGAAATAAAAATAGTACGATAATTAACACCACAGCAGTTCGACACACAACGAACAGATTCATACATAAAAAAGAAGAACACAAAGGAGACAGTAACCATATACATATATGTTCAAGTACAAAATGATTCATTTAACACAGAAGAAAACTCAAGCAGGATGGAGAAACCATGCCGATCGAGCCGACGACGAACGGAAGCTCCAGTTGGTTCCTAGAATGCCCTCTTCAGAATTGGCCCAAACTCCTCTCTCCAAGGTCAACAGGAAACCGAGTAGGAGTTGCTGGATAACACAGAATTGTAGGCATTCATGCACGCACGTCTTCAAGAAACAAATTAGTAAGAGAGGAAGAAAGGAAGTTATTTAAGACTCGATCGTCACAAAATAAAATCTAAACGGTTGGCTGCAATCATCACATACATATGCAATATATATTGTAATTACTTATATAGACGGCGTAACCGCATGCGACATTAATATATATATAATTCAAATTGGCCGGACAGAAAACAAAACTACTGCATATGAAACCATACAAAACTATATATCAATGAAAACTACCTAAAATACTTTTTTCTTTCAATTAAGGCATTTTTAAACAATTATTTTCATTGGTTTCATGTATGCCCATATATAAAGTGTCAATAATAATAATTCCATTAGTTTTTGTTATTCTTCTCTCATCCACTTCATTTCTATTATTTTTGGACGACATTAACTATAACCAATTCTTTTCAAGACTTTCTATTTTTTACCATTTTCGAGGTGCATCTTGGCATAGATGTATTTTATATATGCGTCAAGAGACCTCTCAAGGATTAACGACTAATTTCACACCTTACACCTTCTCGTAGGAAGGATGCCTCATATACGTCGTATCAATCGCATTGAACATATCAAATTTATCTGGTCAAATCAAGTTTCAATATCATTTGCAAATAAAGTACAAATTAATATTGTACAATGTGACTCTTGCAAATAAAGAAAATGATGGAAAATATCTTGAATTTGCCATCGAACTTCTCGTGTTGTTGTGAGGAGAATCTATCTAACTTGAGCTCTTGCCGTGGAATATTTAATATTTATGCATGTTTTATATATTTGGACATCTTATATTTCTTTTAAGTCAAAATATAAATTTTTATAGATAGTTTATACTCATATCTAGGAGTATTTCAAGTCTTTTATATATTTTGACATTTTATATTTTGTTTGTGTCAAAATATAAGATTTGGTGGATAGTTTATACTTATATCAAGGAGGTGCATTTACACCTACTACCAAGCACCCATTCCTTTGGAGTTAACTATGTTTAGTCGTTTGAGTGTCCTTAGATACTCCTGGAGGATCAAAAAAAATAAAAAAATACTTATATTAAGGAGCATTTAATATCTTTCATATATTTTGGCATGGTCAAGTTTTGTTTAAGCCAAAATATAAATTTTATATACAATTTATACTCTTATCTAGGAGTATTTAATATCTTTTATATATTTTGTTTGTGTCAATATAGAAATTTTTATAAATAGTTTATACTCATCTAGGAGTATTTAATATATTTGGGCATTATCCTATTTTGTTTGAGCCAAAATATAAATTTTGTAGATAGTTTATACTCTTATTTAGGAGTATTTAATATCTTTTTTATATATTTTGGCATTATCCTATTTTGTTTAAGTCAAAATATGAATTTTGTAGATAGTTTATACTCTTAGAGTATTTAATATCTTTTTTTAGAAACAGTTTATACTTTGTTTAGGAGTATTATATTTTTTATTTTATAAACAGTTAATACCTTTTCTTTTTGCCTTCGGTTGGCTTCGGTCGGACCGAAGGTGAGCTTCGGTTCGACTAACATTTGCCTTTTTTTAAAATTTTCTTTTAGCCTTGGGTTGGACCGAAGGTTAACTTCGGTTCGACCAAAAATTTGCATTTTTTTATTTTGTTTTAGCCTTCGGTAGTTCGGTAGCATCGAAGCTAAACCGAAGGTTGCATTTTTTTATATTTTGTTTTAGACTACGGTCGAACCGAAGTTTGCATTTTTTTAATATATTTTGTTTTAGCCTTCGGTCTATCCTTCGGTTCGACTGAAGTTCGTTATATCGCTCTCTATAAGTTTTTTTTAATATAAATATATATTTGTACAAATGTCGCCCGACTTTTACAAATGTCGGGTACGCTTACCCTACATTTATAAATGCCAAGTGGCATTTCTCCTTTCTTTTTCTTTTCTTTCCTTTTTTCCTTTAAAAATGCCTTAACCTTAAGATTTTTTAGACACACATTTTTTCCTCTATATATATATTTTTACTTGTCTTCATTTTAGATGCTCATATTTTGTATCTAAAACATTTTGATTTATTTCGTCGATATCTATATTTTTTATATCTAAGATATTTTGATTTTATTTTATTTTAGATACTTATATTTTGTACCTAAAATGTTTTGATTTAATTTCTTAAATACTTTTATTTTTGCATCTAATATGTCTAATTTTATTTTAAATACTTTCCTTTTACATCTAAAATACTTTGATCTTTAATTTCTTAGATATTTTTATTTTTTATATCTAAGATATTTGATTTTTCTTTAGACACTTATGTTTGGCATCGAAAATATTTTGATTTTAATTTCTTAGATATTTTCATATTTTTTATATCTAAGATATTTGATTTCATTTATAGACACTTATATTTTATATCTAAAATATTGGGATTTTTAAATACATTTAGCTTATTTTAATTTTCACATATATATTTTAGATATTTATATTTTTATATCTATAATACTTTTAATTTTGAATCTTAGATATTTATATCTTATATCTAAGACACTTAGTTTTGAATCTTAAATATTTATATTTTATATCTAAGATACTTTTAATCTTGAATTTTAGATATTTATATCTTATATCTAAGATAATTAGTTTAATCTAATTTTCAATATGTATTTTAGATATTTATATCTTATATCTAAAATACCTTAATTTTGGGATCTTAGATATTCATGTCTTGTGTCTAAAATTTTTTTTATTTTATGTCTAAGACTTTTGGATTTTAAAAATTCTTATATATCTTTATGTTATTACATCTAAGATATTTAATTTTATTTTAAACACTTTTTATTTTGTATCTAAAATACCTTTAGCAGCCTTTCTCAAACTAGGTCCATTAGGTTTAAGCAAACTAACTAACCAAATATGTTGGGTTTGGATAAACGCCATGAATTAAGTTTGTTAGATTTAGATAAACCTTATGGACTAGTCCGTTGGGTTTTAGTGAACCCTGCAAATCACATCTAAACACAATGAACTAAATTTGTTATGTTTAGGTAAAGTCCATGAATTACACCTAAATACAATGGAGATTTTAATTTCTTAGATATTTTTATATCTTTATATCTAATCATATTTTAGATACTTTTATTTTGTACCTAAAATGCTTTGGTTCTTAATTTCTTAGATACCTTTATATTTTATATTTAAGTTTTATTTATTTATCTTATGTCCTTCTGATCTAGAATAATTTGTTTTTAAACTCTTAGATATTTTTATATCTTTATATCTAAGATATTTGATTTTGATTTTAAATGTCTTAGGTATTTTTTTTTATCATTATTACACTTTTTTATGACCTTCGGTTGGACCGAATAAAAGTTTCGGTTCGACCGAATATTTGTCCTTTTTTAAAATTTTATTTCGGTCGAGCGGAACGTATGATTCGGTTTGACCGAATAATTTTCTCTTAGTTTTTTTAAAATTTTTTTGTTTCGATCGAAACTTACGTTCGGTTCCACCGAAGTTCGTATATACTCTTTTTTTTTTAAAATCCTCGGTTGGACCGACGATTGACTCCGGTTCAACCCAGGCCCCATTTTTTAGGATTTTTATATTTTTTTTCATTACTGTTGCTTGTTGATTTTTTTTATTATAAAATTCTCCTTTACTTTTTTTTTCTAAAATGCCTCAATCTTCATTTTAAATTTCCCATGTTTGTATTTAAGACATTTGATTTTTTTTGGCTTCTTAGACATTTACGTTTTATATCTAAGATATTTGATTTTATTTTAGATACTTTTAATTTGTATCTATTTTTTATTTTTTATTTTAACTCTTAGATATTTTTGCATTTTTATATCTAAGATATTTGATTTTGTTTTAGATACCTTTATTTAATATCTAAATAATTTGATTTTTTAAAAACTTAGATATTTTTACATTTTTATATCTAAGATATTTGTTTTTATTTTGTATCTAAAACAATTTAATTTTTAAGCTCTTAGATATTTTATTTTGTTTTAAATACTTTTATTTCGAATCTAAAATATTTTAGTTTATGTCTAAGATACTTCTTCGGAAGGCTGCCGGAAACATACGGAGTCTCATGAACTGGGCACTTATGGAGCTGAAAAGAAGGGGATTTACAACTCTAATTACTCCAGCTTGTTAGGCCACCTGTCGTTGAAAAGTGTGGCTTTCAACCCCGTGGGCAAAATACTCAGGTCTGTTGTCCAATTTTCCTGTGGATTTTGCGGTTTTCAAGATCATGTGATTTTCATGTAGGTACATAGTGATATTAGAAGATCTTATGTGGCAATGAAAGAAAAAAATTGAAACCACAATATGTGGCATATAGGAATAGACATGAACATTAATTACCCTTTTAATTGCTGGAAGCTTTAGCCCATTGGGTTTCCTCCCAACCATCGTCAACATTGTGCAAATAAATAGATTTCTAGTGCATCGAATTGCATGGATTATCAGAGCCGGAGGTTGGGCATTCGTTTCCGACCATCATCATCTGATCTACCAATTCAAAGAAAGGCAAGGGAGGTAATCTAGTACCCACACGATATGTCCACACACTCAATTAGGCTTTTTTGTTCTTTCAATTTTAAAAATTCTAACTAACTATTTTATAACGTTATTAGTTTTTCTATTTATCAAAATTCAAATTTTAATAAAAAGTCCAATTAAATTATTATAGTTGATTTGAAAGAAAAAAAACTAACTTAATGTTGAAATTTCGGGTGTTTGAAAAATATCACAAATAAAATTAGTACATAATTAGCACAGCAGTACAAGGAGAAAATGCCGCAAACCATACAAGTGCAGAACGACTCATTTAATACAAGTGAAATATTATTTTGGAGGGAGAAACCGGGCTGGGATCGGCCGAGAAGAACCCGGAAGATGACGATCACAGAACGCGAGCGAAGAAGTTTACGTATATAAATATGTTTACGTAGATAAAATCGCAGCCATTGAAATAGATGGACGGTGATGATCGAAGAAGTGTAAAGTTAACGCAGAAGGGCATCAATCTTACAAGCACTTCTTATATATTATTAGATGGAATCCAAACCAAGAATCGATAACCTGCACTTGAAAGAGAAGGACAACAATAAAATTAATGCAAGAGGAAGCAGTTATAAGAAAATTAATTTGCATAAAAACTTCACTCAAAGAAAAGACCAGAAGAGAAAATTACCATAGTAATATCTTACATGCTTTGACATGAAGCACATATCAGGAGGTGGACGAGGAAGCCTGACTTCTAATTTGATCTGCACTTGTTCGTTTGAGGAAAGAAAAAAAAATCAACATAGTTAGTTAAGTTAAGTTAAGTTAAGTTGGCATGTACTCGATAGGCATGAGAAGTAACTAACATCAACTCATGGGAAAAACAGTACCTTCCAATCGTGAGAATTCGGTAGGGTTGGAGCGCTGAATCAAGCCCGTGCCTGGTAGACGAGCTTTTTTATGTGAAATGGAAACTTCGTGTAACGAACATAGTAAACAGCACCTGAGTTATAAGTGACGTCTACATGCGGTACGTCTTTGATCGAGGGCCAATCCAAGCCAATCTCCCATGGACACAATCTTCGAAGAATCTGCACGTCACCTGTTTTGATAATCAATTTCTGGAACGACGACTTGTTGGCTAATGCATTGCTTAACCATGAGGGTATAGCACCAAGTTCCACATCTTCTAATTCAACATTTTCCAAAGAATTGAGGTTCCCCACGTGCTGCATTGATGAGCAATCTGTGATTGAAAGCCTCTTTAAAATTGGAAGCCTTGGAATCCTCTCAAGATCTTTGTTTCCTTCCAAGTTTAGTTGCTCCAAAGAAGTGGCATATTGCAGATCTTCAGGCAGAGACTTCAACTTAGGGCATCTCCTAATTCTTAAATCTTTAAGGCAAGGAAAGGGGGTTGTTGTCCCACTGTACTTTGCTCCATTCCAGTGCCATTCCTCTAATTCTGAAAGTCCATCTAATATCATTCTTTCCAACTTGACAAATGGACGAACTAAAAATCTAGTACTAGTTGATCTGTCTCCTCTCCCTAAGAACTCAGGCCCGATTTTTTTAATGCTTGATGCTTCAGAAATTGCAAGAACTTTAAGTTGAGGCAATTCTCCAAATCCAGGCAGAGACTTCAAGTTATGGCACCACCGAATTGTTAAATGTTGAAGGCAAGGAAAGGGGTTTGTTGTACCACCATCCCAGCGCCATTCTTTTAATTCTGAAAGCCCATCTAATATTATTCTTTCCAACTTGGCGAATGGACGGAATGAAAGTCCAGTGCTAGTTGATCTGTCTCCTCTCCCTAAGAACTCAGGTCCAATTTTTTTAATGCTTGATGCTTTATAAATACCAAGTCTTTTAAGTTGGGGCAGTTCTCCAAATCTAGGAAGTCGTTGACAGTGTTCATAACCATGAATATACAAAAATACCAGATTATATAGAGAAATGTCATTTGGACATGACATCCGATTTGGAAGATTATGGCCATAGAAATTTTCGATATAAAGGTCCAGCAAGCTAGAAGGAGGACGAAGCACCTCAAAGACCTCTGTGACTCTATCCCTGTCTTCATCACTAACATTTTCTTTATGCTTCCAACGAAGATGTAACTTTTGAAGATGATTCTTTTCCCCAAGTTTCACCGACCTGGCCTCCTCCAAAGTGTGGTTTTGTTGCAAATTGAATATTTCAAGATGCCTCAACAAATTCAAACTTCGAATTTCTCCTAGCTTTGCTTCATTCTCATTTTCTCCCACTTTAAATATTAATTTTTCAATCTTCCCAATCCTTTTGGCATTTCTATTGCATCCAAATCATTTGGGTTATCTAGTAACATGAGATTCTGTAAACTAGTGATGCTCTTAGGGAATTTCTTGAGGCGACGACATCTTTCAACAAGTAGAAGTTGTAGACTTTTCAAATACCTTATTGATTCTGGAATAATTGTAATATTACTATTGCGAAGATTGAGATATCTGAGATGCAAGAGACATTTTACGGAATCTGGTATAACATCAATTTCTGTGTCAGAAAGAGATAACACCCTCAGGTACTTTAGCTTTCGAAATAAACTCTTTGGAATCACTTTCAGTTCTGAACTCATCATCAATGTCCTAAGTTTTTTGTCAAGCCTTTGTAGACAATCATCAACTAATGGATTATTTCCTTGAAGGTACAAATGACGTACAGATGTATATAAATATAAATCCGTTAGATTTCCACATAAATTCTCACCTTCACCGAGACGTTGACCAAGAGATCTTAAAAGGTCATGCATGTTATGATAACCAGAAACATGATCTTTTTGTAAAAGATACCTACTGACTAATTCCTCAAAAAGATCTTCTCCTGATTTAGTAGTTACCTTATCTCCCAGCAAACCCGCAGCAATCCACAATGGCACTAGTTCTTCTTTATGAAAAATAAAATCTTCGGGGAATAATGAACAATAAACAAAGCATTGCTTTAGTTGATATGGTAGATGCTCGTAACTGAGATATAGGACTTTCATCACATTATCATCATTTTCAAATATATTTTGGGTCCATACTTCATTGGAAATAATCTTTTCCCATTCACCTCTGTTTTTATCCTCTCTCTTAAGAATCCCAGCAATAGCTTTTATAGCTAAAGGAAGTTGGCCACATTTTTCAATAATCTTGACTCCAATGTCCTTGAAGCGTTCACTGGTGTTCTTTTCATTTTCTGTTTCAAAAACAATGTTACGTAATAAACACCATCCGTTGTCTATGGTCAATGGCTTGACATGATGAAAATGCAAAGCAGACACCTTTTTAGCGGTATTGGCTTCTCTAGTGGTGATTACGACTTTGCTTCCATCTGCACCACTTTTAAGTGGAACCTTCAAAACATTATTCCATATATTTGCCTTCCATACATCATCAAGCACAAGAAAGGACTTTTTATCCCTTACAGCCCTTTCAAGGGCATGTGTAAGCTCATTTAGTGATTCACCTTTTCCATAGTTACCATCTACTTGCCTAATAATTTCCTTGAGAATATCTGTCTCTTTATAATCCTTTGACACACATATCCACATTTGTTGCTGAAATTCTCTGCTCTGAGTCACATTGGCAAAGATCTTTTGCGCAAGAGTGGTCTTTCCAATGCCTCCCATACCCACAATTGCTAGATTTACACGAGTTCTTCCACCTGATTCATTTTCTTCTAACATCTGTTTCGTTAGCTTTTCTGCATCTTCTACACATCCCACCAAATCACTAGCAACAAAATGTGTTGTCATACGGATAATTCTCTCTGCATTGTTTGATTGTTGTTGATCTCTAGAATTAAGAGCAATGGCATGTAACTGTTTATTCTCCTTTGCAATTTCTTCTAGCTTAGCATTTATCTTCTTTATTCTTTTTCCAATCTTATGTGAAAATAGAAAATTATTAAGAGGGGAAAGAGATGTATAATGAGAGTCACCTGAAGAAGTGGATGCAAGAGCTAGTGCCTTGACTTTGCAATCATCAATAATATCATCTATGTCATATGCAATATCTTTGAGTCTTATCATCCGAGACCGAATACGCTCGTCATGGAGGGACTGCTTCTCAGCATCTTTTATACTAAACATGATATCTCGCACCTTCCCTTCCATTCTTTCCAACTCCTTCTTGACGTTTAATATTGTTAGTGTTTCATCTTGGAGAAAGTCAATTAAACGTGTGGCAAGAGTTTCCACAATTGGACCAACAATTAGGTCTGCCATTTCTGAAGTTGATGACGAGTAGAGTACAAAGCAGATAATCAAAGCAAAGGCACCGTATATACTTCAAGAAATACACCTGAAAAATCATAAGAATTTTACATGTCAATGATGGCATATTCTTATTTAACTTGCAATAAAAGGAATCAAACCTATAACATAAACCATAGATTTTTCAATGAATGTTGTGCATCAAAGAATAGTTTGTAGCATTATTTGAACATTTCGTAAATTTAATTGCACTAGGCATTATCCAAAAAGAAATATAACAAGAGTGACAATTGAGAAGTATCATAAAAATATAGAGAGAAATGCATTTAGATATATGACTACTTTAATGTTCCAATTAACTCAACCAAATGACTTCACTAATCACTGAAATATTTGTTAAAATGGAATACTTGCACACAAAAATTATTGTGCAGAATATTTTCATAATTATTAATAGGACTTCATGGGTAAAAATATGACGACCAGTATAATTGTAATATAAATGTAAACAAGCACACGTACATCTTCAGAAAATAGTGCACAAATTTCGTCGTTTGGTAATAATACTTGAGATGAGTAATGGTCACATAAAATTGACATGAAAAACCAAAAACAAGATCATGCCATTGTTTAAGCTATAAATATGTTATCTCAATAAATATGACACAACATATCAATCTCATCAAATCCCCTTGAAGAATTTCACGAATACTTCATATTGCATGATTGGATAAAATTAAGCAAAAATGATGGGATCAAGTCATATTTGGTAATTATAATGTTTTTGTCCAGATTTTGGTAAAATTCCTCTTTCCTTTGGAGTAAAAATGATACACCATCCGTTAGCGTATTTTTCTTTAGAAACAAACTTACATTAAATTATAAAAATTAATTAAGAATTGGCAACTGAATTCAACCAATTAACGAAACATAACAAATTTCAGTAGCAATCATCAAACACAACCAAATTCAGCTTAACGAACATGACGATTAGATGTCATTTATTACACCATTTTAAATAATAGGGCAGTATGTATGTAAGGTATCTACATGGTTATCATAATACTTGCATCATTGTTGACGGTAAAAAATATAATAATTAAATATAAATAAAAAAATAGAATAAAAATAAATAATAATAACAATAACAAATAAAGAATAAATAAATATATATGGAGCGCATGCCGACCGGCGCACCCAAATGGCGCCGAGCTCGGCCGATGATCCGCCAATCGTGCGGTCGCCGGATCTTCTGCTATAATCACTTCGGCGTATCACGCGACAGCCGTGATCTTTTGCGTCGCCGGCACTCTCACGCGTGGTTACATGAGGCGGATGAGAGACCGAGGAGAGGAGGAGGCCGGTTCTCTCTCTCCGGCTGGCGCATTCCGATATGTCAAACCACCTCTCAATCTACGGCCTGGGGGCATACAATTTTGTTATTTATTGACGAGATTTCAGGTCTTGGGACACAAAAATATATAGTTGGTTTGTAGGAACCATACAATTTACATGAGACTGCAATCACAAATTTTCTCGTTTGGTGATACTTGAGATGTTTGGGCACATAAAGATCGACATGAAAAATTAGAAACAAGATCCATGTCATTGTTTATGATATATATATATATATGTGTGTGTTCTCTTAATAAATATGACAGAAGAAATCAAGTTCTACAAATTCTTCGTTCAAAAATCAAGGTAAAATTAATATTTGAAGGATTAATTCGTTTTTGGTAATTGTAATATTTTTTCAAAGATTTCGATAAAATTCGCTTTTCATTTAGACAAAAAATGATACATATCCGTTGGCTTGTATTTCTTTAAGAACGAATCAAGAAAAAACTATAAAAATCAATCAAGTATTAGCAATTGAATTCAACCAATTGCAGTGACAATCATTGAACATTATCAGACCACTTACATGAGACTCCAAACACAAGGCAATTGAGGATGGTTCAGTGAGTATTCATGCATATATATATATATCATCCTCTTTTGAAATGATCACTTCAGTGGTGGGCAGCTTGCTTCTTCATTAATTGCCTCATATATATATATATATATATATCAACAAAGAGACGGAGAAGAAGAAAACCCCAGTGATGTGCAGCACGTACTTCTTGGCGCCGAGTTCCCTCGCTCTCTTGGCCTTCAACAGACATGTTTCATACATATAAAGACATACCTGTGCTTGCCCGGCCGGATGAAGAATTTGAAGGAGGAGAAGAAGAATATATAATACAGACTTGAGAGTAATAATAATACATATACGGTCGACGGTCTGTAGCCTCCTTGGCGTTGCAAAGATGGTCCGGTTGCATACTGCCCTCCTCCTAACTAGCCGTTTCACCCCAGCCCCTTCCCTTGTGTTCCTCTTCCTCCTCCCCAAGGTCAGTAAAGTTTTAAGAAGTCCATCCACCATATGCTTCTGCTTCTGCAACCTCCATTATTTGTATTATTGGCTCTATTCCTCCTCCCGGTAGAGAAAGTCCACCATATACGGCTGGCAAGTGGACCAGCCACGAATTATTTTTATGTCTAATGGATATAATTATTGCTCTGATTACATTTTTCCTCAAACAATTTGGTGGTCTACTCTTGATTCCTGTTGGTGAAATCATATATTCACATGAATTCCATTATTCCTGGTGCTGCCTTACCTTATCTTTGAATTTCATTATTCCGTTGTTTGTGTGATTTGACGTGATGCATGTGATTTCGTTGAAAGTACATAAACGATTCACTGTAATCACATGCGTTCATCGATCTCTAAAATTAAATCTAGGACTGGGTTTTTGAATTTTAACTATGTGATTTTTTTTTAATAATTCAAATTAAACTTCTTCTTCAATACTTTTTGAATTTTACGTCATCCATGAATGTTTCTTATTTATTTTGTCTTCTGTCGGTAATTTATTTCTTATTTCATACACGATGAATGATCTCAACAGATCTGCTTCTTTGATGTATTCAAATAACTAAGATTCAAAATTTGATTCATTCTTTAATGATTTGATCTAAGTTTCTTCTTCAACTCACTTAGATTTGTTGAATTTTACATCATCCGTGAACCTAACTTTGTCTCTTCCTTATTTAATTATTTTATTGACCATAGCTCTGATTATTGACCCAAGTGCCAAGTAAGTCCAGCATATATAGCTTGCAAGTGGCCCAGCCATGAATTATTTCATCTCCTACTTCTGTGATTCCTTGCCAACCAACCCCAATCCATAGAAGATAAGCGAATGATGCTTCAGATGTCTTACAAATGATACTCCGGTTGCAGAATGTCCTCTTCCTAGCTAGCTATTTCACCCCAAGGTAGAGCATAATAAGGACTAAATGATTATTTCAGTATCACAATCGTTGGAACCACTATGAAGTTGACGAGTCCTTTCAAAAGTACTCCTTCCAAGATGGGAAAATTAGCATAAAAACTTCATCTTACATGCTTTGACATGAAGTACATATCAGGGGGTGGACGAGGAAGCCTGGCTTCTAATTAGACCAGCACCTGTTCCTTTGAGCAAAATGACTCATTTAATACAAGCGAATTATTATTTTGGAGGGAGAAACCGGGCTGGGATATCGGCCGAGGAGAACACGGAAGATGACGATCACTGCACGCGAGCGATATATATATATATGTTTACGTAGATAAAATCACAGCCATTGAAATAGATGGACGGTGATGATCGAAGAAGAGTAAAGCTAACGCAGATGGGCATCAATCTTACAAGCACTTCTTATATATTATTAGATGGAATCCAAACCAAGAATCGATAACCTGCACTTGAAAGAGAAGGACAACAATAAAATTAATGCAAGAGGAAGCAGTTATAAGAAAATTAATTTGCATAAAAACTTCACTCAAAGAAAAGACCAGAAGAGAAAATTACCATAGTAATATCTTACATGCTTTGACATGAAGCACATATCAGGAGGTGGACGAGGAAGCCTGACTTCTAATTTGATCTGCACTTGTTCGTTTGAGGAAAGAAAAAAAAATCAACATAGTTAGTTAAGTTAAGTTAAGTTAAGTTGGCATGTACTCGATAGGCATGAGAAGTAACTAACATCAACTCATGGGAAAAACAGTACCTTCCAATCGTGAGAATTCGGTAGGGTTGGAGCGCTGAATCAAGCCCGTGCCTGGTAGACGAGCTTCTATGTAAAATGGAGACCTCGTGTAACGAACATAGTAAACAGCACCTGAGTTACAAGTGACGTCTACATGCGGTACGTCTTTGATGAGGGGCCAATCCAAGCCAATGTCACACAATCTTCGAAGAAGCTGCACGTCACCTGTTCTGATATGTAATTCCCGGAACGAGGACGTGCTGGATAATGCATTGCTTAACCATAAGGGTATAGCACCAAGTTCCTTATCGTGTAGTTTAACATTTTCCAAAGAATTGAGGTTCCCCACGTGCTGCATTGATGAGCAATCTGTGATTGATAGCCTCTTTAAAGTTGGAAGCCCTGGAATCCTCTTCAGATCATTGTTTTCTTCCAAGTTTAGTTGCACCAAAGAAGTGGCATGTCGCAGATCCTCAGGTAGAGACTTCAACTTAGGGCATCTCCTGATTCTTAAATCTTTAAGGCAAGGAAAGGGAGTTGTTGTCCCACCTGCTCCGTTCCAATGCCATTCTTTTAATTCTGAAAGCCTATCTAATATCATTCTTTCCAACTTGACGAATGGACGGTCTGAAAATCCAGTGCTAGTTGATCTGTCTCCTCTCCCTAAGAACTCAGGCCCGATTTCTTCAACGCTTGATGCTTTAGAAATAACAAGATCTTCAAGTTGGGGCAATTCTCCAAATCCAGGAAGTCGTCGACAGTGTTCACATCCATAAATTTTCAACTCTACCAGATTATTTAGAGAAACATCATTTGAACATGACATCCAATTCGGAAGGTTACGTCCATAGAAATTTTCAATATGAAGGTCCAACAAGCTAGAAGGAGGACGAAGCTCCTCAAAGACCTTTTTGACTCTATCATTGTCCACATCACTAACATTTTCTTTATGCTTCCAACAAAGACGTAACTTTTGAAGATGATTCTTTTCCCCAAGTTTCACTGACCTGGCCTCCTCCCAAGATAGGTTTTGTTGCAAATTGTCTACTTCAAGATGCCTCAACAAATTCAAACTTCGAATTTCTCCTAGCTTTGCTTTATTCTTATTTCCTGCCACTTTAAATATTAATTTTTCAAGTTTTTTCAATCTCCTCAATCCTTTTGGCATTTCTATTGGATTCAAAACACTTCTGTTATCTAGTAACATGAGATTCTGTAAGCTAGTGATGCTCTTGGGGAATTTCTTGAGGTCAAAACATCCTTGAAGAAGTAGAAATTGTAGACTTTTCAAATAGCTGATTGATTCTGGAATAATTGTAATCTTACTATGGCGGAGATCAAGATATCTGAGATGTAAGAGACATTTTATGGAATCTGGTATAACATCAATCGCTGTGTCAGAAAGAGATAACACCCTCAGGTACTTTAGCTTTTGGAATACACTCTTTGGAATCACTTTCAGTTGTAAACTGTCACAATATATGAATGTCCTGAGTTTTTCGTAAAGCCTTTGTAGACGATCATCAATTAATGAATTCTCACCACGAAGGTACAAATGATGCACAGATGATTTATCCAAATCCTCTAGATTTCCACAGAAATAGTCACCTTCACCAAGACGTTGACCAAGACATCTTTGAAGGTCATGCAATTTATGAAGATTAGAAACATGATCTTCTTGTAAAAGATTCCTCTTCACTAATTCCTCATAAAGATCTTCTCCTGATTCAGTAGTTACCTTATCTCCTAGCAAACCCTCAGCAATCCACAATGGCACTAGTTTTTCTTTACGAAAACTATAATCTTCAGGGAATAATGAACAATAAACAAAGCATTGCTTTAGTTGATATGGTAGATGCTCGTAACTGAGATATAGGACTTTCATCACATTATCATCATTTTCAAATATATTTTTGGTCCATACTTCATTGGAAATAATCTTTTCCCATTCACCACTCTGTTTATCCTTTGTCTTAAGAATCCCAGCAATAGCTTTTATGGCTAAAGGAAGTCGACCACATTTCTCAATAATCCTGACTCCAACGTCCTTGAAGTGCTCACTAGTGTTCTTTTCATTTTCTGTTTCAAAAACATTGTTACGTAATAAACACCATCCCTCTTCTATGCTCAATGGCTTGACATGATGAAAATGCAAAGCAGACATCTTTTTAGCAGTATTGGCTTCTCTAGTGGTGATTAAGACTTTGCTTCCATTTGCACTATTTTCCAATGGAACCTTGAAAACATCATTCCATATATTTGGGTCCCACACATCGTCCAGCACAAGAAAGAACTTTTTATTCCTTACAGCCTTTTCAAGAGCATCTGTAAGCTCATTTAGTGATTCACCCTTTCCATTGTTGTTCGTTACTACCCTTATCATTTCCTTGAGAATATCTGTCCCTTTATAATTCTTTGACACACATATCCACATTTGTTGCTGAAATCGTCCACTCTGAGTCACAATCTCATACATCTTTTGAGCAAGGGCGGTCTTTCCAATGCCTCCCATACCCACAATTGCTAGATTTACACAAGTCCTTCCACTTGGTTCATTTTCTTCTAACATAAGTTTGATTAGCTTCTCGGCATCTACTTTTGCACATCCCACCAAATCACCAGGAACAAAATGTGTTGTCTGACTGATAATTCTCTGAGCATTGTTTGATTGTTGTTGATCTATAAAATTAGAAGCAATGGCATGTAACTGTTCATTCTCCTTTGCAATTTCTTCTAGCTTGGCATTTATCTTCTTTATTCTTTTTCCAATCTTACGTGAAAATCGAAAATTTTTAAGACGAGAAAAGGATGTATAATGAGAGTCACCTGAAGAAGTGGATGCAAGAGCTAGTGCCTTGACTTTGCAATCATCAATAATATCATCCATGTCATATGCAATATCTTTGAGTCTTATCTTCCAAGACCGAATACGCTCGTCATCGAGGGACTGCTTCTCAGCATATTTTATATGAAACAGGATATCTAGCACCTTCCTTTCCATTCCTTCCAACTCCTTCTTGACGTTTAATATTGTTAGTGTTTCATCTTGGAGAAAGTCAATTAAACGTGTGGCAAGAGTTTCCACAATTGGACCAAGAATTAGGTCTGCCATTTCTGAAGTTAATGACGGGTAGAGTACAAAGCAGATAATCAAAGCAAAGGCACCGTATATACTTCAAGAAATACACCTGAAAAATCATAAGAATTTTACATGTCAATGATGGTATATTCTTATTCAACTTGCAATAAAAAGAATCAAACCTATAACATAAACCACAAATTTTTCAACGAATGTTGTCCATCAAAGAATAGTTTGTAACATTATTTGAACATTTTGTCAATTTAATTGCACTAGGCATTATCCAAAAAGAAATATAACAAGAGTGACAATTGAGAAAAATATATAGAGAAATGCATTTAGATATATGACTACTTTAATGCTCCGATTAACTCAACCAAATGACTTCACTAATCACTGAAATATTTGTTAAAATGGAATACTTGCAAACAAAAATTACTGTGCAGAATATTTTCATAAATATTAATAGGACTTCATGGGTAAAAATATCACAACCAGTATAATTGTAATATATATATAGACATGTACACATACATCTTTAGGAAATTGTGCACAAATTTCGTCGTTTGATATGCTATCAAGATCAAGATCAAGAGATCAAGCTATACGTATGTTATCTTAGTAAATATGACACGAGATCAAGCTCAACAATCTTTTTGAAGAATTTCACGAATACTTCATATTGCATGATTGGATAAAATTAAGCAAAAATGATGGGATGAATTCATTTTTGGTAATTATAATGTTTTTGTCCAGATTTTGGTAAAATTCCTCTTTCCTTTGGAGTAAAAATGATACACCATCCGTTAGCGTATATTTCTTTAGAAACAAACTTACATTAAATTATAAAAATTAATTAAGAATTGGCAACTGAATTCAACCAATTAACGAAACATAACCAATTTCAGTAGCAATCATCAAACACAACCAAATTCAGCTTAACGAACATGACGATTAGATGTCATTTATTACACCATTTTAAATAATTGGGCAGTATGTATGTATGATGGTATCTACATGGATATCATAATACTTGCATTATTGTTGACTGAAAAAAAAATAAAATTAAATATAAATAAATAATATAATAAAAAAAATAATAATAATAACAATAAAGAATAAATTTATTTATATATATATATATAAGGGAGACCTTCGTATCAGAAGAAAATGATGATTAAAATAAAAAGATGATGGAAAGATAAAAAAAAGAGGGGGGCTTTTGTGTAAAAAGAAATTGAAATTGAGAAACAATGTATATGTATATATATAAATCATCCTTTTTGAAATGATCACTTCAGTCTTGGGCAGCTTGCTCCTTGATTAATTACTGCATATATATATATGATTATATCAACAAAGAAAGAGAAAGAAAAATATAAGTAGAAGAGTGGCAATTGAGAAGTAAGATAAAGAAACGCGTTTAAATGACTACTTTAACCTTCTTCTAACTCAACCTGCAAATGACTTCACTTATAACCAAAATATCTGTTAAAATGGAAGAATAGCTGACAAAAATTATTTTTAGGAAAATTTTCACTTTAATGGCATTTTATGTGTAAAAATATCAATAGCGGTATAAATTGTAAGATATATATATAGACAAGTACACATACATGTTTAGGAAATAGTGCACAAGTTTCCTAAATCCATAATTAACATAATTTGACACGTAAAAATTAACATGACAAACTAAAAACAAGATCCATGCCATTGTTTAAGCTATATAATGTTACCTCAGTAAATATGACACAAGCAAACATGCAATTAAGCTCATCAAATCCTTTTTCACCAATAGAATTAAACAAGTTTAATAAAAAGAACTTGCATGAGGAAAATCGAAGTTGTACACATGACGTACAAAAGCCTATAAAAATTAATCAACTATTTATTAGCAACTGAATTCAACCAATTCCAATAACAATCATCGAACATGATCAAACCACTTACATATACGGGTCTCCAATTAATCACAAGATCAGGATCATTCTCCTTGAAATTAAATCACCTTGGTCTTGGGCAGATTGCTTCTTGATTACTTATAGGTATATCAACAAGGAGAGAGAAAGAAAAATACCCGTGCCCTCCCGGCTTTCATTCAGCAGATCTATTTGCTTGTCCGATGAAGAAGAGGAAGAATACAGACTACAATGTATATATATATATAGTGAATGCCCTCTTCATATTTGGCCCAAACTCCTCTCCAAGGTCAACAGGAAACCGTGTTGGAGTAGCTGCATAACAAAGAATTGTAGGGATTTTATATATATATATCATTCATGCACGCACGTCTTCAAGAAACAAATTAGTAAGAGAGGAAGAAAGGAAGTTATTTTAGATTCGATCTAAACGGTTGGCTGTAATCATCACATACATATGCAATATATATTGTAATTACATATATCATTCAAATTGGCCGGCCAGAAAACAAAACTACTAAAATATTACAAAACTATATGAAACCATACAAAATTATATGAACTACTACATGTGAAACCATACAAAACTATATATTAATGAAAACTACCTATAATATTTTTTTTCTTTCAATTAAGGCATTTTTAAATAATTATTTTCATTTGGTTTCATGTATGCCCATATATAAAGTGTTAATAATAATAATAATTCCATTAGTTTTTATTATTCTTCTCTCATCCCCTTCATTTCTGTTATTTTCGGACGACATTAACTATAACCAATTCTTTTCAATAATTTCTATTTTTTACATGTAGAGATAATACTGGGGAAATAATATATAGGTCCCTTCTCATTGTTTGACATAGGATATTAAGTCAACAATAATCTACAATTCTGTGATGGGGATTTTTTTAAATTTTTTTGAAAGACCATGAAACATCACGATGGGATTTCATTACTTATAATCCAATACAAGGAAATGAAAAATCATAACGATCAAACTATTAATCTCTTTCTCTATCTTCTCCTCTCATCATTCAGTCTTTTAACTCTTCTTTACGGTTTACCCTTATTTTCTTGTGCATCCAACCTTAACAGGTTTTTCCTATTTTGGTCATCTTTCCCAATACTTCAATTCGACATTCAATACGTTACAACTCGTTTGCAAACCCCAATTACTTGACTTGTCCTTTCATTTTTTTAACAGTATTTGATTTCTATTTTAGATATTTATATTTCATATCTAAAATACTTAATTTTTTAATTTTCACTTTGGATATTTATATGGTATATCTAAAATACCTTTATCTTCACCTTGGATACTTTATATATGATATCCAAAGCGTTTGATTTCTATTTTAAATATTTATATTTCATATCTAATATTTTTAATTTTTCTTTAGATATTTATATGTTATATCTAAGATGTTTTAATTTTCACTTTAGATATTTATATGTTCTAAATAAAATATTTAAATTTTTAATTTGGATATTTATATGTCTTATCCAAGGTATTTTAATTTTCACTTTAGATATTTATATGTTATATCTAAAGTGTTTTAATTTTCACCTTGGATATTTTATATCATGTCTAAAGCATTTTACTTTTCACTTTAGATATTTATATGTTATATCTAAAGTACTTTGATATTTAATTTTAGATATTCATATTTTATATCTAAAATATGTTAATTTTTATGTTAGATGTTATATTTTACATTTAAAATATTTTAAGTTTTTTTTTATCTTATACATTTGTATTTGATATCAAAATATGTTTCTATCCTATCTTAGATACTTATATCTCATATCTAAAATGTTTTAATTTCATTTTAGATATTTATATTTCATACCTAGAATGCTTAATTTTATTTTAGATATATGTTTTATATCTAACATATTTTACTTTTTATTTTAGATATTTATTTTATATCCGAAATGTTTAATTTTATTTTAGATATATGTTTTATATCTAAATTGTTTTAACCTCATTTGAGATATTTGAATCTCATATTTAAGATGTTTAATATTATATTATATATATATGCCGACCTCGTTTGACATACAAACCTTCATGGATTTCACAACCCAACAAATAAGTATTCATAAAATTGATTTTTCTTATTATATAAATAATTAACTAAGGAATCTATATATAGTGAATGTCCTCCTATTTCGCCCCAACTCCTCGCCGGGCCAACCAGAAACCGTGTAAGAGTAGCTGGAGAACACAGAATTAATTACTTAATTATACGCATCATTTATAACCATCTTTCATCCACGCACGTATTCAACAAACAAATTAAGAGTGGAAGGAAGTTATTTTCATTTGATTTCATGTATGCCCATATATAATAATAATAATTCCATTGGTTATTATTATTATTCTCTCATCCACTTCATTTCTATTATTTTTGGAGGACATTAACCGTAACCAATTCTTTTCAATATTTTCTATTTTTTCTACGGTGTACTTCTTGTCCTCGCCAACAAGTTTGTCTCACGACGTCTTATTTGATCTCTTTTTTTTCAGGAAAAGACCAGCGATGCAGCGACCATCTTCCATTTTGCATAGAAATCATTGTTTGTTTGCAGTGCAATGGTGCAGACGAGAGATTTGTATTGTACATTGGTCTTTGCAGTCTACCCATTTTTGATTCTCTTGCACGCTTTAAGAAGAAAGAGAAGAATGATGATTATTGCTCAATTCTCGCTTATGATTACATTCTTCTTAAAGCCTTCGATCATCGTTAACCATATCAGCGTAAACTAGTATATGCTTTAGAGCATTCATTTTGTTGGATGTTTAAGCCAAGGAACATTAGTGTGGTCAAAAAAGTACACACCTTGCAACTCTATTCATAGATTGGAAGACATTCTTATAAACATTTCTTATTAATGAATTCCAAACCGAGAATTGTTTTACGACGAAGAATAACTATCGTGAATAACAAACAATGTAGATTTCATAGAATATTGTAACTGTAATCGTATAAACGGATTAAAAACGATAATATCATGAATTTAACACCACAAACGTAAAAGAAGAAGAAGAAGATCAAAATCAGATAGACTAGTTTCGTATTACAATAGACCGGTTTATCACGACGAATACGGTTTTTTATTATGACTAGCGTAATCCATGACGATAGGCTAATTTATTGTAACAGAAGTCGTTCCCATTACGATGCATTTATCTATCATAATACATTTGAAAATAATAACAGATGGTCTATCACCATTTTCATGTATATGTTACTATTGTTCGTGCACGCAACTTCAAAAGTACGCACATTCTTATTAATTATAACAAGAAAAGAATATTTATACGTGATTCTGATTAAAATAAGAAAAATCAAAACATCAAACAACAAAAATCTTGACTTTCATCGTTGCTGTACATTTTTGTTATTACATGAAAAAGCAATTTGTATATGATTTTGAAAATGGATATTTTACGAATATTTGTCGCAGCAAATACCTTTAGCCATGTAAGGAGAAAGACTCGTACATGAGTAAAGTTAGAACAAAATAAAAATAGAAATACAAGGAGATATACAGTAGATAAATAAGAATAATATTGTGCAAATAAATAAAAGATCAAACTCTATTTAATCACACAAAGAATGGGGACAAAAACAGGAGGGGATAGTGATAAGAAGAAATCAATGACAACATTTGTACGTTGGAGGGAATCATTCTACACGAGGAAGAAGAAGGGGATAAGTTCAAGTGCAGACAAACAGTGGTGGCCTCGATAAGGCTGACGAATAGTCGTCGTGAGGACAGAGGAAGGTGATAGTTGGAGTTTTCTTTCGTTTATATCTAAACCTTTTGCTCTATTGGATTTTTCTTATTGGAGAAGAGACCACAACCAACCTTCCATTTAACGTAAAAATGATCACTTCTCATTGCAGTACGATGGTGCAAACAAGAGGCTTGTACCGTACAGTGGTTTTTGCAGTCCTCTCGTTTTTAATTCTCTTGCTTCAAGAAGAAAGAGAAGTATGACGATTATTGTTCAATTCTGGCTTACGGCAAGTGATGATGACGAACTTGATTACGTTCTTCTTAAAGCCTTCGATCCAAAGGTTCAATCGACGGTCTGATTAAAGGATCGATCAATCAGAAATAGGATGACCTTCACCAAGGGATTAGATAAGTATGATACGGTAGAGTTAATCATACGCTCCTCAGATGAAGGGTCAAGATTGTCTAGAATTGATTTAGACGATCTAAAAGTGCAGATGACAAACGATTAAGGATGTGGACGGCAGCCATAGACTATCTAGATAATTATAAATACCTATCTAATACATATCCAAAATTAAGATGTTTACCCTCATATACCTTAAAATGTGAAAACTATACAAGCAGTTGGGAAAAAAAAAAACAAAACAAAACAAAAGGATAATGATTAATGGTTGTATTTTTCAACGAATACTTGATTTGTCTCTTTCGTTAACTAAACTGCAAACTAAGTTCAAAAATGAAAGGTGGAGAGAGTGTCCCTCTTTGTCACATTTACGAAGTTACGCAAAGTCTCGTAGTTGATGTATGATTAATATGTCGTACAATTACCAATAGACGTTCGTTTTCGTCCAGCGACCAACCACAAAGCGGCCAGGTGCATTTTGCTGAGTCCCCTCTTTTTTTTGATTCGTGCAATTGTTTGTTCGTCATTTTTTTTTTCTTCACCGTCGTTGCTAGAAAATGTTATCTTCTCTAACAACAGCATGCTCGACGGCGCTCGCCGTTTGTCGGATCACCGGCGCCCGCGAATTTTCGGATTACAACGTAAACAGAAGAATGTGAATTGTTATCTAGAGATGTGTGAAATTCTTGCATATCTCTTAATTATTGATGAATGATATATGAACATTTAATAATATAATTATATAATATGTTAGTTGATTAATATAATTAATTAATTAAGAACAATTATATTACATTATTATCATATATAAATATAAAATTCTAAATTTATTTAATTTCATATTATACACAAATACTTGAATTTTAATTTTCATCTAATTTATAAACGTGTACAAATATCCAAATTTTAAATTTTATTTCCATCTGATTCTATAAAATTTCAATTCTGTTAGAATTCTAATTCTATAGAATTTCAATTCTATATACACAAAGGAACTCGTAACCTTAAAATGTGAAAACTATACAAGCAGTTGGAAAACCAAAACAAAAGGATAATGATTAATGGTTGTATTTTTCATTGATTAAATTGTAAGCAAAGTTCAAAAATGAAAGGTGGAGAGAGTGTCTCTCTTTGTCACGTTTCTGAAGTTACGCAAAGTCTTCTTGTTGATGGCATGATTAATATGTCGTATAATTACCACTTGGCGTTATTGTTTGACATTTGCATCCGCTAGAAGACGTCCCAGGTCTATTATAGTATGTAATTTAGTTCATCAAAGGTAGTAATATTCATAATCAAAACTCAACCTGCAAATTAGAAGAATCAACAGAAGACGAGCATGAGGGGGACCTGGAGCTTGATTTGTGCATGCTTGCTTTCCCATGCTGGGTAACCGTTTTGAGCTAATTCACAAGTACTATAGAGCCAATTAGAACGTACGTGTCTACATATATATATCTATATGTATGTTATTGTTGTATTCTGGAGGTTGTTATTTAATCAAGAAACAAATTAGTTAATCAGAACTGAAAGCAAGGAAGCATGCTTCCGATTTCGATTACACGAACACGACGACAAGGCGCAGATATTGAACTTAGAGTCACGCAGGGCGCATAACCATTTTATTTATCATCAGGTAGGTATACTACAGACGATCCATCACACATACATGGGGACGTACGTACGTACGTACACAACGCATGCACCTACGTCCGATTTATTTATTATTACACACACTACGTACCTAATTATCTAGGGACAGGAGAGTCACGTGATAACGGCATGCATGTAACACCGTCGACGTCGACGGTGGCGTACGTCCGCCGCGCCTGCTTACCAGCGGCCGCCACGGCGGTTTCCTCTATGGTTTCTCCTATGGTGGCGGCGGCCTCCATTGTATCTCCTTTGGTAGCGGTCCTCCTCCAGACCGTCATCACCCAACGATTCCTCCGCGGCTTCGTCGCTCACCAGTTCCTGCGCGGCTTCATCACCCACCAGTTCACGAGCTCCGGTACCGCTGAAGAGCAGCGCCACCACAAGGAGGAGCGTAAGGAAGAGGACCTTGCCACCCATGGTTTCTGGATCGATCGCTGGTAGTACTTCTGTATGAGAGCAGTGTGGATGTGGTGGAGAAGGAAGAACCTTAGGGCTCTTTATATAGGCACCCAAGGAGAGGAGGCGGCTACCTTTCGAAAAAATATCAAGAAAGAAGGAGAGGAGGCGGCGCACGGCACGTCTGCGTTTGTGACGTGGGAAAAAAAAAGAGGGACTACTGCAATTAATCGGCAGACACGTATAGTCAAGAAAGAAAGCCCGATGCTTATCGGATTTGTAATTTTATTTTATTTATGATTGGAATTTTTTTTGTTTCCTTTTTTTAGCTGTAATTTCGCCGTTTATTTTATTTAACTTCTAAGTTCTAACTTTGCATGTATATCCAATATATATATATATATATATATATATATATGTATATCATTTGATTTTAATTTTTTATACTTGGATTCTTTCAAGTAAAATCCAAAAATTGGACAAATTTGTGTGGAACGAGTCATTTCCTACCTAACTAGAATTTTATGTATTTATCTGTAAAATAAACATCGATCTTCACCTCACATACGCAGGACGACTTGTACTTGATATGTATTTAGTCAATTGTAAATAATTGGAAAGAAGACTTGATCATCGTCAGGATTTTAAATCGTTGGCTTTGAATAAACCACCTACTGGTTTGGTTAAGGCTTGATCTCTAAGCTATTTTTACGAATTTGACATGAATCTAGAATAATACATAATCACACATACGTACGTACCTCCGTGATCTTCTCCTGATTCAGTAGTTACCTTATCTCCTAGCAAACCCTCAGCAATCCACAATGGCACTAGTTTTTCTTTACGAAAACTATAATCTTCAGGGAATAATGAACAATAAACAAAGCATTGTTTTAATTTGTCTGACAGATCCTCGTAACTGAGATAAAGGACTTTCATCACATTATCATCATTTTCAAATATATTTTGGGTCCATACTTCATTGGAAATAATCTTTTCCCATTCACCACTCTGTTTATCCTTTGTCTTAAGAATCCCAGCAATAGCTTTTATGGCTAAAGGAAGTCGACCACATTTCTCAATAATCCTGACTCCAACGTCCTTGAAGTGCTCACTAGTGTTCTTTTCATTTTCTGTTTCAAAAACATTGTTACGTAATAAACACCATCCCTCTTCCATGCTCAATGGCTTGACATGATGAAAATGCAAAGCAGACATCTTTTTAGCAGTATTGGCTTCTCTAGTGGTGATTAAGACTTTGCTTCCATTTGCACTATTTTCCAATGGAACCTCGAAAACATCATTCCATATATTTGGGTCCCACACATCGTCCAGCACAAGAAAGAACTTTTTATTCCTTACAGCCTTTTCAAGAGCATCTGTAAGCTCATTTAGTGATTCACCCTTTCCATTGTTGTTCGTTACTACCCTTATCATTGCCTTGAGAATATCTGTCCCTTTATAATTCTTTGACACACATATCCACATTTGTTGCTGAAATCGTCCACTCTGAGTCACAATCTCATACATCTTTTGAGCAAGGGCGGTCTTTCCAATGCCTCCCATACCCACAATTGCTAGATTTACACGAGTCTCTCCACTTGGTTCATTTTCTTCTAACATAAGTTTGATTAGCTTCTTGGCATCTACTTTTGCACGTCCCAGCAAATCACTAGGAACAAAATGTGTTGTCTTTCGGGATAGTCTCTCTGCATTGTTTGATTGTTGTTGATATCTAGAATTAGGAGCAATGGCATTTCTTCTATTCTCCTCTGCAATTTCTTCTAGCTTGGCATTTATCTCCTTTACTCTTTTTCCAATCTTACGTGAAAATAGAAGATTTTTAAGACGAGAAAAGGATGTATAACGAGAGTTACCAGAAGAAGTGGATGCAAGTTTTTGTGCCTTGACTTTGCAATCATCAATTATATCATCCATGTCATATGCAATATCTTTGAGTCTTATCATCTGAGACCGAATACGCTCGTCATCGAGGGACTGCTTCTCAGCATCTTTTATACTAAACAGGATATCTAGCACCTTCCTTTCCATTCCTTCCAACTCCTTCTTGACGTTTAATATTGTTAGTGTTTCATCTTGGAGAAAGTCAATTAAACGTGTGGCAAGAGTTTCCACAATTGGACCAAGAATTAGGTCTGCCATTTCTGAAGTTAACGACGGGTAGAGTACAAAGCAGATAATCAAAGCAAAGGCACCGTATATACTTCAAGAAATACACCTGAAAAATCATAAAAATTTTACATGTCAATGATGGTATATTCTTATTCAACTTGCAATAAAAAGAATCAAACCTATAACATAAACCACAAATTTTTCAACGAATGTTGTCCATCAAAGAATAGTTTGTAACATTATTTGAACATTTTGTCGATTTAATTGCACTAGGCATTATCCAAAAAGAAATATAACAAGAGTGACAATTGAGAAAAATATATAGAGAAATGCATTTAGATATATGACTACTTTAATGCTCCGATTAACTCAACCAAATGACTTCACTAATCACTGAAATATTTGTTAAAATGGAATACTTGCACACAAAAATTACTGTGCAGAATATTTTCATAAATATTAATAGGACTTCATGGGTAAAAATATCACAACCAGTATAATTGTAATATATATATAGACAAGTACACATACATCTTTAGGGAATTGTGCACAAATTTCGTCGTTTGATATGCTATCGTGATCAAGATCAAGAGATCAAGCTATACGTATGTTATCTTAGTAAATATGACACAAGAGATGAAGCTCAACAATCTTTTTGAAGAATTTTAGGAATACTTCATAGTGCATGATTGGATAAATTTTCGCAAAAATGATGAGATCAATTCATTTTTAGTAATTATAATGTTTTTGTCTAGATTTTGGTAAAATTCCTCTTTCCTTTGGAGTAAAAATGATACACCATCCGTTAGCGTATATTTCTTTAGAAACAAACTTACATTAAATTATAAAAATTAATTAAGAATTGGCAACTGAATTCAACCAATTAATGAAACATAACCAATTTCGGTAGCAATCATCAAACATAACCAAATTCAGCTTCACGAACATGATGATTAGATGTCATTTATTACACCATTTTAAATAATAGGGCTGTATGTATGTATGATGGTATCTACATGGATATCATAATACTTGCATTATTGTTGACTGAAAAAAAAATATATATATATATATATATAAATAAATAATAATAATAATAACAATAAAGAATAAATTTATTTATATATATATATAAGGGAGACCTTCGTATCAGAAGAAAATGATGATTAAAATAAAAAGATGATGGAAAGATAAAAAAAAGAGGGGGGGGCTTTTGTGTAAAAAGAAATTGAAATTGAGAAACAATGTATATGTATATATATAAATCATCCTTTTTGAAATGATCACTTCAGTCTTGGGCAGCTTGCTCCTTGATTAATTACTGCATATATATATATGATTATATCAACAAAGAAAGAGAAAGAAAAATATAAGTAGAAGAGTGGCAATTGAGAAGTAAGATAAAGAAACGCATTTAAATGACTACTTTAACCTTCTTCTAACTCAACCTGCAAATGACTTCACTTATAACCAAAATATCTGTTAAAATGGAAGAATAGGTGACAAAAATTATTTTTAGGAAAATTTTCACTTTAATGGCATTTTATGTGTAAAAATATCAATACCGGTATAAATTGTAAGATATATATATAGACAAGTACACATACATGTTACCTCAGGAAATAGTGCACAAGTTTCCTAAATCCATAACTAACATAATTTGACACGTAAAAATTAACATGACAAACTAAAAACAAGATCCATGCCATTGTTTAAGCTATATAATGTTACCTAAGTAAATATGACACAAGCAAACATGCAATTAAGCTCATCAAATCCTTTTTCACCAATAGAATTAAACAAGTTTAATAAAAAGAACTAGCATGAGGAAAATCGAAGTTGTACACATGACGTACAAAAGCCTATAAAAATTAATCAACTATTTATTAGCAACTGAATTCAACCAATTCCAATAACAATCATCGAACATGATCAAACCACTTACATATACGGGTCTCCAATTAATCACAAGATCAGGATCATTCTCCTTGAAATTAAATCACCTTGGTCTTGGGCAGATTGCTTCTTGATTACTTATAGGTATATCAACAAGGAGAGAAAAAGAAAAATACCCGTGCCCTCCCGGCTTTCATTCGGCAGATCTATTTGCTTGTCCGATGAAGAAGAGGAAGAATACAGACTACAATATGCCCAAACTCCTCTCCAAGGTCAACAGGAAACCGTTTTGGAGTAGCTGCATAACAAAGAATTGTAGGGATTATATATCATTCATGCACGCACGTCTTCAAGAAACAAATTAGTAAGAGAGGAAGAAAGGAAGTTATTTTAGATTCGATCTAAACGGTTGGCTGTAATCATCACATACATATGCAATATATATTGTAATTACATATATAATTCAAATTGGCCGGCCAGAAAACAAAACTACTAAAATATTAAAGCAATATATATTCGTTGCTGTACATTTTTGTTATTACATGAAAAAGCAATTTGTATATGATTTTGAAAATGGATATTTTACGAATATTTGTCGCAGCAAATACCTTTAGCCATGTAAGGAGAAAGACTCGTACATGAGTAAAGTTAGAACAAAATAAAAATAGAAATACAAGGAGATATACAGTAGATAAATAAGAATAATATTGTGCAAATAAATAAAAGATCAAACTCTATTTAATCACACAAAGAATGGGGACAAAAACAGGAGGGGATAGTGATAAGAAGAAATCAATGACAACATTTGTACGTTGGAGGGAATCATTCTACACGAGGAAGAAGAAGGGGATAAGTTCAAGTGCAGACAAACAGTGGTGGCCTCGATAAGGCTGACGAATAGTCGTCGTGAGGACAGAGGAAGGTGATAGTTGGAGTTTTCTTTCGTTTATATCTAAACCTTTTGCTCTATTGGATTTTTCTTATTGGAGAAGAGACCACAACCAACCTTCCATTTAACGTAAAAATGATCACTTCTCATTGCAGTACGATGGTGCAAACAAGAGGCTTGTACCGTACAGTGGTTTTTGCAGTCCTCTCGTTTTTAATTCTCTTGCTTCAAGAAGAAAGAGAAGTATGACGATTATTGTTCAATTCTGGCTTACGGCAAGTGATGATGACGAACTTGATTACGTTCTTCTTAAAGCCTTCGATCCAAAGGTTCAATCGACGGTCTGATTAAAGGATCGATCAATCAGAAATAGGATGACCTTCACCAAGGGATTAGATAAGTATGATACGGTAGAGTTAATCATACGCTCCTCAGATGAAGGGTCAAGATTGTCTAGAATTGATTTAGACGATCTAAAAGTGCAGATGACAAACGATTAAGGATGTGGACGGCAGCCATAGACTATCTAGATAATTATAAATACCTATCTAATACATATCCAAAATTAAGATGTTTACCCTCATATACCTTAAAATGTGAAAACTATACAAGCAGTTGGGAAAAAAAAAAAAAAACAAAACAAAAGGATAATGATTAATGGTTGTATTTTTCAACGAATACTTGATTTGTCTCTTTCGTTAACTAAACTGCAAACTAAGTTCAAAAATGAAAGGTGGAGAGAGTGTCCCTCTTTGTCACATTTACGAAGTTACGCAAAGTCTCGTAGTTGATGTATGATTAATATGTCGTACAATTACCAATAGACGTTCGTTTTCGTCCAGCGACCAACCACAAAGCGGCCAGGTGCATTTTGCTGAGTCCCCTCTTTTTTTTGATTCGTGCAATTGTTTGTTCGTCATTTTTTTTTTCTTCACCGTCGTTGCTAGAAAATGTTATCTTCTCTAACAACAGCATGCTCGACGGCGCTCGCCGTTTGTCGGATCACCGGCGCCCGCGAATTTTCGGATTACAACGTAAACAGAAGAATGTGAATTGTTATCTAGAGATGTGTGAAATTCTTGCATATCTCTTAATTATTGATGAATGATATATGAACATTTAATAATATAATTATATAATATGTTAGTTGATTAATATAATTAATTAATTAAGAACAATTATATTACATTATTATCATATATAAATATAAAATTCTAAATTTATTTAATTTCATATTATACACAAATACTTGAATTTTAATTTTCATCTAATTTATAAACGTGTACAAATATCCAAATTTTAAATTTTATTTCCATCTGATTCTATAAAATTTCAATTCTGTTAGAATTCTAATTCTATAGAATTTCAATTCTATATACACAAAGGAACTCGTAACCTTAAAATGTGAAAACTATACAAGCAGTTGGAAAACCAAAACAAAAGGATAATGATTAATGGTTGTATTTTTCATTGATTAAATTGTAAGCAAAGTTCAAAAATGAAAGGTGGAGAGAGTGTCTCTCTTTGTCACGTTTCTGAAGTTACGCAAAGTCTTCTTGTTGATGGCATGATTAATATGTCGTATAATTACCACTTGGCGTTATTGTTTGACATTTGCATCCGCTAGAAGACGTCCCAGGTCTATTATAGTATGTAATTTAGTTCATCAAAGGTAGTAATATTCATAATCAAAACTCAACCTGCAAATTAGAAGAATCAACAGAAGACGAGCATGAGGGGGACCTGGAGCTTGATTTGTGCATGCTTGCTTTCCCATGCTGGGTAACCGTTTTGAGCTAATTCACAAGTACTATAGAGCCAATTAGAACGTACGTGTCTACATATATATATCTATATGTATGTTATTGTTGTATTCTGGAGGTTGTTATTTAATCAAGAAACAAATTAGTTAATCAGAACTGAAAGCAAGGAAGCATGCTTCCGATTTCGATTACACGAACACGACGACAAGGCGCAGATATTGAACTTAGAGTCACGCAGGGCGCATAACCATTTTATTTATCATCAGGTAGGTATACTACAGACGATCCATCACACATACATGGGGACGTACGTACGTACGTACACAACGCATGCACCTACGTCCGATTTATTTATTATTACACACACTACGTACCTAATTATCTAGGGACAGGAGAGTCACGTGATAACGGCATGCATGTAACACCGTCGACGTCGACGGTGGCGTACGTCCGCCGCGCCTGCTTACCAGCGGCCGCCACGGCGGTTTCCTCTATGGTTTCTCCTATGGTGGCGGCGGCCTCCATTGTATCTCCTTTGGTAGCGGTCCTCCTCCAGACCGTCATCACCCAACGATTCCTCCGCGGCTTCGTCGCTCACCAGTTCCTGCGCGGCTTCATCACCCACCAGTTCACGAGCTCCGGTACCGCTGAAGAGCAGCGCCACCACAAGGAGGAGCGTAAGGAAGAGGACCTTGCCACCCATGGTTTCTGGATCGATTGCTGGTAGTACTTCTGTATGAGAGCAGTGTGGATGTGGTGGAGAAGGAAGAACCTTAGGGCTCTTTATATAGGCACCCAAGGAGAGGAGGCGGCTACCTTTCGAAAAAATATCAAGAAAGAAGGAGAGGAGGCGGCGCACGGCACGTCTGCGTTTGTGACGTGGGAAAAAAAAAGAGGGACTACTGCAATTAATCGGCAGACACGTATAGTCAAGAAAAGATGCTTATCGGATTTGCATGCGTCCGACGGTGACCGGGAAAGATCGTTCGGTTTACGCGCGTGGAGAAATCGCCGGAGTTGAAAGTGTCAGCGTTATTATTATTATTATTATTTCTGGATAATGATGGAGATTGATAAGATTAATGTCGTCAAATTAACGTGATTTAATTTTTTTTTTTTTTTCTGAGTAAAATTATCGTGGTTAATGTTTCATTACTGTACGTTTACTCTTTTTCAATCTTCTCGTAGTCGCTGTCGTAATTTTATTTTATTTATGATTGGAATTTTTTTTGTTTCCTTTTTTTAGCTGTAATTTCGCCGTTTATTTTATTTAACTTCTAAGTTCTAACTTTGCATGTATATCCAATATACATATATATATATATATATATGTATATCATTTGATTTTAATTTTTTATACTTGGATTCTTTCAAGTAAAATCCAAAAATTGGACAAATTAGTGTGGAACGAGTCATTTCCTACCTAACTAGAATTTTATGTATTTATCTGTAAAATAAACATCGATCTTCACCTCACATACGCAGGACGACTTGTACTTGATATGTATTTAGTCAATTGTTCAATTGTAAATAATTGGAAAGAAGACTTGATCATCGTCAGGATTTTAAATCGTTGGCTTTGAATAAACCACCTACTTGTTTGGTTAAGGCTTGATCTCTAAGCTATTTTTACGAAATTGACATGAATCTCGAATAATACATAATCACACATACGTACGTACCTCCGTGATCAGCTTATTTATTTAATTAATTACTTAGAGTTGAACTTACGTACTTGTCTTTAGTTGTAAACCAACAACTACAGAATTGTTGGGCAATTAAGCTGAGGAAATATATTCTTGGATATCCAAAGATCCGTGTGCATTTCCTGGAGTAGATTTGGTCAAATTAGTTGATGTTATCATGTAGGTTATTTGGAGTTAATCGATCTTGTAATGATTTTTGCCTTGTTTTTTTAATTGAGGTTCCGTGGAGTGCTTTAATTTTCTTTAATCTCTTGCTCCAGCATTGGTAGTTGGTTTTACCTTAACGTTGTCGGTACGGCCGCACGTACATTCATCGGTTCGACTTGGTCTTGCATTATGGTTTTAATTATATATATAACGATCACATTATGATTATTTTAATTATGAATGAACCTCTTCACTTAATTAGAACCAATCCATTTTAAGTTCGATCGACATATGTTTAGATTTTAACACGTACCATCGGCAAATTTTATGCTATTGAGAAATTCTTATTAATTAAGTTGCATGCATGCTATTAAAACTTTATGAATCTTGCCACAATATTTATCCGGCCTCACGATTATGTTCTAATATTCAAAAATAATAATAATAACATCTAGTAATTAATACTAGCTGAATTTTCTTATTAAGCTTAGTGAATTAAGTAAGGTTTAGATATTGGTGGCAACTAAATTTGCATACTAATTAAGGTTAGTAAAATGAAAACTTTTATCATACTAAATATACTAATAGTAAATATGAATTTTTAAATGATGTACAGGTGGATATATACTCAATCAATTGGATGGGCTCCCATGCATGCAGTAGTAGATGGAGCAGCAAATATATATTGATCGAGCAGTAGTAGATCGATCAGCACCATTGCTTATAAATACCACAGTAAATGTAACATTATATTAATATATTTGTTTAACGACCCAAAACCTGATATGCCTTCATTCATTTAAATTTCTTGTCTCAAGCATTAATTGGAGGGGTCACAGTCGTCTATTAATTTGGTCGGTCAAGTTCGCTATTTTCTAGGTTGCGATATTCAATATGAATTTATTCTTTGTTATTATCTTACGTACCTTGAGGGAGCGTGCATGTATGCATGATGCACACAATTAATTAAGCCTTTGGGAGAGGATGTTAAAGGACACTCTTCCCCTTATGCAGACGTAGCAATAAGGGTTCTTTGATGAAGAGTTGACTTGCCCTTTCACTAATTTAATAGTAACAGAGTGCAAAAATTAATGAAGTGTGGAGAGCGTGGTTGTAGTCAGGAGGTAATTAATTAATCAGGGAACAAATTAATCGGAGTAACGACGACGCGGGCAATATTAATCAAAACTGAAAGCAAGGAAGCATTATTTCGATTATATCTGAGCTACACAAACACGATGATCACAGATATTCAAGTTAGGGTCATTATATTTACATATGCATTATTAAGCAGGGCACATAAGCATTATATTTAATTATTATTACGTACACCACATATATATAGACCGCGAAGCGCACGACCATTTTACTTATTATTAGATCACACGTAGATATTATTAGATCACACGTAGATATATAGAGAGAGGGCAGTCATGTGATCGATCGATAGCGGCATGCATGTTACACGATTCATGGTAGCGTCCGCCTTACCAGTGGCCACCACCCCAGCCACGGCCATCCCCGTAGTACTGGTCCTGCTCCAGACCATCATCGTCCCCCGATTCCTGCGCAGCAGCTTCATCGCTCACCAGTTCTTGCGCGGCTTCATCGCCCACCAGTTCTCGAGCACCGGTCGTGCTGAAGAGTAGCGCCACCACAAGTAGGAGCGTGAGGAAGAGGGCCTTGCACCCATGGTTTCTCTTCTCTGTTCTAGCTCGATTAACAGCAGAGTAGTAGTACTTCTGCACCAGAGAGCAGAACTGTGGATGAGTTGGGAGGGAGGAAGAAGCCTTGGGCACAGGGAACGGAATCCCCTCGCAGAACGGGAGCTCGTGTGGAACCGTCGGATTTCTTCCCCGGAGCGGGGAGCCTGTTTCTCGAAATATAGCGTGGCGTCGGAAGCGCCACTCGGAATCAAGATATTGGTATTTCTCCATGGTGGTGTAGCGGAGCTCGTAATTATGGAACTCTTGCTGTACCAGATGCTAAAGCATGAGTGTTTTGTACCCATTGAACAAAGATAGGTTATTATCTATCATTGGTCGAATCGTTTAGTTTAGGTCACCCTATTCCTTTGCTTTGCCACCCGATCCTGGACGTTGGAAGCTTGCTGCTGTTTGTTAAAGAAGCACTCACGATATGGAACAGGGATGTATTCGGCAACGTCCAGGATGGGGTGGCAAAGCAAAGGAATAGGGTGGTTGAGCTGCTCCAGGGAGACCCTTTCAACTAGGACTTGATCAACCTAACCAAGATCTCTCTGACGAGGAATCTCTCATAAAGCAGAAGTCGAGGGTGCATTGGTTGAACCTTGGAAACTCCAACACGAAGTTCTACGCTTCCCTTGCTGCTAGGAGGGCCAAGACTACCATACATTGGATCAATCGAGAGGGGACCTCCCTTGAGAATTGTGAAGAGATTTGTGTTTCCGAGATTGATTTGTTTACTTCTTTAAGAAGAACTGACCTGAAGGTTGCCTTAAAGACATCCCCTTCCCTTATTGGTCTCTTCTGAAGACAAAAAGTGATTATGTCTAAATAAATCCCCAAGGAAGAGGTGGACAAGATCATCGAGGAAGCGACATAAACTATAAATGTTCTTGTTCTCCATTTTAGAACTGATCTGTTTGTGATTTGGCTTGATCTGCTTGTGCATCTATGAAATTCACTTTTCGATGAAATTTATTTTTTAAATCCAAAAGATCGGAAATTAAATTCCGTCACACTCACCATCCTCCCTCCTGTGTCTTCCGTTACGGTGAGATTGTTGGAAAGAGAGAGAGGGAGAGAGAGAGAGAGAGAGAGAGAGGATTTTTCTTTAATTACTTAAATTTACCATTGATCAGATCCTTTTCAAAGATTAGGCAAGTGCATAAACGAATCATGAATTACAAGTAACAGAGGATGCATCCACTTCTTATTCGATCTAATTCTCCATTGAATATTATCAACTTTCGATCGGTATTTATAACTGTTTCTCTGCATAACTCTTCCACCACAAGCATCTCTGCCAATGAGGATATCCAAGATAAACAAACAAACAGTGATTGTAAGTAAAGAAATAAAACGGAATAGGATGGGCGTTTGAACATTGTCCCAGAATCCTACCATTAACATTAAAATATGGATAACCAACCAAAAACATTTCATCATCTGGCTTTACTCGGTCTGCCAATTTAACTTTAGTGACAAAGCCAAAATCTTCAAAAAATGATGCCCAACATGGTACTCAACAAAGCAGAAGGGGAAAAGGATAAAGGCGAATAATGATTTCACCGATCGTCGTCCTGAATTTTCGGTTGAACGGAGATAACAGGAATCTGAAGTACGAGGAAGAAAAAAAGAAAATACCTGATCAAGAAGCTGTTCGTAGTCACTGGGGAAATCGACAACGAGCGCCACGGACGTCTCACCCTGACCCACAAAAACCGACCGGGCAAGGAGGCTACCGCATTCCCGCGTTCTTGCCAAGCTAACCACGGCTCTTCCATAGATATTCTTCTTCGGAAGGACACCTCCACATCTCCAACAGCAGCAGAAGATGGAGACCTGATGTTCTAATCCACGACAAACATCACCACCGGAGCAAAGCAATAAACTCGAAGCAGGAACAGTAAAATCGGAGGAGAGGAAAGGTCACGGTGACGATGGGAGGAGAGAAGTGGAAGGTCGCCGGAGGATGATTGCGGCGCTTCCGGCGAGCATCCGGTTTTTATCCAGAATAGGCGTCGCACATATTTTCTTACTTTTTCGTTCTTTCAATTTAAAAAATTCTAACTATTTATTAGTTTTTCTATTTATCAAAATTCAAATTTTAATAAAAAGTACAATTCCTATTTCTCTTGTCTAATTAAATTAACATAGTTGATTTAAGATAAAAAAAACTAACTGAATGTTGAAATTCCAAGCGTCTGAAAAATAGTTTGAAAATATCACAAATAAAAATGGTACATAATTAGCACAGCAGTTCAATGAGACAATATCACAACCATTCAAGTGCAAAATAATTCATTTAATACAAGCGAAATATTAATTTGGAGGGAGAAACTGAGGAGAGCATGGAAAATAATTATCAACATGTATTTATTCTTCCAGCACGCGAGCGATATATATATATATATTACGTAGATAAAATCGCAGCCGTTGAAATGGACGGACGGTGATGATCAAAGCACTAAACCAAGAATCAATAGCCTGCACTTGAAAGAGAAGGAAAACAATAAAATTAAAGCAAGAAGAAGGAGTTATAAGAAAATTAGCATAAAAACTTCATCTTACATGGTTTGACATGAAGTACAACATATCAGGAGGTGGACGAGGAAGCCTGGCTTCTAATTAGACCTGCACCTGTCCGTTTGAGGAAAGAAAAAAGAAATCCACACAGTTAGTTAAGTTAAGTTAAGTTAAGTTGGCATATACTGAATAAGCATGAGAAGTAACTAACATCAACTCATGGGAAAAACAGTACCTTTCATTCGAGAGAATTCGGTAGGGTTGGAGCACTGAATCAAACCCGAATATTCTGGTAGATTAGCTTCTATGTAAAATGGAGACTTCGTGTAACGAACATGGTAAACATCATCATCATTATAATTGACGTTTACATACAATATGAAATCCTCATAATCATCACGTGACTTATAAGTGACGTCCACATGCGGTGGTACGTCTTTGATGAGGGGCCACCAATCCAAGCCAATGTCCCATGGACACAATCTTCGAAGAAGCTGCACCTCTCCTGTTTCAATATACAAGTGCTGGAATGAAGACGTGCGTGCTGGATAATGCATTATTGCTTAACCATGAGGGTATGGCACCAAGTTTCGGATCGTATAAGCCAACCGCTTCCAAAGAATTGAGATTCCCCACGTGCTGCATTGATGAGCAATCTCTGATGAATAGATTCTTTAAAGTTGGAAGCCCTGGAATCCTCTCAAGATCTTTGTTTATATACAAATTTAGTTGCACCAAGGAAGTGGCATGTCGCAGACCCTCAGGCAAAGACTTCAACTTAGGGCATTTCGCAATTTGTAAAAATTCAAGGCAAGGAAAGGGGGTTGTTGTCCCACCATCTTCATCATCCCAGTACCATTCTTTTAATTCTGAAAATCCCCATAATGTCATTTTGACCAACTTGGCGAATGGACGAACTGAAAATTCAGTACCAGTTGATCTGTCTCCTCTCCCTAAGAACTCACGCCCAATTTTTTTAATGCTTAATGCAGAAGAAATAGTGAGATCTTCAAGTTGGCGCAATTCCCCAAATCCAGGCAAATACTTCAACTTAGGGCATTCTACAATGCATAAATATTTAAGGCAAGGAAAGGGGGTTGTTGTCCCACCACCCTCTGGTGCATCCCAGTGCCATTCTTTTAATTCTGAAAATGCCCATAATTCCATTCTTTCCAACTTGGCGAATGAACGGACTAAAAATCCAGTACTAGTTGATCTGTCTCCTCTTCCTAAGAACTCACGCCCGATTTTTTTAATGCTTGATACATGAGTAATTTCAAGAACTTCAAGTTGGGGCAATTCTCCAATTCTAGGAAGTTGTTGACAGTGTTTACATCCTTCAATTTTCAAACGTACCAAATTATTTAGAGAAACGTCATTTGAGCATGACATCCAATTCGGAAGATTACGTCCATAGAAATTTTTAATATCAAGGTCCAACAAGTTAGAAGGAGGACGAAGTTCCTCAAAGACCTCTGTGACTCTATTGATGTCCTCGTCACTAACATTTTCTTTTTCCTTCCAACCAAGACATAAATGTTGAAGATGAGTCTTTCTCACAAGTTTCACTAACCTTGCCTCCTCCAAAGATTGGTCTTGTTGCAAATTGCATATTTCAAGATGCCTCAACGAATACAAACTTTGAATTTCTCCTAGCTTTGCTTCATTCTCATTTTCTGCCACTTTAAATATTAATTTTTCAAGTTTTTTCAATCTTCCCAATCCTTTTGGCATTTCTATTGGATTCCCCCAGTTATCTAGTAACATGAGATTCTGTAAACTAGTGATGCTCTTAGGGAATTTCTTGAGGAATCTACATCCTTCAAGAAGTAGAAATTGTAGACTTTTCAAATAGCTGATTGATTCTGGAATAATTGCAATCATACTATAGCTGAGATCAAGATATCTGAGATGTAAGAGAAATTTTATGGAATCTGGTATAACATCAATCTGTGTGTTAGACAGAGATAACACCCTTAGGTACTTTAACTTTTGAAATACACTCCTTGGAATCACTTTCAGTTCTGAACTCTTAAACAATATGAATGTCCTAAGTTTTTTGTCAAGCCTTTGTAGACGATCATCAACTAATGGATTCTTTCCTTGAAGGTACAAATGACGCACAGATTTATCTAAATCCCCAAGATTTCCACAGAAATACTCACCTTCACAAAGACGTTGACCAAGAGATCTTAGAAGGTCATGCAATTTATGACCATCATTAAAACTCTCTTCCTGTAAAAGATTCCTATTGACTAACTCCTCATAAAGATCTTCTCCTAATTCAGTAGTTACCGTATCTCCCAGCAAACCCTCAGCAATCCACAATGACACTAGTTCTTCTTTGTGAAATTTATAATCTTCAGGGAATAATGAACAATAAACAAAGCATTGCTTTAGTTGATATGGTAGATGCTCGTAACTGAGATATAGGACTTTCATCACATTATCATCTTTTTCAAATATATTTTGGGTCCATGCTTCATTGGAAATAATCTTTTCCCATTCACCTCTCTGTTTATCCTTTGTCTTAAGAATCCCAGCAATAGCTTTTATGGCTAGAGGAAGTCGGCCACATTTCTCAATAATCCTGACTCCAACGTCCTCCAGGTCTTCACAAGTGTTCTTTTCATTTTCTGTTTCAAAAACATTGTTACGTAACAAACACCATCCCTCTTCTTTGCTCAATAGTTTCACTTTATAGATATGAGAAGCAAACATACTTTTAGCAGTATCGTCTTCTCTAGTAGTGATTAAGACTTTGCTTCCATTTGCACCACTTTCCAATGGAACCTTCAAAACATTATTCCATATATTTGCCTCCCACACATCATCAAGAACAAGAAAGAACCTTTTATCCCTTACAGCCTTTACAAGAGCATCTGTAAGCTCATTTGGTGATTCACCTTTTCCATAGTCACCATCTACTTGCCTAATAATTTCTTTGAGAATATCTGTCTCTTTATAATACTTTGACAAACATATCCACATTTTTTGTTCCACATTGGCAAAGATCTTTTGAGCAAGAGTGGTCTTTCCAATGCCTCCCATACCCACAATTTGCTAGATTTACACAAGTTCCTCCACTTGATTCATTTTTAACCAACATAAGTTTGATTAACTTCTCGGCATCTTCTCCTGCACATCCCACCAAATCACTAGGAACAAGACGTGTTGTCTGACTGATAATTCTCTCTGCATTGTTTGATTGTTGTAGATCTTTTAAAATACAAGTAATGACATGTAGTTGTCCATCCTTTGCAATTTCTTCTAGCTCGGAATTTATCTCCTTTATTCTTTTTCCAATCTTACGTGAAAATGGAAGATTTTTAAGACGAGAAAAGGATTTATAGTCACCTGAAGAAGTGGATGCAAGAGCTAGTGCCTTGACTTTGCAATCATCAATTATATCATCTATGTCATATGTAATATCTTTGAGATCTGTCATCCAGAAGCGAATACTCTCATCATTGAAAGACTTCTTCTCAACATTTTTTATGATAGCCATGATTTTCCGCATCTTCCTTTCCATTCTTTCCAACTCCCTCTTGACGTTGAATATTGTTAGCGTTTCATCCTTGAGAAAGTCAAATAAACGACTTACAAGAGTTTCCACAATTGGAGTAACAATTAGTTCTGCCATTTCTCAAGTTGATGAGTAGAGTACGAAGAAGAAAATCAAAGCAAAGGCGCCATATATACTTCAAGAAATGCACCTAAAAGATCATAAAAATTTTACATGTCAACGATGTTATATTCTTAGTTAACTTGCAAGAAAAAGAATCAAACCTGTAACATAAACCATAGATTTTTCAATGAATGTTGTGCATCAAAGAATAGTGTGTAGCATTATTTGAACATTTCGTAAATTTAATTGCACCAGGCATTATCCAAAAAGAAATATAACAAGAGTGACAATTGAGAAAATATATAAAGAAATGCATTTAGATATATGACTACTTTAATGTTCCAATTAACTCAACCAAATGACTTCACTAATCACTGAAATATTTGTTAAAATGGAATACTTGCACACAAAAATTATTGTGCAGAATATTTTCATAATTATTAATAGGACTTCATGGGTAAAAATATGACGACTAGTATAATTGTAATATATATGTAGACAAGCACACGTACATCTTTAGAAAATAGTGCGCAAATTTCGTCGTTTAGTAATTATAATTGAGATGAGTAATGGTCGCATAAAATTGACATGAAAAGTTAAAAACAAGAACCATGCCATTGTTGACGGTAAAAAAAAAAAAAAGAATAAAAATAAATAGTAATAACAATAAGGAATAAATTAATATATATATATATATATATAAAAGGGAGACCTTCATATCAAAAGAAAATGATGATGGAAAGATAAAAAAAAAATTGAAATTGAGAATGGACGATCGAAGATGGAGCGCATGCCGACCGGCGCCCCCAAATGGCGCTGAGCTCGGCCCTCTCACCCGTGGTTGTAAGAGGCGGATGAGAGACCGAGGAGAGGAGGAGGCCGGTTCTCACTCTCGTCTGGCGCATACCGATATGTCAAACTACCTCTCACTCTACGGCCTGAGGCATACAATTTAGTTATTTATTGACGAGATTTCAGGTCTTGGGACACAAAAATATATAGTTGGTTTGTAGGAACCATACAATTTACAGGAGACTGCAATCACAAATTTTCTCGTTTGGTGATACTTGAGATGTTTGGGCACATAAAGATCGACATAAAAAATTAGAAACAAGATCCATGTCATTGTTTATGATATATATATATATGTGTGTGTTCTCTTAATAAATATGACAGAAGAAATCAAGTTCTACAAATTCTTCGTTCAAAAGTCAAGGTAAAATTAATATTTGAAGGATTAATTCGTTTTTGATAATTGTAATATTTTTGCCAAGATTTCGATAAAATTCGCTTTTCATTTGGACAAAAAATGGTACACGTCCGTTGGCTTGTATTTATTTAAAAGCGAATCAACAAAAAACTATAAAAATCAATCAAGTATTAGCAATTGAATTCAACCAATTGCAGTAACAATCATGGAACATAATCAGACCACTTACATGAGACTCCAAACACGAGGCAATTGAGGATGGTTCAGTGAGTATTCATGCACGCATGGATATATATATATATCATCCTCTTTTGAAATGATCACTTCAGTGGTGGGCAGCTTGCTTCTTCATTAATTGCCTCATATATATATATATATATATATATCAACAAAGAGACGGAGAAGAAGAAAACCCCAGTGATGTGCAGCACGTACTTCTTGGCGCCAGGTTCCCACGCTCTCTCGGCCTTCAACAGATGTGTTTCATACATATAAAGACATACCTGTGCTTGCCCGGCCGGATGAAGAATTTGAAGGAGGAGGAGAAGAAGAATGATAATACAGAGTAGAGAGTGATAATAATATATATACGCTCGACGGTCCCAAGCCTCCTTAGCGTTGCAAAGACGCTCCGGTTGCAGACTGCCCTCTTCCTAACTAGCTGTTTCACCCCAGCCCCTTCCCTTGTGTTCCTCTTCCTCCTCCCCAAGGTCAGTCAAGTTTTAAGAAGTCCATCCACCATATGCTTCTGCTTCTGCTTCTGCAGCCTCCATTATTTGTATTATTGGCCCAACTCCTCCTCATGGTAGAGAAAGTCCACCATATACGGCTGGCAAGTGGACCAGACACGAATTATTTCACGTCCTATTCTTGTCGTTTCCTACCAATCCTAATCTCCGATTAAATTTTTCCCTAAAAATTTTGATGGTCTACTTTTGAGTTTTGATTCCTGTTGTTGGAATTATGTATTCACATCAATTTGCGAGAAATATATATTTATGGAGATAAAATTACAGACTTTGTAACAGATGGACGGTGATGATCAGAGAACTGTAACGTTCTTACGAGCATTTCTTTTAAGATATTGGAATACAAATATTGATGAGGACTACGCCAGCACTAGCTTGAAAGAGAACGAAAACAATAAAATTAAAGCAAGAAGAAGCAATTGTAATAAAATTAACACGAGATTTTTTGTCAAAGAAAAGCCCAAAATACACTTACCATATATGGTAATATCTTATCCACCTTAACATTAAAAGTGCATATCAGGAGGAGGAAGCCTGGCTTCCCACACCCGCACTTGGTTCATTTGAGGAAAAGAAATCCAAACATTTCAGTTGGCATATACTTAATTAATAAGCATGACAACTACAATCAACAACTCGTAGGGAAGACATACCTTTGGGGTGTATGTACTTCAAGTAGAGGCATGCCATGCCAGTTTCACCTTGATTAGTTGTATACGGGAGATGAGTGTGGTTAAATGGATAAAATGGCGCAAATGCTGGTTCATCAAAGTACGATTGATGGATACAACTGACCCTTGTCCTTCCATCGGATGTTACAATCTTAAGGTGTGTATGGAAGTCAAAGGGAAGCTTGGTGTACTTGGCAAGTTTCTTTCCAACCACTTGCTTCATTTGTTTTTTATTGGCAAGCCTCCTTTCAGCCACTTGCTTCAATTGCTTTATATTCCAAAGCTGATTGGCTGTTAAAGGAGTAACGTCTAGAACTTCTGCTTGAGCAGTTGTTGCAAATTTCATTCTATAAATCCGAGAGATTAACTTGGGATTGTTGTAGACAATAGGACATGGACTTGTTTGGTTAGTAGTTATGGAGAATGGAGACTTGATGTATTCAACAAAGGTTAGATCAGGGGCATCCCAAGCAGTGTGGGCCTTGCAATCCTGCCTTATAAGACGGGCTTGCACTAGACGGATGTCTTTAATGAAGGGCCAATCCAAGCCGATGTTCCATGGGCACAATCTTTAAAGAAGCTGTAGCTCACCTATTCTAATATACAAAGATAATGCAATATACAAAATATTGCATAATTCAATATAATAATGCTATATTAATTCAATATAATAAAATAAGATATGCAAGACAAGATATGAAAGACTGTCACAGTATACAAGAATCATGCAAAATGCAATGATTGACTAAAACACAATTTCAATTTTTTTTTTCATATATTCCATAATTCAATTTAGTGATGACTACATATTACTTTCTACAATAAGGTCTAGTTATCATATATTGCTCTAACACTAAGCACTTGGATACTTTGAATGCCTGAGATTAGACTAAGTGTATCATCTTATTTCTATTGTGTATATAATACAATAGTACCATACCTTTGTAGCTAAGTTTCATAGACAAAACATTCATTCATTATTAATATATGTCAATTTCCACATATTATTCATGTTGCTATTTTTTAGCTAGGATTTTGGTCAGAACTTGTTGTTTAAAATGAAAAAATGCATAATATTAGAGCTTAATGAATGGTGTATGGCATGTTATTTAGTTTATCAGATAGGAATTAGGCCACTATATTATGTTTACTCAAATTTGAGGCTTAATTGAAGAATATGCATAATTTGAAGGAATTAACGTTAATTAAGTATCATTTTGAAATTATTGCAAAATTTCCCTGATACATAGTATTAAATGTTGTTTGCACCTCTATAGTATTCATATAAATTGTTCTATTATATTATTGAATTGTAGAACTAAATGAGTTCGTTGAGATACATGGTAATTCAATAGAGTCAGTCTGTTGAGTTAGCACTTAAGCCAACAGAATTAGTTTGTTGAGTTATGTTAACTCTACAGACTAGTTATTATCTAATGTATGATTATGAGTAGTTACAGGAATTGCTTCAGAAGCTCACGTTGCATGATTCATGCCCATGATCTCTATCGTGGAACGAAGAAACAATTACAACTATTGATGTGCAAAAAAAAGGAATCCAACCAATCATTTTGGCGTCAATAGTTATTATTGAAAAGAAATATAAAAGGATTGAAAGAAATCGAGAAAGAGGAGGGAGCGCTCAGTACAAAGAGCATCAAATGTTCCTTGAGATATCTTCCTTCCACCACCACCCACCATTTATCGAAGGTCTATAGAGATAATTTCCAATGTCAGGTCGATTCCAATCAAACCGTGGTGATTGACAACCACTACGGAGCAGTGATCACGTCATAGGAAGGGAATGTTTCTTTACTAAGCATTGATTTATCTCTTGGAAGATGATTAAAGCGTCCAACCTTGGTGTTAGGTTGATGTCGATTTGTTGAAGAAGAGATCATCTTACAAAAGTCTAGGTTCGCAATCCAATAGGGAGAGGAGCACTTGATTGTAAGTAATTTAAGCTTTTAGAGGTGTAACCGTATCGCATGTAGTGTTGGAGGTCTTTGATTTTCAATAAAGAGCTTGCCTATCATCCATCGACCACCTTAAGGAATATTAACATTTATGTTTACATCCACGTATTTATTACATTTTGTGTTTGTATCGTTTATGCTTGTATTTTTTGTTGGTAATTGTTGAATGTTGTGTATTTAAGTTATTTCAATCCAATATGAAATCGTATGACTTTATTTTGAAACTAGTTAGTTTAAAGCTCTGAAATCGTGTCTTGACTGTTTGCTATTTGAGTTCATTTAGATGTTAAATTTATTTATTGTTAAATTTGATATAAGTACCAATTAGAGAGCGTAAGAGTGTTGTTTGCATTCTCTAGGATTGCCCAATGGATGGCCAAGTTCAAGTGTAAACAACTATAGTGAGAGTAGGTTACAAATATGTTCATTGAGTTAATTGTAACTCAATGAGGATAGTCCGTTGAGTTATCTATTAACTCAATGAACTTAGTCCATTGAGTTAAGCAATAACTCAATGGAGTGAGAGATTTCATTAGTACAACACTGCACCCATTTCAAAACACCCTATAATATGATTCTAATCACTCCTTGTGGTTTGACCTATTCTTGCACGCTTATTACAACTAACATTATGCACTTTTAGTAAATTAAGCAAATGAATTTACTGAATTTAAATTTCGTTCGAGAATTGCTTGTTTCCTTAAAAAAAAAAAACTATTTTAAGCTAACAAGACACTTGTTATCTTATTCTTTTGGAATTTTTATAGGAAAGTCCATGAAATTACCTTTCATATGAATACTTAAATGTTGAAATATAATATCTATGAATTTTTGAAACATTCTGCAAGCTTAGGTGATTACAATAAGAAGCAAAAGACTTAGGGGTGAAATTGCCATCTTTATATCATAATTTGTCAATATAGATGTATAATAATTAATTTTTGAGAACTCTTCTTAGAAGGTATTTAGAACTATTTTTCATGTTCATATTAGTTTGCTTTGAAAGTAAAATGTTGTTATGGATTCCCTTATTTAATATGGTTAATGCCCCATACTTGATCAAGTATGCTACAAGGTAAGTTTTTATCCTAGAATGTATTAAGCTATAATATGAGCTTTACCATGATTTGTGTTACATCCGTATGCAAATTGGAAACCTTTACTTCAAAGAACTGGTATTGGCTCTCCTAAAGCCTTAGGTGAATAGCTTGCAACTAGGAGTGTTAGCTTGCATAATTATGGCTCAAGATAACCCTTCTCATGCTAGTTTAAGGTATTCTCTTATACCAACTTGTGGAAAATGTTTACTATTTGATCATGAAGTTAGCGAATGTCCTTTTTACATGTTAGATAATGATGCCAACTTGATTGGGCATGAATCTAAAATTAATATTAACGTTGGCATGCATAATTGGAATTAATATTAACGTTGGCATACATTTCTATTGGATTCAAAACACTTCTGTTATCTAGTAACATGAGATTCTGTAAGCTAGTGATGCTCTTGGGAAATTTCTTGAGGTCAGAACATCCTTGAAGAAGTAGAAATTGTAGACTTTTCAAATAGCTGATTGATTCTGGAATAATTGTAATCTTACTATGGCGGAGATCAAGATATCTGAGATGTAAGAGACATTTTATGGAATCTGGTATAACATCAATCTTTGTGTGAGGAAGAGATAACACCCTCAGGTACTTTAGCTTTTGGAATACACTCTTTGGAATCACTTTCAGTTGTATACTGTCACAATATATGAATGTCCTGAGTTTTTCGTAAAGCCTTTGTAGACGATCATCAATTAATGAATTCTCACCTCGAAGGTACAAATGACGCACAGATGATTTATGCAAATCCTCTAGATTTCCACAGAAATACTCACCTTCACCAAGACGTTGACCAAGACATCTTTGAAGGTCATGCAATTTATGAAGATTAGAAACATGATCTTCTTGTAAAAGATTCCTCTTCACTAATTCCTCATAAAGATCTTCTCCTGATTCAGTAGTTACCTTATCTCCTAGCAAACCCTCAGCAATCCACAATGGCACTAGTTTTTCTTTACGAAAACTATAATCTTCAGGGAATAATGAACAATAAACAAAGCATTGTTTTAATTTGTCTGACAGATCCTCGTAACTGAGATAAAGGACTTTCATCACATTATCATCATTTTCAAATATATTTTGGGTCCATACTTCATTGGAAATAATCTTTTCCCATTCACCACTCTGTTTATCCTTTGTCTTAAGAATCCCAGCAATAGCTTTTATGGCTAAAGGAAGTCGACCACATTTCTCAATAATCCTGACTCCAACGTCCTTGAAGTGCTCACTAGTGTTCTTTTCATTTTCTGTTTCAAAAACATTGTTACGTAATAAACACCATCCCTCTTCCATGCTCAATGGCTTGACATGATGAAAATGCAAAGCAGACATCTTTTTAGCAGTATTGGCTTCTCTAGTGGTGATTAAGACTTTGCTTCCATTTGCACTATTTTCCAATGGAACCTCGAAAACATCATTCCATATATTTGGGTCCCACACATCGTCCAGCACAAGAAAGAACTTTTTATTCCTTACAGCCTTTTCAAGAGCATCTGTAAGCTCATTTAGTGATTCACCCTTTCCATTGTTGTTCGTTACTACCCTTATCATTGCCTTGAGAATATCTGTCCCTTTATAATTCTTTGACACACATATCCACATTTGTTGCTGAAATCGTCCACTCTGAGTCACAATCTCATACATCTTTTGAGCAAGGGCGGTCTTTCCAATGCCTCCCATACCCACAATTGCTAGATTTACACGAGTCTCTCCACTTGGTTCATTTTCTTCTAACATAAGTTTGATTAGCTTCTTGGCATCTACTTTTGCACGTCCCAGCAAATCACTAGGAACAAAATGTGTTGTCTTTCGGGATAGTCTCTCTGCATTGTTTGATTGTTGTTGATATCTAGAATTAGGAGCAATGGCATTTCTTCTATTCTCCTCTGCAATTTCTTCTAGCTTGGCATTTATCTCCTTTACTCTTTTTCCAATCTTACGTGAAAATAGAAGATTTTTAAGACGAGAAAAGGATGTATAACGAGAGTTACCAGAAGAAGTGGATGCAAGTTTTTGTGCCTTGACTTTGCAATCATCAATTATATCATCCATGTCATATGCAATATCTTTGAGTCTTATCATCTGAGACCGAATACGCTCGTCATCGAGGGACTGCTTCTCAGCATCTTTTATACTAAACAGGATATCTAGCACCTTCCTTTCCATTCCTTCCAACTCCTTCTTGACGTTTAATATTGTTAGTGTTTCATCTTGGAGAAAGTCAATTAAACGTGTGGCAAGAGTTTCCACAATTGGACCAAGAATTAGGTCTGCCATTTCTGAAGTTAACGACGGGTAGAGTACAAAGCAGATAATCAAAGCAAAGGCACCGTATATACTTCAAGAAATACACCTGAAAAATCATAAAAATTTTACATGTCAATGATGGTATATTCTTATTCAACTTGCAATAAAAAGAATCAAACCTATAACATAAACCACAAATTTTTCAACGAATGTTGTCCATCAAAGAATAGTTTGTAACATTATTTGAACATTTTGTCGATTTAATTGCACTAGGCATTATCCAAAAAGAAATATAACAAGAGTGACAATTGAGAAAAATATATAGAGAAATGCATTTAGATATATGACTACTTTAATGCTCCGATTAACTCAACCAAATGACTTCACTAATCACTGAAATATTTGTTAAAATGGAATACTTGCACACAAAAATTACTGTGCAGAATATTTTCATAAATATTAATAGGACTTCATGGGTAAAAATATCACAACCAGTATAATTGTAATATATATATAGACAAGTACACATACATCTTTAGGGAATTGTGCACAAATTTCGTCGTTTGATATGCTATCGTGATCAAGATCAAGAGATCAAGCTATACGTATGTTATCTTAGTAAATATGACACAAGAGATGAAGCTCAACAATCTTTTTGAAGAATTTTAGGAATACTTCATAGTGCATGATTGGATAAATTTTCGCAAAAATGATGAGATCAATTCATTTTTAGTAATTATAATGTTTTTGTCTAGATTTTGGTAAAATTCCTCTTTCCTTTGGAGTAAAAATGATACACCATCCGTTAGCGTATATTTCTTTAGAAACAAACTTACATTAAATTATAAAAATTAATTAAGAATTGGCAACTGAATTCAACCAATTAATGAAACATAACCAATTTCGGTAGCAATCATCAAACATAACCAAATTCAGCTTCACGAACATGATGATTAGATGTCATTTATTACACCATTTTAAATAATAGGGCTGTATGTATGTATGATGGTATCTACATGGATATCATAATACTTGCATTATTGTTGACTGAAAAAAAAATATATATATATATATATATAAATAAATAATAATAATAATAACAATAAAGAATAAATTTATTTATATATATATATAAGGGAGACCTTCGTATCAGAAGAAAATGATGATTAAAATAAAAAGATGATGGAAAGATAAAAAAAAGAGGGGGGGGCTTTTGTGTAAAAAGAAATTGAAATTGAGAAACAATGTATATGTATATATATAAATCATCCTTTTTGAAATGATCACTTCAGTCTTGGGCAGCTTGCTCCTTGATTAATTACTGCATATATATATATGATTATATCAACAAAGAAAGAGAAAGAAAAATATAAGTAGAAGAGTGGCAATTGAGAAGTAAGATAAAGAAACGCATTTAAATGACTACTTTAACCTTCTTCTAACTCAACCTGCAAATGACTTCACTTATAACCAAAATATCTGTTAAAATGGAAGAATAGGTGACAAAAATTATTTTTAGGAAAATTTTCACTTTAATGGCATTTTATGTGTAAAAATATCAATACCGGTATAAATTGTAAGATATATATATAGACAAGTACACATACATGTTACCTCAGGAAATAGTGCACAAGTTTCCTAAATCCATAACTAACATAATTTGACACGTAAAAATTAACATGACAAACTAAAAACAAGATCCATGCCATTGTTTAAGCTATATAATGTTACCTAAGTAAATATGACACAAGCAAACATGCAATTAAGCTCATCAAATCCTTTTTCACCAATAGAATTAAACAAGTTTAATAAAAAGAACTAGCATGAGGAAAATCGAAGTTGTACACATGACGTACAAAAGCCTATAAAAATTAATCAACTATTTATTAGCAACTGAATTCAACCAATTCCAATAACAATCATCGAACATGATCAAACCACTTACATATACGGGTCTCCAATTAATCACAAGATCAGGATCATTCTCCTTGAAATTAAATCACCTTGGTCTTGGGCAGATTGCTTCTTGATTACTTATAGGTATATCAACAAGGAGAGAAAAAGAAAAATACCCGTGCCCTCCCGGCTTTCATTCGGCAGATCTATTTGCTTGTCCGATGAAGAAGAGGAAGAATACAGACTACAATATGCCCAAACTCCTCTCCAAGGTCAACAGGAAACCGTTTTGGAGTAGCTGCATAACAAAGAATTGTAGGGATTATATATCATTCATGCACGCACGTCTTCAAGAAACAAATTAGTAAGAGAGGAAGAAAGGAAGTTATTTTAGATTCGATCTAAACGGTTGGCTGTAATCATCACATACATATGCAATATATATTGTAATTACATATATAATTCAAATTGGCCGGCCAGAAAACAAAACTACTAAAATATTAAAGCAATATATATTCGTTGCTGTACATTTTTGTTATTACATGAAAAAGCAATTTGTATATGATTTTGAAAATGGATATTTTACGAATATTTGTCGCAGCAAATACCTTTAGCCATGTAAGGAGAAAGACTCGTACATGAGTAAAGTTAGAACAAAATAAAAATAGAAATACAAGGAGATATACAGTAGATAAATAAGAATAATATTGTGCAAATAAATAAAAGATCAAACTCTATTTAATCACACAAAGAATGGGGACAAAAACAGGAGGGGATAGTGATAAGAAGAAATCAATGACAACATTTGTACGTTGGAGGGAATCATTCTACACGAGGAAGAAGAAGGGGATAAGTTCAAGTGCAGACAAACAGTGGTGGCCTCGATAAGGCTGACGAATAGTCGTCGTGAGGACAGAGGAAGGTGATAGTTGGAGTTTTCTTTCGTTTATATCTAAACCTTTTGCTCTATTGGATTTTTCTTATTGGAGAAGAGACCACAACCAACCTTCCATTTAACGTAAAAATGATCACTTCTCATTGCAGTACGATGGTGCAAACAAGAGGCTTGTACCGTACAGTGGTTTTTGCAGTCCTCTCGTTTTTAATTCTCTTGCTTCAAGAAGAAAGAGAAGTATGACGATTATTGTTCAATTCTGGCTTACGGCAAGTGATGATGACGAACTTGATTACGTTCTTCTTAAAGCCTTCGATCCAAAGGTTCAATCGACGGTCTGATTAAAGGATCGATCAATCAGAAATAGGATGACCTTCACCAAGGGATTAGATAAGTATGATACGGTAGAGTTAATCATACGCTCCTCAGATGAAGGGTCAAGATTGTCTAGAATTGATTTAGACGATCTAAAAGTGCAGATGACAAACGATTAAGGATGTGGACGGCAGCCATAGACTATCTAGATAATTATAAATACCTATCTAATACATATCCAAAATTAAGATGTTTACCCTCATATACCTTAAAATGTGAAAACTATACAAGCAGTTGGGAAAAAAAAAAAAAAACAAAACAAAAGGATAATGATTAATGGTTGTATTTTTCAACGAATACTTGATTTGTCTCTTTCGTTAACTAAACTGCAAACTAAGTTCAAAAATGAAAGGTGGAGAGAGTGTCCCTCTTTGTCACATTTACGAAGTTACGCAAAGTCTCGTAGTTGATGTATGATTAATATGTCGTACAATTACCAATAGACGTTCGTTTTCGTCCAGCGACCAACCACAAAGCGGCCAGGTGCATTTTGCTGAGTCCCCTCTTTTTTTTGATTCGTGCAATTGTTTGTTCGTCATTTTTTTTTTCTTCACCGTCGTTGCTAGAAAATGTTATCTTCTCTAACAACAGCATGCTCGACGGCGCTCGCCGTTTGTCGGATCACCGGCGCCCGCGAATTTTCGGATTACAACGTAAACAGAAGAATGTGAATTGTTATCTAGAGATGTGTGAAATTCTTGCATATCTCTTAATTATTGATGAATGATATATGAACATTTAATAATATAATTATATAATATGTTAGTTGATTAATATAATTAATTAATTAAGAACAATTATATTACATTATTATCATATATAAATATAAAATTCTAAATTTATTTAATTTCATATTATACACAAATACTTGAATTTTAATTTTCATCTAATTTATAAACGTGTACAAATATCCAAATTTTAAATTTTATTTCCATCTGATTCTATAAAATTTCAATTCTGTTAGAATTCTAATTCTATAGAATTTCAATTCTATATACACAAAGGAACTCGTAACCTTAAAATGTGAAAACTATACAAGCAGTTGGAAAACCAAAACAAAAGGATAATGATTAATGGTTGTATTTTTCATTGATTAAATTGTAAGCAAAGTTCAAAAATGAAAGGTGGAGAGAGTGTCTCTCTTTGTCACGTTTCTGAAGTTACGCAAAGTCTTCTTGTTGATGGCATGATTAATATGTCGTATAATTACCACTTGGCGTTATTGTTTGACATTTGCATCCGCTAGAAGACGTCCCAGGTCTATTATAGTATGTAATTTAGTTCATCAAAGGTAGTAATATTCATAATCAAAACTCAACCTGCAAATTAGAAGAATCAACAGAAGACGAGCATGAGGGGGACCTGGAGCTTGATTTGTGCATGCTTGCTTTCCCATGCTGGGTAACCGTTTTGAGCTAATTCACAAGTACTATAGAGCCAATTAGAACGTACGTGTCTACATATATATATCTATATGTATGTTATTGTTGTATTCTGGAGGTTGTTATTTAATCAAGAAACAAATTAGTTAATCAGAACTGAAAGCAAGGAAGCATGCTTCCGATTTCGATTACACGAACACGACGACAAGGCGCAGATATTGAACTTAGAGTCACGCAGGGCGCATAACCATTTTATTTATCATCAGGTAGGTATACTACAGACGATCCATCACACATACATGGGGACGTACGTACGTACGTACACAACGCATGCACCTACGTCCGATTTATTTATTATTACACACACTACGTACCTAATTATCTAGGGACAGGAGAGTCACGTGATAACGGCATGCATGTAACACCGTCGACGTCGACGGTGGCGTACGTCCGCCGCGCCTGCTTACCAGCGGCCGCCACGGCGGTTTCCTCTATGGTTTCTCCTATGGTGGCGGCGGCCTCCATTGTATCTCCTTTGGTAGCGGTCCTCCTCCAGACCGTCATCACCCAACGATTCCTCCGCGGCTTCGTCGCTCACCAGTTCCTGCGCGGCTTCATCACCCACCAGTTCACGAGCTCCGGTACCGCTGAAGAGCAGCGCCACCACAAGGAGGAGCGTAAGGAAGAGGACCTTGCCACCCATGGTTTCTGGATCGATCGCTGGTAGTACTTCTGTATGAGAGCAGTGTGGATGTGGTGGAGAAGGAAGAACCTTAGGGCTCTTTATATAGGCACCCAAGGAGAGGAGGCGGCTACCTTTCGAAAAAATATCAAGAAAGAAGGAGAGGAGGCGGCGCACGGCACGTCTGCGTTTGTGACGTGGGAAAAAAAAAGAGGGACTACTGCAATTAATCGGCAGACACGTATAGTCAAGAAAGAAAGCCCGATGCTTATCGGATTTGTAATTTTATTTTATTTATGATTGGAATTTTTTTTGTTTCCTTTTTTTAGCTGTAATTTCGCCGTTTATTTTATTTAACTTCTAAGTTCTAACTTTGCATGTATATCCAATATATATATATATATATATATATATATATGTATATCATTTGATTTTAATTTTTTATACTTGGATTCTTTCAAGTAAAATCCAAAAATTGGACAAATTTGTGTGGAACGAGTCATTTCCTACCTAACTAGAATTTTATGTATTTATCTGTAAAATAAACATCGATCTTCACCTCACATACGCAGGACGACTTGTACTTGATATGTATTTAGTCAATTGTAAATAATTGGAAAGAAGACTTGATCATCGTCAGGATTTTAAATCGTTGGCTTTGAATAAACCACCTACTGGTTTGGTTAAGGCTTGATCTCTAAGCTATTTTTACGAATTTGACATGAATCTAGAATAATACATAATCACACATACGTACGTACCTCCGTGATCTTCTCCTGATTCAGTAGTTACCTTATCTCCTAGCAAACCCTCAGCAATCCACAATGGCACTAGTTTTTCTTTACGAAAACTATAATCTTCAGGGAATAATGAACAATAAACAAAGCATTGTTTTAATTTGTCTGACAGATCCTCGTAACTGAGATAAAGGACTTTCATCACATTATCATCATTTTCAAATATATTTTGGGTCCATACTTCATTGGAAATAATCTTTTCCCATTCACCACTCTGTTTATCCTTTGTCTTAAGAATCCCAGCAATAGCTTTTATGGCTAAAGGAAGTCGACCACATTTCTCAATAATCCTGACTCCAACGTCCTTGAAGTGCTCACTAGTGTTCTTTTCATTTTCTGTTTCAAAAACATTGTTACGTAATAAACACCATCCCTCTTCCATGCTCAATGGCTTGACATGATGAAAATGCAAAGCAGACATCTTTTTAGCAGTATTGGCTTCTCTAGTGGTGATTAAGACTTTGCTTCCATTTGCACTATTTTCCAATGGAACCTCGAAAACATCATTCCATATATTTGGGTCCCACACATCGTCCAGCACAAGAAAGAACTTTTTATTCCTTACAGCCTTTTCAAGAGCATCTGTAAGCTCATTTAGTGATTCACCCTTTCCATTGTTGTTCGTTACTACCCTTATCATTGCCTTGAGAATATCTGTCCCTTTATAATTCTTTGACACACATATCCACATTTGTTGCTGAAATCGTCCACTCTGAGTCACAATCTCATACATCTTTTGAGCAAGGGCGGTCTTTCCAATGCCTCCCATACCCACAATTGCTAGATTTACACGAGTCTCTCCACTTGGTTCATTTTCTTCTAACATAAGTTTGATTAGCTTCTTGGCATCTACTTTTGCACGTCCCAGCAAATCACTAGGAACAAAATGTGTTGTCTTTCGGGATAGTCTCTCTGCATTGTTTGATTGTTGTTGATATCTAGAATTAGGAGCAATGGCATTTCTTCTATTCTCCTCTGCAATTTCTTCTAGCTTGGCATTTATCTCCTTTACTCTTTTTCCAATCTTACGTGAAAATAGAAGATTTTTAAGACGAGAAAAGGATGTATAACGAGAGTTACCAGAAGAAGTGGATGCAAGTTTTTGTGCCTTGACTTTGCAATCATCAATTATATCATCCATGTCATATGCAATATCTTTGAGTCTTATCATCTGAGACCGAATACGCTCGTCATCGAGGGACTGCTTCTCAGCATCTTTTATACTAAACAGGATATCTAGCACCTTCCTTTCCATTCCTTCCAACTCCTTCTTGACGTTTAATATTGTTAGTGTTTCATCTTGGAGAAAGTCAATTAAACGTGTGGCAAGAGTTTCCACAATTGGACCAAGAATTAGGTCTGCCATTTCTGAAGTTAACGACGGGTAGAGTACAAAGCAGATAATCAAAGCAAAGGCACCGTATATACTTCAAGAAATACACCTGAAAAATCATAAAAATTTTACATGTCAATGATGGTATATTCTTATTCAACTTGCAATAAAAAGAATCAAACCTATAACATAAACCACAAATTTTTCAACGAATGTTGTCCATCAAAGAATAGTTTGTAACATTATTTGAACATTTTGTCGATTTAATTGCACTAGGCATTATCCAAAAAGAAATATAACAAGAGTGACAATTGAGAAAAATATATAGAGAAATGCATTTAGATATATGACTACTTTAATGCTCCGATTAACTCAACCAAATGACTTCACTAATCACTGAAATATTTGTTAAAATGGAATACTTGCACACAAAAATTACTGTGCAGAATATTTTCATAAATATTAATAGGACTTCATGGGTAAAAATATCACAACCAGTATAATTGTAATATATATATAGACAAGTACACATACATCTTTAGGGAATTGTGCACAAATTTCGTCGTTTGATATGCTATCGTGATCAAGATCAAGAGATCAAGCTATACGTATGTTATCTTAGTAAATATGACACAAGAGATGAAGCTCAACAATCTTTTTGAAGAATTTTAGGAATACTTCATAGTGCATGATTGGATAAATTTTCGCAAAAATGATGAGATCAATTCATTTTTAGTAATTATAATGTTTTTGTCTAGATTTTGGTAAAATTCCTCTTTCCTTTGGAGTAAAAATGATACACCATCCGTTAGCGTATATTTCTTTAGAAACAAACTTACATTAAATTATAAAAATTAATTAAGAATTGGCAACTGAATTCAACCAATTAATGAAACATAACCAATTTCGGTAGCAATCATCAAACATAACCAAATTCAGCTTCACGAACATGATGATTAGATGTCATTTATTACACCATTTTAAATAATAGGGCTGTATGTATGTATGATGGTATCTACATGGATATCATAATACTTGCATTATTGTTGACTGAAAAAAAAATATATATATATATATATATAAATAAATAATAATAATAATAACAATAAAGAATAAATTTATTTATATATATATATAAGGGAGACCTTCGTATCAGAAGAAAATGATGATTAAAATAAAAAGATGATGGAAAGATAAAAAAAAGAGGGGGGGGCTTTTGTGTAAAAAGAAATTGAAATTGAGAAACAATGTATATGTATATATATAAATCATCCTTTTTGAAATGATCACTTCAGTCTTGGGCAGCTTGCTCCTTGATTAATTACTGCATATATATATATGATTATATCAACAAAGAAAGAGAAAGAAAAATATAAGTAGAAGAGTGGCAATTGAGAAGTAAGATAAAGAAACGCATTTAAATGACTACTTTAACCTTCTTCTAACTCAACCTGCAAATGACTTCACTTATAACCAAAATATCTGTTAAAATGGAAGAATAGGTGACAAAAATTATTTTTAGGAAAATTTTCACTTTAATGGCATTTTATGTGTAAAAATATCAATACCGGTATAAATTGTAAGATATATATATAGACAAGTACACATACATGTTACCTCAGGAAATAGTGCACAAGTTTCCTAAATCCATAACTAACATAATTTGACACGTAAAAATTAACATGACAAACTAAAAACAAGATCCATGCCATTGTTTAAGCTATATAATGTTACCTAAGTAAATATGACACAAGCAAACATGCAATTAAGCTCATCAAATCCTTTTTCACCAATAGAATTAAACAAGTTTAATAAAAAGAACTAGCATGAGGAAAATCGAAGTTGTACACATGACGTACAAAAGCCTATAAAAATTAATCAACTATTTATTAGCAACTGAATTCAACCAATTCCAATAACAATCATCGAACATGATCAAACCACTTACATATACGGGTCTCCAATTAATCACAAGATCAGGATCATTCTCCTTGAAATTAAATCACCTTGGTCTTGGGCAGATTGCTTCTTGATTACTTATAGGTATATCAACAAGGAGAGAAAAAGAAAAATACCCGTGCCCTCCCGGCTTTCATTCGGCAGATCTATTTGCTTGTCCGATGAAGAAGAGGAAGAATACAGACTACAATATGCCCAAACTCCTCTCCAAGGTCAACAGGAAACCGTTTTGGAGTAGCTGCATAACAAAGAATTGTAGGGATTATATATCATTCATGCACGCACGTCTTCAAGAAACAAATTAGTAAGAGAGGAAGAAAGGAAGTTATTTTAGATTCGATCTAAACGGTTGGCTGTAATCATCACATACATATGCAATATATATTGTAATTACATATATAATTCAAATTGGCCGGCCAGAAAACAAAACTACTAAAATATTAAAGCAATATATATTCGTTGCTGTACATTTTTGTTATTACATGAAAAAGCAATTTGTATATGATTTTGAAAATGGATATTTTACGAATATTTGTCGCAGCAAATACCTTTAGCCATGTAAGGAGAAAGACTCGTACATGAGTAAAGTTAGAACAAAATAAAAATAGAAATACAAGGAGATATACAGTAGATAAATAAGAATAATATTGTGCAAATAAATAAAAGATCAAACTCTATTTAATCACACAAAGAATGGGGACAAAAACAGGAGGGGATAGTGATAAGAAGAAATCAATGACAACATTTGTACGTTGGAGGGAATCATTCTACACGAGGAAGAAGAAGGGGATAAGTTCAAGTGCAGACAAACAGTGGTGGCCTCGATAAGGCTGACGAATAGTCGTCGTGAGGACAGAGGAAGGTGATAGTTGGAGTTTTCTTTCGTTTATATCTAAACCTTTTGCTCTATTGGATTTTTCTTATTGGAGAAGAGACCACAACCAACCTTCCATTTAACGTAAAAATGATCACTTCTCATTGCAGTACGATGGTGCAAACAAGAGGCTTGTACCGTACAGTGGTTTTTGCAGTCCTCTCGTTTTTAATTCTCTTGCTTCAAGAAGAAAGAGAAGTATGACGATTATTGTTCAATTCTGGCTTACGGCAAGTGATGATGACGAACTTGATTACGTTCTTCTTAAAGCCTTCGATCCAAAGGTTCAATCGACGGTCTGATTAAAGGATCGATCAATCAGAAATAGGATGACCTTCACCAAGGGATTAGATAAGTATGATACGGTAGAGTTAATCATACGCTCCTCAGATGAAGGGTCAAGATTGTCTAGAATTGATTTAGACGATCTAAAAGTGCAGATGACAAACGATTAAGGATGTGGACGGCAGCCATAGACTATCTAGATAATTATAAATACCTATCTAATACATATCCAAAATTAAGATGTTTACCCTCATATACCTTAAAATGTGAAAACTATACAAGCAGTTGGGAAAAAAAAAAAAAAAACAAAACAAAAGGATAATGATTAATGGTTGTATTTTTCAACGAATACTTGATTTGTCTCTTTCGTTAACTAAACTGCAAACTAAGTTCAAAAATGAAAGGTGGAGAGAGTGTCCCTCTTTGTCACATTTACGAAGTTACGCAAAGTCTCGTAGTTGATGTATGATTAATATGTCGTACAATTACCAATAGACGTTCGTTTTCGTCCAGCGACCAACCACAAAGCGGCCAGGTGCATTTTGCTGAGTCCCCTCTTTTTTTTGATTCGTGCAATTGTTTGTTCGTCATTTTTTTTTTCTTCACCGTCGTTGCTAGAAAATGTTATCTTCTCTAACAACAGCATGCTCGACGGCGCTCGCCGTTTGTCGGATCACCGGCGCCCGCGAATTTTCGGATTACAACGTAAACAGAAGAATGTGAATTGTTATCTAGAGATGTGTGAAATTCTTGCATATCTCTTAATTATTGATGAATGATATATGAACATTTAATAATATAATTATATAATATGTTAGTTGATTAATATAATTAATTAATTAAGAACAATTATATTACATTATTATCATATATAAATATAAAATTCTAAATTTATTTAATTTCATATTATACACAAATACTTGAATTTTAATTTTCATCTAATTTATAAACGTGTACAAATATCCAAATTTTAAATTTTATTTCCATCTGATTCTATAAAATTTCAATTCTGTTAGAATTCTAATTCTATAGAATTTCAATTCTATATACACAAAGGAACTCGTAACCTTAAAATGTGAAAACTATACAAGCAGTTGGAAAACCAAAACAAAAGGATAATGATTAATGGTTGTATTTTTCATTGATTAAATTGTAAGCAAAGTTCAAAAATGAAAGGTGGAGAGAGTGTCTCTCTTTGTCACGTTTCTGAAGTTACGCAAAGTCTTCTTGTTGATGGCATGATTAATATGTCGTATAATTACCACTTGGCGTTATTGTTTGACATTTGCATCCGCTAGAAGACGTCCCAGGTCTATTATAGTATGTAATTTAGTTCATCAAAGGTAGTAATATTCATAATCAAAACTCAACCTGCAAATTAGAAGAATCAACAGAAGACGAGCATGAGGGGGACCTGGAGCTTGATTTGTGCATGCTTGCTTTCCCATGCTGGGTAACCGTTTTGAGCTAATTCACAAGTACTATAGAGCCAATTAGAACGTACGTGTCTACATATATATATCTATATGTATGTTATTGTTGTATTCTGGAGGTTGTTATTTAATCAAGAAACAAATTAGTTAATCAGAACTGAAAGCAAGGAAGCATGCTTCCGATTTCGATTACACGAACACGACGACAAGGCGCAGATATTGAACTTAGAGTCACGCAGGGCGCATAACCATTTTATTTATCATCAGGTAGGTATACTACAGACGATCCATCACACATACATGGGGACGTACGTACGTACGTACACAACGCATGCACCTACGTCCGATTTATTTATTATTACACACACTACGTACCTAATTATCTAGGGACAGGAGAGTCACGTGATAACGGCATGCATGTAACACCGTCGACGTCGACGGTGGCGTACGTCCGCCGCGCCTGCTTACCAGCGGCCGCCACGGCGGTTTCCTCTATGGTTTCTCCTATGGTGGCGGCGGCCTCCATTGTATCTCCTTTGGTAGCGGTCCTCCTCCAGACCGTCATCACCCAACGATTCCTCCGCGGCTTCGTCGCTCACCAGTTCCTGCGCGGCTTCATCACCCACCAGTTCACGAGCTCCGGTACCGCTGAAGAGCAGCGCCACCACAAGGAGGAGCGTAAGGAAGAGGACCTTGCCACCCATGGTTTCTGGATCGATCGCTGGTAGTACTTCTGTATGAGAGCAGTGTGGATGTGGTGGAGAAGGAAGAACCTTAGGGCTCTTTATATAGGCACCCAAGGAGAGGAGGCGGCTACCTTTCGAAAAAATATCAAGAAAGAAGGAGAGGAGGCGGCGCACGGCACGTCTGCGTTTGTGACGTGGGAAAAAAAAAGAGGGACTACTGCAATTAATCGGCAGACACGTATAGTCAAGAAAGAAAGCCCGATGCTTATCGGATTTGTAATTTTATTTTATTTATGATTGGAATTTTTTTTGTTTCCTTTTTTTAGCTGTAATTTCGCCGTTTATTTTATTTAACTTCTAAGTTCTAACTTTGCATGTATATCCAATATATATATATATATATATATATATATATGTATATCATTTGATTTTAATTTTTTATACTTGGATTCTTTCAAGTAAAATCCAAAAATTGGACAAATTTGTGTGGAACGAGTCATTTCCTACCTAACTAGAATTTTATGTATTTATCTGTAAAATAAACATCGATCTTCACCTCACATACGCAGGACGACTTGTACTTGATATGTATTTAGTCAATTGTAAATAATTGGAAAGAAGACTTGATCATCGTCAGGATTTTAAATCGTTGGCTTTGAATAAACCACCTACTGGTTTGGTTAAGGCTTGATCTCTAAGCTATTTTTACGAATTTGACATGAATCTAGAATAATACATAATCACACATACGTACGTACCTCCGTGATCTTCTCCTGATTCAGTAGTTACCTTATCTCCTAGCAAACCCTCAGCAATCCACAATGGCACTAGTTTTTCTTTACGAAAACTATAATCTTCAGGGAATAATGAACAATAAACAAAGCATTGTTTTAATTTGTCTGACAGATCCTCGTAACTGAGATAAAGGACTTTCATCACATTATCATCATTTTCAAATATATTTTGGGTCCATACTTCATTGGAAATAATCTTTTCCCATTCACCACTCTGTTTATCCTTTGTCTTAAGAATCCCAGCAATAGCTTTTATGGCTAAAGGAAGTCGACCACATTTCTCAATAATCCTGACTCCAACGTCCTTGAAGTGCTCACTAGTGTTCTTTTCATTTTCTGTTTCAAAAACATTGTTACGTAATAAACACCATCCCTCTTCCATGCTCAATGGCTTGACATGATGAAAATGCAAAGCAGACATCTTTTTAGCAGTATTGGCTTCTCTAGTGGTGATTAAGACTTTGCTTCCATTTGCACTATTTTCCAATGGAACCTCGAAAACATCATTCCATATATTTGGGTCCCACACATCGTCCAGCACAAGAAAGAACTTTTTATTCCTTACAGCCTTTTCAAGAGCATCTGTAAGCTCATTTAGTGATTCACCCTTTCCATTGTTGTTCGTTACTACCCTTATCATTGCCTTGAGAATATCTGTCCCTTTATAATTCTTTGACACACATATCCACATTTGTTGCTGAAATCGTCCACTCTGAGTCACAATCTCATACATCTTTTGAGCAAGGGCGGTCTTTCCAATGCCTCCCATACCCACAATTGCTAGATTTACACGAGTCTCTCCACTTGGTTCATTTTCTTCTAACATAAGTTTGATTAGCTTCTTGGCATCTACTTTTGCACGTCCCAGCAAATCACTAGGAACAAAATGTGTTGTCTTTCGGGATAGTCTCTCTGCATTGTTTGATTGTTGTTGATATCTAGAATTAGGAGCAATGGCATTTCTTCTATTCTCCTCTGCAATTTCTTCTAGCTTGGCATTTATCTCCTTTACTCTTTTTCCAATCTTACGTGAAAATAGAAGATTTTTAAGACGAGAAAAGGATGTATAACGAGAGTTACCAGAAGAAGTGGATGCAAGTTTTTGTGCCTTGACTTTGCAATCATCAATTATATCATCCATGTCATATGCAATATCTTTGAGTCTTATCATCTGAGACCGAATACGCTCGTCATCGAGGGACTGCTTCTCAGCATCTTTTATACTAAACAGGATATCTAGCACCTTCCTTTCCATTCCTTCCAACTCCTTCTTGACGTTTAATATTGTTAGTGTTTCATCTTGGAGAAAGTCAATTAAACGTGTGGCAAGAGTTTCCACAATTGGACCAAGAATTAGGTCTGCCATTTCTGAAGTTAACGACGGGTAGAGTACAAAGCAGATAATCAAAGCAAAGGCACCGTATATACTTCAAGAAATACACCTGAAAAATCATAAAAATTTTACATGTCAATGATGGTATATTCTTATTCAACTTGCAATAAAAAGAATCAAACCTATAACATAAACCACAAATTTTTCAACGAATGTTGTCCATCAAAGAATAGTTTGTAACATTATTTGAACATTTTGTCGATTTAATTGCACTAGGCATTATCCAAAAAGAAATATAACAAGAGTGACAATTGAGAAAAATATATAGAGAAATGCATTTAGATATATGACTACTTTAATGCTCCGATTAACTCAACCAAATGACTTCACTAATCACTGAAATATTTGTTAAAATGGAATACTTGCACACAAAAATTACTGTGCAGAATATTTTCATAAATATTAATAGGACTTCATGGGTAAAAATATCACAACCAGTATAATTGTAATATATATATAGACAAGTACACATACATCTTTAGGGAATTGTGCACAAATTTCGTCGTTTGATATGCTATCGTGATCAAGATCAAGAGATCAAGCTATACGTATGTTATCTTAGTAAATATGACACAAGAGATGAAGCTCAACAATCTTTTTGAAGAATTTTAGGAATACTTCATAGTGCATGATTGGATAAATTTTCGCAAAAATGATGAGATCAATTCATTTTTAGTAATTATAATGTTTTTGTCTAGATTTTGGTAAAATTCCTCTTTCCTTTGGAGTAAAAATGATACACCATCCGTTAGCGTATATTTCTTTAGAAACAAACTTACATTAAATTATAAAAATTAATTAAGAATTGGCAACTGAATTCAACCAATTAATGAAACATAACCAATTTCGGTAGCAATCATCAAACATAACCAAATTCAGCTTCACGAACATGATGATTAGATGTCATTTATTACACCATTTTAAATAATAGGGCTGTATGTATGTATGATGGTATCTACATGGATATCATAATACTTGCATTATTGTTGACTGAAAAAAAAATATATATATATATATATATAAATAAATAATAATAATAATAACAATAAAGAATAAATTTATTTATATATATATATAAGGGAGACCTTCGTATCAGAAGAAAATGATGATTAAAATAAAAAGATGATGGAAAGATAAAAAAAAGAGGGGGGGGCTTTTGTGTAAAAAGAAATTGAAATTGAGAAACAATGTATATGTATATATATAAATCATCCTTTTTGAAATGATCACTTCAGTCTTGGGCAGCTTGCTCCTTGATTAATTACTGCATATATATATATGATTATATCAACAAAGAAAGAGAAAGAAAAATATAAGTAGAAGAGTGGCAATTGAGAAGTAAGATAAAGAAACGCATTTAAATGACTACTTTAACCTTCTTCTAACTCAACCTGCAAATGACTTCACTTATAACCAAAATATCTGTTAAAATGGAAGAATAGGTGACAAAAATTATTTTTAGGAAAATTTTCACTTTAATGGCATTTTATGTGTAAAAATATCAATACCGGTATAAATTGTAAGATATATATATAGACAAGTACACATACATGTTACCTCAGGAAATAGTGCACAAGTTTCCTAAATCCATAACTAACATAATTTGACACGTAAAAATTAACATGACAAACTAAAAACAAGATCCATGCCATTGTTTAAGCTATATAATGTTACCTAAGTAAATATGACACAAGCAAACATGCAATTAAGCTCATCAAATCCTTTTTCACCAATAGAATTAAACAAGTTTAATAAAAAGAACTAGCATGAGGAAAATCGAAGTTGTACACATGACGTACAAAAGCCTATAAAAATTAATCAACTATTTATTAGCAACTGAATTCAACCAATTCCAATAACAATCATCGAACATGATCAAACCACTTACATATACGGGTCTCCAATTAATCACAAGATCAGGATCATTCTCCTTGAAATTAAATCACCTTGGTCTTGGGCAGATTGCTTCTTGATTACTTATAGGTATATCAACAAGGAGAGAAAAAGAAAAATACCCGTGCCCTCCCGGCTTTCATTCGGCAGATCTATTTGCTTGTCCGATGAAGAAGAGGAAGAATACAGACTACAATATGCCCAAACTCCTCTCCAAGGTCAACAGGAAACCGTTTTGGAGTAGCTGCATAACAAAGAATTGTAGGGATTATATATCATTCATGCACGCACGTCTTCAAGAAACAAATTAGTAAGAGAGGAAGAAAGGAAGTTATTTTAGATTCGATCTAAACGGTTGGCTGTAATCATCACATACATATGCAATATATATTGTAATTACATATATAATTCAAATTGGCCGGCCAGAAAACAAAACTACTAAAATATTAAAGCAATATATATTCGTTGCTGTACATTTTTGTTATTACATGAAAAAGCAATTTGTATATGATTTTGAAAATGGATATTTTACGAATATTTGTCGCAGCAAATACCTTTAGCCATGTAAGGAGAAAGACTCGTACATGAGTAAAGTTAGAACAAAATAAAAATAGAAATACAAGGAGATATACAGTAGATAAATAAGAATAATATTGTGCAAATAAATAAAAGATCAAACTCTATTTAATCACACAAAGAATGGGGACAAAAACAGGAGGGGATAGTGATAAGAAGAAATCAATGACAACATTTGTACGTTGGAGGGAATCATTCTACACGAGGAAGAAGAAGGGGATAAGTTCAAGTGCAGACAAACAGTGGTGGCCTCGATAAGGCTGACGAATAGTCGTCGTGAGGACAGAGGAAGGTGATAGTTGGAGTTTTCTTTCGTTTATATCTAAACCTTTTGCTCTATTGGATTTTTCTTATTGGAGAAGAGACCACAACCAACCTTCCATTTAACGTAAAAATGATCACTTCTCATTGCAGTACGATGGTGCAAACAAGAGGCTTGTACCGTACAGTGGTTTTTGCAGTCCTCTCGTTTTTAATTCTCTTGCTTCAAGAAGAAAGAGAAGTATGACGATTATTGTTCAATTCTGGCTTACGGCAAGTGATGATGACGAACTTGATTACGTTCTTCTTAAAGCCTTCGATCCAAAGGTTCAATCGACGGTCTGATTAAAGGATCGATCAATCAGAAATAGGATGACCTTCACCAAGGGATTAGATAAGTATGATACGGTAGAGTTAATCATACGCTCCTCAGATGAAGGGTCAAGATTGTCTAGAATTGATTTAGACGATCTAAAAGTGCAGATGACAAACGATTAAGGATGTGGACGGCAGCCATAGACTATCTAGATAATTATAAATACCTATCTAATACATATCCAAAATTAAGATGTTTACCCTCATATACCTTAAAATGTGAAAACTATACAAGCAGTTGGGAAAAAAAAAAAAAAACAAAACAAAAGGATAATGATTAATGGTTGTATTTTTCAACGAATACTTGATTTGTCTCTTTCGTTAACTAAACTGCAAACTAAGTTCAAAAATGAAAGGTGGAGAGAGTGTCCCTCTTTGTCACATTTACGAAGTTACGCAAAGTCTCGTAGTTGATGTATGATTAATATGTCGTACAATTACCAATAGACGTTCGTTTTCGTCCAGCGACCAACCACAAAGCGGCCAGGTGCATTTTGCTGAGTCCCCTCTTTTTTTTGATTCGTGCAATTGTTTGTTCGTCATTTTTTTTTTCTTCACCGTCGTTGCTAGAAAATGTTATCTTCTCTAACAACAGCATGCTCGACGGCGCTCGCCGTTTGTCGGATCACCGGCGCCCGCGAATTTTCGGATTACAACGTAAACAGAAGAATGTGAATTGTTATCTAGAGATGTGTGAAATTCTTGCATATCTCTTAATTATTGATGAATGATATATGAACATTTAATAATATAATTATATAATATGTTAGTTGATTAATATAATTAATTAATTAAGAACAATTATATTACATTATTATCATATATAAATATAAAATTCTAAATTTATTTAATTTCATATTATACACAAATACTTGAATTTTAATTTTCATCTAATTTATAAACGTGTACAAATATCCAAATTTTAAATTTTATTTCCATCTGATTCTATAAAATTTCAATTCTGTTAGAATTCTAATTCTATAGAATTTCAATTCTATATACACAAAGGAACTCGTAACCTTAAAATGTGAAAACTATACAAGCAGTTGGAAAACCAAAACAAAAGGATAATGATTAATGGTTGTATTTTTCATTGATTAAATTGTAAGCAAAGTTCAAAAATGAAAGGTGGAGAGAGTGTCTCTCTTTGTCACGTTTCTGAAGTTACGCAAAGTCTTCTTGTTGATGGCATGATTAATATGTCGTATAATTACCACTTGGCGTTATTGTTTGACATTTGCATCCGCTAGAAGACGTCCCAGGTCTATTATAGTATGTAATTTAGTTCATCAAAGGTAGTAATATTCATAATCAAAACTCAACCTGCAAATTAGAAGAATCAACAGAAGACGAGCATGAGGGGGACCTGGAGCTTGATTTGTGCATGCTTGCTTTCCCATGCTGGGTAACCGTTTTGAGCTAATTCACAAGTACTATAGAGCCAATTAGAACGTACGTGTCTACATATATATATCTATATGTATGTTATTGTTGTATTCTGGAGGTTGTTATTTAATCAAGAAACAAATTAGTTAATCAGAACTGAAAGCAAGGAAGCATGCTTCCGATTTCGATTACACGAACACGACGACAAGGCGCAGATATTGAACTTAGAGTCACGCAGGGCGCATAACCATTTTATTTATCATCAGGTAGGTATACTACAGACGATCCATCACACATACATGGGGACGTACGTACGTACGTACACAACGCATGCACCTACGTCCGATTTATTTATTATTACACACACTACGTACCTAATTATCTAGGGACAGGAGAGTCACGTGATAACGGCATGCATGTAACACCGTCGACGTCGACGGTGGCGTACGTCCGCCGCGCCTGCTTACCAGCGGCCGCCACGGCGGTTTCCTCTATGGTTTCTCCTATGGTGGCGGCGGCCTCCATTGTATCTCCTTTGGTAGCGGTCCTCCTCCAGACCGTCATCACCCAACGATTCCTCCGCGGCTTCGTCGCTCACCAGTTCCTGCGCGGCTTCATCACCCACCAGTTCACGAGCTCCGGTACCGCTGAAGAGCAGCGCCACCACAAGGAGGAGCGTAAGGAAGAGGACCTTGCCACCCATGGTTTCTGGATCGATCGCTGGTAGTACTTCTGTATGAGAGCAGTGTGGATGTGGTGGAGAAGGAAGAACCTTAGGGCTCTTTATATAGGCACCCAAGGAGAGGAGGCGGCTACCTTTCGAAAAAATATCAAGAAAGAAGGAGAGGAGGCGGCGCACGGCACGTCTGCGTTTGTGACGTGGGAAAAAAAAAGAGGGACTACTGCAATTAATCGGCAGACACGTATAGTCAAGAAAGAAAGCCCGATGCTTATCGGATTTGTAATTTTATTTTATTTATGATTGGAATTTTTTTTGTTTCCTTTTTTTAGCTGTAATTTCGCCGTTTATTTTATTTAACTTCTAAGTTCTAACTTTGCATGTATATCCAATATATATATATATATAATATATATATATATATATGTATATCATTTGATTTTAATTTTTTATACTTGGATTCTTTCAAGTAAAATCCAAAAATTGGACAAATTTGTGTGGAACGAGTCATTTCCTACCTAACTAGAATTTTATGTATTTATCTGTAAAATAAACATCGATCTTCACCTCACATACGCAGGACGACTTGTACTTGATATGTATTTAGTCAATTGTAAATAATTGGAAAGAAGACTTGATCATCGTCAGGATTTTAAATCGTTGGCTTTGAATAAACCACCTACTGGTTTGGTTAAGGCTTGATCTCTAAGCTATTTTTACGAATTTGACATGAATCTAGAATAATACATAATCACACATACGTACGTACCTCCGTGATCTTCTCCTGATTCAGTAGTTACCTTATCTCCTAGCAAACCCTCAGCAATCCACAATGGCACTAGTTTTTCTTTACGAAAACTATAATCTTCAGGGAATAATGAACAATAAACAAAGCATTGTTTTAATTTGTCTGACAGATCCTCGTAACTGAGATAAAGGACTTTCATCACATTATCATCATTTTCAAATATATTTTGGGTCCATACTTCATTGGAAATAATCTTTTCCCATTCACCACTCTGTTTATCCTTTGTCTTAAGAATCCCAGCAATAGCTTTTATGGCTAAAGGAAGTCGACCACATTTCTCAATAATCCTGACTCCAACGTCCTTGAAGTGCTCACTAGTGTTCTTTTCATTTTCTGTTTCAAAAACATTGTTACGTAATAAACACCATCCCTCTTCCATGCTCAATGGCTTGACATGATGAAAATGCAAAGCAGACATCTTTTTAGCAGTATTGGCTTCTCTAGTGGTGATTAAGACTTTGCTTCCATTTGCACTATTTTCCAATGGAACCTCGAAAACATCATTCCATATATTTGGGTCCCACACATCGTCCAGCACAAGAAAGAACTTTTTATTCCTTACAGCCTTTTCAAGAGCATCTGTAAGCTCATTTAGTGATTCACCCTTTCCATTGTTGTTCGTTACTACCCTTATCATTGCCTTGAGAATATCTGTCCCTTTATAATTCTTTGACACACATATCCACATTTGTTGCTGAAATCGTCCACTCTGAGTCACAATCTCATACATCTTTTGAGCAAGGGCGGTCTTTCCAATGCCTCCCATACCCACAATTGCTAGATTTACACGAGTCTCTCCACTTGGTTCATTTTCTTCTAACATAAGTTTTGATTAGCTTCTTGGCATCTACTTTTGCACGTCCAGCAAATCACTAGGAACAAAATGTGTTGTCTTTCGGGATAGTCTCTCTGCATTGTTTGATTGTTGTTGATATCTAGAATTAGGAGCAATGGCATTTCTTCTATTCTCCTCTGCAATTTCTTCTAGCTTGGCATTTATCTCCTTTACTCTTTTTCCAATCTTACGTGAAAATAGAAGATTTTTAAGACGAGAAAAGGATGTATAACGAGAGTTACCAGAAGAAGTGGATGCAAGTTTTTGTGCCTTGACTTTGCAATCATCAATTATATCATCCATGTCATATGCAATATCTTTGAGTCTTATCATCTGAGACCGAATACGCTCGTCATCGAGGGACTGCTTCTCAGCATCTTTTATACTAAACAGGATATCTAGCACCTTCCTTTCCATTCCTTCCAACTCCTTCTTGACGTTTAATATTGTTAGTGTTTCATCTTGGAGAAAGTCAATTAAACGTGTGGCAAGAGTTTCCACAATTGGACCAAGAATTAGGTCTGCCATTTCTGAAGTTAACGACGGGGTAGAGTACAAAGCAGATAATCAAAGCAAAGGCACCGTATATACTTCAAGAAATACACCTGAAAAATCATAAAAATTTTACATGTCAATGATGGTATATTCTTATTCAACTTGCAATAAAAAGAATCAAACCTATAACATAAACCACAAATTTTTCAACGAATGTTGTCCATCAAAGAATAGTTTGTAACATTATTTGAACATTTTGTCGATTTAATTGCACTAGGCATTATCCAAAAAGAAATATAACAAGAGTGACAATTGAGAAAAATATATAGAGAAATGCATTTAGATATATGACTACTTTAATGCTCCGATTAACTCAACCAAATGACTTCACTAATCACTGAAATATTTGTTAAAATGGAATACTTGCACACAAAAATTACTGTGCAGAATATTTTCATAATATTAATAGGACTTCATGGGTAAAATATCACAACCAGTATAATTGTAATATATATATAGACAAGTACACATACATCTTTAGGGAATTGTGCACAAATTTCGTCGTTTGATATGCTATCGTGATCAAGATCAAGAGATCAAGCTATACGTATGTTATCTTAGTAAATATGACACAAGAGATGAAGCTCAACAATCTTTTTGAAGAATTTTAGGAATACTTCATAGTGCATGATTGGATAAATTTTCGCAAAAATGATGAGATCAATTCATTTTTAGTAATTATAATGTTTTTGTCTAGATTTTGGTAAAATTCCTCTTTCCTTTGGAGTAAAAATGATACACCATCCGTTAGCGTATATTTCTTTAGAAACAAACTTACATTAAATTATAAAAATTAATTAAGAATTGGCAACTGAATTCAACCAATTAATGAAACATAACCAATTTCGGTAGCAATCATCAAACATAACCAAATTCAGCTTCACGAACATGATGATTAGATGTCATTTATTACACCATTTTAAATAATAGGGCTGTATGTATGTATGATGGTATCTACATGGATATCATAATACTTGCATTATTGTTGACTGAAAAAAAAATATATATATATATATATATAAATAAATAATAATAATAATAACAATAAAGAATAAATTTATTTATATATATATATAAGGGAGACCTTCGTATCAGAAGAAAATGATGATTAAAATAAAAAGATGATGGAAAGATAAAAAAAAGAGGGGGGGGCTTTTGTGTAAAAAGAAATTGAAATTGAGAAACAATGTATATGTATATATATAAATCATCCTTTTTGAAATGATCACTTCAGTCTTGGGCAGCTTGCTCCTTGATTAATTACTGCATATATATATATGATTATATCAACAAAGAAAGAGAAAGAAAAATATAAGTAGAAGAGTGGCAATTGAGAAGTAAGATAAAGAAACGCATTTAAATGACTACTTTAACCTTCTTCTAACTCAACCTGCAAATGACTTCACTTATAACCAAAATATCTGTTAAAATGGAAGAATAGGTGACAAAAATTATTTTTAGGAAAATTTTCACTTTAATGGCATTTTATGTGTAAAAATATCAATACCGGTATAAATTGTAAGATATATATATAGACAAGTACACATACATGTTACCTCAGGAAATAGTGCACAAGTTTCCTAAATCCATAACTAACATAATTTGACACGTAAAAATTAACATGACAAACTAAAAACAAGATCCATGCCATTGTTTAAGCTATATAATGTTACCTAAGTAAATATGACACAAGCAAACATGCAATTAAGCTCATCAAATCCTTTTTCACCAATAGAATTAAACAAGTTTAATAAAAAGAACTAGCATGAGGAAAATCGAAGTTGTACACATGACGTACAAAAGCCTATAAAAATTAATCAACTATTTATTAGCAACTGAATTCAACCAATTCCAATAACAATCATCGAACATGATCAAACCACTTACATATACGGGTCTCCAATTAATCACAAGATCAGGATCATTCTCCTTGAAATTAAATCACCTTGGTCTTGGGCAGATTGCTTCTTGATTACTTATAGGTATATCAACAAGGAGAGAAAAAGAAAAATACCCGTGCCCTCCCGGCTTTCATTCGGCAGATCTATTTGCTTGTCCGATGAAGAAGAGGAAGAATACAGACTACAATATGCCCAAACTCCTCTCCAAGGTCAACAGGAAACCGTTTTGGAGTAGCTGCATAACAAAGAATTGTAGGGATTATATATCATTCATGCACGCACGTCTTCAAGAAACAAATTAGTAAGAGAGGAAGAAAGGAAGTTATTTTAGATTCGATCTAAACGGTTGGCTGTAATCATCACATACATATGCAATATATATTGTAATTACATATATAATTCAAATTGGCCGGCCAGAAAACAAAACTACTAAAATATTAAAGCAATATATATTCGTTGCTGTACATTTTTGTTATTACATGAAAAAGCAATTTGTATATGATTTTGAAAATGGATATTTTACGAATATTTGTCGCAGCAAATACCTTTAGCCATGTAAGGAGAAAGACTCGTACATGAGTAAAGTTAGAACAAAATAAAAATAGAAATACAAGGAGATATACAGTAGATAAATAAGAATAATATTGTGCAAATAAATAAAAGATCAAACTCTATTTAATCACACAAAGAATGGGGACAAAAACAGGAGGGGATAGTGATAAGAAGAAATCAATGACAACATTTGTACGTTGGAGGGAATCATTCTACACGAGGAAGAAGAAGGGGATAAGTTCAAGTGCAGACAAACAGTGGTGGCCTCGATAAGGCTGACGAATAGTCGTCGTGAGGACAGAGGAAGGTGATAGTTGGAGTTTTCTTTCGTTTATATCTAAACCTTTTGCTCTATTGGATTTTTCTTATTGGAGAAGAGACCACAACCAACCTTCCATTTAACGTAAAAATGATCACTTCTCATTGCAGTACGATGGTGCAAACAAGAGGCTTGTACCGTACAGTGGTTTTTGCAGTCCTCTCGTTTTTAATTCTCTTGCTTCAAGAAGAAAGAGAAGTATGACGATTATTGTTCAATTCTGGCTTACGGCAAGTGATGATGACGAACTTGATTACGTTCTTCTTAAAGCCTTCGATCCAAAGGTTCAATCGACGGTCTGATTAAAGGATCGATCAATCAGAAATAGGATGACCTTCACCAAGGGATTAGATAAGTATGATACGGTAGAGTTAATCATACGCTCCTCAGATGAAGGGTCAAGATTGTCTAGAATTGATTTAGACGATCTAAAAGTGCAGATGACAAACGATTAAGGATGTGGACGGCAGCCATAGACTATCTAGATAATTATAAATACCTATCTAATACATATCCAAAATTAAGATGTTTACCCTCATATACCTTAAAATGTGAAAACTATACAAGCAGTTGGGAAAAAAAAAAAAAAACAAAACAAAAGGATAATGATTAATGGTTGTATTTTTCAACGAATACTTGATTTGTCTCTTTCGTTAACTAAACTGCAAACTAAGTTCAAAAATGAAAGGTGGAGAGAGTGTCCCTCTTTGTCACATTTACGAAGTTACGCAAAGTCTCGTAGTTGATGTATGATTAATATGTCGTACAATTACCAATAGACGTTCGTTTTCGTCCAGCGACCAACCACAAAGCGGCCAGGTGCATTTTGCTGAGTCCCCTCTTTTTTTTGATTCGTGCAATTGTTTGTTCGTCATTTTTTTTTTCTTCACCGTCGTTGCTAGAAAATGTTATCTTCTCTAACAACAGCATGCTCGACGGCGCTCGCCGTTTGTCGGATCACCGGCGCCCGCGAATTTTCGGATTACAACGTAAACAGAAGAATGTGAATTGTTATCTAGAGATGTGTGAAATTCTTGCATATCTCTTAATTATTGATGAATGATATATGAACATTTAATAATATAATTATATAATATGTTAGTTGATTAATATAATTAATTAATTAAGAACAATTATATTACATTATTATCATATATAAATATAAAATTCTAAATTTATTTAATTTCATATTATACACAAATACTTGAATTTTAATTTTCATCTAATTTATAAACGTGTACAAATATCCAAATTTTAAATTTTATTTCCATCTGATTCTATAAAATTTCAATTCTGTTAGAATTCTAATTCTATAGAATTTCAATTCTATATACACAAAGGAACTCGTAACCTTAAAATGTGAAAACTATACAAGCAGTTGGAAAACCAAAACAAAAGGATAATGATTAATGGTTGTATTTTTCATTGATTAAATTGTAAGCAAAGTTCAAAAATGAAAGGTGGAGAGAGTGTCTCTCTTTGTCACGTTTCTGAAGTTACGCAAAGTCTTCTTGTTGATGGCATGATTAATATGTCGTATAATTACCACTTGGCGTTATTGTTTGACATTTGCATCCGCTAGAAGACGTCCCAGGTCTATTATAGTATGTAATTTAGTTCATCAAAGGTAGTAATATTCATAATCAAAACTCAACCTGCAAATTAGAAGAATCAACAGAAGACGAGCATGAGGGGGACCTGGAGCTTGATTTGTGCATGCTTGCTTTCCCATGCTGGGTAACCGTTTTGAGCTAATTCACAAGTACTATAGAGCCAATTAGAACGTACGTGTCTACATATATATATCTATATGTATGTTATTGTTGTATTCTGGAGGTTGTTATTTAATCAAGAAACAAATTAGTTAATCAGAACTGAAAGCAAGGAAGCATGCTTCCGATTTCGATTACACGAACACGACGACAAGGCGCAGATATTGAACTTAGAGTCACGCAGGGCGCATAACCATTTTATTTATCATCAGGTACGTATACTACAGACGATCCATCACACATACATGGGGACGTACGTACGTACGTACACAACGCATGCACCTACGTCCGATTTATTTATTATTACACACACTACGTACCTAATTATCTAGGGACAGGAGAGTCACGTGATAACGGCATGCATGTAACACCGTCGACGTCGACGGTGGCGTACGTCCGCCGCGCCTGCTTACCAGCGGCCGCCACGGCGGTTTCCTCTATGGTTTCTCCTATGGTGGCGGCGGCCTCCATTGTATCTCCTTTGGTAGCGGTCCTCCTCCAGACCGTCATCACCCAACGATTCCTCCGCGGCTTCGTCGCTCACCAGTTCCTGCGCGGCTTCATCACCCACCAGTTCACGAGCTCCGGTACCGCTGAAGAGCAGCGCCACCACAAGGAGGAGCGTAAGGAAGAGGACCTTGCCACCCATGGTTTCTGGATCGATCGCTGGTAGTACTTCTGTATGAGAGCAGTGTGGATGTGGTGGAGAAGGAAGAACCTTAGGGCTCTTTATATAGGCACCCAAGGAGAGGAGGCGGCTACCTTTCGAAAAAATATCAAGAAAGAAGGAGAGGAGGCGGCGCACGGCACGTCTGCGTTTGTGACGTGGGAAAAAAAAAGAGGGACTACTGCAATTAATCGGCAGACACGTATAGTCAAGAAAGAAAGCCCGATGCTTATCGGATTTGTAATTTTATTTTATTTATGATTGGAATTTTTTTTGTTTCCTTTTTTTAGCTGTAATTTCGCCGTTTATTTTATTTAACTTCTAAGTTCTAACTTTGCATGTATATCCAATATATATATATATATATATATATATATATGTATATCATTTGATTTTAATTTTTTATACTTGGATTCTTTCAAGTAAAATCCAAAAATTGGACAAATTTGTGTGGAACGAGTCATTTCCTACCTAACTAGAATTTTATGTATTTATCTGTAAAATAAACATCGATCTTCACCTCACATACGCAGGACGACTTGTACTTGATATGTATTTAGTCAATTGTAAATAATTGGAAAGAAGACTTGATCATCGTCAGGATTTTAAATCGTTGGCTTTGAATAAACCACCTACTGGTTTGGTTAAGGCTTGATCTCTAAGCTATTTTTACGAATTTGACATGAATCTAGAATAATACATAATCACACATACGTACGTACCTCCGTGATCTTCTCCTGATTCAGTAGTTACCTTATCTCCTAGCAAACCCTCAGCAATCCACAATGGCACTAGTTTTTCTTTACGAAAACTATAATCTTCAGGGAATAATGAACAATAAACAAAGCATTGTTTTAATTTGTCTGACAGATCCTCGTAACTGAGATAAAGGACTTTCATCACATTATCATCATTTTCAAATATATTTTGGGTCCATACTTCATTGGAAATAATCTTTTCCCATTCACCACTCTGTTTATCCTTTGTCTTAAGAATCCCAGCAATAGCTTTTATGGCTAAAGGAAGTCGACCACATTTCTCAATAATCCTGACTCCAACGTCCTTGAAGTGCTCACTAGTGTTCTTTTCATTTTCTGTTTCAAAAACATTGTTACGTAATAAACACCATCCCTCTTCCATGCTCAATGGCTTGACATGATGAAAATGCAAAGCAGACATCTTTTTAGCAGTATTGGCTTCTCTAGTGGTGATTAAGACTTTGCTTCCATTTGCACTATTTTCCAATGGAACCTCGAAAACATCATTCCATATATTTGGGTCCCACACATCGTCCAGCACAAGAAAGAACTTTTTATTCCTTACAGCCTTTTCAAGAGCATCTGTAAGCTCATTTAGTGATTCACCCTTTCCATTGTTGTTCGTTACTACCCTTATCATTGCCTTGAGAATATCTGTCCCTTTATAATTCTTTGACACACATATCCACATTTGTTGCTGAAATCGTCCACTCTGAGTCACAATCTCATACATCTTTTGAGCAAGGGCGGTCTTTCCAATGCCTCCCATACCCACAATTGCTAGATTTACACGAGTCTCTCCACTTGGTTCATTTTCTTCTAACATAAGTTTGATTAGCTTCTTGGCATCTACTTTTGCACGTCCCAGCAAATCACTAGGAACAAAATGTGTTGTCTTTCGGGATAGTCTCTCTGCATTGTTTGATTGTTGTTGATATCTAGAATTAGGAGCAATGGCATTTCTTCTATTCTCCTCTGCAATTTCTTCTAGCTTGGCATTTATCTCCTTTACTCTTTTTCCAATCTTACGTGAAAATAGAAGATTTTTAAGACGAGAAAAGGATGTATAACGAGAGTTACCAGAAGAAGTGGATGCAAGTTTTTGTGCCTTGACTTTGCAATCATCAATTATATCATCCATGTCATATGCAATATCTTTGAGTCTTATCATCTGAGACCGAATACGCTCGTCATCGAGGGACTGCTTCTCAGCATCTTTTATACTAAACAGGATATCTAGCACCTTCCTTTCCATTCCTTCCAACTCCTTCTTGACGTTTAATATTGTTAGTGTTTCATCTTGGAGAAAGTCAATTAAACGTGTGGCAAGAGTTTCCACAATTGGACCAAGAATTAGGTCTGCCATTTCTGAAGTTAACGACGGGTAGAGTACAAAGCAGATAATCAAAGCAAAGGCACCGTATATACTTCAAGAAATACACCTGAAAAATCATAAAAATTTTACATGTCAATGATGGTATATTCTTATTCAACTTGCAATAAAAAGAATCAAACCTATAACATAAACCACAAATTTTTCAACGAATGTTGTCCATCAAAGAATAGTTTGTAACATTATTTGAACATTTTGTCGATTTAATTGCACTAGGCATTATCCAAAAAGAAATATAACAAGAGTGACAATTGAGAAAAATATATAGAGAAATGCATTTAGATATATGACTACTTTAATGCTCCGATTAACTCAACCAAATGACTTCACTAATCACTGAAATATTTGTTAAAATGGAATACTTGCACACAAAAATTACTGTGCAGAATATTTTCATAAATATTAATAGGACTTCATGGGTAAAAATATCACAACCGGTATAATTGTAATATATATATAGACAAGTACACATACATCTTTAGGGAATTGTGCACAAATTTCGTCGTTTGATATGCTATCGTGATCAAGATCAAGAGATCAAGCTATACGTATGTTATCTTAGTAAATATGACACAAGAGATGAAGCTCAACAATCTTTTTGAAGAATTTTAGGAATACTTCATAGTGCATGATTGGATAAATTTTCGCAAAAATGATGAGATCAATTCATTTTTAGTAATTATAATGTTTTTGTCTAGATTTTGGTAAAATTCCTCTTTCCTTTGGAGTAAAAATGATACACCATCCGTTAGCGTATATTTCTTTAGAAACAAACTTACATTAAATTATAAAAATTAATTAAGAATTGGCAACTGAATTCAACCAATTAATGAAACATAACCAATTTCGGTAGCAATCATCAAACATAACCAAATTCAGCTTCACGAACATGATGATTAGATGTCATTTATTACACCATTTTAAATAATAGGGCTGTATGTATGTATGATGGTATCTACATGGATATCATAATACTTGCATTATTGTTGACTGAAAAAAAAAAATATATATATATATATATAAATAAATAATAATAATAATAACAATAAAGAATAAATTTATTTATATATATATATAAGGGAGACCTTCGTATCAGAAGAAAATGATGATTAAAATAAAAAGATGATGGAAAGATAAAAAAAAGAGGGGGGGCTTTTGTGTAAAAAGAAATTGAAATTGAGAAACAATGTATATGTATATATATAAATCATCCTTTTTGAAATGATCACTTCAGTCTTGGGCAGCTTGCTCCTTGATTAATTACTGCATATATATATATGATTATATCAACAAAGAAAGAGAAAGAAAAATATAAGTAGAAGAGTGGCAATTGAGAAGTAAGATAAAGAAACGCATTTAAATGACTACTTTAACCTTCTTCTAACTCAACCTGCAAATGACTTCACTTATAACCAAAATATCTGTTAAAATGGAAGAATAGGTGACAAAAATTATTTTTAGGAAAATTTTCACTTTAATGGCATTTTATGTGTAAAAATATCAATACCGGTATAAATTGTAAGATATATATATAGACAAGTACACATACATGTTACCTCAGGAAATAGTGCACAAGTTTCCTAAATCCATAACTAACATAATTTGACACGTAAAAATTAACATGACAAACTAAAAACAAGATCCATGCCATTGTTTAAGCTATATAATGTTACCTAAGTAAATATGACACAAGCAAACATGCAATTAAGCTCATCAAATCCTTTTTCACCAATAGAATTAAACAAGTTTAATAAAAAGAACTAGCATGAGGAAAATCGAAGTTGTACACATGACGTACAAAAGCCTATAAAAATTAATCAACTATTTATTAGCAACTGAATTCAACCAATTCCAATAACAATCATCGAACATGATCAAACCACTTACATATACGGGTCTCCAATTAATCACAAGATCAGGATCATTCTCCTTGAAATTAAATCACCTTGGTCTTGGGCAGATTGCTTCTTGATTACTTATAGGTATATCAACAAGGAGAGAAAAAGAAAAATACCCGTGCCCTCCCGGCTTTCATTCGGCAGATCTATTTGCTTGTCCGATGAAGAAGAGGAAGAATACAGACTACAATATGCCCAAACTCCTCTCCAAGGTCAACAGGAAACCGTTTTGGAGTAGCTGCATAACAAAGAATTGTAGGGATTATATATCATTCATGCACGCACGTCTTCAAGAAACAAATTAGTAAGAGAGGAAGAAAGGAAGTTATTTTAGATTCGATCTAAACGGTTGGCTGTAATCATCACATACATATGCAATATATATTGTAATTACATATATAATTCAAATTGGCCGGCCAGAAAACAAAACTACTAAAATATTAAAGCAATATATATTCGTTGCTGTACATTTTTGTTATTACATGAAAAAGCAATTTGTATATGATTTTGAAAATGGATATTTTACGAATATTTGTCGCAGCAAATACCTTTAGCCATGTAAGGAGAAAGACTCGTACATGAGTAAAGTTAGAACAAAATAAAAATAGAAATACAAGGAGATATACAGTAGATAAATAAGAATAATATTGTGCAAATAAATAAAAGATCAAACTCTATTTAATCACACAAAGAATGGGGACAAAAACAGGAGGGGATAGTGATAAGAAGAAATCAATGACAACATTTGTACGTTGGAGGGAATCATTCTACACGAGGAAGAAGAAGGGGATAAGTTCAAGTGCAGACAAACAGTGGTGGCCTCGATAAGGCTGACGAATAGTCGTCGTGAGGACAGAGGAAGGTGATAGTTGGAGTTTTCTTTCGTTTATATCTAAACCTTTTGCTCTATTGGATTTTTCTTATTGGAGAAGAGACCACAACCAACCTTCCATTTAACGTAAAAATGATCACTTCTCATTGCAGTACGATGGTGCAAACAAGAGGCTTGTACCGTACAGTGGTTTTTGCAGTCCTCTCGTTTTTAATTCTCTTGCTTCAAGAAGAAAGAGAAGTATGACGATTATTGTTCAATTCTGGCTTACGGCAAGTGATGATGACGAACTTGATTACGTTCTTCTTAAAGCCTTCGATCCAAAGGTTCAATCGACGGTCTGATTAAAGGATCGATCAATCAGAAATAGGATGACCTTCACCAAGGGATTAGATAAGTATGATACGGTAGAGTTAATCATACGCTCCTCAGATGAAGGGTCAAGATTGTCTAGAATTGATTTAGACGATCTAAAAGTGCAGATGACAAACGATTAAGGATGTGGACGGCAGCCATAGACTATCTAGATAATTATAAATACCTATCTAATACATATCCAAAATTAAGATGTTTACCCTCATATACCTTAAAATGTGAAAACTATACAAGCAGTTGGGAAAAAAAAAAAAAAACAAAACAAAAGGATAATGATTAATGGTTGTATTTTTCAACGAATACTTGATTTGTCTCTTTCGTTAACTAAACTGCAAACTAAGTTCAAAAATGAAAGGTGGAGAGAGTGTCCCTCTTTGTCACATTTACGAAGTTACGCAAAGTCTCGTAGTTGATGTATGATTAATATGTCGTACAATTACCAATAGACGTTCGTTTTCGTCCAGCGACCAACCACAAAGCGGCCAGGTGCATTTTGCTGAGTCCCCTCTTTTTTTTGATTCGTGCAATTGTTTGTTCGTCATTTTTTTTTTCTTCACCGTCGTTGCTAGAAAATGTTATCTTCTCTAACAACAGCATGCTCGACGGCGCTCGCCGTTTGTCGGATCACCGGCGCCCGCGAATTTTCGGATTACAACGTAAACAGAAGAATGTGAATTGTTATCTAGAGATGTGTGAAATTCTTGCATATCTCTTAATTATTGATGAATGATATATGAACATTTAATAATATAATTATATAATATGTTAGTTGATTAATATAATTAATTAATTAAGAACAATTATATTACATTATTATCATATATAAATATAAAATTCTAAATTTATTTAATTTCATATTATACACAAATACTTGAATTTTAATTTTCATCTAATTTATAAACGTGTACAAATATCCAAATTTTAAATTTTATTTCCATCTGATTCTATAAAATTTCAATTCTGTTAGAATTCTAATTCTATAGAATTTCAATTCTATATACACAAAGGAACTCGTAACCTTAAAATGTGAAAACTATACAAGCAGTTGGAAAACCAAAACAAAAGGATAATGATTAATGGTTGTATTTTTCATTGATTAAATTGTAAGCAAAGTTCAAAAATGAAAGGTGGAGAGAGTGTCTCTCTTTGTCACGTTTCTGAAGTTACGCAAAGTCTTCTTGTTGATGGCATGATTAATATGTCGTATAATTACCACTTGGCGTTATTGTTTGACATTTGCATCCGCTAGAAGACGTCCCAGGTCTATTATAGTATGTAATTTAGTTCATCAAAGGTAGTAATATTCATAATCAAAACTCAACCTGCAAATTAGAAGAATCAACAGAAGACGAGCATGAGGGGGACCTGGAGCTTGATTTGTGCATGCTTGCTTTCCCATGCTGGGTAACCGTTTTGAGCTAATTCACAAGTACTATAGAGCCAATTAGAACGTACGTGTCTACATATATATATCTATATGTATGTTATTGTTGTATTCTGGAGGTTGTTATTTAATCAAGAAACAAATTAGTTAATCAGAACTGAAAGCAAGGAAGCATGCTTCCGATTTCGATTACACGAACACGACGACAAGGCGCAGATATTGAACTTAGAGTCACGCAGGGCGCATAACCATTTTATTTATCATCAGGTACGTATACTACAGACGATCCATCACACATACATGGGGACGTACGTACGTACGTACACAACGCATGCACCTACGTCCGATTTATTTATTATTACACACACTACGTACCTAATTATCTAGGGACAGGAGAGTCACGTGATAACGGCATGCATGTAACACCGTCGACGTCGACGGTGGCGTACGTCCGCCGCGCCTGCTTACCAGCGGCCGCCACGGCGGTTTCCTCTATGGTTTCTCCTATGGTGGCGGCGGCCTCCATTGTATCTCCTTTGGTAGCGGTCCTCCTCCAGACCGTCATCACCCAACGATTCCTCCGCGGCTTCGTCGCTCACCAGTTCCTGCGCGGCTTCATCACCCACCAGTTCACGAGCTCCGGTACCGCTGAAGAGCAGCGCCACCACAAGGAGGAGCGTAAGGAAGAGGACCTTGCCACCCATGGTTTCTGGATCGATCGCTGGTAGTACTTCTGTATGAGAGCAGTGTGGATGTGGTGGAGAAGGAAGAACCTTAGGGCTCTTTATATAGGCACCCAAGGAGAGGAGGCGGCTACCTTTCGAAAAAATATCAAGAAAGAAGGAGAGGAGGCGGCGCACGGCACGTCTGCGTTTGTGACGTGGGAAAAAAAAAGAGGGACTACTGCAATTAATCGGCAGACACGTATAGTCAAGAAAGAAAGCCCGATGCTTATCGGATTTGTAATTTTATTTTATTTATGATTGGAATTTTTTTTGTTTCCTTTTTTTAGCTGTAATTTCGCCGTTTATTTTATTTAACTTCTAAGTTCTAACTTTGCATGTATATCCAATATATATATATATATATATATATATATATGTATATCATTTGATTTTAATTTTTTATACTTGGATTCTTTCAAGTAAAATCCAAAAATTGGACAAATTTGTGTGGAACGAGTCATTTCCTACCTAACTAGAATTTTATGTATTTATCTGTAAAATAAACATCGATCTTCACCTCACATACGCAGGACGACTTGTACTTGATATGTATTTAGTCAATTGTAAATAATTGGAAAGAAGACTTGATCATCGTCAGGATTTTAAATCGTTGGCTTTGAATAAACCACCTACTGGTTTGGTTAAGGCTTGATCTCTAAGCTATTTTTACGAATTTGACATGAATCTAGAATAATACATAATCACACATACGTACGTACCTCCGTGATCTTCTCCTGATTCAGTAGTTACCTTATCTCCTAGCAAACCCTCAGCAATCCACAATGGCACTAGTTTTTCTTTACGAAAACTATAATCTTCAGGGAATAATGAACAATAAACAAAGCATTGTTTTAATTTGTCTGACAGATCCTCGTAACTGAGATAAAGGACTTTCATCACATTATCATCATTTTCAAATATATTTTGGGTCCATACTTCATTGGAAATAATCTTTTCCCATTCACCACTCTGTTTATCCTTTGTCTTAAGAATCCCAGCAATAGCTTTTATGGCTAAAGGAAGTCGACCACATTTCTCAATAATCCTGACTCCAACGTCCTTGAAGTGCTCACTAGTGTTCTTTTCATTTTCTGTTTCAAAAACATTGTTACGTAATAAACACCATCCCTCTTCCATGCTCAATGGCTTGACATGATGAAAATGCAAAGCAGACATCTTTTTAGCAGTATTGGCTTCTCTAGTGGTGATTAAGACTTTGCTTCCATTTGCACTATTTTCCAATGGAACCTCGAAAACATCATTCCATATATTTGGGTCCCACACATCGTCCAGCACAAGAAAGAACTTTTTATTCCTTACAGCCTTTTCAAGAGCATCTGTAAGCTCATTTAGTGATTCACCCTTTCCATTGTTGTTCGTTACTACCCTTATCATTGCCTTGAGAATATCTGTCCCTTTATAATTCTTTGACACACATATCCACATTTGTTGCTGAAATCGTCCACTCTGAGTCACAATCTCATACATCTTTTGAGCAAGGGCGGTCTTTCCAATGCCTCCCATACCCACAATTGCTAGATTTACACGAGTCTCTCCACTTGGTTCATTTTCTTCTAACATAAGTTTGATTAGCTTCTTGGCATCTACTTTTGCACGTCCCAGCAAATCACTAGGAACAAAATGTGTTGTCTTTCGGGATAGTCTCTCTGCATTGTTTGATTGTTGTTGATATCTAGAATTAGGAGCAATGGCATTTCTTCTATTCTCCTCTGCAATTTCTTCTAGCTTGGCATTTATCTCCTTTACTCTTTTTCCAATCTTACGTGAAAATAGAAGATTTTTAAGACGAGAAAAGGATGTATAACGAGAGTTACCAGAAGAAGTGGATGCAAGTTTTTGTGCCTTGACTTTGCAATCATCAATTATATCATCCATGTCATATGCAATATCTTTGAGTCTTATCATCTGAGACCGAATACGCTCGTCATCGAGGGACTGCTTCTCAGCATCTTTTATACTAAACAGGATATCTAGCACCTTCCTTTCCATTCCTTCCAACTCCTTCTTGACGTTTAATATTGTTAGTGTTTCATCTTGGAGAAAGTCAATTAAACGTGTGGCAAGAGTTTCCACAATTGGACCAAGAATTAGGTCTGCCATTTCTGAAGTTAACGACGGGTAGAGTACAAAGCAGATAATCAAAGCAAAGGCACCGTATATACTTCAAGAAATACACCTGAAAAATCATAAAAATTTTACATGTCAATGATGGTATATTCTTATTCAACTTGCAATAAAAAGAATCAAACCTATAACATAAACCACAAATTTTTCAACGAATGTTGTCCATCAAAGAATAGTTTGTAACATTATTTGAACATTTTGTCGATTTAATTGCACTAGGCATTATCCAAAAAGAAATATAACAAGAGTGACAATTGAGAAAAATATATAGAGAAATGCATTTAGATATATGACTACTTTAATGCTCCGATTAACTCAACCAAATGACTTCACTAATCACTGAAATATTTGTTAAAATGGAATACTTGCACACAAAAATTACTGTGCAGAATATTTTCATAAATATTAATAGGACTTCATGGGTAAAAATATCACAACCGGTATAATTGTAATATATATATAGACAAGTACACATACATCTTTAGGGAATTGTGCACAAATTTCGTCGTTTGATATGCTATCGTGATCAAGATCAAGAGATCAAGCTATACGTATGTTATCTTAGTAAATATGACACAAGAGATGAAGCTCAACAATCTTTTTGAAGAATTTTAGGAATACTTCATAGTGCATGATTGGATAAATTTTCGCAAAAATGATGAGATCAATTCATTTTTAGTAATTATAATGTTTTTGTCTAGATTTTGGTAAAATTCCTCTTTCCTTTGGAGTAAAAATGATACACCATCCGTTAGCGTATATTTCTTTAGAAACAAACTTACATTAAATTATAAAAATTAATTAAGAATTGGCAACTGAATTCAACCAATTAATGAAACATAACCAATTTCGGTAGCAATCATCAAACATAACCAAATTCAGCTTCACGAACATGATGATTAGATGTCATTTATTACACCATTTTAAATAATAGGGCTGTATGTATGTATGATGGTATCTACATGGATATCATAATACTTGCATTATTGTTGACTGAAAAAAAAAAAATATATATATAAATAAATAATAATAATAATAACAATAAAGAATAAATTTATTTATATATATATATAAGGGAGACCTTCGTATCAGAAGAAAATGATGATTAAAATAAAAAGATGATGGAAAGATAAAAAGAAGAGGGGGGGCTTTTGTGTAAAAAGAAATTGAAATTGAGAAACAATGTATATGTATATATATAAGTCATCCTTTTTGAAATGATCACTTCAGTCTTGGGCAGCTTGCTCCTTGATTAATTACTGCATATATATATATGATTATATCAACAAAGAAAGAGAAAGAAAAATATAAGTAGAAGAGTGGCAATTGAGAAGTAAGATAAAGAAACGCATTTAAATGACTACTTTAACCTTCTTCTAACTCAACCTGCAAATGACTTCACTTATAACCAAAATATCTGTTAAAATGGAAGAATAGGTGACAAAAATTATTTTTAGGAAAATTTTCACTTTAATGGCATTTTATGTGTAAAAATATCAATAGCGGTATAAATTGTAAGATATATATATAGACAAGTAGACATACATGTTTAGGAAATAGTGCACAAGTTTCCTAAATCCATAATTAACATAATTTGACACGTAAAAATTAACATGACAAACTAAAAACAAGATCCATGCCATTGTTTAAGCTATATAATGTTACCTAAGTAAATATGACACAAGCAAACATGCAATTAAGCTCATCAAATCCTTTTTCACCAATAGAATTAAACAAGTTTAATAAAAAGAACTTGCATGAGGAAAATCGAAGTTGTACACATGACGTACAAAAGCCTATAAAAATTAATCAACTATTTATTAGCAACTGAATTCAACCAATTCCAATAACAATCATCGAACATGATCAAACCACTTACATATACGGGTCTCCAATTAATCACAAGATCAGGATCATTCTCCTTGAAATTAAATCACCTTGGTCTTGGGCAGATTGCTTCTTGATTACTTATAGGTATATCAACAAGGAGAGAAAAAGAAAAATACCCGTGCCCTCCCGGCTTTCATTCGGCAGATCTATTTGCTTGTCCGATGAAGAAGAGGAAGAATACAGACTACAATATGCCCAAACTCCTCTCCAAGGTCAACAGGAAACCGTTTTGGAGTAGCTGCATAACAAAGAATTGTAGGGATTATATATCATTCATGCACGCACGTCTTCAAGAAACAAATTAGTAAGAGAGGAAGAAAGGAAGTTATTTTAGATTCGATCTAAACGGTTGGCTGTAATCATCACATACATATGCAATATATATTGTAATTACATATATAATTCAAATTGGCCGGCCAGAAAACAAAACTACTAAAATATTAAAGCAATATATATTCGTTGCTGTACATTTTTGTTATTACATGAAAAAGCAATTTGTATATGATTTTGAAAATGGATATTTTACGAATATTTGTCGCAGCAAATACCTTTAGCCATGTAAGGAGAAAGACTCGTACATGAGTAAAGTTAGAACAAAATAAAAATAGAAATACAAGGAGATATACAGTAGATAAATAAGAATAATATTGTGCAAATAAATAAAAGATCAAACTCTATTTAATCACACAAAGAATGGGGACAAAAACAGGAGGGGATAGTGATAAGAAGAAATCAATGACAACATTTGTACGTTGGAGGGAATCATTCTACACGAGGAAGAAGAAGGGGATAAGTTCAAGTGCAGACAAACAGTGGTGGCCTCGATAAGGCTGACGAATAGTCGTCGTGAGGACAGAGGAAGGTGATAGTTGGAGTTTTCTTTCGTTTATATCTAAACCTTTTGCTCTATTGGATTTTTCTTATTGGAGAAGAGACCACAACCAACCTTCCATTTAACGTAAAAATGATCACTTCTCATTGCAGTACGATGGTGCAAACAAGAGGCTTGTACCGTACAGTGGTTTTTGCAGTCCTCTCGTTTTTAATTCTCTTGCTTCAAGAAGAAAGAGAAGTATGACGATTATTGTTCAATTCTGGCTTACGGCAAGTGATGATGACGAACTTGATTACGTTCTTCTTAAAGCCTTCGATCCAAAGGTTCAATCGACGGTCTGATTAAAGGATCGATCAATCAGAAATAGGATGACCTTCACCAAGGGATTAGATAAGTATGATACGGTAGAGTTAATCATACGCTCCTCAGATGAAGGGTCAAGATTGTCTAGAATTGATTTAGACGATCTAAAAGTGCAGATGACAAACGATTAAGGATGTGGACAGCAGCCATAGACTATCTAGATAATTATAAATACCTATCTAATACATATCCAAAATTAAGATGTTTACCCTCATATACCTTAAAATGTGAAAACTATACAAGCAGTTGGAAGAAAAAAAACAAAACAAAACAAAAGGATAATGATTAATGGTTGTATTTTTCATTGATTAAATTGTAAGCAAAGTTCAAAAATGAAAGGTGGAGAGAGTGTCTCTCTTTGTCACGTTTCCGAAGTTACGCAAAGTCTTCTTGTTGATGACATGATTAATATGTCGTATAATTACCACTTGGCGTTATTGTTTGACATTTGCATCCGCTAGAAGACGTCCCAGGTCTATTATAGTATGTAATTTAGTTCATCAAAGGTAGTAATATTCATAATCAAAACTCAACCTGCAAATTAGAAGAAGCAACAGAAGAAGAGCATGAGGGGGACCTGGAGCTTGATTTGTGCATGCTTGCTTTCCCATGCTGGGTAACAGTTTTGAGCTAATTCACAAGTACCATAGAGCCAATTAGAACGTACGTGTCTACATATATATATCTATATGTATGTTATTGTTGTATTCTGGAGGTTGTTATTTAATCAAGAAACAAATTAGTTAATCAGAACTGAAAGCAAGGAAGCATGCTTCCGATTTCGATTACACGAACACGACGACAAGGCGCAGATATTGAACTTAGAGTCACGCATGGCGCATAACCATTTTATTTATCATCAGGTACGTATACTACAGACGATCCATCACACATACATGGGGACGTACGTACGTACGTACACAACGCATGCACCTACGTCCGATTTATTTATTATTACACACACTACGTACCTAATTATCTAGGGACAGGAGAGTCACGTGATAACGGCATGCATGTAACACCGTCGACGTCGACGGTGGCGTACGTCCGCCGCGCCTGCTTACCAGCGGCCGCCACGGCGGTTTCCTCCCCCGTGCCTCCTACCGCGCCGGGATCCTCCATAGTTTCTCCTATGGTGGCGGCGGCCTCCATTGTATCTTCTTTGGTAGCGGTCCTCCTCCAGACCGTCATCACCCAACGATTCCTCCGCGGCTTCGTCGCTCACCAGTTCCTGCGCGGCTTCATCACCCACCAGTTCACGAGCTCCGGTACCGCTGAAGAGCAGCGCCACCACAAGGAGGAGCGTAAGGAAGAGGACCTTGCCACCCATGGTTTCTGGATCGATCGCTGGTAGTACTTCTGTATGAGAGCAGTGTGGATGTGGTGGAGAAGGAAGAACCTTAGGGCTCTTTATATAGGCACCCAAGGAGAGGAGGCGGCTACCTTTCGAAAAAATATCAAGAAAGAAGGAGAGGAGGCGGCGCACGGCACGTCTGCGTTTGTGACGTGGGAAAAAAAAAGAGGGACTACTGCAATTAATCGGCAGACACGTATAGTCAAGAAAGAAAGCCCGATGCTTATCGGATTTGTAATTTTATTTTATTTATGATTGGAATTTTTTTTGTTTCCTTTTTTTAGCTGTAATTTCGCCGTTTATTTTATTTAACTTCTAAGTTCTAACTTTGCATGTATATCCAATATATATATATATATATATATATATATGTATATCATTTGATTTTAATTTTTTATACTTGGATTCTTTCAAGTAAAATCCAAAAATTGGACAAATTAGTGTGGAACGAGTCATTTCCTACCTAACTAGAATTTTATGTATTTATCTGTAAAATAAACATCGATCTTCACCTCACATACGCAGGACGACTTGTACTTGATATGTATTTAGTCAATTGTTCAATTGTAAATAATTGGAAAGAAGACTTGATCATCGTCAGGATTTTAAATCGTTGGCTTTGAATAAACCACCTACTTGTTTGGTTAAGGCTTGATCTCTAAGCTATTTTTACGAAATTGACATGAATCTCGAATAATACATAATCACACATACGTACGTACCTCCGTGATCAGCTTATTTATTTAATTAATTACTTAGAGTTGAACTTACGTACTTGTCTTTAGTTGTAAACCAACAACTACAGAATTGTTGGGCAATTAAGCTGAGGAAATATATTCTTGGCTATCCAAAGATCCGTGTGCATTTCCTGGAGTAGATTTGGTCAAATTAGTTGATGTTATCATGTAGGTTATTTGGAGTTAATCGATCTTGTAATGATTTTTGCCTTGTTTTTTTAATTGAGGTTCCGTGGAGTGCTTTAATTTTCTTTAATCTCTTGCTCCAGCATTGGTAGTTGGTTTTACCTTAACGTTGTCGGTACGGCCGCACGTACATTCATCGGTTCGACTTGGTCTTGCATTATGGTTTTAATTATATATATAACGATCACATTATGATTATTTTAATTATGAATGAACCTCTTCACTTAATTAGAACCAATCCATTTTAAGTTCGATCGACATATGTTTAGATTTTAACACGTACCATCGGCAAATTTTATGCTATTGAGAAATTCTTATTAATTAAGTTGCATGCATGCTATTAAAACTTTATGAATCTTGCCACAATATTTATCCGGCCTCACGATTATGTTCTAATATTCAAAAATAATAATAATAACATCTAGTAATTAATACTAGCTGAATTTTCTTATTAAGCTTAGTGAATTAAGTAAGGTTTAGATATTGGTGGCAACTAAATTTGCATACTAATTAAGGTTAGTAAAATGAAAACTTTTATCATACTAAATATACTAATAGTAAATATGAATTTTTAAATGATGTACAGGTGGATATATACTCAATCAATTGGATGGGCTCCCATGCATGCAGTAGTAGATGGAGCAGCAAATATATATTGATCGAGCAGTAGTAGATCGATCAGCACCATTGCTTATAAATACCACAGTAAATGTAACATTATATTAATATATTTGTTTGACGACCCAAAACCTGATATGCCTTCATTCATTTAAATTTCTTGTCTCAAGCATTAATTGGAGGGGTCACAATCGTCTATTAATTTGGTCGGTCAAGTTCGCTATTTTCTAGGTTGCGATATTCAATATCAATTTATTCTTTGTTATTATCTTACGTACCTTGAGGGAGCGTGCATGTATGCATGATGCACACAATTAATTAAGCCTTTGGGAGAGGATGTTAAAGGACACTCTTCCCCTTATGCAGACGTAGCAATAAGGGTTCTTTGATGAAGAGTTGATTTGCCCTTTCACTAATTTAATAGTAACAGAGTGCAAAAATTAATGAAGTGCGGAGAGCGTGGTTGTAGTCAGGAGGTAATTAATTAATCAGGGAACAAATTAATCGGAGTAACGACGACGCGGGCGATATTAATCAAAACTGAAAGCAAGGAAGCATTATTTCGATTATATCTGAGCTACACAAACACGATGATCACAGATATTCAAGTTAGGGTCATTATATTTACATATGCATTATTAAGCAGGGCACATAAGCATTATATTTAATTATTATTACGTACACCACATATATATAGACCGCGAAGCGCACGACCATTTTACTTATTATTAGATCACACGTAGATATATAGAGAGAGGGCAGTCATGTGATCGATCGATAGCGGCATGCATGTTACACGATTCACGGTAGCGTCCGCCTTACCAGTGGCCACCACCCCAGCCACGGCCATCCCCGTAGTACTGGTCCTGCTCCAGACCATCATCGTCCCCCGATTCCTGCGCAGCAGCTTCATCGCTCACCAGTTCTTGCGCGGCTTCATCGCCCACCAGTTCTCGAGCACCGGTCGTGCTGAAGAGTAGCGCCACCACAAGTAGGAGCGTGAGGAAGAGGGCCTTGCACCCATGGTTTCTCTTCTCTGTTCTAGCTCGATTAACAGCAGAGTAGTAGTACTTCTGCACCAGAGAGCAGAACTGTGGATGAGTTGGGAGGGAGGAAGAAGCCTTGGGCACAGGGAACGGAATCCCCTCGCAGAACGGGAGCTCGTGTGGAACCGTCGGATTTCTTCCCCGGAGCGGGGAGCCTGTTTCTCGAAATATAGCGTGGCGTCGGAAGCGCCACTCGGAATCAAGATATTGGTATTTCTCCATGGTGGTGTAGCGGAGCTCGTAATTATGGAACTCTTGCTGTACCAGATGCTAAAGCATGAGTGTTTTGTACCCATTGAACAAAGATAGGTTATTATCTATCATTGGTCGAATCGTTTAGTTTAGGTCACCCTATTCCTTTGCTTTGCCACCCGATCCTGGACGTTGGAAGCTTGCTGCTGTTTGTTAAAGAAGCACTCACGATATGGAACAGGGATGTATTCGGCAACGTCCAGGATGGGGTGGCAAAGCAAAGGAATAGGGTGGTTGAGCTGCTCCAGGGAGACCCTTTCAACTAGGACTTGATCAACCTAACCAAGATCTCTCTGACGAGGAATCTCTCATAAAGCAGAAGTCGAGGGTGCATTGGTTGAACCTTGGAAACTCCAACACGAAGTTCTACGCTTCCCTTGCTGCTAGGAGGGCCAAGACTACCATACATTGGATCAATCGAGAGGGGACCTCCCTTGAGAATTGTGAAGAGATTTGTGTTTCCGAGATTGATTTGTTTACTTCTTTAAGAAGAACTGACCTGAAGGTTGCCTTAAAGACATCCCCTTTCCTTATTGGTCTCTTCTGAAGACAAAAAGTGATTATGTCTAAATAAATCCCCAAGGAAGAGGTGGACAAGATCATCGAGGAAGCGACATAAACTATAAATGTTCTTGTTCTCCATTTTAGAACTGATCTGTTTGTGATTTGGCTTGATCTGCTTGTGCATCTATGAAATTCACTTTTCGATGAAATTTATTTTTTAAATCCAAAAGATCGGAAATTAAATTCCGTCACACTCACCATCCTCCCTCCTGTGTCTTCCGTTCATGTGCTTGGCTTTTGTGAAAGGTTACGGTGAGATTGTTGGAAAGAGAGAGAGGGAGAGAGAGAGAGAGAGAGAGGATTTTTCTTTAATTACTTAAATTTACCATTGATCAGATCCTTTTCAAAGATTAGGCAAGTGCATAAACGAATCATGAATTACAAGTAACAGAGGATGCATCCACTTCTTATTCGATCTAATTCTCCATTGAATATTATCAACTTTCGATCGGTATTTATAACTGTTTCTCTGCATAACTCTTCCACCACAAGCATCTCTGCCAATGAGGATATCCAAGATAAACAAACAAACAGTGATTGTAAGTAATGAAATAAAACGGAATAGGATGGGCGTTTGAACATTGTCCCAGAATCCTACCATTAACATTAAAATATGGATAACCAACCAAAAACATTTCATCATCTGGCTTTACTCGGTCTGCCAATTTAACTTTAGTGACAAAGCCAAAATCTTCAAAAAATGATGCCCAACATGGTACTCAACAAAGCAGAAGGGGAAAAGGATAAAGGCGAATAATGATTTCACCGATCGTCGTCCTGAATTTTCGGTTGAACGGAGATAACAGGAATCTGAAGTACGAGGAAGAAAAAAAGAAAATACCTGATCAAGAAGCTGTTCGTAGTCACTGGGGAAATCGACAACGAGCGCCACGGACGTCTCACCCTGACCCACAAAAACCGACCGGGCAAGGAGGCTACCGCATTCCCGCGTTCTTGCCAAGCTAACCACGGCTCTTCCATAGATATTCTTCTTCGGAAGGACACCTCCACATCTCCAACAGCAGCAGAAGATGGAGACCTGATGTTCTAATCCACGACAAACATCACCACCGGAGCAAAGCAATAAACTCGAAGCAGGAACAGTAAAATCGGAGGAGAGGAAAGGTCACGGTGACGATGGGAGGAGAGAAGTGGAAGGTCGCCGGAGGATGATTGCGGCGCTTCCGGCGAGCATCCGGTTTTTATCCAGAATAGGCGTCGCACATATTTTCTTACTTTTTCGTTCTTTCAATTTAAAAAATTCTAACTATTTATTAGTTTTTCTATTTATCAAAATTCAAATTTTACTAAAAAGTACAATTCCTATTTCTCTTGTCTAATTAAATTAACATAGTTGATTTAAGATAAAAAAAACTAACTGAATGTTGAAATTCCAAGCGTCTGAAAAATAGTTTGAAAATATCACAAATAAAAATGGTACATAATTAGCACAGCAGTTCAATGAGACAATATCACAACCATTCAAGTGCAAAATAATTCATTTAATACAAGCGAAATATTAATTTGGAGGGAGAAACTGAGGAGAGCATGGAAAATAATTATCAACATGTATTTATTCTTCCAGCACGCGAGCGATATATATATATATATTACGTAGATAAAATCGCAGCCGTTGAAATGGACGGACGGTGATGATCAAAGCACTAAACCAAGAATCAATAGCCTGCACTTGAAAGAGAAGGAAAACAATAAAATTAAAGCAAGAAGAAGGAGTTATAAGAAAATTAGCATAAAAACTTCATCTTACATGGTTTGACATGAAGTACAACATATCAGGAGGTGGACGAGGAAGCCTGGCTTCTAATTAGACCTGCACCTGTCCGTTTGAGGAAAGAAAAAAGAAATCCACACAGTTAGTTAAGTTAAGTTAAGTTAAGTTGGCATATACTGAATAAGCATGAGAAGTAACTAACATCAACTCATGGGAAAAACAGTACCTTTCATTCGAGAGAATTCGGTAGGGTTGGAGCACTGAATCAAACCCGAATATTCTGGTAGATTAGCTTCTATGTAAAATGGAGACTTCGTGTAACGAACATGGTAAACATCATCATCATTATAATTGACGTTTACATACAATATGAAATCCTCATAATCATCACGTGACTTATAAGTGACGTCCACATGCGGTGGTACGTCTTTGATGAGGGGCCACCAATCCAAGCCAATGTCCCATGGACACAATCTTCGAAGAAGCTGCACCTCTCCTGTTTCAATATACAAGTGCTGGAATGAAGACGTGCGTGCTGGATAATGCATTATTGCTTAACCATGAGGGTATGGCACCAAGTTTCGGATCGTATAAGCCAACCGCTTCCAAAGAATTGAGATTCCCCACGTGCTGCATTGATGAGCAATCTCTGATGAATAGATTCTTTAAAGTTGGAAGCCCTGGAATCCTCTCAAGATCTTTGTTTATATACAAATTTAGTTGCACCAAGGAAGTGGCATGTCGCAGACCCTCAGGCAAAGATTTCAACTTAGGGCATTTCGCAATTTGTAAAAATTCAAGGCAAGGAAAGGGGGTTGTTGTCCCACCATCTTCATCATCCCAGTACCATTCTTTTAATTCTGAAAATCCCCATAATGTCATTTTGACCAACTTGGCGAATGGACGAACTGAAAATTCAGTACCAGTTGATCTGTCTCCTCTCCCTAAGAACTCACGCCCAATTTTTTTAATGCTTAATGCAGAAGAAATAGTGAGATCTTCAAGTTGGCGCAATTCCCCAAATCCAGGCAAAGACTTCAACTTAGGGCATTCTACAATGCATAAATATTTAAGGCAAGGAAAGGGGGTTGTTGTCCCACCATCCTCTGGTGCATCCCAGTGCCATTCTTTTAATTCTGAAAATGCCCATAATTCCATTCTTTCCAACTTGGCGAATGAACGGACTAAAAATCCAGTACTAGTTGATCTGTCTCCTCTTCCTAAGAACTCACGCCCGATTTTTTTAATGCTTGATGCATGAGTAATTTCAAGAACTTCAAGTTGGGGCAATTCTCCAATTCTAGGAAGTTGTTGACAGTGTTTACATCCTTCAATTTTCAAACGTACCAAATTATTTAGAGAAACGTCATTTGAGCATGACATCCAATTCGGAAGATTACGTCCATAGAAATTTTTAATATCAAGGTCCAACAAGTTAGAAGGAGGACGAAGTTCCTCAAAGACCTCTGTGACTCTATTGATGTCCTCGTCACTAACATTTTCTTTTTCCTTCCAACCAAGACATAAATGTTGAAGACGAGTCTTTCTCACAAGTTTCACTAACCTTGCCTCCTCCAAAGATTGGTCTTGTTGCAAATTGCATATTTCAAGATGCCTCAACGAATACAAACTTTGAATTTCTCCTAGCTTTGCTTCATTCTCATTTTCTGCCACTTTAAATATTAATTTTTCAAGTTTTTTCAATCTTCCCAATCCTTTTGGCATTTCTATTGGATTCCCCCAGTTATCTAGTAACATGAGATTCTGTAAACTAGTGATGCTCTTAGGGAATTTCTTGAGGAATCTACATCCTTCAAGAAGTAGAAATTGTAGACTTTTCAAATAGCTGATTGATTCTGGAATAATTGCAATCATACTATAGCTGAGATCAAGATATCTGAGATGTAAGAGAAATTTTATGGAATCTGGTATAACATCAATCTGTGTGTTAGACAGAGATAACACCCTTAGGTACTTTAACTTTTGAAATACACTCCTTGGAATCACTTTCAGTTCTGAACTCTTAAACAATATGAATGTCTTAAGTTTTTTGTCAAGCCTTTGTAGACGATCATCAACTAATGGATTCTTTCCTTGAAGGTACAAATGACGCACAGATGATTTACCTAAATCTTTTAGATTTCCACAGAAATACTCACCTTCACCAAGACGTTGACCAAGAGATCTTAGAAGGTCATGCAATTTATGACCATCATTAAAACTCTCTTCCCGTAAATACCAATTAGGTTTCAACTTATTTTAAAAAGCTAACATGGATAATTACATTGAGAATAAATAATTGGATAAACGGTGAAATGAATTATTTAGATGCTGATTGTTTTCTTACATAAACACACAGCAACAAGAAGCCAAGCCGAGGTTAGCTACATGATGCCCAACATGGTACTCAACAGAGCAGGAGCGGAAAAGGATAAAGGTAAAAAATGATTTCACCTATCGTCGTCCACAATTTTCAATAGAACTGAGATAACCGGAATCTCAATCATGAGGAACAAAATAAAGAAAATACCTGATCGAGAAGCTCTTCGTAGTCAGAAAATACAAGAACAACTGGAAAAGAAATTTATAGACCTTTTATATGATTAAAATAGTTTATGCAAATTCTTCTATTTGTAAAAGAATAACTTTGTTAAAGAAACAGGTCATTAATGGAAGGACATATGGCAGCTGCATGCTTTGGGTCATTTCTATTCCTCCTTCGCCATCCTCTAATGTCATTTAAATTTAATGAAATGCTTTTTGGACCACCAAAAACCGACCGGACGAGGACGCCACTGCATTCCCCGCGTTCTTGCCAAGCTAACTCAGGACACCTCCACGTCTCCAACAACTGCAGACGACGGAGACCTGAGAGAAGTGGAAGGTCGCCGGAGGAACACGAGAGATGGGGGATGACTGCGGCGTTTGCATTTCATTCGGTGGACGGAACGGCGCTTCCGGCGAGCAGCCGGTTTTTATCCATAATAGGCGTCACGCATTTTTTCTTACTTTTTTGTTCTTTCAATTTAAAAAAGTTCATATTTGTGAAGACTAACTTATTTTCAAAATTCAAATTTTAACAAAAAGTACAATTCCTGCTTCTCTTGTCTAATTAAATTATTATAGTTGATTTTTTTAAAAAAAAACTAACAACTTAATGTTGAAATTCCCGGTGTCCGAAAAATAGTTTGAAAAATATCACAAATAAAAGTAGTACATAATTAGCACAGCAGTACAAGAAGAAAATACCGCAACCATTCAAGTGCAAAATGACTCATTTAATACAAACGAATTATTATTTTGGAGGGAGAAACCGGGCTGGGATCGGCCGAGGAGAACACGGAAGATGACGATCACTGCACGCGAGCGATATATATATATATGTTTACGTAGATAAAATCACAGCCATTGAAATAGATGGACGGTGATGATCGAAGAAGAGTAAAGCTAACGCAGATGGGCATCAATCTTACAAGCACTTCTTATATATTATTAGATGGAATCCAAACCAAGAATCGATAACCTGCACTAGAAAGAGAAGAACAACAATAAAATTAAAGCAAGAAGAAGCAGTTATAAGAAAATTAATTAGCATAAAAACTTCACTCAAAGAAAATACCAGAAGAGAAAATTACCATAGTAATATCTTACATGCTTTGACATCAAGTTGGAACAATTCTCCACATCCATTAGTTTCCAACCATACCAGATTATTTAGAGAAATGTCATATGAACATGACATCCAATTCGGTAGGGTTGGAGCACCGAATAAAACCTGTGTTTGGTAGACAAGCACGGATTTCGAACGGAGACTTGGAGTACCAAACACCGTAGGATGGATTTTCAAGTTCACTGCAATTAAGGTTGGTCCTTACAAGATAGGCATCTAGATGAGGGACGTCTCTGATGAAGGGCCAATCCAAGCCCAGGTCCCATGGACACAATCTTTGAAGAAGCTGTAGCTCACCTGTTCTAATACGCAATTCTCGGAATGACGACGTGCTGGATAATACGTTGCTTAACCATGAGGGTATAGCACCAAGTTCCATATCGTAGAAGTCAACCTTTTCCAAAGAGTTGAGATTTCCCACGTGCTGCATTGATGAGCAATTTGTGATGAATAGATTCTTTAAAGTTGGGAGGCCTGGAATCCTCTCAAGATTTTTGTTTTGATACAAGTCTAGTTGCACCAAGGAAGTGGCATGTCGCAGACCCTCAGGCAGAGACGTTAACTTAGGGCATTTCCCAATGTCAAAATCTTTAAGGCAAGGAAAGGGAGTTGTTTTCCCACTATCCTCATCATCCTCTATTCCATCCCAGTGCCATTCTTCTAATTCTGAAAACCCAGATAATGTCATTCTTTCCAACTTGGCGAATGGACGAAAATAGGTGCTAGTTGATCTGTCTCCTATACCTAACAACTCAGGCCCGATTTTTTGAATGCTTGATGCTTTAAAAATTCTGAGAATTTCAAGTTGGGGCAACTTTCCAAATCCAGGAAGTTGTTGACAGTGTTTGCAACCATCAATATACAAAAATACCAAATTATTTAGAGTAACTTCATTTGGACATGACATCCAATTCGGAAGGTTACGTCCATAGAAATTTTCAATATGAAGGTCCAACAAGCTAGAAGGAGGGCGAAGCTCCTCTAAGACCTCTGTGACTCTATCGCTGTCTTCGTCACTAACATTTTCTTTATGCTTCCAATCAAGATGTAAATATTGAAGATGAGTCTTTCTCACAAGTTCCACTGAACTGGCCTCCTCCAAAGATTGGCTTTGTTGCAAATTCATTATATAAAGATGCCTCAACAAATTCAAACTTCGAATTTCTCCAAGCTTTGCTTCATTCTCATTTTCTGCCACTTTAAATATTAATTTTTCAAGCTTTTTCAATCTCCCCAATCCTTTTGGCATTTCTATTGCATCCCAAACATTTCTGTTATCTAGTAACATGAGATTCTGTAAATTAGTGATGCTCTTAGGGAATTTCTTGAGGAGATGACATCCTTGAACAAGTAGAAATTGTAGACTTTTCAAATAGCTGATTGATTCTGGAATAATTGTAATCTTACTGTTGCGAAGATTAAGATATCTGAGATGTAAGAGGCATTTTATAGAATCTGGTATAACCTCAATCCCTGTGTCAGAAAGAGATAACACCCTCAGGTACTTCAGCTTTTGAAATACACTCTTTGGAATTACTTTCAGTTCTGAACTCAATATCAATGCCCTAAGTTTTTTGTCAAGCCGTTGTAGACGATCATCAATGAATGAATTCTCACCTCGAAGGTACAAATGACGCACGCATTTATTTAAATCCTTTAGATCTCCATAGAAATACTCACCTTCACCAATACGTTGACCAAGAGATCTTAGAAGGTCATGCAATTTATGATGAACTAACAAATAATCAGAAAAATGCTCTTGTTGCAAAATATTCCTATTGACTAGTTCCTCAAAAAGATTTTCTCCTGATTCAATAGTTACCTTATCTCCCAACAAACCCTCAGCAATCCACAATGGCACCAGTTCTTCTTTATCAAAACTATAATCTTCAGGGAATAATGAACAATAAACAAAGCATTGCTTTAGTTGATACGATAGATGCTCGTAACTGAGATATAGGACTTTAATCACCTTATCATCATTTTCAAATATATTTTGGGTCCATACTTCATTGGAAATAATCTTTTCCCATTCACCTCTCTTTTTATCCATAAGAATCCCAGCAATAGCTTTTATGGCTAAAGGAAGTTGGCCACATTTTTCAATAATTTTGACTCCAACGTCCTTGAAGTGTTCACTAGTGTTCTTTTCATTTTCTGTTTCGAAAACATTGTTACGTAATAAACACCATCCCTCTTCTATGTTCAATGGCTTGACATCATGAAAATACAAAGCAGACATCTTTTTAGCAATATTGGCTTCTCTAGTGGTGATTAAGACTTTGCTTTCATTTGCACCACTTTTCAATGGAACCTTCAAAACATTGTTCCATATATTTGCGTCCCACACATCATCAAGTACAAGAAAGAACTTTTTCTCCCTTACAGCCTTTTCAAGGGCATCTGTAAGCTCATCTAGTGATTCACCGTTTCCATAGTCACCACCTGCTTTTCTAACAATTTCCTTGAGAAGATCTTTCTCTTTGAAGTCCTTTGACACACATAGCCACATATTCTTGTGAAATTTTCCACCATGAGTCACAATCTCAAAGATCTGTTGAGCAAGAGTAGTTTTTCCAATACCTCCCATACCAACAATTGCTAGATTTATACAAGTCCTTCCACCTGATTCATTTTCGTCCAACATAGTTTTCATTAACTTCTCCGCGTCTTCTTTTGTACATCCCACCAAATCATCAGGAACAAAATGTGTTGTCTCACTGATAATTCTCTTTGCATTGTATGATTGTTGTGGATCTTCAGGTATAAGAGTAATCGCACGTAATTGATCATTCTCCTTTGCTATCCCTTCTAGCTTAGCATTAATCTTTCTTATTCTTTTTCCAATCTTATATGAAAATTGGAGATTTTTAAGACGAGAAAAGGATGCAGGATGAGTGCCACATATTGTGCTCCAAGAAGAAGAAGTGGATGCGATAACTTGAGCTTTGACTTGGCAATCATCAATTATATCATCTATCTCATATGCAATATCTTTGAGTCTTATCATCCGAGAGCGAATACGCTCATCATCGAAGGACTGCTTCTCAGCATTTTTTATGGTGAACATGATATCTCGCACCTTCCTTTCCATTCCTTCCAACTCCTCCTTGACGTTTAATATTGTGAGTGTTTCATCCTCGAGAAAGTCAATTAAACGTTTTGCAAGAGTTTCCACAATTGGAGTACCAATTAATTCTGCCATTTCTCAAGTTGATGAGTAGAGTATAAAGAAGATAATCAAAGCAAAGGCACCATATATACTTCAAGAAATACACCTAAAAAATCATAAAAAGTGTACATGTCAATGATGGTATATTCTTATTTAACTTGCAATAAAAAGAATCAAACCTATAACATAAACCATAGATTTTTCAATGAATGTTATGTTGTGCATCAAAGAATAGTTTGTAGCATTATTTGAACATTTCGTAAATTTAATTGCTCCAGGTATTATCCAAAAAGAAATATAACAAGAGTGACAATTGAGAAAAATATATAGAGAAATGCATTTAGATATATGACCACTTTAATGCTCCGATTAACTCAACCAAATGACTTCACTAATCACTGAAATATTTGTTAAAATCGAATACTTGACACAAAAATTATTGTGCAGAATATTTTCATAAATATTAATAGGACTTCATGGGTAAAAATATCACTGCCAGTATAATTGTAATATATATATATATGGATAAATACACGCACATCTTTAGAAAATAGTGCACAAATTTCGTCGTTTGGTAATAATACTTGAGATGATTAATGGTCACATAAACTTGACATGAAAAACTAAAAACAAGATCGATGCCATTGTTTAAGCTATACATATGTTATCTTAGTAAATACGACACGAGAAATCAAGCCCAACAAATATTTTTGAAGAATTTTAGGAATACATTATAGTGCATGATTGGATAAATTTTTGCAAAAATGACTAGATCAATTCATTTTTGGTAATTATAATGCTTTTCTCTAAATTGTAATAAAATTCCTCTTTCCTTTGGAGTAAAAATGATACACCATCCGTTAGTGTATATTTCTTTAGAAACAAACTTATATTAAATTATAAAAATTAGTTAAGAATTAGCAACTGAATTCAACCAATTAATGAAACACAATTTCAGTAGCAATCATCAAACAACCAAATTCAGCTTAACGAACATGATGATTAGATGTCATTTATTACACCATTTTAAATAATAGGGCAGTATGTATGTATGGTATCTACATGGATATCATAATACTTGCATTATTGTTGACGGTAAAAAATATAATAATTAAATATAAATTAAAAAAATAGAATAAAAATAACAATAAGGAATAAATTAAAAAAATAAAACATATAAAAAGGGAGACCTTCATATCAACAGAAAATGATGATTAAAAAAAATGATGATGGAAAAAGATAAAAAGAGGGGGGCTTTTGTTTAAAATAAAAAATTGAAATTGAAAATGGAGGATCGAAGTGTCGAGCGGGGCCCCCAAATCGCGACGAGCTCGGCCGATGATCTCCCCATCGTGCGGTCGCCGGATCTTCTGCTGTAATCACTTCGGCGTATCACGCGTCAGCCGTGATCTGCTCCACACATCACACCCATCGCGCAGATTGCGCGACTTCCGTCACCTTCCCATTTTTGCGTCGCCGGCCCTCTCTCCGATATGTCAAACTACATCTCAATCTACGGCCTGGGATGTACAATTTAGTTATTTATTGACGAGATTTCAAGTCTTGGGACACAAAAATATATAGTTGGTTTGTGGGAACCATACAATTTACAGGAGACTTCAATCACAAATTTTCTCGTTTAATGATACTTGAGACGTTTGGACACATAAAGATCGACATGAAAAATTAGAAACAAGATCCATGCCTTCGTTTACGCTTTATATGCTTTTTATCTTAATAAACATGACACTAGAAACCAAGCTCAACAAAATCTTTGTAAGAATTTCAGAAATCTGGATGAAATTATGCAACAATGAAGGATTAATTCGTTTTTGATAATTGTGGTATTTTTGCCAAGCTTCTGATCAAATTTCCTTTTCATATGAACCAAAAATGATGCACATCCGTTGGTTTGTATTCTTTAAAAATGAATCAACAAAAACTATAAAAATTAATCAAGTATTAGCAATGGAATTAAACTAATTCCAGGAACAATCAAACCACCTACAAGAGACTCCAAACGCAGGCCAATTGAGGATGGTTCAGTGAGTATTCATGCATGCATGGATATATATATATATATATATCATCCTCTTTGAAATGATCATTAAGTCAACAACAATCTACAATTCTGTGATAGGGATTTTTTTTAACTTTTTTGAAAGACCATGAAACATCACGGTGCGATTTCCTTATTTATAATCCAATACAAGGAAATGAAACTATTAATCTCTTTCTCTATCTTCTCTGTAAGATCCCAATCTAAATAGGCTGTAAATAGCGGCATCACGCTAGCGGGCACGGCTCGGCAGAGTTCGCACGCGCGAGTGGCTTCCAGGCAACGGGCAATTCTTCTCAGAAAAAAATACATCACTCTCTTTTTTCGTTTTAATCGCACTTTGTATGCATATGAATGCCAAATCTTTTTTCGTTTAAACTATTTTTCTGGGTTAATGTTGTGTATTAGACAATGAGATGTTTGGGAAGGTGAAGACCATCGTGAAGGCCATTGCTGGTAACTTTCCTACACGAAGGCATGGAGAACTTCAACATGATTGCCCCCGCCATGATTGACGTTGAGGATGAAAGGTCCTATCGGGCGTGCCATTTTGTTTCCATGAGTTTTTTTGCTCAACGTCACAAACGTTTTTAAATATTTTTAAACTTCGACTACCACAACCCACGTAAACACACAATCTGAATCTAATCAACAAGGAAGTCACTGTGTTGTGTGATCCTGATATCTTACTCATCTTACCATCTGCCAGTGGTAACAGGGGTTTCCACTACTGCAGTCCTAGTACCAAGTAAGATGTATCATCCTCTCTTCTTCTTCTTCTTCCGGAGCCGCTTGTTAAATATTAGAACTAGCAAGCTGGGTATGTGTAATATTATAGATGAGTTGATGTTTGCAGTGTAAAAGAGATGATCGATCGCTTCCAGTAAGCAGCTAATGTTGACCTGTGGAGCGAACCATACGAGGCAACAACCCTGTGCACCCAATAACATATATAGCCATTTTAATTTTTTTCATACGAGTTTGAAGGTTTGTGTTTCCGATCGAATTGGTGTGTGCAGAAAATGCAAAAGGAGCTTGAAGATCTCATGAAGACCAACAGCAACCTCCGCAAGGAGATCAGGTGTGCTGAATAACGATCAAGATTTATTTATGCTCCACCTTCAGATGAAAGTAACTAAATCCATCGACATAGAATCATAAAAATTTCTATACCTTCCATTTTGCCAATGGTAAATCAACCCTCTTTTAGAAATGTGTTTGGCATGAAGGGAGGAAACTTGTAAGCGTATTTTTCCTTGAATCTACGACCATTGTAATTACGACACCACCATCATCACATAAAGAGCGAAATGATGCTCGTTCTTTTGACGAAGATTCCAGTGATGGAACATATATATGAAATATTTATCATAAGCAAAATGTAAACATACTATCTCTCTCTCTCGCCTCCCCTTTTTCTACCACTCTTCAATTTATTTTCTCCGTCAATTATATATTTTTTATTATTTTTGAATCGATCATGACTTTGTCTCTTATATATTATATTCTCAATAATCAAATATTTAAATGACTGAATTTAAACAAAAATATTATAATTCAAATGATATCATAGAACAACAAGGTAAGGGTAGTAGGAGTTGTTGCCTTTCTACAAAAACGAAAACATACCTTTCTCGACAAAAAGACGTTACAAATTAAACCTAAGCGGACGTCCTCCTCCTCCAGTCCTCCTCCTCTTGTAATCTTAAATCTTCTCTTATCATTTGCTTCTGCAGATCTCACGGCCGGAGAATCCAAGAGGGATTCCGACAGATCCATCAGGATCTTACATAAGATATAGACATATATATATCTAATTATATATATAATGTCGACCACCAACTTCACCAGGTGCGCTGCCTGCAAGTACCTGAGGAGGAGATGCACCCAAGACTGCATCCTTGCGCCTTTCTTCCCCAGTACAGATCCAGAAAGATTCGCATGTGTCCACAAGATTTTTGGTGCCGGTAACGTCTGCAGGATGCTTCAGGTAACTCCATGCCAACTCCTCCGGTCTGTTCGATGTTAATTTCTAGATGCATGTTTGTTATTGTGTGTAGATTATACATAAATATATATATATATATGTAATGGGTATGTATTAAATATTGTTTGGGTTAATGAATTACGTACCTTGCTGTTTAAACATTCCCCAGCAACTCCCAGCCCATGAGCGCCCACATGCAGCAGACTCCATTGCCCTGGAAGCATACTGGCGTGTCCGGGATCCCGTCTACGGCGGCGTCGGCATCGTCGCCAACCTGCAGCAGCAAATACTCGGGAACCAGAAGGAGCTCGCCCGCACACAAGCCCAAATCGCAATGCATGCCGCGCGGAACCAGTGGCACATACAAGGAGAAAATTAACCCCCCACCACGCCATGGCCGGAACAAGTGCATGCACCTCATTTAATTCTTTCCTGCCTTTAATTTAATTAATTAATCGATCCCTCTCATGATTTACTGGATCTTAGTTACCCAATTCCCACGATTCTTTTATTTGTAATGTCATCTCGGCAACATTAGAATTGATTCATTCGATAAGAGCTACCTAGTATATTTATTTTATTTTTTCAGTAATATTTCTTTTTTAAGATGAAGTAGCTTAATTTTCATTTCCTTTTTGGTTTGATATATATATATATATATATATATCCTATCATAGTGGTGTTTCTTTTCTTATCAAAATCAATTAAATACAATAAATTTCTAGGTACTCTTATCATAAAATAATTTACAATAAGGGCGTCAGGTTGACGGGGGAAGAAAGGAAGTAGAAAAAGAAATCAATTCTAGTGTTAGTTAGATTGGCCTACTGTTGATGCCTCTAGACAGTTTTTCCATTAACCATAGCCATTGAGATATCTTGAACTGTAAAATTGGCTGCTTGATGTTATCTTGAAGATACCAGAAAGTAGAAAAATATTACTTTCGGCTTGAATTGGCCAACCCACATGCTCCATTCTCTTGTATAAAAACTGTAAAACATTTCTTTTGCACTGTCTAGTTATGCTTATAACACAACAATAAATAGCAGAAGATGCTTTTTTCTACATTTCTATGTGCCTTCAAATTTGCTTGTGTATTACCAAAGGTTTAAACTTTGACTACATTATGAAGCACCGTCATGGATATTGGAAATATTTATACAACATATGGATACATTGAAGTTGGGCATGCGCCATGTTCATGATACAGGGCTAAAAATTAATATAACTATGTCTATTATAATTGTTAATTAACATGAAAGTAGGTACATCGAATTGATATATAAATGATAGTCACGTAATATTCAACATTCCAACCAAGGTTGTGTTGGTAAATCGAAGTACTTTCGTAAAAGCAAATGATGAATGGACAACACTACAAAAAGGAACAAATCAACTTTGCTTCAAACGAGGGAATAAGGCTGCAGATTTGTCATACTCTCTTCTAGATGATAAACAAATATTAATAAGGTAAACAGTTGAATGCTTGAAGAAGCCACAAACGTCTGATACAAATTTCAACGGCAGAAATCTCCCAAAATATAACACATCTCTTGGATTATTTATATATTTCCAAGCATATGCATATACATTGGTGTTATATGTAAGCCATATACGAAATTATTTGAAGACATTCTTCTTGCATTTTTTGTTTCTTGGTTGTTATGATATTTATTTAGAAGTTCTAAAATATTTCTCCAAATTTACAGATTCAGTCATTTCTTGCCGGTGTGCCCTACATTGTGATTGGTTTTAGGTAAACATTCTCATGTTGTTTTGTTTCCCCTTTTTCTTTTACCGTTGGAGGGAATTTACTTAGTAAAATATATGTACTTACATGTAATACACTGCAATTGCATTTTTATATTGTCCAATTAGTTTATAGGTTAGTGGAATTTTAGATATAATTTATTATCATTAGTTGTATATTTAGGAGTAGGATTAAGTTATATTTAGTTAGGAGTAGTTTAAATTAGATAGGATAAATTAGTTTTAGTGTTAAATTAGATTTTACATTAAGTTAGCCATGGTGTAGGATAATTTAGGCTTAAAGTTATCAATTTAAGTATAGTTTAAACGTAATAGTGAAAAATAAAATAAAATAAAATAACAAAAAAAGTAATTAATTAAATTAAATTAAATACTTAAAATAATAATAATAATAACAATAATAATTTTGGTTTAATCGAAAATTTTTTGTTGGTTAAACCGGTTTTGTAGTGCAATCATTATAACTATATATATAAATATACTTTTATCGGTTTCAACCGAAACACGATCGATTTAACCGAGTTCTTAATAACATAAAATTTTTATTATATATGTTATGATGGTTGAACCAAATTAATATCGGTTCGAACGACTATAAAAGAAAAAAAATTTATCGGTTGAACCGAAAAGCTACCGGTTCAATTGATTCAAAAAATATATATTTATATAATATAATAGATAAATAAAATTATCGTTTGAACCGAAAATTCAAAAAATAAAAAAATAACAAAAAGAAACGGCTGATATCCAGTTCAACCGATTGAGAAAATATAAAAAAAACGAAAAAAATATTATCGGTCGAACCGAAAATCCATCGGTTCAACCGTATAAAACATTAATTTAATATTAGAAATTTATTATAAATCGGTTCAACCGGTATATTTACGGTGCAACCATTCACTAAATTAATAAATTAATAAATAAATAACAATAATATAATAATAAACATCTTTTTGGGCTCAACCGAGACCTTCCCGGTTTGGCCGATTTAAGTAAATATACATACATATATGTTATAATAATAATAGTAAAAAAATATAATAATGATATGAAATATTTAAATAAAAATTCATTAAATTATAAATACACATAAAATAAAATAATTATAATTATATAAAAATTATTTTAAAAGAGAGAGAATAATATTAAATATATATATTCAAGACTTAAAATAATAATAATAAAGTATTACAAAAACATTAATTAATTAATTAAATTAAATTAAAATTACAATTTTTTTTTAAGGATGTAAATTTTCCGTTGCAAGTATGCTTATCTTTTATGGATCTTTTGCATTTTGATGAGTGCCACTATATTTCTTAATGTGCATTATTTTTAACATTTATGTTTACCCAAAGTTTAAATGTGGATTGAATGATATGATCATTTCATATTTATTTGATGCCTAATTTTTTTTTTGGTTCTTATCTTTTCAGTTTTTAACAAAACATTCTTAAATGTTTTAAAATTATACTAATAAGTCCATCAAAGGTTCTGAATTTCTTTTAGCTCTCAACTAATTCGCACGCGTCTACCAACAATTTTCTTCTCACTCTCAACTACTTACTTTTTTTTAATAAATTTTTACTTTCATAATTTTCAATTATTTTAATCTTCCAACTATCTCAGCAAATGCAATTCATACAGATTTATATAAGCACCACTGTCTCCTCCTCCGTTATCATCAGTGTTGTCTGTCCCTTGCGCGGGGCTTCACGATTCTCTCCGTACGCCAAGTACCTAAACAACGAATTAAAATAGTACGTAATAATAATAATCGTAGGAATAATACGGATCTTGAATAATAATCGATGCACATGTGACTAGTGGCGTAATCAACGTGACCAAGTTTAACTTGGCGTCAAAGTGATACCTTTTACTTTATTCTATGAAGATTATTACACTATTTTTGAATGGTTAGAGAATCTATTAAAATGAATAAATAAAATCCTAATGATTTATACTCTTGTCAACGGGTACCTTGGTGGTTCTCACCGTCCTTCCCTCCCCCTCTCCTAGTAAGTTCGATATTCCCAGTTTTTTTTAAAAAAATTTCCTAATGACTTATGATTCGAATTCCAAAACCAAACCATCGATAATAAAATGGAAATTTAAATATTAACAGTATTCGTTTCCATTATTGCTTATATATTGTTATCGTAATATGGTAGGTTTCCTTTGATATTGATAGATTTCTGTTTTCGCCTGACTTTGGATCTTGATTGAACCTAAAGCAATTATCGTATAATGTTTCTAATAAATTGAGTTACCATCATTATCCTTAAAATTAAGTAGATTTTAAAACATATATCGACAAAAAAGAAATTGAAAGCTACGTACTACCGCTACGCCCGATAATAAAGCAATATTATGATCTTTTAAAACAAAGAAATTTTTTTTGCAACATTACAGTTATCACATCACATGTACAATAATCACAGGTGGTTTATAAAATTAAAACCAATCGCATTGACAGAAAAATCATATCTTGTTATTACCAAAAAAGGGAAATCATATCTTGTTGAAACCAATCAGAAAAATTCCATCACTACAGCGACTTTTTTTTTTTTTTTTTTTTTAATCAGAGCCATCTTCTACTGCCATTCGGACGGATTTTGCATCCAGCCCCCCGTAAAATCATAATTCTCCGGCCCTCGAAACTGGACGCACCCAGCGGTGGAAGTCTGCGGCCGCCATGGCGGCAAGCGAAGGTAATGACCACCGACACCAGCAGCAGTAGCAGCAGCAGCAAGATTATTATTGTTCCTGCCGAGACCACAGCCAATGTTGTAATTGCCATAGTAGCAATCCGAGGTCGAGGTGTTGGCATTCACCGCTCCAGCAGGAATATTGATTAATCCACCGGCGCTCGTGGCATCGAAACCGCCGTCACAGATCAGTCTAGCGGGGACATCGACGTTGCTAGTGGCTCCAGGGGCACCGTAACCAACAGACCCTCCAAGCATGGGATGGCATGCGACGTTGTTGGTGTTGATGGTGGGGGTGGTCGTCGTCCAAGTCCAACTGGGTGTGGGCATGAGCAGAGGATGATCTTGATGAGGAACAGGGTGGCGTTGGCCGTCCAAAGGAACCAAGGCGTTGGCGCAGTTGGCGGCCATGGTCTCCTCTCCCATGATGCTGTCCAAGTCGACGCTCGTCTGATTGTCCAGCAGGCACTGCAGCTGGGTCTGATCCTCCAGCCAGTGGCTCCCGCACTCCTCAGCCTTCAACAGTGAGATCCTGTCGTTGACGTCCACCAGCTTCGCGTCCAGCACCCGAATGATCTCCCACGGCGCTGCCCCCTCCGGCACCACCCCCTGTCGGAAAAGCTGGTGCTCGGCGATGTTCGCCCTCCGGAGCCGCTCGTGCTCGGACGACATCTTCTTGGTCTGTTGCCTGATGTAGCCCCTGAGGTCCAGCTTGCGGCGCTCCCGGTCTTCCGCGCCTAGGATCCGGTACTGCTCCACGATGTGGCGGATGTCTACGTCGTTCTCGGGCCACGTCTCGACATGGTCGCCGGCGCAGCAGATGAGGAGGACGGGGATGGCGCATAGCTTCGATAGCTCCATGGCCTTCTTCTTGATTCCCGTCAACCTCTTCGCGAACGTGGCCCTTCGACGCCGATCGTCCTCGATGTATTGGAGCGGCAGCCGTGATCGAACCATGAAGTGATCCCCAAGCTTAATTACTACGGATCGGATCTCAAAACGAGAGGGTGAGTGGAAGCTGTATTTTACTTGTTCTACTCTCACTAGCCTTTAATAGGGGGTGTCTTCCAATGGTATTGGAATTTTCGGTAAATCTGTGATTGAATGTTACTGAGATTTAATTGAAGAAATTTGACTCACGCTGTGGGGTTATTGATGCAGGATTAATCTTCCACGCCATCCAACCGTTGAGAGGACAAATTGCCCATCTCCGATCCATTGTCAATAACATGCACAAACGTCTCTCACGTCTCTAAACAAGGAAATTATTTCAAAAACAAAATCTCGATTTCTTTCGTGAATGGAAATCCTTTATGGAAATATCAAAAATCAAAATCTCGATCTTGCCTGGTTGACATCGACGCTCGTAGTCTTCTCTAGCTTTGGGAAGTGGTCGAGATGTCAACTGGCACAGGATGCTGAGCTCATCCCGTCCTTCCGCTTGGTGAACGTGACATGACGGATGTGACTGGTTAATGTTGAGCCTTACCCTCCTCCTAAATGTAGTTGAAGTATTGTTTTTTAATTATATATATATAATTTTATTTAGTCTTAAATATTATATCTTATATCTAAAACAACTGATTTTTTGAATCTCTTTTCTTTATATTTTACATTTAAAGTATTTTTGTTTAATTGTTGTTGCTTTGTTTTTTCCGTTTTTCTTGTTTAAAAAAATTTATATTGCACTTACATTTTACACTTAAAGTATTTTATGTTCATCTTCATTTTGGATGTCAGATATTTTATATCGAAAATATCTAAGTTTTGTTTCTTGTCTTTAAATATTATGTTTCTTTTTATATTTAAAGCATTTTAATTGAGTTATTTGTTTTTCTTTGATTTATGTTTTCAGTTTGAAACATTTGATCTATTTATTTTATTTTATTAAGACCTTTTTCTTTCTTTTTTTCTTTTCGGTACTTATATACTATCTCCAAGTTTCCTTTAAATTTGGATTCAATTTATTTACGTTAAATATTCGTATCTTACATCTAAAGTATTTTACTTTAGAGATTCATATTTAATATCTAATTGTGCTACCTAGAAAGTAAGAAAAATCAGGAAACAAAAAGTCAAAAAGTTAAGAATTAGAATATATTATGAATCAAAAAGTTGGAAAGTAAAATTTGAAGGTGTTTGTGCCACCAATGGAAAGTTAAGAAAATTATATAGTTGTCGAAATTTTTTTTCTTAATTTACCTATAATACATATTTGAAATTAAAAATAAATTAATTTGACATTATATATTTTAATAATTGTAAAATATATTTTAAAATTATTTATGATTATAAATATTAAAAAGCATAAATAAAAAATATTGAAATACAACAATGAAATAGAAGTAAATTATAAGAACCAAATGCAAAGTCATATCTTCCATGGTTACAAATATCCCACAACAAACTCTTAAATAAAGAAAATACAAAACATAATTCATGATTTGATAATGATGATTATGCCACATAGATTGGGACATTGTTGCACGCATTTGATATGCTATTGTTTTTCTTTGTTCTTGACTACTACCAGTAATATGTAGTTGTCCATCATCTTCAAAATGTGTTGGAAATTCTATTTCTTAATCATGGTCTTCAACTCCTTCTACTTCATCTTCAATATCTTCAAGTAGATTTGTTTTATCTACCTTACAAATAAAATTATGAAGGAAACATGCTTGAATAATCTTACCTATGTTTTAGAAGGAAATGGCATATAACCTCGTAAAATTGAGAATTGATGCTTCACCACTCCAAATGTGCATTCTATGATTGTTTGTAATTGCAAATGCCTATAATTAAATTTCTTGATTACATTACTTGGAAGTCAATCAACAACATAATCATTTAGGTGATAACAAACACCTCAAATTCGAGCAAGAAATTTTCGTCGATTTGGATAACCAACATCAACCAAATAGAATTTCCTTACAAACAAGATTTAAATCAAAGCTATAAAAAACCATTCTTATCTAATTTAACTAATGACATTATATTCCCTAAAAATAGTACTTGGTGGAACTCGAAGACCATTTGGCTGATTGATTCCATCTTAAACTACATGTGCATTAGATGTCAAAGCTTTCCATCCCCTTGTAATATAAATAAATTCCATATCAAAATTGCAAGCTACCATAACATTTTGCGATAATTCACCTTTTCTATTTTTAAATCTAACATTTTCCTCTCCAACAATTGTTACTTTTACATGTGTCCCATCAACAAGGTAAAATAAATAAAAATAAAGTTTCGGCCCAATCGAAGCTAAATACCAATTCGACCGAAGCTCAATACCGATTCAATCGAAGTCCATATAAATAAAATAAGTAAAAAAGTAAAACAAGGTACAGTTGGACCGAACCTATCATTGGTTTGACCGAAATCGAAATCAAAATAATAATAATAAACGCAAACGTTCGGTCGAACCGAACATATAACCGGTTCGACCGAATCTCAAAAGAATATATATAAAAGAAACATTCCGGTTGGACCGAAACTTACATTCTACTCGACCGAGACTTAAAAATAAATAAAAAAGTAAAACAAATGTTATGTCGGTTGAACCGTAACTTACTCTTGGCTCAACCGAAACCCAAAAAGAATCATAAAATAAAATAAAATACGACAAAAGTTTCGGTCAAACCGAAACCAAAGTAAATAAAGAAACAAAAAAATGTAATAAACCAAATCAGCTAGAACTAAAATAAAATAGCTAAAACAAAATCAAATACCTTAGATAAAAAATGTGAAAATATCTAAGTGTTTAAAAATCAAAATGTTTTAGATGCAAGGTAAGAAAAATTGAGTATCTAAAATGAAATTAAATATCTTAGACATAAAGAAGTAAAAATATCTAAGTGTTAAAAACAAATTATTAAAATTAAAAATGTTTTAGATACAAATAAAATAAAAGTATTTAAAACAAAATCAAATGTCTTAGATATAAAAGGGTAAAAATATCTAAAATAAAAGTGTTTTATATGTAGAGCTGACAGAGTAGATTTATTAGATCTAGAAGATGAGTTAGTTGAATTTGATCTAGAAAATGAAGAAATTGGAATTACTAAAGATGAGCTTTTACAATGAATAGTACATTAGAAATGATGCAAGAACAAAGAAAAGAAAGAGTAGATGAAATGCGTGACAACATGAAGACTACTATGTGGGATGGATGTGAATTTTAAATCATTTCATATATAACTTTGTCATATTGTTATGTTACAATATTTGAACATTTGTATGTTGAGAATTTATATTTATGTTGTAAATTTTATTCATATGTTGGATGTTAGTTAACAATTTTGAAATGTAATTGTCTGTGATATGTTATGTCCAAATAAGTAATGGACAACACAATTTTTTTTCAATTTGTTTATGACATTACTAATCAATAAAAATAAGAAGAATTGATATCTTTTCTTAAAATGTAAGTACTATGAAGTGAAGAAATAGAGTAAATAAAAAATAATTATTAGGGTATTTTGATTATAAAAAAAAATTTCAATTCTAAACATTCCCTTTAGCACAAACCCCCTCCTAGGAATCCTAACTTTCCTAACTTTCTAAGATGTGCACAAACACCCTAGATTTTCTCAAGAATCTGGACTTTCTAATTCACAAGAATCTGGACTTTTCGTTTCTTCCATTTTTGAACTTTTCGACTTGCATAAACACCCACTTAATTTCTTGCATTTCACAAGACAACTCAAATCCCTTAGAATTATATTCCCCTCCCCTATCTGACCTTAATACTCCTTCCAAGTTGTTTTTCTACTTCTGACTTGTATTTGTTAAAACAAGTCAATACTTCAATTTTGTGACTTAATAGATAAACAAAAGTGTATCTAGAAAAATCATCCATAAAAGTCAAAATATTCCTAATGATTGTATGTTTTAACACTAAGTGGACCACACACAACAAAATGACTTAAGTCCAATAATTCATCTAATCTATGTTCCTTTCCAAAGGATTTCTTAGTCATCTTTCTAACTAAGCAATGTTGACATTTATTTAATTCCATGTTTTTAATTTTAGGCCACATGTTCATTTTTATCATTTGTTGTATTCTTGATTTATTAACATGTACCAATCTTAAATGCCATAATTCAATCTCAAACAAATAACACACAACATAACTAGAAGCCACATCATTTATTTCATTATCAATAATAGTAATCTTGAAGTTCTGGTACAAAAATTCCCATAGCAAAGTTCTTTTTGTCCTTTCCTATGGATACATGTTTATTGTAGAATTGAATTGTCAAGCCATTTTTTAGGAGAGTGCCAACAAACAACAAATTCTACCTCATGCTAGGTGGACAGAGGACGTCTTTCAACATCATAATGTTGTCTCCCAAGTCTAAACGATAGGTGCCAATGCCTTTCACATCTAAATAAGTATTATTGCCCATATAAATGTGTTGTTCCACAAGACTAAGCTCTTTAAAGGAGTCTAATCCCTTTTAGTTTTGGTAATGTGCCTTGTGGCACCAAAATCAACCTATTAATCATTTGAATTAGAGACTACAACATTATTACATTCCACAACTCCTACAAAAGTTCTTTTATTTTTCGCATTTGATTTCAAGGTTTCACCTTTATTTTCATCCTTGTTGGGATAATTTGCCTTGAAATGACTAAATTGGTCACAAGTGTGGCAAGATCCTCATGCTTTCTGTTTGGGTTTTCCCAGCACTACACTAGAAAAACTTGGATTTGTTACTTCTATTTTTACTTAGTTAATTTATCTTTATGCCTATTCTTTCTTTTAGAAGTAAACAAACAACCTTTAATACAATTTAGATATTAATTCCAATTTGTACTTTAACTGCAAGTGCACAGTGTCTATTGTATCAATGTGCAAGTACAAGTCGATCCCATAGGGAATTGCTAACGAATTTAAGAAATGTTTGATTTTGAACAATTCAAATTTATATTCAATAAGTACTCCGTTGAGTTATAGTTAACTCAACGGACTAAGTTCGTTGAGTTATGGCTAACTCAATGGACTATCCTCGTGGACTTAAGTTAACTTCACCAGTCTGTCTCTTCTTTATAATACTGCTATTTACAGAGGAATTCGGCCAACCATTGGGCGATTCCACAGATTATAAATAACATCAATTAAGCTTTTTAATGCTAGTTAACACTGGATTTATCATTAAGCAATACTAACATTCAGATGATTCAAACAGTAACCATTAAAATCTTTAAGTTGTTTTGTACGAACCAATTTCAGTAAAATGTAAAATTAAAACTAACATAAAACAATCATAAAACTGATACAGATAACATTAATCACGATATAACACAAACAATACAACACTCAAATACAACATACAAACAAAGATAAATTGTTTTTGTATTTTTGTTTTTAATGTAATGGGCGAAAGGTGAAATGTAAAGTAATCTCACTTGACAGTAAATACTTCTGACACTACTTGCAACGCGATTACACCACTGAAAATTAAACCACTTACAATTTTGTCTCCTCTCCCTATAGAATCGCGAGTCCAGAATTGTAAGATGATCTCCTCTTCAACATACAGGCATCAACCCGAAGCCAAGGCTAAAAGCTTTACGATCTCCTGAAATATGAGTCGGCGCTTGGTGAAAATGTCTTCCCTTCCCGCGACGCGATCACTCTTCACAGTGGTTGTCAGGCACTGTGTTTGGCTCGAAATCGACCCGACATCAGGCAAGTATCCTCACAGACCTCCGATGATTGGTGATTATGGTGGTGATAACGATGGTTGGTGTGATACTTCGGAGAATCGCTGATACTGTCTGCAGAAAGCTCGGTGCTCCTCCTCTGTATACACTGGTCGTCCATCGATCACACCATTTCTTCTTTTTTTCTTCTTTTCTTTTATATTTCTTCAGTAGTAACTGCTTCTGCTTGAATGATCGGTTGGATTTCCTTCCTTCAGATCAACGGCGATGCTTCCTTCTCCGTGCGCGATTGAATTCCTACGTGATACGTGTAAACGTGGTTTTTCCTTCCAACTATCTGTTCCTGCAACCGCTATAGTGGCATATTAGAAAATATATAGTCCGTGGAGTTACAGATAACTCAACAGACTTCCTTCGTTGATTTAACTATAAAACACGTGCAAAAATAACAACTTAAGTTTATAACGCTAACCTAACGCGTTACCTTAATGTTCAATATAGCAACTCAACACGTACAGTTATGCTAACTTAACAAGTTATAACTTAAGTAAATCTACCAGATCTCGACACGTGTTAGCAGCAGTTTAAACATAAAATGACATTTCGAAGAGTTACAGGTATAACTATTCGATGCTAAGATGCATTTTCGGATACTTAAGAATTTCACAGCCTGCAACTTACTGACAGTTCATAAATGTACTAAATTAACATTAATTCACCAAAATTAAGCAGATTCTTCAATTAAAGCATATAACAGTGCAATTATAACATAATGGCTTAATTCTCATATGATAAGCTAAATATTATGCAATTAACCATCATTTAACCGTTAATAATATGCACTTTTTCATTCTAAACACTTTCTTTCCACGTGCTTGATTTAGTTTGAAGTTATTCCTATTTGGTCTATTTCTTCTTTTGTTGCTTTTATCAAATCTGGGCTTCTAAAATGTTGTGTTGGCTTCTTCTAGATTGGTTTCATGTCGCCTTTGGCCAGCCAATTCTTCTTTTTTTGTACCCAACATAGTTGACAATTCAAAAAGTTGAAGTGGGGTAGACTTAAGAGATGTGGTAACCATTTTGTAGCTATGTGGCAAGTTGTTCAATATAGTTGCTATTTGTAGTTTTTCAGGTATGGGGGTTCCTATGGTAGCTAGATCTTTTGCCATTACTATCATGTTATTAACATGTTCCACTACACTTTGTTTCTCTAACATTTTGCAAGAGTTATAATTTTGAAGGAGAAGTTGAGTATTCATTTTTGTTGTTTTATTATACATTCCCTTCAAAGCATTCCATCTAAGTAAAAGTTGTAGTGTAAGTTTCAAAATATTTTACCAAATTGTCCTCCATAAACAAGAACATAAGACTTTTAGTTTTCTTATCTTTAATTTTCCATTTTTCTACTTTCTTTATTTCTGCTTCAAAGCATTATCATCTATTTTTGGAAGACTAGTTTCTACGACATGTTCTATATTATCAAATTCTAATGCATTTTTTATTTTTCTATACCACATCTCATAATTTACCCCATTCAATTTTTCAATCCTTGCCAATTTAGTAGTGAACATTATGGTAGCCATATTTTAAATCTACAATAGAAATAAATTTCCAATTTCAAAAGGAACTTTATATGCAATTAATTTCCAATAAATAAATTCCAAGAATTGAAAATAAATTCTACTAAAATTTCCAATTATAACAATCAATTAATTGTAAGAGAAAAATAGTTCCAAAACCAATTTTCAAATTTAAATTTCAAATTTTTAATTCAAATTTAAATTTCAAATTCTTAAATTCAAATTTAAATTTCAAAAATTTTCAAAAACAGATACCAAAAATTTGAATTTCAAATTATCATGGTGCTGATCGATCTACTACTGCTCGATCAATATATATTTGCTGCTCCATCTACTACTGTATGCATGGGAGCCCATCCAATTGATTGAGTATATATCCACCTGTACATCATTTAAAAATTCATATTTACTATTAGTATATTTAGTATGATAAAAGTTTTCATTTTACTAACCTTAATTAGTATGCAAATTTAGTTGCCACCAATATCTAAACCTTACTTAATTCACTAAGCTTAATAAGAAAATTCAGCTAGTATTAATTACTAGATGTTATTATTATTATTTTTGAATATTAGAACATAATCGTGAGGCCGGATAAATATTGTGGCAAGATTCATAAAGTTTTAATAGCATGCATGCAACTTAATTAATAAGAATTTCTCAATAGCATAAAATTTGCCGATGGTACGTGTTAAAATCTAAACATATGTCGATCGAACTTAAAATGGATTGGTTCTAATTAAGTGAAGAGGTTCATTCATAATTAAAATAATCATAATGTGATCGTTATATATATAATTAAAACCATAATGCAAGACCAAGTCGAACCGATGAATGTACGTGCGGCCGTACCGACAACGTTAAGGTAAAACCAACTACCAATGCTGGAGCAAGAGATTAAAGAAAATTAAAGCACTCCACGGAACCTCAATTAAAAAAACAAGGCAAAAATCATTACAAGATCGATTAACTCCAAATAACCTACATGATAACATCAACTAATTTGACCAAATCTACTCCAGGAAATGCACACGGATCTTTGGATATCCAAGAATATATTTCCTCAGCTTAATTGCCCAACAATTCTGTAGTTGTTGGTTTACAACTAAAGACAAGTACGTAAGTTCAACTCTAAGTAATTAATTAAATAAATAAGCTGATCACGGAGGTACGTACGTATGTGTGATTATGTATTATTCGAGATTCATGTCAATTTCGTAAAAATAGCTTAGAGATCAAGCCTTAACCAAACAAGTAGGTGGTTTATTCAAAGCCAACGATTTAAAATCCTGACGATGATCAAGTCTTCTTTCCAATTATTTACAATTGAACAATTGACTAAATACATATCAAGTACAAGTCGTCCTGCGTATGTGAGGTGAAGATCGATGTTTATTTTACAGATAAATACATAAACTTCTAGTTAGGTAGGAAATGACTCGTTCCACACTAATTTGTCCAATTTTTGGATTTTACTTGAAAGAATCCAAGTATAAAAAATTAAAATCAAATGATATACATATATATATATATATATTGGATATACATGCAAAGTTAGAACTTAGAAGTTAAATAAAATAAACGGCGAAATTACAGCTAAAAAAAGGAAACAAAAAAAATTCCAATCATAAATAAAATAAAATTACGAAAGCGACTACGAGAAGATTGAAAAAGAGTAAACGTACAGTAATGAAACATTAACCACGATAATTTTACTCAGAAAAAAAAAAAAATTTAAATCACGTTAATTTGACGACATTAATCTTATCAATCTCAATCATTATCCAGAAATAATAATAATAATAACGCTGACACTTTCAACTCCGGCGATTTCTCCACGCGCGTAAACCGAACGATCTTTCCCGGTCACCGTCGGACGCATGCAAATCCGATAAGCATCTTTTCTTGACTATACGTGTCTGCCGATTAATTGCAGTAGTCCCTCTTTTTTTTTCCCACGTCACAAACGCAGACGTGCCGTGCGCCGCCTCCTCTCCTTCTTTCTTGATATTTTTTCGAAAGGTAGCCGCCTCCTCTCCATGGGTGCCTATATAAAGAGCCCTAAGGTTCTTCCTTCTCCACCACATCCACACTGCTCTCATACAGAAGTACTACCAGCGATCGATCCAGAAACCATGGGTGGCAAGGTCCTCTTCCTTACGCTCCTCCTTGTGGTGGCGCTGCTCTTCAGCGGTACCGGAGCTCGTGAACTGGTGGGTGATGAAGCCGCGCAGGAACTGGTGAGCGACGAAGCCGCGGAGGAATCGTTGGGTGATGACGGTCTGGAGGAGGACCGCTACCAAAGGAGATACAATGGAGGCCGCCGCCACCATAGGAGAAACTATGGAGGATCCCGGCGCGGTAGGAGGCACGGGGGAGGAAACCGCCGTGGCGGCCGCTGGTAAGCAGGCGCGGCGGACGTACGCCACCGTCGACGTCGACGGTGTTACATGCATGCCGTTATCACGTGACTCTCCTGTCCCTAGATAATTAGGTACGTAGTGTGTGTAATAATAAATAAATCGGACGTAGGTGCATGCGTTGTGTACGTACGTACGTACGTCCCCATGTATGTGTGATGGATCGTCTGTAGTATACGTACCTGATGATAAATAAAATGGTTATGCGCCCTGCGTGACTCTAAGTTCAATATCAGCGCCTTGTCGTCGTGTTCGTGTAATCGAAATCGGAAGCATGCTTCCTTGCTTTCAGTTCTGATTAACTAATTTGTTTCTTGATTAAATAACAACCTCCAGAATACAACAATAACATACATATAGATATATATATGTAGACACGTACGTTCTAATTGGCTCTATAGTACTTGTGAATTAGCTCAAAACGGTTACCCAGCATGGGAAAGCAAGCATGCACAAATCAAGCTCCAGGTCCCCCTCATGCTCGTCTTCTGTTGATTCTTCTAATTTGCAGGTTGAGTTTTGATTATGAATATTACTACCTTTGATGAACTAAATTACATACTATAATAGACCTGGGACGTCTTCTAGCGGATGCAAATGTCAAACAATAACGCCAAGTGGTAATTATACGACATATTAATCATGTCATCAACAAGAAGACTTTGCGTAACTTCGGAAACGTGACAAAGAGAGACACTCTCTCCACCTTTCATTTTTGAACTTTGCTTACAATTTAATCAATGAAAAATACAACCATTAATCATTATCCTTTTGTTTTGTTTTGTTTTTTTTTTTCCAACTGCTTGTATAGTTTTCACATTTTAAGGTATATGAGGGTAAACATCTTAATTTTGGATATGTATTAGATAGGTATTTATAATTATCTAGATAGTCTATGGCTGCTGTCCACATCCTTAATCGTTTGTCATCTGCACTTTTAGATCGTCTAAATCAATTCTAGACAATCTTGACCCTTCATCTGAGGAGCGTATGATTAACTCTACCGTATCATACTTATCTAATCCCTTGGTGAAGGTCATCCTATTTCTGATTGATCGATCCTTTAATCAGACCGTCGATTGAACCTTTGGATCGAAGGCTTTAAGAAGAACGTAATCAAGTTCGTCATCATCACTTGCCGTAAGCCAGAATTGAACAATAATCGTCATACTTCTCTTTCTTCTTGAAGCAAGAGAATTAAAAACGAGAGGACTGCAAAAACCACTGTACGGTACAAGCCTCTTGTTTGCACCATCGTACTGCAATGAGAAGTGATCATTTTTACGTTAAATGGAAGGTTGGTTGTGGTCTCTTCTCCAATAAGAAAAATCCAATAGAGCAAAAGGTTTAGATATAAACGAAAGAAAACTCCAACTATCACCTTCCTCTGTCCTCACGACGACTATTCGTCAGCCTTATCGAGGCCACCACTGTTTGTCTGCACTTGAACTTATCCCCTTCTTCTTCCTCGTGTAGAATGATTCCCTCCAACGTACAAATGTTGTCATTGATTTCTTCTTATCACTATCCCCTCCTGTTTTTGTCCCCATTCTTTGTGTGATTAAATAGAGTTTGATCTTTTATTTATTTGCACAATATTATTCTTATTTATCTACTGTATATCTCCTTGTATTTCTATTTTTATTTTGTTCTAACTTTACTCATGTACGAGTCTTTCTCCTTACATGGCTAAAGGTATTTGCTGCGACAAATATTCGTAAAATATCCATTTTCAAAATCATATACAAATTGCTTTTTCATGTAATAACAAAAATGTACAGCAACGATGAAAGTCAAGATTTTTGTTGTTTGATGTTTTGATTTTTCTTATTTTAATCAGAATCACGTATAAATATTCTTTTCTTGTTATAATTAATAAGAATGTGCGTACTTTTGAAGTTGCGTGCACGAACAATAGTAACATATACATGAAAATGGTGATAGACCATCTGTTATTATTTTCAAATGTATTATGATAGATAAATGCATCGTAATGGGAACGACTTCTGTTACAATAAATTAGCCTATCGTCATGGATTACGCTAGTCATAATAAAAAACCGTATTCGTCGTGATAAACCGGTCTATTGTAATACGAAACTAGTCTATCTGATTTTGATCTTCTTCTTCTTCTTTTACGTTTGTGGTGTTAAATTCATGATATTATCGTTTTTAATCCGTTTATACGATTACAGTTACAATATTCTATGAAATCTACATTGTTTGTTATTCACGATAGTTATTCTTCGTCGTAAAACAATTCTCGGTTTGGAATTCATTAATAAGAAATGTTTATAAGAATGTCTTCCAATCTATGAATAGAGTTGCAAGGTGTGTACTTTTTTGACCACACTAATGTTCCTTGGCTTAAACATCCAACAAAATGAATGCTCTAAAGCATATACTAGTTTACGCTGATATGGTTAACGATGATCGAAGGCTTTAAGAAGAATGTAATCATAAGCGAGAATTGAGCAATAATCATCATTCTTCTCTTTCTTCTTAAAGCGTGCAAGAGAATCAAAAATGGGTAGACTGCAAAGACCAATGTACAATACAAATCTCTCGTCTGCACCATTGCACTGCAAACAAACAATGATTTCTATGCAAAATGGAAGATGGTCGCTGCATCGCTGGTCTTTTCCTGAAAAAAAAGAGATCAAATAAGACGTCGTGAGACAAACTTGTTGGCGAGGACAAGAAGTACACCGTAGAAAAAATAGAAAATATTGAAAAGAATTGGTTACGGTTAATGTCCTCCAAAAATAATAGAAATGAAGTGGATGAGAGAATAATAATAATAACCAATGGAATTATTATTATTATATATGGGCATACATGAAATCAAATGAAAATAACTTCCTTCCACTCTTAATTTGTTTGTTGAATACGTGCGTGGATGAAAGATGGTTATAAATGATGCGTATAATTAAGTAATTAATTCTGTGTTCTCCAGCTACTCTTACACGGTTTCTGGTTGGCCCGGCGAGGAGTTGGGGCGAAATAGGAGGACATTCACTATATATAGATTCCTTAGTTAATTATTTATATAATAAGAAAAATCAATTTTATGAATACTTATTTGTTGGGTTGTGAAATCCATGAAGGTTTGTATGTCAAACGAGGTCGGCATATATATATAATATAATATTAAACATCTTAAATATGAGATTCAAATATCTCAAATGAGGTTAAAACAATTTAGATATAAAACATATATCTAAAATAAAATTAAACATTTCGGATATAAAATAAATATCTAAAATAAAAAGTAAAATATGTTAGATATAAAACATATATCTAAAATAAAATTAAGCATTCTAGGTATGAAATATAAATATCTAAAATGAAATTAAAACATTTTAGATATGAGATATAAGTATCTAAGATAGGATAGAAACATATTTTGATATCAAATACAAATGTATAAGATAAAAAAAACTTAAAATATTTTAAATGTAAAATATAACATCTAACATAAAAATTAACATATTTTAGATATAAAATATGAATATCTAAAATTAAATATCAAAGTACTTTAGATATAACATATAAATATCTAAAGTGAAAAGTAAAATGCTTTAGACATGATATAAAATATCCAAGGTGAAAATTAAAACACTTTAGATATAACATATAAATATCTAAAGTGAAAATTAAAATACCTTGGATAAGACATATAAATATCCAAATTAAAAATTTAAATATTTTATTTATAACATATAAATATCTAAAGTGAAAATTAAAACATCTTAGATATAACATATAAATATCTAAAGAAAAATTAAAAATATTAGATATGAAATATAAATATTTAAAATAGAAATCAAACGCTTTGGATATCATATATAAAGTATCCAAGGTGAAGATAAAGGTATTTTAGATATACCATATAAATATCCAAAGTGAAAATTAAAAAATTAAGTATTTTAGATATGAAATATAAATATCTATCTAAAATAGAAATCAAATACTGTTAAAAAAATGAAAGGACAAGTCAAGTAATTGGGGTTTGCAAACGAGTTGTAACGTATTGAATGTCGAATTGAAGTATTGGGAAAGATGACCAAAATAGGAAAAACCTGTTAAGGTTGGATGCACAAGAAAATAAGGGTAAACCGTAAAGAAGAGTTAAAAGACTGAATGATGAGAGGAGAAGAGAGAGAAAGAGATTAATAGTTTGATCGTTATGATTTTTCATTTCCTTGTATTGGATTATAAGTAATGAAATCCCATCGTGATGTTTCATGGTCTTTCAAAAAAATTTAAAAAAATCCCCATCACAGAATTGTAGATTATTGTTGACTTAATATCCTATGTCAAACAATGAGAAGGGACCTATATATTATTTCCCCAGTATTATCTCTACATGTAAAAAATAGAAATTATTGAAAAGAATTGGTTATAGTTAATGTCGTCCAAAAATAACAGAAATGAAGGAGATGAGAGAAGAATAATAAAAACTAATGGAATTATTATTATTATTAACACTTTATATATGGGCATACATGAAACCAAATGAAAATAATTATTTAAAAATGCCTTAATTGAAAGAAAAAAAATATTATAGGTAGTTTTCATTAATATATAGTTTTGTATGGTTTCACATGTAGTAGTTCATATAATTTTGTATGGTTTCATATAGTTTTGTAATATTTTAGTAGTTTTGTTTTCTGGCCGGCCAATTTGAATTATATATGTTAATGTCGCAAGCGATTACGCTGTCTATATATATAATTACGATATATATTGCATATGTATGTGATGATTACAGCCAACCGTTTAGATCGAATCTTAAATAACTTCCTTTCTTCCTCTCTTACTAATTTGTTTCTTGAAGACGTGCGTGCATGAATGATATATATATATAAAATCCCTACAATTCTTTGTTATGCAGCTACTCCAACACGGTTTCCTGTTGACCTTGGAGAGGAGTTTGGGCCAAATATGAAGAGAGCATTCACTATATATATATATACATTGTAGTCTGTATTCTTCCCCTTCTTCAGAAACTATTTCATTTATTTCATTAGCAACGACAGAAAGTTTAAACTAATCATGTTCAGGTACAAAAATTCCCATAGCAAAGATCTTTTTGTCTTTTCCTATGGATACACGTTTATTGTAAAATCGAACTTCCAAATTATTCTTCAAAAGAGTGCCTACGGATATTAAATTTCGCCTTATGCCAGGTGCAAAGAGGACGTCTTTCAAGATCATAATGCTGTCTCTCAAGTCTAAACGATATGTGTCAATACCTTCCACATCTAAAATGCAAGAGAATAAGGGTAAACCGTAAAGAAGAGTTAAAAGACTGAATGATGAGAGGAGAAGAGAGAGAAAGAGATTAATAGTTTGATCGTTATGATTTTTCATTTCCTTGTATTGGATTATAAGTAATGAAATCCCATCGTGATGTTTCATGGTCTTTCAAAAAAATTTAAAAAAATCCCCATCACAGAATTGTAGATTATTGTTGACTTAATATCCTATGTCAAACAATGAGAAGGGACCTATATATTATTTCCCCAGTATTATCTCTACATGTAAAAAATAGAAATTATTGAAAAGAATTGGTTATAGTTAATGTCGTCCAAAAATAACAGAAATGAAGGAGATGAGAGAAGAATAATAAAAACTAATGGAATTATTATTATTATTAACACTTTATATATGGGCATACATGAAACCAAATGAAAATAATTATTTAAAAATGCCTTAATTGAAAGAAAAAAAATATTATAGGTAGTTTTCATTAATATATAGTTTTGTATGGTTTCACATGTAGTAGTTCATATAATTTTGTATGGTTTCATATAGTTTTGTAATATTTTAGTAGTTTTGTTTTCTGGCCGGCCAATTTGAATTATATATGTTAATGTCGCAAGCGATTACGCTGTCTATATATATAATTACGATATATATTGCATATGTATGTGATGATTACAGCCAACCGTTTAGATCGAATCTTAAATAACTTCCTTTCTTCCTCTCTTACTAATTTGTTTCTTGAAGACGTGCGTGCATGAATGATATATATATATAAAATCCCTACAATTCTTTGTTATGCAGCTACTCCAACACGGTTTCCTGTTGACCTTGGAGAGGAGTTTGGGCCAAATATGAAGAGAGCATTCACTATATATATATATACATTGTAGTCTGTATTCTTCCCCTTCTTCAGAAACTATTTCATTTATTTCATTAGCAACGACAGAAAGTTTAAACTAATCATGTTCAGGTACAAAAATTCCCATAGCAAAGATCTTTTTGTCTTTTCCTATGGATACACGTTTATTGTAAAATCGAACTTCCAAATTATTCTTCAAAAGAGTGCCTACGGATATTAAATTTCGCCTTATGCCAGGTGCAAAGAGGACGTCTTTCAAGATCATAATGCTGTCTCTCAAGTCTAAACGATATGTGTCAATACCTTCCACATCTAAAATGCAAGAGAATAAGGGTAAACCGTAAAGAAGAGTTAAAAGACTGAATGATGAGAGGAGAAGAGAGAGAAAGAGATTAATAGTTTGATCGTTATGATTTTTCATTTCCTTGTATTGGATTATAAGTAATGAAATCCCATCGTGATGTTTCATGGTCTTTCAAAAAAATTTAAAAAAATCCCCATCACAGAATTGTAGATTATTGTTGACTTAATATCCTATGTCAAACAATGAGAAGGGACCTATATATTATTTCCCCAGTATTATCTCTACATGTAAAAAATAGAAATTATTGAAAAGAATTGGTTATAGTTAATGTCGTCCAAAAATAACAGAAATGAAGGAGATGAGAGAAGAATAATAAAAACTAATGGAATTATTATTATTATTAACACTTTATATATGGGCATACATGAAACCAAATGAAAATAATTATTTAAAAATGCCTTAATTGAAAGAAAAAAAATATTATAGGTAGTTTTCATTAATATATAGTTTTGTATGGTTTCACATGTAGTAGTTCATATAATTTTGTATGGTTTCATATAGTTTTGTAATATTTTAGTAGTTTTGTTTTCTGGCCGGCCAATTTGAATTATATATGTTAATGTCGCAAGCGATTACGCTGTCTATATATATAATTACGATATATATTGCATATGTATGTGATGATTACAGCCAACCGTTTAGATCGAATCTTAAATAACTTCCTTTCTTCCTCTCTTACTAATTTGTTTCTTGAAGACGTGCGTGCATGAATGATATATAATCCCTACAATTCTTTGTTATGCAGCTACTCCAAAACGGTTTCCTGTTGACCTTGGAGAGGAGTTTGGGCATATTGTAGTCTGTATTCTTCATCGGACAAGCAAATAGATCTGCCGAATGAAAGCCGGGAGGGCACGGGTATTTTTCTTTTTCTCTCCTTGTTGATATACCTATAAGTAATCAAGAAGCAATCTGCCCAAGACCAAGGTGATTTAATTTCAAGGAGAATGATCCTGATCTTGTGATTAATTGGAGACCCGTATATGTAAGTGGTTTGATCATGTTCGATGATTGTTATTGGAATTGGTTGAATTCAGTTGCTAATAAATAGTTGATTAATTTTTATAGGCTTTTGTACGTCATGTGTACAACTTCGATTTTCCTCATGCAAGTTCTTTTTATTAAACTTGTTTAATTCTATTGGTGAAAAAGGATTTGATGAGCTTAATTGCATGTTTGCTTGTGTCATATTTACTTAGGTAACATTATATAGCTTAAACAATGGCATGGATCTTGTTTTTAGTTTGTCATGTTAATTTTTACGTGTCAAATTATGTTAATTATGGATTTAGGAAACTTGTGCACTATTTCCTGAGGTAACATGTATGTGTACTTGTCTATATATATATCTTACAATTTATACCGCTATTGATATTTTTACACATAAAATGCCATTAAAGTGAAAATTTTCCTAAAAATAATTTTTGTCACCTATTCTTCCATTTTAACAGATATTTTGGTTATAAGTGAAGTCATTTGCAGGTTGAGTTAGAAGAAGGTTAAAGTAGTCATTTAAATGCGTTTCTTTATCTTACTTCTCAATTGCCACTCTTCTACTTATATTTTTCTTTCTCTTTCTTTGTTGATATAATCATATATATATATGCAGTAATTAATCAAGGAGCAAGCTGCCCAAGACTGAAGTGATCATTTCAAAAAGGATGATTTATATATATACATATACATTGTTTCTCAATTTCAATTTCTTTTTACACAAAAGCCCCCCTCTTTTTTTTATCTTTCCATCATCTTTTTATTTTAATCATCATTTTCTTCTGATACGAAGGTCTCCCTTATATATATATATAAATAAATTTATTCTTTATTGTTATTATTATTATTATTTATTTTTATTTAATTTTTTTTTTTTTCAGTCAACAATAATGCATACATACAGCCCTATTATTTAAAATGGTGTAATAAATGACATCTAATCATCATGTTCGTGAAGCTGAATTTGGTTATGTTTGATGATTGCTACCGAAATTGGTTATGTTTCATTAATTGGTTGAATTCAGTTGCCAATTCTTAATTAATTTTTATAATTTAATGTAAGTTTGTTTCTAAAGAAATATACGCTAACGGATGGTGTATCATTTTTACTCCAAAGGAAAGAGGAATTTTACCAAAATCTAGACAAAAACATTATAATTACTAAAAATGAATTGATCTCATCATTTTTGCGAAAATTTATCCAATCATGCACTATGAAGTATTCCTAAAATTCTTCAAAAAGATTGTTGAGCTTCATCTCTTGTGTCATATTTATTAAGATAACATATGTATAGCTTGATCTCTTGATCTTGATCTTGATAGCATATCAAACGACGAAATTTGTGCACAATTTCCTAAAGATGTATGTGTACTTGTCTATATATATATTACAATTATACTGGTTGTGATATTTTTACCCATGAAGTCCTATTAATATTTATGAAAATATTCTGCACAGTAATTTTTGTGTGCAAGTATTCCATTTTAACAAATATTTCAGTGATTAATGAAGTCATTTGGTTGAGAGCATTAAAGTAGTCATATATCTAAATGCATTTCTCTATATATTTTTCTCAATTGTCACTCTTGTTATATTTCTTTTTGGATAATGCCTAGTGCAATTAAATTTACGAAATGTTCAAATAATGCGACAAACTATTCTTTGATGCACAACATTCATTGAAAAATCTACGGTTTATGTTATAGGTTTGATTCTTTTTATTGCAAGTTAAATAAGAATATACCGTCGTTGACATGTAAAATTCTTATGATTTTTCAGGTGTATTTCTTGAAGTATATATGGTGCCTTTGCTTTGATTATCTGCTTTGTACTCTACTCGTCATCAACTTCAGAAATGGCAGAACTATCATCTGTTACTCCAATTGTGAAAACTATTTTGAATGGTTTGGCTGGCTTTCTCAAGGATGAAACACTCACAATATTGAATGTCAAGGATGAGTTAGAAAGAATGGAAAGGAAGATGCGGAAAATCATGCCTATTATAGAAAACGCTGAGAAGAAGTCTTTCAATGATGGGAGTAATCGCTTATGGATGACAGGTCTCAAAGATATTGCATATGACATAGATGATATAATTGATGATTGCAAAGTCAAGGCACTAGCTCTTGCACCCACTTCTTCAGGTGACTCTCATTATACATCCTTTTCTCGTCTTAAAAATTTTCGATTTTCACGTAAGATTGGAAAAAGAATAAAGAAGATAAATGCCAAGCTAGAAGAAATTGCAGAGGAGAATGAACAGTTACATGCCAATGCTCCTAATTCTACAGATCAACACCAGTCAAACAATGCAGAGGGAATTATCAGTCAGACAACACGTCTTGTTCCTAGTGATTTGGTGGGACGTGCAGAAGAAGATGCCGAGAAGCTAATCAAACTTATGTTAGAAGAAAATGAATCAGGTGGAAGAACTCGTGTAAATCTAGCAATTGTGGGTATGGGAGGCATTGGAAAGACCACTCTTGCTCAAAAGATCTTTGACAATGTGACTCAGAGTGGACAATTTCAGCAACAAATGTGGATATGTGTGTCAAAGGATTATAAAGAGACAGATATTCTCAAGGAAATCGTTAGAAAAGCAGGTGGTGACTATGGAAAAGGTGAATCAGTAGATGAGCTTACAAATGCCCTTGAAAAGGCTGTAAGGGGTAAAAGGTTTTTTCTTGTTCTTGATGATGTGTGGAAGGAAGATATATGGAATAATGTTTTGAAGGTTCCATTGGAAAATAGTGCAAATGGAAGCAAAGTCTTGACCACCACTAGAGAAGCCGATATTGCTAAACAGATGTCTGCTTTGTATTCTCATCATGTCAAGCCATTGAGCATAGAAGATGGATGGTGTTTACTACGTAACAATGTTTTTACAACAGAAAATGAAATGAACTCCAGTGAACACTTCGAGGGCGTTGGAGTCGAGATTATTAAGAAATGTGGCCGACTTCCATTAGCCATAAAAGCTATTGCTGGGATTCTTAAGACAAAGGATAAACAGAGAGGTGAATGGGAAGAGATTATTTCCAATGAAGCATGGACCCAAAATATATTTGAAAAAGATGATAAGATAATGAAAGTCCTATATCTCAGTTACGATCATCTACCATACCGACTAAAGCAATGCTTTGTTTATTGTTCATTATTCCCTGAAGATTATATATTTCGTAAAGAAGAACTAGTGCCATTGTGGATTGCTGAGGGTTTGCTGGGAGATAGGGAAACTACTAAATCGGGAGAAAATCTTTTAAAGGAATTAGTCAATAGGAATCTTTTACAAGAAGACAGTTTTAAAGATGGCCATAAATTGCATGACCTTCTAAGATCTCTTGGTCAACGTCTTGGTGAAGGAGAGTATTTCTGTGGAAATCTAAAAGATTTAGGTAAATCATCTGTGCGTCATTTGTACCTTCAAGGTGAGAATTCATTAACTGATGATCATGTACAAAGGCTTGACAAAAAACTCAGGACATTCATATATCGTGTTAGATATGAATTGAAAGTGATTCAAAAGAGTGTATTTCAAAAGCTAAAGTTCCTGAGGGTGTTATCTCTTCCTGACACAAAGATTAATGTTATACCAGATTCTATAAAATATCTCTTACATCTCAGATATCTTGATCTCAGCCGTAGTAATATTACAACTATTCCAGGATCAGTCAGCTATTTGAAAAGTCTACAATTTCTACTTCTTGAAGAATGTCGTCTCCTCAAGAAATTGCCTAAGAGCATCACTAGCTTACAGAATCTCATGTTACTAGATAACAGCAGGAATCCAATAGAAATGCCAGAAGGATTGGGAAGATTGGAAAAACTTGAAAAATTAATATTTAAAGTGGGAGAAAATGAGAATGAAGCAAAGCTAGGAGAAATTCGAAGTTTAAATTTGTTGAGGCATCTTGAAATATACAATTTACAACAAAACCAATCTTTGGAGGAGGCCAAGTCAGTGGAACTTGTGAGTAAGAATCATCTTCAAAAGTTACATCTTTGTTGGAAGCATAAAGAAAATGTTAGTGATAAGGACAGCGATAGAGTCACAAAGGTCTTTAAGGAGCTTCGTCCTCGTTCTAGCTTGTTGAAACTTTATATTCAAAATTTCTATGGCTATAATCTTCCGAATTGGATGTCATGTTCAAATGACGTTTATCTAAATAATCTGGTACGTTTGGAAATTAAAGGATGTAAATACTGTCAACAACTTCCTGGATTTGGAGAATTGCCCCAACTTGAAGTTCTTGAAATTTCTGAAGCATTAAGCATTAAAAAAATTGGGCGTGAGTTCTTAGGGAGTGGAGACAGATCAACTAACACTGAATTTTCAGTCCCTCCATTCCCTAAGTTGGTCAGAATGAGATTATTTCATTTTTCAGAATTAGAAGAATGGCACTGGGATAAAATAGAGGATGGTGAGACAACAACCCCCTTTCCTTGCCTTAAGGGATTACTCATTTATGGATGCCCTAAGTTGAAGTCTCTGCCTAGATTTGGAGAATTGCCCCAACTTGAAGATCTTGAAATTTCTAAAGCATCAAGCATTAAAAAAATCGGGTGTGAGTTCTTAGGGAGAGGGGACAGATCAACAAGCATTGGAGTTTCAGTCTCTCCATTCCCTAAGTTGGAAAAAATGGAATTATGGGAATTTTCAGAATTAGAAGAATGGCACTGGAATGAAGCAGAGGATGGTAGGACAACAACCTCCTTTCCTTACCTTAAGAATTTACTCATTCATGGATGTCCTAAGTTGAAGTCTCTACCTGGATTTGGAGAATTGCCCCAACTTGAACATCTCAACATTCTTTATGCATTAAGCATTAAAGAAATCGGGCGTGAGTTCTTAGGGAGAGAAGACAGATCAACTAACACTGGAGTTTCAATCTGTCCATTCCCCAAGTTGGAAACAATGTTTTTACAGATATTTCCAAAATTAGAAAAATGGCACTGGGATAGAGCAGAGGATAGTGAAGATGGTCGGACAACAACCCCCTTTCCTTGCCTTCAATCTTTACGTATTCTGAGCTGCCCTGAGTTGAAGTCTCTTCCAGGGCTTCCAACTTTACAGAATCTAGTCATCGGAGATTGCTCATCAATGCATCGCGTGGGGAATCTCAATTCTTTGGAAAAGGTTGAATTAGAAGATGTGAAACTTGGTGCTATACCCTCATGGTTAAGCAATGCATTAACCAACAAGTCGTCGTTCCGGGAATTGAATATCAGAACACGTGACGTGCAGCTTCTTCGAAGATTGTGTCCATGGGAGATTGGCTTGGATTGGCTCCTCATCAAAGACGTACCGCATGTAGACGTCACTTATACTGATGATTATTATTACCATGATGATGATGATGATTACTATGTTTATTACATCAAGTCTCCATTTTACATGGAAGCTCGTCTACCAGAATATTCGGGTTTGATTCAGTGCTCCAACCCTACCGAATTCTCTCGAATGAAAGGTGCTGTTTTTCCCATGAGTTGATGTTAGTTACTTCTCATGCTTATTCAGTATATGCCAACTTAACTTAACTTAACTTAACTTAACTTAACTTAACTTAACGTAACTAACTGTGTGGATTTCTTTTTTCTTTCCTCAAACGGACAAGTGCAGGTCTAATTAGAAGTCAGGCTTCCACGTCCACCTCCTGATATGTTGTACTTCATGTCAAACCATGTAAGATATTACTATGGTAATTTTCTCTTCTGGTCTTTTCTTTGAGTGAAGTTTTTATGCTAATTACTTTCCTCTTCTTGCTTTAATTTTATTGTTGTCCTTCTCTTTCAAGTGCAGGTTATCGATTCTTGGTTTGGATTCCATCTAATAATATATAAGAAGTGCTTGTAAGATTCATGCCCTTCTGCGTTAACTTTACACTTCTCCGATCATCGCCGTCCATCTATTTCAATGGCTGCGATTTTATCTACGTAGACATATATATATATCGCTCGCGTGCGGCGATCGTCTTCTTCCGTGTTCTCTTCGGCCGATCCCAGCCCGGTTTCTCCCTCCAAAATAATAATTCGCTTGTATTAAATGAGTCGTTTTGCACTTGCATGGTTGTGGTATTTTCTTCTTGAACTGCTGTTCTAATCATGTACTATTTTTATTTGTAATATTTTTCAAACCGTTTTTCAGACACCCGGAATTTCAACATTAAGTTCGTTTTTTTTCTTTTTCATATCAACTATAATAATTTAATTAGACAAGAGAAACGGCAATTTGATCAGTTAGTTTCCACAACTACGAACTTTTTTAAATTGAAAGAACGAAAAAGTAAGAAAAAATGTGTGACACCTCTTCTGGATAAAAATCGGCTGCCCGCCGGAAGCGCCGTTTCGTCCACCGAATGAAATGCAAACGCCGCAGTCATCCTCCATCTCTCGTGTCCCTCCGGCGGCCTTCCGCTTCCCTCCTACCATCCCCACTGTGAGCTTTCCTCTCCTCCGATTACTGTTCCCGATTCGAATATGTTGCTTTGTCTCAGTGGTAATGTTTGTTGTGGATTAGAACCTCAGGTATCTGTTGTCTGCAGTTGTTGGAGACGCGGAGGTGTCCTTCTGAAGAAGAATAACTATGGAAGAGACGTGGTTACCTTGGCAAAAATGCGGGAATGCAGTGGCATCCTTGTCTGGTTGGTTTTTAGGGATCGGGGTGAGACGTCTGTGGGGGTCGTCGTCGATTTCCCCAATGACCACGAAGAGCTTCTTGATCAGGTATTTTCACATTTATATATTTTAATTTGTTGGATTAAATATGTTGTGAACCTGCATACGGTCCAAAATGCATTTCATTAAATTTAATTGACATTAGGGGATGGTGAAGGAGGAATAGAAATGGCCCAAAGCTTGCAACTGATTCAGGAGTTTTGTGATCGTCTTATTGTTCATGATAAAGCAACGAAAACAAGAATAGTATGTTTTTCTATCAATTGAAGCCATGCTTAGCTGGATTTCTTTATTTGATGCTATATACTAATCTTACTCATTCATGCCATGATTCTTGCTGGCACTGAACTATGAGACCATGTCCTTCCATTAGTGACCTATTTCTCTAACAAAGGTATTCTTTTACGAACAGAAGAATTTGTATTGTATATTTGTATAAATTATTTTAATCATATAAAAGGTCTATAAATTTCTTTTCCAGTTGTTCTTGTATTTTCTGAGCAGAATCGTTGTATTTTTAGAAGTATGCTTCCTTACCTTTAGTTCAAGCAACTGTTCCTATTTTCAAATAATTGGCTCACATCTGTGTGATCTAAACATCATGAGTAAAGTGTCATACTCACTACTCTATGTCTATCATTAAGCAATTGTCATTCTATGCACTAAATTTCTTTATGTCCACCTGAATGATCAATGGTTCCTTCTGCTCAAATCACAAAACCTAGTCTAGCGTGACATGTTCAAATTTTATTTTTCGAGTTCTATCCTCTCATGCAATTCTATTACATTGGTAACAGTTTTTCCCAGAGGCTAAGAAATTTGACTATGCATGAAAATTGGCCTTTGGAGGTGCTTCTTTCAAGTTAGATTATCTCATAAAACCATCATTTCTTGAAGATTTTGGCTTTGTCACTAAAGTTAAAATGGCAGCACGAGTAAAGCCAGATGATGAAATGTTTTTGGTTGGTTATCCATATTTTAATGTTTTTGGTTGGTTTTCTCATAAAAATCATATTTTATCATTTTTTATTATCATAAAACATAAAAATCATATTTTATTATCATAAATCATAAAAATCATATTTTATCATCATAATTTATAGCAGTCATATTTTATCGTAAAAACTATATTTTTTCGTCATAAATCATAAAAATTATATTTTATTACATCTCTAACTGTACATAAATATCCATTATTTTTATGACTTTTTATAATTTTCTCTCCTACCATTTTTTATAACTCTTTAAATAATAAAAAATCCTTTTCTTTTTTTCGTTACTTTCTACGTACACGGAAACCACCGCACTACCGCAAATCGCATATTTTCTAAAAGCAAAGGACGTCTGCCAACGCTTTTTTGACGATACTTTTGTTCGCTGGCTTACATTTTCAACACGTCGAAGACGAAAGCGGCGTCTTTTGTATTGTCGCCCTCACGTGACAAGCATGCCCCACATATTTGTCATTTAATCAGATTAAAAAAAAAAAAAACCACCGACTAGATTTTGGTTTGTATTTTGTCGTAAGTAATGAATGAAGATCACGATAATTCCAGCAAAAATAAAAATTATAACCTTTTAGTTGTAGTAGTCCAACCTAACTTAAATTCTACAAAACTAATCAAATCCCACATCAAAATGTAGACAATTGACTTTAGAATTTTTCCATATCATTTCATTTACATATATATATATATATATGTATATATTATCTTGATATTAATTGTACTAAGACAAATTTTAAAATCTTTTTACCATTTTCCAATTCAGAAGGTAGGTGATATATTTGTTAAAAGACAAATCCAGTATAATTGGTTGAATGTTAGTTAAATTTTAAAACGTTACCTATCAATATTTATAAAAAAATTTGTTACGATTGTTAATCTGATGATTAAAAATTAATCAAATGAGATAAACATTGATCAAATGAAATAAAAGAAGAGATCACGACTATTAACTTGTCGTTGCATCTCGACAGTCTTAATCGTGTCCTCACATGTCTTACATTATTATTTTCAATTATCTCTTGCTTTTCAAGCATAGACGTGTCTTTCTTTACTGTTTTTTAATTATACTTTACTTATTTTATAAATCATACAAATACATCTCATTGACCTGCTCCCCTCATGAATTGTATAGACAGATCTCTTATTTCGTGAATCATGTCCTACTTTTTTTGTGAATTTTATATACGTATCTTATTTGGTCGCCTCTGGTTATGTATTTATTTTTTTTGCATATCACTATCTCAACTTGTTGCTTCTAAGTATATTCTAATTTCTTAGTGAATCGTTCAAAAGTTAATATACTAAAATTAAATTTAATATGATGTCTGGTTGTATTTTTCATTTCTTTGTGAGAAAAGAAATCTTTATTTTAAATTAAATAAAAATATTATATTTATTTAAAAATAGATATTTTTTATAATAATAATATATTACCACAAATTAAGACGACTTTTACTAAGGTAAAAATATTCGTAAAAAAGTCATCTCCGTTATATTGAAATTAAAAACTCTTTATTTTTTTGAAAAAATATCTTTGTTTTTCTTTGGCGTTCACATTATAGAAAATTTGCTTTGGAATTCTCAAATGGAAATCCACGGGAAGAATAGAGACAACTGGCGTCACCTTTCTCGGTCCTGTCGCTACGCCTCGGATTCGCCGGATATAATCTTCTCGCCACCACCGCAATTTTCTCGCCGCCACCGCAGATTTGCCTGAGTGTGTAGCGAGAGAGAGAGAGAGAGAGAGAGGATGGTGGGTCGGATATTGGTAGCGGTGGGGATGGTGCTGCTGGTGGCGGCGGCAGTGCAGCCGGCGGTGGCTCAGACGGAGTTGCCCTCGTGCGTAGCGAAGCTAACGGACTGCGCCAGCGACCTGAACTCCACAAAGCCGTCCAAGACGTGCTGCTCGTCGATCAAGAACGTCGTGGCCAACGACCGGAAATGCCTGTGCTCGTTACTCAACAACACGGAACTTTTGCAGGGCTTCCAGATCAACGTGACGCAGGCGCTTGAGCTGCCCAAGCGCTGTGGAATCACGGAGGGGGTCAGCATCTGCAACAGCGTCACCAACTCCAGTGAGCATCTCATCAAAAAAGAGAGAAAGAAAAATTTGGATCTTCATTTTGATTTCCTTTTGTTTTCTGGATCATTAATCGTTAAGAACGACGTCTCCTTTGTGTTCTCTATTGTATTTTTGCATACGATGGCTTGCCATGTGTGAAGAGAATTGCTTGTTTTTTGTTCTGGTTTTTATGTTTTCCCTTCACTTGAACTTGAGTTTTCTCTCCTTATGGATTTGGGAAAGATCGACTCTGCTATGTTATTGGTTTGTTTTGATCTGCTTGGTGGCGGTGAAATTTGATTGATGCTATTCATGCTTGGTTGGAGTTTTCCTCTCTTACCTTGCTTTGCCTCTATTACACTGGTTGCTTCCTTTTACTTACTGTTATTTACTGTTCTTCTGCAGCTATTCCACCTGCTTCGTCCCCCAGTACTGAATCTTCTGCAGGTATGTTTTCAGTTTTCCTCTTCATGTAATCATCTTAGCGTGCACTTGAAATCGATCGTGGGAGGTCCAGTTTTGTGATTCTGGGATTTTTACCAGAATTGCTCTCGAATTGCCAAACGTCTCTGTCGTGGTGGATTTTTGGCAAAATCTGTTTGATTTTGCACTTATGATTTGTGGTTCATTCTCTGAGAATCTGTGAATCAACATTTTTGTTGATTTTGGGATTTTGTATCAGATCTTGAACCATTGTGAGTATTGTGCCCACAGGTTATGCCAAGCCTTTTGAGCTGCACGCCTCGTAACCATAGATTTTGAGAGCTTGGATTGTGAAAAAAATATGATCGTAACCAAATGTTATCTTAGATAAACTATCATGTTCTTGAATAAATTCATGAAATTTAACTCTAGAGAAAAGAAATTATGGAAGTTTTTGAAATAAGCAGTGAGCTTTATTGTGTTTTGAAATGTAAATACCTTAATCAATATGTTATGAGTGGAGCTCTAATTTTTATATATATAGAAGTTGTCTTTACTTTTGCCAATGTGTGATAATTCTAATACTTTCCCTCACTTATGGTCTTTTTTAGATTCTGTTGGTATTTTTAATTTTCAAATTAAATGGATGTGTAGGGGTTAGATTCAATAGTCTATTTTTGATTTTGAAGTAGAAAATGTGGACATGTTACTCAAAATTTATAAGTGTAGAGGACTTGTCCTTATTATATATACAAGTCCTTTCTCTACTTCTCTAACATAGGAAGAGTTCATCAGAGTGAATCAAATTTCTTGGGTTTGTATGTCTCATTCTATCAAGTTCTTTTTCCTTTAGCTAGCATAAAGATTAAACATGGTTGACAGGAGCATTTTAAATGTTTGTTTTACCAAAACGAGTATGCGGTTTATCTCGGCACTGCACTGGTTCTTAGGGTTCAAAATTTAAACGTGAGCAGTGTAAATAAGTCTCCATAATTTCTTCTCACTAAATTAGGTATCCTACGTAATTGATTGTGTTTGTGAACTTTTAAGAAGAGCTTCACAGTGCTGTTGCCTTTTCGTAGTTATTGAATTAGATTAAAAGCAGTGCAAAGTCATAAAAAAGATCCTTAATAGTTTCATCCATAAAAAATAAGATTTAAAGTTTTCATACTTTTCTTCATGTGCGTGCCATGCTGTTCCACATCTCAAGCAATATTCTATTAATTTCCTTATTTGAGATGGGGCATCCTATCATTACACTGCGCATTACCTTCTCTCATCGTATGGCAGTCCCCAGAGTGTCAATATCAGATGGAAATTTATATCAAACATGAACTATGGTCCCTCAATTATAGGTTGATAAGGATGGAGCATGGTCTCATTGTGATAAGGGTGTCAGCTATTTTTGTATCTCTGCATTAGATGTTTATGGTATTATTCAATTTTTTTCCCTGCTTTACCAGGAAGAGGCCATAGTTGCCTTTTGTCCTTACCCTTTACTTCATGGAGGCCATGCCCGTCCAACTTTTGAGCACCACCTCAGTATGGTGGCTCAATGACCTCTACCTGTCTCACGAAAGGACCTGCTTTAGCTCTACAATTTTTTTTTTTTAATACTTTATATCTGCATATTAGTATTATTTCTTCTTGAGAAATTCTATAGGTTAATGATATACATAGAGACATAGAGATGAAATCCTTAACTTTGTGCAATGAACTCCTCAAGGATTAACCACTAGTTACTCCAGATGCACTACTTTCATGTGAATGACTTGAATCTGCTTAATGAATTGGTGATTTGAAAATAAACAAATCATTATGTGTATGGTTTGGCATCTAGGTCTACTTCCCGGACAACCAAATGTGTAAGATGGATCAAATATAATTAGGTGTTCAGCTTTCTTGCATACTAATGCCCATATTAAGTGATGTATCTTCATTGTGTTCTTGAGCTGCTCACGTGACGTCTATAACTTGTTTAATTCAAAAGAAATCATGTTACAAGTGACTTATAAATGAAACGATACCATGTTTTAGTTTATTTGTTCCTGCTTTGCAACTAGCTGCTAGTGATTTGGTGCTTCCAGTAGATGTAAGATTAGTATCTATTGATGAAAAGTCTCAGGTTGTTATTAGCTTCAAGCTTCTGTGTTGTATTATCAGCAGTAATAATAAAATAACCAGGATCCAAATATAATGTAATTTGCAGCAGAGCAATATTTTGGGGTTTGATTAGGTACTTACTGCATCCAACTAAGTTGCGTCCCTTCCCCTACATGGTGGATGAACCTGTATCAATTAAAAATTTGAGAAAAACCAATATGGATAGAAATAGCAGTAGATATATTACAAGTGTATGTTTTGAATTTTGATTAGGAATTTAGAACAAACTAGGCCCATTTTTGTTCCTGCAATGCCAAGCTATTAACCAAAGGGATGCTGATATTTCAGGAACACCACCCTCCAAGGACAACACTGGCAGGAACACCTGGATGGGAATGTATGGTGCCATGAGCTTACTGATCTTCTGGTGGTCGATTGTTGCCTAGAGGATGAAGGATGAACCATGGCAGGCTGTGTTTTAGGTTTCTTTTCTTGTGCTTCACTTATTCCATTGGTTTCGTGATATTTCCGTTTGGATCTTTATTCTAAACCATCATGCTTTGTCAGTTTGGTATCTCAGGCGACCTGTTTTTGCCTGATAAGACTTGAGGCTTGATTATTCTACTACAGTTGCTTCTTCATTCCACATGAACCATATGTTATAAATTCATATTCATTTCAGTGATAACTTCCCTCAAACACTTTCTTTGTTTAAACTCTACAATGATCATGGAAATAAATATTATTTTGAGCCTCTTTCGATTAAACTCAGATTTAAAAACCAAAATCAGATTCTCATTTTGAAAAAAAAGCACTGCCTGGACGTGTAATGCTGTTGAAGATCAAATTTTCCCTACTCCAGTTGAAGCATTTAATCTACCGCATTTGGTCATGTTCTCTACCGTGTTTAACTGGATGTGAACTCGAAGTAATATTCAATTCACAAAATACAATTCCAGATTTAATACCTCAGTTTCAATAACGGATGCCGGGGAACTTTTTAAAGGTACCTTGAATAATTCAATTGCTTAAGAGGAATCTTATCTATAGTTTTCATTAGGATTTAAATTTTGACGAACGTGAAAATCATTATTATTAGAAGGTCATTTTTGCTGTGGGAATTTACAAGATTTTTTTCAGGTATTTAAAATGATATATAAAAATTGACTTTAACATATCATTTATGTGATTTATGGAAGAAGTAAAGATGCAATTAAGTAAATAATTCACAACATGAATGATGATTCATAATGTTTTGAACAATTTGTATAAAATACTTAAACTTTGCTTGGGTGACTTGCATGAGATTGATAATAAGAATCAATTGATCTCACATAGATGGATTTAAACTTAAATTTATAGACTTCAAAAATTGGCTGGGCAGCAAAATTTGCACACCTCCAAGAGATTATTTCTCCATTAAGTGTTAACAATTATTCTCTTACAATGATCATTTTTACATTCATCGGAATTTAAATTTTTTAAAAAATTATTAATATTAACCAATTGAACTATAAACAATTAACCAAGTAAACTACAAATACCAATAATTGTAAAAATTCTCAGAAAAACTTTTAACAATTGTAAAATTAATTAAATTTTTGTGGAGCGCATGCACAGAACCTTCTAGAACCCTGTGGTTTCGTCACAACGGCCCAGCATAAACCCCTACTGCAATCCGCTTCCACCTCCGAAGTCCCAAAATTTTCAGCGAACGTCCGCGACCTTTCCCACACTCGATCGAGCAAGCCCATGGATCCTTCAAAGATCAAGGAGCTGAAGTTCTTCGTGGAGCAGTGCAAATCCAACCCTGCCATCCTCAGCGACTCCTCCATCTCCTTCTTCAGGGATTACCTCGAGAGGTAACGCAGTGCGGACACCTACCAAATCACGGTTCTTCCTAAGGTCCCCTAAACCCTAGGATTATTTGATTTGGTGATTTTTTTGTTTGTTTGTAGCTTGGGATGCAAGCTACCGGCTTCTGCTTACAAGCCTGGGGAATATGGTGCCAAGGGTCACCAGGAGGTACGTTTGTTGATCTTGGGTGGTGAAAGGTGGGATTTTTATTGGAATGATGGGTAAAAAAATATTGAAATTTTGATTTCCTTACGAGTTTTTATCTATTTTTTGGGTATGTGGTGGTTCGGCATTTCGTGTTTGTGACCATTGTGGCTGCTGCAGAAGAGCGCAGCGGATTATGAAAGTGACGAGAATATGGGAGGGGAGGAGGATGTTCATGTGCAGGTGGAGCCGGAGGTGGAGCCGGAGGTGGAGGATGAGCTGGTAGAATCTGATATTGAACTGGAAGGGGAAACCGTAGAACCTGACAATGATCCTCCTCAGAAGGTGACGATATGATTGAATTCTGCGGTGCAAGAATTTTTAAAGTGTTGTTTGTTAATTTGAGTTTTTCTTCCATTTTTCAAATGCAGATGGGAGATCCATCTGTTGAGGTCACCGAGGAAAATCGTGATGCTTCTCAAATGGCCAAGGGAAAAGCTATGGAGGCAATTTCAGAAGGTGTGTATCTATGGGGATGCTTTATATATATATTGACCATGGAATCATATATCGATATATGTTGGCAAAATTTCACCGATACAGATCAATTTCCCAATTGATTGATCTGATAAACCTTGATTTTTGGTATCTAACAAGTTTTGATGGAGATTTCGGTCCATATTGATGAAATTTTAACGATTTTGGTCCATATCATTGAAATTTTGATGATACTGTTGAATTTTCAACTGAAATTCATTCATAGAAATGGAAACCTTCTTTGACCTGGTTTCCTTCTACAACTATCCTCTTTTGTCCAATCCATTGGATGCCCACATGATATCTTCCTATGGATCTTCTCTAATCTTCTTTGACTGATTAAAGGCTCTCCAATTGGACCAACATTTCATTCTGTGAAGCTTTCTTGGTATGTATTTTTGTCATTTCTCTTGTTCAAGCCTTAATCTTATTCCAGGGGTTTTATATATTTGTTCAATATTTTGGTACATTATTCAGATTTTTTCTCATTTTCTTTGATTTTACTTACTGATTTTATCTTTCATTTATAGATTTTTAAGTTGTTATTTATGTAGGAATGCCCATTTTAGTTATTCAATTTTATTTTTTATTCCAATTTTCAAACTGATCAAACTATTAATATCATTTAATTGATGCATACTTTTATGATAAAAATGCTGAGTTCTCCACTGTTATCTCTGCATGTGAACACCAATATAGATTATCTATAACATTTTGTTATCCAAAAATGCCTAAAAATTAATTAGTTTTTTGTGTATCGTGCTTTTAATTTTTCCTAAATTTTCATGCCAAAATTCAAGGGGTTTCAACTGAAATTTGATATTTTTGTCTCCATCAAAATTTCCCCCAATACTCAATACATCTCTTTTTCCCTTACAATCAGTACATGATACAAAAATCAATTAAGCACATCAAAGACAAAGCAGAATAAGGGATATATAATTATAATTATTATTGTGATACTAAATTAATGAGTCATACTATAAAATCATGGAAAAAAGGTAATTGAGGAAAGACTAACAAAGGCAACTAAAATCACAAAAAGTCAATTTGCGTTTATGGTTGGACAAATGATAGAAAAGTTTAGAGTTAAGAAAAAAGATCTTTATGTGATTTTAATTAATTTAGAAAATCTTATGATAGAGTACCTAGATACTTATTATGGTGGGTATTGGAAAAAAAAGGAATACTTATATAGTTTCTAATGACATAGTTTTGGTTGATGATGGTAAGGCAGAAATTAGTTTTAAATTAAAATTATAGAGAGATACTTTAAGGTCCAAAATATTTAGATTAGGAGGTCAAAAACTAAATATACGGAGTGTAGGTGCAACAAAAATAGGAATAATGACAAAGGTATACAATTAGATAGTTATAAAATTCATAAAAGTAAGACTTCAAAATACTTAAGATCTATAATAAGTGACAATTACTCCTTTACTAGCGTGTGTTTGTGCATTAGTTATGGGATTTATCCCTATTTTTTTCTTTGGAATTTTAATATTGGATTTTTAAAAACAAACCATCTTGATTGTAGAATAGTTTCTGGTTTTAATGATACTATTCGATAGGTTCAGGAGGAAGAGTAATCTATCACAATATCCATTCTGAACACCTAGAGAGTAGAGACCAAGGGGTTTAGAGCAGCTTCGAGAAAGTGGTGCTTTTGCAATGAATAGCTAGGATTGTTTAAATGTAGATGGTTTAATTGAGGGAAGATGTAATAGTAATAGATCTTTACTCTATTGGCATCTTATTTAAGATTGTTTTTGGTTGTTCAAATTTTTGTCTTCCTTGTTGATTCTCATTAATAAGATTCGTCCTTGCTGCTTAAAAACATTTTTTGATTAATTCTTCATTATCAGGGAGGTTGGATGATGCCATTGAGAATCTAACTGAAGCCATCTTGCTTAATCCAACATCAGCAATTATGTATGCTTCAAGGGGTACAATTGCTACTTCATCTTGTGGTGTTTTGTTATCATCATGATTGTGTTGCCTTCAAAGTTTGTCTTATGATGTTTCTAATGTCATGCAGCTTCTGTCTATATTAAGATGAAAAAACCGAATGCAGCTATTCGAGATGCTGATGCAGCTTTAAAGGTGACATTTTCTATCTATCTTTATGATATCTGGTGTACTAAAAGTCTTTGAAATTGACATTCAATGTGCTTGCTTCTTTGTGCATAAGTTTAGGGAATCATTTTATGTTAAATTGAAGAATGCCAATTATTTAGGTTCACCGTATAGAAATGAACAGATGGTGACACCTAGTGCTTTGTTGATGGTCTTACCTATATACTGAAGTGTGTGTCTGTATGGTTAGATTTGCGTGTGAAACTTGTATTCTTGTTGCTTATACACTAGTGTTTCAGCCTTTGGTTACTATACATGTGCATCAAGTGCTCTTTTGATGGCAGTAAAAATTATAATTCAGTTTACATGTCTGTTTTTTATCCAAGTGGAAACAATTTATATAGAAGTTACCATTTCTTTGATTTTATAGATTAATCCTGACTCTGCTAAAGGCTATAAATCTCGTGGATTGGCCTTTACCTTGCTTGGCAAGTGGGAAGAGGCTGCAAAGGATCTTCATGTTGCGTCCAAACTAGACTATGATGAAGAGATAATGGCTGCACTTAAAAAGGTGCCCAGTCTATGAAAATTGACACAATGCGATGTGATATTTTCTTTTCACAATGCTCCATATTATATGATTGTCATGTTGTAGGTAGAGCCAAATGCTCACAAGATAGAAGAGCATCGCCGCAAGTATGAAAGAATGCGGAAAGAGAGAGAAGAGAAGAAGATTGAGTGTGAGAGGCAACGTCGTCGAGCTGAGGCTCAGGTACTTGCTATTGCTGTATTACATATTATTTATGTATGCATATTCTATGCTACATATTATTTATTTCTTTTGCATATTCTGTGATACTTGTTTTTTACCTTTTGCATGTACCATGGTACACATGATTTGTCTTTACATGACATATTTATGTGAAGAAAAAAAAACATATAAGATATGAATGTTGCATTTCCATAGGCTGCTTATGAGAAGGCCAAAAGGAAAGAACAATCATCTTCTGGTAAACCAGGTGGTGGTATGCCTGGTGGATTTCCAGGTGGTGGGATGCCAGGAGGTATGCCCGGTGGATTTCCAGGTGGTGGGATGCCAGGAGGTATGCCCGGTGGATTTCCAGGTGGTGGGATGCCAGGAGGTATGCCCGGAGGGATGCCGGGTGGTATGCCAGGAGGTATGCCAGGGGGTTTTCCAGGAAGTATGCCTGGGAATGTTGACATGAGCAAGATACTTAATGTGAGTTTGGAACATATTCCAATTGTTTTTATTGCCAGATTTGTGTACCCTAAATATTTTTAATATTGTTTATATTTTTTTTGAACTAGGATCCTGAAATCATGGCAGCATTTAAAGACCCAGAAATTATGGCTGCTCTTCAAGATGGTAATTTCTTATAATATTTGTTCATTTTAAATTAATATCATTGATTAACCCAAATTTTCATGCATCTTAAAATTTGTCATTCATTTGTCACTGTTCTGATTTGGTACGTTCTTGTTTTGCATCTAGAGATATATTTACTTTGCATTTTGTAGTTTTTCTTTGATGTGCAAGACAATCTACTTCTACAGCTTTCCACTTGCTATAGTTGATTTTGTATGGTTTTTGATCTACTCTATCCAGAAGCACAAGAGTATTATTTAAATTGTTGAAATTCTAAGCATTCTATACACAATTATCTTTAAAGATGTCTTCTATTTCTAGTTTTTTTTTTTGACTGGATCCATTTCCAAAACCACTATAAAATCATTAACTTCCTTTAATTCTTCCATTTTATGCCTACCTTTATATTTTTGGCAAAATTTCTATTGATCATTTATCCTATTTCCGAGGGGTGCATCAGGTAATACCGGAGTGTTACAATCGTATGGAACACTCATCCTCAAAACATAGTAAAAAAACCAAATGCAACATATACTTCTTCATGACAACGGCAAAAATATTTGTTGGTGTTAAGAATATTAATCACTGGAAGCAGCATGTTGAACCATCAACATATAGGTCTTCAAACATAGAGTGAGGTATCTAATCTCCACACCAAGAATAGCTGGAAGAAGCACCTCAATCTTTCTTTTGTAGCCTCCTCTTCCTTAGAAAGAAATGGGTGAAGTCTTTATGTTGGATGCTTATCCCATCGTGGTATGAACATTGAAAGAAGAGAACCCCTGTGGAGCTTTTAGAGTGATTTCAAACATTACGTTGAGATGTTGAATGTTACTTCCCGACAAAAAAAAGAACATAAAGAAACAAGATACATTGGTCATGAGAGTGAAAAATACTGAGCCTAGTATGGTCCAACAAAGGATGTTAGATACCAACTAAAAAACCCAACGCTAAAAATAAAGCTAAAGCTAAACTACAACTAAACAATGACGATGACTAGAAGGCAGGTGTAACTACCCAATCAAGAGGTGTAAAATCTGATCAACCGGAGGAAGCTGCCACCTTGCACAACCTAATCATGTCTATCCTTATACTTGTCTTCTTGTTTTACCATTGAAATCTTCATTCCTGATTAAGGAGAATACGGAGGTATAGTCTTCCATGTACTAAGTTGTCAAATATTCATCATCGATCCAATTATTAGGGAGGAATCTAGCCTTTGTGATAGGCTGGTTGGAATTCTATGTTTTGAACTTTTAATTTAATTACTAGCATTGATGTTTTAGTGAATATTCTATTCATCTTGGTTATTCTTTATGGTTCAGAATGTTAGATTGTAAAACGTGAACATCTGCAAATGGTTAATATTATAGAGATGTGAATGTTTAGATGGATGAAGGGTAATACCATAAGAATAAATTAAAATATAAATTTATTAAGAATAGAGTAGGAATTACACCAATTGAAGTAAAAAAAATTGACTTGGTGGTTTGGTTATATCTTTAGGAGGCTAAAGGATGCATTAGTTAGAATAGGAGAATTAATTTGTGGAAGAAACTAAAGGAAGTAGAGGAAGACTTAAAACTATTTGGTTAGAAATTGTGTGAAAAGATTTAAATTTATGTAATTTAACTGAAGATTTAATCATTGACAGAAATATATTGAAGAAAATATTTCATGTAGTTTATCCTACCTACGTAGTGGGATTATGGAACAGGTTGCTGTTGATGTTGCAGGACATATATATTAAATTACTATGAAGGAAAATGATAATTTTTTGGGTAGCAACTACTTTTTCACAGTTAGAATACCATGAAGTGATTGTGGGCTGTAAAATGCTAGGCCCTGGTAATGAATCGCGGATAATCAGTCTTTTGATTGAAGCACGTGGTCCTGAATATACAGTGTATGAGTAAAGATTGTAGTTTTTGTAATTGTATTAACAAGAACAAGATTATCTAAAATCTGATCTGGCTATATATTGAAAGGATGTTATATTATGTAATTGTTTTTATTAACAACAAAATACTTGCTATAAGTTGACATTTGACATTGTAGTTTTTGTTGTATCTAGTTTACCCTTACTCCAGATGTGTCTTTGTTTTTCGTCTCTATTGGTTGACTTATGTGCTTAACATTGACGCAGTGATGAAGAATCCAGCAAATTTCGCAAAGCACCAAGCGAACCCTAAGGTTGCACCTGTTATTGCAAAGATGATGGGTAAATTTGATGGGCCCAAGTAATTTACTAAGGGCGGTATAAAATTTACTTGTTTTTGTGTAATAAAGAGAATGCGTACTTGTTTTTTTCAAGGAGAGTATGAACTAACGTGTATCCTGTTGAGTGTGACATTGTCTGCGGTCCCATCGACTCTGAGCTAGGTAAAAAAAGAAATCGTGTGCAACTTGTTTGGGTCATGATGTTTTTCTGGATGTTCTCTTTCATCATCCGTTTGCCTTTAAGATGGTTTACTTGCAGTCTATTAGTTACTACAAGGCTATTGGTGCTTTTAGCATCTTGTATGTAGTTAACCCTTGAGCAGATTTTCTTACATTGGATAATAAAAAAATTGGTATTATAAAAATGATAACCTCGGGCATGCATCAAATAGCATAAACTCTAGTTGATCATGGTAAAGCAAATAGCATTAAAAACCGTACAGGAAAAGAAAATAACTAGTGTAATGTTTGAAATTGCACAAGCACTTCTTGATGGTTTGTAATTGGTCTTTTCATTTCATTGCGATGGAACAGCTCTTACTTTTATATCTAAGTAAATATAATATCATTATAAAAAGTTCTTGATGGCATGCAGTTATGGATCAACTTGTTCTTTCTGTTGTGTTGAAGCTTTAAATTGTGCCTTTCAAGACAAAGAAAAAGGAACCTTAGTTGGCAGTACCTGATCGAACGCGAAAAAAACTGTATGATTTTTTTTGTTCTATTACTTTTTTCTGTTTATTTGCCATCCTTTTACTTGCTAAATTTGAAAGATAAATACTCAGCTCATACCTGTATTATTCACTTGCAAACGTAAAGAACTGTGTAAGACTTCATTGCAGAGAACTGTATTCATAGAACTGCAGTAATCTGTCAAAAACGAAGCTCGAAGCGTTTTCCTGCCAACTTCGAAGGCTTCATTCGAGCATGGATTGTTCACGTTATACTCAACAAAGGCCTTAATTTGTAACTACAATATGCTTTGGTTGATTAATGTGTTTTTATATTAAAATTTAAATTTTTGTGAACGTAAATCAATAACAAAGAACCCTCATTTGTTTTCTATGCTGGATGGGATTTTCCAAACAATGGTTAAAAAGAAGAGTCTTGGATTCTCAGAATTTCTGGAGTTTTTGAGAACTCAACGCTTATTTGTAGCATGGGAATTCTGGTGCTGGATTTACGACATATAGAACACAAATTTGAAGATTGGCTTGAATGCCCTACCTTGAACCTTCTTTCCTAATCCTACTCTTATGGTTTCACTCAAGCTTTAAGCATTTTTACAGAGGAACTGGCACAATAGAGCAGTTAAACCGTGGTACACATGTAATTATCAGTATAGACCTTATGTTGCGTGTACTAACTTTTGGGTGAGAAGTTTAGGCTGCTGCCCTCCTCTAGAACAGGTCAACAATTCTCTTCCATCTTGTTTGGTTTTCTAAATGTGACATAAATAGAATCTAATTTGTCATGGTCTTCTCCTTTTGTGACATACTTCATAGAAAACCTTATGTTAAATTGAGTGAAGGTCAAATCTTTTAATCTTTGTGTTATACATACATACATATATATATATATATATATATATGAGTAAGGTGGTGCAGTCTCACTCATCACTCGTCCTTTGTTTGATCAGCATTGGATGGGGTGGGGGGTGGGACAAGCGTAATCGATGGACGAAGGACAACAGATGACAACGGACGATCGACCCCTTTGTGATCTTCTTCCCCATCACTCGTGGAATGTCCGATTTTCATTAAGTAAAGTGAGACTCTGTACAACAGTCTTAATTTACTCTCTCTTTCTCTCGCTCTCCATATATATCACTAATTTTTAATAGTTAAGATGTTTTCAATTATTTCCACATTTTAAATTCAAGTAATTGATGGGTGACGTTTTGGAAATAGATCGTGCAGTTATGGTAATTTTTTGTCTATATTTACTTATAAAGTCTAATCATTGTGTGCATTAGAATAAATTGAATAGAATATTTTTTCGGTAAGGGTTATATATATATTTATATATTTGTCATTTTTGTATCGAACTTGATCCGTCAAAGGATTATTTTCAATAATTACATGATTCAATGGAATATCAAACTTTTATCTTTTGTGTATGAAATTAAATTCATCATAATATTTTCTTGTAGTTACGAAACTAAAATTTATATATATATATACTTGATTGTTATTATTCCTAAGTAAATAAGTATAATTTCTTTAGTAATTACTGAAAAAATACAAAAAACACATTAACTCCCACCTTCTCGTCTCTGCACCATTGGAGCGGATCTTCCTGAAGTTTTCTCCATGCATGAGATTTAAAGGTAGAGGTATCATATATGTTGAAGATCACATTCTAGCAGAGAATAGAGAATAAAATGGCGAGGGTCATCACGAGGGTGAATTTGATTGCTTAATCACATCAAGAGCCAAGCAAATATGTGGGATGTGATGAACCTTTGCTCATGTGATGGGTAGTATCCTTCTCTTAGTCTCTTGTGGGTAAGTGATGTGTCCTCCAAAGGTGACATGGTGATGACAGTGGTGGTGACGACACAAAATTAGCAGCGGTTGATGACCAGTGATGAGGTGCTGAGAGTGGGGATTGTGATAGTGTGGTGTAGTGAGGAGAAGAAATCATTGTGTATTTGGTTTATATACGTAATTTCAGTAAGGAGGAATAGTAGATGAAGCTTTTGGTGGGTTATTAAATTCAAGTTTTTTTTTTTTTTTTCTTTCTCCAATCAAATCAAAAAGATCTACTCCATATTTGTAGTGGAATGTGGATTGTTGACATTTTGGTGGTGGTAATGTGTATGGAGCATAGTTGTGTTGGTAGTTTCATTTTTGCGTAAAGTATCCTACAAGTTACAAACCCTATTTTTTTAGTAAATTCTAACCATGTTAACCATTTTCATTATTGACTCAACTATGTGTGATCAACCGTATATCTATGAGATCAGTTGCAAATCTTTGGCATATGTTGAATTTTTCTTGTTACCTTTTTACCTTTTTCTTGTTAGTTCAAAATTATTTTGAAGGGTCAAAGATTAAGAAGCAGAAAAATGCCGCTTTTCAAGCTTATGAAGGTACAATTTTATCAATAGTGAGATAATGTAGTTGGTCATCCTCTTAGTTAGGAGGGATGAGGTTTTGTATTCAATTCTAGGTAAAAACACAATCATTATCAGAAAAAAAAGAAAGGATATGGATTTTGGAAAATGACCAATGCAAATGGGTGATGGTAGACATGTACATGGTAAAAGTTTATATCGAGATATTTGCTAAATGAGAATTCACATACCATATTCTTGAAATGTGCCAAAAATACTATTCTTAGCTTGTGTAAACGTAAGCCAAACTTATGAAAATGTCTAATCATCCACAGTCATAACCAAATCAGATTCAAAATCACTACCATTATAAAAAAGAAATTAGGTCACATTTTATTGGTTGTAATTTCACAATAATGTAATAAGATCACAATACCTGAGTAAGTCACAATATTTGGAAATCAAATGTAAATTAATCAGGACATTATATTACAAAATTAATATTATCATTTAAGCTTACATGTAATTAGCTAAGTGGTTTATGCAAAGAGTGTATTTTAATTACGTCACACTATATTAAAACACACATGGTTAACATGGAACGTTTTTTTCTTTTTGTAATTTCGCTGTCTCTTCAATTTTTCTATAGGTTTAGAGGAGAGATTCTTCACCGTTCAACTGCACAATCTATAATGGAACATATCAGTATGATTATAATAATTAATTAATTAATGAATTATTTAATATGTATGTGGAATTAATGCCACCCACTCTCGCACCAGAAGCAGTGCTCAAATTGCATTTGGTTTGCGGGTGATGGGTTTGATGTTGTTGATGAAGTAAAGAATAAGAGATTAGTGAGAACTAAGAGGTCGTATCTCTCTCTCTCTCTCTCTCTCTATATATATATATATATATATATTATCATAAAGAAAAAAATGTTTGAAAGGTCATGGTCTAGTGTGAGAAGAATGTTAATGGTGTAGATGGTTTCGTTCGATTGTATTTTGAAAGGAATCATGAACTCAAAACTGTATGTATTGAATCTAGAAATTTTGGAATGAGATGGAAACCACCTTCATCTCAATAAAAAAATTAATCGAACCAAACTATTAAAAAAAATTTGGTTTCAATCAATATTTAGTTCTAATTTAAAAATAAAGATTTAATTTCAATAACATAATATGAAAGTAAATAACTAAATAAGTCTATAACCAATACAATCCTCTTATACAATGAAAATCTTGTAATATATATACCACAAGACATTAACAAATATCAATATACCCCAAAAAAAATAATTAACTGCTTTTAGAAATTAAAAGCCTAAACACCAAATCAAATGTTTGAGAAACAAGAAAAACCATTTTTAATCAATAGACAGGTAATTGAGTCAATAATGTCAACTCGTCGAATTACTAAGAATATCATGTTAATGTTGAAATAAAATCGATGTAGTATTAAAATGAAGGATGAACTAGGATTTAATGTGTATATAATATATTATATATTAAATAAAATATTAACAAGTACATATATTTTGACTGTAGTTCAACAAACTACACTAATAATAATAAATCGAACTAATGTCAATAATTTCAAAAATAAATACAACTCAATCAAATTTTGGATCGTATAGCTTTAGCCTTATAATATTCAGAAGAAATCTAACACATTACCTTTTGACATGTGTTTTCTTCTTTATCTATCTCATTATCAAAAATTATGTATTCTATTTTAAAATATTATGGTGATTCATTTTTTAATTGAAGACTAACATATTAAATGTAAAATGTTGGAGAGCTTGGTGGACTGCAACTCATGAATCTCGTATATCCATTAATATAAAGATTAAACTTAGAATAATATATAATCAACTTTCGATTTATTACTAATTGATTTTAAAATAAAATTTTATATGATATCAAAACATAAGCTAGAATAATCTTGTATCGTTTGATATAAGGATTGAACTTATGTTAGACATAGGATGAATCTGTCTGCTTGTTGACAATCGGTTAATTGAAAATTTTCACAAACCCATTATTGAATAGTTTATTATTATTCGGTTGTTAAATTGTTGTGTCTGTTTTAGTTTTTGTTAGATCATTTTGTATACTTGTAAGGTATTTTGTTTGTAGTCGGGTTAGGTCTCGAATTATTATTCAATTGTTCATATTATTATCCAATTTTATCTTTTGCCTATGAAAGCTAAAAACTTAACAATTTCCAAGCCTTCGAAAAGTAAGAAGGTGACATTACCAATTAATTCCTATTTGTTTATGATCAACATGCATTTGCTTCTATGTTAATTATACAATCACTTGCAATATGATATGTACGTACATGAATGAAACATCTCTTGTATTAGCTAACCCTATTATGGTTATCTCAGGAGTCTTAATTTCCTTAGAAAACCATCTAAAATTAATAAAGGGTTGCTTATTGTGTCCACTTTAAATCTTGATAAGGTGGGTGTATAGTGGCTTTGCTTCGAGAAATCAATGGAAGGAATAATGATGAGGCCTCTAAAACAAAAGAGTTCAACTTCAATTTCATGTTGTATTTGAGTAAGAATAAAAAACGGCACGTGTTGGTAAAACTTCAACATATCAGTGACATGTTGATGGAAACATGAAAAGGAAAACATTGTGTTTAAATAAAATTATCTTGTCAACATTAACTTCAATGTCGAACAAATTAAAAAAAGACACGTGTCAACAGAATTTCACCTAACATATATCAGAAGTTAAGTGAATTGCAGAAAAAAGATCTTTAATACATCTAACGTCAAGCAACCGATGGAATTCACAAACTTTGCACATATATTTAATAGAATAAATTCCTTGCACCTACGGTCTCTTATACTTACTAAAAAGAATTGTTTGCCTACTTGGCGGTATACACTATACTAAAAAGAAAGGGGAGGAAAATCCCTTTGGATCGATCATAGACAATAAAATAATATCACTTGGTTGGAAGTCATTAACCGCATTACTTTATTACTGACATTGAAATGGTATAATTGATCTTTTACTTCAACGTAAAGGAAGAGACTTTAGGTTGGAATCTGGAAAAACCCTACATACCATTAATGAATAATCTTATCCTAATATTAATCGGTAGATGTCTATTATCTAACATAGTATACTAAGGCATGTTGTCATTAGAGAATTGATTAGTATAAATGCATTGTTTTGCCTCGTTTGAAGAATTGTTGGGAAAACCCTATAAGAAGTAGGCAGATTTGTGTTTAAGAAGCTGCTTCGACTTCTCTTATTAGTCTACCAAACCAATCTAGCAGGCAAAGCTGAATAGATATCAGAACCATAGTTTAACCAATTATATACCCATTCAGAAGTGGAATAGACTAGAACCATAGTTTAATCAATCCAGCAGGCAAAGCTGAATGGATATCAGAACCATGGTTTAATCAATTATCTACCCATTCGGAAGTGGTAGCGTGTAGACTACATTCTTTTGGAAGTTTGGAGTTGTCAACATTTCTAATTAGCCATGAACTCCCCTAATGATAAAGAAGACTACTCCAAGTTTGGTGCATGCCACTTTGTTTTATTTGGTGGGTTGTAGTTAACTTCTCCTTAGCAGCATTCAGAAGCCAGCTAACAGTCACATAAAGTGACAAAAAACAATATGAACGAGTTGAAATTTGTTAACGTTTTTCAAGCTTGGATGATGATGATGACTTGTAGCCAAGGAGCCAAACACTGACCAAAGATACAAGTGAGTGAGGGTAAACGTTCTCTTATACTTAAGTTAGGCAAACATGTTAAGGATCGTAAGGATTAAGTTTTGAGATGGCTAGGGTTGACATGTGTTACCTTGGAGTTCCCTACAAAAGAATATTGTTCCAGATACATTAACAAATATAGTTTTTATATCTATTGCCCTGAGTGGTTATGATAGGTGGGAAGCCACTGATTGAAGTGAGCATATGAGTGAATTTAACCTACAGTAATAAGTTAACTGACTAGCTAGCAACAGCAGCATTTATAGTTTTCATTGGGGTTTATATCTTGGTAAATGTAAAAATCACTATCATCAAAAAATAATAATCAAATTATACATAGTTCAAGACATGGTTTACAGGTTAATAGGACATATGCTAGGATGCTTTTGTCAACAACAATTACATTTAGAAAATATATGTGGAAAATGATGTACACATCAATATTTGGAAGAACAATGTTCAAGTAGTTGTGTAAACTCAAAGGTTCCTGAAAATTCACAAGTAAAGAGACATTAGCCACGTTATCTTTGTCTATATGCGCATCTTTTTTGTGGAAAGTAATTTCCGAGCTTAGTTTTTTCAAGGAAGAAAGAGACTTGTTTCATCAGTAAAGTAGCAAGAATCTACTTCTCTTGGAGGTATACGTTTCAATAAGTAGTAGTCCCTGCCCCAAGCATAGAGATGCAAAGAAAATAAGTTAAAATTAATAGAGAAAGAAACAATGATCATTGGTTGGGAAATTTGCTCACCACAAGCTTCTTCACTTTGAGAAAGACTGCTTAATCTCAAGAAAGGAAGGACCCACTATTAATTTACAAGATTGAATGAAAGGTGCCCAAAAAATCTTGCTGATTAACTCAAAACAAATGAAAAGTTAAATTTGTGATTGGAAAAAAAAAGAGTTTTACCTATCAATTGGTAATGTGCATGTTATCCACACTACCCTACTAATGTTAGGAGGCATTTGGTAATGATTAGCTTATCTAGAAAGTGTACTAAAAGTGTATTTTTTTTTTATATTGTCTATCAAATTTATTATTTATACACAGCTTAAAAGTGTTTCAGCTTGACCTAAAAATGTTAAGTGGAAAAAAACAAGTTCTACCTTTTTTTTTGAAAATATCAGCTTATTTTCATGCATTGCATCTGAATAATTGTTATCAAAAAGTTACTGGTATCCAAAAACTTACCACTATAAAAAACTATAACTAAAAAAGAAAACCTAGAAAAATAACACAGTAGAAGAGAAACCTAGAAAGCAAAAGTTGAAAGTTACAAATGAAAGAATACGATAATATGCCAGTAGTGAAGTGTTAGAATCAAATAAAGACGTCAATAAATTAAGAAGTTTGAATCTGTCGGCAATTTGACACATAAAACTCATGCCAATCAAGATGTAAAATATGTAAGCATGGATAAGACTTGTGGACTTACCTACCAGATAATAGATAATTATGTTGGTAAACGTAAAATATTTTTGATTGATTAAAGTGGTGGTATGCGAGACGGTTGAATCATGTATGAATAATTAAATGAGGAATGCGTTGTATAAACTCAAATCCAACAGTGAAATTAAGTAGTATTGGGTATTTGATATTCAATATATATATATATGTTATATTTACTAGTGTCATCACTAGGAAATTTCTTGCTGATACTTGTTTTTTATCATTAGATTCACTCTTATGCATAAGAGATCTGTAATACATAAAAATCAAAACTTTTGCATAACAGAGAACAAGGAATGTTATTAGTAATGGTATCAAGAACACTTTTGTGTAGGTATATTTGATGCAGCTGACCTCCATAAAAATTAATCAAGTGAGATCAAAATTGACTGCAATTATTTGGTTTAATTAATTGTTTGATATCTGAATTACTAATTATTTTTGAAAAATATTTATCCATTAATTAGATGTGGAAGTTGGTGTCAAAAAACTTGAAGTCCATTTCACAAGCTCCTCACCAGCCCTTCTAAGGACTTTTTCAATATATGCCATTTCAGTTGGCTGCAAAACAGAAAATGCCATTTTCTTCTAACCACAACAGTAAATCATGCATGAAATTAATTATTAGATTCATGAATATGATTCTAGAAATTTTCATACGTAAGTCTTCTAATGCCAACAGTAGGTAGTAGTTCTGTATTAATTAAGGGTCTGTGTTCATTCTTTAGCCTTTGGAAGAACTGTAATCCCAGCCCTTGGATTGCAGTTGTGAGAGAAAAAGCCCTAGCATGATACCTATTTTTCTGTAAAAGTGTAGAGCAACGAAGACATCATACACATTTTCTTTTGATATTGGTCAGGTTGAGGATGAAGCAAGTTCTAATGTGCAAGGAACACATATAGAAGACTGCCATCAAGACCAAACAAGGCTTAATTATGAAGGGTATATTGGTAATGTCTTTTAGATTATGTAATGCATCGGTAACATTAATTTATAAGATTAATAGATTACATATTATAGCTTCTCATCATTATCCACATGATTTCCTAATGGTGTTCAAATACTTCTCCAATGTTAAAGCTAAACATAAGTGGATTTGACCCAAACTCGACTTGCGTGAACTTTTATCTTAAAATTAATTAATAATGAGTTGTAAAATTTACCATATATTAATCAAATTTAATCTTTTTGTTAATAGATTTGGAACTATTCTCATACTCTCCTTTACTTGTAGCCTATTTTATACCTACAAGTGTTTTTACATGTAAATGTGTGTAACTTATTCTGATGTCATATGAAATTTCATCGTAAAGTTAATTACTTATATATTAGTCCCGGTTTAATCATTTTATTAATCTATACGAAACTATTTTCAAAACTTTGAGCCTGTTTATGTAATTGGGTTGTATCTAACTTCACACATAAATTGAAATGAGTTGCGTCTAGTCAAGAACTAATTAAAAGACTTGATTGACCCATTTATTATTAGTAGTATTTTTAATCTTTTTTAAATGCATAGGACATGTTTATAGAAAATTAATATAACACGCATGCACTCATCGATTATCAAAGAAATAATCACTTCATCCATGCTTGTTCTTAGAGAATTAGTACATGATTTTTGAGCATAACAAGATTGAAAACAAAATATAACCACGAATGCAAAGCCATCCATGATCATGATGATTATCGATAGTGTTTGCTTAGGTAAATTGTACGATTATATATATAAGCATACAATTAAGTGGAAACAAGGAAGCTTACTATTAGATATGGATAGTAAAAAAGTACATAATTACCAAAGCAAACCTTGATAAAAATCAGAAATTTTCTGCTGCTTCAGTGCTCTCATGGGTTAAATCATAGGTAAATCTTGATCATGCATGGTTAAGATTTGGGTCACAGGTTTTTTTTTCCATTCTCGGTGTTTATTTTCAACTGTAAATTTGTTTAAACGTTTTGAAAATAAAGTTCAATGTTGCTGGAAGTAATTATAATTAAAATGATTGTAGATGATTATTTTATGATTTATGTACATCACCTTAAAGTTTATCACTAATTAAGATTATACTTAAAATGAATATTTACAAAGAAGATATATCTATTTATTTCAAAAATAATATTCACCATTAACAAATTTTAAGTTCATGTATGTAAACTCTAAAACGAAAATACATAACATTTTTTTCTATGAATGACTACAACAACATTTTCTCGATTAAAAATAACCAAACATCATAAAACTTACAACTAAATTTTTTTTTTTGTCATTTAAAAAAATTGTGTGTTTTTTGTTTTACTTTTCCAGTGTAGCAATGGAAAAATTCTTAGTAAAAACAACCCAATAACCATACTTGTAAATGGGTCATGTGGGCCTGATCGTACAAATATGGGCCTATTCATATTGCATAGATGAACGATACGGTAAAATTATGTTAGATCAAGTTGGTATGATTAAACTTGGTCTAATTTATACCTCTGCCGGTAAATCTCTTATTTATAATTGTCAATGAACCATACTAGCCCAATATGACCTTCTTCTTTTTGTCGATCTAATTACTATTTACGGGACCGCATTAATTGGTGCGATGTAAATATGGTCCACAGGGACACGACCGAGCTTGAACCGTAGCAAATTTTTCATGGTAAAATTTTCAAAAATCAAGTTAAGAAAACCAACCAACCAAACCGTTCTAACCATGGTTAATTAACCATAGTTCATCAATCCTCTTCCCACCGGCTCTTCTTTTATTCCCTCCGTCGTCCACACTCCACACTCGTCCCACCTCACAACGTCATGGCTCCTTCCACCACCGCCGTCGTCCTCTCCTTCCTCGTCATCGTTTCCATGGCACCACTCCTCTCGTCCGCCCACAACATCACCGCCATCCTTGCTGCATTCCCGGAGTACAGCGCCTACAACGACTACCTCACCAAGACCAAGGTCGCCGACGAGATCAACTCCCGGGAGACAGTCACCAGCCTCGTCCTCCCCAATCCCTCCATGAAGGCCCTTGCCGCCAAGCGCCCTCTCTCCGCCGTCAAGAACGCGCTCCGCCTCCTCACCCTCCTCGACTATTACGACTCCGCCAAGCTTCACGACATCTCCGACGGGTCCGTCCTGACCACCACCCTCCTCCAGACCACCGGCAACGCTGCCGGCAAGCTGGGTTTCGTCAACATCACCAACCTCAAGGGCGGGAAGGTGGGGTTCGGGGCCGCATCGCCCGGGGCCAAGCTAGACAGCGTCTACAGCAAGTCGGTGAAGCAAGTGCCCTTCAGCATCAGCGTGCTGGAGATCAGCGCCCCCATCGTCTTCCCCGGCCTTCTCGATGCAGCGGCCAAGGACACTGCCAACATCACCGGCTTGCTGGTGAAGGCCGGGTGTAAGACTTTCGCCTCCTTGATTTCCTCCTCCGGTGTGCTCAAGATCTATCAGGTTCTTCTTCATCTTAATTACCATTTAATTTTCTCTGTTTACGTACGTAGCAATTAGTTTGTATTAATCTCAAAAAATTTGGTAGAACCTTTTAGTATACGCTCATCTTCCACGTTCAGGATGCAATGGACACGGGCCTCACCGTGTTAGCCCCCAACGACGAGGCCTTCAAAGCCGACGGCGTCCCCGACGTGACGTCGCTCAGCCAAGCCGAGCTCGTTACACTCCTCCAGTACCATGCCATTCCTCAGTACTCCCCCAAGACCTCTCTCAAGGCGGCCAAGGGGAAGATCAGCACTCTTGCCACCAACGGCGTGGGTAACTACTCCCTCAGAGTCACCTCCGCCGGCGACGACGTGACGCTACGCACCGGCCTCGGAACCTCCCGCGTAGCCAGCACCGTGATCGACGACACGCCGTTCTGCGTCCTCACCGTCGACAAGGTTCTCTTGCCCGTCGAGCTCTTCGGGAACGCCCCGTCGCCGGCGCCGGAGTTGGCACCCTCGCTGGCGCCGGAGGCCGATACTCCGGCACCAGCAGTGGCCCCAGCGCCGGAGTTGGGCTTGGCGCCAGAACCAACAGCGGAAGGCCCGACCGGAGCAGAGTCGCCGGAAAAGGCAGCAGACGTGGAAGCAAAAGATGTGTCTCTGGCCAAGGCCTTGACCAAGTCCATCGGAGTTACGATTGTTGCCGCCGTCTCGGCATTCGTCTTGTGAGGTTGATGGGTTTCGTTTTCCCCCACATTTTTAGAAAATGTCGGTGGTGCCATTGCTTCTGTGATGAGTTGGTACGAGCTTGGCATCTTGTCTGTGTCCGAGGAGATGACCGCGTTATGTTTGTTTCTTTGTCTATTTCATTTATTTTGTTTCAGTAGCCGTAAAGGATTCCTTTTTTGGTGCTTTTACTGCTCAATCTGCATTAATTGGATCATTACCTCCTTCGAATTCTTTTTCTATTCCTCCATGTCGAAAGTTCAAGTTCGTCACCATCGCTAGATCTTTTGAATACAACAAAACTTCACAACCAAGAGTAAAGAAAGCTTCAGGATTCATGGTAGCAAAGTCTACCTGTGGTGAAGGTGTTGCCCCGTGAAGGCCAACAACAGCTACCTTGTTGTTTTACAAACATGGGTCCCTTCTTCACGTGGGAGGGAAGCAAAGAACCATGTCCCTTCTGTTCTACACCACATGTTTCCAATTGGGCCTAAAGAAGGAGCACAACATTGGAATCCTTTCTTTCCAAGCTATGATTTGTGAGTGAATTGGGAAAAGAAAAATCGAGAAGAAGCGCATATTGCTGTGATGGAAGCTGTCATCAACACCATTATCAGGTGGGTACCATACAAGAGAGGATGTTGCAGAGTGAGCAGTTGTGAGGACCAAGACTGGAGAAGAAGAGGAATCCAGATCCAGAATTGATTGCCCAGGGAGCAGGAGTGGTGTTCCAGCACTAAATGCTGGAGGAAGAGAAAGATGGGAGTGACCAATAGCGTTCTTGGTGAGCACGTGGTTGATTGGTGCCAACGGTTTGAGCTGGCTGTGTTCCTGTAACGGAGAGTGGTGAAACCAACTTGGAGAATAGATGACGTGGCATCTTGGGTTGATATGAAGTTACTGACGTGGCTGTGTTTTATAATACAATATATATAACTTCCTCTATTACCTTTATTGCTGTGACTTTTTACCAAATAATTTTAAGATATACATGGTTTAGCTTTTCAGAAAATGCAAATCAAAGTATGTTCAAGACTATTTCGACAGGAATAGAATTGGAAAAAAAAAATGCTCTGAAATATAATTTAAAAGGAAGGCGATCTTAAAACTACTTAATTTCTTTAAAAAAAAAACGCAACTGGAAAAAAAAAAAAATGAAAAAAAAACTGTGAAATCTTTTCTTGTCAATGGACACAGAATTGAATCAAGATAACAGATTAACGAAAGCTTTGAAGATCATTGTCAACAGATTTTTAACAAAAATGTAAGGCATACCACATCGAGATATATAAACACAGAATCTTCCCAGATATGATTTAAAATCCATTTGACCTTGAAGTTCCTTTTGTGACTTCATCTTCAAGATGAATGAAACCTGCAAAACAATCACAGGTAGAGCAATATAATATTAAAAAAGCTGAGGTGCCGATGCCTGCATTATGGAATTAATTATCCAAATTAAGTGGCAATTAAAATATGGATTAGTATGCATAACAAGAAAGATAATGAAAATGTCACAAGAAGAATAATCAAAATCTCTCAAATTTGTTTGTTAGGAACTGAATCTAAAGTTTGCTTTAGATTATCCTTACAAAACACTCCAAGCATCATTCTCCTACCATACATACACCATTTTAGATTCTTCAAATTCAAAGCAGAATTGGGTAGAGTAATGATAGAAAAAAGAATACATGGTGTCAATCAAGTCATGCTGTGCCAGCTTCACTCAAATGAACAAATATAATAATACTTGGGCATTATTTGTGTGTGAGGTGGTCTAAGCACAGTCATGTTGTGCCTATGGTTCAATCATGCAATGTCGGTTCATCATAGTGATTTATGTTGTATTACATAGTATTAGAAGATAATAAAAATTTATTTTATTATTTAAGTTCAGATTAGAAAAACATTGAACTTTTATCTTATAGAAGTTTTAAATTTCGATATGCATTACAAATGACAAAAATTATAAAAAAACATAATAAAGAAAAAAAATACATTACTAACTTAAAAATTTAATTGTGGAATGCATATCATTTATTATCATATTTCTGTATAGTTTGCTTTTTATTTACGAGGAAATCAATACTATTGTACATGTCCAGGCTATGAGCTTGCTGATATTGTTCCATCTTTCTATCTGCATGAGGATATTTTTTTTTGGAAGGTAAAGAGCATTAAATTAAAGAACTCTTAACTATGAAATCACCAGTGAAGTCAAAAGATTACAAAGTCTATAAACTTATAGTAACAAGTCAAGCAAAAAATGTCCAACAAAACAAAACAACAAGATAAAGTTGCATCAAAAGGAAAACTTGGTTCCTCTTCTTCAGCTATGTTGGACTACCTACGAGGTATATCAAAGTCCAAAGCAATGGTAGGATTTGTAAGAAAATCACAAACACCTGCAGTATCAACATTAGCGATTTCATACAGAAAATACTTTAATTCCCTGACAGCTTTAGTACTAGATATTAAACTGGAGAGGAATGCTCTAACTAAGGTTAAAGTTCCATGCATATGAATGTCCTCTCCTTCTATCAAGAAGGTTAAAGTTTCTATGGCCAACACACTAAAAATAAGACCACAGCAAAAAATGTAGGTTAAAATAGTCCTGTGTAGGAATTTAATTAGTTGCAGCTGAAATTGCTCAGATGTCTCATGTAAACTTTTGTTTTGTTTCTATTTGTTTTTACCCTTCAGAAAGAACATTGTAATTTGAAGGGTCTCTTCTCAAGTGAGATGATGTGCATGATTCCCTTATGGTGTGTATTCAATTTAATTTTATGTATGATCCTTAATTATGATCATCATATCATGTGGAAGGTTCTAGTGGTATGTATATTTTAATGAAATTCAACTGAAATGGAATGAAATGTCTACATTCCAATATTCTTTTGATAAAATATGTCAAGACCTCAAGTAAGGTTGGGTCAGGTTCAGCCTACAAGGGCATGGGCTTAATTAGCTCAACTTTGGAATTTTGGGTTTGGTCAAATCAGGTTGATTAGGCTCATAATTTGTTTTTTTATTTCAAAACTGGTTGAAAATTTATAAGTTAGAAAAACGAACTTAATGAATGAATATCTATTAAACTAGTATCACATTAAAAAAAAAATGAAAAGTACAAAATAGAATCATATTGATTCATTTTATTATTTTTATTAAACATTCACATATTTTATTTTTTCACATTTTTATAAGTATATAAATCCAAGTTGACTTAGAGTGACTTGGCTTGACTTGACTAAGTTAATTCCTCTTCGGTTCAGATTATGAACTTTACTAAATATTATGAGATTGGAGAGTTATGGTTACAATGGTAAACAAAAACAACTTTAGCAGGATAGGTTGTGACAATAATTTGGATGATTATCAAGAGTGTTGATGTGTTAGAGGCAATTATCTAGATAATCAAATTTTTTCTTGTTTATCAAATTAATTATGTCATTGATCATGCATTCTTTTTGTTGATTGTCTTAGGTAGCACACTATCTTGAGTAGTCATAATCCGTATCAATCAAGCTTCAGAAAATTACTTCATGATACATAAACCTTATGCAATCAAGATTATACATAGTTGAATATTGCCATAATTTGAACCAAATTTACACCTCAATTCAGGATTTGATTTTTACTCAACCTCATTTGACTTGGATTAACTTCATTTAACTTGATTTAGATCATATATATTCCACATGAGGAATGAGAATCAAATTCCTTCTTTGAAGGGAAAGAATGAAATTCCCACCTCAAGTGAAAATTCTTTCCTAAGGAAAATTTAGTGTTAATTTTTTTTGATATTCTCACAAATTCAGTAAATTTCTCTTGATTTTATCTTCAATATCCTTATAATATTAAAATATTCTTTTTAATGGCCTAAACCCTAAATATTCTTATAATATCCTTGTAGTATTCTTCTTCTTGGCCATTCTTGGCCACTGTGAGTGTCCTTTGGAACCTTTTTTAGATCATAATGTTAGGAGGAAATACCATCCTCAAAATTATAATGTAATTGAGTTTGTATAATATGATTACAACACATTTTTTATTTCTACCTTCGTGTACTATTACATACTTATTAAAATGAGTAATACCTTTAAAAAGCTTTAAAAGAGAAGTTAACACTACAAACATTGTAAAAAGCTCTTCCCACTGTGGTACCCTAATCCATCATCTTTATCGTAACAAGGCAAGAACTGAAATAACACAAATATTCTCACAAATGAATCAGAAAGAGTTTAGTTGATCAAAAGCAACACCATTCTTAATTGTTACTAGAATTTTCGTTCTATTAATAAAAAAATGGCGTTTATATGAGAAGAATCATAGGAAGTGTCCTTGTTAGTGTTTATGCTGGAAGGAAAGGGAAATGCACATTTAAAAAGAAACCAAAATCGGTGCTTCATATGCCATGAGGATGTTTTGATAGCCTAAAATTCAAAGCAGCCAAGCGATCTAATTATTTTCAAATAATCCAGTTGAAAGTAGCAAAACAGAGACAATGCAAGGGAAGAAAATAACATAAACCTTAACAATAAATCAATTGGTCAAAAAGATAACAATATTCATAATTTTCTCCAAAATTTGAATCTTGAATAGCACACAAACAATACCATATAAAAAACATAAAGATTAGGACAATAATCTAGTGACATTAAAAACACAAAAACGAAAGGATTTATTTCTATAATCATCTTTTATTGTTTTCAAATTATGGGTTAGCATCAAATCTGTTATTATTGATATCCAATCTGTTAGTATAATGTTGGTTTTGTACAACAGATAAATAGTTTGGGTATTCCTTCCGTATTCACCTCAGAACACGTTACCATGCATAATATTTACAAATCTCGTCTAAACTCTAAAATATTTGCACCATAATGGATTCAGTCAGTATAAAAAGTGAAATTCTCCAGTTGCAAGCATAGCTCTTTCATTTAGGGGCACCTGTTCCCACTGCCAAGATGCATCGTCATGGGTTTTCATTGGGAAACGGCTGCCTGCAGAACATTAGGTCTCCAGTTGCAACTCAATTCAGCATCTCCATGAACGTACTTACAGTGTCCTTTTATCATTGTGGTCAATTAGAGCCAAACTCTCTGTTCCATTGTTCAAGTTCTTCCCATCTGCTCCTTTGTAGGCTGGGTCTGATGACACTCATTGCTTTTTTGAAGTCCTCGTATCTTAATGGTCGTACCTGGTACAAAAGTCCAACCATATGACATGCATATACATATCTCATTGCTTGTTTGATTCCATATATAAGAGGAAAGCCAACGAGAGTTGCTTATGAAAAGATGTTTTCTAGCTAATTGCAGGTAAAGTTCCATTGCATAAAGTGCTTTCCCGAAAGTACAAGTATAAAAGAGCCAAGATTGCTAACCTGGTTTGCATTTATGGTGAGAATTTTAGGACCCAGGTCTCTGATAGGCATCATAGCAGCTTCCTCGCATAAAGCCTGTAGATCACTTCCAGAGTATCCTAAACCATTTACAACAGAGATTAAAAACAAAAAACTGATGCAACAACACCAATAATGTTATATCATATAGCAGCCAACCTTCTGTTTCCCGCACAAGTTTTTCTACCTCACCACCTGTACAGGAAATATATTTGCCATTTAATATCAGATATCAACTCCCGGTATATAAATTGAAGGTAATTACTGTTCAAAAAAATATACAAATTGAAGCTATGTAATCAGATACAACCGCATAATCAGAAATAAGTTGACCCTCACGGTTTGAGTAAAAGCATATTTCTTAAATAACTACTTACCCGGTAAAGTAAATGCCTGGCCTTTAAGTTGATGCTTGAGAAGAAGCCTCCTGACATTTTCATCTGGTAAAGGTATATAAATTCTCTTTACCTGATTGACGTGTTTGTTTGCATAGTTAACATGAAGTTTAACAGAAAATTTGCAAAGGAAAATTAGCATCATAACAAGCTTAGAACTAAAACAGAAGTAAAATCATTTAACTCTATTTTTTGTGGAAGCACAACTGGCAGGCATCTAAACAGAAGAGGACCCAGGTTAGAACTTAGAGCTTACAATTCCAATTCATTCGTTTTCTTGTAAGATCTATAGTAGAATTTTTTATAAACTTCATTTGAATTTTAAATACAAGTTCTTTCTTTTAAAAAATCTTGATCCATATTCAAGGTTTGAAATGCATATGCTTAGGTAGATGAGTGGTAATACTACAAGGGATCGGGATAAGTTAAAAAAATGATTTTATTAGAAATAGAATAAGAGTCACATCTATTGAAAATAAGATGAGACAAAAATTGGTTTAGGTTATTTAATCATATTCTTGAGAGATCAACAAATGTATCAATTAGGAAAGGAGAATTAATTAATGCAGAAGAAATTAAAGTAGAAGTATGCTTAAAAGTACTTAGGAATTGTAAGAAAAAATTTAAATTTATGTAATTTAATTGAAAGTTTAATAATAGTTATAAATATTTGAAAAAAAAAGAATTTGTGGTCAACACCACATAGTAAGATTATAACTCAGATTACTATTGCTATATAATTGAGGTTTGGGATATATAAGGCAATGGAAGACTGGAAGGATAAAAAGACAAACAAGATGTGATACCTGCAAATCAAAATGAAGATTTCATTTTAGTCATAGCAATTGCAACTTAAAAATTAGATTTTTGTAGTCAAGAAGTAAAAATACTAAAGCAGCCAAGTATGGATACTTGTGCATTTACAGAAAGATGGAGTCCTTGCCCAATACAAGTTGGACAACATACATTAATATTACAACCTTAAAGACACGTTCCCCCCAACAAGAATATATATATATATATGCAATGCTACACTAAAAGATAAAGAAATGTCATTAAGGGTTGACCAACATTTCTTGCCACATATTTTGGTTGTCAAATCTTCGTTATGTGATTTTGTTTATCTTCCACCCCTACTTTGATTATCTATTAACATACTTTCATTCCAGATTATTTCTGTAAATGCAACATGAGTAACTTCTCCGACCCACTTCCTCTCTAAACATGTATATCATTACTGCACATCTACATGTATTCCAATCCTTTGGACCATCATGACTGTGTTCACGTGACGATCTTCTAATGAGCAATAAACTTTCTGCTAATTTATTTTCTAATATTCTCTTGCTAGGATTACATAATGCATTGCATCTTCTCTATTCTTTAGTTTTTTCCATAAAATAATCTTCCAAGTTTCAGCATTCATTTCAACTGAATTCAAAGAGTTGAAGATCTCCCAGAAGAAGGGATTTATCATTTATGCTTCAATATGTTGCTGATCAGAGGTCTTACCAATCTCCGAAGAACAGCATCATCTAATTCCTGAGGTTTGTTAGTTGCACCTGCATCAAAAAAACATTAAGTAAATGAAATTAGCAAAAGGCACCCAGTTTCAGAAGTTGCTTATGTAAAACAGGACAACATGGAAGAGGTAAAGAACGACTAATAGAAACAGAAATTGATGCTCAATCACTAGAGCATATAGCTGTAGCAACTAAGAGGAAGAGTGTAAGGTAAATATCCTATGCAGAACACAAAACTAGCTATTATATAGACTTTCTTCGTTACTAAGGTTTTCAACAAACTCATTGATAAGAAAAAGAATGTGAACTGAGATTGGATAGATAGAAACAAAAATTGATGCTCAATCACTAAAGTACATAGCCATAACTAAAAGAAAGAGTAAAAGGTAAATATCATATGCAAAAGACAAAACTAGCTATTATATGAACACTCTTCATTACTACTTGCCAACAAACTCATTGGTAAGAAAAAATGTGTATGGAGATTTGATTGATGATAAAATTGAATCTTGTACCATGAACAGTGATTCGACTGATAATGAAGTAAGATATTTCCTGGTTGAGTTCATTCTAATGACAGACAAAGAATACATAAAATTCTATTGAAACTGATACATAGTGATCATTTATCAAATAATGACTTTGGATATCAGATGATTCAACAACCAGGACCAAGATAGTCTATGGTAACACAGCTAGCAATGCCTCATTATTTCCATTCACAGATTGACAATGTGAATTTAAGACCCAGACTGTTAGAAAAAGACGGGAAAACATAGTGAACTTTTATGGAGAAGTGTCTTTTAATGGTATATTCGACTATTCATATTCTTTCAAAAGATTTCTATATGTTAGATATTTTACTCTTAACAGAGCATAGCATCACGAAAGCTTTCATCATCAAATATCAAATTGAAGACAGTGATTTAAAAGTGACTACCCATAGATTTGTAACCTAAGTATCTGAACATTTTGTACCTTTTTGTGATTGAGAACCGTAGAAAACATGGTAGGGTTAAAAGATAAAAACACCTTATATATGGGTATCCAGGTTTACCAGATATCCCATATACTTAAAACACCCTGTACGTGCCTAAACAAAACCTACCAAAGCATCCAAAATTCCAGATTATTATATCATGCTATCAAAAGATCTTGTACCATGAAGTAGATTGAATAGATATCTCGCACTTTATTATATATATGTACCAAAAAAATTAACCCCAATAAATTACCAATAACTATCACTAAATCCTCTGAATTTGAGGTCACCCCATCAAACTGTACTAGGAACTCTGATTTCAACCTTCTGCTTGCTTCATTCTCGTTAACTGTCCTTGTGGACATAACACTATCAATCTGTACAACAGCAAAAGAAATTTTTTCATCTGACTAACATGAAAAAATAATCAAATTAAACTCACAATAGGCCTTGAAACTACTGCAAGTATCAAGCAGAAACATTAGTTCGTTACCTATTAATATCTAGTAATTAAAAAGAAACTAGGAACTGGTGAATGATGTCCACAAGACCACAAAAGCATTAGTAATATTATTTCTGAACTATGCAACTAAAGTGGATGCCATTAGTCCCCATCGCCACACAACTTAATTAAATGACTTAATAACTTGTTATTTTACTACAACAGACCATATGAAAATGAACAAGACCAAGATCCCAAGACTATTTCAGAGGAGATGTGTGGCATGTCTGAATAACCGTATATATACTCATCTTTGTGGAAATAATTCTATTAAAAGAATAATATGCACAAAATTACATGTACAAGTACACTTTTGGAATTAAGTGATGGACCTCATCCATGAAAATTACAGATGGCTGCCTAGTAACAGCAACCATAAAAAGTGTTCGAACAAGTTTCTCAGCCTCTCCCACCTGTATGTAGAGAGAAATCATAATGAACACCATCATTAGCAAGAAATTTCGAAATTGAAACAATCATAACATCATTGTAAATAAAAAACTACCACAGACCCATTTTGATGTCAGGGAAGCAGCTGAAACATTGAAAAATGTTGCTTGTGATTCTGACGCAATAGCTTTGGCTAGCATTGTCTTTCCATTACCAGGAGGGCCAAACAAAAGCAATCCTGGACTTGGTATACATTTACAAATTAGAAACCAAAAAATTGGTATTCAATTTGCTGACTAAAAATCTTACGTTATTCTTTTTTTTTTACCTCTTGCCGGCTTCCTGAGGCCAGTAAAGAGATCTCTCCTTTTGGTTGGTAAAATGACCATTTCCATAAGAGCTTGTTTTGCTTTATCAAGACCAGCTAAACAATGACAAAATATAAATAAAACCTCTATAAAAAGAGATTCTAATGGAATGAAGCTTGTGCGTCCACTTACCAACATCATCCCATTTTACAGCAGGACTTCTATCTATGATTGCAGTACTTATCATTTCAACTAATTTGTCATCATAACCATTTACAGATTGTTGAGCGGGTTTTGGATTTCCACTGTTGATTTTTGGACTGCCTGACATAGGCTTATCTCTAATGAAAGTTTGACGACGAGTTGCTATTTGTTCAGAGGCAGGTACTCCAGGTCTTCCACCAGTTCCCTGAGGAATTAATGGAGTTTGAGAAAATCGAATAGGCATCATTTACAGTGAGACACTGAATAATAGGTTTGTGGATAGGATAATATACACTGAATAAGGGAACTATTTTCTTAAAACAGAACATTAGCAACTGTAACAATTAGTTCTTGTATACTGTAAGGAAGCAAGGCGTCACCAACATATATTTTGTGAATAAAGTGAAGCATTAACTAATCAGTTATTTACTCATGTCTTCTTATAAAAACTTAAAAAACATCACACTGTGCAGTGTAAATGGCTCCATATAGCTTAAAGCGACCTTTGAATATCTTCTTAAAGCCTTTAAACATTTGAATATAGCATTGCATATGGTTGTACAATGTAAAGCTCATAACTTGTACTAAACTGTACATAATCCTTGTGCTAAATTGCATAAAACTGTGTTTGACATTCTAAGGTATTGAACAAAAGTAATATCTATGTATTATTGAAATCTTAAGAATTGGAAAAATGAGGGGAAAAAATCATCGAATTATATTCCCTACATTTACAGTTTAAAAAACATAAATGCATACCTTCCTTTTTGACCTGCCAGCTGATGAACAGACGACCCAGCGAAAAGCCAACACGAAAATTTTCACCAAACACACCAACAAGTCAACAACAAATGCCAAAACAATCAAAAGATACCAGCTGCGCACCAAACCAAGTGCTTACCCGCACGCTGCCCCAGTACCTGCAGCCTCTCCGACGCAACGTTATGCCAATGCGCAATCTTCTGCTGGTAAGACTCCGCCTTCCTCTTCTCACTGCAATGAAAAACACATGATTTCAGGAACACCAAAATTTGGAAGGAAATCCGAAATTTGGACGCGATCCCGCTATCACCTGGCGGAGATGGTGGAAGGGGTCCATGTACCCTTGGCTTCCGCAAGGATGGCGAGGGCATTAGTGTAGTGTGTCGCAGCATCGTCGGCCAAGCCCCACTCCTCCGCCCTTACGGCTTTGTGAATCTCCCCGGTGGCCAAATCGAAGTAGCCCTTCAGCTTGACCGCCGTCCTCTCGTTGGGAACCACCGACGGCCCCGATTCGGCGGAGGCGTCCCTCGATCCTCCGGTTGGCATGGCGGAAGAGGAGGGATCGGTGGTGGAGAACATTGAATTTAGGGAATCGGAGAGGGATTTCCAGATATCGTCCATGAGAAGAAGCGGGTAAATTAAGGGGAATTCGTGAGTGGAGTTAACTGAATTCGTCGCGCTCGAGTTCGCCCGGCTCTAGATAAATACCGGAAAACTGTAACGATACCGGGAAGAGTAATTTTAACTGAAAAAAAACTAAAATTTATGAATTACATTTATTTGATAAAATAGTATTGTTTATACGTTTACGAAAAATACATTTAAATAGTGTTGTTCACACATCTTTATTTGATTGTTTATGATAAAATTTTCTAATCACCTATTTGAGATTAGTTCTTTATCGCAGCAAAGCTTCTGTCAGAAATTAATTTCTTATGTTAGATAAATTCTCTAAGAGATTAGATAATGTTCAATTTTGTTTTTACTTTTATTAATGTAAGATTTTCCTGACATTTCAAATTTTCAAATTTATTTACAGTGAATTTTAAAATCTAGAAATTTTCTTTAATAAAATGAATATTTTATTTTCTATTTAAAGTTTCATTTTCTTTTTTAATATTTTTATTAATTTAATATTATAGTTATTTTTTAAATAGTTTAATTAAATGTTTTAAATTAACATGGTAAAAAAAAAAATTTGTCTTAAATTAAATTGAACCAATAATCAATAGCTAAAAGTAAAAGAGTCCATCATATATATACGACCTATTTGAACCCTGACTTTTATCCATACCAGGCTTTTCTAATATTCTAATGTTTTACTTTTATGTTGAAAAAGTTATTGACAAAATTAGGAACCGTTCCATTTAAGATTCTTTTATAGATATTCTTAGATATCAACTTCGTAAATAAAAGCTGTTGATACTAATTCATTTCCTGCAGATCCTCCCATCTTCAGTTTTATCTCCAATTATCTACCTTCAAATTAAGAAGAAGGCAACAAGTTATGTCCCTCTCACCTTCAGTTTGTCTCAAATGGCAGGCAACAACTTACTGGAAAACCATAGAAAGCCCGCTTTTGTGATAACATATTCCAGTAATTTAACAGCTTTGTTCCCATATTCTTCTGGTTTGAATAATTGCCTTTCTCAAGTTCCCATCTTGTATGGTTATTGTGGAACAGTCTATGTATCATCTCATACAGGTGATGTAGTGGGGTTCCATTATTCCTACTCCTGGATTTTGTAAATTGCACGTTCTTCTTATTTTGAGTCAACACCCTTCCCATAATCTATTATGAATTATTTTATTACCCTCTTTAGACGTGTTGATATCTGCGCCCATCCCCTAATGACGTTAATTTCTAATATTTCCGACTTTAATTATGTTATTAATTTTTATGCTTTTAACTACATCAGTGAGAGAAGTACCAACAAGAGAAGCATAAACACCGATGAAAGCAACGTTGCGGTTCGAGACAGAAGAAGAAACTTCCTTGACGTTCTGACAAAAAAATTATAGTGAAATTTTTGACAATAATATTACTTTTACAATTTCAGATGATCCCGAAGAAAGTTAAACATGTCAAGAAATTTTAAATTTAGTAGGACCACACAGATTCTCTTTGCCTGATTGACGTGTTTGTTTGCATAAAAAATACAGTAGTTAACCTGAAGTTCAACAGAAAATTTGCGTCATAACAAGCTTAGAACTAAAACAGAAGTAAAATGTTTTAACTCTATTTTTCGTGGAAGTACTGCTCGCAGGCATCTAAACAGAAGAGGACCCAAGTTAGAACTTACAACTTAAGAGATTTTTGTATATCTAGAAAATAATGGAAAATATTAGAAAGAAAAACGACGAAAACATTTTTGTCATTTTTTTTGGATGTTTATGCATCAAATAGATTTTCAAATGATTTTGTCATTTTCTTTCTGTATATAAGAAAATTTTTCTTTTGTTTTCCAACATCTTGATCTTTGAAACTAACAATAAATAGAGAAATAGAAAAAGTGAATTATTATAAAATATATTAACATGTAATTTTGATATTAAAATTATTTATGTCCTTAATAGATGAGAATTGATATTATTAGAGATATGTGGAACAATAGAAATATATGAAATGTATTTTATATTGTAACTATTGTCACAAATGACTATTTTGTATTATTTATGATAAAAAAATTATTCTCTATTTTACAAATAAATATAAAAAATATTTAATTTATCAATTTTAACATTTTATATTCTATGAATAAACCTACATATTTTACATTTTGTGATTTTCCATCATTTTTTGTTCTAACACAAATACCTTGATTTTTTATTGATTTTTTGTTATTTTCTGTTATTTTCTTTTCCATTGTTCTCTGTGATATTTCATCATTTTTTTTCTGTGATATTTCATCATTTTTTTTCCATTACTTTTCAAATGTACAACACAACTCCTTACAATTCCAATCTATTCTTTTACACATCTTAAGGATGAATGAACAATTTATCTCTAGAGAATTTAAACATCTAGAGATGAATGAATAATTTTAAAAGATGTTTAAACTTTTAAAGGTGTGTTAAGAGCATGTGTCATGGTTATAGTCAAGTATTTAGATGATCACTTCCTTTAATCAAGTTCATGTATAATAATAATAGTTATTATGTGAACATCGACATGGTACCTTATAACAAACTATACCTAAAACAATGTAAGTCCTCAATCACTTTGGTAAGTAGAGGTTGGTGTTGGAACCTCAGTAAATGCAATAGTAAGTCCTCACTTTCGTCTCTTTATCTTAATTGTATAATTAACACGTGTTTGTCCTTTGCCCCCTTTTCTTTTACTCAAAGAAAGGTAATCAAAACATAATGCAAATACATTAAATATCTTTTAATTTGTGGTGAAAGCAATGGTAAATATTGCATGAACCCTGAACCCAACATACCAGAGCACATACTTGTGGGCTTATCATGGTCATAAAAGATTCCCTAATTCCCTCTTTCACTCAACCACATGAGGCCAATGACTTAATGCCCTAACTCTTTCTTGCCCTTTTGTCATTTCCTAATCTTTATCATTCATTGGGCCTTCCTAATAAGCCATGTTTTATATGTCTCATGTTTATTAATTCCTATGCATATCATAAGCCACTTGTTTCCTTATTACTTAATTCAACAATATATGATATTTTTATTTCTTATTTGTTAACCTTTACATATTCTACATTAGTAATTCGATAACACTAAGTAAATAAACGAAAGTGAAGCATATTCTAAACAAAGGATTGACCATTAGTGAGGGTGGTTGTGAACTAATTTATTAGACAATCAACTAGTGATCGATGGGTAGGGTTTAGAATTTAGAATTTAGATATATTGAATTTATTGACTATTTTTCTTTGACTCCTCAATTGAATTGAGTGAGATCTCTCTTGTATTACAATATTCTTTATAAAAAGATACGGGCATATGTTACAACCTAAACTTATTCAAAACATGCCAAGATAAGTAAATGCAAATACCTTCAAGGAAAACCCTAATTTTGACCTTTACCTAATGTTTGTGCATTTGGAAAATTTAAAAGAAATTTTCTTTACTTGTTGACCAATAAATAGTAAAGTTTTTTGGATTTTTTGACCTTACACCTTCGAAATTCATTTTCTACTCATTGATGATTCAATTTAGGAATGATCAAATTAAGTGATTAGAGTTTAAATTAGAGATTAATGATTTAATTAAGTGATTAAAAACAAATGCATTAAGGATTACTTAGGAGATTAAATTAAATAATGTGAGTAATTTAAGTAGGTCTAAGTGGTTTGATTAAGTAATTTAAAGACTAAATCAGATATTAAGCATTAAATTAAATGATTGTCTAACATATGTATAAATACCTAAATTTTAATTTCCAGCATTTTCTATTAAGTATACAAACTCTTAAATTTAAATTTTCATTATTTTTCCACTAAATACACAAACATCAAAAAACACTAGAATTAAAAATAATTCTAGTTGTTTTCTTTCTTTATCATTTTCCAGATTTTCTCTACTTTCCTTCTCTCTCGTTTTTCATGTGCACAAACAAACATTTCACATAACATGTGTTTCCATGCAAATCTTTTCATTTCTCACAAATATAAGTTTTACAAACATACCACTTAAATTCATCTATTGTATTAAGTGAAGGCAATGATGTTACGAGAGGAACTCAAAGTAGTTTATTTAATAGTTTTTGAAAATGCCTCTTATAATAGATTTTTTTGGGTACCAACCTCTTAAAATAGATGAAACAGCTTTTCTTTTATTTTTCCTCTTTGTACCTCCAATTTCTTCGCCTATTTCTCATGTCATCATTTTTTATTGAAAAAATACTTGTGTTGGCGCTCACAAGAAAAATGTTGAGTGCCAATGTTAGTTATTGATCTTATGAATCATATTATGAGAGGAAGTGGAAAACATGAGTGCAATCAAAAGTAAGGAACGATTGTCAATTCTATTATTTGCATAACTAAGGACGTTAATCTTCCACTTTGTTTAAAGATAAAAAAGGCTAAAATTCAAATTTAAATGGGAATATTATTATCCTAAAAAATTGATGTGTATCATTTATGCATGCACACGTGTTAGCACAGGCTTTTGGAAATATTTCTTTCAAAATACAATCTTTGTAGTTAGTATATTTTAAGTTGATATATATCTAAATCATATGATAAACACTTAAATAGTAACTTTTTATTTATCTGCAGTCTTATTTATCTAATTAAGATCTTACTTCTCTTAAATGGGAACTTTTTATTCTTTTAAAATCTACACATCATAATTTAATTTATTTATGTAATTTAAAAAAATAAATAATCCATTTTTAAAAAAAAATGCACTTTAAGGAATGCTTATATCAATAGAAATTAACGGAAAGAAAAGTAAAAAAAAAAAAAAAAACCTTTTTAAAAAATTGATATGTATCATTGATGATGTTACTAGGTATTGCAATAAATATTGATAATCAAATTCAATTTGTACCGTTTCGATAAATTTGATTTTAATATAATTTTATAAAACCGTATTAATTTTAAATTACTTATTTATAAAAAAAATAATATATCAATTTTAAATTAATTTCTGTCACTTTCAAGGATCATAATATATATATATATATATATTTTAAACTTTTCATCTGTTGAAAGACGTGACTGCAGAGAAAAAAAAAGTAGGGCGATTCCCAATTTTGCCACTACCTGTCTTTAATTCTGCCGACCTTGCAGTTCTGCTTGCCTCTTCCCTCCTTGGGCCACTTTCGGAGAAAACGAGAGGACTAGTTCATCGCGATCGGTTCACCGTGTTCTCCACTGGTTGAAGGTAATGATTCTGCCCGTTCTGTGACTGCTGTACCGTTCGTGTGTCGATATGTTGCTTCCCAGTGATGTCTTTCAGCTTTTTTTGCTTGTTTATTTTCCTGATCATCGGTTTTGTTATTCTTTTCTTGCAAGAAGAGCGGCATTGCTTGTTTCCTTGAGTTGTGCGTTGATTATTTATGGGAGACATGGTAATTTTTTTTGTTCGCGATTCTGGTGTTTCTTAACTAATTTGAAATTATTGCCACTGTCAACTTTTTATGCTTCATCTATGAGATTGAACTGTTTGTAAGAGTACAAGTGATGCTAGCGATTACTTTGATTGGGGAAGTGATGGCGATAGCCATGGCCATGATAGAACTATCAGTGCTGTAGAAGATGGCATGGGCCATTCTGGAGAAGTTGGTCTCAGTTTTCTTACTTTGAAGATATTGTGGCGGTCATCTTGTTTTCTCGTATATCTACAAATACTAATTGTCTAAGGGAAAGAAAGTGTAACGTTGTTTTTGATGATACCACATTAGAAAAAGTAGGAATTGAACTTTGATTAACCAAAAGGTAAGACTTGAATTTTGATTGCCTGAAAAGTAAGAATTGAACAACATCTAACTTAAGAATTTGACTTTCATTATCTATAGAATTGAACATCATCTAAGTACTCATTGGTTTTGAATTAAATGTTCATTTTTCTAATGATAATGATTGAAATCATCCTAAGTACAATCCCAACTAAATCGCTAAAGCCTTCTTTAATTTTTGTTTATGTAAGTGACAAGGGTGATAGGAAGTCCACTTCAAGCTATTACACTTTTGTTTGTAGGAACTTAGTGATTTGGCATAGCAAGAAGTAGTGTATGGTATCTAGATCTAATATTAAAGTTGAATACTGGTTCATGACCCAAATTGCTTGTGAACTGATGTAGATAAGATCCTTCCTAATGGAGCTTGAATTTGATGTTGAGACTCTCATGAACATGTATTGTGATAATCAAGCTATTATGTTTATTACAAATAGCATTGCCTTCCATGAGAGGATGAAACACATTGGAGTTGACTACCACCACATTTGTGATATGGTGATGTGTGAAATTATTTCTATAGCTTACACTCAAACTTTGGAATAGCTAGCTGATGTGTTTCACCAAAGGCTTGGGTAGTGGCGTCGTTAGCACACTTTTCACCAATTTGGGTATAATAAATATATATGCTCCAACATAAGGGTGAGTGCTAGAAGTTATTATTGGTGTTAAAGCCTATTTTTGTGGTGGTTTTATGTTTATATACTTTATAGGGGGATTATATTTGGTTTATTGGATGGCCATTGATATTCACCCCCATATAATTGGGTATAATTCTGTAAGTATAATGATCCTATATTAAACTATTTCTCGAGTGGAATGTGAAATGCTACTCCAACTCAAAGACTCAAGATATGTTCCTCTCATGGTCATTTGTATTGTTCAAAATTTACAAGATTTTCTTGGTTGGATGAAAAGCATCACACAAGCAACGAGCTCCATGTCATTCACCAACCATGAAATAATAATGCTATCATTTGCATACCACTCATTATAAGTTGCATCTTTCACATTAAGGGGGGTGGGTTAGTGTTGACTGGAAACAATGAAAAGGAAAGAATATAAATTTTGGTTAAGCATTTGTTAGTGCACTAAGAAAACAAGGGAAAGGAAAGCTATAGATTTTGTCCATATAAATTCTTTGTCTTTCCTTTCCCACCTCCCCTTTTGAGAATCTACAATCCCTCACCCCATTCGAAACCCTCACCCCTCTCTTTCCCAGAATGAAGAGAGGAAACAATCATAATTGACTTTCCACACTATCGTTGTGGGTGTAGAAATGCTCGCCCACCAATCTCCACATTGTCGTTGCCCTCATAGAAATACTTCTCATTCGAAACCCTCGCTATAGTTGCCTGACAAAGGTAAAACCCTCACACTCATAGTAATGCTTCCCTAACAAAAGTGAAACCTTGAAAGATTGCAACAATGCTCACCTGATGAAGGTGAAACCATCGATTCATTACATTGTTGTTACAAAAACCCTTGGTTGTCAATTGTCCACATTGTCATTGCCCTAGCAATTGTGAGAACACTTGCTCAACAAAATCCTCGTAGTTGTCAATTTCTCCACACCTATAAGATCATCAACTATTAAGGTTCATCTATTGTGTGATTACTCTATTTAATCATTCTCTGAATGAATGTGTATACATTCTCTAAATGTATACTTTGTTTAATTGTGGAGGTTTGTTGTGTGAATATTTGTGATCATACTCTATTCAGTGTGAATGAATACCTTGCTTAATAATGAAATTGTTTTTGCTGAACATTAATCTCTGCATGTGAATTGTTTAGAATTAAACCAGACAAATGAACCATTCCCTATAAAGATAGAAAATGATTAAATGAACTACTATTTTATTCGTTATGATGGAATTGTCTATTTTTTTACTTCATAATTTTATTCATAAGACTAATAAAACAAATTTACTTGAAGACCTTCAAGATGAATTGAAAAAATTGAATCTTATAGATGATATATGACCAACAGGAGAAGTACATTCAAAAGCAAATATTGGAGTTGAAATGAGTTATGAACCTAAAGAATTAGTAGATAAAATGCATGAAGATATGATGGTGACAATGTAGGATGGAAGGAACTTTTGATATTATTTTCCAAATTTTTAGAATGATTTCGTAAAAAATGTCATTGCATTTTTAAACAATATTTGGTAATCTTTGTACTTTTTATTTTGGCAATATTCAAATATCTTAATTTTGAATTTTCAAGATTTATTGCGATGCTTTAATCATTCAATTTCTTTACATTCCATTTCCACTGGGCAGAAATGCCTCTTGGGAATTTTTACTTTCTGGACTTTCCGACACATGTATTAACATCCTTTTTTTTTCTGACCTTTTAGACATTTCATTATTTTTGACCACTCTAGACTTTCTGTTTCCTCCAATTTTGAACATTCTGTCCTCTACTAATGGGCTCTAGAAGGTTTTATCTTCCTATGAGCAACAACAATCATCATAAAACTCTTAGGCCATAACAAACAATTTCTACCATTTAACTTCTTGCATGTTCCACTTTCATTCTTTATAATGGATACACTAGTGTTAACTTTTTGTTAATATACTAGAGTTAACTTTTTGTTAAGTGCAAGGTTTGATCTATCTCAACAGCCACAAAGCACAAAACATAAACCCCTTAGACACACTTGTGGTATGCACAAACATGGATGAGGCATGTCTATGCACAACTTGACTGACTACAAGGTTGGGGATCTAATGCATCTCATAGGAGTACTTTAATGGGGTTGTTAGGGCCACCAAAAACCCTAAGAGCTACTTCTCCCTTGGTTTGTAGAGGATGCTTTATAGGAAGGGCTAGTAATGAGGAGGAAGTTGTGTTAAGGGTAGAAGGTAGTGGCTAGAGGTTCATTTGGGGTACACTATTGTAGTTGTCAATGCATTAGGGCTTTTGAGATAGGTGATGGTGGTTTAAGTTGCCAATGAGCTTGGTAGCATTGTGGAGACTTGTTTTGTTGTTGATGTCACCTTTTCTATTGGATGAACATTATAAAATTTTATATTTTCAAGTAATTTTTGTAATCGAACTCTATCCTTGATTTCTAGTTTCAATGGAATTTCTTATCACCATAGGATAAAAGAAAAAGGACAAATATCTATAATTTAGCTTACATATGTGCCTTGGTAGAATAAATGGGAAATAAAATCTATTCTCTAGCCAATGTTACATTGCAACACATGATTATTATTATCATGTTAGCGCATTCTAGTTTCAATGGAATTAGCACATGATTATTGCTATCATTAATTTTTTGATAGGTGAATGAGTTGAATCTTGTTAAAAATAAGGTTCATCCCTATACAAATATTGTGATCCTTAATGGGATAAAAGTTGCAGGATTACAAGCTTTTCTTGAACATGATATAGATACTACGGTTGTATTTGGTTCAAATTATTTGCCTTGTAGATTATGCACATTCAACGAGGCATAAGAAAATCTTGGGATTATTTATACACTATTCATAATATTATTTGGTTCATATTATTGGTAGAAAAAAAAAATCATGCTAACGGAAGGGTTTGTGCATGAAGAATGTGATGGAAAGTAAATCCCAACTTTTTGGTGTTTGTGCACCTAGGAAAGTTTGGACACACACACACACACACACACACATACACACACACACACAATTGAAAGGTAAAGAACTAACCCCCTCCTATCACCCATCTTGCTTGTTTGCCCTCTTATTTGTTTCTTGTCATTGACCACTTGATCTTCCCTCTCACCCTTGACCCAAGTGTTCTCATGCATATTCATCTTCAAAACAGTGAGGGTGTTGTGGGTTTTTTTGAGCACAGTGGTGCTCGAGTGGGAGGAACTTGCATGGTGGGAGTGGAAATTGCTGAAATTTGATGGCTTGGATGAGAATGGTGTGGTGCAATGGGGGAGGAATTGTGGAAGTTGGGTTGTAGGTTAATATTGCGGGTGTTGGATAGAGGAGGTTACAAGAGATCACTTGAAGAGGAGTGGGTTGCAAGTCGATTTTAATATACCATTTTTATAAATAGTATGTTAATTCTGAAAATAATTTGATATATGGATCTACCAAATAGTATGCCAATTTCAAATTCCTTTAAATTTTAAAGTAGGTGCAAACATCAAGAGGATGGGGGAAAGGAAAGTATTTTCCATTTCTCATGAGTTTCCACGTATTCTTTTCTTTCTATCACTTTTTAAGTGAACACCGATACCATATCCTCCAAGCTTCATTTGAACTTCACTAAATATTCAACACTTACATACACTTGCTTTTAGGTCAAAGTAAGAATTAACCAACTAGAACTTTTAGGTTGAAACTCAGCAACCAATCAACTAGAACTTTTAGGTTGAAGCTCAACAACCAACTAATTAGAGCTTTTAGGTCGAAGCTCAACAACCAATCTTGTGAGACTTTCAGGTTGAAGCCACAAACCAGCACTTTGTGTAGTTTTTTGGTTGAAGCCACAAATCAATGATCCTTCTTAGATTTGAATTTCAATGCACAGAGAGTTTTAATGATTTTCTTGTATTTTCAACTTTCACACCTTCTCAATTTATTCTTTGTTGTATAAGATCTGAATTATACTTTCTTTTGTGGTAGTAGATAATTTTAATATTTTCTCTCTATTTTTCTCTTCTTGTTGTTAACTGATTTAGATGTATTTATATTTGAAATTCCAGCGATCATATTATCTTCAATAGTATGAATCTATTGTACTTGATCTTCAAAGTTGTAGCATTTGTTGTACTTGCTGATCTGCTAGTTTTAAAAATGGTAAGTTATTATTTTACTATTAGAAATTTTAACTATTTCTCTACTAATACTCGGATAGTTTGAGAAAATTATCTGAAAGATTCGAACAGTCATCTTAAACGGTTATCTTGAAACTATCTGAAAAACTTAAACAATTATTCCAACCCATCTAAAATAGGTGAGCATATAACTCAACGAGTTCTTCTACTTTGTAAAGCCTGTAACTACACATTAAGTTGCCTAACTTAATGAATTCTTTTAGAGTATTGTTTAACAGACTTGTGCAGCATTCGTCTAACTTATTTATCTTTTGTTTGACTTTGACTATTCATTTGTATTTATGAAATACATCTTAATTTCTCACATAGATTTTTGCATTATCAAAACACAAGGGTTTTAACACTACCATCTCTTTGCGGAATTGTCGAAGGGTGGTGAGTTTGGCGATGCATGATTGATAGATGTTGAGCTCGTCGAGCAAGATGTGCAAATACGTGTAATAGGTGGTGACAAAGCTATCCCCTTGTCAATGAGGGAAGAGTTGATTGCATATCTCATAGATGTAGGAGATGTTTGTCTCATTGCCATTGGTCATACAGAATGAATCCCATATTCTCTTAGCAGGATGAAGCCAAGAGATGCTTTAGGCAATGGATTTGTCAATTGCATTGGGTAGCCAGGAGATGATTGTTGTGTCCGATGCATGCCAAGTTGCGAAAGTTATGGTTTTTTCATTCGGTGGGTCTTCGAAGAGGTGATGTTCTTTCATCTGGGAAACAACAAAGGTTTCAAATGTCGATGCCTAATGGTGGTAGTTGCCTTCTGTGAGTTTGATAGAATTTAGGGAAAACTTAGATAGACACTCATTTGGACTAGAGGATGTTTTGGTGGAATGATCGAAGGAGGTCATCATCGACAGTGGCAATAGGAGGCTAGAGGAGACATTGACAATGAAAGGAGAGCTTGATTGACTTTTAATAGGAGAAGTGGGTGGCCCACTTGAATGGCTTTCAAATGTGGATGTAATAGTGGTGTTAGAGATGTAGTAAAGAGTTGCCAAAGATGAAGAAGGGAACTTCTGATGAGCAGAAAAAAACATTAGGAGAGGCTTTGATACCAAATTAAATCACAGGATTTTTTAATAATGATTGCTCAACATTTTCATTAACATATGTCCCTCTTTATAGAGAGGGATGGAAATTACAAAAAGGGTAGTATTTCCAAAGTAGGATATACAACTAACTACAATAGTAATATCATCCTAAATACTAAAAAATTGAAACCATGATACAACTCAACAGCTACTAATTCAATTAATTTTTTATATTATTTTATTCATTAATATCAAATACAATAATAACTAGTAGTAACTAAATTATAGCCAATTGAGTAGTTAATTATCTCACTTTTATTTATTGGCAATACATATTTATTTCTTAGTAATAATATTATAATAGTAGTAATCTAATTGTAGTTACATCTCTTCATAATAGACTTGTAGTACATAATCAACTTATCTTAAAATATATTAAAATAGTAATTAGTACATAATCATTTATTATTATTAATATTTATAACTAATAATAGTCATCCCACATTAATAATTTTACCAAGTAAATTTTCAGTCTTGTTTCAAAGTATTATGTTGGTTGAGTTAACACCCCAAAATCCCTAATCTTCCTTGATTGAATGAATAGTACAAAGAGGATGTTTGCATATATATACAAGACCGTTGGACCGCAATAGACTATGTGATCCAACAGAACAATATAAGAACTATACATAAAAATCTCTACAGGTTTAATAATCATTTCATGGGTGACTTCAATGCCAATATTGGAAGTCATTCTTCTCTTTCAAAAAGACAATGAACATAATCTATAATCTAATGATTTTTGTTCCATTGGCTTGTATGTAAAATCAAGATTTTTTATAATCTAAGCATCCTAAAATCTTATCTAAACCATGTTTGAATATATATGTCCATCATTTGTTGGCATAAATAAAAAATGGATGTTCATTGTATTGTTATTCTCACGTAGGGATGAGAAGTTTTTGTTTGAAAAGTTCATAATTTTGGCCAGAATCTCATAATTGGGAAAAATTTCAATTACTTAAAGTTACAAGAGTCAAGTGCATTGTTGAAAATTAGATAGATTTTAGGCATATTTGTCATTTCAAAGACACTTAGTTTAGATTTTAGTTACATAATCTGATAATCTAACACCCCTTTATCTACACCATACTAACTAAAAGATGACAAAGTTTCTCGATTCCTTCTTTTTCATTTTTTATTGATGAATCTTAATAGCACTTCATGTTGCATTTCATGTTTTAAAGACTTCTAGAGTTGGTTGAAGAGAGTCATGATACAAGTTGGTATCACGTATGTGGTAATGTGTTGTGAGTAGTTTATGATTAAGACAACAATCCAAACCATAAGATCCCAATAGATGGGGCAACCACGAGAATTTTTTTTCTTCCATTTATTTCTATCTATGGTCAGATCTTTAATTAAATCGCACAAATTTAAATCTTTTCTTAGAATTCCTAACCAAGTAATTTTAAGTCTATCTCTACTTATTTTAATTTTTTTACACTAATTAATTCTCCTTTCCTAACTAGTGTATTCTTTGATCTCCTAAAGATATGACCAAACCACCTAAACTAATTTTCCCTTATCTTATCATCAATAGGTGCAACTTCTACGTTATTCATAATAAAAACATTTTTTAGCTCATCTCTTATGGTATTACCACTCATCCCATTGGTGCAACTCTTTCTTTATTCCTAACCAAATTTAATTTTATACCTCTACTTTCTACATATGTTCATGCTTTATAGTCCAATATTCAGAATTAAAAAGTATAGCTAGGCGAAAAGTAGTTTTATAGACTTTCTCTTTTAATGTTAAGGTATCTTCCTATTACACAACGTTCTAAAAGCATTTCTCTACTTTGTCTATCTTAATCCTATGAATGACATCCTCTATAATTTCACCATTGCTATTTATTATAGATCTTAATATTTAAAAATCTTACTTTTATGAATCTTAAGGTCATCTAAGAATATACCTTTATCATTATTTCTATTTTTATTGAACCTACATTCCATATATTAGATATCAAATACACAATTACTTTTTGCAAATTTGTATGCATTTAAGTTGGCTTTGTTTGTGAAATGTTGGTTTTGTAAAACTTGACAGTTGCTTTCTTACTTACTGGTGAAGAGAATGATGGTGCAATTCTGGAAACATTCCTTGTTCTGTTGGTACTTGTTTAATTTTGTCTTTGTAATAATACTTTTTGACCTCATGAATTATGTTAGTTTAGTCATCTGAGGCTGGACCGTCAAAGCCCGAGATTGTATCACATTATGTAGCAATGGGCTTTGCAGAGGACTTGGTGATCAAAGCAATCAAGGACACTGGTTTGCACACACACTTATGGTATTAATATTAAATTTTTTTGCAGCTTTTCATGTTTTTGACAGTTGCCTTATTATTCATAGGTGAAGAAGATGAGAGTGCAATTTTGGAAACGATCCTCACATATTCTGTTAGTATTCATTTCTTTTAATTTGATTCCATACATGAATAGCTGTTTATTTAAAGCAGTTCAATTCAGCTACACATTTGACTTCTGGTGCTGTAGTCTTTAGCTTAATATATCTGTTTATCTTAACTATCAATTTTAGCATTTGGGATCCTTTATTGATGATCATCATTATTTATCATTTTAATTGTTTTGCATCTAATAGCCAATAGCTTTCTTTAACTTTGTATCATTATTTATTATTTTGCCCTTTTTTGCTTGACCTGGTGTTAAATATTAACATAATTCCTTGAGATAAACTTTTTGGCATGCTACCTTCTTAGTGACTTTTGCAGATCTCAATGTAATACAAAGAGCAAAAGGAAAGCATTGCTTGCTTTGGTGTAATGCAAGGCTTTTAGATTATTAACCCAGTAGAGTAAAGGGTAGTTGGTTTAGAGTTCAACAGGTCACTTGACCGGTTGAACCAGTGATGTGACATCATAGTTAATAATTAAATAATTTAATATTACATTTATATATAAGAAAATAGGAGCAGGAGCTGCTATGCTTTCCTTATCTGGTCCTTGTGGCCGAAAGGGATGCCCTACAAAATAATCTGGCCGTGCAGATTTCCACTGAAAGTGAGGTTCTTGTGGCTGCTCATACACAATGGTTTGATGACGAAAGCATGCAGAGAAGCAAGAGCAAGTGGACCAGAGGTTCAGATGTTCAACACACTTTTTGTCAGCAACTTTTGTAATACTCTGTCCACTTATTACTTTGTTTCTTATGAGTAGAAGGTTATGGGAAAGAAATTGGTTTTTCTGCTGGTGCCTTTATTTTTTTTAATTTTTAGGACATGTGGAGCCCTTTTATTGGGCTCCGTGAAGTTCAGTAGGGGGGGGGCAGGGAAGGAGGGGGGAGTTGGATGACCATTCTTTCACACAAAAGCACGAAAAGCAGAGAAAGAACAAAAGGAAGAAGAGGAGGAGGAAGATGATGAAGAAGAAGAAGAGGAGGAGGAGGAAGAAGAGAAGGAGGAGAAGAAGAAGGGGGTGGGGGGGGCGAGGACGTTGTGGCTGCCCTTGCAGGTGCCATGTGTTGGGTGCTAGTAGTGTGTGCTGCTGGCACTTGCATATGGACTTTACCCTATGGGAAAACTTGCTGCTCATGATGGTTAGACCTAAGGGGTGTTTTAATTCCACAGCTTCCAGCGTCTAAGCAAAGGCTGCTACTTTTGGCTCATGCATTCTATTGCGAATTTTGGTTAAAGTTGAATGGAATACTGTTCAGTAATCTTCCTTTATTGGAGATGGAGCTGAAGATGCAAGCCTTGAATCATTCAGTCATGGGAGTTGGTGCTTATCAATAATTGAAATTGGGTTTCTCATATGCTTGTGTTGAAGTACTTTCTCTTAACCAATAAATAGACATATTCAAAAAATTTTGAATTATATTATATGTAATCAATTACAATTTTCTTTATCTAATTAATTTGGTATCAATGATGATTGGATTGATATTACTTTTTCTGAATTTATTCATATTTAGTTTATATCCTTTTCTCAAATACTCCAGTTTAAACCTCCATTTAAAAAAATATTTCCAATTGATATAATGTCAGTTTCTTTCTGTTACAACATTGTTTTTTATAGCTAATCTTTCTAATCGTATATGAAGCTAGGAAATGAATGACTTTTTTGAGGCAAATTTAGGCAGAAATGATGATTGTATTAATGGATATTTTATGATAAATGATAAAAATCTAATTCAACCGATGATACATATCAGTTTACTTGCATTCTATATATTTTTTTATAGAAATTTTGGTGAATCTCAGGAAATTGAGAAATCTTCTCCAATACAAAATCAACCTCCAGATGTTCCTTGTGATTCAGAAGATGATGTTCTCTCAGATGATTTCTCTGATATGGAGAATTTTGACTGTGAGGTACAGACTAAGTTCTGCCTTCTATATATTCTTTGTTAGCCTTTCATGAATTGATGATGGAGAACTGAGAACATTATTGCTGAGTTGCTAATATATTATAAGTATAAATTCCATGAAATTCAAAATATTTTAAAATAGAACTTTTCCATTTGAATATTGTCTCACGTCATGCATGTAATTGTTTCTTGACTCTCTTTCCCTTTACTTTCTATTGCCATGATCTAGGCACATAGCTTTGTTGGGCAAAAGTCATTTTTTGACACATGTTTGGTCGTGTTGCTTCATGGTTTGATAGTATGAGTGAAGTTAATCTCTATTAGGTTGGTCAGCACCAAGCAACATCAAATACCACGATATGTTACTTGCAAAGTTTTGTCTATGAATTCTTATTGAATCTTTTCCTTCTTCAATGGTAGTATTCGTTAATTACCAACAATTTTAGGAGGAAATGGGATTTGGTAGTTAACCTAGAGTGTTCATTGAAACGGCAAGGATCAATAACGAATTCAACTTAGGTTTCATGTCAGGTTTTGGTCTGACAAAAAAAGGAAACATGTAGGTTGAGATTGGTATGCATGTTGATAAAGAGGCTTAGCTCTAGATAGCTAAAGATAAAAGTTGTCCCATTGATTCTAATTCTGTACCTCTCCACTTGATGTCTTGGAGGTGGATCATAAGAAGACCTAAATCTTATAGACTATTCACTAGCAGAGTAGTAATCATCATGTCCATAAGAATCGCTTTCATAACCACTTTCCAGTGAATCTGTAAAGAACATCAAAGATTCTTTGATGTCAAGTTAATCATATGAAGAACTCAGATTCTTTGATGTCAATGCCAACTTGGCCTGCTATCATTGAATCCGGTTTGCTTCCTGTCTTGTCTAAAATTTGGTGCCCATTTTCTATCATCCAATCAACCATTCAGTTCTCCTCTTATGAATCTTTATATATGAATGCAAGATTAGTGAGACCTAGATGGTCTTTATCTTCCATTTCTTAATTTCTGTGTCTTTAAATTTTTTGTACTTTTTGGGCATATGAAATTGAATGTTCTTCAGTTCCTTTCACATCTACATGTTGATGTTGTTTCATTTTAAATTTTTATGGCAATCCTTAAATTTAGAGCATCTGTCCCAAGCATCATCTACCAATCAGCTATAGTGTAAAATATGAAGTATCGATGTCATTTAAATAATAAATAAATAGAGTTAAAGTGAATCAAGTGATATATCACATTGTATTTATTACTTGGATTTTGAGTTCCCTTGACTAATGTATTAGAATCTTTGTATTTTGATAATGTAAATAATCTATGAGAGGAATTAAGATGTGTATTTCATAGGTATAGATGAAGAGTCAAAGTCAAATAGGTTAGACGAATGTTGCACAAGGCAGTCAAACGAATCCTGGAAGAAATCATTGACTTACAGGTCAATTGGAAGGTTTTAAGTTAACCATTTGAAATTTAAATGATCAGGTCAACTGAACAGTTTGGATAATTGTTCAAGTTTTTCAAATAGTTTGGAATAATTGTTTGAGTTTTTTGGAAGGTTTGAAAATCAAACAGTCTGAATCTAAGTGATCTCATGTGCAAAACTTAAAGATTCACGTGACAGAACAAGGGAATAACTGTTTGAGTTTTTTGGATAGTTTCAAGATAACTATTTGAGTTTTTTGAATAATTTCAAGATAACTATTTGAGTTTTCGGAGGATTTTAAGTTAACTATCCAAAATTAAGTAATATCATGTGCAAAACTTAAAGATTCACATGACAAGCCAAAAGAATAATTGTTTGAGTTAGTCAGATAGTTTCAAGATGATTGTTCAAGTTTTTTGGATGATTTTAAGATAATTGTTCAAGTTTTCAGATAGTTTCAAGATAATTGTTCGAATTTTCAGAAGGTCTCAAGAAAACATTATATTTGAATTATACTAAACGATAACTTACTATATTTGGGATTGACTGATCAGTAAGTACAATAGGTTAAATAATATTGAAAGAAATTTGATTGTTATACTCTTTGATATAAGAATGTACTAAAAGTTGTAAAGAATTAGTACGATTATCATACACCTACAAAAAGAGCTATATAGTTGAAGCACACAAAATTCAGGATCATTACAGATTCAACCAATGCAAGATTGAAGAATTCTTAAATTATTTCAAGTATCAAAAACTCTTTGTGTCAAATCTCTAATTGAAGAACAAAGTGTTGGTTTGTAGCTTCAACTTGAAAGCTTCACAAGGTGTTGTTTGTTGAACTTCCACCTGAAAGTTCAAGGTGTTGGTTACTGAGCTTCAACTTAAAAGTTTAAGAGGTTAGTTCTTGCTTTTACTTGAAAGCAATTGTGTGTAAATGTTTGAACACTTAATGAAGCCCAAGTTGAGTCTTAAGGGTGGACTAGCTAGTTGGGTGAATTATCTAAAATTCTCTTGTATGCATGCTTTATTTCTACTTTAATTTCCTGCATTATCTGTTTAAACAATTACAATAAAAATAACTCAATATTGATTAAAAGATTAGAATTAATTGAAAAATATCATGTTAAGGCAAACGTATGGAGTCAATCTTCAGTTCATAGATTGGCAACTAAAGTTAGAGGTAGAAGTTGGGACCTTTAGCACGGTATCTGGAAGAGTTCATCCGGATAACCAACAGCTTAGTTGAAAAAGTCGAGGAGGTTGACTTAGCTGTCTAACGAGTGTAGTCATGGGAGCTTTCAGAAGGACCTATTGGATTCCGATGGTTGTATAGTGGAAGATTAGGGTAGTATTTGTAATTGTTATACTTAGGATTTACACATTTCCTTATAAATAGGGATGTACCTGCACAAGCTTATGTGTAGCGTTATTAGCATCTCAAGAGCTAGGGCACCCGTGGACGTAGACAATTGTTGAACCACATTAAATCTTGTGTGTTCATCTTCTATTTTCTCTTCTTCTTCATCTTCCAACCACCATGAACCAAGAGGATGAGTAGCTTTGCCAAAGTTTTGCGTGTATCTCATCTAGTTTCCTCTCTTGTAGCTAACAACACAACCTTGACTACCTCTTCCTCCCAACGTAGAGGCAAACCCCTTGGTGGTTGTCCATGACCAAAATGTCATCATTACAATAAGATTGGCCACAAGCAAGATCGATGTTGGGACAAAGTAGGTAAGTTGGCATGGGCTTGGGTTGTTACAAATATCGTTGATCAATCACTAGGATTGTCAACTATGACTATTTCGCAAGAGGATTACAAATGCCTAACTCCTTTGCCACTGTAAGCTTGATGTCTACCCCAAGTATGGGTATGACTATGGTAGCTAGGGATGATAGTACTTGGATCATAGACTTAGGTTTGTTGCAACACATGACAAGTAATTCTAGCCTCTTTACCTTCCTATAATGGTTACCCAACCTACATAGTGTCATTGTTTCAGATGATTGTTCTTGTCGGATATTCTATAGAGGGGGGTCTAAATAGGCTACCTCTTATCTCCAACTAGACAATACCCTTTTTATTCTTGAACTCCCTGTAAATTTGCTTTCTATAAGTGCCATTACTACCCTAGTTATCCTATTATGTAACCTTTTTTCCCTTTCACTATATTTTTCAAAATCTACAGATAGGGAAGAGAATTAGTTTGGGCCATAAAAAGAGCATTGGGGTGTATATTTTGATTCATGATACACCCTCTTGTGGCCTAGTCACTTTGCTATCTTCCATAGAGTCCTTCATGTGGCACTATAGGCTTGGTCATCCTTCTCTCTAGAAGCTTCGCTAGGCCTTACCATAGATATTTGTCTTTGAGTTTGTGTGTGAGTCATGTTAGTTAAGCAAACATAGTCACTTCTCCTATCCTCATGTTATTCTTACTCCAAGTCATTCTATGTTTGATTTTGTGCATTGTGATGTGTGGGGTCCTAGTCATGTTGTGTCAAATAGTGGACATCGTCACTATATTGTATTTGTTGATGATTATTCATGCATTTGTTGGGTGCACCTCTTAAAGGATTGTCAAAATATTATGTTCATTGTTCAAATTTTTTTTAATGAAGTGAAGACTCAATTTTCTATTACTCCTAAATGCTTGTGTATTGATAATGCTTTTGAGTTTACTAGTATATCTTTTTAAAAATTTTATGCTGACCAGGGAACCATTCATCAAACATCTTGTGCCCACACCTCTTTGCAAAATGGGGTTGTCGAAGGCAAACACTGTCATCTCCTAGATATTACTTGTACCCTTTTGCTTTAGATGAATGTTCCTAAGTCTTTTTGGTTTGATGCCATTCTTACGACAACCTATTTTGCCAATCGGATGCCTTCTACTCCTCTCTGGGGTGAAACTTCCATTCACCGTCTTTATCCAAATTGTGAACTTTTTAGTCTTTCTCCACATGTTTTTGGTTCTATTGCATATATCTAAAATTTTACTTTTGGTCTTGACAAGCTTGATGCTTGAGCCCTTAAGTGTATTTTTATGGGTTACTTACGGATACAGAAATGGTATCTGTGTTATCATCCTCCTACCTATTGATATTATACCTTTGTCAATGTTACTTTCCTTGAAGATCACCCCTACTACTCCTTGACTACCTCTCCCTCTATTGAGTCAATTCTCATTCCTACTCTCATTGCTCTTTGTGATGACCCTCTTACCACTACTCCTAGCCTCGACTCTAATGAAAATGGTAGAATGATAGAGATGCCACTACAAGTATATTATCGCCACCAACATCCCTTGGTGCCCTCAATGGCTCAACCTTTTGTACCTCTTTTTATAGGTTTGCCAACCCAAGTTGTGTCCTTCCTCTCATGATCTTCCTTTTGTCTTTTGGAAATGTACATGTACTTGCACACATCCTATTGCTTACTTCATTTCTTATGATCACCTCAACCTCTCCTGTCATGCCTTTGCTATGACACTTTCATTTGAATCTATCCTAGGTACATATCAAGAGCCACTTCAACTACTATACTAGAAAACTGTTATGGATGATGAGGTGGTTGTGCTACAATTGTGAGGCACATGAGAGTTGGTTGCCTATCCTATAGATATCAACGTAGTCTCTTGTAAGTGGGTTTTCACAGTGAAATATAAGTCTGATGGTTCTGTGGAGCGATACAAAGCTTGTCTAGTTGCTCGTGGCTTTACACAGGAATATGGTGTTATGCTGAGACTTTCTCTTTGGTTGTCTATTTCAACTCTATTTGGGTGCTTCTCTCATTTGTCGTTTAATCAATAGTGGGAATTGCATCAACTTGATGTCAAGAATGTTTTTCTGTATAAGAACCTTATTAAAGAGGTTTTTATAGAGCAATCGTCAGGCTCTGTTGCACAAGGGGAGTATCAAGTTTGTAGGTTAAAGAAAGTTATTTATGGCCTGAAACAAAGCCTATGGGTGTGGTTTGACAAGTTAAGTCAAACCATGTTTAGTGGGGGTTTTTGTCGTTACATAGTGGATCACTCTATTTTTATCAAGCAAACAACAAGAGGGTTGGTTATTCTTGTTGTGTATATAGATGACATTCTTCTCATGGGTAGTGATTTTGATGGCATTCTTAGAACCAAAGAGTATCTTGGCAATGTTTTTTAGACTAAGGATATGGGGAGACTTGGATACTTTCTTGACATTGAATTTGCATATTTTAAAGGGAAAATGATACTCTCCCAATGTAAGTATGCATTTGACCTTTTTAAGGAAACTAAAAGTCTTGGTTGCAAACCAGAAACCATGCTGATTGACCAAAAACCATAGTTTTGAGACACTATGAGCAATGAACTAGATAATCCTGAACAATATCAAAGGCTAGTGGGCAAGCTCATTTACCTCACTATTATTAGACCAGATATTGCCTATACAATGGGGTTGCTAAGTCAATTCATGCACATGCCAAGGAAAGTCCATAGGATAGGTGCTCAAAGATTGCTTGCCTATATCAAGGGCATATTAGGAAAAGCTCTACTATATCAAGCTAGTAGACAATTGAAAATTGAAGCCTTCTTAGATGTTAGCTATGTAGGAGATAAGGTAGACAAAAAATCCACTTTAGAATATCTCCTATTTGTGGGAGAGAATCTTGTCACTTGGAGGAGCAAGAAGTAAAATGTTGTCTCATGTTTTAGTTGTGAATTAGAGTACAGATCGATGAGAGAAGCTAACTATGAAATGATGTGGTTCAAATCCCTCCTTCAAGAATGTGGGGTCATTGTACAGGAACCTATGCCTATGTACTGTGACAACTAATCTACAATCTACACAATGAAGAATGAAACTTTTCATGAATACACCAAATATATTGAGATTGACTGTCACTATGTCAGAGATTTGGTGACAAAGGAGATCATTTGTACATCGTACACTCCATCATCAGAAGAACTCACTGACATCCTTACTAAGGATTTAAGTTGTGTATCATTTGATTATATTTGTAACAAGCTAGGCATGAAAAATATATATCTTCCAAATTAAGGAAGAGTGTGAGTTAATGTATTTGGATCTATTGAAATATGTCTTGAATTAGTATAAGGGCATTTTGGTCCTTTTGTATTTGACCCCTCATAACTATATAAGCTTATGGGTCTTAGGGCTTATTTCTAAGTCTCATTTTGTATTCCTCAAAAGATAGTGGAACTCTCTCCCTCTCCCATCCCGTGGACGTACCTGAAAGGAGAACCATGTTAAATCTGGTTGTGTGCTTGTTTCAATCTCTTCTACCTCCTCATTTGCATAATAGGATCTTTTAGTGGATTTTGTACATATATATATGTTGTAATGCCCCTGTTAAGGATTAAGGTCTGATTTACATGAAACAAATTTGGAATTGACTGGTGGATGTTATTGTGAAGAATATTACCTCAGCAATTCCAATTAAGTCCCCTGATCTATTCCTGATATGTAAGCTTCTTGGTGAAAAACATGCAGCTAGCAATTTGAAAATGTATTCTGGCTTCCAAATGACTGCTGGTGGGCCTTGCTTGTCAGGTCCAGTGGAGTCCTGGTACCCAAATATTGATGAAATCCAGCAAAATCTTCAAAGTTAGGCTGATATGGTTGTTAGGGACTTGGGAGAGAGGAAGGAAACTAATCATTGTTGAAGATGGTATCTTGGAACATCAAGGAATGTAATGATAAGGGAACAACAATTTATGGGAGATTGGTTAGAACTCGAGCTGTTATGGTGCTGGGTATTCAGGAAATCATGTTAAAAGACTACTCACCTCCTTAGGCAGATTTGGTATGGATGCATTGATGAAGTCTGTGCTAAGATTGCAGAGGGTGCTTCTGGGGGGTTTTTTCCTGGGATGGAACAGTAAATGGTTGGTGGCTTTATGCTGGAAGATGGATCATTTTCGGTAATAGTTGTCTTCAAAATTGACAGGTGGAAATGCATGGACGTGCACCAATCTCTATCAACCTATAAATCACACACAAGAATGAGAGTTTCTGCAGGAGCTGATGTATATCACATCTCAATGGTCTTTTCCATGGCTTATTGTGGGGAATTTCAATATGTTTAGAACCCTTGTTTAAAAATTGAGCAAACATGCTTTCACTAGAGAAAAGTACGAATTTGGCTCTTGGATTGAAAACAATGAGCTGATTGACCTTCCTATAGCTAACTTTGAATACAAATGACTTTAATCCCTACCAACTTTCAATTCTCCCGAAGCCTTGAATCATTTGTTTTGGGCCTGTCCTTTCACCATTGAGTTATGGAGCCTTACCTTTAATCATATGCGGCAGCAGCTCTAACACAGATCTTACCAATGTTTGTGAAGAGCCTATTACTCGTATGAAGGCAAAGGGGAAAGCAGACAAACAGTTCAAAAGCATGAGATTCCACATCTTATTGTGTGGGCTACTTGGTGCCATCACAACAAGATTATTTCCAAGAGTCCCCGTCCAGATCTTCATAGGATAGGGGGTTCACTTAGCGGTATTCTTTGTCACTGAGTGGACTAGGGTGTATTTATCCTAATGTAGTTGTACTTTTTTCCTTATTGTTATCTTTTTTTTGTAACATTCTTTTGTAATTTTTATTAGTATTAATGAGAATCACCTGATATTTTCTTCACAGAAAACTGTTCTCTATAAGCCATTCACATTACAGAAGATGATTTTATATCTAAGAAATGTTTATCATCACCTGAAATTTTTTTCTTGGGGATAAACTACCCACTTGGCTTGGTGACGTGGTTGAATCAATTATTGTCTACATTCAAATCTGGTAATTCTATATTGAACTAACCATAGGAGCGCTCCCTCCTTACTGACTTTGTTACACAACTTCAAGAGTCCCTTCTTTTTCCTTCATACGTACACCCTCCAGCCCCATCCTTCACCCATAGAACACTCTAAAGCACTAGACTCCCTATCCTAAGTTCCTAACCATAGACCCCATTCCACTACCGCCCTTTCCCATCAAACACTTATTTCCTTCATCAACGAGTTGAAACTTGTAGATGAGAAGAAACAAGTATATCAAGAGGTGGAAATTTGCTAGGAATTGAGAGGGCAGTTCAACATGGTGCAAGATAGTGATATACTTGCCGTCAATGCTTATTTCCTTCATGGTGCCATGGCTTGGACTTCCATTGTTATAGGATTGATGTTAGCATCCCACCATCAGCAGACTCCTCAAATAGGTTGTGAATCTAGAGCTTTCCCATCATTTAATACTTCTTCGTTTATGCCTAAAGTTTGAATAAGGGATTTGACGTGTTTCAAGTAAATTTTGCTTGTGCATCCTGTAGAGAACCTTTGTCGACTCATACATTTTTCCTCATCTAACTGCGCTCTCTACCACCAACTTCATTGTTCACCTTTAGAACATGGCTAGATGAAAGCTTCAATACTACCATTAGGGAGATTACTTTGACTGGCAATGAGATGTTAGAGAATGTTATTGCAATTCACTTCATCAAAGAGGAACTCTATGCGTCTATGCATCTTCCATACAATGTCAATATTTAGGTGACTGCCATACAATGGTGGGAGAAACTCTACTACCATACTTGCATCCTCTTGCCTGGACACTTGAGAAGTTCGATCAACTAATGCATTTTGGTATGCCACATTATTATGATCATTGGGATCAATAGTTGAGTGTTGTTCATTCTAGATGGACTTAGATCTGCATTCTGCCGTTTTAAGTTTTTCCTCTCGATTGCTTTGATGGCAATGTACATGGATCATCATTCGATCATCTTTGACAACATTAATTATTTGCTAACCATGAATGACTAATCTAGCCAAACTTAAGAGTGTGACTGGGTGACTTCATATGGCTACCCATTTACAGTCCCCACCTCTACCCACTTAGGTTACATGGATGCCTATTTCTGAAAGGCATGTGGAATAAAATTTTTCTATTTCATGTGGAATATGATTAATCTGCTACTTGAAAGTCTTTTATTTTTTGATTAATTTGTGTGGAATACGTTCTTTTGCATTATAGCTAATTTTTGTTCATTGTTTTTCTTGATAACATATTTTCGTGCAATATTTCATTTTATTGATAATACTATCTCTGTGTTAGGTTCCATATCCTTACTATATTTTTTATTAGGAAAAGGAAACATTTTCTGCAAAAGAAGAGAAACTTCTGAGCTTGATAGAAATGGGTTTCAACATAGATGAGGCGTCTGCTGCAATTGGAAGATGTGGTACGCTCAGAAATTTAAGAGAATTTGAGATCAATTTATAATTTTTAATGCAAACAGCCTTTCAATTGATTATAATTTTTTTTTTGAAAATTATCTTCCTCTTTTATGTTTTACTTTTTCTTATTTTTTTCCACAATATGTATAATGGAATCCTTTCATTGTTCAATCAATTATACAATATTTTGTTTTGTTGAAAGTATCATAGATTGATGACATAACTGTTAGAATATTGACTTGGCTGGATGTAACATAAAGATCCCTATCTTTGACATTTCTTTTTGAATTGGAGATTATATCATAATATGATTTTGCCTGAGTTTCTAATCCTATGTCATAATGTTGACTAGTTCCTATGATAAGTGTCAGAGAATGATTGTAATAGTCAGATATCCATTTAAGCTTAAATGGATATCCGATTGTGTTAGGGGTATTTATTCCCCTCAATCTTGTGCCCTAATACTCAGTGAATACTCTTTCTTGATTTTCTTTTTCATCCCTTAACTTGGTATCAGAGTCGGGTTAAGGACTTTCCCACTGAAATCCAACATTGTCGACCACCCCTTTATCATTTGCCTAGTTGAGCATTCCCAATCATAGATGACTTTCACCCCTCATGTTCAATGGTCGGCATTGTCTGTTGTTGATGTTGACCACCGTATACAGTAGACAACGATGACCTCCATCAGGTTCGCATAGAAGAGGAAGATCATCCTTCTGTCATCTTGGATTCAAAGTGCTGACCATCTCCTTGTTTGTTGGATCTCTCCTCAAGGTTCGTTGGATGGATTCTGACTGTCGTCTATTCAAAAGCTTCTAAATTGCATCTGTATGGGAGCTTCAAGATCCTGTCTAAGTTACTGTGTCTCCACAAGCCCGTATCCTTCCTTTCCTTGGAAATCTTTGCTGGTCGCTTGGATTGGAGAAGTCATTCATTCCCAAGGTTGCCTCACTGTAACCGTTGCTTGGACTGGATTGCCATCTGTCCTTCCAATAGAGTGCTTCTTTCCGTCCAGAACTTGCTAAAGTTGATGGATTCGAGTGCCTTGGTTTATAATAGTTTTTGATATAAATGTGAACAGTAACAAAAAAAATATTTGCACAACAAACAATTGATAAAATAATGAATCTCTTCACTTGTTTGCACAACAAACTTTGTTTCTTCTTGTGGAAACCATGGCATAAAGGTCATCAAATTCTCATGGTGGTGATCTACCTATTAAGAATTTTCTTGTGATTTCAGAAAAATTAAACGGTTCAAATTACATAATATAGGCTCAAAGTTTTGAATGGATAGTCATTGCTTATTGCCAGGAAAAACATCTTTTCTCATTGGCCCCAGATATTAAAGAACTAGAATATCGGGATTGGATTGTTGATGATACTACCATCAGCTCATGGATGTTGTTGAGCATGGAAGCTAAAGTTGCTCATGGTGTGGTTATGATGATGACCGTAAAGGAGATTTGGGATAACCTGTGCAAAACATATGCTCATGAGAAAAATATATTGAAGATCTTATAGGTTTATGAAGGTTTGTTCTAACTTCAATAAGGAGATAGAAGTCAAGAACATTATAGTTTGTTTCGTGGATTGATGAATGTGCTAGATATTTATCAATCACCTACTTCTGATGTTGCCACTTTTAAAAGATACAAAGAGGAACTTGGAGTGACATTTTATCTTGCCAACATCAACCCCACAATTGCTTCTCAAATTTGTGGGATTGTTTTGGGAGCTGATTAGATGCCCGATCTTGTTGAAACATTTACAAAGACTTTACAGGTCCCCACAACTATTTCTTTTAGACCTAGTAATTCAAGGGGAGACCAATTTGCATTGATTGCTTTTGTTGATCGTGGTCGTAGTGATGATTAACGTCCAAAGTGTCAATGGTGTGTCAATGGTGTGAAAGTTGGGACACTAGTTTGAAAAATATTAGGAAAAGTTTCCCCATCCCAAGCCTGCTCAGTTTGCTTATGTTAGTTTAGAAAAGGCCACTTCAGAAACTACTACTCCTATTAGCCCTACAATCATTATCTCCTAGATTAATTATGAACATCTCACTTAGACTCAAGATTCTAGTTCCAATGCTATGAGTGCTCAAGCTATGTCTTTTCATCTAGGTATCGATACTACCTTACTAGCCTTCAATGATGATTCTTAGATTATAAACTCTGGGGTATCCTCTCATATATACATAACTTGTTTGATTGTCTATCACACCTTCCTGATAAATCTACTGTTACCATTGTTGATGGATGTTTATGCTCTATTAGTTGGTTAGGAGGAGGTTCAAGTCTCCTTACAGTTATGACTGAATAATGTCCTTTATGTACTTGATTTCTCATTCAACCTTTTATCTATTAGTGCTATTACCATTCAATTACATTGTTTTGTAATATTCTTCTCATTTTACTGTACCTTTCAGGGCATAGGACGAGCACTTCTAGAACCTATTTGTTGGTTTGTGATCGTATTTCTCGTAGACTAGTAGTGGGTTTGTCAAGTATTGATTCTCCTCTTCTATGGCTTTATTGTTTGGATCACCCTTCATGTACTAAGCTTTGTCAAGTTCTTCCTTGGATTTCTATTTCTTCTTTTAAGTGTGAGTCTTGTCAATTTGGAAAACATACTCGTACTTCATTCAAACATTTATGTTTAGGATGCCAACAAATAGGTGGAGTTTGATGTAGCTTCACATTAAAAGACAACTGAGCAACCCTCTTCTAGTTAGCAATCAAAAGCTATCAAGTTTGATGTTCAGCCATCTCCTCCATGGTTCACTAATGTGGCTACCAACAAACCAAGAAGAAAGGTTAACCCACTTAGAAGGTTTGGATATGATGAAATGATAGCATGTGCTCTTCATGCTGCAGAAGAAGTAGAATCCTTCGAACCATCCACCTTTAGCGAAGTCATTGCAAGTAAGGATGGCAACCAATGGATGACTGCTATGAATGAAGAATTGGAGTCTCTACTCAAGAATCAAACTTGGGATCTAGTAAAATTGCTAGGAGGAAGGGTAATTGACTCATTGACTCGAAGTGGATCTTCAAGAAGAAAACAAATACTCAGGGAATGTGTAGGAACAAGATTCAAGGTAAGACTTGTTTCAAAAGGATATTGTCAAAGAGAAGGTGTAGACTATCATGAGGTTTTTTCTCTTGTTGTTAGACATACCTCTATTCGTGTGCTTTTGGTTATAGTAGCTCAACAAGACTTGGAGTTGGAGTAGTTAGATGTCAAAACTGTCTTTCTACATGAAGAGCTTGATGAAGAGATTCTAATGAGTCAACCTGAGGGTTTTGAAGATCAAGGTAAACCTGATTATGTTTGCAAGCTGAAGAAATCATTGTATGGGTTGAAACAATCACCTAGACAATAGTACAAGAAATTTGATTGTTTTATGATCAAGATTGGCTTTAAAAGAAACCTCTATGACTCGTGTGTATTGCAAATATGAAGGAGAATCTTAGATTTATCTACTCCTATATGTAGACGATATTCTAATAGCAGCTAAGGAGAAAAATGAGATTTTAGACGTAAAGCCTCTTCTGAACAGTGAGTTTGACATGAAAAACTGAGTCTGCAAATAAAATTTTGGGAATGGAGATTCTTAAAGACAGAAAACAGAAAAAACTATTTCTGTCTCAAAAGAACTACATTCTTAAAATTCTGTCAAGGTTTGGAATGGCTAACTCAAAACCTGCTGATACTCCTTTTGCTAGAAATCTGCACCTGCCATCTGATATGTCATCTGTCAAGGTTCTGGCAGCAGTAGCAGCTGACCTAAGTCAAGGTGGAGATTCTTATTGGTGGCTTGAAGACTATTTAAGGAGGTCTTATCCAGCCTTTCAACTTCTGCCACATCTGGTAACTTCTGAAATTCTAGAAGGATCCTTTAGTGTCCTTCCATCTGCTGGCCAGCAACCTCTGATCTTCCATGGAGTGATAGTTGGTGGCCTTCCATCTACTGTCTGGTGTCCGTTGGTCTCCGTTGTTCTTCCATTGGCTGGCTCTTCTTGAAGGAGACTGTTGGAATTCCTCAACAGTCACTTGAATTGAAGGCTTAACCCTTCAATATATGTAGCCTCTATTTGTTGTTGATAATTGTCTAATTAATCACCAGGTCTTGTACACCTATAAATAAGTGATTAGGAATAGAGGAAGAGGTGTGGAATCTCTGAAAATCAGCTGTAATCCTCCATAATCTCTGTAACACACATCTGAATAGTGAAAGTGTGTTTTGCTACTGCTGTCTGTGGACGTAGCTCCTTTTCAGAGTGAACCACGTAAATTTGGTGTTGTTTTCTTCTTCTTCCTATTACTTTCTTTCTCCTCTACTCTCACTTTTGCTGCAATTTACTCTAACCAACACAAGCCTGAGAGAACAAATAAATCAAGCAAGGGAATAGTCCAAAGGAAATCCGGAAAACAAGATGGGAAACAAAACGGAGATTTGGCAGAAACACCAAATTCCAGCAATACAGAAAATTGGGAGCTGAAACACAGACATCCAGAATTGGGCATACAGAGTACCGGGAATTGAAATGTGGAAGTCCAGGAATCAAATCACGGCAATCCATGTTCAGAACATGGATAACCAGCTTTGGCATTGGCAAAGTTTCCAGAAAGCAGCATGGATGATCGGAAATAGAAACATGGAAATCTAGGGGCAAACAGATTACTGGATTTAGAGAGACAGATATCTGGGACGAACACCTGAAAACATGGAAATCTAGGGGCAAACAGATTACTGGATTTAGAGAGACAGATATCTGGGACGAACACCTGGCTTTCTTGTCAGCAGCAACCACCAACTAACTCCTGATAAACCGCCGGCCATGATGGATGCCCAACAAATCCTGCATCAAAACTTGCCTGATACTGTATGGGAGATCAAGTAGAGTGTGGAGCAGCCTAAGGATGTTGGCCTGCAATGTTATATGCTGTTGACTATTTGGTTTATGGAATTGAGGTGTTGTTGAGGGCAGGGCAATCCTTGCAGGTGCGAGGATCTGTCTGCACATGCTTGTTGCTTAGTTTTGTTATGGTACGGCACTTATGTTAATCTCTAGTTAGTTTTTTTCTCTGACTCACCTCCTGAGTAAATATTGCATCTTATTGGATACTCTCCTATTAATAAGATTCATCCTTATTTTCTCTCAGAAAATATCTATAGTTTCAGAGTCCTTCTGGTACTTGCATATAATATCTACGAATTCTTTGCAGGTTTTGGTGCCTCCTTGTCGGAGATAGCTGACTCAATTAGTGCTGCCCAAGTTGCTAAAGAATACGATGACCATCTTGATGAATTTGGCCCTTTTAATGACACATTTGAAGACAAGGTATCTGCTAAATATCCCATAAATGAGTAAAAACGAATTCGTCATATTTTTCCTATTGTGTTAAATATATTTCATAAATCTGTCTTTATAGGTCAGCTTTTGCATTAGTAACACTGACTTTTGACTGTCAATTTTCTTTCTGCAGTATAGGGTAAAGAAAAGATATGCTGATGGCCATTCTTGTATGACCAAGAAAGGAAGATGGACGGACAATGGTGTGAGGAAACAGGTTTTCCGTCCTAAACAGCAGGACTTCATTAAGAAATATGGTTATGAAGAAGATTCGATCAATGTCCCGAAACCAATGATTGGATTTAGCCTGCCTAATGATGCTAGGCTTGTCCCAAATAGAAAGCTTCCTGAGGCAGCAATTGGGCCACCTTATTTCTACTATGAAAATGTGGCACTGACACCAAAAGGGGTTTGGGAGAAAATTTCACGCTTTTTGTATGATATTCAGCCTGAATTTGTTGATTCAAAGTTTTTTTGTGCTGCTAATCGCAAAAGAGGTTACATTCATAATCTTCCAATTCAAAATAGATTTCCTCTTCTGCCCTTAAAGCCACAAACCATACATGAAGCACTGCCATTGACAAGGAAATGGTGGCCTTCTTGGGATCCAAGAACGCATCTGAACTGTTTACAAACATGTGTTGCAAGTGCTAAATTGACAGAACGTATACGCATTCTTGTTTCTGATTCAGATGACCCACCTCCATTGTCAGTTCAGCAGCATATTCTTTACCATTGTCGAAAATGGAATCTTGTATGGGTTGGATTAAACAAGGTGGCTCCATTGGAGCCCGATGAAATTGAATCGCTTTTGGGTTTTCCCAAGAATCATACAAGGGGAGGTGGTATTAGTAGGACTGAGAGATATAGATCACTTGGAAATTCGTTTCAAGTGGACACTGTGGCATATCATTTATCTGTTTTGAAAGAAATTTATCCCAATGGAATAAATGTTCTGTCTCTTTTCTCTGGTATTGGAGGAGCTGAAGTGGCCCTGCATCAGTTGGGAATTCATATGAGAACAGTTGTTTCCGTAGAAATTTCTAAAATTAACAGAAACATTTTAAGGGGATGGTGGGAACAGACTGGCCAAACTGGAACATTGATTGACATAGCTGATGTTCAACAACTTACAGCTGACTATTTGGAACAGTTGATACGTGAATATGGTGGATTCGATTTGGTTATTGGGGGCAGTCCATGTAATAATCTGACCGGTAGTAATAGGGTCAGCAGAGATGGACTGGAGGGAGAGCATTCTTGTTTGTTTTATGACTATTTTCGTATTTTAGAAAGTGTCAGATCTATAATGGGAAAGAGCTGACATGTAAGGTAATCACCTTAAAATATTTTGATGAAGATTTTTTTAACATTTTCTATATCGAGAAAGTTTGCAACATGTTCTCTGTGTGTAATTTTGTATGCATTGTTCGAGTATTAATTTCAGATACTATGCCCTTTATTTTATATTTTTTGTCTGAAATTTTTGAAGAAAGTTTCCTCAGGAGTCGGTATTCAAAACACTAGAGTGTCACAGTCTAGATCCTTTGATATATGCTTAATCTAGCCTCATACAGGAGGGTCACTGAGTATCATTGCACACCCACACAACTTGGTGTTTGGTACAAGGTGATCGTGGTTTGCAGAAATTTAGTAGCTCAGCTAATTGGGTATCAACAACCTAAGGTTGGGATCACTCAACTCAGTCCCTTCTGTCACTGCCTACCCCTCTTCAGACCTATATACTACTTTCTTCTCCATGAGATTATTGAATAGCCTTTAATTTCTTCCGCACATCCCAACATCATTTCGGGAGTGTGCTGCAGCCTTCCTACAAAAAATTTCTTTCTTCTGACTTGTGGGAGTGATGTTTAATACCCCAAACCCATTCTCATACTCCACATTGCAATCCTCCACATGAAGGCTTATAATGTGCAACATTATTATGAAAATCAAACTAATACACATTACAGTCCACATGGATGCCTGAAATTGCAATCCAACCATGTATAATTTCCCAACTCTTACACGACGGCACCTTTTAAGCACTCTCTGTGTACAATATAAATAAACTCTCTTAGCCCATTCTAGGCTCCAATCTCACCTTTAAATTGTCACCACTACCGAAAGTTTCCCATTATGCCCTTGGGATGAATGTCGAACCACATTGCCTTCAAAACCAGCATTTTATGGGACCAACCTATTGCACCCATGTCATCCTCTTGATCTGACTCCCATGAATAAGCAGATGGTAAGGAAAAGCTATTTGTTGTACCCTAGCTCTTCCTTAATGACCTGATAGTTTTGACTTTTACTGCCACTGTTTGATGACTTCCTGTTGGATAAACTCTGCCATTTCCATTCCATCCTCTTGGTCATCTAACCCTGAATTCTGAAACCTACGCATCCTTGAAGTCTTCATCGATGTTGTAGGTCACCAGGCCCTACACAACCCGCAGACCCTTAACACAAGCTCCACCACAAGAGGTCGTATCCTTCATCTAAAGATTCTGAACATCCTGCATGTAATGAACTTAACTGTCCCCATTGAAGTGCATCTACCGTTAATTGAAGTATTGCCACCTAGGGAAGATACCCTTTTTTTGCTGTTAGGCTGAAAAAACCATGTTGGGAATTGGTCTTGACCTCAGGCAATTCCCAAAGCTTTATTTTGTGAAGAGAATTCTTCATCTTTTGATCCATTTAAATACTTCACGGTGAAGACCCATCTTCTAAGGATACAACTAATGTTTCAAATATTGGTATGGTACCAAGGATTGATTCTTTGAAAAAAGGAAACATGTCAAGGTTCAAGGATTGTTTCTTTGAAAAAAGAAATAAACTTGCCCATGTATATCTTGGAGATATTTTTCTAATGTCCACATGTCTTCTTCAATATGTCTCAAGTCTTGTTTGCCAGCTGGAACATCATCTACTTCAAGAAATGCTCCCATCTATACTGTTCATGGAGTTAGTACAGCACAGTTTCTGTTAGTGTCATCCTTGTTGTACAAGAGATCGTAGGTAAGATCGCAGATCTTTCGATGAACACCATAAAAGGTCTCAGATTTGAGAATTGAAATCACAAATAGTTGTCAATTGAACTTAAGAACGTACTGGTCAGTTTCTTCATCATTGAGTGACAAAACTTGGGGAACGAGGACATCCAATGACATGAAAAATAAGAGACCTGCTAGAAGCTGATCTGATGTATACAAACACGGGCTGATTTGTGAAAAGAGAGACACAGATCTGCATTGGGGCCACAAAAAATTCATGGAGAGCATGTGTGCATGTTACAAATAGAATTGGAAACAATATGACAATCTTAACACATGGCTAGGTTACACTAGCAGGTCTCAAAGATTGCTAGAGTCACCCTAGGGAATGGCAAAGGTCGTGAGCAAACCTGGAGATGTCTGCCAGTGGGAGGTGTTGGTGTCATTGTACTTTGAGGGCTACCATTGTATCCGATTTTGTGGATCTAATGCCAATGGCCATTTATCATGTTTGAAAATCTGCCATTGCTAGTAAGATTTACATCTATATAAGATTGATGAAAGGTATCTTGTAAATGGATTAGCATTGCCTAATTTAGCACACCTCTTGTCCAAGTAGCTCCAAAACCCATGTTAATGGAAAAGTGCCAACTCTCTTGGATAGTATTGTTAAGATTGAATTGCTTCATTAAAGGAAGGGTGAATAATGAATTTTATTTATTTAAATATTATTTTATAAAAGAAATGCAAATTAAATATTTTTCTAAATTATTATTTGATGTGAAATCTGATATACATGTAAATGATACAAAAATCACAAGAAAAAACACAAAATTCATCTACATCCACTCCACAAGTTTTTTGCTCATGCTTAACTACTAAATTTGATGTTTTTATAGGTTTAATATCAACTTTCGCACTTAGGGCTTGTTTATATCTAAAGGAATAAAAAGAAAATTTCAAAAAATTACAAAAAGTCAACAAAAATATGAGTGTTTGTGTATGATAAGGAATACAACAAAAAACAATAGAACATAATAGAATATGAATTTAATAAAATACAATTGAGAAATGCTTGTGATAATTTATAGATAAAATATGATTTTTACAATAAAAGATGATGAAATATGATTTTAAATATGATTGTTATGATTTATGGTGATAAATGATTTTTATGATTTATGATGATAAATATGATTTCTATAATTTATGATAATAACATATGATTCATAAGAAAATTAAAAGAAAACTTTTACTTAAATATATGATGAGGTTAAGTCATCACTTTTCAACTCTTTCACAACTCTGAAGGTTAGAAAGGAGATGTAAAGAAAAAAAAATTTGAAAAACTTGAAGCAAAAAGTTTATCAAACTTTCCTCTACTTTTCATCGCACATAAATACCTTACATTCTATCTTAACTTTCTATTACTTTTCTTTCCATTTTTTTTCAATCACTTTCTGCCATGCAAAAACCTTCTTTTATTGTTTTTTCAAACTAAATACTCAATTTTTGTGTTATCTTGCGAGTTTAGTACAAACCCTTAATCCACCTCAATCCAAGATGCTCACATCAAAATCAATTTATCTTCCACCACAACCCAATGAGATAGGTTATTCAATTTAAGCACAAAAATAAAAATTTGAAATGCAAACGTTTAAGCTCAAATGTAAATTGAAATGTAATAAAGCAAATCACAAAATATTTTTCAAGACTTCCCTTGTGTGTAACATTTGTAAAACTCTCTCTTTTAACCTTCAATTCAACTTTTAAGTAGATCTTTAATGCAACAATAAGCTCTCTTCATTTCCTTAATGATCTTTTCTTTTGGTTTGAATGCCTTATTATGATGTGAATTTGAAGCCTACGAATGTTGTAGAGCATACTTAAATATGACCCTTAAATACTTAAGATCTAATAATAAATAGTAATGGTGAAATTATAGAGCATGTCATTCATAGAATTAACGGATGAAGTGGAGAAATACTTTTAAAGTACTGTGTCACATGAAGATACTCTTTTATTAAGGAAAATTCTATAAAACTACTATTTGCCTAGTTATACTTTATGGTTTAAAATGCTAGACTGTAAAATATGACCATATGTACAAAGTTAGTGTTATCGAGATGCAGATGCTTAAATGAATGAATGATAATATTATAAAAGATAAACTAAAAAATGATTCTGTTAAGAATAGTAGGAGCTATACTAATTGAAGATAGAGAAAATTGACATAAATGATTTCATCATATTCTTAAGAAATCAAAGAACGCACTAGCTAGGAATTGTAAGAAAAGATTTAAATTTATGTAAATAAACCAAATATTTGACTATATATAGAAATACATGGAAGAAAATGATTCACATGGCCAACTCCACTTAGTGAGATTATCATTCAAATTGTTGTTATTTATTCATTCCTATGTAGTCACGAGCAACAGTGTTTGGCAAGCAAAAGCATTTGCCTAACACCACATGTGCTTATTGGGAACTGAAATTGAGAACTTAGATTGCACAACATAAACTTAAATTCCTGGTACAGCTGAACTGGGAACTTAGATTCATGTGATCTTCAAAAAAGAAAAAGATTCATTCTCAACATAAGCTTAAAAGTTTCTACGCCAAATGGTAAGAAATTATGACACTGTTTATGAAAGAATTGTAGAGTAAAAGACATGATAGTTTGAACCACGTAAGCATTTTGTCGTGGCTTTCAATTACCTTATAAAAGGAATCTTTTTACAAATTTAAGTAGCAGCTGGCAAGCATTTTTTCTTTTGATCAGTCTCACAAACCAGTTTTTCTATATCAGATTACTTAAAAGCTGAAAATAATTGTTACCTGCAATAACACCAGCAGAAGTAATGACTCAGACATTGATCAATAGACATTACCAGCTTTAATTCAACGAAGCTTGGCATACAAATTGATATATAAAAATAACACATCCAATGACACAATCAAGAGAAATACACTGTATATATATATATGAGAAAATTATGATATTTAAAATAAAGGCAAGTGGCTGTTTAGAGGTGATTTGCTTGTGTCCTTTCCTAATGCTAGCTAGAGTGTTTCTTAGATGGCTGTCAACATATTGAGAGGGTGGAGATCCCTCAGAGGGAGTGGTGTAGGAGAGCAGTGGCATGGCCAAGTAAGTGGGCTCACTTGACTGCAATTCCATTAGATCTGTTGGGTTGAATACATTCCATAATCTAATGCATCCATTCGGTTATCTTTGCAGGATTCATAAAGACACAATTTTGGGAGCCAGAGATTAAGGTCGCTTTAGTCATCAGTTACACTTGTTAAAAAATCTTTCTCATGAGGTTTTGATGAATCAAAATTTAATAATATATATTTAAATAGAAAATATGTAATAATAAAGACTTAAAAATATTTTGCAAACTGTTATTGTAAACGACCTACCATTTGATCGAACAACATACCATTGTTGGCTTCAAAGGAATTTGTGTAAATTACTAGAACAAACAATCGATATACCGTTTCTATAAACATATCATTTTTTAATCAACTTGGCAAAGTTACCGGACCGATTTTTGACATATCGTTGAGTACAAATGGTGTTTTGTTTTGTGATGAACGGTGATCAACTAAAGTCTCTGAAAAAGGAAAACGCTACACCATTATCAAACAATGGTACACTGTTGAATCATCTGCGGGGTAGGATGAGCAAACTACATCGTCTTTTATACTGACACACCGTTTATCGTTTATAGATGTTATACATTTCTAATGAATGAAAGATGCACTTAAATGGATAGAACAACGTTTGTTCTTCGCTAAATTAGTGATGAACAAATGGCATACTAAGAAAGTCACCAGCACACCATTTTCTGGAAAAAGATTTGGTAGAATCTGATAATCAAAAAATCTGAAATTTCCTACCACGTATCGATTGAGTGACAACTTGCAGAAGTTTGAAAAATTGCATACGAGTACATGAAATGGTATATCAATCAGAGAATGGAAAGTGTAGATTGGAGGATCCAAAGTTACCATAGAAGAAGTACCGTTTTGGGATACCACCGGCCAAAATTTGAATTTTGACATACTGATTTAGAAAATGGCTTATTGATTTGGTGTTAGATCCTGATATTGATTGATAGTCTTTCTAAGTTTTGAAATCCTAACCCCTACTTAATAAACACAAGTGATTCTACGAGTTGGAATATGACACCTCCAAGTACTTTCACATCTACAACATTCGTGGGCTTTAAATTCACATCATAATAAGGCATTCAAAGCAAAAGAAAAGACCATTAAGGAAATGAAGAGAGCTCATTGTTGCATTAAAGATCTACTTCAAAGTTGAATTGAAGGTTAAAAGAGAGAGTTTTACAAATGTTACACACTAGGGAAGTCTTGAAAGATATTTTGTGATTTGCTTTATTGCATTTAAATTTACGTTTGAGCTTAATTTGTACCTTTTTGTGATTGAGAACCATAGAAAACATGGTAGGGGTAAAAGATAAAAATACCTTATATATGGGTATCCAAGTTTACCAGATATCCCATATACTTAAAACACCCTGTACGTGCATACACAGAACCTACCGAAGCATCCAAGATTCCAGATTATTATATCATGCTATCAAAAGATCTTGTACCACACGAAGTAGATTGAATAGATATCTTGCACTTTATTATAAATATGTACCAAAAAAATTAACCACAATAAATTACCAATAACTATCACTAAATCCTCCGAATTTGAGGTCACCCCATCAAACTGTACTAGGAACTCTAATTTCAACCTTCTGCTTGCTTCATTCTCGTTAACTGTCCTTGTGGACATAACACTATCAATCTGTACAATAGCAAAAGTAATTTTTTCATCTGACAAACAAGAAAAAATAATCAAATTAAACTCACAATATGCCTTGAAACTACTGCAAGTATAAAGCGGAAGCATTAGTCCGTTACCTATTAATATCTAGTAATTAAAAAGAAACTAGGAACTGGTGAATGATGTCCACAAGACCACAAAAGCATTAGTAATATTATTTCTGAACTATGCAATTATAGTGGATGCCATTAGTCCCCATCACCACAGAGGAGATGTGTGGCATGTCTGAATAACTGTATATATGCTCATCTTTGTGGAAATAATTCTATTAAAAGAACAATATGCACAAAATTACATGTACAAAAGTACACTTTTGGAATTAAGTGATGGACCCCTCATCCATGAAAATTACAGATGGCTGCCTACAGTAACCATAAAAAGTGTTCGAGCAAGTTTCTCAGCCTCTCCCACCTGTATATAGAGAGAAATCATAATGAACACCGTCATTAGCAAGAAATTTCGAAATTGAAACAATCACAACATCGTTGTAAATAAAAAACTACCACAGACCCATTTTGATGTCAGGGAAGCAGCTGAAACATTGAAAAATGTTGCTTGTGATTCTGATGCAATAGCTTTGGCTAGCATTGTCTTTCCATTACCAGGAGGGCCAAACAAAAGCAATCCTGGACTGGGTATATATTTACAAGTTAGAAACCAAAAACTTGGTATTCGGTTCGCTGACTAAAAATCTGACATTATTCATGTTATTTACCTCTTGCCGGCTTCTTGAGGCCAGTAAAGAGATCTCTCCTTTTGGTTGGTAAAATGACCATTTCCATAAGAGCTTGTTTTGCTTTATCAAGGCCAGTTAAACAATGACAAAATATAAGTAAAACCTCTATAAAAAGAGATTCTAATGGAATGAAGCTTGTGCATCCACTTACCAACATCATCCCATTTTACAGCAGGACTTCTATCTATGATTGCAGTACTTATCATTTCAACTAATTCGTCATCATAACCATTTACAGATTGTTGAGCGGGTTTTGGATTTCCACTATTGATTTTTGGACTGCCTGACATAGGCTTATCTCTAGTGAAAGTTTGACGACGAGTTGCTATTTGTACAGAGGCAGGTACTCTAGGGCTTCCACCAGTTCCCTGAGGAATTAATGGAGTTTGAGAAAATCAAATATGCATCATTTACAGTGAGACACTGAATAATAGGTTTGTGGATAGGATAATATATACTGAATAAGGGAACTATTTTCTTAAAACAGAACATTAGCAACTGTAACAATAAGTAGTTCTTGTATACTGTAAGGAAGCAAGGTGGCACCAACATATATTTTGTGAATAAAGTGAAGCATTAACTAATCAGCTATTTACTCATGTCTTCTTATAAAAACTTAAAAAGCATCACACTGTGCAGTGTAAATGGCTCCATATAGCTTAAAACGACCTTTGAAGATCTTCTTAAAGCCTTTAAACATTTGAATATAGCATTGCATATGGTTGTACAATGTAGAGCTCATAACTTGTACCAAACTGTACATAATCCTTGTGCCAAATTGCACAAAATTGTGTTTGACATTCTAAGGCATTGAACAAAAGTAATATCTATGTATTCTCAGAAAAATGAGGGGAAAAAATAATCGAATTATATTCCCTGCATTTACAGTTTAAAAAACATAAATGCATACCTTCCTTTTTGACCTGCCAGCTGATGAACATACGACCCAGCGAAAAGCCAACGCAAAAAATTTTCACCAAACACACCGACAAGTCAACAACAAATGCCACAACAATCAAAAGATACCAGCTGCACACCAAACCAAGTGCTTACCCGCACGCTGCCCCAGTACCTGCAGCCTCTCCGACGCAACGTTATGCCAATGCGCAGTCTTCTGCCGGTAAGACTCCGCCTTCCTCTTCTCACTGCAATGAAAAACACATAATTTCCCTTGCCTGCCACCTAATGCATCCAAGAAAAGTATTGATGTGACTGTCACTTGGAGGAAGCAAGATTAGTTAATCATGGGTCAGATTTTCTCATCACTACCCTCACCAATTCTTGCTCAAGTAGCAAGTCAGACCTCTACCATTGGTGTATGGCAATCCTTGGAACACACTTATGCTTCCAAATCTCAAGCTTGGCTGTTTCAACTGAAGCTTGAACTTCAGACGATGAAGAAAGGGAATAGATCTATGTTAGATTATATTACTCATGCCACTTTGCTTGTCAATAATCTTAGTATTGCAAGAAATCCTTCAAGTGAGGAAGAAATTGCCCTATGCTTGCTTGGAGGTCTCGGCCTAGAATATGATAGCTTTGTTACAAGTATAACAACGTAGCCTTCCATTGTTAGTCTTGTAGATCTGCAAAGCATGATGTTGAATCAAGAACTACGAGTTAATAAGTTATCAATGCAAATACATCCATTAATCTTGTAGTGAATCAAAAAAATTGTCAACCTCAAGGTGGACGTAGAAGAAGTCAAAACAATGGAGGAAGAGGAGGATATCACAAAAGCAATGTCCAATGTCAAATCTATGGTAAATCAGGTCACTTTACATTAAATTGTTTCAAGAGGCTTGATGTTGAAAACTTTGCTCCTACTTGCACTAACAATAATTCTATTGTTAATAATCCAAATGTTAATGTTGCTTACAAAGGTGAGACTACAATGGATAATAATTTGTGGTACCTAGATTCAGGTGTCATGCATCATGTAACTAATGACTTAGCAAACTTGGCTATTGGTACACCATATGCAAGCGTTGATTTAGTTGTAGTAGGCAATGAAGCACAGTTATCAATCACACATATTGGGAATGCAAGTGTTGCTTCAGATCATGGTAAAATTCAACATCATCAAACTCAATATTAATAATCACATAAAAGATAACTGTTAATAAAACACATACAGATTTATCTACTTTTTACAGTTAATTTATCTACTTTTCTTGGAGCTTATTACAGATTTGAGTGATAGCAAAATTCAAGCTTTGCATTCTCAAAAAAGCTCTCCCTATGCTTACACTCTAATCTATAATACCAAATATCATAATTGTTTGAACAGCAAGACAGCAGGCCCTGAATTAAATCCTTGTTTCCTTGTGATACTTGGATCTGATAGAGATCACAATCAACAAGTCCTCGATGAACCAGCTCCAACAAACACTATCTATAATAAATTCAAATTCTTTACTAGTTAACAATAATGACATGTTGCATTTTTGTGATGATTGTTGTTTTGGTAAGACACATAAGCCTCCTTTGAAAAATAGTACATCTATGGTGGATGATCCTCTTACCTTAATTTACACAGATTTATGGGGACCATGGCATTACCTTTAAATAAGGATATAGATATTATATCATCGTTGTTGATGCTTGGTCAAAATACACTTTGTTGTTTCCCTTGTCATGTAAGTTAGAAGCTTTAAATGTCTTTATCAAATTTAAAGTATATATTGAGAAGAGACTAGGAAGAAACATTAAGATACTTCAAAGTGATAACGGTGGAGAGTTCTTAACATTTAAAAACTACTTGCAGTTAAATGACATTCAACAAAGATTTTCATGTCTTTACACTCATGAGCAAAATGGAAATGTTGAAAGAAAGCATAGACATGTAGTTTTGACACTATTCTTATCCTCTTACACCATGCAAATCTTTCAAAGAAAATTTTGGCTAGAAGCTTTTGATACAATTGTCTATCTTATCAATAGATTACTAGTGACTCAACTTAACAATAAAAGTCCTCTGCAAAAATTGTTTAATGCTACACCAGATTATGATTTTCTAAAGGTGTTCGATTGTAAGTGTTTTCCAAACTTGAGGTCATATCTTAAAAATAAATTCAATTACCAAACTGTTCAATGCTTTTTTTTGGGATATGCTTCAGATAGGAAAGGTTATGTATGTTTTTCTCCTGAGCATGAATGTGTGTACATATCAAGAGATGTTATATTCAAAGAAGATGATTTTTCCTTGAACACTGTTCTTAATCAAGTTTCCTCTACTTCTCAAGTTGAAGTTGATGTTATGTTTCCACCAACTGTAATCTTGCCCTATGGCGAACTAAACTACAACAAAAGTGATCAAAACTTGTCCTAGATTGAAGTTATTGACAATCAACCAACAATAGAAAACAAAGATAGTAATAGCATAAATTGTCCTCCAAGTAGTCCTATGATTGATGAAGATTTCTCAAGCAGCTAAAACACCTTAGAGAATCTGCAAATGGTAGCAACAGAAATTATTTCTAAAACAACTAAACTTGCTAGAAGGACCTCTCATGGAATATATAAACCTAATCCAAAATATATCTTGCATGTTGTAGGTTCTAGACTAGTATCATCCACTATAGCTCAAGCAATCAATGACTCAGATTGGAAGAAGGCTATGGAAGAAGAATATGCTGCCCTTGAAAATTGGTGCCTCCTTCCAACAAAGCTAATATTGTGGGGGTGTAGATAGATTTATTGCATCAAGGAAAAACCAGATGGCACAAGAGATAGGTATAAAGCAAAGTTGGTAGCACAAGGTTTTTCTCAACATTATGGTTTAGACTATACTGAAACCTTTAGTCCTGTTATTAAACCAATAACTATAAGATTAATTCTCAATTATGCCTTCAGCAATGATTGAAATATAAGGCAATTAGATGTCTCTAATGCACTTCTCCACGATGATATTGAAGAAGAGATATATATAAAGCAACCTCCTGATTTTGTTGACAATGCATATCCTAATTTTGTTTGCAAATTACAAAGATCTCTATATGAGCTAAAACAAGCTCCTAAGGCCCGGTTTAATCAATTAAGAAAATGTCTCCTTATTCAAGGATTCAAAGTGTGATGTTTCCTTATTTATTAGGAAAGCATCACAATCTGTGACATATATTTTAATATATGTTGACGACATCATTATAACAGGTTCTACTATTAAAATCAACAACACTATCAACTACATAAGTGACACATTTGCTGTTAAAGATTTGGGAGAAGTGCACTATTTCCGAGGAGTTGAGGTAAAAAAGTTGAGGTGATCATTTGCATCTAAATCAAACAAATACCTAGCTAATGTTACGAAGAAATTTAAATTTGAAGACATTAAACCTTGTCACACTCCCATGGCAATTATAGAGTCTTAGTTGGTTCATTGCAGTATCTTTGCATAACTAGGCCAAATATATCTTATGCAGTGAACAAAGTTAGTCAATTTCTTGTTGTACCCACTTCAAAGTACTTAAGGCCGCAAAAAGGATCATACAGTACCTTAAAAACACTATAGATTATGGTTTGATATTTAGAAAAATTAAAAACAGAATTGTACACCATTTATATGGTTACAATGATACAGATTGGGTTGGAGATTTAGATGATCGAATATCACATTTAGGCTACTACATCTTCATGGGACAAAATTTGATCTCCTAGAAATCAAGCAAGCAAAGAATTGTCTCAGAATCAAGCACTGAATCTGAATATAGACTATTGTCAAACACAAACTTATGAAATTTTATGGCTAAAGATGTTAGTTAATGAGCTAGGCATCAGTTTCCAAACACCAACTATTTGGTGTGACAATCAAAGTACTATTCATCTAATAGCCAATCCCATTCAACATTTAAGAACCAAGCATATGAAAGTGGACATTCACTTCGTAAGAGGTCATGTACTTTAAGGAAACTTCATTGTGAAGTTTACCCAATCTAATTCACAAGTCCCACCTTCATTGTGAAGGAAGGTATAAAAAATGAAACTTTTAATTTATGTTTCCTCATTTTTCTGTGCCGTCCCACCTTCTGAGTGTAAATGTATTTTTATTTGAGCCATTATTTAAGACAGGAGAATTTTTAATGAATTTTCTAACTCTTTTTTTTTTTCTTTTTTCTTTCCATCATTCTACTTATGTACAAATACGTGTTATTTTAGGTGAATATTGCAATTTTAGGTGTAAATAATTGAAAAAAGAAGAAGGAAAATGGTAAAAAAATGGTCCATTCATTCGAGACCACACTTTTAGATGGGACGCCCCGTGACCAAACCCGCCAACCACATTCCAGCACTGCGACCTGACCAAACTCAAACCCAACGATCTGAACGGTTTACCTAACAAGAACCTCGGCGATTTCCCAGATCCGACGTCTCGCGCTTCCTCCGTCCGTCCTGCTCCTCTTCCGATGGCCGTGCTCGATCGCGCTGTGTTCGTCGTGGTAGTGGTGGTGGCGGCGGTCGTGGTGACGACGATGACAGGGGCCGCGATGGCAAGGCCGGACAAGGCGACGATGGCGAGGTTCTGGGGGAAACTGACCGGGGAACACGCGCCGGTGGCGCCGCAGAAGGGGAGCATTGCCGATATGTTCGACAAGGTGCTCGAGAAGGAGTTCAAGGACAACGACGCCTCCGACTGTACGGTTTTCCTTTGTTAAAGCGGTTTTTTTTTTTTTTTCTGAAGGATGGAATTTTATTTGTTTTTGTCTTATTTTTCTCCCTGAAAGATGGAGCTTTCGTTGACTTTAGTACTTTCTGGAGCTGATGAGACAAGCATTGGTTTTTTTCCCTCCGATGAGAATGCATGTTTCTGAAGTAATTAAGAAACGGTGAAACTTGGAAGACATTATGTTGTAGATGTAAGAGTGTACTAGCTGGTTTCACCAGGCTGTTGTCTCTTTTGAGAGAACGGGATAGAACTAATATGTAGGTCTAATTTAGGTGAAATATCTGTTTCCAATTAAGGTGAACTATACGTAAGGCCTCTTTATGCAAATCTGCTTCACCGTTTTGGGAGACTTATGAGAAACAAAGGGTCAAATATGCGTTTTTTTTAGTGAAATCAATGAAGAAAGCAGTTTTTTTTTTTTTTTGATTTTGGCACGAGCTAATTATTATATGTCATGTTTATCCTTCTGTTAAACTTTAAATTAGTTAAGAAAAACCCAGATTTCTTCCATTGCATATTTCTGGTACTTGTTTAATTTCCTTTGCGATCCCATCATATGCCTTTTTCCATCCATTGGGATTATATTACTGACCCATCAGTTCAACTTTTTGCAGCTTCCACTACCAATAACTTCAATAGCAGTGTTTCTGACAACCAGGTATGTGTGAATTTCCCGTTTAATTCATGCAATTTGTTCCTTCAGTAATGTTAAAAAAAACGAGAACCATGTAGAAACATTCCCATCCAATGAAAGTGACATTGACTAGTCGGGTAAATAAAGTTTATAAGGGTCCTACTGACGATTTTGATAAGAATATTCACTGTTTGTTGAATCTATTCAGCCAAAATACTCTTGGCTGAAAATTTGATGGCCAGTACACCTGTTACAAATAAAAGTTAGCAATGAAATTGGCAGTGCGATCATGGGTACATCAGGTGTCTTAGGCACCCTTATGCAGCATTGTTCAAACATTTTAGGGAGATTGTTACCTTGACCAATCATAGTACTATATTGGTAGTATACTGGTATCTGTTAAAACATACTAAATCACCACAGATACATCACGCCGGTGATACCTTAAATTCTTAATGGACACCACCAAAAGATAATCCTACTGATTTCCACAGAGACACCATCATCTATTATTTTTCAGAGTAACTATTTTTTCCCTAGTGGTGATTTTATGTTCTCTGGAAGTTCCAGCTAACTCAACTCAAACCTATTCACAAACTAGTAGATACCAAGGAATTTTGTCATTTTACTTGCATGGGTATAGACTATTTGAGTTTGCTGATTTAAACTGCAGAAGCATAGCTATAAATGAAGAACCTTTTGGAAATTTTGTGCGATTCAATTTGGTGATCATTGTGGTTAGAAACAGGGGACAATCATTAAATTGTAAAGGAAGGACATTGATATGTGAACGTGACTTTGAACATCAGTTTCTTATCATACTTTGGTATTTTTATTATAGGATACATGACAGAGGTCAGTGTGGCATTGGATAGAAACAGGGGAAAAAGGATGCCCAGGAAAGTGCTAACTGTTATAAAAATCTTCAAAGATCAAGCTTAAATCATGTTATTCCAGAATTTTAGTTACAGTTAGCATCTTCCTGGGCATGGAGTTTTTCTTTACATGAATAACGTGGCAATGTGTAAATTACCATCTAAAGAAAAAGATTAATAACTGAGCCTGTCAAATTACATCGAGTACTATAATGATGCATTAGACTTTTATGATATAATGCAATTTTGTTTTTGTTGCATTAAATTGAGGCTATTAGGTCTAATTCAGACCAATTTCATATCATGGCCATTGCCATCTAAGTCCCTCATTCCAATTGAAAATAGGCATGCCTACTCTTTTGTTTACTGATGAATGCTTTTCAGGCTGTTCTGGAGACAGTGGCTGTTATCAATCATGACAGAAAGAAAAATGACACAGTGGAGAAAAAGTATGGATCTTCTAAAAATTAGAATGTAAATGGTGCTCATGCATCATCAACACTTGATTGAACTATTAGCTCTCTTCCTTGACATACCTTTAATGCTAGTTGCCTTTGTCATGTCTTGCAGTTCAACTAAATCCTTTTTTGACCTGGAAAATGAAGGCTCTGATGAGGCAACAACCTTGATAGACAAGGAGGTTATACGACATACCTTAGTTGCATTTCACATTTTTGCAATGGGCGGGAATTTTCTTCAAAGTTATGCCTTTGGCAGTGCAATTTAGCTTATTGCATATTTGTTTCACTGCAGGACAACATATTTGTAATGTCAAACCGCAAGTCCAAATATCCAGTGCTCCAAGTAGACTTGAGGTTTATCTCCAGCCTATATAATTTTTGTAACTGCATTTCTCAATAAAGTGATCGTGAATATCAGTGCTGCATGTATTGCAAATTATGCATGCTGAATTCTGGTAATAAAATAAATGCAGGTTAATTTCAGATCTGGTGGTTGTAATTGTTTCGGCAACGATTGGTGGTATATTATTCTCTTCTATAGGACAACCGGTTAGTATCATTTGGTGCATATGTTATCACACATATTTCCTTTTTATGAGTCAGCCACCATCCATTTTTTTGTAATGACGGACCATCTGGCAATCTTACCTTGACTTCTCTCCTATGCATGGAAGGTGATTGTTGGTTATCTTCTTGCTGGTTCTCTAATTGGACCAGGCGGATTGAAGTTTATCAGTGAAATTGTGCAGGTGTTTCTTTTCACATGTCATGTCATGTAGCATTTTTATATCATAAGTTCTGCTCATGCATCCTTTAGTATAATTAATTTTTTGGTGAAATCAGTTAAGAATTAAGATATATTTACTTGCGGAATATATTTTCTACCCTAATGCATTGAAATATATTTACTTGTGGAATGCCATTTCTATTGAGTTTAGGATGTCATTTGTTTTCTTAAACTTGCTAAGCAGGTGGAAACTGTTGCACAGTTTGGTGTTGTCTTTCTGCTTTTTGCTTTGGGCCTTGAGTTTTCATTGTCAAAGGTAATATAGTGCTTTATATTTTTTTGTATTTTTCTCTGAATATCTTTCATTTACAAGTACCTTAATTTGAATCTTGAAATACTCATGCAGCTCAAAGTTGTTGGTCCTGTTGCGGTTTTTGGAGGTTTATCTCAGATTGTGATCTTTATGCTGTTGTGTGGCATAACTGCAATGGTATGTCAGATCAGAAGACATGAAACTTTAAATGAACGTGCATTTCTGAATTTAGGTTGTTTACATTTTATACTTATGATGCAGCTATGTGGAGCCAAGTTATCTGAAGGAGTCTTTGTTGGTTCCTTTTTGTCAATGTCATCTACTGCTGTAGTAAGAGTCCTTTACTTATATTGTCTGATGATTTTCATGTAGATTTTAAATTTTTTTTAATGAATTTCTGCTCATTATTGCTCTTCTCTTCTAGGTATCAAAGTTTTTGATAGAAAAAAATAGCATCAATGTGCTCTATGGTCAAGTAACAATTGGCACCCTAATTCTTCAGGTTTGGTCCAGGTCTTCTATTGGAAATTGAATTTGAATATTATATGCCAACAAGAAAGTTTTAGGGATTGCCAATCTGTGGAATGTGTAATCCTGAAGGCTACACATGATGTAAAGATGATGAAATTGAAAAAGAAACACTAACTGCTTTCTTGGATATTGTATCTTATTAAGAACACATTGTCCTCATTCTGAATATTTCTGATATTTTTCCTGCTCTGGTTTATTTCAGGATTGTGCCATTGGTTTACTTTTTGCTCTGCTTCCTATTTTAGGTGGTAGTGGCCTTTTTCAAGGAATCATGTCCATGACAAAAATGTAAGTTTACAAATTACAACTACTTAAAGATTTGTCTTACTCTGTAAGCTTTTGTGTTTTGGAATGCTTTAGATGATGTCTCCTTTACAACAAGAATTACAATGGTTAATGGATGTACAATGGTGTAGAGAGAGAGAAGGAGAATGATATTGAAGTGGTTGTATTGGCTTTTGTGATTGGTTGTAGGGGAGAAAATGATAGATCTTAAATTTTATTTGATGCTTTGAAGAGAAAATGGGATCCATGGGAGAACAGGGGAAGCCTCCTTTCTTAATACTACAATAGATTGTAAGTTATTGTAATAATGCAACTTATATTCTCAAGCAAACAAAGACTTCCAACTTGAGAATCTTCTTCACATCATGTAGACAATAGATTGTCAAGAGGCATCACTGCAGCAAAAATATTCTTAGCAATTTGAGAATCTTCTTCACATCAAATTTGCAGTCAAATGCAAGTTGCATTACTTCATAAAAAATTTAAAATAATGTAGCTACATGTCACTTCTAAGTTGATGTGAAGATTCCAAAATTATTAACAATATTTTCCTGCAGTGTTGCCTTCCAAGAAAGTTGAGATGTGTACTGTGTTTAATTGTTAAAAAATGCATATTATCAAACTCCAATTTTGAAAAAGCAGGATATCCTAACTTTTTCCATTTTTATGAAATTCAGGTTGCTGATATTGTCCAGTTTCATAGCAATTACATCTTTCCTAGCAGTTTCTTTCATGCCACACTTCCTGAAGCTGATGATAAGGATATCATCTCAAGTAAGTGGTTGCCGTAGAATTTTCCAGTGTACCCTAGCATTTAGGCGTCCATGTGCCTTCATTATATTCTGGGGTTACATTGATCATACGATGCTAATTACTTCGCAAAGTGATAAAATATAGTCCTTTTTGGTTTCTTCAAAAGAGTAATTTTCCTTTCTGTGCTTTCTAATCTTTAAGAAGTTTTACATTGGAAAATTTTTCCTTTATGATGCTACAGACAAATGAACTTTATCAACTTGCTGTGGTGGCCTTCTGTTTATTATTGGCTTGGGTGAGTAAACACAGTTTGAAAGACATTTTCTAAGAGCATGTCTTGATGCAAATAAGTCTGCAGACAGTTTATTAATTTTCTGACTATTAAGTGCCTTGTTTCAATTTTATTCCAATTTTCTCATTGTCAATAAATGAAACTAAACTATTTATATGATTCAGGACCAATATTCCTTAATAAAGTTACTATAATAATCTCAATTATCTTTATTTCCATCGACACAAAATTGATGATCATGTTGTGCTATAAAATTGTCCGTTCCTTTGAAATGAAAGGATATGAATTTCACGGAGTCAACTTTTTTGATGTAGTTTCATAACCTGCCAAATTAACCGTATTGATCCATGTCATGAGAAAATCCCTAACTCTAGCTTGTAGGGTTAACATTTGCTTGGTTTGGAAAGAGAGGAGGAAACATGTTCATACAAATTATTCTAGAATATATTGGATGGTTCTTTGGAATAATCTACTAGTGGGTAACATAGTTGCTTGGGAGATCTGCATAATTGTAAAGTTTATATATCCGGTCAGTTGCTAGGATGCTTGGCCACATGACTTTGAAGTATATGTAACTTTCTCAAGATAGTACGAATAAATGTTTTGTTGTTCTTGGGTTGTATGGAATTGTGGCTAATGAATAGGTGCCATCTAAGGACATGGAAACTTAACTGAGCTCTGCATTTCTTTGTCATTCATATCATGCCTATTGATGTAGGTGCTTAAGCAGAACCTAGCACCTAGGCATTAGGGCATTTCATGCCTTGATTTCTAATTTGATCCTTGTCACATCTGCTAATACATCCAGAATCCATGTTGTAATTAGATTTTTAAGATTTTTCCCTTGCAAAAAACTCAACATTTTTAATGAGGTCACTGAAATATACATAGTTATTGAAGTATCAAATCATATATATTTTTGAAATATACATATTAGTATATTACTGAAATGTGCATTACTTTTCTACTGAAATATAACTGAAATGCATATAATTATATACTATAAGTTTATAACTGCATATAATGTAATTATAATATACTATCGATATGGCAATATATACTTATATAGGCAGTAGGCACCCAAGCTAAATGCCAAAGCACCTTAATACTTTAGTATGTATGAGAAAAATGAAACATATGGTTGTCCTTTTCACACCAAACATTAGATCTTTTAGGATTCACTTGAATGTTTACTCAACTGCATGTGCTTGCTTAAAGCTTCTCCAATTTCTATGTACATCTTTTTAGATTTCTTCATGAAGGGAAAAGTATTATTATAATGGGTCATCATAGTGCTTTCAATATTAATCCATTTTTCCATTGTGTATTCTGTTCTGTAATACTGTGAATACTATAATATTTCCTCTCACGTATTAACTCTTCAGTATGTATTTTGTTCCTCAGTGCAGTGACAAATTGGGTCTTAGTCTAGAATTGGGATCATTTGTTGCTGGTGTCATGATATCTACAACGGATTTTTCAGAACACACTGTGAAGCAGGTAGTATATTTCTTTTAATTGTAACTTTTGATTCATTTTTTAAGAAAAATTATTGTACGTTGTTAGAGGCTTACTAGCTAATATGTTAATCTCTTCTGAATTCATAAAACATTTGATTCACTGAAACTTGATGTGAAATAATATATTGTACATTTGTATTTTTCTGGTTTTCTTAGACATCAATATAAAATTTATATTGATTTTCATACATAAGGGAAACCAGCTGTTTTACTAACTTGAACTTTTGTAACAGCATTTTCTCCCAAGATGGGAGGCCTTTTCATGTCCTGAACATGACACCTAGGTGCAACCTTACTTTTGCATCAAGCTATACTCCTTTTATTCCATCCACCTTTAAATTCTTAGTTTTCATATACTTTTAGAAATTTTTTCACTGTTTATCTGCTATGAGAGTAAATGATGTATTAGGGCTATGTGTATTGTGGCTTTAATCTCACATTGGTTAAGTCATGTTATCTCTCTTATGTTGTTTCTATATATATAGGTCTTATCTTTGTTAATAGGATCAATCTACTTTCACCAATCTTTTGTGTTTTCATATGATATCAAAGTTTAGGTTTTAAGAATTCCAAAGTATAAAATATCCAAGTAAAAATGAGTGAAACCTTAGCTATCCAATCACCATTGTCGGTGGCTCATGTCCAAGCCACCACCACCAACACTGTTGGTCTTTCTCTAACCATTCAATCCACTATCCATTGTCTCACCCCACTTGCCAATCCTGTCATCATTGCCACCCTCCCTTACCTCCCTCTCATTGCCACCCTCCCCCTTGTGCCATCTGTCCCTCTCTCCCTGCCAACATTGCTTCTATCCTCTATTTTTTTTCACCTCTCCACTTTCTTTCCCACCTCTCTCCATCTCACTCTCATTTGCTCGGTTTGTTGGATTTGGAAGCCATAGTTCTTCAACAGGCACAACAATGTCTTTGATCCATTCACCCTTGTCTAGGGATGTGGGTCACACTTCATCACTGCCACTATGTTGCATGCCTGCACCACTATGAGATTTGTTAGTTGAGAGATGGAGGGGTGCTCTTCGTTGATTGCACCCATACAGAGCAGGAGATGGGCAAGTTGCAAATGAAGGATGATGGAAAAGAGAAGGCAAATGGTGCTACTTTTGCTACAATAATTGGTTTCCAGTCTTGGATCATGTCTAATGGTTAATTTACTACCTTTTGAGATGTAATTCTCAAATTACTGTTTTTTGCTGCTACTACTGCTACAACTTTTTTTTAATGTCTTTGTATGCATTTGCTATATTTAAGTTTATTAAGTTGTTATTGAGTCTACTGCAAGTTAGATGCTCCAAATGTGAGAATAAATGATGTATTAGGATTATTTATGTATTGTGAGTTTAGTCTCATATTAGTTGAGTCATGCTTATCTCTTTTATGTAACCTCTATATATAAAAGTCTTATCTTTGCTAATATAATTAATCCACTTACCCCAAACTCTTGTGTTCTCACATCCACCAATGTGGTCAGTTTTATAGATGCTGTAAGAAATGGAAAACAGACATTATATGAATTGAAAATTAAAATTTTTTTAAAATACAATTTTATCTTTATAAAATTCTATATATATTTCTCTGCAAATCCTAAATCTTTTCAAGTTTCAAATGCTTGAAAGATGGAATTTTCACATGGTTATTAGAAATTTTAAAATATTTATCTTTGTTGCATGCGGAGGATGTTCTTAAATCAATCAACCAACTCAAGTATTAGATTGTCTAGACATTGTGGTGTCGTAATTCCCATCTGGGTTTAAATTCAAGTGTCAAGAATTTCATTAATCAAAAAATAAAAAACCAATATTCAAGCATGAAGCATGTCATTACATCTATCTCTTTAAATGAAGAATGTAAGTTTGTGCTATGATTCAGATATTGTCAAGTTTCTTTATTTTGATTGTTATCTATATCTTTTTCATGAATATCTTTATGTATCTCACGTTTGGCAGATACGTCACATGGTTATAACATTTTCTTCTTTTCCATTTCAGGTGGAACCTATTCGTAACTTATTTGCTGCACTTTTTCTTGCCTGCATTGGGATGCTAATACATGTTCACTTTCTATGGATCCACGTTGATATATTATTAGCATCTGTCATTCTTGTCGTGATAGTTAAAACTGCTGTAACAACCGTTATTATCAAGGCCTTTGGATATAATGTGAAGACATCATTGCTTGTAAGCATGCTAATTTTAACTTTAATCACATCTCTTGATATTAATCTAATAGACTATGATGCTTTCTCCTTGCAATGCAGGTGGGTCTATCACTGGCACAAATAGGAGAATTTGCATTTGTTCTGTTGAGCAGAGCATCACATCTTCATCTTGTTGAGGTTAGCCTATCAAAAGGAAATTCTTTTTCTTACATGTAGTTATCAATATATTAGTGTTCCTGATTAATAATTTAATCATATTTTTTTGAATGAGAATTTAATCGTATTTTGATGATTCATAATTTAATCAGTATTTTTTATATCAAACATGTAAGATTAGTTTTTCACTTTATTATAGTTATGGAGTTATGGTTTAGTTGTATCTGTTCCCATTAACTTCCATAACTATGTAGGTTTCATTATTATTTAAAAAATTATTGTTGAAAAGAATTCAGTAGTAACTGATGACATAATTTTGGTTGATGAAAGTAAGACAGGAATTTATTTTAAATTCGAATTATAGAGAGGTGCTTTAGAGTTTAAAGGATTTAGATTAAGTCAAAAACTGAATATGTAGAGTGTTGGTTCAACAAAAATAGGGATAATGATAAAGACATACAATTAGATGACTACAAGATTCATAAAAGTACGATTTTTAAATACTTAAGATATATAATTAGTATTGGAGAATTTATAAAGGATGAGATTAAGGTGGATAAAATGAAGAAATGCTTGATAGAGTGTTATGTGATAGGAAGATATTCTTAAAATTAAAAGGAAAATTCTATAAACTCTGTTATTCTTGTAGCTATACTTTGTGGTTTGGAATGTTAAGTTATAAATCATGATTATTTGTAGAAAGTTAGTATTACAGAGATACAAATGTTTAGGTAAATGAGTGGTAATATTATAATGAATAAGTTAAAAATGATTTTATTAGAAATAGAGTAGTAGTTGTACTAATTGAAGGTAAGAAAAAATTAGCTTAAATGGTTTAGACATATCTTTAGAAAATCAATATATGCACCATTTAGGAGAAGTGAATGAATTAGTGCAGAATAAATTTTAAAAAGTAGAAAAGACTTAAAACTTCTTAGTTAGAAATTGTGAGAAAAGATTTAAATTTTTATAATTTAATTGAAAATTTGACAATAAATAAAAATATATAGATGAAAAGAATTCATGTGATTAATCCCACAGCAGGATTATGACAGATTGTTGTAAGAAAAATTTAGTAACAAAAATTGTGCACTACATGATTTCTCTGTGGTGATTGACGTGGTGCTGTAAGATCAATAACTGTACCTATGTTTCAATTAAACTTTTATTTGTTGTATTTCTGGGTAGCATATTTATAGTGGTCCCATGATCTTATATTTTTTTTGTCTATAAGTGGATGATATATGTCTTTATGAAATGAAATATTAACCACTATTTTGTGTAGCTTTCTCTTTTATTTTTCCTGCTTAGGTTTTCCTAAATATTCTCTTTGTTTATCTCAACTTTGGGGTGATCCAGGGAAAAATGTATCTCCTTCTTTTAGGAACAACAGCTCTCAGCCTGGTGCGTTCAAGGACCACACGTTAATTTTGAATCTAGGGATTTGCTTCACTTATTTATTTTAGTGTCTCTCTTCATTCTGGCAGGTAACAACTCCTCTCATGTTCAAAATGATACCGATTATGATGCATTTAGGTGCTCTAATGCACTGGTTTCCTTCGGAGAGCAATTCACAAAATGAGGTTTGAGATATCATTGCATCTAATACTACCACAGCTTCTATCCTGTTTTCATTGCAAAATCTTTTAATGTAATTTTGGTGCTTTGTTTAGTAGGGTAAAAGTATAGAAGTTCTGAACCCATTTCAAAAGGTTCCACTGCAGAATCTAAGAAATTTCTCAGTAGCATCTTGAGTCCCTAACTTAACGCTTTAACAATTATTCATGAGAAGAACCTATGTGCTGTATTAACCAAGGAAGGGAAATAGAACTATATTGGATTCTCTCCTTAAAATTATATCCAAATGACTAGATACTTCTTTTGTTTATGAGAACGATATCATTCTATAAAATTTACCTAAGGTTGGTGAATCAATTTTATTTCATGTAGCAATTATCAATCTGACTTTTAAGTGCATGATTATTATAGTATTGAAGTACTATCGATTCCATAGAAATCCTTGACATTCAAAAACTCAACTGAAAAAATGTGATTAGAAATATTACAAAGATTATGATGGATTAATCAAAAAATTATATAAATCAAATGCGAACCACAAAAGAAAAAAACACATGTACTTTTTTATCCATTAGTTCATATTTGATCGTGCAAGTACTTGCATCTCATTTTGTAATAAGATCTAATTATCAAGGATTATTACATTGAGGCATAATGCATTAAACTATAAAGTGAAAAGCTTTTACCATCCATATTGTCAGTTCAACTCCCTTTTCTGTGCTGGTCAACAAATGTCCAACAAGGAAATTTGGGTGTGACTCATTTGTGATATGCTGATGATACTCTAGTCTTTTGTGAGATATGTAGGATCAGATTGAGTTCCTTCAATGTGTTGCTGGTATTTTCTTCTTTTCCCCTAATGAATTAATCAATTTGCAAAATCAGATTGAAGATGTCTCCTGGGGCTTTTCGACCTAGTTATGAGTTTTAAGGTAAATTTCCATTAATTCTTTGTAGTTAGGATTACAATGTCAATGGAAAGCATCCAAACAGTGTCAGATTTGATGGGTTGTAGGAGAAATTGCCAATCAAATGTTTGGGGCTTCCACTTTCTTAGAAGAGGTTGAAGATTTGAGATTGACAGCCAATGACCAACAGGTTTGAGCAGCAGTTTTCAAGATAGCCTAGCAGATTCTTATCATATGGGGGAAAGTTACTTTGATAGCATCAATTCTTGCCAATATGCTATTACACTGTCTTTAAATGTTTAGAATCCCAACTTCAGTTGCAAAGCATCTTGAGCAAATCTAGGGGGTATTCCTGTGGAAATGTAGCAAAAAGAGAGTTCCTCTGGCCTTGAGCTTGTGACTTGGAAAAAGATTATTCAACTCAAGTGCGAGGGTGGTCTTGGCATTTGAAGTCTTTGTTTGATGAACTTAACCTTGTTGGAAAAATGGTTGTGGCACTTCTATGAGAGGAAATCTGCTTCATGTCTGTTGGTAGAGATGATTAGGAAGAAATGGCTTGGGGTGGAAAAAGGGAGGAGAGGAGTCGTTGGGTTGTAAATATATCTAGTGGGTGTCGGGACATTCTTGAGGCTGAAGCAATTAGGTGTGGGAGCAAATTGGTGGTAGGAAATAGGTTAGGAGTTATTTCTTGTGGGATTGCTAGGCTGATGACGCCCCCTTAGCTTCTCTCTTTCTGGCATTGCCCTTTGTCGCATCTTCCACCAATGTAAATGTTGCAAAGTGTTTTTGGCATTTCAAGGCAGAGAGTGTGAAATATTGAATTCAGAAGGAACCTAAGTGATTTGGAATCTTTCAACCTGGTTTGTTTGCTTTCTTTTCTTCACTCTTATGGTGTGATCTAGAATCTTACAACCTAGTTTGTTTGGTTTCTTTTCTTCACTCTTACGGTTTGCATTTGACTTCTATAGAGATTCTTTCACAGGTGTGGTGTTAGAGCAAAGATGTGAGATTCTCTATCAAATCTTTGGATCGGATATTGACCTTTGTGGGTGTCAAATATGGGAAGCTGAAATTTGTTTGGCAGCACAGGATTTCAATAAAGTCTAGGTCTTTCCCTAGCACAAGTTGCATAACTCTGTCCTAACAGAGATTTTCCTCAGAGAGGGGGATTTCTCACTTGTAAGCATATGCAAATTTTGTTGATCCTAAGAGGAAGATCAGTGGTACCTCCTCTTTCACTATTCAGTGAGAAGTGTCTGAATGTGCAGGACCTGAAACGGTTGGATATGGCTGAGTTTTGGAAGAGATGAGCAAATAAAAGGGGGATTAGGGTGAGTAGCAAGAAAATTTGGCTCACCATTCCACATACCATCTAGTAGAGGCAGTGGTTAGAAAGGAATAGTCGGATGCTTCGGGATGTAAGCCATAATGATGAGCATTTTTGGGCCAAGGTGACAAACTGGGTTGTGGAGTGAACAAGGTCGTGGCAGGTGCAAGGATCTTACAATGATGTGGAAGTTCCGGCATGACTTCAGTCTCTAGTTACTTTTGATGAGGGAGTTTGATTATTTTGATGTTGTCTCTATGTTTGGTGGTCAGTTTTGGTTCTTTGTCATGGTTTATTCCTTTCCTTTTCTGCTTTCCTTGGAGTCTTTGAAATCTGTTAGGCAATGTCTTTCATTTTCAGCTTGCCTAGGGCTTGTGTAGGCTCCTTGATTTTATCAGGTTTAGTATATTTCCTTTTGTTGCTACTCAAATAAAAGAAAAGCTTACCATCCATATCAAGATTTAGCATGCCACTAGCTAAATAGGGCATAAAGAAACTATACTGTATAATGATCTGCTTTTTTGCATGTTTAATGTAATATACGATGATAATAAGATGCATGAAATTATTTCCAGAAAAGTAGAAGCAATCAATAAATAAGTGAAAAGTAAAGAACAGGTTAGAGACAATATTGTTGTAGTGTGGAAGCTGAGGTGGTTAAATACTACAAGAAATATTTCGGATCATGAATCTTAGGTGTAATAAAAATTTACACAACTTGTACACAAAATCCTACAAGAAAAATGAGATCTCATAGATCTACAAGCACAAGGGTCTTTTTATAAAATTATAGAGTCCTCTCTTTTGTCGGAAACAATCCTGATAATGGATTCAAATTTTAAATATAATTTTACAAATTTCAAACGAACACAAATTACGGAATAAACAACAATTTTATTCAAAGAAATGATCTTCACAGGTGCTTACATTTTCAGTATTTCCATATTTTCAAGTCTAGATTGTTGAATATTTCTTCTTTGAGCTCACTTGAAGTTTGAAAATTTGTATTTTACTTCGTCATTTGAATTCACTTTTTGAGGAAATCCTCTACCTTTTGGTTGTAATCTTCTTGACAAAATGTTTTTGAATGGTCTGATGCAGCCAATGTATTGGAATCATTTGTTCACTTTATTTCTCATCATTATTTTTCTTAATTCATTCACGTCCCTAGGTTTATGTACAAAACGCATGAAATATCGTGAAAACCTATTTTTATATAAAAATAAATAAACATGAAGAATGAAAGAAGCATAATCGGTCATCTAAATCTTTCAGGAGAGAGGCACCGTGCTTGAGACGCACGACAGATTGCTATGAAAATGAAGATGGGGCACTAACGTAGGACGTTATACAGAATCTTACTTATTCTTTGAAATTTGCCCTGGGCTTGAGGTACCACTGTAAATGTCTGATAAGGTCTGTGGGATTACTCTTAAGCCTTGGGTTTGAGACCGCAGCAACAGGACTATTAGGAGGAGATGGATGTGCAAGTGGCGCCCCCTTGCTCCCAAAAAAGGTAAGGTAATTACTTCTTGGAATTTCTCAGTCTGGCTGACTTAGTTTGCCTAATTTGGATTATGATATTTGCCTCCAGGAAAACTTTTATTTTTTATTCTAGTTCTGATATTCTACTTGTACCCAGGTGGTATTGAGGTGTATAAAGTAAAAACTTCTCCTTTAATCTGATAATGGTGCTCGTTGTATTGGCAATCAACATGAGTGTCTCAATATTTTTTTTGTTTGTTTGCAATGTAGTTCAATGGTCTTCTCTTCGGGAAATAATATTTCTGTACAAGAAAATGTAAATAATGCAACGTTTCGATAATATAAAATTCTGAAATACTGTAGCCAAGAATTGAGTTTGAAAGAGTTCTATATTTTAAGAATATTGCTGTAGGTAATAAACGATTTGAACTTATGCTTGAATTCAGGGATATCATTATATCTTGACAGTGCCTATAGATTGTAATGAAAGGCTACTTTTCAGAAAAGCGGGTCCTGAAAAGCGTACTTATTGCGTTGTCAGCATTCAGGGCCGAACATTGCTTGTTGGCTCATCAGTGGTTGATTCTGAGGCATTCATTTTTGAAAGTCTGTCTGATGTCTATCATGTGTTTACTGATTGTGCTGGTTATGCTCTTCTGTTTCACCAGTCAGTCTAGTTTCATTGTCAAGAAAACACCCATCTATAATATTACGAGGAAAAAGATATAGAATTTTTTACGTATCTTAGTTAATTATTAATCTAATTGAAGTTTATCGATCAAACTAATTTGAAACCAAAACATTCGAATTACAACTTACCCATACCGAAGCGTCCACATTTAAACAGTAGAACCCATGAAACCAACGGATAGTTGGAGCAAGTGCCAGATAAAAAGTGTTTCGTAAAGGGAACCACACAGAGTGTTGTTGAGATGTGGACATGCAATTTAAATTCACATGGCTATATATTAATTTATATCTTGTTTTAAATTTTATCTATGTGAGATTATTCTATCATTTTTTCCTTGAGCGCCTTTTTATTAAAAATGTGTATGGATCTATTTGAATTTTTTTTATAGTGTTATATTGAAACGTGAACATTTAACTTAAAATAAATTGACTAAAGGAGATCTATCTTATCATATTATGGTTTAAATTTTATTAATGTGAGATTGTTTTGTCACGAAGCAAAACAGAGACGACGATTTGTGAATTATTTTATACTCAATGCCTGGTTGGAACTTTAAATTCGAACGCTGAAATCTGAGATCTGAATCCTGGACATCTTGTCTAATAAATAAAGAGTGGATAAAGGTGATGTTTTTTTCTTTTCTGATAATGGTATCATCATTGATTGAATTTGAACTTACTACTTCTTACCTGACAACAAGATAGAAGATGTACCGTGTTATTTTGTCATTACATGGTAGTTGTTACATGCATTGTAACAAGTAAATAAGTGATATTTTCTCTCAACTCTATCTACTGATGGTATCATGTCAGTTTTCTGTCACCAGTCACAGCTTGTGAAGCATAAAGATCTTTTGTGTAGGCTGGAGGACACGTCTGTTTTCATTGACGTCACAAGTAGACCAGCATTTTTATCAAAATAAGAAAGTTTGGGTGTAAGTATAACTGCTGTACAAGACTTTTCTAAAGCAATAGTTAAAAAAATAGCAATAATAAAGGGACAGGGTATCCCATGGGAACAATGTTCACGTGGAATTGTCTCACTTGGTCCATTGGTTTTACCTTCTCCATACAGGAAGCGGAGAATTTTATTCCCTAAAAGTTCTCGCCGAATGAAATAAACTGCCATAATTTGATTAGTTAAAAAGCAAACAATACTTGCAATTCCTATCAAGATTTGAATCTAATAATTAGCACATGCAAAAAAAAAAAAAAAAAAATCACCACTACCATATTCAAAAAGATTCTCACAAAAGGGGCACTCCATTCTTGCTGATTCTCGTGTGCTCATGCTGGTTAATTAAATGTAACCAATAAAGCATCAATTTCAAAAGTAGGATGGATGTGGATAGCAGGGTTAGATCTCGATTTGGGTAAAAGAAAAGGAAAAAGAAATCTATTACTATCAAGGAAAAAACAGAGAGCTTCTCGTCTGCACTGGGTTATGTCATTCTCCAATAATTTGGCAAGCGTATTTATTCCTCACGTTACTCCTCTGCTGTCCTCTTCTTTGTCCAGCTGGGATTGGCAGGAACCTTGCAAGAAGGGCAGAACATGGGTAGGCCATGGACTGTGCTTGTGGTGGCCCTTGGCGCGTGATATATCAATAAATAGAGTAGAGTTCACCTTACAAGGAGAGGCACACAAAAATCTTAAAACATCAGGCGAGAAAACAAGCTACACTCCTCTTTCAACAATATTTGCCCTCTGTAGACACGTAATCAAGCCGGGCATGGGACCATTTCTAGCATTGATGATTGCCTCATGGTAGAGCGAAAAGGAGATGATTCTACTCCAGGTAAGTAAAGCAGAAGCTCCATTCCATTCCATTCCATTCCCAAGTACGGGAAGATGAAAGTCTAGAGTAAGTAGTGAAAATGTATGATCACGCCTTAGCCATCCATGATGGAAGTAGATAATTCTAGAGACATAAATATGGCAACCATTTAAACAAGTAGAATTACAATGGAAAAGAGGTGACCTATGGCAGGTTGGAGCATTGATGGATGGCACGTGACACAAGTGCCAATCCCAACCGCAGCCATGATTACAACTTTTTTGGTTAATTTCCATGTTTTTATGTTGGAATCTTGAACTTTAATTCAGATTTTGGCAAAGGATTTCTGCCATACCTTCCTCTTCTTGTCAAGAATCAGGTCGTGATTGGGCACAATCAAGTCACAAGCAATGCCATTAGTGTAAACTATAGTATTCGAGAAACCATCCACAATTTTTTCTTACAAATGGTGTGTGTGTGTGTGTGTGTACTCACAACTTAAGTTACAAACCAATGTTAAATACTTTCACATTGTTAATGATGTGGAAGCCTTCACAAATTCATTCGAGAAGAAGTTACTAATCGCATGTCATAAATCGAAGACCTGCATCCAGATCACAGAAAATGGGATTAGATCATGTGACAGCAGGGGGGATGAGGAAGGACATGAACTTCATCCAAATAAAGTCCCTAGCAAAAACACTAAACTTGAATAAAGAGCAGCATCTAAAGTTGAGAAGGTACTGAAATGATCTATTTCAAAGTTTGATGTTAAAACAGGAATAAGTCATGGTTTGAGGAAGCTACTTTTACTTAATTGAAAGTTTCATTCTCATGGGTATCAACTGGTTGTGTTGGACTTGTAATCATTTTACTCTTTGAGTCTAAACCACTGAATCTAAGTGAAAACTTAGACCTGATTTGCACTGCTAAAAATAATGAGTTTGGGTTTAAGTCTTGGGTCCTTTGGAAAAGTGTCACTTATTATCATGAAATTAAGAATAAAGACATCGATTTAACTCTGATAATCAATTGCTTATGTTAAATATATTAGTCAATATTCCTTTCTTAATTTTATAACATATACATATATATATATATATATATGGAAAAAAGGAACTCAAAAATTAGACCAATTTAATTTTCAATGAAATTGACTAGATTAATTAGTTAGACCAAAAATTTTTCAATTTTAGATTAACATAATTTTTGGTTAGATCGACAGGACGGATTTCACCAAACATGCTAGACTGATTAGATTGAAATTTTTTTTGTATAGACTGATTAATCTAATCGGTTTAATCCAAAATTAAGTTAGTTTAAACTGAAATTTTTTTGGTTTAGATCGACACCTACAATGAAATTGCTGTGAATGGCCATAACTTTCCAATCCGTTATATATATATATATTATACTAAATTAATATATATAATGTAATGTTTTTTAGGTCAATAATTCATAAGTCTAGGTCTTAAAAGATACAACCTAGGAAGAATGCAGCTTTAGTGTGTTTGGATCTATGGTTCTTGAGTTTGACTTTTGAAAACCTAAGCATTATACCCATTAATCTATATAATTGAGGATCTTTGGGTATTTCCTTTTTTGAAGTACTACGTATCTTTCAATTTTCAAACATTGATTTCCAAAGAGTTTGAATTGGTAATCGAACAAATGATACAAAACTCTTTAACCATTTTAGTACACAACCTTGTGTAGACAAGAGTTTTAGGTTTAATCTTGACTTATGCTTAACCATATTCATGGTTTATCTTAAAATTCTCTCTCATGCTCAAAGAATAAAGAGAAAAATGTTGGCATGAGTGTTCATAATAAAAATATTATAAGCAATTGAATATATTATTAATCATATTTTTATTTTTACCATAATATGTATAAATATGTATTAAAATTAAATTGAATATATTATTTTAAACATCTATAATAATAAAAAATTAAATTGTATATTATTTTTACCATAATAACACAGTTGTTGAGAAAATGAACCAACACCAATATTTAATTACTTATATTTCCACCCTCCCTTCGCATTGCCGACAGACCAAAACATTCTCTCACTTATGGTCCCAATACACGTCATGAGTCCCGCCGCGCATCCGACGGCTAGTGATTGCTCTCTGTTTCGCAAATCTACATCTCCACCGTCCGATCAGATTCATCTCCCTCAGCTCCGCCAGCTGACTCCACCTTCTACTTTAAGGAGGGGGAAGAGGAGAGGAGAAGACGAGGCCACCACCACCGGCACCGGCATCGCTACCGCCACCGCCACGACAATGGTCGCCGCTGACGCACAGCCATGGACAGCCTCGCGGAGGGGGAGTAACCCCCGGCTAGAGGCCACCCCGGTAATCGACATCCCGACCACTCCGCCGGCTGACTCTCGTGCTGGCGCTGTCCTCGGTGGCAAGCCGGGCTCCTTTTTCTCTCTCATCTTTCCCTTCTTCTCCTTCTCGGTCGCCACGCCCAGCGTCAAGACGGCGCTGATCATCGGGTCGTGGTACTTCTCCAACATCGGGGTGCTTCTGCTTAACAAGTACTTGCTCAGCATCTACGGCTACCGGTACCCCATTTTCCTCACTACTCTGCACATGATGTCCTGCGCCGTCTACAGCTCCGCGGCAGTGCACTGGCTGGGCTTGGTCCCGCCGCAGCATATAGGGTCCAGAAAACAGTTCTTCAAGATCGTCGCGCTCTCCTCGATCTTCTGCTTCTCCGTCGTCTGCGGGAACACCTCCCTCAGGTGCGTGTAACAACACAGAGCAATAAATTGTTGCTAGCCCTTTTAAGTTTATGGAGCTGTGAACTTAAATGCATGAGATTTGGGCAAAGTCGATTACTTTTTTTTCCCTTCGCATACGGATTCGATGAAAGGGAATGATAATCCGTTGACATGGATGGTTTATAATGTAGGATGTGTGCTCTGATTTTTGGGGTTTGAGATTGGTTGATTTGTATGTAAAAAGGCATTGTGAATTATAAAGAACTAGTTCTAGGGTGAGTATGAGTGAAATTTGAACACAAGTCATATGCTAGTTTTGTATGATTGTAGGATTAAAAGGATGGAATGCCAACATCTTGCATTTAGCATTTTGGACAACTTTGATATACTTGTAACTTGATGTTAATAAATTTGGGTATAACATGGCATGCCAATTTTGTGGTTGTTTTCCCTGATAGAGATGTTGATTTGTAAATTTGAGTATAAAATGGCGTGTAGAGGTTGCTTGGATGTTGGACAATATTTTTATATTTGTAACTTGACGTTAATAAATTTGAGTATCACCTGGCATGTCGATGTCTAGGTTGTTTGAATGTTGTTTTCTCTGATAGAGATTGATTTGTAAAAAAAATTTTAGTCAATTATAGAATATGATGAGTCCATGGAAACTTGTGTGCATTCATTGTTCGTCCTAATTTCGGCATGAGGTTTGTGTGATTAATATACATACAACCAATTAGTTGTTTGGTAAAACAGAGTTGGCCATATATGGATTTGTGTATGCCTTTCTGAACTTTAAATCTGTACTTTTGCATTGCCATAGTTTATAAATTTAACGTTGAAATTGAAGATGACATGCTTGTTAAATACAAAGGATGGCGTATGCACCTCTTGTGCTGGCAAACACCGGGCAATGCCATGCCTTGTCATTAAAGTCACTTATTCAAATCTTGTTTAATTTGGTAAGCATGGATTGTGCAGCTTTTGTTATCAAAACAGAAGTTTGTGATCTGATGGATGGTAATTGTTGCACGATATTACTGAAATTCTAGAAAAAATTGATGTAGCACTAGATGTGTTTGCAATCTCTTGAAGACTCCATGTGTATTGATTACTTCAATTATGAATCAGATAACCAATAATGTAATGTTTGGATAATGTACTATTACTTCCATCCTCAGGTACATTCCGGTCTCCTTCAACCAAGCTATAGGTGCAACAACTCCATTCTTTACTGCAGTGTTTGCATTCCTCATCACTTGCCGTTCTGAATCTGCCCTAGTCTATGCCACACTTATTCCAGTTGTTCTTGGCATTGTGCTGGCATCCAACAGCGAGCCTCTCTTCCACCTCTTTGGCTTCCTTGTTTGCATTGGATCTACCGCAAGCCGTGCACTGAAGTCAGTGGTGCAAGGCATCCTCCTCACTTCAGAGTCTGAGAAGCTCAACTCCATGAACCTACTCAAGTACATGGCTCCAATTGCTGCAGTGATTCTTCTCCCTATCTCAGTCTATGTTGAAGGAAATGTTGCCACCAGAACCATGGACAAGGCAATGGATGATCCAAGTCTTCTCCTCCTATTGCTTGGCAATGCAACAGTTGCTTACTTGGTCAATCTCACCAACTTCCTTGTTACTAAGCACACAAGTGCATTGACATTGCAGGTTCTCGGCAATGCCAAGGCTGCTGTTGCTGCCATAGTTTCAGTGCTTATATTTCGAAACCCAGTAACTGTGATGGGGATTGTGGGATTTGGCATCACAATTGTTGGTGTTGTTCTATACAGTGAGGCAAAGAAGAGGTCCTCCTAGTTCTCTTTTTTGAATTTTCATGTCAATTACATCCTTGCATTGATTCGGTTGAATTTGGAAGCAGACACTCCCACCACATTCCACTTGAAAATTTGATTCTTTTTTCCCACCTGATTAAAGCAAAATTTGGAATTTTCTTTCTTTTATTCCGTCCACTGATTATTGCCCTTGGGAGATGATATCATATATTCTTCATATGATGCACCTCTTTCTATCACTTTTATAGCTGTACTTCCCCTTTTGAAAGGATTCTTGTTGGAAAGCGTAGGCTGGGGGAGACAAAGCCAGGGGATATGGAGAAGGGAAAGATTGAATATCTCTACTGTTTCTTTCTTTTCCATTTATTGCTGGTTCCCTCCCTTTCCAGGCCAGATTGTTGTCTCTTGCACGATGTGCTTCTGGATATTGGTTGGACAACAGAAACAGCTTTCAGAAAAAACAACTGGTTTTGGGCAGTGGTAAGTGTCTTGAAATAAAATCTTTTGTTGCCATAAATATATAAAGGACAATTGTATTTATCATTTCCAAGACCTGTATGTATTTCATGCTCCAGCAAATATATATTTTTATTTCTTAGCATGTAAATGACACATTTAGCATTATTTGTTGTAGTTCATAATCAGTTGGGTTTTTGAAACTCAGGAAAACGTTGAATGACTGTTTTCTTGAAGGTTTGTGTTTCCTGACGTTTATTGCTGTTGTGTGGTGTGCGGTTGTTCCATATTGACAGTGCTTAGTGTTCTTCTTGACATCATTTCTGAACTTACCTTGCTGATCTTACTGTCTATGTTATACATACATATAGACAGACACACATGCACGCACAATATGAATTTACAGGTCGATGCCCCTTTGATGTTAAAATGGAAGTGGAAGGCACCATAGAGTCCATGACTAGACGCTTGGTAGGAGATCATTCAAGGTGTTGTGTTTGAATATGTACATGGTGAAGACAAGGTGATAGATGGAGATTCAAGGTGGGTGTGGGTGTCAATGGAGGGCAGATTTACCTGAGGCAGAAGAGGTTGCAGAAGCAATAGGTTCCTAAAGGTTGTCAGAGGGTATGATTGCATTCCACTGTTCCACATTTTGTAAATGCTCAGTTGGTGGGAAGGAGGGGAGGATGGTAGTTTATGGCGGTGTCTCTAGTGACATAAGGTTGGATTTTACAATTGTATACCTAAGGGAAATGGGAAAAATAAGTAAATTTTTAGTTTCATAAGAACTAAATAAGAAGTACCTGAGGGTAATTGACTGCAATTTTTTAAATATGAAGATTGTAAATTGAATTTTGACCAAAAATGAAGGTAGTCGAGTGTAATTTATTCAAATTCCATTGACAAGATTTTTCCAAACAATTTAACATTGGAAGTCCTTGAAAATATTGTTATGTTAATATGATAAAAAAAAGGATTTTTTCAAAACAAAACATGGCCCAAATAAATTTTGAACGGTAGTGAATTTGGAAGAAATATCACCTAGAATATATATTTTAAATACCACACAAGTTAATATATAATATAAAATTAAAAAATAAGAGTCCTGATGAAACCGAACCAACAATGTTCAAACTTGAATTGTTTATTTAAACAAACCTAACATTATATTCATTCTTGGACTCACTTTAACAATGAGAGAATGAGATTGTAAGCATTCGTGCTAAAAAAAATATTACAAGTGTTTATTTTATAATTTAGATGTATTAATTTAACTTAAAACTTTTCAACGAAGGAAATTATATCTGAAAAGAATAGATATTTTTCTTTTGTAAACTTTTATTTTAGATAAAATTTTCATTGTTAGTAAATTTTAAATTAGCATATTTAAATTATGAACATTTTTAACTATAAATACTTACAACAACAATGAACTCTTTTAATAATTGGTTCAATTATGAATCGAACCAATGTTTATGGAACTGATCTGCCAATCCTACCCATGGACCGTCATAAATCCGTACCTCACAAACTTCTATTTAAATGTCTCCTTCAAGATGAGTAAAAATCTTATATCAGTAGAAAAAAAAGAGGTAAAACCTAAACTAATATAATATAAAACTTGTTACAGTCAATTGATTTTGAATTTAATTTTAATATGATATCATACAGATTCAAGATAATGTGGACATTTTTAGGCATATAAAGTATAAAAAATTACGAAAGAAAAGTCTTAACGTTGGTAGAAAAGAAATAGAATTTGAACTTATATGACGTAGGATCATTCACTTATTTTTAATTAATTTTAAGTTAAACTTTAACTTAAAATATTTTTCTGACATTTTACCAAAATGAGACTGATTAGAGCTTTAAAACGAAATCAAACAAGTGAAAAAGTGATTGGAAAGCTTGTAAATTTTTTGATGATTTTTTTTTTTTTAAATTAGTAAGAAGATATAGGCATCATGATTTGAATCTTGACAAAAATATATAAACACGTAATTTTAAAAAATTCAGTAAAATTAATTACTCTATATATTTTTTTTTGATAATGATGGTATTTTACAATGGAGTGAAAGATAAATTACGCTATGCCATTGTTAATTGGCATTGATAAATTTACATTTATAGTGTTTTTTCTATTGAACACTTCTTAAAGTGGAATTTTACTTCCGCCTCTACAATGGACATTTATTAAGCATAATTTTTAAGATTTAAATCTTATCTTAGAGAATTGAACTTTATATATAATAAATATTTGTATTTATTATTAATAGATTTTAAAATAAAATTTGAACATAACACCAGAGTTACGCATTTACTTGTAGATACATAAATAAATCACATAATAAATCACAAGAAAAGAAAATTAGTAATCGGATTAAACTTTGTATATGATAATTTTTTTCATATATTATCAATTGATTTTAAAATAAAATTTCGACATCTTAAATATTACAGAAATGATTTGTGTGGTGAACCCAACTGTTTGCTTCAAATGATGGTAAGGAGATGTTGCTTCATGGCCTCTCCTATTCCTTTTGAGACCTCGTGAACAATACCAACATGGTAATTATCCAATCGTCTCCCACCAAAACCCTAGAAAACCTAGAAGAACAGCTTGCAGCAAAAACCCTAATTATGGCAAGGAAGGACACAATGCCATGAAACCACCTTGTCAGGCTGTACATGCTTTTGCCAACTTCTCTGCAAATCGCAGCTTCCCAGAGAAGCACCGACGCCGGCCGGCACATGAAGATCAGTGCATGGAACGGAAGTCCATGTCTGCGTGGAGTCGATCTCGGCCGTTGATTACACGTGTCACCTCTGATCTGCACGTGGCGTTGCATGCCTTTTAAATCTTCCACCCGCGATTGACAGACCGACCGACCAGTTGAATTCTACCGTGCCGGCGATCGATGTCGATGATGGTGCGGGGGCGCCAGCCCAAGAGTCATGCTTTCTCGTTCGAGCTCTTCCTCCTTGTTGCTCTGCTTCCTGGAGTGGCGTTGGCAAGGGGAGTGCTCCATGCATCGGCGCCGGAGATACGTCTGCCGTCGGAGAAGTCGAAAGGGGGTGGTGGGGATGGGGGAGGAGGAGAGATGGGGGAGGATGATGTGGGAGGCACGAGGTGGGCTGTGCTTGTCGCCGGCTCTTATGGGTTCGGTAACTACCGCCATCAGGTGAGCTAGCTGGTATTTTCTCTCTTTTGTCTGCCATCGTAGACGGTGACTTAAACAGCCCTCTGGTTGATGTTGTCGCCGGTAGGCGGACGTGTGCCATGCGTACCAGCTACTGAGGAAGGGAGGGTTGAGGGAGGAGAACATTGTGGTTTTCATGTACGACGACATTGCCATGAACCCCATGAATCCCAGGCCTGGCACCATCATCAACCATCCCAACGGCAGCGACGTCTACGCCGGAGTACCCAAGGTTTTCATCTTGCCCATCTTTCTCTACCTATATATATATATGTATAGATCTGTGAGCCAGATGAGGTGCCGCAGGACTATACAGGGGAGCATGTCAATGCTGAGAATTTCTTCGCCGTGTTGCTGGGTGACAAGACCCAAGTGAGCGGCGGAAGCGGGAAGGTCGTCGACAGCAAGCCAGAGGATCGGATCTTCATCTACTACTCCGACCACGGCGGCCCCGGGGTTCTTGGTTAGTACAGTCGAATTGGGATGTATGGGTTTCGGGATTTGATCGACTGGCCATGCATGTTTGACAGGAATGCCAAGCGGACCATTCCTCATGGCCGGAGATTTCATCGCCGTGCTAAAGAAGAAGCATGAATTGGGTACCTACAAGGAGATGGTGAGACCCAAAACTAAAATATAGACGAACCTCAGATTATACGATGATAGAATTCTACAAATTCTTTGGAAGCAGGTCATATATGTGGAGGCATGTGAGAGTGGGAGCATATTCGAAGGGCTGCTGCCAAGGGACCTTGGCATCTACGTTACCACGGCCTCCAACGCCGTGGAGAGCAGCTTCGGCACCTACTGCCCCGGAATGGCTCCGTTGCCGCCGCCGGAGTTCATGACATGTCTCGGCGACCTCTACAGCGTCTCCTGGATGGAAGACAGGTGTGTATGTGTACATGAATGTGTTATATTAATGTGAATAGTAACATATGCCTTTATTCGTTCTTTGTTTCAGTGAGAGCCACAACCTGAAGGAGGAGACCATCCAGAAGCAATACCACAATGTGAATATCTATCTATTCTTCTGATGACAGTAATCAAGAAAGAAGAGAACACCAACCACAATGTTGTTCGTGCTTTTGGGTTCTCTGTTTTTCTATTTTTTTTATGGGTGTGTGTGTGCAGGTGAAGCAGAGGACGTCCAAGCACAGCACATTCATGGCGGGGTCTCATGTGATGGAGTATGGGAACATAAGCATGAACTGGGAGAGGCTCTATCTTTACCAAGGATTCGATCCCGACAACGCCAACCTCACCGACGACAACGACGTCCGGTACTTCCCCGCCGCCGATGCCATCAACCAGAGGGACGCTGATCTCCTCTTCCTCTGGCAAAGGGTAACAACAATCAAATCGAGTCGATCAACAACAACACATTCAAAATCTCGAAGCCACATTGATCAACGAATCGGGTTCTTTCTTTATCTGTTTCAGTACAAACACATGGACGAAGGATCAGAGGACAAGGCGGCGCTTCTGAAGGAGATAACGGACACCATGCTCCACAGGGTCCATCTCGACGAAAGCATCATGTTCATTGGGAAACTTCTATTCGGATCAAAACACGGACCTTCCATTCTCCAAGCCATAAGACCTCGTGGGCAACCCATCGTTGATGACTGGGACTGCTTGAAGAACATGGTAATTAATCCCCGATGACATCTGATGGATGCCACAATTTATCAAACACCTTACCGATCCAATTTCTTCAGGTGAGGGTCTTCGAGGACCACTGTGGGTCTCTGTCCCAGTATGGTATGAAGCACATGCGCGCCTTCGCCAACATCTGCACCAGTGGAATTGTGGCCGTGGACGCCATGGAAGACGCCTGTGCGAGCACCTGCAAAGGCCATCTTCTTGCTTTCTCCAAATGATAAGGCTACCGGTATTGATTACTAAGCAGTTGCTGGTATACTATGTATATATATATAAACATAAAATAGAAAATATTTTTATCCTGATGGACGGTCGAGATCAATCGTTTCTTCGTTGTTATCTTTTTTCTCATCTACGATCTTCATAATTATTAATTATGTGTGTAATTATCTATTCGCACATAGGCCTCATATATAAATATATATGGACTATTATTATTACTTCTTTTCAGTATTTTATATTCTGAGATCAAAGTACCATGGGTGTTTATAATAACATCGGATAGTTACACAGCTAAATAAAAAATTATTGAAAGTTAAATTATAGTCATTGATGCTGATACTACATCGTTGATAGTTACAGTCAAATTTATTATAGGCATCAATAATTACATTACATTATTTTATTTATAATTAAATTACATAAATTTTAATTTTTTTTCCCAATTTTAAGTAAAAAATTCTAAGTATTCTTCCACTTTTTTAATTTCTTCTGCACTTAATTAATACGGTTTTTGACCTGTTAAAGATATAATCAAACTCATCTCAAATAATTAACGATAATATCATGGCAAACCATAACTCCATTGTAATATCATTGGAAAACATAAGATAAACGAAATAAAGAGAAAATCAAGTACTGAACTACTAATTTCACATGAATTTTCCGTCTTCGTCTCGTTACCACCCCAACAAAACTTTGCACCACGGCCGCCGCCGGCGGTGGTCAGAAACAAAGAAGCTTCTTCCCCACCTTCTCGTTGGCGGCTGCAACACGCATTCTGACCTCCTCGAAGTCCGACACGGCGCAAGGGATGGTGATCCCGCCGGGGTGGTGGAAACCATACACCTCCTCGGCCTCGCTCAGCAGCTCCTCGAACAGCGGGTGGTTGAAGTACACCACCGGGACGAGGTACCTCCGCGGCTCGGGGCAACCATCTTCCCAGTTCCCGACGTATACCACCAGGTAGCCCTTCGGTGGCTTCGACGGTTGCTTTCCCTCGTTGGAAGAGAGCTGGTTGTGAACTCGGTGGACGGCGTTGATGGACAGGAGCAGTTTGGTGAACACACGGCCCCAAGTAAGCACACGTCCAGCCGCGGTCGGCTTGGGAGGTCGGCAGGTTGGAGAGGACGTGGGATCTCTGAGGCGGAGGTAAGCGGTGCGTGTTGGTCGGCGACGGCGGTGGAAGATGCACCGGTAGATTCTGACGAGGTTCCGTCTGAGCTTGATGGCTCTGATGAGTTTCTTCATCCCAGCGACGGAAGAACGATGAACTCTCTCCTTGTGGCAAAGATGAATCTGCTCTAGTAGCACTATTGGAATATGCAACTGAAGCTTGATTCTGAAAAGGAAGAAGTATTCAAGTGCAGGTTGATTAAATAGACGGTACCAATTAAGCTATAGCTTTGATACCATATATGAACAATAATATCCCACTCTACTAACTCAAGATTGAAGGAATATATATAAGAGTGGGGGAGTTGAGGGAGGAGAAGATAAGATGTCTGCAAATTGATGTGTCTGGAGATGAAGGAGGGACCTGAAAGTGAAGGTGAAAAGAACATCTGAATAAGGAAGGAGATGAGGAGGGAGGAAATTGCAGGTGTGATGGATCAATCTAATGCCCACTTGGCTTTTATTTCTTGATCCATGGCAGATTTCCTCTCTTCTTCTTCTTCTTCTTCTTCTTCTTCATGGATGATAGTGGAGGACACCTGGACTGGATAAAGTGGTTCACGCCTGTGTGTGGACTGGTGACAATGCTTTTGCTTAAACAAATCAAAGCGATCAAGATTTAATAATCAACCAAATCAATTGCTTTTTTCAGAAAATAGAAAGGGAATTATTATTAGAGAATAAGAACTGAAATGACACTTTTATGAATTAAAAAGGCTAAAACTTTAGGACCCATTTGGATACGTCATCTCTTGTATAAGTCGGTGTGTGCTCTGATTTCCAATTTTCAGGTCCACATCAACTTTTTATTTCTTGAAGCTGCTGGCAGTATTTCAAATCATGGAACTTGATTAACCTTGACTCGATCCACTTCAACCAGTACTATTAGGGGTTAAGGTAGAAAAACCTTTGGTAAACAAGGTTGGGTCCATAATTAAGTTTTAAATTCTAATAACACAAAAAGGAAAGAAAAAAAAAAAAAAACGTTTCTCAATCCAAACTGGTTGTTTGGAGATCTTTAATTATAATTCATTATGGAAATTTAGATTATAAAATTTATCTAGGGTACCTTTGTGTTCACAATTTTTTTCTATAAAAGTTATCTTATTAGAAAGTAATATTTTTTACAGTATCTTGGGTTGTATATAAAATAACATTTTCATTACCAATGAAGTTGTCAAATATTGTATCAGAAGTAAGTATGAATATCATTTAATTATTATGAATATACCAACAATTACTACACTGCACACTCATTGTTAATTTACTAGCTAGAGAAGCCATTAATTGAAACTCACTCCAAAGATGGATTCTCAAAACCATTCAAAAATAATAATAATAATAATAATAACTTCTAAATATTACAAAGTAGGAATTTCCAAGCAAATTAACCCTTAAATGATCATGCATGCAGAAGGTGGTGGGTGATTAATCACTCCCAGATTTATAAAAATTAGTAAAAAAAAAAAAATATCCTTAAAAAATCTCAAAAGGGAAAAGGAGTTGTGGATAATTTTTCACTTTGCCTTCTCACAAGTGCATATGTTATCTTAATCAACTCTTTGAAAAACAAAAGGCAATCACATCTGTGATTCATCAGTCATCTTTCCAAGTCACCACATGCTGTTGCTTAGTGTTGCTGACGATGACGATGATATAATAATAATAATAATCAGATTTTCCACAAATTTTCATTTCCTTTGACCACAATAGATAGGGAAGAGCCTTCTTTAAGTACAGGTGAAGTACGATGACAATGCTTTCTTCTTTTTTATTTCTTCTGTTCGCTGTATATTCTTCTGCTACAGTCAAGTACAGCTGCTTCGGCTACTGTTCCTACTATTTATTTACTTATCCATAGGTTAAAGATGGTGACATTCATTATTGAGGGTAATTCCGTCCATTCAAGTGAGTTTGGAGGTGGAATTAATCCGAGTAGCAGGCCATGCATGCATGATCACAGTTATAATTCTAAAAATATATCAAAGTATGATGATAACAACAATAATAAAAAATAATCAAGCTCATAATTTTACCACCTAAAGTTAACCTTAAATCCTAAACTCTAGTCTTTCTCAAAATAATCTAAATAAAATATTTAAAGTACTTTTTTTGATAAAAGGGTTTCCAATTGGATCGTGTCTGTCCCTTGTGTGTTGTATTTGAAATTGCAGAAAAAGAGTGGTATTTTCCAGGTTGACATGGATTAAATATTACATGGGCCGGCGTGTGGATCGTTAATAAGAACCGGCCCATTTCGGCCCAGATGGGAAGCAGCGGAGGCGTTGCTTCCGATTTTAGCCGGGGAAATCTGTGGTGGTGGTGGTGGTGGTTGTGGCGGGCGGGCGGGCGGGCGGAGGTGGGTCCGTGGTTGTGATCTGAGACGTGAGCGGCGCGGCAATGGGGGACGGTTCGTTAGAGCTGCGGGAGTCAGGGTGGGAAGAGCTGAGGAAGGAGGCAAGGAAGATCGAGCGGGATCTCGACGTCAAGCTCTCCTCCTACGCAAAGCTAGGGGGGAGGTTCTCTTCCTCCTCCTCCTCAGCTTCCTCCCCCTCCGTCGGTAATTTCGTCTCTCTTTCTGGCTTGGATCCATGGTTTCGGGTTGGCTGGTGCTTTTTTTTGGTTCTGGTAGTGTACGTGGTCGTGATCGATCTGGAACAGTGTGTGGTTTGTGTGAAGTTCGTTCCTTTGGGGAATTTTGGGTGGTATTGGCTGTTAGTTGACCGTGTTTTAGGTTTCTGGAACAATGGAAGATGAAATGATGGGACCTGAATCGTGTTTTTCCATTTTATGATTCCTCTGTTTCATGGTGGAATTTTTTTTATTAAGGTTCACTCGCTTTGGTACCGTAGGATTCGATTAAAGAGTCAAGAAAGATTTTTTAACCTTCTCACTAAGACCAACTTCGTGTTGGATCCCATTCCATGATTTGTTTGATGCGCTTGGGAAACGTCAGTGTTGGTGGACATACTTGAAAACCTCTTCTTGTCGATGGAAAATTTCGAATACTTACATGTAAATTATATCTTACTCTATTTTCATTTGAAGCTTTCCTTTGTACCTTTACTTCCAAGATGGTGAATCATGTCAGATGGCTTACTTGCCAATTCTATGAGATGGAATAACACTACTTTCTTCAATTCGGACAGAATTTGAGCATTGAAATTGACTGCAATTATCGTAATTTATCTATATTGTTGGCTAGCATATCTTTCTAATGAAAACTAACAATTGTCGATCAGGTTATTTGGATGCTGGGTCGCCAACAGTTGGATCAAGCGGATCATGGAAGTCTGTGGAGATCGAGATACAGTCACTACTTGAAAACCTATTAGACATCAATGAATCCATGAGTCGATGTGCTGCATCATCAGCACCTACTGCTGCTGTTAGTCTGAAGCTTGCAAGACACCAGGATATACTTCATGAATTTACGCAGGTATGGTACATTGTCTTAGCTTATTTTTCTTCACAGCATAGATTGAAGTTCTTCATAACTTTCCCATCACACTTGTTCTTTTCTCCAATTCCATTCATCTCAAAATGTCTGGTTACATCTTTCTCATTTTTCATGTTCATAGAGAGTTAATCTGCCTGTTCTGTGAGTTAGTTCTTTAAGCACATGGATCTTTGAGGTGTTTCTTATGGTATCTAAATGGTTGCTGAATGGTAACTGTCATGATGTCTTTATGTGAGTAATAGATGAAAAAAGTACCATCCTCTATTCTGTCTTTTAATCCCCTTACCAAAAGTATTTTCCTAGATTCGTCGTACTCATTGCTTTTTCATCTAATTATTCTTTAAGCATTCCAATTACTCTTGAAGATGATGTCTCAACTTAATCAGTATATCTGAACTATAATGTCTGATCGTAGGAGTTCAGACGTACAAAGGGGAATCTGAATACAATGAGGGAGCACTCTGAGCTTCTTAGTTCTGTTCGAGATGATATCAGTGAATACAAGGTTAGAAACAATTAGACTCACTTAGTGGTTTAATGTTTAGTTCAACCAAAACTGTTTAAGCTGTTTTTTTACACAGGCCTCTGGACGTGTATCACCCAGAGTAGGCTTGCTGCGAGAGAGAGCCACCATCCATGGAAATATAAGTCAAGTAAGTTCCTTTTTATTCAATTTTGGTACTTCTGCAAAACAATGATCGGTAAAATAATCATAAACCAACAACAAGATCGTAAGAAAATTCAAAATGGATCATAAACATTTCATCACGTTATGTTTGTTTACTCTGTTATTCTTTTATAGAACATAAAAAATCCTACTACTTTTCTAGGCTATTTCCTTGAATTGATCCATATCTACTACCGCCACCAGTATAAAAAATTCGAAATAAAAGTGGTCTGTGCTCCTCGATTTTTGGCTTCAGCTAGTCGTAGCTTTTAACCTTGGCCTTAGATATAGCGTCATCTTGTTTACATGATTATACATGAAGTTAGTCAACACTTGTTGAAATATGGCATGTTAGGTGTCACGTTTATGATTCTACAATTTTATCACCAGCCAAAACATAAGCCACGATGGTTGATAACATTGCATGCTTTTCCTGAACATCTTAGGGCATCTGTTATCCATCACTATTCGGTGACTACTTCCATCGAAGATCATTTATATTCACTCCTAAAGAATTAGGTTAGAATTTTAATTGGTTCCTCAAATACATGGCAAAGGCTTATGCTGGTACATACTTAATCTGTACTACTTGTATTTAAAATTCTAATATTACTGAAATCTGGAACTGAATAGATTCCTTAAGATACTTTGCCATTGAACGTTTGTTCACAACGTATTACAAATTCTACTTGTGCTTCTTTTCTTGGTCGGTTTATTTGAAGGATCTAAAATTTTACTATCACTGATATTAGAAATTGGATAGATAGATGTACATACTACTGTTGGAGATTATAACTTGCATATAAAGATCGTGGTTGACCCATTTTGCCCTTCTTTTCCAATACCTTAGAAGCCGATTACCACAACAAATCCTAATAGTGACAATCAAACAGCTTTTTTGTTTACGGTTTTGGAGGTGGTATGAGATTCTTGAGAGTGATTATAAATAAAGCCTTTGACATTTACCATGATGAATTAAGCAGCATTCTTTTGATCCTGACCAAAGAAGCTAATCGCCTTCTGACGTCAGATCGACGAGGTGATAAACCAAGCTCAAAGTACAAGGGCAGTTCTGGGCTCTCAAAGGTCTTTGCTAGGAGATGTGCAGGGAAAGGTTAAGCAATTAAGTGACAAATTCCCTGTTATACGTGGCCTACTTGGTAGTCTCTCCTTTGTCAGCCTCTACTCCCACACACACATGCTCTCTCTCATACGGCATGTGTAAAAATTTTGTGATTTTGACCTCCATTTTTTCAGGTGCCATAAAAAGAAAGAAATCAAAGGACACAATCATCCTTTCTGCTGTCATAGCGGCTTGTACGTTATTCCTCATCATCTACTGGCTCTCGAAATGAAAGAAAAACGGTATGCCCATCCCTGTGGTTTACTCCTCATGTATTGAATTTTTCAAAGTGTAGAATCGCTCTTGTACCCTTTCTTGTTTTATCATTCAACTAGGGGCTTTGTACAAATATGAAAATCTTGATAACAAGTGAAAGATGAATCCTTTAGTGCCACAGAAACCTGTAGTTTTGTCGATTTCTCGGTTAAGAGTTCAAGCAATTTTCTGCTCCTTACTAAGTTCATTATTCTGTACAGAACAAGGGGATTCTCATACCCTATGGATCAAGAATCACTTCACGTCACAGAGACCTGTTTTTTCATCACAGAACCCATCCTTGTTGAGAATTTTCTGAGGTGGTGCACTCAGCAAGGGTGATGATGGGCTACCGTAAGCGTTGCGTCGGCTATTCCCGCAACCTAAGCTGACTCTTGTGCTTACACCTGTCATGGGATTCGTTCCACTGGCATACTTGCACAAAGCCTGCAGACACAAACGCATCATGGCTGTGAATCAGAGAGGATTCAACTTCAATATGTTTTTATTTTAGTTGCAGGCATTCTTTTTCATTGCACAGCTAAATCATATTACCTACTAAAACAAAAATTTTGTCTAGGAAATATTATCCGAATCTCTGTAAAGGATTTATTGGAACCCCTTGATTGTTCTATGAGGCCGCAAGTGTGACAGCACAGAATTAGAGCTAAAACCTCAGTGGTCAGAAGGGACTGAATTCATCAATGAAGGTATAATGATAATTGGGAGGATATTAGTAGTCCTTCAAAGTTCAAAGAAACATTCAAAGCACTGAGTGGGAATTAAAATAAAATCTAGTTTTCATTCGATCATTTACTAAAAGGTATCCAAAGAATCAAAGTTGGCGCTTTTTCAGAATAAGGTGAACAAAACGTTCCAAAGGGTAAGCTTATTATAAAAGTTAGTGCTTTTTAAGGACTCCTTATATGATTAAAAAAAAGGCTGAAAACATAAAATGCCATATATCAGACATTCCTAGCTTTTCAAAAATGTAGCCTTTTGAAACAAACTAGATACCAGTTAAGTTGAATCAAACAATGCGTCAATCAGAACATGTGGGCCATGTGCATCTGAACCCAGGGATAACCAAGATTTTGTTGCACATTTTAGTTCTGGGACATTTATAAGAAATAAATGAGATTTCAAAAAAAAAAAAAATCGATCCTTCCACACACCTGTTTCTGACTGAGGTCCAAAACAGCATCGCTAAAATCAGCACCTTCAATGATTGCACCGCCAAGATCACTGCGTGTGAGAACTGATCTGACAAGCACTGCATTTGTGAGATTAGCTTCATTCAGTACCTGCCAAGAAAATTTTCAAACATATGCTTTAGTGCAGGTTATTACAAGTAAAATACTAATGTCACCAATTAAAGTATATATGCAACTATAGATGATAAGTTCTCCCTTTTTATTAAAGGGGAGTAACCTATCATGGTGAGAACCATGTGTATAGACCCATTAAAACACATCTAGGACTGAGGATCAATGTGGAACAGGGGTGGGCAACTGAGGCACTGCAAGACATTTCCAGATATTTAAGCTCTTAATGGCATTTTAATATTAGTAACATGATTCAATGTTCTATTTGGTGTTTTCCTTGAAAGTTATTTACGGTTGTGATTTATGTACCTTATATTGTAGGTCATCTCAGGTGGGCATTAGAGAGAATGGGTTCATATTGTCAATCCCACATGGCGTTGAGCGGGTATTTACCCAAGTAACAAGTAGAAGTACCAAGACCAGAGTGCAAAACATTATTATTTTCTTATGTCTGTAAGAATACTGTAAGGGGGAGAAAATCTCTGGTAATTACCATTCGATCCATCAGAGTGTCGCTCAAATCAGCACCTATTTACATAGTGAACAAAAAACAATTATTTTTACGTGTAAAGGGAAAAAAGAAAGAATTGATATTCTAATTGTCTTACATTCCTTTAATAAATTAACAATCAGTAGCCGTTAATGACACGTTATTGAAACGAAATGAAAAATGATGAATATTTCTACCCGAATATCTAACAAACTATCATCCTACTATTGCCAGCTATAATAATTAAAAATCAGGCCTATAATAAGGAAAAAAATAGAATATATAAATTGGTTTAAGGTTAGAGGAAAAAAATTTAGAGATTTAAGTTAGGTTTATTAAAAACATGGATGCTAGAGTTTTAGTAGTAAAAGAAAATGAAATAAAAGATAGATGGTGTAGGTGTTTTAGTAAACTTCTTAATGAATTTATCATAGGAAACTCTTCCATGCAAAATTTAAATAAAATATAAAAGATATAAACTATAATTATTTTAAAAGAATTAGTAGTTAGGAGGTAAAGGAAGTTATTTTTAAAAAATGAAATGTAAGAAAACCATCACACCACATGGTATTCCTCTTGAAATATAGTAATGTAGGGGTGAAGTAGGGATTAAATGGTTAACTAAGCTTTTTAATATAATTTTAAAGACAAAGAAGATGTCAGATGAATGAAAAAAGAATTCTTTAATACCTATATTTAATAATTAAAAAGAAATATAGATTTGTAATAATTATTGTGATATTAAATTAACAAGTTATACTATGAAATTATGTGAAAAAGTAGTCGAACAAAGCTAATCTATGTAATTAAAATCACAAAACATTAATTTAATTTTATGTCAGGTACCTCAAATATGTAAGCTAATGGTTTAGACAAACTCACCTGTAAAGTTTGCTTTGAATGCAACAGCTTTCTCAAGATAAGCGCCATTGAATGTGGAGCCACTAAAATCAGACTCCCTCATATCAGCGGAAGTAAAGTTAGCTCGTCTGTGTGACAATTACACAAACAGTTAACGCACAAACACCCAAAACAAAATCGAACCAAAACAACAAGAACACTTCGACGACAAGGTGCAACAAGCAATCAACCCCAAACCTGAGATTCTCATTGGAATGAACAGCCTTCCTGCAGAAAAAGAGAACGAATCAAATGACCAAAATCAAAAGATATTCCAAAATCCAACATCCAAAACCCCAAAATTCTCCCATTCCCCTCTACCTAAGATCGGCAGATCCAAACTGCGCGGCGGACCCGATCCCGAACTCTCCCCGGACGTCCGCCTCGTACTTGTTGAGGTCGGCGACGGCCGGCATGGGTCCAGAGAAGGTGCCAAGACCAACTACGGCGGCCGCGAGGGAGGAGGTCAGCACGACCTGCCACCTCGGTTGTTGGCGGGAGGGGTGGGAGTGGGGGTTGCAACAGGAGACGACGGGAGTGGGTCGGACGCGATGGACGGCAGGGGAAGGAAGTCCAAGGGGCCGTGCGCGTTGCCTTCTGGTGGCTGAGTCGACCGAGAGAGGAGGAGGAGGATAGGTGGAGGTGAAAGCCATCGTTGCTCCGGCGTGCACCGTCGCTGGTTTGCTCTGTTCCCTCAGACGGTCGGAGGTGATTAGACGCAGCTTTGGGTGATTTCCGAGTGGACACGATTTTTTTTTTTTTGGCGAGGTAGTGGACACAGATATGTATATTTTGCAGCCTAAACCCTTCATTATCCAAAATTCACATTTTCAAGACTTAAGTTTGTAGGATTAAAAAAATATTTATATTTTATGAAAGAGAATGATTTTTTTTTTTTAGAAAATTGTGATAAACATTAGAAATAGTCATAGATGGTATGAAAAAAGCTTGAATCAGAAAATTATATGAGAATAAGAAAATGTTACAACTGAATGTTTACTTAAGTGATGCACAAAATATAGGAAGGAGAGAGGTTAGATTAAATTTCCAACATTTTATCAGATGTTCACAACATAAAATACTATAGACATCAATATTTACATTTTTTTCTTTTATTAAAAATGTTTCACAACTTTGAGTGTTTAAAATGATATTTCAAATTTAATTCTGATATATCGTTTATCATTGATCTCATAAATCATACAACTTCTATTTATTTTTATTATTATTCTCGCTCGTACATATTATGAATTACCCAACCTTTACTTGCATAATTTATTCTACTCGTCATTTGCATATATCATAAATTACATGACCAACTTCCTCTCACGTATGTACTTTATCTTATCGTTCTCAATCACACCTTTACTTGTTTTATAAATTATATAAATATATCTTACCTCACTACTCTCAATTGTACCCCTACTTCTCTCATAAATTGCACAAACACATTTCGCCACATCACTCATCACTTGCATATGTCATACCTAAATCAATATTTATAGCAAAGAAGGGAATGATTACTTACAATAAAAATAAAAATGGAATCTTATATTTTTTTATTTTAAAAAAAAAGGATAGGTATGTTTGAGCAAAATAGTTACTTCATAATGTTTTCAGAAAAAACTCTTTTCACTTAAGCAAAATAAGTATTAATTTCACCAATTATAATAACTAATTTCTTTGCAAGAGGACTAATCGTATCTAATTTAGAGAATTCTTCGCCAATACATATACCAAAGATATAATTTTTGAAAGTCGTAAAACCAAAAATAAACAATTACCATGTAAAAATAATATTATTTTTAGAGAAGTTTATTATACTATAATATAATATATGATTTTTTTTTTTTGAAAAATTCAACCGGGAGCCATATAACTCATGTTGGGCAGGACTTGGTTCTGGTCTTTTTTTTGGAAATGACGATTTTACCCTCGTACTTTATTACATTTACCTCAACGCAGCCCGGCAAGTCGTCGCGAGAAAAGTACAGGAACAAGGCAGACGCAGAGCAGAAGCCATGGCGTCCAAGGTCTGTCTGTGATGGATGATAAATCCGCATGGGTCGACATCAGAATCTGGTTGGTTTCCACTTCCATCGCCTGAACCATGAAGCGCGACTGGTGAATGAAGCCCTAGGGTTGGTACTGTACCACATTAGTGCTGATACTGGTACTGGTGCTGGTACTTATGTGGGTAGAGGAACACTTGTGGGTCATGGTCCAGGAGGTACCATCCCAACAACCAGTATTTATTAGTGTCCACACATCATCATCATCATGTGGAAGCTTTGATCCATGATAGATGATACCAAGATCGTGCTTGAAGCAGAAACCCTAATCACGTGGCAGTTGGCTTGATTACTACACTTACACGTACCAACCCATCAATCACTTGCAGCAGTATTCTAAGCCCTAGTCTAGACATATGTATGAGAGCGGGGAGAAGAGGACAAGTCAGCGTGGGCGCAGCAGGTTTTGCCACTGTAAAGCACCATGGAAGCTTGATTGCCTCCCCGCCATGGTGGAGTTGTGGTTGGAAGTGTGTGTATATGTGAACCCTAAAAGTTAATATGCCTGTGGGAGAGAGAGCGAACTAGGAAAAAAAGGTCCTTTTGTTTTTAGTATTATGGCACCCACATTAATCATACATTACACACAGTTAAAAATTGGTGTGATCTTCATTGACCATCTTTTGTTTTTGATGTTTCTGATATTGACCATGTGCAATTTTGACCTCATACCCTATGCATCCATCAAATAAACCCTAAAGTTCTCATAAAAACTACTCCCATGGTGCTGCTAAAGCAATAAGTGGCAAACACTTGTGGCAATACAAAAGGTTGCAACTTGCCTGATGCTATGCTTGGTGCTGCCACTATTAAATAGTGGGGAGATGAGGTTGAGGGAGAAAGACTAAATTGATCCTAGCATTGCCTGTTCTCCTACTAATGTCTCTTTTGTTGTTTTCATGTCTATTGGCTTTTCTCAAGCCATTGTTTTATTTTGGATCATATGTAATCTTAATCTTCTTACCAAACTTTTACCCAGTTGTGACTTCATAACTTCAGTTTTTTATCTAATTGTGTTCCAAAAAAAAAAGAAGTGACACAAATGATTGATTTTTAGTTAGGTAGATGTCTTACATTTCAACATGTCATCAAGCCAAAGACAATTTTTTGAATAGGATCCTCACACACCTACTTCATTTAAAATTAAAAAGATATTTTTAGGACATAGCTACGAAAAGGGCACAGAAAAGGGAAAGTGTTGAAATAGTCCTATGTTACAAAAGTGAGATAGAATTTTCATCCATATATAATACTAGACCACAAATAATTAAGTGTTGAAAAATTCTTACATTAAAAAAACAAGATTGGATTACCAATTTACATCTATATATAATACTAGACCACAAATAAGTAAGTGTTGAAAAATTCTTACATTAAAAAAACAATATTGGATTACCAATTTTCATCTATATATAATACTAGACCGCAAATAAGCAAGTGTTGAAAGATTCTTACATTAAAAAAACAAGATTGGATTACCAATTTACATTGAGTTGAATATCTTATATTTCTACAGCAACAGTGCTGATGTCTACTTGCTAGAAGCTCTTGTGTTTCCAGATTTTTACATTTTTGGTAATTTTGTATGAACCTGCACTGTGTATCCTAGAGGTGGCTATTTCATATATAGATAGTATTTATAATAAAATTCACTATCATTTGCAAAAAAAAACAAACAAAAAAAACCAAACCTGTACAGGAACACCACTATAATCAAATAATCACATACCATCTAAATTCCAGTAGATCTAGCCTTACAAGTTTGACTCATGCCTTTCTGCTCTGCCATGCCTACCTTCTTCTGCTTCTTCTGTACCGCCACTACTTGCTGCATTGGAAAATCACATGGAACTTTTGATGCTTTTCACAAATGAACAGCCATCCTCTTGGTAATCAGAAGGTTTTTTTCAGAGTTAAATTGCATTAAGGAAGGATTACTCCAAGATAACATATAATATAAGTAAAGGTTAGCAGCATTTGCTACTAAATGTGGATAGTTGAATTTATCTAATTCATGTGATTTTATATTCTTCATCAGATTTTTGGCAGACAGTTAAAAAAGTTCGTGCCATTTGTTTTTTCAACCAAGTAACAACTGTGAAAATCTAACTCAAAACAGATTATTTGTTTCGAATTTCACTTGCTGTCAGAATAAGTTCATATATATTTATTCAAATTAGAAAAAAAAAAGTACTTGTAAGCATAAGGTAAAATCATAAGCAAGAGAGTAAAATAATCTCATGTTGAAAGATGCAAAGATTGAATATGAGTTAATATAGGATGATTTTCTTTACTCAATGTCAATCAATTTAAACTTAACATGACTAAGAATCAAATGGAATAACTGAGTTAGTTAAAAGCAATGGTGCAATTGTTGGTAGGATAATGCCAGTGGTAATTTTCACTAATCCATTGTTGGTAGATGGAAAAATAATTAACATTAATAAAACCAAGTTGTTTATGTTTTTTTCTCTTACAGTGGCAGTGTGAGGAAGCCATTCATTCATTCACACACCAGGAGCCAACAGTAGTTTCAAAAGGACAAATTTCCCATCACTGGTCAGTTTACTTACCTCTTGTTATGAGCTGCCCAGCCCTGGCCCTGAGTGTCGTAGTAGTTTGTAGGAAGCATAGGCCTCAGCCGTCTGCCCTCTTTCTTCTCTCTCTCTCACATCAAAAACACCTCCTCTCCTTTCTCTCCTCTGGGCAGCTGCCTTTCCTTTCTCTCCCGTTCCCTCTTTCCTCCTCTTCTTCCTTCTCCTCCTCCTCCTCCTCCTCTTCCTTCCCCCTTCATCAGATCAAAGGCCAGATCCGAGGTTGTTGATCAGTCAATCAAATCACACATCAAATCAGAGAGGGTGCCAAGGAATCTACACATCAAATCAGCTGTCAATCAAATGTAAAGGCTTCAAGAGGTCAAGGGAAGATTTGCATAGAAAAGGGTAGCTGGACAGCGACAGCATCATCCATCGAGATCAACCCCCACAAGGAGGTGAGCAAGAACCACCTGCAACAACAACAAGATCATGTCATCATCGTCTTCCTCATCAGCAGCAGCAGCACAAGCAGCAACCTTTTCTCTCGACCACCTCTCGCATTCCTCTTCCGAGCAACTCTGCTATGTCCATTGCAACTTTTGTGACACCGTCCTCGCGGTATCCATCCATCCCCCCACCTCTCTCTCTCTCTCTCTCTCTCTCTCTTTGTATATATATATATAGATATAGACATGGTTCTTGATTGATGAGCTTTATGGTTGATGATTTGGTTGAGTGGTGAAGGTGAGCGTTCCTTATGGTAGCCTGTTCAAGACCAGCGTGACTGTGAGATGTGGGCACTGCAGCAATCTCCTCAATGTGATCAACATGCGAGCACTCCACCTTCCTCAGGCAAATCAGATTCATCACTTGGGCAACACCTTCTTGGCCCCATCACACAACAATCATCTTCTGGTATATGCGATCATCAATTATTTTTGTTCAACCAGTACCATCGTTTTCATCTTTGTTAAATTAATCTTCCGGTGGTATTATGCCTACACAGGAAGAGGTCTCTCATCCAACACCTCCATCGCTGCTCCATCCGCCCAATACCACTGCAAAGGAATCAATAGCTTCTGCCAAAAGAACAGAAGAATCCACCCAACAATCTCCTGCTGTCAACAGACGTGAGGACATATATAAATATATAAGCACATTTCCATCACTATCTTCTTCTTCTTCTTCTTCTGATATATTAATTTTTCTCTCCTAGCCATGGAATAAGTATAGGCAGTAACTTGACACCCTAGTGAGATCCATCTCTTTTGTATATATCATGAAGAAGCCTTTTTCCAATATAGAGATCTCTATATATCAAGCATTCCAATATGTTACCTGAAAAATTATTTTTGAGAAAAATATAGATCACAAATGAGAAGGGTAGATGAAGAACGCATGTGGTACAGACAAGTGGATGCATGACCACTGGTCTATAGAAGAAGAGCTACACCTTCTTTCCATCGCATCAATAATGGCGGTCATCAGTCCAGAAACCACTCCCTTCCATGGCCTGTGATCCCTCTGTGGGCTCCCTCTGTAGCAATAGTGCTCATTCCTCATCTCCCCACCTTCATCAAATACTTCCACACCCCCCACTTTCATGCCATTAAGGCAAATATGTTCTGAATCCCACAGGATACTGAACCCAACAGTGATTTCATATTATTTTTTCCGATAATGGTGAATTTTACGTTCATCAAGATTCAAATCTTAATGAAAACTATACAAATACCACTACTGTTACGGAAACTTCATATTATTGGTGGTGCTTCTTTCTGCACACATTGCAATGGTTTATCTAGTGTGTAGTTTCTTCGTAAATATTGCGATGGTTTTCATTGCCTAGTAGGGCGTGACATAGTGTATATATGGACTGATGCAAGACTAGTGTTTGCAGCCCCAGAAAAGCGGCAGAGAGTGCCTTCTGCTTACAACAGGTTCATCAAGTAAGCATTAATGGCCAAACCCATCATTAACTTGAACCAAAAAAACAATTGAATCAATAATACGTCTCTTTTTCTTCTTCTTACTCTTATTCGTTTCTTATTCTTCTTCTGTTGGATGCTACAGGGATGAAATCCAACGCATCAAGGCTGGGAATCCGGACATCACGCACAGGGAAGCCTTCAGTGCAGCAGCAAAGAACGTAGAGAGACCTGCAGCACCTCAAACACTACTCTATATATATATATTTATACATATATCTCTTCTTTGACCACAGGCTTTTCCTTCCCCAACTCCACTTCTTCCTTCCATCTCTTAGGGTTAGGGTTTTCCTTCTAATTTTCTCCTTTCTTATGCAGTGGGCCCATTTTCCTCATATCCACTTCGGCCTGACGCCTGACCAGGACATGAAAAACAATAATGTTCGCCAGCAGGTAATGGTTGTGACCAACACACACAAGCATGCTCATATATTTCTCAAGCTTTGAAGAAGAGAAATGATGCTTGTATATATATATATATATCTATATATGTGTGTGTGTGCAGCCTTTTGCTTCAAAACCTCACGGGTTCTCTTCTTTATATAAGTGTGTGCCAATGCTGTTCTGGTCATTAATCATCAAATTTCATCAGACGCTGTGCTTTGTTTTCCTTCTTCGTTTAATTTCTTTCTTGGCATGTAGGATTTTGTTGAACATGACGTGATGCTCAGGGACGGGTTCTACACGTCTGCCGCCGCCACCGCCGTGGCTACGGCCAACATGGGTGTGACCCCATTCTGATCAACACTTTCCTATGGAATGCCGAACAATGTGAAGAGGATCTTCTTCTTCTTTGCTACCACCACCACCATCATCCTTTTATTGTGTACTACGCTACTGGCTAGGACCTTTCTCCTTGGTTGTTGGTTTCTTGTTTGTGCTGTTGCATATATATATAGATCCTTTGTGGTTGTTGAGAGAGAAAGGCTCTAAAATGAGTTAATGCATATGATAACGAAGTTTCGCTTATATAACATGAACCTTTTCATTCATCGTCAATCAACACATTTGCCCGCAGACATTTATAAATACATAAATAAGATATAAGGAGAAGTGTTAGAAAAATTCCACAATGGATAATCAAGAAAGTTAAGTTTTGTCAAGAACAACCGCGCTACTGTAAAACTGTTTGCTTTGTTTCATTATCTATAAAGGTATGCTAAATCTTCTACTTTCCATACTAAGTTTTATTTTGTTTGATATTAGTAATTAATGTTTTTACTTGGATTTGAATCCAAAACTTCATTTTCTAAAGATTTTGAAACCAATTTGTCTCATTTTATGGGTTCTTCTCTTGATTAATAATACTCATCACTTATTTTCATGAATCCATAATTAATCTGTATGGTTGATCCATTGGTTAACATCATCGTCCTTCTCTTCTCAAGGTGTCTGTTGGATGAGAGCATCTGCTGATGTTAGCTTGCTAGGCTTTTACAGTGTTCAGCTGAGAAGTAAAAGCTAGGTCTTCTGTTTAGGTTCGCATTAAATGGGGAGGGAGGAGATGAAAGAGAGAGGAAATACTGATCATGAATGCAATTTCTTTCATATCATGTTTGTTGATGTGGTCTTCATAATACCATTTTTTCTATAATCGTTATCGTTGTTATAGTATTAAGTAGAAATGTAAGGATAAAAACACAAAAGCTATAAATTAATTACTATTACAATCCCAGACATTTATACAATTATGAACAGTTGGGATGGCTTTGTGCGCGCTATGACAACAATCTCCATGAAAACAAAGCTTCATTAGTTGATATATTAAAGACAACTACCGTATTTGTAATATTCATTGTAGTTTGAACATTATTGAATGCAAAAATCATTACTATTATTAAACAGATATATATATATAGATATATAGATATATATCTATATATATATATATATATATATATAAAGAGAGAGAGAGAGAGAGAGAAGGGGAGTGGGAATTTAATGGAAGCATATAATCCTAGATTCTTCTAAATGAAATTACAAACATGATATGAAGGAAATTGCATGAAAGTGGAGAAGGAATTCAAAATCTTTTTTTACAATGATAGTACTTTTTGCCTAGGTTAAAAATTAGTCTCAAACCCTAATCAACTTCAATAACTCAGTTGATTAAAGGTAACAATATTTGTAATTTTTTCTAAAATTTGAGTCTAAAATAATGCAAAAAATACTATCATTATCAAAAGAAAATTATTCAAGCCCTTGAACAAGAGTTATATATTTATATTATTTTTTGAAATGTGTATACTTTCTTAAGTAATCCATATATTATCTTTTGAAAGTAGGGTGTGCTTGTGCAAGGATGCCATAAAAATGAAAATGCATATACAAAAGAATGTCAAAGACAAAAATGAAGTCACAATATTTTTTTTTATTTGATTTCAACATAGTGTTTTTCTAAATATTCGAGAAAAATAAGTAAATTATTATTTCAAGTTCCTCCTTTTTTGGTGAGAAAGAAAAGGAAAAAGTTGATGCCATGACCCTTCTAGAAATATTTCTAAGTAAATGATCATGATGCATGCAGTCTACTTGTCACCCTAAGATAAAAAAATAAGTAAAAAACCTAATGTGATTGTGTGGCTTGGGATGAGAGCTTCTAAGGGATTTACATTTTAATCCTAGTACTCATCAAAGAAAAAATTACATCAATTATAAAAAATGGACATTATGAAAATGTAAAAAAGTGTGATTTTGGAGTCTTAGCTTCCATGTTGATTTACTGAACTTGATTGAAGCTTAATCTAATTAATGACAACTAAGGAATATCAAATTTCTAACTAACAAACTATAAGACTAATGCACCCTATACATGTTGATTAATTGTAGACAATAAATTTTTGTGGTTCATTGATATTAGTTAAAATTAAAAACGAAAAATTTTAAAAGTGTCACTTATAATAAAAAGTTGAACTACAGGAACATACAATTTCAAATCTCTCCATGATGATTTTATTTTCAATCAGTTTGTTGAATATAATTAATCTTGATACACTCTGGATATATAACTAGATGATCATCTATAAACCTATCCTTGAAGAACATTACTTCCATGTATGGATGGTACATATTGGGGGAAAAAAATAAATTAAATTCAATCATTTTTTAATATAATAACTAATATAAAATAAAAGAACTAACGTAAAGTTTAAAAAAATAAAATTTTGAGTGTGTCACATGTCCCACCCTTAATTACACTATATTGCCTTTGTTGTCAACTAATCTAGTAATCTTAACCTTACCATATTCCTGCAAGGATGCTTCATTTATGTATATTTATTCCTTATTTCTAGGGATGGTAAGCGGTTAAATGAAAGGTCTACTAAAAAAGGAGATTTCCAAAGTTACACTAAGAATTTAAGATTTAGGGTTTCATGTTGACAAATCATTACTTTCCTGCTGATGTAACGTTGGAACAAGATCGTCAACACAAGGCAGTGAACGACAGGAGGGTTGGCGGACATGGAATGAAGACTTAGGGTTTCCGACAGGTGTCGGTGGCATGTATGAGAAGACAAGAATAATACAAACATGGATTTTGTTGGGTACTTGTGAAGTGACGACTAACGCCACCAGACATATATATATATATATATATATAAGTTGACGACTGGATGGGACCATGCACGTGACAATTAGGTTGGCAAAGGGAAAGCATCCGAGTCAAGCCTCGTTAAGCTAACCCAAGTCTTTGACTGTAAATTTTTTTACAACGATTACATTTTTACTTAAGTAGTTATAGTTAAAAATGTTGTAGGTATTACTTATTTTATGATTTAGATACGTTAACTTAAAAGTTGTCCATGACGAATATTGGATCTGAAACAGATATTTATAAAAGAAAGGCATTTATTATTTTTTAGATATAATTTTTGCTATTGATAAAATTTTAAGTTACTGTATCTAAAGAACACTTATGATATTTTTAATTTGTTGTAAGAACTTCAGACATGCGTGAAAATGGGTACCTTACATAAAGCCAATGTCGACGTTGATTTTTCCTCGCATATTGTAAATATTGTTTTTTGGATATACATATGTATATTTAAGATTTTTTACGAATTAACTAATGATTCTATATCTTATATCTTTTCCAAAAAAAAGGTCTCATTTATCTTGTATCAATTGTATTAAAATACACACAGGATGAAATTATCATATCATTTCTCATACACAAGGTGATGTGTGCAAACATATAAAAATAGGAAGGGAGAGATTGCTGCATAATGCTTGACATATCTGCGTCAAGCATAAGAAATAAATAAATAAGGTGTTGACCATTATGGAAGAAAGAGATGAGTCCCATCAAAAGATGCATGAATTGGCAGAGACACAACATCTGAATTCAACACAATACTTGGAAATCCATCATTGTTTTAGTAAATTAAAATGTAAAACAAAATTTTCTATTTTTTTACATGTTATTTTAATGTGATTGACGTAATATATATAAAAACATTCTTTTAGTTAATTTTTGAAAGGTATCAAACACATGTACACATATTTGTGAGACAGCAATGTGGGCTAGATTGTAAGTCTCTTCTTTGTCACAGTTCCATCATCTGCAAATCCTCCTTCCTTTAATTTTTCATGATCATACATACAGATCACCATCACTTTCTTGATTATTAATTGAAGCCAAACTGCAGTGCTTCCATTTCACCCCTTATAAATTCTACATTAGCTTATAATGGACAGTGTATGAATAAATACCTTCCCCAATGGTCCTGAGCAACACAACTCAACATTTGCTACTCTCTACAACAATGAGTGGCAAGCAGGTTTCAAGGGGTACTTGATCAGGCCTGTAGTTCAAGTTCTGCTCTCCACCAGTAACTTACAAGCTCATGTTTTCTGCTAGAAACCTACCAGCTTCCCAGATTGAACCGATTTCCCCCTCCTCTTGCTTGTTACAGGGGCAAAGAGGGTTAGGCACCATCATCATTAGCATCTGAGCAAGTGGTAAGCCATATGCAGTGATGGCAACGTAAACAGAAACAAATTGTGCTTAAAGACTAGGATAGGATATTCTCTAGTACTTGGTGCAATTGATAGCAAAAGAAGCATGCTAAATATTTACCATCAACTGACTTCTAGCTGAAATGGCTGTATGGCGATTAAATTATACCAAACGATGCATGCTAGATACAAGATATTTGTTGTCTGGTACTTGATCAGTGATACTAAGAGCAGATGATTCATGTTAAGTCTTCACCAGCAACTAAATCTTCAGCTGCAATGATTATATACCCGTTATATTATATCAAATGATGCATGTAAGACTCACTATCAACTAAATCTTCTTGTCAGGATCATTGGCTCCTGGTGATAATATCCCCCTTGGTGCTCGTTCAAGAAAGTACATACATGCATACATAAAGTTTGATTGTAAAATAATTGGTTTGAGAAATCAGTACAAGCGTCTCAGTTTATTCCCTTATTCCAAACAATCAAACAATGATTTGCAAATTCCAAAACTGTGAAAATTTTTGAAGCAGAAATTGTAATCCAAGCACCCTTTTACCAATATATAAAAATGGTTAACACTCTTAGTGTATACTACATTAAGAAAACTAAAGCAAACAAAGCTAGCACTAAGCAAAAGAATAGCTCTTAAAATGAATGCGGCTGATAATAGCATGAGTCATTTACTTGTAAACATAATAAATTATGCGATTACTTATGTTCAATTAGCATAGAACTTTCCAAATTCTACAATAATATATATTAATTGTTTTGGACCAATTCACGTAGGTGTCATAGGTAAGAATCTTAAAGTGGAATTTTAGTTGCACCAAGAAAACTATGGTGGAAAGAAATCAGACATCGTTGAAAGTACTACAATAATTTTTATATGCTATTTTTGTATCTCAACAGCCTAGCACCAAGTAATCCTAGAGAAAATCAAGAATCAAGTATCATAAGCGAAATTTTTTGAAAACTATTCTCTTTTTTGAAATAGGCAATACACAATACAGAAAAAGAAGTAAAGCAAAGGAAAATATAGACATTATCAACAACATAAAAATTGACAAGGAATTTGAAATTTAAATTACAGCTCTGAAGCTACTTTAATTAATTAACCAATCCTTATTTCCCATTTGGTGTGACAGCCTTGATAACGAATATGGCTGACCATTCAGCACCTTTTTCCTTCCATCTGCGTAAGGTAGGAGCTCTACCATCATAAGATTCATAGTCAACCATTCAGCTAAGACCAATTTTACAGGGAAAGAAATCAGCAAACCTCATAGATAATCAAAATTCCATTCAGCGCCATATCTAAGACTTCTTAAAAATAAAGCAACAGCTTTGTCCTTGCTAAGTGCAAATGATCTTGTTGTGAAATGTTTAATTCATAATGTTATTCAAACAATATTGTCTATGCCTTGTTTGGTAGCATGTACCAAATATTTTCTCTCAATTTCATTTACACAAATGAATCTGAAATCATAGTGGAAAATTTTAGTAAATTAGATACACCTTACACTGAATTACCATACTTCCCACAAGGAAACCAGGAAAAATGGTGAACGCAACCTTTGGCCTTGCCTTCAAGCAGCACAGCATCTTTGATCCAACATTCTGGACAATATCCTCCATGTAGACAATAGAGAAATCTTCACCCTGATCTGCTTGGAATATCTCAACTGGGTGATCAATCGCCAATGCCAATTTGTGAAGCATCCATATTAAACTACACATAGTTACATATGGTTCATAAAGAGGACTTGAAGGTTTCCATGGTCGCAACACAGGATCCCACCAATCCATGTCTCCAAAAAGAGAAGTCTCCATCTCTGGACGAATAAGTTTCCTGTACTTATTTTTGCAAAACAGTGCAAATGAAGAGTTGGGCATTATTCTCAGCATCTCCATGGCATCGACTGTCAAGTGCTCCACAAATTGGCTGAGTGACTCCCTTCTTGATGTCTCGTCTGTGAACCCATCTATCCATTCTCCATTGCAAGGAGGACCAAATCCATCAGACCCAAAGCCACTAAACATCTCTAAGCAAATGTAGGATAGGAAAGCATACTGGTGGTGCCCTCTCTTTGCATAATCGACATTTGGGTACATGGAATTCGCCACCAAATCCAAATCCCATCCTGACTTCTTCATCTCGACAAGCAACACTTTAGCAAACCTATGCACTTCCTTGCAGCATTCCTTAAGAACAGACTCAAATAATCCAATTGAAAAAAATGATTTCTCCTCAACAAAACCTGATGATGATGACCCAACACCATCCAAACTCCTCTCCATTAGAGCATTACACTGCTCGCTTTCCTTCAACTCTTGCTTGAGAGTCAGCACCTTTGCATCCTTCTCGTCGACTTCGTGCTGCAAACGGTTAAACAAGGTTTCCAGCATCCTCAGCATACACTGGTTTTCCTGCACCTGCGCCTCTGACTCAGACGTCAAAGGCACTGCAGATTTGGCACTTCTCGACAAGCCCTTATACGCCTTTTTGATGTCGGTGAGGCGTCGGAGATGAGAAACGGCGATCTTATCCGCAGATTCGATACTCACCCGGTCGAACGGTTCGTGGGCAGTCTGGAGTTGGAGGTATGCGGCATGGAAGGAAGAAATAGTGGTGAAAAGGGAAGAAACTAGGACTCTCTGGAGGTTAAGGTGGTGAGACGGAGGAGGAATGTAGTAGGAGGAAAAGGAGGTGGTGGGCTTGATGGGTGCGTCGGGTCTAATGACGACGACGCGTTGGCCGGTGATGACCTCGTCGACCGCTCCATTGGTGATAAGCTGCCGCTCTTCCTCTTCTTCCTCTTCCTCCTCTTCCGCAAAGAATTCGACCGTCTTGTTCTTGACTGCAAGGGCAAATTTCTGAAGCATCTCGACGCGTACCTGGTTGGCGATCTTCCGCCTGTTTCTCGTCCTCTCTTCAAAAAGCTCGCATCTTTGACGAGGAAGCTCAGGGTTTTAGGGCCTGTGTTTTTCGGGTATTGCGGGGAAATTTGAGTGAGAGATTTGGGAGTGAAAATGGCGAAATGGGTTGCCTTTATCTGCTCACTTCTCAATTTTCTTCTCCTCCTCTTTCTTCTTCAACCTCCTCTGCTTCTGCCTCTTCTTCTTCTTCTTCTTCTACCCTACGGCGATGTGGAATTTCACCACCTACCTAGCCTTCCGCAGCATCTCTCACTCTCTCTCTACTAGAACTCTGTAAGAAAGGTGGGAAAATAAAGGCATCAAGTTTGTCTGCTCTGGAGCAGTGAGAAGGAGGAGATGAAAGGGTATGATTTTTAATCTTTCCCTTCTGAATCTTCCTTGCTTACCTTCTTACCATCAGACTGGGGTAAAGAACATGAAAGACCATGGATAATAATACAATGTTGGGAGCAGAATAGGTTGTCATTGTTATGAAATTTTTACCGTGATCAGAATACATTGCTGGGAGCAGGGACAGCTGCCTGAAGAAGTTTTGGCAGCCACCATGATTACATTCAAATCTGCGGCTTTAAAAACCATGGAGCCATTCAAAACTATTCAAACCTCTTATCTATTCATACACCTCAATATTACAAGGGTGGTGTTCTACAGTGGATTGAAAGTACCACGAGCTTTACATTAACCAGATTCCTTTTAATAAAAACCTCCAGGGGGATGAAGAAGTTGCCCCTATGATTGCTGAAACACGCGGAACAGCAAAAGGCTGCTGCTTTCTTCTGCTTGTCTTGGTAAGCTTGGGGATCCAGTCCATCGCTAAAGCTTGGGTGTCCAGTTTCCTTTTTCAGCATGTGAATCATTTTTTAAATAATACTTTAAATTAAATGTAAATATTTTAAAAAAATTAATTTATGTTAAAAAATTAAAATTTTTCTACATTGTACAAAAAAAAATAATTGGATGAATCATTTGGTAAACATATATATTAGAAGAAGCTAAAAGGAAGATTTTTGTAATAATGTAACTTTTCTTTTATTATGTATTTTTTCTCTCCCATTGTTTTTGTAATTTTTTCATTTTTAATGTGCTTTGAAATTTACAGTTCAATAAAGTAAAAAATTCAATATTTTTAAACTAAATTTTTGTTTTTATTACCTTTTTGACAACAAAATGCAACGTAAAGTAAGACAAAAATGATACAATTGTACCATGGGCCAAAACTATACAAAATCTCACTCAACCAAATGAATAAGATTTTGATTATTCTTCTGGTGACATTTTCATTACTTTTCTTGCCATGCATACTAATCCATATTTTAATTACCACTTAACTTGGATGTTTAATTCCATATATAATTCAAGCGTCAACACCTCAGCTCCTGTAATATTATATTTCCAACGTGGTAATTTAAGAGAGGTTTGTATGCCTGGAATTTAAATTTCAATAAATTTAATTCTTCAATTTCAAGTGTCTGTACACCGCGGAGGATGAGGTGCAAATCTTCAAACTTGCCCATTTTTACGCTATTGCCCGTGCACTCGCTCACGTGGTCTATTCATGAGAGGAAAACATGAAAGTAAATAAAATGAAAAGGAAGAAAAATAAGATATTATAGGTCATTTTCAATGACTTGTATTATAACTTTTTTGTACTTATGTAATATTTGTTTTTATGAAGTTGTATTTAAATTGTACTAAGTTTTATTATAAGGTTAATGACATTGATATGAAATTAGTAGAAATGATAATTTTTAATTATTAGTATTGAAGTTAAATTTAAGTATGCTAATTATTAAATTTAAATTTAAATCTATTTATTTAAATTTTTTACTTTACAATATATATATAAATACATAAATTTTAAAATTTGACACTCTCTTGAATCTGCGCAAATATAAAAAATTAAATTCTGTCGCTTTTCTATTGATATACAAATATACAGAATTTACATTTTTAACAGATTCTAAGGATTTATATTTTAAAAAATTTTGATAATTCCGAAAATTCAATTCTAACGGATTTATATTTATATGTATGCCTCACGTGTCTCATACATGTTTCAAGAAGAATATTATAATATATGATAACGTTAATTTCAAATTCCTGGAATGAATTATAATAATAATACTATTTACCACATCCACTCTAATTAATTCTATGTAACCAATTCCACTCAGCAATAAAATAAATAAAAGAATTAATGTTTTTGCTATATGCCCTACTGATTAATTATATTTATAATGGGGTTGGGTTGCGGAGATCGAAGCGGCGGATGAAGGCGGAGTCCATCTGCCAGACCTTCACCGACGCGGTGGTGGCGTGGCCGGCGCCGGTGGCGTTGTTGAAGAGGAGCAACCTCGCGTTGCCGTAGATGGCCCTCGTCGGGTACACCCTCGACGTGATGCACCGCCTCCCCCCCTGCGCAAACGTCTCCACCACCGAGTGATCCACCTGCGTATGCATATACGTGTGTGAATTATATATGTACATCGACCAAGATCCATGAGAAAGAAGAAAGGTTGCCAAACCAGTATTCTCAGTCTCAGCTTCTCTCCGTCGACCACTGGAACGGCGCTGCCGTGCACTTTCTTCACCACGTCATTGGCCTTTGATGACCTGTAGATCGATCCATCAGATTGATCTTAGGCTACCTCGTTAATTAATTATTCTTACCTGAGCTCATCCTGGCAGATGAAAGTGTTGAACTTGCCGTCGACGCCTCTTGCCATGTAGAAGTAGACGGCAGTCTGCTCCGACTGCTTCTCGTCAGCCAGGACCAGGAGCCCGAACGGACCCAGAGGACCGCGTCCCGCCGCACCACGGCTGGTGCTGCAGTTGTATCCCACGTCGGCCTCCTCTGCCGCTGCCTCCAGTGCCGCCTTCTTTACTTCGAACTCGGCCACGATGTCCAACTGCCGCCAACATTTCGGACGTTAGAGATTGACGTCTGTTTTCGCATATATATATAGACAATACATAGAATGAAAGGAAGGATGGGTAGCGTTGTTCTCACTTGTGTGGCCGCGCCGACGTCAAGGGGTACGACGGAACCGGCGGCGACCTCGACGTCGGTGAAGTGTTTGCTGCTCATGCGAAGATCCTCCACCTCAGCCACCGGCCAAAGAAGCAAGTTTCTCCCCGTCTTGTCGTCGAATCTCACCGTCCTCGGGACAGACTACGTCATTCGAACACCCTCGTTATCATGGGACCAATTGACCAATTATTAAATTACAGTTCAAATATTCGACCGACGTACCTGAAGAGAAGCCCAGCCCTTCCGGATGTCGGCGACTTCGCTGTCCGCCTCGGCGATCCAACCCCACAGCACCCTCCGCTGCTTCGTTGGGTCGTAGAAAGTCTTCGACGCGTAGTACTTGCCGTAGTCCAGGCGGAGGCCGACGCCGACGTCCTGCTCCGGGTCGTCTGGTGTCCAAGTGTCGGCCTTCTCGTCGTACGTTCCGATGGCGTAGTAATCGTGCTTGTCGTCGTCTAGGCTCGCCTTGAGCACGTGCTTCACGACAGACTCGTTCGCCGACGTGTCCAGCCCCTTCTCCCCCGTCGTCGATACAGGGTAGAAGTCTATGCACTCCCACATCCCTGTGCCTGCCACCGCGTGCAGAGTGCCCGGCAAGAGCTCGTAATCGATGAAGTTCTTGGTTCTGTCGGAATATATACACCAAGATTGAATGAAATCGATCGAATAGTTCATTAATTAATAGTGTCCAAAACTGATTCAATATCTATAATAGTATTACCTGTAGGCCAGAGATATACCGGCGTGCTTGGCATTCTTGGATCCGATTACGATTCGCCATGATGACTCATGGGGCACATACCAAGCGGTGGTGGGATCTCGGAAATCGGTAGCTGCGATGCCGGGCGGCGGGAGGAGGACGGGATTGGCGTCGGACTTCCGCCACCGGAGGAGTAGAGGGTCTTCTGGGTCGACCGGGACGGCAAGGTTCTGGACTTGGACGGACGCATTGGTGGAGCCGGTGTAGAGCATGACGATGCCTCCGCCTGGGAGTACGGTGGCGGAGCCGGACCACACGCCGTTGGCGTCGTACCAGTGGTCGGGGTGCATGGCCAAGGGGAGATAGAGCCAGTGGACGAGATCACGTGACACGGCGTGCCCCCACGTGATGTTCCCCCACACCGCCGAGTCCGGGTTGTACTGGTAGAACAAATGAAACCATCCCTTGTGATACAAAGGACCTGCAAGTAAATCATTCAAAAAAGAAGGACTTTTCTTTAATAACAGCACCAGAACTTTTCAATCTCAAGGGTGATATTGAAAAAAAGCCAGGCTTGAACATGCAACACGTTGTGACGTGAGATTATGATTAAAAAATTTCTCATGTCCAAAACTTGATTAGATAATTACACATTTTTTGTTTAGTTATCATAAAATTAATTTAGTGTTATTTTATCATGTTTTAAAACAATTTCGCTCTTCGCTTGGTTCTGCAATGGATAATGAATTATAATGATTATACATGCTTCAAAATTTGTGGTGGTGGTGGTGGTGGCGTAGTGCACAATTTTGCAAAAAATCAATGATTGTGATTGAAAAATAAAATCTTACATAACTTCAAACTTAAGAAGTGTGTGTGTGTGTGTGTAACTAAGACTTTGATTAATTAGATCAATTCCCAAATTCATAATTAAGTTGTCAAACGTGGAGGCCATACTTTGATGATTCGACTCATTCAAAATTGAATACAATTCAATACAAAATTAGGACCTTAATTCTTGCGGAAGGTGTTTCCAGAGATTCCTAATGAAGAGTTCATGATACACTTAAGAATAGTATAAATTTCCAAAGGTACTGAAACATAGACTGCAAGACTTCTATCTAAAAACAAAGAAAGCCAAGTGTTTTCATTGTGAAGAAGACATTTTCTACAGTAAAATTTTAATACATTTAGGTAGAAGATAGGTCTTTGATTAATTTATTTGATTCAAATAAAGTTTTCACAGCATAGATTTGTGTAATATTCCATATGGTTAATTACAGACACTGTGAAGACAGACCTGGAAAGGTTTTCTAAAGTTATCTCTAGGTCGAGTTAAAAATATCTTTCAGTTAAAAGGTGGTTTGATCTAAAGCAATCTGATTGAGAACTTTGCCCACCAATAATTAAGTTGAGCATGCAGTTGAGATTGGATTGTATCAGAAACCTACCACCACCCATTGCCAACAGACAGAAACCAACAACAGAAGATTTTCAATCTACTTCCTCAGACAAGGGAATTAAGAAGAACCCAACTTTTCGGAGCAAAATCTAATTAAATATGGATGGCAAAAAGAAGAGGAAAGGAATTAGAAGGATGGAAAACAGGTGAGACTTAACCGCGTTTAGGATGAACCCATGACCACCATCATTCTTCCGATTAGGTCATGGACTGTGCCGTAGAGAAGAAGGGAATCGATATTGAGATATGTATGACCCAATAAAATTAATACCTGGAAGACGTATATAAGAGCGCAATGAGGACAGATACGTAAAGGAACTGGAATACATACGGGGAAGGAAATGAAATGAATCGAATACTCCAGAAGGAGAAGCGTAAAATTATGGTCAACTTTGCTGAGATCAAGTTTGAGGTATGCATGCATGAGAAGAAATCCATCGCCATGCATGGTGGGTTTCTTTTCTAAAAGATTTAGTTCAGGATTTAGCATAGGCATAGCAGACAAATCAAAGAACTGGGTTGCTTTTGAGATTTGGGTTTTGATTCCTCACCGTTTGGATCTGAAGGAGGACCACAGCCGAATCGAATCCATAAATCATCCACCGGCGAAGATCGGAGACCACGTCGATCCCAAAAAAAGGGCAGCCGAAATCATCAGCAAAGAATTAAATAGAAGATCCAGAAATAAACACGATGATGTATATATATATGTGTGTATGTAGTTGATTAGAGTAGACCAGGACCGTTCATCCAGTTCTTCTCCGGCTGGAAGTGGAACGCCGACCGTTGCCACCGGAGCATATCATTTGTCCACGCCGGCCCCCCGGAGTCCTCGGCTGTCCAGTACACCCCCGACGACTTCTCCGACACTCCCTCCCCCACGCCCCTAGACACGTGGTAGTAATCCGTCGACGGTACCGACCCCAGAACCTCCGGAGGGTTCCGCCGGGCTACGTTAGGAGGTATGACCACCAGGCCGACAAGAGCGAGGAGGAGGAGGACTGATGCCGCCGCCGCAAGGGAGGCGAGTTTGGGTCGTCGCTGCCAAGTCGACGGAGTGGAGGAAGACAAGGCGGTGTAGGGGATATCCATCTTCCCCGGCGACCTCAACGACGACCCAATAATAATAATGGTGGTGGTGCTAATGATAGAAGAAGACTATGGCGGAGGGAAAGGTGAGATTTATAGAGAGAGAAAGAGAGAAAGAAAGAGAGAGAAGGAGAGAGAAGACATTAGCCATGGCTGGAGGACTTATCAAAGATTTGACGGTCAGGCGAGCTGAGTTTGAACGTCGGGTGGAGACGTGAAATTTCACGTGTGTATTCGACGTCGGCGTCCACCGGAGGAGGTAGACGATGACCACGTCATCCATGTAAATATTTTTTTTAATAAGTTAATTTTTGGTAAAACGTCTGAATATTATTATTTTTATTAATTAAACTATTTATAAATGGATTAACTTAATTGGAAGCGATTGCGTGGCGTATGTCATGGGATTTTATTAATTATATATTGATAAGTAGTGCTCATCTTAGACATCTATTTATATCAAATACAATCTTTTAAGTTATATTTAATATATTAATTTATTTCAACTTGGATGCATGCCTATGTTCTAAAGTCAGCACCGATGACTGATAATTAACGTAAAAAAACGTGTCAATTTATTTCCATAGTTGGGGATTACGTCAACTATATATTCGGCTTTAATTAATAGGTGTTAACTCCAATTACGTACTTCTAAAAATACGCAAAAAATCTCTTAATTCGGCTGCAGCGGTTTTCACAAAGATGGCTTTTTTAAGCATTTTCATAAAAATAAACGGTTGAAGGATACCTTTTTATCGATTTTTGGCGTTTTATGTTGAAAATAAGGGAGAGAAATGAAAAATTGTTGACGTTAATAAAGCACGTGACATTTTTTCTCTGCTGTTTGATCTTTTTTGAAATATTTTATTTTAAAATTAATTAATAATGAATAAAAGGATTTGTCCTATATTAGTTCAATTTCTATCACCGTTTTTTTCGGCATAAGAATTTTCACTCTTCTTCACTTAGTAGTTTATTTTAAATTTACAAGTACTTTATAGCGAAATATTTTATTAAAATTAATTGATAATAAGTAAAAGAATACGTCATCTTTAGTCTAAATTATGTTTTTACATTTTCCGATGATTACAAGATTTTCGCTAAAATTAGCGTACTCAAATATGCCTACTCTAAAATCGTTATCAAATGTGGGTGGAGTACTTAGGCATGTGCACAAGCATTATGTTTATTTTTAAAATAATTAAAAATATTAAAAATTTTACTAAAATTAACTGATTTAAATACGTAACTCTAAAAATATTTTAAAAAATTGTTATCAAAAGTCGGTGACGTAACTAAACATGTGCACGAAGCATTATGTTTATTTTTAAAATAATTAAAAATATTAAAAAATTTACTAAAATTAACTGATTTAAATACGTAACTCTTAAAATATTTTAAAAAATCATTATCAAAAGTCGGTGACGTAATTAAACATGTGCACGAAGCATTATGTTTATTTTTAAAATAATTAAAAATATTTTAAAAAAATTAATTGAGCAACAGAAGAATTATTTCTCACCACGAGTCTTCGAATCAACGGTTGCATTAAAAAATAATAATGATTATTTTAATCGAGCATATCAAAGTAAACCGATGTGTTCAAAAGAGTTATTTTGTATTTATACTAGGAAATAATGAAAATACAAAATAAAAGAAAGTAAATCAAGAGAACTCATCTTTTGCTCATTAACATTTTTAGTTCTAATTACAATTTTTTTAATTAACAGAAGGGAGAAAATAACGAATCCCACATTAAAATCTCGGTAATTATTGTTTTTGTAACCGACATTGACCATCCATAATTAAATATGTTTCTCAAAACTGACGTGCATTTAAACCCAATAAAGTTAGTAGTTTAATTTTCATTAAAAAATTTGAATCTTAATGCATGTGGTGACATTAGGTAATTTTTCTAGTGGTATGTTGATTTTTTTTCATATAAATACATGAGAAGATAAAAGTAACTGTAAAGATTTGATTACCTTACTGAATGATTATGGATACATGATAAAACTTTTACTTAAAATAAGCAAGTATTGGTACTTGATTTAAATATCTAAAAAGTCAGCACTTCTTGTGTTAATTTTCAACTGTTGACTTTTAAGAAAAAAAACATGATCATGAATATAACTCAAATTAATATAAAAATTAAATGCAGCGTAAAGTATGTTAACTAAATTATATAATCAATTTTTATTTTTTAAATACAAATATAAGATACAAAGCCCAAAAAGGGTGGAAGGAGTACAAGGGAACATTAATTTGATATATGTATGTATTTAAGTATAAAATCTCCCTACGATTGAGACAACAAGATCATATCAATTGTCAAAGGCTGAGGACGATAAATTAACGCTCAAGGGTGACAGTTGGATGTCCTTTTTTTACGAAGATATAGATGGATGGATGTGTTGCTTGTGATAAAGATGTGTGCGTGTTCTATCCAAATCTACAGTGCCGAAAGAAAATTAAATCTGGAATTGACGGCGACCTTCAACAAACGATCATTGGATATTGATTAGGCCGTTTCGGTTGTAAAAGTCTTGCATAGATTAAAATAGACATTGAACTTGAATTTACACCACGATAGATGAATTTATTTGTACCAGAGCAGATTTAAACAAACTACGTAAAGAAGGTTGCCTAGATTTTTATGATGATAAATCTCTATACTAGTAAGTAATTGATTTTGAAATGAATTTTGGCGTTTCCTTAGATTTAAATCCACGAGGAAAACAAGTCAAGAAGGTTTACGCTTAAATGCACTTGAAGGAAACATGGAACAGAATAATTTAATTGATTAGAAAATTTTTAAGATTAGTAAACGTAAGAATGAATGTCGAAAATGTGGAAGAAAAAACATCATATATTAAATTAGATTTCGTCTTCGTATTCATCACCGTGGGAGATCCTGTCTCTCTCCTTCCCATTGTTGCGTGGACGGCAAGGTTAAATGCTGGAGCAATTCAGGCAAATAAATAATTTCAGAAGCAACCTCCTGCTTAATTTATGGTAAACACGCATTTGGAAAGCCACAGTTTCTTCCTTCTGTTAGAAAAATATCGTTTCATGTAAACATTTTCAAACACGTCCAGAAATTGTAACCTTGATTCAAAATTCAGTGTTTTGGTAAAAGTTTGATGGAGTTTTTAAACCATGGAAAAAGGGGTTGCGAAAACATTGTGTTGAATGTTTAAGAACTTTTTATAATAGTTTTGTATTTACATAAAAACTACGGGAAAAATCGTGTCAATAGTGGCTCCCATTGGCTCTTAATTCCCGTTGGCACATATAGATTATTAATGCTTGAACAATTAATTAATACCTGTCAAGCTTTGATGTGATGGATTTTCTTTCAGGTCCATGTTCCTTTGTGAGTATCCAACTTCTCTTGTTCTTCCTCTTTGAAAGAGGGCTAGTATAGGCAAATTCATTGACAATATTTTAAAAAAAAACTTATAAAATAAAGATTATTTTTATTTTCATGTCGGGAGAATACAACTCCATATTACATAAAGACTGGAGCAAGACACCGAACACGACGGAACATCTAAGAAATTAGATGGAAAAACTTGTCAGAAATACATAAAACGAAAAAAGTGAAGAGCTCGGAAAAAATTCTCGGCAAGATAGAATTTTAATTTATAGTCAAGTATAAGTACCCAAAATAGAATCTGTGAGAAATCAAATAAAAAAAGGTGAAACTGTAGGAATTGAAAGGATGAAAAGCTCAAAAACTCTCTTTTGCAGATTTACACAAAAAGAGAAAACCACATCCTACAAATTTAAGGTAGGACAACCCCGTTGAGATGGGACTTTCTTAAAAGGGAGTTAGATACAGATCATCCTACATCTTTCTACAACATCCTTGACATAACATTCCATAACTTGATACAAAAGGTGGTCACAGGGTTTACACAAAAAACAACACTTTAAACAATAGATAGTTTTTCTTCGAACACCAGTGACGGATAGTTACAATTACGTTTCCTAAACTACCAAAAGGAAAAAGAACTTTACATTTCTCCAACCTCTTCTTAGGCCTCCGATCACCACCACTAGCCGTCTCAACAAAGGTAAGAGTTTTAATAAAGGAACAAACGAAAATCAGCCCAACCCAGATTTCAATTCAGATAAATAAATAAACCTGGGGGCCTCTGCCACCACCTCACAACACCCCGTCTTATTTGTTAGGGCCTGAGGTGGTGTTTTTTTATTATTTATATGCTATTAATACATATAACTTAAACATTGTTGGAGTTTCATCACTCTACCTGTGCAGATTTCTTCCATCTCACCAGGGATTTGAGAAATATCAAAACCTGCATCGCATTCCCAAGCGTTGGACAATAAGTTGATATGTAAAGTCCTTAGAAGAGCACAAACTCGGTTTGTCTTACCTCAGATGGATCTTTCAAAGAATAGAAAGCGTTAGACTCCTTGGGGACAGAGGAAACCAAAATGCCATAGCCAAGATTCTTCTCTCTCAGCACCTATAATGGAGTGGCAAGACGATGACACAAAGTACCACATAATTCCTATTCCAGGAGAAAGTCCTTAAACACCTTATTACCCCCTTGTTACTTACCTTGAAAGCATCCTCATCGGTTCGATCATCTCCAATGTATATAGGGAACACACCTTCAGATTTGCCTAGACCAAGAGAGTCAAGTAAAAACTCCACAGCTTTACCCTTATTCCAATCGATGACAGGACGGATTTCTAAAACCTGTATGATTGATTTCAAACAAAAATGACTCTTACGTGGTTTGTTAGCAGAAACCAAAAATATTATGGAAAATGAACTCAAAGTTTACCTTCCGACCATAAGTCATACATAAATTAGCATGGTCTTTTAGAACATCCATGACAATCCGCAAAACAAGAGGCCAGTTCTGAAACAACCAAGTAATAATATACTATTAAATTCAGAAATTCACATGCCAATAAGGCACATCACAAGCAGATTGTCCAGTAAATGAATGGACGCTACCTTCTCTTCCACGTGACGATAATGTATTGATATACAAAATTTATTGTTCTCCACCTTCACACCTTTGATTCCTTTTGCATTTTCAACGAGGGATCTAAAAACCTATTTGAGAAAAAACAGGATTAGCACCAAGAGCAGGTGCCGAGTTCTCTGAAAAATAAAATTATCCATGTTTTCTGGGGAAATTCTAACGGAATCTTATTCGATAATAGTAAGTAAATACCCCATTGATTGTCGGTAAGAAATTACTTGCAGGTTGGAATAGATGCGACTCTTTTCCCTATTCAACAAAGATGGGAAATTCATAAGAATCACAGGAGAAAAAAATGAAGATGCATCAATAGGTAATTCAAATTCATACGTACAAGAAATGGAAGATCCAATATTATTACTAACGGTAAGATGTACCAAAAAAATCATTCATATTTCAAATTAACAAGAATGGAACATGCATTATTTTTGACAATAATAGACCACTTATATGCTAAAATACTTATGCTAAGTGTTTTATATCTGTGATATGACTATGATTTCTTCTTGTAAGAAAAATTATAAATGATTCATTCTTGTCAAATCATAATATGGATGAAATTTTGTTTGTAAATTATAACACTCATTAAAATTACATTTACTTTATCCCTTTTAATAGATATTGCGTATGATATTCTCAAATAAGTTGAGCAAGAAAGAAGATTGACCACAATTGATAAAACCACTTCCCTGGGAAAATTGCAAAATGCAAGTGATAGAGTCGACGTCAACATTCACCCAGGGAATTCAAATCTCAAAAGGTATTTTTGATATTTGAAAAGTACTTCTCAATCGTAAGACACTAAGGCCTCACTTGAAATCGCTTATCTAATAAGTGTTTGTTAAAAAATGTAGGTTATTTGAATAAGCTACCTGAGAACAATCTATTGGATAAGCTGTAAAATAAGTTTTTAAGTGTTTTTTTTTACTTCTTTTCATAATTTAGATAAACAGTTGCATTTAAAATAAGCTGCTCCAAATGGGACCTAAGAGATTTTGCAAGATAGTTCCACTCCATCATTACAATGATTTAAAGATTACAAGATGATTACAAGAAATAACGATGAATATTATGGTAAATAGAAATAAAACAGATTATTAGATAAGGATAATCACCTGCTTATCAATGGTTCTGATGCAGTTTGGATGGTTATTAACAATTACGGAACCTCTATCTGGGCCCATTATGTCCATCCCATGACTACCAGCATAATACAGTTCTTTAAGTCCTATGAAATCAAACACCTGAAAATGGTAGGAACAACATCAGCAAAACTGGCATGTTGAACAATAACGATTGTTGTTAAGACACAATGTTTTTCACAACGAAACATAACTTTCCCAAAGAATTCAAGGAAAAACACATGGAATCTATCATACTACTATACCTTATCCCGGCTTCTTCCACTAATAATGGCTGTAGGAAAATATTGAGCCGCACTCTTCACAGCAGTGCGCATCTGCAGACCATATCAAAAAACAAAATATCAGAACTTTAAATAAATCTATAGAGTGGAGTAGCATATGGATGAAGCATACCTTGTTGGACATAAAAGCACAATCTGGTTCACTCACAATAGGAGACAGTGTACCATCATAGTCCAAAAACAAAGCTATATCCTTGCCTCTTGCATGATTTGAAATTTGCTCAAATGAAGCAAGAGCAGATGGGTATTTCAGCTGCACAAGAAAAAAAAAAGGTATAAGTTCAAATACATTAAGGCACTAACACACTAAATATGATATTTTCGGCTTACTGTCCATAGGCTATATGCGGAATCAGCTTCTTCTGAGTCAGGATCAATTACAAGACCCTTGTTGAGCTCTTTGTGTCTAGGTGAAGAGGAGTTCATAGCATCAAGAAAGCCACCAAAAAGGACATCGTCCAATGATCTAGGGATCAGCATTTTTGTAATAGTTGAAAGTAATCCCAAAGAAAAGGCTGCTATGGGAGACAAGTATGGAAGCAAGCTAGAAGCAAGTCGGGACTTGTTAGCAGGGATTGTATCAGCGATGAATGGGGATTTAGAATTAGACTTGACATCCATCCAATCCAGACCGTCTTCTGGGATCAACAAACGTCCAAACAACTAGAACGTTCCCAGGCTAGTGATATGCTACGAGAAATGGAGATTCCTACCTAATGTTTACACAGTCTACACTTGAAATATTAACCAACTCTTTTATCAATGAAGAACCACTTTTTCAAAGTACTTCCATCACTGTGCACACGGTCCATTAAATAGATACACCCTGAAACGTGGGAAATGTACAGGAACAGAATGGATCAAGCACCATAACAGAAAATATACTTATTCTCACAAATGAAACCGCCAATCTCTTATTACTCTGAAAAAACGTTGCGCATTGTCAAAGAGAGAACAGATTAAGAACAACGGTACTTGTAGTAGCACTCAAATCCTGATGGATGAAAAGATTTCCATTTTAAGAAAAAATAGACTATGTATATTCAAATGGGAACTACGTAAACAAATGAACGAGAAGACAAGACAGTCGGGAAATTTTCGTGTAAAAAGGCCTGTAATTGCAGTATTGTAAAAAAAGCTAAAATCTCTAGACATGCCATCCATATTAATATCAATGTCACTATTATTTCGAATAAAATATTGATGGGTGCTAGTAAGCCGACGACAAGTTTAGCCAACACATGCTCTTACAGGTTGCTGATTGGTTCTGACCTGGTGTTACTCATGCACAGTATGGTAACAATAACGAACAATGGACATTTGCAAACAACAACAAACAATGGAGCCGAAAAAAATATTCAGTGACCGAATCTTAGATTAAAAATAACAAAATAATTTTTTTGAGAACAGATTATATAACTTGCCACCAAATGAATAACAAATTCAAGCTGTCAGTTTTTAATTGCAATTTGTAGTTATGGAGCATATGGCACTTATTGCAGCAATAATGACCAATATGGCAAAATACAGTTTCCAGTTTCCATAGGTGGGGAAAATGTGGTACCAGTTAGATATTTTCCTTTACTGTTCTTATCGAAATGGCCCACATCCACCCGCGAATCAGAGACAGGTGGTGGTATCAAGGGGGTACACTGCGCATCAGCATACAGAAGGTAAAAAAATTAGAGAGAAGTCTGACCAGAACAGATCCAGTATCATCCCATTAAACGAAAAGATGAAGCGATAAGCGCGAATAATAGAGATAACCGGGCAGGCGAAGACTTCAACGCTATTAGACTAATCGCCCTTGTCACGGAGGAAGTAGGATGTTAACATCGATATCGATAAAAAGGAAAAGAAAAATCCAAAGCAAAACTGATACAGAAGCTTCTACAAAAGATGAATAGGCATCAAGGACCTCCAAATCAATATACAGAACAAAAACCAGCATACGAAGTAACATAACGCAAACTACAGACGATAACTTGAATAAATAAATAAAAAGTTAAGAAAGCGTAAACACCAACTCTCCTAGGTCATGAGCACAAATCTAAGGAAAAAAACTCATCTCTAAAGACCAGCAGCTGTTGATAAACGAACCGCTACAGTTACTGCACCCCCGACATTTCTCACTGTGGGGTAAAGTCGAGGACCGTGCGGTGTACATGATAGCGTGGGGTCCGTGAATCAAAAAACGAAACGCCAAGCACAAACACAGGCAAAACGAAAGAACAGGGACTTTTTTTTCCTTTTCCTACCAACGTTAAGGAGGCACACCCCGCACAGCGATTAGTTGAAAGGACACGTTCTTTTACTCTAGTAAGTGAACGAACGAGACAGAGACGGCGGTGAGCATTGCCATCAGATCCTCTTCGGCTTCTGAAGATTCCAAAAGTAAAACGAAAAGCCAACAAAAGGCCGGAAAAGTCCCCCTCCCCTCCATACCACCGTACCACCAAATATAGCAAAGAAAATATCCCTCCTAAGCCACACCACCCCAAAACAGAACAAAAAGAGAAATACAAGAATCTATACCAAGCTCTCGTCATGAAAAGCAACTACTCGATTCTTCCAAGACAGAAGCCTGAAAACCACGTCGAAATCAAAGATCGACGAATATCGAGGACGAGTTTCAAAAAAAACAATTAGCAAGGGCAAAAGACAACACGGATTCAGCAGCATTGCTAATTGGCCTCATACCTGAACCCGTGGAGCTCCACCGCTGTCGCTTCCGATGCAGCGATAGCGGGAGAAGAGGTAGGAGAGAGGAGAACCCGAAGAAGGAGAGGGAAGGTGGAAGGGACGGGTATTTATAGGGCTGAGGCGTGCAGAGCAAGGGCAGATGCCGGTGCAGGTCGTGGTAGTTGAACCAGGGAAGAGAGAGAAGTCACCTCTGCAAATTGAGGGCCAAGGAAAAAAAATTATTTAAAAATAAATTTACATATAAATATATCAACTTAAAATTATTTAACGATAAAAATTACATATAAATAATCTTTTATTACATGTTCGAATTTTTATATTTATGATTCTAACATGTAATTCTTTAAAATATTTTTTTTAAAATAAATAATTTATTTATTCACTTATTTCCAATGTCTTGGTGGAGACTCCTGTCAGAGGCGAAGAGTGTCAATGCCTGTGGTCTGTTAAGTCGGTGCTGGGTCTGTTTAAGAGGCGGGCCAATCGGGTCCAAACCGCGAGCTACGCGTGGCCGGTTTATCGTTGGCGTCGTGTTCCACCACGAACCGTCCGATTCCTATCAACAGTGGAGACACGAATAAGGCCCACTAGCGTGTGTGTGTGCGCGCGCGCGCAGGCTCTACGACGTGCGCCCAAGTCCTGCCCTCTTTTTTTTTCCAAGAGAATCTGAAGCATTTTGGCCGGCGGGGCTCCCAGGAACGCGTCAAAATCACACACCGTCCACGTCGTCGTCGTCGTCGGCGGCGGCCACGACTAGAAGTTGCCGCACGAGGGAACATTATTGATTCCAGATCGTCTACGATCGGTCACCGGAGCGATCAAGGTACCGGCGTTCGTTCTGCTGCACACGTGAAATTGTTTGCGACGACCACGCACATGAACATGAATCCGACCTTGAAATGAATTTATTTGGAGAGAGAGGAAAGAGTTCATGCCGCGGCTACACGTGGAAGAGAATGGTGACACAGGTCTGACACGCGTGAAGACACTGGCCACCGGCGTCACCGCGTGGCAACGGACGAGCCGCTCACCGGTCCGGCCGCTGGACCGCAGCGACGCTCAGCTTTGTCGTCTTCCTGTTCCGCATGGCCGGGAAAAAAATTTTTAAAAAAACTTCAACAGAGCGAAGCACGTGACGGATGGGTCCCGCAGCTAAGCGACAGCACACCTGGCACGAGCGCTTAATCCCGCCACAGCCATGGTAGTTGTCTCCACCTGTTAAGTTGTCCTATTCTCAACCTTTTTTTTTTTTTCTGATAATCATTCTCAACTTATTTTCACTATTCATTTCAAACAAAAAATAATATATAATAGATTATACTATAAGATAACTAATTAAATAATTTTTATTTTAAGAAACAATTTAAAAAATGGTTTAAATTTTTTTACTAAAAACAACTATTATATTCTCTATCGGTATAATTTTTCACCGTATTTGTTTCTTTCTTGTTTCTCTTCTATCGGTATTCTCCTCTATTATGTATCATTCTACTGCCTTACCCTCTATTATAAGCAAAGAGTTGAAGTAAGTAGCATGAGCACGCGTAAATAACAAAAATATGTTATCTTTTATCATGTTCTCCTCTACCGTATTCTTTTTTTCTAAATTTAATCACAATCAGTTGTCACCAACACCTGTGGTAAAAAATGCTACATGCAAAATTACAATCCTTCTACGTAATGGTAATTGTAATTAAATATCATGCTAGGATACAAAAATTTCCCATTTAAGCAGTTTTTTTTCACTTTAAGGAAAATTCAAAAAGAATTACATTTTAAAATATTATAAATATTTATTTTATAATTTAAATTTATTAATACGATGAGTACATCTAAAATAGATATTTATAAAAGAAAAGTTCGTATCTATTTTAAATATAATCATAAAATGTAGAATATTTTTACATCATTGGATTCAAAAATTTCCCTCTGTTTTCCACCTATAAAACCACCCTATTTCCCTCGCGGCCACTCTTCGCTCCTCACCTCCATTGCGGGCGTCGGAAACTTCCTGCTCACCGGGAAATCTCACGCGGTTCCGCCTCCTCTTCCGACCTCCCCTGCATTCTTCATCCACCAGTAGAGCCCCTACAAGCATCGTCTGCGAGAATCTCCCTGCAAGCATCTTCCGGGAGAAGCGGCCTGCGCATCTCGTCTCCGCCTCTACGGTAAAAGGTTTTTGAATCCCTAAAAGTTTTCTTCTTCTTTTTTTCAATAAAAATATAAAGTGAATCTCCCTGTTCGGTAGGCAGTTGATCTCTGTTCGGTGGGTGGTCTCTTTATAATTTGTTTGGTGGGGGTTGTGGTCTGGAATGTAGACAATGTTGTCGACAAGAAGTGATAGGTGGAATTATTAAAATAAAAAATGAAGTGAGAGAAGGAGAACTCGGACGTGGTAGCCTATGCTGAACGGATGTGTGAGAATTTCCGGGAAGAGTGCACCTGACTTTCTATTATGATGATGATTTATATCCTTGTTCGTTGGTTTTGAGTTAAAATTTCGGGGGAAATTTACATGTAATCCACTCATAGACACTCTTAAGCATATAAGATGCAAGTGAGGAAATAGTCTTACATCATTTATGTAGAGACTAAATTTAGGTTTTTATATGTTATGAATTCTTTCATTCATTCGTAATTGATTTTAAGTTGAAATTTTACATAAAAAATTCAGTTGAAAGTACGATGATGTAATTTTTTTTGCTAGAAAGGTGTGTCTAATTTTCTCGGGTTCTATTTGTATCTTTTTAGTTAGTTAGGTTTGTTTTATGTTCTCATCTGATAGGTATATTAGGAATAAAGTACAAATAGGATCTTTACCAAAATAACTTCTCAACGATAAAAACAAATGCAACAACAATCAAGACAAATCATAAGCAAACCAACAAAAGTTTTTTAACGTGGAAAACATTTCCGAGGTGAGGAGTGAAAATTACGAAACCTAAGGGTTCACCTCCAAAACTTCTACTATAAATCAATAATTGGCGTTGGAAGAATTTAGGGCTTTTGGCATTTAGCTCATCAGAAGTAAGTTTCTACATTACCTCTGAAATGCTTTATCTGGTAAAATCAATTCAACTATATAAAATTGATTTAAGCTTTCATATGCTCTTGCATCAAATATGTTGTGTGTCGTAAACGATGTTGGTCTCACTGGTCCATAGTGTAGGGGACTGCTTCTGAGTTTTCAAGCTCATTATCTCCTGTTTTGTCAACTCCAACTTCGATTTTTATCTCTGTTCTTCATTATCACCATTGTTGTGATGATACAAATTTTTTCACCATTTTGATTTACAACACTGAAGAAAAGGATAGAGCATGCTTCAATTCCAGCGTTTCTTCGATCATAAACGCCTCTATTAAAGCATCCAACTAGACACTCCAATTTTTGCAGTGGCTCGTGAAAAGGATCATAAAACTTCAATGCTCCTTGTTCCTAAATTGGTTGAATTTAATGCCTAGTGTTTGATGTTTTCTTGTAGTTTAGCGCAAAATAATAATTTTGCCCCTATGTACAAAATATTATGTAAGGTTATTGATAAATGATATATAAAGATCTAATTAGATCATTTTATAGCATGCTAATTGATTAATGTAATAAATTAATTAATTAATTACATTTTTACTAACTACTTCAATTCATTAATTAAATACTTAATCAATGAATTAATTACAGATTATTATATTACATTATTATCATAAACAAATATAAATTTTAATTTTGTCTAATTCTGTCATATGCATAAATATTTAAATTTTTATTTTTATTCAATTCTTGAACATGCATAAATATTTGAATTTTAAATTTTATTTCTATCTAATTCGGCAAAATTCTAATTTTATTAGTTAAATTTTAAGTGCACAAATAGACTTTCAAATTAACCTTCTTCAAAGAATACTCATTGCAAAACTATAATGATGAATCTCTTTTGAAACCTCTTTTGAATTTAACACTTCACCCTTTTAATTACAAATCTAACCATCTAATCTAAAGAATGGTAAGTCACAACCTTATCGGAAAAATCTCAACTCGAACCGACCACAAATGACCTTTCGATCAGTTTTATGATCAATGTGACATGACAATAAAAAAGAAAGATGAAAAATCAGCTATCACTTCTCTTGTGTAAAATGTGTTGTCCTACTTTTTCTCTCTTCCTCTAAAAATCCTAATAAGGTTAAGTGGAAAAGATTGTATCAAGGTCCTTATAAAATAAATAGATGACAAAGAATGTCATATGAAAGGAAATCCAACAAGGTATGTCTAGTGGTGACAAGGGAAAAGATATAGTTGATGATATCAGGGCATCATCTTTTGTATGGAGTGTAAAGCTTGAGGAAGTAATAATATGCTTGAGATCTTATATGAAGCAATGGTTAATGGATTTGAAGAAAGTTGCAGATGGGAAGATTAAGCCGTACACATTTTCTGAAGCAATTAGGAAAACCTATGAAAAAGAAAGAAAGAGGCGATAAAAAAAACATTTGGAAAATTGTATGAAAACATGGAAATCTTGGTACAAGAATTACAGCCAACCATGGTGGTTGGGGTCAAGAATATATAAATGGTGCTAATCTCCTCAAAGAATTTCTGGAGAAAGCGGAAGATCGATAACGTGAAGAAAATCCAAAGTTAATGGAAGAACGGTTTCTATGGTGTGGCTGGAGTAACTGTAGTTCTCTTCTCTTTCAAGAGATTGGGCATTAAGATTTATTCAAGGCTATGGAGAAAGATGATAAGAACAAAAGGCATTTTTTACCTCTGTCCGAGACTGCAATTTGCATAGCTCAACTGGACATATTTCGATATCTTCGTGAAAGAATTAGACGAATGGTTTGAGGAACCAATGTTTTCTGGTGCTCGTCAGTTTTTGTTTCTTGTGGAAGTATATTTTCAAAATATGGTTTGTAACTGGAGAACAAATTTTTTGTGGTACACCGACAAGTTTCTTGCATCAAATTGAGTCTGACATTATTGTTTCTCACTTATCTTTTCTTGGTTGTTTTGAATGGAATCTAAATGTTTGTATGAAACATAGGGAGAATCTTTTGTTATTATAGTTTATGTTCGTATTTTTTGTTGACATTTATTTTTTAGTAAATATTATCCAAACAAGTATAAGAAGACAAATTTTGGATAAAATTACAACAGCTTTACATAATATTTTGTAAAAATCGTAGAATTAAAAAAATAATAATTGATATAAAAAACTGGGGTGGGTAACTAAACTGATAAAATCATTAATGCACATTTTTTAATGGAAAGCATTCATTTTTGGTGGTTACTACTCAAATGCACGTGAAATCATTAATGCAATTTCAAAAGCAAATTTACAAATAGTAAATTTAATTGAGGAACAATGACTCTACATTGGATTTGAATTCCAATGGTTAAATGATCTGATTATGTGTAATTATGAAGACAACGATAAATTAAGCTGATATTATTGGGTGAATGTTATGGCATGCAATAAAGAGTTTTCCTTTAATAGATGATTGGGCTGATTGCAGACATTAATCAGAGCTAATCAATCAGCATTACTAGGATGATTAATAATAATTTTTTATTATATTTATAGGGATGGAATTGTAGAAAAAGATTTAAATTTATGTAATTTAACCAAACAATTAACGATAAAAAGAAATATTTGAGCTTAACGTCATGAGCTGTTGCTGGGCCTCCTCTTATTGGACCTCTGCTTCAAGGGCCCTAATTTTAGGGCCTATGAATGGCCCAGATTATATGCGTAAGTTTATTAAAGTTAAGGGAAAAAAATTATAATCTTGGGATTCTAGTTTTTTTTATTTTTCTTTGACCAAATAGGCAACTATTAAAAGTAAGCATGGAGAGCATCTGCCATTCACATAATTGTCATTTCCTCACTTTATAAATACTCGAAGGAAAAAATGATTTAATTCAAAACCCTGTAACACATCAACCACACTTTTTTTTTCCTTGGCTTATCTCCTTTTTTTTCCATTAATTAATACTTATTGAACAATTTAAGTCGGTCATTATCTAGCTGAAGAAAATTCCGAGAATAACCCAAACGCTAAACGTGAAAAAAAAATTGTTTTAAATAAAAGTCATTTAGTCAATGCTTGACCTATTTAGAAGAAGGTCGGTCAGAAGTGAAATGGGGAAAAAATGCATATATTGTTCTAATTTATTAAAAAAAGAAGACGCAAAATCAAAAATTGGAAAGCAATAGTGCATTTCCATATATGAGCATTTTTTATATTCCATAATAATAATAATAATAATAGTAATAGTAATAGGACATTGGATTAAATATTTAAATACCCCAAATCTGTAATATTGGACCACCACCAACGCCACTACGACCATTTTCCACCACCACCATGACCCCTTTCTCTCTACCTCTTGTCTTCCTCCTCTCGCTCTCCACCGCCGCCGCCGCCTCCTCCTTCTCCGACTGCGAAGGCCGGCGGATCCACGTACGCCGCCTCCCGGCCCGCTTCAACAACGACCTCCTCCTCAACTGCTCGGCCTACCACCCCATCTCCCCCACCCTCTGCCCCTACCTCCCCAACTCCGGCCTCGGCCCCAAGACCCACAACCGCTCCAGCTCCTGGTACCGCACCGACCACCGCCTTCTGGAGCACTTTTTCCACCGTCGCCTCCTTGAGTACCCCTGCCTCGTCTCTGACCCAACCCTCGCCGATGCCGTCTTCCTCCCCTACTACGCCTCGCTAGACGCCAGAAGGTATCTCTACGGCCCCGAGGAGAACTCTTCCGTCGAACATGGGCTCGATCTCTTCGACTACCTCCTCTCGAATGATCCGTGGATTTGGACCAGGCGTGGCGGCCACGACCATTTTCTCGTCATGGGTAGCCGTGCCTGGGATTTCTCGCAGTCACCGGTAAAAAAAATTAAAACGAATCTTTTCTCTTCTTTTTCTGGAAATGTTCGATGTTGCTCCGGCGATGGTTCACGGTTTTGTGTTTCGAAAAAATCGGACTATTACCATCATCTTCCGTTTAAATTTCTGCAATGGATTGTTGGAAACCCAGGAATTTCTGCAACAAACGACGTTTGATCTTTGGGAAATTTTAATTCTTTGATTTTTTGCAGGATGGTCGGTTGATATGGGGCACATCTTTTCTCGAGATCCCGGAGTTCTTCAATGTGACGGCATTGACCGTCGAGTCACGGTTATGGCCATGGCAAGAGCAGGCGATCCCTTACCCGACCTCGTTCCACCCGGCAAACCTCGATTGGCTGGAAAAATGGCTCACCAGAGCACAGCGATCGAGGCGGACAAAGCTCATGGTTTTCGCAGGTAGCGGCGGAAGCCTCAATTCCGCCCCCAATGTGCGGCGAAGCATCCGGGTAGAGTGTGTGGAGCGGACGGACTTGTGCGAGATTGTGGATTGCTCCAACGGGAAGTGTGATCACGACCCAATTCGATTCATGAAGCCAATGCTCCACTCTAAGTTCTGCCTCAACCCCCCAGGCGACTCACCGACCAGGCGGGGGACCTTCGACGGGATTCTCGCCGGCTGCGTGCCGGTCTTCTTCGAGGAACTGTCGGCGAAGAGTCAGTACGGGTGGCACTTGCCGCCGGAGGAGTACGAGAGGTTTTCAGTGTTCATCCCAAAGGAGGACGTGGTCTTCGGGGACGTGAGGGTGACGGAGGTGCTGTCGGCGATCCCGGACGAAGAGGTGGAGAGGATGAGGGAGAGAGTGCTGGAGCTGGTGCCGCGGGTGACCTACCGGAGGCACGCGTCGTCGATGGGTCTCCGGGAGAAGAGCGACGCCTTCGACGTGGCGGTGGACGGCGTGTTGGATAGGATCGAGGGGCGACTGAGGGCAGTCGCCGCTGGCGAGCTTTAGATTTGTCGGTGGCGTTCGCCTTGTTTTCCTCTGCACTTCACCACGATTTCACGACTAAAAAAAGAAATTATGAAATTTGTTTTTTTTTTTTCCGATTAATCTGGCAGAAGAAATTTGGTTTTTTTTGATAAATGTAGTTTTTTTTTTTTTATGTTTTTCAAGCCTATGACTTGAAGTAGAAGACTTTCCTTTCATCAACTAAATACACTTCTATTTAGTTGATAAGGAAGTTTTGTATGTGAATTCTTGTAATGCTCAAGAATGGAAACTAGTATGTGTTGGTATAAATTGTTTGTTTTAGGTAATTCTTTTGACTCGGCTCGTTTTTAATGTATCAGATTTAAAATTCTTATTAGAAATTCTAAAAATTATTATTTAAGTATACAATGACGTGGTAAATGTTGTTGATAATGTGGTGGATTTGATAGTGACATTAGAGACCAATCCATATTGAAGACAGAATTAACAGAATGAAGTGAATGCAAAAACCACCATTATCAAAATCATAGTAGACATGCTCGGATTAAAGTAGGAATACAAAGGTCTTGCAAGACATGAGGGCTCCTGGAAACGCCAAAACTTTCATAAGACAAGAACTGAAAGAGGTTGTCTGGTTCATAAGCTAATTTATTAGAACACGAACAGAAGTCCACATGATTATAAACAAAGCAATAAGCAAACAGCTGGGGTGTTTGTCGTTCAGGCCAAGGTACTTTCTTCTTGGTTCAGCAGCTGGACCACTTCAGCCACACCCAGTTCCCTCTCCTTCATAACTCTCCGATAGATAGAACTTCAGAACTCCTCCTCAAATATTCCAACCTTCCGGGGTTGTGAGGATCAATCATTTCAAGCATAGTCTCCAGCTCCTCCACCATTGACTTCTTTGCAGCTCTAACCATGTAATCAGGACCCTGTATGGTTTACAAAGAGTTGTTAAAAGAACTCCTTGAAGAGAAAGATGATATGGGGCACATGGTTTGAAAAAAAAGAAGGCAGATCAGAGATGAGAATGGGATTTTTGATAAGGGTAGTGTGTCTGTTGTGTGGTCTCAAAGATTTGAATATTGAAGAAGACTACCAATACTACTATCATTAATCAATTGAACTATTATCATTAATTGATGAGAGTAAGATCTACAGAAGATGGAAACTCAACGCAAAACAAGTTATTCCTAAGTGTATTTTGAATCTTAGGAAGCAAACCCTCCATTTATGAGATCTTGGATTTAGTGTGGGGGCACACTAGATTCACACTCTTTTCAGAAGCTGCACTAGTTCAAGTTTGACCCCTCGATTCTCTCAACTTTGACAAGATCGACAGATCATCCTCTCATGTGTGATTTCAGTGTTATATTTTTTAAGAAGTTAGGAATTAAAAAATCAATGGCACAAATAAAAATGAAGCTGTCTCATGATAATCTTCAGCAGGTACAAATAATAATAAACGATGGTGAAATGCAGACATTGAGGTGCACAATGCAATTTTTGATGGATAAACCATCCATGGTGGAAGTGATACATCAGTCTCAAAAGCATTCAGCTCTTTTTATCAATGAATTTTGTGATTTCTATAAGATACGGAAAGAAAGAGAATTACTCAGTTACCTTTATGGAATCTACAGTGAGAAGAAGAACAATGAACTTCTCAGAGAACCTCTTCCTTTCTTCTGCATCATTTGCAACAAGACGGCGGTAGGAGAAATTGGAAAACAGAGCCCTGATCTCCTTGAGCTTAGCTTTTGCAACTGCAAGATCTCGAAGCCCACGAAGCACCTGAGACCTTCTAATCAGATGTGCTCTGAAGCTCATTTGAATCAACATTGCTGCGTCTTCTGGAGATAATTCCTTGTTTTTGCCTCGGGCATGCCAGAGAGTTCTCCTCTCAAAAGCCTTGATCAGAAGAAAAATGCGACCAATATGATCACCACCCAGAAATCATTCGGAACAGATGGATCAAACTACTCACAAAATGCAGAATCTTCGATTACCTTTTTGAGAAGCACGGCGCCTTGATCCGTCCTGGGGTCTGTAATCTCCACCACCCTAGTCGTCGTCCCAGCGCCATACTTCCCCAGCTTCGTCTCGTCCACCTTCTTCTTCTGCTTCCCCTTCACCTTCGCCATCTTCTCACCACCACCTCCGGCAAGAGGACTGGACACTTGGAACGAATACGTTCTCGACGCTGCATCCTTCTTTCTCCCTCTGTACTCTTCCTTCCACTTCACGGACCTCTCCCCACCAGCCTTCGCCGACGCCACGCACGTGTACTTCCGATCAACGCCATCCTTCCCTTCCCCCCCGATCTCCGTCGTCCACTTATACTCTCTATCCCTCTCCATCCCCAACCCGAGCTCCAGCGCCGCCACCCTATCCTCCAGCGCCCGAACCCCACCCCATCTCCCGATCCGAACCGAATCGAAGAGGTCCAGCTCCAGGGATGGGAAACGGCAAGGAAACCCGAGGTCGTGCGGGATCGGGCCGAGGATGTCGTAGGCATGATCAATCCTCCACTGGACCATGCGGTCCTCCACGACGAATGCCTCGTGGAGAAAGGGATCGATCAAGGAGGATGCGGTGGGGGCGGTGTGGAGTGTGTCGAGGAGGTCAAGGCCGGAGACCCAACTCATGTTCGGAGGTCTGGAAGCCCCAGAGGGCTTGGGATCTTCTTCTCCTTAGGCGTTCTCCACGGTTGGTCAACTTTCGTAGTTGCAGAGAGGCGGGGAGGAAGAAGAAGAAGAAGAAGAAGAAGAAGAAGGAGAAGGTGGCCGAAGTGTACTAAGAAAGACAGAAAGAAAGATAAGCTTGCAAGGCTGGGTAATTGACCAATAAGAAGACAAAAAAAACCCGCAACTCCAGAATTTAAAATAAAAATAAATCATAAATATTATTTTTAAAATAAAATAATTAATATTAATAACAATATAAATTTAATATGAATATAAATACAAATATTGATATTAATAAAAATATGTAAATTAAAAATACATAAATTAAAGCTTGCAATACCAAGGTCATTACACCTTCGGGAAATTACAAAAATTGCCATTGTTATTTTCAGTAATTTACCATGGACTATCAATAATTCATATTTTGAAGAGATTTTAACATTATTACTTTTTGGTTATAGCAATTTTTTTTTTCAGAACAAATGTTGAAATAACAAAAGAGATCACCTTCCTTTGAAATTAGCACATTATTTAACATGATAGCTTCATTAACAAAATCCTAAATTTTGATGTACCCAAAAGTTAGGATAAGGTTAAAGAAGCTCAAGAGGAAAATTAGATTTTTTTCTCTTATTCTTTTATTGCTCTTGTTAAGTCTTTTCTTGGTTTACCCTTTTTATATTTTTTTAAGTTGAAGATGGATTAATATAATCAATATCTAGATATAGAGAGAGAGAAAATCACAACCAGAAAAAAAAAAAACAAATTAGTCTAAAATAATAAAATAGATGAGAACATCAATACAAATCACTTTACAAATGAACAAAAAGAAAAGCAGGATGGAAACAAAAAAAATACTGTAATAAAAAAATTAATTTCTCTTGGGCTTAATCATAAAAAGGATTATCATGGAAAGAAATTGGTTGGTATTAGACAGAAATAATTTCCTGTATAGCACATATTCTTATCTTTTTGATAATGATTGATAGTAAAAACATTTATTACCGTATTTTATAATTTGAATATTTGAGCTCCTGACATTTAATGACCTCTTAATTTTATTAAAAAAAAATCAATGATCGATAAACACATGAGATTGTGTATTAAGATGATGATAGAGACTTTTTGTGAGCGAAGTCAATATTCAAAATCTGTTGGAACAACAGTCCTGAAATTTACTGCGTTCTTGTTCTCTTGCCTTCAATTAATTTTTAGATGAATTTTTAACAATAATAATTTTCATTTCCATGCATTGAGAAAAGTAAATGATTTAAAAAAAAATCTAGAATAAATTTCTTTTGATTCATAAAGTAATTAGATTTAGATTGAGATGCATCAATGCCAATAAAGTATCTTATAATCACACTTCACAATGTTGATTTTTTATTCATAAAGTATCCTAAACCTTAAACTTGTTTGCATTATCACCATTATTTCCAATAAGGTTTTTATCAGTCAACGTTTCTTCACCAACCTATTTGTTATTTCCTTGATCATGTTTTTTAATTTATGGTTAAATTGTTAATGTTGCTTTCTATATTTTCATCTTGACCAATTATTTTCATTATGCTTTGAGTGATCACCTTTATTTGTTTTAGGTTGACTGTGTAAAGAATGTCATCAAAATAATTTTTCAAAAAAAGCCAATGAAACATTTTTTCTTGGTGAATTCATAGGTTTTATTTATATTGGTACGTAAGCCTAATAAGCTGAAAAAGACAAAAATTTAAATAACATATTTATCATTTATAATACATCTCTAAATAATTTTAAAATATTCATTAATATTATTGGTAATAAGAGAACAAAACAATTATATCATAAAGTCTAAGTATGGATTTAAACCACCATTAGATAAATGTTGACCAATTATTTTCATTGTTGATATTTAAAATTGTGATAATTATGGTATAGAGTCATTTTTTTAAGGTAAAAGATTAAATAAATTAAATAAGAACTCTAGCTATAAAACAATCAAAGTCAAAAATTACTAAGTTATAAAAAAGGAAAGAAATAAATAAAACCTATTTGTATGCTTTGAATTGAATATGATAGAATTGAAATTTCGATTGAAAATTGAATTGAATAGAATTAGATGGAAATAGAATTTGAAATTCAAATGTTTGTGTATGTTCAACAATTAGATGAAAATTGAAATTCAAATATTTGTGCACACATAAGAAAGTGATAAAATTAAAATTTTATGTTTATGTATGCCAATAATTAATATAGTTTTTATTAATTAATTCAACTAATTAGTAATAATATAATTAATTAACAAATTTATTACATTAATTGATTATTTAATATGCAATATAATGATATCATTAGATTTAAAAATGAAGAAGAGATAACAATGAAATTAATATGTTATTAATATAACCTTACATTTAATAACAAAGTTTAAATATTTACTTGAAGAAGAGATAAAAATGAAATTGTCACTTGAAAGAATAATAATTTAAATTCATGCTTTTACCTTATAATACAGAATTACAATTTTGTATGTACAAACACCCTAACATCTAGAATTAAAATTCAATTTCTATCTAATTTTAGGTATACAAACTTTACCTTACTATTTCTCATTTGTAATTTTGAACTTCTTTTCCTAATTGTGGATGCATAATCAGTAATACTTTTTATTAATTTTATTATCTTACTACAAAAAAGAAAGTTAAACCAATTAAAGAAAACAAAAAGTCAATTTTCAAAAAAAAGGTCCAATAAGAAAAGCCAAAGGAATAGAAAAGTCAAAATTGATCAAAGAAACTAGATTTTCTATCTTCTCCTTCAATTACTTCCATTCATCTATAAATCAAATCAGAATCGCAATCTTTGACAGAAAAACCTCCTTTGCCGCATCTACTTCCATTTCTAAGAAAGAGATTAATGTTCTGATAAAAATATTAAAATAATATTCAAAATAGATTCTTGATCTGAAAGAGAGTTTAAAAAAAAGGTTACAAGTACGTACGTACGTCAAGAGAGTTCAAATTTAAGTCTGCAAGGAAGGAAGAAAACAATTTCAAGAAAGTTTTCATTAAAAATTCGATCACATCATTAACAACGTGAAATTTTCTCTTACAACAAATATCTTTGAATTTCTGTGATTGTAAAATAAAGTCACTATTAATATATGAAATATTATTGTCTGAGTTGACTGCTTGTCCCTGGTACATGGGAAGAAGCCGGTTACCACAAGAACAGCTGAAACCAGACAAAGCAACTGGTTTAACCCTACCACCACCGCTGTTTTCTTGGAGTTATAACTCTTCGGAAAGGCGATGATGATTGAATAAATTACCTCTGATCTGATATAACCATGGCCCCAGGCCTCCCCTCCTGCAAATCAACAGCAGCAGTGAGCAGCATTGGCGACAAACAACCCACATGTATGTAAGAAAAAACCCCAAGTGGCGGTTTGGAAAAGTTATCGTCAGGCTTCTGCATTGGTCATTGACATACATGAGCTAATGAGCTTCACAAGTTGCATATACATGTTACTCCACAACTGCTATTTGCAGTGGCAGAAGTTGAACAGCTTGCAGGTTAGAAGCCTTTTGTGATACTGTAGTTGCAGTCATGGTTTCAGAAGATTCTCTCTCCAGTTCCTGTTCACCGATTTCTTTTCTTTAGTCTTTCAAAAAGTACTTCTTAAAGACTATTAATTATTAATTGATTCAGTAGCCAGAGAGTCCTGAAGAACAACAACAACAATAGAAATTTAAGATGTTGTTTTCCTGATAAGACAGGGGAAGAAGTGTACACCCACATATATATTCTTCGAAGGAAACTTCGTCGTCGTCGTCGTCGTTGTCGTCGTCAGATTCAAACGCCTGCAGGACATCTGGGTAATGTCGCGACGTCGCGTGCGCCGCCTCACGGCAGGCGGTGGCGGCGACGGGACCAACACGGACCCGTCGGACAAGAAGAAGGCGCAACAGCAGATCTCATCCGAAGACCAGCAGACCTGTTTTCGGTACCACTGTAGGGGCATTTTCGAGATGGAATTTTAAGAAAATTGTTTTCGTATGTTTAAAAAGAATAAAGATATTTTAAATAATATTTTATGATTCTTTTTTTTTTTATCGTTAAAATATTTATTCATGGAATCGTAAAAAGAGGTAGGTTTGATTTTTATTAATTTTGTCACAGAATTTGATTTCAAAAATAAAATAGATTGTAAACAAATTTTAAGTAGTGATATAAAATTTTATGATTTACACTACTTTAAAAATTAACATAGAATTACAATTTTACAAAAAATTTAAACTCTTTTAATGATGGCAAACGTTGAAATAACCATAATCACAAAAATAAGAGTTTATAAGGTAGACGCTTGCATTTAAAAAAAGTTCTATTTTTTAATAAAAAAGATGATTTATTTAAGAGAACATTCAAACTATGACCATCCTATCAAAGCTAAACCTGTAGAATTATAACTTGTATTTTCTACTTATAAAAGTTATTTTAATGTTTTATGTTACGTCGGTAAAAGTTATCGTAACGTTAGAATTTTTTTATACTAAAAAATTTTGTATCTATTTACGTAAATTATTTTTTCCATTTTTTTTACTTTCTGTGTCGTGTACAGAATATTTGTAAAGAAAAATATATGTTGTGTCCTATATTTTTTATTTTTTTATCTTTTTTACATTCTATCGTGTATAAATAAATCATTAATGTCTTTGGGAAAAAATTATAATCGTTTATCGCACAATTTGGATATATCAAATTAAAATTTGTCAGCGATGATAATTACATTTCAAATAAATAAATATTTATTTTAGATGTAAGATAAATTTCAAGTTAATATATTTAAATATAAAAGTAAATATTTATAATATTTTTAAACGTGAGTACCTGTAAATTTATTTTTTAATGAAAAAAACCAAATGTGTACCGTGCAGTGCACTGGGTACGGGAATGCACATCGTGCGTGAGGGCCGTTAGGAATCGAGGACCAGAGAAGTTTTCCCGGAAAACGAGGGGTATAAGTGTAAATTCCACAAGAGAATGGGATCTCCAGCTGCAGCAGCATATTATGCCGTCGTTGTACCCGGAAACGGACAAAAGGGAAAATCGTGACTTTTTTGTACCGGTCACACTTTTTTACCACTATCCATTCCTGTATTTTCTCTTATTTTCGTTTGAGTCCCCACAATATGATATACTTTATTAAAGAAATTAAAAGAAAATTAAAGATCAAACGTAATTAAATGCGGTAATTTAATAGGCAGTTCAAGTGAAAAATCACGACAAATTTAAAAGAGAACTAATTTATTATAAGTACTAATAGCAATTCAAACTTTACTAATTCACACGCTATACGAGTAGGACCTGTATGAAAATCAAAATCCATAAATGGTTGAGGTTAAATCTTAGTTATTTATAGCTGACGTTTATAGCAAAAAATGTTGCAAACATCAATATTTGTATTTTTTTTCAAATTTTAAACTATGTCATTGATAATTATAACAATTTTTAAGATTATATTAAGTCAACATTTAATGGAATCGAATTATGTCAACATGTGAACGCATGAATTGATATGATACCCGAGTGATTTTTTCTAAAATTAGTATATTATTTGTAAAAATAATATGTCAAAAATATGTACAAAATTTATTTATATCATTTTAGTATACTAAATTGTAAGATCAGTATATCAAATTTATAAAACTTAAAATTTTTTATTGATCGACACAATATAAATAAATTGTAAATTATTGATTTTATTATTATTATATTTTCTTTCTTTCTCTGTACGACATAATTAAATATAATTTCAACTGACGTTGACGTAACCTAATTGACATTTTTAATGTAGTTGTACGTCGAATTAAAGTATTTTTTTAAAAAAATATTTATAACAGTAGAAGAGGAAAAAAGAAGAAGTAGTAATGGTGATGGACCAACCACCTTTTACCTTTTTTACCTTTACAAGCGAGGGGTGTTCACCTTTCAAAGGGCTCTTCACATGTCTTGGATATAAATAGCAAGAAAAATGAAGACGGACTTGCAATGTTTCAGTATTTCCAAGGGTGAGAACGCAAAATTCCTCGTAAAAATAGTAATAAAAGGTTAAACGTGGAAAAGGCAGCGGATTTTTTTCTCTCTCCTTCCCTCTCTCTATTCTTCTTCTCCTCCGAAATCTCTCCTATCAGAGGTTGTCAGATTCGCTGTCCATCACCAACACTCTATTTTCTCTCTCCTACCTCTTGTTCTTCTTCCCCGCCCTGCTGCTCCTCCTGGGTGTCTCCTCACTGTTGGCTCCCTGTACACGAGGACTTGGGGAGGGTGAAGGGAAGGGAGGGGGAGGAGAAGAAGCAGGAGTGGAGAAGACTGTTCACCATCCCACTTGGGACTTGGTCCTTTCGGTTGGCCTTGATCTCTAGTGTGCTCCTTTTCCACTCCACTGCTTGGAATAACATTACAGTGGTGTCATTGGGCGTGATCTTTTGTTCTTGAAATGAACCTTTGTTTTTTTCTGTTGGTTTTATTTCGTTTCGTTTCGTTTTGTTTTGTTCTGATCTCGTTTGGTTGATGGGTGGAAATGGCCGTGCGGCTTTTGGTGAAATTCGTGAAGTAATAGTAGTTTAACGAGGAAAGATCTGTTATTTCCGGGTGATTTCACTTATTGTCTGATCATTTTGATCTGGGTTGCTTTTTTGTGCTTGTGTGCGATGATCCCACATATTTATGTCATCACATGTTGTTGGTCGCTGGGAACGATTTGGGCTGTTTGGTGGATGTTTGTTGTTGGTGCTTTTTGACTGTGGGATGATTGTGTGTTGGTAGGAGTGTGGTGGTAGTGTTGTTGACGGGAATTGGAGATGGGGTTGAAATCTCTGGCTGTTGGAAGTGAGGGCCTCTCTGCTTCTTTGGTTCAGAGAAGGAACGAAGATCTCGATATGAGAAGAGGTCTACCTCTTGGTTTTGATGAAGTTTATAGATCATCGTATTGGGGGGATACCAGAGAAGTCATAAAGCAAGCAATGGTCCAGCAGGAGACTATATTTCAGCATCAGGTAAAAAAGGAAGATTCATTTTCTTAGTATCTTCCATCACTTTTTCGGTATCACATTTCTTAAAAATTTAGAACAATTGCTCAAAATGTATGTATGATTTATACTTGTGATTGATTTTTCGAATTTATCCAGGTTTTTGAGCTACATAGGTTGTACTGGGTGCAGAAGAACTTGATGAAAGATTTATGTAGTATCAATCGACTCCATAAAACTGCCGCCTGCAATCTAAATTCACTTCCAAGAGAAGATGAGGTGACGATTCTTCTCATACCAGTAACTTTGTTACGAGCCATTGATGTTCAGTCCATTTTCCTGCAGAAAAATGGGGGATTTGATCAAATTGAACACAGCTAATATAAATCTGGATATTTTGCAGTTGAAATTTCTTGGGCCAAGAAGAAAGGAACCATCAAATACAGTAAAGATACTTCATCAAGGTCAACAGAGAAATTTCAATATTCTGCACACTGTTGACGTGCACAACAAAGTTTCTAGTTATAAACCCTCTAGTACAAATCATTCTATTTGCAATGGTGAGGTAATTGATCTAGAGGCTGTGGATCTTAACCTCAGTGCTGAGGAGAATAATAATGGGATGGACATTGCTGAAAGATACATTTCCCATAAAATAAGTCACCCAAATGAGCAAAATTTGTTTGACCTAAATGAGACCATAGTTGCCTTGTCAAATGAAGAGGGTGTTGGTGTTTCTTCATCTAGTGTCAGGACTCCGATGCTCTGCAGTGAAGTCATGTATGAATCTCAGTTGCCTGCTCTATCTGATGTGACTTCTTGTGAAAGAAAAATCAAAGATGGTGGTTGTTCCCTACCTGCCCAATTGCCCGATGCAGGTGATTTTTGCCTGTGCAGAACTTTTTGTTGTTTTTTATCTGTATAATTAGTTTTTGAGAATTAATGGAGAACTTCCTCTGCTGTTGTTTATCGTTTAGGTTGAAGTGCAGCAGTTTTTCCTTCTGTTTCTAAGGTAGATGCTCGGAATTAACAAGTCATAATATGCTCCCTAATTTCGTGTTATAGGTTTGGTGAAATTTTTCTACCGCTTCAAAGGACAACAACATAGTATGAACCTGAATCTGTAGTTCTTATTGTCTCAGTAAATATCTACCTTGTTACATAGATTTGCCTTGCATAACCTAGAGTTAGAGAGATTAGACTTTTGGCAATCTTATATTCTCTTTCGATCTATAAGACCACAACTTCCTTAGAAGGCTTTGTTCTAAATAGATACAAGGTATATCTAACTGAATCTCTTTTGTGTCCTCTTCATTTTCCAAGAGTTCCCATTCCAAATTTTTTCCAAGAATTATGATTATCTTATTCTGGGCACATGGATTCCTATAAACCACTTGCTGTCTTTATTCTTTTAAAACATGAAGTGCCTATAATGGAAACATAAAAGATAATATAAGCCAATGAAAAGTTTTTGCTCGTAATTCATATCTCTGTGCCTTGATATGTTTTTGTTGGAAAATTTACACTTTATACTTGTGACATGAAGAATATCAAAACAAGCAATTGGTTATTTCTCAACAAGAACGATTGGATACTTGTTACATGTTTGTGGCTTAGATTACCTTTGGAAAATATATTCTCTGAACTTCATTATTTTCTAGGACAAAATTCTGTCTGTGAGATACAAAATAGTACGCAATCAGCCACCAACAAAAAATCATCACCGAAAGCATCACAATTTAGCTTTGATCTTAACGAGGTTCAGCTAGAAGAATCCGCTGCAATTTTTGGTGACCCTCACCTTATACCTTCGTCAGCATCAGGAGGCTCATCGGCTAATTCAAATGGATCTACGGATGAGTCACATTTCAGCACTCATTCACATCCTAGTCATTTGAGAGATTCAACAAGTGAAAAGGGAGATGTTCTCAAAGCTGACATGGTTAGTGTTCATGGCAACAAAAGGGGCAACAGATCTGAAGTTTTACTTCATTGGAATATGCAGGAATCCCCTGAAACTAACAAGTTGTCGACTGGGAGTTGGAATGAAAGTAGTGATGGTATTGCCCAATATCATTCTATGGGTTGTCCAGAATCTCAAAGGTTCTGTTGTGGACCTTTAAGTGTCTCTAGAGTAATAGAAAGAAGTTCAAATGTATCACCATCCATGTTAAATTCCAATTCTTGCAAGAACTGTGAAGACACAAGTTTGTCATCCGAGCCTCCAATCCTTGATACCAGATTGGTTGATTCAGATAGAGGTAAAGAGGATCTTGCTTTTCATTCGTCTTTTGATTTATCATGTCCGTTGACAGGAGCTCCGGCGGCCAAAAGGGAAGAAGACGAAAGGAGTGAAGAAGATAAATTATCTTCCAGCACTCGTGGTGACCACCTATTAGACAACGATGATGTTTCTGGTCCCTGGGAAGAGCAGTTCTCAGCTAGAGGAAAGTTCAGAGATATCACTAGGAATAATTCATGCAGCATGACGTGCCAAGATCCACCAGAACCACTTCTTATGGAAAGTGAGAATCATAAATTAAAGCCAACGGACCAAGTCACTGACATTTGTGGTAAATTCATTGTTCATGACAGCCCCAATGATTTTGTAATGGGTAAACATGAGGAAACTCAAGAAGCGTCGGAGATGGATCCCTTGGTTCTGTCAGCTGCCGAGTCACTTGTAAATATTGTGAAAGATTCGGTAAATGTTTCTCAAGTAGGACAAACAGTATTGGAAGATGAGATAGTGCATGAGCAACCTCAGTATTCATCATCTGATTCTCTGGAATCGATAGTGTTAGCATTGACAGAAATTAAAGTGGATGAATGCTCCTTTTCCTCTTGGCCAACAGAGGAGGCAATGAAGGATGGCACTTGTCCATTTAAAACAAGAAGTGGAAGACGTCTGCGGGACTTTCAGAAAGACATACTTCCCGGTCTTGTCTCCCTTTCAAGACAAGAAATTTGTGAAGATTTGCATGCTTTTAGTGAAATTGTGAAAGCAGATGAACGCAGCAAGAAGGGGCATGTAAGGAGTGGCAGAGTGAGAAACAGAAGGTCCAGGCTTTACCCCAAGAGGCAAAGACGGTAGAGCTGGAAAATGCTTTTATATTGTTTTTGTGGTTTAAATGCAATACAAGGATCTTCTCACTGAAACATGACATTGCATACACAATGATGGAACTGATGATCATTTTCATTTGATAGAAGTTTCCCTATGTGACTGTATCCTGAGCCTAATATATTTGGAAAATCCAGATGATTTTTTTTTAGCAACAGAAGGAGGTCTTCATAAAATCCACAAGACCAACAAGAGGAATTCAGACCATGGCCTATCAAAACTGATAAACACTTTAATGTAAGTTCTCAGAACTGCCTTCTCTTCTGAGTAATGCAAGTATCTGCTACTAATACTGGGGATTCTACTGTTGACTGATATTTTAACTGAAATTTAATTGTAATTTGTTCTTGGAAAGAACAATGTTCTAAGATTTGTGATACATTGCTTGTTCTCCCTTGATCTGTACCTCCATTTTACAGCACATTCCTGTTTTTAATATTCTAAGATTCCTGTAGAAAACAGATGCTGCCGAGAAAAGATTTAAATGGAGTATTACTTTTTATTAGTTGTTGCGTTTACTGTGTCATGCCTGTATTTCTTATTGGAATGCAAGATAAACGCCAAGGCTTCAAGGCAACCAAGTGTCAATGGACGCCTTAGTACTATAAATAAATTTTAAAAATAATATTTTCTCCTCAATTATTAAAAGCTGACATGCAATTTTTAAAAGATATGTTATTCAGTGTAGATAAAATTAATATTAAAAAATTATAACATACAAAACTAGCAAGATTAATAACATAAAAACAAGGAGATTTTTTGAGCATGTACATTGATAAGTATGGATTGCAGTATACACAGACTTAATCCAGTGGATTCTAAACTCTTCATATATATACCCATTTGGGCATGATGTTTACTATCATGTTTTCTCAAATCCATAAGGAGGTGAAACTCCAATGCAGATTTTGCAAGGTGGTGGTTGAACTCTTGTTATGACCATCATAATAAGTTCTTATGGTGACGATGATTATATCTGATCTTTTGTATCACAAAAGGCAGAGACCATCAAATAGCCACTGTTCAAAGTTGAGTAAAAGAACATTTATTCAAAATTAATTAAATTACGATCATTTGATATTATTAAATCGTATATTTTATATCATAAAATAGAGACCTATGGTCAAATTTACCGCAAATGCCACAATGACATTTTTCTGAGGATATAAATAAGTTGCTCACCTGTCAGGGCCTGCACTAAAGAGAAGTGGGTATTAACACCGGACCATCTTCCTTCTCCTTTCCTCCATCCCTCGTTGCAACTGTAGCTAATGATGAAACTGGAAGAACAGTGGAACAGATCATTTATCATTTGCTTAAGCATATGCATCTCAGCGACGTCAAGGCCAGCATCATCATCAGCAGCAAAAGCAGAAGCATGTGGATGACAGAACCCTACAGCCAACCTTCCTCTTATTGCCAAACCAGGCCATGGGATAGAACAGTCACCTCCCATGGCCGTCGTGTACGTGAGCGCCACCGCCATCGTCGTCGTTTGTGCCGGAGGTGACGAGAGGGGAAAAGGTAAAAGACAAGAGTTGGGCAGCCATCACATTGAGTGTCCTGTGGAGGTGATGGAACGAATTGGGTTCTCTTCTTCTGCATATCTTGGCAATTTCCATTTCTGGCTGGGACGTGATGGAAGAGCTTGTCTCCTTCTCCGGTGGTCGCTTTTTGTTTGGATCTCAGAAAGCATACATGAATGGATTCCTTGCAATGCCATCATCACAGTGGCAGCAAGGATTGTTTGAAGTTTGAACAGAAGCAGCTTACTCTTTTCAAGCTTTGAAAGAATTCAATGTTGAGGTAAAGTTGCGTTATGGTACAGATGAGAGAGAATTTGACCTTAGCATCAAAATTAGTTTTCATTGTAAGTTGGTATAAATGATGGAGAATTTGGTCTTTTACAAAAGAGAATACTTTTGAATTGGATTTTCACTTTTCAGCACAGATGAAACGTCATCACATAACAGAAATAAATTGAATTATTACATTTGAATCTAGGCAAAAAAAAAGCACCAATATCAGTTTCTCTTTCCTTACTGTAAGGAGAAGAGTCCAGTAATCTAGTAATCTTACAGAATCTGGAAGATAATATGATAACTTAATTATCAAAAGATCAGAAAAGGTTCATGTTTCTGTACCTTAAGAAAATCCAATAGCAAAGGGAAAGAGTGGGTTAATGAATAGATTACAACCCATAAAACTATAAAGTGTTTACAAGCAATATTTAATACAAGTAACCTTGTGGATAGCTCTATGATGAAAATGTGAAATAAACGTATGCAAATATAGATTTTGTGGCAAATAAATGCAGAAATCTAGCAGAAAACAGTATCTTTGCTGCTGCAACTTCTAAATATAAGACCTAGAAAAAGAGAATATGACTGCATGATCATCTTCACAGCGTAGAAGGGTGAAAAGTAGAGAATAAAAACATGATCTGCAATTTTCTCTTTTTACAAAAATGCAATATATAAAAACATCAATCTGGAAACACCCCCCAAAAAAGACTCATAATTCACCCAAGTACTCAACACGGTCAGGAAATTTTGCATGTGAAGGACAACATTAAATATTAAGGAAGAGTTGGAGAATTTCTTCTTCCATCCCTTTAGATTTTATAAATTACAAGAAAACAAGGAAGAATAGCCCTTCGATCGAAAACCACCAACTCCCCGTTTCTAACCGAAACCGACTCATACTCGACCGGGATCCGGTCGGAGACGAACCCGCTCCAGACCCGGCCGGCTATGACCCGGCAAACTAACATCGCCCTCCTCTTCCTTCCACCACCACCACCACCACCACCATGGCCATGAGCTCCACCACTGCCGGCGAACGTCGTGATCCCTCCATCTTCTCCCCTCGGCCACACCATCCTAGCGTCGAAAATGGGTTCACCAGAAATTCCGGAATCAAGGTTCGCCGGCGCCGGTTGGAACCGCATCATCTCGTTCCCGTCGGCAGCACACCTGGAGGAATCCCGCCCGGCGCGGAGACGGACTAGGTCGCGGTACTCTTCGAAGCGGGAGACCATCCGTGGTGGGTTGTGGATCTTGAACAGCATCTCGATCTCGCCGGGGAACTTGGGCGGTGATGACTGGGACGACGGAGAGGTCCAGCTGGAGGTGAAGATGATCTCGACGACTCGCCGGGAGGAGTGGTTGGGGCGAAGGGGGAGGAGGGTTGGTAAGGAAGAGAGGCTTTGGGACTTGGGTTTTGGACTTGGCTTCGACTGAGATGGGAATGGTGGTGGATGTAATGCTGGTGAAGGTGTTGACATGGATTTTGCAGTTGACTTGGGTTTGGATTGTTTCTTGAGGATGATGATGTCTTTGAGATGGTGGGAGGTGTTGCCACAGCCAAGGGGGAGGAGAGGAGGCTTGCTGGTTTTGGATGATGAAGAAGAGTTGGTGGTGGAGGAGTGTTTTTTGGGTGTGGAAGGTAGAGGTGGCTTGAGGGGAGGTTGATGGTAGACGTCTTCGATGGCATTGGTTTTGCATTGGAAGGCCTTCACCCACCCTGCTGCCATTGGAGAGGAATGTGGAGAGGAAAAAATCAGAATCAGTAGGGCTAGTAGAGAATTTTGTTGATGGGTAGAAATACAAGACCAAACATTTCAGAGATGGAGAGATTGGTGGTGGACAGAGGCAAAAATGAGAAAGAGAGAGAAATATATTAGACCCACCAACTTCCTCTGGGTTGCAGAAGATTGGTGTGGTACACTTTGATGGTGCCTTACAAATCTCTATCCCTCTGGTGGCCTGGTGGGTATTTGTATTGCTGTGATTGTAGCTCTGTTCTTTTGTCTTTCTGCGTTGGTTGGATTTTCCTTGGTTGATTTATATTTGCATGGTTCTGTGTAAAGAGGAAATTGATGTTTGAGTGCAGATTTTATTCTACCAGGACAGGAGATTCAGAAGTCATTTTTGAATGGGACAGAGGTAATTGATTACATCCAAGGCTGGGGTTTTCCCTTTTTAAATGCCCAGACCCCACAAATATCATGCAAATTTATTAGTAACTTATTGAATTGAAAGCAAGCTGGTACATGGGAAATCCTTGCATGCTAAAGGAAGATCTTTCTCTGGCTTAGATTTGAAATTGCAGCAGAATCTGATAGTGTTCTTTATAATAATGACAGTTTTTGTGTTCACCACACGATGAACATTACTAGTATCTTTGTTATCAGCTTAATTAAGCTATCTTAGGTGGTTGAATCCGATAGTGTTATTATGATAACACATGGATGGATCTTTTTGGAGCTTTGTGGTCACGCATCCACAAATTCATCAATCTCCTTCCTTTTTATCTCTTCTCCTGAGTGTTGTCCACACACATGGGCACCTCAAGCACAAGCTGTCACTAATCAATCTCTCTATCGAAATGCTGAACGCACACCATTGGTCTACTTCAGAAATCAAATTATCCATGATCAATGGAAGCATGTGGGCTTCATGGCTTCTTGTTAGCTTGGGAATGTTCCACCAACCTTGATGTATTAAAAAAAAGAAGTGATCCTAAGCTTTTGGAAAGCTTGTTTGTTCTCTCCTGTGCTGACATCAAACCCAATACCCCATGACCACATCACATTTGTTCACCCACACCAATCAATCCTCCAAATCTTGCCCTCTCACGCTACAGCCCACTAATACATATCTAGTTATAAACACAATCAACTAAACATGAATACCAGTCGAAAAGGAAGGGATGACTCCAGTCACATCATGAACACCCACATGGGTCGGCCGTGGACGGGAATGTTGCCCATTTCAAACTGACACTTTTAACCGATAAATAAAAGGAAAAGGGTAACAGAGAGGAAAGGCAAGAACTTTATTCCCATCCCCCCACACTACCAACTTGCTGTTTGTTAAACCTTTCATTCCTCTCTCCCTCTTTAGTTTGAATGGCACAGACACGGAAGCGCAGTAGCCACTGAAACACAGGCCATGCCCGCAAGAAGCTCCTTGTCTGCCATCCACGCCTCTGTAGACGCCTTCTTCTCTCTCTCTCTCAGGGGAGGACCCATCAAGCTTGGAACATCGAGCTTTATCCAAGGCGTGCTGCTTTTAAGCCATCAGAGCCTTGAGACGTGAGATCTTGTGCGTGGTTGACATACCTTTGTTAAAATTTAAATCTTGTGTGTGGTGCTATTTTCATAGATGAGTAAAATCTTCGAAGAATTCACAGAGAATTCTCTATTTTGTGGATGTTTGATGGTACTCATGGAATCATCTGATCAAGAGTTGTAATATGTAAAGAGTTCATTTTTATTGTAGTATTCATAACATTTTTTATTTTGAGTGTCTGAAATAATATACCAATTTTGATTTCGGTATGTTAATTGATGAGGTAAGATTACAATCTATGAGAAAAATAAGTATACAACTAGAAACAATGAAATAAGACATGTTTACATGAGTCACAAAGGAAGTAAAGATATAATTAGGAGTGATGAGTGCTTACAGCAGCATTTTTCTTAATTTGTAAACCCTTGAAGTGATGGGTTGATGGAAAGAGGAGAGGGATTAATTGGGTCAACTAGAGAATGGAAGTAAAGTTTGGACGTCAAGTTGAAGTAGGGTCGTATGGTGAAAGTCTAAAATGGGTTGATTTATGTCGACCCAGCTCGTTTGGAAGGTGACTCAAAACTATTCTACGACTAGAACCACCCGGCTCAAGCATGGCCCATGGCTTGGCTCGATTCATGTCCGGTCATGTCGACCCATGCTGGACCCGATTGATGACCTAAAATCAATGACCTGTTTTGTAAAATGGTACATTAATTTCCATATAACATTTAAAAATGGTTTAATTTCGGCCGTTCCGGTATTGCAAAATAAGCTATTTTTTAACTGTGCCGTAGAGAATGGGCTGATTGTTGGAGGTGGTCCATGGGGACATGGGCAGGGTTAGGTTAGTATTACAGGTTTCCATGGTGAAGGTGTTATGGGCCATTTATTAAAAAATTTGGGCCGCACATGTTACCATGGACCTTAACTGGAATTGTAATTAATGAATGGGCCCATGTCTGGTTGTAGTTTCTTTCTTTTTTCTAGTGTTTTCTCTACAAAATTTCTAAAATTCCAGTTAACCACCAAATTTTTAAAATGATAAGTCAGCAACCCATAAATAAGCACAAGCTCTTCCAATTTCAATGATTACATAATATTCAAAAAATCTATGACAAAAAATAACTAATTTTTGTTGTTGTTGTGAGTATTTATTTTAGCGTAAATCATATCATTTATACATTTAAATGGGTAAAATGCATATGCAGGTGTACTTTGAATTTCAATATGAGTGCACATCCAATGGAAGGGTGCATTAAACTTTAGCATGTGGTATAGTCAGATTTTCTGTCGTGAATTATATAATGTTATTTATCTTGAATAATAATAATAATAAAGATGCGACAGAAAAAAACTCAAGTGAAATTTACTTTTACCCCCTGAAAAAACACCAAAAGAGAAAGAAAAAGAAAAGTTCCCCTCCCATGCAGAAATCGCAAAACTCACGTCCTCGTTATAAAAATGTCCATGGCTCCCTCCATCATCCCTCTCGTTTCTTCCCGACACAACACCACGAACATCCACTGGTGGCGTTGTGGCGACGACGACGACGATGGCGGAGCAGGACAGACGGCGGTGGGCGGTGTTGGTGGCGACGATATGGATACAAGCATTCACGGGGACCAACTTCGACTTCTCGGCGTACTCCACCAACCTCAAGTCGGTTCTCGGCATCTCTCAAGTCCAACTCAACTACCTGGCCGTCGCCTCCGACATGGGCAAGGCCCTTGGTTGGTCGTCCGGCCTTGCTCTCCTCAAATTCCCACTATGGTCGGTTCTTCTCGTTGCCGCTGGGATGGGGCTCGTTGGGTACCTCGTCCAGTGGATGCTGCTTGTTGGGTACATTGAGTTGCGCTACATCTCGGTGAGTCGAAAGGTTTTTACTTGGTTCCCTATTTTTTGTTTCAAAAAGGATTACGAAGATTGGTTTTGGGGAAGGGAGGAACATGGGGTAAGTGTTGATTATTTGGGGTTCTTTGGAAAATTGGAGGAGCGGTGGTGATTGTTGATTGGAATGTCGCGTCCGTGTGACAGATATCTCCTTGGGAAAACGATAGGTACCAAAACTTCTTCGTTTGACTGTTGGGTGTCGTTTCCAATACTTGTGGTGAGGCTTTTTTTTTGGTAGATTTTGCATTAACTAAAATTCGAATTTTGGTGGAAATCTGCTTCTACCGAATTGAACTATCGTAGTTTTGAGCCTTTTTCTGTTGCTTTTTATTTGAAAACAAGCCAGGAATTGTTTTGGGCTTCTGATAGGAGATGGGAGGTGTGAAATGAGATAGCAACAGGAAATGATTCTCCAGGAATTATGTGTGGTTGATAGTGTACTAGACCTACTGGTCAATTCATAAGGCTAGGTTGTGTTACTTTTATTTTTATATGGATGTAAATTTTATAAGTCTTTTCACTCATGATTTTTTATATTTTATTTGTACAATGGAAATTAACTCTGATATTAAGTAAAAGTCTAATTTAAAATTAATTAACAATAAGTAACAGATTTTACCTTATATAAGGCTAGTTTCTGTTTCCCATAATTGTCTCAATTGTCAAAAGCTTCCATGGCTACTGTTTGAAGCAATTAATTAATCCATCTACCGAACTGGCAGGCTCTGCTGGTTATGTGAGTGCTTGGTTTGAAATTCAATCATATAATTGTCAAACAAAAAGGTGGAATATGAAGGACATGTTCATATGGTGAATTTTCAGTTGAATTTCACTTTAAATACATAAAATTACTTGCTAATTTCATCACCTTTTCCATTGTTCAATTTGAAATAGTTTGTTATTTAATCACTTCCAAAATCTTCTATAGGTTTTCCTACTATGTGTCCTTTCTGGTTGCAGCATCTGTTGGTTCAACACAGTCTGCTTTGTCCTCTGCATGCAGAATTTCTCTACCACCCGTCCCTTATCCATCTCCCTCAGTGTTAGTTTCAATGGTGTCAGTGCTGCCCTTTATACTCTCATCGCCAATGCTATCACCTCATCTGCCTCAGATCCATCACTCTATCTCCTCCTTAATGCCATCATCCCTCTAGTCACCTCTCTTGTTGCCCTTCTTCCCATTCTCCGCCAACCCATGTCACCACCAAAACCTCAGGCACACCATCACGACTCCCTTGTGTTCCTCATCCTCTTCTCTCTAGCATTTCTTACCGGCGTTTATCTTCTCTTGCTCAATTTTATCTCCTATAACCACCTCATCGCCTGGATACTCCTTTGTGGGGCTTTCATCCTCCTCATTCTCCCACTCTTTGTGCCAAATATTCTTCCTGCAAGGGAGGATGGCACTGATAATGATGACGACGTTGAAGGCTCTGACCTTAACAAAGGGTTGCTTGCAAACAATGTTGACGATCAGAGGAACTTGGCATGTGTTTGGATGTTTGAGAAAGATAGGTTGACAATGTTGGGTGAGGAGCACAATCCCAAGAAGTTGATTAAAAGGATTGACTTCTGGTTATACTACGTGGCCTACTTTTGTGGAGGTACTATTGGTTTAGTGTATAGCAATAATCTTGGGCAGATTGCACAGTCACTGGAAAAAGCGTCAGAGACAAGTGTGCTTGTTAGTACCTACTCTGCTTGTTCTTTCTTTGGAAGGTTGCTATCTTGTGCTCCAGATCTCCTCCAAGGGTAAGAAACTCTCTTCACGTCATTCGTACATTTAATGTTGTGATGGCTTTCTAACAATACAAGTACATTGTGCTCTATATCAGAATCAATTTTTTTCCTCCCCCCCCTCTTTTTGTAGATATTTATTTACTTCTAATTTGTTTAAATTTTGACTAGCATTATAAGACGTTAGGATATATTTCTACCAAAATTGCAAAGAAACTATATTGTAGCATCTATATGAGAAGTATATTTTATCAGCTGAAATAAAAACATGTTAATGTGCCCACATAAATATTTAACATGGGATAGTTGTTTCTAGAGAACATGAGGTGGATTCGTATCTCTATACCTGTTAATAAGAAAATGCATGGGTAAGAGATGATCAAAAATCAAAGGAACCATAATCGAATATGAATGTGTTGAGGAATCCTACATGGAATATTATACTCACGAGCACCACAAATCTCTGTTAACTATGGCAGGAAGGTGTTCTTTGCTCGGACTGGGTGGCTGGCAATGGCACTTGTGCCAATGCCAATTGCTTTCTTCCTTCTTGTTGAAGCAGATGCGGTGCTTGTTGGTACAGCACTCGTTGGGGTTAGCTCTGGTTTCATATTTGCAGCAACTGTGACAGTAACATCAGAACTTTTTGGTCCCAACAGCATAGGACTTAATCACAACATCCTTATTACCAACATCCCTCTCGGATCTCTCCTTTATGGCCTCCTTGCAGCAATAATCTATGATTCTAATGGCAACTCAAGTGTCGCACAGGCATTACTTGGTGATGGAGCTGTGGTTTGCATGGGAAAGAAATGCTATGGTGCGACCTTCATGGCTTGGGGTTGCATCAATTTTTTGGGTCTTATCTCCAGCATAGCTTTATTCTTGCGCACTAGGTTGGCATATAAACGATCTGAACATTAAAAGGCAGTAAAGATCTCGGATTAGTGACTTATGCTTGAGATTTCATGTTCTGTTCATGCCTTCAGTTTTGCCAAATCTTGCTACAGATGTGAAATGATTGGGAGGTTAAGTTGAGAAGTGGGGTTATTTTATCATGTTTCAAGAAAATAATAGACAAAGTTGGCATTCTTTGTATATGTATGTTTTAAAGTAGAACTTTGTATTTATACAAAATTAATACTGGTCTGTAAAATTCCTTGCAAGTAGATTTGAGTAGTATTTTTGCCTGTTTATTCTTTACGAAAAAATGAAAGAGGAGACCGTAGGCAGTTTAAGATATTGTAGGCGTTTAAATTTATCAATACTAAAGATTACATTTGAGCTAAATGTTCATGGTAGAGAAATATTTATTTATTTAAATATAATTATTATTATTAATATATCTAAACTGTAAGATAAACACTTACAATATTTTTAACCGTACGTATTTACAAGAATATTGACATTTATTATTTAATGAATTTAACAGAATAATTCATCTTCTTGGATTGAAGTGTAGACCACTCATATTCAAGGAATTCAACCTCTCCATCTATTCAAAATTGTACATCCAGAATAAGCAATACATATCACGCACACATGGTCAATCGCATTGATTAATTTTCTTATGTGATAATTATAAACTACATTTCTCTAATGGAAAAAATATCGTTATCGGTGTTGATAATATTTTTTCTTGTAAGTGTCAATTTGGATCATTAGATTACATAAAAAGAAAATTAACATTGTCGATTTTAATGTTCACATAAAACTCTATTCCTGCTTGTATAGTTTTACTTTCACTTTAACTCACGCAAATATCATGAATTACATAATTCTTATTACTTTTGAATTATATAATTTTTATTTACATAATCTATTTTTCTCACGTAGATGTCATAAATTATATAATCTTTATTTAAATAATTTATTTTTACTTTCACTTGTACAGATATTATAAATTACATCATTCTTATTTTTACTTTTATTTATTTATTTAATAAATCGTACATCTCTACGTGGCGACATGTGGACCATCCACGTGTACTTTTTGAAAAAGTAATATGGTGATTATTACGTTCGTTAAAATTACTGTAATAGGCTACCGCTACGGTATTGTTTGATACCGAGGTCTCGATTTTTTCCTCTCCGCCACGTCACTCCCATGGCGTTCTGCCACCGGCCGTTCCCTCGGGTTCCGGCCATCCCTCGCCTTCCGATCCGCCGCCACCCCTCGTCTCCACAAAGCCTTTCGTCCTTCATTCCTTCCAGATCGTCCCCGTTGACTCTCGGATTTCCGAATCCATCACTTTATCCAACCACCAGTCCCCTTCGTCATCGTCGTTGGAAACTTTGTTGCTTCTCGACCTCTGGTGGCCCCGACGGTTCGAGGACGCTTGTGGACTCCAAGGTATATCTCGCCTACACATTGGCGATTTAAATCTTCATTTTACTTACTGGGCGTGGCTGATTGGTGTTTTTTTTTATCAAAATATTTGATCGTCGCCGGTGATAAGCATTTTAAGACTTTCATTACCTAGTTTATGTGCTTGGAAAATTGTTGATGGATGGCATTAGATGCCGCGTCCCCTCTTGTCTGCTGTTACGTGATTGTTTTTCTGTACAAAAGATTTGATCTTTGTTGGTAGAGGCATCTCGGGAGTCCCATTCCTACATTACTTCCCCATTTGTTGTTTTCAAAGAATTTGAATCTTTGTTTCCTATCTTCATAGCTTTTTTTTTGATAACGCTACCTTCGACGCTTTCGCAATTCGGTTTTTCTTTTTTTGTATCAAAGATGTGAACTGTGATTTTTAAAATGTTTTACAGGATTCTTCTGGATTCAAAGAGTGGGATTCGATGACGGCAAAGTTTGTTGGGGCAGCCAACGTACCCTTCCTTTTACTTCAGCTTCCACAGATTATGCTCAACTCCCAGAACCTTCTCGCTGGAAACAAGTCTGCACTTTTTGCTATCCCCTGGCTGGTAAAACTACTTATTTGTTAGTTAGTCCCTCCTAGAATTTCTGAAGAGGAGAGCTTTGAGTTTGTTGGTCGCAGGGTGCGTTGACAGGGCTACTTGGGAACCTGACACTGCTGTCGTACTTTGCAAAGAAGAAGGAAATCGAGGCTATTTTGGTCCAGACGTTAGGTGTAGTGTCAACTTATGTTGTGATAGTGCAACTTGCAATGGCTGAATCAATGCCTTTGTCCCACTTTATTGCAACAACTGTGGTTGTAGCCTCTGGGTTTTTTGTCAATTTTTTGAATTATTTTAATTGGCTTGAGGAGGATATCTGGCAATTCTGGGAGGATTTTACTACAATTGGTGGCCTCTCAGTGCTGCCTCAGGTGAGTTTACGAGTGTCTTTCGCATAGCGCTTACCGATATGTTTCCTATTGGTCTGATTGGATTTCTGAAAATTTACATTGCAGGTTATGTGGTCAACATTTGTTCCTTTTATTCCTAACAGCATTTTGCCTGGATTGGTCTTTTGTACTTCGGCAATTGTTGCTGTCATCATGGTAAGTTCATTTATGCATGCACAATATTTGTATTTTTTTTATAGTTGGAAAGCATGGATAGGAGCAGCAGTAGCACTAGAGGGCCTCAACAGAAGCAATGACAGCACTTGAGTGACTGGACAGGGAGTGGCAATGGTGCTAGAGATCCTGGACAAGAGCCACACTGGCACTAGAGGATCTGGACAGTGTTGACTCTGGTGCTGGATGGTTTGGGTAGGAGAAATGGTGGTGTAGAAGGCCTTAGATAGCGGAAGGAAGATACGCTAGAGGACATGCTAGAAAAAACAGGGATGGTGGAGGGGAGGATGGTGGCTGATGGATAGGGACCATCTCAAGAGTTTTCCATTCATTTTCCCATTTTTTACTCAAAATATATGTTTTGTAGCGATGCCAAGAGTGGTAGAGAATGAAATGGCATATTTTGTTGCAACGAATAAGAGTATAATCTCCTATTATAAGATGATCATTGCTTTAGCAATCAGAAATCAATTATTTGACCTAGAAATAACCTACTTAGGATCTATTTATTCTAGTAAAGTCTATTTACTCTAATGGTCTATGAGATTCAAACTGATCCAATGAAGTGTCTTCATAGAAATATCACACATTTGCATCACATTTATTAATATCTCCCAAGAAACAATTGTCATTTATTTCTTGATTCTTCTTAAACATAAAAAGACTATCCTTCCAGGCACGTACTGGGAAACTTTCTAAAAATGGAGTCAAGTTTGTTGGTTCACTCTCTGGATGGACAGCCACTCTTTTGTTTATGTGGATGCCAATTGCACAGATGGTATGATGGTTAGACAAAATTTTGTTGTCTCAAACATGAACATTTTCCCACGCAAGAGTCATTCCATGCAGTGGACAAATTATCTTGATCCTGATAACATAAGAGGCTTATCAGCTTTGACAATGTTCCTTTCTATGCTTGGTAATGGACTTTTGATTCCACGTGCACTGTTCATCCGTGATCTCATGTGGTATGCTCTGTTGAATTTTGTTTGAATGCGTTTCATAAAAATTTTTTGTTCTGATTTTTCATTCAATAGTAATTCTTTTGCATTCGAGTTGTTAATGGAACTTCGATTAATTTTTTTTTAATTACTTACAACTGTAAGGGGTTTATGCAAATCATCTCCTGTCACTGGATTTTTGCTCTGTGGAGTGCTATCAAAAATCTTCAATGTTTTGATTCTTTTGTTTTCAGCTAGCTTCCTATTTATTAGTACTAGTAAAATATACATGAAATACTTCATATAATTTCAACAACAATCTTTGGAATTTTAAATTTACTGTTTTGAAAGTTTAAACTAGTAAATTTAAATGTGCAATCATAAATCTACATCTAATTTGAATTAATTGTAGTTTTGGAAATTAGAACAAATTGAGTTGATATTATTGGATGATTCTTACGGTGTGCAAAAAGTAAACAGTATTAAGCCGTCTATTAATTGGGAATTTTAATTTAATGTATGTGCTGATATTCATTAATATCTGATCTGTGGATATGGACTTCTCCTTACATAATAAATCAGGAAGGTTGTTAAAATCTATGTAAAATTAACAATCATTTGTATTAAATTAAGTACTAAGCTGTGAAGGTTGCAGGATTCCATCCTGCGAGCCAATGGCAGATGAGGAATCCTTCAGCCACCATGATAACCCAACCGACTTAAAATGTAAAGAAACATTATAACCCTAAACCAAATGTAAAGAAAAATGTGCTAGACCCTAAAGAAAGTTTTAAATTGGATTTCCAATTATACATCTCCAAGAAACATGCCCCATTGAACTAGATGTTCCTGTCTCCTTCATTTTGTTTTTTGAAAAGGTTTGACCAAATTTTATTAAGAATAAGAAGCTTGGTGATCTAGAGGATCAACCCACAACCCCACAAACCCTATACCAAGGAGACCCCTTACAACAACACCCTCTCCTGCTTACTAGAGCACCCTCTCGCACTCAACAAATGTACGTGGGAAAAGAAAAATAAATCCTACCAATTATATTGTTCATTATGAAAGGTCCAGTGGTTCCTCCTCCATTGACCAGAACAAACACTTCAAGATTGTTGTTTATAGAACAAAGTGTTTCCGTACCATTCATTTTCTTCACATGAATCTCATCCTTTTCTGAATAAATTTTAGGAAATTTTATTGATGAATTTAGGTTCTCTAAAAATTATAAATTAGTTGATCCATTATCTTACCAATTTAGAGCCAAAATATTGGCTGATGATTTCATTATCATAAAATAAAATCTAGATTGCTTGTATATTTAGGTTTTTTTATATTGAATCCCTTGAGAGCAGTGAGTCATAGTGCCTCATAAGTCTGTATTTGGTAAAATCATTATCGTATCCTTTGCTTGTCCTGCAAGTTGTGCGACTCTTTTCTACCGTTCTTGCACTTGAGTTTAACAAGGAAATATGAACATGTTTTCGAAAATGGTGTGAAAAATTAACATGTTGTGATAATGTATACAAATTTATTATGCAATAATCTTTGCTTTTTACAGAAATTTTTGTTTTGAATTTTTGTTCATTTATGTTTTTTCTGCAGGTTCGCTGGTTCAACCTGGGCTTCCTTCCTTCATGGATGGGGGAATCTTGTCTGCATGTATTGGTATGTCTTTGTCACCTAAAATAACATGCTTAATTCTCCCTATTTCCAAGAATACATCTTTTTGTAATTATGAAGTCAATCGTCTTTTCTTCAGCTTGAATAGCATTAACAAGGAATTTTTCCTGACTGCAACAATTTCATTTTATCTGTGGCTTGGTGAGCTTTCTTCATTTACAACGTTTTCTTTACCCTCTTCATCCATGTTCTACATCACATGAAACGCTTTTAACTTGATGTCGGACTGCTTCTACTCTACACTCAATGCTTAATCAGGATATGCCCTGTGGAAAGATACTACAGTCTATGGATACGACTCTCCAGTGAAATCTCTGAAAGAGTTGGTCTCCGGACGGACACATTGACTACCAACCATCTCCAACCATATTCCTTGGGGCTTTGAGGTTCACTTCCTTGAGTATTTTGTTTCAAAAGTTGGATCTCAATGATGCTCGAGATTTTGCAGGTGACATAAAGCCTAAAGAGAATTGTATAGGCGAAGAATAAGATTTTTCCTGATTTCCTTAGGCTTTCCTTGTTAGCTAGAGACGTCCTTGTGTCCATCTGTTCCTGGCATATGCTAGGTAGAATCTGTATATTCTGATGTTTAATTGAAACTGTTTTTGAGATGTGGATGCATTCGTCGAGAATCACAATTGACATAGCACTCAATAATATACAATGTAGAATCATTTGTAAACAAATGCACCTTTAAGTGGTGATCGTGCTCTTCAAAATGAGATTAAATTCAAGATCAATGATTGAATTAAGGATTCGATTAGAGATTAAAAATAAGTGAATTAAAGATTAGTTAGGAAATTAAATTAAGTAATGTGAGTAATTTAATTAGGTGATTCAAGGAATTTTAAGTAGGTGTTTAGATGATTAAATTAGATGATCAAGAATTAAATTAAATGATTTTCTAGCATATACATAAATACCCAAATTTTAATTTCTGTAAAAATATTTAAATTTAAATTTCTATTATTTTACGTTAGATATGCAAATACTAAAAAAAATAAAAATAAAAATAAAATTTGACCTTCTTCTTTTTTCGTTTCTAATTTTCAATCGCGTGATCAAAAAAAAACTCGATGCCCAAATAACCAAACCAAAACCCGCCCCAATTCCCACTACCCTTCTTCTGCAGCCAAGCCTCCTGCGGAACTTTCGAAGCCCCTGGGCCGCCCCTTTGCAGCGCCTTCTTCCGCCTGTCTTCCGCCGTTCGCCGCCGCTGCTCCAAGTTCGTTGCTGATCCCTTTCCTCTCTCACGTCGAATCTGCGGTTTTCCCAGATAAAACTGATTTTTTCTGGATTTTTTTTTAAGATCCTGCTGTTTTCCCGTAGAGCTGGCTGATTCGATGGGGAAATCGGATCCGGCGTGTCGGAATGCGTCGAATCCGTACCATGAGTGTGTGGAATTCTGCTTCAAGTGGATTGCAGAGGAGAAGGAGAGGTATCAGCGAGAACTCGGTGAGTTTTCTTTGTTACTGTCTTGGCTGGTTTGGCTCGGTTTGCTTTGTTGTAGTGAAATTTAGTATTCTCTTTTGATGGTGATTTTCATTGTGTGGTTGGTTGCAGAGAGGAGCAAGGATGAGGGTAGGGCACCAGAAGAGAGGACGGTGCATCCGGATTGTGTGAATGCCACGAATCCCTTCCATGAGTGTGGGGAGTATTGCTTTCATAGGATTGCCGAGGCGAAGGAACGTGCAGAAGGAGTTGGTGAAGGTCTGTCCATTTCTTCTTCATATGTTCGTCAGAACTTCGGCTTGATGGACTTTCTATTGTGAAGTTTTTTTGATTGATGTTGTCTACTACTTTTTTTTCTCGTAAAGTCTTGATATTTCAGATTTTGTGTTTTTGGCTAGTAAAGTTTTTCTGCTTATCGTGAGGGAAAACATTGGAAGAGTTCCATCGTTCATGCTTCATATAGTATTTGTAGTTTATTTGTTTCGAGGAGTGTTTGCTGATGCTTCTTTATTGATTGTTTTGCTTCTTGCATTACGTGTTATACCATTAGCCTGCCTATTCTTTATTTTCTTGCAACCAGTCATCCGTTCTAAAAAATGTTTGTATTATTCCTTCTCGTCATAGCTTTTTTTGACCTTTTCGGTTTGTAACACAGGTTGTTTCTCTTCAGAAAAACACGTGTTTATTTTTAAGCCTTGAGTCAGTCCTCTTTGAGTATGCCTGATCAAATTGATGTTTGTTTTGAACTAGCAGAACATCATCTTGAGCAAGCAGATGGTGGTACTAGTGGCAGCAAAGTTGTTGACAAAGATGTTGATGATGACAGCTATCCACAGCTGACTGGACGCCAGAAAAAAATGTTTGAGCTTCAGCTTAAGCTGGTTGGTGCTTAGTTCATGAAACCTTAGTTAATCATTACACCAACAGAATAATGATTGAATTTGTCTTTTTTATGACTTTATCTGTAGAATGAGGCAAGAAAGGCCAACCAATCGGCCATGGTTGCAGAGAAAAATAAGCTGGAAGCACCAACTGAGTCTAGAGGTGTTTCAAAGAGCAAGTGGATGGAGGAGAGGACAAAAAGGATTGGAAAACTTCTAGATTCTAATGGCCTGGATATGTCAAAGGCCTACATGCTTGACACACAGGAAATGGCTGAAACAAAATACAAGAAATGGGAAAAGGAGCCTGCACCTTATGGGTGGGACGGTAAGTGGTGATAATATTATTGTTTAATCCTATAAGGGTCTTTTTTGCTTGGAGTATTGGAACTTGGATCTTAATTGAATTTTTTCACCTTAACTATTGTTTACAAAGTATGTGCGTTGCATTTTTTATGATGGAATTAATTTTCCAATACATGAAATTCATTGATTCATGTGAAAAAATCAGCCACTAGAAAACATGAACAATTAGTCATAAATCTAATGTGATTTTTTTTACATGTGCTGCTAGTTGATAAAATATGGCTAGAAGTCAGAAATTTTGAGAGGGACCTTCGTATGTATAAATAAAAGCAAATGCATCGACGTTCTTCTTTTATGGTTTTTTATTTAGAGAAGTAATGTGAATCATAATCATGTAAACATCAATACAAGTGCATGACAGATTGCCAAGTAGTTGTTTAGTTCATCTAAATGTTCATGGATGACTCTGTGCAGTTTGCATTTCTTCCCTTTCACAATGTTTTGCTTATGCAACTTACTCTACAAACTTTTGACAGTATTCAATCAGAAGACTTTATACAATGCTCATAAAAAAAGGACCAAGAACATTGTCTGTGATATGGAGGCATATAACAAAGAAAAGCAAGAAGATCCAGAGTTCTACCGCAATTCGTCCAGTCTTCAGTATGGGAAGGCAAGTATATATTTGCAAACAAAAATTAACAAGGGTTAATTGTCTCCTTAACACCTTTGTGTTGTATGCAATCTGTGGATTTCATTCATTCCTTTTCCATGACAGGCACAAAAAATTCCTGAGGAGAATGTGGACAGAATGGTGAAGGAGATTCAGGATAGAGAGGCAAAACGCAAAGCCTTCAGCAGAAGACGCAGATTCCATGATGAAAAGGATATTGATTCAATCAATGACCGGAATGAGCACTTCAACAAGAAGATCGAGAGGGCATTTGGAAAATACACGTTAGAGATTAAGAACAATTTGGAGAGGGGAACTGCCCTGCCAGACTAGACATGCTCAAATCCTTTTGCCCTGCCAAATCACACAGCGGCTTCTATAAATGGATCAATTGGCACTAAAGAGTTTGGCGAATTTTCGTTCTATACCATCGTTTGCCTCTGAATCATGATCAGAAGGAATCTGGCAAAGTCCATTGCTGTACCATAGCTGTATTTCATCAATCAGTTCTGCTTGACACAGTCCCTCTTTTTGTATACTTTTAGGGTGTGGTAGACCTATTTTGGATTGTGTAGGATGTGTCCTATCTGTTGGGAGGTATACCTTTCTTTCAGTTTGAACTGCAGTGACCACCAGAAAAGTCTCCATTATTAGGTATTTTATTCATGTGGATCTGTGTAATGGATGGGATGGTAGAATACTGTAATGCTGATATGCTCTTATTGATACTCTAATGTGTAGGCTACGTATGGGGCACTAGAATGTGCATTGAAATTATCAACTACAGTGGATTTTGGATTTTTGGTGGTTCTTAGGAAATTAAACACTCAAAAAGACCTTTTAGAGGCTATCCCAATTACCTCAAGAACAAGAGGTAACATCCCACATGATTGTTGCTTTTCATATGATTAATTGCCTCATTCATGACTAATGACTAGTGATGATAAGTAGAACCTTGATGCTCAACCCTATAGCACTTCTCTATTTGTAAAAGGAAATAGGTTGAATTTTTGTTGGTATCTATACACCTGGCAATTAACACTTGCATCTTCACAAGTAAATACATGGAAAGAAAAAGAAGGTAGTTGTATAAAGTTCAATATTATGTCCATACGTACATGATGCAAAAATTAACATAAATTAAATTTACTTCTATTTTAACTTGCAAATGTTATGAATTATACAGTTCTTATTCATATATTACTTATCACATGAATTGTATAATTTAATTTACTTTTACTCTTTTTCGTAGACATGAATCACATAGCTGATTCCAATTTTTCTCACTAACATTATGAATCAAACGGACAATCTCACAATTGTTTTTTTAAAGAATCGAGTAGACAAAACATCGAAACCAAATTAAACGTCATTTTGGGCACCCACAATAATTTATTGTGGGTGCCCGTAATAAAAATGCTCTCTTATATTTTAGATGAAATATTAATTGTAAATATAATTTTGATTAAGTACCAATGATGTAATTAGATTTTACTTTGAAAATAAAATATTAAAAACAATATATGTTTGTACTAAAAAAATCCAATAGTTAATTTTCTTAAAATTGGAAAAGTTCATTCTGCATGGCCAAGTCAAACCAAGCACTGACTCGTAATGTCGTCCCTTCCGTTTCTCTCCCCTCGTCTCCTCCACCACCTCAAACCCCCAAACCCTCGACTCCTCCATTCTTTCCGTTGTTTCTGCTCCTCCGACGTCTCCATTACCACCACTACCAGTAGCACATACCGGTGGAATGCCAGAATCTCCCGCTGCTTCCTCCTCGGGGACGTGGAGAGCGCCGGGCACCTCTTCCACGAGGCACCCCAGCGGAACACCGTCACCTGGAACTGCATGATATCCGGATACGCCAGGAATGGGAGGATCTCCTCCGCTAGGAGATTCTTCGACGTGATGCCTAGCAGGAACGTCCGGTCCTGGGAAACGATGATGAATGGGTACTTGAAGAATGGGTGTCTGGAGGAGGCACGTAAGTTGTTCGAGAGAATGCCCATGAGGAATGTCGTGTGCTGGTGTTTGATGGTCAAGGGGTATATCGTGGATGGGAAGGTGGATGTTGCACGGGAGGTGTTCGATGTGATGCCTGTGAAGGATGAGATTTCATGGTTTATCATGATTCTGGGATATCTGGCTGAGAAGAGAGTGGGGGAGGCGAAGGGGTTGCTTCAAATTGCACCAATTTTGGAGGTTCGGCATTACAATATTTTGATGAGGAGGTTTATTGAATTGGGTCATTACGAGGATGCAATAGAATTGTTTGAAAGGATGAGGGATAAAGATGTCGTCTCATGGAACACGATGTTGACATGTTATTTGAAAGAGGGAAAGATGGATGCTGCCGAGTCATATTTTGCGAACATGTCCCTTAGAGATAAGGTTTCTTGGAATACGATGATGCAAGCTTATGTAAGGAATGGGAAGATTGATGTGGCGAGGAAGTTTTTTGATGAGATGCCAGAACGGGATCTGCGGTCATGGAAAACATTGCTAGGTGGTTACGTGGAGAATGGGATGATTGGAGACGCAGTAAGATTGTTTGAGGAGATGCCAAGGAAGGATATTTGGTCATGGAATTTGTTACTAAAAGGTTACATTCAGCAGGGTGATGTTGGATATGCTTGTCATTTGTTTTACAACTGGATACCCGTAAGGCATGTCATGTTGTGGAACACACTCATATCTGGACACCATAACGAGGAATCTCTGGTTTTACTGCACGATATGATGAAAGGAGGCTTCAAGCCTGATCACAATACATTAAAAGCAGTAATTCCTATGTGTGGAAATCCTTCTTGGATTGCCTGGGGGAAAATGATGCATTCATATGCAACCAGAGCTGGATATGCTTGCAATGTGGCAGTCATGTCGTTGTTAGTTATTATGTATTCTAAATGTGGCTTACTTTCTGATTCTGTGAGATTGTTCCATGATATTCCAAAAAATGACGCTTCAGCATGGAATGTGCTGATTTTGTCGCATGCTAATCATGGACTAATGAATGAAGCCGCAAAGTTATTAGAAAATATGATTCAATTTGGTTTTCAGCCAGACCACGATTTGTTCTTTGGCTTACTTTCTGCTTGTGCCCATAGAGGTTTAATGGATGAAGGAATCAGCCTTTTCTGTTCAATGGTGAAAGATCGGAAGATGTTTCCAAAACCTGAACATTATTTGTGCATTGTCAAACTGCTCAGACACTCTAGATCGGTCAATGATGTTAACAAGTTGATTAAGAGCATACCCATAGATCTGCAACAGATTGTTTGGAACAGCCTCACTAAGCATGTCTAGAGTTCATGGAGTTAGACTTCATTCGGCTTGAAGCTAAAAACAATTAATCAGTTTTTCAATCTTAAATGTTTTCTATTGGTCATGCAAAATATCAGCACCATAATCATGGGCAGGTAAAAAAAGCTATCTGAATTAAGCTTCTTGTCTGCGTATTGCAGTTTTTCATGGGCTTTCGCTGATTAATCAGATCCATATTGACCTCATCATGCAAAATGGTCGTATACTTGTACAAACTCAAATTTGTGTCTAGTTAGATTGTTTTCACACTCGGATCCTTTTTTTGGGAGGGAAGGGGAATGATTGGGTGGCCATTTATTTATGTAACATCTGCATCAAGCTGTCTAATTAATAGCTCTATGAAATTGCAGGAGCAGTCCAGGATTGTAAAATCATTGGTCTGTAAAGCATGGCATCCAAGTACTTGCAACTGGTAAGAGTGCTTGATTTCCTTTTTTTAAAAGGAAACTGGAATGCCACCCAAAATCTTATTGATGATGTACCATGAAAGCTTATAGATCAATAGGTGAGAATCTAGAAAACAAATAGAAGAGACATAAAAGAGGGGGGAGTGACAGATCGATTCAGCCATATCTAAACTGCTCAAGAAGGTGTCTGGTCTTCTTGATGCATCATATCAAGAAGTAAATTCACAGGCTCCACCTTCAGTTAAGACAACATTTCTAAACTCTGCTTAAATCAATGTACTTTTGGTGATTTGCTGTGTTCTTCAGAGAGTACATTTGGATTGAGAGGGGGGGGGGTGTGTTGGGATGTTGGACTATGTATTAGTGTTTTAGGTTTATTATTATTTTGTTGTAGGCTGTTAGTGTTGGTTGCTGAGTCCAGTTGTTTTTTTGGGCCCAATGACCCTCACTCATGTGAGCCGATTTTCTTTTAATGTGATGACAGCCTATGTTTATTTTCCCATCATTTATCTTAATATCTGTGCCTATGTTTATTTTCCCATCATTTATCTTAATATCTGTTTGAGACTTCTATATTCTATTTGCAGCTCAACTTGCTTGTCTCAGTTACTGTAATATTCAAATTCAACTACCTTATGAAGAGTTGATGGCCACAGGAAAAGGCACTATAAAATATAAGGGTATCAATCCAAACCATAATTACCCTCTTCAAGTTGACCTAGGTTTACAGCATCCTAAGAAGAACTGGAATTCTCGGAGGAAGCAACATATCATCTCGTGTCTGGAGAAGAGGGAATTGCTCATCTCAAGTGAGTAATCCATTCTCTTATTTCTGCATTGTAGACTCTTGTAGCAAAAGGAATTGCTTTCTAAATTATTGACTATATTGCTACAAACAATGTGAGGTCAGGTTTAAAGTGACGCTGTACAGGTGAATCAATCTTTTGCTAAACTAGGACGCATCAAAAATTTTGGTTCATACCTCTTTTCTTTCGTTTCTCATCTTGATTTTGCTTAAATCTCTAAACATATGCACAAATTCTTACTAGAAAATGAGTAATGTATTTTGTTTTCTGGATGAATGTGTGAGCAAACATGCATGTTTTCCAGCCCCAGTGGGCTAAGCACACCCACTATTGAGCAGGAAAGTGCAGTTTTTTCATATTGATGGTGTTTTTATTTAGGTTTAAACAAATGATATTTTTTCGTAGATTTTAGAAGATAATGTAAGACTAATTATATTATTTATCATTGATATATCTAACTATTTATTTTAAATACAATCTTCATCGTCAATAAATTTTAAGTTAATATATTTAAATCATGTGATAAATTATTGTAACAATTTTAATTGTATCTAAAACCAGCAAAAACGCAAATATACAAAGCTATTGGACTTCTGCAAAATAAACACTTGTACGTGCTATGGTTCCCGTGTGCTTTCGTCACATTCGTTCTACCTCTAACCTCTTCTACTCCTCCCGGTCTTTCTTCCATGGGTTGTCGAAAACTAGGGCTCCGGCGCCGGAGGGAGGGCGTCCGACGCCGTCCGAAGCCATGACGAGGGGGAAGTAGAAGATCGAGGCACAGAGGAAGAATGCGGAGAGGAACCAGAAGCCGAAGGGGTCCCAGCTTGGGGCCAGGGCTGCTGCTCTCAAAACCATCTCCAAGGTGCGAATTTTGTAATCCTGGGAAGATTATAGGAAGATAAATTTCAGCCGATCAAATCTATGGTTTTTCGGCCATCATCAAGGTTTTCAGTAGTTTTTTTTTGGGTAGAGTTGGTGTTTTACATCATAGAAAAAAGTAGCAAGGATTTGCTAAAGTCCAGCTTGATCTCTATTGGGATATGTTTGCCAGTGGGTTTTCTTTTTTTTTCTACCAGGAGTTGTTGATAGTGGGAGTTTTCTTTTTATTTTTTTTAGTATGTCTCATAGGAATTTGGGTTGGTTTCCATGCATAGAGACTCGCTAGTTTAGGCTATTTGAGACTGCAGGAAATACTCGAGATAAAGAGTCAAGTTCCCAGGGAAAATGGGGAAGACAAATATATGGACTATGCATGTGGGGATCGTGAATTTGGAATCTTGGATGCAAGTGTAAACACAATAGTGGCGATTGCATTGTTCAGTTTGCAAATCATCGGAAGTTGCCATCCTTTGAATAGCATCCTAAGTTGCAAAATTACATTATTTTCAAAGAGTTAAATATTTCCTAAAATGGTATTTCTTGTTACAAATGTGAAGCAAACATTAAAGAATCACAATATTAGGTCTTCGGCTTGATTTCTGCGGCAGAAAGATTTCGTGCTTGCATTAGGTTGATTTGCAAAAATTTAAATGAGTTCCACCTTTTTTTTTGAAAATTATATGACCTCCAGATGTTAAGAAGTAAACCATTCTTGGCATTTTAGTCTGTTGAACATTTTTTTTGTGAAGTTCCAACTTGAACAACAAGGAGGGTGTTTTTGCTCCTTTGGAATGACGTCACTTGCGCAATTAGTTTGCAGTTCTCTTTACTTAGCCTTTTTTATTGGTTTTTTAACCTTCTTACGTAGTGACAGACTTGACAATACCAGGGTGATATCTTTTATTTTTTCCATAAAAGGGAACTGCTAAGTGGTGAAATGAACTGTTAAGAAATTTATTTTTTTATAGATTAGATTAGCTCTCACGCTTGGAATCACTTATTTCGATAAATGCTTAATTTAATCAAGCTAGCGTGGGAATATGTTTCCAAACACTCATCTGCAACAGATAGGGAAGCACATTTGAAGTCTGGTCTCCAGTCCATCATTTGTTTGTAATTGTGCTGCAGTCGTTATTATTTTGATCGATCTTGTCATGTACCAAAAAAAGGAAAATTCAATGCACGAAGCTCTCATCAGTGTGTGGGAGTCTAATTCTTGGAGACTTACTTTTGTAAATAAAGAGATTGTTTTTAGAATTTAAATTCGTGCTTACCATTGCATCAATGCTTTTCTTCCTTCTTATGCCATATACCAGCAAATATAAATATCGATTACAATAAATAGATGTGTAGCACAATGAACATACAGTTCATGCAGACCTTTTTTTATGGTTCCATCTTTCTTAAAGTTTTGTGCCATCAATGATTGCGTCCGTATTTACCCTATATGTTACTTGTAGCTGTATGAGGATTTTTATTTAGGAGATGGTACTTACCGATTCTGGATTTTCAGGTTCAATTAGCAAATCAGAATCAGCTGGTGGATCATTATGGATCAAAACACCCAAAAGAGAAACCTCCCAGTGACTCCAGTTGACCATTCTTCTTTCATGGCACTGCAACTGCATGTTTATTTTTAGTTGAACATAAATCTACCCATCACCGACCTTTGGAGGAAAAAGTCACTCGAAGTAATCCTCATCTTTTGCGTTCATTACCACTGTTTTAACGTGTCTCCTGTGTCTTGTAAATAAATTCATTTTTATTTGATTGACGTGTATCCCTAAATTTTTATCGGTATCATATGTAATCTCTCTTTATTGGCTTTGAAGATACTACGTTACCATTTCTCTTGGTGATGGCATTTGGTGAGTTATTTAGTATTACTCATTTATCCTGGTAAATATATAAAAAGGTGAAGGTATTTCATTATTAAATGATTCTAAATACCTGATAAGATTTTTACATAGATCAAGCACGTATTGTTCACTAATCTAAAGGTTTTTAGATCTACAAGTTTTTGTTTCATGAAAAACGTTTATTTCTTGAACCGTAATTTGTTTTAAAATAAACAAGCATAACAATGTGTTTTTAAATTCTAAGATAACCATTATTAATCAGTATATTATCTTATCACTATCAATGGTTCTTTTTACAGAAGTGGTACTTTGGTGGTGATCACCACTTCTCTTTCCTTTCATCGTGTGTTTGAATTTTGTGGAATTCAAGATTTGCTGTTAATTCTAAAAGCTTAAAGAGAGAATGGTTTCTTTTCGATGTAAAATTTTTACCCATTTTATTGGTGAAGGTCGTCAGACCAAAAGAAAATACATAAGGACATGCACTCGTTAATTTATTAATGCCATCATTAAACAAACCATCATATGCATCTTAAAGTAATCAAAAGTCAGAGAGCCATTACATCTAGAAACAGCTTGATTTCACAATGAGAATGGTTGCCGTTTCAAAAGTTTTTAACATTTTTGTAAAATCAAGATTTCAGGTATAATTGAAATTTTACAAAATCTGCACAATGTGTACATTATTTATTAAGGGTTTGAAGGGATAAAAAAAGACAAATTACGGGTAGTTACAACATTTACAGATATTCAAAATCTGATATAAAATCTTGAAACTGTCAAAAATATCAATCCTCAGATTAGAAAAAATGATTATAAACTATTGAGTATGATCAATGATGTTTGAGATCAATTTCAGCAAATATGCAAAAATCACATAATTGAACCTTGAATCAATCCTTCCCCAACTACTCCACTATGTACTGACCCCAGTGTAATGCTTACCGTCAAACATCATGTGTATATCTATAAATTTATATACATGCATGATAAAATATTCATCAGATATAATCTATTATGCAACAAGTAGTTTCCAAAATTTTGAATACATATCAAGTTCATTCTGTAATGGAAGTGTGAACTCAAAAGATCATGATGGGTAAAAACAGTTCATATTCATGATTCTAATGAAGCTACCAAGTTTATAATTAACAAGATGATACAACACTAAATCCTGTGATTGTAAACCCAAAACAAGATTGTAATCTTATCCAGTTCATTGCATTGCAAACCAAGTGAAGCTTCAGAAATGCAGCAAACCTTCAGAGTCACAGCTCCAAATTATAGGTCATCATTTATGAGCTTGTTTAACAAAGTAGTCAAGAGGGCATCTCTTTTCTCAGCTCTGCTCTCTTCCCTGATCCTTCTCTGCTCTTCCCTCTCCCGCCATGCCTGATCTAGCATCAACCTCTCCCTTTCAAGCTTCTCCATTGACTGTCGCCACTCTTGCTCAAACATCTGTCGCTCTTGAGCCCTCCTTTCTAGTATCTCATGCCACTGAATCTCCATACGCTGCTGCTGCTGGAAGAAGTCCTGAAGTATATCGAGAATGCTTCCTGTTGTCTTGGATGACTTGTCTGCTGCTGGACCTTCAAATTGTTTTTGCTTCTCTGTCTTCTTCCTACTCTTGTTCGAACACTTATAACTACTATCATTGAAGCCTCCTTCATCGTCCTCAGAGAACTCATCTGAGGATTTATCATCATTTGTTCTTTTGGTTTTCTTCTTTGGGTGGAGGCTACCAGATTCGGATTCTAAGAGGAGGTGCTGCATATTATTTGCACGCTCTGTGAAGACTGCATTTAGTTCATCAAAGAAAGGGCAATGCCTACCATTATCGGGATCAGATGTCTCCTTACCCTACATAAAAAGCATTCCTGATTAAATTTCAACCCGTCAAATCATTGTATGAATGAAAAGGTTCATAGTGAATAACTGACGTGGTAAGAATAAGAATTCCAACTTTGCCTTCTTGTTCAACAAATCCGGCAGCTATTAGAAACTTCAACTACAAAAGAAACCTGGAAATTTTCAAAAGAAAAATTCTCATCTAATCACAAGATACTTGAAGGTCACAGGCCTTTCTTTCATCTTTGAAAAGAACTTGAAGCTTAAAAAGCTCCCTATTTGTGAAAGTAAGGATGTGCATGGTCGAATCCTCCAAATAACCAGATTGTCCGAAGATTAATTGTGCACTAAGTTTTTCTTGTTTTAAGCCTATGATCTGATTACCACAAGGAAACCTAGATTTTTACCAGTCCAAGATGACCAAATCACTTCCAAACCACACCTTGATATCACAGGTTCAAACTAATTCTTAAAAACTATGATACAAAAATGAAGACAATAAATCTTTGTCTGATAGCTAATCATGAAATTCTCAGAAATTAGAACCTAGTTCTGACGATAACAATCCTATCTAATCTTCTATATTCAACCACCACACAGAAATTATTAGAAAGTTAAATGTTTTAAAAAAATAATAAAATTCAAGATAAATGGAAGAATAACTTGACTTCCAGTCTGACCATATCATTTATCTAATTAAGTTCCCACAATCCCACTAGAAGAAAGATCTTACCCTTCCTTAGAGCAGCCATGTTCTGCAATGAAGATATTGCAATTACAATTTCATATTCTTAATTATATATTTTCATATTGGAAAACGGAGAGCAACACATACATCACATGAAAACCACTATCGTATAAATTTTCATATTCTCATGATTTTCAATTTTCCAACCTACCAACCTATCCATCAACAAATGCGGAAAATTTACTTCAGCATCCCAATCCCCAATCTAAGCAAACAACTCATATGAATCCACGAGAAACGCAAACCAACCTAAGCTCTTCTCTAAGAAATCAGAAAATCATGAAACAGGTCGAGTTTAAAAGGTAAATTTAAACATAAGGAAGGGAAAAGAAGTGACAGTGCCATGGAAATAGCTCCTACCTTGTAGCGATTGACGAGATTCTTCCACTTGCACTTACACTGTTCTGGACTCCGCAGGTACCCTTTCTCCCTCATCCTGGCTGCCACCACCTCCCACAACATCTTCTTCCTCTTAGAAACCGTGAAATCCCTTTCCAACTCGGCTCGGATCCCAATGAACTCCCTTGTCTCCTGCTGGCTCCAATGCAGAACCCTCTCCATGATACCCACCCCCACGGCCTCATTTTTCTGCACACCTCCGCCGCTCGTCCCTTCCATCTCCGGCCCAATCTGCAAGGGTATGGACGCCATAATCCGGTTCAGGGCTTCTCCGTCGGAACCTCGCAGCATCAGCTCGTCCATCAGGTCGTGCCGACCCAGATGGAAAGCATAGACAAGGTCGAAGCTTTCCAGTTCAACGGATCTAGATTTCTGGAAAGCTAGCAGCCTTTGTTGGAAACCGGGGTCTTGCGGTGGCCGACAGCCGTGGTTCTCCTCCGCCGCAAGTTTCCAGCCGGTGAAGTGTGTCGAGCTTCAACCCTTTCGCTTCACGGGAAAGAAGCAAACAAAATAAAACTACCAAAAGAGATGCACCGATACATATATATATATATTTATCGCCAAATTTGCAAATATTGCGAATTTGACCCTGTATTTCTTAGGAAGTGGACTTTGGAAGTTTCTTCAATCGTGTGAAAAGAGGTGTCATTTCGAGTAAAGACGAGCACCTTCGACATGTTTTTCCGACGAAGGTCAGGTATGAACGCCAGCTAGGACGGTGGCATGTTTGGGTGACGTCAGCAGATGCGTCATCACAAGAAGAAGAAGAAGAAGCAAAGATGACAATTTTTTGTGATAATATTTGTATATTTTTACCAAAAATAATATATTTGTATTTTTACCCGCGTCAAAATCAGCAAAAACACGTTTTAGACTTTTAGTTGTCATTTTCCGTACATATGTACGTCGACTACAGTAATTTATAATTTGATAATAATATCTTGGTGAAATTTATGTATAGGAACGATAGAAAAGGAAAAAAAAAAAAAAAAGTATTTGTGAACATAAATCCATCGTTTTCTAATCTAAGTATTTGCGTAAGAACGGAAAGAAAAGTGAGGAATTTTGTCGATTTTTGAGACATTAAAGGTGAAATATTTTCACAATTTTTGTTGTTCTCTTCTCTTGGAGTTGATGAAATTTTTTTTGACTTTTTGTAGTCTTACGATCTCCTAAACTTTACATTTTCCTTCCTATTTGTTCGACTTCAAGGCTTCCAAAATATAAACATATTTCGAGAGAAGAATATAAACAAGTGGTTTTGTTGGTTAGATTATATCGAATTATATTTTTCAACATGCTGAACTTTAGAATTGATATGTCAAAGTTGAGAAATTCGATTTTAAATATAACATTTTGTAAACAGTATACCGATTTTGGAAAATTGTGTTACATTGAATCTAAGAAATTTGATTTAAAATTAATATGTGAAATAAAAAAAATTGATTTTCAATATATTAAATGACACTCACTTCTGAGACCAGTGATCTGGGGATGCTTCCACTTCCCCGCCTATATCCCTAGCTCTCCGCCCCTATACCCCATGTCGGAGCATCAACACCATTCTCCCTGCTTATATCTCAACCACCCCCCACAGGGCCTACACAGCCGCTGCCGCACTCCGGCAGGCCGTCTCCGCTGCACTCGTGGTGGATGAAGGTAGGATACAGGGAAGAATCTGAAAGAGGAACTTGCTACCTTGGAAGAAGGCCTTGTTCATCTCAATGATAAGCTTCAACTAGATGCTCGATGCATAACCAATCTAACTCATCCACATGTTCCCGTTGGTGGCGAACAATCCTCCACATCGCGAAATATGGTATTCTTGTCACATATGTTTTTTAATGCTTATTGCATTGCCAAAAGAGAGATAAATATTGCAATATTTTCTCTTTCTTTTGTAATGTATAGGTTGGAAGTCTTAGAGATTTTAGATTCCCTGTAAAAGATCATTTGCAACTTGAAAAAGATCTTGATCTCTTTGATCTTGATGCTGCTGCAGAGGTATCTAGATATTATCATTAAAAGTTTCATTTTCAATTTGCAGCTAGTTTAATATCTTATTTCTTAGTATATCATTCCTGTTGTTGGGGGGCTTGATCATTTTTCATTATTTACTTTATCTAATGTCAAAAAGATTAAACTGGGTTATGATGCCATTCCATATGCATAAGTGACATTTCTTTCTAGAATGGAAATCAGAATTTATATAATTATTTGGGCTGTCATAAGTCATGACCATCCGGCTGGACCAACAATCTCATGGTGATGTATATGCACACCTGTTATGTTAGGGATAATGTTCTTATCTATTAATATGTTTATATTTTGATGATTAACAAGATGATTTATATTCAACATTTATGTATACTTGATGAACTTCGAATATTTTCTAAGTACATATGTTTATAGATTGTCGTAAAGTTATATAGTTAACTTTACAAACTATCGTAAAATTATATAGTTAACTTTATAGACTGTCGTAAAGTTACGTAGTTAACTTTACGAACATTTGTAAACTTATCTGATTCATAACTTTGGTTTGTAAGTCTAAAAATTCTCTAAGTATATAACTTTACGGATACTCGTAAAGTTATGAAATTACATATGTAAGTTATGAATCTATGAATAATATGATAATTTAATGTCATTATGCTTTACACGTGTTAGCTTGTAACGATTCGTAAAGTTATGAAGATAAGTTTATAGACGTTCGTCATATTTTGCTCTACATAAGTTCGTATAGTTATGGGTATAACTTTACAAAGGGCTATAATGTTATGATTTTGATGAATTTATTTATTTGTTATAATTTTTATATTTAATTAAAGGTTGTTGTAGGAATATTTATTTTGTAGATGATACATGACACACTCATTCACACACGTTTTACCATATTTTTAAAGACTTGGTCAATATTTACAGATGGTAATAAGAGATAAATTTGACAAAGTCAAGATTGAAAATTGTGGTTTGAAAAAGTCTAGAGAACGTGTGTAATCAGGTAGAGTTACTCATGTATTATAAAAAGGAGTCGAGTGAAAGTTAGAAGAGAGTTCTTTCGGCAATACTCTAGAGAAAATTTTTAAAAGTCTTGAAGATTGTTGGAGAACAAGAGTTGAAAGTCATTCGGAGGAACTTAACAGCAACAAAGTTATTTCCTGAATATTCAAGTGTTACTGTATTTACAATAGGAAGGTTTTTCTTAAGTTTATGCTTCCTAGATTAATTCCTCTTTGCATTTCATTGTCGATTAAAAAAAAGAAGAGATAACCTATCTACAAGGGGTGTTGTGGAAGAAACTCTAAAATATTTTCTTTCAAAAGAGTTTTGGGTAACTTTATGAGAATTCATAAAGTTGTGCAGATAATCATATGAGGCTTCGTATAGTTAGCACAGTAACTGTATGAGGGTCCGTACAGTTAAAGGAAGAACTTGACAAAGGATTGGTGCCTTGTCAAGTTGATTTTGCTTTGAGTAAAGTTGTAATACATTAAGTTTTGGAGTGAACCAAAAACTTCTGGGATTAGTGAATTCTTGAGTAGAGACTAAGAAGTAGATGTACCCTAGTTGAGAGGAACCACTATAAATTATCTGTGTTTTTATCTCTATTTCATTTTCTGCATTAACTAGATTTAAAAAACAGACTGAAAATAAGAAAATTTACATTAAACTTAATTCACCCTCCCTCTTAAGTTTAAACATTTCCTACATGTTGTTTAAGAAATTTATTTTGAAAGAATTTGAAAAATGATAAACAATGAAAAGTTATGGGAAATTGAGTAAAGACTAAAACATACAACTAAAATCACAAAAAATAGAGTTAATAAAAATTAAGTTGGTCAAAAATTGAATATACGAAATATAAGTTAAATGAAAATAAGAATAATAATGATGGTATATACTTAAATGGTCATGAGGTTCATAAAAGTAAAGCTTTTAAATAGTTAGGATTTATAATAAGTAACAATGGTGAAATTACAGAGAATGTTATGCATGAAATTAAAATAGGATGGATGAAGTGGAGAAATGCTTTTGGAGTAGTATTATTTGATAGAAAGATACCCTCAAAATAGAAAGGAAAACTCTATAATACTATTATTTGTCTAGTTATACTTTATAACTAAAGAGGTTAGACTGTAAAGCATGATCATATGGAAAAAGTTATTGTTGAGATGTGTGCGTATACTTTATGTGTGGGTGATAATATTATAAAGGATAAACTAAAAAATGATTTTATTAGGAACAGAATAAAAGTTGCATTAATTGAAGGTAAGATATAAGGAAATGGACTTAGGTAGTTTGGTCATATCATTGGGTGACCAAGGAATGCACTAATTAGGAGAGGAGAAATAATTAGTATAAAAGAAAATAAAAAGGTATAGGTAGACCTAAAACTACTTAGTTAGGACTTGTAAATTTTTTTTAAATATATGTAATTTAACTCAAGATTTGACTATAGATAGAAATATATGGAAGAAAAGGATTCATGTGGTTGACTCGATGTAATGGGATTATGATTTGGTTGTTATTTTATAAATAAGGAGGAGTGTGGAATCCAAATAGAATGTAGCTTTCATCTAGAAATACCACGACGTATGTGATGATGAGAGAAAATGTGGTTGTCCTTGCCTTTTTTCTTGGATTACATAATATATGAAGTTATTGGATCGATTTGTTTAATTTGTGGTGAGGTGTATAGGAAAATCAAGAGAGAAGAACGGGGGCTAAGCAGAACTTTTCTTCGAAGAACACAAGACTGTTCTTCTTGTGATACAACAGGAATTTTCTCTTATGGCATAAACAACATACATAATTCATGGTCTTTTAAATGTTTTACAACCTGTTAGACCACTAATCACACGTCCAGAATGTGTGTTACATGGACAGTTACCTGACACATCCACAAGATAACTGTCATAGCGTTAACTTAAAAGTAAATAACTCATGTACATTTCTATCACATAACATACATGCGTTAGACATAAAATAAAACAAGTTCTAAGGCATATTTCCAACAATATATAATGTGTTTAGGGTTTGGACTAAATGAATATCCAATAACCCTTTAACTCATACAAGACGGAACACACTACATAACATAAGAATTATCAAAATAGTGACCTAAGAACCTAAAAGGTTAAAACATGAGGATCAAACATTTTTTCTTGTTTTTTGTACGTCTATCTTTTAACGTGTATTGTGCTTTGTTATTTATGTGCTCTATTTCAGGTAATTGGTTGTATGTTTTATTACCTAAAGAATGAAGCAGTTCTATTAGAAATGGGTCTCATCAACTGGGCACTTATGGAGGTGAAAAAAAGGGGATTTACAACTCTAATTACTCCAGAGCTTGTTAGGTCACCTGTTGTTGAAAAGTGTGGCTTTCAACCCCATGGGCAAAATACTCAGGTTTGTTGTCCAATTTTCCTGTGGATTTTGTGGTTTTCAAACTCATGCAATTTTCATGTAGGTACATAGTGATATTAGAAGATCTTATGTGGCATCAAAAGAAAAAAACTGAAACCACAATATGTGGCATATAGGAATAGACATGAACAATAATTACCCTTTTGATTGTATAGATGGGATAGATATTTGTTATGTGGCATATTATTCATCAATATGACTATAATAGAAGAGCTTGCATGAAATACGCCAAGCACATGATGAAAGGAATGAAAATAAAAGATAGCTAAAAAGTCTATTTAAATTTGATTTTCACGTTTATAAAATGAAGGTGGGATTCCCTGTATTTCTAAAGTGAAATTGATGATTAGGGAATGTTGTCATTTATATTGTTGCTCATTTTGACTGAAAAATATGAAAAAGTCAGGCCAACTTATCTTTCAAGGATTTGGGGATAGAATCCATCCAAGAAATGAACCAAAAGAAAACAAGTACACTAATATGATGTAACCCAAATATCTTGTTTTGTACACATGCTGTTACAGTGTTACAGATATTCTAGTCATCAACAATGTTGCAGTATTCCTTCATAGCTTACGTATTTTGTAGGAATCCCATATTGGTTCACGCTAGAGTAAGATTAAGTCTACACACGTTTTTGTTTTAGTCTGCCTATAAATTGTATAGGCCTCCTATTTTTCTCGTTTTTAATGGATTTCTTTTATGGCTGCTCAAAAAAAAGATTGAGTCCACTCATCCTTAAATGCTTGATGCATTAGGTGCTTATGAAATCATTTTGACAATTTTCATCAAGTTTATTTTATTGAAGGAATCCTTAAATGCTTGAGTAAGCAACATGCTTGATGTATCACATTTTTGATGACGTTTTTCATCAGGTTTATTGTATTGAAGGAAGTGAGCAATGCCTTATTGGAACTGCAGAGATTTCCGTTGGCGGAATTCACATGGATTCTATTATTCCTGATGCTGCATTACCTTTGAAGTATTTTGCATACTCACATTGTTTTCGTACGGAGGCTGGTACAGCTGGAGTGGCTACCAAGTAAACCATCTTACAAGCTGCTATTTTTTTTATTGCTGTCAATGAAGTAGAAAAGATTTTGCTTCCTGTAACACGGTAAATTCTAATTTGGAGTACGTCCATATCATCACATTGAAGAGATTACTTTGACCTTTTATTTTGGTTTGTGTGATTTGGCACGATTTTCTGTGATGTTCTTTTCTTTGTTCATGTGAGTCCCAATTGTACCCCTGGGTTGATAGCTGCATGTGTTTTGGTCAGTTACCATTATGCTAATATTGTCACGACAAGAATGTTTCACAATCGAGTTCACTTCATATTCACACACACAGTCATGCACCCACATAGACATGCACGCTCATGTGTGTGCATGCAAAATATGGTGACTTAAAACTGTTTCTGTAAATTATGTTAACCGTATCTTCAGTGAGCTTCACCAGCACATTGGAATTTGGGAACGGACTCATTGGGTTTACCACATACTTGTGTAGGGGTCTCTACCGTGTACACCAGTTCAGCAAGGTGGAGATTTTCATCGTTTGCCGACCGGAGGATAGTGATCACCATCACGAGGAGCTTATTGGCATCGAGGAGGAGCTGTTCGAGTCCCTTGGTCTTCATTTCAAGTGTATGAATAAAGCTTCAATGTCATGCGTACTTGTTTTTTCAGACTACAGATAGAGATAACCACATTGATTGGTGCAGGACCATAGATATGGCTTCTGGGGATTTGGGAGCTCCTGCATATCGCAAGTTTGATATTGAGGCATGGATGCCTGGTCTTGGACGCTTTGGGGAGGTAGGAGAAAAAGATTATAATTAAATACCCTTACATTAACGGTGGCATATTATTCACTCATAATCCTTTTTACTCCTCTATCATTAAGCAAAATAGTAGGATATTAAATATCTTCTGATTTTATTTACTGCATGATACTTGGGCATAGAAATGGTTAATTTGCAATCTAATTTTAATTGCTGGAAGTTTTAGGTCCTTGGGTTTCCTCCCAACCATCATCAACATTGTGTAAACAGATTTCTAGCGCATCAAATTGCACGGATTATCAGAGCCGGAGGTTGGGCATTCATTTCCGACCATCATCATCTCATCTGCCAATATCTTCCTATTCAAAGAAAGGCAAGGGAGGTAATCTGGTACCCACACGATATGTTCACAGACGCAACGCCACTGCTTGATGATGATATCTTTGCTTGAGAACTTTCAACGAAAGGATGGTGTCGATGTCATCACCCAGAAACTGAAATGATAAATTATTTGTTTGATTTCATTACTTTCAAGTTTTGACGGAAATTGATTGCTTAATGAATTTTTTGAGATCTTCTCTAGATTTATTTGAAGAATGACATCCCAGTGTTGTATATCTCCGCTGGGGCAAACTTACAATTTACTCCGGTAACAAACCATGAAGATATTTTTGCTAATAATTCATATCAACCGTAAATCAAAGGAAACCAAGATATTAACCTGGTTCAATGAAAAGGCATGCTTTTAATGCAAAAGGAATATTGCCAGAAACTTCAATTGGATGATTGCAAGGTTCGATTAGAAAATTTAGACTGGCACTCGAATATATTACCGAAATGGAAATCTCTCACACACACACATACAATATGTAAAGGGTTAATGTATACATGTTGTAACAAAAGAAATTTGTCACGTAAGAAAATATTCAAAAATTCACCATCAAGCCGATGGAAGAATGTTGTAACAAGTACAATTCCTGTTTCTCTTGTTTAATTAAATTATTATAGTTTACAGACTTCAAAAAAAACAAACTAACTAACTGAATGTTGAAATTCCAGGTGTCTGAAAAATAGGTTGACAAATATCACAAATAAAAATGGTACATAATTAGCACAGCAGTTCAAAGAGACAATACCACAACCATTCAAGTGCAAAACAATTCATTTAGTACAAGCGAAATATTAATTTGGAGGGAGAAACTGAAGAGAGCACGGAAAATAACGATCAATATATATTTATTCTTCCAGCACGCGAGCGATATGTATATATATATATATGTATATCTTTACGTGGATAAAATCGCAGCCGTTGAAATGGATGGACAGTGATGATCGAAAGACTGTATAGCAAACGTAGAAAGGCATTAATCTTCAAAGCAGCAAACCAAGAATCGATAGCCTGCACTTGAAAGAGAAGGAAAACAATAAAATTAAAGCAAGAAGAAGGAGTTATAAGAAAATTAGCATAAAAACTTCATCTTACATGGTTTGACATGAAGTACAACATATCAGGAGGTGGACGTGGAAGCCCGACTTCCAATTAGACCTGCACTTGTCCGTTTGAGGAAAGAAAAAAGAAATCCACACAGTTAGTTACGTTAAGTTAAGTTAAGTTAAGTTAAGTTAAGTTAAGTTAAGTTAAGTTGGCATATACTCAAAAAGCATGAGAAGCAACTAACATCAACTCATGGGAAGAACAGTACCTTTCATTCGAGAGAATTCGGTAGGGTTGGAGCACTGAATCAAACCCGAATATTCTGGTAGACGAGCTTCCATGTAAAATGGAGACTTCGTGTACTTCACACGGTAATCACCACGTGACATACAAGTGACGTCTACACGCGATACGTCTTTGATGAGGGGCCAATCCAAGCCAATATCCCATGGACACAATCTTCGAAGAAGCTGCACGTCACTTGTTGTGATATTCAATTCCCGGAACGACGATGTGTTGGATAATGCATTGCTTAACCATGAGGGTATGGCACCAAGTTCATCATCCCATAACTCAACATATTCCAAAGAATTGAGATTCCCCACGTGCTGCATTGACGAGAATTTTCTGGTATCTAGCCTCTTTAAAGTTGGCAGCCCCGGAAGAGACTTCAACTTAGGGCAATATTCAATTATCAAATCTTTAAGGCAAGGAAAGGGGGTTTTTGTCCCACCATCTTCTACTCCATCCCAGTGCCATTCTTCTAATTCTGGAAATTTGTCTAAATACATTGTTTCCAACTTGGGGAATGGACAGATTGAAACTCCAGTGCTAGTTGATCTGTCTTCTCTCCCTAAGAACTCACGCCCGATTTTTTTAATGCTTGATGCTTTAGAAATTTCAAGATGTTCAAGTTGGGGCAATTCTCCAAATCCAGGCAAAGACTTCAACTTAGGGCATCCAAGAATGAATAAATACTTAAGGCAAGGAAAGGAGGTTGTTGTCCCACCATCCTCTGTTTCATCCCAATGCCATTCTTCTAATTCTGAAAATTCCCATAATTCCATTTTTTCCAACTTAGGGAATGGAGAGACTGAAACTCCAATGCTTGTTGATTTGTCTCCTCTCCCTAAGAACTCACGCCCGATTTTTTTAATGCTTGGTGCATAAGAAATAAAAAGAAGTTTAAGTTGGGGCAATTCTCCAAATCCAGGAAGTTGTTGACAGTGTGTACAATATCGAAATTCCAAATCTACTAGATTATTTAGATAAACGTCATTTGAACATGACATCCAATTCGGAAGATTACGACCATAGAAATTGTCAAAAAGAAGTTCCAACAAGCTAGAAGGAGGACGAAGCTCCTCAATGACCTCTGTGACTCTATCGCTGTCCTCATCACTAACATTTTCTTTATCCTTCCAATGAAGACGTAACTTTTGAAGATGAGTCTTTCTCACAAGTTCCACTGATCTGGCCTCCTCCAAAGATTGGTTTTGTTGTAAATTGAATATTCCAAGATCCCTCAACAAATTCAAACTTCGAATTTCTCCTAGCTTTGCTTCATTCTCATTTTCTCCCACTTTAAATGACAATTTTTCAAGTTTTTCCAATCTTCCCAATCCTTTTGGCATTTCTATTGGATCGAAATAATTTGTGTTATCTAGTAACATGAGATTCTGTAAGCTAGTGATGCTCTTAGGGAATTTCATGAGCTCAGAACATCCTTCAACAAGTAGAAATTGTAAACTTTTCAAATAGCTGATTGATTCTGGAATAATTGTAATCATACTTTCGCTGAGATCAAGATATCTGAGATGTAAGAGATATTTTATGGAATCTGGTATAACATCAATCGCTGTGTCAGAAAGAGATAACACCCTCAGGTACTTTAGCTTTTGGAATACACTCTTTGGAATCACTTTCAGTTGTGAACTGTCACAATATATGAATGTCCTGAGTTTTTCGTAAAGCTTTTGTAGATGATCATCAATTAATGAATTCTCACCTTGAAGGTACAAATGACGCACAGATGATTTATCTAAATCTTTTAGATTTCCACAGAAATACTCACCTTCACCAAGACGTTGACCAAGAGATCTTAGAAGGTCATGCAATTTATGCCTAACAGAAAACCCATCATAAAAACTGTCTACTTGTAAAAGATTCCTATTGACTAATTCATTAAAAAGATCTTCTCCCGATTTAGGAGTTGCCTTATCTCCCATTAAACCCTCAGCAATCCACAATGGCACTAGTTCTTCTTTGTGAAATTTATAATCTTCAGGGAATAATGAACAATAAACAAAGCATTGCTTTAGTTGATATGATAGATCCTCGTAACTGAGATATAGGACTTTCATCACCTTATCATCATTTTCAAATATATTTTGGGTCCATGGTTCTTTTGAAATAATGTCTTTCCAATCACCTCTCTGTTTACCCTTAAGAATCCCAGCAATAGCTTTTATGGCTAAAGGAAGTCGGCCACATTTCTTAATGATCTCGACTCCAACGTCCTTGAAGTGTTCACTGGTGTTATTTTCATTTTCTGTTTTAAAAACAATGTTGCGTAATAAACACCATCCCTCTTCTATGCTCAATGGCTCGACAAGATGAAAATGTAAAGCAGACATCTTTGTAGCAGTATTGGCTTCTCTAGTGGTGATTACGACTTTGCTTCCATTTGCACCATGTTTCAATGGAACCTCAAAAACCTTATCCCATATATCTGCCTCCCACACATCATCAAGAACAAGAAAGAACTTTTTATTCATTACAGCCTTTACAAGAGCAAATGTAAACTCATCTAGTGTTTCACCATTTCCATAGTCACCACCTGCTTTTCTAACAATTTCCTTGAGAATATCTGTCTCTTTATATTCCTTTGACACACATATCCACATTTTTTTCTGAAATTGTCCGCTCTTTTCCACATTGTCAAAGATCTTTTGAGCAAGAGTGGTCTTTCCAATGCCTCCCATACCCACAATTGCTAGATTTACACCAGTTCTTCCACCTGATTCATTTTCTTCTAACATAAGTTTGATTAGCTTCTCGGCATCTTCTTCTGCACGTCCCACCAAATCACTAGGAACAAGACATGTTGTCTGACTGATAATTCCCTCTGCATTGTTTGACTGGTGTTGATCTTTTAAAATATCAGTAATGGCATGTAATTGTCTATTCCCCTTTTCAAGCCTTTCTAGCTCAGCATTTATCTCCTTTATTCTTTTTCCAATCTTACGTGAAAATCGAAAATTTTTAAGACGAGAAAAGGATGTATAATGAGAGTCACCTGAAGAAGTGGATGCAAGAGCTAGTGCCTTGACTTTGCAATCATCAATAATATCATCTATGTCATATGCAATATCTTTGAGTTTTATCATCCGAGAGCGAATACGCTCGTCACCGAAGGGCTGCTTCTCAGCATCTTTTAATCTAGACTTGATATCTAGCATCATCCCTTCCATTCCTTCCAACTCCTTCTTGACGTTTAATATTGTTAGTGTTTCATCCTTGAGAAAGCCAGCCAAACCATTCAAAATAGTTTTCACAATTGGAGTAACAAATGCTAGTTCTGCCATTTCTGAAGTTGATGACGAGTAGAGTACAAAGCAGATAATCAAAGCAAAGGCACCATATATACTTCAAGAAATACACCTGAAAAATCATAAGAATTTTACATGTCAACGACGGTATATTCTAATTTAACTTGCAATAAAAAGAATCAAACCTATAACATAAACCGTAGATTTTTCAATGAATGTTGTGCATCAAAGAATAGTTTGTCGCATTATTTGAACATTTCGTAAATTTAATTGCACTAGGCATTATCCAAAAAGAAATATAACAAGAGTGACAATTGAGAAAAATATATAGAGAAATGCATTTAGATATATGACCACTTTAATGCTCCGATTAACTCAACCAAATGACTTCACTAATCACTGAAATATTTGTTAAAATCGAATACTTGACACAAAAATTATTGTGCAGAATATTTTCATAAATATTAATAGGACTTCATGGGTAAAAATATCACTGCCAGTATAATTGTAATATATATATATATATGGATAAGTAAATAGTGCACAAATTTCGTCGTTTGGTAATAATACTTGAGATGATTAATGGTCACATAAACTTGACATGAAAAGCTAAAAACAAGATCGATGCCATTGTTTAAGCTATACATATGTTATCTTAGTAAATACGACACGAGAAATCAAGCCCAACAAATATTTTTGAAGAATTTTAGGAATACATCATAGTGCATGATTGGATAAATTTTTGCAAAAATGACTAGATCAATTCATTTTTGGTAATTATAATGTTTTTCTCTAAATTGTAATAAAATTCCTCTTTCCTTTGGAGTAAAAATGATACACCATCCGTTAGTGTATATTTCTTTAGAAACAAACTTATATTAAATTATAAAAATTAGTTAAGAATTAGCAACTGAATTCAACCAATTAATGAAACACAATTTCAGTAGCAATCATCAAACAACCAAATTCAGCTTAATGAACATGATGATTAGATGTCATTTATTACACCATTTTAAATAATAGGGCAGTATGTATGTATGGTATCTACATGGATATCATAATACTTGTATTATTGTTGACGGTAAAAAATAAATAAATAAAAATAAATAATAGAATAAAAATAACAATAAGGAATAAATTTTAAAAAATAAAATATATAAAAAGAGAGACCTCTTCATATCAACAGAAAATGATGATTAAAAAAGATGATGATGGAAAAAGATAAAAAGAGAGGGGGGCTTTTGTTTAAAATAAAAAATTGAAATTGAAAATGGAGGATCGAAGTGTCGAGCGGCGCCCCCAAATCGCGACGAGCTCGGCCGATGATCTCCCCATCGTGCGGTCGGCCGGATCTTCTGCTGTAATCACTTCGGCGTATCACGCGTCAGCTGTGATCTGCTCCACACATCACACCCATCGCGCAGATTGCGCGACTTCCGTCACCTTCCCATTTTTGCGTCGCCGGCCCTCTCTCCGATATGTCAAACTACATCTCAATCTACGGCCTGGGATGTACAATTTAGTTATTTATTGACGAGATTTCAAGTCTTGGGGACACAAAAATATATAGTTGGTTTGTGGGAACCATACAATTTACAGGAGACTTCAATCACAAATTTTCTCGTTTAATGATACTTGAGACGTTTGGACACATAAAGATCGACATGAAAAATTACATATAAATGCATACCTGTGCTTGCCCGGCCGGATGAAGAATTTGAAGGAGGAGGAGAAGAAGAATGATAATACAGAGTAGAGAGTGATAATAATATATATACGCTCGACGGTCCCAAGCCTCCTTAGCGTTGCAAAGACGCTCCGGTTGCAGACTGCCCTCTTCCTAACTAGCTGTTTCACCCCAGCCCCTTCCCTTGTGTTCCTCTTCCTCCTCCCCAAGGTCAGTCAAGTTTTAAGAAGTCCATCCACCATATGCTTCTGCTTCTGCAACCTCCATTATTTGTATTATTGGCCCAACTCCTCCTCATGGTAGAGAAAGTCCACCATATACGGCTGGCAAGTGGACCAGCCACGAATTATTTTTATGTCTAATGGATATAATTATTTCTCCGATTACATTTTTCCTTAAAAAATTTGATGGTCTACTTTTGATTCCTGTTGGTGGAATCATATATTCACATGAATTCCATTATTCCGGGTGCTGCGTTACCTTATCTTTGAAGTCTGTTCTTGTTTTCCAACTCAGGCTGGTGCAGCTGACGATTTCACTGTTGTTTGTGTGATTTGACATGATGCATGTGGTTTCGTTGAAAATACATAAACGATTGACTGTAATCACATGCGTTCATCGATCTCTAAAATTAAATCTGGGCTGGATTTTCGAATTTTAACTATGTGATTTTAGATTTTTTTTTAATAATTCAAATTAAATTTCTTCTTCAATACTTTTGAATTTTACATCATCCATGAATGTTTCTTATTTATTTTGTCATCTGTCGGTAATTTATTTCTTATTTCTTATACGATGAAAGGTCTCAACCGATCTGCTTCTTTGATGTATTCAAATAACTGAGATTCAGAATTTGATTCATTCTTTAATGATTTGAACTGAATTTCTTCTTCAACTCACTTAGATTTGTTGAATTTTACATCATCCGTGAACCTAAGTTTGTCTCTTACTTAATTATTTTATTGACCATAGCCGTGATTATTGACCCAAGTGTCAAGTAAGTCCAGCATATATAGCTGGCAAGTGGCCCAGCCCTGAATTATTTCATCTCCTACTTCTGTGATTCCTTGCCAACCAATCCCAATCCCCCAAGCAGAGAAGATAATTGAATGATGCTTCAGATGTCTTACAAATGATACTCCCGTTTCAGAATGCCCTCTTCCTAGCTAGCTATTTCACCCCAAGGTAGAGGAATTAGTCTACCACATATACATACATATATATATATACACCTAGAGGTTGCCTCGGTGAGTACTCATGCATGGATATCATCCGCCATGAAATCACGTTGGTCTTGGGCAGCTTGCTTCTTAATTACTACATATATATATATATCAGCAAAGAAAGAAAAATAGGAACCCAGTGACCGCACTGCTTACAACTCACGCCGTCCTGGCCTTCGACATATCTGTTTCCCACAGATGAAGAAGAAGAAGAAGAAGAAGAAGAAGAAGAAGAAGAAGAAGAAGAAGAAGAAGAATACAGACTATGGGGTGATAATACATAGACAGCGATGCCAGGTTCTTTGATGGCTCAGGTATTGAAATTTTCAATATCTGGTTCACCCCAACTCCCAAGGCAAAGTGCACCATGTGCTGCCCAACTCCGTCTCTTTCTGATTTCTCATTTGTTTCCGTAGCCTACTCCACTTTTATCAAGTCGTGGGGCTTTTCATATTTGAGTTTTACTGTTACGTGAATAATAAAAGAATTTGATAGAGAGCGTAGCGTATCTCAAGAAATGTTAACTTCACAGGAATCATCATAATTGAGTTTTTTATTAATGAATAACCAATCAATTAATGAATGTGACAAAGAAAATAACCCAACAAGTGTTAAGTAACTCCGACGCTCTCTCCCTCTTTCTCTGTGTCTGTATATATATATGATGACCTCGTCTGATATACAAACCTTCTTGGATTCCACAATCCAACAAATAAGTACTCATAAAATTGGTTTTTCTTATTATATAAATAATCAACCAACTTATATAGCAGAGGACCTAACCCAAGTATCAACTTAATAACTCCGTGAGATGCTCTCTCTCTCTCTGTGGTGACCTCGTTTGTCACATAAACCTTCGATCTTAAAGTCTACCATGCGGCACACAGGAATTCTCAGCTCTACATCTACTCCCATGAATTTTAAAATCTAAACGTAAAATATATTGAAATTCTATCAATAAAATTAAAATAAAACTCATAATATTAAAATTATTTTAAATTTTATGAATCAATAATTAAATGAAAAATCATGACGGGGAACATTTATTAATCTCTATCTCTGTCTTTTCTTCTCTCCATTCAATCTTAATTTTAACTATTATTTATAGTTTACCCTTCTTTCTTGTCCACTTAACCCTAACACGTTTTTCCGACTTTTTTACAATCTTCCCAGGACTGCATTAAGTCGTCATTCAAAATTTATAACTAGTTTGCAAATTCTTAGTGCATGTTCCTTAAATTCTCCTTTATAAAAGAAAAGTGAAATGTATGTGAAAACACAAAACCCACTCTTTAATTTTGATATCATCCTCAAATTAAATATGATATTAGCTTCTTTCTTTAATGATTTGAACCAGATTTCTTCTGAATCATCCATGAAATTAATTAACCTTTTCTCTTTCTTATTTGTTTTGCCTTCGATTGACAACCAAACCTATCTGCATAGTATCCGGTGATCAAACAACAATCATAGTTGGACTGATTGATGCATTGTCTATTTTTTTCCTCCAGTTCATGAATATTGATCTCAAAATTTTAGTCTACTCCTTCCAAAAATGAGGTCGGTAACTATTTATTAAAGGCAACACGAAGAAAAGCAGCTCTAAACATGTCATCAAACAAATAATTAACAAGCTTATATCGTTTCAAAGGAAATGAGGCATGCTTTCCTATTGGAACTTGTATTAAAAAAATAATACATTGGATCAACTAAAGTTCATAAAGAACCCAACCCTCATTTTCCTAAATAGTATATCACTTATGTAAAAATCAATACAAAGGTTAGACACCAGAAAAGAACTCCTCCATTGTGCCCTTTGAAGTTGTGAATGTGGTATGAAGTCTCCATCTTTGGAAAGAATGTTTTAGAAAGAGCTGCAAGCTTTGGATAGAAGAATGATGGATAATCTAGTTGCATCTTCATCAAGGATAAATTTGGGTTCATACATATTTAAAGGCCAGGCACTAACATTGTTGGAAAACTTCTAATAGTAATGTAAGACAAGCTAAACTTTCAGAACTTACCAAAGAATCCTTAAGATTTTATAATAGCAGTTGAATCATTTCATCTAATGTTATAGGCAGTTCAGTTAATAACGCAACATAATAAGTCAAAAGATAAGCTCCTTGCATGAATTCATATCCATCGCCAGCATCCTCAAAGAGAACACCTTCAGCTTTTCCTATAAATTAATGTGGTACAATAACAATAAAAAGGGAAGGAGATCAAATTTAATTACTGCATAGCTTTTGCATTCAAATCCGCTTTAACATGTAATTCTGTAAGATCGACATGTATATGTAACACCCATATAACATCCATGATTTCAAAATGATGTAAGCATAAAGGTTATAGTGGCCTCTCCAAATTTTCTTATAAACCCTTCAAGGAATTATAAACAAATTGTACACACACATGGAAGCCTTCAAACACATTTTACCTCAAAATATTATTTTGAAGTCATTTATAACCATTAGATGATAGATAGATAGAGGCATGGAATTTGTTCAACCCGATGATAAAACCACTAAATCTTAAACACATTGTTTCCTAAAATATTTAATAACAGTCGTTCAGTTCAAAGAATGAATTAACTATGCTAACAACAACAAAAAAATTAATACGTTTTCAAAAAGAAACTTTAATATAAAAATATTACCGTGCTCATCTAGAGCAACGTAAAGAGAGATTTTGTCAGTTGGGTTTATTTCACCAACATGTTGAACAGGGAGTCCCACAGGGATTATAGAACCACCTTGCAAATACAGATTAGGCAAATCCTGATTTCAGAAAGATGAACACAGCAATGAGTAGAATCATGGAATGCAGATACAACAAATCGTGGACAGATCAGTACATAAACATCGAAGTGATAAGATTTACTTACTGGATTTGAATCATCAAAATCAAAAGGCAACCAGATGCCATTGGGTAATATATCTGCTGACTCATCAGACCCCTTGTTAGGATCAGTGCTACAAAAACACCAAGTGCATCAGCACAGACTGAGCATATAGTTTCAAAAAAGGCAAAGATCAAGCATAAAAATAATTCAACGAAAATGAGCAAAAAAAAAAGAAACAAGCAGGATGCAGGATACTGTGTTTCTTAAATGTAGATTAGTAAACCATCCAATTCATTTATATGTAAATTACCTTGCACATATTAATAGTGAACCAAGCAGGAATGAATTCTCTATAGTTCTCAGCTTAGGATCTTTAGGATCTACAACAAATAAAAGAGAATGCTTAATGACAAAAACAAGAAGGTTTTCAACAATATATAACTAGAGTGCGGCATAAAAATTTACCAGCAAAAAATGTTGGAAGTGCTACAGGAGTACCCTTTGTATGAGCCATGTAGAAAAGTGTGTATAGGTGTGGCAACAGCCTGTAGCGTCTCTTAAGAGCAAGGCGACAAACTTCTTCACACTAAGAAAATCAAAATTACTAGCAAACAATCTTGGGAATAAAGTTATTTAGCTACGAAGTCATAAAAGAAAAGAATAAAACCTGCAAGCAATACTTCAAGCACTTCATACTAATTGATCAAAATTTGAATAAAATCATTATAGTCTTTTTTGAGAAAACATTCTAATGGACTTGATTAAAGGAAAGATAGATCAAAAAATAACAGAATAGTAAAACCATAAATTGATAATGAAAATAATGATATGAAATCGCTAATATTACTGAAAAAACAGTGATCTACCACTCAATCAATGCATTAATACACTATGTTGTGAACAACTGTAAAATAGTTATGGAAAAGAATTTTTCTTGATTCTTGGGATCATGATCCAAAGTAACAACTTCCAAGTACCATAATTACTTCCTCATGGAGTAGATCAGACAACATAAATGACTCAAGGTGTAAATGTATACCGAATATCTGGAATACATTCTGAGTTCCTACTTGATTTGAAGAATATAATGCCTTGCAAGAGAAAATAATGAAATTGTAACAATTGATGTACTTTGATGTTCGGATTGGCAGGACTGAGAGAAATTTGAATACAAAGGCCTCCAACATGAACTATACAAATTAGAAAAAAATGAAAATAGAAATAAAGAAATTGTGAAGTAAGACAAACCTCTTCACCAAAGGACCATGGCTCATGGTCAATGGTTTCAGTCTCAGAGTGGCCACGACAGAAAGGAAACAAGGCACCTATTCCCATCCACCTTCCAAAAAGTTTTGGACTAGCATTCCCAGAAAAGCCACCAATATCTGGTCCAGATGATGGCTGACCACTTAGACCCTGAAACACAAAAAGAAGGCCATTACTCCTTTGGATTTCTCTTTGAAATAAATAAAGCACAATACAACAACAACATTCTAAACCATAATCCCACTACATGAGGCCAGCTATATGAATCTTTTCCTTCCAAATATTTCTATCTATTGTAAAATCATCAGTTAAATTAAAAGAATTTAAATCTTTTCTTACAATTTCAAATTAAAAAGATTTAGAACTACCTCTAAATTATTTAATTTCTTCTGCACTAATTAATTCTCCATTCTTGACTAGTGTACTATTTGGTCTCCTAACAATATAACCAAACTACCTAAGCCAATTTTCTATTATCTTATCTTCAATATATACAGCACAATATAATTTCTTTTTAATCATTATGCATTGGAAATGGATGAGAAATTAATGAGGTTTAAACAAATAAAAAAAGATACCAGATCAAATGGAGTAGTGTTTTATCTCATAAAAACATGACACCAACATTTACATAAGATCTCAGAAATATTCATGAAAATGTTGCAGAATTCTGGCTGTTTTGAGACATTCACAAGGAATATTTCCATTTTCATGAATTTTTCATAGAATATGATTTCATATGAAACTTTCTAGCCTGAAAAATTCACCCATATGGATGATGCATTGATCTATTTGCAAATGGTTAGGATGAACAGTCTTCCCATGAAAGGGAACAATAATTTTCAAACCATGAATTAAGATACAAACTTACCAACTGAAGAACCATAGCTACACTCATTTGCAGATGCTCCCAATTGGCGAGGTTGTCGCCTGTCCAAGTTGCAGCATATCTTTGGCTGCCTACAAACCCAGCTCTAGTCAGAACAAAAGGCCGTTTTTCCCCATTGGCCATCTTCATGCCTTCATATGTTGACCTTGCCATAAGCATGCCATATATCTAAAACATAACCATTTTAAGAAATGACTAACATAAGAAAAATATATAGATGCCTGTCTGAGGATTGAAAAAGTAAAATGAAAAGGTCAAACCAGTGTAATAATTACATTATGGTAATGGGAGTGACACTGGCGACCACCCAACTCAATATCTCTTCTGTGTATGTTGTTCTCTGGCATAGTTTTAGTTACAGTCTGCAAAGCAATGGCACCTCAACAATTTGCAGAGAAAAGACAGTACAAAGTTATCTAGGTGATGCATACCTTGAAGACAGAAGGTTCGTTCATATCATTCCATATACCATCAACACCATTAGAAATGAAATCCTTTACCAACTTAGCCCACCAAGAGCGAGTTTCTTCTCTTGTATAATCTGGGAAAACACAAGGTCCAGGCCATACTTCCCCTAATGAGCATAGAAAAAAGTATCAAGTCCCCAGAATCATGATAAATTTCCTTCATAAAAATCATATTGAACCAATGACATCTGATCAATAGATCATTCCAACAAAAGGCTGTCCATCATTTTTCAGAACCCATATGTCATTTCTAGAGCCACTATCATAAATAAAATAGCCAGATTCATTCTTGATCCCAGGATCAAGCATCCATATTGCTTTGATGCCAATTGCATGAAGCTCGCTTACCATTGATTTTGGATCAGGGAAACGTTCCTAAAAAATACAAAGATAACAAGCCATAGCTTCTTAATAATGAAAATAACTGTTTTGTTTCAACCATTCATGTTAAGGTTTACGCTTGTTATTATCAAATACTTAAAGGAAATAAACGGTTAAATGAAAAATTCTTGAACTAAACGAATTCTAATTTGAAAACCTTGTCAAATGTAAAACAACGAAATCCATTCATGTAGTCAATGTCCATCCATATTGCATCGCAAGGTATACCTCTCTCCCGAAATGTTCTAGCAATCTGCATGACAAAAATGAAAGAAAAGGCTTAAATTCATAACCAGTTAAAATAAAAACCAAAAACAAAATGTGACTCTTATCACCCTTCAGATCCAAAAGTAATTCCATTAATGAAAATCAGGCTAGTATAGCTAACGAATTTGCAACTTTGTCAAAAAGGTAATCAACCTATTATAAAAAAATATGAGGACAATCATTCACTAGGGTCTGGATATTCAATTCCCGGAACGACGATGTGTTGGATAATGCATTGCTTAACCATGAGGGTATGGCACCAAGTTCATCATCCCATAACTCAACATATTCCAAAGAATTGAGATTCCCCACGTGCTGCATTGACGAGAAATCTGTGATTTTTAGGTTCTTTAAAGTTGGCAGCCCCGGAAGAGACTTCAACTTAGGGCAATATTCAATTGTCAAATATTTAAGGCAAGAAAAGGGGGTTTTTGTCCCACCATCTTCTACTCCATCCCAGTGCCATTCTTCTAATTCTGGAAATTCCCATAATTCCATTGTTTCCAACTTAGGGAATGGACAGATTGAAACTCCAGTGCTAGTTGATTTGTCTTCTCTCCCTAAGAACTCACGCCCGATTTTTTTAATGCTTGATGCTTCATAAATTTTAAGATATTCAAGTTGGGGCAATTCTCCAAATCCAGGAAGTTGTTGACAGTGTTTACATCCTTCAATTTCCAAACGTACCAGATTATTTAGATAAATGTCATTTGAACATGACATCCAATTCGGAAGATTACGACCATAGAAATTTTCAAAAACAAGTTCCAACAAGCTAGAAGGAGGACGAAGCTCCTCAATGACCTCTGTGACTCTATCGCTGTCCTCATCACTAACATTTTCTTTATACTTCCAATGAAGACGTAACTTTTGAAGATGAGTCTTTCTCACAAGTTCCACTGATCTGGCCTCCTCCAAAGATTGGTTTTGTTGTAAATTGAATATTCCAAGATTCCTTAACAAATTCAAACTTCGAATTTCTCCTAGCTTTGCTTCATTCTCATTTTCTCCCACTTTAAATATCAATTTTTCAAGTTTTTCCAATCTTCCCAATCCTTTTGGCATTTCTATTGGATCCCAATCATTCGGGATATCTAGGAACATGAGATTCTGTAAGCTAGTGATGCTCTTAGGCAATTTCTTGAGGAGACGACATTTTTGAAGAAGTAGAAATTGTAGACTTTTCAAATAGCTGATTGATTCTGGAATAATTGTAATCTTACTATGGCGGAGATCAAGATATCTGAGATGTAAGAGACATTTTATGGAATCTGGTATAACATCAATCGCTGTGTCAGAAAGAGATAACACCCTCAGGTACTTTAGCTTTTGGAATCACTTTCAGTTGTGAACTGTCACAATATATGAATGTCCTGAGTTTTTCGTAAAGCTTTTGTAGATGATCATCAATTAATGAATTCTCACCTTGAAGGTACAAATGACGCACAGATGATTTATCTAAATCTTTTAGATTTCCACAGAAATACTCACCTTCACCAAGACGTTGACCAAGAGATCTTAGAAGGTCATGCAATTTATGCCTAACTTCAATCCCATCATAAAAACTGTGTACTTGTAAAAGATTCCTATTGACTAATTCATTAAAAAGATCTTCTCCCGATTTAGGAGTTGCCTTATCTCCCAGCAAACCCTCAGCAATCCACAATGGCACTAGTTCTTCTTTATAAAATATATAATCTTCAGGGAATAATGAACAATAAACAAAGCATTGCTTTAGTCGGTATGGTAGATGATCGTAACTGAGATATAGGACTTTCATTATCTTATCATCTTTTTCAAATATATTTTGGGTCCATGCTTCATTGGAAATAATCTCTTCCCATTCACCTCTCTGTTTATCCTTTGTCTTAAGAATCCCAGCAATAGCTTTTATGGCTAATGGAAGTCGGCCACATTTCTTAATGATCTCGACTCCAACGTCCTTGAAGTGTTCACTGGAGTTCATTTCATTTTCTGTTGTAAAAACATTGTTACGTAGTAAACACCATCCATCTTCTATGCTCAATGGCTCGACAAGATGAAAATGTAAAGCAGACATCTTTGTAGCAGTATTGGCTTCTCTAGTGGTGATTACGACTTTGCTTCCATTTGCACCATATTTCAATGGAGCCTTCAAAACATTATTCCATATATCTTCCTTCCACACATCATCAAGAACAAGAAAGAACTTTTTATTCGTTACAGCCTCTACAAGAGCATCTGTAAACTCATCTAGTGTTTCACCATTTCCATAGTGACCACCTGCTTTTCTAACAATTTCCTTGAGAATATCTGTCTCTTTATATTCCTTTGACACACATATCCACATTTTTGGCTGAAATTGTCCACTCTTATTAGTCACAATCTCATAGATCTTTTGAGCAAGAGTGGTCTTTCCAATGCCTCCCATACCCATAATTGCTAGATTTACACGAGTCTCTCCACTTGGTTCATTTGCTTCTAACATAAGTTTGATTAGCTTCTCGGCATCTTCTTCTGCACGTCCCACCAAATCACTAGGAACAAGACGTGTTGTCTGACTGATAATTCTCTCTGCATTGTTTGACTGGTGTTGATCTGTAGGATTAGGAGCATTGGCATGTAATTGTCTATTCTCCTCTGCAATTTTTTCTAGCTCGGCATTTATCTTCTTTATTCTATTTCCAATCTCACGTGAAAATAGAAAATTTTTAACATGAGAACATAATGTAGAACATAATGTACAATGTGAGTCACCTGAAGAAGTGGATTCAAGAGCTAGTGCCTCGACTTTGCAATCATCAATTACATCATCTATGTCATATGCAATATCTTTGAGTTCTGTCAACCATAAGCGAATGCTCTCATCATTGAAAGACTTCTTCTCAGCATTTTTTATAATAGGCATGATTTTCCGCATCATCCTTTCCATTCTTTCTAACTCATCCTTGACATTGAATATTGTGAGTGTTTCATCCTTGAGAAAGCCAGCCAAACCATTCAAAATAGTTTCCACAATTGGAGTAACAAATGATAGTTCTGCCATTTCTGAAGTTGATGACGAGTAGAGTACAAAGCAGATAATCAAAGCAAAGGCACCGTATATACTTCAAGAAATACACCTGAAAAATCATAAGAATTTTACATGTCAACGACGGTATATTCTTATTTAACTTGCAATAAAAAGAATCAAACCTATAACATAAACCGTAGATTTTTCAATGAATGTTGTGCATCAAAGAATAGTTTGTCGCATTATTTGAACATTTCGTAAATTTAATTGCACTAGGCATTATCCAAAAAGAAATATAACAAGAGTGACAATTGAGAAAAATATGTAATGTATACTTCCCTTGGAAGAATTTCACGAATACTTCATAATGCATGATTGGATAAAAGTAAGCAAAAATGATGGGATGAAGTCGTATTCGGTAATTATAACGTTTTTGTCTAGATTTCGATAAAATTCCTCTTTCCTTTGGAGTAAAAATGATACACCATCATAACAAATATGATTATTAGATGCCATTTATTACACCATTTTAAAGAATAGGGCTGTATGTATGTATGGTATCTACATAGATATCAAAATACTTGTATTATTGTTGACGGTAAAAATAATAATAATTAAATATAAATAAATAATAGAATAAAAATTAATAATAATATGGAATAAATTTTAAAAAATAAAATATATAAAAAGGGAGACCTTCATATCAACAGAAAATGATTATTAAAAAAAAATGATGATGGAAAAATAAAAAAAGAGGAGGGCCTTTTGTGTAAAAAAAAATTGAAATGGAGAATGGGCGGTCGCCGGATCTTCTGCTGTGATCACTTCGGCGGATCCACACGTCACACCCATTGCGCAGGTTGAGATACTTGAGATACTTGAGATGTTTGGACACACAAAGATCGAGATGAAAAATTAGAAACAAGATCCATGTCATTGTTTATGATATATATATGCATATGTGTGTTCTCTTGATAAATATGACAGAAGAAATCAAGTTCTACAAATTCTTCGTTCAAAAATCAAGGTAAAATTAATATTTGAAGGATTAATTCGTTTTTGGTGATATGTTGCACGTACTACTTGCCGCCGAGTTCCCACGTTCTCTTGGCCTTCCAACAGATGTGTTTCATACATATAAATGCATACCTGTGATTGCCCGGCCGGATGAAGAATTTGAAGGAGGAGAAGAAGAAGAATATATAACACGGACTTGAGAGTAGTAATAATATATATACGGTCGACGGTCCGCAGCCTCCTTGGCGTTGCAAAGATGATCCGGTCGTTGCAGACTGCCCTCTTCCTAACTAGCTGTTTCACCCCAGCCCCTTCCCTTGGGTTCCAAAGGTGATCCGTTCCTCTTCCTCCTCCCCAAGGTAAAGTTTTAAGAAGTCCGTCCACCATATGCTTCTGATTCTGCCACCTCTATTATTTGTATTAATGCACTATTTTATCGTCAACCAACCAATCTCCACAGTATGCGGTGATTATATATTGGCCCGAACCCTCCTCAAGGTAGAGAAAGTCCACAATATACGGCTGGCAAGTGGACCAGCCATGACTTATTTCATGTCCTGTTTGTCGTTTCTACCTACCAATCCTAATCTCTGATTAAAATTTAATGATGCTCAGAGAACGAATATAACAGCGAACCTAACCCAGGTATTAACTTAATAAATCCGTGAGATGCTCTCTCTCTCTCTCTCTCTCTCTCTATCCCTGTGGTGACCTCGTTTTTCACAAAAACCTTCGATCTTGAAGTCTAACAAGCGTACACATGTACAATGTAATTACCTAGATTAAATTAACATGATCCAAGAAGAAGCATTAGCTTCATAATAACTTCATAAGATGCTCTCTTTCTCTCACACCCTCTGGTGACCTCGTTTATCACACAAAACATTTTTGAATTCGACCGTCCAACACAGAGGAATCCTTAAAATTAGGGTTCTTTTTACTTTATGAATAATAAACCAATGAAATTGACAAGGAAAATAACCCAGGGAATATTAACTTAATGACCACATAAGATGCACAACAAATGCAAGGAAAAGACCAGCGAGGCAGTGACCATCTTCCATTTTGCATAGAAATCATTGTTTCTTTGCAGTGCAATGGTGCAGACGAGAGATTTGTATTGCGCATTGGTCTTTGCAGTCTACTCATTTTTGATTCTCTTGCACGCTTTAAGAAGAAAGAAAAGAATGATGATTATTGCTCAATTCTCGCTTACACCAGGTGATGACGACGAACTTGATTGATTGCGTTCTTCTTAAAGCCTTCGATCATCAAATGCATCAACAACTATATCAGCTTAAACTAGTATATGCTTTAGAGCATTCATTTTGTTGGATGTTTAAGCCAAGGAACATTAGTGTGGTCAAAAAAGTACACCTTGCAACTCTATTCATAGATTGGAAGACATTCTTATTAAATGAAATCCAAACCGAGAATTGATGTTAATGATTATATCTGCACTTCAAAGAGAATAGAAACAACAAAATCTTCCATGCTCAAAGTGTTGGACTGCACGTTTTGGGGGCTCCGATGGTGGATTATTCCAGGTGATTAAAGTTTTTTGTTATTTATCTCTATTTATAGCATTTGGAGGATTAACTACCTCCACCATCTCCGCCCCCAACCTCCTCCTTAATTTCTGGTAACCACCGGAATTTGAATTTGAATCTTGGTCTTTTTGACCAATTCCAACATCTCCCACTTGGTCACAAAGACCAACTATATTCTTTTTAATTCCGTTTCCACTACTAGTAGGTAGCACAATTTCAATATTACTCATGAGAATGTTCCATGTTTCCATTATCCATATAAATGTTCCTTAATCCCATTAAGTTTACAAACTTAATGTACTTTTCCGCTGGTATTCCTTTTGTCAAAGGATCAGTTATCATATCTTCTGTAGGGATGTAACTCAATTTTATTTCCCCATTTCCTACAATATCACGAGTATAGTGATAATGTATGTTTATATGTTGTCCTTTTGTTGTATTTGCACCACTATATACAAGACTTATTGCCGCTTGGTTATCACAATACATTTCTATTGGACCATTTATTAAGTTTAGATTCAAATCATTTATGAATCTTCTGATCCAAACTGCATGTGATGCGGCTGCACTACAGGCAACATATTCAGCTTCCTGTGTGTATTTTGCTACACACCCTTGCTTCTTACTTCCCCAAGATATGGCTGCCCCTCCAAAGATGAATACATGTCCTGAAGTAGACTTCCCATCATCTTTGTCACCACCTAAATCTGCATCTGTATAACCAAGCACTTCAAGCTCATCTGCTTGATAAGCCAATTTATGGTGCAAAGTTACTTTTATATATTTCAAAATTCTTTTGACAGCTTCCCAATGTTTTGTTTCGGGATTACTTTGACCTACTTACAATACTTACAGCATATGCCAAGTCTGGTCTTGTACACAACATAGTATACATCAAACTTCCAACCACTTAGGCATAAGGTGCTCTTAAAGGTTCCTTCCCTTTCCCAGGACATTGGTCCTTACTTAACTTTTTCCCTAAAATATAAGGTGTGGGAGCTAAGGAACAATTGTCCATTCCAAACCTTTTTAACACCATTTGCAGGTATCTTTCCTGATTTATACTCAATGTTCTTGATTTTCGATCTCTTAATATCTGAATTCCAAGAACATAGGATGCTTCCCCCATGTCCTTCATTTCAAATTTTCTACTAAGTTCTTCCTTTGTTTCATTCAACATGCCAGCATTATTTCCAGCAAGTAAAATGTCATCTACATACAAGGATAATATAATGAAGTTACTCCCACTATTCCTGACATATACACAGTAATCTAATCTGTTTGAAACAAATCCCATTGTGACAATTATATCATGAAACTTATGATACCATTGTCTAGATGCTTGTTTTAAACCATATATTGACTTCTTCAATTTGTACACTTTTTCCTCATGTCCTTCCACCTGAAATCCCTCAGGTTGTAACATGTAGATTTCTTCCTGCAAGTCTCCATTTAGAAATGCAGTTTTTACATCCATTTGATGTAATTCCAAATCTAAATGTGCAACTATAGCCAATATAATTCTTATTGATGCGAATTTAGCTACTGGAGAATATGTTTCATGAAAGTCAATTCCCGATTTCTATGTATAACCTTTAGCAACTAAACGAGCCTTATATTTTTCAATAGACCCATCAACCTTTAACTTTTTCCAGAATATCCACTTTCACCCTATAGCTTTCCTTCCTTTAGGTAGATCACATAATTCCCACACATGATTCCATGAAATGGAATCAATCTCATCATTCATGGCATCCAACCATAAATCTTTTTCATGAGATTCAACGACATCCTTGTATGTCACAGGTTCCATGTGATTTTCCTCCATGTCTATCATTAAACAAGAAAGCTCACAGGAATACAAATGGTAGTCATCCATCCATGTTGGCTGATGTCTCATCCTTTTGTTGCTAATAGCTAAATCTGTTTCTCTATCTTCTCCATTTCTATTGTTCTCTTCAATTCCATTTATAGGCTCATTTTGGATTTCTCCCATGATTTCCATGGGTTCACGATTGTTTTCATCAGCAATTTCCATAGGTTCATCTATATTTTCAATGTTTCCTTCTTCTTCAACTCTAGGGTCATTTTCCAAGATATTATTGAAATAGTCATCATTCACCACAAATGGTGGCTCATGTTCCTTTCCTATTTCTTCCTTTTCATTTAGATTTTCTAGGAAAGTGGCATCCCTATATTCAATAATTCCCTTTTCTTTACTATAGAACCTATAACCGAAATAATTTTCACAATAGCCTATAAACCTACATTTAAGAGTCTTTGATTTTAACTTATCCCTTAATTGTTCAGGAATAAGTACATGGGCTATAGATCCCAATTTTCTTAAATGATATAAATTGGGCTTAGTTCTGGTCCATAATTCATAAGGTATGTTAGGTACAGACTTGGAGGGTATTCTATTTAATACATAATTTGCTGTGACCAATGCTTCTCCCCAAAAAACTTTGGAGAGACCTGAATGTGAAAACATGCACCTAACAGAATTCATAAGAGTTCTGTTCTTTCTTTCCGCCACACCATTTTGTTGTGGTGTATAAGGCATTGTAGTTTGTCTTTTAATTCCATGCATTTCACAAAACAATTTAAATTCATTAGAATTATATTCCCCTCCCCTATTTGACCTTAACATCTTAATCCTTCTTTCAAGGTGTTTTTCTACTTCCAACTTGTATTTCTTAAAACAAGTCAATACTTGACTTTTATGACTTATTAGATAAATGTAAACATATCTTGAAAAATCATCTATAAAAGTCACAAAATATTCTTTGTCATCATGAGTTTTAATACTTAATGGACCACACACATCAGAATGAATCAACCCCAATAATTCATCTGATCTATATCCCTTACCAAAAGAATTCTTAGTCATTTTCCCAACTAAGCAATGTTGACATTTATTTAATTCCATGTCTTTAATTTTAGGCAACATATTTAATTTTATCAATTGTTGTATTTTAGATTTATTAATATGTACTAACCTTAAATGCCACAAATCAATATCAGATAAACAACACTCAACATAATCAGAAACTATTTCATTTATTTCATTAGCAACGACAGAAAGTTTAAACAAATCATGTTCAGGTACAAAAATTCTCATAGCAAAGATCTTTTTGTCTTTTCCTATGGATACACGTTTATTGAAAAATTGAACTTCCAAATTATTCTTCAAAAGAGTGCCTACGGATATTAAATTCCGCCTCATGCCAGGTGCATAGAGGACGTCTTTCAAGATCATAATGTTGTCTCCCAAGTCCAAACGATATGTGCCAATACCTTCCACATCTAAATAAGTATTGTTTCCCATATAGATGCGTTGTTGTCCAGGACTCAACTCTTTAAATGAGTCAAGTCCCTTTTTCGTTTTGGCAATGTGCCTTGTGGCACCAGAATCAACCCACCATTCGTTTGAACTAGGGACTACAACATTATTGCATTCCACAACTCCCACAAAGGTTCTTTTGTTCTTTATGTTCGACTCCGATGTTCCACCTTTATTTCCATCCCTGTTGGGACAATGTGCCCTAAAATGACCAAATTGGCCACAAGCATGGCAAGATCCTCTTGCTTTCTTTCCACGTGCTTGATTTTGCTTGAAGTTGTTCTTGTTTGGTCCATTTCTTCTTTTGTTGCCTTTTTCAGATCTCTGCTTTTGAAATATGGCATTGGCTTCTTCCAAATGAGATTCATGTTGCCTCCGACTGACTATTATTTCCTGTTCAGTACCCAACCTAGCTGGCAATTCAGATAATTGTAGTAGGGTAGACCTAAGAGATGTGGTAACCATATCATAACTGCGTGGCAAACTATTTAATATGGTTGCTATTTGCAATTTTTCTGGTATAGGAGTTCCTGCAGTAGCTAAGTCTTTAGCCATTACTATCATATTATTTACATGTTCCACTACACTTTGTTCCTCTAGCATCCTGCAAGAGTTATATTTCTGAAGGAGCAACTGTGTATTCATTTCAGTTGCTTTATTATATTTTTCTTTCAAAGCATTCCATAGTGTATAAGCATTAGTATATGTTTCATAGCATTTTACAAGACAATCTTCCATGAACATGAACATTAAATTTTTCACCTTTTTATCATCTTTCCTCCATTGATTTACTCTTTTTATTTCTAATTCAGAAGTGTTTTCACTTATTTCCGGAGGATGCGAACCTATTACATGTTCAATATCTTCATATTCTAATGCTTGATATAATTTATGATACCACATCTCATAATTTACCCCATTTAACTTATCCATCCTTGCCAAATCAGTTGTAAACATCTTCGAAGCCATACTTATATCTACAATCAAAATTACTTTCCAATTTCAATAAATAATTACCTTATGAACAAAAATGCAAATATTAAATTTAAAATTTCAAAAATTCTGAAAAACTATTTGAATTCAAATTTCAAAAGTCAAAAATCAAATTTAAATTTCAAAATTTCAATTTTCAAATTTTAAAAATATTTAAATTTCCAAATTCAAATTCAAATTACAAATATTATCCAATATAATATAATATAATATATTATAATATTTTATCAAAAGGGGGAGATATCGAATGTCTCTAACCCAATCGCTCGAGGGTGGAAGATCAGCGATCCAGGTGCGCGCGAGCGGTGGGAGGTGCGTGCGAGCGTGGGTATACAGCAGCACGATGGGGGGTGTGCATGTGGGTTGCGGAGGTGTGCGCGCAGGCTGCGGAGGTGCACGCGCAGGCTGCGGAGGTGCGCGCAGGCTGCGGAGGTGCGCGCGCAAGCTGCGGAGGTGCGTGCGTGGCAAGAGGTGCGCGTGCGAGCAGAGGTGTGCACGGGCAGAGGAGCACACGCATGCGGTGGGAGGTGCTCGCGCAGGCGGCAGGAGGTGCACGCGTCGGCGGCAGGAGGTGCACGCGCCGACAGAGTTACGTGTAGGTGTGTGCGCGGGCGATGGGACTAGTGGACGCGCAGGCGACGGGATCGGCGGACGCGCAGGCGACAGGACTGGCAGACGCGTGGGTGGCGAGATCGACGGACGTGCAGGCGACGGGACTGGCGGACGCTGCCTGGCTCTGATACCACTGTTGGACTGCACGTTTTGGGGGCTCCGATGGTGGATTATTCCAGGTGATTAAAGTTTTTTATTATTCACCTATATTTATAACATTTGAAGGATTAACTACCTCCACCATCTCCGCCCCCAAACTCCTCTTAATTTCCGGTAACCACCGGAATTTGAATTTGAATCTTGGTCTTTTTGACCAATTCCAACACAAAGGACATACATCATACATCACTGGATGGTGTATTAGGATGGTAAGAAATTTTTTTATTGTTTCTTTGATCACAGATTCCAAGCCTGTAAGAAAACCTTGCAAAAAGAAAGAACATACTCCATACATGGCGAGGCGAGGGAAATTCTACGGTGTATTCATGACCTCACCAAAAAGTTTATCTCATGACGTTCTACAGCTTATTTGATCTCTGTTCTGGAGAAAAGGCCACAACCAATCTTCCATTTAACGTAAAAATGATCACTTCATTGCGGTACGATGGTGCAAACAAGAGGCTTGTACTGTACACTGGTTTTTACGGTCTTCTCGTTTTTAATTCTCTTGCTTTAAGAAGAAAGAGAAGCATGACGATTATTGTTCAATTCTGGCTTACGGCAAGTGATGATGACGAACTTGATTACGTTCTTCTTAAAGCCTTCGATCATCAAAGGCATAACCAATGCCCCTTTCAGAGTCTTCCACCCTGAAATTGTAGTCCAGTGGCGAAAGACCCAATAGTTAGTAAGTGTTGTGAAGCTCAAAGTGGAATTAGAAACTAGTAAGCAAGAGTGAAGGATGCATTGCCCTATAGATGTGAAGCAAAAAGTAGCAGACTTACCACTTTTAATGAGAGATGTGAAACCCTGCCATGTCAAGGCAGAACGAATCACCGCGGGCCAAAACGGTGCAACATTCTCGGACCAATTTGCAGACTTGATATGCTATTACCAGGACATGCAACCAGTGAGATGAGCATCATAATTAAGCATGTGTTTAAGCAAAGATTCGATATTAGGAATAACTACATATTTCTTGAAAGCTATTGGTGGAATGTGCATGCAGATTCCTAGAATTATGTTCGACAGTGAAGTTTATTGACTGGGGATATTTCAATTTCAAGGAAGAATCAGAAATCTGTGTTCCTTGACCATACGTTTGGATTTGAAGGCAAAAAAGGAAAGCACCCCTAATATCACAACTGCAGTGTCTAAAGAACAGGGACTAGAATGATATTTTCAAACAAAATTCTGCTTGAGATTAAAAAGAAATCCTTAAAAAAATTAATTTATATGATTCCACCAAAAAGGAGCCGTTACCGTCTCAGGCTATTCTCAACATTGATATTCTAGGATTATAGAAGACAAAAAAATGTCGAGAATAATGACATCAAGAGAATTAGATGAGTTATATTTACCTCCAGGCCCAAGGACTGAGCTATGGTGATATATTCAGCTGCAGAGCACCATTTTGGGAGGTAAAAAGCATTAGATATCTTGTTTAGCAATTTAAGTTCATCTGGCTTCAATGAATTCTCAGAAGGCAATAGGTCCCTATGGCACCATGTCACGATGATAATGGTGGCTCCAGGGGAAGCAACTCTTGCCAATTCACTCACAAACTTGAGCACCAACAGATAACATTAGACCGATTTGCACATGGACACAAGAAGAATGTTTGATTAAACATGAAAGCTAACATGTGTACCTTGGATTTGTCTGGCATGTGCTCTCCACTCTCCATTGACCACACAAGGTCAAACTTCCCATCTTCAAATGGTTGATCTAGAGCATCCGCAACCTGGAATTTTACCTGCTTATCCAAGGAAATGACCACTATGACACTTGTCTCCAAGTAGCTAGAGGAAGTTTGCATATTTGACAAGAAAATAAATTGCCTACCTTATTGGATAAACCCTCCGATACGGAGATGGATTGTGCTCTCTCTGATTGGATGGGGCTCAAGGTGATTCCTTGGCAAAGAGCATTGTACTTCTTCGCAAGGTGTCTGGAGCTACCACCAACCCCACAGCCAACATCTAATACTCTCTTCGGACATTTCTCAGGATCATCTGCAAATAGAAAAGAACAATGGTGGGTAAATGTACAGAAGAACTTGCTATTCTGGTTGGAAATAGAAAAGCCTTTCCTGCCTTCCGTTCTATACAAAAGGAACACAAGCTTGGTAGTCAATTTACCAGACGCAGATTAGAAATGGAACCATTTCTCTCATCACATTGATGTGAAACCAGTCGATTGAGTTGTTTTATAATGACAATGCATTAGTCTAGATTTGAATCAGTGCATTATCTATCTGCTATTGGTCAACTATCATTTGAGTGTCCATACAAAAGACGGGCATAATTAATCTAAGGGTGTTTACAATTTTCCGAACAGGGAACTTGTTAGTAAAATAGTAAACGAAAATATAGATTGAGTTGTAAATAAGGATTATATAATAATACAAAGACGAAATCAGTCAAATCATCGACGAGTAATGAAAACAGAGATTGAAGTTGTATAACAATAAATCAGAGAACTGCAAAAGTCGATTTAAAAATTATAATAATTTTCCTTCTCCTTTGATGGCTGGAAATTTTATCATCAACCTTTTCTTTTAACTCAAGTTCTATTTATCTCGAATGAAACCACTTTGGGAGAATAACGATGGTTAGTATTTGGGTGATGTCAAAGATATTTCAAGTTAAAAACAAAAAAGAAATTCCAACCTTTTATGTGATGATAGTTTCTAGCTGAGATAGATAAACATGTGAATAACATAATCAAAAATTTGCAAGTGGATTCCAATAGTACTGTTTCTTTTAAATTAAAGCTGGGGAGGGGGGACCTTGCTGCGCAACTAATCAGAAGAATACAAAGGCAATCAGCAAATAAGCAAACCTGGCATACATTTAATTTTCCCACCGTCAATAATGCCTCTTTCCAGGACAACATGCAGATCTGGGCTTAAAAAATAAATAATATGCCAACAGATTTTGAAACCAAATCATTTTACTTGTTTCTTCGGTGATTTTTGAAGTATGAAATATATTTATTAATGATATTTTAACTTTTATACCAAATACATTTGATTTTTTACCTCTTCGAATCCACATAAAAATCAATAATGCAAATAACATAAGGGAAAAATTCTCATCTCCATCACTTTTCTCGGCTAAAAAAATTGATGCCTACTTGAGATCTTGATAATATAAAAACCAAGAAAAAAAAATCAAACCCCACCAATGTCAAGTGGCATGCGTTATTTACAAAGATTGGCAAGTGGTATGACACCGTTCGATAACACGAGCCCCACGACCATTAGTGTTCTTCGTAACCACACACCATATCATTCAAACCATCAAACACTCAATCGTATCTCCACCACAAACAGACGACACGCGAAACTGTAAAAAATATTAATAATACGAAAGGAAGAGGGGAGGAGAAGCGGCACCTGAAACGCCGGCGAAGGAAAGCGCCTCTTCGATCATCCGGACCTGCGCGGACCGATGGTCGGCGACGGAAGCCTCGACGCCGGGGTCGTAGAACCCATGGTGCATGTGGTCCCCCCACAAGGTCTCCCACACCCCGGACGAGTCGTCGTAGAACTCCGCGATGCCCTTGTTCAAGGCATGGCCGATCTCACCCACACTCCCCGTCGCCATCGCCACCACAACTCGTGAGTTCGCCGAGCGAGAAGGTCTCGAGCGGCGGCGGTGGAGCAGCCCGACGTGCGAAGTAGGGAACGCGACGGCGGCAACCGCGGTGGTGGTCGAGGTGGAAGGCGGGAACTGGTTCAGGGAGAGAAGTAGAGCTCCCATTTTTATAGGAGACTTCGAATTCCCACCAGTTGCGAGATTTGTTGGTTCGGGTATTTATATTATTAATGATCAATCAAGGGAAGTATCGTTAAAAAAAAACAAATTAATACAGGGAAAAAATTTTAAAAAGAGTAAAAATAGACTTTAAATTATTTAATTAATGATAATTGAAAAAAAAAATTAAGTTAACAAAGATTTAACTCTACGTATCATTAATATCGCGTAACGTGATTATGACTGAAAATAATTATTATTTTCTTTTAATAACTTATTTCACTGATGATGATGATGATGATGATATGTGAATGGGACCTTATCTTCAATAATACACGGCGATGGATACAAACACATTTGATGTTTCGTATGATCTCACGCAAAATGTGACGAATAGAAGACTTCGATTATGTTGATTTCCTGAATTTAATAATCTGTGATAAGAGTCAGACACAGTAATATTGAAATAAATACATATATATACTTACGAGGAAGTTGGAACAGTGCACTCGTTCCAAGCTTCAACTTGTAATACATATACTCCTATTGCACATTTCCAAAAATACCCTTGTGTCGATTCATGCAAGAAGGTAAAGAGGTGCATGATATGTGCTTTCCCAATTTCTCCATCTCCTGCCACACTAATTTCATTAATGGCATACAAATCAGTTAAAATATAATACATTGTTGAATGTAGATATCTGAATGCAAATACGAAATAAAAACATATGGAAAAAAAAAATCTGTTCGTTATGTTGATTGACTAATAAGAATCTAGTTTATATTGATCGTCAGTTACAATCGCCAAATATCACATGAACCACAAGATCCATGATAAACACACTCACAATATCACTCTTGAAAAATCTGATCTTTTTTATTATCACTATTTTCCAATGGACCCTACAAAACATTATTCCATATATCTTCCTTCCACACATCATCAAGAACTAGAAAAAACCTTTTACCCCTTACAGCCTTTACAAGGGCATCTGTAAGCTCATCTACTGATTCACCTTTTCCATAGTCACCACCTGCTTTTCTAACGATTTCCTTGAGAATATCTGTCTCTTTATAATCCTTTGACACACATATCCACATTTTTGGCTGAAATTGTCCACTCTGAGTCACATTGTCAAAGATCTTTTGAGCAAGAGTGGTCTTTCCAATGCCTCCCATACCCACAATTGCTAGATTTACACGAGTTCTTCCACCTGATTCATTTTCTTCTAACATAAGTTTGATTAGCTTCTCGGCATCTTCTTCTGCACGTCCCACCAAATCACTAGGAACAAGACGTGTTGTCTGACTGATAATTCTCTCTGCATTGTTTGACTGGTGTTGATCTGTAGAATTAGGAGCATTGGCATGTAATTGTCTATTCTCCTCTGCAATTTTTTCTAGCTCGGCATTTATCTTCTTTACTCTTTTTCCAATCTTACGTGAAAAGGGAAGATTTTTAAGACGAGAAAAGGATGTATAATGAGAGTCACCTGAAGAAGTGGATGCAAGAGCTAGTGCCTTGACTTTGCAATCATCAATAATATCTGGATGTAACACTTTCACGCCAGCAGAACTTCAAACTACATACATATGGCACAAATATATGACACTGTTTGTAGCAAAATGAAAAATGTTAAAAGAGTACATCCACCTATATCAGGGAAATGCTGTATTTTACTTTGACCATTTGCAACAGAAATATAATTCCTTTTGGCATATACCAACCAAAATTAGAATCTGATTAACTAACCATCAACCCTGTCTCAGAAACCTAACTGAGTATTATGAATTCGTCCTTACTGAAAACATATAATTCAAAAGGTTATATGGTTACCTAGGAGTGATTTGTGTTCTTTTTTGCTTTCAATTACCAACTTAGACATTTCTTCTTCTGAAGGCATGGTGATCCGAAGTTCCTCTCCATCTATACCTTCCGCATCAATCTCCACATGACAAAAATTCAAATATAAGAACAAAAGAGACAGATCGGAAAAAACATGTTTGCATGAGGACATACAAATGTTAACCACAATACCACATACCATTGCACCTTCTCCCAGCAATAAATGAACGTGCAGTGCACGTTTTGGTCTAGTCCAAGAGCCCTCAGTTTTCAACACCTTTACTTTGACAACTAGAGACTGAAGCTCAGCAACATAATAAGTCAAAAGATAAGCTCCTTGCATGAATTCATATCCATCGCCAGCATCCTCAAAGAGAACACCTTCAGCTTTTCCTATAAATTAATGTGGTACAATAACAATAAAAAGGGAAGGAGATCAAATTTAATTACTGCATAGCTTTTGCATTCAAATCCGCTTTAACATGTAATTCTGTAAGATCGACATGTATATGTAACACCCATATAACATCCATGATTTCAAAATGATGTAAGCATAAAGGTTATAGTGGCCTCTCCAAATTTTCTTATAAACCCTTCAAGGAATTATAAACAAATTGTACACACACATGGAAGCCTTCAAACACATTTTACCTCAAAATATTATTTTGAAGTCATTTATAACCATTAGATGATAGATAGATAGAGGCATGGAATTTGTTCAACCCGATGATAAAACCACTAAATCTTAAACACATTGTTTCCTAAAATATTTAATAACAGTCGTTCAGTTCAAAGAATGAATTAACTATGCTAACAACAACAAAAAAATTAATACGTTTTCAAAAAGAAACTTTAATATAAAAATATTACCGTGCTCATCTAGAGCAACGTAAAGAGAGATTTTGTCAGTTGGGTTTATTTCACCAACATGTTGAACAGGGAGTCCCACAGGGATTATAGAACCACCTTGCAAATACAGATTAGGCAAATCCTGATTTCAGAAAGATGAACACAGCAATGAGTAGAATCATGGAATGCAGATACAACAAATCGTGGACAGATCAGTACATAAACATCGAAGTGATAAGATTTACTTACTGGATTTGAATCATCAAAATCAAAAGGCAACCAGATGCCATTGGGTAATATATCTGCTGACTCATCAGACCCCTTGTTAGGATCAGTGCTACAAAAACACCAAGTGCATCAGCACAGACTGAGCATATAGTTTCAAAAAAGGCAAAGATCAAGCATAAAAATAATTCAACGAAAATGAGCAAAAAAAAAAGAAACAAGCAGGATGCAGGATACTGTGTTTCTTAAATGTAGATTAGTAAACCATCCAATTCATTTATATGTAAATTACCTTGCACATATTAATAGTGAACCAAGCAGGAATGAATTCTCTATAGTTCTCAGCTTAGGATCTTTAGGATCTACAACAAATAAAAGAGAATGCTTAATGACAAAAACAAGAAGGTTTTCAACAATATATAACTAGAGTGCGGCATAAAAATTTACCAGCAAAAAATGTTGGAAGTGCTACAGGAGTACCCTTTGTATGAGCCATGTAGAAAAGTGTGTATAGGTGTGGCAACAGCCTGTAGCGTCTCTTAAGAGCAAGGTGACAAACTTCTTCACACTAAGAAAATCAAAATTACTAGCAAACAATCTTGGGAATAAAGTTATTTAGCTACGAAGTCATAAAAGAAAAGAATAAAACCTGCAAGCAATACTTCAAGCACTTCATACTAATTGATCAAAATTTGAATAAAATCATTATAGTCTTTTTTGAGAAAACATTCTAATGGACTTGATTAAAGGAAAGATAGATCAAAAAATAACAGAATAGTAAAACCATAAATTGATAATGAAAATAATGATATGAAATCGCTAATATTACTGAAAAAACAGTGATCTACCACTCAATCAATGCATTAATACACTATGTTGTGAACAACTGTAAAATAGTTATGGAAAAGAATTTTTCTTGATTCTTGGGATCATGATCCAAAGTAACAACTTCCAAGTACCATAATTACTTCCTCATGGAGTAGATCAGACAACATAAATGACTCAAGGTGTAAATGTATACCGAATATCTGGAATACATTCTGAGTTCCTACTTGATTTCAAGAATATAATGCCTTGCAAGAGAAAATAATGAAATTGTAACAATTGATGTACTTTGATGTTTGGATTGGCAGGACTGAGAGAAATTTGAATACAAAGGCCTCCAACATGAACTATACAAATTAGAAAAAAATGAAAATAGAAATAAAGAAATTGTGAAGTAAGACAAACCTCTTCACCAAAGGACCATGGCTCATGGTCAATGGTTTCAGTCTCAGAGTGGCCACGACAGAAAGGAAACAAGGCACCTATTCCCATCCACCTTCCAAAAAGTTTTGGACTAGCATTCCCAGAAAAGCCACCAATATCTGGTCCAGATGATGGCTGACCACTTAGACCCTGAAACACAAAAAGAAGGCCATTACTCCTTTGGATTTCTCTTTGAAATAAATAAAGCACAATACAACAACAACATTCTAAACCATAATCCCACTACATGAGGCCAGCTATATGAATCTTTTCCTTCCAAATATTTCTATCTATTGTAAAATCATCAGTTAAATTAAAAGAATTTAAATCTTTTCTTACAATTTCAAATTAAAAAGATTTAGAACTACCTCTAAATTATTTAATTTCTTCTGCACTAATTAATTCTCCATTCTTGACTAGTGTACTATTTGGTCTCCTAACAATATAACCAAACTACCTAAGCCAATTTTCTATTATCTTATCTTCAATATATACAGCACAATATAATTTCTTTTTAATCATTATGCATTGGAAATGGATGAGAAATTAATGAGGTTTAAACAAATAAAAAAAGATACCAGATCAAATGGAGTAGTGTTTTATCTCATAAAAACATGACACCAACATTTACATAAGATCTCAGAAATATTCATGAAAATGTTGCAGAATTCTGGCTGTTTTGAGACATTCACAAGGAATATTTCCATTTTCATGAATTTTTCATAGAATATGATTTCATATGAAACTTTCTAGCCTGAAAAATTCACCCATATGGATGATGCATTGATCTATTTGCAAATGGTTAGGATGAACAGTCTTCCCATGGAAGGGAACAATAATTTTCAAACCATGAATAAAGATACAAACTTACCAACTGAAGAACCATAGCTACACTCATTTGGAGATGCTCCCAATTGGCGAGGTTGTCGCCTGTCCAAGTTGCAGCATATCTTTGGCTGCCTACAAACCCAGCTCTAGTCAGAACAAAAGGCCGTTTTTCCCCATTGGCCATCTTCATGCCTTCATATGTTGACCTTGCCATAAGCATGCCATATATCTAAAACATAACCATTTTAAGAAATGACTAACATAAGAAAAATATATAGATGCCTGTCTGAGGATTGAAAAAGTAAAATGAAAAGGTCAAACCAGTGTAATAATTACATTATGGTAATGGGAGTGACACTGGCGACCACCCAACTCAATATCTCCTCTGTGTATGTTGTTCTCTGGCATAGTTTTAGTTACAGTCTGCAAAGCAATGGCACCTCAACAATTTGCAGAGAAAAGACAGTACAAAGTTATCTAGGTGATGCATACCTTGAAGACAGAAGGTTCGTTCATATCATTCCATATACCATCAACACCATTAGAAATGAAATCCTTTACCAACTTAGCCCACCAAGAGCGAGTTTCTTCTCTTGTATAATCTGGGAAAACACAAGGTCCAGGCCATACTTCCCCTAATGAGCATAGAAAAAAGTATCAAGTCCCCAGAATCATGATAAATTTCCTTCATAAAAATCATATTGAACCAATGACATCTGATCAATAGATCATTCCAACAAAAGGCTGTCCATCATTTTTCAGAACCCATATGTCATTTCTAGAGCCACTATCATAAATAAAATAGCCAGATTCATTCTTGATCCCAGGATCAAGCATCCATATTGCTTTGATGCCAATTGCATGAAGCTCGCTTACCATTGATTTTGGATCAGGGAAACGTTCCTAAAAAATACAAAGATAACAAGCCATAGCTTCTTAATAATGAAAATAACTGTTTTGTTTCAACCATTCATGTTAAGGTTTACGCTTGTTATTATCAAATACTTAAAGGAAATAAACGGTTAAATGAAAAATTCTTGAACTAAACGAATTCTAATTTGAAAACCTTGTCAAATGTAAAACAACGAAATCCATTCATGTAGTCAATGTCCATCCATATTGCATCGCAAGGTATACCTCTCTCCCGAAATGTTCTAGCAATCTGCATGACAAAAATGAAAGAAAAGGCTTAAATTCATAACCAGTTAAAATAAAAACCAAAAACAAAATGTGACTCTTATCACCCTTCAGATCCAAAAGTAATTCCATTAATGAAAATCAGGCTAGTATAGCTAACGAATTTGCAACTTTGTCAAAAAGGTAATCAACCTATTATAAAAAAATATGAGGACAATCATTCACTAGGGTCTGGTTCTAACCCACCTTCAAAACTTTAGCTTCAGTGTCATAACTCCAGCGACACTGATGATAGCCCAAGGACCACTTTGGAGGCATAAATACCCTTCCTGGACACATAAGTGAATAGAGGAAATTGGAATGCATAGGCATGTGAAATTGAAAATTAAACAAAGTCTAAAAATATAAAGTATTGTTTATAGGTAGACATAAACAATTACATGCAAAGGGAATACATAGACTGGTACGGTCCAGTCAAATAGTACTGATGAATATTGACTAAGCCAAAAATGGGGAGAGAGAAAAATATTAAAGCTTTTGTACTTAGAGAATTTACTGAAATTAACTATGAGAAGTTCTTTTGTATTTGATGAAAGGAGAAGCATTTTCTTCGGTTCAAAACTTAGTTAAGGGCCAATGCTCACAAAGGTAGAATCTTTTTTCTTGGCATATAAATATTATTTTCAATGGTCTCAGGTTCTCAAAAACAGGGCATTAGACAAGCATAAAAGAAATGAGAGACAATGTGTAATATAAATAATGATACGTGCAAAAAATGACTAAAACACAAGAATAATCGCAAGAGAAGCGGTGGTCCATAAGCATACCAATTGCATGAGAGAGAGACACCAATACTTGAGTTGGTGATTCAAATGGATCAAATGTAATGATTGGATACGATGCTGGTGCAGCAAGTTTTATTTTGCAAGCCTCCCTTAGGTCTATCTGTTCAAAAATGTCCACTAGTAAAACACAGAGGACAATAATCATGATTTGGATGCAGACACATTCACCAAGGATACGACCTCACAGCGCCAAGTTGTATCAGCAAGGACACCAACAGCTCTTCCATCTGGAAGAACAACAAGCACCCAAGGGTGTGACTGGTACAGGGAAGTTGTGCCAGAACCATAACCCCTGGCATCTGTATTCCATGAAAACACCTACAGCATATAGACAACTACAATTTCAGTTAGGAATCAGAAAATATCCTACCAAATCAGTAACATAGCATGGCAGTGCTGCATACACGTTTCCCTGTCCGTTCCAGCTGCCCGCTAACTTCTCCGGTTCCATACATAGAGGTCCCACTAGGGAACTAAGATAAACAGCATACAACAAAGTAACAATAAATCAGTGAAAAACTAATATTAATACATAAGGAAATTATTGACCTTTAGTCAAGGCTATTTCCACTGACGGGAATCTTAATCTTTGACGGAGTAAAGAGTTGAGATTTGGTTTCCGAAGGAAACTTAGATACACTACATCGACGGCTTACCTGAATGCCAACAATTTGCCTTCCATGAATACGTTCGTAAACGGGAACGAACTCAGGAAGGGAGTGAATCTTGATAGGTGTGTCTCTTAGTTTTGGGTCAACAAAGGAAACACTTGGATATGCTGTTTCCCTGTCATTCGCAGAGCTGTCAAATCGAAAAACTCCTTCCTCAAGAATTGGCTCGAAGACCATATTCCCAGAAGAGGGAACCATGGCAACGTCCACCTCAAGATCTGCCATTTTAGATGTCAATCTACCAGCACCCTCGCTCCCACAGCTTACGTGTGTGTTTCTTCTACATGCCAAAATTTGAATTAGGAGGTTCCACTTTTCTCAACTTTCCTGTTGTATCAATTTGTAAACGTTGGAGATGGTAGAGAGATGGGATCACCTAGATAGACAGAACCAATACAATCATCAGGGAAACAACTTGATGGAAGAAATATTCCATAGAAATTAATAACATGTGTATAATAAGGAACAAAACACATCAAAAATTAGTTCCCAGTTTTGTGGTACTCCAGAAGTTCCTGGTTAGGCTACCATCCATCTTAAAACGCACAGTGGCCAATTGCCCACGTACAAATTTAATCCAAATTGTAGTTCATATGACTGCATTTTCCTCCTAATCAACTGCTAAGACAACGAATATGAATACTCACAACTTCGCCATGCAATAGCCACATGTAACCAAATCGGTACCAAAGTATTGTCACCAGAATACAGTTGCAAAAAGGAAAACGATGATTCCAAAGTACACATCTATTAGTAAAAGTAAAATAAGCGCTTCTAAACATCAAAGCAAACAACTCAATCACTAAAATCTCAATATGGACTAACTCTTGAACCTTCCGGGCGAAGCCGAAAGAGAGCAACTGACTCAAAATCACATCCACTACCATCAGAAAATAGGCTGTGCCAGAAAACAAAGCTAAAAGAAAACGACGATGAAAGACATTACAGGAAAAATCAAGCAAGCGAGGAAACAAGTTTCTGACTATTAATGTACATATACGTAAGGCCACGACAATAATCGCGTCGGCTTTTCAGCATCGGAAGGATAAAAAAATACACTGCCTTAACAGATTTACGAGTCCTCCGAAACAGCAGAACATCACATCCTTTCATCCATCTCGTTTCACCACGCGAACGACGGAAGAAACAGAGACAAAACTTCTCGAAGTCTATGCTCTCATTTCATGTAGTCCACAAACCAGACGAAACCACCGCGTTACAAAACAATAGATGCAAGCGAGATGCGTCACCTGAAGAAGGGCCGGGATCGGAGGACGAAGAAGCAGTGCCGCTGAAACGGCGATGTTCCCGGAGGTGCTACGGCAGTGATCGCAGCTCCACTCCTCCTCTCACTTCTACGGCAACAATGGAAACGTGAGATCGGTGGCGATTTGAACGACGAGAACGATGTCATTACTAACACCCCCGTTATTTTGAGATGTCTGTTGTGGTCCTGTCGATCGTTGCCTCGATCGGAGAAAAGGACGGGAGCCGCCACGCGGAGCAAACCCATTGGTTTGGATGAAGAGATGTCTCGCATTGATTTGCGTGACTATTAAAATAAATGGACAAACAGAATGCGGAGGATTCTACTTAAAAAAAATATTATAAATGTTTTTACTATGATTTAAATATACTAATTTAAAAATAATATATAATAAAATTTATAATCAAAACAAATGTTTAACAAAAACATATGTATTGATTTTAGATGTAATTTTACCAGGGAGAAATTTTATATTTATATACATGGTTCGCAGTTTAACTTAACACTAAGCTTAATAAATAACTTTTACAATCAAGCGGTAACATATACAACCACGAGAGGTTGTGTTCTTTCGTTCACTGATCAACAAATTAACTGCACAACTAACATTAAAAGTAAAATAAATGCTTCTCTTTGTTATACAACGAAAAGAAATTCATTTATCGTTTAACAGCACAAGGAGTAATTATAATTCTATTGGTTCAGAGGAAGAGGATGCGGCGTGTAGACTTAGATAACCACTGATATGATGTAATTGGATAAATAGATTGCGGAGGATTCTTCTACATACCATTATGTACGAGATTAAAGCTAAGAGATGCACTTGTTTGGGAATCAAAAAAGTGCTGCGAATTAAATTATCGTCTTCCTCGATACTAATGCATGCCTGAATCGCTTCTTCTGTAGGCGGATGTCCTCGTCAGAAAAGAGGATTTGGTAGCGTATGGAGCAGCAATTACCAAATGAAAGTCAATGGAATTTTTTTCATTCCGGAAGAACTACACTCGATGATCAGTGACTTCTCGGTTGCGGAGAAAGACCAGAGGAGAGCTCGGACGAAAGACGTCTGTGTTCGATGGAGGAACTCGATGCTGGAGGTGACAGACGAAGGTGGATGATTCATGCGATCAGGAGATCGAGCTCGCAGTGAATTACAACAATAAAACTGTAAAATATGTAGCTTTTACAGATTGTCTAGAAACTTTAATATATAGCTTTTGCAATAAATCCGGGATATATACCACAAGAAACCTGGTTGTGTTCTTTCGTGCATGGTAGAGGAGAAACTTTTAATCACGTAGTATTTAAAAGATGTTTTTTCTTTTATTAATCAATAAGCTTTTATAAAATAATATGTTCTTCGTGTATATACAACTGTATGTATCTACTTGGGTTAAGAGGGTTCATCTGATGCCGAGGATCTAAAAATAATATCATTTGCTTTCACGTTAATAAATTCAACACATACTTTAAGCTATGGGCGTGCAAGTCGGTGTTATATCATTTATAGAAAATTAATCCTCATTGTATGTATTAACCTTGCGTGGCTTTTGCCATCAACGATCCAACTGCATCCACTTCTCTTTTATATTTTAGAGTTTAGAAGATGAAAATTTGAGTAGGTTAATTATCATCGTCGAAGGCAGCATATATCTTGCAGGAAATTAATCACAAGGGTTTCAGTCGATGATGGTGGAATTAGATTCATCATCTTCCAGGTACTTGCACTAATCTCATCTCTCCCATTCCTCTTCTTTCCTTCTATCTGTACTTCTTGTTGTTCTAAGAAATACATATACTTGTTGTTGATGATGATGATGATGGTGGTGGTGTAGTGTACAGAGGGGGACATATTCTGCCTGAAATGTAGGCCGAAGGTTGGAGGAGATTGTCCGGTGTGTCATGTTCAGGTGGCCGGAGACATAAGGTTGTATGCTCTGGAGAGGTTCCTTGCATTGATGAAAACATCCTGCATCTACAGCACCGAAGCGTGTACTCTGTAAAAGGTAAAAACAGATGTGTGTGGAGTGCCAAAGCTCGGTGTGCCGCTCTCTAGGATGAGAGTGGTATATATATATATATATAAAGTACAGATACAGGAGTTGTATATAAAAAGGACTACAAGATGATCCTACTCAATACTACTGTATAACCCTTTAAATAACGTCTAATACTCCCCCGCAAACGAGACAGAGGTAGGCCGGAGTTGAGAAGTTTTTCCGTAGAAGACAGTGTCGATCTCGAGCCAAGGCTTTAGTCATGAGATCTGCGACTTGGGATGAGGATGGGGTGTATTGTGCACGAATGGCTCGTCGTTCAAGAAGCTCTCGAATAAATCCGAGAGATTAAGCTGGGATTGTTGTAGACAATAGGACATGGACTTGTTTGATTAGTAGTTATGGAGAATGGAGACTTGATGTATTCAACAAAGGTTAGATCAGGGGCATCAGACGGGCTTGCACTGGAGGGATGTCTTTAACGAAGGGCCAATCCAAGCCGATCTCCCATGGGCACAATCTTTGAAGAAGCTGTGGCCCACCCTTTTGACCCAAAAAAAAAAATGACAAACGAGTGAAGAAAAAGGGGCTTCGTGGCAAAATGTCAGGTGAGGCATGTGAAATGTCGGATGAAGCTGGAAGAGAATGTCCGGTGGGCTTATTGAGTAGTCGGGCTTCCGGGTTATCGGGTTGCACAAGTGCACCGCATCGGGACCCAACATTCGAGGGTGATTCCCCCGCGCATTCATTCCTCATAATAATAATAATATATAAGGTGTAAAGGAAGCTTCAATCTTTAATGGAGGACATCTTAAGAATAGGAAATAAATAAAACAAGGTGTTTTAAGTATGGGGATATGAAAGTCCAAAGTAAAAGGAAAGGAAAATAACTTCAGATATTAATATGAATCTCTAAAGTAAAATACTTTAGATGTAAGATATGAATATTTAAGGTAAATAAGTTGAATCCAAATTTAAAGGTACCTTGGACATAGGAGAAAAAGATTATAATTAAATACCCTTACATTAACGGTGGCATATTATTCACTCATAATCCTTTTTACTCCTCTATCATTAAGCAAAATAGTAGGATATTAAATATCTTCTGATTTTATTTACTGCATGATACTTGGGCATAGAAATGGTTAATTTGCAATCTAATTTTAATTGCTGGAAGTTTTAGCTCCTTGGGTTTCCTCCCAACCATCATCAACATTGTGTAGACAGATTTCTAGCGCATCAAATTGCACGGATTATCAGAGCCGGAGGTTGGGGCATTCATTTCCGACCATCATCATCTCATCTGCCAATATCTTCCTATTCAAAGAAAGGCAAGGGAGGTAATCTGGTACCCACACGATATGTTCACAGACGCAACGCCACTGCTTGATGATGATATCTTTGCTTGAGAACTTTCAACGAAAGGATGGTGTCGATGTCGTCACCCAGAAACTGAAATGATAAATTATTTGTTTGATTTCATTGCTTTCGATTTTGACGGAAATTGATTGCTTAATGAATTTTTTGACATCTTCTCTAGATTTATTTGAAGAATGACATCCCAGTGTTGTATATCTCCGCTGGGGCAAACTTACAATTTACTCCGGTAACAAACCATGAAGATATTTTTGCTAATAATTCATATCAACCGTAAATCAAAGGAAACCAAGATATTAACCTGGTTCAATGAAAAGGCATGCTTTTAATGCAAAAGGAATATTGCCAGAAACTTCAATTGGATGATTGCAAGGTTCGATTAGAAAATTTAGACTGGCACTCGAATATATTACCGAAATGGAAATCTCTCACACACACACATACAATATGTAAAGGGTTAATAATGTATACATGTTGTAACAAAAGAAATTTGTCAAGTAAGAAAATATTCAAAAATTCACCATCAAGCCGATGGAAGAATGTTGTAACAAGTACAATTCCTGTTTCTCTTGTTTAATTAAATTATTATAGTTGACTGACTTCAAAAAAAAAAACAAACTAACTAACTGAATGTTGAAATTCCAGGTGTCTGAAAAATAGGTTGACAAATATCACAAATAAAAATGGTACATAATTAGCACAGCAGTTCAAAGAGACAATACCACAACCATTCAAGTGCAAAACAATTCATTTAGTACAAGCGAAATATTAATTTGAAGAGAGCACGGAAAATAACGATGAATATATATTTATTCTTCCAGCACGCGAGCGATATGTATATCTTTACGTGGATAAAATCGCAGCCGTTGAAATGGATGGACAGTGATGATCGAAAGACTGTATAGCAAACGTAGAAAGGCATTAATCTTCAAAGCAGCAAACCAAGAATCGATAGCCTGCACTTGAAAGAGAAGGAAAACAATAAAATTAAAGCAAGAAGAAGGAGTTATAAGAAAATTAGCATAAAAACTTCATCTTACATGGTTTGACATGAAGTACAACATATCAGGAGGTGGACGTGGAAGCCCGACTTCCAATTAGACCTGCACTTGTCCGTTTGAGGAAAGAAAAAAGAAATCCACACAGTTAGTTACGTTAAGTTAAGTTAAGTTAAGTTAAGTTAAGTCACTTCGAAGAAGCTGCACGTCACCTTCTCTGATATTCAATTCCCGGAACGACGATGTGTGGGGATTAGCATTGCTTAACCATGAGGGTATGGCACCAAGTTCATCATCGCATAACTCAACATATTCCAAAGAATTGAGATTCCCCACGTGCTGCATTGACGGTAATTTTGAGATTTGTAGCCTCTTTAAAGTTGACAGCCCCGGAAGAGACTTCAACTTAGGGCAATATCTAATTTTCAAATAATTAAGGCAAGGAAAGGGGGTTTTTGTCCCACCATCTTCTACTCCATCCCAGTGCCATTCTTCTAATTCTGGAAATTTCCGTAAAAACATTGTTTCCAACTTGGGGAATGGACAGATTGAAACTCCAGTGCTAGTTGATCTATCTTCTCTCCCTAAGAACTCACGCCCGATTTTTTTAATGCTTGATGCTTTAGAAATATCAAGATCTTCAAGTTGGGGCAATTCTCCAAATCCAGGCAAAGACTTCAACTTAGGGCAATATCTAATTTTCAAATATTTAAGGCAAGGAAAGGGGGTTTTTGTCCCACCATCTTCTACTCCATCCCAGTGCCATTCTTCTAATTCTGAAAATTTCCGTAATTCCATTTTTTCCAACTTAGGGAATGGAGAGACTGAAACTCCAATGCTTGTTGATCTGTCTCCTCTCCCTAAGAACTCACGCCCGATTTTTTTAATGCTTGATGCTTCAGAAATTTCAAGATCTTCAAGTTGGGGTAATTCTCCAAATCCAGGCAAAGACTTCAACTTAGGGCATCCACGAATATATAAATACTTAAGGCAAGGAAAGGAGGTTGTTGTCCCACCATCCTCTGTTTCATCCCAATGCCATTCTTCTAATTCTGAAAATTCCCATAATAGCATTCTGTCCAACTTAGGGAATGGAGAGACTGAAACTCCAATGCTTGTTGATCTGTCTCCTCTCCCTAAGAACTCACGCCCGATTTTTTTAATGCTTGATGCTTCAGAAATTTCAAGATATTTAAGTTGGGGCAATTCTCCAAATCCAGGCAAAGACTTCAACTTAGGGCATCCATGAATGGATAAATAGTGAAGGCAAGGAAAGGGGGTTTTTGTCCCACCATCTTCTACTCCATCCCAGTGCCATTCTTCTAATTCTGAAAATTCCTGTAATTGCATTATTTTCAACTTAGGGAATGAACAGATTGAAACTCCAGTGCTAGTTGATTTGTCTTCTCTCCCTAAGAAATCACGCCCGATTTTTTTAATGCTTGATGCTTTAGAAATTTGAAGATCTTCAAGTTGGGGCAATTCTCCAAATCCAGGCAAAGACTTCAACTTAGGGCATCCCAGAATGGATAAATACTTAAGGCAAGGAAAGGGGGTTTTTGTCCCACCATCTTCTACTCCATCCCAGTGCCATTCTTCTAATTCTGAAAATTCCTTTAATTCCATTGTTTCCAACTTAGGGAATGGACAGATTGAAACTCCAGTGCTAGTTGATCTGTCTTCTCTCCCTAAGAACTCACGCCCAATTTTTTTAATGCTTGATGCAGAAGAAATTTTAAGATATTCAAGTTGGGGCAGTCCTCCAAATCCAGGCAAAGACTTCAACTTAGGGCATCCATCAATGAATAAACGGTTAAGGCAAGGAAAGGAGGTTGTTGTCCCACCATCCTCTATTTCATCCCAATGCCATTCTTCTAATTCTGAAAATTGCTGTAATACCATTCTTTCCAACTTAGGGAATGGACAGATTGAAACTCCAGTGCTAGTTGATCTGTCTTCTCTCCCTAAGAACTCACGCCCGATTTTTTTAATGCTTGATGCTTCAGAAATTACAAGATGTTTAAGTTGGGGCAATTCTCCAAATCCAGGCAAAGACTTCAACTTAGGGCATCCATCAATGACTAAACGGTTAAGGCAAGGAAAGGGGGTTTTTGTCCCACCATCTTCTACTCCATCCCAGTGCCATTCTTCTAATTCTGAAAATTCCTCTAATTCCATTCTTTCCAACTTAGGGAATGGACAGATTGAAACTCCAGTGCTAGTTGATCTGTCTTCTCTCCCTAAGAACTCACGCCCGATTTTTTTAATGCTTGATGCTTTAAAAATTTGAAGATCTTCAAGTTGGGGCAATTCTCCAAATCCAGGCAAAGACTTCAACTTAGGGCATCCATCAATGACTAAACGGTTAAGGCAAGGAAAGGGGGTTTTTGTCCCACCATCTTCTACTCCATCCCAGTGCCATTCTTCTAATTCTGAAAATTCCTGTAATTCCATTGTTTCCAACTTAGGGAATGGACAGATTGAAACTCCAGTGCTAGTTGATCTGTCTTCTCTCCCTAAGAACTCACGCCCGATTTTTTTAATGCTTGATGCTTCAGAAATTTGAAGATGTACAAGTTGGGGCAATTCTCCAAATCCAGGAAGTTGTTGATAGTGTGTACATCCTCTAATTTCCAAATGTACCAGATTATTTAGATAAACGTCATTTGAACATGACATCCAATTCGGAAGATTATAGCCATAGAAATTTTCAACATAAAGGTAGATCAAGCTAGAAGGCGGACGAAGCTCCTCAAAGACCTCTGTGACTCTATTGTTGTCCTCGTCACTAACATTTTCTTTATACTTCCAATTAAGACGTAAAAATTGAAGATGAGTCTTTCTCACAAGTTCCACTGATCTGGCCTCCTCCAAAGATTTGTTTTGTTGTAAATTGAATATTTCAAGATGCCTCAACAAATTCAAACTTCGAATTTCTCCTAGCTTTGCTTCATTCTCATTTTCTCCCACTTTAAATATCAATTTTTCAAGTTTTTCCAATCTCCCCAATCCTTTTGGCATTTCTATTGGATCGAAATCATCTGTGTTATCTAGTAACATGAGATTCTGTAAGCTAGTGATGCTCTTAGGGAATTTCTTGAGGAATTTACATCCTTTAAGAAGTAGAAATTGTAGACTTTTCAAATAGCTGATTGATTCTGGAATAATTGTAATCATACTATAGCTGAGATCAAGATATCTGAGATGTAAGAGATATTTTATGGAATCTGGTATAACATCAATCGCTGTCCGAGAAAGAGATAACACCCTCAGGTACTTCAACTTTTGAAATGCATTCACTGGAATCTCTTTCAATGCTGAATTGTTACGAAGTATCAATGTCCTGAGTTTTTTGTCAAGCTTTTGTAGATGATCATCAATTAATGAATTCTCACCTTGAAGGTACAAATGACGCACAGATGATTTATCTAAATCTTTTAGATTTCCACAGAAATACTCACCTTCACCAAGACGTTGACCAAGAGATCTTAGAAGGTCATGCAATTTATGCCCATCATAAAAACCTTCTTCTTGTAAAAGATTCCTATTGACTAATTCCTTTAAAAGATTTTCTCCCGATTTAGTAGTTTCCCTATCTCCCAGAAAACCCTCAGCAATCCACAATGGCACTAGTTCTTTGTTATAAAATATATAATCTTCAGGGAATAATGAACAATAAACAAAGCATTGCTTTAGTCGGTATGGTAGATCCTTGTAACTGAGATATAGGACTGTCATCACATTATCAACATTTTCAAATATATTTTGGGTCCATGCTTCATTGGAAATAATCTCTTCCCATTCACCTCTCTGTTTATCCTTTGTCTTAAGAATCCCAGCAATAGCTTTTATGGCTAAAGGAAGTCGATCACATTTCTCAATAATCTTGACTCCATCGTCCTTGAAGTGCTCACTGGAGTTCATTTCATTTTCTGTTGTAAAAACATTGTTACGTAGTAAACACCATCCATCTTCTATGCTCAATGGCTTGACTTGATGAGAATACAAAGCAGACATCTGTTTAGCAGTATTGTCTTCTCTAGTGGTGATTACGACTTTGCTTCCATTTGCACCATATTTCAATGGAACCTTCAAAACATTATTCCATATATCTTCCTTCCACACATCATCAAGAACAAGAAAGAACTTTTTATTCCTTACAGCCTTTACAAGAGCATCTGTAAACTCATCTAGTGTTTCACCATTTCCATAGTCACCACCTGCTTTTCTAACAATTTCCTTGAGAATATCTGTCTCTTTATATTCCTTTGACACACATATCCACATTTTTGGCTGAAATTGTCCGCTCTGAGTCACATTGTCAAAGATCTTTTGAGCAAGAGTGGTCTTTCCAACGCCTCCCATACCCACAATTGCTAGATTTACACGAGTTCTTCCACCTGATTCATTTTCTTCTAACATCTGTTTCGTTAGCTTTTCTGCATCTTCTTCTGCACGTCCCACCAAATCACTAAGAACAAAATGTGTTGTCTTTCTGGATAGTCTCTCTGCATTGTTTGACTGGTGTTGATCTGTAGAATTAGGAGCATTGGCATGTAATTGTCTATTCTCCTCTGCAATTTTTTCTAGCTCGGCATTTATCTTCTTTATTCTATTTCCAATCTCACGTGAAAATAGAAAATTTTTAACATGAGAACATAATGTAGAACATAATGTACAATGAGAGTCACCTGAAGAAGTGGATTCAAGAGCTAGTGCCTCGACTTTGCAATCATCAATTATATCATCTATGTCATATGCAATATCTTTGAGATCTGTCAACCATAAGCGAATGCTCTCATCATTGAAAGACTTCTTCTCAGCGTTTTCTATAATAACCATGATTTTCTGCATCTTCCTTTCCATTCTTTCTAACTCATCCTTGACATTCAATATTGTGAGTGTTTCATCCTTGAGAAAGCCAGCCAAACCATTCAAAATAGTTTTCACAATTGGAGTAACAGATGCTAGTTCTGCCATTTCTGAAGTTGATGACGAGTAGAGTACAAAGCAGATAATCAAAGCAAAGGCACCATATATACTTTAAGAAATACACCTGAAAAATCATAAGAATTTTACATGTCAACGACGGTATATTCTTATTTAACTTGCAATAAAAAGAATCAAACCTATAACATAAACCGTAGATTTTTCAATGAATGTTGTGCATCAAAGAATAGTTTGTCGCATTATTTGAACATTTCGTAAATTTAATTGCACTAGGCATTATCCAAAAAGAAATATAACAAGAGTGACAATTGAGAAAAATATGTAATGTATACTTCCCTTGGAAGAATTTCACGAATACTTCATAATGCATGATTGGATAAAAGTAAGCAAAAATGATGGGATGAAGTTGTATTCGGTAATTATAACGTTTTTGTCTAGATTTCGATAAAATTCCTCTTTCCTTTGGAGTAAAAATGATACACCATCATAACAAATATGATTATTAGATGCCATTTATTACACCATTTTAAAGAATAGGGCTGTATGTATGTATGGTATCTACATAGATATCAAAATACTTGTATTATTGTTGACGGTAAAAATAATAATAATTAAATATAAATAAATAATAGAATAAAAATTAATAATAATATGGAATAAATTTTAAAAAATAAAATATATAAAAACGAAGACCTTCATATCAACAGAAAATGATTATTAAAAAAAAAATGATGATGGAAAAATAAAAAAAGAGGGAGGCTTTTGTGTAAAAAAAAATTGAAATGGAGAATGGGCGGTCGCCGGATCTTCTGCTGTGATCACTTCGGCGGATCCACACGTCACACCCATTGCGCAGGTTGCGCGACCTCCGTCACCTTCCCAATTTTGCCGTCTCACCCGTGGCTATAAGAGGCGGATGAGAGACGGAGGAGAGGAGGAGGAGGCCGGTTCTCTCTCTCCGGCTGGCGCATTCCGATATGTCAAACCACCTCTCAATCTACGGCCTGGGGCATACAATTTTGTTATTTATTGACGAGATTTCAGGTCTTGGTGGGACACAAAAATATATAGTTGGTTTGTAGGAACCAAACAATTTACATGAGACTTCAATCACAAATTTTCTTGTTTGGTGATATTTGAGATGTTTGGGCACATAAAGATCGAGATGAAAAATTAGAAACAAGATTCATGTCATTGTTTATGATATATATATGCATATGTGTGTTCTCTTGATAAATATGACAGAAGAAATCAAGTTCTACAAATTCTTCGTTCAAAAATCAAGGTAAAATTAGTATTTGAAGGATTAATTCGATTTTGGTAATTGTAATATTTTTTCCAAGATTTCGATAAAATTCGCTCTTTTCATTTGGACAAAAAATGGTACACATCCGTTGGTTTGTATTTCTTCAAAAGCGAATCAAGAAAAAACTATAAAAATCAATCAAGCATTAGCAATTGAATTCAACCAATTGCAGTAACAATCATGGAACATAATCAGACCACTTACATGAGACTCCAAACCCAAGGCAATTGAGGATGGTTCAGTGAGTATTCATGCATGCATGCATGGATATATATATATCATCCTCTTTGAAATGATCACTTCAGTGGTGAGAAGCTTGCTCCTTCATATATCATCCGCATATATATATATATATATATCAACAAAGAGATGGAGAAAAGGAAAAGCCCAGTGATATGTTGCACGTACTACTTGCCGCCGAGTTCCCACGTTCTCTTGGCCTTCCAACAGATGTGTTTCATACATATAAATGCATACCTGTGATTGCCCGGCCGGATGAAGAATTTGAAGGAGGAGAAGAAGAAGAATATATAACACGGACTTGAGAGTAGTAATAATATATATACGGTCGACGGTCCGCAGCCTCCTTGGCGTTGCAAAGATGATCCGGTCGTTGCAGACTGCCCTCTTCCTCCACCTCGAGGTAAAGTTTTAAGAAGTCCGTCCACCATATGCTTCTGATTCTGCCACCTCTATTATTTGTATTAATGCACTATTTTATCGTCAACCAACCAATCTCCAAAGTATGCGGTGATTATATATTGGCCCGAACCCTCCTCAAGGTAGAGAAAGTCCACCATATACGGCTGGCAAGTGGACCAGCCATGAATTATTTCATGTCCTGTTATTGTCGTTTCTAACCTACCAATCCTAATCTGTGATTAAAATTTTCCTTAAAAAATTTAATGATGCTCAGAGAACGAATATAACAGCGAACCTAACCCAGGTATTAACTTAATAAGTCCGTGAGAAGGAGAAGGAGAAGGATTCCCTTTCACATGAAGGGGACAGCACCCTTTCTTGAGATGGGCAATGATTCCCTTTGCCTTTTGCAACTAGGAATTTTATTAGATTTCCCACTTGTTATTCTCTTCAATTCATTAGATTTTCGTGTCCACTTTCGTTGGTTCATGTGTTGCTTTTTTTCTCAAGACTAATTTTTCTTGGTTTTTTTTTATTATATGAATGACCAAACCAACGATTTTCTTTATTCTCTTCTGTCGGTAATTAATTTCCTATTTCTTATACGATGAATGATCTCAACAGATTTGCTTCTTTGATGTATTCAAATAACTAAAATTCAGAATTTGATTCATTCTTTATTAATTGGAACTAAATTTCTTCTTCAACTCACTTAGATTTGTTGAATTTTACATCATCCCTGAACCTAACTTTGTCTCTTCGTTAATTATTTTATTGACCATAGCTGTGATTATTGACCCAAGTGTCAAGAAGGTCCAGCATATATAGCTGGCAAGTGGCCCAGCCATGAATTATTTCATCTCCTACTTTTGTGATTCCTTGCCAACCAAGCAGAGAAGATAAGCGAATGATGCTTCGGATATCTTACAAATGATACTTAAATGACGTACATACAGAAAAAGATGACACCAAACAATTGAGATTGAAAATTCAAGCTTCAATTCGTAAATTTCTTCTTGAACTACACTAGATAGAGAGTATTCTAGTGACATTAGATTCTGTAAATTAGTGTCTTCGTTTTAAGTTACTTAACATGCAGAGATAATACATAATTTAAGGAAACGACGGTAAGATTAAATGTTAATGTAACCGACAGAGTTTAATTAACACAGCAAGTTCTCAGAAAGAACTTAATAGTTTAGAAGATATCACAGATAAAATGGTACGATAATTAACACCACAAAAGTTCGATTTCACACAAAACGAACAGATACAAACATAAATGTAGAACTGCACTAGAGCCATCCTAAAAGACCGGTTCAATAAGAAAAGAATATTATCTCTTTATCAAAGGCATAACAAAGGTTAATCTCTCCAATATAGTAATATTCGTCTGCATCACCGTATACATATATGTTCAAGAACAAAATGATTCATTTAACATAGAAGAAAACACAAGCAAAATATTTGGATGGAGAAACCGTGCCGATCGAGCCGACGACGAACGGAAGCTCCAGTCACAATCTCCATTTGAGTCCTAGAGAGTGGCAAGCAATATATGTAGAGTCTTCCAGAATGCCATGCGAGAAATATATATATATATTTATGGAGATAAAATTATAGCCCTCGAAACAGATGGACGGTGATGATCAGAGAACTGTAACGTCAATATATAGGAAGACGTTCTTACGAGCATTTCTTTTAAGATATTGGAATACAAATATTGATGAGGTCTACGCCAGCACCAGCACCAGCACCAGCACCAGCACAGCAGCACTCGCCTGAGAGAGAATGAAAACAACAAAATTAAAGCAATTATAATAAAATTAACAAGAGAATTTTTGTCAAAGAAAAGCCCAAAATACACTTACCATATATAGTAATATCTTGTGCACCTTGACATTAAAAGTGCATATCAGGAGGTGGACGAGGAAGCCTGGCTTCCCACACCTGCACTTGTTCATTTGAGGAAAAGAAATCCACACAATTCAGTTGGCATATACTTAATTAATAAGCATGACAACTAAAATCAACAACTTATAGGAAAGACGTACCTTTGGGGCGTATACACTTCAAGTGGAGGCATGTCATGCCAGTTTCACCAAGATTAGTTCTATATGGTAGATGAGTGTGTTTTAATGGATGATCAAATGGCACAAATGCTGCTTCATCAAAGTACGATTGATGGATACAACTGACCCTTGTCCTTCCATCGGTTGTTACAATCTTAAGGTGTTTATGGAAGCCAAAGCCTTGGTAAGCTTCTTTCCAACCACTTGCTTCATTTGTTTTTTATTGGCAAGCCTCCTTTCAGCCACTTGATTCAATTGTTTTATGTACAAAAGCTGATTGACTGTTAAAGGAGTGACATCTAGAACTTCTGCTTGGGCAGTTGTTGCAAATTTCATTCCATAAATCCGAGAGATCAAGCTGGGATTGCTGTAGGCAATAGGACATGGACTTGTTTGATTAGTAGTTATGGAGAATGGAGACTTGATGTATTCAACAAAGGTTAGATCAGGGGCATCCCAAGCAGTGTGGGCCTTGCAAGACGGGCTTGCACTAGAGGGATGTCTTTAATGAAGGGCCAATCCAAGCCAATGTCCCATGGGCACAATCTTTGAAGAAGCTGTGGCTCACCTGTTCTAATGTACATAGATAATGCTTTCCTTCTGCAGGTCACTATTGACTTCAACCAGTAAGGTATGACGCTTAATTTTATATCCTCTAACTCAACATATTTCAAGGAATTGAGATTCCCCGCATGTTGTATTGATGAGCAATTTGTGATGAATAATTCTTTGACAGTTGGAAGCTCTGGAATCCTCTCAAGATCCTTGTTTCCATCCAAGGAAGTGGCATGTCACAGACCTTCAGGCAGAGATTTCAACTTGGAGCATTTCTCAATGAATAAATATCGGAGGCGAGGAAAAGGGGTTATCCTCCTATCTACATCATCCTCTGCTCCATCCCAGTGTCATCCTTCCAATTCCAAGAAATCCACAAGTTTCATCATTATCAACTTGGCAAATGGAAGAAAACAGGTGCCAATTGATTTGTCTCCTCTGCCTAAAAACTCAGGTCCAATTTTTTGAATATTTGATGCTCCATAAATTTTGAGATCTACAAGTTGGGGCAATTTTCCAAATTCAGGATGTCGTTGAATTTGTTTACAACCATAAATTGTCGAGTCTAACAGATTATTTAGAGAACTGCTACTTGAATATGGCATCCAATTCGGAAGAATATGTCCGTAGAAATTATAAATAACAAGGTCCATCAAGCAAGGAGGAGGATGAAGCTCCTCAAAGACCTCTGTGGATCTGTCAATGTCCTTGTCACTAACATCTTCTATAGGCTTCCAATGAATAACCAATTTTCGGAGTTGATTTTTTTCCACAAGTTCCACTGACCTAACCTCCTCCAAAGATTGATTTTGTTGTAAATTTGTTATTGAAAGATACGCCAACAAATTCAAACTTTGAAGCTCTTGCATGGTGCAACCTAGCTTTGCTTCATTCTCATTCTCTACCACGCTAAATACTATGGATTGAAGTTGTTTCATCTGTCCCATTCCTTTCGGCATTTGAGTTGCATTAGACATAGGGTATTCCAGTGATTTTGTAAATTAGTGATGCTTTTAGGAAGTTTCTTTAGGAACTCACATCTATAAAACAGTAGGAATTGTAGATTCTTCAAATGACCAATTGATTCTGGAATACTTGTGATCTTAGTTTAGGAGGCATTAAGATATCTGAGATGTAAAAGATATTTTATGGAATCTGGTATAGCATCAATTCCTGTGCCTGAAAGAGATAACACCCTCAGGTACTGTAGCCTTTTGAATATACTTGTTGGAACCTGCTTTAGTTCTGAACTTTGGAACAATATTAGTGTCCTAAGTTTTTTCTGAAGCCTTCGTGGATAATTATAAACTAATGACTTCTCGTCATGAAGGGACAAACGGCGCACATATTTTTCTAAATTCTTCAGACTTCCATAGAAATGCTCACCGCTGCCTAGCCTTTCACCAAGATATCTTAGAAGGTCATGCATTTTATGATGAACACCCGAATGGGAATACTGCAAAATATTTCTACGGACTAGTTCCTTATGAAGATCTTTTACTGATGCATATGTTTTGTCTTATCTCCAAGAAAACCCTCAGCAATCCGTAGTTCCACTAGATCTTTTCTACGAAAGGAATAGTCTTCAGGAAACAATGAACGGTAAACAATGCATTGCTTGAGTTGATATGATAAATCCTCGTAGCTGAGATATAGGGCTTTCATCACATCATTATCTTCAAATATATTTTGAGTCCATACTTCATTACAATTAATCTTTTCCCATTCACCTATCCATTTTTCCTTTGTTTTGAGAATCCCAGAAATACTTTTTATGGCTAAAGGAAGTCGGCCACATTTCTCGACAATTTGGACTCCAATGTCCTTAAAGTATCCACTGGAGTTCATTTCATTTTCTGCTGTAAAAACATTATTACGTAATAACGACCATCCCTCTTTTATGCTCAATAGCTTTACTTTATGGAGGTGAGAAGCAGACATCCCTCTGGCAACATTGACATCTCTAGTGGTGATTAAGACTTTGCTACTCTTTGCACCACTTTTCAATGGATCTTTCAAAAGCTTTTCCCATATATTTGCATCCCACACATCATCAAGTACAAGAAAGAATGTTTTGTTCCTTACAACCTTTTCAAGGGCATCTGTAAGTTCATCTGGTGATTCACCGTTTCCTTAGTTGCCACCTGCTTTTCTAACAATTTCCTTGAGAAGATCTTCCACTTCAAAATTCTTTGACACACGTATCCACATTTTTTGCTGAAATCGTCCACTCTTAGTCACTTTGTCAAAGATCTTTTGAGCAAGAGTGATTTTTCCAATGCCTCCCATACCCAGAATTGCTAGATTTACACTAGTTCTTCCACTTGATTCATTTTTATCCAATATAAGTTTCATTAGTTTCTCTGCATCTTCTTTTGCACTTCCTACCAAGTCATCAGCAACAAAATGTGTTGTCGTCTTACTAATAAATCTCTCTGCATTATTTGATTGTTGTTGATCTTTAAAATTAGGAGCAATGGCATGTAATTGTTCGTTCTCCTCTGCAATTTCTTCTAGCCTGGCATTTATCTACTTTACTCTTTTTCCAATCTTATATAAAAACTGTAGATTTTTAAGGTGAGAGAAAGTATGGAGGATCAATGCCAACTATTTGCTCCCAGAAGAAGTTGATGCAAGAACTCGAGCCTTGACTTTACAATCATCGATGTATTAACAAATAAATATATATGTTACCTCAATAAATATGACACTAGAAATCAAGCTCAACAAATCCTTTGGAATAATTTCAGAAATCTGGATAAAATTATGCAAAAACGATGGATCAATTTGTGAATGGTAATTGTAATGCTTTTGCACAATGAAGTTCTCTTTTCCTTTGGGGAAAAAAGGGTACACTATCTCTTAGTGTATATTTCTTTAAAAAGAAACCAACAAAAACCTATAAGAATTAATCTAGTAGTAACAACTGAATTCAACCCATTCCAATAACAATCATTGAACATTATCGAACCACTTACAGGAAGCATACCACTTACATGGGAGTCCATGGACATCATCTTCTGTCAAATCATCATGTTGGTCTTGGGCAGCTTGCTTCTTAATTAATGCATATGTAGCTAAAAAAAGAAAAAGAAAAAGAAAAAGCTTGTAGGAACCAAACAATTTACATGAGACTTCAATCACAAATTTTCTCGTTTGGTGATACTTGAGATGTTTGGACACATAAAGATCTATATATATACAAACATCTAAATTTTAATTTCCATGCAGTCACTTAAATTCCATAATATTCAAATCCAATCAAAATTTAAATTCCATCAGATTTAACACCTATTTAAACCAATAAGGACATAACTACACAACATTAAAAGTAAAATAAAGGCTTCTCAACATCCTTCGAGAGACAAACAAACACTATCCAGTCAAAGCACAAGACAAAGTCCTCTCTCCAACGAAACATGATAAAGTTTTAGTCGCAACATAAGATAGCAAGTGAAATGAACCCAAATACTACGACCAAAACTACCAAAGCAAAAGAAAGACAAGTTTGATGACGGCTGGAATCGGCGCTGAGTAACCGCGACTGAAGAGATCCGCTTCACTTCGTAGCAGTGAGAGACGAGTGTTCGTTTCTGCTATCAATTAAAAACTTAAGACATTTCTTCTTCTGGAGGCAAGGTAATCAGAAGTTCCTCTCCATCTATACCTTCTGCATCAACCTTCACACGGCAAAAACTCAAACGTAAGAAGAAAACACAGACAAATCGGAGAAAACGTGCTTGGAAGAGGGAGGACATACAGCCATTAACCACAGTACCACTTACCATTGCACCTTCCCTCAGCAATAAATGAACGTGAAGCACACGATTTGGTCTACTCCAAGAAGCCCACAGATTTCAGCACCTTTACTTTAACAACTGGAGAGTGAAGCTCAGCAACATAATAAAAGTCAAAAGATAAGCTCCTTGCATGAATTCATATCCGTCGCCAGCATCCTCAAAGAGAACACCCTCAGCTTTTCCTGTAAATTAATGTAGCACAATAACCATAAAAAGGGAAGTATATCAATTTTAATTACACCAAAAATTCTAGCATCCAAATCCACTTTAACCTGTAATTCTGTAAGAGAGACATGTATGAGTATGTAATACCCCATATAACATCCATGATTTCATAATGATATAAGCGTAAAGGTTACAGTGGCCCTTCCAATTTTTCTTATATACCCTTCAAGGAATTATAGAAAAAAAATATTACGCTTACATGGAAGCTTCCTGACACACTTCACCTCAATATATTATTTTTAGGCAAAGACATTTACAAGGATTACAAGATAGATAGATATAAAGATAGAGACTTGCACTTTGTTCAGCCTGATGATAAAACCACCACATGTTAAACCCATTTTCTCCCAAAAATATCTAATAATAACTAACGTTCAGTTCAGAGAATGATTTGACTATGCTAACCAAAAAAAATTAAAACGATTTCGAAAAATAAAAAAGCTTTAATATAAAAACATTACCATGCTCATCTAGAGCAATGTAAAGAGAGAATTTGTCAGTTGGGTTTATTTCACCAACATGTTGAACGGGGAGTCCCACAGGGATTATAGAACCACCTTGTAAATAAAGATTAGGCAACTCCTGATTTCAGAAAGATGAACACAGCAATGAGAAGAATAATGGTTGTAGACAGACAGGAATGATAACATTGAAGCGATAAGATTTACTCACTGGATTTGAATCATCAAAATCAAAAGGCAACCAGATGCCATTGGGTAATATATCCGCTGATGCATCAGACCCCTTGGAGAAAAATTTTATTTACTTAAACTACTGCTTGGTTTTTCTTTTTCTTTTTCTTTTTCTAAGACAGCTCTCAATGATATTTTTGATTTGCAAGTACCGTCAATACACTGATTTCTCTCACAAAGTCTTGTACGGAGTACTTTTATGTTATCTCTGATATGATTGTCTTTGGAAGGACAGAAATAATGCAATTTTCAAGAACAAAATTAAGAATGCAATCTTGTTGTAACCTTTTTCGTTAAAAAATCTAATAAGTGTTGAAGTGGTTGAAAAGTCATAGGATCCCTTAAGATAATTGGAATATGAATTCTCAGCCTTTGGAGGAACATCTCTCAAATCTAATTCCAAGAAATGAACAGGCTTTTATATAATATAATCATTATGTCACATTTCAGAAAAAAAAAAAAAAAAGATCATCCTAATATTAAAGAAAAAAGAGTTATACATAAAATATAAAAAAATTTCCCCTCTAATATTAAATGGTTAAATACCTACTTAAAGAAATTTAACTTACTATATAAGATAAAACAACCAAAAAAAACACGTAATAACTACAAAACCAAATCTCAACCTTTTGACAGTTATGCAACCCAAGGTTCGTCACTATTATGAGTTGTACATAATCAATAAAATATTAATAAATTTCATAAGTCCAAAGATCACGTCACAAAAAGACTACCTAATCGTGAAACTAACATGTCCTCTATTGCTCATGCCTTAGAAATCCTTCCAACGACTTAAAAAGGACAAATCACAAATAATGAGTTAAAATCTAGTAAGTAAAGCTACTGTCAGCTCATAAATAACCAAATTACATTAATGCATAACATGAGAAGCTAATAAGTCAACATTCATGTATAAGGTAAAGAAATACAATCACTAAATATACAAAAGCTCCACAATTCATGTCAATATGTACAATATATGACTTCAACTGTACTTCACCACACGCGCAACCACCGTCGGTCGCATCGCTGGGACGTTGAGCTCTCCGATTCTACGCGCAGACGGACGACGCCCCTCCCGCGTAGGGCACAAATGGTCGACGGGGAGGATATCGATCAAGATGACGGGGGAAGTGAGGAACATAAAACCATTCCCATAACCAAATATTAAGAGAAAAATTTTAAAAAAAAATTTACTAAAATACCACTTATTGTCACATATTATGTAAAGACAACAAAATTTTGATTTGAACATAGGACTGCAAAAAACATTACCATTATCAAAAATTCTTAAGACATGCATTAGTCTGTATTATATGTGTGTGTGACATGTACGAGTATTGATTTGGTCACTTTATTGAAAATTACAAGGTAGAAGACGGTGGCTGCTGCTTTTGATAATTGCACTTAATTATCATAAAGAAAGAGATCTAATATTAACAAAAGCTTTGTCACTGTAAAAAAACGTTATTTTCTTTTTGATTAACCATCATCATGTCCTGCTCATTTATTTTCTTTAGACAACAAAGATCGGGATCATGACACCTAAAGAGTTTTAAAAGAGGTTTGTACTACCTAAAAAGTTAAGAAAGTTTTTCTAACTTTTTGAGATTTATGTCGAATAAGAAATTTGAGAATTTATATAAAAGACCAAAGATTTCAAGTTTTCAAACTTCTTCCTATTTAAAAGTTGAGAAAGTAGTAATAAGAACTATCCTTATTTAGTTAATTATTTTATTATTAAAATTAATTATAATTAAAGTATATATTTTTAATATAATTAAAGTGTAATATATTGTTTTATTTAATTAAAGTATTATATTATTTTAATTATTACTTTGTGTATACTTTAATGTGATTAAAGTATATTAATATAATATATTGTTTTATTATTGTTAATATAATTAAAGTATATATTGTTAATATTTTTTATTTAATTAATAATAAAGTATTAATTATTTAAATATTATTTTATTTAATTTTATAATATTAAAATCGCAAATATTATTTTATTTATTTAATATTATTAACTTATTTATATAATATTATTTAATATATAATATTAAAATTTCAAAAATCATATAATTTTCCTAACTTTCCCGATACAAATACCTTTGAATTTTACTTTCTATCTTTTTACCTTTTAATTTCTAATTTATTAACTTTTCTAACTTTTTATTTTCTGAGTTTTCTAATTTTCTTTGTGTCACAAACAAATCCTTATCGAAAATTATCCGACAAAAAAAGAAAATATAAATTTATATACGTCAGATATTTCCTTTCCTACAAAAAAAAAATCTACACATTAACGTCATTCTAACGAAATTTAATAATTTTAATTTCCTTGAATTCCGTTACTCCTCCTTTTAATGTACAGCTGGATTGAAAGAGTACATCCGACGACCTAAATATAATATCATTTGTTTTCACAACAATGAACTCAACACATGCTTTAGTCTGTGGGCCTACAAGTCTTGTACCACTTCACTTATAGAAATTTAATACTGATTGTATTAGCGATCCAGAGGCATCGATATTTCTTTTAGTGAAACTTTTGATTTTTATCATGGCAGGTAGCATACATATATATATATATATATATATATATATATATATATTCTAGGTAGCTCTTAATTTTTGCAAGAAATTTAACCCGAAGGGTTGCAATCGATCATCGCAGAATTGGCTAGAGTGTTCCATATGTCTTGAAACAATGTACCCACCCATCTTCCAGGTACCTACATCAATCTCATCTTTCATTTACCTTTTCTTTGCGTACTTCTTGTAGCTGCAACTCTACTTGTGCTCACTGTTATCAAAAATTTATAAACTTGGCAGTGGTGGTGGTGATATAGTGTACAAGTGGACACATATTCTATTCAACATGCAAGTCGAAGATGGAGGAGCATTGCCTAATGTGTTGGGCCATAGTGAACTTGGACATGAGGTCGTTTGCTTTGAAAAGATTCTTTGCATTGACGAGACTGTCCTACATCTGCAACATCGAAGGGTGTACCTAAATAGTTCCTTACCAGGAGAAGCTGCAATACCAAGAATCCTGCACGTTCCAGCCATTCAAGTGCCCCAAATGCACAGTCATGGAGGACATATTCAAGATAATCGATCACTTGCATGACACCCTCAACTTCGTCAAAGGTAACATCATTCACTTAGAATTCCCCAAGTGGCTCATCTGTGGTCAACATGAATCACAAATTTTTACTGTAAGTTAATAATATATTTTTTTTGTTACTGTAGTAAGAGATTTCCACAGGTTTCTAACCCGCATAGAGAAGAGAGAAGGGTGTAATTTTGCTACCCATGCAGGTACCCATTCTTAGGTTAATAATAGTAATGTATACAGAACAAACATTATATCGTGCAAAATATGTAAGATGAGTTGTAAACGATTAATGTTGTCATTCTATAGACACATAATTGTATGAGTGACTGCTTGCTTGGATTGGAAGTATCTGTGAAAGATGAAAATTGGTTTTTCCTAGTGTATTTGATGATGATGATGAGGGAAAAGATAGAGGTGAAGTAATAGTGTTACATTCTAAGGATGGACAAAGGTAGTAAAGTATAATATAGAAGGGAAAGCCGAGTAGCTGCAAGGTACCCAAGCAAAGCATCATAGATAATTGGAAAGGCTTGCTCCTTTGTGGACCTGTACTGCAGTACTTCCTTAGGTCAGAGGAAAACGGTCTATTGGGGTCAAGACAATATGTGCTCGAACAGATCATTCGATCGAATACAATGTAGGCCCATTTCTTTTAGTGAATTCAAATAATGACGACCTGGAAGAGAAACTTCAATATCCTGATAGAATGGTGGACCTTGAAATCTAGCGATATTTATGTGACACATGTATTTACTCTTGTTCTCAGGTTGTGTAAAGGCTACGCCCTTTGAGTTTCATACATGGTGTACTTATGTAAACACCTCTTCATGAAACGATATCTCTCTGTAAATATAACTTATGTTTGGCAGTGGGATGATGCACCAAACCTCATAAGCATTTGTGTTACCATTATCACTTGGTATATATGCAGCTTGGATCTTGCTCTCCACGATGTCGGCCTCTCACTCCTCCACCTCATTGCCTTTATCCGCCTACTCATTACCTTCAACGTTTCCACTCACTTCCCCAGCCCCCCACGCAGAAGTCTACATATCAGCGTTGGCACTCTCAATTCATCGACATCCTCACCATCCATAACCTCGGCTACATTATTTCAGATGATTTTATCCTTCCACCGTCTCCTCCAGAGGATGATTAGCCTCTCTCCCTCGAGTACATTGCTTGGGCTTGGGCCAACAGGCTAGTACTTAGCTGGGTTAAAGACGCCAGTTGTTGATCCAACTTTGTACACCATCATCCTCCATTGCACCATGGCATAGGATGCTGGGCACCTCCTTGCCAAGCTCTTGTCGACGGTCTCCAAAACTCACATCCGGATGTTGCGCGATCAACTGCTCGGGCTCAAGAAGACCGAAGCCGAATCTATGGTGGACTACATCCTCTCGACGAAGCATATCATCGAATTCCTCCCTCCTGCGGGCGCCCCTTTGTTCGACTTTTGATTCAATCGAGTTCATCATGGATGACCTTGGTCATGAGTACAAGGAGTTCCTTACCTCCTAGCATTTTTAACTCTTCTTCAAGCTTTGACAATTTCCACGATCTTTTGGTGAAAGAGGGAAGTTCACCTATTTCACCGTTGTCGCCGGTCAACTCGGAACTATCTCTGAACAATGGCTAGTGTATTGAATCTAACGCTACTTAGCATATGATGCCCAACCTCCGGCCAGCAGATCCAAGCATATGAACCCTATACAGGTAGGAGCTCGGTCTTTGAAAGGGGCTCATCATTTTACTAATCAATAAAGCTTTATAAAATAATATGTTCTTCGTATATACAACTGTATGTATCTACCTGGGTTGAGAGGATTCGTCCAACGATGATCTAAATATAATATCATTTGCTTTCGCATTAATGAATTCAATGCATGCTTTAAGCTATGGGCGTGCACGACCATCTTTTACCATTTATAAAAAACTAATCCTCATGGTATTTATCAGCCTTGTATGCTCCTGGTATCACCGATCCAACTACATCCATCTCTCTTTTATATGTTTGACTTTAGAAGATTGGAATTTGAGCAGGTAAATTATCATCGTCGAAGGTAGCATACATCTTGCAGGTAGATCTTAATTTTTGCAGGCATGGCGAAATTAGAACCAAAATCTTTCGAGGAGATGATGAAATTCCTGGAGTGCCCCATATGTCTCGAAACCATGTACCCACCCATATTCCAGGTACCTACACTAATATCATCTCTCTTTCTCCTCTTCTTTAATTATCTGTACTTGTTGTTGTTGTAAGAAATACATATATATACTTGTTGTTATTGTTGTTGCAGTGTACAAACGGGCACACATTCTGCCCGGAATGCAGGCCGAAGGTGGGGAAATATTGCGCGGTGTGCCATGTTCTGGTGACCGGAGACATAAGGTCGTTTGCTCTGGAAAGGTTCCTCTCGTTGATAAGAATGCCTTGCGTTTACAACACTGAGGGGTGTACTCAAATGTTCGCTTACAAGGAGAAGCTACAACACGAGAAGACCTGCAAATTCCGACCATTCAAGTGCCTTGATTGCACAACCATGGGAAACATCCGCAAGATCGTCGCCCACCTACGAACCACCCACAAAGTAAATTTTGTCGAAAGTGATATCATCAACTTCAAATTCCCCAGGCTCGCCTGTGGTCAACAAGAATCACGAATTCTTACCGTAAGTTTTTTTCTGTATGTTTCAAATCATCAGTTTTAGAAATCTCAAATTCATGATAAAAAAGTCTTTTCAATACGTAATTTTTGACTTAACTTGATAGTATTTATAATATAATAGTTTAATGCTGCTTTTGGTATTAATGTTGTATGACAGATTCACAAATGCATGGATGGCTGCTACTTCTTATTAGGATTAGAAGCGTTTGTGAGAGATGGGTGCTGGTTTTGCTTGGTATACTTGACGATGCTGGGAGAAGAGAAAGAAGCGGAGGAGTACCGTTATGTTCTAAGGATGGGCAAAGGCAACAAAAGGGCGACATGGGAGGGGGAGCCGAGTAGTTGCAGGGTGTCCAAGCAGAAAACCGTAGACGACTGCGACGGCTTGCTCCTCTACGAACGAGTGGCACAGTACTTCCTTTCGTCGGAGACCGCAGTCGATCAGTCGGAGGGAAGGCGAGGTCTGACGGGGTCAGGGCAACACTTGCACGGACGAATCTATCGATCGGACGCGACGTTGGGCCATTTAATGGGGAACATGGAAAATGACAACGACGGCGCCGGCGCCAGCGGTGGCCATGACGTAGAATGAACCTTAGACACTAGCGGTATTTATCAAGTTTTGCTGTGCTTTCTGCTCTTATTAAACGATGGCAGCGGACTTGGGCTCCTGCTCTCTTTGCAAACAAATATGGAAGCCAAGATTACAAATCTTGAGTTGCTTAAGGGTTAATGACAAAATCATGTCTTAGCAAAATTTAATAGGATCGATGTTATTTGTATAATTTGCAATATGTCTATGGAAACAAAAACAGCATTCTCTTTCACTGTGTAATCCACGTACCATGAAAGTTGGAGCAAAATTTTATTTACTTAAGCCACTGCTTGTTTTGTTTTTTTTCTTTTCGGTGATATTTTTGATTTGCAATGTCAATATGATTATTTCTCTCAAACTCTTGTTCGGAGTGTTTATGTTATCTTTGATACGATGATGTCTTTCGAAGAATAGAAATGATGCAGTTTTCAGAAATAAAATTAAGAATGCGATTTTGTTGTAACTCCTTTTTCATTAGAAAATATAAATACTAAAGGGTCCGTTTGTGTTGTTAGGAAACAAGGAAAATATAAGAAAAATAGATTATTCTATCAATTTTCGATTGAAACTTTCTCAATTTCAATTGAAATTGATTAAGTATTTGTACACCTGACGAATATAACAAAAATTAAAACTTTCTCAATTTCTCAACGCATGCTTTTGATCTTTATTCCTCGTGGTGCTAGCGATCTGGAGGCATCGGTCTTTCTCTTGTATGTCCGATTTCAGAAGACGGGGGTTTGCAGGTGTTTTCGATATTCACCGTCGAAGGCAGCATATGTCTTGCAAGTAGCTCCTAATTTTTGTAGGAAATTGATCCCAAGGATTGCAGCCGACCATGGCAGAATTGGATTCGTCCTCTTACAAGGAGATGATGAAATTCGTGGAGTGCCCGGTATGTCTTGAAACCATGTACCCACCCATCTTTCAGGTACTTGTACCAGTCTCATCTCTCCTCCTCCTATCTTCTCTTCTTTTATGTGTACTCCTTGATGCCGTAAGAAATAGATATTACTTGTTGTTGGTGGTGGCGTAGTGTCCGAATGGGCACACATTCTGCCCGGAATGTAGGCCGAAGGTGGGGGAAGATTGCGCGGTGTGCCATGTATTGGTGGCTAAAGACATGAGATCGTTTGCTCTAGAGAAGTTCCTTATGTTGACGAGACTATCCTGCGTTTACAACACGGAGGGGTGTACCCAAATGATTTCTTACCACGAGAAGCTGCAACATGAGAAGACCTGCACATTTCGCCCGTTCAATTGCCCTAACTGCACAGTCGTCGGAGACATCCTCAAGATCGTCACCCACCTGCGAGACACCCACAAGGTCAGCTACATCGAAAGTGGTACCATCGACTCTGACATCCCCATGCTTGTCCGTACTCAATGCGAATCACAAATTATTGCTGTAAGTCATACAGAGAAAAGCATGATCCCATTATATATATGTGTGTGTGTATATATATATATATATAGTACAAGATATATAAGATGAGTTGTGACAGTTACTACTGTTATGCTACAGATACACAAGTGCGTAGATAACTGCTACTTTTTGCTTGGATTGGAAGCGTTTCTAAGAGATAGGAGCTGGTTCTGCTTGGTATATGTGATGATGCTCGGAGAAGAGAATGAGGCAGAAGGGCACCGTTATGCTCTAGGGATGGACAAAGGTAACAGAAGGTTGATATGTGAGGGAGTGCCAAGGAGCTGTAGGGTGTCCAAGCAAAGCGTCATAGATGACTGTGATGGCTTGCTTCTCTTCGATCCCGTGGCTTAATACTTCCTTCGGCCGGAGGGAAAGCGAGGCTCGTTGGAGTCAAGACAAAGAGTGCGTGGCTGGATCCACCCAAATGGTAGGGTTGAGGTCGCCAAGATTAAATAAATATCTACTCTTTCTTCGCTTTGATAACGTAAAATAACGACAAGTCTTCCTGAAAATGTAAAATGCATTCAATTGTGGCAAAGTCTACGATCACCACATACATATATTTGCCTATGAAATGGTTACGTTGTACGCATAATTAGTAAAATTAGTTGACTAGCCGAACAGCGTCACAAACTTTACATGTAACCTTTGGGTTCCATTGCGTGGGTTAAATTTTGTGTCCCGTCATAGAACTCGTAGATATGCAGTCTATGGACTCAGTTATGGGAGAGTGAAACCATGGATTTGTATGTGGTCATAACCTAAAAGCTTTGTATATAATGAGGAAAAGATTTATAGATAAGGGTATATAACATGGAGAAGTGGTATAACTCGTATACATGGATTACTCCGATTTCAATATTGATGAGTTTCCTTTTGTTTACTTTGATATCTTGATTTCCCTGTATTATCACTGTATTTACGTTATTTCAGAAAATTACGGTTGCTTGTGCATGTTCGAGTTTATTTCTGTGACGATTATTATGGAACAATTGGAGAAGACTTGTTGGGTTTTTAACTCACCGAATTTTAGATCCCAAGATGCGAGCGATGACGTAAGGAAAGGATGACTCCAAATTATGTTGGTGACATTTACTTGACGTTTCAAAATTTGAATTGTAAATGTTTGTTGTGAATCTTCACATCCTTATTTTGTATGTGATTTACTCACAAATGTTCCACGACGATTATCATAATATCATCACGCAATAGGCATTGGAGGTGTGATAACGATCAACACGATCTGTTCCGTGTTGGGTCGTTTCAGTTGCAAAATCGCTAAGAGGAAAATGTTATCTCAGAAAATTATGGTTGCTTGTGCAAGTTTTAGTTTATTATTATTATTATTACCATGGGATAATTAATTAGAGAAGACTTATTGCATGGGTTTTTAAACTCACCGAATTTTTTGTTTTGCTTCATGACGTTAGCAGGTTTTACGTAGGTTGATGTAAGGAAGGTCGGTCGTTCGTTGCACGTTTCTTTAATGTTACTAGTATAATAAAAACATTGATTTTATTAATTAATAGATTAGATGGTGGAATGCTTTATTTAATTATTGTAGAAATACTTGAGGTTGAGGAAGCAAAATGAAATAAGAGAGATGACGGAGGTGTTTTTAATAAACTTTTTTATTTATGAATCAAGCTACCTTCGATGCTTGTAGATCATCCTTTTCCATTTTCTGGCCCAAGGTCGCGTTAGAACGAACGATTGATAGATCCGTCCGTGCACGTGTTGTCTATTCTGCTTACGCAAAATGGTAGCAAGACCAGAGCACCACAAAATTCTTTAAATCCAATTTGAAGATCGAAGTAATGCAAAAACAATAATAGCGACCTTGGGCCAGAAAATGGAAAAGGATGATGGCGGCGTGATGACCCCAGAAGAGAAACGTCACAACTTTTAATAGAATGGACCTCGTGATCTACAAGCATCGTTCAAGTTTTGCCATACTTTCTGCTCTGTTAAACGATGGTGGCGGTGGACTTGGGCTCTTGCTCCCTTTGCAAACAACTCAAAAGTACAAATCTTGGGTTGCTTAGCATCAGTCACAAAATACCGTCTAAACAAAAATTAATCAGGAATGGTTGATTTTTAAGTGATGATGCTATTTGTACACTTTGTAACGTGACAATTGAAACAACAAACGACATTCTCTTTCACCGTGAATCTCTTGCCTCAAATGTATCATCATGGAAGAAGACATACTCTAGGCAAAGGCAACCTTCGAGACACTCACAAAGTCAACTACGTCCAAGGTAATATCAACTCAGAATTCCCTAAGTTCAATTGTGGTCAATGCAAAATACAAATTCTTTCACTGCTTGCTTGGTTTGGAAGCATTTGTGACATATGGGCATTAGTTTTATTTGGTGTACCTAATCCTTGGGTAGAGTAAATAGAGGTGCGGTAAATGCAACAATTGATTTTCCATACATAGAATCTAAAAAACGATTTGTCTTTTTCTTCTGTTCTTTACAAGTAGTACAAAAAAAATAAAGAAATCAATGCAAAATCTACCGTCCTAATGACATATATCTATAAAAAAAAAAAATTCGCCTGTGTGCATTTTATGCAAATAAAAGAAACAAGATTGGTAAACCCCGTACATACGAGCACTAGAAAAGAATCTTTCGTGAAGAAAAATACCACAAAATATTAGAAGAAGCGTGTACTTTGATCGACAATCTAATAAGCGGACAGCTATTTTGGATCTGGATTCAGGAATCAATATATCCCTGAAACAATAGTTCACTGTTGCAGCAGCATTTGCACCAACACCTTGCATGCACAACTTCATCCACATATCTATTCTGATCTCTCATATCTATATTCGTCCGTATTTCGATCGCGATATCTTCCCAGTGATCACCAAATCAAGAGGTCCGTTTCCATCCATGGCAAGCAAGGGATTAGAGCTCCTGTTGATGACCAAACCATCACAACTATCTCTGATAGTTTGATACCCATCTCTGATGCTCCTTGGAACACCTTGATAAAGTATCTTCCTGCGATTGTTTTTTATTTTTAAAGTGTACCGGAAGGACTTGGCAATCGAATCTTCTCCAACATACATCAGGAACGCCAAGTAAAAAGTTTCTTTCTCTTTCACGGCCATAATGTAAAGCAAAAAATAGTGATCCATATATTTGTAAACCTACAAGAAAAATATCAAGGAAAGCGTCAAACAAATTTACGGTCCTAAATTGATTAGATTCAGACTTCAATGACTAAAAAAATGAAAGCTTTACAATGATAATATATAGTTCTGTTAAAATGTCCTCATAAATTAAAGAATGTTTGAAAGAATATAACTTATAAGAATAACCATGATTCTACATAAATTTTTTTTGGGACTGAGAGATTATACAAGACATGCTCACACTAAACATATATGCATATGCTTTCATGTGTTTCTATTTCTATGTGTGTCCCCTATTTTTTTAAAGATTGCCTGTTACATGCTTCCTATGTGTAGAACACTACCGCAGAAAAAGGCACAACAAGATCTCTGGGAAACACAAATAACTCACTTTCCCCTATTTTTTTAAAGGTTGCCAGTGACATGCTTCTTACGTGTAGAACACTACTGCAGAAAAAGGCACAACAAGATCTCTAGGAAACACAAATAATTTGTTAACAAACTACACGTACAGGAATGAATAGAACAGCATACCCTAGGCTTCCAGAAAGTGCTGTTCGTATACTGTTTTATATTATGTAATACGAAACTGATAGGGCGTGTACATCCCTCACACTTGTGAAAAGATATCATATGATCAACAATGACCGGAATGCCACCAGAAACTGTGCACTCGGAAATTGGAAATGGGCAGTTATACAGCTCAAACTTGCAATTCATTTCATGCTCTAGCGTACCATATGGAAATGTTTCCAAGCATCCCAATTCACGATATCTGCAATGAAATCTAAAGGATGCGGCCAGCTTCTCAAAAGGCAAGCATCGAAAGAATCCTGTTTGACTTCGACATGAAGGGCACTCATTTAATTGGGGCTTGCAAATACCACAGACAGCATGGCCATTGCAACACTACAAGAGGTACATCATAAGCAGGTATGGTTAGTTAAAGAACACCATTTAAACAAAAAAGTGAAAAAGAGCAGAAAAAAAATATCAGAGGACACCAATATATGCACAACTCACAAGTACAAATGTAATGTGCCGACATATTTCTGAGGATACTTTTCGATAGTTTTGTAATTAAAAGAATAAATTACGAGTACTCGGCATGTCTCGCCACACCATTCTGCTCCAGACACTATGCCAATGGTAGCAAGACAGGAGCACCAGAAAATTCTTCAAATTCAATTCCAAGAAGTAATGCAAAAACAATAGCAAAAATACACGACATAAAAATGAATTTAATAAAGTTGAAAAGTCCCAAAAGATTGAGAGTATATGAGTTGGGATTTAAACCTGGTAGACAGGAGGAAACATTGTGTCCAAGCAGACGGTGCAATCGAAATTACTCATCACATCATCTACATTGGATTTATCAACGAAATTCATCACAAGTCTTTCGTTTAAGCCGGGGCTAGAATATCCGGAGTCACCATCCCTTCTATAATAAAAGGAATTGAAGTTCTCACTATCACCATGATCACCGGTGTCATTATAGTCAGAAGAATAATAATACGATGAAGACGACGTGGCCAATGAAGGAGAAGACAAAAAACTCAAATCATCATCAAAAACACTAAAAGAAGTAGAAACGTCATCATCAACGTCTCCGCTAGAAGCACTCAAAATAATAGAATCATAAGGAGAATTCTCAAGCGAAGGCGGCGGCGGTGGGAGCGGCAGTTGCGGTGATGGCGGCGGCGGAGGGAGCGGCAGTTGCGGTGATGGCGGCGGCGGTGGGAGCCGCAGTTGCGGTGATCCCGGCGGCGGTGGGAGCCGCAGTTGCGGTGATCCCGGCGGCGGAGGGAGCGTCAGTTGTGGTGATCGCGGCGACGAAGATCTTCCTTCACGTAGTCGCTGTTGCTGTTCCAAAGAAAGGCGAGCAACATTACTACCGATCCGAGGCCCTCTGCGCATGTAAGGCGGTGGCAAAACTGATGACGATGGCGTCAATGATAGTGTAGGCCGTAGTCGTCGCTGCGGTTCCGAGGAAAATCGCCCGGTATCACTACGAGTCTGCCTTCTAAAATTGTAAGATGGGAGCGGATTCGGTGGTGGCGGCCTTGGCCGTACTCGCCGTTCCGGTTGATCGGCTTCACCGCAACGGGCACGGCGTCTTGTCGCCATGAAGGAAGATGGCCGGGTTTTTCCGATCGCGACGTCGAATTAGGGTTCTGCTGCCACTCTGGGCCGGTGGTGTATTTATATTGGATTTTTGAAATTTTTGAATTGTTTGCACAAACACACCCCCAACAAACACAAGATTTCACCGATATCCTTATGCTGACGTAAATTAAAACAAAAAGAGAAATTTTTTTTAAAAAAAAACTCCATGGTTGATTTCAATTCAACACAAACCTACGCACCATCTTCAGTTATAAACCTTTAACTGGAGGTTTATGCATAAAGAAAATGGTAATAAACGAAGGAAAACAAACATTTATCCAGAAGTGGAGGTTACTGTTTTTGGTGCATCAACATTGCTGCAACTAGAGCTGTCCTCACGTGTCCATGGATCCTCCATGTGATATTCATTGAAGACGTATATAAGCTATTATTGATGTTGACTGTATTTATCTCTGATAGCATATATGTTTTCACCAGTCAGAAATTGCGTCTTTCTTTTTTCTGCTTAAATATTTGCATTTCCCTCGTAGCTTTGTTTTTGAACTCCTGTGAGGTAATTAATAACCATGGAGGGGTTAATGAGTGGACATTTTTAGTGAAGTACGATCAAAACCAACTTCTGGTAGTGTTGTTAAGAACTTTAATTATAAATATTTACAATTGAAAAGTATAATGAAATATACATTTGAAGTGATTAAACATTAAGTTTACCATTTTGTGAGGGTACATACCATTTTCATTTGATACAAATAAAAATTTTCTAACATGTTTTATTCCTCACAAATTCATTAAAAGGGTAAAACAAGAAGATGTTACGGATGAATTAGTTAAAATGAATGTTGATGATCTTAATGAAGTTATTATTATTATTATTAAATAAAGAATATGTTGTAACAGTGAAATGAGTGTTAGAATTAAAAAAAGACAGTAGTTGATGAAATACGTGAATAAATTATGTTTTCTATATAACAAAGACATAATATGTAATATAAAATTTTCATGTAGTATGTTGTTTATTTATAAAAAAATTTGAATTGTAACGATCAATGTCGTTTATGTTAATTACAAGCATATTATTTCACATATTACATCTATATTTGATGAAATTTTAATGTATAATATAATATTTAAAATATTATCTTTCAAATATAATAAAATTTTTCAATTTATTTTCTTAAATTATTATTTAATTTTAAAAAATTTATTAACTTTTTAATTTTCCATTATTTCTTGTAACTACACAAACACCTCATTTTCTGATTTCCTATCATTTCTTCTGATATACAAATAACATTGTATTTCTTATTATATCCTATCATATCTATTTCTCACTATTTTTATTATTTTTTACCATTTTATTCTTTAACAAAAGATATGCACAAACGAGATCTAGATGTCAATCAGATTAAAATCATAAAGCATAATTTTTTTGGATCATGTTAAACTATTATCCAATGAAATCATGTTACGTTGGTACGATAATTTGAACACAAGTTGGCATTACATGATTTTTTAAAAGAAATAAATTTGAACTTTTAGAGGCGGGAGGGGGGGGGTGCTCGAGCATTCAAAATTTAAATTTTGTAAAAATTTAAAATTTAAATATATATTTACGTTCAAAAATTTAATAAAAAATTTAAATTTAAATATTTATACACATGATAAAATTAAATAAAATTAATTTTTAAGTAATAAATTGAAGTAAATAAAAAGAATCCTCTCTCTCTCTCTCTCTCTACAACAGTCTTACCATAATTTTTCACAGAAATTAAGTACACAAGCAAAAGACATAAGAGATAAGATGACGAGCGAGATAAAATTTAATTTTCAATTCTTCAAATTTGGAATATAAATTTTAAGATTTACGATCAGACATAACATGAACAAACCACAAGCTATAAACTGAACCTCTTGTCAATATTTATGGGTACAATTAATGCAGACAAATGGCCTCTCGTGAACAAGGAAGGTCTGAAGATGATGAAAATCTTCTTCAAGATGAAAGAAAAGGCTATTATAATTCCATAATAACAACGATATTCGTAATTACAATCAGAATTCAAATCCTAATAATGTAAAAACTAACATTTTCAAAAAGAAAGAAAAATGCACAACATGAGAAGCTTTTGCCCGGAAAGTTCACCATCAACAAGGCCGAGACCAGTGCCATCCATATATATAAAGGCCGGTCGACCAAAATTTTGGAAGAAAACAAGATATATTATTAGCTCAGCGGGAAAGATTCTGCAATAAGTTGCTACTTCACGGAAGCCGAAATGAATGTTCGGAAAAGAAGAATGAACTATGTGATGGCTCACTCTCTTCTGCCATTACATGACTACATGTATCAAAAAAAACATACATAAATCTACCAGTTAGTACTTTACAGAGAGTGGGCGAACCAGAGCACCATATGATGATATGAACCCTGGCCTTCAAATATTCCAATGGATACCGTTTAAGTATGACAGCTCTCTTGAACACCTTGATTGTGAAACAAGACATTGATTTCTCCGTCATATAGTTTACATAAATCTTTGAAGCTAATTTTACACTGTGGGGAGACTTTTTTTTGTTTTTGGTTTCTGAGAGGTGCACCGTGGGGAGACTGAACGAACGAACTCCCGTGCAGTGGCGTTGGTTAAACAAAATCATCCAACATGCATGGGAAACCCCACCTTAACCATTCTAGTAGAATTGAGAAGCAAGAATTCTGAAATGAGCTCTACGGTGTCTGTTCAAGAATGTACCAAGGAAGTCGTGAGCCAAGTGACTGAATTATTTTTATATCTCAAGCAACACGAAGGGTCATGACGGTTTCCCCAGTGATGGACCAGAAACGGGATTTCTATGTGTGATGGTCGTGGACGATGACCTGCCTACTGCCTCTAGTATCCTACTGAAGACCACCTTTACGGGGACGCATGAGACCACTGGAGCTGAGCCCCCTGGCTTAATCAACCCATCAAGTATGCTGCCGCCCTTGCTTGTGAGCTTCCCAGCAACAGCATGTCCTCTACCAAGCTTCTGATGTGTTGCAAGAGAAGACAGCTTCCGGGTTTTCTGGTTGGACAAGCTCACTTTCTTCGAAGCCTTCTTTTGAAATTTCACGGACAACATTGATCTGTGACTGTGAGATGTCTTCTTTGCCAACTTAGCCTGATTATCAAAATGAATAGCATATGGTTTTTTAGGTGTAGGCTTTGCTTCAGGATCTGAATAAAGGAGAGAATCAGTTTCCTTGCTTTCCAATGCTGCTGGCAAAGGATGTGGGCGGGGAACACGATGCATTGTTGATCTCCTAGCCCTCCTCCAAACAGGTGGTGTTTCATTTCCATCTGCAGCAGGATCCTCACCAGAATCATTTCTACTGATTAATGCATTTGTGGAACCATCATTCAATGTCTCGATTTGAACAGGGTGGCCGACTATTGCTTTACCATTCAGTCTGCTCATTAATGAAACTAGAGGAACACGCTCTCCATGGTAGCTTGCTTGAACCTTTAAATCAACATCTACCAACATGGAATCCATCCCTCCTCCTAGGGGATTAGCATAAAAATGGTCAAACTGATCACTTCTGGTTTCCCAGTATCCTCTCTGACCCACCTGAGGTAGTCCTTCTTCTTCACAACCAGATGGAGACATCCCAAGGGAGTCTTCATCAGAAATGCTCATATCAACATCTCTATGATCTCTACCACTTCCTTTTAACATAGCTGAGTATCTATTGCTGTAACGTGACATTCGAGTATCTAAATCTTTCTCAGTGAAATCATTCTCATCAAAGCCACCATACCTTTGGTAAAACCCTTCTCCAATAGTCCTTGCTCTGCTGCTTTTCAAAGTACGTCTCTTGCTGTCATATGACCTTCCATTCACTGAACCATGATAAATATCACCAGCCATTTCATCTAAGCCCTCTGTTGGTCTTCTTGTAAGATTACGAATGTTGCGCTTCCCTTTCATATTCCACTTAGAGACTCCCAGATCAGATGAAGTACCCATGCTATGCTCATGAGAATACCGTGGATGCATGTAGCCAGATGGCAATTGCCTATCATTGCCATCTAAATTCCCATATCTTTCTTGATCTTCATAAGTTGTCAAAGTATTATCCTCAACAACTCTTCCTGAGTTTCTCGTCAAAGGAGTCAATGATTGACCAACACCTGACATGGCATAAACATCTGAATATATGAGAATAGTTTAAAAAACAAAAGAAGTATATCATGATCTACATACATTTAAAGTCAACTACCATACCAAGACACTTCATCGATGTCAATAAGACTAAAAAGGAACATACTGCTAGAATGGCATAATTAAATTATCCATAAAAGGAAAAAACTCCAAAGAAAAGTTGCGAGTGCACACCACACATGTTTCTCTTGCCTAGCACAAACATTTATGGCAAACATGGATTTGTGAAATATGGTTGCAGCCTTGCACGAACAAAAATATAGAAACAACAAAAGAGACATATCGTACCGAGAAATATGCTTAATAAACGAAATATTTAAACAAAAAAGTATATCTAGAATCTAAAACTAAAAACTTAAGGAGATTAGAGAGCAAATTCCAAGGATCAACAACTTTTGCAAAAGCTTGTGACAAAGACTTAAAATTTATAATTCAAATCAGAACATTAATTACTGATCTCTAGGGATTATCTAATCAGAGAACTATAACAACCACTTGGAAGAACACATAAATACAGGAATCAATGCCTTAATTCTCACTTTGTGAGGTTGATCACATGAATTGTTTCATCTATTCTGATATATATTACAAATCTTGTAATTTAAAATATTTTTCGATATTTTTAAGTAATTTCTAATCCCTCCCTACCTCTTTAAGTTTCACCAAAATTAATTTGTTCTCCTTTTCTTATATGTGTGTCTACAACCCTTCTAAGAATACGAGAAAACCATCTAAAAGACAATATTAACTTATTTTATCCTCAATTAATGCAACTCCTACTCTATTTTAGATAAAATAATGTTTAATCTTTCATAATATTGCCACCTATGAAATATAAAAAAAATCATATAAACAACCCCACGTAGTGCAATTATGACTTAAATTGTTGTTATTATTGTATAACATTACCTGCGGAGGTTCATTCCTTTATAGATGGTCCTAAACTCAAATAAAGGAGGGTTAGCATTAGGTAGACAACTAGCTGTAATAACTTGTTAATCTGTCATGAACATGGAACCTAAAGATAATTCATTGGAACACAACCCATTTAGCAATGCATAACATTGAACTTTGAGCATGATGAAAAGAAAATGAGGGAAACATTGAACACCCAAGGTGTAACATTCTTAAGTTAGGAGATCTGTATTGATGAAAAAATGCAAATAAAAATAAGCAAAAGTCCTCACATCTTAATGGACTAGGAATATAGGAATATATTCCAAAATTAAGCTAACAACTTGGAATATAGGAATTTTCACTAATAATAATATGGAATTAGTGGATATAATGATGAGGAAATTTAACATATTATACTTGCAAGAAACTAAATGGGTGGAAGTAAAATATAGTTCAATTGAAGATCGTCGTTTTAAATTGTGGAATATAGAAAATGATATGCATAGGAATAGAGTTGAAATAATAGTTGATAAAAGTTTAAGAAATGAAGTTGTCGAGCTATTAAAGATAGAAGATAAAATTATAATGATTAAGCTTGTGATAAGAAATGAGAATATAATTAATGCATATGCTTCTCAAATAGGCTTAGAAGAAACTATTAAATAGAAATTTTGAAAAGATTTGGATAGTTTCGTTTATAGCTTACCTACTAATAAAAAGTTATTTATTAAAGTGGATCTAAATGGTTATATAGGAGAGTAAAATATAGGATATGAAAGGAACCATAAAGAATTTGGTTTTTGTAATAAAAATGAAGAGAAAAATTCAATTTTAGACTTTGGCATAGTTTGCAACCTTTTAATAGCTAGCACTTATTTTAAGAGAAGAGTATTTAATTATATTTAGAAGTGGTTTAAAAGCTAGTCAAATAGATTTTTTACTTACTAGAAAAATAGATCAAACAATGTGTAAAGATTGTAAGGATATTTCAAGAAAAAGCCTAACTACACAATATATGTTATTAATATTAGATGCTAATATCAAGATTGTGAAGAGAAAGACTAAAGTGCATAAGAATCCAAGAATTAGGTGGTAAAATCTAAAAAGTAAAAAGAAAATGATCTTCAAAGAATATGAGAACTAGACAGAGAGGTAAATAAATTTTAGAATGAAATGACTACTTATATTAAAAAGATTACCAGTGAACTTTTAAAAGTGTCTTGTAGGTTAGCTCCACTAAATCTAAATCACACGAGAAGTTGTCATGCATCACAAAAGAAATTGATGTCAAAGACATGTTTGCTAACATGGCCCATCAGTAAAAGCGGTTCATCTACAAACTAAGACAATAGACACTGTTAAAATTTATTACTAAGAAAAGCAGTGCAGACTGCAGAGTTGATTGCTAATCAAGTAATGCAGTCAATATGACATGCATGTCATGACATAAAATATCAGAACCACGACACAACTATTCCAAATGATACAGGGAAAAAAATTATTTCCAAAACATATACAACTGATAGATGCACTCATTCATGAGACAAGTAAATGAAGGACATGAATATTCTATTTACCTGTGTACAGGGTTTCATCATCCTCTGTATCAGCATCGTCATCAGACTCATCCCCACCAGTTGAATTTGACTCACCTACTTCATTTAATCCAGATGACATGTTTTCATCAACCAAAGGACCAGGATATCCAAGCAAATTAGGGGATGTCTGCAGCTGATCAGGAGAATATCGTGCATGATCTAACCAATTATATGAATCATCAGGAAAATTATCCTCAGTGCTCATCTCATCTTTTGAAAAGTTAAGATTTTGATCATTTTCTTCTTTCATATGTGGCAGCATAGAACCACAAGTGTGTGAAGAAATTTGAGATGCTTGTAGCTTTGCACTGCTTTGCATAACTTGAACCAAAGGACGACGTCTATCACGCCTTTTACCAAGAGATTCTTCATTAATGCCACCCTGTGTTCTTCTCTTCTTGAAGGATGGACCATTTTTGTTGCTCATTATGTTAGTTGCTGCTTGTATACCCTGCACAGGACCAGGAATGCCATGCCCATGAGAATCTACCAGGAAAGGTCTCTGGATAATCTCACTACTGGCAGCTGCAGCAACTTTTCTCTTTGAATCGGCACTACGAAGACCAAAGTCCTGCAAACCCCTCATTCTCGGAGTGGCTTCTAAAGTATCATCTTCCCAAGTGGAATACTTACCACCTTTTCCTTTTTGAGCATAGAATGGGTTGGCCATGCTTGCTTCTGGAGGTGAACTGTTCTTTCTAAACTGTGGCTTTGGAAGAAATCTACCATGATCTGCCGGGTCATTACTTTTAGCTTGATTTCCAGATGGAAAGCCAACATTCTGCTCCTTTTTGGAAGCAATAGAACATTTATTGCTGGAACTAGATCCAAGTTTCTGCTGCTTTCTTTCAAGCATCTGTTTCTCAAGCTCAAGGGCATGAAGAATAGCATCTTCACGGCGAGCATATTTCTCTCTCTTTTTTATGGGAATGCCTTGAGAAGCTTCAGCTCTTTCAATACAAGCATCGAATTCACCACATCGAAATGCCTTCACACGCTTGGACTTCTCCAGATTATACCAGTCCCTAAGAAAAAACTCACCATCATTGAGCATTTCAAGAATTCCAATGGCAATCATAATTTTTTTTAATAATTTACTTATCCATGTTTGACATCATCAAACTGTGCAACAGAGTTTAAAATACCTAAAAAAGTGGTAGCATTTCCTGTGATGGTATGCATTGCACATGGCAATTCAGATCATGACAAACAAATGAGAGTGTATGAAAATGATGTGAGAACATAGAAATATATAGAGATCACAGAATAGTTTTTAATTTATTCCATGTTTTGAATTATCACACCAAAATGCTAGATATTATTTCAACAACCTCAAATAGCCTTAAAAACAAAGGCATGAGAAAAATTACATTTTTAATGTATTTTATAATACTGTGTAAAAGGTTGGAAAATCCACTCCTTAATATGAAAATGATCAATTTCCAGAAAATCAGATACCAAAATCAAAACAAATGTTACATTGTCACCCAACACTTTGGATATTGAGTTTTTCTAATAGCTAGAAGGAATACCTTCTTGGAAGCAAACAAAAACGTACAAACATCATAGCTACCCCAAATTTGTGTGGTCTATTTCCTTTCTGTTAAACTATGATGCCTATTCCAATAATCAATGGATCTAAAAATACTTCCGAACCTTTGAATATTTCAGATGACTCATCACAATTAAATTCAGTAAAAGTAAAATACTTTCAAGGCATTATTCCAGCATGATCACCTATCAATACTACCATAGATGCACTTAACCTTTGGTATAAATATGTCATAAGTAAGATGGTCTAATCGGAATCTTGTTATATTCTATATATAACCAAACCATTACCAGATAGACTGAACAATTGAGACCATGATTCCAGGAACTAAACGTAATAGATTAGCTCAGTTTTACCATGTTACATAATCCTTGGCAATCCATTCCATAGAATGCTTCATTTATACTGAAGCTAGTTTAGAGCATAATCTGGCTTACACTTGCTACTATACATGATCCTTGGATTACAATCATTAGATCTCTAACTTGAATCTTTATGAAAAGAGCCAGTACATTAGGAGAAGGATAAAGGACATCTCAGTAGTGTATATAACAGCTATCCCCAGTTCAACACGGAGAAAAAAACACTGCAAAAGACTATTTATCAGATAACAGAAGGTCTGAGTAACAAAACTAATGAGAGAAAACAGCCAGAGGACACTAAGCACAAAAACAAGTCGAACCAAGCAAAGATGAAAGCATGCAACATCATAAAAATCCCCACTTTAGCATTAAAGAAAATAAAGAGGAAGAGAGATCTGGGGTTCGAGTAGACTCACACGCTGGCGTCCTCCCGTCCAAGCAGCTTCACGGGCGTCCCAGATCTCGGTGACATGAGGTGCGACGCCGAAAGCTCATCCTGCCCCAGAATCCTCCCCGGCCACCACGACCCGTTCCGTCTCCTCACCCACACAATCGTTCCCACATCACACTCACCCGCAATCCCTCCCTCCCCCTCCGACACTCCCATCCCCTCAACCCCCCCCCCCCCTCCCCCCCCACCCACCCAAAAAAAAAAAAAAAAAAAAAAAAAAAACAAGAAAAACAAAAAAGAAGGGAATTTTTAGTAGTGGATTGCACGATCAACCCCCAGCAAGGGCGAACTCGAAACCTCCGCAATGCCGCCGAAGCACCAGACCGCCCCGCCCAGCTAGGGTTTCCATCCTCACGGCCTCTCCGCCGAATTCTCCATTGGAGGCATCGTTCCGCTCAGATCGGTGAATCGAAGTCGGCGGTAGCGTCAGCGCGTGGCTATTCCAGGAGACTTCTCCTCGATTTTGGCCTCTTTTCCTCGTCGATTTCGGTTCTGGAAGTGGATCAACGAGGACGGGCACGAGATTTGTGGGGTGGAGTTCGGCGGGGTTTATATATCGTGGCGCGAGATATCGCGGGCAGATCGCGAGATTTCTCTGGGCCGCAGGATCTTGATCGTCCTGTGGTGGACGGGCAAGTTGGTGATTAATCAAGTGGATTTTAATTAGTAGGTAGTCGTAACTTTCTTAGGGTAAGCTTTCTCCGTTCCCATTCCCAGGAGAGGTAAAAGCTCCGCCGACTTATCTGTCATCTCATTTTTTTCTTTTACCTAAGTTTAAAAAAACTGTAGATGTCAGCAATCAAGTTAAATCGTAAGTATCCATCTTATGATTAAAATACATGATTTTATAATTTTAAATCATCACAATTCAAATTTGATTAGATAGATACTTATTCAAAGTTAATTGAATTACATATATATATATATTTATATAGATAACTATAATCTATTTTTTTTCTGTTTAAATTTAAAGTTGACTGAATAAACTCTTCTTCAAAATAATATATCTGATTATCCGTTCCCAGGAGAGGTAAAAGTTCCCTTTTATCAAATTAAAAAAAAAAAAAAACTTTAGATGTAAATAACAAAGCTAAATTATAGGGATTCACCTTACAACGTAGAATACATGATTTAATATTATAGAATCATTCCAATTTAAAGTTGATTAAATAGATACTTATTCAAAATTAACTGACTGAATTGTAGTCATATGGATATTTATAACTTAATTTATTGTTGGTGCTACTAATGATTTTTTTTGTTTAACTTTAAAGTTGACTAAATTGTAGTCATATACACCGACATAATTTGCTATAAGCATTATTAATAATGATAATTTTCTGTTTAAATTCAAAGTTGACTATACACACCCTTATTCAAATTTGACCGAATTATAACAATTCGGTATTATTATGTATCCTATATTGTGAGAGATACTTACAACCTAATTTTGTTGTAGGTGCCTATATTAACATTTTTGTACTTTTCGATGATACTCGTCTTTTCATTCATCGTCAGCTTGTATAATAATTACACGTATCGCTATTTTTAACCAATTACAGTTCTAATTTTATAATTAATTTTTTTTACAATAACAATAATTTTTACATTTACCATGTAGTTGTGTAACTACGTGCTTTTATCGTACCGTACGGTAATAATCGGTTTCCAACAGATCTAAAAAAATGTAAACGGTGAAATTAAATTTTACCGCCATTGATAAATTTACTTTCTTTTAATAATTTTAAAGAGACATGCACTGTTTTCTTGATTAATAATTGAATGATTGAAGAAAGCAGACAGGACTTGAGGAGAAATAGAAAGAAACTACCGGTCAAAGGGAAGGTAATGCGTACTTCACGATAAACCGTGGACGTTGTCTCTTCTTCTCGAGTGTCCTGCAATAAAATAATATATACTTCGTTATGCTTACACGTTTGGTCACGTGCGGGAGTCATGCCGCACATGCCCAGTGCGATACTTTTCTCGCTCCGTGTGAGACCCACGCCGGCGAACAGCGGCAAAAGGTTTTGGAGAAACGTGTGATAAATTTTGGAGTGAATATAGAATGCGAGGAGAAAGAAAATATGATTAAAGATTTTAATCTGAGATATTAATTAAGCGATTTAATTAAGGAATCTAATTAAACTCTCGTAAAGGAGTCGATACGATGGAGTGATTTTTTTATCGTGTTTTGTTTGCTTGCACGTGGATATAATTTAAAAAATGCGTCTGCTCTTAATTCGAAGTTACTCTTAATTCTAATATTTTGTACTTCACTAATATTATTTTTAATAGATTTTTTATCTTCAAAACAGTTCTAATGATTGTGATATCAAAATAATTCTTTGAATCTTGTCCAGTAATCTATGATCTCACGAGAAAGAAAAATATATGTAGAACAAGAAGTCAAAAAGATCTTTAACTTTTATCAACCTTCGATTTTTCTCTATTTTCTTACTTCAATGGAAAGCTTCCCTTGAATCACTCAACCATATATATCCCAGTCGTTTATATTTTCTTTTGAAAATGTCCGTATGATTTATACTAAGTTGACAAAATTATAAATCTAGTGCTTTCAATAAAAAAATTTTGAGAAATTTATAACTCAAAATTAATTGCAGCAAGTGAAAAAATTCACCGTTATGTGAGATTATTCTAATGTTTTTATTGTCTATAACTTATTTATATACCTCAAGTATCTCTAACTAAACGTACCATGATATCATATAAAATTTCAATTCAAATTTGAGCGAGTGGAACGCTTAGTCAGTATATATAAGTACAGTTATATTCTAATATTATAGAACATTATCAAAAAACTTACAAATCATTATCCACAAATCAAAAGATATCTTCAGTTATACTCGATTAGTTTTAATTTAAATTAGAGGTCTTCACAATAAAGGAAGGTACACAAATATCAACACGATCATCGTCATCATCATCACTGCTTAACAAGCTTAATTAGGGTTTAGGGTTCATAACTAAGCTCGTACCAGTGGCGCTTATTCATGGCGTGGCGTGGGGGAACACTCGAGCTTTGGAGGCGGCCGCCATCGCCTCGCACCGCAGCTTTCATTCTCGAGGCATACGCCTGGTTCTCAGGGTGATGCCGCCGGTGGTACGTATCCTCCTGAACGAACACCGGCGGCGGTCCGTTGCTCGGCCACAATCCCTGATTCTGCTGCTGTGGTGACCAAGCAACTACCCCTATGGCAACCCCATCCTGTCCCATTCCATCGGAACTAGGGTTTTGGTGCGGAGAAGACCAGGAAACATAACAGACGAGCCCTAACGCCACGGTTCCAATCGCCATAATCGCCGCTCTGGAGAAGTGGCCATCCATGATCACCCAACAATCGTCACGGTCCATCTCTTTTGATGCAACGTTAGCGGCCGCACCTACCAATAGCATGGTAAATGCTATGCAGAACGTCACCCTGCAAGAGGATTTCAAGTTGGAGATGCATATTTTTCTAGAGACCTGGTGAAAATACAAGGCACTCTTACTTCAATTCATCTATTTTCCGCATATATATGAAGAATCGACATTTTTTTTTTTCAGATTTAAGGACATTACCAGTGAATTATGTAGCCGCATAATCCAATCGCAGGCTTGTTGGTGTACGAGGTTTGATTTTTCTGGCAACAGAAGCATCCGGTGATGGCGGTGATGATAAATTGATCAGTGATAAGTGCTATTGCTGAAACAATTCCAAGCCATGATGCTGGGCTTGAAGGGCAATCATCGCCATACCTTAATTCGTTTACATCAGAATTCTGCAGGATTTATCAAGGTTAAACTTGAGACCAGATGAAGATAAGCATCATGTGCCAATTACCAGATTACAAAGCCTGTGAGTTGGAGAGGAGCCTCCATATTCTCTCTCTGTTTTTCCTCGTTACAGTAAAAACAGGTTTAGAAAGATTTTCCTGTTCTCGGCCTTTTCAAAAATCCCATTCGGGTTTCTAAAAAATCCTTTAGAATCAGCCAATAGAACAAGATATGACACAATCTCAAACATATTTGAAGCTTTCAAAAAAAATAAAAAAGGATGGTACCAAGCATTGGAAGATGGATTGAGCAAGTGTTCTGAACTCACTTTGATCTTTGTCGCCTCTGCAGCAAAGGCGAAGACTGCAGAAACAGCTCCCAGAATGCCGACGATTCCACAGACCACAAGAACCTCCTCCAATGGAAAATGCAGTCGAACGGTCTTAGTTTTTTCTTGTCAAATGATATCTTATAATTAATGTTTCTTCCTAATTTTTTTTCCTTCCTTTGCTGCCTCTTAGTCTTTGAGGTTATTTTTTTTCTATTGCCTCGTTCTCTTGAACTCCTTGTTGTTCTTCGACTCTTCTCTATCCATGGTCTTGATAGTTGGAGTTGCCTAATTCCAACTTTTTGCTTTTATTTGGAAAAAATATCTTATAATCTCCTATGATATTGATAATTTTTTTGTTAAATTGAAATTTCATATTTTCCATTCTTTAAGAATCTCATAAAATATAAAAAATCAATTGCTTGCAGGGTTGGTGGTGGTTGCCGACAATCAATGTAGTGGGACCACATTTTGACAAGGTTCAATTGCTTGCAGAAAAACTCATAATTATCTTTTTGATAATGGTAAAGTTTTTATTAAGTTCTAATAGTTTTTCATTAAGATTAAATAAATGATTTCCAATGATCAAATACTCTTTAATTTACCTTAGAAAGATTATGTGACCTCTGCTGCCTCAATTATCAAGTATTTTTTGTTGTCACAACCATAATCCACCCTTAATTTAGAACTAAGATGGTTTAGTTTGATCGGCCCCTTATCTATAAGAATTTAACATCATCTAATTTCTTCATGCTAATTTTCACACCGAGTAATGTTTCTTACTAATAACAGTAATTGATCTTTTACTTTAATTCAAAAAAATTAAGCTTGAATCTAAAAAAGTTTACCATTATGAAAAAGAACGTTAAAAATTTCATGGTGGTGTTTTTTTTAATATTTTATAAAATTTAAATATAGTTATATAATTAATTAATCCGTAATATAATCTACCATGAATCATAATGTCAACCTAATCTATTTTCATCAAGATTTTTTTTTTTAAATTCAATGACCGAACTCTAACAAAAATGGGTTTGATTTTAAGACTTTAGATCAAAGATCAATATTTATTTAATTCAAGTAAAATTTTCACCATGTATTTATAAACATTTAATTATAAAATATATACTCTTACCATAATTTATCATGTTTTCATCAAAAAATATTGATACCACCGGAGAGTATGACCTCAAGAAGGAATAAAGTAATGAATTTTATACTATCATTATTTTTTTTTAAGAAATTGTCCTCATAGAATACAAATTTCTGAGATAACTATCAAAAACATTAAATAGAATTTAAGCGACCAAGTCAATCTGGTCCCATCAACCATATTAGTAATAAATAGAAAGAGTAGTTGATGGTCTTTGAAAATTTCCTGAAACCTCCTGCGAAGGTGAATATCCAACTATTTTTGATCGGTTAGTGGATAAGAATTGTGACATCTAGATTTCACAAGCTCAATATTAACCAGTTGTTTGATATCTCATGAATTTTGAACCCACAACCTCGTTCTATTATTATCATGTGATGTGGATTGAAATATATTAATTATGATCTACCCTCAATGTCAAAGAAGGGGTCACCTCAGTTTTAGTTTATCTTGAAGCAATTTACCTATGCAACATCATGGATTGGTCTTAAAACGATAACTTATCATGAGGATTTCATTGGCAATTTGTTTTCAAGACAACTCAAGTCATACCCCTGCATGATTTTATTCAGGAAAATCAACATAAATCTTTTCCAAACTTACAAACCCAACAACTCCCATTACACCTTGGTTTTGAATCATAGATATTATTGTATTGAATCCTAAAAAAGTCAAGAACAACAATAGACATGTTCCCATTGTAAAATCTTAAACTCTTCTATCAAGGGTGTTGATGCCTGTGGTGTATATCCTCGTGAGCAAAAATAGGCGGTGTGTTGCTCATTACAGGTCCTTGACTTCGCTGTGGTGGTGCAGAAGGACTTAATTGGTTGCCCTGGGGAGGGAGCTGTGGACGACCCATTGCGATTCCTGGATTTTGCATTTGCAAGTGACCAGTATTCTTATTTGAGGATAAAGAAATGTGGGAAATGATTCCCAATACAACAGTTGCAAGGGTAAAAATTGCTGCTCCAGGAAAGACACCAGCTTTGATAGTGGAGCATTTGGTCGCCATGAGTACATAAGTAAAAGCTGAAGCTCCCACTAACAGAGTGAACGCGAATAAAAATGTCGCCCTGTAATGTTACCACAAGGATATTTCTCAATGCAGAAAGTGATAATCTTACCAAATATTTTGTTACAGGCAAAACCGTGTTCACTAGTTACGTAAGGATAAAATTAAAGATTTTTTAATGTATGTTTAATGTATTCTTTGCCAATATCTCAAATTGTCATATGAATTTGTAGGCTGTTCTTTAATTTCTACATGGTATATTGTTCTTCTATGATACAATAAGTTTCTCTCTCTTTTTATATTACAAAAGATACAATGTCAAACCAGAATATGAAAGAATCACATGCATGAGAGCACATCAACCCAACCTGCTCTCATCAAACATTAAATTGGATGAAAAATGGAGACTCATCTAAAGGCATGTTAAGGTAAGTTAACTAATAAATGAAGGAAGATTCATAGCTTTTAAAAAAACACAAATGAATGATTTTTAGAAATAAGATGGTCAAAGATAAGTAAAACTGTTTGGAACAGGAATTGATACAAAAAGCTAGGGGTCATGATGTTAAAAGATAGAAATATAGAAGAGGAAAATGCTTTTTTACGGACATTTAAACATGTCCAATGTCCACCTAAAAATAAATCTGTATGAATGGTTGAATTGTCTATCATTCATGCCATTTAGAATGTAGCATGCAAACCATAACATAGAAACATCTCAAATGACATCCAAATGTCGAGGGGGGTATTTTGTTCTTTGATGTTTCATTAGTTGTCACTTTATATTCTGAATTTGATAACCGTTATTCTGTTCTTTGTTTCTAGAAAAATATAAACCTTATTTGTTATTCATATATCAATTTTATAAAAAGAAATGAAGATAATTTCCTTTCGAGGCAGAAAGCATAATAGCTCATTAAGTTCTGAAACTAATTTTATGAATATTTTGACAGTCAGATTGCTCATCGACAAATATGATTTCTACAAGCAACTGCTACGGATTGTACTAAAATAAATGATACTTTCTTCCGACGATTTAAATCAAACGTTGAAAGATTAGAGTATTACCAATGAAGGATAAAGGTGATTAATCCTGCCGTCCGATCGCTGCTGGGTAAATTTGGACGTGTTAAACAGCAATAGCATCTAGTAGCAGAACTTACGATTATCTGAGCAATAAGAAGCGGTAGTGCTGATACAAGTCCCAGTTTTGTTACAAGGATAAAATCATCACGTTTACAGGTACCATCATCCGTCTCTGGTGCGTCAGAAAGCTGCAGAATAAATTGAACGTTAGATCAGATGAGATCATTAGTTATATATATGGTGCTGTCACTTTTTTTTCTTTTAAAATTGACGCTTCATGAACGTTAAAATAGTTTGATGAACATCAAAAGTATTTATTTAAGTGATAATAAGAGATACTTTATAGACACTCAAATAACTTGATATATATTAAGAATATCTATGAAAGTGAAAACTTACAAGAGTAGATCTTCTTAAGTATCTAAAATAACACTCTCTTTGAATTAGTCTCTAGTTAACTATACATTTTGTCTTACAAATACTCTCTACCAATTTAAGATATATCTCATCTATTAATTTGATTGAAAGTACTAAACAGAAATAAGACCCGTCAATATATACACACCTATAATTTGATAACAGGTATAAATGCACGTTATGGTGCTGTCACTTAGGCAGGGGACAAAGAGTATGTTTTTTTCTCACATGAGAGAACAACCGGTGCACAGCAATTAAAAGCTCACTAGAACGATAGAAGGCTATGGGTGTCGTGCATTTTGATGCTAATGCTTACAGCCTTGTTGGACAGGATGTTGCTTTTACTTAAACCACGTTCCACAAAAGGTGAAACAAAAAAGACCATGCGTGAAAACGCTCTAGCCAATCTTCATTCTTCATCAAGGATGTCATGTTCAGATAGACAGTGATAATATTATAAAGGTTTAGTTAAACAGCAATTTTATTGCAAAGGATATAGTTATTGATTTGATAATATCTTTAGGAAATCAAGAAATGAACTGATTTATAGAGGAGAATTAATTAGTGCAGAAGAAATTAAAAGAAATAGAGATAGACCTAACACTATTTAATTAGCAATACCAAAAAGAAGATTTAAATTTATGTAATATAATTGTAGATTTGATAATAAATAGAATAATGATTTTTTTTGGTTATATACACCCTTGAGTAACAACTCATATAACAAATGTCAGCAACAGTTGAGAAGGCAATATCAACTATTTTAGATATTGATGGAACATAAGAAACACTTCAATTTACAAACCATAAAGCAATGGAGTAAAATTTAGGGACATTCTGAGATTTCAAAAGTTTAGTGGAAGTGGGAATGTTGAGCAGATAAAGTGAAGAAATTCCATGAGATTGATTAAGAATTAAATGTAAATTGAAAACCCTTGTAGGTTTCTCATTGACGACAACATATAGTACCAAAACCACAACCTCAATCCAATTCAATTCCTGCTGATCTGCCAACCAAAATTATAGACCTTGATCTCTCAATTGTTCTCTACAAAGGTAAACAAAACATTGTACCTTATCTAATATCATCTTATATTTCTCATGCCATGTAGGTTTCTGTTTAAAATGAAAAAGTACATAATATTAGTGATTAATGAATGGTTAATTACATAATAAACTAACATATGAAAATTAAGTTATTATGTTAAAAACATATATTTATACACTTTAATTAAAGAATAAACATAATTTCAATGAATTAGTGTTAATTAAGAATTAAAAGATTAAAAGCCTAGTTTACATGTAATTTTATATAAGTTTACGGAACTTTATAAAGTTATTAAGGTAAGTTTACAAAACCTCGTAAACTTAGGAATCATTTCACATGTCAACTTTTGAATGATTAAGAATTACTTCTTTTACATATTAAATGCTAAATGTTATAAAAATATTTATTTTATTAAACTATAGAGCGTAACAACTTGTTGAGTTACAAGTTTAAAGGATAAAAAAATCACATGAAAACTCGTTAAGTTACATGTTTAAAGGGTAAAAAGATCACGTGAAAACTTGTTAAGTTAGCATTATGCACGTATTGAATTTAAAGTTTACTAATGTTATACTATGTCATGTGAGTTGCACATGTTTAACTTGTTAAGTTAGCATAACTATACACATTAAGTTGCTTTATTAAAATCTAAGGTAATATGTTATGTTAGTATTATAAACTTATAAGTTATTTCTTTATTAAATACGTGATACATATATTATTATTTATATATGTGAGTTCGTTGAGTTAAGCTTAACTCAATGAGGTTAGTCCGTTGAGCTACAATTAAGTTAACGGAGTAAGTCCGTTGAGTTACACTAACTCCATAGATTAGTTATTTTCTAATATTTAACTGTGAGTAGTTGTAGGAAAAGAAAATTTAAAGGGAACCACATCGCACAAACTATGTCATGATCTAAATCGTGGATAAAAGAAGTAATCACTATCGTTGATACGAAGGAAGGAGATTCAACCAGTCATTTAGGCAGAAGGAGTTATTACTGAAAGAAATATAAAAGGAAAAGAGAAAGAACAAAGAAAAGTGTAGGGGGAGAACCACGCTAACTGTAGAAAGTGTTGGTCGTTCCTTACCTCCCACCAATACCACTATCCACCATCCATCGGAGGTCTATGAGGATACTTTCCAGATGTCAGGTCGATTCTGAGCCAAACATGTTGATTGACAACCATTGTGAGGAATACTCGCATCACAAGAAGGGAAACCATTTTCACCAAGTACCAAATCATCTCTCAAGAGACAATAAAGCTTCTATCCTTAGTTTTGAGTTGATGCTACTATACTAAAGAGGAGATCAACTAACAAAAGTCTTGGTTCACAATTCTATAGGGAAAAGAGCACATGACAGTAAGTGATTGAGTTTTCAATGGTGTAACTGCATCACATGTAGTGATTGGAGTTCTTACCATCAAAAGAGAATTTTATCTTTTACCTTTTGTTCATCTTCAAGAACATATTACAACAAAAACAAAACAAAAACTCATTATCTATTTTTGTGTTTATCAAATCTGTGTTGTATCGTTTGTTTTATATTGTCATTATTGTCAGTAATGTTAGTATTGTCAGTATTGTTGAATGTTTTATGTGTATTTCATTCCAGAAAATAAAAAATCATATTATTGATTAGTGAAACCAATTAGTACTCAATTCTGAAATCCTGATTAATATGATTATTGTTTGAAATATCTGAATGTTAATGCTGATTAATGATAAATATCATATAAACTAACATTAAAAGCTTAATTGATGTTGTTTACATTATGTGGAACTACCTAATGGATGACTATATTCCTTTGTAGACAACAATTTTAATTTAAATTTACTAGTGAGACTCATTGAGTTAACTTAACTCCACGAAGATAGTCCATTGAAATAACTGTAACTCAACGAACTAAGTCTGCTGAGTTGGTAGTAATTCAACGGAGTGAGTAATTTAGAACACAAAAACCTCTAGTTGTAAAAATTTAAATAGTCTAAAATTTTTAGTCATTCTCTGTGGGATCGACCTGTATTTGCACATTTATGTAATAAACATTGTGCACTTGCATTTAATTATGAATTAGATTTAATATCTTATTCGTGAAAATTGTTTGTTTACTTCTAAAAGAAAATATAAACATATATTTAAGTAAACAAGAACAACCAAACAATTCCACATTAGAAAGTTGAGAATTGATAGACCTCCTTAAGAAGCAAGTGAGTTTTCACAATTAGACACAAGTGAAATGGGTCAATTTACCAACACAATGTTCAACTAGTAGCTCAAGAATTAACACAAGTATATGACATTCTCCTATTGTTTACCCCAATTCCATTAGAGTTTTATTATCAATTACAATGAATCAGTCAATAGTAACAACTAAATCTAGTGGATGTTAAAAATATTTTTTCTGTAGAATGATCTAAAAATACTAGGTATATATAGAACAACCCTTTAAGTATATTTCTCAAGGGTAGAACAAAATCTATAAACTCAAGAAAGTTATATATAGGTTAAAGTAAATCCCTCATTTTTTGTTTCAAAAATTCAATGAAATCAAGATGAGTAGTGGATTTCATAGATGTGTAGCAGATCGTTTAGTGTTAGTTAAAAATATAGCACATAGTGCTTGACATGTTGATGTTTAGACATAATGTTAATCTAGTATGATTTTTTGGTTGTTTACATTAATGTGTGTATTAGACCATTTGGTATTAATTAAAAATATAGCAGATAGGGCTTGACATGTTGAAGTTCTCACATGATGTTAATCTAGCATGATTTTTTGGTTGTTTAAGTTGATGATAAGTGGTGACAATGAAAAAATCATGACATGAACATTTTGTTACAAAGGACACAGACAAACTAAAATATTGCTAAAAGATACCAATGCTAGGGACAAACTATTACCTTCGTAAAGAATGCATGTGCTTCACATGCTCTAGAATGGGGGATTACTGGGATGCAACCGAAAAATATGTCAATAAATCAGAATCCTCTACTAGATTGGTGGAGATAGGGATCCCATTGAATGGGCTATGGACCATTGGATGAGCCTTTAATTCAAGGTCATGACAAAGGGAGAGAGAGAGAGAGAGAGAGAGAGAAACAAAAAGGATATGTATATAAATATATATATATATATATATATAGTGGAAGCAAAAAAGATTAGAAAAAGAGAAGAAAAAAGGAGAAAAGAAATTAACACTTCATTGTCAATCTCCAATGAGTAAATTTGAGATTTTGCAGAATACTCTAATTAACAATTTAGATTAATAAAATTGAGATTTTGTGAAATATTAACAATTCACATAGGTAAAATTAAGGTTTTTTGATACATTAAAGTTAACAATTCACATTTTTTATTAGATGATTGATAATGTTTGTATGCAAGTTTTCTTTATTTGATCAATTAAGGGTTGACCATTTCTCTTATTTACACTTCTACTATTTATCTCCTTGTATTTCTTTTCTTTTTCTCCAATTTTACTTATATATGAGTCTATTTTAAGTTGGATGCTCTAACTTGAGGAGTGTTAGAGTTTGTAAGCAAGTTTAGTTTTACATTGTCTAAACTGTTTTGGTGTTTCTTGTGTAACCTTTTTATGTCTTATGTTTGCTTATCAACATAACAATTCCTTCCCCATATCTTGTTTCTTCCACAAACTCCTTATACATGGTCCTTAGAGCAATTTGTTGATATCTTCATAAAAGGATTCAATATAAGAGTCTCAGACTACTAACATAACAAAAAGGAGAGTGTGTTAAGAAAGTGTGAAACACATTAAGAAAAAGAGTGTGTGTAAGAGAGAGTGTGTTAAGTGTAATGTCATAAGGGGGTGTATTATGTTATATTGTTATATGGGTAATTGGATATTCATGTAAAACCCATAGGCCTATATATATGTAACCCTATGTGATTGGCAACAATAATGATCATTTTCCCTCATCACTATCTGTTTATATAATGTTGGAACTAGTAGAGTTTTTACACAATCTCCTACTGCTAGAATAGTGCCACAGTGGAAAACGTGAAGATAAGGGTTGCATATATGGAAACATTTTTCTACTAATAACCAATTAGTTTTGAATTACAAACCCACATTCTCTACAGCACATTAAAGCCAATTTTCCCTAATTTCAACTTGGTATTAAAGCCAAAAAGGTCTTGTAAATCCAAATCTTCATTCATATAACCACTTGATCAAAAAATAAGAATACTTATAGGACCTAAAGAAGCACAAGATGACAAGTGTTGAATAGTTTAGAAAAAGCGTGGACAAAACTTGTATATACGTAGGAAGAGACTTCTCAATCTATAATTAATTAGCATTGAATTGGACATCCACATTCTCTACACCTTGATCTGCCCATCCAATTAACGTTGATAGGTCGCATGGTCATGATCAAATGAGAACCTTGAGTGCACCCAATTGTGTCGTCCTGAAACTTAAAAACAGGCAACATATGTAGTACCATTTAACAAACTTAAAATAGACACAAAATACATATCATCTAACAATTAAAAGTAGTCTTGGTGAGAAACAAGTAGATAAAAATGAGATATGCCATGGTAGCTCTTACCTTACTGCAACATGACCACTCTTGAAAAACTCAAAAGGAAAAAGAAGAAGTCAATCAGTTCTTCCTATTCTGATCTACTACAAAAGAGAAATATATTAAAAACAACAACAACAACAACAACAAATAGAAAAGAAAAGTGATCGCTAAATTTTGAAGTCAAACACCATAACATAAACCACTGCAACTAAACATTAGCATACCATTCACGTTACCACGAATCTTCTAAAGATGGGTCAGAGAAGGCTTGTTTGGAGCACAAATCAGATGTTTGGGAAATCAAACAACCCCAAAAAGTCATCAATGAAATGGAACCAGGCATTTCCAAAACTCACCGAGTGTCTTATGACCTCCGCAACGAAAGCCAAGGCGGCGGAAGAAATACCAAGAGATCCCACAATAAAACAGACGATGAGAACACTATTGTCCATCCTACCTTCCTTTTTTCCCTTCTTCCCACACCTTCCCCCCCACAATGTATTCTACTTTAAACCTCTCCAAAAATTTGAACTCTTAAAGCTTGGATCACTTGCGCAAATACCCTTTGAAATAATTTTATTATGAAAATCATGTCTCTCCTTTTATTTATTCATGCCAACAATAATATTTTCTAATAAAATATTTCATGAAAGTGAAAAAGAAAATATTTTATTTACATAAAATATTCACAATTAGGAATGTTAGTAGAAGGCATGATAGCAATTAATAATGTAAAATATATATATATATATATATATTAAGTTTTGAAGTATGAGATCAACAGGCCGGATGCTTAAGAATTCCATGATTTTAAGGATGTAGTATATTGATCAGAATATAAGGGTCAAGCTTAGAATATAAGTTTTCATTTGATTTTAAGGAAAGTTTGTGTTGCTTGAATACTCCAGAAAAGAGAGTTTGGAAATTTTTTCAAACTTTCCTTATTCTCCTTTGGAAATTCTCAAAGAAAGTCTAAAATATTATTTTCAATAAATAAAAATAAAATTTAATATTAATAATTTATGTACTGGTATTTAATTTATACAATTTTATTTATATTTTGTTAGTATTGTATACATCAGGAATCCAAAAAATATATGAAAATCGAATGATTTTGAATTGAAAATTCAACACTCTTAACACTAACAAATGGCATCAACCAATAACTAGAATCCTACAACAGATAAATTCAACTCAGTATTTGATAATGAGAAAGGAAAATATTTATCCAGTGGAAGTAGGTTTACCATCACAGCCCTGTACTCTCCCCTTCCCCCACATATTACATATTTCTTATCAAGAACTGGAAGCAATTAATGGAAAACTATGATCTCATGTGACAGAAAAATATATGTAAATCAAAAAGTCAAAGAGCTCTATGACATTTTAACAAATCTAGCACAAGGATCTTAGAACGATAGCTTATTATCACAAGGATTTCATGAGCCATCTGTTTTGAAGACAACTCAAATCATACTTGCATGATTTTACTGAGGAAAACCAACATAAATATTTTCCAAAGTTGCAAATAGAACAATTCCTATTACACACAGATTGTCAATTATAGAGGGTATTGTATCAAATGCTAGATATGTCAAGAACAACAACAGGGATGTTCCTACTGTGAAATTTTAATTTCTTCTAACAAGGATGTTGCTGCCTATGTTTATGTACCCTTGTGAACAAAAACAAGTAATTCGTTGCTCATGGTAAGGGCCCTTGACTTTGCTGTGATGCTCAATTTTGTTGTGGTGGCGCACAAGGACTTGGCTGGTTGTTCTGGAGAGGGAAGTGTGGATGTACCATTTCGATTCCTGGATTTTGGGTTTGAAAGGGGCCTGTGCTTTTAATTGAGGATAAAGAAATGTGGCAAATGATTCCCATTGCAACAGTTGCAAGGACTAAAATTCCTGCTCCAGCAAAGACACCAGGCTTGATAACGGTGCAACTGATATAATAGGAGTACTGCCTGTCTTCATAGTTGCTTTCATTGTAACTTATATTACTAAGAGTTGATGCTGCCACTAACATAGGAAATGCCATTAGAAATGTTGCCCTGCAGTGTGATTATAAGGGTACTGCTCAGTGCAGAAGAAAGCGATAATATTACCAAGTATTTTTTACAAGTAAAATTTTGTTCACCAGTAGCATTAGGATATGATTATGAGATGTTATAAATGTATGACTGATGTACTCTTTGCCAAGATCTCAAATTGTCATATGAATACATAGCATGTTCTTTAATTTCTATACGATATATTTTTCTTCTGTAATACAAAAAGTGCCTTTCTTTTTTTAACTATTGAAGATACAGTGTCAAACCAGAATATAGAAGAATCACATGCATGAGACCGTATGAACCTTGCTTACTCCTTAGACTTTAAGTTAGATGGATGAAAAATGGAGACTCATCTAAAGATATATTATGTAAAGTAAGTTAACTGATAAATGAAGATTCATAGTTTAAAAAAACACCAAAGAAAGATTTTTATCAACATTAGGAAATAAGATGGTAACAAATACGCAAAACTGTTTGGAACACAGATTGATACAAAGAGGTAGGGGTCGCAATGTTAAAAGATAAAAATATAGAAGAGGAAAATGATTTTTTATGAACATGTTTAATGTCTGCCTAAAAATAGGCCAGTTAGAAGGGTTGATTTGTGTCACACCTGTAATTCATGTTGTTTAGAATGTAGCATGCAAACCATAACATAGAAACATCTCAAATGACATCCAAATTGGATTTGTTCTTTGATGTTTCATTATTTCTATCACTCTATATTCTGAATTTGATATAAACGTTATTCTGTTCTTTGTTCTTACCAAAGTACAAACCTTCTTTGTTATCCATATATTAATTTTATAGAAAGAAATGAAGAGAATCTCCTTTAAAGGCAGAAAGCATTACATTCTTTAAATTCTGAAATGATATGTATGTTACCAAGGGCAATCATGAAAATAATCTTTGTAAACGACTTAAAGAATATTTTAACAGTCAGATTGCTCATCATCAAACACGATTTCTAGTAGCAATGGCTACAGATTATACTAAAATTAACAAACGACACTTTCTTCTTACTTGTAATTCAAAATTTGAAAGATAAGAGTATTACCAAGAAAGCACAAAGGTGATTAATCCTTTCGTTCGATTGCCGCTGGATAAATTTTGACGTGTTGCACAACAGTAGCATCTAGTAGCAGAATTTATGATTATGTGAGCAATAAGAAGCAGTAGTGTTGACACAAGCCCAAGCTCATAAGATGCACTCTTTGGATATTTACACACCATAATGTACCCCTCTTACAGTAGAATGCACCAATCTTACATCAGAATGCTGCAAAATAAACTGAACGTTAGACTAGATGAGATTACTCACAGTGTTTGTTAGAGTATATGTTTGTTTACGTTGTGCTATTACTTTAGAGCTGAGGGATAAACGATATGCTTGTTTTTTCCCATATGGGAGAACAACCGGTGGACAACAACCACATCGACAATACGACTACTCTTCAAAAACTTGACAGGAAGAAAAAGGTCAACAAGTTCTTCCTATTCTGATCTACTCTGCTTACTTAAAATTCAGCAGAAGAGAGAAATTTGTCAGAAACAACAACAAGGACAATAATATGAAGCAGAAAAAAAAAGGGTCACCATTTAAATTCTGAAATCAAAAACACCATGCCATCTACAAATTGACATACCATTCATTCACATTACCACCAATCTTCCAAAGATGGATCAGAAAAGGTTCGTTTGAAGCACAAATCAGATGTTTGGAGAACCGAACCACCCAAAAAGCCATCAATAGAATGAACCAGGCATTTCCAAAACTCACCTTGATTCTTGTGGTCTCTGCAACAAAGGCCAAGGCGGCCGAAGTAACACCCAAAAACCCCAAAATCACACAGATGATGACAACATTCCTCTCCATCCCACCTCCCTTTTCTCTGTATTCCACTTCCAAAGTTCAGACCACCCAGGACTCTTATAACTTGCACAAATAATGCCTCTTGTTAAAAAATAAAAATCATGTCGAAGCTTACTTGATATAAATATTAAGGTTTTTCAAACTTTCCTTATTCTCCTTTGGAAATCCTCAGAGAAAGTCTAAAATACATTTTTCAATAAATACAAATAAATTTTAATATTAAAAATTTACACACTTGTATTTGACTTTTACATTTTTATTTATGTTTGTCAGTAGTGTGTGTGTGTGTGTATCAGCAATCCTCAGTTTAACACCGAGAAAACGACCAGAGGAGGCTAAACACACAAAAACAAACTCAAGTCAAACCAAGCAAAGATGAAAACATGCAACCCACCTTAGCATTAAAGAAGACGAAGAGCAGGAGAGATCTGGGGTTTCACAAAATTATTTTCTTTTACTAAACAGACCATGCACTATTTTCTCAATTAATAATTGAATCGTCGAAGGAAGAGGACAGGACATGAGGAAAACTAAAAAGAATTTTGTGAGAAATGTTTGAAATTCCTTGATTTTGTATCTAAACTTCTTCCAACTGAGGCTTTTAACTCTACTTCTTTTACCTTTCTCAAAAAAAAAAATTGTTATGTATTTGTTCACGTAGGTTTTTCTCATAATATAAATATATGATTTGGTTATTTATTTCAGAATATCAACCAATAATCAGAATCCTGTAATAGATCAATTTAACTTAGAATTTGATAATTAGAAAGGAAAATATTTATCCTGCACCATCACAAACCCTTTACTCTCCTTCCTACACATATTTCTTATCAAGAACCGGAAGCAATTAATGAAAACCACGATCTTATGAGATATAGAAATATGTGGATCAAAAAGTCAAAGAGATCCTTGACATTTATCAATTTTTTATTTTTCTCTTGTCTTGAAGCATTCAACTATATATATATATCTCAATAATTTATGTTTTTCTTTAATTTATCATATTTCACCATAATTAATATGACGACTAGGTTGCTGATTTTGCAACATGAATACTTCGAGAGGGTCATTCGAAAATTAAATGTAGACTTTTAATTATAAATGTAAATTATGTAATGTAATTTTTATTAAAATTTAATTTTTATTCATCTTATGTAAATTTCTTTTATAAATCATGTACTTTTTCTATAATTCGTAAAATCAATAAATATAATTATTATTCTCCATTTAATTTAATTAACGATGATTAATATTTTTGTATATTTTTTTAATAACAATTTGAATGTAGTGTAGTATTATATATTTTTATATTTTTTAAAAGGCCATAGTTCAAATCTCATCAAAATCATATTATTTTTGAATTTAAACATACACTTACTGGTATAAATTAATGCATATTTTATTTATGCCTATATAAATAAATAAATAAATAATGTTTAGACAAATATGAAAAGTATTTTGTATGATTTTTCTAGGAATTATTGCTTAGATACAACATAAGGGCAAAAAAAATGAAAAAAAAAAGGTTAATAAAGCATAAAATTTTTAATTTAGTGTATTAGTGTATAAATAATAAATTTGATAAGGATTATTGAAAAATGTTGGTGTATTTTCATAATAATTACTATCAAATATTTTCTTAAGTTGTTCCTGCACTCAGAAATGAAGGATTCAACTTAACCATCGTAACAATAATAATAAACTCAGGCTATATATAAGTAGTTGTTGATTATATACTCTACCAGTTTATTGTTCAAGAAACCAACATAAGTCTTTTCCAAACTAGCAAAACCCACAACTCCCATGACGCAGTATTTGAACCATACATATTAATGCTGCATCAAAGTTTGGATATTTCAAGAACAACAACGCACATGTTCCTACTGTGAAGTCTTTTTAAGCTCCTCTAACAAGGTGTATTGCCGCCTGCGGTACGTATCCTCATGAACACCAACAGGTGGTTCGTCGCTTATTTCAGGCCCTTGATGTTGCTGTGGTTGGTTGTTCATGGCCGGCCGTTGACTTTGATGTCGATGCGCCATTGCAATTTCTGGATTTTGGGTTTGCATGGGGCTTGTGTTTTTACATGAGGATAGAGAAATGTGACAGACGACTCCCAATGCAACAGTTGCAAGGACTAAGATTCCTGCACCGGCGAAGATGCCAGGCTCGATGACGGAGCATCCGCCCAAACCACTTACGTAACTATAAATTGTGGCTCCCAGTAACATAGAGAACGCGAATAAAAATGCCACCCTATAGTGTCATTATAAAGATACTGTTCAGTACAGAAGAAAGTGACAAATATTACCAAACATCTTATTGCATGCAAAACTGTGCTTACAGGTAACGTAAGGATATATGTTTACAAGATGTTTTAGTTTACGATGTGTACTTTGCCAAGATCCTGAAGTTTCATATGAATTAATTTGCAAGTTGTTCTGAGATTCTACACAGTGTGTATATTGTTTTTCTGCAATGCAAAATATGGTTTCTCTCGTTTTTAATACTACAGAAAATACTACGTCAAACCAAAATATGGAAGAATCACAACCATAAGACTGCGTCAACCCAACCTGCTCCTCAGACATTAAATTGGTTGAATCGTATTACACCTGCAACTCATGCTGTTTGGAATGTAGCTTGCAAACCATAACATAGAAACATCTCAAATGATGTGTTATTACTTGCGTCCTTGTATCTTTCTGAATTTGATGTCACTGTTGTTATTTTATTCTTTGTTCTTTGAAAAACACAAACCCTACCCTATTTTGTTATCTATATATCAAAGTTATAAAAAGAAGTGAAGAGAATGTCCTTTAAGCTCTGAAGTGAAGTACTGTATATTTTAACAGCATAATAGCTCTTTAAGTTCGAAAGTGAAGTACTGTGAGGACAATCATGAAAATAATCTTTTAAATGATTTTATGTATATTTTAACAGTCAGATTGCTCATCGACAAATATGATTTCTGCAAGTAACTGCTACAGATTATACTAAGATAAATGATACTTTCTTCCGACGATTAAATCAAAAGTTGAAAGATTAGATATTACCAATGAAGCACAAAGGTGACTAATCCTGCCGTCTGATTGCTGCTGGGTAAATTTTGACGTGTTACACAGCAATAGCATTTAGTAGCAGAAGTTATGATTATCTGAGCAAAAAGAAGCGGTAGTGCGGACACAAGTCCTAGTTTTGGTACAAGGATAAGATCATCATGTTTACAGACGCCATCATCCGTCCTTGTTGCGCCAGAAAGCTGCAGAAGAAATTGAACGTTAGACCAGATGAGATCATCAGTTATATATGGTGCTATTGCTTAAGAGTTGGAGGGGGGAAAAAAGGTATGCTTTTTCCCATCTGAGAGAACAACCGGTGCACAGCGATTAAAAGCTCACTAGAACGATAGAAGGCTATGGGTGTTGTACATTTGATGCTAATGCTTGCAGCCTTGTTGGACAGGATGTTGCTCTTAGTTAAACCACAACTACAACATAACCACTCTTGCAAAACTCGACAAGAGAAAAACAGAAAAGAGAAATTCATCAGAAACAACAACAACAACAACGACAAGGATAAGCAGAAAAGAAAAGTCTCCGATTTGAAATCGAAAACACCATGCCATGACAAGAAGAAGCAAATAAACATTAGCATACGAAGCTTCCAAAGATGGGTAAGAAAAGAAAAGGTTCGTTTGAATCACAAATCAGATGTTTGGGGGATCGAACAGCCAGGCATCTCCAAAACTCACCTTGTGTCTTACACACTCTGCAGCGAAGGCCAAGGCGGCGGAAGCAAGGCCAAAATATCCCTGAAACACACAGACGATGAGAACATTCTTGTTGATCCCACCACCCTTTTCTCTTCTTGCCATACCTTCCCTCTACGTTGTATTCCACTTCAGACCTCCGCAGAACTCTTATAAGCGCTTAGAATAATTTTATCATCAAAACCATGTCTCATTTTTTTTTCATTTGGATTCTCTACAAAGCAACGTCGACATTAATCATTAAAAATATTCAACGTTAACAGTCGATTTCAATTTTCAATTTTAAAAATCAAAGTCAAGTAGGTCAAAGTGTGGCTAAAACCTCCGGCCAAGACAGTAAAAAAAATCGATATATCTACGATAACATTTTTCTCATAAAATATTTTACGAACACGCGTAAAATAAAATATTTTATTTACATAAAATATTCACGATTCGGAATGTTAGTGGAAAACATGATAGCAATTAATAATGCGAAAAAAAAAAATATTAAGTTTTAAAGTATGAGATCAGAAGGTCGTGTGATGTGCTGTATTTTTTGACAAGAATTTTTTATGGGAAACTGTGATTTGTTTCTTGAGGATATGTAATATATTAATCGAAATATATGGATTAAACTTAGAACTTAAGTTACCTTCTTATTTTAAGGGAGGGTTTGTTTAAAAGTCTTGAAAAGAAAATTAATTTCAAAAATTAAAAGTCTGAAAAATAATGTCAAAATTTATTGAACTTTCTTTATTCTCTCCTTTGAAAATTCCCAGGGAAATTCTAAAAAATAAATTTCAGTAAAAAGAAAACAAAATTTAATATCGATATTTTATGCATTTTTTTGTTTATTGTGGTTGTCTGATCACTGAAATATGCCTTTAGTCCCTCCTTGCTCTTGTTTTCGGCCTTAATATATTGGACTGTTTACCATCTTTAATTAAATTTTATGATTTGTTAGTGTAATTGCTGGTTACGTACTTAAGCCGCATTTATTAAACATTTCATTTCAATCTACTCTATTTGTTTTTTAGATAGAGAACGAATTGAAGCGTAATAAACACGTGTGCTCCTTGTTGTTTTGAATTGTTCAACTACACTTTAAAATGTGATAGTCCGAAAAGCGATTTTGAGGTCATTCCTTGAAATCCTAGCTGATATTTCAAGTTATCTTTTTTTTTTAATGAAATTAAAGTCAGTGTTATTTTATTATATTCTAACATAATAATTTATATAGCATATTATGTAATTATATTACATTTTAAAAAGTCAAAATAAGATAATGGCAAATTTAAAAATATACACACAGTATTGTTCTAGAAAACAAATATAACTTTTCAAATTACTGTTTTTCTCTATCAATATATCTTTCTTAAAGTATAACTATAATATCATTCCTTACAATCATAGTGTGATACTAATTGAAAATTCAAAATATACGTTGTCATTTCAAATGTTAATTAATATATATTTTGTGATTGCGTAGTTTAAATTTATATTTTTATAGATATAAATTATAATAGTAGAATGTGATGGAACAATTACGGCAAGGAATTAACTGAGGAGAAAAGGTTAAGTTAATAGCCGAATTCAAAAAATAAATTTTCAAAATTGAATGATTTTGAATCGAAATTTTAACACTCATAACGCTGACAAATGGCACCAACCAATAATTAGAATCCGATAAATTTAACTCCAAATTTTGATAATTAGAGAGGAAAATATTTATCCGATGAAAGAAGGTTTACCATCACAGCCCTGTACTCTCTCCTTCTCCAACAGTATGAAATATTTCCCATATGTTTAAATTTAGATTTACCCTCCAGATTCTTTTGCGAGAGACTACTCTTAACATCTTCTTTGTTTAGAACTTATTTATATATCTCAAGTATTTGTATTATAATGTTATAAAAATTTCATTTCAAATTTAAGTTAGTGGAATGTACTCTTCAGTTATAATCGATTAGTTTTTATTAGGTCTTCACAATAAGGGAAGGTGCACAGATATCAACACAATCATCGTCGTCATCATCACTGCTTAACAAGCTTAATTAGGGTTTAGGGCTCATAACTAAGCTCGTACCAGTGGCGCTTATTCATGGCGTGGCGTGGGGGAACACTCGAGCTTTGGAGGCGGCCGTCATCACCTCACACCGCAGCTTTCGTGCTCGAGGCATACGCCTGGTTCTCAGGGTGATGCCGCCGGTGGTACGTATCCTCCTGAACGAACACCGGCGGCGGTCCGTTGCTCGGCCCCAATCCCTGATTCTGCTGCTGTGGTGACCAAGCAACTACGCCTATGGCAACCCCATACTGTCCCATTCCATCGGAACTAGGGTTTTGGTGCGGAGAAGACCAGGAAACATAACAGACGAGTCCTAACGCCACGGATCCAATCGCCACGATCGCTGCTCCGGAGAAGTAGCCGTCCATGATCACCCAACAATCTTTGATCTTTGCCGCCTCTACAGCAAAGACGAATACTGCAGAAACAGCTCCCAGAATTCCAACGATTCCACAGACCACAAGAACCTTCTTCACCATTGCCGAACCCACTCTCCTCTCCAATGGAAAATGCAGTCGAACAGTCTTATTTTTTTCTTATCAAATGAAAATTACCATTATAAACAAGAGCGCTAAAATTTGCATGGTGGTGCTTTTTTCAATTTTTTATAAAAATTAAATATAATTATATAAGTAATTAACCTTTAATATAATCTACCATGAATCGTAATGTCAACCTAAAAATTTATTTTCATCAAGATTTTTATTTAAAATTCAATGACCGAACTCTAACAAAAATATAGAGCAACGGATCTGAGGTTGGAGAGGGAGGGATGTAGAGGTGGGGATGGATCCATAGATGTGGATGTAGAGCTGAGATCGGGGGAACTGGCTCGAAGGTCGCCTAGGGCAAATCTAAAGCAACCTTCTTCTTCTGCAAACCCAAACAACTCTCGTTACACACAGTTTTTGAATCACACATATTTTTGTATAAGTACTGGATTTCAACTATGAAATCTTAAGCTCTTCTATCAGGAATGTTTCTACTTTACTGTGGTGTCCAATTTTGCTGTGGTGTCCAATTTTGCTGTGGTGCCCAATTTTGCTGTGGTGCCCAATTTTGCTGTGGTGGTGCACAAGGACCTGGCTCGTTGCACTGGGGAGGGAACTGTGGATGTCCCATTGCGATTCCAGGAGTTCGAGTTTGCAAGTGACCTGTGCTTTTATTTGACGATAAAGAAATGTGGCAAATTATTCCCAATGTGATATTTGCAATGATTAAAATTCCTGCTCCAGCAAAGACACCAGGCTTGAGAACGTGGCATTCGCTACCATAGGAGTAACGGCTGGGATAATTACTAACAGCTGATGCTGCCAGTAACATAGGGAATGCCATTATAAACGCCAACCTGCAGTGTGATTACAAGGGTGTTGATCAGTGTAGAAGAAAGTTATAATATTACCAAACATTTTCTTACCAAGTAAAACAATCTTCACCAGTAACACAAGGGTATGATTACATGGTGTTTTAAAGATATGACTGATGTACTCGTCGTCAAGTTCTCGAATTATCATATGAATTTGCAGGTTATTCTTTAATTTCCGTACGATATAATGTTTTTCTGTAATATAATAAGTTTTTCTTCTTCTTTTTTACTACAGAAGATACAATGTCAAATTTGGAAGAATCACATGCATCCGTATCAACCCTACCTGCTCCTTAGACTTTAAGTTGAATGGATGAGAAAAATGAAGACTCATCTAAAGGCGTATTATGTAAGGTAAGTTAACTAATAAATGATACTTTCTTCCTACTATTAAATCAAAAGTTGTGATAGATTAAGAGTGTGTTACCAAGAAAGCACAAAGGTGATCAATCCTGTCGTCCGATTGCTGCTGGGTAAATTTTGACGTGTTACACAGCAATAGCATCTGGTAGCAGAATTTATGATTATCTGAGCAATAAGAAGCAGTAATGCTGATACAATTCCAAGACGAGGAGATGCACTCTTCGGATATTCACACGAACTAAAACTCGAACTTTTTACATCAGAAAGCTGCATGGTAAACTGATCGTTAGACTACATGAGATTACTTACGGTGCTATTACTAGAGTTGGGAGGGATAAACGGTATGGTTTCAAAAATTCAGTGAAATCATGACGAGCCGTGGATTTCATATATAGATGTGCAGTAGACTGACCATTCTCTCAGTGTTAATTTAATTAAAAAGAAAGCAGGAGATGATATTTTATGAGGAACAACCACCGGAACTACAACATGACCACTCTTGAAGAACTCCGCATGGAAAAAAAAGGTCAATAAACTCTTTCTCTTCTGATCTATTACAAACATAAAATTCAGCAGAAAAGGAAAATTTACCAGAAACAACAACAAGAAGCAGAAAAAAAAGAGAGTCACCTTTAAATTCTGAAATCAAAAACAACATGGCATGAACCACTGCAAATAAACATTGCCATACCATTCATTCACTCACATTGCCACCAATCTTCCAAAGATGGGTCAGAAAAGGTTCGTTTGAAGCACAAATCAGATGTTTGGAGAATCAAACTACCAAAAAACTCGTCAATAGAATGGAGCAGGCATTTCCAAACCTCACCTTGATGCTTTGGCTCTCTGCGACGAAGGCCAAGACGGAGGAAGAAAAACCCAAAAGTCCCAGAAGCGCACAGATGACAATAACATTCCTCTCCATCCCACCTCCCTTTTCTCTGTATTTCACGTCAAAGTTCAGACCTCCCAGAACTCTTATAACTTGCACAAATACCCCTTGGAAAAATTTTATCATCAAAACCATGTCCCATTTCTTTTTTATTCGTTTGGATTCTCTACAAAGCAACGTCGACACTATTCATTAAAAATACTCAACATCAGCTGTCGAATTCAAGTTTCAATTTAAAAAGTCAGAGTCACGTAGGTCAACGTGTGGCTAAAACCTCCGGCCGAGACGGTAAAAAAAAAATACTCTACATACCCGACAGTAATATTTTTCTCATAAAATATTTCATCAACGTGTATAAGAAAATATTTTATTTGCGTAAAATATTCACGATTTGGAATGTTAGTGAAAAGCATAATAGCAATCGATAATGTGAAAAAAAATTAAGTTTTGAAGTATGAAATCAACAACATGCTTAAGAATTCCATGGTTCAGGTTCCACCAGATTGATTATTCCATGAAAATGAAAGAATTCTTAGCCTAAACATATAAAACTTGATTTTCTCTTGGCACGCGTTTTGTTAGAATCCATCGGCCCTTTGCAAGTATTTACATATCCAACGGTTTTCAATCAATTAATGGATAAGAACTGTGTTGTTTAGATATCACAAGCTTAATATTAATCAATCACTGTTTTTCTCTCTCCATACTTCCAACCTAACTAATGAAGACTAAGAGTCTAAGTCATGTGGGATCTAAAGCAATCAGTTTTTTTTTTTTCTTTTTTGAAGTTAAGATTTCTCATGAATTTTGAACTTATAATCTCATGTTTTATTCTTATGTTGTGATATAGATTGAAATATATGAATTACAATCTACTCTCATGTTAGATGTTAAAGAAGGAGGAACCTCATTTTTTGTTCATGTTGAAGCAGTTTACCTATGCAGCATCATGGGTTGGTCTTGAAGTGAAAGCTTATTACAAGGATTTCATTAGCCATCTACTTTGAAGATGACCCAAGTCATACTTGCATGATTTTATTCAGAAAAATCAACATATGCTCTTATAATGAAATCTTAAGCTCTTCTATCAGGAGTATTGTCGCCTGTGGTACGTATCCTCATGAACAAATACAGGTGGTTCGTTGCTCATTTCAGGCCTTTGATTCTGCTGTGGTGCACCAGGACCTGACTGGTTACTCTGGGGAGGAAACTGTGGATGTTCCATTGCAATTCTTGGATTTTGTGTTTGTGAGGGACCCATGTTCTTAATTGAGGATAAAGAAATGTGACAAATGATTCCCAATGTGACAATTGCAAGGATTAAAATTCCTGCTCCATCATAGACAACAGGCTCAAGATCAGAGCTTAGAATCTTTCTGCTTAGACTACTAATGGTTGAGGCTGCCAGTAGCATAGATAATGCCAATAAAAATGTCACCCTGCAATGTGATTACATGGATACTGCTCAATGCAGAAGAAAGTGATAGTATTACCAAACATTTTGTTGGAAGTAAAATTATGTTCGTCAGTAACATAAGGATATGATTACAAGATGTTTTAAATGTATGACTGATGCACTCATTGTCAAGATATGAATTTGCAGCCTATTCTTTAATTTCTTCATGATATATTATTCTTCTATAATACAATAAGTTTCCTTCTTCTTTTTTTACCACAGAAGATTCAGTGTCAAACCAAAATATGGAAGAATCACATACATAACACCATATCAAACCCAACTTTAAGTTGAATGGATGAAAAATGGAGATTCATCTAAAGGCATATTATGTAAGGGAAGTTAACTAATAAATTGAAGATTCATAGTTGAAAGAAAAGCATCAAGGAAATATTTTTATCATCAATATTAGGAAATAAGATGGTAACAAATAAGTAAAATTGTTTGGAACACAGATTGATACAAAAAGCTAGGGGTCACAATTTTAAAATATAGAAATATAGAAGAGGAAAATGATTTTTTATAGGCGTTTGAACATGTTTAATGTCTGCCTAAAGATAAGTCAGTAAGCAAGGTTGAATTGTGTTACACCTGAAATTCATGTTGTTTATAATGTAGCATGCAAACCACAACATAGAAACATCTCAGATGACATCCACATGGGGAGGGGGAAAGGGAATCATAGCATTTTGTTCTTCGATGTTTCATTACTTACATATATTTTGAATTTGATATGAACGTTATTCGATCATTTCTTTATTCTATGAAAAGTATAAATCTTCTTTGTAATCCATATATGAATTTTATAGAAAATAACGAAGATATATAACGAAGAGAATCTCCTTTAGAGACAGAAAGCATAACAGCTCTTTAAGTTCTGAAGTGAAGTGCTGCCAAAGACGATCATGAATATGATATTTTAAATGATTTTATGAGTATTTTAACAGTCATATCGCTCTTGCTGATCAACAAACAGGATTTCTAGAAGCAACGGCTACAGATTATACTAAAATAAATGATACTTTCTTCCTACTATTAAATCAAAAGTCGAACGATTAGAGTATTACCAAGAAAGCACAAAGGTGATTAATCCTGTCGGCCGATTACTGCTGGGTAAATTTCGACGTGTTACACAGCAATAGCATTTAGTAGCAGAATTTACGATTATCTGAGCAATAAGAAGCAGTAATGCCGATAAAAGTCCAAGCACAGCAGCTGCATTCTGCGGATACATACACACACCATCACTCGTCCTTCGTATATCAGAACACTGCAGGATAAACTGAACGTTAGACCAGATGAGATTAGAGTTGGGGGGGGGGGGGGGGGGGGGGGGGGGGGTGATAAAGGGTATGTTTTTTCCCATCTGAGAGAACAACCGGTGCACAGCGATTAAAAGCTCACTAGAACGATAAAGGCTATGGGTGTTGTACATTTGATGCTAATGCTTGCAACCTTGTTGGACAGGATGTTGCTTTTAGTTAAACCACGTTCCACAAAAGGTAAAACAAAAAGACCATGCGTGAAAATGCTCTAGACAATCTTCGTTCTTCATCAAAGATGTCATGTTTAAATGCATATGTTTAGATGATGAATGACAATAATATAAGAGATAAGTCAAATAACGATTTTATTATAAGGGATATGTTTAGTATTTTGATTATATCCTTAGCAACCATGAGATTGATTGCAGCCTTACATAATAATATCAGAGCATTGATTGCTTTTCAGCTATATACAATCTTGAGTAACAACTCATTTAACAAACGTCAGAACTATTGAGAAGGCATATCACTGCTTTAGATATTGATGGAACATTTGAAACACTTCAATGTACAAACCATAAAGGAATGGAATACAATTTGGGACATTCTGAGATTTCAAAAGTTTAGTGGACATGAGAATGTTGAGCAGATAAGTGGAGAAACTCCATGAGACCTATTAAGAATTAAATCATTTCCAAATAATATTAAGAATTAAATGTAAATTAAAAACCCTTGTAGGTTTATCATCGATGACAGCATACGGTACCAAAACCACAATCTCAATCCAACTTGGCGCCTATGACCGTGGATCTTCCAACCAACATCACAGACCTTGATTTCTCAATTGTTCTCTGAAAAGGTAAACAAAATACCATAGCTCATCTAGTTTCATCTTATATTTCTTATGGCATGTAAGTTCCAAATTAGAAGGTTGGGAACTAATAGAGCTTTTGAAGGTGCAAGTCTCATCGGTTGCAAGCGAATTTTCACAATCAAACACAAGTGAAATGGGTCAGTTTACCAATGCAAGGTTTAAAGAGTAGCTTGAGAATTCACACAAGTATATGGCAATTAATTATGCTGAAACATTCTCTTCTTGTTTGCCTCAATTTCATTTGAGTTTTATAATTAATCACAGTGAAACAATAGTGACCATTAAGTCAGTTGGATGTCAAAAATATTTTTTTGCATGACAATCTAAAAGAGTAAGTATTTATGGAGCAACCCTTTAAGTATATTGCTCGAGAGGAGTACAAAATCTTTAAACTCAAGAAAGTTATACATAGGTTAAAGTAAATCCCTCTTGTTTGGTTTCAAAAATTCAATGAAATCATGTCGAGTAGTAGATTTCATAGATGTATGGTAGACCATTTGGTATTCATATTGTACCAAAAAGAACCACCACAACTACAACATGACCACTCTTGAAAAACTCGACAGGAATAAAATAGAAAAGAGAAATCTATCAGAAACAACAACGACGACGACAAGAAGAAGAAGAAGCAGAAAAGAAAACTCACCGTTTAAATTCTGAAATCAAAAACACCATGTCATGAACCACTGCAAATAAACATTAGCATACCATTCACATTACCACGAACCTCTTAAAGATGAGTCAAAGAAGGCTTGTTTGAAGCACAAATCAGATGTCTGGAGAATCAAACAACCAAAAAACTCATCAATAGAATGGACCAGGCATTTCAAAACTCACCCTGATTCTTACGCCCGCTGCAGCGAAGGCGAAGGCGGCGGAAGTAATACCAAAAAATCCTAGAATCACACAAACGATGAGGACATTCTTGTTCATCCCACCGCCCTTCTCTCTTCTTCCCACACTTTCCTTCCGTGATGTATCCTTTTTCAAACCTCCTTTGAAACACTTAAAATTTGGATCACTTGCACATATATTCTTTAGAATAAATTTACCATCGAGACTATATATGTCTCATTTTTTTTATTCATTTGGATTCTCTACGAAGCAACAGCAACATCATTCGTTAAAAGTATTCAACATCAACATTCGAATTCAATTCTCAATCCAAAATGTCAAAGTCAAGTAGGTGAAATCTCGGGCCAGTACGGGGGAAAAAAAAGCATTCAATCGATATCCACAGTAATATTTTTCTTATAAAATATTCCATGAACATGGTCGAATTCAAAGGAATGTCAACATTCTTAACACTAACAGATGACATCAACCAATAATTAGAATCCTATAATAGATAAATTTAACTCAGAATTTGATGATTAGAAAGGAAAGTATTTATCCGGTGAAAAGGGAAAAGGGAAGCTTGGGCTCTGTATGAACGATGATGTTGCTTGGAGAGGAAGGAGAGATGACGAGTGACTGGTGCAGAAGACAACTGCTAATTAATTATTATTAATCATATATCATTATTATTTTACTTAATCCTTTCTATTAACATATATAATGTTTATAAACATATAGAATCAAATTCTATCATTTTCCTGTTAATGTACGAATATATAAAATTTTTATCTCCAACAGAATCTAAGAATTTATATTTTGATAAAATTTAAGAATTTAACTTTAATAGATTTATTTTTATTAAATTTGAAATGTACAAACAAACCCTAATAACTTAAATCATGTGAAAGCTAAAGCAATCTTCTTCTTCTTTTTTGTAAAATTAAGATTTTTCATAAATTTTGAACTCACAATCTCGTGTTTTATTCATGGATTGAAATACCTGAATTACGATCTACTCTCATATTATATGTCAAAGAAGGGGCCACCTCAGTTTTAGTTCATCTTGAAGCAGTTTACCTGTGTAGCATCATGGGTTGGTCTTAAAGTAATAGCTTATTTCAATGATTTCATCAGCCATCTGTTTTGAAGACAACTCTCAAGTCATACCTGGATGATGTTACTCAGGAAAACCAACATATATCTTTTCCAAACTTGCAAACCCAATAACTCTCGTTACACAGTTTTTGAATCACACATATTTTTGTATAAGTACAGGATTTCTACTATGAAATCTTAAGCTCTTCTATCTGCAATGTTTCTACTTTACTATGGTGGTGCACTTGATTTCTATGGTCCTCACTTCAACTTCTATGTTTTCTTGTTCAGTTTCAACTTCTTCTCTATATTCCACTGATAAAGAAAGGTGGCAAATTATTCCCAATGTGATATTTGCAATGATTAAAATTCCTGCTACTGCAAAGAGACCAGGATTGGGATTCTGGCATTCGCTAGGAGTTGATTCTACCAGTAACATAGCTAATGCCGCTATAAACGTCAACCTGCAGTGTGATTACAAGGATGTTGATCAGTGTAGAAGAAAGTTATAATATTACCAAACATTTTCTTACCAAGTAAAACAATCTTCAACAGTAACACAAGGGTATGATTACATGGTGTTTTAAAGATATGACTGATGTACTCGTCGTCAAGTTCTCGAATTATCATATGAATTTGCAGGTTATTCTTTAATTTCCGTACGATATAACGTTTTTCTGTAATATAATAAGTTTTTCTTCTTCTTTTTGACTACAGAAGATACAATGTCAAATTTGGAAGAATCACATGCATCCGTATCAACCCTACCTGCTCCTTAGACTTTAAGTTGAATGGATGAGAAAAATGAAGACTCATCTAAAGGCGCATTATGTAAGGTAAGTTAACTAATAAATGATACTTTCTTCCTACTATTAAATCAAAAGTTGTGATAGATTAAGAGTATGTTACCAAGAAAGCAAAAAGGTGTTCAATCCTGTCGTCCGATTGCGGCTGGGTAAATTTTGACGTGTTACACAGCAATAGCATCTGGTAGCAGAATTTATGATTATCTGAGCAATAAGAAGCAGTATTGCTGATACAATTCCAAGACGAGGAGATGCACTCTTCGCATATGCACACGAACTAAAACTCGAACTTTTTCCATTAGAAAACTGCATGGTAAACTGAACGTTAGACTACATGAGATTACTTACGGTGCTATTACTAGAGTTGGGAGGGATAAACGGTATGGTTTCAAAAATTCAGTGAAATCATGACGAGCCGTGGATTTCATATATAGATGTGCAGTAGACTAACCATTCTCTCAGTGTTAATTTAATTAAAAAGAAAGCAGGAGATGATATTTTATGAGGAACAACCACCGGAACTACAACATGACCACTCTTGAAGAACTCGACATGGAAAAAAAAGATCAATGAATTCTTTCTCTTCTGATCTATTACAAACATAAAATTCAGCAGAAAAGGAAAATTTACCAGAAACAACAACAAGAAGCAGAAAAGAAAGAGAGTCACCATTTAAATTCTGAAATCAAAAACAACATGGCATAAACCACTGCAAATAAGCATTGCCATACCATTCATTCACTCACATTGCCATCAATCTTCCAAATATGGGTCAGAAAAGGTTCGTTTGAAGCACAAATCAGATGTTTGGAGAATCAAACTACCAAAAAACTCGTCAATAGAATGGAGCAGGCATTTCCAAACCTCACCTTGATGCTTTTGCCCATTGCGACGAAGGCCAAGACAGAGGAAATAATGCCCAAAAGTCCCAGAAGCGCACAGATGACAATAACATTCCTCTCCATCCCACCTCCCTTTTCTCTGTATTTCACGTCAAAGTTCAGACCTCCCAGAACTCTTATAACTTGCACAAATACCCCTTGGAACAATTTTATCATCAAAACCATGTCCCATTTCTTTTTTATTCATTTGGATTCTCTACAAAGCAACGTCGACACTATTCATTAAAAATATTCAACAGCAACATTATTCGTTAAAAGTATTCAACATCAACATCCGAATTCAATTCTCAATCCAAAATGTCAAAGTCAAGTAGGTCAAACCTCGGGCCAGTACGGGAAAAAAAGAAGCATTAAATCGATATCCACAGTAATATTTTTCTCATAAAATATTCCATGAACATGTGAAAGAAAATATTTTATTCACATAAAATAATTTATTTGTGGATGAGTTTTTTATTTTGACCGTTGAACTTTTAATCTTTTTTACTTATCCGAGCTGTGAGTTCATAACCGCCGCTTTTAAATCTACTTCTTTTATCTTTTTCAATAAAAAAATAGTCATGTCTTATTAAATTTATTGGTGTGATTTTGAATTAAAATAAATATTTTGTGTCGCGATTATGAAGTTTAAATTTATATTTCTATAGATATGGATTCTAATAGTAGAAATTGACAGAACAATTATCCGAAGGAATTGAGAAGAAAATGTTACGTTAATGGTCGAATTCAAAGGAATGTCAACATTCTTAACACTAACAAATGACATCAACCAATAATTAGAATCCTATAATAGATAAATTTAACTCAGAATTTGATAATTAGAAAGGAAAGTATTTATCCGGTGAAAGAAGATTTACCATTACTTTATAAAATTTCAATTAGTGTTAATCACTATAAAAGTGCGGTTATATTCTAATATTATATAAAATTTCAATTCAAATTTGAGTGAGTGGAATGATTAGCCGAGTAGTTCCTTGATAGATTGGCAGTGAAGCTTTCGGGTTTATTGCCATTGATCGAGGGTTCGATACTTGGCGTAGGAGAAGAAGAGTGAGTGGAATGATTAATCGCTATATAAGTGCAGTTATATTCTAATATTATAGATCATTATCAAAAAACTTACCAATCATTATCCACAAATCAAAAGATATCTTCAGTTATACTCGATTAGTTTTAATTTAAATGAGATGCCTTCATAAAAGCACACAAATATCCACACAATCATAGTCATCATCACTGCTTAACAAGCTTAATTAGGGTTTAGGGTTCATAATCAAGCTGTAGCAGTGGTGCTTATTTACGGCGGGGGTGGAACACTGGAGCTTTGGAGGCGGCCGCCATCACCTCTCACCGCAGCTTTCATGCTCGAGGCATACGCCTGGTTCTCAGGTTGATGCCGCCGGTGGTGCGTATCCTCCTGAACGAACACCGGCGATGGTCCGTTGTTTGGCCCCAATCCCTGATTCTGCTGCTGTGGTGACGAAGCAACTACTCCTATGGCAACACCATCTTGTCCCATTCCATCGGAACCAGGATTTTGGTGCAGAGAAGACCAGGAAACATAATAGACGAGCCCTAACGCCACGGATCCAATCGCCAGGATCGCCGCTCCGGAGAAGTAGCCGTCCATGATCACCCAACAATCATCATTGTCCATCTCTTTTGATCCAACGTTAGCGGCCGCACCTACCAATAGCATGGTAAATGCTATGCAGAACGTCACCCTGCAAGAGGATTTCAAGTTGGAGATGCATATTTTTCTAGAGACCTGGTGAAAATACAAGGCACTCTTACTTCAATTCATCTATTTTCCACATATATATGAAGAATCGACATTTTTTTTTTTCAGATTTAAGGACATTACCAGTGAATTATGTAGCCGCATAATCCAATCGCAGGCTTGTTGGTGGACGAGGTTTGATTTTTCTGGCAACAGAAGCATCCGGTGATGGCGGTGATGATAAATTGATCAGTGAGAAGTGCTATTGCTGAAACAATTCCAAGCCATGATGCTGGGCTTGAAGGGCAATCATCGCCATACTTTAATTCGTTTACATCAGAATTCTGCAGGATTTATCAAGGTTAAACTTGAGACCAGATGAAGATAAGCATCATGTGCCAATTACCAGATTACAAAGCCTGTGAGTTGGAGAGGAACCTCCATATTCTCTCTCTGTTTTTCCTCGTTACAGTAAAAACAGGTTAGAAAGATTTTCCTGTTCTCGGGTTTCTAAAAAATCCTTTAGAATCAGCCAATAGAACAAAACATGACACAATCTCAAACATCTTTGAAGCCTTTTTTCTTTAAAAAAGGGAAGCACCAGACACTGGAACATGGATTGAACAAGTGTTTTGAGCTCACTTTGATCTTTGTCGCCTCTGCAGCAAAGGCGAAGACGGCAGAAACAGCTCCCAGAATTCCAACGATTCCACAGACCGCAAGAACCTTCTTCTCCATCACCGAACCCACTCTCCTCTCCAAAATACAGTCGGACAGTCTTAGTTTTTTCTTGTCAAATGATATCTTATAATTAATGTTTCTTCCTAATTTTTTTCCAAAGTAGCTGTTATAGACGCTGTTCTTTTTTCTGGACTGGTTCTCTTAAAATTCATCGTTCTTTGACTTTTCTCTACCCGTGGTCTTGATAGTTGGAGTTATTTAATATCTTGCTTCTACTTCGAAAAAAATATATCTTAGAATTTTTTTTCTGATATTAAGAACACTTTTCGTTAAATTTAAATTCATATTTTATTTTCTTTAAGAATCTCATAAATAAATAAAAATCAATTGTATTATTCGATCTTGGATCTTGATCTGTACTTGCAGGGTTGGTGTTGGTTGCCGACAAGCAATGGAGTGAGAGCACAGTTTTTGGAAACTGACGAGGTTCAGTTGCTTACAGAACAATTCTTATTTATCTTTTTGATAATGGTAAAGATTTTATTAAGATTTAATAATTTTTCATTAAGATTAAACAAATGACTAACAATGATCCAATACTCTTTAATTTATATTAGGAAGATCATGTGACCTCTGCAACCTCAATTATCAAGTTTTTTTGTTGTTTCAATCATAATCCACCCTTAATTTTGAATTAAGATGGTTTAGTTTGATCGACCCCTTATCTAAAAGAATTTAACATCATCTAATTTCTACATACTAATGTTCACACCAGGTAATGTTTCCTACTAATAACAATAATTGATCTTTTACTTTAATTGAAAAAAGTTATGCTTGAATCTAAAAAAAGCATTACCATTATAAAAAAGAACGTTAAAAATTTCATGGTGGTGTTTTTTTTTTTTTTTTTAATAAAATTTAAATAGAATTAATTAATTTTAATCTATTTTCATCAAGATTTTTATTTAAAATTCAATGACTGAACTCTAAAAAAAAATGGGTTGGTTTTAAGACATTAGATCAAAGGTCAATATTTATATAATTCAAGTAAAATTTTCACCATGTATTTATAAACATTTAATCATAATATATATACTGTAATTTAATTTATCATATTTGTATAAAAAAAATATTGATACCTCGGGAAAGAATGACCTCAAGTAGGAAAAAAAGTAATGATTTTTCAGCCTTCTCTTCTTTTGAAATTTCTCTCATGGAATACAAATTTTTGAGATAACTATCAAAAACCTTATCAATATAAAAAAACATTAAATAGAATGAAAGCGATCAAGTCAATCTAGTCCCATCAGCCATATTAGTAATAAATAGAAAGACCAATTGGAGGTTCTTGGAAATTTCCCAAGGAAGCAGTTTTCCTGTGCAACATCATGGGTTGGCCTTGATGGAAATAACTCATTACAAAGATTTCATTAGTCATCTGTCCCGAAGATGACTCAAGTCATACATGCATAATTTTATTCAAGAAAACCAACATAAATCTTTTCCAAACCTGCAAACCCAACAATTCTCTTTACGCAAATAAATGCTAGATATGTCAAGAAAAGCAATAGGGATGTTTCTACTATGAATTCTTAACCTATTCTATCAAGGGTGTTATTGCTTGTGGTAGGTATCCATGTGAATAATGATAGGTGATTCGTTTCTCATTGCAGGCCCTTGATCTTGCTCTGGTGGTGCCCATTGACTTGGCTGATCGCTCTGAGAAGGGAACTGCGAATGCCCCATTGCAGTTACTGGATTTTGAGTTTCCCACAGAACTGTACTCTTAATTGAGGATAAAGAAATGAGGCAAATGATTTCCAATTCCTGCTCCAGCAAAAAACACCAGGAATGGAGCATTCGTAACAATGGTATACACCCTTTAGAAGGCTAGTGGCTGAGGGACGTCATTTCTGGATTGCATAGAAAATGGCTTCCATCTGCTTGTCATATACAGACAATCCTTTCTGTCATCCTTGAAAATATTTGTTGATATAAGCAGTCAATCAATCTTCCTTCTTGAGTTAAAATTGCTCCGGCTCTCCAATCCAAGGCATCACATTCTATCATGAAGGTCTTTGCAAAGTCTGGGGGCAGAAATCAGGGTATGTTTGTGCTACTCAAAACCATTCTTTCGTAGCAACACAGTTCGAGTAACCAACAAACCCCAAAAACGATCGAAGTCCCTTCATCGTGGCAGGAACCGGCTATTATTCGACGCATCAGATCTTTTTATTCTAGGACCACACTTGCTACGAAGATCACATTAAATCAATCTAAAAGTCTATCAAAACGTCTAATAGAAATCAGCCTCGTACACATAACCGAACATAAGGGACATCCACAATTTTGTTGACCAAATACTTATTCAGCATAATAATCCACCGAATTACTTAACATTCAGTAAGAAAAATTAAGTAAAATAGGGTGTAACTAATCTATTAATCATTGATGGGTTTTTTTTTAATTAACCTATATATGATAAATTACTTTAATTTATCATATTTTTATTAAAAAATATTGATACCACAGGAAAGTATAACCTCAACTAGGAATAAACGTAGTGATTTTTCAACCTTCTCTTCTTTTGAAATTTCCCTCATATAATACTAATTTTCGAGATAACTATCAAAAACATTAAATAAAATATAAAGCAACCAAGTCAATTCGGTCTCATTATCCACAGTAGTAATAAATAGAAAGACCAGTTGGAGGTCACTGGAAATTTCACGGAACCTCTTGCAGAAGTGAATATCCAACAGTATTTATTTGGTTAATGGATATATAAGAACTTTGACGTCCAGATTTTACAAGCTCAATATTGACCAATCGCTCAATATCTCATGAATTTTCAACTTGCAATCTCGCGTTCTATTTTTATCCTGCGATACGGATTGAAATATATGAATTATGATCTACTCCCATGTTAGATATCAAAGAAAGGGTTATCTTAGTTTTAGTTTATCTTGAAGCAGTTTACCCATGCAACATCATGGGTTGGTCTTATTACAACCCATTAGCCATTTGTTTTGAAGACCACTCAAGTCATGCCTGCATGATTTTATTCAGGAAAACCAACATAAATCTTTTCCAAACCTGCAAACTTAACAACTCCCCTTTCAGACTGGTTTTGAACCACAGATATTGTTGTACCAAATGCTAGATATATTAAGAAAGATGATGGGTGAAATCTTAAGCTCTTCTATTAAAGGTGTTGCTGCCTACGGTACGTATCCTCGTAAGCAAAAACAGGTAGTTCATTGCTCATTGTAGGAGCCCTTGACTTTGCTATGGTACCCAATTTCGTTGTGGTGCAGCACAAGAACTTCGTTGGTTGCTTTGAGGAGGGAACTGTGGATACCCTAATGCGATTCCTGTATTTTGAATTTCCCTGTGACTTGTGTTTTTAATCAAGAATAAAGAAATGTAGCAAATAATTTCCAATGCCACAGTTGCAAGAGCTAAAATTCCTCCTCCAGCAAAGACACCTGGCTTGAGAACGTAGCATTTGTTATAATAGGAGTAATTGCTTTCATATTTGTTTTCATTGTTACTTAACTTAATAACAGTTGCGGCTCCCAATAACAAAGAGAATGCCAATAAAAATGTCAACCTGCAGTGTGATTACAAGGATACCGCTCAGTATAAGAGAAAGTTATAATATTACCAAACATTTTGTTACAAGCAAAATTATGTTTACCAGTAACATAAGGATATGATTACAAGGTGTTTTGAACGTATGATTGATGTACTTGTTTAAAAGATCCCAAAATTGTCATATGAATCTACAGATTATTCTTTAATTTATGCATGATATGTTATTCTTCTATAATACAATAAGTTTCCTTCTTCTTCTTTTTTACCACAAAAGATACAGTGTAAAACCACAATATGGAAGAATTGTTGGAATTGGTCAAAAATACCAAGTTTCAAATTCTAAGGAATTGAATTTGAAATTCAATTTCCGGTGGTTACCGAAAATTAAGGAGGAGGTTGAGGGCAGAGATGGTGGAGTTAGTTAATCCTCCAAATGCTATAAATAGATATGATTAGAAGCTTGTTAATACACACAAAAATATATACAAGATCAACTAGAATTATTCCACCATCGGAGCCCCAAACCACATTGTACAACAGTGGTATCAGAGCGAGGTTGCACCGCCAATTCCGCTGCCATCGCTGCAGTTCTACGCACGCACACTCCTCCGCCCGCATGCGAACCTCCTCTGCTTGTGCACGCACCCGCGCGCACCTTCGCTCGCTTGCGCTCCTCCACCCACGCAAGCTCCCTACCTGCGCACACCTCCGCCTGCATGCACTCCTCCGCTTGCGCGCGCTCCTCCGCCACGCAAGCTCCTCTACCTACGCACACCTCCGCCCACGTGCACTCCTCCGCTCGCACGTGCTCCTCCGCCCGCACAAGCTCCTCTGCCTACGCGCACCTCCGCCCGCGTGCACTCCTCCGACCGTGCGCTCTACTGCCCGCGATCTTCGTCCTTTTGCACGCGGTCGTCGTCCTCCACGCACGTCGTTGCAGCTCCGCCAGCACATCGTTGCCCGAGCATCTCCATCCTTCCACGTGTGGGTGTTGTCCTCGCGCGCACCCCTCACTGCTTGCACACAACCTCCGCAGCCCGCGCGCACACCCCCGCCGTGCTGCTGCATACCCCGCTCGCGCACACCCAGATCTCCGGTCTTCCGCCATCAAGCGACTGGTTAGGGATTTCTTATTTTTCGACATCCTTTGGTAATATACAATGATATAATATAGTATATTATAAAAAATAAAAAAATTTGCAATTTCATTTTTTTTATAAATTACATGTTTAGAAATTGCATGCTTTAATTAAATAATAGAAATATTTGTAATTTGAATTTGGAAATTTAAATATTTTTGAAAATTTGAAAATTGAAAATTTGAAATTTAAATTTGATTTTTGAATTTTGAAATTTGAATTCAAATAGTTTTTTGAATTTTGAAAATTTAAATTTGATATTTGCATTTTTGTTTATAACGTAATTATTTATTGAAATTGGAAAGTAATTTCAATTATAGATATAAGTATGGCTTTGAAGATGTTTACAACTGAGTTGACAAGGATGTATAAATTAAATGGGGTAAATTATGAGATGTGGTATCGTAAAATATATCAAGCATTAGAATATGAAGATATTGAACATATAATAGGTTTGCATCCTCCGGAAATAAATGAAAACGCTTCTGAAGTGGAAATAAAAAGAGTAAATCAATGGAGGAAAGATGATAAAAAGGCGAAAAATTTAATGTTCATGTTCATGGAAGATTGTCTTGTAAAATGCTATGAAACATATACTAATGCTTATACACTATGGAATGCTTTGAAAGAAAAATATAATAAAGCAACTGAAATGAACACACAGTTGCTCCTTCAAAAATATAACTCTTGCAGGATGCTAGAGGAACAAAGTGTAGTGGAACATGTAAATAATATGATGGTAATGGCTAAAGACTTAGCTACTGCAGGAACTCCTATACCAGAAAAATTACAAATAGCAACCATATTGAATAGTTTGTCACACAGTTATGATATGGTTACCACATCTCTTAGGTCTACCCCACTTCAATTATCTGAATTGCCAGCTAGGTTGGGTACTGAACAGGAAATAATAGTCAGTCGGAGGCAACATGAATCTCATTTGGAAGAAGTCAATGTCATATTTCAAAAGCAGAGATCTGAAAAAGGCAACAAAAGAAGAAATGGACCAAACAAGAACAACTTCAAGCAAAATCAAGCACGTGGAAAGAAAGCACGAGGATCTTGCCATGCTTGTGGCCAATTTGATCATTTTAGGGCACATTGTCCCAACAAGGATGGAAATAAAGGTGGAACCTCGGAGTCGAACATAAAGAACAAAAGAACCTTTGTGGGAGTTGTAGAATGCAATAATGTTGTAGTCCCTAGTTTAAACGAATGGTGGGTTGATTCTAGTGCCACAAGGCACATTGCCAAAATGAAAAGGGACTTGACTCATTTAAAGAGTTGAGTCCTGGACAACAACGCATCTATATGGGAAACAATACTTATTTAGATGTGGAAGGTATTGGCACATATCGTTTGGACTTGGGAGACAGCATTATGATCTTGAAAGACGTCCTTTATGCACCTGGTATGAGGCGGAATTTAATATCTGTAGGCACTCTTTTGAAGAATAATTTGGAAGTTCAATTTTACAATAAACGTGTATCCATAGGAAAAGACAAAAAGATCTTTGCTTTGGGAATTTTTGTACCTGAACATGATTTGTTTAAACTTTCTATCGTTGCTAATGAAATTAATGAAATAGTTTCTGATTGTTGAGTGTTGTTTTTCTGATATTGATTTGTGGCATTTAAGGTTAGTACATATTAATAAATCTAAAATACAACAATTGATAAAATTGAACATGTTGCCTGAAATTAAAGACATGGAATTAAATAAATGTCAACATTGCTTAGTTGGGAAAATGACTAAGAAATCTTTTGGTAAGGTATATAGATCAGATGAATTATTGGGGTTGATTCATTCTGATGTGTGTGGTCCATTAAGTATTAAAACTCATGATGACAAAGAATATTTTGTGACTTTTATAGATGATTTTTCAAGATATACTTACATTTATCTAATAAGTCATAAAAGTCAAGTATTGACTTGTTTTAAGAAATACAAGTTGGAAGTAGAAAAACAACTTGGAAGAAGGATTAAGATGTTAAGGTCAAATAGGGGAGGGGAATATAATTCTAATGAATTTAAATTATTTTGTGAAATGCATGGAATTAAAAGACAAACTACAATGCCTTATACACCACAACAAAATGGTGTGGCGGAAAGAAAGAACAGAACACTTATGAATTCTGTTAGATGCATGCTTTCACATTCAGGTCTCTCCAAAGTTTTTTGGGGAGAAGCATTGATCACAGCAAATTATGTATTAAATAGAATACCCTCCAAGTTTGTACCTAGCATACCTTATGTATTATGGACTGGAACTAAACCCAATTTATATCATTTAAGAAAATGGGGATCTATAGCCCATGTACTTATTCCTGAACAATTAAGGGATAAGTTAAATTCAAAAACTCTTAAATGCAGGTTTATAGGCTATTATGAAAATTCTTTCGGTTATAGGTTATATAGTAAAGAAAAGGGAATTATTGAATATAGGGATGCCACTTTCCTAGAAAATTTAAATGAAAGGGAAGAAATAGGAAAGGAACATGAGACACCATTTGTGGTGAATGATGACTATTTCAATAATATCCTGGAAAATGACCCTAGAGTTGAAGAAGAAGGAAACATTGAAAATATAGATGAACCTATGGAAATTGCTAATGAAAACAATCATGAACCCATGGAAATCATGGGAGAAATCCAAAATGAGCCTATAAATGGAATTGAAGAGAACAATAGGAATGGAGAAGATAGAGAACCAGATTTACCTATTAGCAACAAAAGGATGAGACATCAGCCAACATGGATGGATGACTACCATTTGTATTCCTGTGAGCTTTCTTGTTTAATGATAGACATGGAGGAAAATCACATGGAACCCGTGACATATAAGGATGTCGTCGAATCTCATGAAAAAGATTTATGGTTGAATGCCATGAATGATGAGATTGATTCCATGAAATGGAATCATGTGTGGGAATTATGTGATCTACCTAAAGGAAGGAAAGCTATAGGGTGCAAGTGGATATTCTGAAAAAAGTTAAAGGTTGATGGGTCTATTGAAAAATATAAGGCCCATTTAGTTGCTAAAGGTTATACACAGAAACCAGGAATTGACTTTCATGAAACATATTCTCCAGTTGTTAAGTTCGCATCAATAAGAATTATATTGGCTATAGTTGCACATTTAGATTTGGAATTACATCAAATAGATGTAAAAACTGCATTTCTAAATGGAGACCTACAGGAAGAAATCTACATGTCACAACCTGAGGGATTTCAGGTGGAAGGACATGAGGAAAAAGTGTGCAAATTGAAGAAGTCAATATATGGTTTAAAACAAGCATCTAGACAATGGTATCATAAGTTTCATGATATAATTGTCAAAATGGAATTTGTTTCAAACAGGTTAGATTACTATGTATATGTTAGGAATAGTGGGAGTAAGTTCAGTATATTATCCTTGTATGTGGATGACATTTTACTTGCTGGAAATAATACTGACATGTTGAATGAAACAAAGGAAGAACTTAGTAGAAAATTTGAAATGAAGGACATGGGGGAAGCATCCTATGTTCTTGGAATCCAGATCTTAAGAGATCGAAAATCAAGAACATTGAGTATAAATCAGGATAGATACCTGCAAATGGTGTTAAAAAGGTTTGGAATGGACAATTGTTCCTCAGCTCCCACACCTTATATTTTAGGGAAAAAGTTAAGTAAGGACTAATGTCCTAGGAAAGGGAAGGAACCTTTAAAAGCACCTTATGCCCAAGTGGTTGGAAGTTTGATGTATGCTATGTTGTGTACAAGACCAGACTTGGCATATGCTGTAAGTATTGTAAGTAAGTATCAAAGTAATCCCGGAACAAAACATTGGGAAGCTGTCAAAAGAATTTTGAAATATATAAAAGGAACTTTGCACCATAAATTGACTTATCAAGCAGATGAACTTGAAGTGCTTGGTTATACAGATGCAGATTTAGGTGGTGACAAAGATGATAGGAAGTCTAATTCAGGACATGTATTCATCTTTGAAGGTGCAGCCATATCTTGGGGAAGTAAGAAGCAAGGTTGTGTAGCAAAATACACACAGGAAGCTGAATATGTTGCCTGTAGTGCAGCTGCATCACATGCAGTTTGGATCAGAAGATTCATAAATGATTTGAATCTAAACTTAATAAATGGTCCAATAGAAATGTATTGTGATAACCAAGCGACAATAAGTCTAGTATATAGTAGTGCAAATACAACAAAAGGACAGCATATAAACATACATTATCACTATATTCGTGATATTGTAGGAAATGGGGAAATAAAATTGAGTTATATCCCTACGAAAGATATGATTGCTGATCCTTTGACAAAAGGAATACCAGCGGAAAAGTACATTAAGTTTGTAAACTTAATGGGATTAAGGAACATTTATATGGATAATAGAAACGAAGAACATTCTCACAAGTAGTGGAAGATTGAAATTGTGCTACCTACTAGTAGTGGGAGCGGAATTAAAAAGAATATAGTTGGTCTTTGTGACCAAGTGGGAGATGTTGGAATTGGTCAAAAAGACCAAGTTTCAAATTCTAAGGAATTGAATTTGAAATTCAATTTCCGGTGGTTACCGAAAATTAAGGAGGAGGTTGAGGGCGGAGATGGTGGAGGTAGTTAATCCTCCAAATACTATAAATAGAGGTGATTAGAAGCTTGTTAATACACACAAAAATATATACAAGATCACTTGAAATTATTCCACCATCAAAGCCCCAAACCACATTGTACAATAAGAATCACATGCATCCTTATCAACCCTACTTGCTACTCAGACATTAAGTTGGATGAAAAATGAAGACTCATCTGAAGGCTTATCATGTAAGGTCAGTTAACTGATAAATGAAGATTAATAGTTTAAAAATAATAATAATAACTAAAGAAAGATTATTATCATCAACATTAGAGAGTTAATAAGATGGTAAAAAATATAAAACTAGTTGGAACACAGATTGAAACAAAAAGTTGGGGAGTCATGATGTTAAAAGATAGACATGTAGAAGAGGCAAATGATCTTTTATGAGCGGTTGAACATGTTCAATGTATGTTTCATTACATGCATCGCTTTATATTCTCAATTTGACATAAACGTTATTCTATTCTTTGTTCTATGAAAAGTACAAACCTTATTTGTTATCCATATATCAATTTTATAGAAAGAAAAGAAGAGAATCATGAAAATGACCTCTTAAAGGATTTTATGAATATTTTAACAATCAAATTGATCAACGACAAATCGGATTTCTAGAAGCAACGGCTACAGATAATACTAAAATAAATGATACTTTCTTCCTGCTATTAAATCAAAATTTAAAAGATTAGAGCTAGTGTTACCAGGAAAGCACAAAGGTGATTAATCCTGCCGTCTGATTGTCACTGGATAAATTTTGACGTGTTACACTGCAATAGCATTTAGTAGCAAAATTTATGATTATGTGAGCAATAAGAAGCAACAGTGCTGATACGAGTCCAAGCTCATAAGCTGCACTCTTCGGATCTTTACACGCACCATTATATTTCCTTTCATCGGAAAGCTGCAGGATAAATTGAATGTTAGACCAGATGAGAGATTAGTTATGGTGCTATTACTTCAGAGTTGGAGGGATAAACGGTATGGTTTTAAAAATTTAGTGAAATCATGACAAGTAGTGAATTTCATGAACGTGTAGTACATCATTCGGTGTTAATTAAAAAGACAGCAGGTGACCATTTTTTACCGGAAACTACAACATGACCACTCTTGAAATGCTTGACAGGAAAAGAGAAAAAAGTCAATAAGTTCTTCCTATTTTGGTCTACTGTGAATACAAAATTCAGCAGAAAAGAGAAATTTATCAGAAACAATGATAAAGACAACAAAAGGAAACAGAAAAGAAAAGTTGCCATTTAAATTCTGAAATCAAAAACGTCATGGCATGAACTGCTGCAAATAAACATTCACATTGCCACGAATCTTCTAATGATGGGTCAGAAAAAAGCTCATTTGAAGCACAAATCAGATGTTTGAAGAATCAAACCACCAAGAAAGTCATCAATAGACTGAACCAGGCATTTCCAAAACTCACCTTGGTTCTGGTAGTCTCTGCAACGAAAGCCAAGACAGCAGAAGTAATACCCAAAAATCCTAGAATCGTACAAATGATGACAACATTCTTCATCTTACCCCCCTTTTTCTTTTCTTCCTACACCTATCTCATGTTGTTGTATCCTGCTTCGCCGTTCAGACCTCTCCAGAACTCTGATAACTTGCACAAACACCATTGAAAATAATTTCATTATCAAAATCATGTCTCTCTTTTTTTTATTCATTTGCATTCTCTACAAAGCGATGTCGACATTATCCATTAAAAATATTCAACATCAACATTTGAATTAAATTTTCAATTCTAAAAATCAAAGTCAGGTAGGTCAACGTGTGGCTAAAACGGAAAAAGAAATGCATTAAGTCGATATCTACAGTAAAAAAAAAAAAAATACCATACATCCCCATAATAATACTTCTCTCATAAAATATTTCATCAACGTGTATAAGAAAATATTTTAGTTACATAAAATATTCGCAATTTGGAATGTTAGCAGAAAACATAATAGCAATTAAAAATGTGAAAAAAAAAAAGGTAAGTGATGAAGTATGAGATCAATAGCATTCTTAAGAATTTCATGGATTAGATTCCACTTGATTGATTATTTCATGGAATTGAAAGAATTCTTAGACTAATCATATAAAACTTGATTTTCTCTTGGCACGCTTTTTGTGAGAATCGATTGCTATGTTAAATTTTTTTTTTTTCAAGTGTATCTCGCATATTCGAACCTACGATCATATAAGTGATGAGAAGACAACTCACCACCAGATACACAAAATTGGGTGATGTGCTTGATTTTTGGAAAAGGAAATTTTGCAAGAAGCCATGATTTGTTTCTTCCATGCATGAACGAACGATGGGGAACTTTACAAGTTTGCGCATTCCAGCGAGCTTCTTAAGCTTTGGTTTAAGGATGTAATATTCTAATTGAAATATATGGAAGAAACTTAGGGTTCGAGCTTCCATTAGAATTTAAGAGAGGGTTTGTACAAAACAGAAAGTTTGATAAGTAATGTCAAAATTTGTCTGATATAAATATTAAGGTTTTCGAACATTCTCTTCTCCCATGTTTGGAAAGTAATATGATTTTTAATAAATAAAAATAAATTTTAATATTGATAGTTTATACACTTGTATTTAATTTATGCATTTTTATTAATATTAATATTAAATATTTTATTTTAAAATAAAATTTATGATTCATTTTTGTAAAAAATTTGACTTTCTATCTCATACATAAACAAACCTCATATTTTTTTAGTGATTCAAAAGAGCACATTGTTTCAATCCGATCGATTTTTCTCCAACCCTTTATTTTAGTGATGCCAACTCCATTACTTAATAAAACCTTCTTATAGGTTTAAAAGAAGAAGCAAACAGAACTTATTTTAAAAGTAGAATACTATTCAAGTGCAAGACTATTTGGTGAGAAAACTATTCAAATTACCACCCTCCTTAGGCTTTTGGAGTTATGTTAAGGCATCATCCTGTGATGTTGTGCTTCTCCTAGTGTTTAATCAGGTGCCTAATTCATTCCTCAGCCATCCAATTTAACTCACACCAAGATGTTCTTAGCTCCTTGTCTTCGTTTTTTCTGAAAGACCTTGAGTAATCAAGTTAACCTTAAGACAGTTGTAGATTTGGATCTTTGACCCTTATGGATTTTCTTTAGTGTCTTGCTTCTAGCTCACTTGTGGAGTAATGAACGTTCTTTTATTTTCATAGATGGGTCTATCTTCTTTCATCCTCCGTATGATGTTGAAATTTTTTTGACACTAGTATGCTGGGAGTATATATGGTCCTCACCTATCACTTTGGACTTATTTCCTATCAAACTAATTTGCTCGTTATCAACTAGGATAGATAAGTGGCCTTTCTTTTTTACTTCCTTAATTTGAGAGCTTATTATCATTCAATATATCTTCTAATGATGAAGGGATTTACGTATTTACCCTAATCTTCTATGAGATCAGAACCCAATTCAAACAAATCCACTGTTGATCATTAATGGATTGTTCGGTGTGGTGCATGATATCTAGGGCATCATCTTTTTAATTAAATGGCATTAATTTATTAAGATTTCTTGCTCTACTTTGAAGCTCCACCCCTAAAGCTAACAAATTCACGTTAGTAAATTTGGTTTCATTGCAACATTCATCTCCATTCATGAAAGATGGCAAAGCATAACAATATATGATAGAAAATGCAACGATATTTATGTACTAGAAGAAAATAACGGAAAATTAAATTTAAGGTATTTATGTAGTTAAAAAATATAACAATTTTATTTAAAAATTAATTAATTAGATTAGATTAAAAAATTAAAAATTTTAACTAAATTGCGGTGAGTGTCAGTTCTTCCTTGGAAAATGTCTGGTTCGACTGGCCTCCCACGCCCGACTTTCGGCCTCCTGAGCTTCGTTCGCGGGTGAACCCATTCCACTGTAAATCGCGCGAACAGTCGGTCGATCCCGAAAATCACACATCATCATCTATATCTATATTAATTAATCATAATAATAAGTAACAGATATAGAACTCATCCCATTTACGTTTCATGTATTATCAAACCTTATACTTTTCATTAATGTTATTACACAACCTTATTCAGATAATTAAGGTATGGGATCTTTTACCCATCCATTGTTGCAGACATCCATGCTGCAAAAATAAGAAATGCTATTTAGTTTGACAGAATCTTCATTCTTCAGCAAAGATGTGTGTTCATCAGCTCTCTTCCTTTTCACTTGGTTCCTTTCCTCATCATGGTTACAAACTCATGGTAATCGATCTTCCCATCCTGCAAATTAATTTAAGTTCAGAAAATAATTAATTCCCACTTGTTGAGTTCAGAAATGTGTCTAAACCTGGAATTCTAAATAATCCAACAACAACAACAAGAAAAAGAACAAGTCCATCAAATCTCACCTTATCGATATCGACATCGTCTAGTACTTCGTCGATGGTTTCTTCGTCTCCCATCCCATGATCAGCCATGGCATGTTTGAGCTCCTCCCTCGTGATAAACCTGAGACATATATAACTTGATTAATTCACGTTAATCTCATGCACTTCATCGATCATTACCATGATTGTTATCATACAAATATATGTGTACTTACCCACTTCCATCTGTATCAAAGTACTGAAAGGCCTTGAACAGGTGCTCCTCCATCTGTAGTTTATGCCTGTGCATTGTGGCGGTGATGAACTCTATGTAATCAATACTTCCGTCTTTGTCAACATCTGCCTGTGAAGGAAGAGCCTATGGATTATGTTTTGTCTGAGATGCATGGTAGACTAATCCTTAGTGGAGGTAGCTAGCTAGTGTTCATTCTGTATATCATATAGATTTTAGTTCTCACAGCATCCATCAGCTGCTTCACTTCAGATTCCGTCAGCTCCGATCCAAGCATGGAGAGCCCCGCCTTCAACTCCTCGTACGTTATGGTGCCGCTGTCGTCGGTGTCCATGTTCTTGAACATTTGCTTCAGCCCCTTGATCTCTTCATCCGACAGGCTTTGGGCAATGACCTGCAAATTAATGTCCATGCATGCACAGATGATGAGTGCCAAAGATTTGAATCTTACAATGTTAGAAAGAATGTCTATCTTACATTGAATAAGAAAAGGATAAAAGTTGCTATGACCTTTAGAGCTAGCTTTTTCATCTTGTTCATTGCTCTGAACTGCTTCATTCTATTCAGCACTGCACTGTCCATGGGCTTGTCGGAAGCCACGCCCCCCTCTATGATCCACGGATGCTCTGATCAATTAATTGGTCGATTAAATTCATTGCCTTGGGTAGCTTAGCTTGAAGAAGGAAATTAAAAAAAGAAGACAAGAATATTGATTCAGCAACGTTGGCGTTGGGAAGCAATTAATCTGTACTTACCAAGAACTTGGGCAGCTGTGATCCTGTTCTTGGGATCATAGGTGAGCATCTTACTGATGAGATCCTTTGCGCTTGCAGAAATGGAAGGCCATGGTGCAGTTTCCAAGTCCACTTCACCTTGCAGTATTGCATCAAATATCTCCCTTTCTGTTTCTGAAAATAGCATTTCCATCACCATTAAAACATCGATTTATTTAATGACAACCACATACATTATATATATGCTTGAATCCATGAGAAATACAGAAAATTATCACTGCTTAATTTGTACCTACGTCAAAATTGGTTTATAAGTGTCTATTCTAGCAATCCTTAGCAAATAGTCGATTAGCAAAGTTGCAGAGAATGTAGAAATATGAATTAGATGAACATTAATCAAGTACTATACCTCCCCAGAATGGAGGCACACCACAGAGAAGAACGTACAGGATGACCCCAGCACTCCATATATCGATCTCTTTGCCGTAGCACCGGCGGAGGACTTCCGGCGCGATGTAATACGCGCTTCCGACGATCTCCTTGTAAGTCTTCCCTGCGGTAGCACGTTGAGCAGAAACGACAATCTTATCTCATGGAGTGCGATTGATTTCATCAGAATCGATCATTTGAGCACTGCTCGCAATTCGTTAATGGCTACGGGTTCGAATCAGATTGAAGACAGAGAACGAAATCCGATCACCTTCTTCGATGAACACGGACAGCCCAAAGTCGGTGACCTTGATCTCGGCGTCCTCGTCGCCGCTCACCAACAAGAAATTCTCCGGCTTGAGGTCACGGTGGATGACTCCCATGAAATGGCAGACATGGACGACGTTCACGATCTCACGGCAGATCCTGGCCGCCTCCTTCTCGGAGTAGCTCCCTCTCCTGACGATCCTGTCGAACAGCTCACCCCCGGAGCATAACTCTATCACCAGATGCACGCTCCCGGCGTCCTCGTGGGCTCCATGAAACTCGACGATGTTGGGCTGCCCCGTGAGGTGTTGGAGGATGAGCACCTCCCTCCTGAGGTCGTCGACGTCCCTCTTGTTCACTAGCCTCGACTTCGATATCGACTTGCAAGCGTACGTCTTGCCCGTCGACTTCTCCGTGCACAGGTACGTGGTTCCGAACTGCCCACGGCCGAGCTCCTTGTCGAGCTTGTAGAGGGTGGACAAGTCTGTGAGGGGCTTCTGGAGGACGCGGCCCATGGGAGTTGGAAAACGTGGCCTTCGAAGCGCATTTCGAGGTAACAAATGGGGATGATCTTGTGATGGCGGCTTTGAGGAAGGTGACGACGATTGCTGCTGTTCTTTCTGCTGCGGCTGAGGAGGAGGTGGCGGTAGTGGTGCCGGCGACCAAGTTGGAGAATGACAAGAGGGAGACGAGATGGGAATGTCAAAGGTCTTGTTGAAGCAATTGCCCATGTGTGAGCACAAGCTCCCCATCAGACCTTCCTCCACCTCACCACCTGCCTTGGCTTCTTCTCATTTCCATGGCTACTTGATTAAATTCCATATGGATTTGAAGGTCTTGTGAAGGAAGAATGTGTTGTTGTCCATCATGCGTGGTGATGGAATGCTTTTCTTCTTTGCTTCCTTTGCCTGCCTTCTGCCTTTGGTCATATGCTTTGCTTCATGCTATTTGGGATCTTTAATTTCTTGCTTGAACACTGTAAAGATTGGAATGGAATGTGTTGGAAAAGTACATGCGCAGAGAATGGCAATAGCACCTGTGATTGATTAATTAATATAGTGTTAGATTTTAACAGAATCTAGCTACTTGTAAAGTAAAAGCAAAATTAGGGTTTAGTTAACATTGCAAATCATATGGTATCAGCTCATGACTTCTATAGAGATCTCCTTAGGAACGCATGAATATATTCCAATTAATACATGTGATTCTTTGCATGTAGATATTACTATCTCCTCTTTTGCCGACAATTTTAATGCAAATAAAGGTACAGATAAGTTTATATCTATCTTGTTTACAACTGTACATAGCAGAATAAAGTATGAAATTGAGATAATGATTTTTGTTCGTCTTTCACTCATTAATCTGGTAACCTGTCGCCCGTTGGTTTTATAGATATATATATATATATATATATAGAACATGTCTGGTAAATAACCAAACAAGTTTTTGTCAATGGTTTCATCATGACCACAATCCCATGAACACAAGATTACAACAAGCAATTGCTTTGCACAATGCACAAGTTAATGTTTAGAAAAAAAATATTATTATTTTTAGTAAAGAAAATATTAGAAATGTAAGAAAAATCAAACGATTTTTATGTAAGAGTAAAATGTCACTATGGACACAGCAGAAAAAAGCCTGTCCATCATCATCGTTGATCTTGTAAGCTCTTGAAATATATGAATCACATTATCTATTATCACAATTGATGTCCTAAATCATATCGTCAGTTGCATTTTTACTTTTCTATAAATCACATAAATGACGTATTAAAATAAAATTCAATATATCATTTTCAACGACACCACAAAATAAAATGCCGTAAAAATGACTTTTTAATATTATTTTACTTGCGCATATTTGATGGGAAAATATAATAATTATTTTTCATATACTTTAATAAACATCACATCAATCCATCTGGTCACGTCTAACTCCTACATTGATAATAAAATATAAAAATAACTTTAGGAATCTTACGTGGAAATAAAATTATCTTGGAAAAACATTAAACATCGTTCGATGTCGAGGGCGGTGAACCGCACGACGTAAGTGCATGTATGGTTGGCGTGGGACCAGCCAACTGAGCTCCCAGAACGAGTGAGCTGGACAAGACCAACACATTTACTTTTTGTTTTCTGTAACATAAAAAATTATATTAATAATTTTACAGTCGAAGGAAAAATTTACGGGCAACGATAGGAGGTGGCGGTTCACCGGCCGGTAGGACTCAGCCGTTGCCGAGTTCGGACGATCGCCGGCGTCCACAAAACGATCGATCGGTTGAAATATTATAGTACAAAGAAAACGACGACGACGACGACAGTCCCTTGGAAATTGATTAATCGAGCAGGTCATGGCTCTTGAAATTGCTCGTAATTGGTGAATACAACAATATCTTACATACAACATAACAGGAAGGCGACCAAAAAAATTAAAAATTGTAAGATTGAGACATTAAATAATAGTCTGGACAATGCAACCCAATACTCTGACGACGAAGCTGCCCAAACATCAAAGTCAAATTATTGATCGGTCGATTCGATAGCTCAATGGTACCCAATCGGAGCCACCGAGTCCCTCAGTTCGTGTCCGTGGTAATGGATGTCCTGAAAAATTTGAAGTGAATCAGCGGCGAATCGGGTAAGAGAAGACGCAGACACAGATCTGAGATCGGTGCTTACCGACGCGTAGTGATTGACGTCGCGGTGGTGGGCCTCGTCGGCACGGACGGCGAGGACAACGTCGCGGAGGGTGGAGTCGGGCTCGAGGCGCCAGTAGTCGATGGCGATGGCAGGGGCGGGGACGTTCTCGATGTTGCCGTTGTCCAGCTCCTTGAGGAACTCGGTGTAGGAGTGGATGGCCTCCTCCTCAAGGTAGCCGACCATTCGGTGCGCGAGCTTGGGGGTGAGGAGGTAGGCGACGAAGTAGGCGTTGAAGAACACGCCTTGGACGGCGAACACAAGGGCTCTCTCGTACCACTTCGGCTGCGACACCTCCATGAACGTCATCAGGTGCATCCTCTCGTTCTCCGCCTCCTCCAGAAGGGTCTTGATCCAACCACCGCTGTGCTCGAATCGGCGTAGAGACTTGCAGTGCAGCAGCAAACCTCCCACCATCCCGGGAACCGCCGCCACCGTCTCCAGCATCATAGCTCGGCAACCGTACCTCCTCTGTAAAAACCAGGAGTTTGCTCTTGTTAGTACCATTCTCTTCATTATCATTGTTACCAACATCTCATTGCAATGACTTGATCAATCGAAAAGAAAAAAGATTTGGCCGAAACAAAAGTCTGATCATTAAACGAACCATGCACACAAACATAGGACGGCCAAGATTGGCAACCTTCGCGATGAGATGAGGGCCATCCAGTGGAGGATAGTCCAGATCACTACCTGCCAATTATTGAGTTGCCCTTGTCCGTCCTCCCTAGAACCCTACCACCAATGCATGGTGCTGGAAACAGAGGCCATACCAAATCAGCAAACATCGTCCAAATCTCCAAAACCCAAACTAACAAAAATGTCTAGCAAACACCATCATCGACAAAACTAATCTACCACCTTTGATTAATTAAAACAACGCTTCAATGATTTGGGCTCCGACAGATGGGAAGAAGGAAATGATCAAATAAACAAATCCAAAGCAATGTTCGATCCTTTGGAAAATATTAAATGAATAGTTGTTGTTACCTGGAAGAACACGTCCGTGGGGTAACGAAGCGCCTTCACGGTCCAGAAAGCCATTCTATCACCGAACGACGTCGGTACATGGTGCTTCGCCAGGTCGATCGACAGGTCGGCCTTGTACGTCTCCCATGGCTGAAAGAACAACCAGAAACCCAAAAGAAACGTCAAAAAAAAAAAACTCTCTTCAACAGCAAACCACCACCAACCCAAGATAAATCCATCAAAATCACGACTGTCCTTACCCTAAACGACTTCCACCTCCACAGAGTCCCATCCTCCTTCTGGATCTTCGCCGGAGAGATGCCCCAGTAGCTAGCAACCACCTTCTTCTCCTTCTCGTTCGCTTTCGTTCTCTCTTCTTCCTTTTCCTTCTCGTCCCCCAGCGACGGAGCCGTGACGGAACTCACGCCACGGGTACCGACGCACGCCAACCGCGTCCAGGTCGGCGACGCGCGGCCGAGGATGACGCCGAGGATTCGTGTGTTGTTCAGCATCGACATGCTTTCCGCTGGCAGACGCGATGATTTGAAACGCCTTCTTGTGGTTTGAATCTTCTGCTTTTTTTCGAAAGTTGTTTGTGGTGAGGAGGGAAACGGAGCGGCCTTTTATATGCGAAGTTGAACGCAGATCAGCTGTAAGTCCCAGCAGTAATTAAAATGGTGAGGGGTCTCTTTGCCAAAAAAAAAAAAAATGATGTGGGGCCCACGCTGTTTTCTTGGGCGCCAAGACTGACCGGTCAGCGGGTTGGAAACGTGCCGACCAGAGCCCCATGAGGTGGGGGAAAAAAGATATTTTTGGTCACTTTAGAAAAAAAAAAATTTAATTGGCCGGGAAAAGTTCTAGAAGCTTCTAGAAGGATGGTAGTATGGTACCTCTTTTGGACATAAATCCTTGATTTTAATTCAGAAAAAGTAGGAGAATTTACGATAAATGAAAAGGCAAAGAAATGAAAAGTTAAAATTTTAAAAGAATCTAAATTTGACATACAATTTTTGAATGTTGATATAAAAATTATTTTAAAAATTAAAATAACAATCCAACTCTTGCAATCTCTCCCATCATGTAATTCTCGCTTAAACAATCAAATTATTGTAACTTTTACTCCTGTGACGTAATCTCTAATTAAATTGATAATGAAAAAAGAGGTTGTGTTAAGTTCCAAGCTTTTTACGAGAGTAAATAAATCACAAAGTTTGAACATTTCAATTTTCGTACAGAAAAATTTAAATAAATCACCTTTTAAACCAAACACAGATGCTTAAAAACTTATCAATTATTTTCCTCACTTTTTGGATACACTAATATCCTTTTCATGACTGAATTCATGATATAGCTACTTATACCTGAATATTCTTTAAAAACATACTTGAGAAGTGTAATTAATTAGTAACAGATATTCATTAATTAAATACAGATAGTGCGGTTATTTAATTATTGATTTTATAAGACTTACAAAATAAAATAAAAAAGTAGTGAATTTAAATTGGAACAGAACCCCATTACCCCAACCAATCTCAACAAAATAAATAAATAAATATTAAAAATAAGCGTGCCACATGTGAGCGTCATGCGTGACGTCACACGTGAGACGAACATGCTGCTGGTTTTTCTTTTTCTTTTTTTAAATGACCGACATCTTTGAATCTAACATTTTATTTATTTAAAAGGTAAATAAAGCGGACCATCCGTTTAACACCAAACAAGATTTTCCTCGTCGGATTGAGAATATTCTCTGAACACGCATGAAATAAAATACTCGCCGGCGTCGGATTCCGGCCGTAGAAGCTTGACGCTGCCGGTGGTCGTCAGCCGTGGCTATTTTTTTATAACGACGTTGGTTTTCATGTCCACCACATCTTCGATCTCGAGAAAATTACAGATATCGTTTTCATTACTCAATTCTAATTCTCGACAAAATAATTACTTGAAAAAAATAACGATGATTATGATTTTTTGAAACCAAAATTTGAAATCTGTAAGGTGTTTTACGAAAAAATTTAATTGACATCATTCTTCTTAGATAATTTATTATTTGCGTATAAAAAGAAAAGAAAAAAAAAAAGAGATAATGCGTACGTAGTAGACAACTATCATTGTAATAGAAATTCTGATTTAATAATGTTTTAGAAACACTAATATTTTTCCTGTGAGATAACATGTTTTAATTCAACAAAGTACCAAATATGCAATCATAATTAATGAAAAGAAAAGATTCTGAAGTATATATCAAATTAGGATTATAAGATAAGCATAATGAAAGTTTTGTATATTCAAAAGAATTTGAATTTTAATAGAATTTAAATTTTATATAAATTGACAGAAATAATTTAAAGTTTAGATGTTTACGTACATTAGAAATTGAAATTAAGGCATTTGTACATGTGATAAAATTAATTTTTAATAAAATTTTTAAATAATAAATTAAAATAATTAGAGAGAATTCTCTCTCTCTCTCTCTTTCTAACAATTTCATCATAATCTCTTATGAAAGTTAAGCACACGAGTGAGAGACATAGAAAGGAAGATGACAAATAAGATAAAATTTAATTTCAAATCTTTTATATTTGAAAAATAAATTTTGAGACTTATTAAAAAGATGAAATTTACTTTTTGTTAAAAAAATAAATTCTTTAGATGCACAAACAATCTTTTTGTAAAATTAAACGTATTTTTTGTCTAATTAGTAAGTCGATTATTTCCTTTTATTTTCAAAACATCATCCTAACACTTAAACACATCATCAAAGGGTGAGGAGACGGTAATAACATTGTTGAGATTAGAATTAGCAGCACTATCGGCAACACTAACATTATTAAAATAAAAAAAAATTAAAAGAAAAGTCGATTTTGATTGTGTACTTTCAGATGAACCGCACGTGTACGTTGACCAACGCGAGAACAGCTGTCATAATAGTAAAATCACCTTCCTCTCTACTTCCGAACGCGTGCTCGAATCGTGGCTCGCTCACCACCTTGCGAACAAGAACGCACGTCCAGACCACAAGTTGACGAGAGGCACCGCGCTACGGAATATTAAAAAGAACGGCACGAGCGTCATGCATGACGTCAGCACGAAAGAACCCGTGCATGCATGGATACATGCACGTGACTGGCGAGACACGACCGCTCGCTTGGCTTCTTCTTCCCGACGACTATGTCTTCTTCTTCTTCTTCTTCCTCCTCGTAGCTTCTGCCTCTCCTAATTTTGTTGGTGTCGGAGATCGGAGACGAAGGAAGCGCGGCTCCTAACTCCGGCGAGGTGGTTGTCGGGACTCCGAAGAGGAGGTAAATGGTTTTTTCTTTCTTTCTCAGTAAATTCAATAGACTGCATCATACATATATATATATTCTATTTACCAACGAAATAAATTCATCGTCACCTTCACCGGTAAATCTTTCGTCTCGCAATCACACTTTGACCTTTTCGACGAGACGTTGGCGGCTACTGTGACGGAAGGCCCGATCCGACGACCTTTATTTTTTTTGGCAAAACGCGGTGGCTTCCGTTGACCACCGCGTCTGCTTGGGATTAATGCGACCACACACAAGTAGGGCTCCTTCCTTGATTTTGGTGTGGTAAGTTGTGGAAATTCCTTCGTGTTAGTTTAGATTCAATTCTTATATTAATTGATACGAGACGATTTCAACGTAAGCAAGCAAGTTGGTGGTTGTTCTGAAGCGTACGATCCCTTTTGTGTGGGGTTTTCAAGATACGATGTATTATTTATCATATCATATCGTTGATATATATAGTCTAGCGTGATCGAGTGCATTATATTAACCAGCTGAATCCAATGCTATGCATGCATTTTCGAGCTTTGACGTGGTGATCACTGGAACCTAACTATGACCTCTCGTTGGATCGTGTGCATGGACTTTCGAGTTTCAAGACGTAGATTCATTGATAAAGTTTATTCTATGATCTGATTGTAAGAACTTCGCCCAGATCTGAGTTTACCACTAAAAGTCAGAGAATAGAGTAATTTTTTCTTCCTTCAGATTAATGATGGTTTGAAGGAAGACCGACTAATTGAAGTACTCCTCACAACGGTTTGAGCCACCATCTTTTAATGTAGGTTATAGCAAGAATAGTCCCCACAATGGTGGGTTTCAGATAAATTAAATAGAAGAGAATCTGTCAAGAAAATCAACCCCGCCCCCTTCATGATAAATTAAAGTTATTAGCTACAATTCTAGTCCTAAGTAACCAATTCTAAGTAAATTAATTGGCAAGGGTTACATATATGATTTTATACTTTTACCGAAAGGATTCAGATCCTAATAATTACATATTTAAATCACCACTGAACCAGAAACCAAAGCCGAGTCTAGTTGTCTGGAATGACTTCCTTTTCATCACCATGGTTGATTTCCGCCCAAGGTATTGAAGTCAACTATGATAGATCTAGGGGAGAACGTACACGAGACAAGTGAGAAGTATAGGCAAATTTAGAGTTAGCTTTTAAGATCCAAAACTTAGATGGATGGTAGGAGAATTATTACTAGAGGTAATAGTTGGAGAGTACGTTGTAAGTAGAATCAGGTATGACAAGAGAATTGTTAAGAGGTGTCTTAAGTAGTAAAGGAGCTGCTAGAGCTCAAGCCTTCTCTAAATTAAATTCGTGAGTGACAAACTTTGTTATCTATTGATTCAAGTTCTATTCTTACATTTTCAAATGTGAGACTTTTAATACTGATGATTTATCATAAACCTACAAATATCAAGTGAAAGAGTTCATTTTAAAATTACTGAGTAATGAGTAAAAGTTTTGTCATATATATATTAGTCTAACTCTTATCCTTAGATGTAAGAACCTTTCATACTTCACACTACAATAAACTATAGCTTTTTTAATGACAATAATGGCAGCTGATATGGTATGGGGTGGTGGAAGTTGGAGACTTTTATTTGTGGTGGGGACTTGATATGATAAAGGGGAATAAAGGGGAAGAGAGTAGGAGGACATTAAGGAGTAATGGATTGTAAATTATTTGGTCACACTGAACTCATTTCAAGTCACATATTCATTGAATCATTTAAGTTATATCAAATTGTGATTTACTCATAAAAAATAAAGTTGAAACATGCTGTTGTCTTCAATGATCCACAGTATTAGTGTATTAAATACTTCAAATTACTCACCCAAAAAATATCAATCATGGCCAGCAAATGGGATAAAACAAAGCCGTCAATCATTAATTAAATTGCACATTTTTTTTGTAACGTGTTAGAAACTAAAATTTATTACATAAAGATAACTCCAATTATGTCACCACAATGAGGAAGGAGTTTAAGAATTACACAAGAAGTCAAAAGAGCAAAATAAATAAAAAGGAGATAAAGCAAGAAAGCACTGGTAGATGCGGCATTGGAAGTTGTATTTTAAAATACCATATTTGTTTCATTTTTGTGTCCAAAAAGGATAGATAGATTCTTCGTCGAAAAGATTATAAGAACAAAAGTTAGTAAGATGAAGAGGTATCCATCATTTAAAAGAGATCCAATACCTAGTTAAGATAGATTGCTTTAAAAACGTCCAACTAGAGTCGTTTGCCATTATTTTATAAAAGAGACCAAATCAACTTCCTTTGAAGGACATGAAAATGTCCCGAGATTAAGAATACCGAATCTGCTAAATTTTCTCTGTCAACAATTCTATTTCATAAGAAGATAATGAGCATTCATTCACACATTGTGTGTTTGTTACAAAGACCACCATCTGACATATCAATCACAAAACTGATCCCAACACAGAAACGAATACACAATTAATAGTCAGACTGACCATCTTGATTTTCCAACAACAAAAAAGACCTTGTAGAAAAATTAATGATCATGAATCAGCGAGGTGCTGATGCATTCATCCTTCCCAGATTGGAGACATTTATTTCGACGTTGCAGGATAATTACATCTTCAGCCATCAAATCAACTTCTTTTACATATCTATATCTATATATAACATATATAGATATCAATATGATCAGTGGTAGCCAAGGGGCGCAGGCGCTTCTTTCAGCTGGTGGCCCTGGCAGTGTATGTCCTGCAAATTCCAACGCAGCAATATTCATATCAAGGGTGTGCCAAAAATGTTTAAATCTTGATCATTAATAGCTTATGAGATCAAGTAATTAAGCTAGAATGACTACAGCAAATTTGGTTAATTAGATGAATACGGTAAAATCAGAAAATTAATTAATCTCTTACCGACGCAAAATGGTTGACGTCGCGATGGTGGGCCTCGTCGGCGCGGACGGAGACGACGACGTCACGGAGAGTCGAATCGGGCGGGAGGCGCCAGTAGTCGATGGCGATGGCGGGGGCGGGGACGTTCTCGATGTTGCCGTTGTCCAGCTCCTTGAGGAACTCGGTGTAGGAGTGGATGGCCTCCTCCTCCAGGTAGCCGACGAGCCTGTGCGCCAGCTTCGGTGACAGCAGGTAGGCGGCGAGGTAGGCGTTGAAGAACACGCCTTGGACGGTGATGACCAGAGCCCGCTCGTACCACCTTGGCTGCGACACCTCCATGAACGTCATCAGATGCATACGCTCGTTCTCCGCTTCTTCAAGGAGGGCCTTGATCCAACCCCCGCTGTGCTCGAAGCGGCGCAGAGACCTCAAGTGGAGGAGGAGCCCCGCCACCATGCCGGGCACCGCTGCCACCGTCTCCAACATCATCGCCCGGCAACCGTATCTTTTCTGCAAATATTTTAATGCATTAGTTTGATGATAGGACCTAGTCCAACTTTTTTTCAAAAAAAAGGACCCATAACTTCGAAGAAAACCCTATAACTTAATTAATTCATACCAACAAAAGTGAACCGTCGTCTTTGGGTGGAGTGCTCTAGTGTTTCAGGAAAGAAGAGGACGAACCATGAAATAGCAGAAAAGAAGGTTTGCTTTGTGCAATATTTGTTCTGTTGTCCGTCTCACCTGGAAGAAAATGTCGGTGGGGACGCGGAGGATTTTGATAGTTCGGAGGGCGATCTTGTCGACCCTCGTCGCCGGAACGTGGTGCTTGCTCAGGTCTATGGACAAGTCGGCGGAGTAGGAATCCCATGGCTGATCGATCACATGCATCCAAGAGGAACAACCAGCATTACAAATCAATTCGTTCATCGATCGTCGACGACGACGATGATGATAATGATGATGATGCTTACCCGGAAGCAAGACCACTTCCACTCGACGCCGTCCTCTCTGGTGACCTTGGGCGGCGATATGCCCCAGTAGCTGGACCTGTCGGTCTGTCCCTTCTCTTCACCACGTTTCACCACGGCGGAGGATGCCTCCGTGGCGGTGCTCCCCGCCCTCACCCAGCCGGCATTCATGAGTTTGACTCCACGGACGACGCCGGCCGAGGCTGCAGTTGTACCGCCGCCCCTCCCCACAAGCTGCTTCGCCAAGACACCAACCAGCCTTCCGCTCATCTCTCTTTCTCTCTACGACACCGGAGATCGTGTGATCAATGGATAGAAGTTTCGGAATCGCTCTTGCTAGCTTTTCTGATATGGTGGTGGATCGGGTGGTGAGAGGTGGTTTATATATATATGCATGGGGACTGCGCCGGAGGAGGGAGAGGATGACATCTCCACTTCGACGACGTTGTCGAGTTGGATCGATCGTCACGGAAGACGTCACGGCCACTTGTTACCGAATGGGATGCTGCAATTTACTCTCCAGCTCTACAGCCAAGCTTGCCGGTTGCTTCGTCTGCTTGGCGCGCATCCGGCGGGGCATCTTCACGTGCCGACGACGGCTGGTTGAGATTTCAGCGGGCGCCCCTGGTTTTCTTCCCAATCCACCCTTGACTTTACGGCGAAGGTCTTCCTTGCTTGATCATAATATTGCAAGAAAATGAGTCACCCGCGAGACAAAAATTCTATACACGTTTTAAAAACAAATATATTTCAATAATATCAAGTACAATCTTTAATTTTAAATTAATATATTTAAATCATAAAATAAACACTTTCATTTTTTTTTTTTTTACTGTAATACAAAGGGTAACATTTGACCTGTAATATTTTGACCTTTATTATGATTTAAATTTCAATTAAATCATAAGTATAATTATTTTTAATTAATTATTTAATTTAATTTAGGCAATAGTGTTTGTTCCATAACCGTACGCATCAGGAAAGCGGTAGATTTTTATTCTTATTTTAAAAGATAACGATTTGCAAAATATCTGCGAATAGTTGCGGTGGCGTACGTGTCCAACAGAAGGCAGAGTACACATTTTCGCAAACAATTTATTATTATTATTAATGACAACGGTGAGAGGTGATTTTTTTAATTAACTTGTTATAAACACGTTAGATGGTAAACATAAAATATAGATTTTATAATTGAATGACAGCAAATATAAGATAAAATTTTGTTTCTTAAATTAAATAAATATTGATCTTGCTTCTAAAAGTTTTAAAAGTCAACATTTTTCGTTAGATTAATTTTTAATGTAATAATGAATATAAATCAAATTAATGTAAAATTTTAATACCCAGTAAATTACAACATACATTAACTCAGTATATAATTATTTTATATTTTAAAATAAAATATTAATGAAAAGAATAATACCACCTTAATATTAGTATAGAGCATCATAACGGTGTTTTTTAACCATGTTCAAGAAAGAAAAGAAAAAAGTCTTTAAATTTTATACTTTGATATCATCCACTGGGCATGATATTTAATTTCTAAAGTTTAAATCCTCTCCGTCACGATCAAGTAACTCGCGTCAACCGACGACCTTTCGTTCTTGCATTTGTGACCTTTGCGGAAGAAGGCAGAAACGAACCTTCACGGAAAGAAATTGATGAAGATGGCTTGATTTTTAATTGAGAGATGGCTGAAGAAAATATTGTATGTTCATAAAGAAAAATTTATAGCCGTTTGACAACGCAACGGGAGAAGAAAAAAAAATTAAATAAAGAACAAGACATAAATATATGTTGTATGCCACCACCGGTAGATTTTCTATTTCTTTATTGATAGGAAGGACCCTTGATTCTGGAATCTCCTTTAAGCATTTGACTTCAAATGTTGGATTTTGTCGCCATGTCATGAGATTGAACAACAGATATTTGGATAGGTACAACGAGTGAGAAATTGACAGAAATTATGTGAAATATTTTATCTTAAAATCAATTGATAATAATTCAAAAGATTAGTCATAAGTTAGGTATATGTTGTCTTTTCATTCATTAATGTAAGATTTTTTAAAATTCTTTTTCACTTGTAACTTATCATAAACCTACAGATAACTTAGAAGTGAATCTATGTAAAATTATTCTGATATTACATAAAATATTTCATCTTAAAATTAATTAATAATAAATAAAAAGATATATCATATATAAACCTAGATTGCATTACCATATCAAACTCTTTAGAAGCAACCCTTTGCAGGGGATTATTTAATTCATCAAATGAGGATCTTATTTCCTTCTGCATACCCAGGAGAAAAATCTAAGTGGAAATGTGGGAACGGATATAAACCATAAGCGACGCAAGCGCCGACGTTAGGTGAAAGATATGGTTCAGATGGATATATAAATTATGCAAATGTTTTCGTTCAGATTAAGTAGTGTGCATAATTTAAAATAGTTAAGATTTGTAATAAACTAATAGTTTCTATGGCAAAGTCAAACTCACAGAAAAGTAGAGACGAGCCAAGTTTGGTAAACTGAACCGAGCGGACATCTCTTACCAAAGAAGATATTTTTCACACCTCTACTGAATTGTGGGAGTTTTTAAGGCCCCAAACCAAAACGGATGAAATATGAAACAACACCAGTACAGATTCCTGATTCCTCTCCAAAATCTCTAGGAATGAAAGATTAATAATCCAAACTGTTACTGAAATACTGAGATGAAAAGGCACCTTCACACAAATTACTTGTAAAACTAATGAGGTGTTCCATGTATCTCCATCTTAATTTTCGTTTTTAGTTTCTCTTCTGCTGTTTTTTTTTTTTTTCCTGTAAAGGGTTTTTAATCATATCTTTTCCATTTTTCTTTCTATGTAATAAATCTGGGCATTTTCATAATCATATCTGACAGTACCTTTTAAACTACTAATATCTTACTTTCTTGGTCACCTATAATAAAATCCAACAAAAAAGGTTTAAGAATCAATTTGAAATTTAGAAAATATATTTTGGATTTTTGACAAAAAAGGAAAGAGAAAATTTGCCAGAATCAGATGGATTAATCAACCAATGTGCGAATTAAAAAATAAAAGAAAACTTGAATGGAAAAAGAAAGAATGTGGGTAGAATAAGACAAGAATAGTTGTTAAACATAATGACCTCCTTTTTATCCTTGACTAAAAATACATGAGAAATTATATATAAATAAAAATGAGATTCAATTGCAAATATCGATTATATAAAAAGTAGTATTAATAGTAATCAAAGTAGATGGGACCATACTTGAAATTCATGAAAGGTCCAGGTGAGAACAATTCCAACACTTCCGGAAAGGTCTTCAAAGAAGCAGATTTTTATCTCAAGGATCACAGGCTTTTGAAGCACGGCCGAACACTCTTAACAGGTCCAAAATCATCTACCAACAGTAACCTAAAGTAACTAAGTCAAAATCTGAAAATGCCCCTACCTATGGAAAGGAATGAAAAAAATGGACCGAAAATTTTTGAAAAAAATCAACTGGATTGAAATACAATAAACAACGGAAAACTAAAATACGAAAATAATAATAAAGAAAAATCCACCGGAATCAAGCTCATTTCTCCTTGTACAACAAAGAATGATCTATTTTATCTTTAAAAAAAGTACGATCTACCTACACAGTCTGAATTTGGCTAGCAATACTATCTTTCCGATCCATCACCTGACACTTGTCTCTGAACTGGCTATCTTAAATGGGTTCGCTTACCTTGATGATCTGATGTTTTATGGTGGAGCTGCTTTCTTCTAACCACCCACACTTCAATGGCACATTGTTAGTTGCTATTTACTAACCTGCTTGAGATGTAGAATTAGTAATGAATTTGACGTGGAATTTAGTAATGAAACAAATCTTTCATTCATGATATGCAAGAATGAGAATGTTCTCTTCATAACGTCCGAAAGGAGTAAACCTGGGGTGAGAGAAAATAAACCCAAAAAAAACACACGGTTCTAAGAGAAATAGGCCAGTGATGGCAATAAATAAATTAGTAAAGGGTAGCGTACACAAACAACAAGGATGCTGATTCAAGGGACAAGTTTTACGGTTGAACCATAATACACAGTTCAGACAGGTAGGATGACATTTATAGCGGACGATAAGATGCAACGAACACCCAACTCCTAAATAATGGTACTTATTCATGCTGCTTCCTCCAGCAGCTGCTTCACCTTTGTGATATAGTCATTCATGGCTTCATCCTTGGTTTTCCCTGAAAAGTTAACAGCTTAACAATCAGAATATAGGAATAAAACAGGAATTTTACACTACTATTCGAAGTGACGTATACCTTCAACAGCCTTCCATGCGTCCCACTTTGCTCTGTCCCTTTGGTTAAATATCCCAGGACGACCTGCAGATACAGTTCAAAAGTGCCAAAACTTCTCAGTGCTTAAATTTCAGAGAAGTTTCCTTTTGGAATCAGAAAATAAATAAACTTCAAACAGATGATTATCGTATGTTATAAGATTTTCTATAATGATAATTTTACACAGATTTAAATTCAAGATCTCTTCATTCAAAATAGAATAGAAACAACATTCTCAAAAGTGGGGAAAAGCTGTTAAATAACCATTTAAATAGATTTCAACATAATCCATTTTATCGAATCTACTATTAGATGGGAAAAAAAGTCATTTGATAGAATTTATTCAATCCATATAACGTCTATTTCCCCCTTTTAGGAACATTGTGTAAAACTACGCTATTTGCTACTGGTAAGATACACTTTATGATATGCTAATGTTATGTGACAAATTCTATTCTTCAATATGCATTGATGGAACCTGCAAAAAGAGGTCGTGAAATCAACATCGTGAGAAGCATATGTAAAATAAAGTTAACCACAAATTGTCATGTGGATAATTATACAAATAAGGAAGCATAAACAACATGCAACCTATAAGGCTAAATTGATTTTGCACTTGTACCAAGAGGAGTCTATTGAGACAGCATATAGAATTTTAAAAAAATAAAATAAAATCTCTCTATTTTATTAGTAACATCAATATTTTTGTAATCATGCCGGACATCAGAATTTTGTGTCCAGTCCGGCTCAAAAACAAGTTCAATCAGATGACATCGTAATCACATAATTAAAAATCAGGGGGAAATGAAAATACAAAACACCAGAAAATAAAGAAAACAGCAAGAATATTTTCTAATTATATTAAGTATTATCATATCAAAAGAAAGCAAATAAAATGAAGGGATAATTGGGCATTAGGGTTTAGAACTTAAATTGAAATAACTGTTTCGACTGGCAGTTCCTAGTTTAACCGTCTGGTCCACTGGTTAAACAGGAAAATTGGTCCAATGGCCTACTGCAACTATAAATTATATAATTACATCTTTGTAGGGGAACTTCTCATGAACCGCAGTATGTTCTATAAATCAACCATTCTAGCCATGTTTCTCTCTACTGAGTTCTTTCTTCTACGATTTTGGAAATTTCAAGAGTTTTCTGAATTTTATTGTAAAGCACATACTGCTTAACTAATATATCCTATCACCACTCACATTTCTCTGTCTTCATTTTTTTCTCACTTTTTCAAAAGTTCAAATCTATTTTCTAACACGGCAAGAAATTTGCCAACCAAGCGTTATACTCAAGTTGTTGCTTGCCTTTGTCAAAGTTGTGATATTCTCCTCACATTATTCAATTTGCATCAACTTCAGAACTTTAAACCTTCCAACTAATTATGCCCGCGCCAAACAATCACTAGCTAAAACACTACTGTATTAGCCACCGTGCAGGAAAAAAAAAATCTTCATGTATAAGATCAATATCAGGAGAAATCTTTCAAAAGCAGCAGGCACAAAAACAAATCAAAAATAATGTCAACGCAAAAAACATAGCAAAAAGGGTGCAGAGGACGCATACTGGTGTTCACCGGCCCAACAGTTGCTTGCTTGTAAAGGCCATAAAGGATGAGCTTGTTCTCGTTGGTGGTAGTCTCCGGAAGTGTCTTGGCCTTTGCTGCGTACTCTTCGAATTCCTCCTGCAACCACAGGAACAGTTAAGTATGATCTGGAAGACAACACATCCAGATCCGTCAGAAAAGCTACTCTCTCAAGGTTAGGAGAAACAGCATCATCCCCGTGAATCAGAGGGATCGATTGCGCAACCGTAAGATTGGATGATCCGGAGTCGATCTACGTTGTTCGTGCGTAATTCGAAAGAAAAGGACGGGAAGAAGCATTCGCCAAAAACGGAGATCGATGGGATCGAGGAGAGGAGAGGGGATACCTGGAGACCCATCGCGGTGGTGATCAGCTTCTTCCACAATCTGCTGCTTACCGCTGGCTGGCTGGCTGGCTTTCCAGTTCCTCCTTTTTATCATTTCCTTTCTGCTTCGAATCGTCCGCCTGCAACCACGTATCCATAAACAATTAACACTGAATGTCGTTATAATTACGAACATTGCCATGTCTTTAGAGATCTATCAACATTTTAAAAATATCGATTTAAAATTTATCAATAATAAAAATTATATGTAAATAAATATTTACGAAGAAAAGATTTTTTTTAAAGATATAATATTTATTATTAAAAAATTTAATTTTATATATTTAAATTATAAAATAAGTATTTACACTATTTTTAATTGTGATCATGTAGGGTTAAACTCTCATTGATATTTTCAAGTGAATTTTGTATTTAGTAATATTTAAATTTTAATGAAAGCTATAAGTATCATTATCTTTAATTAATTAAATTATTGTAATTGATTTATTAAATATTATTAGTTAGAAATAAGAAAAGTTGAACTATTTAATTTTAAAAGGTATTATTTTTTTTATTAACACTCGCAATAATTTGTTTTAATTATGAATTAACATTGAACATTAATATAAAAATATAATAAAAAATAAAATTCTATTCAACATTCACTAAAAGTATTTTAACTTAAATTTTTACCATTGACTATCATCTTAAAATTGTAGAGGAATATGATTGCATTAAGAATTTAGTACGATCAAATAATTGATGTTAACAATAAAGTTTACTTAAAAAAGGAGAAAAATAACATGATAGAAATGCAGGAAGTTAGATAATACAACATGTAATAGTCTACGTATAAGAAAGACATGTATAAATAAAAAGATATTGATAAATAGAGATATTAATAGGTCAAAAGGAAAGGAAACATATGGTATATATTGACAAAAATTGAGATTTATTCGTCAAAGATATCGACATTAATTTTTTATCGTAAATATTAATATTTACCACTTCTCCTTTTTAAAATTAGATAACATATTTATCCACTGTAACAGATATGCTTGTGATTTTTAATGACTAACAGCTTTAATTATGTATTAATGGATGAAATAAAATATAAGAAATTAACAATACAAATCACGGGCTCCATTCAATGGCATCATGTAATTTAGAAAAGAAGCAGGGGCAAAGATATTTTTGCACGGCAATGACAGTCATGTAGGGACAGACTGTTTCGAATTTAGATCTAACAATAGTTAGAATATGCCAATTTTATAATTATAGCGTATTTTTGCAAGGAAATTCTAATTTTCTGTATCAAATATCAGGGAGTTTATTTAAAATAAATAATTTTTTTTGTAAATATTTACTTTGAATATAATTTTTATTGATGAAAAATTTTCATTTACAACATTTAATGATTTATCTCTTAACGCTCCCTGGACTTCTACCAGTCGATCGCACGCATGTACCGCCCCGATTCATTTTTATCGCATCGTCGTCGAAGCGATCGAGAGGGACGGGGATGGGAAATCCACGTCGTGGATCCAAGGGAGGCGGCGGCGGCGGCGGCGGAGGAGGAGGAGGAGAAGCTGCTCTCCACGCAGCTGCGAGGGCGGGGGATCTCATGGCGGTTCGGTCCGTGCTCAGCTGCAACCCGCAAGCCATCAACTCTAGGGATCGCCATTCCCGCACGCCGTAAGTGTCCTCTTTCCGTTTGTGTGCTTGTTTCTACTCCCCTGCCGTTCTTGTGTATTTCACTGCATCAGGAGTTGGTAGAAGAAATTCTCCCTTTCCGTGCTTTTAGGAACTGGAGGGGTACAGATTGATACGCTAAATTGGCGTATGATGGTTTTATTTTGGTTTTAGTTGTTTATATTTCAAAAGTTTTATTATTTCAAGCATGAGTTTTAGCCTTGGTTCTTGCTTAGGGGCTTCTGTTTGACGAAGGTTATTAGTATGAAGTTGGTAATAGAAACTTGTTTGGAATATTGGGTAATGGCTCATGGACGGAGATCCTTAAGATTTTTATGACCTTTTTACTCTTTATATGCCATGATTCCTGCACTGTTATCTATAATCTTCAGTAAACTGTGCTGAAGTTTTGACATTAAATCAGAACGTCAGAATAGATTGCGATAGTCTGTGTAATTTATTAACTTTTACAGGAAGCAGAGATGATGTTGTCCTTGGTAAATGATTACCTAGTAAAGAATTGTGATTTGCTTGGCTTTGGTCCATCTTCCGGCCATATTGCGGGGAACTCTTCCATTTATCGCACGACAATATGTTTTTTATTTCTAGAAATTTCCCAGAAATTAAGAGCATTTTAATTAGATTTTTACAATTATCCTCTTCTACAGTATTTAATTGTAGCCTACGCTTGCTTTGTATGTGAACTATGTCATGTCTCCTTTCTGGTATGATTCTAGGGCTTCTTATCATCTTTTTTTTGTTTTTCAATTGTATGTTGTTTCAGACTACATTTAGCGGCGTGGTCCGGACAAACAGATGTTGTGAGTTATCTATGCGCTAACAAGGCTGATGTTGGTGCTGCTGCAATGGATGACATGGGTGCTATTCATTTTGCTTCCCAGAAGGGTAATCTGGAAGTAGTTCGAATTCTTGTGCTTTCTGGGGTGTCAGTCAGACTTGCCAACAGAAAAGGCTTCACCCCTTTGCACTATGCTGTCAAAGGTTCACATCTAGAGCTTGCCAAATACTTGATCGGTAAAGGTGCAAGCCTCAGTGTGAAGAACAAATCTGGGGAAACGCCTGCTGATCTTTCAGAAAATGATGAGGTTCGTTCATTGCTCAATGAGTTAGAGAAGTCGGCCAAGGAGGTGAAGCAAAGCAAGCAAGTCAATGAAGTGATGCAGGACGAATCTACACAGAAAGATTCAAAAGATGAGCATGCTGCTAAATTTGATGAAGGGAAAAAAGACAATGATGGTGAACATTCAGCTGGGAAAGAAACTGGCAAAGGGGAGAAGAGATACGGTGAACAGTCTGCAATTGAAGAAGAAAGTTCGACAAGGGCAAAAAAGGCTAAAGTTGCACTAAGCCATCTTGTAGCAGAAAATGATGTGGAAGAAGATTAATGTAGCATTTTGAAGTGCGTAATTATGTAAAGTCATGAAATCATGGGAAAAGATTTTCGGTTGGATGTGTTTGTGCACATGGAAAATCATGGGAAAAGATTTTCCAACGTGAAGAAAATCGTTTCCCCATCTTCCGTATCTCTGGAAAGTTTGGGAAATCTCTGGAAACTGTCGTGCCCTCGAACCCGACGCCCCGTTCCTGCGAAGCATTTCCTCTAGTTTGCATTCACCCAATTCTGTGGGTCGACAGTTTCAACTATTTGAAGGTTGCATTCGCCCATAGTCGATTGATTTGTGATGTATTTGTTTCGATTGCCTGTCGATTTGTTTGTAGCGATTGTCTAACAGGGAAATACAGGATGGGTTTTCTGGGTTTACTTGAGGAAGATGTTATTCGGTGGCAGATCTGTGTACAGCTCTCGGTTGAGTTTATTTTGATCAACAGGTTTCGTATATTGGATTAACTGGATATTTTTATGTACTTCAATCAGAATAATAAAGTACTACATTTACGGTTTATCAAAGCACATCTAAATAAAGAGATTATACTACATGGATGTTAATCCAACACATCAAAATATCTGAAGTACCATTGAACTTCTGTAAACTTGTATAAGCTTCAAAACTCATTTTCAGTCATCCCAATCTAGACATGTTGGGCTATATTTTCACAAATGACTCTCTTGCAGATTATTTTTTAAACTTCATTAGTGCAAATTAAATTGTTGAATACCATCAACATACAGCAAATTCATGCATTTCTTTATTGAAGAATCATCCCTTGTTATTTGAAAAGTATTTATCATTTCCTTGAAAGTTATACCATGATCTTTGAATTTGAATATACAATGTTGTGACAATAGATTACTTTCTTAACTCTGAATAAGAACTTGGCACCAACTAAATATCTAAATCTGATCAAATAATGATGCATGATGTAAGATGGACTGTAACAAACACCCAATATTCTCTTTTTATTATGAAAAGTAAATATCCAAGATTCTCATCACAATAAACACTCACAACCTCATAGTTCTGTAGTTATGGAGATAAATTAAACAGAATCAGTTATTTAACAACATAACTAGCTAATTGCATGATAGTAATTCTCTAGAGTTTAATATTGTTGGGTGTGAAGATAATTGATCTTGATTGTAGACCTATTTGATTGTAGAAAACTTTGAGGCTACAGACAACATTGTCATGTGTTTTTATTGACTATAATAACCATACTTATATAGTGTTCCAGTAAATGTATGTTTAAATGGATTTCAACACAATCTATTTTTGTGAAATTATTGATTTATGTTCATTAAATTGTTGTTAATGCCATATATGGTTATTAGCAATAATGACAATAATATACTTGTATTTGGAGGTTTGCTCAACCGATTTAATCAACTTCTGTTATTCTATATTAGTGGTTGTAATTTATTCTTATAAGGAAATATATTGTATATAATTGTCCTTGTCATCGCATGTAAATCAGGGAACATTTACTTAAGATGATCATTGACCTAGTTTTCATATTGATCATTTTAATGCACTTTTGATTTGTTAATGACTATATTGTGGTAGACAATTGTAATTTGTTAATTGAATTCATATGTAGTTCAATTATTTAATTATGTGATTTACACACTTATGCATAATTTTTTTGGATGTTGGGCATATTTTATTCAGTACTTAATATAGAAATTTTACTTGTATATTTACCTTTTAATATTAGTCTTCACAAATATTGAATATAGTATGAGAATATGACTTTTGAGTAGAAGAAACACGTGAACTAGAGCATCAAATTGGATGATTTTTTTTAAAATATTTTAGTATCAAAAATAAGAGAAGAAAATGCAAAACAATATGATAAGAATATTAGACTAGAGATATGGACTAAAGTGATTGTCGTGTATAATGATAAAATCAATGCAAATGTTGAGAAAAAACATACATTGTTGGAAGACTTACTTTAAAATAATATGGTATACTTATTTGAAGATCTAGCAAATAAATTAGTTAAAGAAAATATTGAATTAACTGAAAAAACTATTCATAATGTTGAAGAAGAAAACATACATTGTATTAGTAATCTAAGTGTAGAATAAAGAAAATGAACAGGTAATAGGAAATAGAATCAAATTATGTATTTTATGTGAGAAGAAAATAATATATAACATATTTTATTTTATTGAAGATTACTTGTAATAAATTATACTTATGATGAAAAGTTATTTTAAATAATGCATATTGTATATAAGTTATTTGGCATGTTACGTTAGTATTTAATACATTGTTAATATATATTATATTATTTAAAATATTACTTTTCAAGTTGATGGTAATTTTACTTTTTATTATTTAAAATTTTAAAAATTATTAAAAAATACATTTACCATCATTTTCTTTTGTACACAAACACCTAAGAATTCTTATCATTTTTCATCATTTACTAACATGCACAAACGTTCAAATTTTCTTGTTATGTTCTGTTTTTTTTTTTTTTTTTCATTTCTCACCATTTCAAGCGTTTATCATCATTTTATTTTGACCTGATTAAACTGACGAAAGCTTAGATGTTATATGTTTCTTTTGATTAATGATCAGCTAAATTCAGACCATTTGGCATTCTTCCTTTTTTTTTTTTTTTTTTTTTACACTTATATGTCTTTTTATTTCACACACTAACATTCAAGTTGTGTGGATAAGCTCTGAAACTTGGCATGCATTCGGACAAAACCCAACTGTCTGGCTCTTTTTAAAAGAGAAGCACCTGTCCTGGGTGAAATAAAGCATATGGTCCCTCCCTACATCAAGCCTGAAAATAGCTTCACGTAACAGCAAACAATTATGAATAAGGTGCAAGAAATTTAAGGATAAATATTGTTATCCGATAAAACTACAAATTTTTATCTATTTTTCTAGATTCTTTATTTAGTTTTTACAAAATCATTCCTACTTATTTTGATTATATACATATGTGTTGGAGATGAATGGATATATATCAGAAATTTTCCACTAATTTACTATTCCCCAAATCACTTTCGTTATCAAAAATAAATTATATGTTCTTTTTATAATGACAGTGTTTTTCATTTTTCAGTATTATTAAAACTATCATTATTACAATCAATTTATTGAGTAATCTTAAAGATCACATCTGCCTTGGCATGTCCAACCAGAAACCAGTGGTTGTGTTTTCTCTGGAACCAACGCCAAGAACCCGGTTTTCAGCCCAGTACAACCTGTTTTGCGGTCCCGTCCCTTATTTTGCCAAAATTACCTGTCCGATCCTTACCTAAATAAAAATTTTAGAGGGTTCCAAAGTTGAAAATGATAAATAAATACTGGGTCTTTTGTGCAACTTCTCCCATCAAAGAAATTCTCACCTTCCTTACACTAAAACATAGAAATAAAATTTACAACATCAAACTGCTAAAATAACTTGTAGAAATCCAATTTATTGAAATTCTAACCAATAAGACTGATGAATCGTAAATTTTTAAGATTACATTAGACAAATTGCGAATAGGATCTCTTGCAACTTTTATTTTTGCTTTGTACAGAGGATATTTATTTTGATAAAAATTAGAAAATAATGAAATAATATACAATAATTGATAAAAGAAATAGTCCACGGAAAATTATGAATTTCATGCAAACTCAAGGAACTACAAGACCTTAGCTCTTTTGCCTAAAATTATAAGACCAAAAGTTGAAATGTGCAAATAAAGTATATACATTGAAATTTTAAAGAACGAAAAATGTCCAGATCCTCGTGACCATATCCACGTAGTACACAGATACGCTCCCCAACCGACCCCCGCAAATCCAGCTCGGGGGAACAGGAGGACCAATCCCGACCGTCCCCTACCCATCTAACGGTTGAAATAATTTCGTATGAGGGAGGAAAAACGAAAGGGAAATTTTTCAGAATTTGAAATTTCTCTGGCGGATATATAAGTGGCGGCGACGGCTGACCAAACCCTGGAGGCGTCCGACCCTTGGCCCGCGAGAGAGGCGAGGGAGAAGTGAAGGCTGTGCCCGACGAGAAGGTGGGGTGGCGATCATGGACGGAGATCCAAATCCTCGATTCTCTTCCTTCCTCTTTGAGATTTGTGCATTTCTTTCGTCGTTCGATTCGTTTCTTGGCTTGCTTGAATCGATGCGAATCTTTTGTAGGGTGTCGGTGGTTTTATGGTAGGCGGTGGGGGATTTCCTTGATTGGGGGTCTTTTGTAGGGTTTCCAACCTTGGAGTGGATCCGATGGTGGTGTCTGGTCCTTTACGGGGATTTGCTTCGAGGATTTTTAGGTGCGACGGCGGATTCTGGTTAAATTAGGGTTTTCTATAGAAATTGCAGGGTGTTGGTGGAGCGGTTTGTTCTATGTCGATGTTGAGAGTTTTTAATTGCGATTGTGTATCTGTCGATGAATCCGGAGTTTAGGTTTGTTGTGATTACAGGAATCCTGACCTGGTTAACTGATGAAAGCTTAGATGTTATCTTTCATTTGATTAATGATCAGCTAAATTCAGACCAGATGACATTGTTCAGTTTTTTTTTCTTCTTTTACACTTGTATAAATCTGGATGTAGATCCATTTGTGGGGTCTGGTCCTTACGGGGATTTGCTTCGAGGATTTTTAGGTTTGGCGGCCGACACTGGTAAAATTAGGGTTTTCTATTGAAATTGTGGGGATGGGGGCTGAGTCTATTTTGATGTTTAGAGCTTTTAATGCGATGGTGTGTCTGTTGAAATGACTCCAGAGTTTAGGTTTGTTCCACTTCGCTTGAATTCTGAGGGAAATTTCGATGCTTTGACTTGTTATATTGTTTTTCTTTCCTTTTTTGCTATTTTTATTCAAGTGGTGAAGATAATAATTGTCGTGGATTTGCTACTTTTGATCTGTGTATTTCGATTTTTGAGTGTAGTGGTGGACTGGGGGTCTAAAGCTTCCCATGAAAGATTCGGGTTATTATACACATCGAGTTTTGGAATGTTTTTGAAAATGGTAGGGTTGCTGCTTTTGCCTTGGTATTTTGTGGTGAAGTGGTTTGTGATTCTTGAAGTTAGGCTTTTATCATTTTGGTTGAATTCTGACTTCTGAGGATGCTTTGACTTGGTATCTTCTTTAATTAGTGTGCATTGTTGTTGATTGATGTTTTTAAGATTCCCTGCCAGGTGTTGAACTGGGGCTTGAAAACATATGATTATCGATGCGTAACCTATCTCAATGTTCCTATTATTTGGTGTCATGTTTTTATTTCTTCTTATGTTATGTGAGTGGTGTATATTCTCTTTTTTGTGATATTCAATTAACGAGTATCAGCTGTGTGTGCCAAGACCATTATTCTCTCTAGGTTTTTTAATCTGGAACTTTTAAAATTGTCATAGGAATTAGGAAATGTTGAAAAAGGATAATCTTAATTTTGTAAGATTAAAGATTGCGCATCTGCTTCTTGGAACAGGTTTCTCTTAATTTTGCTATTCTGAAAGTTTTACTCTTTCTATCACAGTCACCTTTCTTTCTGCTGGCCTTAACTTTACTCGAGTCATGGAGCAATCTCACTCCTGGTCAAGTATTTTTGGAATATACTTCTTATCAATTCAGGAGGTACTTGATTGGAGGTTCATTGTTCGTGGGGGTTTCCTCATCGTTTCCTTTCTCAATTGCACCTAGAGTCCAGCTGGATCTCTATGACAATTGTAGGAAACGTGATGCACGTTTTTTCTGATGTTGGATATTTGTTGCACTTCTACAAGTAAGACAGCGTTTTTCTTATTACTTATGATCAATGCTATTTTGTATGAGTTGTAATTTGCTGTTGCTTGACATTGCAGCAATTTTCCTACACAACAGCCATTGTTTGTTGCCAGTTTGAACTTTGGGAAGTTTGTCATTAATGAGTTATCAACCAGGGTGTGTTATCCAAACATTTTTTAGATTATACATATTCCTTTTAATCTGGTTTGGAGGTTAGGATATGTTTTCTGTTTGCAGGGTCAAAGTTGCTGTCACTCTTTGCTTCTCTTTTCTTCAAGATCAGCTGTTGGCTACCGTGTTCATGTGGAATCGCCCTCAATTATCTGATCTTTGTTTTTGTTCTGAACAAGAAGGGAATTAGCGGGAAGCATTTATCCAAGTAGAGAACATCCCTTTGTTGAGTTGCTGAAATTGGATAAAATGCTCTTTTGAATTTGGCAACTCTGTCTTATTAAGAGGAAATGCTTTGTATTTCTGGAAATCTTTATGGGTGGTATTAGCATTAAAAGTTCTTGTAACTTCAGTGCTAATGGTGTTTCCACAATGCCATAGGATTGAGCATTGAAGTTTTATACATCTGAGCTGTTAACAACATTCAACTAGCAGTCAGTGCTTCTGCATAAGTCTCTACAGCAATTTTTGTTTGCTGTTTGAATTTCGTTGGAATCTGATACTTCACTGTGGAAATTACTCTTGAATAAACACTAGATTGGAAAAAATGGAAAGGTAATATCATCAAATTACTCAGGAGTTGTATTGTCAAACAGACATTGGTTGACTTGTGTTTGTATGTGTTTTAGGTATAAACTAATCAAGGAAGTTGGTGATGGAACCTTTGGAAGCGTGTGGAGGGCAATAAATAAGCAGACTGGTGAAGTTGTATGTATTGTTCAGGAATGTCACTTTCCCAACGTGTAGGTGTGCTGCTCTTTCTTACTTTTATGTTGTTTTAGGTTGCAATTAAAAAGATGAAGAAAAAGTACTATTCATGGGAAGAGTGCATGAGCTTAAGGGAAGTAAAGGTTGGTTGATCACGCTCATGTGCTTATTATGGCTGTTATTAAAATACATTTGAAGCTTAAACTAATTATTCTAGATGTTTCAACAGTCCCTTCGAAGGATGAATCATCCCAAAATTGTGAAGCTCAAGGAAGTTATCAGAGAAAATGACATCTTATACTTTGTCTTTGAATACATGGTATGCTTTGCTTGATTTTAATCTTTAAACATACAGTTGTTTCTTTCCTAATAGAATGGCTTGATTATCGTTGGTGATGACCCTTCTTCCTTGCAGGACTGTAATCTTTACCAGCTTATGAAAAACAGAAGCAAGCACTTCTTGGAGAATGATGTGCGAAATTGGTGTTTCCAGATATTTCAGGGGATTGCATATATGCATCAGCGGGGCTATTTTCATCGTGATATGAAACCAGGTTGCTAGTCATCTGAAAGCTAAATTATAGATACTGCACTTCTGTAGGGTCCTAGTCAGTTTGTCCTTTGTTATTTTTCGTACCAACTGGTTACTGCACGGTTTAAGTTATGCATTTAAAGGTAACTGCATTTTGCATCTGTCATATATTACTTGCTGGTGGCTGCTAAAAAACCTCCTGAAAAGATGCACAGTTTTTTCACTATTACTGTACCATGGTACTACAACAAGGAATTGCTAGCAAGTTCATTAATGGGTCAACTTTTTTTTAACTGCAACTCATCACTCAAACATTATTTGTAGGCGTAATCTTATGGTGTTTTTTTTTTATACCTGTTTCTTAATTTTAATGCCAAATGTTATACTCATCCTCCTTATCAAAAAGATAAATTATTATTCTTAGAGTATGCAGGTTAACTGACGCATATTATCATAATAGGATGCACTATGTTTATTGATTGCAAATGACGACATTGCATTATTTTTCTAGATGGATAATTAACACTGTTTTGTTATCCAGAAAATTTATTGGTTACAAAGGACATTATTAAGATTGCTGATTTTGGGCTTGCTCGTGAAAGTAATTCTCAGCCACCATTTACTGAATATGTCTCCACTCGCTGGTAAGTATGACTATTTTGCTATTTCATGCTTTGTTCGATGTTACAAGTCATGTGCTGGTGTTACAGGTATCGGGCACCTGAAGTTTTGCTACAGTCCTCTGTGTATGACTCTGCTGTTGGTGAGTACATAAAAAATTTGAGCTGGCTTGTATCTGAAGAAAATTTTGCTATTGCTGATGACCTAATATTGTTTGCATCTAGATATGTGGGCTATGGGGGCCATTATGGCCGAGTTGTTTACTCTACGTCCTCTTTTTCCTGGCTCAAGGTATGTTTTTTACAGTTGTTTTTCCAAATCTTAAAAGGATGAATCCAATCTTGGTGTATTGCTTTTTGACTAGGCTGTCCCTTACTCTTTTTATTCAAATTGTTGGATGTCATCCCATTTTATTATGTCAATAAACCATGACCTCACACCTCTCTTCAATTATTATTCTTAGGGTATGACTGTAATGTAATTCCCTTGCATTCCTTAGTTAGATCACAACATTTGTATTTTTATAATTACAAGCTTTATAATTTGACTATAAGAAATTAAATTCTTGGAAACGTCATTCAATTGACTAAACATGAGCATAAATGATAAAATTTATTTTTTATATACTTTTATAATTAATTCATAGTTGGTTACCATACTCTGGAATTTGATTAAATCACATTATATTGAAATTACGGTCAAACAAAGGATCTTAGGGTCTGTTTGATTGTCTGCAATTTATATGTAATGTTATATAATTTAATTACATTTCTTAATTAAATTATAATATTTTAGTTTTTATGATTATAAACTTTTGAGTTTGATTATAAGAAATGAAGTTCTTTGAGATATCGCTTTACTAATGAAAGATGTGTTTAACTTTTTAAGGCGGGCACCTAGGTGTGAAGGCGTGAATTGTTCAATTGCGTCACTTCGTTTTAAACTAGCGGATCTTTTGTTGGATCTGTTTATTTAAATATATAAATATAACTATACCAAAGGAACCCTTGCTCACCTCTTCGGCTTCTTAAAAAATATGATTGATTCTGACTAGTTTATATTTGATTACCAAACATTCTAATTTGATTATGTAACGTTCTTTAACTACATTATATTAAGATTATGATCAATTAAACAGAGCTTTATAAATTTTCATGACTACTACTAGCATCTGTTAATCATTGTCTCTTTATGCTTTCTTTGACACAGTGAAGCGGATGAGATCTATAAAATATGTAGTGTAATTGGAAGTCCCGATCAGAATACATGGGCTGAAGGGCTGCAACTTGCAGATACAATAAACTTCAAATTTCCACAGGTCTGGCCCCATATGCACCTCTTACTTTTGTTGCTCTTTTTTGTGTAAATTTGGACCGTTATCCTTTGTTTTTGTTGGAATGGGAAGGGAGGGGGATGTGGGATTTTTGAGGATTTTGTCTTGCAAATATCTTAATTTTTTTACATTTTGACGCAGTTGGCCGCTGCTCATCTTCCTTCCTTGATACCCTCGGCCAGTGAAGATGCCATACATCTCATTTCGGTAAGGTGTTTTTTGCTTCATATGATCAGCTATCTTTTTTGCACTATTTGTGACAAAACAGGGAAATGCAGTCACTTTGCTCCTGGGACCCTGGTAAGAGACCATCAGCAGTGGAAACTCTTCGGCATCCTTTCTTCAAGGTGATGAACATTAATTTTCTTTTCTTTTCTTCCAAGCGGCAATGTTAAATCTCTACTTGTTAAGTTAAATGCAATTTTTTATGGCAGTCTTGCGTTTATGTGCCACCATCGCTTCACACACGAGTATCTGCAGTGCCAAAAACTCCTCCATCAGGTGAGGTGGTTGTCTTGTTGTGTTGTAGTGGGTCATCTTGTTCATGTGTGACGCGTAATCCTTCCTTCATTGTTTAGTTGGAATGAAAGGTGCTATTGAGCAGAAGAATCCTAGGAGATATTGTTCTGGTGCTACGTACGGTACAAAGCCTGCAAGCAACATCTCCTCGACAAAGATAGGCTCTGCCTTACGTCCAGGTGATTCTGCCCTTAAGCTCTTTTGCAACACAATTTGTCAGACAATTGATGGATTTGCTTCATAATTGTGGACGACTGGCCGTTTGGCATTTATTTTTCGCAAGAAGGATCAATTCTGTCATTAGCTGCACGATTACTTATGTTGATTCTAATGTTAAGAATTTTGTTTCAAGGGTGTTAAAAATTTTAACGTGAATATTTTTTTTCAATAGGTGTGCAAAGAAAATTGGAAAAAGAGTATAATCATCAGGTAAAAGCTCAGTTTCATAGTTGATTTTTTGCAGCATTAGTCTCTAACCGTTTCTGTAAAACACGGCAGCAGCTCCCAGCCTCCTCCGTGAAAAGCGAAAAATCTGGAAAGAGCTGTGAAAAGCCATCTCGCTATAGACCACCCATAAAACATGGTCCAGGTATCAATAACGACTAATTAATTAACAGTATTCATTAAAAACGGATGGATTCATGTTTATTGTTCCTTTTCCATTCTGTGTCGCGTGCTTTCTCATTCAGTTGGACGTGTTTATTCTGGGCGGAATACATATCGAGCGGCAGATGTATCACATAAGCTTTCACAAATGACTCTAAGCCCTGCACGTCCTCGAGCGAGACAAGCGCCGCCACCTGCAATGAAAGCTGGCGGGTGGCACGGTGGTTCCAATGAAGTTGCAGCAGTCCGTGGTTACACGAGAAAGGTCAATGGATGACTTACCAAGAATCCCTCCTGCACGCTTCACCTTGATAAGTTGATATGCCCTTTGTATATCGAGTATGAGCAAATAAATGGTCGGCTTGTTATCGTATGGTCGTCACGTTGCGTTTTCCTCTTTCATGTTCTGGTTTGGTTGTTGTCCGTTTCAAGTAACCGTATGTGACAAATACGTTATTGTATGTACTTGTTCATAACTTATTTCTTTCCGTCCTGGAATAATTGTGATGCAATGGCAAATGGCTTTACTTTTGGTTTTTTATCAATTCCCCTAACGAAAAGAATGCATTTTTACGTGGTATTTTTGCATGGTTACTCTACTTCGCCGGCTTATGGTCGCGAATTGTGTTGAATACCACATGATTACAGGGAACTATTCTTCTAAGGTTTGTTGTACGTTCGTTGATCGGTTGACTGGTGTTTGTAAAACAAACTAATCGGACTACAGGCAACGCTCCTTCACATGCCTTTGCCCTTTTGCACTTCTCTCTTCGCGGTGTCTCCATCTCGACTCTTCTGCTCCCTCGCCGTCCATCAGCTCACTGTCATGGTTTAACGTATGTATGCAATCATCGTAGTTTTCAAATAAGTTATAGCTGAAATAAGATCGAAATCAATCATATGTAGTATAGTTTAAAGGGATGTATCTTATGTATGTGTCATTATCACTCAATCTCAAGTAACTAAAATGAAAAGTATGACTAAATATTTAGGAAAAATGAGTAATATATTAATTAATGTATCTAAATAAAGAAATAAAGTCAATAATAAGAAGATTAAGTTAACAAGCAACGTCCCGGCATCATTTTGTTTATGAGGTAGTGGGTAAACAAGTATCCTATTTTCATCATTTGCATAGCGTAAATAAACTTTGGTTTACGTTTGTTATGTCTCATTTACTTTTGTATCTATGAAATAAGTCTGATTACGTTGTATCATTCGCGTCCAAGAAAAACACCTAGAAGTGCATGATTAGTACATATTACTAGATTATGAAGGTATACCCCTATCTATTTGATATGTGGTACACATTCATTAGTAGTTAATAAATATTTATAATATTAAATGGGTTTAATTTTTTAATATTTGAATGTGTAATTGTGTATTGAACGGGTACTGTGCAACAAAGATGTTCTGAGCATGTTGTGCTGTGTATACACTGTTACAAGCAATTTATCTTTCTTTTTTTTGGTTTAATATTAGGTATATGGTAATTTAATACGTTGTGTTGGGTTTGACATATTCATGTGGTAAATGTTTATACTAAACAAAATGATTGACTCAACCCATTCAAAACGAGCTTACATAAATGATCTACCATTTTTAAGGTTTTCATATGCCTGCTTTTAGTAAATCCTCTTTTGCAATAGATTGCTTTGGAGACTCTTTTGTTAAACTTCTTCCAAACAAATATAACCCATCCTCTTGGCTTCGTCCTCTTTTTCACTGTGAAAACACGCATTTACTATAATTTCCCTTTTTTTTCATCCATTATTCATCAAACTGGTCCATAGGAACATCTGTCCCATTATAGATATCTCATGCATTTTGGCTTAATCTATGTATTTGCATAATCCAATATCTCTTGACTTTCTGATATTTTTCTATCCCTTTTAGATTTCTATTAGATTCAGATTTGTGTGGATTATGGTCCTGTAGTGCATGACCTGAGTAGTGATTTAGTATTATGTAGCTTGCAAAATAAATCTTTCTTATGTTTATTCAATATTTAGCTGATGTGCATGCAGCTTAGGCAAGATATTTTGCATTCATTGGTTGTGGCAAGTTGCATGTGGAAAGTAATCTCATTCCTTCGATATTTTTTGGGGGGAGGACTATCTGTAATCAATCTGCTATCGTTATAAAAGGCATTACATTTGGGTGAAAATAATTTAGTCTAAGAGGCAATCCAAGCCATACTATCATACATTCTTCTATTGGGATGATGGGTTGAAATAATTTGTTTATCCAGAACTTTAGATGTTAGTCAAGTGACAGTTTGCTACTTGTTTGAACATATGCATCTGTTTGATTTTCACATGATATATATATTTGATGATCCACAATCCATTTGCCTGAATGAAGTGAATAAATCCAATGGAGGAGCTGAGTTTTCCCAATTACCCAAAAATTGTCATGAATGTATGGTAAAGTGTGGTACAAACAGTAACATGAATAATAAACATTGCTTAAAAAAGAAGATAAAAATAAATGGACAAAGGCTTTGAATGTGCAATGCTTCATTGATCGCATCAAACAAGTAGCTTTGCAGAAGCTGGACATTTCTCCAAGACCTGTCTGTAAAATCTTCCATGAAGTTTCTTTGTTGAACTTAGAAGTGCAAACAGAACATTCATTGGGAAAAGGAACCAAGGGTCTGATTGGTAGATGTGAACAAAAGATTCTACAAGGTAATCATGGTTATAATAAAAAAAGTCTATACAGAACTCTAAATTCAATTGGTTCTAATAAGGGATATTTGAAGTCTATCCCTTTTTTTGGCAATCTATGGAAAAATAGAAGGATGACTTTTGTTAAGAAGATCTCAGTCCATCAAAGCACCTGGATGAGTGGATCAGAGCAGCTTCTCCTAAACTTTCATGTTCTGTAGTGCATACAGTTCCTTTGTTAGGTGGAAATATGACAACTTTTGAAATGCTGTTTTGGAGTATTTTGCCTTCTTTGAAGGTGCAGTAATACATGTATCTTCTAGCTAATGATCCTGTTCTTACTGAAGTCTAATAAAGAACTAGAGCATCAATATCTTGGCTGTATGTTGTGCAATGGACTGAAGATTTGCACCACCTATTGCTCAATGACGGTTTTCAAGAGCAGTTTCAGATTAATCAACTGTAATAATTCAGTTGGTCAAAAATAGCAGTACTCAAAAGTCTTATTGCAATTCGAATCTTGATGAATGTCAAAAAGAGAGAACATTCTAGACATGACAGGCAATGACTCAGCGAAGGATAATTGAAACTGGGGCTTGAAAAGTAAACAGTAACTGGTAATTCTTTCATACAGAGTTGGGAATATTCGCTCACATCTCTAAAGAAATACATATATATACTTTTTAATCTCATTTGTTGATTATAGCTGATCTCACTCAGATTTTCTGCATGACAAATAATTGACCAAGACATATAATTGAGACGAGGGACCTCTCTCTCTCTCTGTTTTCACCAAAAGTGAAAGGGGGTGGTGAAACGATGCATGCTTATAAGCATATGGTTGTACAGAAATAGGGTGTTATTATTGAAAATGAGGTGGTTGATTTAAAGGATTTAGAGAAATGCTGCTGGAATTCTACAATAAACTGGTGAAGGGTGTCAACGGTGGCAGAGGAAACTAATTTTCGTTTTACTACTTAATTTTCTTGATTAATGGACTCCTTGACTATATAGTTCATATTTTCTATTCTTTTTGGGGTTTCCAAAAATACATGAAAAACCCCAGCATTCTTTGAGAAAGTATAGAATGGTTATTCTAGAACTTATAAATAAGTTCTTTTACTAATTTCTTGAAATTGCCTTTTGTTAAGCCCGATTTTTGGAATGATATAAAGCTGAAGATCTTTACCAAAACTTTCTTCCAATGTAAATGAAAATCAATGTTGACATGCTTCATACATGTGTGGAAGATCAAAACAAAATCAAATATGGTACAACCAGATTGCCACAGAAAAGACATGGTAAGAATATTCATAAAGTGTAAAAGGAACAGTGTAAGAATCTACATTAATATTTTTTTTCTTATAAAAAAAAGAAAGCCTATCAGAATAAATTATTTTAAAATTTAAAATGATAAAATGATAACCAAATGTAATGAACTCCTTCGAAAAAGCTCAAAACGCCGCCGTCTCCAAATGCCGACCGCCGCTGCCACCACCATCAACTAAACCCCACCTCGACAATGCCATTCGCCACCCATCTCCGATGCTCACCTCTCTCGGCCGCCAGCATCGTCACCATCACCGCCGCTGCCTCGTCCTCCTCCACTCTTCCACCTACACTACCTTCGACCCTCTTTCCCAGTTCATCCCCACCGCCTACCTCCCTCCGCCTTCCCCACCTCTCACCCCTGTCCTTCACCGCCAGATCCTCCACCACATCACTACGCTCCTCAAAACGTCCCCCCACCTCCTTCCCTCCCTCACCACCTTTTCCTCTACCTTCTCCCCCTCGCACCTTTCAAACCTCCTACGCTCCTTCTCCCACCCGTCACATGCCCTTGCCTTCTTTCACTTCTCCCTTCGCGATGTTTCCATCTCGACTCTTGAACTCTGCTCCCTCACCGTCCACCAGCTCATCGTCTTCTACAATCATCGGAACTCTAAGAAAGTCCTTGCTCGGGAGGTGCTCGCTTTACTCGTCAGGAAGGTGAAGCCCATTGGTGGGTTTGAATTGCTCGACATGATGTGGCAGACGTCTGGTGAATGCGGCACGCCCGAAAACGTGGTGCTCAATTTGGTTTTCCGGGCGTTCTTGAGCAATGAGATGATTGTTGAGGCGGTGGAGGTTTTGACGTCATTTAGGAAGTTGGGTTTCTTCCCACAGATTACGGCAATGAGTGTACTTCTTAAGTTGTTGGTCAAGCGTGGAGAGGAACGTCTTGCATGGAAGGTGTTTGGTGAAATGTTTCGCAGAGGGCCTTGGCCAAATGGGTTGACATTTAATTCCATGATTGTTGGGTTTTGTTTCAGAAGGAATGTGGTAATTGGGGAAATGCTTTTAATGGTTATGGATAAGTTTGGTTGTCAGCCAATTGAATGTAGTTATAATACAGTGATCAGGGCACATTGCTTGGCAGGGCGGTCTTTAGATGCTTGTCGGTTGTTCCACTTGATGATTGAGGCGGGCTGTGTGCCGAGTATTTTAACTCACAATGTTCTTATTAATTTTTTTTGTCAACGAGGGAAGATGGAAGAAGCTAGGAGGCTTTTTGATGATATGGAAGAAGCTGGTGTGCGGTCTAATACTGTTACTTATAATGTTCTGATTGATGGTTATTTTAAGGCTGGACAGATTGACAAGGTCCATGATGTTTATAACGAGATGTTGGAGAAAGGTTTATCTCCAGATTGCTATACTTACAACATTTTGGTGTCTGGATATTTGAAACATCATAGGGAAAAAGATGTGGAACCTTTGATGAATGATGCACGATTTTTGGATGCTTTTCAAGATGATTCAGCATTTGATGTGGTGATCTCAAGGTTGTGTTGGAATAGAAAACTTGACGAGGCCAAGTTGCTTTTGATGGAGATGATAGTAGATGGTAGAACACCAACCATCAGTGCAGTTAATGCCGTTATTGCTGGTTACAGTGGCAATGGATTTGTAGAGGAAGCTCTTGATCTTTATCATCATGCAGGAAATGCAGGTTTCCTACCATCAGCTTCTACTTTCAGTTTTTTACTTCTAGGCCTGTGCCGGACTGGACGAATGCATGAGGCAGAGGACCTATTAGATAAAATCTTGACAAAGGGTCTTCAAATAAAAAAATCTGCCTTTTCCATGCTTATAGATGGATACTTCAGAATTGGAGATGAAGAAGGTGCTGAAAGGATTTGGAAGGTCATGGAAATGCATCATATCGCACCTGATGTAGTAACCTTCTCAGCTTTAATCAATGGTCTTTGCAACATGGACCAAATGGAAAAGGCAAGAAGTGCTTTCATTGAAATGTCAAGGAAGGGCTTAGTCCCGAACAAGTTTATATATAACTCTTTGATCAATGGGTTTGCTAGAGCTGGGCACTTCACAGAAGCTTGGGACATGGGATATGTGATGAAGAAGAATGGGCTCAATCCAGATATCTTTACAGTCAACATTATCATCAATGGATTTTGCAAAAGAGGCAGCATAAGAGAAGCAGAAGACCTCCTTAATGATATGTACGATGCTGGTTTGAAGCCTAATGTTGTTACTTACAATACATTCATTCATGCATATTTCAAGTCCTTTCAAATAAATAAGGCAGTCACTTTTCGCAATGCAATGATTTTTGAAGGCTGTGCACCTGATATAACCACATATAATATTTGGATTCATGGCCTTTGTAGTGCTCTGTTTACAAGTCAAGCAGGGAAGATGGTTGATGATCTTGTACAAACAGATATCATTCCTAATACTGTTACTTACAATACTATGGTGAATGCAATTTGCATTGATGTTTTGGGGCGTGCTCTAATCATGACTGCAAAATTTATCAAGATGGGATTTGAACCAAACATCATTACGGTCAATTTGCTACTATCTCATTTTTGCAAGCAAGGGATGCCTAATATGACTTTGTTGTGGGCAAAAAAGTTTGCACAGGTATCATTTCCGTTTGACGAGGCTACGAAAAACATAGTTGAGAAAGCTTGCTATGCTGTAAAAGTAGGATGCCAGAGTTCAACTAGAGAAGTAAGAAGGATAAAGTTCTTGGATTGTCTAATGCACATTACCTTCGATCATGTATGTAGAAGAAGACCTAAATATGGGCAGTTGAGAATTTCTAACATTATTGATCATTGTTTTATTAATGATCCTCAAGTAATGCAATAAGATGACACAGACATTTGTTTAAATTTGTTGTGTTAGTTACAACACAATCTTCCATTATATGGGCCGAAGTAATTGATGGTAATTGTGATGGTATATAAAGAATTCTGTGTCCTATCTGCTTGGTAGAAATTTTGCTACTCCAAATAGTGCTTCAACCTACTGGCATCTGCAGAGTGTCAACTGAATTAGATGATTGCTCATGATTCCTTGCCACTACATCCAGGTTTTTTCAAAGTAACACATTGAAATTATCTTTTTTTGCAACAATTTACTTTGCAAATGTTGTTTACGATAATATTCAATTTGTCCTTTCATGGCTAGAAGTTTATAGTACACGGAGACAATGAACTAGAGTTTTGATAAATGAGTATAACGTCTACGGTTCTATTCATTAAAGTTTCCTTTACTAGTTGCCTCCCCCTTCAAAAACAGACATTATACAGATTGAAGATTAAACTCTTTTCTTAGAAACAACTGTTTAAACTGGAGTTTTTTGAAGAATGATATAAATTAAGAAAGACAAGTATAAGTACATTTATATGTATACAACCATCATAGTTTTCAAACAAGTTGGATGAAATAAAATTTATTTCAATCATATGTAATATAGTTTAAAGGAATGTATTTTATATGTGTCATTATCACTCAATCTCCAAAGCTCCACATTTCTTAGGTATCATAAAAAAGAAACTTTGTGATACCAAGCATCACATCCGATGTTCACTTATTTTTTCCATCCCTACCAGTAAATCAAGTGATAGTGATTGAAAGAATTTGAAGAAACAGGGAGTTAGCCTACCTCTAAGTGGGGAGTTCTCCTTACCCATCTCATAGCTTGCTTGACAGATCTCTTCTTCAGTGAATATTCTTGTACGGTGTTCCCGGTCCTCATCTGATAGTCTTCAGAGGAATGGGACACCATCCAGACCGCTTCTGAAACATACGTTTATAGGACTATAGCGTGTTCTGCTTTATCTTCAAAAATGGAATCTTCCACTTTAATATTGTTAAATTTATTGTCTATTTGAGGCAAGTATATTAAAGTACCAAGGCAATAGCCTTGGATCCGTTGGATGCGCATATTAGTACATTTTTTTTATTTTTTTAATATATATATATATAGTTATTTATATATTTTTATGTATATCAATAATTAGAAATTCTTAGAAAAAAAAGATTCATGTGGCCCACCCGACATAGTAGGATTATGGTTCGCATTGTTTTTTTTGCTGTTATTGTTTATCAATAATTAAAAATACATAAATAAAATAAGTCAAACTTTATTTGAATAAACAGAACAATATGATGGTTAAAAGTTACAATAAACAAAATAATTGAATAAAAAAACTTTAATTTAATTGCATGTAATACAATTTGAAAACATATTTTTAATATGTGTAATTTTTATATATAAAAAGTACAATTACTATTCTAAACAGTAAAGTATCAAAATAGTGAACTTATATCAATGAAAACAACTCAACGTTTGTAATCTAAAAAAAAAAAATTCCAAGTGACCAAAAGAAGGGAAAACCAGTAAATTTTCTCAACAAAGCCATATAAACAGGAAAACAGCCATTTTTCGTAACAGGCTTCCCTTTTGGATCACTGCTAGCTCCTTGAGGCAGGCCTCTTTCTCCTGAAGGCTTTATGGAGCATAGTCCATGAAAGTGACCGAAGGATCCAACTGTCACCTCCCCTATGTACATGAGAAGTACCAAAATGGAGTACTGCCCAGCAGCCTAATGAAGCCATTTTCTATGCTAAGCATTAATATGCCACCAGATTTGCCTTATCTAGGTTTCATACAAGATTTTCAACATTAATGTCCGGTTGGATTTCAATCCTTTGGAAAATCAACACATGCTGGATTTCAGTGAAAATGTCAGTCGAAATTTGTGAAAAAATATGAAGTTCACAAAAATGTCCAAAAACCATGAATTTCAACATGAGGATTTATGACAAGCTAAAGTAATCAATAATGTACATCTATTAAACCATGAATAAGAATTTATTTACAACATTAAAAAGTAAAACACATACAATATACTTATTTACCGACACCATCCTGCATGTGAAGAGCAAAAATCTCCTCTGTCTCCTTGTCATTGGGATTTCTCTTTAGACCCAAGTTCCATGACCAAGACAAAAATTCCCAAGCCTTATATCAGCTACCCAAGCATGTTCCCTGGTATAACAACAATCCAAGTCATAATTTCACTATGTAAGATGAATCACATGATTTTTTTCTTCAAATATTTCTATGGTCAAATCTTCAGTTAAATTACATAAATTTAAAATTTTCCTGATTTTAAAATTAAAAACCTTTGGGAATAAATCTGCAAGCACCTTTCCCTCCACCTACTTATCCAGCCAGAAGAGTGTGGAGTACCTATAGTTGTTGTAGTGCTCCTGTTGAAGAAAGCATGCATTAAAGTAACAGCTGCCCACCATAACAAAGGGCCAGACCTTTTGACAAGCGTTGAATGATATTTGCTATGCAGAATTCTGTTCTAGAAAGTCTCACTGTCCCCCTGAAATCTCCATAGCAACTTGCATAAGAGAGAATTTTGTAGTTTTGAAGATTTGAACTGCAACTGGTTGATAGATTTTCAACTCATTTAGAGGTGCTTGGAGAGAGTGTAAAGATCCTGAATTGGTGGTCTCACTGTCAAAGAATTAAGATTTGCTCGTAACTTTCACAAACCCAAGACATATTCTTTTACGTCCATGATTACTCTTCTGTGTCCTAGATTTTCTATACTGGTTTGAACATCATCATTCTAAGAGAAATATTCTCCTATATGCTATTCATAAGCCCAGGATCACACCACTGTCACCGGCAAATTGATCTTCTTGCATGCTGTCTTCTGTATCAGGAAGATTATGAATTAGATGATTGATCTTCTGCCAAAGAAGGTCTCAAACATTTGAGATCGCAGGAGTTTGTTTTGGCCATCCAATTTGACAAGGGAATAATTGAGATTCTTCAAACATGTGTCACTAGTGGATGCCATTCTTTAAGAAAATATGTCAAGAGGCATTTACAGGTCTTAAAAAAGCAAAATCAGACCAAATATGTCTGGGAGGGAGCTAGAGTTTAGGGATCTCATAAACATCAGCAAGAAACTATCATTAAGCTTTATATAGATGTACTAATTATATGAATACCCATTTACCCACATAATTAATATGAACCATTTACAATAATAATATTACTATCTCTAACAATTACAACTCACATAAATACGTTTTAGCTGAATTTGTTATTTTCCAACTGCAGATTACACGTGCATCCAGGAAAAATGTATGTTTTGTGATGTTTATGGATGAAATTATGTTGCAAACGTTGTCATCCGAAGGCCACAAACCTGATAGCATGGGATTTATTGGATTGTGGTTGTTAAAAATATGCCATATGATGACATGAGAAGGGTGGGGAAAATACCCAAGATTTTGGCACATCAAGTCTTTCCTTCTGCAAGGTATGTTTTGAGTTTGACATGATAGTTTGCTGTTGCATAGTTCGAAGTATGATGGTGTTACAGTTGTTACTCTTCCATTTAGTTCCATTTTTCAGTTTATCCTTACATTTGAACTGTAGTTTTCTTTTGTTCTGGAAGATGACATTCAGAATTACACCCCTCCCCCCACCAGCATATAGTTGGTGAGTGATAGGAAGAAGTACGTCTCTCATTGCAGTTTTTGTGTGTCTTGTTCTCTTCTCTCCAACATGTAGGTTTTATTCGACCATGAAAAAGATGTGTGGTAAACATGATTCATAAACCTTACTTGATATTTCATCAATTCTAATTCGGTTTGAATTCTGACCCTGACGAGTTACTTCTGCAAAATGTTCACTTAGTGTTTCCAAGCTGAATAAAGAACCACAGGAATTTGTTAAACCTTAGGAATCGAAAGTGGGGGAAAACAATTCTATGTTGTCGAGCCCACGTAGTGAGATAGACTTGAGAAAAACACACTTGCTTTTCCCATCATCCCAATGCAACTTTTAAGCTGCCTTTTGGACATCTCCTGGTCCTAATTGGTATTATTACGGAATTTGTAATCTCTTGACTTTCTGTACCTAATGCAATTTTTTCAGCTCTTCCACGGCTTTAGTTATCTATGACCATGACAACAGAAGTGATTTACCGATGGACTGACAATACTTCATTTAACTATTTTTTAAAAATATTGATTGTTTATACGTTGTGCTAAAACCTACATAATGAAATTTTTTATATGTATTCCATTGGGTTGGATAGCAAGTTACGACTACAGTGTGATCCTCTACTAATATCCTTGAATATTTCCTTTGGCAGAAAGGTTATGAATGTGCGATCTCCTACCACTATGACCAACAGTGTTTGGGAGGAGGTTATGCAAAATAAGAAGCTGAACAAATTCAACCGTACAATCATAGACAAACAATTTGCATTCTATCAGGCAGATGGGACTGAAAAGATTTGATCCTCCAGATCCAAATCGACTGCTTCCCAGCTGTATGTATTTTATCCACCTGCTTACAATGAATATTATGAATTCTCAATTTCTTTCAGTTTGATAATGTTAAATTGCGAGCAGATGTTCCAAAAGGGTCATTCATCATGAGTGCACATACACCAATGTCAAACTTAATTCTCCTATCTATGGTTCAATGAAGTGGATCGCTTTACTCCAAGAGACCAGTTGAGTTTTGCATACACAATATCTGAAACTGAGAAGAAGATCAAACCCTGACAAACCTTTTTATCTTCATATGTTCAAGGTATGTCTTGAAATGTCCAATCATTTCCTTCATACTTAAGCATGTTTTCAGTTAGCTCACACCAGCGTTTCATTTATAGGACTGTGAAAGGCGCTCCATCGCCAAACTTTGTCGTCACAGAGGTGAAAGTAGGAAAAATACTTTGAAGCATGCAGTAGTGGTATAAAACAACGCATACTGTTCTTCAAACTCTAGTTGATGCAACCAATGCAAGTGAATCTTAGCATGATTTCATCACTCGACAATGGTTTCAGCGGGCACTTCGGACTGTCTTTAGAAATGCTGATAATTTCATAATACCGCATGCACATGAAGATCGAAAAATCTGCCTCAATCATATGCTCCCATATTAACCGGTTGACATTATTTTCTTTTTCGATTTTGTTGTATCCTTGTTTCTACATGTTTTTACCCTAGTGAACGGCAAGGATTCTGTGCATTTAAGTATTGTAAAATAATCTGGTTTTGTTGTATTCATTGTAGCCATGAGTTTCCCGTGCCCTTCATTTGGGCTTAGGGTTTTTGGGTACTGTCCTAAATAATTTGATTAGCATGCATAATCATTTGATTAGCTTTTACAATTTGTATTCCAAGCAATTCTATAATTGTTTTTGAATTTCAAGACTTACAAAAACATTTAACTAATCTTAAAGTCCAGTTTACACATTGAGGTCACAAGCAATGCACGTTCATGTCACAACTAATCCAGTTTACATCCACTTTCTCACCCCTACTGGTATGTAGAGTTTGTGGTGACGACGAAAACAACCAGAACCACCTATTGCTCTTGCCATGTCTTCATAAGAGTAGCAGGAGTGGTGGTGTTAACTTCTCGTACAAGTCGAAAACAAATGCGCGACTAGGCTTGCATTGTTGGTACACGCCAGAGAATTTCAACGCCATGTTCTTCCTCTACATTTTTCAGCATGGTAAATCAATATAGAATGTAGTGAGTATTAAAAAAGGGTAAGGAATGTGGTAAAAACTAAAAAGAGGTTCTGCATGGTAGAGTAATAAGGAACCTAGGAAACCACCAGCGAAGAGGTGTGCACACTGAAGGTCGAGAGAGAACGAGGAAAAAAATAAAAACAGGAAAATGCACTTCCTAGCTTCATTCAAAGAGGGAGAGATGTGTCATGAAAAATTTTCTGCTCGCTTATACTACCATAAGATTCATCAAGCTCCATTACAAATTGTAGTAGATGTTCATCTTTTCCTTGAGCGATCGTTCATGTCTTTACAGATTTATGATCTTTATGAGTCATGAGTTTTAATGTTTTATTATTATTATTTTTTAAAATTTTGAGTTTTTAATTTTGATCGTTCATGCCGTTACAGCTTTCTGACCAGTTCCGGTTCAATCCGGTTGAACCAGTTGGTTTGGATTGGTTTTCAAAATACTGGTTACAAGTACAAAGAGGAACATTATTGAGAGTGTTTGACACATCGAGAGTGCCATAAGCCAAGTGAAATGATAATATTATTGTTCTCTTGGTTTAGACGAATTTTCTTTTTTTTGAAAATTCAAAGGAAGTTAAATGAATGTGGTGGTATGGTGGTGAGTAGTATTCTGATGATATTTGACAGGTTAGCTTCTTAGTAACGTCTTGGTTGGTCAGAATTAATTCCACAAGGAGCGTCAGTCCCATCAAGGTCATTCAATCCAAGGAAATTAGATGAAAGTGGTGGTATGGAGGTAGGTAGTGTTGTGATGATGCTTGAGAGGTTTGGTTCTTGGTGTCTTAAACCAACCAGTCAAAAAGGTATACCAAGTGGTTATCAAGACTAATGAAAACAGAAGTTAGTCTAGTTTGGGATTTATGATCACCATTTTAAGTCTCTAATAGCAAAAATGTGGTCCCGGAAATGAGAATCCAAGGACCACTTTGAGTTAACAATTTATTGAATCATGTTTTGGGTATATGTTTGCTTGTTATGTGGGACAACAAAAAGAACCACTTTTTTATATCATGGTGATGGTGAAACACAATTGAATTATAAGCAAAGACACCAATACGTAAAAATTGACAGAGAGAGAGGCTTCCTAATATGCAAAAGCCCAGACAACAATCGATTCCCGCTCGGAATCAATAGAGATCACAGAAGAGGACAACTCCTCGATCCCTTCGTGTAATCCCAACACGTCCCTCTCTCCTTGTCTTCCTTGCTCTTCACTCTCTTTCTTAAACCTAAATTTTAGTGTAGCAACAGTGAAAGAGACAGAGCACCATAGCCTTTCCTCGGAAAATTAAAGGTGACGTCGCACTATATCCATCAACCTAACCAAAACCAATAGAATACTTCAAACACTGTAGTCATTCATCCTGATCATCATCCAAATAACTTGATTCTTCGAAGTCCATCAACAACCAAAGGAAAAGATCCAAAAAAAGGTAGCAATCCGTTCCACTGCCTCTCCGCCTACAATCCCTCGTTTCCCCACACACAACGCCACTACTGCAAGATCATTATCTCCACAAAATCCTCACAGAAATTAGAAAAACCTCTTTAAATAACACAAAAACCTACCGATCACGAAAAAAAACATAACATTGCACAGATAAACTACACGGAAAATATCGCCATGGAGGGAGACGACCATCTGTTACCTTCGATCTTGATTTTTCCATCTCAAATCGCGTGCGGAACGACTCCCGACCCTCGTCGCTCTTGCATTCCCGCCTCCCCCAAGTGGAACTGGAGTCGTTACGAAATGCGAAATGGTACAAGGATTGGTTTATTGCGTTTTAGTTGTCATGTTTTTGCAAAATTCTTTGGTCATCAAATATTAATATCGGTCTAAACTAGCAACACCATTTATTGGATCGTAATGGACTAAATCATAAAATTGCCCACACCTGCCTACGCATTGAAAGTTATACCAAACCGATTGTTACAGTTAATTAAGTTTATATTCTTTGTATAATTTTATATTTAATTACTAAACATTGTGATTTGACTACGTAGTGTAGTTACTTATATTATACGTACGATTAATTATGACCGAACAAACTGAATCGTAATTTCAATTATCAATGTAATGAAATTTCTACTCCCAGTGAAATGAAAAAATTTCAAGTCCCACATGGAAGAATAATTAACAATTAATTTATAGAAAACAATTGTAAAGTATCAACAAATTTCAATATATCATTTATAGAAAACGATATACTGATTCTAGAAATAATTCGATATAATGGTCTACTAAACCATATGTTAAAAATATATTTAGAATCTGTCATTTTTCAATAGAGATACAAAAAATATTTCACATGAATTCTCTCCTTTTTGTACTTTTCTTTTAATTATTTTTTTGAGTATACAAACATCTCTTAATTAAGTTTCAAATCAGTATTGACATTATTACGTTTTCAACATTATTGAAGATTTTTAAAAAAATTGCAACATATTGATTTCGATATATCATCTATAAAAATAATATGTCAATTCTAAAAATAATTATTGGTATTCAACCAATTTCAATATATCATTTATAAAAATAATATATCGATTCTTATATATTAATCTACCAAATCTATGTCAAAAATACATTTACATTTTAAATTCCATTATTTTTCGATTAAGAGGGTTCGTGTATGAGTAAAAATAATAGAAAGAAAATTGAGGAAAAGTAACGAAAAAATATGGTGTGTTTGTATTTGATGGAAAGTGACAAAAATTATTTATTACTTTCTACTGTTAATTTTTTAAAAAAGTTTTATAAAAAAAAGTAGAGTCATCTTCTTTCTTAAACTAAAGGTTTGAAAGTAATGAAAAGTAAGGGAAAAAAAGAAAAAAGAGAAAAAAAAAAGGAAATGTAATTTGTATGTTAAAAAAAAGATGAAATAATAATATTAATAATTATAATAATAATAAATTTTTACAATATGTTAAATTTATATTAACCTTGTAATCTATAATGTATTCTTATAAAGAATGTAAACATTTTTAACTTTTTCGTAAACTTAAGATGCTTAAAAATATTTTTATGTTATTTATTAATATTTTATTTTTTTTTCACTTTTTAAATTTTTTTATCATTTTTTGATCAGTGCACAAATATTATAATTTTCTAGTATACGTTACTTTCTAAACTTTTCAACATTTTTTTTTCTATTACTTATTATCAATTTCTAGATGCACAAATGAACCTTAAATTACAAACAACATTTCATGCAAATTCTTTCTTTTTTATACCTTCCTTCTTTTTTATATAAACACCACGTAAGTGTTGAACTGATATTATGGTTGTTACAATTTTTAGCATTGTTAAAGACTTTAAAAAAATTACAATAATGGATTCTGATTAAAAAGACTTGTTGGTGCATATTTTTTCTCAAAAAAAACATGTAAAATGTGGTAAACATAACTGAATATGTAGTAATGTTTATGCGAAAAAAATATAAGATAATAGAAAATAAAAATAACAAGATATAATAAAATATAACTAAAAATACAGTAATAAAATATTTAAACCTGTGCTGCCTTAAAAAGGAACAAAAGACAAAATCTACACTTCGCCGTCGAAGAAAAGACCATGGCCCATGGGTGAACCGTCGGTGGAAGACCGAACACTCGAGCGGATAAACATTCCGTCAATCAATCAATCATGCTTGCGTCCGGACAAGGAACACTCCGACAACAAAGAGTCCCGTCGGACGGTGTCCGACCGCTTCCTCACCGTACGGCATCCCACGTAGGCGCTCCGGAAGGCGACGGAGACGTCGGAGGACGAGGCCCAAAAAGGAGGCCGGCGTCGGCGGCGTGGCGGAGGCCACATCATGATCCCTCTCTCTCTCTCTCCTTCTCAGACTCTCATGTGCGCTCGACAGTTCCGCAGCGAAAAAGGCGTCGTGGAGGTAGGGACGGGACCAGGACGGCAGGAAGGAAGGAAGGAAGGAAGGAATTTTGATCGTTCGTTGGCGTAGCGCGGCGGAGTCACGGGCATTCGGCGGCTTCTACGAGGTACTAAATCATGTATGAGGAGCTAAGGATAAATTGTGATTATTTAATTAAATAAAAATAATGATATTTATAATTTTAATTAATAAGTAATGATAGAAATATTCTGAGTTTATAATTTTATTCTATGATGTTGACTACATGAATTATTTTCTTATATGTATTTCTATCTGTAATGAAATTTTTTATTTAAATTAAATAAATTTAAATCTTTTTTTACAATTATTAAACAACTAGTTTTCAACCAGCCCTTTTTTATTTTAATTTCTTCCTCATTGTTTAATTTTTCTCTTTCAATTAATACATTCTTTAGTCTCTTAATAATATAATCAAATCACCTAAGTTGATTTTCTCTTATCTTATCTTTAATTAATATAACTTGTATTTTATTTTTAATAAAATCATTTTTTAAACTTACCCTTAATCATTCATCCATTTACTTAAACATGCATACTTTAACTATGCTAACTTTTTATATACAATCATGTTTTTCTAACTTTAATAAATGAACGCCCAGACTCATTGTTGAATAATAGAATTACTTGAAATTAGATTCTATTGACCTTTGATGAGCACTGAGATTTAAATTAGAGTTAGAATTGTTAAAACCACTTGTGTTAATAGAGTTTAAGCTTAGCTACTTATTGGTCCAAAATAGATTAAGCATGTACTTGCTTGTCTACAAACAACCATAATATGACAGGATTTCTAAGATAATAGGGCTGCCAAACTAAGGGACAAAAACATTATTAATATCAAAAAAATGAGAAGATTTCATTTTCAAATTGCTAATTTACTACCATGGTAGGTCCATGGTCATGGAAAGTAGAGCAAGCAATCCTTGTAGTTGTAGTCCATCATGTCGGCAACACAAATGTCATCATAACCACGGTACTCTTCATCGAAGAATGGCTGGAACCAAAGCTCAGAAGGGCTATGACATGTCTGGAGCTCGATGCCAACATTGTAGTTCCTGTCTACTCCTAAAGACTCCCCAATGACTTGGGTTTCTAGGTCAAGCTCAGACAAGGTAGTGGAACCACCATTGGTGAAGCCTTGGTCTTGGGGGGCATCGGAGATCACTACCCCTTGATTGGTCTTGGGTGGGAAGGACAAGAAGTTGAATGATGTTGGGTTTAGTGGAAGGGAGGATGATCGAGGAGAGAGCGAAACATTGTTGTCATTACTACTACTCTCTAATCTTACATTGAGCTTGGAATTGAGGTCACTAATGGACAATGACTTTTTGCTCAAATGAGTGTTCCAGAAGTTCTTGATCTCATTATCTGTTCGTCCTGGCAACCTTCCAGCAATCAACGACCATCTGTGAAATCGAACACAAAATGATTAATTTCAGAATACCCATATCACTAGAATTAATTCTCAAATCAAACTTGTCAATGCTGGTGGTGCTTCTTCATGTCATTCACCAACCCAATTAAGATTTTGGGGCAATCTTGTGAAAGGAGAGTGAGAGAGATCGAAATGTACCGCACCTATTGCCAATCAAATTGTGGAGACGAATGATCAAGTCCTCCTCATCTTCAGAAATATTCCCTCTTTTGATACCAGGCCTTAGATAATTCAGCCATCTCAACCTGCAGCTCTTCCCACACCTATTCAGCCCTGTCAAAAAATTTAAATGCTCATGTTGTCTTCTACTGGAAATAATTTTAATTTTTTTTATTTTATATTAAGATAAGATATTGTGTATGAACAACTCGAATCTACAATAATAATGTAAACATTTTTTGTCACGATGCAGCTTTTTTTTTTGAAATTTTAAGTTGCATGTGATTTCATTGGAAAATGTGCTGCAATATGGTCAAGGTCACAAATTGTTTTATTATATAATAATAATAATATTATTAATTCTTTTACTTATTAAAATTCAAATTTTAATAAAATTTATATGGGGTTTTGATCTCGAGATTCCAGAGGCTTCACCTTCTCACACATATTTATACGGATCGGTGGATGCAGAAACCAATGCAAAGAACAGCATCCCAATGTCCACTCCTAAGTCAATCAATTGATAATAATATGATTCTTATATTATTTTAAATTTGAATCTTTAATGAAAACTATAGGTACCGTACCATTGTTTCTCATCATAACCTCATTTCGATGTTCATTGGAACTCACTTTGATAACTTTTTTTTTCTCTTGTTTACGTTTTTCAAAATTTAACGAGACTACAGATTTAACTCTGGTGAAATGGGCATGACGCGGTCAGATCCAAGGATACCGAAGGAAACCCAGCACTCTGTACTGGAAATTCGTACTTCGTACGTAGCCATGGATCCAAAACCTCTGAACCATTTCAAGCTTTCAACGATGGCTATTACATACACATGTCATGGTATGAAGAAGAAGGAGGCGGAGAAGAAGAAGAAGAAGAAGACAATGATCTGTGTATTAAAATAGTTAAAAAGTTTTCTATCCTTACTTAAATTAATGGTGAGTTTGAACTCAAAAGTACTTCACGAGGGAGAAGAATAAGAAGAATACCTGCTTTAGCAGGGAGGGTTCTCCACTTCTTGTCGCCATGGGCCATGACGTAGTCGACGAGCCTCTGGTCCTCCTCAGAGGTCCAGGCTCCCTTGTTTACGGCCGCAGCCACCGCAGTGACCTTCCTCTGACCTGACTTCTCCGTCTTCTTCACCATGATCGATCACCCCAATGGTAGTGGTGATTAAGAATTTGGCACCAACAGGTACAAGGTAGGATCGATGGTGGGTACGTGCCACCGCCAAATTGCAGTACTGGGGTGTCAACCAAATTACTTAACCTGGCCTCTTCCTCCTCCTCCTCCTCCTCCTCCTCTTCTTCTTCTTCTTCTTCTACTTCGTCTTTTCCTTCGTCTTCTTCGTTGCTTGCTCTTGTGCTGCTAATGATCACACCACTGCCTTGGCCCTTATACTTCTTCACTCCCTTCCCTTCCATGACCCATGTCACGTGCTTATCTAACACTCCTGGTCTTCTTCCACATCAACACCCACAACAACAATGGCTGGTACATCGTTCTCTCCATCTATCCTTCTCTCTCTCTCTCTCTCTCTCCACAACTTGGCGTTCTGCGTCACCATCTTTGGCAGGCAAGAACAGGCGTGGTTGTCTGCGGAATTAAAATTATATAATATACATATATGATCTTCATATATGGCATGATGCTGATGATGCCCATCATTCATTACTTAATCGTATATAGCTATAGTAATTATGATTTTTTATTCATAGTTTAAGACCCACAATATGTAATGAATTATATCTGTGACAATATTGTTTTAGAAAATATAAAAAGGGTGCAGTATTAAACAAAAATAAGATCACAGACCCCGAGGTTAACGGTCTCCAACCACCTCCAGTACTCCTTCGCATATAAATGCCTTAACCTAAGCATTACAAAAGCGCGACCCAAGTGGCGATGCGTGGGGTCTTCTCGGAATCCTCATAATATATATATTAGATATATAGATGGAGAGCTGATAGATATATTATTTATTGATTAAGGAATGACAGGTGAAATTGGGGCTAATGATAAGATTCGTACGTGCTGATATACTGCACTTTTGACCATTAGATACGAGAGCATGGCCGAAAGCAGGGAGAGAGTTCATGCGATACAGTATTGGAGCAAATCATTCTTTCCATGCTGACAAAAATGTAATCAAACTTACAAGATCTTATAATGTTTTATGTCTTAATTAATTTCTCTTGTTACCAACTAATTCTAAGATAAATTTTCAATATTATCATCAAACCACACCTAACAAAGTCCTTTCTTATCAAATGTTTTGAGGGAGGAAGCGTGAAGGGTAGGTGTGGTGGTAGACAAAAGGAAGTTATCTTTCCTTTCCAATGGGCTACAAGTATCCGAAACTCTTTGATTTTCCAAGATCAATGCAGTGGGCGGAATATTTGAAATTCACAATGTAAAAGTGTGGTTTTTCAAAAAATACATGAATAGATGCGGAAAACTATAAAGTGGGTAGAATATTTTAGTTATTGGAAAATGGAGAAGATATGAACAATAAGTGCGATGATGCATTGAATTTCTTGGTAATGTGGAAAATGGAGAACGTAACAGTGTTGTGGAACGTTATGATATATGTAAACTAAGTACCAAATTTTCAGATAAGATGACTACTTAAGAACCCACCTCAACGAGAGTACGACGGATTTTTGTTGACATTGATAATATTTTTACTTGAACTTGAAATTTAAGACTTTCTCTTTCAGAATGTTCAGAATTTTACTCCTTGGATTCTGTAAATTACTTGGACTTCTTCCATCAGATTCCCATCATCATCCAATCACACTTTACTCTTCAGAGACATCCCAGAGGCGGATCTTCTCTTTCTTTTTGTCTTGTACAATGATATAAATAAGCCCGTGAACCCAATATTAGACATTTTTGGATCTCAATCAGATCACTTCATTCTCACTTTTCATCTGCAAATTTGTGGAGCCAAGCTTTAATCAATCTACCATTAAACATCCATGGTGTGTCGCCTCCCTGCTGCAGTTTTCTGGCCGTAGCTAGCCACTCACGTGCAAAAGCATATATAGATGTATTCATAGGAAGATTCCAGTAGATCACCATAGATTATTGGTTTCTGAAAGAGGAGGAGAGGAAAGGAGAGAAGACGACTGTAAAGGAAAACTAAGACATTGCAGTGAGCAATAACTAATAAGAAGTGTTAGGTGGGAAGAGAATGGAAGGAAACCCTCAGAGAGGAAGGCCAAGAAATTAATTCTGCATTTTGGTCCCGTGGCGCGTGTCCCAGCTATTTTTTAAGAAGACGACGGCAACAGGAGATAAACAGGCTGGCTTCAGAACGTTGGTAGGAGACCAACCTGGACTCCACTATTGCCTGCTCAAAGCTAAGCAAGAGAAGATGTTGAGCACGTAACTGAGAATTTTTTGGGAAATTCTATGATGCTTGGAGCTAAGATGATGTTAATTTTACTCTACCAAGATAAGCCCATTTTTTACAACATTTATTTAAAATACAATCTTTATTATTCATAGATTTTTCTTGACGTATTTAAGCTGTAAGATGAGTATTTCTGGTATTTTTTACTGTAAGTTTTTATAGCTTAGACAAAGAACCAGTGGACATTATTTACCAGGATCAATTAAGATGATGAATGGGGCCACAAGCGGAAGAAATGGACATCATCAGAGGCCGCCCCAGGATTCTTCACATGGATGCCATTACTCATCAGCATTCAATGAACTCAAGAAGACGATAAGATTACAGATGGTTTCCCTTCCCATCCTCTCCTCTTGTTATTTGCTTCCTGCAAAACACAAAGGGCTGCTCTTCCATCATGTGATTCTGTCCAAAAAATACGTCATAAAATATCGCCTCTGCATGTTTGTATAAAAATATCACTTCATTATGTCTGCAGTTTGTTTTTCTTTTAAAATCTAGAAGTTCAAAACATGTAGAAGTGAGTCCCATCCACGTGGGGTGGGAAGCGTGGGCGAGATCTCTCCATAATCTGTACACCCATTACACATGTTGCTAGTGTAAGCCACAGGAGGCAGCTTGTGATTGAGAGAGAGAGGTGTAGAAAACCACGCACAACTACAAAGTTTGTTGAATTAAAATGTGTACGACCTGAAGGACACCGATCTCTGGCTTATGCATGGCTATGAATTCTAGGTGTTCTGTGATTGATTGATTGATTTGATTAGCGGTCCATGTCCGCCTTTGGGTATTTACCCAACTGATTAATATTGTGAGGTAACAGCAAGTAAAGTAACATGGTTAATTTTTCGTCACCACAAAAAAAAAAAAAACGTGGTTAATTTTGTTATTCCGCTTTGAGAAAACAAGTGTTCGAAAGCCCAACAGTGACATCACCTTTGTCAGATAGAATTGTATTTTCCAGTCAACTATGATAATTCAATTGTTCAGATCAACAGTACTCATAATTTTCAATAAATCTGAATCTTGGTAAACGCAAAAGTAGAAAAAAGAGGTCATATGCAGTTTGGCTTGCAGCTTCACTGTTGCAAGTGCTGTGCTATATTTCTGTACACGTATGATAAATATTTTACTTGTTTGATGGAGGCAAGCAGTTTAATGCTTCACAGGATGCTGACTTCAGCTAAGCAGTAGGGTTGGCATGTGGGTTGAATAGGTAGCTTTCAATAATAAGCGCACACGGTCTCTTTGCCTTTTTTTTTTAAAGAAAATTACGTTCACTAAAATTTGAATCTTAATAGTCAACTAAATTATTGTAGTTGATTAAACGCATCAGCTCTTGCTTCAACTGTGGCACACCCATTGTTAGAGAACAAGCAAAAGCATAACTATTTCTATGCCATGCAAGGCAATGGTAAAGTTCAATTCTCTTATGATGCAATACCACCAACAGTTTACATGGTCGGTTAGCCTTTCCACACTCCATGAGGACTAGGAGTGAAAAGCCAACAGCATCATCTAAAGAAAAACCTTGATGCAATGGCACATTGTTGCCTTGAGACATCAATTCATACTGTGATTTTCTTGCAGGTAGAGAATTCCACCAGTACTGAAAAGTCTGCCTGAGCCCATGATTGTTATGAACTGCATGCTAAGGTTAACAATGGCCGGATTGATGGGTTGGGCAAGAGTGGTTGTTGCCTTGTTAGAGATGGAATTCAATGCCAAATTCTGATAAACAATTGCAGATGGGCATTTCCTTCTTCATTGGCAATGTCTGTGCAAATATGGAATTGCACTTAAAGTTGAGGCAACAGTTTGTCATCACTTTCCTAAATTTTAGTACATAAATTGTCATCACTTAAAGGACCATAGAAGCTGTACATGTTGTACCATTTGCCTTTGAAAAGAAGAGATGGAGGTTTTTATCTTGATTCAAAAATTGATGATAACATATTCTTATTATTTACAAAAAAATTTATTTCTATCTCCTAATTGGACCTGGGGATCAAGGCATTTGTTATCTTGATGGAAGCTTCTTCAAGACCATGGTACCAACAACCTAAAGCAGAATCATCAAACACCTTAACAAAGGTGGAAAAACAACCTGTTGGAATTTAAGTTCCATATTGATTAATAAAATGACATAACCTAGATTTATATAATGATGAATTTCTTATTCACTGTCAACTATATTTGATCTAATAAAAATGAAAAGAGACACTTGTAGATATAAAATAAAATTACAAATGAGGAAAATTGTTGAAAAATTTTAAATTGGTTAAGAAAGGGATAAAACTTAGGTTTATATAATAATATATTCCTTTACTTAAATTTCATACAACTTAAATTCAAATCATTAAGCATTTGTTTCATGTTAACAGACAATATTTAAGAGTTATATCTAATTAAGGGCTTTACACAATAATCATTGTCAAAAGTTTAACATTCTCCCTCTGAGTTAAAGCATATATATTAAATATGTTTAGTTTGTTATATTGAATAGAATTAGATGAAAATGAAAATAAAAATTAAATATTTGTACACGTTCAATAATTAAATAGAAATTAAAATTTAAGTATTTGTGCATACGTAAGAAAGTGATAAAATTAATACTTTATGTTTGTGTATGACAATAATGTAATATAGTTGTCATTAATTAATTAATTCAACTAGTTAGTAATAATGTAATTAATTAGTAAATTTATTACATTAATTAATTAATTAGTATGTTTGATATCATTAGACATTTATATGTTATTAATATAATTTTACATTTAATAACAAAATTGAAATATTCACTTGAAGAAGAGGTAGAAATGAAATTCTCATCTTAAGGATGAGACTTTAAATTTATGCTTTTACCTTATAATACAAAATTACAATCTTAATCTAAATTATAATTCCATAAATACTTTAACATTTGAAATTAAATAAAATTTAAATTCATTTTCTTCTAATTCTATATATACCTTATAATACAAAATTACAATTCTTAACAAAATTATAATTTTGTATATACAACTATTTTAACATTTGAAATTAAATAGAATTTAAATTCATTTTCATCTAATTTTAGATGCACAAACCCTACTCTACGTTCAATACTTTGGAGAAAATGTTAACCCACGACCACTCCTACCATATGTACTCTTGCCATATGACCCTCACTAGATGACACAAGTGTAGATGACTCTCTTGCAAGTGATGATGTAGCGGTGGAAATGTACAAATACTAATGACAAAAGGTGGACTGAAGTGTGGGAACTTTCTCAACGCCTAGAATCTGCCCATTGATCTTGTTGGGAAATGAAAACTTCGTACTCAATTAAGAAAAAGAGAAAGAAAAACAAGATAATAAGCAAGTACATAGAAAAGAGACAAAGATTTATGCAGTTTGGTAAATGTCTACATTTACGATTGCATTAGGGGTTCTCTTTATTGTAAGGTGAGTAGTTACATATGTTATAGAAGACCGTCTCTTTTATAGAAGATGAAAATTAGGACATCATTGACAAGAAATTACAATAATATCCTTAAAAAAAAAAAGGATTCACAAGTTTATGGATCTGCAAAATCACTCTCCACAACTTTATAGATCTGTGTTGTGATTAATAAAGACCTACCAAGAATAGCATTTGGTATAACTCTTCTATATACGTACCATCATATTTTGGAGATATCAACACCAAATGGTTAATAAATCTCTAATTCATTGAGTAAGGAACCAACAAGGAATAGAACTCCTCTATGGTCGTCTCCCACGATGATGTGTGAATAGGTGCCCATGGATCTTGCTGCAGAATCATGCAATATTCTTCTTATTTCCATATATCTTGATGACTATCCCATAGTCTCTTTGTAGGCTTCAACATCATAACACTCCTAGCAATCCTTTCATCCATACCATATATTAACTACCTACGAGATAACCATGCAGCTTTTAGCTAACCACTCTTTATAAGCAATGCCCTTGACATTCAGTGGATCTTCCAATGTGTTCCTACAAATTTCTCAAAAAGTATTTTTCCACAACAAATAATTTTTTCCATCTGATTTATTAACGTAGGACTAAGAGTACCCTTGCGTCAAGCATCTCTTGAGGCTGCCATTGCAGTAAAATATATAAGTATGAAAAATGCACTGCAGATTTGTCACAACTTGAACTTGTTCTTACAGAAGATCATTGGTCCTCGTAGGGCATATGTCAGCTGTAAAAATTGATAGAAAACCTCGATTTGCAATTGTATTTCACATTGAATAACCACTGGTTAGCTGCTACATCCATTGTTCTCCAAGGAAGAGAGAAGGAAGGATAGGATGGAAAGGGATGGAAGTAGGGGCATAAGTGGGTTAGGTTTCACCCATTAATTCCAATCTAACTCAACTCATCATAACAGATTAGGGTGATGGTTTTAGTTCATTCGTTAGTTGTTAATCTATTGCTGTCTACTCATCATGAGTTGAGATATATATAAACATACACATAAAGGTGTCAATGGACTGTGTTGAGTTAGCATGACCTGGATAACTACTTGCTTAAACACTATTTGTGTTAGATTGCGTCATGCTGGTTAATGATATAGCCAACCGTGTGGTGAGTCTAGTAGTCTGTGTGGCCTAGTGGATTTCTAGATTTAAGTCTAGATTTCTGTGATTAAAATCTGAACAGGTTTTGGATTTTGGAAATCACTTAGAAATTTGAAATTAAAAGGTAACATGTATTTAAGGAGATTTGAACCCATGACCTTTTAAATACCTTGAGGTTATAATGTCACTGATCTACATTTAAATTATTATTAAAAATAAAAAAATATATTAATTACCATTCACTGAATTAAATAAGGAATAATATTTACATTTGTTAATTTTATGAATCATAAAAAAATACATCATTTATAAACAAATTTACATAAGATTAATAAAAATTACATTACATAATTCACATTTACAACTAAAAATCTATATTTAATTTTGAAATGACCTTACCAAAATATTCATATTGGTAAAATCATCTATTCAGTCATCATATTAAATGAATATTTCATCACAATATGATGATTAGATAGACAAATTTGCCAATATTTTAGTAAGGTCATCCCAAAATTAAATATGGATTTTTAATTGTAAATGTAAATTATGTAATGTGATTTTTATTTATTTTATATAATTTTTTTTGTGATTCATAAAATCAATAAATGTAATAATTATTTCTTATTTATTTTAATGAATGATGATTAATATCTTTTTTATATTTTTAATAACAATTTGAATGTAAATCAATAGTATTACAACTTTGAGATATTTAAAAGATTATAAGTTTAAATTCCATCAAAATCATGTTATTTTTTAATTTAAAAATTCTAACATAGGATACCCAAAGCAAAGCCATACCTAACATTTACTTGTCGTGTCATCCTGTGGTTTTCAATCAAACCGTGTGGGATCTATTAGACAATAAACTTCGCACAACCTACTCAACTGTGTTAGGTTGATCAACTACACAGTTAGATCATGTTAAGCTAAGTTTAATTATGTCGGTCTAATCTATTTTGACATGTCACCGTACGCACATACAATAACTTTCATTTCTCAAGTATTTGCATACATAATTATATACATAACGATAGCATGTAAACTCAACAACTTGCTTTCTAGTAAAGAGGAAAAGGTAAAAGAAGAGGGAAAATAATGTAGATAGCCAAGGTGATCAAACTCTTAGAAACCAGGATGTGTTTGCTTTTTTGGTCTTTAATGGAATAATTCTTTCAAAGAATCATAAGACATGATATGATTTTACGTGAGCTTTTGCAAAGGATACAGAAGGAAGAAAATATCAAGGAAGCATTGTTGCACCCAGGAAGGCATCCACAAAAGCAAGTTCTGGACGAACTAAGAAGACAAGTTGCAACGATAATAAAAAAAATTCAAGGCATACATGATATGATAGAATTATTGAGACGATGGGACGGCCATTTGCATCAAAAGTAGATTCTAAAACACGTTAAGTCGGAAGTATTTATAGATATTAATTGAGTGAGGTTTAACTGTGTCAGCTTAATACAGTATGATTAAATTATATCATTAACTAATTACTTAGCATGATTTTTCGAATCGTTATTTGGTGGAATCAGACTTGCTAGTATAAGAATTCTTGTCAATGTGACATGAGTAAATTTTTTTTAAATCAACATAAGAATTGATATATTGAATTGTAAATTGGCATATTAATTTGATTGCAATTTCTCAATTTTAGTATATCAATATAAAATTCGTAATTTACCATATCAGTTTTATAATTTAGTATATTAAAAAAAATTAATATGAATAAATTACTAGTTGATAATTAATGTACGAACAAGATTGTGCCGAGGTTGTCTCCTCGGCTCCTTCGCCTTTTGCATGAGCGTGACTTGATTTAATCTAATTTAATTGACTCTTTTAAAAATATTTATGAATATAAGTTACATTAATTTAAAATTTTAATACATATTAAAATATACTATAGATTAAATAATTATATAATTAAATCTTAATTAAAAAAAAAAGAGATATATATATATATATATATTTTATTTAAAAAAAAAAAGAAATGTTCAGACGCACGTCTCGGTAAACTTTCACATGAACAAAATGGACCGGAGGGTGTTCAGGTGGACCAGATTCCCTCTGTTTCCTGCAACTCGACGACCGATTCACCACCCGGAGAGGAACAAGGAAAGCAGGAGGAGTGCTTACCACGGAGAAGAGAAGACAGTAAAAAGGACGAGGAGGAGATCGTGTTCCCCTCCCTCGACCATACACCGAACGCAGAGATGAGTCTTTTCGGTCTCGGAAGGTAATCCCTTTCCCAATCCCACGGTTTTCACCCCCATCCTAAACGTTTCGGGTGTTTGATCGAGTGGTGGATTGATGGAGCTCCTAGGTCTAAGTTTTGGGGTGGGGTTCGCTGTCCCCATGCTCTGATCTGGGATGAATTGGAGTTTTTGTTGCCAGATCCCTCTCGTCATTCCTTCCTGTCGTGCAAAATCGTGTCTTTTTCGCGTTTTTCGTCGCGGTCGTTTTTATTTGACAATTGACGTCTTCTGTTCGATCGGTGATGCCATACTTCGGTATTTGGTTAAGAGTATGCTCCGATTTAATAGATTTCAGTGTTCTGGTGGTGTGTATTCTACAATCTGGTGATATTAGTAGTCGTAATTTGCGCAACTTTTGGTTTGCTTCTGCTTATAGAGAAACTTCCTTCTTCTTTTTTCTCTCAGGAGCCAGAAAACGTTTCGCCCCAAAAAGAGTGCCCCTTCTGGGAGTAAGGTATGTGTCTTACTTGAATTTCCATTAGGTTTCTTCTTTATCGAAGACATCCGACATAAAATATGGTAGTTGTACTTGGATGGTTGTCTTCGAAGCCATCACGAATGATTATGATTATCTGCGTCTATATTTTTACGTGTTTACCAATCCCCCAATCCCCTCTTCCGAATAAATACCGTGTTTGCTCATCGCAAGGCAAAATTTAGAGTTCTGGATTTCATTAATCTTTAGTTGCCGTAGTATCTAAAAGATTATATGTGGTACTTCATTCTGCGACTAATATTTCCGTCTAAAATTTTCTGCCATAGGGTGCACAGCTTCGGAAGCACATTGATGCCACTTTAGGAAGTGGAAATTTAAGGGAAGCAGTAAGACTTCCCCCAGGGGAGGATCCACATGAATGGCTTGCTGTAAACAGTTAAGCAATTCTGTTTTCTTTCAGCATATAAATAAATAGTATTTGAGGAGTGGGAGTTCATTATACCCGTTTCTTCGGTCAGATATTTTGATGCAAAGTATACCTTTTAGAGAGAACTTGAGACATTACACGACCTCTTTTCGAGTGTGTGTTGTTCTTGGTACTGATTCTTTTCCTTCTGCATTTCTGTTGGCAGCTGTGGATTTCTTCAATCAAGTGAATCTGCTCTACGGCACTCTTACAGAGTTTTGCACTTCTGAAAGCTGCGTCACAATGACTGCAGGACCAAAGTATGACCAATAAACAATCAAAAATAGTTTTTTTAGTGTATATAATAGTCATTTGAGGTTTCCATAGTTTTGGGTGGAATGACATGAAGTGAGAATTTATTTATGTTTTATCTGAACGTTGATTCCATTTTTTGTTGCCATAGTTGTAACATCTTTAATGTTTCTACATTCATCATGTAGGTATGAATACAGATGGGCTGATGGAGTACAGATTAAGAAACCTATTGAAGTTTCGGCACCAAAATATGTTGAATACCTTATGGATTGGATTGAAGCTCAGTTAGATGACGAATCTATATTTCCTCAGAGAATTGGTATATTGGCTTGTATTTTTTTATAGTGAAGAATGTCAATCTTTCTGGTAAGATGCACTTTAGACTTGCATCCATGATTCATGAATGCCATACATCTGCAGGTACACCATTCCCTCTGAATTTCCGGGATGTGGTTAAGACAATATTCAAAAGATTGTTCCGTGTATATGCCCACATTTACCACTCACACTTTCAGAAGATTGTCAGTCTCAAGGAAGAGGCACATCTGAATACTTGCTTTAAGCATTTCATCTTGTTTACCTTTGTAAGTTCCTACCGTCCAAATCTTTTTTGCCCTCTTTCCATCCCTGGTCCGCACAATAAACATGATTACATGTTCTTGCTCAAAGAGCATAGATACATGCAGGGAATCCTCGTGGTTTTGAGGTATTCTCTATTTTGTGGGGTTATTTTTCATGCTGAGGTCCGTGAGACAGTGAAACACTTTCTGTTATGTTATAGTGGTGGATCTCATTAATAACTGAGTATACTATAACTGAAATGGATACTTGAGCATGCTAGCTTTTTTGTTAAAAGTACTTTTTATGCTTCACATTATACAGTAGATGGGTAAAGACAAGTGTAAAATATTTAAAATTTCCTTGTTCAAGTAAGTGATTAATTTTTGTTATTCATGTGATTTAAATGTAGGAATTCAGCCTGATTGATAAGAAGGAACTTGCTCCACTTCAAGATCTGATTGAATCTATTGTGCCGCCATACTGACTAAGAACGACTCCTTTTAACTGTTGTTTCATGGTTGGCTTCAAACAAGGCAGGCATCTTGCAGTTGTAATCTTTGTGATGCCAACACAATAGTATCTGTGATGAAAGAAAAGCTTTCATTTGATAAATATTTCAGAGTTGGCAAAATTTCTTCGTGTCTATGTTATTTGCCTTTCCTGATCAAGCATGAATTTCCTGTTGAGCATTCGAAGTGAAGCTTTCTGTTTACCATTTATATGCTGTTCTCTCAGTTTTAATCACGCGAATGGTGTTCAAGTACTAGTAAGTTCAAATGTTTCTACCAGATGTTTGTGTAGGTAGTTTTCTTCCTAATTTTATAAGTATTTAGTAGAAAAATGACTTAGACTTGGAATCTAGTATTATCCGCGGTTTTTAAAAGGTGTTTTTTTACCATTAACATCGAAAAAGCTTAATCAATAACTCTGCATTTAAAAGTGGGTTTCTAATAGGGGTTGGTCTAAAGATTGGTCATGAGAGGAGGAGGAAGAGATTTTTTTCCTTAAATATTTATTGTATTTGCGGTAAAATTGACAAATGACTGCTGGACGATTTCCTGTAAGTTGTGCTGTGTTGGTGCAGTGATTTTGGGTTTCCAAAAGATTATATTGACATTTTATACAAGAAACAACAAACAACAACAATAGTAACAATGTATGTTATAATCTTACTATAACCAGGTATTTCATACAAGAACATGATACGAAATCTTGTAACAATGATAAATCTTTTATTATAACAAACAAGTTTCCGAACCAAACTATCCAGAATCTTGCTTGAAGTTGCTTCTAAAGATTATATTCTCCAAAAGATTAGATTATGGCATTTTTCCTGGAAGCCGTAGAGGTTTTTCTAAACTGACCCCAACAAGTGCACGCCGTTCTAGCTTTACGTGTATTATAACCCTAAAGGGTATAATATAAGACATTCCATATTTGCATATTATTATATGAAGAAATGGCGAATATTACTACCACAACGTAAATATCTTTGATAAAAGATTGAGATTTAATCACAGCACTCGTCTCCTCTCTCCCAAACCTTAAACTTTAAATACCTCTTTCGTAAGTTATTTCTAGTTATCCGATTTAAGCAGCCACAATATTTTTGGTTGTGGGTATCAATAACAAAAATGCACTCTTATTATATTATCACAGCGATGTTTAGGTGAGTAGTGAGGTAAGAGCCTAACGTCAACAATATCAATAATCAAATATGATCAAATCTTTTATGAGATTAGTCATATGAGCCATATTTATATCTATACTCAAACATTCAGTTAAATAAAATAATTTTAAAGTTTTATTATAATTCCTAATTAAATAATTTTAGATTTACCACTACTTTTAATTTTTTTATACTAATTAATTCTCCTTTCTTAAATGATGCATTTCTTAATCAATTTCAACTGTATTTTTAATAAAATTATCTTTTAGCTTATTCCTTTAGTTTATCACTAATTTATCTAAGGTTGTATTTAAAACAAACAGTTGCATTTCTTTTGAAAAAAAATTATTTTAAATTCAATCTTTACCATCTATAAATTTTAAATTCACGTATCAAAATTATCAGTTAAAACACTTATAATAATTTTAACTGATAAATCATGAAACATTGAATTCTTATTTTTTAAATCTCCTCGTCCGTATTTCCACTTCATAAACACATGAGCATCCTCACGTACTCTTTTATTCCACTGGTTGGTCCGGTGGTCACCGGCTTTGCTTCTCGGAAGGAGGAAGTTCGACAGCGCCGGACTGGTCACCCTCCGACGTCTTGGAGGGCGACGAAGCCGACGGTGTAAGCAGGTACCAGCGCCGGAGCCGGGATCCTCTCGACGACGTGGCCGATCCGAGGCACTTCCTTCGCCACGTTTTTGGTGATGATCGCCATTGCAGGGGCTGCCAACAGGGCAAGCGCTATCTTGTTCACGAAATATATTCTTAGGTCTTTTTCGGTCCATTTGGAGATTAGGGCGTGGAACTGCTCTCGATCTATCGTCTCGACCTTTCTTCCTTGGAGTGCCTGCGCATACCCGTACGGATTCAGTTCCAAATACACGAAATTTTCAGTGCCTCTTCGATCATTTCGATTGTTTTTGCAGATATTCCTTTTAGGGGATGGGAATCTTTTTGCATTACATTTTAGATGAGCCACAGGTTTGATGATCAATGGTGACATCGCTTAAAAAGCTTAGAATTGGTTGATTGTTGATGAAATTTTCTGATTGTATACCTTAATCTCACTTTCAACATTTTGCTTGGAAGGAGGGTCCTTGTGTGGGCTTGGGAAACTTCTGTTGATGGCACTGCACAGTACTGAGAATGTTAACATGATGTAGAAAGCAAAACAGGTTTCTCTCTCTCTCTCTCATGCTATCCATTTGCTTACTTGTAAACCAACAATGTAGCGAAATGCAGGTTCTGGAAAGCGAGATGATCTCCGTCTCTGCATTCGTCGAAGATCTCGTTGCACAGCTCACGCACTTTGCTCTTTCCTGCAACGAAGTACCGGTTAGCTCTATTTTTATAACACTGATTAGCTCGATCGGTGCATTACATCAAATCTCAATTTTCAGTCCATTGGCATGCATTCTTAAGCTATTTAAAGATTGGATATCAAAGCATGTTTTTCCACAGATATAAAAGAAATTAATGTATTTCTAGCACACAAGAACAATCATATTCCGAGTCCTTTCTGCTGGAATAGTGTCATGGGCGAAGCTTTGGAACAATTCAGTCCACATCTAACAACTTATATGATATTTGTTTTCTTCCGTTCTAAAAAGACTTGAGACATCACATTCTATTGCGTGTCTTCATCTAACTGTTGGTTCTGATTTGAAAAAAAAACTCACTTTGTATGCCAAAAATCTAAAAAAAAGTTGCAATTTTCATAATCCCACATGAAGGAAATATATAAAATTTTGGATATGATGAATAGAGACATTTTTTATATTTGGGCTCCCCTTCTTCTCATTTAATCACAGAAGAACATCCGCAGAATCACATTAGGGATAATGATCAGGGAGTTGGTGAAGTGTAAGTGTGCAAGAAAGAAAATCCTTCACATGGTTCATATAAAATCATGCAACTAAGCAAAGCAGACGGAAAACCAAACAAAGCCGAAAAAATTTAGGTAGTTGGAGTGGAATGGAGTTGGCTTGCCTTGAACCCTGTTCCACAATCCACCGAGCTTCTGCCCCATTTCTCTCTCCTCCTCCTCCTCTTGATTTCTGCCTTGATCGGTGGCCTGGACTTGTTATAGTGATGCAGTAGAAGAGGAAAAGAGAATGTCATCGTTCCTCACTTGCCTTGGTTTCAAGGAAGGCATGACCCATGAAAGCTTCTTTTGTTCCAGAGAACACTGTTTTGTTCCTGCCACCTTACTCAATTCACGGGAAGCCAGAGTGAAGAAAGTAATATTCTTTGGATCATAAGCGAAAACCTTAAAATTCTAAAATAAAACACAAAACCACGGATGCCTTCCATAGCACTGCACTCGGTCCGTCCGTTCTCATTTAAACAGTTATAGATCGCATTGGATTATCTCCATTCGGAAATTGGACACATGTCCAACGAAAGTGATTGAGTTATATATGCAGCATCTATAAATGGTCAGAAATAATCTGCAACCCAATTAATAGTCATAGACACCCATCTACCATGACGTGGTCACTTCTCATGGTTCAGACGCATGGCAAAATGTTACACGATGCGAACTCTAAAGTTGCTGCCATATATTTCAGACTTTCAGTACATGAACGTTTCATGAACATCTACACTATTATTCCTTGACAGCTTGTTATCATCTACTCATTTCAATCCACAGGAAAGGACGATCACTTCAGTTGGCATGGTGGCAGAAATCCACCAAAGATTGCAGCGAACGAGAGGAGCTCTCCGGGAAGCCGCTTGTGAAGAACGAACGCACACGAACAGCTCTAGCCTCCATCTCCTTGTCCCTCATCATCTCCTCCATCCCAGCTCTCACGTCCTCCCTACCCACCTTCTTGTCTGGACCACCACCCCCTCGGAAAACGGACTGCCCCATCTTGAGCCCGTCCACCACCAGCTTCTCGTTGTGGAATTGGTCACCCTTCACCGGCCACGTCAGCATCCGCACCCCGCAGGCCATCGCCTCCGTCGTCGAGTTCCATCCGCAGTGCGAGAGGAACCCGCCAGTGGAGGGGTGGCTCAGGATGAGTAGCTGCGGCGCCCATCCTCTGATCACTAGCCCTCTTTCTCTGGCTCGGCTTGATGAACTGAAGGGGTCCTCCGTTGTGGCACGAGGATCCGGTCCGGTCTGTAAAACCCATATGAATGGTGCGTCGAAGTCTTCCAACGCAAGCGCTATCTCGAGGAGTTCGTCGTGGCTTGGACCCTCCAAGGTGCCGAATGATATGTAGAGAACCGAACCGGGTGGTTTCGAGTCAAGCCATTTTAGCACTTCGCCTTCCGTTACGTTTGACTCGTGTTTGGACCGGACCGCCTGATCGTGAACCGGACCGCCGTTGCTGTCCCAAAACCCAGCCGGAAGAAGCGGTCCTACACCCCAAGCCGGCTTGCTGGTCTCCTTCGAGATGTACTCTAGGAATGGGCGCTCTAGATCGTCACACGTGTTGAATATCAATGCGATCGCACCGTCCGTTTCTCCAATACCTCGCGGTGGACGTCCTCCTTTTTCCGGTTTATCTCCGGCCGGCCCGAGTGGAGCATTCGACGACGGGCCCGCGTTCGTACCCGGTTGTCCATCCGACGTTTTTGGTGGTGGCGGACCTGGCGGTGGGTGGGAGTGAGACCCATGTACAGAAGCGAATGATGGTGGTAGGCCTGGCGGAGGAGGACGACCATCGGGCCCATGGAAACTGTGACCGTGGATGGCTGTCGCCGTGGCAGCGTCGAATGGTGGTGGTAGTGGCGGTGGGTGGGAGTGCGGCCCATGCGCAGAATCGAACGATGGTGGTGGACCTGGCGGAGGAGGACGACCATCCGGCCCATGGAAACCGTGACCGTGGATGGCTGTTGCCGTGGCAGCGTCGAATGGTGGTGGTGGTGGCGGTGGGTGGGAGTGCGACCCATGTGCAGAATCGAACGATGGTGGTGGACCTGGCGGAGGAGGACGACCATCTGGTCCATGGAAGCCGCGACCGTGGATGGGTGTCGCCGTGGCAGCGTCGAATGGTGGTGGCGGCGGTGGGTGGGAGTGCGACCCATGTGCAGAATCGAACGATGGTGGTGGACCTGGCGGAGGAGGACGACCATCTGGCCCATGGAAGCCGTGGCCGTGGATGGGTGTCGCCGTGGCTGCGTCGAATGGTGGTGGCGGAGAGATTGGCGGAGGTCGGTCTCCGCGAATGAGATCAACCACTTTTAAACCCAGGCCATCAGGAAATCCAGGGATCACAACAGCATCATCCAGATCCATATCACCCAACGAGAGCTTGGTTGCTCCGTGCTCGATCGCAGCAGAACAAGCGCTCGACGTGAAGAAGCTCACAACCGGTACTCCGTGCTTCCTGCACGTCTCCACGAGATGGCTCATCATCACGTCCACTACTGCAAACAACACCGGCAAAGAAGAACGAGAAGATGACGACGATTCTTCCATCTTGGTAAGGTAATTCTCCAGATCAGAGGTGCTGGCCTGGTGCTGTGGGTGTGGTGGCGGTGGTGGAGGTGGTGCGGTAGATTCTACGATGGTGATGAGAGGGTTGTGGAGTTGCAGTGAAGTGGACGAGGATGGAGGGAGGAAGATGGTGACGCGGTGGCCAAGGCTAGCGAGGCGGCGGCAGAGCTCTGAGGCAGGGAAGGTGTGACCAAGGCTGTGGAAGGGGACGACAAGGATTTCTCCGGCCATGTTGTTTGCCATAGCGGTGGCGGTGGAAGTGGAAATCAATCATCCATAGGCTTAAAAGCTTGCTATGGGTTGATGTTGACCGTCTGGAATTTGTTAGTTTGACCGTTGACTGTTAGGAAATCTTATCGCTTGGACGAACAGGTACTGTTCGCTGGTTGGTGGTTGCCGCCATCTCAATCATCGTCATCGTCGTCGTCCTCTGATTTACTTTTATTGAAAACAACGTGATCCGTCAGATGAACAACGGCGACATCCCACCGTCCACTTAAAAAGAACACATCTGACGTCATTCAAGCCCAGCCGCTGTTAACGTGGAGTTTCCCGCCAAAACGAAGCCCCTGTCCAGCACACTCACGCGCCGTAGAAGACTGAACCAGTGGAGACGAAGAACCCTAAATCGTCGTCTCTCTCACTCAATGTCGACTTCGGATTCCACTTCACAGTCCACTCCAATCGAATCTTCCGACCACAATCTCCAGGTACTTCTTCTTTCTCTCTCCTGCTTCCGATTTTCTCCAATTTGCGTTGATCTTCTTCTTCTTACTTGCTCCCGTCCCTTCTGGAGCCCTTTTTTGTCCTCCGCAAGCCGGAACCAGGGAAGCCGGAATTGAAGGATGCTAGACGGCAGAAAACCAGAACGAAGATTAATGTGTCTTACGAGGATAAGGCCGTTGACAGCACGACGGAGGAGATCGATCCGAAGCGTCAGGAGGAGCTCCGCCTCCGGGCCTTCAACTTGACGTGGTCGAAGATTGAGAGTAGTATTGAGGTACGGGATGTGTCTGTCGTCTTTGGTCATGACACTTAAATAATGTAAAAAATGTATCCCTTCGCTGACGCAAGCGAATCTTAATTTTGTTTTTGGTGATGTGTTTTCGATTGTCTTATTTGAGATGATTCCATTTGAATTATGGTAAGAACTATTCCTTTTGTATGGATTGCTTTCAGGATGTTTTGAGGCAAATAAATCTTTGCTTGTTTAACAACATGTCTGAGTGGATATCTGAGTGTTTCACGGGGATCAAAGTGATGAGAGAAAAATTTTGGGATGATGTTAAACGAGCTTATCCGATTGTCACAGATTTAATCTGCAAACAAGTCCCTGCGGCAATTGTTCTTACAAGTAAGATATTTTCTAGCTTGCTGATTAATTGTCATAAGCATTAATTTTTTTTTATTACATTGCAGGAAATACGGAGTTTGTTGATGATTTACCAACATTTCAAGACCTTGCTGTTTATTTAAAGTCAAATGAGTGCCATGTTGCCAGCCTTTCCTCTTTAGATTTCACAGCTAAACAAGGAATCGGAGGTTGTCTCCAAAGCTTACAGAAGCAACTTCTCATGGTAGCCTCAGATGTAAGACTTTATTATTCCTTTTGACACTTATTTTACATGTAACATTTCAACAAAATGGGCAAGTTCATTCTTTTTCTCCTGATACTCTCCCAATCAGACTGCTGATATATCTGCTCTAGCTTCCTGGTACAATGAATCAGAAAATCATGACAAGCCTATAGTTGTCATCATTGATGATGCAGAACAGTGCAATGGCTCCGTCCTGACTGAGCTTCTTGTCATGTTGAGGTAACCTTGCTTACCTTGCCAGCATAATGCATTGCTTTTCGTAATATTGGCATTGTACATGTATGGATGGACTTGTTGGATGTGCTTGGCACCCATCGTCTCTGAAGTGTTAAACACATAATTAAGTAAAGCAATTAGTCATTGCAGTGTGATCGGAGTTATCTTATGCTTTAGAGTATTTATTCTATTGTTGATATAAAAAATTCTCTTATTTGAAAAATGGAAGTACTAAAATTGCATAGGAAGATTCCCATAGACGTTACATATAAGCAAAAAATAACATGCCTTAAAAAAAATGATTTTGCATGTGAAAATTTTATTTGATTTTGTTAATTCTTCTACAAAATATTACCAAACAGCTTTCACTTGTTCCAAAATTCAAACTGATAATTATTTAGCAAATTCATAAAAGAGATGGAAGATCTTTTAAGAGGCAGTGGCATGTTTCACTTTTAGTGTATTTATGAAGTTATGCATTCCAATGTTGACATTTTGTTCTTGGTTATCTGCAGTCAAAATTTTCTCTATGTGCGTAATTATATTCTATAAATGCCTTTCTGCAGTGAATGGGTGATAAAAATTCCAGTTATCTTAGTACTTGGAGTTGCAACGACTGTTGATGCCCTAAGGAAATTACTTCCATCAGATGCACTTCAGCGGTTGCAACCCTGCCAATTTTCTTCAGTATCTCCGCTAGAAAGAATGAATTCTGTAATTGAAGCAGTTCTGGTAAAGCCATGTTCTGGTTTCATAATTAGTCACAAGGTGGCTCTTTTCTTGAAAAACTACTTTTTAAGGCATGATGGAACAATAACATCATTTATCAGGGCCCTAAAGGTTGGTCACACATAACTGGTTTGTATATTCCGGAAACACAAGTTATATTACAACTTTTGTTGAAACATATTGTTTATTCTGCTGCAGATTGCATGTAGCAAGCAATTTTTCATGGAGCCTTTGAGTTTTTTAATATATGATCTGTATAATGAAGATTGCAAGGTGATCTATTTCTTGATCTGAGCATTTTATTCTGTTATGTATTTTTCAGTCATATTCTGTTTCCTTCTGCAACTTCTTGTATAAATATCTATGGACAAAATTTTGGGCATTTTGACCATTTTTAAATGCCTCTAGCTTTTACCTTAAGGATACTGATTAATTACAGCAATCTTACTCTTTTCGCATTTGACCTTAAGATGGAGAATTCTGACCATAATGGAATGTGGTATTTTCCTGATCTGCATTGTATTGCAAAAAGAACTGCATTTTCTCTTGCATGAAGATGAAGTTTAACAATTATTTGGTCCAATGGTTTTCAAAAGAAATTGTTTGGTCACTCTGCATCAACATGTTCTTTGAATATAGTGATATATCAAAATAAATGAAAAGAAAAATTCATGTTGTCAACACTATGGTAGGATCAGTTGTGATTGATTGTTGTCATAGTATCAACATGTTCTTTCCACTTTCACATGATTTGCTATCTTGTTCATGTCTTCATATTATAGTGATGATGACAGGTGCAAACTGTAACTTTCTTGTCATTATCTGGCCTCTAGATTTTAACATGATCTGAAGTGCTTCATTATTGTCTGTTTTTGTTAATCTGCTTAATCATGGATTTGAAACAAATTTTCAAAATTTCTTATTGATTGTTACATTGCAGGTCCTTGATGAAAATTGTAAATCACTTCCTAGCAAGTTTCTCAACCATGCTTCTCATTTTCCATCTTGTGAAGGGTATAGGCATGCAATTTCCTCATGTTTTATAATTTCAATATCTTTGCAAGTTCTTGTTCACGTGGGCTCAACTTTATTAGGGAGGTAAATGAACTAACTGCTTACAAACTCCTTCAAGGGATGCTTGAAATTAAGAAAAGACGGCAGTGCTGGAGTACCATGCTTATGGTAAGCCTATCTTTTGTAGAATATTTGATTCCTAGCACTTTGACTGTTCCCACGTTGTATTCTTTTTTTTCTGTTTTTGGATTGATATATGCAGTGAGATTCCTATGATGCTTCAGACAGTTTAATGATCTTACTCTTATGAGTGATTGGGAAATTTTTTAATGTATAATTGTATTGATTTTTCCTATACAAATTCTATATAGTTCATAGTTATAGTGCATAATCTCCAATAATGGACATGCTTACTTTTTGCAATTTAGATAATAGGTTAACTACGTGACATCGACCAAGTTTGTTGTGGTGTGACAGATTATCGACTTAAGGGTTCTTTTATTATTATCTTGGAGTAGGGTTGTACATGAGATGGGTTTATGCTGTTTAATGTAGGCAAGGGTATGATTTTTTATGCTATTGTTTGTTTATTCACTGGTTTACTCACTAACTCAAGAGTATTACCTGCTCTTTTACCCATTAAATATGAAGGATAAGCGTAAACATAAGGTTATACTTGTTCGGCACTCAGCTTACAGATCTATCCTGTGGGCTTGCTAGCTAACTTAGGTTTACTTTTTTTTAGCTTAAATCAAATATAGAAAGGCCAAGAGGGTTAAGATTTCAAAGAAGCTCAACTTCAAAAAAAAAATCAAGTTCAAAATTGAAAAAAGGATTTTTTAAATTTCATTTCAATTTCATCTGTGGTAAATGTGATTTTCTTTCTGTCTTTTATTTATAATAACCATGCTATAAGTGAAATGTATGACCTCTACATTGCTAATAGATAGTTATTTTTTGTGGCTGTTATTATTAGTTGTCAGTGATCACTTTTCTTTTCAAAATCAGTGCTTACTTGAATTAGGGAAGCATAATAAAGTACAATTACTGGATATCTTCTGTGAGGCTGCTGACCCAGCTTTATACAAGCACAGAGCTTCAGGTCATTGTTTAAAATTCCCAATGACTACCAGTAGACTGCATGACAAAAATATTTCAAGCTTTGCAAAAGGTGGTTTTATCATGCGAGTGATACATAAGATAAGGTTTGTCCACTTTTATGGCTTAGGTTGTCTAATGTGTGATACAGTTGCTGCAATTTTGGGCATTTTATTCATCACTAAGCTTATATTTTATTTGGCTTTTCTTTTTGTGGAAACATTGTAAATTTGTATGTAGATGTTACATTGTACATTGGTAAGAACTGGATAGTATATTGCACCTCATATGAAAATATACCATGTGTCAGACATTCTGTGAGTAATTCCAATGTACGTTGCATGTAGCTTTGTGATACTAAGGATTTAATGTCAGTTTGGGTTGTGGTTTTCTGCTGAGAATGCTGTTTTTGGGCTAAATCCAGGGGATCCATAGTGGTCATAGACTCATCTTTCCCTTCATTTTGGTCACCTTCATTACCTCAGTGTAGACACCCCACTTCTGAGAATTGGTCTGTTACTGATCTTAGTCAACGGCCAAATGATGCTCACTCCCTCCTTTTGATGCCTTGACACACAATTTTAAGCCAATCAATTTCCTGATCGCTGTAAAAATTACTTAACCCATCTTTCACCAAAAAGAAGGAAAAAAAGAGAAGAAAAATGAGAGAAAAACACTTAATAATTCCTTGTTATTCCTAGCCTTACCCATAAATTCTATTTATTCTATTCAAGAAAACCTCCAAGAATTCCCTTAAAACCCTTCACAATCCCACCAGAAAGCTGACTTAAAACCACACAAAAGTTTACTTTGAATCCTAGCCCAAGCCTATTCAAAACCACATTAAAAATCTCTTAAGCCCAAGTCCCATTGCAACTACTGCCTTAAATCCTTGGACATCAGTTACAGATCCAATGGCCTACACCTTAAATCTGAGCCCTCCACCTCATTATCTCCTTACTGTTGAATCATAACAAGTTAGCTCATCTGGATCATTGATCCAGAGTCCCCCCTCTATAAACCTCAAGCTCCCTTCCCTCTTGAAGGTGGGTAATCCAGAATCTTCTTGTCAATGCCCCATTCACCTCCTTTGTACTCCCCATGTGGAGTGGCTCCCTCCACTCTTCGTTGCCTACTTCATCTAGACTTGAGCCTCCAACCCTTTGATATTTTCTTTGGTCCTCTGCAACTTGCATTTGTGTTGGTGTCCTAGTCGGCTATCCATGGAACCTCTGCCCTGATTGGAAGTTGTTCAAACAGCAATCTTGCCGTAATGTCTCCCTAGGTACCCTTTGAGGTGTGATGGTTTTGTCTATCCCTCCTCCCCTTTCCTTCTCTATTGGAGTTATGATGTCCAAACAATGGTCTTCCATGGCCCTCATTTGGCTTGGATTTTTTTTGGTTTTACTTCTCTTTGGGATTTTATCTTCTCTAATGTGCAAGGTTTTTTTTTCTTTTTCTTATGCTATATGCATTGTTCTCTTTTGTATTCACTTCAGTTTTTCTTACCTTGAGCTCATTCTTTGTGTGAATCTTTGATTATGGTCTCCCCACCTTTTGTTTTGCTTGATGCACTTCTTTGTGAGGTTTTGCTTTTAGGATTTACTCTAATGTTTTTTCCATGTTACTTTGGTTTTCCCATGTTGTTTGAAGGATGCCTTCACATTTTTTAGTGTCTTGGGTATATCATTCCCTTAATTTGCATACCTTCAGCCAAGCCTACATGGACCCTTGGGAAATTGAAGTTCCTTCCCTTGGGTCTTTGTCTTTTTGCTCATGTTCTCCTTTGTTGCTTTGCATTGTTGTGATTGCCTCATTGGTTTCTTGGAGTGGCTTTTGTTTTACTCTATGGTGGATGTTTGGTTGCTTAGTGTTAACTTGGTTAATGTTGCCTTTCTTATTATGGTTGGTTCTTGATTTGGGGAGTTGGCACTCTCCTTTCTTGTGTTGCCTCTTTGTTAACCTTTTTGGGTTCATCATGCCCCCTTCCTTTTACCTGTTTGTAGAGCCTAAACATGGCTTTGGGTCTTTTGTTAGTCCTCATAGCATGTTGGAGAAGGGAGAAGGTGGTCAGCTAGCCACTCCCTTTGCTTTCCCTTTGTTTGGTGACCCTAGGACTTCGAATTGTCGAGACCCTACCCATGCTTCTATTAGGACCATCAAATAGGGTGATGCTTTCTTTTAAGGGCCAATGAAGCCCAACCAGCCTATTGGTCATTCCCTAAATTGTGCTTGCAAGACTTGATCCTCTCATCTCTTCTTATTTTTGTTCAAAGGTCCAATAATCTGCCCTCTTCCCTTTTACTCAATGTATTTGTGAGTCTTAGTGGATCCATTTAAGGGTTCATTTAGAATCCATTTATATATTTTCTTGTACTCTTCTCTATTAGGGTTAATGAACTTTAGTTTACACATGGTATCAGAACCTAATCACCCTTCCTAACCCTAATCCTAATCCATTGATCATTGTTGCCGTTGATTGCTTGTTGTTGCTGCTACATTGCTCCATCTTGGAGCTCGTTGTCATGCATCCTCTCTATGGCCACACCACTTCACTCTTTCGAACTTGCGGTCACGTGATTGTCCCTTGTTGGTCGCATGTTGGTTATGAGTCCCCCATGCAAGCAATGTTGTCGCTACATCATATTGCTCGATTCATGGTTTGAAATGTATTCATAAGTTGTTGGGTAGTTTGCCACTTTCGTGCCTTTGATGGTTGAGCTAGAAGGTTATGTCGACCATTGTTGTGGGTTTAGTTGATGATGGGGAGCTCATATTTGTTGTTTTGGTCAGGGATTGCTTCAATGGGAAGTTGTGACTCCCTGATCACGTGTTTCACTCCCATTTCGAAGAAAATGAATGGAGCTAATTACCTATTATGGGCTTAGATTTTTCAGATAGTTGTTATGGCTCATAAGAAGTTGCCTCACTTGACTGATGATCTACTAGATGACAAGACCAATGCCTACATGGATAGGTTGGTCGACATCTTCGCAATTGTTTCATGGATGTTAGCCAGCATGGAACCATTTGTTGCTAGGGGCATCTCTATGTTGCATCCAACTCATAAAATGTGGTCCTCTTTACAATGAACATATAGTCATGAGAAGAATATTGTCAGGACGTTTCATGCATACAAGAACCTATTCACTCAAGCAAGGTGATAATATTCTACAAAACTACTATAGGCATTTCATGGAATTATTCAAGAGCTCAATTTGTATTAACCTCCAATTGCTAATATTTGTGTCTTCAATTGGTATCGTGAAGAGTTAGTTGTGGCAGCATTTTTGACAAGGTTGAATCTTGAGGTAGCCTCCCAAATCTAGGGGCAAGTTTTGAGAGCTAATCGAATGTTAGACTTGGAGGAGACATTTGCTAAGGTCTTATGCATGTCCATCCATATTTAGTTGACCACTACGGATAATGTAGCTTTGACTACCTTGTTTTCTCAAGGTTGAGGTAAACCCAATGGTGGTCGTCCATGACCAAAGTGTCACCATTGTGATAAGGTGAGCCACAAGATTGGTGTTGGGACAAAGTGGGCAAGCCAGTGTGGGAAGGGTAGCAACAAAATCCTTTGATTTGAATGACTCCAACCCTACTTTACGATCCTCAATAGTGACCATTTCACAAGTTGACTATGAGTAGTTTATGTAGCTATAGGCCTCTAACTCTTCTGCCACTGTGATCTTGACATCCACTTGAGAATGACTATGGTAGCTAAGAATGATAGTCCTTGGATTATAGATTTAGGAGCATCATAATACATGACAGGTGGTTCTAACCTTTTCACATGTCTATAACAATTACCTAACTTACGTAGTGTTACTATTATCGATAGTTGTTCTTGTTAGATTTTGGAAGAGGGCTCATCTAGGCCACCTCTAATATTCGGCTAGAAAATATCTTATGTGTTCCTAAGCTTCTTGTAAACTTATTATCCATAAGTGTCATTACCACTCAGTTATCTTATCATATAACATTCTTTCCCTTTCATTATATCTTTTAGGACCTACAAATAGGGAAGAGAATTTGTTTGGGTCATAAGAAGAGCATTGGGGTGTATGTTTTGGTTCCTGATACACCTTCTCATATCCTTGTTGCTTTGCTATCTTCTACTAAGTCCTCTCTCATATGGCATTATCAACTTGGTCATCCTTCTCTCTAAAAGATTCAATAGGCCTTACTATGGATGTCTATTTCTAAATTTGAGTGTGAGTTGTGTTAGTTAGGCAAGCATAGTCGTTCATCATATCCTCGTGTTAACCTTACTATTAGTTATTCTATGTTTGATATTGTGCATTGTGATGCATAGGGGTCAAGTTGTGTGGTGTCTACTAGTGGCTATCATTATTACATTGTATTAGTTAATGATTATTCTTGAGTCTGTTGGGTGTATCTTTTGAAAGATCATCAGAATATTGTATCCACTATTCAAAAGTTCTTTAATGAAGTAAAAACTCAATTTTCTGTTACACTCAAGTGTTTGCATACTAATAATGCTTTAGAATTTGTTAGCATGTCTTTTCAAAATTTTTGTGTTGAGCAAGGAATCATTCATCAAACTATGTGTACCCACACTTTTCAACAAAATGGAATTACGGAGCACAAATGCCATCACCTCTTAAATATTACTTGCACTCTTTTACTCCAAATGAATATTCCCAAGTCTCTTTGGTTTAATGTGGTTCTTACCGCAACCTATCTTGTAAATCAGATGCCTTTGACCTCTTTAGGAGGTGAAATTCCTGCTCATCATCTTTGTTTAGATTGTGAACTTTTTGTACTTATCCCTCATATGTTTAGATGTATTGCTTATGTTCAAAATCTCACTCTGAGCCTTGGTAAGCTTGATGCTTGGGCCCTTAAGTGTGTTTTTGTGGGTTACTTTTAAACACAAAAGGGATATTGATGTTATCATCTCCTTACCAATTGTTATTATACTTCTTCCAATGTCATTTTTTCTGAGGATCAACCCTACTTCTCTAAGAGTCCTTCACCCACCATGTTAATCCTAGTTCCCACTCCTATTGCTATTAGGGAAAACCATGATGTGGGTATTCAGGCTACAAACCCTCCTCCTTTGTGCCACGACTCTAATGAGGATAATGGAGTTTTTGAGCACTTGCTATAGGTGTATCATCAGCACCAATGCCCTCTTGTGACTTCTTAAGTTCCACCTTTTGCAACCTCTCCTGTGGGTTTGCCCACCCAAGTTGAGCCTACTACACCTACTCATGATCTTCCTATTGCTCTTTATAAAGGTACACATACTTGCACACATCTCATTGCCAATTTTATTTCCTATGACCATTTAAGCCCCTCTTTTCATGTCTTTGTTGTGGCACTTTTGTCTAAGTCCATCCTAGGGACATATCAGGAGGCATTACAGCTACCATACTGAAAAGATGCTATGGATAATGAAGTGGTTGTGCTACAGTCCTATGGTATGTAGGAGTTAGTTTCCTGTCCTACAATCACTAATGTAATATCTTGCAAGTGGGTATTTACTATCAAATACAAGCCAAATGGTTCTATGGATGGATACAAGGCTCAATTGGTTGCTCAAGGTTTTACATAGGAGTATGGAGCTGACTATGCTAAGACATTTTCTTTGGTTGCCCATCTCAACTCTATTTGGGTATTACTCTCACTTGTCGTGAATCAACAATGAGAACTGCACCAACTTAATGTCAAAAATGCATTTCTATATAGGGATCTCATTCAAGAGGTGTACATGGAGCAATTGTAAGACTATGTTACTCAAGGAGAGTATCAAGTTTGCAGGTTAAAGAAAGCTATTTATGGCTTGAAGCAAAGCTCACACGTGGTTTGACAAGTTAAGTCATGTTTAGTGGAGGTTTCTATTGTTGCACCGTGGACCATTCTGTTTTTATTAAACAAACTGTTAGAGGGTCTATTATATGTGCAATATATGTAGATGATATTCTTCTTATAGGTAGTAATATTGAAGGCATCTATAGAACAAAAGAACATCTTGGCAAAGTGTTCTAGACAGGATATGGGGAGACCTAGATATTTCCTTGGTATTGAGTTTGCATACTCAAAAGGAAAGATGATATTATCCCAGCACAAGTATGATCTCTTGATGGAGATAGGGTGTCTTGGTTGCAAATCAGAAAGTACGCTAATTGAACAAAGACCACAGTTTTGGGACACTTCAACTAAAGGATTGGATAATCTCAAGTAGTATTGGAGGTTGTTAGGAAAACTTATTTATCTCATTGTTACTAGACTAGATATTGCCTACACAGTGGGGTTACTAAGTCAATTCATACATAAGACAAGATAATTCCATTGGATAGGGGTCCAATGACTACTAGCTTATATCAAGGGCACATTGGGAAAAGACATTTTATATCAAGCCAGTGGTCACTTGAGGATTAAAGCTTTCTCAAATGCAACTTACATAGGAGATAAGATAGACTACAAGTCAACTTTAGGGTACCTTACATATGTAAAAGGAAATATTGTGACTTAGAGAAGTAAGAAACAAAATGTTGTCTCTTGCTCTATTTATGAATCAAAGTATAGATCAATGAGAGAGGCTAGCTATGAGATGATGTGGCTCTAGTCACTTTTTAAGAATGTGGTGTCGTTGTGTAGGAACTCATGCCTATGTATTGTGACAATCAGTTAGTGATCCACAATTCAAAATGAAACTTTTCATTAGTGCACTAAACACATGGAGATTGACTGCCATTATATTTGGGACTTGGTCACTAAAGGGGTTATTTGTACTCCATACACTATCTTTAGAGGAGCTTGCTAACATTCTTACCAAGGGTTTAAGTTGGGTCTCATTTGATTATATTTGTAGCAAGCTAGGCATGAAAAATATATCTTCTAGCTTGAAAGGGAGCATGAGTCTTAGTGGATCCATGTAAGGGTCTATTCAAAATCCATTTATGGATCATATATATTTTCTTGTACTCTTCTCTTTTAGGGTCAATGAACTTTATACACAATATCAAAACTAAAATCCATTAAACAATAAAAGCCTCCTAATAGCACTCAATTCATTGAATAATAATAAATAATGTACATTAATACACTAATACTTAAATTGGAACACCTAGCTAACCCAAACAATAAAACGCCTGACTTGATTATTTATCCCATTTAAATGAGTGCATCATCATCTTTGTGCTTTGTTCCTTTTCCTCTACTTTTATTTGCACCTTATTTAAATCAAATTAAATAATCAATTCAACAAAACTCAAAGCCATGACCTATGAAAACATTTTAGATCTTGATCACTTAATTTCTCTTGACCAATTGAGCACACCTCTCAGGTGGATGCACACGCTTGTTCTCCCTCTCCTTATTCCTTCTCTCCTATGGGTCTGATGGACTTATCCTCTCATCTTTTCTTTGTTTTCCCCCTCAGTTTCTTTTGGGGCCAATGGACCTTGTATCTCTCACCTCATCCTTCTTCCTTCTCTACAAGGACCTAATAAGCCTTACACTCATCTCCTTTGTCCAACACATAGGCCCACTACCCATTAGGACATGCTTAAGACACTTCACTTACTCGGAATGCCTTGGACCCCTTTTGGCTTATGCCTAATTAGATTGAGTTGAGAGGCTGAGTCATTTGGCTGTACAAGGTGTCTAACATCTTCCTTGTGTATACCCAAGGTACTTGCCCACTCTCTTGGTTTGCTAAGATCACAACTTAGCCCCCTTAGGAGTCTTACACTTTATTTCATTTGCATCATAAATAGGTTTTTCTAGTCTAACCTTAGAATAGATTAGGTGGAGACTCTATCTCTCTTTCCTCCCCTTGCCAAGTCATCCATCCGCATCCCTGTACTACACTCACCCATATCTATGTAATGATGCATCTCTATTTAGGTTCTGACTCAAGTACTTTATGTATATCCATCAAAAAAGTGCTTTTTGTGTATGGCTTTAACCATGAAAGCACTGCTGCAAACCATCAATCTCGTACTGCCATACATCTATCACTTACTTGGTTTTGACAAATTTTATGGGAGAAACGGTCACTGATTTCAAGTCATCTTAACACCATTTTATTGGTGATATGACTTTAAACAATGCATGAAATGTCTAGGGTGCTGAATGGATGCTAATAAATCTATATTGCTAATAACATAGGAATATTGTTGATCTCTCAAGAAGGAATCATTAACAAGAGATGAAGTTAGTATTTATCATGTCAATTTAATTAAATCATTAAATTTCCTGATAACCTTACATTGTTGGTAGTCGGTATTTATTTAGATCCATTGTTAAATTTTGAAGGATGCTGAATGCTGTCCTTTGATTGTAATGTAACTAATGTTTTATTGGTATGTTTTCTGGTGCTTAGGGATCTTCCAGTGGCAACGCTTTCCCATATACTCAAGGTGTGGGAAGATCAAACCAAGGAAATCAATGAGGTATAGCTTGATGGTGTGTATGGCTTTGTCCTTATGACGTACATACTTTTAAACTTCAATATTATGATATTTCTTGAGTTTTATAAATATATTTTGATATTTTTTGCTTTTCAAAATAATGCTTTCCAATTGTTGCAAACTTGTAACACATGAACATCGAGAACAAATTATGTAGGCCAATGATTGTCTCCTTTATTCCATACAGCTCTAGTCAGGCCTACTGTAAAGAAATCATCTAAGATGTTGATTACCTTATTCTATTGTCATCCCTCTACAATTGTGGTATTGCACAAGTGCATTCAACCTTTGCACTATTTTTTAGTATCTTCTCATCTTATGATGGTCACAATTTTTTTTTTAACATGTTTCTTGATGTCCCAACATTTAGTGTCATAATTCATTAAACTTGACTGCCATGTTAAAAAGATACCTTTGCATGAAGCATGATATTCGTAGATGTTAATTCACGTAATTTTTTTAATATAGTTTTTTTTAGTACACTTTTTTTGCATATTGTTAGGATAGTCTCTTAACGAAATTGATGGCACTACTTATAGTTATAATAAACATAAGAACATCTCCATCACAACCAATTAATTTTAAGTTAGATATCCATATTTCAACACATTAGCAAAGCCTAAAAGATTAGTAGGCCAAAACCTAGAAGCATTGATACCATTCAAGGATTCAAATACGACACAATTTGAATTCAAAATTTTGATAATTTTTAAAAGTTAGGCTGTCTCAACTTTGGTACATTATTAAATAAATAATATATTAAATATAAAGATTTAAAGATTTAGAGTAACACATTCAAATAACATAAGATAGGTATATAGGAATATATGACGATAGTATAGCAATAAAACACATCCACTCAAGCTAAAATATGAGACACTTCTAGGACTTAAAAAAGGATAATGTGTAAGGGAGAGCAAAAATAGTCTTGCATTGATGAAAGTGATAACTGATGAAATGACTTAAAATTAAAAATATAAGGACTTTCATTTTGCCTACCACTTTTGAGTGGCTGCATTTCAATGCATATTATATCAATCCACCCAAACATCTTGGAATGTAGTGTTTCCATCTTATAATTATGGTGCCATATCTTCAATTGCTTCATTATAGCTCTATTTTACAATCTTTCAACAATATATAGCTATGTTGCATGTTCCACTGGAATGTGCTTATGTGTTGTACAGACTTGGTTGGCACTCAATTGGTTTTTTTGTTATTGTATTTTATGAATACACAACGAAACACTTTTGAACTTTACCATTTACCTTGCGTATTTATAAAATTACAGATCATATGGTGATAAACAATGACATTATTGAGGAATGGATTAGTTATTGAATTGGGAACTCCATTTAATTGTTTCTTATAAATGCCAGTTGATTAGATTATACAGAAATTTACTGTTTCTGGACGTCACTGCATGGTGCATACAATGTGGTTATTCTAGTCATATTTGATAAGATTTGTAATATGTATTTGTATAAGCTTGCATCTTTTGCTGGTGCATTTGGATTACTATATTTTCAGAACTATCAAATCGGAAGCTAAAAAACAATTCTTTGATCTGCTCAAAAAAACAATTCTTTGAATTTTGTATTTTGGATTCACTTCAATCCGAATTTAAATTACAATCATTTGTTTATAGGTTCATGATAAAGTCAGAGAATTGCAATCACTGTTGAAAGCTACAGATGAAGACATGAAAATGAAACAATTGTCAAATAATGTGCACAAGTAATTTTATTTTTTCTTGTCCACATACATTAGGACTTGCATGCTTTTGTTGGAAATATTCAATTTTTTCTTGATCAAATCAATTATGTGGATAAGGACAACATTCCTTGTGAAGCATGCTATGGTAATTTGGTGAAATGAACTTTGATGGCTACTGAGAAAAATGGTTGCTATATTGTTTTCATTCTATATCCAGTTTACTGCTTGTGCAATCAACACAGAAAATGTAACTGATTGATACTCTTAAAGGGAAATTACAAATAAAACTACCAATAATTTTTGTTGTGCGGAAAATAAAACTATCAATGATGCTCAATCCACATAACTGCAGCTTAAAGGATTTCTTAAATGAGATAAATTTTCTGCTACAATTATGTGACATGTACTCTAAATATGACATGGGAGTTGCTTACATAGCATGTACTAACAATAGTCCTGTGTTTTACACAGTTACTTTTAATGCATTAGATTCAAAATGCTTAGTTGAAATTATAAAAATTATTATTGAAGTGATGGATATGGTGAAGTGGTGTACCGTGGTGAACTTGTTGATAGTGTGGTAGTGATACTATGGATGATTGTCAAAGGAGAAAAAAATTGTAGAGTGAGGGAGACTACGTGGTGGTTTTGGGTGTCAGACCAATGAAAATTTACATTACTTGTTTTTTTTCATTTTATAAATACTTGGCATTTTCTGTTTTAGTAAAATTACAATAAAATTTACAGTATTTTTTGTAATTTCATAAAATCTAGATGAGAAAGTCTCTTTCTTTTATTAGAATTCCCCGTTCATTCAATTGTTATACTTTCTTGGCCTTTTTTTCCAACTGTCTTTATTGCTATATATATGTTAAGAAAGAGAACAAACTGAGATAGTAATGTCTTATTTATCTTTAGTAATTAGATGTACTAATGAATGCATGAGGGCTGCATCATGGCTCTTTATAGACCTTACAAAAACATGTTGCATTCCTAGATGTATACTTGTGACAGTTTCATGACTGAAACTTTTGATGATGATTAGTATGAGATTTATTGGAAATAAATAAGTAAAATCAGATTATCATTTGAAAAAACGTAAATAGAAACAGATAATATTTTTCTTTTAGCAGGTTTACATCTCGTGGTTCTTTAGTTGGAAAGGAGACAACAAATTTGAATGAAAAAGTAGCTGTATTAGTGGATGCTATGATCAGGTAGAATATTCTTATGGTTAATTTTGTCATTATTGCATGCCATATTTTTAATTTAAGCTCTAAATAATCCTTTTAGGCTAAAACATGGATTAAATGGTGCTTTCTGCTAGAATATTACCATTGATCTTAAAAAGGTTGATGCCCCATCAAGGCAATCAACGGTGTTAGACAATACAACCTTTAATGTTTGCCATATATGAAGTGGATTATGTCCATGTTCTATGCTGAAATGGTAACTTTTCATGAAAAGCAGTCTTCCAATTGTTTATAAGATAATAGTGAGACAAAACTTTCAATTCTGTTTTTTGCAAAATGGATTATTTTTGTTTTCTAATTTTCAGTCTTAACTTTTTAAAGAAAAATGATCATTTAAGATTGTTTTGATATAAGAGCTTGCCAAAAGAGGAAGTTCCACATGTATCATGGGCCAGAAGTAATATAGATGCTCTTTTTTCTTAGCGCACATTGGTGTCATGATATTTTATCCTCAAATTTTGGGACATGTTTTAGGGGAGAGCACTGCAGCCTTGAGGTTTCCCACTTTTGTTGAAAGAGAGCATATGACATCATATTTGAAATAGCCACATAGGCAATAGAAAAACCTTTTTCCCTATGTACCATTTGAACTCCATCTTTGTTTGTGATGCAGGGATTACTTAAAACCAATTGAGGTTATTCCTTTTCATGAAATATTTTGCTTTAAGCGCGTTGATCTGCTACAGGCAGTAAGTTTCTGGTGCCTTTTCCTCAATTATCATATATGGTGCTGCATCACTTGATTGTTTTTCTGCAAACATTCTAGTAGTTCTGTGCCTCTTCTGACAATAGCTAGATGTTGAAGCAATAACAAGTTCTGAGCGGTTACAATCATTTCGCATTGGCAGGCTCTAATAGGAGATCCAAGGAGAACTATTCAGGTTGATCTTGTCCAATCACGGGCCTACATCCGATGTTACTGCTGTGGCAAGCAAGGAAAGGCCATAACACCATCCATGCATGACACCTCAATAGTGTAAGTACCTTCATCTTAAGTTGATAATCATGCCCGGAAATGGGGGTCTTTGTTTGAAAACATTCTTCCAGGAAGCAATTTTAGTAGCACAGAAAGTAGTAAAGTGGTCCTTTCTATGCACCAAAAATATAAAAACTGTTTGATTTCTCCTGTGCCTATGCAGCACCTGAAGCTTATCTATAACCAGTCCTGTTAAATTATGCCTTATTCACTCCTATTTACTACTTCTAACTATGTGATGATAGAAACACATTTGTCTCATGCATGCTACTTCAAAATAATTGTTAAGAACACATTAAGAAAAAAGCTTGCTAAATGTTTAGATTGCAAAAATATTACTTGGTGGTCTTGAGACTTGGCTTCTGTAAATTCTCATAGAAGTGTTGTAGAAATATAGAATATTGAATACCATCCCATTGTAGAAATATTGAATTACCATTCCTTAACCTGGGGATACTGTTTATTTGGTAATTGCTACTTTCTGTGAACTAACAATGATGACAATCTGCTTTTTAAGATATACTTTAGCTCAAGAGCACGGAGATTTTATCAATCTTCATGACTGGTATCAGTCTTTCAAAGCAATCATTCTCGGCTCAAACAGCAAAAGCAAACACAAAGCGCACCAATCACCAAAATCTAAAAGGTCAAAAACTGCAGCTTTGTCAGCGGAGACAAGCTCTATGGAAGCTTTGATCCAGTATCCTATGTTTCTCATTGCTTTTTTTCTTCACATACTAATCACCAATGCAATTCATTACTTTCTAGTATATTGAAACTTATGATGGTTTCCCTGGTAATTTTCATTTTGCCACAACTGGAGTTCGTCACATACTTAACACGTACTTTCTTCAGAGCCAGGTTTTGCAGAGCCGTGACAGAGCTGCAAATTACAGGGCTTCTTCGGATGCCAAGCAAAAGAAGGCCGGACTTTGTGCAAAGAGTAGCATTTGGGATATAGATAATGTATCAACGTATCAAGTTCTTATTTTATTTATTCTTTTCTTCTACACATTTTTAATGCTGATGCTACTTGTAGACGAGCTTCAATTGCAATACAGGAGGGAGTGATTGTCTGCCATAAAGATGCATTTATCCTCCCATCCTATGTCAAATTATTGTCAATGTGCATCTTTTGTTCACCTTCAACTCATCGAGATCTTTTTCTGTTTCCTACTTTTCTGCGTTTGCCAAATGATGTTTCTACGATAGTTGAATACAGGAATGATCTTCAAATTGCCCGGAGGGCCCGGGAGGCAAGATGCACTTCACTGATAGAGAGGAGAATTCTCTACGTCTCTTAAATCTTGACCGTTCATTATATAACTTTATATCAACAGCACGCCTGTGAACATTAAATGTTATCAGCCATGGGGTCAACTCAGCTTGCCTATGAATTATTTCCTTACTGGAAATTAAGAAAACAAATGCAATATTTGTGTGATGTAATACGCACGATGTTTATTATATTTTTTGTGAAGATAAGCTACATTCATTTTCTCGTTTGATAGTGACTCCCATCACGCCTCAAGATCCATGTCAGGTATGAAATTTAATAAGAAAATTATATTGAAGAAAAGAATTACGTAGAATTTGGCTCACGTATATTGACGTCAACGTCGATTCCACAACTGATAAATCTCACCGAGTTCACTTTTCATTAATGTCTTCTATGATAGACAAGAAATTTCAGAGTTCCTTCAGCATATAAAACAATCCATTTGTCCAAGATTCTTGTTCACAAGTTCACTTTAATTGGTAGTCTCACACGATATCATAATGGTAGAACAAGACAACTTTCTTAAGGATGTGCAACCATGTTTACAATTGCTCATTTCTAATTACAAAACTAACAATATATGTATTTTAATGAATGGTTGAGATCAAAATTTAATGGTATCCACGCAAAATTGTAATATCCAGTAGAGCATTACCATAACTACACCCAACATAATTAAATTATTTCATCTCTAGTTTTTTTTTATAATGCCGATACAAGTCTAATTAACCTTTTTAAAAAAAAGCACAAATCTATAGATTCTATAGTTTCTAATTTTTATTCGACTCAAAAAAATTAGATTGATTTATTCTCTCGTTAGATTTAGATTTTATTTGACAAATATTTCTATCATGATTGATAGACGGTATTTGGAAACTTCTTTTATATCAAATTATCTTGAAATAAGAATTTATTGAGTAAGTATTTCCAAATATGATTAATATAATAACTATTGTAAAAGGTAAATGGATATTTAACAGTTTATATTTAAGATTTTTGAATAAATAAACACAAATTCTTCTCTGAGAGAATCCCAAATTAAAATTAGTTTACAAATAAATAATTAAATAAACACAATTCACGATTCAATGTTCAATATTATTGAATAAATATTTATTCAATAAGGTTGTTAAAACATATATTCTTATTCGAATGGATCTATAATGCAAAAATCAAACCTGTACTCTTCCTCGCTGTCCGTTGAAGACCTCTCTCGTTGCATCTCTCCTTCTCCCCTGTTCTTCTCTCTTCTCTCACTCTTCCCTTCCTTCTGGTTCGAATCCGATCTTATCATCTTTCCCTGGTACTCTTTCTCTGTCTGTCTCTTTCTCTGGCATTGACGTTAATGTCTGCTGGAACACGGTGGAATCGGTGAGTTTTTATTCCCAATAGCCAATTCTGTGATCTCCTTGTTGTTTTCAGGTCAGTTTTGGATTCGATCTGAGCCTTGATGGACCGGGCGGTGCTCACGACCGACCAGGTACTGCTTGATTCAGACTCGTTCCTTATCATGCAAATTCCCGGTGGTTTGCTTCGTAATGCTCTTATGAAATTATTAGTTTTTTTTACGATGGTTTCAAGTCTAGCAGCAGTAGTTCGCAGATCCGCCACCTGTCTTGTACATTTGTTTCTTGTATCGTTGATTTTACTCTTTTAATTGTCTTGAACTCTGTTGGATGTTGGTGCCATGAGATGTGTACACAGAATATTTTGTTTCTCTGTTCATGTCCTTCAAATTTGAGCTCATCCAGATATGGTTTGTCAGTCTTTAGAATGTATGACTAGGATCTTTTTTTCCTTTTTGCATAATGCGCCATACTATCTAAATTCCAATATGAGAATGATGGATGACCTTGTTAGTGTGTGATGGTTGATCCAGTTATTACATCTGATAGGTACTCAAAAGGGACATACCATGGGAAACGTACATGACAACTAAAATTATTAGTGAAACTTGCCTTCAACACCTAAGGTGCTATGACAACAAATCTGAAAGCCAAAGAGCTGCATTGCTTGATGATGTAAGTGTGCATGACTTCAGCTTTTTTGCCATATCTGTTTTCATAACTCATAAGACTTCTTATTTCTATTTAGTACTCCTAACTTTTTTTAAAAAAACTTCTGATATAAGAGAAACTATGACAGGATGGTCCAAGTTACATTCAGGTGTTTGTACACATCCTGCATGATATTAGCAAAGAAGATACTGTGGAATATGTTCTTGCCCTTATTGATGAAATGTTGTCAGGTAACACGGAAACAAAGAGCATTTTCATTATTTTGTGAGCTTCTATGCAATCAGTTACATTAATTCCCAATTATTACCAGCAAACCCAAAACACGCCAGTCTTTTCCATGACAAAGCTCTATCCAATGAAGATACATATGCACCTTTCCTAAGTTAAGTTTTCAAGTCCTTTGATTATTTCCCTCATTTCTATGTCTTGCATCTTTTAAATTTCTTTTACATATAGATATTATTTCCTGGAGTTGCTGAATTGATAGAAGTGTTTTCTACTTACATTCAGACTGCTGTGGAGTAATAATTGGTTTATACAAGAAAAAAGTTCTAAGATATTGGCTCTCATAGTGAGGTAGCATATTGCTGATTTGCTTCATTTGATGGAACATAAAGCTGCTGCTTATCAGTAAACGTTTTCATTATCCTATGTTCAGCTTGAGGCCAAAAGCACAGGTTAATGGTCAATCAGATGGGAAAACCTCAAATTCAAAAAGCAACTTCACAACCATATATGATGTGCTAAAAGGCCTGGCTGATTGGTTATGTGCACAGGTTAGAATTTCTGTTTAACAATTAGCTACATTTTCCTATTGTCTTCGGTCATTGGTTTGTTGTCCTCTTTAGTCTTTACTAAAGAATGATACTTGAGATCTTCATGGTTGGTTTGAGTAATAAGTAAAAGGTTCCGTTGTGTATCATTTTGCTTGTTAGACATAAAAAATAGATTATAATATTTGTCTTATTAGTGTTTTGACTTTCTAATTTCATCGTGTTTTATGCTTTTGTAGTGTACCCTTCAGCATAATCGTGAAAATTAGATTATTATCATTAGATTTCAAGTGTTTTTCCTTTCTAATTTCATCATGTCTAAATGCCCTGTTTTTATATGTGAAGAAAATCACACTTTTTCTATGCATGCTGCAAAAATAATCACAGCTAATGAAGCCATCCCATCCTACTGAAAGCATTCCAACAGCTGTCAGTTCGCTTGCCACTTTGCTGAAGGAACAATCTGTTAGAGTTTCATTTGTTGATGCGGATGGGGTGAAACTGCTGATCCCTTTGATTTCTCCAGCATCTACACAGCAGTCCATTCAGGTGACTGTAGTGTTGTAAATTGTAGATAATAACTTCACCTGTCACATAGGGGATGTTGCATTCTTCTTTTCATTGTAGGCCAGCCAGAAGAATGTGTTTCTTCAGTTTATATTTCTAGTAATTTCTGGCACAAACAGTTAATTTCAAAGGAAAATGTTTTATAATCATTCACTCTTTGATTTATTTGTTATCTTGTGACTGAGTGTAATGCCATTTGCATTAAATATTTCTACCTTCCACTCCTATGCCTTTTGGTTATTTTGTCTCCTACAAATTATTTTGTGTCTTTGACATATCAAAATGTCTTGTATGATGTTCATTAAAGTCAAAACGTTGGAAGTGATTAAGAGAAGCCACATGGTCTTAAAGCAGTGGTTCAAAGACAATCAGTTCCTTAATTCCATCATGTAGGGCTGTCAAGAGATGGTTTGCAAGATCATGATCATTGTTTTTACAGTTTGCGCTCATGCCAGACCATAAAATGGCATGTTTCTAGAGTTGACATACCGAATTTGTGTGCTTCTCAAATTTTCTCTGCATTTAGAGGAACATTGTTTCCATTGTAATAATAACTTGGAGGAGCATCAATGAGAGAAAACAAGCACAGGCAGCAAAGGCCTTTATGTTGCTAATAAGATTTGTTTAGCATTTATAATTTTTTCAAATTTCTGGTTTTTATGTGACTTATCACTATTTTACAAATAATATAGTAGGTATATTATTGGTTTTGTATCTTATCCTCGTTCTTTTTACAGCTCCTTTATGAGACATGTCTCTGTATCTGGCTCTTGTCATTTTATGATGCAGCAATTGACTATCTGACTACTACCAGAGTTCTGCCACAATTGGTGGAGGTTGTTAAAGGATCTACAAAGGAGAAGGTTTTTTGTCTTTCAAATTTCCTTTGCATCTAGTTGTTTTTTTAACTCCTATCTCAAAAAAGCACCTAACGATTTTCTCCCTTTTAATCCATTAAGATTGTAAGGGTTATCATATTGACCTTCAAGAATATGCTTGCTAAAGGTGCCTTTGGGGCACAAATGATTGATCACGGTTTGCCACAAATTGTTCAAAACTTGAAGGCTCAAGCATGGAGTGATGAGGTGAGTTGTTATTTTTTCTGTTCATCATCCATCTCAGTTAAAAAGACAAGCTTCTGCTGGTTCTAAATGAAAGTGCAACTCTTAGATATCTTAGTTTAAGTAAAATACTGTATAACTCATGAGAGCATTAATAGCCTATTCATGCCTATTCATGGGAAAAAGTTTATGTATGTAATATCATGAACCTACAAGTTTACAAGTAAACATTGAATTCACCTTCAGAGAACTTCCATGTAGCTCCCAACCCTTTTTCCGTTTTTCATTTTTCTTTTCTGTTCAAAACTTTTAGTTTTTGACATTTTTGTTTTTAAAGGCATTTCGGTTGCAATTGGAATATTTAAGATTTTGGTTGAATTTCACACCCTTAGATTTATACACATAATAGACACATTTTGATCAGTGGGCTGGTCTCTGTTTGATGAACGGTGATCTTCCTCACATTTCCATAATGCTCGAGTAGTTCGGAATACTTGGATTCTTTGGGAAAAAGGCATTCATCTTCATATTTATTATGATATTGTCATTGAGAAAGTTGTCAACAACAAGCTTTGAAAAATAACATTTTTTGGAAAACTGGTGATGCTGCTGACTTTGCATTGTTCTGTAGGATTTGTTGAATGCATTGAACTTTCTTGAAGAACGTCTGAAAGATAACATCAAGATATTGAGTTCTTTTGACAAGTACAAGCAAGAAGTTCTTCTTGGACACCTTGGCTGGTCTCCCATGCACAAGGATCCTGGATTCTGGCGTGAAAACATTAAGAAATTTGAAGAAAATGATTTCCAGGTATGTCATTTACCTTCACTTTCTTAAAGGTGCCAGTTTCATGTCTCTCTCTCTCTCTCTCTCTCTCTCTCTCACCCAAAGATATATGTGTGTATGTGTAAAAACCATCTTTATTTTGTTGGCTATGCATTCATAATTCATAACAAGAAAACACCTTTACACCAGCATTGTCTGACATATTTTTGGCCTGGCACTGCAGATATTGCGTGTTCTAATCACAGTTGTTGACACAACTAGTGATCCAACAGCACTTGCCGTTGCTTGTTATGATTTATCGCAGTTCAGTCAGCATCACCCGGTTGGAAGATTCATCTTATCAGATCTGAAGGCAAAAGACCATGTGATGAAGCTCATGGATCATGAGAATGCAGAGGTGACAAAGAATGCTCTATTGTGTGTGCAAAGGCTCTTCCTAGGTGCAAAGTATGCCAGCTTTTTGCAAGTTTGATGTCTTTTAACCGGTTTAGTTGATCAATCAGCACTTGTCAAATTGTTCTCATATTTGAGTGCGGAGTAAGCAAGTCGTGGTTTTTATTACAACATTGAGGTTGGGTTTTCTTCTAAACATTTTTTGTTTGGGTAAATAAGTCAATGGTACAAGCTTCATATCAGCAAGGGAAGAATAAGTACATGTTATGTCATGGTATGGACTATGGAGAAACCATCATTTATTTTTAGGCTTTATCACAAACCATCCTTTTTTCAGGTTTGTGAAGTCTTGCGGTAAATTTTGCTTGCTGTATCTCACATTTTATCTTACATGTGCTTGTTTTCCCCTTCATTTATTAATGTCAACAGTGGCACTGGTCTTTTTTATTCAGAACATAAGTTGATAACATTCATTGCCGGGGACCAACACCTCTAGAAGGGAATCAAACGAGATGGGCAAATCAATCATGGGCACATGATGATACTGCCCATCTGGCCTTGTCTACTTCTTGCCGGACTGTGAATGCTCAAGTGGGCAGTTTTTTTTGAAGAAAATGTATCAGTAATATTAATAAAGATCACCTAACTGTGTGAACCACTGCCAGGTGATAGGATTACACAATCAGAAGGTTTTTTGTAAAATTAAGATTACATCGTGTTTCATATTCTGATTCTGAGAAGATTTAAACTCACGAATAAGGAAATAATAGGAGATTTTTTGACCATTCAAGTACACACGATCTCGTATGTGGATTACAACCAGAAAGTCACAGTTCAAGATTACTCAACAACATCATAAAAAAACCAGACTCTAGATATGGCAAAGATATTTACACACCTTTTTGTTCACCTTCCTCAAATATATATATTGTTGCTAGGGTGGGGTATTTTCTGTTTTGATGGGTGGATTAGTGAATGCATTTTTTTTATTTGGAAACTTTCAAAGTTTTTGTATTTTTCTTATGCTTGTAATTGATTAGTTTGAGATGCAAGGAATGTGGCAAAATGATTGAGAGAAATATGTGCTTATCTCATAAATGACAAAAAAACAACATTCTTCATTTGTTTCCATTGACACTCACAAACCCAAAGATTTATTTTCTAGTTATTTCTTATGTCAAGCACAAACTCTAGAAAATTAGTCAAAAGAAAAATAAATTTCATTAATTTTTTTAAATTTCTAGTAGTTTTTCTTTGAATACTATTTTCCACTTCTATTTATTTCCATAGCACAAACGGAAGACCCTTGAAGTAAAACCAAGAACAAAGTTGAACATCAGATGGACATTTTTCTAGGTGGATAATCTACAAAGCCTTGAAAGCTTAAGGGAAACTACATTTTTTTTATAATGACAATATTTTCATCTATATTTGAATCTAAGATTTCTTGCGTGAGCTACACTAGTCCACCTGGAAGACAAACTACATTTTTAGGCTTCAAATTTCTCTATTCCATTACCATTGTTGTTTGATTTCGACTTTTATCCACCTCAAAGATTTCCACCACATTTGTAGGGCTAAGAAAGTGAAAGGTGCAATGTCATGTGGGGCAAGGAATAGAAAAAGAGCAAGAGTCATGTAGGGTTGAGAGCAAAAGAGGTGTAGGCCCATGCGAGGTTGGAAGCAAGGGAAGTGTGGAGGCTTATGCAAGGCTACGAGCAAGAGAGATGGGAGAACATGTAGGGCTAAGAATCAAAGAGATGCAAAGGTAAGAGTAAGAGAAGTGCAAGGTCGCATGAGATTAGGAGCAAAAGAGGTGTGTTGGAGAATAACAAAGAAGTTGTGCATGCAAAGAAATTATGTAGAACTATGTCAAGGAAAATATTGTGATTCAATCACAGCCATCAATCATTAACACCTACAACAAAAAAATTGTTATAGATAACAACATTTACACTTTAATAGATGAAAGCTCATTCATCTTAGAGTTAATGACTTACTACTCATGACATTCTCCTTTAGAGACTGCATTCCTCACATTTATTTTGCATTGGACGAGAATCCTTCTCTTGCCTTGCAATGGAAAAGCAAGCATATTTTAAAGTCAAACTTAAAATCATTCCATTTGGTAAAAACTATTGACGTACAATTCAATGATCATGCCACATGGTATCACAGGCTATCACAATTTTGTCATAATTATATCATAACCGTGCCCTGTAAGATAACTCCCTTTGAAGGTCAATTTCCAAAACCTACTACCCAAATCCTTTCCAACAAATAATTTAGATAGTGTTTGAATATGATTCTGACAGCTCATATTTCAGCAAAACCAAGATCCTTAGCACATAATTTAAGAATTTCAAATTTTGTGACTTATAAACATTATTCAATAAGTGTTTAAGTAAGAAACAAGAATGTCCAATTTTAAATGAGGATAACACTTACCAATGCACAAAATCCGACACAAAATCTCGAAATTAACAAAAATATTGATTCTCAGTTTCTTTTTAGAATAAGGACTACAAAATACTATACAAATGGAATAGATTTTCCTTCAAATAAATCATGTCAAAAACGTTCAACTACAATTTCAATCAAAATTGAAAATTTGAAAAATCTTGAGTACCAAAATCTTAATAACTTACACACAGAAAAGATTGGTACCAAATTAAACAAGCAAGTTATCCTTATTTCCTAACAATAAAAATGGCAGATTTTGTATTCGGTTAGCTGCGTCCTCTCAGGTTGCTTGGCTTAGCTCTGTATTATGGTCTTCCTCACCTTTTATGACTCTGGGAATTGTTCGGTCCACCTTCCGATGGCTACCAATACCACCGAACACCTGAACTCCGGCAACTTGAACATCTACCTGGAAAACAAATGAAAATGATGATTTCCATTAACTTAGTAGGAATCTCAAAAAGGATGACCACGGAAGGGTATGCATCATTAAGGGGGCAGATACGTTTAAGCTTACTAAGCTAAAAAGGAATCAAAATAGACAGAAAATGAAACTAGAAGTTTAATTTTATGGAAGTGCTTTTTATGAAAGTAAAGAGTATCTTTATAATTCTGACATAAATTTGAATATGAATCTAAGGTTTAAATATTTAATTGATTTTTTGTATAGATATAGAACACCATTAGAAATAAAATATATGCTTTATGCTTCTATTATTGGCTGTGTAGCCATCATTTCAAGCAAAAACAACATACATCTACAACATGTACTTTTTTCAAATGATTATAGGGCTGCGATCGGATGGAAGCATTGTATTCACACTACAAATAATTAACTGGAAGAAACAGGTATTAATTCTAGTGGTTGACCTTGTCAATCAGTCTGGTAGTATTGATAAACAAATCACTGTTTACCTTACCTTTGCTTACACAACAATAATGTTTAGTCCTCGTCAGAACTCTCCAAGGGTGTCTTGTAAGTATCATTTGCTGGAGAAGGATCCTGAAAGGATAAGAAAGAATCAGTGCACAAGGCAAGACATAGCCATAGACATGTAATACAGTACATGAACTAAGCGACTTATACCGGCATTTTATCCCAATCCTTGAACTTTGGATTTGTAAGCATATAATCATCACATAAAGGGGCCCAGCCAGGCTTATCATTGCCTTCATCATCCTCTCTTTTTTCCTGTAAGTTCAAAACAATACCCTCAATGAACAGTAAGAAAAGCAAACTAACAAAATATGAAAAGAAAAGGATTCTACACAGTATGACACTATTCATTAGTATCTATAAATATATACTTATACACTGGCAATGATAATCTTGATAAGTTTTCTATAAATCTTTTTTTTTATCAGTAGTTTTCTACAAATTATGCAATGTCACATGCAAGAAATTCGATATAGGATAACAATAATTGCAATGAAAATTCAAACATAAAAATAATCAAGCAACCTAGGCTATGGCCAATAACAAGAGATGCATTATAATGATTTATTTTACATATTATTACAGTTGTACAAAGTTATCCTCAATCTAATTTGTATTTATAACCCTCAAACTGGGTGTCTTAACATTCACAACAAAACATCATCATGATTGGGAGGAGCCAAAGAAGATAACAGCTGAAGCGTAATCTTGTTGTTTTGCGTACATTGTTTCCTGCCAACCAAATCGTTCAACTTAATAAAGAACCTGAAACTCTAAAAGAATGCAGCAGAATTAAAATATAACCAAGTCAAGCTTTACCGTGACACAGATAAAAAGCTGTAAAGATAAGCCTAAAATTCTGGGATTCTATCTTTTAATGTTGCTTATATTATATTAGTATACAGTAAACAGGAAAAATAAAAACCAACAAAATATAAGATACCTTTGAAGCTTTAGGCATTGGTTTTTGTAGCTCGGACAGAAAGGCATCCTTCCTTCTTTTTGCCATTACTGACAACATTAAAAGCATTTAGAAAAGTTAGAATTCTAAAACCCTATATATGTAGTTTGAAACCACGTTGACATACAGTTTAGACATAAACAATAATGAAATTAGTTATTTAAATTATGAGAAACAACATTTTACTTGATCTGTATTTTGAAATATATATCCAGAATTCTGCTAAAAAAATCCAGAAAAAAAAAACTAGTTTTAATTGTATTCATAAAAGCCCCAAAATAATAATATGCTCTGATCTCATTGGTTGTAGCATGATTGATTTAAAGTTTGAACTTTAAAGGCACTATGATTGATGGATCGCATGTCACATTTGATATTCCTCTATTTCTTCTATATCACTACTGCCCTTTTTGGAATTAGTACTTCTCACGTTTGGAGCTATGGAAGCTAATGCCTACTCCATACACCAATGGAAATCCAATAAAGTATCTTAATAAAATTTATTGACAAACCTTTGCATTTTAGTTTTATGACTTCTATCATCCTTGGAAGTGTCTTGATGTTTAATTGATTCACTAGAGTCTGATAACTTATGAAGTTGATCAACTTGATGGATCTTTTACTTGAAAATGTTCAAAAAAATGCTCGTAAAATTTGCTATTCATTAGTAAACTATGATGTTAAGAAAATCTAGAATATTTTGTCTATCATTTCCTTGTTTGGACAAGTCCCTTCACTTGGTTTACAATGTCATCAGGACTCTTGAAATATTAAGAATGAAGGCATTATGGAGATATGAATGCAAGAAGGGATGGAAAAGATTTGGTGCAAGATCCCACATGATGAAAGTGTGCTCTGACTAAACTCGTATGATTAAATCCTAAATCATTATGAAAGTACGCTATCACCAAACTTGCATTATTATCAGCAAAGCTTAAACTTGTAACATTACATGTGATCAAGTATATGAAGGTTAGCCAAGTTTCGGGAATCAGTAGACTATATTCCCAAGGTGAAATATATGAAACCATGTCCCAAATAACCAAGGTTTTAATCAACTACTAACCCAGTTTTGAAGCTCAAAAATACCCCCCCACCCCACACACACACTGGCTAGGGAAGGCCCTCAATTACTACTCTCATCATCTGGAACTCAACCGAAGCAAGCAGTTTGATCAGACTAATGGCATGCGAGATCATCCTATTGTCTTCTGCCTTTCTTCCTATTGCTCTCGATTGATTCATTCCCAAGCTCACTCTTTCTTTGTTTTGTTGGCCCGTTGGATTGAGTATTTCGCTGACCTCTGCCCTACATCTACTTCTAGTTGTCACAGCTCCCCTTCCCTATAAAGCAGCTGATTACCATATCCAGCTTATTTCAAAAGGCTACTTTTTGAATATGTTAGGAACAGTAGCTTACAACAATTTGCGCTTTTTGTATTTTTAGCAGAAAAAGAAATCTTAATAAATGCAATTTTATGTGATAAGCAGCTTATCATCTGATATGTTTGGTTTGGCTTATCCTGAAAAGACAGCTTTTAGTGATAAGCTGAACCAAATATGGCTTAAACAATATTATTGTTGATCAGAGTAACATATTAAGCAATGATTAATCACATTTATTTTGTGTAGCTGTCAGAGAACATATAAAATTCATGCTTAAAGCGCAAAAAAATTTAGCATGAAAATGCTAAGTAGGATTCATAATAATATTCAATATAAAATTCAAAAGGCAAAAATTAAACTGCAATAATGGTAGCACACCTTTGGAATCCTTTGACTTTGCTGGATTCAAGCCTTGCTGAGATTTTTGGGCCTTATTAACCTGCACGATTAATTACATAAACAGTCCAATAACTGGGGGAGCTACTTGTCGCATTTTTTATAAAAAGAAATTCATTAAACTAAAACAGTAAAGAACAAGTTTCATTGATTCAGATATACTCACGGCATTAAACAATTTTACCACTGATGTTCCCATGAACGATTGGACATGCAAGAGAGAGTGTATTTTATGGTAAGAGTAAAGGCAACAAACAAAATAAATACAACAATCAAGATGATTCATTCAACCGAAAGAGAAAAAATGTACCTCCTTTAGTGGCAACACTGATGAGAAACTTATCCTTTGAGTCGAGGAAATTAACAGGCTGCACATGCCCCTTCTCTGCAATCTAGCATAACAAAAAAAACATTGGTCAATTCCAACTTCATGCATTTCAAAATAACTAAGCGCAGGACACAAGGATTCAGCAGAAAATACCAAATGCTTTGCTTTCTTATCCTCCACCTTAACCTTCTCTTCTGCCAGTTCTTCAGCAAGTTTCTCTGCTACAAGCTTCTTATGCGCCGATAGAACAGGACCCTAGAAAAGGGAAGAAACAGCTATAATTTCCATTTCGGGAAAAAGACAATTTCATTAGACGTAATAGTACCAGAGGCTCGGAAGAAGAGCTTTTCTTCATAATTTTCGTGAACGCCGTCCTGAACGCCCGACAACCTTCGGTAAACTTGGTTATTCCCTGCTGCGTCTCCCCGTCATCACTGTCGTCATCCTCACCACTCCCTTCCATATTGTCCTCCTCCTCCATACCATCAGAATCCGAACCCTCGGCCCTCTCCTCCTCGCCATCAACCTCTTCCTTTGGATCCCTCTCATTCGCACCAAAGTCTTCCTCATCATCGGAATTATACTCCCTGACCCTCTTGCGAATCAACCTCCTCTCCTTCTTGCTGTTCCCAACCTTTAATGAAGCAGCAGAAGCCGCTTTTCCCTGGTAGCGCGGCATCCGTTTCCCCATCTTGCTCGACTTGCCACCCTTGATCGCGCGCTTCCGAGAGAACTCCGCCGGAGCCGAGAACGAAGGGAGAACGGAAGAGAACGGGGCTTTTAGGGTTTTAGGGGAGAATAGGAGGGAACGTTTATTTTCGTCTTATTTTGCTTAAAAAACGACTTTCTTCTTCTTTATTGTATAAAAATACCAAACATCTTTTTTTTTCCAAGGAAAAATTATAGTCACAGACACAAATATATATATATAAACTTCATTATTATCTATTTTAGGTTATTGATCTCGAATAAATTTTTTTTTTGCTTACTTCGAATTTTACTTTTACTCCTGTTTGCCATTAATACCATAAATTATATGACCTACATTTATTTTTACCCGCCAACATTATTAATCTCATGACCTATACTATCTTTTATTTATCAATGTTATAAATTACAAGAAATGTGTTTATTCTTGTTCGTCGTATCGTAAATTGTAAGATTTGTTCCTATTTTTATTCGTTGATACGGTAAATTAAACACATCATATTTTTATTTCTTTAGTGCTTCGTAAAAATGATATATTGAATTATTTTAGATATTTATAGAATAAATTATTATAAGTACCTACAACAAAAACAGTATTTTTCATTGTTTCTTATTTAATCTTAATTTGAAATATTCTCTGAATTTTTTTAAAAATTAGCCTTTTCTCAAAAATTAACACTTATTTAGAAATTAACCCATTAAATATGTAATACCTTTTCCATGTTATTTAACATTATCCTTCAGAATTACCATTTAAACATTAAATTAGCTTTTTTCTTAATATTTCAAGGAATATTTCTGTGAATTATTAGCCTTAACGTTACTTCGTCGACTTCACTGAGAACACTTATTTTATTAGGTTTTGGCTTCTTCTCCTTGATTAATTGTGTCAAGATCATTACTTTAATGTATTGGTAACCATTAAGCAGATGGTGAGGTGGATCTTTTAATGGGTTATAAAAGTCCAATTGAAGATTTATTTATTTTTTTTATCTTCGTGGTAATTTTTTTTTATAGGAATGTCCCATTTGCAATAATCACCCTTTGTTTAATTGCTTTTTTGTTTTTGCAGCTAATCAAGCAATACTAAAGCTGACGTAATATTTTTTTGGAAATCTTTTCCTTATATGGCGACACAAAGAAAACGAACATTTTTTTTTTGAAAATTAACAAGAGGACGAACATTTAACGATTTTCGTTATGAAGTTTTTTGTGTGGTTCCTTTAGATTTAGAATGTGTTTATTTAGTATAATAAAAAATATCAGATTTTTCAAGAGTGATATTGTGAGTGTGTTTATCATGGATCTTGTGGTTCATGTGATATTTGGCGATTATAACTGACGATCAATATAAACTAGATTCTTATTAGTCAATCAACATAACGAACAGATTTTTTTTTTCCATATGTTTTTATTTCGTATTTGCATTCAGATATCTACATTCAACAATGTATTATATTTTAACTGATTTGTATGCCATTAATGAAATTAGTGTGGCAGGAGATGGAGAAATTGGGAAAGCACATATCATGCACCTCTTTACCTTCTTGCATGAATCAACACAAGGGTATTTTTGGAAATGTACAATAGGAGTATATGTATTACAAGTTGAAGCTTGGAACGAGTGCACTGTTCCAACTTCCTCATAAGTATATATATGTATTTATTTCAATATTACTGTGTCTGACTCTTATCACAGATTATTAAAGTCAGGAAATCAACATAATCGAAGTCTTCTCTTCGTCACATTTTGCGTGAGATCATACGAAACATCAAATGTGTTTGTATCCATCGCCGTGTATTATTGAAGATAAGGTCCCATTCACATATCATCGTCATCATCAGTGAAATAAGTTATTAAAAGAAAATAATAATTATTTTCAGTCATAATCACGTTACGCGAGATTAATGATACGTAGAGTTAAATCTTTGTTAACTTAATATTTTTTTTTCAATTATCATTAATTAAATAATTTAAAGTCTATTTTTACTCTTTTTAAATTTTTTTCCCTGTATTAATTTGTTTTTTTTTAACGATACTTCCCTTGATTGATCATTAATAATATAAATACCCGAACCAACAAATCTCGCAACTGGTGGGAATTCGAAGTCTCCCATAAAAATGGGAGGTCTACTTCTCTCCCTGAACCAGTTCCCGCCTTCCACCTCCACCACCACCACGGTTGCCGCCGTCGCGTTCCCTACTTCGCACGTCGGGCTGCTCCACCGCCGCCGCTCGAGACCTTCTCGCTCGGCGAACTCACGAGTTGTGGTGGCGATGGCGACGGGGAGTGTGGGTGAGATCGGCCATGCCTTGAACAAGGGCATCGCGGAGTTCTACGACGACTCGTCCGGGGTGTGGGAGACCTTGTGGGGGGACCACATGCACCATGGGTTCTACGACCCCGGCGTCGAGGCTTCCGTCGCCGACCATCGGTCCGCGCAGGTCCGGATGATCGAAGAGGCGCTTTCCTTCGCCGGCGTTTCAGGTGCCGCTTCTCCTCCCCTCTTCCTTTCGTATTATTAATATTTTTTACAGTTTCGCGTGTCGTCTGTTTGTGGTGGAGATACGATTGGAGTGTTTGATGGTTTGAATGATATGGTGTGTGGTTACGAAGAACACTAATGGTCGTGGGGCTCGTGTTATCGAACGGTGTCATACCACTTGCCAATCTTTGTAAATAACGCATGCCACTTGACATTGGTGGGGTTTGATTTTTTTTTCTTGGTTTTTATATTATCAAGATCTCAAGTAGGCATCAATTTTTTTAGCCGAGAAAAGTGATGGAGATGAGAATTTTTCCCTTATGTTATTTGTATTATTGATTTTTATGTGGATTCGAAGAGGTAAAAAATCAAATGTATTTGGTATAAAAGTTAAAATATCATTAATAAATATATTTCATACTTCAAAAATCACCGAAGAAACAAGTAAAATGATTTGGTTTCAAAATCTGTTGGCATATTATTTATTTTTTAAGCCCAGATCTGCATGTTGTCCTGGAAAGAGGCATTATTGACGGTGGGAAAATTAAATGTATGCCAGGTTTGCTTATTTGCTGATTGCCTTTGTATTCTTCTGATTAGTTGCGCAGAAAGGTCCCCCCTCCCCAGCTTTAATTTAAAAGAAACAGTACTATTGGAATCCACTTGCAAATTTTTGATTATGTTATTCACATGTTTATCTATCTCAGCTAGAAACTATCATCACATAAAAGGTTGGAATTTCTTTTTTGTTTTTAACTTGAAATATCTTTGACATCACCCAAATACTAACCATCGTTATTCTCCCAAAGTGGTTTCATTCGAGATAAATAGAACTTGAGTTAAAAGAAAAGGTTGATGATAAAATTTCCAGCCATCAAAGGAGAAGGAAAATTATTATAATTTTTAAATCGACTTTTGCAGTTCTCTGATTTATTGTTATACAACTTCAATCTCTGTTTTCATTACTCGTCGATGATTTGACTGATTTCGTCTTTGTACTATTATATAATCCTTATTTACAACTCAATCTATATTTTCGTTTACTATTTTACTAACAAGTTCCCTGTTCGGAAAATTGTAAACACCCTTAGATTAATTATGCCCGTCTTTTGTATGGACACTCAAATGATAGTTGACCAATAGCAGATAGATAATGCACTGATTCAAATCTAGACTAATGCATTGTCATTATAAAACAACTCAATCGACTGGTTTCACATCAATGTGATGAGTGAAATGGGTCCATTTCTAATCTGCGTCTGGTAAATTGACTACCAAGCTTGTGTTCCTTTTGTATAGAACGGAAGGCAGGAAAGGCTTTTCTATTTCCAACCAGAATAGCAAGTTCTTCTGTACATTTACCCACCATTGTTCTTTTCTATTTGCAGATGATCCTGAGAAATGTCCGAAGAGAGTATTAGATGTTGGCTGTGGGGTTGGTGGTAGCTCCAGACACCTTGCGAAGAAGTACAATGCTCTTTGCCAAGGAATCACCTTGAGCCCCATCCAATCAGAGAGAGCACAATCCATCTCCGTATCGGAGGGTTTATCCAATAAGGTAGGCAATTTATTTTCTTGTCAAATATGCAAACTTCCTCTAGCTACTTGGAGACAAGTGTCATAGTGGTCATTTCCTTGGATAAGCAGGTAAAATTCCAGGTTGCGGATGCTCTAGATCAACCATTTGAAGATGGGAAGTTTGACCTTGTGTGGTCAATGGAGAGTGGAGAGCACATGCCAGACAAATCCAAGGTACACATGTTAGCTTTCATGTTTAATCAAACATTCTTCTTGTGTCCATGTGCAAATCGGTCTAATGTTATCTGTTGGTGCTCAAGTTTGTGAGTGAATTGGCAAGAGTTGCTGCCCCTGGAGCCACCATTATCATAGTGACATGGTGCCATAGGGACCTATTGCCTTCTGAGAATTCATTGAAGCCAGATGAACTTAAATTGCTAAACAAGATATCTAATGCTTTTTACCTCCCAAAATGGTGCTCTGCAGCTGAATATATCACCATAGCTCAGTCCTTGGGCCTGGAGGTAAATATAACTCATCTAATTCTCTTGATGTCATTATTCTCGACATTTTTTTGTCTTCTATAATCCTAGAATATCAATGTTGAGAATAGCCTGAGATGGTAACGGTTCCTTTTTGGTGGAATCATATAAATTAATTTTTTTAAGGATTTCTTTTTAATCTCAAGCAGAATTTTGTTTGAAAATATCATTCTAGTCCCTGTTCTTTAGACACTGCAGTTGTGATATTAGGGGTGTTTTCCTTTTTTGCCTTCAAATCCAAACGTATGGTCAAGGAACACAGATTTCTGATTCTTCCTTGAAATTGAAATATCCCCAGTCAATAAACTTCACCGTCGAACATAATTCTAGGAATCTGCATGCACATTCCACCAATAGCTTTCAAGAAATATGTAGTTATTCCTAATACCGAATCTTTGCTTAAACACATGCTTAATTATGATGCTCATCTCACTGGTTGCATGTCCTGGTAATAGCATATCAAGTCTGCAAATTGGTCCGAGAATGTTGCACCGTTTTGGCCCGCGGTGATTCGTTCTGCCTTGACATGGCAGGGTTTCACATCTCTCATTAAAAGTGGTAAGTCTGCTACTTTCTGCTTCACATCTATAGGGCAATGCATCCTTCACTCTTGCTTACTAGTTTCTAATTCCACTTTGAGCTTCACAACACTTACTAACTATTGGGTCTTTCGCCACTGGACTACAATTTCAGGGTGGAAGACTCTGAAAGGGGCATTGGTGATGCCTTTGATGATCGAAGGCTTTAAGAAGAACGTAATCAAGTTCGTCATCATCACTTGCCGTAAGCCAGAATTGAACGATAATCGTCATGCTTCTCTTTCTTCTTAAAGCAAGAGAATTAAAAACGAGAAGACCGTAAAAACCAGTGTACAGTACAAGCCTCTTGTTTGCACCATCGTACCGCAATGAAGTGATCATTTTTACGTTAAATGGAAGATTGGTTGTGGCCTTTTCTCCAGAACAGAGATCAAATAAGCTGTGAACAGAGATCAAATAAGCTGTAGAACGTCATGAGATAAACTTTTTGGTGAGGTCATGAATACACCGTAGAATTTCCCTCGCCTCGCCATGTATGGAGTATGTTCTTTCTTTTTGCAAGGTTTTCTTACAGGCTTGGAATCTGTGATCAAAGAAACAATAAAAAAATTTCTTACCATCCTAATACACCATTCAGTGATGTATGATGTATGTCCTTTGAGCATGGAAGATTTTGTTGTTTCTATTCTCTTTGAAGTGCAGATATAATCATTAACATCAATTCTCGGTTTGGATTTCATTTAATAAGAATGTCTTCCAATCTATGAATAGAGTTGCAAGGTGTACTTTTTTGACCACACTAATGTTCCTTGGCTTAAACATCCAACAAAATGAATGCTCTAAAGCATATACTAGTTTAAGCTGATATAGTTGTTGATGCATTTGATGATCGAAGGCTTTAAGAAGAACGCAATCAATCAAGTTCGTCGTCATCACCTGGTGTAAGCGAGAATTGAGCAATAATCAACATTCTTTTCTTTCTTCTTAAAGCGTGCAAGAGAATCAAAAATGAGTAGACTGCAAAGACCAATGCGCAATACAAATCTCTCGTCTGCACCATTGCACTGCAAAGAAACAATGATTTCTATGCAAAATGGAAGATGGTCTTTGGTGAAAGTGTGGAACAGAGCATTCCTGTGCGTTTTTAGACGATAGAATGAATGCAAGGAAGTTTGCGTGGCAAAGGAGGTCACCATAGAGAGAGAGTGTGTGTGTTTGTGTGCATCTTATGTGGTCATTAAGTTAATATTCCCTGGGTTATTTTCCTTGTCAATTTCATTGGTTTATTATTCATAAAGTAAAAAGAACCCTAATTTTAAGGATTCCTCTGTGTTGGACGGTCGAATTCAAAAATGTTTTGTGTGATAAACGAGGTCACCAGAGTGTGTGAAAGAAAGAGAGCATCTTATGAAGTTATTATGAAACTAATGCTTCTTCTTGGATCATGTTAATTTAATCTAGGTAATTACATTGTACATGTGTACGCATTAATACACATCACATGCTTCTTGGGTCATGTCCTCTGTCAAATTTGCTGGTTTGGTCATTCATATAATAAAAAAACCAGGAAAAATTAGTTTTGAGTAAAAAAACAACACATGAACCAACGAAAGTGGACATGGAAATCTAATGAAGTGAAGAGAATAACAAGTGGGAAATCTAATAAAATTCCTAGTTGCAAAAGACAAAGGGAATCATTGCCCATCTCAAGAAAGGGTGCTGTCCCCTTCATGTGAAAGGGAATCCTTCTCCTTCTCCTTGTCCTGGTGTTTCAGATCAAGGAAGAAAAAAATCCCCCATGGCAGAATTGTTGTGTAATATTGTTGACTGCATATCCCAAATCAAATAGTCAATGAAAAGTAAGGGACCTATTACTTACTTCCCCACTAATATCTTTGCATGTTAAGTAACTTAAGATCAAGACAAAGCATGACATTTTGTGTTAGTTTGATAAATGACAGTTTCCGTGGTTACGGTCCTCGTTTTTGGAAGAAGTAATTTTGATATTCTGAGTTTTATTTTAATTTTATTGATAGAATTTCAATATATTTTACGTTTAGATTTTAAAATTCATGGGAGTAGACGTAGAGCTGAGAATTCCTGTGTGACGCTTGTTAGACTTCAAGATCGAAGGTTTTTGTGAAAAACGAGGTCACCACAGGGATAGAGAGAGAGAGAGAGAGAGAGAGAGAGCATCTCACGGATTTATTAAGTTAATACCTGGACATTAATTTAATCTAGGTAATTACATTGTACATGTGTACGCATTAATACACATCACATGCTTCTTGGGTCATGTCCTCTGTCAAATTTGCTGGTTTGGTCATTCATATAATAAAAAAACCAGGAAAAATTAGTTTTGAGTAAAAAAACAACACATGAACCAACGAAAGTGGACATGGAAATCTAATGAAGTGAAGAGAATAACAAGTGGGAAATCTAATAAAATTCCTAGTTGCAAAAGACAAAGGGAATCATTGCCCATCTCAAGAAAGGGTGCTGTCCCCTTCATGTGAAAGGGAATCCTTCTCCTTCTCCTTCTCACGGACTTATTAAGTTAATACCTGGGTTAGGTTCGCTGTTATATTCGTTCTCTGAGCATCATTAAATTTTTTAAGGAAAATTTTAATCACAGATTAGGATTGGTAGGTTAGAAAAGTTTATCGATGGTTATAAAAATCTTTAAGAGCGGAGGATAAAAAGAGAGAAGAAAGAAGAAGAAAAGGAAGGAGAAAGAAGGAGAGGTTTCAAAATCAAGAATAAAAGTAGAAATGGATGTATTATCCTCGATCAAGACAGTTTATTGTTATCTTTCCTTCAACCGTGATTTTCATGGTTGGAGCTTTATCTTCCACATAATGTTTTTTATCTGGAAAAAAGGAGAATAGCGGAAGGTGTAAGGGAGTTGAAGGAAGGATTTGCAAAAACAAGCGAATAACTTCTTGTTCACGGAGTTGGTTTTTGTTGGTCTTGATGGGTTCTCGTGGACACGATTAATTTTATCTCTTCGATATCACTTGTAAAGGTGCAATCTAAGGTAAGACTGTAACAAGTAATAACTCAAATTTTTCCACCATTTTCAATTAAGTCCGCCTGCCCATTACCCATTAACATTGCCGGTAGGTGAGAAACGATCCAATCAAAAGTGGTTTGAGCTTGAACAGAGTTTTGAGAAACAACATGAGTATTCCAAGCGAATTGAATTCTAATCTGCTATTCTACATCCTTTCTAAATTCCAACTATGAGTATAACCAACCTACATACATATATATATATATAACATGCGCCTTTAGGTTTTTATTCTATTATAATATCTGCTTGATTCAAGTTCCCTTTTTTTTCAAACGACGTAAAGAAGAAAATCTAAGTGTATTAGCCACTGTTTTTTTGACAGCGATCGCGTTTCATCTTCAAGGCTCGACGCCTTTCATCTTAACTGCTATATATATATATATATGTATGTATAAGCTTGAATTTGACGACACAAGTATATTGAAGCTTGCATGGATAATGCTTATTCGAAGAGGGCAACACTTAACACACGACCAAGTGCTGCTTATTTAACTTATACATATGTAGGTGGTAGTACGTACGTTGAAGCCACACTCATCGATTAAACCAACGGCGTCGTAGGTGGTAGACTCATGATCAACACCACCTCTTGCAGCACCTGACCCAGCGGCAGCACCTCCTGGGGTGGCCGCACCACTTTCTGCAGCATCTGCCCCAGCGGCAGCAGCGCCGTCCAGATTGGTTTTCACCGACATCATTTGCATCCAAGTCAAATTCTGCACGGAACAACATATATATGTAATCACTTGTTAAGGAATACAATACAAGCAGTTTGTCAACATGAAGAGTACTGGAAGAAACATTTCGCAACCTGTGGTTTCCCCTTCGACTTCCTCCTCCTCCGCTTTCACCAGCACGTCGGAGGTGACGAGCATCACCACCAGCAAAAAGGCAGTAAACACGAAAATGGGCTTAGGAGCCATCGATCCTCCTCCTCCTGTCTCTTCCCTCTTACGGTGAAGAAAATATGCAAAGGTGTTGATGAACTGAAGAGCCACGACCACACCCTCTATTTATAACCAGTGTGGGTGCGAGTTCGAAGTACATTATTTTTTTGTGTTAAAGAAATATAAACAAATTGATAAACAGGTGAATTACGTGCATTACTTTTGAGTTAGCCGTCGAGTCTGACGAATTAATCATATCCCATGCAAGAAGACAACTCCATGCTCGATCGGACGCCAAGCGTAGGACGTCACATTGAATTTGTAGCGAGAGAGACTCCTTTCTTCCTCTGCCAAGTGTTGAATCCTTCCTTCATCACTAAGATGAAGATCATAAATGTCACCACAAAGTTATTTTTTCTTTTCTTGATGGTAAAAACTTTTTCTTTGATTAATATTCTTGACATTAAGTTCACCACCACAACATATAAATTTTAAAGGGAAAGCAATTTCCTCTGCCTTTCCATTCGTCGCAACAACTAATAATTAGCAGATGAGAAAAAGCTTTTCTCAACAAAGATAAGAAGGAGATGGGACAATTTTTATATGTATATAAAATAATAGTGCATCGTTGTCGAAGATTTGGTGCCGTTGGTATAGCTTACCCAGTCTCCAAAAACTCTTGAAAATAATAAAATAACGATCCAATCCTTTCCTTAGTTTGTGGCGGCGAAACTCCTTAAAATAATATAATAACTCTCCAACGTATCTAGTCTTTTGTCGGAATATTGTGGCGGCTAACTCCTATCCTTCTTGCTTTAGGGACGACACCAAAGAATTAGTCATTGTTGGGGTGTTGATTAAATCTTCAGACTCCACCACTCACAAGTGTCGTGTGTGGAATAGTAACGTACTTTTAGACTCTGAAGTGCACAGTTTATTGAGGTTTTTATCAAAAACCACTCCTCGATCGTGATTTTTAATAAAATTACTCGCTGCACGGTGCCAACGGGGCAAACATCACTAGTCGATCGATTAAACTCGATTAACCTATTAGTCCAACAAGTTGTAGGTAGTTTCAGGGTCTTTCAAGAATTTCTGCTTAATTTTTGGCCACCTAGAAAGATTCTCAAGGGTTCATTTAGTCTAAGAGACTTGTCCTTGAGCCATTCGGAGGTTCATTTTATCGGTTAGGTCTAGAACATTTATCCATTTCTGTGTAAACACATGGCAATCAACTTTACTTTCTTACAATTTTAGAACCCTTTGCTTGGTATTTCTAATGTGTTTTGACATAGATGAAAAATTATGGACTTAGAGAGAAAATCATCTTTTTTTTAATTATGGTTATTTTGGTCGTAATAATTTTTTTTATTTTCTACTTTTAAAATTTTTTATATTTATTATTTTTATATATTTTCTAGGTCATCTTATTATTAATATTATTTATTGTTATTTTGTTATTACCATTATTAGTTGTTATTATTATTTATTTATTTCTTGTTTAAGTTTATTATACGACCGGACATTGATCAATTGTCCAGTGTGCAAGGGCACTAGACATTCATCAAATGTCCGGTGGAATTTTTTTTTTTTTAATTTTTTATATATTTTTGTTAAATATTTTATATATGAAATAAAATGTCTAAAATAATAATTAAACAATACATATTAAATTTAAAAAATACATTATTTGTTCATTTTTTCTCTCGATTTAACCGGAAAATGTTCTGGTTAAACCTAACTAACATTCTTGGTTTAACACAAAAAAATTTGGGAAAAACTATGTTTTTTAGAAAAGAATTTAACTTTTTTTTAAGAGCACAGATCTTCTAGTGTAATTTTTTTATATAAATTTATTTTTCATTGAAATTGTTTATAAAACATGTTGTACTTCTTTTATAATTTATAAATTAATTTAATAAATATATTTTTATTTAATAAATATCTAATGGGATTTTTTATTTAAATTAAATTAATTTTTTCTTACAATTATATATATATATATATATATATATATTATTATCGTTTGCCTATAGTCAAGTATTTTGGCAGACCGTCCTTTGTTTTTTAAAAATTTTATTTATTATTATTATTATTCATTCTCTTTTTTATTTGTTATTTTATTTTTATTTTTTGAATTACCTTCCACTCTTAGTTTTACCAAAATATGTTTCGAACGATTCATACTGTCAACTTAACCATATTTGGTTTATTTTATTATTTATTTTTTTAGTTAGTTTATTCTCTCGATTTTACTGAAAAACGTTCGATCGAATCATGTAAAATTCTTGAAAATTCCAATAAAGCCATATTTTTAAATTTTTTTTTTGAAGATCACATGTTGGTTGGTATCACTAGACATTTGGAGTAAAATTTTTTTATTAAAATGTAATTTTCATTCAAATTTTTTATAAAGCATGATGTACTTCTTTTATGATTTATAAATTAATTTAATAAATATATTTATTATTATTATTTATAATTATTAGTCATAATAGGGTCCTTTCTATGATGGACGTAATATACCTATTATGACGGATTCTAAATCCACTTCAATAAATATAAATATCGTGACGGACTTTAGAAACATATAGTGACGATATTTTTATCCGTCATAATAAAGTAATCAATTTTATGCGATGATTTTCAAATCTATTACAATAGTACCTCTAGGTGTACTTATAATGACAGATCTGCGTATACATTCATCATTATAAGTTCATTTTATTATGGTAATTTGATCATAATAAAATCAAAACAAAATCACAACAGTGAAAGATGACCAAAAAGGACACAAACAGCCATAACGGACGTCAAAGAACTTATGCGTCAACAGCTGCCCACCTTCCACTTCTCCTCACGTTTTCTAAGAAGATAAGCCTTTGAAATCTAAATTATACGTAAATAGCATGCAGTACTCAAAACATTACTTAATTAGCTGTCCTGCAAAAGTGGAATCCACCGGCGATCCACGAAGCTCCTCCATCTTTTCTTTCATCCCATCCACAAACAGAGCCACTACAATCACAACTATATATAACAGGACCAAAGAAGCCAAATCCTACACACATGCACCCAAAGAAGGAATTAAGAATGGCCCTGTCCCAAAGAGGAGGAAGAAGAAGAAGCTCATCTCCCGTACGTAATCAAGCAAACCTCCTCTCTTCCTTAATTTTGATATACATATATATATATATATGCACATGTATGCCATTTTGGGTGGTTCAGCTGATATATGGAAGCGTACGTGCACAAACATATATTTCAGGTTTGTGATGCGGGAGGGGCAATATCGCTCCTGCTGCTGCTGGTGGCGGCGGCAGTGGGGGTTGGCGAAGGCAGGAAACATGTGGAGGGGACGAAGGGGGAGGAGATCAGTTACATGGCGACGAAATGCAGGAAGCATGCAGTGTCGATCGCACAGTTCGGAGGCGTGGGCGATGGGGTCACGTCCAACACCCAGGCCTTCAGGGCAGCTGTCGCACGGCGGAGGGCTCCTGTACGTCCCGGCGGGGAGGTGGGTCACCGGCAGCTTCAACCTCACCAGCCATTTCACGCTTTTCCTCCATCGCAAAGCCGTCTTGCTTGGCTCGCAGGTTCTTCCGCCTTCCCTTCCGCACATTAATTTACGGTAAAATTAAGAATGAAATATTCTTGATCAATTTTGAGTTGTATACATGTTTAATTGTGAAGGTGTATGCGGTAATTAGCTAGATGCGTTGTTTTCATGATGACTTAATTTTAGTTGTGCTTGATTAATTAATTAGGACATGAACGAGTGGCCTTATCGATCCATTGCCTTCCTACGGTAGAGGAAGAGATTTACCTGGTGGAAGGTACAGCAGCCTCATCACCGGCTTCGATCTCAAGGATGTGATCATCACAGGTACGTACCATGATATATATATGATTAACAAGAACTACTAACAAATTAACCCTGACATATATATATGTTAAAAAACATGTAGCCTACTAATTAATATACTTGATGATTAAAATTGAATTTGAAGCTTCAGATTTTGGTACGAGGTGTGTCTTTTAATTATATATAGAATTAATTAAATATATATACACACGTACGTACATGAAGGAAGTTCTCGTCTTGGTTTGGATATGTACAGGTGACAATGGAACGATAGATGGGCAGGGGGAAATGTGGTGGGAGAAGTACAGGAATAATGAGCTCAACTACACCCGCGGAAAACTTATTGAGATATTACGTACGAATGGAATACTAATATCCAATATCACTCTGGTGAATTCTCCTGCATGGAACATTCACCCTGTCTACAGTAGGTACGTACCTGGGTATCGAAGCAATATATATATATTCCAAGCACTTGCTCCTTCGGTACTGCGTGTAATTAGTTAACAATTTTATATATACGTTCAATTAATGCACAACTATTAGTACGTACGTACTGATCTCTCTAGCTAGCTCTTATATATTAATTTTACGTCTTATTCTTCTCAATTAATTGTAGAAACGTCATAGTCTCAGGCGTCACAATCTTGGCACCAATTGACTCCCCAAACACGGATGGCATCGATCCGGGTACGTAATTATATATACAGATATATTGTGATTCATATATTCAGTACTAGCTAGTAATATATAGTTTATTCATGGAGTGCAGATTCGATCTTAAGTAATAAGTTTTGTGGTGCAGACTCATGCTCACAGGTTAGGATAGAAGACAGCTACGTGGTCTCCGGTGATGACTGCGTGTCGGTGAAGAGTGGATGGGATGAGTACGGCGTGGCGGTTGGAATGCCAAGCAAGCACATCACCGTCAAGAGATTCACATGCATATCGCCGGACAGTGCGGTGGTTGCGCTCGGCAGCGAGATGTCCGGCGGGATAAAAGACGTTCGAATCGAGGACGTCACGGCCATCGACTCGGAGGTGAGCCTCAAGATAAAAACGGCGGTGGGCCGAAGGGGATACGTGAAGGACATCTTCGCTCGAGACATGAAGATGCACACCATGAGATGGGCCTTCCGGTCGGTAGGCACTTACAATTCCCACCCGGACGACGACTACGATCCAAAGGCTGTTCCCATCGTCGACAACATCAGCATCAGCAACGTAATCGTCAAGAATGCAACCATGGCGGCAAGATTTGAGGGGCTTCAAGAAAGACCCTTCTCCAGGATGTGCATTTCCAACACGACCATTGACATTATACCGTCCAAGAAGTTGATCTGGAACTGCACCGGTGTGAGCGGTGTCACCTCCGACGTTACTCCCCAGGCCTGCCCGGAACTGCCGGATAAAGGCAAGAATGCGCCACCTTGCCCCTTCCCAAACAATAGGTTGTCCATTGAAGATGTTACGTTCAAAACCTGCTCCCAGAAGGTGTACACCGACTTAATTACAGTTCCTTCTAAAAAGAATTAAGAGGATTTCTTATTGTCCCCTACGTTTTATCAATGTATTTTTCAATCTTTCTTAACCGTAAATAACTATAATTACGGTTTACTATTTTTTGGTTGTTATTGTTTTAAGTAACAACCTTTTCCTTTGTCCTCTTTTCTATGTAAATAATATCACTAATGGGAGTGAGGTTATGGCCACCCAATCCTACTTGTGTGTTAGGGCTTTCTGCCTCTTTTTTTGCCGTCACCACCTTCACTTCTCCGATCAACTTCGATCGCAGCTTCAATAGTTTTAATCTGGTATCAAAGCTTTATCTCTTGCTGCAACGAGCTTCAATCATTGATTCTTCCTCTTGTTGTGCATCGTTGTGGTCTTCTACGTTGTGCGTGTTGAAATGGAAAAAAAAATCAACCGGAATTTCTCTTCCGATGATTAAACATGAAGGAAGAAGAGAAAGAAGAAGAGCCAGACAAAGGAATTTTTCTGGAATGGGAAAACTGATGTTCATTCACTCGTAAACGGTTACATGCATAGTACTTAAATAGAAACAAAAGCATACTCACACGTACAACCACAACACCATAAAACCCAACCACGTCAGACCACACGAGTCATGATCCTACAAAACAGGATCTTACATTTGACCGTAGAAAATTACAAACCACTCACACATTGATCTAAATCTTTTGTTTCCAACAGTGCATTGGTATCGTCGTCAAGGGTCCTTTATCTGTAGGTGCTTCACCAAGATCATCTGCATTGGCTATACTTGTTGTCTCCGAGTTAGCAGATCTTCAGTGCTCCGGATCTTTTCGTAGTTTCTTTCTGCCTTTCGTTTTTTGACAAGCATGACCTCTTCGAACAACCGAGGTCAGGTAACTCCTCTGCCACCGACTGCTGTGCCAAACATTTCTATCCTTATTCCTGTAAAACTGGACGAAACGAACTACTTTCTTTGGAAAGGTTTGTTCGAGCCAATTTTATATGGTCATCGGTTAATGGCACATGTTGATGGTTCTTGTTGTGCTCCTAGCAAGGATTCTCTTGATTACCTTGAATGGTTTGAAAGGGACCAAACCGTGGTCACCTAGATTAACTCGACATTATCGTTGCCTGTTTTACCGTATGTTGTTGGTGCTTCCTCCGCTCGTGAGGCTTGGGAACTTTTGTCTAGATGTTTTGGTTCAGGCACTAAGAATCACAAGCTTTCTTTGAGAAAAAGGCTTCTGCATGTTAAAAAGAGTGACAAGAATATGCAAGATTGTTTGAAAGAATTCAAGATTATTACTGACAAACTTCTATCCTGTGGTACTAGAATAAGTGATGAACAATTACAGACCTATATCCTTAATGGTTTGCCTTCATCCTAAGAAATTTTTTATGCCTCCATTCACACACGTGGAGTTGTCTGAATTGGAATCCTTACTCATATGTGAAGAAAATAACAAGAATGACAAAATTACTGAACATGAAAAACCGCTATGGCTTTTGTTGCCTAAAGTTTGAGAGGGAGGAATGGTAACCATGGAAGTGGAGGTAGGTATAATAATAGAGGAAGAAGAGGTGGTCAGAATAATTCTTTTGGTGGCCGAGGAGAGTAAAATCAGTATAATTGTCCAATTTACCAAATATGTAGCAAAGCTGGACATATTGCCTCAGATTGTTTTAATCATTTGAATCTTTCATATATAGGCAAACAACCCCTAGAAAAGCTTACTGCCATGAGTGCCAAACAAGGATCAAAAAGTATTTCTGGCGATATTGTTTGGTATGCAGATACAGGTGCTTCAAACCATATTACTTCTGATCTTGGGAATTTACAGATTTCCAATCCTTACAATGGCCCTAAAGTTGTCCAAGTCGGCGATGGGCAAGGTTTGAATATAAAGAATATAGGTTCTTCTATTGTTACTAATGGTTCTTGTTTATTTAAACTTAATAATGTCTTGCATTGTTCTAAAGCTCCATTTAACTTGTCATCTATTAATGCCCTCTCTAAGATAATCATTGTGCTTTTAATTTTGACAATGATAATTTCTCTATTAAGGACAAAACTACCAAGAGGATGACGTACAAGGGAAGAACTGATGGTTCTTTATATCCCATCAAACTTAAAAGTTTCAGTGCTAAGAAAGTCTCTAAAAATAGCCTTCAACATGTTTTGGGTCATCCCTCCTTTGGCTCTCAAGATAAAAATTCTGATAGTTCTAGTGCTGGAAATGTTTTCTGTACTTCCTGCAAAATTCATAAACTTCTGCTTCCTATTTCTAAGTCTTGTACTAGTGACATTTTAAAACTTATTCGTTGTGATGCATGAGGACCTGTCCCATGTAATTCAATCACTAGTTTTAGAAATTTCATTTCCTTTATTGATGATTTCAGTCGATATACTTGGATATTCCCTTTAAATTATAAATCCGAAGGTTTTAGTACTTTCGTTCAATTCAAGCTTTTAACTGAAAATTTGTTTGATAAAAGGTTAAAAACTTTTAGATCTGATGGTGGTAGTGAATTCATGTCCTCTGAATTTACTAATTATCTAAAAAATAATGGTATACAACATCAAATTTCATATCCTTACACTCCAGAACAAAATGGAGTTATTGAACGAAAACACCGTCATACTGTTGAAACTAGTTTATCTTTATTAGATTTTTCTGGTTTGCTTAAAAGCTTTTGGCTTGAAGCTTTCTGTACTGCATTTATTTGATTAACAGAACGCCAATTGCAAATTGTGTAAATTCTAGAAATAAATGTACTCCTTTTGAGCTGTTATTTAAATCTAAACCTGACTATATTCATCTTCATTGGTTGACTTATTTTAAACCACATCCTTATTTTAAATTCTACTAACAATTTTCCATCTAGAATAAATAAAATTCTAAGAAAAAAATTCAGGAGGCATTAACTGTATGGTTGTGAAGTACAAACAATACAACCAGCCTCGAAGAATTTGGCATGGTCCAGGACCTTAAATAAACCAAATGGATCTGTATTCTGTGCTGAATTATGTTTGTAGATTATGGAAACGTTGTGTGATACCTAGTTGATAATCATCTGTTGTACTTTGAAGATCTGTATATGTGGCCGACTTGCATTAGCCATAAAAGCTATTGCTGGGATTCTTAAGACAAAGGATAAACAGAGAGGTGAATGGGAAGAGATTATTTCCAATGAAGCATGGACCCAAAATATATTTGAAAAAGATGATAAGATAATGAAAGTCCTATATCTCAGTTACGAGGATCTATCATATGAACTAAGGCAATGCTTTGTTTATTGTTCATTATTCCCTGAAGATTTTATTTTTCATAAAGAAGAACTAGTGCGATTGTGGATTGCTGAGGGTTTGCTGGGAGATAAGGAAACTACTGAATCGGGAGAAAATCTTTTGAAGGAATTAGTCAATAGGAATCTTTTACAAGTAGACAGTTTTTATGATGGGCATAAATTGCATGACCTTCTAAGATCTCTTGGTCAACGTCATGGTGAAGGAGAGTATTTCTGTGGAAATCTAAAAGATTTAGATAAATCATCTGTGCGTCATTTGTACCTTCAAGGTGAGAATTCATTAATTGATGATCATCTACAAAAGCTTGACAAAAAACTCAGGACATTGATACTTCGTAACAATTCAGTATTGAAAGAGATTCCAGTGAATGCATTTCAAAAGTTGAAGTACCTGAGGGTGTAATCTCTTCGTGGCACAATGATTAATGTTATACCAGATTCCATAAAATGTCTCTTACATCTCAGATATCTTGATCTCCGCCATAGTAAGATCACAATTATTCCAGAATCAATCAGCTATTTGAAAAGTCTACAATTTCTACTTCTTCAAGAATGTCGTCTCCTCAAGAAATTCCCTAAGAGCATCACTAGCTTACAGAATCTCATGTTACTAGATAACACACATGATTTCGATCCAATAGAAATGCCAAAAGGATTGGGGAGATTGGAAAAACTTGAAAAATTGATATTTAAAGTGGGAGAAAATGAGAATGAAGCAAAGCTAGGAGAAATTCGAAGTTTGAATTTGTTGAGGCATCTTGAAATATTCAATTTACAACAAAACCAATCTTTGGAGGAGGCCAGATCAGTGGAACTTGTGAGAAAGACTCATCTTCAATTTTTACGTCTTAATTGGAAGTATAAAGAAAATGTTAGTGACGAGGACAACAATAGAGTCACAGAGGTGTCTTTGAGGAGCTTCGTCCGCCTTCTAGCTTGATCTTCCTTTATGTTGAAAATTTCTATGGCCATAATCTTCCAAATTGGATGTCATGTCCAAATGACGTTTATCTAAATAATCTGGTGCATTTGAAAATTGAAGGATGTAAACACTGTCAACAACTTCCTGGATTTGGAGAATTGCCCCAACTTGAACATCTTGAAATTTCTTCTGCATCAAGCATTAAAAAAATCGGGCGTGAGTTCTTAGGGAGAGAAGACAGATCAACTAGCACTGGAGTTTCAATCTGTCCATTCCCCAAGTTGGAAACAATGTTTTTAGACAACTTTCCAGAATTAGAAGAATGGCACTGGGATGGAGTAGAAGATGGTGGGACAAAAACCCCCTTTCCTTGCCTTAAAGATTTGACAATTATATATTGCCCTAAGTTGAAGTCTTTGCCTGGATTTGGAGAATTGCCCCAACTTAAACGTCTTGTAATTTCTGAAGGATCAAGCATTAAAAAAATCGGGCGTGAGTTCTTAGGGAGAGAAGACAGATCAACTAGCACTGGAGTTTCAATCTGTCCATTCCCTAAGTTGGGATCAATGGTATTATGGGAATTTTCAGAATTAGAAGAATGGCATTGGGATGAAACAGAGGATGGTGGGACAACAACCTCCTTTCCTTGCCTTAAGTATTTATACATTCGTGGATGCCCTAAGTTGAAGTCTTTGCCTGGATTTGGAGAATTGCCCCAACTTGAACATCTTGAAATTTCTGAAGCATCAAGCATTAAAAGAATCTGGCGTGAGTTCTTAGGGAGAGAAGACAGATCAACTAGCACTGGAGTTTCAATCTCTCCATTCCCTAAGTTGGAAAAAATGAAATTATTGAATTTGTCAGAATTAGAAGAATGGCATTGGGATGAAACAGAGGATGGTGGGACAAAAACCCCCTTTCCTTGCCTTAAAGATTTGATAATTACATATTGCCCTAAGTTGAAGTCTCTTCCGGGGCTGCCAACTTTAAAGAGGCTAGAAATCAGCGATTTCTCGTTACTGCAGCACGTGAGGAATCTCAATTCTTTGGAATGTGTTCGTTTCACGGAACATGATGGTGCTGTGCCCTCATGGTTAAGCAATGCATTATCCAATATATCGTCGTTCCGGGAATTGTGTATCGCAACAAGGGACATGCAGGTTCTTCGAAGATTGTGTCCATGGGATATTGGCTTGGATTGGCCCCTCATCAAAGACGTCCCTTGTGTAGGCGTCGCTTGTATGCCACGTAACTATTCGGATTGTACTTATACTTTTTCATTTCGTAAAAGTCTTGGTGAGTACTATTTTTATTACACCAAGTCTCCATTTTACATGGAAGCTCGTCTACCAGAATATTCGGGTTTAATTCGCTGCTCCAACCCTACCGAATTCTCTCGAATGAAAGGTACTGTTCTTCCCATGAGTTGATGTTAGTTGCTTCTCATGCTTTTTGAGTATATGCCAACTTAACTTAACTTAACTTAACTTAACTTAACTTAACTTAACGTAACTAACTGTGTGGATTTCTTTTTTCTTTCCTCAAACGGACAAGTGCAGGTCTAATTAGAAGTCAGGCCTCCACGTCCACCTCCTGATATGTTGTACTTCATGTCAAACCATGTAAGATGAAGTTTTTATGCTAATTTTCTTATAACTCCTTCTTCTTGCTTTAATTTTATTGTTTTCCTTCTCTTTCAAGTGCAGGCTATCGATTCTTGGTTTGCTGCTTTGAAGATTAATGCCTTTCTACGTTTGCTATACAGTCTTTCGATCATCACTGTCTAGTTAACTCCAAAGGAATGGGTGCTTGGTAGTAGGTGTAAATGCAACTCCTTGATATAAGTATAAACTATCCACCAAATCTTATATTTTGACACAAACAAATTATAAAATGTCAAAATATATAAAAGACTTGAAATACTCCTAGATATGAGTATAAACTATCTATAAAAATTTATATTTTGACTTAAAAGAAATATAAGATGTCCAAATATATAAAACATGCATAAATATTAAATATTCCACGGCAAGAGCTCAAGTTAGATAGATTCTCCTCACAACAACACGAGAAGTTCGATGGCAAATTCAAGATATTTTCCATCATTTTCTTTATTTGCAAGAGTCACATTGTACAATATTAATTTGTACTTTATTTGCAAATGATATTGAAACTTGATTCGACCAGATAAATTTGATATGTTCAATGCGATTGATACGACGTATATGAGGCATCCTTCCTACGAGAAGGTGTCAGGTGTGAAATTAGTCGTTAATCCTTGAGAGGTCTCTTGACGCATATATAAAATACATCTATGCCAAGATGCACCTCGAAAATGGTAAAAAATAGAAAGTCTTGAAAAGAATTGGTTATAGTTAATGTCGTCCAAAAACAATAGAAATGAAGTGGATGAGAGAAGAATAACAAAAACTAATGGAATTATTATTATTGACACTTTATATATGGGCATACATGAAACCAAATGAAAATAATTGTTTAAAAATGCCTTAATTGAAAGAAAAAAGTATTTTAGGTAGTTTTCATTAATATATAGTTTTGTATGGTTTCATATGCAGTAGTTTTGTTTTCTGTCCGGCCAATTTGAATTATATATATATTAATGTCGCATGCGGTTACGCGGTCTATATAAGTAATTACAATATATATTGCATATGTATGTGATGATTGCAGCCAACCGTTTAGATTTTATTTTGTGACGATCGAGTCTTAAATAACTTCCTCTCTTACTAATTTGTTTCTTGAAGACGTGCGTGCATGAATGCCTACAATTCTGTGTTATCCAGCAACTCCTACTCGGTTTCCTGTTGACCTTGGAGAGAGGAGTTTGGGCCAATTCTGAAGAGGGCATTCTAGGAACCAACTGGAGCTTCCGTTCGTCGTCGGCTCGATCGGCATGGTTTCTCCATCCTGCTTGAGTTTTCTTCTGTGTTAAATGAATCATTTTGTACTTGAACATATATGTATATGGTTACTGTCTCCTTTGTGTTCTTCTTTTTTATGTATGAATCTGTTCGTTGTGTGTCGAACTGCTGTGGTGTTAATTATCGTACTATTTTTATTTCTGATATCTTCCAAACTATTAAGTTCTTTCTGAGAACTTGCTGTGTTAATTAAACTCTGTCGGTTACATTAACGTTTAATCTTACCGTCGTTTCCTTAAATTATGTATTATCTCTGCATGTTAAGTAACTTAAAACGAAGACACTAATTTACAGAATCTCATGTCACTAGAATACTCTCTATCTAGTGTAGTTCAAGAAGAAATTTACGAATTGAAGCTTGAATTTTCAATCTCAATTGGTTGGTGTCATCCTTTTCTGTATGTACGTCATTTAAGTATCATTTGTAAGACATCCGAAGCATCATTCGCTTATCTTCTCTGCTTGGTTGGCAAGGAATCACAAAAGTAGGACATGAAATAATTCATGGCTGGGCCACTTGCCAGCTATATATGCTGGACCTTCTTGACACTTGGGTCAATAATCACAGCTATGGTCAATAAAATGATTAAATAACGAAGAGACAAAGTTAGGTTCATGGATGATGTAAAATTCAACAAATCTAAGTGAGTTGAAGAAGAAATTTAGTTCAAATCATTAAAGAATGAATCAAATTCTGAATTTTAGTTATTTGAATACCTCAAAGAAGCAAATCTGTTGAGATCATTCATCGTATAAGAAATAAGAAATAAATTACCGACAGAAGACAAAATAAATAAGAAACATTCATGGATGAGTAAAATTCAAAAAGTATTGAAGAAGAAATTTAATTTGAATTATTTAAAAAAATCAAAAATCACATGGTTAAAATTCAAAAACCCAGTCCCAGATTTAATTTTAGAGATCGATGAACACATGTGATTACAGTCAATCGTTTATGTATTATCAACGAAATCACATGCAACATGTCAAATCCCACAAACAAAGGTGAAATCGTCAGCTGCACCAGCCTGAGTTGGAAAACAAGAACAAACTTCAAAGATAAGGTAACGCAGCACCAGGAATGATGGAATTCATGTGAATATATGATTCCCCCGACAGGAATCAAAAGTAGACCATTACATTTTTTAAGGAAAAATTTAATCGGAGATTAGGATTGGTAGGTGAGAAACGACAAGAATAGGACATGAAATAATTCGTGGCTGATCCACTTGCCAGTCGTATACGGTGGACTTTCTCTACCATGAGGAGGAGTTGGGCATAATAATGGAGGTGGCAGAAGCAGAAGCCTATGGTGGATGGACTTCTTGAAACTTTACCGACCTTGGGAAGGAGGAAGAGGAACACAAGGGAAGGGGCTGTGGTGAAATAGCTAGTTAGGAAGAGGGCAGTCTTCAACCGGAGCATCTTTGCTAGTTAGGAACACAGATTTCTGATTCTTCCTTGAAATTGAAATATCCCCAGTCAATAAACTTCACTGTCGAACATAATTCTAGGAATCTGCATGCACATTCCACCAATAGCTTTCAAGAAATATGTAGTTATTCCTAATAATGTATTTGGTATAAAAGTTAAAATATCATTAATAAATATATTTCATACTTCAAAAATCACCGAAGAAACATGTAAAATGATTTGGTTTCAAAATCTGTTGGCATACTGTTTGTTTTTTAAGCCCAGATCTGCATGTTGTCCTGGAAAGAGGCATTATTGACGGTGGGAAAATTAAATGTATGCCGGGTTTGCTTATTTGCTGATTGCCTTTGTATTCTTCTGATTAGTTGCGCAGCAAGGTCCCCCCTCCCCAGCTTTAATTTAAAAGAAACAGTACTATTGGAATCCACTTGCAAATTTTTGATTATGTTATTCACATGTTTATCTATCTCAGCTAGAAACTATCATCACATAAAAGGTTGGAATTTCTTTTTTGTTTTTAACTTGAAATATCTTTGACATCACCCAAATACTAACCATCGTTATTCTCCCAAAGTGGTTTCATTCGAGATAAATAGAACTTGAGTTAAAAGAAAAGGTTGATGATAAAATTTCCAGCCATCAAAGGAGAAGGAAAATTATTATAATTTTTAAATCGACTTTTGCAGTTCTCTGATTTATTGTTATACAACTTCAATCTCTGTTTTCATTACTCGTCGATGATTTGACTGATTTCGTCTTTGTACTATTATATAATCCTTATTTACAACTCAATCTATATTTTCGTTATGCCTTTGATAAAGAGATAATATTCTTTTCTTATTGAACCGGTCTTTTAGGATGGCTCTAGTGCAGTTCTACATTTATGTTTGAATCTGTTCGTTTTGTGTGAAATCGAACTTTTGTGGTGTTAATTATCGTACCATTTTATCTGTGATATCTTCTAAACTATTAAGTTCTTTCTGAGAACTTGCTGTGTTAATTAAACTCTGTCGGTTACATTAACATTTAATCTTACCGTCGTTTCCTTAAATTATGTATTATCTCTGCATGTTAAGTAACTTAAAACGAAGACACTAATTTACAGAATCTAATGTCACTAGAATACTCTCTATCTAGTGTAGTTCAAGAAGAAATTTACGAATTGAAGCTTGAATTTTCAATCTCAATTGTTTGGTGTCATCTTTTTCTGTATGTACGTCATTTAAGTATCATTTGTAAGATATCCGAAGCATCATTCGCTTATCTTCTCTGCTTGGTTGGCAAGGAATCACAAAAGTAGGAGATGAAATAATTCATGGCTGGGCCACTTGCCAGCTATATATGCTGGACCTTCTTGACACTTGGGTCAATAATCACAGCTATGGTCAATAAAATAATTAACGAAGAGACAAAGTTAGGTTCAGGGATGATGTAAAATTCAACAAATCTAAGTGAGTTGAAGAAGAAATTTAGTTCCAATTAATAAAGAATGAATCAAATTCTGAATTTTAGTTATTTGAATACATCAAAGAAGCAAATCTGTTGAGATCATTCATCGTATAAGAAATAGGAAATTAATTACCGACAGAAGAGAATAAAGAAAATCGTTGGTTTGGTCATTCATATAATAAAAAAAAACCAAGAAAAATTAGTCTTGAGAAAAAAAGCAACACATGAACCAACGAAAGTGGACACGAAAATCTAATGAATTGAAGAGAATAACAAGTGGGAAATCTAATAAAATTCCTAGTTGCAAAAGACAAAGGGAATCATTGCCCATCTCAAGAAAGGGTGCTGTCCCCTTCATGTGAAAGGGAATCCTTCTCCTTCTCCTTCTCACGGACTTATTAAGTTAATACCTGGGTTAGGTTCGCTGTTATATTCGTTCTCTGAGCATCATTAAATTTTTTAAGGAAAATTTTAATCACAGATAAGGATTGGTAGGTTAGAAAAGTGTAGTAGGATTGCCCATCTACAGAAACGACTTGGGCAGCACATGGTGCAGTACTTTGCATTGGTGATGCCTTTGATGATCGAAGGCTTTAAGAAGAACGTAATCAAGTTCGTCATCATCACTTGCCGTAAGCCAGAATTGAACAATAATCGTCATGCTTCTCTTTCTTCTTAAAGCAAGAGAATTAAAAACGAGAAGACCGTAAAAACCAGTGTACAGTACAAGCCTCTTGTTTGCACCATCGTACCGCAATGAAGTGATCATTTTTACGTTAAATGGAAGATTGGTTGTGGCCTTTTCTCCAGAACAGAGATCAAATAAGCTGTAGAACGTCATGAGATAAACTTTTTGGTGAGGTCATGAATACACCGTAGAATTTCCCTCGCCTCGCCATGTATGGAGTATGTTCTTTCTTTTTGCAAGGTTTTCTTACAGGCTTGGAATCTGTGATCAAAGAAACAATAAAAAAATTTCTTACCATCCTAATACACCATTCAGTGATGTATGATGTATGTCCTTTGAGCATGGAAGATTTTGTTGTTTCTATTCTCTTTGAAGTGCAGATATAATCATTAACATCAATTCTCGGTTTGGATTTCATTTAATAAGAATGTCTTCCAATCTATGAATAGAGTTGCAAGGTGTACTTTTTTGACCACACTAATGTTCCTTGGCTTAAACATCCAACAAAATGAATGCTCTAAAGCATATACTAGTTTAAGCTGATATAGTTGTTGATGCATTTGATGATCGAAGGCTTTAAGAAGAAGGCAATCAATCAAGTTCGTCGTCATCACCTGGTGTAAGCGAGAATTGAGCAATAATCATCATTCTTTTCTTTCTTCTTAAAGCGTGCAAGAGAATCAAAAATGAGTAGACTGCAAAGACCAATGCGCAATACAAATCTCTCGTCTGCACCATTGCACTGCAAAGAAACAATGATTTCTATGCAAAATGGAAGATGGTCGCTGCATCGCTGGTCTTTTCCTGAAAAAAAAGAGATCAAATAAGACGTCGTGAGACAAACTTGTTGGCGAGGACAAGAAGTACACCGTAGAAAAAATAGAAAATATTGAAAAGAATTGGTTATGGTTAATGTCCTCCAAAAATAATAGAAATGAAGTGGACGAGAGAATAATAATAATAATAACCAATGGAATTATTATTATTATTATTATATATGGGTATACATGAAATCAAATGAAAATAACTTCCTTCCTCTCTTAATTTGTTTGTTGAATACGTGCATGGTTATAAATGATGCGTGTAATTAAGTAATTAATTCTGTGTTGTCCAGCTACTCTTACACGGTTTCTGGTTGGCCCGGGGAGGAGTAGGGGCGAAATAGGAGGAGGACATTCACTATATATAGATTCGTTTGTTCTCCAGCTACTCTTAATTCGTCTGGTTGTGTGCATGGATGATAGATGGTTTGGTGAAAGTGTGGAACAGAGCATTCCTGTGCGTTTTCAGACGATAGAATGAATGCAAGGAAGTTTGCGTGGCAAAGGAGGTCACCATAGAGAGAGAGAGAGAGAGTGTTTGTGTGCATCTTATGTGGTCATTAAGTTAATATTCCCTGGGTTATTTTCCTTGTCAATTTCATTGGTTTATTATTTTCCTTCTCCTTCTCCTTCTCACGGACTTATTAAGTTAATACCTGGGTTAGGTTCGCTGTTATATTCGTTCTCTGAGCATCATTAAATTTTTTAAGGAAAATTTTAATCACAGATTAGGATTGGTAGGTTAGAAAAGTGTAGTAGGATTGCCCATCTACAGAAACGACTTGGGCAGCACATGGTGCAGTACTTTGCATTGGGAGTTGGGGTGAACCAGATATTGAAAGTTTCAAGCCCTGAGCCATCAAAGAACTCGCCATCGCCGTCTATATATTACCCCATAGTCTGTATTCTTCTTCTTCTTCATCGGTGGGAAACAGATCTGTTGAAGGCCAAGACGAAGCATCTTTACAACACCAAGGAGGCTAGGGACCGTCGACCGTATATATATTATTATTACTCTCAAGTCCGTGTTATATATTCTTCTTCTTCTCCTCCTTCAAATTCTTCATCCGGCCGGGCAATCACAGGTATGCATTTATATGTATGAAACACATCTGTTGGAAGGCCAAGAGAACGTGGGAACTCGGCGGCAAGTAGTACGTGCAACATATCACCAAAAAAGAATTAATCCTTCAAATATTAATTTTACCTTGATTTTTGAACGAAGAATTTGTAGAACTTGATTTCTTCTGTCATATTTATCAAGAGAACACACATATGCATATATATATCATAAACAATGACATAGATCTTGTTTCTAATTTTTCATCTCGATCTTTATGTGTCCAAACATCTCAAGTATCACCAAACAAGAAAATTTGTGATTGAAGTCTCATGTAAATTGTTTGGTTCCTACAAACCAACTATATATTTTTGTGTCCCACCAAGACCTGAAATCTCGTCAATAAATAACAAAATTGTATGCCCCAGGCCGTAGATTGAGAGGTGGTTTGACATATCGGAATGCGCCAGCCGGAGAGAGAGAACCGGCCTCCTCCTCCTCTCCTCCGTCTCTCATCCGCCTCTTATAGCCACGGGTGAGACGGCAAAATTGGGAAGGTGACGGAGGTCGCGCAACCTGCGCAATGGGTGTGACGTGTGGATCCGCCGAAGTGATCACAGCAGAAGATCCGGCGACCGCCCATTCTCCATTTCAATTTTTTTTTACACAAAAGCCCCCCCTCTTTTTTTATTTTTCCATCATCATTTTTTTTTTAATAATCATTTTCTGTTGATATGAAGGTCTCCCTTTTTATATATTTTATTTTTTAAAATTTATTCCATATTATTATTAATTTTTATTCTATTATTTATTTATATTTAATTATTATTATTTTTACCGTCAACAATAATACAAGTATTTTGATATCTATGTAGATACCATACATACATACAGCCCTATTCTTTAAAATGGTGTAATAAATGGCATCTAATAATCATATTTGTTATGATGGTGTATCATTTTTACTCCAAAGGAAAGAGGAATTTTATCGAAATCTAGACAAAAACGTTATAATTACCGAATACGACTTCATCCCATCATTTTTGCTTACTTTTATCCAATCATGCATTATGAAGTATTCGTGAAATTCTTCCAAGGGAAGTATACATTACATATTTTTCTCAATTGTCACTCTTGTTATATTTCTTTTTGGATAATGCCTAGTGCAATTAAATTTACGAAATGTTCAAATAATGCGACAAACTATTCTTTGATGCACAACATTCATTGAAAAATCTACGGTTTATGTTATAGGTTTGATTCTTTTTATTGCAAGTTAAATAAGAATATACCGTCGTTGACATGTAAAATTCTTATGATTTTTCAGGTGTATTTCTTGAAGTATATACGGTGCCTTTGCTTTGATTATCTGCTTTGTACTCTACTCGTCATCAACTTCAGAAATGGCAGACCTAATTGTTGGTCCAATTGTGGAAACTATTTTGAATGGTTTGGCTGGCTTTCTCAAGGATGAAACACTCACAATATTGAATGTCAAGGATGAGTTAGAAAGAATGGAAAGGAAGATGCGGAAAATCATGCCTATTATAAAAAATGCTGAGAAGAAGTCTTTCAATGATGAGAGCATTCGCTTATGGTTGACAGATCTCAAAGATATTGCATATGACATAGATGATGTAATTGATGATTGCAAAGTCAAGGCACTAGCTCTTGCACCCACTTCTTCAGGTGACTCTCATTATACATCCTTTTCTCGTCTTAAAAATCTTCCCTTTTCACGTAAGATTGGAAAAAGAATAAAGAAGATAAATGCCAAGCTAGAAGAAATTGCAGAGGAGAATAGACAATTACATGCCAATGCTCCTAATTCTACAGATCAACACCAGTCAAACAATGCAGAGGGAATTATCAGTCAGACAACACGTATTGTTCCTAGTGATTTGGTGGGACGTGCAGAAGAAGATGCAGAAAAGCTAACGAAACAGATGTTAGAAGAAAATGAATCAGGTGGAAGAACTCGTGTAAATCTAGCAATTGTGGGTATGGGAGGCATTGGAAAGACCACTCTTGCTCAAAAGATCTTTGACAATGTGGAAAAGAGCGGACAATTTCAGAAAAAAATGTGGATATGTGTGTCAAAGGATTATAAAGAGACAGATATTCTCAAGGAAATTATTAGGCAAGTAGATGGTAACTATGGAAAAGGTGAATCACTAAATGAGTTTACAGATGCTCTTGTAAAGGCTGTAACGAATAAAAAGTTTTTTCTTGTTCTTGATGATGTGTGGAAGGAAGATATATGGAATAAGGTTTTGGAGGCTCCATTGAAATATGGTGCAAATGGAAGCAAAGTCGTAATCACCACTAGAGAAGCCAATACTGCTACAAAGATGTCTGCTTTACATTTTCATCTTGTCGAGCCATTGAGCATAGAAGATGGATGGTGTTTACTACGTAACAATGTTTTTACAACAGAAAATGAAATGAACTCCAGTGAACACTTCAAGGACGTTGGAGTCGAGATTATTAAGAAATGTGGCCGACTTGCATTAGCCATAAAAGCTATTGCTGGGATTCTTAAGACAAAGGATAAACAGAGAGGTGAATGGGAAGAGATTATTTCCAATGAAGCATGGACCCAAAATATATTTGAAAAAGATGATAAGATAATGAAAGTCCTATATCTCAGTTACGAGGATCTATCATATGAACTAAGGCAATGCTTTGTTTATTGTTCATTATTCCCTGAAGATTTTATTTTTCATAAAGAAGAACTAGTGCGATTGTGGATTGCTGAGGGTTTGCTGGGAGATAAGGAAACTACTGAATCGGGAGAAAATCTTTTGAAGGAATTAGTCAATAGGAATCTTTTACAAGTAGACAGTTTTTATGATGGGCATAAATTGCATGACCTTCTAAGATCTCTTGGTCAACGTCTTGGTGAAGGTGAGTATTTCTGTGGAAATCTAAAAGATTTAGATAAATCATCTGTGCGTCATTTGTACCTTCAAGGTGAGAATTCATTAATTGATGATCATCTACAAAAGCTTGACAAAAAACTCAGGACATTGATACTTCGTGACAATTCAGCATTGGATGAGATTCCAGTGAATGCATTTCAAAAGTTGAAGTACCTGAGGGTGTTATCTCTTCCTTTCACAAATATTGATGTTATACCAGATTCCATAAAATATCTCTTACATCTCAGATATCTTGATCTCAGAGAAACTATGATTACAATTATTCCAGAATCAATCAGCTATTTGAAAAGTCTACAATTTCTACTTCTTGAAGGATGTAAATTCCTCAAGAAATTCCCTAAGAGCATCACTAGCTTACAGAATCTCATGTTACTAGATAACACAAATGATTTCGATCCAATAGAAATGCCAAAAGGATTGGGAAGATTGGAAAAACTTGAAAAATTGATATTTAAAGTGGGAGAAAATGAGAATGAAGCAAAGCTAGGAGAAATTCGAAGTTTGAATTTGTTGAGGGATCTTGGAATATTCAATTTACAACAAAACCAATCTTTGGAGGAGGCCAGATCAGTGGAACTTGTGAGAAAGACTCATCTTCAAAAGTTACGTCTTCATTGGAAGGATAAAGAAAATGTTAGTGATGAGGACAGCGATAGAGTCACAGAGGTCATTGAGGAGCTTTGTCCTCCTTCTAGCTTGCTGGACCTTTATATCGAAAATTTCTATGGCCATAATCTTCCAAATTGGATGTCATGTTCAAATGACGTTTATCTAAATAATCTGGTACATTTGGAATTTCGAGATTGTACACACTGTCAACAACTTCCTGGATTTGGAGAATTGCCCCAACTTGAACATCTTGAAATTTCTTCTGCATCAAGCATTAAAAAAATCGGGCGTGAGTTCTTAGGGAGAGAAGACAGATCAACTAGCACTGGAGTTTCAATCTGTCCATTCCCTAAGTTGGGAAGAATGGTACTATGTGAATTTTCAGAATTAGAAGAATGGCATTGGGATGAAACAGAGGATGGTGGGACAACAACCTCCTTTCCTTGCCTTAAGTATTTATTCATTCTTGGATGCCCTAAGTTGAAGTCTTTGCCTGGATTTGGAGAATTGCCCCAACTTGAACATCTTGAAATTTCTGAAGCATCAAGCATTAAAAAAATCGGGCGTGAGTTCTTAGGGAGAGAAGACAGATCAACTAGCACTGGAGTTTCAATCTGTCCATTCCCCAAGTTGGAAACAATGGTTTTAGACAAATTTCCAGAATTAGAAGAATGGCACTGGGATGGAGTAGAAGATGGTGGGACAAAAACCCCCTTTCCTTGCCTTAAGTATTTATTCATTCTTGGATGCCCTAAGTTGAAGTCTTTGCCTGGATTTGGAGAATTGCCCCAACTTGAACATCTTGAAATTTCTGAAGCATCAAGCATTAAAAAAATCGGGCGTGAGTTCTTAGGGAGAGAAGACATATCAACTAGCACTGGAGTTTCAATCTGTCCATTCCCCAAGTTGGAAAAAATGTTTTTAGACGAATTTCCAGAATTAGAAGAATGTCACTGGAATGGAGTAGAAGATGGTGGGACAAAAACTCCCTTTCCTTGCCTTAAAGATTTGATAATTACATATTGCCCTAAGTTGAAGTCTCTTCCGGGGCTGCCAACTTTAAAGAGGCTAAAAATCACAGATTTCTCGTTACTGCAGCACGTGGGGAATCTCAATTCTTTGGAATGTGTTCGTTTCAGGCATGGGGAACATGATGGTGCTATGCTCTCATGGTTAAGCAATGCATTATCCAACATATCGTCGTTCCGGGAATTGTGTATCATAACAAGTGACGTGCAGCTTCTTCGAAGATTGTGTCCATGGGATATTGGCTTGGATTGGCCCCTCATCAAAGACGTCCCTTGTGTAAGCGTCGCTTATGTGCCACTTCACCATCGTGATTTTGCTTTTACTTTTTCATTTTATAAAGGTCTTGGTGAGTACTATGTTTATTACACGAAGTCTCCATTTTACATGGAAGCTCGTCTACCAGAATATTCGGGTTTGATTCAGTGCTCCAACCCTACCGAATTCTCTCGAATGAAAGGTACTGTTCTTCCCATGAGTTGATGTTAGTTGCTTCTCATGCTTTTTGAGTATATGCCAACTTAACTTAACTTAACTTAACTTAACTTAACTTAACTTAACTTAACGTAACTAACTGTGTGGATTTTTTTTTTCTTTCCTCAAACGGACAAGTGCAGGTCTAATTTGAAGTCAGGCCTCCACGTCCACCTCCTGATATGTTGTACTTCATGTCAAACCATGTAAGATGAAGTTTTTATGCTAATTTTCTTATAACTCCTTCTTCTTGCTTTAATTTTATTGTTTTCCTTCTCTTTCAAGTGCAGGCTATCGATTCTTGGTTTGCTGCTTTGAAGATTAATGCCTTTCTACGTTTGCTATACAGTCTTTCGATCATCACTGTCCATCCATTTCAACGGCTGCGATTTTATCCACGTAAAGATATACATATCGCTCGCGTGCTGGAAGAATAAATATATATTGATCGTTATTTTCCGTGCTCTCTTCAGTTTCTCCCTCCAAATTAATATTTCGCTTGTACTAAATGAATTGTTTTGCACTTGAATGGTTGTGGTATTATCTCTTTGAACTGCTGTGCTAATTATGTACCATTTTTATTTGTGATATTTGTCAACCTATTTTTCAGACACCTGGAATTTCAACATTCAGTTAGTTAGTTTGTTTTTTTTTTTGAAGTCAGTCAACTATAATAATTTAATTAAACAAGAGAAACAGGAATTGTACTTGTTACAACATTCTTCCATCGGCTTGATGGTGAATTTTTGAATATTTTCTTACGTGACAAATTTCTTTTGTTACAACATGTATACATTATTAACCCTTTACATATTGTATGTGTGTGTGTGAGAGATTTCCATTTCGGTAATATATTCGAGTGCCAGTCTAAATTTTCTAATCGAACCTTGCAATCATCCAATTGAAGTTTCTGGCAATATTCCTTTTGCATTAAAAGCATGCCTTTTCATTGAACCAGGTTAATATCTTGGTTTCCTTTGATTTACGGTTGATATGAATTATTAGCAAAAATATCTTCATGGTTTGTTACCGGAGTAAATTGTAAGTTTGCCCCAGCGGAGATATACAACACTGGGATGTCATTCTTCAAATAAATCTAGAGAAGATGTCAAAAAATTCATTAAGCAATCAATTTCCGTCAAAACTCGAAAGTAATGAAATCTAACAAATAATTTAAACTTAGGTAAGTGTTTTATCAGCATATATATGTATAAAAAAACATATCTCATTTAGCTTATAAAAAAACATATCTCATTTAGCTTATAAAAAAACATATCTCATTTAGCTTTTTTATGCCTACTATAACTAGTTATTTCGGTTTTCTACTGGCTGCTTTAACTATAGCTTCCGCTTTATTGATTGGTTTGAGCAAGATACGTCTTATTTGAAATTAATTGAATGAACAAACAATTCATAAAAATAAAAATTTCTGTGAAATTCCAACCATTCTATGATTTCTTTTCGTGTTAATTTACGATTTTTGGTCATTGCATTGAGATTAACGGATGATTCAGATTAATATTTAGAAATAGATCTTATCTCTTTTTTTATATCCTCAAAGAAATCGAAATGATTGAAGTTTCTCTATTTGGAATCGTGTTAGGTCTAATTCCTATTACTTTGGCGGGATTATTTGTAACTGCATATTTACAATACAGACGTGGTGATCAGTTGGATATTTGATTAAATAAGATTTATTTTTTTGATTGACCTCCTGCAGGGAGGAGGTCAAATTCGAGTTTTAATTCAACCTTCTTAAGTTATTTTAATACAAAAGAAAATCACGCCCTGTAGGATTTGAACCTACGATATCGGGTTTTGGAGACCCGCGTTCTACCGAACTGAACTAAGAGCGCTTTTTTTTGCGACAGAATATACAACCGTAAAGAAAAGGATTTTTATTTGTACCCTGAAAAATACATCTTGGATGTTTTGTTTATAGTATGATAAAATGAAATGAAAAATTACACCCAATATTAATTGATCCCTCGTTACCGCTCATTGGAGCGGTAATAGGTAGGGATGACAGGATTTGAACCCGTGACATTTTGTACCCAAAACAAACGCGCTACCAAGCTGCGCTACATCCCTTCTTTTTTTTCAATTGTTGTACAGTGTTATTGTACAAAAGCCCTGTCTTGTTTTCCACATCGTTATTTTTTTCTTTATCCATAAAAAATTAAATCTTCTTGCCATTTCTGTTCTTCCTTTTGGTATAATATTTTTTTTGGTATCATATATATACCGGAAATTAAAAAAAGAAGAACTATTTATCAGAAATGCTCATCGGGGAGAAAGAATCCATCATCTTTTTTTGGTTTTAAAGACAATAAAATCTTATCTACCGGTCCATTGCCAAAGTCACTGAGAATGGGCAAGTCGCCAATCCCTAAAACGGACTATGTAATGTACTTTATTCGCTGGGTTACGGGTGGGCATTTTACCAGAGGTTTCTATCAATCTACACTTGTATGATTCCTGTTGAATCATATACTCGGGGGGTGGGTGCAGGGCGGACGATTTCAAAACGGACTCCTCATTCATTAGATAGAGAAGATCACCAAGATTTCGCGATCCGCTGCCGAACCTATTCCAATTCCAACAGCTCGTACTCGGATCGTGGGGATCTCCGAAATACCTCGTATCAACAGATACTCGGTATATCAATATCGATTAGATCCGAGATCCGTTATTGAATTGCTCATTCAATGAATATTCTCCATATTATGCCTTGAAGAGGACTCGAACCTCCACGCTCTTTAGCACGAGATTTTGAGTCTCGCGTGTCTACCATTTCACCATCAAGGCATCTTGAAAGTGAATCATATTCTATGAATATGATATCTATATAGTGTCATATATGACAAAGGTGGAGTCTTGGAGTATTTCTATCGATCGGTCATGTCATATAGGTCCGAGTCAGACATCAAATTGCTTAGATTTGAATTATCCGGAGGATACCTTATATATATATCACTTATATATACTTATATATATCAAAAATATATCAATCAAAGAGATGTACAATCAAACCTATTTCTCGATTCAATCGAAGAGATGTTATTAGTGTTGGTTTTCTGAAATTTATACTTGAAAACTTCTAAGTGTTGGTTTCTGGAGTTTATACCTGAAAACTTCTGAGTGTTGGTTTTTTAGAGTTTATTCTTGAAAACTTCTGTGTGGTTGGTTCTTGCTTCGATCTGAAAGTAAGTGTGTAAGTGTTGAAACACTTAGTGAAGCCCAAATGAATCTTGGGGGTGGACTAGCCAAGTTGGTGAACCACCTAAAATTTGCTATGTGTTACTTTTCTCTACTAATTTGCATTTTCTTAGATTCATCTCATTTCATATTTGTTGAATCATTCGATTCAACAACAAAAGATTTTAAAAATTACACGCATTCACCATTCACCCACACTTTGGTAAGTCTACCGATCCTAGCAATTTCATTTAAAATTTCATTGCCAAAACGAGAAAAATAAGGGAAAAAAACCCACTAAAACAAAAGTAGAGAATAATAATTATGAGATTTGAGCAAAACTATCAATTAAAGATCATATATATTTCATTACATAATGATTAAAATAATCTATATATGATTAGTTAGGTGGATGACGTCTCTCGTATAATTAATTAATTACATGAATTTATTAAAATGTATGTGGATGTAAATTATATATGCAATATAATTTTTATTTAATTTATTGTATTACTATTGATATTATTATTATGTATATGTTTTACTATTTATTTATTTTTAATATTTTTTTATTATATTTATATATTATTATTATTTAAATTAAAATCCCACCACCAGAAAATTGGTCAAATGTCCAGAAACACTGGACATTTTATCAAATGTCTGATGATTTTTTTTATTTAAATTATGGTTATTTTAGTCGTAATAAAAAAATTTATTTTTAAAATTTTTATATTTATTATTTTTTTATAGTTTCACAAAATCTTCTTCACGTTGGTGTTCTAATTTTCTTCAAATCTCTTATTTCTACAGTTGTCAGTATTCGAATGAGAACGATGTATGCATTTGATTGGCAGCTGTGAAATTAATTAAGAGTTGATCAAATCAGAGAGACCTTCCTTCGGATTGGCTCAAAATCAAGATCGAAGCTTGTAAGTAATTAGGTGAGACAGCAACTTCGAAGACTTTGGATCGGAGGACTTTTCTTTCTTAACCAAGTGGATCATAACTAATTACATCAATATTAATTACGTACTTAAGTAATATAATGTACTATATCCTACTTTATAATTATATGCATGTGGATCAGCATTATTCTTAAATTAACATGTAAGCATTTGTCTCTAAAATTAATCATTTTAAATATAAAACTATACATTTCAATTGAAAATGGTAGGTACATCACATCACATCATATATATATATATATATATATAAATGTGTGTGTGTATCTTACCGCAAAAAGTCAAAATCTATGTATGGTCACGATTTGTTTGTAAGCTATAGTCGACATGTTCATGGGATTTTTCTTTTGACATGAACCCTCGATTTGAAATATTCAACGTCCCAAGAACTGGTTAAGAGTTTACACTTACCACTTGGGGGTGCACTTGTTTTATTTTTATTTTTGGGATAATGGTACGCTTCGTGTGGCTTGGGTTTTCTTTCATTCTTTTTGCACTTGTTAACTACTGGAGATAGATAATTGCAGTGGATCATAGTTAATTACACCAATGGCGCTTAAATATATATATAGGAACAAAAATTGTTAGTTACACCAGTGCGAAACTACCTTACTTCTGGGACTTCTCAGGCTCAAAAATTGTTGTCACTCCCAGGCCATGAGAACACACAGTTTGCGCTACCAAAACATGTCGATGTCCTCTGGGAACATCGTAGGAACCTTCCTTAGAAAATTGAAAGCCAAAACCTATGCCATGACGCCTTTGACAACTTCTCCGACGAGCTTCGTGAAAGATTTTGGTGACCTCCGACAAGTTTCACGGTGGAATCAACTTGCCATTGGCTATGCCGCCCCTCCTCCAACAAGCCTGCGTGACTAAATCTCGACCATTCGATCTAAGATAAGAGCGATAGAATCAAATACTTCTTCACGATTGTGATTGCTGATTTTGACGATTGTGAATTAAAAACGTCAGCTGCACCAGCCTGCAACGACCGGATCATCTTTGCAACGCCAAGGAGGCTGCGGACCGTCGACCGTATATATATTATTACTACTCTCAAGTCCGTGTTATATATTCTTCTTCTTCTCCTCCTTCAAATTCTTCATCCGGCGGGGCAAGCACAGGTATGTCTTTATGAAACACATCTGTTGGAAGGCCAAGAGAGAACGTGGGAACTCGGCGGCAAGTAGTACGTGCTACACATCACTGGGTTTTTCTTTTTCTCTATCTCTTTGTTGATATATTTATATGCGGTAATTAATCAAGGAGCAAGCTTCCCACCACTGTAGTGATCATTTCAAAGAGGATGATATATATATATCCATGCATGCATGAATACTCACTGAACCATCCTCAATTGGCCTGCGTTTGGAGTCTCATGTAAGTGGTTTGATTGTTCCTGGAATTAGTTTAATTCCATTGCTAATACTTGATTAATTTTTATAGTTTTTGTTGATTCATTTTTAAAGAATACAAACCAACGGATGTGCATCATTTTTGGTTCATATGAAAAGGAAATTTGATCAGAATCTTGGCAAAAATACCACAATTATCAAAAACGAATTAATCCTTCATTGTTGCATAATTTCATCCAGATTTCTGAAATTCTTACAAAGATTTTGTTGAGCTTGGTTTCTAGTGTCATGTTTATTAAGATAAAAAGCATATAAAGCGTAAACGATGGCATGGATCTTGTTTCTAATTTTTCATGTCGATCTTTATGTGTCCAAACGTCTCAAGTATCATTAAACGAGAAAATTTGTGATTGAAGTCTCCTGTAAATTGTATGGTTCCCACAAACCAACTATATATTTTTGTGTCCCAAGACTTGAAATCTCGTCAATAAATAACTAAATTGTACATCCCAGGCCGTAGATTGAGATGTAGTTTGACATATCGGAGAGAGGGCCGGCGACGCAAAAATGGGAAGGTGACGGAAGTCGCGCAATCTGCGCGATGGGTGTGATGTGTGGAGCAGATCACAGCTGACGCGTGATACGCCGAAGTGATTACAGCAGAAGATCCGGCCGACCGCACGATGGGGAGATCATCGGCCGAGCTCGTCGCGATTTGGGGGCGCCGCTCGACACTTCGATCCTCCATTTTCAATTTCAATTTTTTATTTTAAACAAAAGCCCCCCTCTCTTTTTATCTTTTTCCATCATCATCTTTTTTAATCATCATTTTCTGTTGATATGAAGAGGTCTCCCTTTTTATATATTTTATTTTTTAAAATTTATTCTTTATTGTTATTTTTATTCTATTTTTTTATTTATATTTAATTATTATTATTTTTACCGTCAACAATAATACAAGTATTTTGATATCTATGTAGATACCATACATACCTACATACATACATACAGCCCTATTCTTTAAAATGGTGTAATAAATGGCATCTAATAATCATATTTGTTATGATGGTGTATCATTTTTACTCCAAAGGAAAGAGGAATTTTATCGAAATCTAGACAAAAACGTTATAATTACCGAATACGACTTCATCCCATCATTTTATCCAATCATGCATTATGAAGTATTCGTGAAATTCTTCCAAGGGAAGTACACATTACATATTTTTCTCAATTGTCACTCTTGTTATATTTCTTTTTGGATAATGCCTAGTGCAATTAAATTTACGAAATGTTCAAATAATGCGACAAACTATTCTTTGATGCACAACATTCATTGAAAAATCTACGGTTTATGTTATAGGTTTGATTCTTTTTATTGCAAGTTAAATAAGAATATACCGTCGTTGACATGTAAAATTCTTATGATTTTTCAGGTGTATTTCTTGAAGTATATACGGTGCCTTTGCTTTGATTATCTGCTTTGTACTCTACTCGTCATCAACTTCAGAAATGGCAGAACTATCATTTGTTACTCCAATTGTGAAAACTATTTTTAATGGTTTGGCTGGCTTTCTCAAGGATGAAACACTCACAATATTGAATGTCAAGGATGAGTTAGAAAGAATGGAAAGGAAGATGCAGAAAATCATGGTTATTATAGAAAACGCTGAGAAGAAGTCTTTCAATGATGAGAGCATTCGCTTATGGTTGACAGATCTCAAAGATATTGCATATGACATAGATGATATAATTGATGATTGCAAAGTCGAGGCACTAGCTCTTGAATCCACTTCTTCAGGTGACTCTCATTGTACATTATGTTCTACATTATGTTCTCATGTTAAAAATTTTCTATTTTCACGTGAGATTGGAAATAGAATAAAGAAGATAAATGCCGATCTAGAAAAAATTGCAGAGGAGAATAAACAATTACATGCCAATGCTCCTAATCCTATAGATCAACACCAGTCAAACAATGCAGAGGGAATTATCAGTCAGACAACATGTCTTGTTCCTAGTGATTTGGTGGGACGTGCAGAAGAAGATGCCGAGAAGCTAATCAAACATATGTTAGAAGAAAATGAATCAGGTGGAAGAACTGGTGTAAATCTAGCAATTGTGGGTATGGGAGGCATTGGAAAGACCACTCTTGCTCAAAAGATCTTTGACAATGTGGAAAAGAGCGGACAATTTCAGAAAAAAATGTGGATATGTGTGTCAAAGGAATATAAAGAGACAGATATTCTCAAGGAAATTGTTAGAAAAGCAGGTGGTGACTATGGAAATGGTGAAACACTAGATGAGTTTACAAATGCTCTTGTAAAGGCTGTAAGGAATAAAAAGTTCTTTCTTGTTCTTGATGATGTGTGGAAGGAAGATATATGGAATAATGTTTTGAAGGTTCCATTGAAATATGGTGCAAATGGAAGCAAAGTCGTAATCACCACTAGAGAAGACAATACTGCTAAACAGATGTCTGCTTTGTATTCTCATCAAGTCAAGCCATTGAGCATAGAAGATGGATGGTGTTTACTACGTAACAATGTTTTTACAACAGAAAATGAAATGAACTCCAGTGAACACTTCAAGGACGTTGGAGTCGAGATTATTAAGAAATGTGGCCAACTTGCATTAGCCATAAAAGCTATTGCTGGGATTCTTAAGACAAAGGATAAACAGAGAGGTGAATGGGAAGAGATTATTTCCAATGAAGCATGGACCCAAAATATATTTGAAAAAGATGATAAGATAATGAAAGTCCTATATCTCAGTTACGAGGATCTATCATATGAACTAAGGCAATGCTTTGTTTATTGTTCATTATTCCCTGAAGATTTTATTTTTCATAAAGAAGAACTAGTGCGATTGTGGATTGCTGAGGGTTTGCTGGGAGATAAGGAAACTACTGAATCGGGAGAAAATCTTTTGAAGGAATTAGTCAATAGGAATCTTTTACAAGTAGACAGTTTTTATGATGGGCATAAATTGCATGACCTTCTAAGATCTCTTGGTCGACGTCTTGGTGAAGGTGAGTATTTCTGTGGAAATCTAAAAGATTTAGGTAAATCATCTGTGCGTCATTTGTACCTTCAAGGTGAGAATTCATTAATTGATGATCATCTACAAAAGCTTGACAAAAAACTCAGGACATTGATACTTCGTAACAATTCAGTATTGAAAGAGATTCCAGTGAATGCATTTCAAAAGTTGAAGTACCTGAGGGTGTTATCTCTTCGTGGCACAATGATTAATGTTATACCAGATTCCATAAAATGTCTCTTACATCTCAGATATCTTGATCTCAGAGAAACTATGATTACAATTATTCCAGAATCAATCAGCTATTTGAAAAGTCTACAATTTCTACTTCTTAAAGGATGTAAATTCCTCAAGAAATTCCCTAAGAGCATCACTAGCTTACAGAATCTCATGTTACTAGATAACACAGATGATCCAATAGAAATGCCAAAAGGATTGGGGAGATTGGAAAAACTTGAAAAATTGATATTTAAAGTGGGAGAAAATGAGAATGAAGCAAAGCTAGGAGAAATTCGAAGTTTGAATTTGTTGAGGGATCTTGGAATATTCAATTTACAACAAAACCAATCTTTGGAGGAGGCCAGATCAGTGGAACTTGTGAGAAAGACTCATCTTCAAAAGTTACGTCTTCGTTGGAAGGATAAAGAAAATGTTAGTGATGAGGACAGCGATAGAGTCACAGAGGTCATTGAGGAGCTTTGTCCTCCTTCTAGCTTGCTGGACCTTTATATCAAAAATTTCTATGGCCATAATCTTCCAAATTGGATGTCATGTTCAAATGACGTTTATCTAAATAATCTGGTACATTTGGCATTTCGAGATTGTACACACTGTCAACAACTTCCTGGATTTGGAGAATTGCCCCAACTTGAACGTCTTGAAATTTATTCTGCATCAAGCATTAAAAAAATCGGGCGTGAGTTCTTAGGGAGAGAAGACAGATCAACTAGCACTGGAGTTTCAATCTGTCCATTCCCTAAGTTGGGAAGAATGGTACTATGTGAATTTTCAGAATTAGAAGAATGGCATTGGGATGAAACAGAGGATGGTGGGACAACAACCCCCTTTCCTTGCCTTAAAAATTTATTCATTCTTGGATGCCCTAAGTTGAAGTCTTTGCCTGGATTTGGAGAATTGCCCCAACTTGAACATCTTGAAATTTCTGAAGCATCAAGCATTAAAAAAATCGGGCGTGAGTTCTTAAGGAGAGAAGACAGATCAACTAGCACTGGAGTTTCAATCTGTCCATTCCCCAAGTTGGAAACAATGGTTTTAGACAAATTTCCAGAATTAGAAGAACGGCACTGGGATGGAGTAGAAGATGGTGGGACAAAAACCCCCTTTCCTTGCCTTAAAGATTTGACAATTATATATTGCCCTAAGTTGAAGTCTCTTCCGGGGCTGCCAACTTTGAAGATGCTACAAATCACAGATTTCTCGTTACTGCAGCACGTGGGGAATCTCAATTCTTTGGAATGTGTTCATTTCTTCTGGGAACATGATGGTGCTTTGCCCTCATGGTTAAGCAATGCATTATCCAACATATCGTCGTTCCGGGAATTGTGTATCATAACAAGTGACGTGCAGCTTTTTCGAAGATTGTGTCCATTGGATATTGGCTTGGATTGGCCCCTCATCAAAGACGTCCCTTGTGTAAGCGTCGCTTATGTGCCACTTCACCTTCGTGATGTTGCTTTTACTTTTTCAGTTTTTAAAGCTCTTCGTGAGTACTATGTTTATTACACGAAGTCTCCATTTTACATGGAAGCTCGTCTACCAGAATATTCGGGTTTGATTCAGTGCTCCAACCCTACCGAATTCTCTCGAATGAAAGGTACTGTTCTTCCCATGAGTTGATGTTAGTTGCTTCTCATGCTTTTTGAGTATATGCCAACTTAACTTAACTTAACGTAACTAACTGTGTGGATTTCTTTTTTCTTTCCTCAAACGGACAAGTGCAGGTCTAATTAGAAGTCAGGCCTCCACGTCCACCTCCTGATATGTTGTACTTCATGTCAAACCATGTAAGATGAAGTTTTTATGCTAATTTTCTTATAACTCCTTCTTCTTGCTTTAATTTTATTGTTTTCCTTCTCTTTCAAGTGCAGGCTATCGATTCTTGGTTTGCTGCTTTGAAGATTAATGCCTTTCTACGTTTGCTATACAGTCTTTCGATCATCACTGTCCATCCATTTCAACGGCTGCGATTTTATCCACGTAAAGATATACATATCGCTCGCGTGCTGGAAGAATAAATATATATTGATCGTTATTTTCCGTGCTCTCTTCAGTTTCTCCCTCCAAATTAATATTTCGCTTGTACTAAATGAATTGTTTTGCACTTGAATGGTTGTGGTATTATCTCTTTGAACTGCTGTGCTAATTATGTACCATTTTTATTTGTGATATTTGTCAACCTATTTTTCAGACACCTGGAATTTCAACATTCAGTTAGTTAGTTTGTTTTTTTTTTTGAAGTCAGTCAACTATAATAATTTAATTAAACAAGAGAAACAGGAATTGTACTTGTTACAACATTCTTCCATCGGCTTGATGGTGAATTTTTGAATATTTTCTTACGTGACAAATTTCTTTTGTTACAACATGTATACATTATTAACCCTTTACATATTGTATGTGTGTGTGTGAGAGATTTCCATTTCGGTAATATATTCGAGTGCCAGTCTAAATTTTCTAATCGAATCTTGCAATCATCCAATTGAAGTTTCTGGCAATATTCCTTTTGCATTAAAAGCATGCCTTTTCATTGAACCAGGTTAATATCTTGGTTTCCTTTGATTTACGGTTGATATGAATTATTAGCAAAAATATCTTCATGGTTTGTTACCGGAGTAAATTGTAAGTTTGCCCCAGCGGAGATATACAACACTGGGATGTCATTCTTCAAATAAATCTAGAGAAGATGTCAAAAAATTCATTAAGCAATCAATTTCCGTCAAAACTCGAAAGTAATGAAATCTAACAAATAATTTATCATTTCAGTTTCTGGGTGATGACATCGACACCATCCTTTCGTTGAAAGTTCTCAAGCAAAGATATCATCATCAAGCAGTGGCGTTGCGTCTGTGAACATATCGTGTGGGTACCAGATTACCTCCCTTGCCTTTCTTTGAATAGGAAGATATTGGCAGATGAGATGATGATGGTCGGAAATGAATGCCCAACCTCCGGCTCTGATAATCCGTGCAATTTGATGCGCTACAAATCTGTTTACACAATGTTGATGATGGTTGGGAGGAAACCCAAGGAGCTAAAGCTTCCAGCAATTAAAATTAGATTGCAAATTAACCATTTCTATGCCCAAGTATCATGCAGTAAGTAAATAAAATCAGAAGATATTTAATATCCTACTATTTTGCTTAATGATAGAGGAGTAAACCCTTGTGATTAATTTCCTGCAAGATATATGCTGCCTTCGACGATGATAATTAACCTACTCAAATTTTCATCTTCTAAACTCTAAAATATAAAAGAGAAGTGGATGCAGTTGGATCGTTGATGGCAAAAGCCACGCAAGGTTAATACATACAATGAGGATTAATTTTCTATAAATGATATAAGACCGACTTGCACGCCCATAGCTTAAAGTATGTGTTGAATTTATTAACGTGAAAGCAAATGATATTATTTTTAGATCCTCGGCATCAGATGAATCCTCTTAACCCAAGTAGATACATACAGTTGTATATACACGAAGAACATATTATTTTATAAAAGCTTATTGATTAATAAAAGAAAAAACATCTTTTAAATACTACGTGATTAAAAGTTTCTCCTCTACCATGCACGAAAGAACACAACCAGGTTTCTTGTGGTATATATCCCGGATTTATTGCAAAAGCTATATATTAAAGTTTCTAGACAATCTGTAAAAGCTACATATTTTACAGTTCTATTGTTGTAATTCACTGCGAGCTCGATCTCCTGATCGCATGAATCATCCACCTTCGTCTGTCACCTCCAGCATCGAGTTCCTCCATCGAACACAGACGTCTTTCGTCCGAGCTCTCCTCTGGTCTTTCTCCGCAACCGAGAAGTCACTGATCATCGAGTGTAGTTCTTCCGGAATGAAAAAAATTCCATTGACTTTCATTTGGTAATTGCTGCTCCATACGCTACCAAATCCTCTTTTCTGACGAGGACATCCGCCTACAGAAGAAGCGATTCAGGCATGCATTAGTATCGAGGAAGACGATAATTTAATTCGCAGCACTTTTTTGATTCCCAAACAAGTGCATCTCTTAGCTTTAATCTCGTACATAATGGTATGTAGAAGAATCCTCCGCAATCTATTTATCCAATTACATCATATCAGTGGTTATCTAAGTCTACACGCCGCATCCTCTTCCTCTGAACCAATAGAATTATAATTACTCCTTGTGCTGTTAAACGATAAATGAATTTCTTTTCGTTGTATAACAAAGAGAAGCATTTATTTTACTTTTAATGTTAGTTGTGCAGTTAATTTGTTGATCAGTGAACGAAAGAACACAACCTCTCGTGGTTGTATATGTTACCGCTTGATTGTAAAAGTTATTTATTAAGCTTAGTGTTAAGTTAAACTGCGAACCATGTATATAAATATAAAATTTCTCCCTGGTAAAATTACATCTAAAATCAATACATATGTTTTTGTTAAACATTTGTTTTGATTATAAATTTTATTATATATTATTTTTAAATTAGTATATTTAAATCATAGTAAAAACATTTATAATATTTTTTTTAAGTAGAATCCTCCGCATTCTGTTTGTCCATTTATTTTAATAGTCACGCAAATCAATGCGAGACATCTCTTCATCCAAACCAATGGGTTTGCTCCGCGTGGCGGCTCCCGTCCTTTTCTCCGATCGAGGCAACGATCGACAGGACCACAACAGACATCTCAAAATAACGGGGGTGTTAGTAATGACATCGTTCTCGTCGTTCAAATCGCCACCGATCTCACGTTTCCATTGTTGCCGTAGAAGTGAGAGGAGGAGTGGAGCTGCGATCACTGCCGTAGCACCTCCGGGAACATCGCCGTTTCAGCGGCACTGCTTCTTCGTCCTCCGATCCCGGCCCTTCTTCAGGTGACGCATCTCGCTTGCATCTATTGTTTTGTAACGCGGTGGTTTCGTCTGGTTTGTGGACTACATGAAATGAGAGCATAGACTTCGAGAAGTTTTGTCTCTGTTTCTTCCGTCGTTCGCGTGGTGAAACGAGATGGATGAAAGGATGTGATGTTCTGCTGTTTCGGAGGACTCGTAAATCTGTTAAGGCAGTGTATTTTTTTATCCTTCCGATGCTGAAAAGCCGACGCGATTATTGTCGTGGCCTTACGTATATGTACATTAATAGTCAGAAACTTGTTTCCTCGCTTGCTTGATTTTTCCTGTAATGTCTTTCATCGTCGTTTTCTTTTAGCTTTGTTTTCTGGCACAGCCTATTTTCTGATGGTAGTGGATGTGATTTTGAGTCAGTTGCTCTCTTTCGGCTTCGCCCGGAAGGTTCAAGAGTTAGTCCATATTGAGATTTTAGTGATTGAGTTGTTTGCTTTGATGTTTAGAAGCGCTTATTTTACTTTTACTAATAGATGTGTACTTTGGAATCATCGTTTTCCTTTTTGCAACTGTATTCTGGTGACAATACTTTGGTACCGATTTGGTTACATGTGGCTATTGCATGGCGAAGTTGTGAGTATTCATATTCGTTGTCTTAGCAGTTGATTAGGAGGAAAATGCAGTCATATGAACTACAATTTGGATTAAATTTGTACGTGGGCAATTGGCCACTGTGCGTTTTAAGATGGATGGTAGCCTAACCAGGAACTTCTGGAGTACCACAAAACTGGGAACTAATTTTTGATGTGTTTTGTTCCTTATTATACACATGTTATTAATTTCTATGGAATATTTCTTCCATCAAGTTGTTTCCCTGATGATTGTATTGGTTCTGTCTATCTAGGTGATCCCATCTCTCTACCATCTCCAACGTTTACAAATTGATACAACAGGAAAGTTGAGAAAAGTGGAACCTCCTAATTCAAATTTTGGCACGTAGAAGAAACACACACGTAAGCTGTGGGAGCGAGGGTGCTGGTAGATTGACATCTAAAATGGCAGATCTTGAGGTGGACGTTGCCATGGTTCCCTCTTCTGGGAATATGGTCTTTGAGCCAATTCTTGAGGAAGGAGTTTTTCGATTTGACAGCTCTGCGAATGACAGGGAAACAGCATATCCAAGTGTTTCCTTTGTTGACCCAAAACTAAGAGACACACCTATCAAGATTCACTCCCTTCCTGAGTTCGTTCCTGTTTACGAACGTATTCATGGAAGGCAAATTGTTGGCATTCAGGTAAGCCGTCGATGTAGTGTATCTAAGTTTCCTTCGGAAACCAAATCTCAACTCTTTACTCCGTCAAAGATTAAGATTCCCGTCAGTGGAAATAGCCTTGACTAAAGGTCAATAATTTCCTTATGTATTAATATTAGTTTTTCACTGATTTATTGTTACTTTGTTGTATGCTGTTTATCTTAGTTCCCTAGTGGGACCTCTATGTATGGAACCGGAGAAGTTAGCGGGCAGCTGGAACGGACAGGGAAACGTGTATGCAGCACTGCCATGCTATGTTACTGATTTGGTAGGATATTTTCTGATTCCTAACTGAAATTGTAGTTGTCTATATGCTGTAGGTGTTTTCATGGAATACAGATGCCTGGGGTTATGGTTCTGGCACAACTTCCCTGTACCAGTCACACCCTTGGGTGCTTGTTGTTCTTCCAGATGGAAGAGCTGTTGGTGTCCTTGCTGATACAACTTGGCGCTGTGAGGTCGTATCCTTGGTGAATGTGTCTGCATCCAAATCATGATTATTGTCCTCTGTGTTTTACTAGTGGACATTTTTGAACAGATAGACCTAAGGGAGGCTTGCAAAATAAAACTTGCTGCACCAGCATCGTATCCAATCATTACATTTGGTCCATTTGAATCACCAACTCAAGTATTGGTGTCTCTCTCTCATGCAATTGGTATGCTTATGGACCACCGCTTCTCTTGCGATTATTCTTGTGTTTTAGTCATTTTTTGCACGTATCATTATTTATATTACACATTGTCTCTCATTTCTTTTATGCTTGTCTAATGCCCTGTTTTTGAGAACCTGAGACCATTGAAAATAATATTTATATGCCAAGAAAAAAGATTCTACCTTTGTGAGCATTGGCCCTTAACTAAGTTTTGAACCGAAGAAAATGCTTCTCCTTTCATCAAATACAAAAGAACTTCTCATAGTTAATTTCAGTAAATTCTCTAAGTACAAAAGCTTTAATATTTTTCTTTCTCTCCCCATTTTTGGCTTAGTCAATATTCATCAGTACTATTTGACTGGACCGTACCAGTCTATGTATTCCCTTTGCATGTAATTGTTTATGTCTACCTATAAACAATACTTTATATTTTTAGACTTTGTTTAATTTTCAATTTCACATGCCTATGCATTCCAATTTCCTCTATTCACTTATGTGTCCAGGAAGGGTATTTATGCCTCCAAAGTGGTCCTTGGGCTATCATCAGTGTCGCTGGAGTTATGACACTGAAGCTAAAGTTTTGAAGGTGGGTTAGAACCAGACCCTAGTGAATGATTGTCCTCATATTTTTTTATAATAGGTTGATTACCTTTTTGACAAAGTTGCAAATTCGTTAGCTATACTAGCCTGATTTTCATTAATGGAATTACTTTTGGATCTGAAGGGTGATAAGAGTCACATTTTGTTTTTGGTTTTTATTTTAACTGGTTATGAATTTAAGCCTTTTCTTTCATTTTTGTCATGCAGATTGCTAGAACATTTCGGGAGAGAGGTATACCTTGCGATGCAATATGGATGGACATTGACTACATGAATGGATTTCGTTGTTTTACATTTGACAAGGTTTTCAAATTAGAATTCGTTTAGTTCAAGAATTTTTCATTTAACCGTTTATTTCCTTTAAGTATTTGATAATAACAAGCGTAAACCTTAACATGAATGGTTGAAACAAAACAGTTATTTTCATTATTAAGAAGCTATGGCTTGTTATCTTTGTATTTTTTAGGAACGTTTCCCTGATCCAAAATCAATGGTAAGCGAGCTTCATGCAATTGGCATCAAAGCAATATGGATGCTTGATCCTGGGATCAAGAATGAATCTGGCTATTTTATTTATGATAGTGGCTCTAGAAATGACATATGGGTTCTGAAAAATGATGGACAGCCTTTTGTTGGTATGATCTATTGATCAGATGTCATTGGTTCAATATGATTTTTATGAAGGAAATTTATCATGATTCTGGGGACTTGATACTTTTTTCTATGCTCATTAGGGGAAGTATGGCCTGGACCTTGTGTTTTCCCAGATTATACAAGAGAAGAAACTCGCTCTTGGTGGGCTAAGTTGGTAAAGGATTTCATTTCTAATGGTGTTGATGGTATATGGAATGATATGAACGAACCTTCTGTCTTCAAGGTATGCATCACCTAGATAACTTTGTACTGTCTTTTCTCTGCAAATTGTTGAGGTGCCATTGCTTTGCAGACTGTAACTAAAACTATGCCAGAGAACAACATACACAGAGGAGATATTGAGTTGGGTGGTCGCCAGTGTCACTCCCATTACCATAATGTAATTATTACACTGGTTTGACCTTTTCATTTTACTTTTTCAATCCTCAGACAGGCATCTATATGTTTTTCTTATGTTAGTCATTTCTTAAAATGGTTATGTTTTAGATATATGGCATGCTTATGGCAAGGTCAACATATGAAGGCATGAAGATGGCCAATGGGGAAAAACGGCCTTTTGTTCTGACTAGAGCTGGGTTTGTAGGCAGCCAAAGATATGCTGCAACTTGGACAGGCGACAACCTCGCCAATTGGGAGCATCTGCAAATGAGTGTAGCTATGGTTCTTCAGTTGGTAAGTTTGTATCTTTATTCATGGTTTGAAAATTATTGTTCCCTTTCATGGGAAGACTGTTCATCCTAACCATTTGCAAATAGATCAATGCATCATCCATATGGGTGAATTTTTCAGGCTAGAAAGTTTCATATGAAATCATATTCTATGAAAAATTCATGAAAATGGAAATATTCCTTGTGAATGTCTCAAAACAGCCAGAATTCTGCAACATTTTCATGAATATTTCTGAGATCTTATGTAAATGTTGGTGTCATGTTTTTATGAGATAAAACACTACTCCATTTGATCTGGTATCTTTTTTTATTTGTTTAAACCTCTTTAATTTCTCATCCATTTCCAATGCATAATGATTAAAAAGAAATTATATTGTGCTGTATATATTGAAGATAAGATAATAGAAAATTGGCTTAGGTAGTTTGGTTATATTGTTAGGAGACCAAATAGTACACTAGTCAAGAATGGAGAAGAAATTAAATAATTTAGAGGTAGTTCTAAATCTTTTTAATTTGAAATTGTAAGAAAAGATTTAAATTCTTTTAATTTAACTGATGATTTTACAATAGATAGAAATATTTGGAAGGAAAAGATTCATATAGCTGGCCTCATGTAGTGGGATTATGGTTTAGAATGTTGTTGTTGTATTGTGATTTATTTATTTCAAAGAGAAATCCAAAGGAGTAATGGCCTTCTTTTTGTGTTTCAGGGTCTAAGTGGTCAGCCATTATCTGGACCAGATATTGGTGGCTTTTCTGGGAATGCTAGTCCAAAACTTTTTGGAAGGTGGATGGGAATAGGTGCCTTGTTTCCTTTCTGTCGTGGCCACTCTGAGACTGAAACCATTGACCATGAGCCATGGTCCTTTGGTGAAGAGGTTTGTCTTACTTCACAATTTCTTTATTTCTATTTTCATTTTTTTCTAATTTGTATAGTTCATGTTGGAGGCCTTTGTATTCAAATTTCTCTCAGTCCTGCCAATCCAAACATCAAAGTACATCAATTGTTACAATTTCATTATTTTCTCTTGCAAGGCATTATATTCTTCAAATCAAGTAGGAACTCAGAATGTATTCCAGATATTCGGTATACATTTACACCTTGAGTCATTTATGTTGTCTGATCTACTCCATGAGGAAGTAATTATGGTACTTGGAAGTTGTTACTTTGGATCATGATCCCAAGAATCAAGAAAAATTCTTTTCCATAACTATTTTACAGTTGTTCACAACATAGTGTATTAATGCATTGATTGAGTGGTAGATCACTGTTTTTTCAGTAATATTAGCGATTTCATATCATTATTTTCATTATCAATTTATGGTTTTACTATTCTGTTATTTTTTGATCTATCTTTCCTTTAATCAAGTCCATTAGAATGTTTTCTCAAAAAAGACTATAATGATTTTATTCAAATTTTGATCAATTAGTATGAAGTGCTTGAAGTATTGCTTGCAGGTTTTATTCTTTTCTTTTATGACTTCGTAGCTAAATAACTTTATTCCCAAGATTGTTTGCTAGTAATTTTGATTTTCTTAGTGTGAAGAAGTTTGTCGCCTTGCTCTTAAGAGACGCTACAGGCTGTTGCCACACCTATACACACTTTTCTACATGGCTCATACAAAGGGTACTCCTGTAGCACTTCCAACATTTTTTGCTGGTAAATTTTTATGCCGCACTCTAGTTATATATTGTTGAAAACCTTCTTGTTTTTGTCATTAAGCATTCTCTTTTATTTGTTGTAGATCCTAAAGATCCTAAGCTGAGAACTATAGAGAATTCATTCCTGCTTGGTTCACTATTAATATGTGCAAGGTAATTTACATATAAATGAATTGGATGGTTTACTAATCTACATTTAAGAAACACAGTATCCTGCATCCTGCTTGTTTCTTTTTTTTTTGCTCATTTTCGTTGAATTATTTTTATGCTTGATCTTTGCCTTTTTTGAAACTATATGCTCAGTCTGTGCTGATGCACTTGGTGTTTTTGTAGCACTGATCCTAACAAGGGGTCTGATGAGTCAGCAGATATATTACCCAATGGCATCTGGTTGCCTTTTGATTTTGATGATTCAAATCCAGTAAGTAAATCTTATCACTTCGATGTTTATGTACTGATCTGTCCACGATTTGTTGTATCTGCATTCCATGATTCTACTCATTGCTGCGTTCATCTTTCTGAAATCAGGATTTGCCTAATCTGTATTTGCAAGGTGGTTCTATAATCCCTGTGGGACTCCCTGTTCAACATGTTGGTGAAATAAACCCAACTGACAAAATCTCTCTTTACGTTGCTCTAGATGAGCACGGTAATATTTTTATATTAAAGTTTTTTTTTGAAAACGTATTAATTTTTTTGTTGTTGTTAGCATAGTTAATTCATTCTTTGAACTGAACGACTGTTATTAAATATTTTAGGAAACAATGTGTTTAAGATTTAGTGGTTTTATCATCGGGTTGAACAAATTCCATGCCTCTATCTATCTATCATCTAATGGTTATAAATGACTTCAAAATAATATTTTGAGGTAAAATGTGTTTGAAGGTTTCCATGTGTGTGTACAATTTGTTTATAATTCCTTGAAGGGTTTATAAGAAAATTTGGAGAGGCCACTATAACCTTTATGCTTACATCATTTTGAAATCATGGATGTTATATGGGTGTTACATATACATGTCGATCTTACAGAATTACATGTTAAAGCGGATTTGAATGCAAAAGCTATGCAGTAATTAAATTTGATCTCCTTCCCTTTTTATTGTTATTGTACCACATTAATTTATAGGAAAAGCTGAAGGTGTTCTCTTTGAGGATGCTGGCGATGGATATGAATTCATGCAAGGAGCTTATCTTTTGACTTATTATGTTGCTGAGCTTCAGTCTCTAGTTGTCAAAGTAAAGGTGTTGAAAACTGAGGGCTCTTGGACTAGACCAAAACGTGCACTGCACGTTCATTTATTGCTGGGAGAAGGTGCAATGGTATGTGGTATTGTGGTTAACATTTGTATGTCCTCATGCAAACATGTTTTTTCCGATCTGTCTCTTTTGTTCTTATATTTGAATTTTTGTCATGTGGAGATTGATGCGGAAGGTATAGATGGAGAGGAACTTCGGATCACCATGCCTTCAGAAGAAGAAATGTCTAAGTTGGTAATTGAAAGCAAAAAAGAACACAAATCACTCCTAGGTAACCATATAACCTTTTGAATTATATGTTTTCAGTAAGGACGAATTCATAATACTCAGTTAGGTTTCTGAGACAGGGTTGATGGTTAGTTAATCAGATTCTAATTTTGGTTGGTATATGCCAAAAGGAATTATATTTCTGTTGCAAATGGTCAAAGTAAAATACAGCATTTCCATGATATAGGTGGATGTACTCTTTTAACATTTTTCATTTTGCTACAAACAGTGTCATATATTTGTGCCATATGTATGTAGTTTGAAGTTCTGCTGGCGTGAAAGTGTTACATCCAGAGTTTCTGTAGTTGGCATACATATCAGTCTTCTGCTGAAGATTTTATTTGTCATTTCTCCATGAACTAGAGATTTAGACCCTGTCTTAGTATATATATATAAAGTATGCTCACCAAAAAATCATACAAAAAATTCAATTGGTCAATCTCATTTTTACCTGTGACAGCTAGACTATGAACAACAGTGCCTAGTTCATCATATCATGCCTTAACGCAAGAGCCCTCCCAGACTTTCATTTTGTGTTCATTTACTGAAATTCGGAAAAATGTCTGTTGAAGTTTAAAAATCCTGGTACATGACTTTATGACATGCTATTTACTTAAATTGGATACTTGCAGAGAAAGCCAAGCGTATCCCAGATTTTGACAAGCTTTCAGGTGCAAAGGGAGTTGAACTATCAAGGACTCCCGTTGAACTGCAGAGTGGTGAATGGCTCCTAAAACTGGTACCCTGGGTTGGGGGTAGGATCGTCTCAATGGTGCACGTACCATCCGGTAATATTCTGTACCGTAGCTATATTAAGTATAAATAATCTTTGTGGGTGTAAACCAGTTCTTGCTTAAACTAGCCTTTACGCAAGTATGCAAAAGTATATAAATACAAATGAAGCAAGATAATTTGCCTTCAGGATTAGCACCATGGCCTACCAATTCCCGTTTTACATACCTTGAGGATCTTTTCTTCTAATAGGGTGTCAAGGAAAATTGCCTTCTGCCCATGAACAAAAAGCTTTACGATTTTTTTTTGAGATTAATAAAACAAACACTATTTGATCTTTTTTCTGAACGAAGTATGGGTCCATTTTTTTTTGTTTAGTTTTCATCGTTAGCATTTATAAATAAAAGAAAAAGGCCATATTCTAGTACTTTAACAGGTCAAGTGGTCAATCCATGCAGTAATGTGTAGTTTATCTATTTGTAAATATTCAATACTCATGATGAGTAGGGGAATGAGAGAGGTGAGAGAGGAGAAAGGAGAGAGAAGATGGCAGTGGGTGTGAAGGGTGAAGCGAGGGGCATTTGGTGCTTGGGATACTTGGGACGGTGGAGACCCTTGTGAACGTTGGAATGGTGGCTTGTCAAGAGCATGGGTGATGGTAGAAGGTGAACCAATGTTTGTGGTGCTTGGGTTTTGGCTGTAGGATTGCTTCTTGCCATGATCCAGTGATTTATAGGAGGTGCAAGAGGAGGGTTGTTCGTAGAAGCAATTCTCGTTTGGAGGTGCAGGACAAGACTTCTACATTAGTTCCATGAAGGCAGTTCCTTTGGATCTGATGGAGGTCCATATGGTGTTAGTTGGGGTAGGGTGGGCAAGAGACATTCAACCATGTTCATGGTTTACGGGATCGACATGTATCACCAAAATTTGAGTGATACATATTAATTTATAGAATTATGGATTTAATAAGTGCTTGCTTATCAGGATTGGTCAGGTATTGATTGAAATAGTGATTTGGATTGTGCTTCTTGGGTGGATTCATCCATTTTTAAGAAGGAAGATGCCTATTTTGATCGACACACACAATATTGATTGTTGTAGACAATATACCAACGAAACTGTTCTCTGCCATAGGAAGTGCCGCTTTTTCTTGAATTGGTCTTCTTAAAAGATAGCTGAAGATTTGGGCTGCAGATCCTCAAATTTTCCAGTGACTCACATTGGTTTTCCAAAGATTTCAGATTGGAGGTTCCTCATTGATGGTGTAACTTCATGCTTGGAAAATTGGAAATGCATCTGAAATTTTAGGGCAGATTTTTTTTTTTTTTTTAATGTTTTTTTTTTTTTTTTTTCAAAGGTCCTCCTTAGACACTCAAACAGCCTGGTGAACATCAGGAGTATCTTTAGAGGTGATAGAAGGTGAACCTTCATGGACACTCAAATAGCCTGGTATACACTAGAAGTATCTATGGAGGTGATAACATGTGAGTCTCAATGAACACTCAAACGGCCTGGTATACATCAAGAGTATCCAAGGAGACAAAAGCTTGTAGGGGGCCTTGCTAGGCCCACTTTGGTAAGTGGTGGACACAGCTACAGCTTGCCAATACTTGAGCAGAGCCAACACAACTGCCCATAGGCACTGCACGAGAACTTCTCAAGTGATTACCCATCCTGGTTCTGTTCTCGCCCAAACACAGTTAACTCCAGAGTTCTTATAGGAGTTAGTGCTTGGTAGTAGGTGTAAATGCCCACTTATAGGCAGATTTATCCTGCTCAAGAGTGTTCTGGGGATGTACCAGTCTCATGTCAGTTTTCCAATTTCCACAGGGTGTTATCCCAATTCTGGAAAAAAGTCGTGCACCTGGTTGTGGCTTGGCAACAAGGAAAAGGAAATGCATCTAATGAAATGGTCGCAAATTTGGAAGCCTGAAGAACCGTGTGGTGTGGGTGTTATTTCTTTGAGATTGTTCAATTCAGCTATGTTTCCCAAATGGTTGTGGAGGTGGTACCTAGATGAAGTATGGAAGTAGTTCTCTGCCCGGTTTTGGAAGATACTTAGGGTGGGACACACTTAAATGTTGCATTTAGAGCATGGGCAAGTTTGTAAAGGGAAAGCTGACAAGAGCTAAACATAGAATACATGGGCCAGCCATGTAATTGGATCTGGATATGTATGGTCTTATTATGTTCTCTGATGTTTTATGCAGGTTCTCAGTGGATTCAGAGCAGAATTGATGCTGATGGTTACGAGGAATTCAGTGGGGTCGAATACCGTTCTGCTGGATGCTCTGAACGATATACTGTTACTGCGTAAAATTTTGATGCTTCTTTCCTTCATTCAACTGCTGAATTTCTAGTTTGGCATTTTAAATTTGAATAGCTGAATTCTACTTTAGCGTTTTAAAACAGAATATTCCTAATTCGTTTGTGTAGGAGGGAAGAAGTTGCGCAATCTGATCAAGTTGAATCTTTGAGAATGGAAGGAGATATTGGTGGTGGATTGGTCCTTCAACGCCAAATATCAATTCTTAAAGATAACCCTAAGATTCTTGAAATCAACTCCAGCATTGTTGCTCGGAATGTGGGAGCTGGGTCTGGTGGATTTTCAAGGTACGTGAATCTTGATATTTATCACCATATCTTATGTAATGATACTCAGATCGATAAAGTACAATCATATTTTTCGTAGTAACTTGTCTCGATCTAGACCTCTGGCTTACTAACTCTGTTCAACCATAGGTTGGTTTGTTTAAGGGTCCATCCGCAGTTCATCCTTATCCATCCCGCACATGTTTACATCGCTTTTGTTTCTGTCAATGGTTCGAAGCATGAAATTCAAGCTGAATCTGGTGAACATCATCTAGAAGGGGATCTCCTGCCTAATGGTATGCCGTATATTTTTCTTATTATATACCGTTTATTTTTTCAAACGCCATAGAAAATTAGGTTGCATGATTGAATTCATTATCCATGGATACCCCATTGAGAACTGCTTGACCACAAACCAAGAACTGCTCGACCACAAACCATATGACCGACGACATATTTAAAGGGTTTTTAAGCCGATTGGTTTTGATATCCACTTATTATCATATACTCAAACAGTGTACTACCAAATACGCTCCACAAATTAATGGCTTGCAAAACTACTGTTTTTCTAGAATAATGGCGGAAGCCTTATTACTTTTGCTGCTTCATCTGCTCTGCAGGAGAATGGATGCTGATCGACAGTTGTGTAGGTCTGGCTCTGGTCAACCGCTTCAACCCAGATGAAGTAAAGAAGTGCCTGATCCACTGGGGCACTGGCTTTGTTACCATGGAGCTGTGGTCCGAGGAAAGGCCCGTCTCAAAGGAGACTCCTCTCGAGATCTCTCACAACTACGAAGTGAAGCGCATCTCTTGAGTCGTGCTCATCAGCTGATGCGAATTATTACAGCACCATATCTGGCCGTCAACAAACTTAACCTTTCTTTCCTCGGAATGATCAGATTCTGTTCCCACTGTTCAAGATTTTAATAGTCTCCCAAGGAAGTCGTTCGTTATGCGCAAGGGTTTGTGTCAATTCTGCACGTTAACGAAAATTCGAAGTCAACACAACTGAATAATTTTTTTATGAAAATGAGTGGAACTTTGTTATTTTAAATTTCAGAAGTTGTGTGTGATATGTTTTTAATGTCATGGATCCATGGGTGGATGTTGGTGTTGCGACGGTTCGCTATTTACTTATTTATTTGAAACCAAATGGTTTGTTTTTATTTATTTATTCCGGTGGTATCGCCCATAGTATTATGTTAAATCCTTGTCACCGACGAGAATTTCACTGCCTATATAACTGGGATACGGGCGGTTTTCTCTGTTCATTATTTCTCTCTGTCCTTTCTCTTCCCAAATAAGAAGCATCAAACATGTCTTCCGAATCCCAGTCCCATCAGGTGCCGCCGGTGGCTTCGACCTCCGGTGGGAAGAGCGGGTCATGGCGTTGTCCCTCAGACCCCTTCGGTCTATTCAAGCCATCGCACGACACAGACGCAGATAGCAAGCTGAAGCAGTTAAGATCTCAGATCATCGGAGTTGACGCGGAATTGGACTCGCCGTTTGGACGTCGCCGCATCACATACTGCGATTCCACCGCTTCGGGGAGGTTCCTTCGGACCATCGAAGACTACCTGCAGACTCATGTCTATCCATTCTACGGTAATTACATTACCAGCTCTTTTCTCCCCTCCGTGTATTTATTTGCTTGTAGATAGATGGACCTGAATCTTTCACCCATCTCTCTTACCCATGGCATCTATGGACAGGTAACACACACACCAGCAACAGCTACGTGGGTTTGCACACGACCAACATGGTCCACCAGGCCTGTCGATACGTGAAGCACTGCTTGGGCGCCAGGCCACACGACGTCCTCTTCTTTTGCGGCTCCGGCTGCACCGCCACCATCAAACGTCTACAAGAAGTCATAGGCATCGCCGTCCCGCCCATCCTCCGCGACTTAGTCCTCAACCACCTCCCCATCTCCGAACGCTGGGTGGTGTACATCGGCCCCTACGAGCACCACTCCAACCTCCTCTCCTGGCAGCAATCTATAGCGGAGGTCGTCGAGATCGGGCTCGACGAGTCGGGTCAGTTGGACATGTGCGCGTTGGCGACGGCCCTGGAGTCTCCCAAGTACGCCGGCCGGCCGAAGCTGGGTTCCTTCTCGGCTTGCAGCAATGTGACCGGAATCCACGCGGATACACGTGCGATCGCACGCTTGCTGCACGAGCACGGCGCCTTTGCATGCTTCGACTTCGCGAGCAGGCAAGTCAACAACTTGATCGTCCATCACTCCATCTCATCTGATCTGATCCAATCATTCTTATCTTCTCGATCAGCGGTCCGTATGTTGAGATAGACATGAGATCGGGAGAATTCGACGGCTACGATGCGGTTTTCCTCAGCCCACACAAGTTCCTCGGCGGGCCGGGGAGCCCCGGGGTCGTACTCATGGCCAACGTCCTCTACCGCCTCGAGGACTTCCCTCCTTCCACCTGCGGCGGCGGCACCGTCGCCTTTGTCGGCCACACCAAGGAGGACACCCTCTACCTCGAGGATGTGGAGGAAAGAGAGGACGCCGGCACGCCAGCAATCGTGCAGAAGATCAAAGCAGCGTTGGCTTTCCATGTCAAGGAGCACATCGGGTACGACTTGATACGCCAGAAAGAGGCGGCCTTGGCGAGGAAGGCGCTCGATAGGCTGAAGGCCAATCCTAACCTCTTCTTGCTTGGTGGTGGGAAGGAGCTTGACCGACAGCCCGTCCTGTCATTCCTGGTCTATCCGGAGGGGTCGTCCAAGGGCGGGAAGCACCTCCACTGCCGCTTCCTGACCGTTCTCTTCAATGACCTCTTCGGCATCCAAGCCCGTGGTGGTTGTGCTTGTGCTGGTCCTTACGTTCACGATCTGCTTGGTATTAGTCATTCCAGGTCGAAGCGCATCCTCTCAAACATCAAGAAGGTGTCTATCTATCTATCTAATTCAGTCATTCATTCTCTGGTTTACCCACCTCAACTTTTGATCTCAATGGAAAATTTTGTGCGACTTTGGATTTGATTGATCATTTCAGGGGTACGAGGGTATAAAGCCTGGTTTCACACGTGTGAGCTTCACCTACTACTCCTCGCCAGAGGAGGTAGAATTCGTGTTGGACGCCATAGATTTCTTGGCGGAGCACGGCCATCACTTCCTTTCTCTCTACAACTTCGACTGGCGCACCGGCGACTGGCATTTCAATGGCGACAAAGCCGGGTTACAACAGCAGCTGGGAATTAATGGTAGCGCTGATCGGAGCGGCAGCTCCTCGCCCGGAGACATACGTGACCTTTACAAGAACTACATTTGTGTAGCTGCAGACATCGCCAAGAGATGTCGCGCGCACCGTTCAGCGCTGCCGGTGCCCGCAGACGTCGACACGGAGCTTGTCGACTTCATGACGTGACTTCCACCGGCCGGCACGGCGGCTTCGGTGGTGGGTCGGATGGCCGGAGACGATGCGACTGTGTTGGTTGGTTTGTTATGAACAGCGGCAGGTCCCAAGTCGTTTGTGTTGTTTTTCGTCGTCGTTCGGCCGAATCATCGTTCGTCCACAGAAGAAATACGAGTCGTTTGTTTACCTTGAGAGAGATGAGAAATTTTCTTTATTTTACGAAAATAATTGATTTCATTAAGTACTGATCTTTAGTAAGAACAGTTTTAATCGTTACATGTTAATTCTTTTCAAAAAAATTTGTTTCAAGAATTATAATTAGATGGATATGATGAAGTTTTTACAATAGAAATGGCAAGTGAAAAATATAAAATTAGTCATCTAATTCTTAGATAAGATAAGAAAAAATTATAATTTAGTTATACCTTTAAGAAATCAAGCAATGCATTATTGTGTGCGTCGTTTCTGGTAACAAAAATAGATCAAAAACTTACTTAACCTATAGACGAGTGAAGAATTCATAGCAGCGATCGAGTAAACGCTGCCCCCATCGTTTCCGGCAGTTCGAGGTCAAGGACGGCAGCGACGGAAGCGGAAAACCGTCCTTGCGGTGTGTTGTTCCGGCAAATCAGTTCAATTTTTTTTAATGAACACTTGATGACTCATCATAAACCGATAAATAAATCAAAACGACCGTGCATTAATTTAATTTAATTGGAGTTTAATCAATTAAGTGCTTGCCGTTCGTCGTGGATGGCACGATCGTCTCCGTCGCTCTCCAGCTTCACGCACAGGTGGTGTGTGGCGTTGATGGCGTCCGCCTCCGGCCGGAGACCCGACTCGGACCGGGAAGGAGAGGACATGATCCTCGGAAGCTCGCCAGCGGAGAAGGGGACGGAGTTGGCCTGTCGTCGTCGTCGTCTCGGCCAGGTACGGGCTGACGGTGGTATTCACGTCGCCGGTGGTCGGATCGCTGCTGGCAGGGCGGTGGAGGAAGAAGGCGAGGGCGGCCAGATCGTTATGTCCGTCGACTTGGGTCATGGATCATCATCTTCACTGAATCAATGGGTGCTGCTGTTAAACATTTGGCGTAATTGATCACCAAGAGAGATGGAGATGTTTATGTTGCAAAGAATATGCCTTGGGAATATATAACAATACAACGTACAAATTTATATGTGCAACTATTGTTCAAACTATATCCAACACCTTATAAATCAATGCTGGCGTTCAAAATATGATCATTGAATACCTTATAAAATAAAATTTCGGACCTTTGAACGATGAATAGGGTTTGTACGCGTTTGATATGAATCTTTAAATGATCATATTTTAGCTATAAATTAGAAAAGGAGTGATGTTTGATATATAAGAGTTTCAACTCTCTTTTTTTTTTTTCTTTTTTTTTTATAACTTTATAAATTTTTGATATACAAGTTTTTAAAAGAATATAAATCAATATGTTATTAGTATATATAATAATCAATTAATAGTAGTAATTAATCTATATATATATTAATAATTTTATAATTAATATCAATACATGATAATGATAAAGGTAATTAATATATTACATATATTATTAATAATACAATAATTAGTATAGTAATCTTAATACTAGGTATATTAATAATATTATGTATATTTATATTAATACATTAATTATAATAGTAATAATATAGAACACATTTATTTATTAGTACTTTTATAATTCCTATTAACTATGATACATGGATAATTTTATAATTTATTATATTACATAATGCAGTGACTACTAAATACAAAGCTAATGACAAAACAAGAAGCTAACTTCATTTAATAATGGAAAATATAGACAATGAGTTCATCTAACATTATAATAATGTTGCATACACAAGGACATATATATTCTAAAGTCAAAATAACATTATAATAGCGTTGTATATATAACTTCATAAAATAGTCTAAAGTCAAATTAACATAACAACATATCAAAAGGTAGCATTACATTGATGTTCTATTTTATTATCATGATCAAAAGAAATGACGACTAATAGGTTTTTGTGCATGGTCATTGTTTCACATGCTTTTCCAACCATTGGTTTCTCTACCTTGAATTTGGTAAGGTTTGAAATATTCTCTGTGCTTTAAGGTTTTCAAATTTAAAGATCAATGTCACTAGGAACACCATTAAAACCAAGTAATGTAATGCAATCTTCAATTGAATATTTCTCCTTCTTCCTTTTCAACCAAGGCTTTAAAATAAGTACTGACTACATTCATTTCATGCTTGACAGTGTCTTTTTGTTTATTTCTTCTTACATTACTTGTAGGCATTCTTAAAGTGGACATTACTGTTGCAAATAATCGCTTCTCCAAACCTTATGTGTTGAACTCATCATTAAGAACTAACTTAAAACCCTAGGGTAAAACAATATTATTCAATTGCAATACTCTCCTCAAATAACTTGGACAATTTGTCTATAAATTTTGTTCTTTTATGTCAAATTTTTTTTTTTACATTGTGGCTCACATTGTAAAGATAACAATTTCATATAAGTTTGTCAACATATATATTTGGAAGAAACTACCTTCAAATATTAAACACTGAAATGGATATTAATAAATATTAAATAGTATATACCTAACATACTGTCTTGAAATTCTTCTACCACTCATCATTGGCTCCTTCTCATATCTTACTTATAGGATTTCAACCTATACTTATTTGAACCTCTAATGTCTTTCATATTTGTCCATCTTTTTAGAGTCTCGTACTTGTTCTTCAGTTGTGCACAATATAAATCAACACTTCGTGTAGTGACATAATTGACTTTCATGTGAGAAGTGTCATACTTGTTCTTCAACCTATACTTATTTTAATTTAACTTTCTAGTAATCTATATCCTTTCTATGTCAAGTGAGAAGTTGGCTTGTACCCTACATCAACTAACTTAATACAAATATTTAACAAATAAGATACACTTTTTTTTTTTTTTGTCTCAATCTACTTTTCTTATAGTCATTGGCAATTTTCCTTTATTTGATTCGCCTAAATGTTATCATTTGTTGGTATATCATCTAGCCTAGTCAACATGTCTATAAATGTCCTTTTGTTATCCATCTTCCTGAAAAGGTTAGGTAAATACAATGAAGCTATGAAATAAGGATAATATGAACAATTAATACGAAGGACAACATTGCAATTAAATAAACAATGACATTTTCAAAAAAAACATTACAATAAAATATATGTAATCAACCATTACAAAGCTACAAAACAAACATATTCTTGAATAATAGCATTTCACACTTAGAAGTTTGCTCCTAAACTATTACATACTTATTTATAGGCCATTATTTCATCTTAGATGTTAATATAGACTTGCGCCATGTAATTGTCACCACCAATGGTAATATTTTCATCATTGTCTTTCTCATGTTGAAGTTCATCTCTAATGCTAATGTCTTTTTCTTTATTCAAAGTTTGTTGATTCTTTTTATGTCTCTCGTCAATAATCAAGTTGTGTAGTGCCATACAAGCTATCACCATCTTTACTTATATGGAGCAGTCATATGGCGACTTTTAAGTTAAAGAACAATCCATCTTTTCTTCAAAACACCAAAAGTACATGCAATAACGTTTCATAAGGTAGAATGTAAGTAATTTAAATTCTCTTCTACTCTTTTAACTTGTAAAGAACGAAATTGAAGCATACGATATCTTTCAATCTTATATGGTGTAAGAAATCTATATACATTAGGATATCTAGAATCTACTAGATAATACTCACCTTCAAATATAATTACCTACAATTAATTCTATTATAGTAGATGATGCATAGATTATTGAGATACAATTAAAATTCAACTAACTAACTTGTGGGGGGCAGTAAAAAATTATGTTATAGATTGGATAATGTATGTTATTATAGAATTATGAGTTATACCTTCCCATTTAGCATTTGGAAGTCGTATAACATTTTGTGTCATTCTGTTCCATCTCTACCACACTTGTAAGCAACATATGCAATTCTATCCATAATACAATGAATATGAGCATAATCTAGTACACCAATTACGTTTTTAAAAAAATAACATGTATTTCGAGTTGTTCTTTAGGAATTGGGGAATGTGGTTCAAATTCTCTTTCAGATATATTACTTCAAATGATTAAACAATAATTGGATCAAGTACACTATGTATATATTTATTTATAGTTTAACCAAAATGTTGTAAGACAACAAGTTAAAGAACTCTATTCTTCTGCTTATGACCTTTCATCTGTAGAAAAGCTTCAAACTTATTCCTCAATCGTAACTCGATGACCATCAGACAAAAGATTTTTCCTTTAAAGATTTGACATAACTTTCTGAATGTGTCCAATATTAATGTACATGTATCAAGATATATCATTCAACATGTTCCTTACAACATCATTTTTAATGTATCTAATATTATAAACTACTTGTTTAGGAGAATATGTAATTTGATGAATACATTGGAATGGATTGTATAGAACTCCCAACACTTGTTCTTCTTCTTCATGATTTAAGCCAAGAAAATCACCAGTTTGAAAAAGTTTATCCATCGTGAAACACAAGATTTAAAGCTACCCAGAAATATATGTAATCTTTACTCAAACATCTATGAACAACACGTAAATTAACGCTTAACCATATTTAACATCCATTAACAACAGATATATAACCTTTTCTGTGGGATTATATTATGTTGTTGATGAGTTCATGAAGCACATTGTCCAACTCAATCAAGCTTATTTCACCAAACTGATCAAACACTGAGTAGAAGATGCATAAACGGAGGATCTAAACACTGCACTGAAATCAGATGGTAACAGCAGGCGAAATCGATGTCGGACTACTCGTAATCGGCGAAGCAGCAGCAGCGAAATTGACGTCGGACGGCGACGTAGCAACGGTAGCGAGCGAAATCGACGTCAGACGGTGAAGCAGTAGCAGCAACGGGCGACGTAGCAGCAGGAGGGGAAACCGGCGTCAGAGGGTTTGGCGACTACCATTAATCGGTGAGTACCAGCAACGGATGCCGGTGAAGGATGGCAATAACAGCGACCGAGGGTTTGGCGATATCGGAAGCCGTAACTTGTGCAAAGGGTAAGATCATCATTTCGCCAGAAGAGTGGTTGTGCATCTGCGTCATGGCCTCTGACCCGTTCTATCCACTCTTCTTCTAGCTATAGTCAGATTCATGGGCGTGCCGGGCATGTTCTTGTGGCTCTCGTGTGATATCTGATCTAGTGCCAGTCGTGATGTACAGTAACTTACATGGTTGGCACAGGCACGAATCAGAAATCAAACGATGGCCAAGAAGAATGAGAACATGGCTTGCACCACTAGCATGAAAAGATTAATTGCCTTTTTTTAAACTAATTTGATGGAAAGTATGAAATTCTTCGTTCAAACCTATTGATTTCAGCCATCCCTCCTCCTCCTCCTCCTCCTCCTCCTCTTCCTCTTCCCATCTCATCGATTTGGGTTCAGCACATGGCTGGAGCAGCAGTGGCGGATGCAACGCTGGTCGAGCTCCTCGTGAGACGACTGTTGAAGAAGGCGACCGATCTGTGCAGGGAATGGTACTTGGTCTCCCAGCTAAGCATGATCAAGCCCACGGAGATACTGCTGGGAGGCCTGGAGTCCCTGCACAATGGCCTCTCTTACCTTGACCAGAAGCAGGAGATGTACTCCAAGGATCGAGACACTTTGCTGCTCCAGTTCTGGCTTCAAGAAGTCAAGGACTTTGCCCACGATGTGCAGGATCTGCTTGATGACATCCTGACCACGGCTACCGTGCAGGGGAGCGATGCGGCGGCGACGGCGGCTCATGGTACGTTGATGGCCACCATGGAGAAAGGATGGGTAAGTAAATTCTTGTGTTTTTGTCTTTTGGGATCATTTGAATCATTACTCTTCCATTGTAGAAATTAGCAATTCATAGAGATATAAATGTGTGCATGTTTTACAGGAAAAGAAGAGATTACTGGATGAGATGCACCCCATAATCGAACGGTTGACCGATCTACTAAGGAAGAAGAAGACGCTGATAAGATCAAATGAAACCCTTGATACCAACAAGGAGATGCTCCAGAAGAAGAACAGAAGACCAGAGACCGGATCCATGCAACCGTATGGGTTCAAGATGGTAGGGAGGCAGAAGGAAGAGAACCAGATCATAGAAAGGTTGTTGGGTTCACCTGGTACCTCTCAGTGTCACACAAGAAACGTTTCCACTCTTGGTGTGGTGGGAATGGCAGGCATTGGGAAGACAACCCTGGTGCAGAGCATCTACAATGGTGATCGTGTGAAGCACCACTTCACCTACATGAGATGGTTGCACGTCGGAGATGGGTTCGATCCCAGGAGCCTCATCAATGCCCTCTTGAAAGATAGAACCTTCGCACAGCCACAACCACCATCTAGGGAGACGTTGAAACAACTAGAGAACCTACAGGAGAGGTTGAAGATGAGGTTGCAGGGTGAGAGGTTCCTCATCGTTCTTGATGATGTGTGGAACGAGGATTCTAGCAGGTGGAGGGAGCTATGGGTTCCTTTGAGCTATGGGAGGAAGGGAAGTCATGTGGTGGTCACCACACAGAGTCTGGATGTTGTGGCCACGGTGCAAGGCGTGTGTATTGCTCTGGATGGGCTATCCGATGAATCGTGTTACAGGATCATAGAAAGCTGTGCTTTCGAGAACAAGAACAATCATGGGACCATTGATCATAGAAAGATTTGCCTGCAAGTTGGTGAGAAGGTCATGGGTCATCCTCTGGCAGCAACATTGGTGGGCAAGTCCTTGTCAGCTGCAGATGTGAAAGAAGGGGAGAAAGTGTTGGAGAAGGAAGTGTTGTTGGGTGAATCCGATCTCATGGCTTGCTTAGCTTGGAGCTACAGGAACCTACCGCCGGAGCTGAAGCCTTGCTTCCAGTACTGCTCTCTGTTCCCTAAAGGTTACATCTTTGACAAGAAGGATCTGATATTGAAGTGGAAGGCGTTGGATCTCTTAGATGACGATCATCCCTCCGCCAGGAGAGACGCCGGAAGCCGGCACTTCGATGCTTTGCTCCACAGGTCGTTCTTCCAGAAAGTCGACGACGGCGATGGCAAGTATCGAATTCATAGCTTAATCCACGACCTCGCGAAGCTGGCCTTCTCTAATGAGTGCAAGGCGATCGACGAGCCATGCGAGTGGTCCAGGCTTGGAAAGATACGACACGTGTCCGTCCTCCACCGTGCTGATCGGAGGAAGGAAGCAGAGCACGGCGGCGACTGCAAGGTCGAAAGACTCCACGCCTACGTCCACCAGAAGGTTCGCACCGTCCAGCACTTCGGCGACGAGGGTTGTTCACTGCGTGCTCTTCCGGAGAACGTGTGCAGGAGTTTCAGGTACATCAGGGTGCTGGACCTGAGGAGCTCCAGCATCACGACGCTCCCGAGGACCGTCGACAAGTTGGTGCTCTTGAGGTACTTGAATGTCAGCGACTGTAAATTGAAGTCATTGCCGGAATCACTCTGTGACGTTCACAACCTCCAGACATTGAAGTTATCCGGCAATCAGGACCTGGATGTGTTGCCGATGAATATGAGCAGACTTGTCAACCTCCGGTACTTGGAAGTTCCGGTGATTCTTTCGGGGATCGAGAAGCTGAGGAACCTACAAGAGTTGCCGGACTTCACCGTCTTGCGCCTGGAGAACCAGAATAGCAGCAACATCGCCGAGCTGAGTGACGTCAATCAACTAAGAGGCCGCCTTTGCATCAACAATCTACAGGTCGTGCAGAGCGAGGAGGACGCCGGAAAAGCCAGGTTGATGGAGAAGAAGCAACTGGATGCGTTGGTGCTGAACTGGGGCTGCGACAGCGACAGCCAGAAGAAGAGATTAATTCTCGACGTCGGAAAAAGGAGAAGCACCATGATAATCCGCTTTCTTAGAAAGAGGAGACAACACAAGACGGTGCTGGATACATGGAGCCACGGCGACGCCGCTGCGGCGATACTTGAGTCCTTGAAACCACACCCGGCACTCCGCCGCCTGGAGATCTGTGGCTTCAACGGCACTTCCTGTCCCGACTGGATTTCGCGACTCACCCACGAGCAACTCGCCGTTTCGTTGGAGGGTTGCAGCCTCCTGGCCTCTGTCCAACTTCCAAAGAACCTCACGGAGCTGAGGATGGTGGACTGCGCGAAACTACAGGTCTGCTCCTTGGACGACATCGGTGTGGTGAAGCTCAACAGACTGGTCGTCCGGAGGTGCCCCATGTTCGAGAGCCTAAAATCCACCGGCGACGCCACCGATGCACTGGAGGAGCTCACCGTCGACGACTGGGGTTTGCTGGAGAAGATCAGAACGGGACCCTCCAGTTACCATTCCTTGAAGAAGCTATGCATCAAGGAGGTGGTCATCACCACCGGCAACGACCAGAACCCTCACCAACACGATCATCATCCCATGGAGTTCACCATGAAAAGTCTGAAATCACTCGAACACCTGCGCTTCGAGGGATGCAAGGACATGCGTTCTCTTCCATGGGAGATCAGTCACCTGACCTCCCTCACTGAGTTGGAGGTTCTGGATTGCCCTGGTGTCACCACGCTCCCGACGCTATCCTCCTCCTTGCAGCATCTAAACATGCATGGTAGTTGCTTGAAGCTATCAAACCCACCATGGCCCAATCACCAGGCGATGGCGGAGGTCAAAGAACAAGGTGGCAGTGGTGGTGGTGATCAGAAAGACGTCTCATCATCATCTAGATGCAGGTAATTAATTAAGCAAAATCCTATCATCATCATCATCAACAAAAACAAAATACTAGGTAGAAGAATTTTAATCTTAACTATAAATTAATCAATTTTTGCTGTGCATATATATTGATTAGCTCAAGCAGCAGCAGCAGCAACAGCAGCAACAGCAGCGGGAGCATGGCGTGGTGGTTGATACTGGAAGCCATACAGCCATTGAAGGAGATGAAGCACATCAAGGAATTGCAGGCGTGGAGGAGCCACGACCGCCGCCACTTCTCTATGATATCATTCATCAGATTCTGCTTCATGGCCTTCCTCACCGCCTACAACTGCACCCGTTTGATCAACACCGAGTGGTGGGGGACTCTGGTCGTCGCCCTCACCGCCAGTCTGCTCATCACCATTGCCAGGCGCATGTTCCTCAGCTAACACTGATGCACGCACGTATCTGTTGTACCATAAAAAGTCCCACATCGACCGATGTCAAACCAATCTGACCTTTAATATTTAAAAAAATAAAATAAAAAGCTTTTCGCTTTGTGTTGTGCGTGTTATTTTAATATTGTTAATCCTAAAATTTAAGAACGTTGAAAAAAGAAATAACTTTTTTTAATCCTTGGTTACTTGGCATTAAATTAATCAATAACCATTATTCCTATTGATATATGTTATGAGAATAGTTGTGATTAGGAGCATTTGCCCAAAGATTCAATGAAATATAGAATTTTAGCAAGAAAACTTATATATTTGGCCATAACAAAACTTAATATTAGCTATGTTGTTAATCATAATTAGAGTTCGTTCATAAGCAAACCACAAATCTTATGTTGAGCATTACAATATTCTAGGATTATTTTGACTCTCATTATATCTTAAGATTATTGTGACTAATCATCTATTTTTTAGGACAACAAAGAGTTTATCACAATTTATATATATACATATATATATAGTGACAAATGTACCTTTAAACATGACAATTTTTTAAGATTGTCACTAAAATATATTATTTAGTGACAATTATCTTATGCTTGTCATTATATATAACATATAGTGAATGATGCATTGCATACATACATTGAAGTATGATCCTATCTGATTGAGGGATTTTCCTCAACGCAAATGTTGGTCTTAATCTAAAATGTTTTTTGTAATGCATACATTAAAGTATTAAAGTTCTACATTTGTATACTTTGCTATATCTTACATGATTATTGATGTATAAAAACAGCCGTTTCATTTGATCATGTATGAAAAAATCTTATTAATTTTCGAATCTTCTTAATTTTTCATTTATTAATTTTACTCTCTCAAAACCAAATTGAATGTCAAGCCTTAAAAGTTCTATTAGACAATGACAAATACCTGAGGGGATAACATTAAGAAAGCGAAGTCCCCCAAATATTGTAATGCTAAAGAGACTTGTAATGGTTATATCATAAAAGATTTTTCACTACAATCGATCCAAAGTTTACAGTTCCAAATTATATGTAAAACTCGTTGAAATAGATGGAGATGCATTTGAAAAGATAATTATATTCACCAAGGACCAAGGAAAAGTCAGGTATATCAATAATTACAAGCATATTCTTGCTTCTTGGTAAAGAGAGTTGATGCCCTCACCACCATGGAAATTAAAGATTCCAAAGCTCACTGAGATTGACCATCTTTCTCCATTTCATGGTAGTGGTCATATATACATGAGTGGACTAACATTATAAGTGGTGTCGTCAGAAATAAGCAATCTTATCATCATTCACTAAGAGCTTACTTTTTATATATCGGTGGACCAATATCTTAGCCATATCTTGCCCTTTTCCTTCTTGTCTTCTCGTCTCTTTCAACTTAACTAGTCCTCTATCACGTGTATAGCTTTCAAACTACTACAGTTCCTCTCTCTCTCTCTCTCTCTCTCTCTCTCTTTCTAGAGTCATGTGGAATTTCATCTCATTAAGCATTTATGAGTCTTGTGAGAATGACTTGGTGGCGAAAAATTTTGGTAGAAGGTAAGCATAATTTCTGTTAAATGCCTGCCAATTCACTTTGCAACATGATTCAATCTTCACACTGACAAAATCACATAATTCAGTAAAAAGTCAATGTTTTAATAATGATGGTGATGATATTTTGGTTTGTAGCTAAATTAAAAATCTTTTTTTAATATCATACTACTGTACTGTCTATTGCAAAAAGAACTAAATGATTCCCCCCCTATAATGGTTTTCCCACATGCAGTGGTAGCTGAATTCTAATGGTGGTGGAGTCCTTGGGGACCATATGATACAACAAAATCTGATAATTCCACCTGTTAAATTCGCAACCAAATTTTTTTTTTACTCTTGTCTCTTTTTTTTTTCCAGGACAATGATAGTATTTTTCTTCCAATTGTGTTCATCTGCGACAAATTACAGCTGATCTGCTTATGATATCACTGATTCTGTCATCATTTTGGGCAGAAAATTTGCTGAAGGTTCAGATGAAACATGGCAATCGGCAGGTCTATTCCGTGGGTGTTGACAGCTGAAATACTAGAAAGTGATATCACCTTCACCCGTCTTTCCTCACGCCATGCCTTTTATTGGAGTTTGCTGCACTTCTATAGCTTTGCTCTTCCTGTCTTCTCTTCTCCTCTACTCATCCTCCACTTGAAGTGGAGGAAAACGTGTAATTACCCAAAGACCAAAGGTAGCCACCGCCACCATTTCTTATTTTAGTTTCGAGGCATTTCTTCTCCGCTACACTTCCACTCCACTTATATTTTGTCGCTGTTCAGATTCCATGGGTTCTTTCCACTCCTCTCACAGCTCACAGCATCTTCAGATGCAAACTCACCGACCCTTTCCTTCTGCTGTCCTCTCCCTTCCTTCTCTGCCGTGATTGCCAATCCTCCCTCTCTTGGTGCTGTTTTTTCGCTGTGCCAGGCCATTTGGGCATGTGGGTTTTGGTGGTTACCGTCTGGGGCGCTTCACTGTAGAATTTCTCCACCACCTTTGCCGCCCCAACACTTGTGCTAGTGGGGGCATTTTGGATTGGGGTTCCAATGGCTACCTTGCAAGATATTGGTGTTTCTGCTGTTATCAACATATTGTCCGCTTTCGCCTTCCTCCTGGCCTTTGCTGTGCTCAGGATCCAGCCTGTGAATGACAGGGTTTATTTCTCAAAGTGGTATATTAGTGGCGACAGGAGGAGCACAAGACCGAGGAGCAGTAACGCGGTTGGGAGGTTTGTCAATCTCAACCTATGGACGTACCTTACCTTCCTGAATTGGATACCTCAGGCGCTGAGAATGAGCCAGGACGAGATCATTAAGCACGCAGGGCTTGATTCTGCTGTTTATCTCCGAATCTACATTCTCGGGTATTGCATAATTTAATTTCAACTAATTCACTGGAAGGTAGTACGGTACGGGTTTCGGTCATTCATTCTGAATTGTAACTCTACCTTCAGTGCTTTTTTTATTCATTTTTCCTTGTTAAAATTTCATTTGGATTGCTGAAATCTTGTTTTTTTTTTCTTCAAAAGAAGATGATGATCTTGTTTCTTTTCGTTTGCTTGAGTGACTGTGTATTCTTAACCGTTGGAGCTTATCAATCAATTGGAATACTTATCATATTTGCTTCCTCTGACCATTTTATTTTACTTCTTGATTTCACTGGCCCTTGCGAGATATCATTTGAAAAACAATATGATTTTTGTGATTACAAGCAGGCAATGAGATGATGGGGGCACATAGGAATCAGAAATTTTTTCTTTACTATTTTAATTGGTTTGCACTCTGTAGTATTTTGGAACCGAATTCACAAAAAGCTGGAGTCACATGCCTGGTCATGGAAGATCAAAAGGGCACAATAATATTGGGTTCTTCAATGGGTTGAGGAATGAGTTCCTCTTTTTGTCGTCATGTCATGAAGATAATAATTGATGAAATCTCTCATATGGTCTTCTCTTTCTTTTCTAGACGATTATATACTTATATTGGCAAAGAGGGTGTACTACTTGTCATCCATCACCTTTTCAATATGGTATTGCTATTTTAGTAGAAATTGTGATTTGAGCTCTTTCATCCTCAGTTTCAAAATAAAAAAATCCTCAAACAATGGTTATTGCAACCTTGACAGCCATGCTTGTAGGGTGGGTGTGTTTCACTGATACAAAAAAGAAAAAAAAAATTGCAACCTTTTATAGTTTCATCCATGAATTTCCCATACCCCATTTACTGGTTTAGTGGAAAAGTATCCTCACCTTCCAAGTTGGATATATTATTGAAAATGTTAGGAACTTGTGATCACCTTTAGAAGACGAATACAGGCAAATGCAAAGTAACTGTTTTGTATTGTCGTTGTAGTCATAATAGATGGTATGGTTAATCTCACTTTTTTCAATAAAATTCCTATCTGAATTCCTCATATGCTGATACTGAATAAAATAATATGTTCTATGTTTTAGTTTATGGCATAAAATTTCTATCCACTACTCTTATTCAAAGCAATGGCAAGTGGGAGCTAAGAGTGCTTTATCTTTAGAAATGCTAATTTAAAAATAGAAGCTTTTCCTTTTATATCTGTTTCTTCTGTGAGATATTTATTTCTCTAAGATCTTCCTGACATTGATAGGTTGAAAATTTTTGTTCCGTGGACAATCTTATCACCTTTGATTCTTATTCCAGTCAATTTATCTGGCAACATACTACACAACCTCACTAAAGCTAAAGAAATAGTCTCCAGTGATATTGACAGCCTTTCAATTTCAAATGTTGATGATGGATCGCAAAGGTAAGCTTTTAGTATTTTTTTTCAAGAAAAGGCTTGTTATATTATAGTTCACACATATCGCTCATTTTGTTGGTAATACTAATTTTGTATTTCCATGTTTATCCAAACAAATGTGACTACTACTCCAACCAAAAACACCTGCAATATTAAATTTCACGGAAGTCTTACCACTGGATTACCGTCCAAAACTTTCATAACATATATATGTGCAGAGTAAATATGTAGCAATAATCCTTAGAAACTCACATAAATAAATCATTATAACCATGTTTCACCGTACCGTAAAATCCATAAACTTAACAAATATTGAGTGAAAATTAGAGCATAGTTCTTTCTCAATTTCATGAGTTGCAAGGTACATTTGAACATTTATTTGTTAGGCATACCCCTGATTTCATTTGTTAACTGAAGGGCATCATCAAAAGATAAGCCTGAATGGATAATATTGAGATTGAGAAAGTGATGCATCAGTACACAACTAGTTCAGTGAACAAATTACACTTGTTCTAATTGGGGATGCCTCAGTAAATACTGATACATCAGTGTAAAAAGATCAAATTTTGTTAAGATACCAATTATTATACCACATGAGCCACCCCACAAAATGATAAAGGCGCCACAGGTATAATATTTTTATTCAAGAAAGGTGAGATATGCGATATATTGAACAGATATTTAAGTTTCCTTGCCAGACTTCTTTCAACTGGAGATTGAGTTTGTTAGCTCACACTCCATTTTTTATTCAGGTTCTGGGTCCATATCTCAATGGCATACTTGTTGACTCTATGGACTTGCTTCATGTTGTACAAGGAGTACAGCTATGTGGCATTTATGCGAATGCATTTTTTGGCATCACAAGATCGCAATGTTGACAAGTTCACTGTAAAGTTTATATTTTATATGTTTTATATTTGATCATACATTTTTCAATGCGATCATACTGATGTTTTATTAAGATGTACTGAAAATTGTTGTAGTTAAGTAAAAAGTACAACTGACAAACAAGATGATGCCATGATTGTGTGTTATCAATGGTTTGAGCATGGGTTGCATTTTTTGGCATCACAAAAGCAATGCCAATAAGTTCACCCTAATGTCAATGCCTTACATCTTTTATATTTGATCGTATATTTTTGAATGTTGGCATGACTGATGTTTTAATAAGACAAACAGAAAATCCTTGTACTTGCACAACTAAAACGAAGTTCCATCTGTACAAACTGTTTGATGCCATGATTGTGTATTATCAGTAATTTAGGTATCAGGGACCCACTTTATTTCAACATAGAATCTATTTTGATACTGTAACTAAAGGTCTAGATCTGCCTGCTATCTAACTTCTAACTTATATCTTCTATAGGTGTTGGTAACAAATGTACCATATGTTTCTGGCCAGTCGATTTCAGAGAATGTTGAACACTTTTTCCGAAAGAATCATCCTGACCACTATCTTGGCCATCAGGTAAAAGATCCTTTTTCTTATAAAAGACTCTCTGGCATGTTAATTTTCCTCCTATGGTGACCTTGTATGTGCCATCTTCTCTACTTTGTTGGATTCAATGCACACTAGTGACAAGTGGGGGGCTACAAAAGATGCCTAGTAATTAGTAAAGTATAATTTCTGGGATCTTTTAATTTATGTCAAATTCTGTCTTAATTTGGCACTTATTGCTATAATCTAGTATTTGCTTAGTAGCCTTCCTTGTTCTCTTAACTATACTCATTTGCTGGTAATCTTCTGACAATATTTCTGAACTTGGATTGATGCTGTTTCTAATGCTCTTAGCTCAAAGAGCATCGGAGACCGGACTGAAACAGAACTGGGAAAATGCATCCATGCACAGTGTGGGGTTTTTAATTTTGCAATTAATTTAATTAATAATTTTCTGAATGTGTCTTAACACAATCTATGGTGTGTGAAATGTTTTTTAAAAAATGGTCTATCAAGGAAAATTGTATTTTTAAATTTTTATTTTTCCAGGATAATTTATTAATGTAGGTGAAATTAAAAGAGGTGGAGGAGGACCAAAATTACTTGATTATAAATATCAAAAATATTTTAAATTTGTATAATTTAATGATAGATTTAGTTATGGGTAGATATAAATGGAAGAAAAGAACTTATGTGACTGACCCCACATGATGAGATTGAGGCATTGATTATTGTTGGTGTTGTAGATCGTAATATGATATGTAGGGTTTGTTTGGAAATTTTCAATGATCTCTACAAATGTACTTTATTTATTAGCCCCACTATTTTGAATTCTTGACTTCCCCATTCTTTATGTGCTTCCCAGTTGAACAGTTTTTTTGCTACCTGATTCTACTATATTCATATTTTTGGTGATCTTATCAGGCTGTCTATAATACAAACAAGTTCGCTAAACTTGTAAAGAAAAAAGAAAAATACCAGAATTGGCTGGATTATTATGAGCGGAAGTTTGAGAAGACATCAAACAGACCAACTACACAAGTATGTGACAAAATTAGCCGTGCATTTTGATCACATTTCAAGGTACATATTATTTTCTTCTTAAAAAAGTAAGATTTGATGATTCAACTTGTTTCCATGTTCAGACAGGCTTCCTGGGCATTTGTGGTGAAGTAATGGATGCAATTGACTACTACAAAGATATTATTAGAGGTCTTGAGAAGAAAGTACGTCCTTTTGTTCTCAATGAAATTTATATAATACATGTATCCAGTTTTTGCACATTAGTAGAGATTTTGTTAAATATAATCTGTTGCTAGAAGTGTATACATCACGTTAGAATTCTTTACTGTTATATTTATATATATTGAATCGATCCAACTAGTCTATTTGTTATGATGCTTTTAATATAGTTAGTTCATCCACATTGATCTATTCAGATTGCATCTGAGCGTCAGAGGGTTCTTGAAGATCCCAAAGCTATCATTCCAGCAGCATTTGTCACCTTTGATTCAAGATGGGGAGCTGCAGTTTGCGCTCAGACACAACAAAGTAAGAACCCAACACAGTGGTTAACCGATTGGGCACCAGAACCACGTGACGTGTATTGGCGAAATTTAGCTATTCCATTTGTGTCTCTTGGTGCTCGGAGGCTTATAATTTCAGTTCTAGTGTTTTTGTTGATCTTCTTCTATATGATTCCTATTGCTTTCGTGCAATCACTTGCAAATCTGGAGGGCCTCGAAAAGGTTGCTCCCTTCCTCAGGCCAGTCATAGAAGTGTAAGTATTTTCATCATTTTAATAGACTCATTGGTTTGAATGTTCTAGAATTTCTTCTTCATATGTATGTTTTGGCATTGACCTAGATCCTATATTGATGGGTGTCTTGTCCATTCTGTTTGTTTAGTGTTTATCTTAAGCCTTGTTTTACAAATGATTGTGTTTATAGTGCGCATCATTCATTTTGTTTTTGCTTATTTTGGCTACTTCTAACAGGAAGATCATCAAGTCTTTTCTTCAGGGATTTCTTCCTGGGCTTGCATTAAAAATCTTTCTGTACTTCCTTCCAGCAGTTCTTATGATTATGTCAAAGGTGGAGGGCTATGCGTCATTGTCATCACTAGAAAGGAAGAGTGCAGCTAAATATTACTATTTCATGTTGGTCAATGTGTTTTTTGGAAGCATAGTGACAGGGACAGCTTTTGAGCAACTTTACAATTTCATACATCAACCACCGACTCAGTATTTCTCTATATCTTTAAGCTCTTTCTTGCTCTTCTTTGTGCTTTAATATCCATATTTTTTAAAATAAGAATCATTTATTGTGAAAATCTACCATAGACTTCTCAAGACAGTCGTGAATTTTATGATGTCATTCTGTTCTTACTATCACATTTATTCCAGTCATAACTAATTTACATACTTGTATTTTTTATCTCGTGTACCTGTTCAGTATGATATTACATGTATGGTTTCATCATGCTAATGACTAATGACAGTGCCAGTAATGTCAGTGATGCCAGATCCAGTGGTAGAAATATAGAACTCTACACAGATTTCATTTGCATGAAAGTAATTTCTATACAAAGTACCAAATCATATGATATCGAAGACTACGGTTACAGAGGTTTATTAGTTCTAAATGCACAACAAGCTGACAAGAAGCATTTTATTGTTTGTATTGTTTATCTTCAATGATTGAAGACAACTCTGTGAACCTCTTAACGGACCGTGAACATTTCTTGATGACTGTTATTCTTCAACAATGATAGAGGATTATGACAAGTTAGCTTAGACCGTCTTGAGTTTCTACTGATCCATATTCCGTAAAATAACTTGTTTATAATGCAAGACAGGATGTTGCATGTAAACAATTCCATGATGAATACTCCGGACATAAACTATGGCCTGACAATGAACGCATTGTTTATGCTCAGGATTCCAAGGACAATCGGACTGTCAATCCCAATGAAGGCTACCTTCTTTATTACATATATAATGGTTGATGGATGGGCTGGCATGGCCAGTGAGATTCTTCGTTTGAAACATCTAGTCATCTACCAATTCAAGAACATGTTTATTGTTAAAACAGAAAGAGACAGGGAGAAGGCAATGGACCCTGGAAGTATTGGACTAAAAGAAACTTTACCAACTCTCCAGCTATATTTTCTTCTTGGACTTGTGTATGCAGTGGTGACTCCAGTTCTTCTGCCTTTTATCCTTGTGTTTTTTGCATTTGCTTATCTCATCTACCGCCACCAGGTCAGTGCCATCGCTGAATGTCCTAATTCATTGTTGACCCAATAAGCCCTTTGCTTCTTCATGGAGAATGATTTTTTTTGTTTGTGTTTTTCACCAGATTATTAATGTCTATGACCAAGAATATGAAAGTGCCGGTGCATTCTGGCCACATGTCCATACTCGCATAATTTCAAGCCTATTAATATCTGAAATTCTTCTTCTTGGTATACTCAGTACAAAGAAAGCTGCCAAATCTACCCCAATACTTATCATTTTACCCGTGATAACATACCTATTCCACAAGTACTGTGAGAAACGATTTGAGCCAGCTTTCAGAAAGTACCCACTTGAGGTTAGCTTTCCTTCCATCTTATTAACAGTTAGAAAATTTCAGGAAAAGAAGAATTTTTTAAGTATAATAACATAAAAACCCAGTTTGCATAGATCTGTGAAATTTTGTCACCATTGATTTAGCTGCTAGTCTTTCAAGATGAGGATACATTAATTAAGGTCCTATATGATTGATCATAGTTCATGTAACGTAATATAATTAAATTGCTTTTCTTAATAATATGATAACATTTTTGTTATTATGATTAATCCTGTTAATCTAATCCAATGGTGGTCTTTCCCTCTAATCAAACAGACTTTTCTTTTCTTGTTTTCTGTCGCATCCATCTGGCACCAAACAATCATTTTGTTAGTTGAATATAAAATCATTCTTTGAATTAGTGTGTTTTTTGTGGTCCTTTTGCCTTTAAGATTCTACAGTGTCTTTTTTATGAAACAAGAGAAACAAGAATGACTTTGTTGGAAGCAGATGGTAGCATGGCAATTGAATATCTGAATATCTATCTATGACTGGAGATCGACAATATTAATGAACATGAAGCTCAAGCAATGAACTTTATACATTGCAGATGATTATTATTTTCCTTCATTTCCTATACTCTCATTATGTCCTAATTGTTCTTTCATTTCTTTCTATCACCTATAGGAAGCCATGGAAAAGGATGCTGTGGAGCGAGCTTCAGAAGCAAGCCTTAACTTAAGAGCTTTCCTGGCCGACGCTTACCTCCATCCGATCTTCAGATCTTTTGAGGACATCGAAGCAACAGAATTTAGAGTTGACAAGGGCAAGTCTTATGTGGCTTCAGTTTCACCCACTAGCGGTGAAATCAATTCTCCTCACTATGTGTATCACTATGAGCTTGAACCATGAGATCTATCAGCAGCCCCAGTCCCCGGTTTTGGGTTATTTGTCTAAATGCATCTCGTTTGCTTGTCTTAGTCCCCTTTTCTTTTCTTTTTTGGATAACAGTTGTATTTTTGTTTGAATTTGTACATTATCATTGTTACCCATGTAACTGGCGCAAACTAAGCCTAGGTGTCACATTGCTAGCAGTGCACTAACATGTATTGTTTAAGTCACAGGGGGAGTTAATTTATCCAAATTAATAAGCTCTTGAATGGAATATAAACTAGTCTGGCAAGATCCAAATAAGATAAGCCTAATGAGATGAAAGTGGTCCTGCCTGTAGTTTGACTATCTGCCATACTCTTTTGGCAATGGCTCACAAATAGCCTGTGGTATGTTTGTTTTGGATGCTTTCAGTCTGCAGAAATTTCAAGACGATACTGACAACCATGTAAATCGTCTCACCAAATAAATCAGCAAAGATGAAGGTGGCAAAATGGCAAACGAGAAAAAAGAAATTTACAGTGCGGTGCTACAAGTCTTCTAAATGAAAATATTCAGGATGAATGTTCTTACAAAATCTAACTGACTTTTTTGTGGGCTCCTACACAAAAGAACCATCCCAAAAGCTCATAGCCAAAACAAACTGATAGCAAGTCAATCTTCTAGACGGGAATCCTGAAACATTTCATCCTGAAATTGATAAGAATATACTGATTTGAACTCTAATAAAGAATAGGAAATCACACAACTCTAACAAACTTAGGAACTTAAAGCTTGTTCTGCTGATAATTTGGGGATGGCAATTACAGCGAGTCCTGCAAGTTGTTCTTGTACCTGGAGAGGGAAATAACATGTCTGTCGGTGGAGGAAGCCAAGCTCAGTCCCTTTTGAGGTGTGACTTTTTAAATACGATGAATGCAATGGAGGTTAACATTCCCAGAAAATACCCAGCAACAGCACCGTATGTGACACAAACTGGCCATTCCTGCATGAATAATCAGAATCTCAATGTGAGAGATCCCATGGAACCAGAATACTCGGCAAACTTACATGTTACCAGCATTAAGGAGAATATGGGACTTATTGTAAATGCTTGTACGAGAAGAAGTTGAGTATCCTGTACCACACCAACTTGTTTCCAAACAAAAGAAATAAAACAAATAACAAGTGTAAGCTTATATGGTGATCCATTTCCAAGGGTTACAGTTTATTGCAAGGTAGAACTCTAGCATGTCAACTTGCCTCCCTAAAGAATGGGGAAAAAAAGAGATTTTAAAAGCTAAGCATGTTATAACATAAGTTTACATATAAACCAATTACTTTCCCACTATACCACGTTAATAACCATTAAGGATATGCCTACACTGTTATGGATTCCTACATTTAAATATTCAATCTTCTAGGCATGCTATCATGTCAATTTAATGGGTAATGGATGATGGCGTTCATTTTTTTTGTGCATATGTAAATGCAAACAATTATCAGATGAAAATGAGATAATAGTGTTTGTAAGTATTGGCCTTCAAGAAACGTAACAACTGCAAAAAATTGCTCTTCACTACAACTTCATTTGTTTCACATGCTCTCTTATCTACAAGAGAAAAATGTGAATAAACAACAATTCAAAACATAATCCCACTATATAGGGTTGGCCACATAAATTCTTTTCTTTCATGTATTTTTATTTATTATCAAATTTTTAGTTAAAGTACATCAATTTAATTTAATTTTTTTTACAATTTCCAATTAAATAATTTTAGCCTTACCACTACTTTAAATTTTCTTAACATTAATTAATTCTCCTTTTCTATTAGCGCATTCTTTAGAGTCTTAAAGATATAGCTAAATCACCTAAATCAATTTATCTTCAATTGGTGCAATTCTTATTTCATTTCTAATAAAATTATTTTTTAACTTCTCTCTTGTAGTATTACCACTCATCTGTCTAAACACACACATCTTAGCAACACTAATTTTTTACATATACATGTTTTAAACAGGCAAAGTTGAAAATAGTGAAAAATTATAACTAAATGGTGAAGATACAATCCATGAAGTATAAACACATTTGATTTGAGCACTAAGGAGATGGTTAACATTAACCAGCAGTGACCTTGCAAAGCTATCAAGTGAAGTTCAAGACTAAAGAATATCTGGCAATAATTATTCATGAAAATCTTAACTAAGGACATATTGGGTCCCAGATTTAAAAAAAAAATTACTAGTTGAAGAGGTTTACCTGCCATGGCCTTTCCCAATCTAGTGGCATTGGCCAAGCACCAATCCATCCTCCGATAATAGATCCATGAGCTGGTAGGCTTATCATGTAATCAAGTCGTTCAGTTATCCTGTTAATTTTTTGATGGTTACATGCAGGGCACAAGGCTTTCAAAGTAAAAGTACATTAAAAGTTCCATCTTCCCCGGAAAAATCTTCAAAATAAAGCATGATAAAATGAAGAAAAGCATGCTTCAGTGGTTGGCGAGTGTAGCACTGACTAGCATATGCCCAAGCAACAGCATACAACACTAACAAATGAAGCAAATTGGCTAGATAATTAACTAACTTACAAAAGCAATCAAAGAAATTTCTAAAACTGCAAGAACATGGATTAAAATGCTTACCTGGAAAAGTCTAAAAGACGTCGCCAATCCTTCTTTGATGAGCCAAAAGCACAAACTGCAGGGACAAACTGTAAAAAATGTTCACAAATACAAAATATCATTAGTGTGCACTGCCAAACATAAAGACTTGATTACATGACAAACATCCATATCCAGAAGTTGCTGAATATGATTTTCGATTTTCATATCCAACACATATCCATATTCATATTTGTATTTGTAAATTGGAAACAAATATGAATGTAGTAACTTGTATATCCAATCCATTTGCACCTCTAGTCTTGATTCCTTGAGATCTTTGATCAAGGTAAGATACCAACCATGTCATATGTTGGTATCTTAATAAAATAAACACACTTAGGTAATAGTTGTCACCTAGGGCCCTACATCCCAGATGGGTGCGAGGCTACCTGCATTGCAGGATCACTTTACACCCTAAGGCTATATGCCTAAAGGAAAAGCATCCTATTGAATGTGATATTTTTGTGGCCTTTCCTTACCATTAAGTCTTTTAGGAACTACAGACATTGCAGATGATTGGTTTAAAGTTCAAACTATAAAAATGGCAAAGCCCCCTACTTGCTAGTTTGATATGAAATTTCCAAGGACCTACTATGTTTGGTATTTAAAAATAACTCATCTCTTTTATGTCATTTTCATTTGGATAATCTATGCCTTTGCAAATTTTACCCAAGATAAGAGTTGAGTCTTTTGATTATGACACTTGTAAGCTAGCAAGCATCATTGGTCCATGAATCATTATCTATAAATTCTTTATTTTCAACACGAAATTCACGAAGCATGGTACCTACAGTGAACAGTGACATAAGAAGTGACCAATTAGTTGTCTTTGTCCAATACCTGCAGATAAAAAATAGGCATGCAATGAATAACATTTCATAGAACGTAAGTTATGCATTTTATTGTAGAAAATTTTCTGAGATGATGTCAAAACCAATAGTAATCGACAACAAGAACACAAATTCATCAAAATAAAAGAAATACAAATCCATCACTAAATGCTTATCTTGTTATTGAGGATGAAATGTGAATCTTGTTAACTCGAGTGATATGAACTATCTAAACATAATTCATCAGTTTGTTGAAAGAAATGTACTTACGATAGTCCTAGGGGAGCACCCAACACTATCGCTCCAACTGCATTTAAGAAAGCTCCTATAGTAATGGTCTAAATCAGTAATCTTTAGTAATAAAAGAAATTCAGAGTATAACCTTCATGATTGCATAATGTTATGATTTAATGGATGAAGAAATTAATAAACGAAATAGTGGAAAAGGAACTGGCAAGCTAATTATGGTCAAGTGATTGCATTAATTATTCAATGATGATTGTTCTATAAGAAGGAGCTTGGTTAAAGTTTAGCGTATCAGAAGGAATCCTGTCAATACATATGACGCAATGTGTTAGAGAGGTTTATGAAGTAGTCATTTGGGCTATCTAACTTTATATTGTTCGGTTAGCTTTCCCTCTTTATTAACGGAGTTGGAGGGTTCTATAAGGAAGTTGAGCAAGATTAACAGTATCTATACTCATGAAAGTTCATACTCAAGCAAACAAATTCAAAACATAAAGTAATGATCCTATACTGGTGGAAAATTCTTACTAACGAAAACAAATAAGTGATTTATCTGAACATTTTTAATTTCATCTAACATCAACAGCAGCTGAAGTACCCTTCTGTTGCTTCAGAGAGCGGAGGAAAAAAAAAAACATGGATGATCAAGGACGAGACATACCAACAGGAAGACCCAACAGTCCACGTCCCACAGCCCTCCAATACTACCAATGACAAATGACGTGAACACTTCATTTGATAAGATAGAAATCCACAATCTAGGAAAAAGAAATCCGAGAAGGGAACTCACCGAGCTATCCTGGGCATCATCCCGGAGCGAACTGTAAATCCCTATCACCAGAGGCACTTGTACTGCCTGCAACAGAAACAATTAAAAAACCACTATCAATCCCACCATTCTCAACCCTACCACTCCATCGACATTCTCGCCGATAAGGAGAAAAAGCCATCAATTATTAATCAACCACTAACCAGCGCGAGCCGGAGAAACCCAACAGGATCAGACGCGAGACTCATGTCATACACGACATGAGAGATCCAGGAAGAAACAATAAGACCCAAAAAGCATACGGCATGAGCTCCAACAGCGGCGGATAAAGGCAACACCTTGCTCTCCATGGGCATAAGAGAGGAACGAGGTTTGATTGGAGGAAGAAAAAGGACCTATTTTCATTGCGGAGATCTCGTCACCTTTGGTGAATTTAAGGAAAATAACATTCGCTATGGCTATTTTCATTGCAGAGATCTCGTCACGTTTGGTGAATTTAAGGAAAATAACATTCGCTATGGTTGTCACTGGTCGTTGTGTGGTGTGGAGAGTCCAGACTCCAGACTCCAATCCACTTGACGACGACTCCACCTTGTCTTTGCTTCCATTCACTCGTTATAAAAGATTGAAGACTTCACCTTTTCTTTCATCCCCATCGCTCCTATCTCTCTTTCTCATGGCTGCTGCAGCTTCTGCTGTTGCACCCATTTTTCCAATCAAAACTGCGAGGAATCCAAGGTTGGTGGTTGTCGAAAGATCGCATCTTTTCCTTGGGCTGCAACAGAAACGCGTTCCAAGCATACCCAATTGTTCTGATGGGCCACTGGTGCCCACTTGGTCTACTGGACCCTGGTACAGTTTTTTGGGAACCAACGGTAGAACAATGCAATCTCGATACCGGGTTCGTGTTAATTCAGTCGGCGAGGAGAGGAGCAGTGGGGCATCACCTGTGGTTCCAAGTGTGAGTGCTGAAATTGGAAGAGGGTGTTTTCTGATTTGTCCTTTTTGTCGGTGTTTTGGTTGCCCTGATGGTTGAAGTTGTGTGCTTCAGATTGTGGGTGTTCTGCATCTTGTCGTCTCCCTGGGTTTGATCCTCGTCTCTGACAAGTTTCTGAAGAGGGCATTTGTTGCTGCTTCCATCAAGTTTCCTAGCGCATTGTTTGGAATGTTCTGCGTCTTCACTGTGCTGATGGTTTTGGATTCTGCTCTTCCATCTGCTGCCAAGGGGTTGGTGGATTTCTTCGAGCCGGCGAATCTGTTCATACAGAGGTGGCTTCCTTTATTCTATGTGCCTTCTCTGGTGATTCTGCCTCTCGCAATCAGAGATATTCCCGCAGCTTCAAGTCTCAAGATTTGCTTCATCCTTGGTATGTAGCCATGGGTGTGCTTCCTTGTGGTTCACAGCTTTTCAAACCGTTTATTTATTTATTTTTACTTTGGATTATTATCGAACTTCAGGGAGTTTCCCTTTACATTCAGTTTTCATGAATGTCTCCAATCAACCAAAGTGAAACTTGTTCTAAATCATCAACATATGGTTTGTACATATTACTCACAAAGATTGAATGTGATTGCTCTATTTATGGTTCAATTTTTCTATTCGTATATTGCCTATTGTACAGAAGATTGGATGTTATTGTGCTACATATAATTCAAATTGTCTTCTGTACAGTTGGTGGCTGGCTCGCCTCACTTTTCATTGCTGGATTCACAGCCTTAACTGTAAGGAGAATTGTGAAAACACAGATGATTGCAGCTGAGCCCATGGCAAAGCCTTCTCCATTCTCAAGTGTAGAAGTTGGGGCTTGGACTGTTGTCTTCATTTTATCATTTGTTCTGGCACTTGTAGTCCCAATGGCATTTGGAACAACCGCACTAACACGACTTCCTTTCCTACTTGCTGCTACAGTCCTAGGATACATGATTGGTTCCTGGTAATATATTTTTCTCTGAACTGTTGATTGACTAGAAATATGTGATACATCACAATAAGCATTGTGCTAATTTTTATGTGCAGTTTGCCTTCAAATATCAAGAAGATTTTCCATCCAATTATTTGTTGCGCACTCTCTGCAGATTTGGCAGCATTGGCTTTTGGATATTTCTCAAAGGCTGGGATCGATGCTGTACTAGGTTCAACTATATCTTTGCTTTCTTGTAATAATAACTGAATTTAATTAAAGTTGAAAACTATTATACCCTAGTTTTGCTTTAATGGCCTAGTTTTTCTCTTACTAGGTTTAAATAATAAATAATTTGTATACCAAAACATATACTAATTCGAATTAATGTGGTTGTTTTAATGTGAATGAATGTGCTGATTTGCTAGCCTTCATAAAAAGTTATCTTTTAACAAACAAGGCATGACTAAAATATATGATTCAAATTAAGAGAAAATGTTGGAGGTATAATATGTTATTATGTTTGGGATATGTATGTTATTGTTTGGGAGTTATACAGATATCCACGTAAATCTTAGCAATAAGTTCAACAATTTCATTTTCTCAGATCAATCATACTGATATCACTCAAATACATCCTCATTTGATTTTCCCATCCGAAAAATCTATATCATTTTCTTTTAATGATTTAGTTCTGTTGTACTCAGCATGAAGTTTTGCAGGAGACTACCTCACTAAAGTAGCATCAAATCCTGGAGCTGGTGATATTCTGATGGGATTCCTGGGCTCTGTTATTATTTCATTTGCCTTCTCAATGTTCAAGCAGAGGAAGGTGACATTCCTAATGTAAAATATCTGTATAACAAGATTTCATTTTATGAGCTCCTCTAGCCTTTTCAAGTGTCATATCCAATTGTCCAAAACAAGACCATCACACTGATCTTTTTGCATTTTCTACTTACATGAGGGGAAAATGGCCATCAGAAGAAAGTTTATCTTGCCAATTTTAATTCCATTTCTGTCATAGAACTAATGAAAGGTAAAACGCTCCATTACTAAACAGTCAGTCTTTTTTATAGCTTGTCAAGAGGCACGCGGCAGAGATCTTCTCCTCTGTGGTGTTTGCAACAATTTTCTCTTTGTATTCAACTGCTTTTATGGGGCGCTTTGCTGGGTTAGAGCCTACATTGACTGTCTCAATTTTGCCAAGATGCATAACTGTGGCATTGGCCCTGAGTATTGTTTCTTTATTTGAAGGTACACTGCAGCTGAACTTTTAAGTCTGATTTGATCTTTTTCCAATTTCCAGGAACTTTAGTTTAGCTGAACTGTGGCATTGGCTGTACGATTAAGTTCAACAATTTCATTTTCTCAGATTAATCATACTGTTATCACTCAAATACATCCTCATTTGATTTTCCCATCCGAAAAATCCATATCATTTTCTTTTAATGATTTAGTCCTGTTGTACTCAGCATGAAGTTTTTCTTTCTTAATCGTTTGGTTTGTTTCTCCTACATCCAGTTTTGGTCTCTACACTTTCATGATACAACAGTATATCATGTTCTACTCTTGTGCATTCCTGGCGACATTCTTTTCTGTCTGAATTTAGGTACCAATGCATCTCTAACTGCTGCTGTTGTGGTTCTCACTGGTCTGGTTGGAGCAAACTTTGTCCAAGCAGTTCTAGATAAGTTGGGCATGGATGATCCCATAGCTAGAGGAATAGCAACAGCATCAAGGTAGTTCTGTTCTGACAGGTTCTCTCATTCTTCATTTGTTGAAATATGTTAAGTTTTCCTATTTTCCAGTGCTCATGGATTGGGTACAGCAGCACTATCGGCAAAAGAACCTGAGGCCCTTCCTTTCTGCGCAATAGCTTATGCATTAACTGGTATATTTGGCTCGCTAATTTGCTCTGTGCCAGCAGTAAGGCAAAGCTTACTTATGATTGCTGGGTAAATGATCCTTGCAATTTTTTGATAATGAGATTCAAGCAAATGTGGTCTGTGTCTGGAATGGTTCCAGGTTGATTTTGTAAGTAGCAAATTGCATCCAGAATCTGATTTCCAATGTGGATTAAAGTTCACATATCAAACCAGAATCTGATTGCCATTGTACATTAACAATATTCACATATTAAAATGACAGACATTATCCTGGTGACCCCATGAAAATGTAATCACTGCACCCAAATTTATGCAAATTCGCTACCACCCATCTTCCTTCTATGTATGTTACAAAATGCCAAGGTGATTTACAGTGGTGGGCTGCCCACATCTCAGCCATAACAAACATTCAATGTGACAGAACATGAAAGAATATATTGAAAATGGTAAAACTTAAATTCTATTTAGCATGCATATTATCAGACTTCACACGGTGGCTGTTTGGAGCAATTTAAACTTTCTCCTTGTCCTGGTCACCTTTTCAGATGTAATCTTCTCATATACTTCTCTTATCTTCAATCCTAATATGGTCTGAAAGAGTCCAGTCCCATTGTTACTGCCCGGAAAGTCCCCATGCTTCAGCATCTGCTCTGTCACTTCACCATAAAATTTTGTCGAGAGGTTGCTCAGATGGCTTTCTACATACATGAGCTCCTCTAATCTGTCAAATTGGCCATCCATCTCCAGCACAGTTACCTGATAATACACAGAGCAATTTCTTGAGCTCATCAATATCCCATTCCCACTAATACATTAACACTTTCAAGAATCAAGGCATGGTGACTGTAAGGTGATAAATGGCGACAAAACAACGTACTAAGGTCAACCTACTCCAAAAAAACTAAGGTCAATAATGGAGTTTACCTCATCAGAATAGTAGGTATGTGGACCATAAAAGAATTTAATTCCAGGATATGAGCTTGTCAATTTTCTTCTACATGGTATCCAGGAGATTGCAGATCCTTCATCAAAGAGATAGACGGGACGTAAGTACTTAACACCTTCTTTCATTATCAACCGAACCCTCAACACCTTCCTCTCAACATCATCAGGGATCAATTCAGTTGGAAGAACTTCAATTACAGCATCTGCATACTGCTTTTGTGGATCTGAAGTAAAACCAGGTCCCAATTCAATTATACTGTATGAACATATTTGATTGCTATAAAATGCTCTCGCCATCTCTAATACAAATCCATACATATAAATACCATAGTGCTTCATGTTGACATTCAAGTTTCTTACCTATATAAGCATCAAAATCAGGTTTTCGGGCTTCAATGCTAGCTGCAACACTTTCTAGACTGTGTCCTCTTTCTTTTATATCTCTCTATATAACATAAGATCCGTTTTGGTGAACAATTGTAAGGGCACTTGAAATGATTTTCAGAATTAACTTCAGATTACTAACCTGAGTTTTCCAGGAAAACTTCACTTCACTGCTAATGTCCAAGTAAATACTGAAATCCAGTAGTTCACGCACTCGGGGATCATACCTGAAGATCAGAAGAGGATACTGCTGACCCATGAGTTAACAAGTAGAGTGTCTTTCTAATATTATTGCATCAATGCATCTCACAATGTTACTATGATGAAAGCATACTAATACAACATTAGTAGACAAACAAGGCTGGTCTATTTTTCTAGACTGGTGGTTTGGCCCAAAAAAACAAGCATCATCAACAACCAACAAAGGGTAGTGTAATTAATATTTTACTTTGAGGGAAAGAGGCTTGGGTTAACATTGATCTTCCACTTTACTTTGAAGGAAGAAGATTTGGGTTTGAACTCAAATAGGAACATACCATTATTATAAAAAAAAAGAAAACAATAGGCATCTAATACATTTCAAAGGATGTCATTGATATACACACTAATAACATACTGAATTTTAATTGTGCCATGAATTAATTGACTTTATTTAACATTGAAGAGCTCAATTAAGAACCACTAGGAAAGCATGATAAAGCAACCAACCATGGGAAACATAAACCATGCAAACTGCTAAGTTACAATGATACAAGAACAAAGATAAAGCATGTCATATCAGAAGGCTTGCTCACATTGGGTGCAGCCCTTCAATGATGAGGATCTTGGGAGGGTGGATAACCTCAGGTGGATCAAAAAGGCCAGTGGCATGGTTGTAGATGGGCTTCTCCACAGCAATTCCTTCCCTGAGGCACTTGATTTGCTCATACATGAGATCGAAGTTGTTGGCTCTTGGGTCAAGTGCAGTCACATCTCTGTCCTTCCTACCATCCCTGTCGAACAGGTGGTAGTCATCCAAGCAGATCACGGCGGTGCTATCACTGATGAGTGTGTTGGAGTCTGGATTCCCAGCCTTGAGTGGCTCGGCTGTACCCCCAAAGAGGCTTGTCAACCTCTTCATGAAGGTGGTCTTCCCACACCCTGAGTCGGCACCAAGCCCGACAACCACTGTTCTCCCCTCACCACCAGAGCATGAGATCCTGCAATACCTGCAAACTCCGACTCTCCTCCTGCCTGAACGGTAGAAGACAGCATTGTTCTGGTGGAAAGACAAGTTGGTTTTTGCAGGATTGGGAAAGGAGAAGCATGTCTGGTTGAGAGGATTTGTGGTGGAAATCTTGCAGAAGGCTGCCATCTAATTAAAGAGGCCGAGAAGAACAGAAGGTAGAAAAGTTCGGAGAAGTACAATTCCAACCGGTCTCTTCCTCCAAACTCCTTTTGGGTATTCATTAAATGGCATGGGAGGGTACTTATAGCTTCGGTATTCCATGAACTGATTTGCTTTTGTTTTGTTGGTACCCACCGTTTCAGAAGAAATTGAATTGGAGGATGCGTGGTTACATGGTGGCGGCGGTGGTGGAGAGAGCCGACAGATTTCTTCGGAGTGTCAAAGGTTAGCTTGCAGGAATATAACATTAGATTTGCTCAAGTCCCATCTGCCAATAGTATCTTGTGTGGGAAGGGATCCATTCCTCTGTTAAACCAAAAAAAAGAAGAAAAGGCTACCATGCACATTTATTAATTTTATAAAATTTAAATTTTAATAAAGATAAAATTTACTATTTTTTATAATAATGATAAAATTCTATTTTTACTATGGTTGTATGATTCACGACGATATCAGTGACTTAAGTTCTTTACTTTCTATCTAGCTATAGGATTCGTGATGGGATCAACGGTTCAAATCTGCATCTATAGCCAAAAAATGTTGTAAATTGTAAAAGTATTTTTTCGTAATAATAATTATAATATGAAGAAAATAGAATTATAAGCATTCATGATTAAAAATAAATATCGTAAGCGTTCATCTAACAAATTAGATGTATTAATTTAAACTTCATCAACAATGAAGATCATGAAGATTACGTCTGAAATAAATAATTATATGACACTGCAGTAATTGATAAAGTATGAAAAAGAAAGCCTTTTGTCTTCTTTTGTTTAGAAAAGGAAGAGGATGGTCCACAGGCAAACCCAAACCTTTACTTTTCGTAGATTGGGATGGACGAAAGAAGAGGAAGACCGACCTGCAAGGAAGAATATTCCACCGGAGCTGCGAGGGCGCGGCGGAATCAGGTCGAACCCCGACTCCCAGATTACGCCCAAACAGACAGAACGGCACATGGTGGGGAGCTTGAAAAGGCGTGGGAGAGAGAAAGAGAGGGAGGGAAACAGCAGCGGGGAGGGGAGACAAAAAGGTGGATCTCCAACAGTTTCAAACCCTAAACCAAAACGGTGGGATCAAAGGAAATCTGAGTGCACGAATACTGGGAACTCCGTCAGTAAAAAACATGGTGTACTGGTTTAGTGCAGATGTCGGTACTCATGGAGTAGTCGGTTGAGAAGGGATGGATGTTCGGCTGGTTCTCCGAAGGAGGGAAACAATGGTGTTAGCCGGTTCAGTGACAGCTGGGTTGGGCCGAGAAGCTGCCGAGCACAACCAGACAAGCACAGGGAACATTACATGTTGATTCGTGGCCTGTCGGACATCAGAGCCATGACAGTTAATCAACATTGATTCACGTACGTCACCCATAGATTTGCTTCAGATGGGCGGCAGTGAAGGTGTTTGTTGAAATGCGTTGGTATCATGCACGTCAACAAAGATGAAAGAAACTAGATGGTTTTCATTGGTCTTGGAAAGTATCCCTGATCTGCCGCGCTGGGCACGACTGTTGTTGGCACGATTCAACATGATTGTGGTGATATCAACACGGCCACCAACGACAGTGTGGCAGTTCAAAGAGCATGCTGTTTTCATTCGAGCACTTGGTTTCACTTCTGCCACCCTGTGAAATACATGCACACTTTAGCTTCAAAGAAGATTAGATATTGGCGGTGTGAAGAATGAACTTTTCTGGAAGCTTCAATAGATGAACCCAACCATATATCTCACAAGCACAAAAAGAAAGGTATTGGTTGGAATGGATCAAGTTGATATTATCCTTTAGATGATATAAAATAGGTCAGCACAGCCCGGACCATGAAATGTTCATGCCAGGTGGGCGTAGGGCAGGGAAGGCCAATCAGCACAGCCCGGACCATGAAACGTTCATGCCAGGTGGGCGTAGGGCAGGGAAGGCCAACTGCCACTTACCAGACTGAGCCGTCAAGTCACTTAGACATTGTACCCGTTATTTCCCAAACGAACCTTGTTGATGGAATCTGTAGAAAGAGGAATGAGGTGTTGACTTTTGTCTCCATTGGAAGTCTGGTTTTAACCAAAATTGGTCGATCATTTTCCCTTCACTTGGAAGATGAACGGAAAACGTTCTTTTTTTCCACCCTCCTTTGGGTTCCTGTGAGCGACAAATACATCCTTCGGATGATGCATTGTTATTTTCTCTACATAAAATTTGAAATCGATCAAATTTAAAGTAAGCAGTTTAAAACAAATAAAGATTGGACAAACTCAATTAACCAATTATCTCGTCCAGAAGACCATCTCATTTTATTTCCTAATAAAATTAATGATTCAGTTCAAGTTTATAATTATGCAGTGGATCTTCCCCTCATAAAACATCTTGGGTTTAAAAATATTAGCAATGTAAAAATCAAACAATTTTGAAACAAGACTAACGAATCTGAAGAGAAGAAACAGAGGAAGACACTTCGCGAACTCGAGGGTCATCAGTCTCCAAACATACGCCACGAGGATCTTCACCAACCAGCAAGGGCAGAACGCCCAGAGAACTCCATGCCTTCGTCACTGCTTTATTAGCTTCTCCCAGTGCTATGGCGAAAACAGCATCATAACCACCTGCTCCAGGAACACCAGCCAGAAGAACCCCTTCCATTTCCATGGTGACATCTAATAGCCGAGTTTGAGATTCTGGCTCGATCTGTAAGATTTCAGAAAACAAAACCATCAAGGACAAATAAAATGTTATGGAGGAGAAGGATTTCTTTGCTGGGTTTGAGATTTTTCTCAAATAAGCATGTTTCGATTTTCTTTAACAATCAAAAAGAGGAATTTCGTTGCTAACAGATCACTGTCAGGGAAAGAACAAACGCTGATCGAGAAGAAAGATCAATGATCGTTTTTAGAGGTGGACGATTACAAATTTAGTATACAGCATGAAACTTGAACCATATTAACAGTTTGATTGGCATGGACTGAAGACGCTGAAGATGCATCAGAATTTTTGAAGATACCAGTGATAAACAAGATTATGATTATTTGCTTAGATTCTTTGATGGTTCAGACTACAGAGAAAACCATGCTAAGAAGAACAACAGCCCATACTATAATCTCACCGTATATGGTCAACCACATGGATTATTTTCTCTCGTATATTTTTATTTGTAGTCAAATTTTTTATTAAACTATATAAATTTAAATTTATTCTTACAATTCTAACCGAGTAGTTTTAAACATTTATCTACTTCTTTTAATTTTTTACACTGATTAATTCTCTCTTCCTAACTTTTGCATCCTTTGGTCTCCGAAGAATATGATTAAACCACTTAGGTTGATTTTCTCCTATTTTAACTTCAATTACCATAACTCTTATTTTATTCTTAATAAAATCATTTTTAACTTATCTCTTATAATATTACCACCTATCCATCTAAACATTCACATCTTTGTAATACTAACTTTATCATATGATCATGTTTTACAGCTCAACGTTCTGAACTATAAAGTATAATCAGATGAATAATAATTTCATAAAATTTTTCTTTTAATTTTAAGGGTAACTTCTTCTTACATTACATTTTTAAAGTATTTTTCCATTTCATCCACCATACTTAATCCTATGAATAACATTCTTTATAATTTTTCCATTGCTACTTATCATAAATCCTAAGTATTCAACTAAGAAGAAGAGGCATGAAAGTATCAAAAATTTTAACAAAGAAATAACGAGATAAGAAAACTAAACCATTTATAGTAAGCAATTACTGCCATACCGGGGCACATGCATCCTTGCCCATCAATCTCATAAGAAATCTGATCTGAAAGAAAGTCTCCCTTACTCCTAATAGTGTCTTCACTATAGCATCTTGAACCTGATTAGTTATCAGCTCCATCCACTACAACAAGCATGGGTGTTGTCGATCTCAACAAAGTGACATGAGAACATACACAAACAGTAACCTTTAACACTTAATGCATTTAAGTACAACAAGGGACAATAGCAAAATATAACCCAAACCATGTGTCAGCCACCTTCCAGCAAGAGTTCACCTACTGATTATGGATGCTATAGAGATTCATCAGAGAAAAAAAACAATAAAAGAAGAACATTTGCATCAGATGTGTTCAGTGTAATGCATAAACAGTATGAAAAGAAGTAACAGTAACCTTTTTTCTGAAGACAAGTAACATTTTCTTAATTCAAACAGTAAATACAATTTATAGATAGATTTTAGTAAAATCACCCAAGCTAACTGAAGAACTTCTAACAACATACAATTTCTGATTATGAAAAATCCACTAACCTTCTGGATATTATCCCGTGCTTGCCCTTTTCTAAGAAAGATGGCGTGTTCTAAATTATCAAAAACAATCATTGGACATCAGGGAATGGGTGATCGTGGTTTTAAGAAATAAAAATAAATAATCCTCTGAAAGAAAATCAAAGAGAATTCACCTCTATCATAGGAATCCATTTCACATACAATTTAGCAAAGAAACCAAAACTGTTGCAACTTCTGATGAAAGCTGGTTCCTTACCAGAAAAGAAAATCCCATTTTGCATTCCCTTGCTAGATCTTTCAACAAATCAAGTTCCTTTTATGTTCTTAAATTAAAATGTATTATTGTAGTTTCTTGCTAATCATTGATATAACATATCAGGCAAGCAGCGAGACTAGGATTGCAATTACTTGGATGCTTGTAATGCTTGAAAATTTTTCATCAAACCAGTTCAGAAAGCTTCCGCCCATCTGTTTCAAGGTTCCAAACCTAATCCTCTTAAGTGGAAAATTCCATGGAAAACCTATAACAGAAGGGAATCCTTTAACTACCATTTATTATACTCCTTTAATTAGACCTGGCCAGCTAGCCTAATTAATTTCCCTGTTTAATCACCATACATACACTCTGAGATCCTACCCACTCTTCACTAGCACGCCATCCTTGCCCTTCATTTCCATTCAAGCATTGGAAAGAAGAGAGGGGAAAATCTAAGATTGGGGTGGGGGGGTGCACTACTGAGGAGTCTCTATGTCTCCTTGTTGCTGTTGAGTTGAGAGAAAAAGGGTTATCTATGACAATCTACTGGCAAGGATAAGCAAAGACAAAACCATGGCTTCAGCCAATATTCCTTGCATCTTGAGCCTAGACTCACCTTGTGATGAGGTGGAGATGGAATGGCATGCTCTTGGAACTGTGAGAAATGCTACTTTCTTGGGTGGGTTCCTAGACTATAGCAGTAGTGTGATAGAAGCTCTCTAGGAAGACATCAGCTTAATACTAGAAAGGAGGTGCAACCAGAAGCAGGTATGCTGTGTGAGTGCCCAATGTAATTGGTGCAAAGAAGCACACTTTAATTTGTTGCGGCCATTGAGGTGAGAGGAGAGTCTACAAGGTTTTTTTAGAGTTTAAAAACCCTAGCAAACCCTCATTATGGGTTTCACATTGATGGATCTCTATTGGATCCACCTAGGTGGTGCCCAGGCAGGTACACCCACAACATTGAACTAAGATGCCCTAGGCTAATGCTTGAGCCCCTTGGAGCCTTGATAACTATACCTCTCACAGTTACTATTATTGATATCCTCACGAGTTGTGACCATGGTATAGAAGATTAAAATAAAAACGTAACTCATGCAGTTTATGAACACTGCATTTTAAAATAGGCTTAAAAAGGATAAAGGCAAGAATAAGTACCTTTTCAGGCTTATGAACACTGCATTTTATTATCACATGTTTGTATATTTCCCATTGTTCTCTTGCAAATCTGCTTAATGTTTTGAATTGCATCTCAAGTGTTGAATTTGCTTCTGCTAATCTCCGACATGTTTCTAGAGATCTTTCAGGATGAGATCCTTGCCACCTTTTAACTGCACCAACCATAGAAGGCGTTGATGAACCCCCAGAACCAGGTTCACCTAGGAGCTGAAACAGGTACTTCATTACAGGTTCCAAAAAAATTTGTATTTCATTTTTAAATAAGATAAAATTAAAAAGCAACAGAGTTCCTTAAGCTGTTTGGTTTCTAATATGTACACAACAAACAATAGGCTTTTGCATAACCTTGTCAAATTTCCATAGTTATTAAAGCACTCAGGTGGTAAGCCAGGGCACGGTGCCCAGCACCTAGGCAATGACTAGAAGGCTGGGCACTCATTTAAATGTTTTTTTTATTATTTTAATTCATTTATTATATATATTTATAAATATTTAATAATAATTGTGTATATTTTACATTTTATAATTCCTGAATAACATTCACATCAAAATATGAAGTGTAATGATACTAATACGTATAATTCAGTAATATATATGATTATATATATATTTCAATAATTATTGATACTTCAGTAGTATTCCTTCAAAAAATATATTTAAGTTTTATTTAAAAGAAAAACCTAAAAAAATATTTAATTAAACAAATCCGATAGAAAATTCATTTAACTAAAAGAAGGCAGGCAGGCCTCCATGGCATGACCAAATCATGTTTGGGTGCCTAGAGGCACTGCCTTGATAACTAGCATATTTCATTGGAAAAAAAAATTATTTGAATCTTACAATTCAGTAATGGCACCCCTCAGAAAAAGACATTTCAGTAATGACAAATTTATTTAACTAAAAAACAATTGGTCTACAATTATGAGCATGAAAACATAAAATAAAGACTGAAATTCCAACATGGTGAACAGAAGTCAGTATCCAATTACAAGAATAAGGCATAAAAAGGATCATCCAAGAGACAATTGAATGATCCTGCAACCAAGGCATATTCACTTTTCTAGAAACAGGTAGAATCACAGGAAAGTCCAAATTCACGTTTAGATTTACTTCTTTATAATACTGAAAGGAAGAATGTGTCACAAACAACTGCCTTGCTCCACACCTTTATATGCACCAATGATATGTAAAATTTATCAAGAATTAGTTTGCTAGCAACAGTATATCTTTGAGTTAGAGGCATGATTGAAATACTTTGATTTAACCAATATTTTGGAGCAATGGTGGATCTGGAGCAAGGACGATAAAATTCTCAGTCAAATCACTGTACCATATTCTTACCCTAGGTAACACAGTTTAGGCATTGAAAATTAATTCTTCCAAAGATCAGTTTTTACTTTCATTCATGGCAACTTCTTTCTCATGGAATATTGACTGAGCTTGAGTGACAGCTATAGAGGGGACATCAACTGGGTAGCGGGCGTCTCTTTTGCAAGACATGTGAAGGGTTGGTATCTTTTATTGTTTCTGAGGTCCCTATATTGCTACGCAGTGGAATAATCTTGTGGGCTTAAACTAGGGATTGAAGATTTTTCGGTGGTGTGGGAAGGGGGTATGAACTGGTGTAGATTTTTGGGTGGAAGTAGGTGTCGAGAATCATCACTTGACCATTTGGTGGTGTAGATTGTTGGAGTGGAATTATAGAGATTTACAGAAGTGTTCCTTGTGTTCCATTACGTGGAAACATGAGGTACTTGACATAATAGTAGAGTAGCCTACAAGTACATGGAATAGTGGCAGGATGGCATGACGGAATTAGTGACCTTTCAGAAGTGAGATGACACAAAGAGGCTCTTTAGGCACTGTTTCTGTTGTGTTTTTTATGTTCTTTATCCATTTTCTGTTTTCTGTGTTGTTTGCCGTTGAGTCTCCTGTCTCAGAATCCCCTGCTCTAATTGTTTTTCTATGACTAGTGTAGACCTCCTCTAACTATTTCTTCTTGATTTTAAAAAATTTAACATTGCTAAAAAACAAATATTTGGGAGAACTACATAGATAGTAAACTGTGTTTCAGATTTTTTTTCAATCTATTCGTATGTTATAACACATTTAATGTGATTCCATAAGATTCCTTTTGCTTATTTAGCTCGATCATTATATTCCATAAAATTATTTTCCATAATTAACTTAGCCAGTGGAGAAATACCCCTACATAGAAAATTCTAAGCTCGAGTAAGGGGGAGTTCATGCTAGGTTGACAACAAATATAAAAACTCATCAATCTATATGAACGTGTTGTGTTGACCCTTGGGCACAATGAAAAAAGGATAAGAGGGCAGTGCTGCACACCTTGAGTTAATGCTTTTAAGCTAAGGGCAATGCATTGATGCGACAACTAAAAAAAACAATTCTCAAACTTGATTGGACAAATGGAGATAAAGAAATTAGTTCAAGAACGGAAATAGTTGACATGATGATAAATGCATTGGGTACATGCTTTAATTATCATTTCTTCTCTAGGGAGAAAGTAACTAGATATAGAAGTAGCACAGAAAGGAAGCTAGCATACTCACAAGTGCCATCATGGGAGGCAATGAAAACTCAGTCTTCTCATGATCCCACGTTGATTTCATAATATCATTGATCATGTGGAATATTTGATTTGAACCATTCATCTAAAATGCCACAAAAGTAAGATATTAGTACAGAAAATTTTATTTTCCAATGAAATAAAGAAGATAAACATAATCCTCAAAATTCTCTAGACTCTGCTACTGCTCAAAAAACAGAACTACAAAAACCATCAGTTCCTAATTTATGTAGATATAGTGGACAGATAAACTTGGTTTTCTTTCTGAAAATAAATGGTTATCAAAACATCTGGTCGAACAACTATATACATAGGAATATACAATGATTTTTCTGGATCATGAGAAAAAAATGAATGAAAACTTGTTTTTTGAAAGTTATTGGAGATTCATCTGTTAGTTTGTGTCCTAATCAGTACGAATACTTTATTGTTTCAATTTACTACATTGATGCTTATCATGCACAAGGACTTTTTGTTTGTGTCTAAGTAATAGAAAACATCTGTAAAAAGATATTTCAGTTGATGGAGACAAAAAATGTAACTTGCCAAGAATAAAGATGATGGTTATCAAAGGAAAGTAGAAAGACCTCACCTGGGAAGAAGAAAGAACTGAAGGCGAAAATCGTACATAACACTGGCTTCCATAAACAGCAGCACTGACATCAAAACCACTACCAATCTTTCCTTGAGCCATGCAATGGGCACTTTGAGCTATAGCATGCACCAAATCAAGACCTGAATAAGTCATTCTATCTTCAGGTACATCTGCACCTGAAAATGAAACATTGGCAGCTCCAAGATAATGAAGCAGAGCTGCAACAACTGACACAGTCATTGCTGCTGATGAACCTAGTCCTGTTTTAGCAACTTCAGGTTTACATTTTTCACCAGTAGATATTCCACTGGAGCATTCTGTGTTTAAGGTAATTGAAGAAAAAGGAGAAATCATAGACAATGTTTCAGGCAACAATGCTAGTCCATGTACCTCTATCTGAAAAGTAAAACAAGGCATGTAAAATATTTATACCTTGTTTGGGAAAATATTACAGCCAAAAAACAGTGTTAAAAGTAGAAATAATTTAATAAATAAGATAACATTAGGATACAGGTAATAGACGTGTATGGACAAAACAATAGAGGAAAAAATGAAGGAAACGTTATGACATGCATTGAAACCATATACATATATTTTATACCCATATTTTAACGTCTTAGTTTTCCATACATCTCAGTCTCTGACATTATGTAAAACATTTCCATCTACAAGGCTACATTAGTCATCCTACAGACCTCCATTACAACCTACGTGTTATTCCAGCTCATAAAGCTTGGAACTTATGGGATGGAGTGTTCACTACTACATTTCATCTCGTACCACATCCATGTACTTTTCCCCTTAGTTAAGGATCCTTCTCTGATAATCAACAAATCCAATGTGCTGTCTGTCTCAGTGTCTCCATCCCACGAAGGCCGGGTATTTTATTACGATTAGCATCATGGAATCAAACAACAGTCCACAAAATAAAAGAATGTCTAATATGTGACAATCAAGAAAGGCATACCTTCCATGTTAACATCTTCTCCTTTAAGTAAACAACTTCCAACTGGTTAGGACTTGGGAACCATCCTAGTACTATAGTTATTATGGACCATCCTAGGCAGTGCCATGTTTCTACATAAGATCAAGGTGTCCGGATGCCTATGGTTGATTTTCCCTAATGATTTATTTTTTTAGTTTTTGTCATGGAAGAGTGTGTATTGATGAATTATTTTCTTGTTTAAATATTTCTATTTATTACTGAATATTTGACATATTATTAATATCCTGATTATTTTTTGTATACTTCAATGGTAATAAGGGTTAATTAAGTTAAAAATACATATAACTAAATTATATTTAACATTGTATAACATGAATACTAAAACCACTCAAAATGAAATTTTTAGACTTTTTATAAGGGCACCTAGGCACCCCATAGGCAAGCTTAATGCTTGAGTGCTATGACACATAAATAAGTATGTTTTTATATAGAACATTGCAATGGTTAATTCCATAACCATGGTTATATTTGATAAACTTTCTTGATTCTTAATTTGAAAAAATTGATTTTAGTACGTGATTCTTAAAAAAGTACAATCAATTAATTGCATAATATCTAGAGGACAAAAAAAGCAAAGGAGGATCCTCACAACAAGTGACTTTTTTAAAAAGGGATTACAAATTTTAAATAAGAAAAAGAAAAATACATATTTGCTGCAAAATCTAGATGATTTTGATTAATAAATGCATTGAAATCAATAAAAAACCAAGATCATCATTTGCAAAATGCCACCTGAGTTTTCTTCTCCCTAAAAAAGGCAAATAGAAGCATGCTTGAAACTGGAAATTTATACAAAAGATATAGAAAGAATTTCATGAGCCAAGATGAATCTACATCACTATAAAATATTTCTCAAGCTTTTAAGCTTGCCTTAAAAAAGAAATTCAAAATTTAAATCTGCAAATAGAAATTCAAAATTTATATCCTAAGGCATGGCTAGCATAACTACAACTAATATAAAGGCTTTGTTCCACATTGTTTTGAGTTCCAATCAAAATGCATATAGCGATTGTATCTTATGCCAAGCATGCTTAAGGAGTTTGGTATTAAGTAACAAAAAAAGCATGATTAAGGAGCTTGTAAGTTATAAGGTCAAATTCATATCAAGAACTTTTAACTTTGTTAGCTTAAATTATTAACAGTTAATTGGATAGTGTGTGATGATCGTTTTTCATAACACATATCATACATATATTGTTAACTTAAGGTAGAAAATGGGCAATTACATACACAGTGAAAAAAAGTGTAATACCTGACTCCGAAATGAGTAGAAGTCATTAGAGCCTAAGATTGTGACATGAAGACCTGCACGATACAAGGGATCCAACAACGTAAATCAGCGAGAACAATGATAATAATAATTACATGCCTTATGACGGATTACTTGGTTGTTCTTACCTTGTAGTAGCAGCTTTTGTAGTGCATTATCTCTGTTACTGTTGGAACAAGTTGCTTTTGCAGCAGCAACAGAGTATTGTACTGCTTGTTCTACAAAAGCATTTGAAGAATCCCTGAAGACTTAAACCAGTAAAAATCTATCAAAAATTGTTCATTAGATCAAAGTTCTGTCCAAACCCAAACAAACTCCAATGTATTTTTTGAACAAACAGAGAAGAGAAACTCCAATGCAATAATTTAAAGCCAACCAGCAGACTCAGCACATGACAATTTGCAATATGCAACGGAGGATCTCTCCATCAAATTGTATCTCAATTCAACAAAAAAATAAACACCTTCAGGAATTGAGTCCTGAAGATGATTTTCTATGTTGCAATTAAGGCTTATTTTATTCAACATACACTTACTTTCATATAGAACAAGAAATCACCACTATTCCAGATTCCATGATTGTCAAGAATATTTTGTATTCAATATCAATATAAAATTTTCGTATCTCATACAGAATCAAAAACTTTTGGGGTGACATGCCAGCATTCTTACAGAACAGGCAATTGATATTCAAGAAATCTTTCATCTGAAGTATACAGTTTAGAAGAACCAATATCTAGTAATGGAAGCACAATGCATGATCCACAGAAAGCTAAGTAATGCTGAATTGTGCTGTTCAAATCCCAATGGTAGTAGACATCAACCTAATTTACTAACCACAAGTGACAAGTATATAAGAAAGAATTTCATTGAAATTCATATGCAATTGTCCATTGGAAAAATTTTCTATAGATCCAGTTGGATTGTAAAATTCAGATCGAGAAAAAGCAAACCATGAGAGTGTGCATTATCCAACAAAAAGCTTGCCTGGAGGACGTGCACTGAAGGTCTAAATTCTTCAAGGACATTTTGTACTCTGTTTCTCTGGAAAGCTGAGGGGAGGTCACTTTCACATCTATCCATGCCTACAGAAATTCCAAAACAAAAGACAGAGAACAGTTTTTGGGATTGAAGTAGGACAATGAAGAGAAATCGTGTTGATTAAGAATTATGAAATACGATAACAAATATGAAAGAAGTAAATTTACCCACGCCCAGCTATCAGTATTAAGATGTTCATGTAGGGGCTTCACAATCGCATAGAAACGAGCAGTTGTGCTAAGAACAAGCCCCGCATTGGGTCTCTCTAGAATGAGGTACCCACCAGTAATCAAAACCTTCCCTGGAGCCGAAGCAATCCTACGAACAACACAGCAAAGTAAAACAACTGACACACAAAAATCAGAACAAGTAAAAATTCAAGCATGAACAAGAACATCACAAAAGGCTAAAAACACATATCACAATGCATGCATACTTACACTGCTGGCATCGTGCTCCACTCGCTCGTCAACCTGTCACAATGCAAGCGTACATAGTGAAGCGAGACTCAGTAAGCAGATCCAAGACAAAAATCAAGCATGATCCGCAAAAAAAGGGGTGTATACAATCAGATGAAAGAAAGTTTTCATTCCTTCGGAAGAAAAAAACAGAAATCAGTTAGCTGAATGATCGATGAGCGGTAGACTAGTGAGCAGTGTGATGGAATTGGGAGAGAAGACTACCTGATACGATTTCGAGGTTGGAAGGAAGGCGAGGTTGGCCCTCTGCGGCTTGCCGCCTCTCCTGCTACGGTACTTGGTTGGTGCCAAGAAGAGATTCCATTCCGGTCACGGATCCTTCGGTGACCCGAATAATGATTTATATATGAGAAGGTACCTGTGCAACTAGAAAATAATGGTAAATAATAGAAATAGAAAATGTGTATAATGAAATTTAAAAAATCTATTCCTTATTTTTCCTGTATAATGATAAATTTCAAAAAAAAAATTCGATATTAATGGAAATAGCATTAAAATACCTAATTGTATAGCTATAACTAGATTAAATCGTACAACAAAACGAAATGCAAGTCTAGGATAATAACAAAAGGCTTTAAGAGAAAGAACAGCTGTAGCTGAATAAATAATTTTTTTCCATCTGCCCAACAACGTCAGGTGGTGATTAGAATAAGAGCAAAATGATGTGTATTACAGGTAAAAAATAATAATTTAATGAAAAAAAGAATTTTGTCAAAATTTAATTTAATTCTGACATTTTCCGTTTGTGTATTTTTTTTTTTCGAGAAATGCCTAAAATCGTGAAAAATAAAAAGGATAGGATATGATAAGAAATATAAAATTATTTGTGTACACGTGAAAAATGACAGATTTTGAAGTACTTATGTGGTTATAGGAAATACATTATTTAATTATTTTAAAATATTAAATAATAAATTAACAAAAATTATTATCAACTTAAAAAATAATATTTTAAATAATATAATATATATTAATAATTTATTAAATATAGATGTAAAATAACTTATATACAACAAATAAATAAATTCTTTTCATCTGCTCGACGTCAGGTGGTGACTGGAATAAGAGCAAAATGATGTGTATTACAAGTAAAAATAATAATTTAATTTAAAAAGAATTTTGTCAAAATTTAATTTAATTTCGACATTTGTACTTCGCCGCCACTTTGCACGAACAGGCGGAAGTGAGCCCCTTCATTTCGTGTCGATTGCTTTCTATGGCTGGAACCAGAGGTTGTGGAGGCGAAACTCCGTGCCCGCCTTCTTCATCAGCTCGATTCTGCTGCATCTCCCACGAATTCTCCAAATCAGCCTCCACGAATCGCTCCAAACTTGCCGTCGTCCACGCCACTGGTGGAATCCAGGTCTGCGAGGAGCTGTACAAGCTTCGTGAACGGTCACTTGGCGGCGTCCACGAGGAGGAGCAGGAGGAGAGGCTGTTGAAGAGGTTCAGAGAGGTCTCGAGCAATACGGTGTACAGAGGTGACGTGTGCTTCACCTACGGGGATGTATTGAAGGCTGTCGATTCCCTCAGTAGACGCATCCACAACGCTCTTGAAGGTTGGCATTCCGAATTCGTTTCGTCTCTGCATATTGAAGTTTAGTTGGTTGACTGGATGTAAAGACCGTATTTCGTTTCGGAACGTAAACGAAGACTACCTCTATTTTACTATGAACGTGCTTAGTTTTTGAGGATGCTGTAGTTGTCTGCTGATTGGTTGGGCTGGAGTTCACCTTTTCCATGTAAAGTTAAGGTTTGTGTGAGCTCCGACCTACCTGTCTGTTGGTAGGAGACAGTCCGGTGTATCAATTTCATCGCATATTTCATGCATTTTGGCGGAAATATTCACTGCGTGTTGGTTTCGATTGTGCAGGTTGTGCTCATGGCAATAAGACCTTGGATACCCAAAACTTTGGATCTTCGAATGGCTGCAATCGGTTTCCTCGAGTGGTTGGGGTGAACATTGGCCCTTCTGTGGAGTATATTGTTGCAGTGCTCTCGGTACTTAGATGTGGTGAAGCATTCCTTCCTTTGGATCCTTTATGGCCTGAAGATAGAATGACCTTGATTGCTTCATTGTCAAACATTTCACTTGTTATTAAATGTCAGCCTTCTGTACAGAGTATCGGAAGCTACCAATTAGATGGAAATGATTGGGCCAGTCGTTGTGGTTGTTCTGTCTTGTATTTTTCTGTTGAGGATGATAGTGTGGAGAATGTAGACCAAGCAGAATTGGTGTGGCCCTGTGAAGACAAGAACCCTAGGTCGTTTTGTTATTTAATGTACACTTCTGGCTCAACTGGAAGGGTCAAGGGCGTTTGTGGCACAGAAAAAGGTAGACGCTGGTATCAGAATGTAATATGCCTCCATATGCTTAGTTCCTTGGTAAAGCTATACAAATGGTTTTCGAACTCTTATCTTGGATTTCATTTTGCCTTAAAGTCTTTATTATATTCAAGAGACTGTGAAAGCCAAAATTGCGCCAATGTCTCTCCATCGGAATTGCCATCCTTATAATGAATGAATCAAAGATTACAGGATTACTTTGGTTTGGAAAAGGCAGGCATAATTGATGGATTCACTAGAATTTTGATAAGTATCACAATAAAATACTGTTTTCTCAAGAATATCAGTTATCAAAACTAGAAATGAGAGTGAGCTGATCATGTTTTTCTAGGATGAAATGAGAGTGAGCTGGTCGTAACTGATTGATTCACTAGAATTTTGATAAGTATCACAATAAAATACTGTTTTCTCAAGAATATAAGTTATCAAAGCTAGAAATGAGAGTGAGCTGATCATATTTTTCTATGATGGAACTTTATATCTTCTTATTTGTTTATTATTTTTATCAATTGATCTGAAATTTGAGGTTGTATTTTACAGTTGGTTATATCCTGTTTTTAATGATTTCTTACCTATCTTGTTTCTTTGATCATTTTTTTTGGTTCTATTGTTGTTGTTCAATGTTGTTATACTTATACTGACTACCCTTATATCTAGGTCTTGTGAATAGGTTTATGTGGATGCAAGACCTTTATCCCTTGCTTAAAGAGGATGTTTTACTTTTCAAGACATCAATCAGTTTCATTGATCACATACAGGAGTTCCTTGCTGCTACTTTAACATGTACCACACTTGTGATACCCCCTTTCAATGTGCTAAGGTCAAATCCATTGATCTTGGTTGGCATTCTTAAGGTAAACTACTAACATTGAATTTCTTTACTAAATGAAAAAAAAATTATTCATTTGGTCATTCTTATTCTCCAAGTATTTTGTGGAAATTTGAATTGTAGTTAAGGTGCCAATGAAATCAACATCAGCAATATCTGGAAATCATTACTGGCGTATCAATTGATATGGTTGACATTTCATTTCAACTGATTTTAAGCCTTAAAAGCCTGTCTTGACATGCTTTAAATAATGGATTGCACTTGTTCGAACACTATAGTAGGATAGATCCTGTGCATGGCTCATGGGCTTCTACCACAGGGGGTAGGTGTCCCTAAATGCCAGATTTTTTTTTCTATTACTCAGGTTCCTTAACATCCTAGCTGCAAGTCACAAATGAGCAATCCTAACATTTCAAAACCAACCTCATTTTAAAATCATATAATTAGTTTAGTATATTGTTTAACCTAGTGACATTGATGCGGAGATATTGCTTTCTTGATTTATTTTACCAGTATTCTGACATTTTCATAGAACAACGTTCTCTTGCTTGAATATAATTATAATATTTGAATCTAATGAAAATTATTATCCTTAAAAGGAAAATACTTCTAATTTATGTTAACAATTCTTATTTTCAGGTAAGGTAAGATACAGGTAAGCTTACTTCCAAATTCCAATCTAGAAAATTCAATTACTCCAGTGTTGTTTTCTAACCAGTTAGGAAGTAATGAACTTTTCATTATACACATAAAAATTTAAATATCCAATGTAACGAACTTGATAATGAAGTTTAAGAGATTTCCTTTTTGTAAGTTACTTGTCATGTTGCAACTCTAACATTAGCTATTCAAATAAAGTCAGGATTGAAAGCTAATTGCTACTTTCTTGCCTTGAGGCATCACATTTCAGCCATAAAATAAAAAGTCTTTCTCTATTGTCTTCAATATACCTTGCTTTAGAAGTAAGCAAGCAAAGATAGGCGGTAGTTAAATAAGAGTGGTTGTGGTGATGTTTAATATTATTTTTAATCCAAAGAAACAGAGGGACTGCTATTCCTCACTATGGCATTTACTCTTGATATACAGGGTAAACCAACCAGTAGAAAGAAAGTGTAACCAAGGAATTATTTTCTTTTTGTAAAGTATTCATCCTATTGCAACTTATATTTGGGTGCTAGATATTTACTACCATGGATTGGGTACCATCATTTGCTTGTAAATTTTATGATAGAAACTAAATAGACAGACAAACATTGAATATACATAATAAAGTCATGATACTGCAAACCTCACATCTTAAATGATAACCATTATCCTTCTTTACTTGTTTTCTTTTGAACTTTTACACATGGTCCTGAATTATGACCATTGCCCCTTCTGTACTTTTTTTTCTTTTGATATTTTACTTGTGTCTTGATATGTTTCAACTTCTTGTTTTGTATTTTTGCAACTGAAAGTTTCAGTTTGCTAGTGCAGGTCTATTGCATTTCAAGACTGGTTACTGTTCCTTCATTGATGAGAGCAGCTATTCCTGTTTGGCAAAGCTTAAAATTTGTCAGCATACAAACATCACTAAAACATTTAGTTCTCAGTGGAGAAGTTTTTCCAATATCTTTGTGGAAATTACTTTATGAACTATTACCAGAGACCATCATCTTGAACCTGTATGGGACAACTGAGGTCAGCAACATATATCCTTTTGCAGGCCCATGTCACATTTGTCTGCTTATTGTAACACAATATGACAACTTTTAATTTTGGAACAACATGATACAAGTTATGAGTTTTCCTAGAATTACTGCTAACCATTAATTTTCCAATTTGATGCTTATGAATTCCACTAAATTTTTTATTAGATATTCTTGGAAGATTATGCAGGTATTTGATCATTTGATGCACTGGTAAAGTAAAGTTGGTTTAATTTGATGTTTTGTTGCAAGTTGTATAAACATTTTAATATGATTAATTGTCATGAGCATGCACTAATTTTATATCTAGAAAGGGATTCTGTGATTCATCATTACATTTAATGCTGATTCAAATGTATTGAAACTTCTGCCTCAGCCTACCTGACTAGGTGCTCCAATTGCATAACATATTTTTTTAGAAATGAAGAGATATTTTTGTTCTAATTTTTTTAGTTTCATGCCTCTTGCGGTAGATTATTTTAGATTTGTTAAAATGATATGGTTCCTACTTCGTATACCATCTTAACAGTGTTTCAATCCTGCCATTTTTCAGGTTTCTGGGGATTGTACTTATTTTGACTGCAGAAATTTGCCAAAGATTCCAAAAAACGAAGCTTTGTACTCTGTACCCATTGGGATACCTATTTCTAATTGTAGTGTTGTTCTTCGTGGAGAACACAAGGTATCTGATGAAGGTGAAATACTGGTTGGAGGTTCTTGTCTGTTATTGGGCTATATTGAGGACCTCTATCATGGGGTTTGTAGTAAAACTATTGAACATCAGTTGCATTTCAGTACTGGTGATTTTGCCAAATGTTTACAAAGTGGTGACTTTGTCTTTCTAGGTAGAAAAGATCGTCTTGTCAAAATTAATGGGCAACGTATTTCACTAGAGGAGATAGAAAATACCCTATGTGAGCATGATGATATCAATGCTGCTGCTGTAACTTCTCATTTAAATGTTGCCAACTTTTTCTATCTTAAAGCATATATTGTAAAGAAAAAGACAAATGAAGTTCACAGGCAAGTTACTTTGGTTGATGATGGAAATGAAAGATTTTTCTTTTGTATCAAAAATTGGTTGTTTAAGAAACTACCACTAGCAATGATTCCCAGCCACTATGTATGCCTTGAGCAATTGCCTTTGAACCCAAGTGGAAAAATCGATTATGCAATGTTGGAAAGTTCAGTTACTGTGGGAAACCAACTAAACATGGATGTTGGAAGTGAGAAACATTTCTATAGTCATTTACAACTAATTAAAAAGGTTCTCTTTTTTTCTGCCTCCTACTTTTTTTTATTGTATTGTCAGAGTATTCATTTCTATTTGCAACTTGATTGACAGAATTATTCTCAATTAAAATGTTACAATACTTTAACCATTCACACCTTTAAGAAATACCATGCATATTCATATCTTGCTACTTGAAAAGGACATGATAGTTTAAAATTATGTTCTGGTATTTCACTTCAATCACATTACCAATACTTCTTACTTCTCTAGAACTAATGTATATGCAATTATTTTGTCTATAATTTTTCCACTAGTTGCTTGTAATATGGAATTGACCTTGGTAATTGAGGTGGGCAACACAATGAATACATGAATATCTAATATAAGTTGAGGGCAACTTTAAGGGTCAAAGTTGAGTGCAACAAGGTGTGGTCGTTAGGTGATGGTTAGTTGTAATTGTCATCATTGCTCAGCTTTATGATGTTAATGTAGAGTTGATGTGTCAGCTTTAGCTGACATGTGCTTAAGGGGAGGAAATGTATGAAAACTTGGTTTTGAATAATGAAATGGGAAGTTTTATGATTGCCCTAATTTTATCTTATGATGAGATTAGAGTCTTTGCTTTATCATTGAGAATTGACCACAATTGGGAAGTGATAAGGGTTTTTGGCCACATCAGCTTGCCTACATCATAGTGCTTGTATCAACTTGATATTAGAGCACAGCAATCCTCTTGTGGAGATGGAGCTTAGTGACGAGGCATTACAACTTCAAGAGCCACATCGAAGATAGGTGCAAGAATTAGACCACTTCATCAAAGAAATAGAGTGGTAGTCAAGGGAGATGGTGGAGATTTAAGACCATGTTGCAAGAGTTGTTGTGTCAAGGTAATAGAGGGGATAACCTGAGGGAGAGCTCCTAGACTAGGGGTTTTGAGTTGATTGAAAGGTGATTGGAGGCTGGAGAAGGCCTCTTTGATAAAGAAGTTGATGCCATCTAAGTATAAGGAGAGAAGGGAGAAAGGGTTGTGTGACCACTATGATGAAAAATATCAGGTGGGATACAAATGCAAAAACCCTACAATCTTTTGGGTCCAAGGTGGGGAAGAAGAGGAGGAAGAGACACCAAAGGTGAGTGTACCATTGAATTTCATCACAAGGGCGGTGGCCAATTGAACTATAAGGGTTTAGGGAGTCATCCATGGGAAGAGGGTATTAATTTTGTTGGACTCCAAAAGTGCCTATTGCTTCATGGATTCTAAAATCTTGAAAGAGGATGATTAAATGAGTTCCAAGCTATCTTGGCTTTTGGTGAAGGTCGCAAGAGGGGCTAGGCTAGAGACTAGTGGATGCTTATGTAGGGAACCATTGGAAATTCAACATCATTAATCCACAGCCAACCAACATGTTCTTGGTCTGGGCAGCTATGCCATCATTCTTGGGACTGATTGGATGACCTAGTATGATCTGGTGACATTCAATTTAGGAAGAGGGCCTTCCAATTTGTCAGTGATGACAAGAAGTGGAAATTCCAAGGCCTACAAGGAGTGGTAACACAAAAGTAGTGTACATTTGTGTGATCTGCAAGGAACGTAAAAAGGCTCAAGAACTTCTTCTAGTTAGGGCAAAGCAAGGGGAATTGGAAGCATCTCAATAGAAGGTTCGATTGAAGAACTCCTATAAGAGTTCAAGGAAGTCTTCCAAAAACCTCAAGGGCTGGCTACCTCCCTCTTGACCCCAAGACCACTGCATTCCACTCAAAGATGAAGGGAAGAACATCTGTGCACCCCCCTATTGTTGTGTTCATTTTTTGGAGCTACAATGCTAAGTTGCAGAATCCTAAGCAACAAGAGGATTCAACACAGCACCAGTCCTTTCTCATCACCTACACTCTTGGTCAGGAAGGCACATGAGAGTTAGCAGTTCTACATAGACTATCAGGCCCTAAATGAGTAAACCATCAAGTATCAGTACCTCTTGCGGGTCATTGAGGAGTTTCTGAACTAATTGAGGGGAGCCATCATCTTCTCTAACAACAAATTATCACTTTTCTATGCATTGCATGTACCAACGCAAAACTGTACAATGCAAAACCAAAGAAACATTACACAATCTGTACAATGCAATAGCATTCAAAATTTAGATGTTAGTAGGGAAAAATGCAAAACCAAAGAAGAAAGGTGGCAGAGGGGAGGGGAGGGGAGGGCATGAGGTGATGTTGGAGGATCGTAGTAGAATGGATGGAGGCAGGGGGAAAGAATAGGGTAAGAATAGGTGATAGGGTGGCTGTTGTTTGAACAGCTGCATTGGTGATGGTTTGAGGGAGATGTGAATGCTAGGGTAAGAATGTTTATAACATGGTTGTAAGAAAAGATATTTTTCTTTTTATTTGATATTGTGCTTATTTTTCTTAGTATATTCTTATTCTATGATTTGATGGTACTTTAACATATTGGCTGACCTTTTTTGTATCCTTTGATTAAAGATTAAATTTAGCACAATAACAATTATAAGCCTATAATAACTGTAATAGTTTAGTTAATTAAAAGTATTGATATTCTTTATTCTTAGCAGCTATCTTTTTTTTGCAGAACTATTATAAGCTACCTTCTTTATAACAATTTGCATGTACCTTTCTCTAGTTTATTTAAATTTCTCCATTGCACAGGCCTTTTGTGATGCATTACTAGTTGAAGTAGTTGAGGATCATGATGATTTTTTCTCATTGGGTGGTAATTCCATTGCTGCTGCACAAGTTGCCCATAAGTTGGGTATTGATATGAGGCTTCTTTACTTATTTCCTACTCCAACCAATCTTCTGAAGTCTCTGTTCAACATCTCCAACAGTTTCAACACAAATTCTGGTAAAAGATTAAAGCTACATGATGTTTCTTTTGTTGAGAGTGAAGATCACAGGAGAATTTTTCCAAAGGAGAAAACTTATTCTTCCAGATTTGAGCCTCTGAACAAGGGTTTATCCTCTTGCATAAGATATACCCACTCTAGTGATTTTGCTTTCTGGACAGCTGGCTTCCCTAAAGAGTGGTCATGCTCATTTAGTCGTCATAACCAATTTACAGATGGCAAGTCAAATATAAATATTCAACTCATGGATTGTTGCATTATTGAATCCTCAATAGGAGCAAACAGCTTTATGCAGGAATTGTGGAAAGTTCCCTTGAATTCTTGTGTCGATGGATCACCTTTACTTGTAATAAAGGGTGGCGATATCCACTTGTTTATTGGCTCACATTCACATATTTTCATTTGTATCAATGCTTTAAGGTGTGGAATAAAACATGTCTTTTATTGTAAATTCTTATTTCTTGATTATAGTCAGACATGCTTCTATTGCTTGAATTTAAGAGTCGTAAGTGCAATCATGTGTTATATATAACATGCCCTTTAGTTTGATATATTTTCATTAGATGTCATTTTCTTGGAATTTCATGCTTTATTGCTGGATGAAGATTATTGGTATTGTTTGACAATTCCATTGGTTTAAAAAATGATAATTCTAAAAGAATATGCATTGGTGATGTATTATAGTTGATGAAACCCAGAATTGACATGGGATATTCCATAATTTAAAAATGTGTGTGCAAATTTATTAAAGTAGTTCTTCACATTGGAGCATGAACCCATAAGTCCTAACAACTATATATTCCTTCCTCTTAAAGTCTATTAGCAGATTCCAGTGACTTGAGAGATGGTATCTGGTGATCTTAGGATTGCAGAAAGGGAGTTGGTATTTACAGGGGAATAAATTATAACTATCTTAATGTTCGAATATCTGGTCAAGTCTTGGATATATCCATGTAAGAATAAGTATACAAATAGTGAGGGAATTGAGTGGAGGAAGATTATGGATTGTGTTGTAAACGAGCTGAACTCATCCATGGAGGATGTCAACCCTTAAACTCAGCAATTCAATCTACCTTATTCATTCTATTCAATAAGCATAGATTCACTGAAAGAACTACCCTACAACCTTTGATCATGCTTAAATGTAGTTTTTCTCCCTTATGATTGAACTTAATTTCTCTATTCCTTTTCTCAAGAATATACATTGTAATAACCAAAATATTATATTCATTACCAATAATCTAACTTTTCATAAGCATGCCAAGCACATTGAAGCCAAATATCACTTTTTTGGGATATATTGATGAATGGTACTATAGTCATACTTTACACTCAATCCTCGTTGTAGTTGGCAGGCATCTTCACCTAAGGGTTAAGTATACGAGTTTTGGAGTTATTATGTAATAAGTTGGGCATAATTTATATATGTGTCTCAACTCAAGTGTTAGAGATATATGTGTTATGGATAATAGAGTAAATGGTAATTCATATATGTGTACACCATATTTATATATGTAATCACTCTCATAATCTCAAGAAGGTACATTTTCTTCTCCTAACAAGTATCATGGTTTAGAATCTTGCTGACTAAAAAAATCATGCTTTAGAATCTTAGGTTTCACTATCTTGGATGAATACATGTAATTCAACACATGCAATAAATTCTTTCTTAATTTACAACAATAACGATCCAAGTCATTTTACTACATAGGGTCAGTCATATAAATTATTTTCTTCCAAGTATTTCTATATAATATCAAATATTTTGTTAATTTACATAAATTTAAATTGTTTCTTACAATTACCAATCAAGTAGTTTTAAGTTTGCATCTACTTCTAATTTTTTTGCACTAATCAATTCTTCTCTCTTAACTGTTACATTCCTTTATCTCCTGGGGATACAACTAAACCATTTAAGCTGATTTTTTCTTATTTTATCTTCAATAAGTGTAATTTCTACTCTATTCCTAATAAAATTGTTTTTTAGTTTATCCTTTATAGTATCCATATAAACATATGTATTTTGACAATGCTAAGCTTATGTTTTACAGTTCAGCATTCTGTGCCATAAAGCATAGTTGGGCAAATGACAGTTTTCTAGAATTTTCCTTTTAATTTTAAGAGTATCCTCTGATCATACAATACTTCAAAATCTCTATTTATATAAACATCCTTTATAATTTCACCATTGCTACTTATTATAGATCTTAAGTATTTAAAAGCCTTGCTTTTATAGATCTTATGACCATTAAAGTATATTCTTTTGTCATTATTTCTATTTTCATTAAACCTATATTCCATATATTTAGTTTTTGACCTACTTAATCAAAATTTTTTGAACTCCAAGGTATCTCTTCATAATTCTAATTTATACTTAATTCCTAACTTACTTTCATCAACTAATTAGTTCGAAGAATTTGTTAACTTGGCCATACAAAAGTTTAAAATACCATGGACTTGATATTATACCTTTTTCTGCAATCCATCAGTGGAGCTGTTTGTTGGGAGGTGACACTGGATGACAGGGTTGAATGTTCTGCAGCTATAACTGATGATTTTACTCAGGTTTTTTATCCTCTTTTCTTAGGTTATTTTAGTCTTTCATGAATATCTGACTAATTTGTGAGCAATTTTGTTTTATAAAACTTCGTAGGTTGTGGTTGGCTGTTATAAAGGAAAAATTTACTTCATTGATTCTCAGTCTGGTCTAATTCTATGGATATTCCAAACAGGTGGACAGGTATATCAGGCATAATGACCTAAACATTATAACTTGTTCACTCAATTAGCAATTTATTTTGGGGATATTATCTTGTGATAATGACAGCTTGCTTTTTCATTGCCCACTGACTTGCAATATTACTTTTTCTTGTTGAAGGTGAAAATGCAGCCTGTCGTGTGGCAACATTTAATATGGTAATGCTGTTAGCATCTTTGTTCTGAACTTTTGATTCCTGAAATCATACTTTTTAAGGCACGCACCAAGGTGGCACAGCGAGAATTGGCTATACCTTGACAACTCATCTTACCTTATTGTGATTGAATGGATCTTTAGTTGAATTTGTTCAAGTAATTAAATATATGCCATTTAATGTTTTAAATGTTCTTCATTTTAAAAAATCTTAAATATAAATGTTTTGATGGAGTACTACTAAAATATACATAATTATTGAAATGTATGATTATGCATTCTAATGAAATATTAGTGTTATTAAACCTCATATTATGATGTTATCTTAAGCTTATTTATATATTTGAACATTATATGGAAAATAATAGAATTAAAACTATACATAATTATTATCAAATAATGTATACATATATGATATATATAATTATAAATAAAAAAATTAATATTTATATGAGCTCTCAGGCATCCAAGGCACTCTGAATCATTGCCTGCGTGCCTAGGCTCCTTAAAAGGTATGCTTGAAATGTTATAGGAAAATTTTGTGCACCTAAGAAGTACAAGTACTGATTTGGAAGTTCATGATTGCATTGTGGAGCATTTCCTTCTGTGGGCTTCAATCTAGATTGGAGTTGAATTTTCTTTTTAGACTTTGTTTTCATCTTTGTTGTTGTATATGTGTATTTCTTTTTTGATTAAAATGTACCCTTGGTTGTTCTTACTTAATAAGGCTCATTCTTACACTTGACATGAAGGTGTGGATCCCATGATCACACACTTTATGCTCTAGACTATCGTAATCAATGCTGTGTCTACAAAATAAGTTGCGGTGGGAGCATATATGGATCACCTGCCATAGATAAGGTGGGTTTTGTATCTCTACTTATGCAGTCTAGGTTCTTTAGAATTCATGACCGTTTCTCTATTACCTGTAATCCTACATTATCATGTTGCATTCAGCATGTGGTTATCTTGTTTGTCTGGTTTGAAAATTATCTAAGTTTTTTGCCTTTTTCCACTTTTGCAAAATATTTCCCTATAATTTCATGTCATCATATTGTAATCTATTCCATACTAGGCATCTGAAAGGTTTATTCTGGTTTATATGTTAATTGAATGCATGCTTCCTTTAGGAACGTAAGATGCTATATGTGGGTACAACAAGTGGGCATGTCACAGCTTTATCAGTAAAGGTACAACACTGTTGTAAAGTTTAAAACGACTGTCTATTGAATCCTAAGCAATGTTTTTCCCAATGGGCAATATGGTTGTATATATTTCAATCCATATATTTAAAGCTTTGCTAGATCTTACCTGCATCATCCTCTATTATTCTATCATTTTAGCTTCTATTGATGCTACTGCCCCATTTTATTTTGAATTAATTTGTTTCTTTGTTTGTCTCATAAATATGAATACATATCTTACTTATCATCTAAGCATATGATGTATGTATCTCTTTGAGGATGTTCTTTCCTAACAATCCAGCAATTTTAAAGGATAGTTGAATGTTTCGAATGTGGATATTTTCCCTAATAGTTGGGTGTTATGTTTTAGTGACATACTTGAAGCAGTCCATAAAATAAAACTTTTGAGGTACAGCTGAATTATGTCTACTGTCGTTAACATTTATGTTATATTTTTTAATATTAACATAAACAGAGGTTTGTGATTTGACATTTATGTGATGATGTTCAAATTACTTCCTTTTAGAAAATATGCTGGAAATTTCAATATACTTGAAGATGGGGTAGATAAAATGGTAAAACATAAACTATACAAAAAATTAGTGAAAATGGAACCTTTATACTAAGTAATTACAATAGTTTATGGAATACATGATAATTCCATGCTTATGCCTATTTTCCCTGCTTATTATGCTGAGAAAATACCATATGTATCTTTTAAGTTCTATTCAACAAATCAATTGTCTAAACATGGAGGATAGAATATTTTGACATGGCTTGTTATCAGTATATGGTTTGCTGTTTGGTTGACCATCGATCATGTCAAGTAGGTCTCACCTTTCCATATGGCGTGGACATATGAATCTGGTGCACCAATTTTTGGATCTCTTTGTTTGCATTCTTCAAGTGGAAGTGGTATGTATTATTTATTAGTTTTAGTTCTTTCGAGTTTCAACATGTCTTGACAGTTTATGGCATTGATCATGCAGTTATCTGCTGCCTTGTGAATGGTCATGTGCTTGCATTGGACTCAGAAGGCCGTGTCCTCTGGAAGGTGTGCACGTAATTTTATCAATGGTTGGGACAATTACATAAGTTACATATGTTGATTAAAAGAATCTATGGTTTGTTTGATGCTATTAATAAACTTCTCAAGTGGTTTAAGCCCGACTATGGTTGGAGCACAAAACATATACTCAGTCAATTGGTGAAATCAGTATAGTTTATTGATAATGCATTTTAAATAATCAACAGATTAACTTGCAATGTATGTAGTAACTTTAATGTAATAGAAAAAAGTCAATTAGTGAAATTAGTACTTTAAGATAAAAGCAAGAAATAATGAAATAGAGATGAAGTTTTTCTTATCCTTCAGCTTTAGGAGGTGTCCAAATTTAAGGGTAACCAAACTGTTTTCTATTCAGGCAGTTACTGGAGGACCCATATTTGCGGGAGCATGTGTATCTTTGGCCCTTCCTTCTCAGGTACAATGTTTTATTCAGAGTTTTTCTTCCCATTCAGAGTTAATTGCAAATATATAAATTGAGATTTAGTATCTGTTGGATTAGTCCCATGTTTAAAAAGTAAGGACAGAACCACACACATAGTTAATTGATTGTTTGATTTGGAATTAGATATCCATATTTCAACGTAGTATTGGAGTCAAAAGTAACTTATTATCCCTATGTTCCTACTTCCTACACATCCACCAATTTGAAAAATAAGGATAGTTGTAAAATCTAAAAATGGTTACAATTGAGGGAAAGTAAGGTAATCTTTCCATTTTGAAAAAAGTGAGTTCAGGACTTGCATATCTATAAAAGGAGATCTCTTCATTTATAAGCAATTAATTTTAAATTAGATGTTCACATTTTAATGGTATCTTTCATGACATAATACTTGTGTATTTTGGGTACTTGGTATTTTGATGTTTCCTATCCTTATAGAAATCCAACTTGAACGCTATTACACAATGTGAGTGGAGTATATCTTTGTAGCACAAGGGAAATTTAAGTGATTCTTTTTTGTGATTTGATGTTTATTATTTTTTGAGCTGTCATCTTGCCAAATTCCTTAAATAAGTTATTTTTAATAGCCATGATCCTTCATTAGCATGACCCTGATTTCTGAATGCATCTTTCACTATATAAGTGCCTTGCTCATTAGCCTCATTTTAGCTAGTAGGCATTTTGAATATGATATTCATTGATTATCAGACTGGTTTCTTACCCTTGTACGGCATCCGATTTTTCTATTTTTCTTAATCTTTGATTAAGATTATTGTGTGTATAATGTATGTGGCTTTAACATTTTGAAGATGAATGGAATTTCAAGTGAATAAATGAGTTGCACTGAATTTTTTGTTTTACACTCAGGTGCTGATATGTTCACGAAGTGGTAGCATTTATTCATTTGAACTGGTGAGCTTACACTTCTTTTTGCTTCCTGTTAATCAAGTACTTGATATGAAAAAATATATATAACAATAAAAACATTGATTTTCCTGTGGGTTCAGATTTAATATGACAAATGCCTAGCCTTGATTTATAAATGCTGAACCTTAGCTATGATAGTGAGAAAGTTTATCAGTGTTACCACAAAGACAGCACAAAACACTAGAGCTTGTTCATAGTTGCATGCATACATGTAATGAATGGAAATCAAGATGATCAATAGTTTCAAACACTGAAGCATTGCAGTGCTTTCCAATTGCTTTTAGCGTTTGAGTTGAATGTTTATTTAGAGAAATGTTTGAATTGGATCTTGTAGCACACATGGAATCCTTGGACTTTTTCCCTTTGAACTGTGTAGCAAGATAATAGTTTCTTTATATAACTATTCTGCAGTAGAATGAAATAAAAATTAATATTCAGGATCCAGAGACGAACGTTGCTTTGGTGGGATGGTTGTACTTTAGGGAAGATCAATAAAATTCATGGCTTCTCATTTTTTGGTGAGGATACATCGAACAAGCTGTATCAATCCATATAAAATCTCTTTAGTTTGTTTGAGTTCCAAGCCCATGGACCTACGTAGAGAAGATGCTTTCAAGATGAGGATAGATCCTGCCTTTGTTCCATGTATTTGTATTATTTTCCTCAACTTGCTATGGATTTAAAAAAAAAATCAATCATTAAAATGATGACCTTGATAATACCACTAGCTTAATCTTTAGATTTGATGTGCTTTATTTTATAGAGAAAATTCTGCATTGGAACCTGTGATTCAAATTAGATTGGTAACCATTTACTGAAACTAGAGGATTTCCTAGTATTTCAACAATCGGGCTTAATTAGTTTAGTCAGTTATCATTAGCAAAATCACTTAAGGGTTTAGCCGGTTATTCTTTTGACACAGGATGATGGAGGTCTACTGTGGGAATACCAATCTGGTGATCCGATAGTTTCTGCGGCTTATGTTGACGAGCAACTCAAGTTGGTATCAAATTTATCTGATCCATGTGATAGGTGATGCCTAATACAGAATCTTGTATCATGCAGACTTTTGATTCCCAAGGTTGGTATGTCATTGTTTGGTTGTCGGCAGGTTGGTTTGTGTCTGCAGTAGTTCAGGAAGCATCCACGTTCTTAGGGTAGATTCAGGCACATCCCAAGGGAGAAACATACCGGAAGGATGTCCAGAAACCCCTGTGGTCCAAAAATTCGCAGGCATCACTCTCCCAGGAGATGTTTTCTCTTCTCCAGTTATGGTTGGTGGCCGAATTTTTGTTGGGTGCCGAGATGACCATGTCCACTGCATTCAGGTCCTGTGGTGATAGCACGTTCACTGTTGTAAATTTCAAGGTCCAGGAATTCACCCAAGTCCTGCTCTTCCGGAACATGTTTTCCATGATTAATATGAGTAATTGTGGTTGCATAGGGATGGTGAAGCATTGCTTATCTTCTATTTTGATCCTTCCTCTCTTGCAGTTCCCCTGGTTTTCTTCTTGACTGTAACTGTTCGAAATTAGAAACATAAACTTCTAGTTCTTACAACGAAGCCACCCACCAGTGGCTAGTACATAACCCCTGGATATTTATGGATGGTGAAGTCTTTAATTTGAATAAAGTCTCTATAATTACTCATGGATACTTGGAGATTTCATGTGCCAAGATGGTAAAGAAGTTTTCTATCATTCTTTTCATCTTGAGTTCAAAATTTATAGGAAAAAATATAAGAGTATATTATTCACATAAAATATTTTCTGTACATCTTACCATATGGTAAACAACCTAGGGGTAGATTTGAGATTGAGGAAATGTTGGTTTCCATGTACCCATCCACCCTTCAACCTCGTCCATTTATAAATGGTATGGATATAAATATATCGTTTAGATTAGGCGGTTGGTTGCCTGGCGTGTGTTATTGTTTATTATCCTCATGTCTCATGTGGAAGAAAAAGATGGAAACCAAAGGTCCAAACCATTGGTACCCATTTTGGGCACAGCTCTTCAAAGCTAACATTCTCGCCAATAATAAATTAGAGATCTGTTGATGGGTGAATTGAATGGCCTTCGCTAACGTTGATTTTTACGTTTCATTAAAATTCAAATTTTGATAAAAGTTTGAGTACCACTGCTTTTAACCAATTAAACTATTATAATTGATTTGGTTCCCCTGACATGTGAATGTTTTTGATAATGGTCCCTAAAATCCTCTGGCCTTTGTAGTTGTAATAAATTTTTTTGATTTTTTTATGATATAAGATCTTATTCAACATTTTATGATAAAATCGAATTACAGTTGTAGTTACGAAAAATTCCAAACAATCGAAAACCACAATAACAAGCAAAATAACAAACGGTTTCCGATCAACTGAATTGCAGTTTTAGCGTTACGATTTTTGTCTGCAACGGATAATCCCAACCGTCCATTTGCCTCTTGGAATATATTCGATCTGAAGTTGTTTATTTAAATAAACTTAAGATTAGTGCTTCTTTAACGGATGCTGATGCCCAAGAAAGAGAGAAATTTTCCAAACGCTAGTTCAGAATCATCAATCATATAAAAGTACAACTATTAATCCAATTTCATGATACCAAACTAGATAAATATTTATATAAAAGGTTTCTTAAACTCCAGCAACGCATCGGCGTGAACAGGTCAAACAAGTAACGCTCTGACCAACGACAATAAAATGAGACTTTGCTTATTCAGCCTTGGTTAGTCTAGAAAAGGAAATCATTTGGTTAATGATTTGATTAATTAAGCAATATTGTGAAAATGAATAATATCTAACTCAGTTGAAACGAAAACGAAGCTTTTCAACAACACGCCTTCACTTATACCATATCCTGTACACAGGTGGCGAAGAAGTCCTTTACCATTTCTTTGATTACAAATTCAAACTTCCTACAAATCAAATATTTCAAATATGTAAGTTTATCTAGAAAGTTAGAAAATTTTTTCTAACTTTCTAGAATTTGTGACATAGAAAAGTTAGAAAATAAATTCTCAACTTTCCTATATATAAAAGATTAAAAATTCCAAACTTTCAAACTTCTTTCATTTAAAAGTTAGGAAATTAATATAAGAATTATCTCTATTTAATTAATTATAATTAAAGTATATATTGTTAATATAATTAAAATATAATATATTGTTTTATTTAATTAAAGTATTATATTATTTTAATTATTACTTTGTAATATACCTTGTATAATATATTATTTTTTTAATTAAAATTACTTTGTGTATACTTTAATATAATTAAAGTATATTAATATAATATATTTATTATTATTAATATAATTAAAGTATGTATTGTTAATATTTTTTATTTAATTAATTATTTTAATATTTTTATTAAATAATAAAATATTACTTATATTATTTATTATTTTTTAATTTTTATTTTATAATATTAAAATTAATATTTTTTATTTAATTAATAATATATTATTTTATTTTTATTATATAATATTATTTATATATATAATATTAAAATTTCAAAAATTCTATAATTTTCTTAGTTTTCTATCAGTAGTACAAATAAATTCAAATTTTACTTTTTGACTGATTCTTAACTTTTTTGATTTTTTATATTCTAACTTTTCTTTCTGTTTCTTAACTTTTTTGACTTTTTCGGTGATACAAATATACCCGTAATGAATAACTTTAAAGAAAAACAAAAGACATTACATGCCCTCCCCTAAGGCTTGGATGTCGTACCCATGACAAATAAAATAAAAGAACAAAAGGAAAGAAATTGAGTGAGAGGTGAGTAGGACCGCCGCATGCAAGTATAATTAAGCTTGTTCGTCAATTTCTTTTTATCTGCATCAAATTTGCAAGCAAATGAGAAGAGAAGGTAATAACATAACTGCGGATTCGTCGGTCAGACCTTCCGATTAACGGGTTGATTAACTTATATAGGCCGTAAAAAGGCAATAAGGTAGAAACAAACGAATGAATGTAAAAATAAAAATCATCTTATTATTTAAAAAATTCTAATTACTTGGATCACTGTTAGTTTTAAAATAAAAAATCATGTGATCGACATCGTATAGTGGGACTATAGCTGAGACAATTGTTTGAATTTGTCTTACGTATTTTTCCCTTTCAATTGGAAGGTGGGATTTATTCGAGTTGCAAATGATTTGCCCATTGGGCATCAGCTGTTTAATTAGAACACGTTTACGTAAAACTAGTGGTCACAAGCCTTCGTTGGATTAATTTATTGAAAAAGTCTATTTTATGACGTACAAACTTCTTTCTTTCTTTCTTTCTTTTTCTTTTTTTTGTCGATATCTACGATCGATCGTATGTCAAAGTCAAATTTAATTTCGATAGGTAAACACAGGATTAGGGATTGTTTCATGTAAAATAATGACCTAATCCTTCCTTCCTATTGAACTCAAACCATTCATTCACTCACTTGTTCCTTGAAGGGAAGGTGCAGGCATGCGCGCAATGTGACATTCTCCCTCCTCTCCCACCTACCTCTCTCTCTCTCTCTCTCTCTCTCTCTCTCTAACTTCTTCTTCTTCTCCTTCTTCTTGAGACGCCCACATGCACGTAAACAAGAAAGCAATTCCCACCTACCACACACACCTCTACCTCTCTTCGCCTTCATATATTTAACCCCCACTCCAACTTCATACTTGCATTGCTGCCTTCATCCTCGATCGTCCTCTTCTTCTACTTATATATTCCTTTAACTCCATCCCACCGGCCGGCCAACACAAACATGGCCACCGTCTCCGTCGAGGTCCAGGACAAGCAGCTTCCCCACCACCTCCACTCCACCGACCTACCTCCTCCTTCCCCTTCTTCCTCGTCGGAGACGTCGTTCGTCTTCCGCTCCAAGCTCCCCGTCATCGACATACCTAACCACCAACCCCTCCACTCCTACTGCTTTGACAAGCTCGGAGACCGCGCTGACCGCCCTTGCCTCATCGATGGTTCCACCCACAAGATCTACACCTTCGCCGAGACCCATCTCCTGTGCAGAAAGGTCGCCGCCGGCCTTGCCGCCCTTGGCGTCCGCCAGGGTGACGTCGTCATGCTCCTCCTCCAGAACTGTCCCGAGTTTGCCGTCACCTTCATGGCTTCCTCCATCATCGGTGCCGCGTCCACCACCACCAACCCCTTCTGCACCCCGAGCGAGATCTTTAAGCAATTCAAGGCCTCCGGTGCCAAGCTCATCCTTACCCAATCCTCCTACGTAGACAAGCTTCGCACCGACGAGTTCCCCACCATCGGACTCGACGGCCTCACCGTCGTCACCGTCGACGATGCCCCGGAGGGTTGTCGCCCCTTCTCCGTCCTCTCCGACGCCAACGAGGACGACGTCCCCAACGTCGTCATCGACCCCAATGACCCCGTCGCGCTTCCCTTCTCGTCCGGCACCACCGGACTGCCCAAGGGCGTGGTCCTCACCCACAAGAGCCTCATCACCAGCGTCGCCCAGCAGGTCGACGGCGACAACCCCAACCTCCACCTCACGTCCGAAGACGTCGTCCTCTGCGTACTCCCCCTGTTCCACATATTCTCCCTCAACTCCGTATTCCTCTGCTCCCTCCGCGCCGGCTCCACCGTCCTCCTCATGAAGAAGTTCGAGATCGCCTCCCTCCTCGACCTCATCCAGAGGCACCACGTCTCCGTCGCCGCCGTCGTCCCACCCTTGGTCCTCTCACTCGCCAAGAACCCCATCGTCGAGAAGTACGACCTCAGCTCTATCCGGTTGGTCCTCTCCGGCGCGGCGCCGCTTGGCAAGGAGCTCGAGGAGGCTCTCCGGAGCCGAGTCCCTCAGGCGGTTCTCGGACAGGTAATTTAAAATTAATAATAATCTCTCAATTAGTTTCTGTTTTCGTTTATTATAATATTATATTTAGGTCTCATATATAATTAACCAGATCGTTATGCCGCCGTCCGTTCGTTCCTTCGATTACTGCTTGTTTGACCATGCAGATCAAACTATCAGTCAAATATTACAAAAAACTATAAATAGCCAACTACGGTTTATAAATTTTTAATAAATGTGGAAATTATCATTATAGAAAACAATTTAAATCAAAAATATATTTTTTAAATTAAGAATTCTGTTGCTGTGATCGTTACCAGGGGTATGGGATGACGGAAGCAGGTCCGGTGCTGTCGATGTGCCCGGCGTTCGCGAAGACGCCGATGCCGAGCAAGGGAGGATCCTGCGGCACTGTCGTCAGGAACGCCGAGCTCAAGATCATCGATCCAGAGACCGGTCTCTCCCTTCGCTACAACCAACCTGGAGAGATCTGCATCCGTGGAGAGCAGATCATGAAAGGTACGATGATTGAGGGATTGGGGGTAATCAAATTAACACCTGTGGAGTTGAGGAATTCAATTAGCTAGGGATTCATTGGCGGGTGAATAATTGGTTGCCGGTTGCAGGGTATCTAAATGATCCTGAAGCGACGTCAAGAACGGTCGACGTCGACGGTTGGCTGCACACCGGAGACATCGGCTACGTCGATGACGACGAGGAGATCTTCATCATCGATAGGGTCAAGGAGCTCATCAAATTCAAAGGCTTCCAGGCAAGTTCTATCTTCTCCTTTCACTTAGTTCCAGAGGATCGATCAATCTAGCTTCTTACGTAATTAATCGTCGGATTGATCAGGTGCCTCCTGCCGAGCTTGAGTCGCTCCTCATCGCTCATTCGGCCATCGTGGATGCTGCCGTTGTCCCGTACGTCTGCACATCTCTCGTCTCTCTCTGTCGTGTTTCCATTCATTCATTATATATGACGATTGTACTAACCAACAAGAGGACTCATGGTTCGTGATTGTTGTTTTGGTCGGCGAACAGCCAAAAGGATGAGGCAGCGGGTGAGGTTCCCGTCGCTTTCGTCGTCCGATCACCCACCGACGGCCTGGATTTGACCGAAGAGGCTGTCAGGGAATACATTTCGAAGCAGGTGAGTTGATGATTTGTGAAGACTCATTATTACCTAAAACAGGTGAAAACTTGATAAGTTTCAGTGATGATGATGATGATTTTGGTTCTCCTTCTTCTGGTTTTTCTAATTTTCAGGTTGTTTTCTACAAGAGACTGCACAGAGTTTACTTTGTCTCTGCGATACCCAAGTCCCAATCTGGAAAAATTTTGAGGAAGGAACTTAGGGCCAAATTGGCAGCACAACCTTCTTGAAGGGTACAGTCAAATAAAAGGAAAGGTCTCATGTCGATGATTATATGGCGTTTTTTTTAAACCAGTAGTAGTATATCCAATTCTGTTCGTTGAATATTTATTGTATGATGCGGTGACATTACATCCATGGTATTTTTTTTTAATTTTTACATGTGGCGTACTATTGTAGTTCTGATGGAATGGACTTGCTTCTCTCCAAAGCAATTTATTAGTTGCATCAAACTGGAGACTCCTTTTGGGTTACTTCTAAGTTTAACTTAAACATGAAGACAAGCTAGAGTTCATTTCAAGTATCATCTTTCTATGACTGTTCATAGGGCAAAACATAGGTTAATTTCAATGCAGGAGACATGAATACATTTGGGATGGGAGTTAAGCCAAGTCAAACTCCTTGACCAAGGGACACAATCAATGGGAGATGAAATGTGAAATTGGTTGCATATATTAGGGTTATTGTATTGCATGGATGTTATAATCGATAAGAGATGAAACGATCATCAAGCAAGGTAGAGAATAAAAAATGTATATCATAGAAGATCAATGGACCCTAAGCATTTTACCGTATGATTTTTATAAGATCTTGTATTTTGATTTACTAAGATCAACATGTCTAGTACGCTTATCTCCCATGTTAGTCAAAGGTTTTCCTTGCGCATGCCGTGTTGAAGTTTCTTAGGTTAACCGTTAACTGGCCTTCCACTCCACTCAATAATTTCGTTGTCAATGTTCCTAAAAATGAAGATAACATGTGTAACCAATGACATATAACATGTACAACATAACTTGTAGCACATATAACATCTGCGTGAAGTTATAGAAGGAAATATTTTAAAAATAATAACATGTGCATACATTCACTGAGAAATATTAACAATAACCAAATATATTATTGCATGCATCATAAACGTTCAGTACGTTTAAATTAACAGCATCTCAAATAAAAGACAATCATATAATAATCCATGATTAACAAAATTTAGTGCAAGACAACATAACAGCATTCACTCTAATACTACTTATTGCAAAATTAGTGATGGCAGCACATTATTTGATCTCCAATATGGTCTCAAACTCATCTCATGTATATTTCATCCATAATTGAAATAGATTTGAAAATTTAAAGCTTTATAGATTTGAAAGTTTTCTTTGTATAGCACAAGCTACGCTATTTAAATTGAACTAAATTATTTAACATTTATAGGTTTGAAAAGTTTCTTTGTATGCACGTATGTGCATCATCCACCTATTCTAATATAAAATAAATTATTTTCGTTATATGAATGACTGACCAGTGACTTCTCCATACATTCACTAATTCTTTATTTTTGAAAAGGATTTCATACTTTCCATTTGCTTATTTGCCAATTTTCAAGATAAATGATAATAATAGTCAGGTTGTATTGCAAGAAAGTAAATAAATCATTTCACAACAAATTCTCATGTTAGTTAGTTAGAAATTACTTTTATTAAATTTCACTGAGAGTGTGTTTGTATATTTGGAATTGGAATTTTAATAGAATTAAATAGAAATAGAATTTAAAATTTAAGTATTTGTATATGTTTAAGAATTGGACAAAAATTAAAATTTTGGTATTTATGAATAAGATAGAATTTAATAGAATTAAAATTTTATATTTGTATATGATAATAATGTAATATAATTATCTTTAATTAATTCAATTTATTACATTAATCAATTAACATACTATATAATTATACCATTAGATATTTTTATATCATTTATCAATAACTAAAAGACATGCAAGAATTTTTCAAAACATAAATGAATTTTACACTTTCTAATATGACAATCCACGTTCTTGTATTTACATTGTAATTTGAAATGTACAGACATTTTTTATTTTAAAATTAATTATATTCTAAATGTTGGGTTAAGTAGTCAAATAAAACATTCTTACAAATAGGTGCTTTCGAAAGATTTTAGATAAAACGTTTCAATAGACAAGTGCTTTTCGAAGGTTTTAGTTGAACATTTTGAGATGTAATTAAGAGGATTTAGATGTTTTCAAAAGATTGATTTCACCTAAAAGTATTTGAAAACCTAAAGCGGTTCAGAAAGTTTCAATGAAAGGTGTTGACTTTCATGACTTAAAAGACGTTTAGAAGGTTTTAATTGAAACCTTTTGAAATGCATGCTCGTTTAAAGGATTTTACTACAAGACCTTGTTACAGTACTTGATAGTTCTAATATGTGTATAAGGTGCTTTCTTTGAAGAGTTAAAATTGAAAGGCTCCAAAATTGTTGTAATTTCAGAAGATTTTATTGAAGGTTCTAAAGACAAATTGTTTCTCGAAAGGTCCTTGATTAAACGACTTTAACGTAATTAAGGTTTTTTAACCTTAGGTTTTGAGTAGTATATAAGCTTTGATGAGATTGTTTTAGTATTTTACTTTTAAGTCACTCAAAAATGTATGTTCAAGTACAATACTAAATACACAAATTTTATCCAAATACCTATTTGCTACATAAAATAAAATGACCTTGACTCAATTTCAACTAAAAGCACGCATTTCACACAAGAGTTGGAATTGAGTTTTAAATAAATGAGATTAGCAATGATAAATAATTTTTACCGTATTAATATATTATTGGCATAAATTTAAATCTTTATATTTATGGGATTGAATTGAAAAGAAAAAATATGACATTTATTAACTCTTTTTGAAAACAAACTTCGAAATCACAATTCAGTTATGACCTCCTTCCGCCTGCAAGAGTCGAGCAGCGGTTAGGGATTTCCGCTCGTTTCCTTCCTCCGCCGTCCGTCGCTGCTGGCGGCCGCTGCCTGTGCCGACCTTCTACCTTGAAGGTAATCAATCGTCAAGGTGAGACTGGTTGAACCAACACCAACACCAACTTCGGTCGGATGTGGTTCCAGCAACGTGACTCCAACAGCGGTGAACCGACGAAGAAAATTTCCCAATTGTATGACCAAAACGAAAGAGATTACCAACGTACTCGTCCCGAGCAGTGGTCGGGTCCTCGCCTTACCCATCTCTCCTCCGTTACGATGCAAGCCACCGCGCCATACAGGCCCATACGCTAACTCTGGTCGTCGCTTCCTCCTCTCCCATCCGCCGGGTCCTGTAAGCCTCGTCGCCCTTGTGGTGTGTGTGTTTGACTTGCAGGTTCCGTTCCTTTTTTTGGCTTAAAAGGAGATTTTACCAAGTGCTTTGTGTAAATCGTTTGATTTGAGTTCCCAATTTATGTTATCCACACTAAAAAAATTCTATTTTTAAGTTCAGTTGAGTAACTCAGCGTACTTGGACCCAGTTAAAATTAAGCTTAATCTTATTCATCATCTTTTTAGTTTGTGAAAATAATCAAGTTGCTCATATGCTCACATCTTCTACGAATCTATGAGATGGGAGCAAAAAGACTTAAATTGGTGAGTTAATGTAGTATGCGAATATGATCAATCATCCATTGTGTGTTTTTTTTTTTTTAACTTCCTTGAAGCTTATAGTCGCCCCACTCATAAGTAAAGATTAAATGTAGAAAATCCAGGGACAGCAGCTTAGGTTTGTTGATGAATATTGTGTATTTGCAAAAAAAGAAATGCATTTTTATGTGGTTGTAACATACTTCAATAAATCGATATATGATTTTTAGGTTGATCCATACCATAAAGGATGTTTGAACCGTTGACAATTGCCAAGAAATTGGACCAGTAATAAGTGATTTTAAGTAGTGTCATTCACAAACAATTTGTTGAGTACTATCTAAATCTTGTAAATGAAGGGAATACTGTGAGACATGCTCTTGTTTTGTTTCATGCAGAATTTCAAGGAAATTAGGGAGAAAAAGATTTTTGGTTGATGGTGGCATTAGAGTTTTTCTTTTGTGTTGGATTAGAATTAGATGTTAAACAAGCGAGACAATGAGGATGGTGAGAATGGAATGACTTTGCATGGTGATCTTTGGTGATGTCTCTTTTGAAGTGTTTTTGATAGTTTTGCATTTATGTTTTAGAATTTAACAAATATATTTTGCAGCTCATGCAACATACATACAGATCCTGTGCTTGCTCATACCACAGAACTGTCGCAGGAGGTAAAACTCAGTCTTCATACATGAATGACCCCTTGGCTGTTATCAATGAGGAGTGCGGTGTGATCTCCGACTCCCAGGAGCAACTTCTACATCACCTCCCCTTCCTTGGTGAGAACCCTATCGTTGCTGCAGCCCAAGAGGAGTTAGAGTTCGAGAAAGCAACAACTTCATCTTCTCATCTTCCACGAGATGACCAAAGAACCATTTCGCGTATCATCCAGTTGGGGGAAGACAAGGTTTCTGTTCAGAGTAGAGAACGATCGACTGTTTCGAAAAGTCCTGCTGTTGCTGTCTCTTCAACAAAATCTCCCGTCAATCTTGCTGATGTGTTTAAGCTCTTACCAAGAAAGGATGGACATAGATCCTACGAGAGAGTGGATATTCTGGGTATCGCTGCTAGGAAAGGCATTAATCTCTGCCAACCGCTGCGGTGGTGGCGTCCTGAAGGGTACGATGAATAGTGAATCAGTGCATTCTCTCCTCATCGAAATCCTTCCTTTCTTTTGTATCTACTTTATCTATCTGTATGAAGTTGTGCATAGTGATTTCCCATGGAGGTGATAACAATGTATGATATGTCAATACTGCCTGTCCTCGACATAACAAGTCATTAGGGTGATTATTATGTAGTTTAAGCTGTCAGGTTGTGATTATTTTTGTTTGTTAAGTTAAGCACTGATTGCAGGATATTGCAATAATCATTGTGAGTATATAAATAACGTCATAGAGAGGCTGGGGCATTCCTTGACCTCTTCCATTGTCATGTTTCTTCACATTCTTTACTTAATGGAGTGAGTACTCCATTAATTAAGTAAATCAAGATCGTTGTGTCTTCATGGTATTCCAGAGGTGCCAATCTAGAGAGATGGAGGTAGGAGGGGGTATTTCAGCAGCATGAGAAGCCTGTAAGCCAAGTACCTGCCTAAATTATTTCATTTGAATAGTAGGAGGGGGTTTGTGTATGATAGATAAAATGTTAAAAAATAGAAAGTTCAAAAGGGAAAGTTGAAAAATAGATTATTCATGTATGTTGGAATCTAACTGAAACATCTTTCTCATCTTTTCGACCTCCCTCCTTCGGAATCTCTCTTAATTTGAGGAAAATTGCTATGTAATTCCTTCGCCAAAAAAGAAATGAGAGGAAAAAATTATTATTATAGTAAAGAGAAAAGAAAATTGAGAGAAAAAATATAATATAATATAATATAATAAGCAACAACATTTATAATAATGGTGATAGTTTTGCGTAAAACTTTTAACTTTGACTTTCTTGACTTTTTATTATATGTACAGAAACGTTCTTTTTTTTAACTTTTCAAACTTTCCGTCTTCAATGATTTTCAACATTTTATTTTTTTCTTGACTTTTCGTCGTATATAAACAGACCTTCAGAAATTTTATTTCTCTAAAATTGGTCAACTACTTGTGATGGAGAACTCATTCAACAAGAGCACAAAGTTATAGGATAAAATTGTGAGAACGATCTTATATTAATTAATGTAAGAATTAAATTTGAATTAATATATGATGAATTTTTTTACTCATTGTTAATTGATTTTATTCATGATATTAAAGCAGGTTTACACACATCTACTCGTAAGATAATTACAGGTATAAAAATAAGTCACAAGTGAAGGAAAACAGAGGAATAGTCTTGTATCAATTAATACAGAAATTGAACCTAGACTGACTATTCATCAATGGTGTAATTTGATTGTACTGAGATGTAGTTTTCAATATATTGAATTTGTAAAATCTAAGAAAACGTATTAAAATTAATATATCATTTACAAAAATGTTATTTCGAAATCGATACTGAAAAAAATTTATCTAATTTTTGACATGACATCAATGTAAATAACATATGTTTACGTTTTTTAAAAAAACTCCTCCCATACCAACTCACATGATCCACGTTGACATAGTCTGATTTCATCTAATAATTACTCAGTACAATTAAAAAAAATCGTATGGTATCGGTCAACAACACGATTAGGTTTAATCTACTTGGCATTTCTAGATTTATTAGGTCAAACTTTGTTATCACATTAGTTGGTATGGGACGGGATATTTCTGACCTTCCCGAATCCTCTATTTCCACCCATACATCCATCCTCCTTGACAAGTGATGAATGTGATTGAGATTATTTATCGCATTAATGTTTGACAAGGCATGGTTCATATTTATCAACGGCAATTCCGTAAATTACAGACTACGGTGGTGCATTTGAGATTATGTTCCTGTTTATATGATTGCAACAAAATAGAAGAGAAGGTCATTTTTCCTTTCTCTGAAGATGACGGATGGTGATATCGATCTTCCATCAAACCTAAACCGATGGCCAAGTGCGAAAATTTGAAGTCTTCTATTGTTTGCGTCTTCTTCCGCCTTGTGAAAATAAATTTTATTTTATTTTATTTTATTTTATTTTTTCTCTCCTCTCTTCTTTCGTAATAATATAAATGCGTACGCAAGTGTTTAGCGTAAACGTATGACTATTCCAGCAAATAGAAAATCAAATAATTAACGTCATGAAACGATAACGATGTCATTTTAATGTTTTCCGACGACGTTTTCAACCGGACGGGTTGCAACTTTCAAGGCAGATTACGTATCAGAATTAATTATAAAATTTTCTGTGGTCGAAAATTCGAACTGGTTAGAAATCCAAGTTTTGAAAGTTCAAAGCAAAGAAGAGGCGGTAGGTGAGCGGAAGCACCCGGACCGGCCCCACGTCGATCCCATGCACCACCGAAGAGCCGCAGCCCTTCGGTGGCGGCTCGGCGGCGCCGGCGACAGACGGTGGGCGACGGACGCAGCGGAAAGTGATGAATGTACACGGCAAAAGGCAAGTACGATGTCTGCCACAAGTTTTGGTGGTTCATGTGTTTGGTTGGGGCTGAACACAGAACCCAACCGAAGATGGTGCTGCTGAGCTGGAGGAAGCTGACGCCTGACGCCTCGTCCCGCCACCGTAACCACTGCCACACCCACCCACTTACGTTCTGCCACGTGGAACCTGCATGCATGACGTGGTCCCCTTCACCGCTGCTCGCAGAAAAGTGGTGGTTGGGTTGGAATCCGCTCTTCTTCCGTAGAATATATATATATATCTATTACCAAACCATCGATCATTAAACCTTAGAAATAAATATATAATTTCCGACGTAGACCTGTACGTACAAGGGGAGATACGGCGGATGTGGTGGCTTTTAGCCGAAGCGAGCAAACAGGTCAGCTGTGTCGGCCAGCTGTCACGCAATTCCGTGTCATCACCCTCGCATACGACGTGGCGGGTCCGATGCCTTTGGGGGCTTGCGGCAGTAGGGATGGCTTGACACGCTGGATTCCGGGTGGGGGCCCACGACCGTCCAGCGTGGCAGTTGGCTGGAACAAGCTCTTCGCCAACCTTTGGGAAGAAAATCGTACTGACCTCCAGATCACCATCCGTCTCTGCCTCAGACCTTTTCTCTCTCTAGCTTTCACTGTCTAACTTTCTCTCTATATTTCAAGGCGGCGTCTGGACCAACCATGTCTCCATTCAAAGCTTCCCACCTTACCACCTCCGGTCTCTCCATCGCATCGCCGACGCCCGAAAGGAGGAAAGAGAAGTTGGACGTCCTGGAGAGACGGAGAGAACAAACACAACAATAGAAAAATATATATCTCCTTCGTCGTTGACGTCGAAGAAAAAGGTGCCGGGAAGAAGAGAGGCAAGCGATCCGTACGTCCAAGATGGGTGGGAGCTGCTGGTCCTCTCCGGTGGCCGTCGCCTTGCCCTTCTTCCTTTTCGTCTTCTTCGATTTGTCCACAGCCTTGAACTTGTCCACCTTGGCCTTCGACGAGGGCTACTCCCACCTCTTCGGCGGTAAGAATCTAGTCCGCACCTCCGACGGCCGCACCGTCCGCCTCGGCCTCGACCGTTACACCGGTAATCAACCCACCCACCCACCCATCCATCCATCCATAAGTTACTGCCGGAAGTCCGAATTCCGTACTGTTTTGGGTTTTCGCGTTGATTTGGGTGTTGGGCGCCGTTCTTTTCAGGGTCTGGATTCGTATCGTCGGACGCCTATGGATTTGGCTTGTTCAGTGCTGCCATCAAGCTTCCTTCCAACTACACCGCCGGAGTTGTCGTCGCCTTTTATGTAAGTTCCAACTACGATCTCTGTTAGTTTCCTTCTTGTTGTTGGAAGCTCGGAGCCCAAAACACCTGTTTCAGCAACTCCAATGATGGTTCTATAAGATTTCGGATCAGGTCTTGTTCTTAATTCTTCTATTAATTTTCATGGGAGAGTAGACGTCCAACGCGAACCAATTCGAAAAGACACACGACGAACTCGATTTCGAGTTCTTGGGCAACATCAGAGGAAGACCGTGGAAGGTGCAGACCAACGTCTACGGCAACGGCAGCACCAGCCGTGGCCGGGAAGAGAGGTACTTCCTCCCCTTCAACCCAACTCTGGAGGCTCATCGCTATTCCATCCTCTGGACGAGGACAAGTATCATGTAAGCAACACGCAACCCATCTCTTTCTCTTTCGGGGCGAAATATTTTGACCTTTTTATGGCGTCTAGCTTTTGATCGATCTCACGTTGTTCGTTCGCTGATCAGCTTCTACGTCGACGACACGCCGATCCGGGAGGTGCGACGGAGCGAACCCATGGCCGCCGACTACCCGTTGAAACCCATGTACGTGTACGCGACGATATGGGACGGTTCGACGTGGGCCACGTCAGGCGGCAAGTACAAGGTGAACTACAAGTACTCCCCATTCGTGTCGGAGTTCTCCAACCTAATCCTCAAGGGCTGTCGCGTCGACCCCATCCAACAAGTGACCTCCTCCCACGACAGATGCGCGGAGGACGTCGACGTCGACACCGCCACCGCCGACTACGCCGTCATGACGCCCGGCAAGCGTCACGCCATGCGTAAGTTCCGGCAGAAGCACATGATCTACTCCTTCTGCTACGACGTGCAGAGGTACCCCATCCCCTTCCCGGACTGCGACATAATCCCCGCCGAGAGGCAGCGGTTCAAGGACACGGGTCACCTGAGGTCCGCCCCTCGCCGGCTTAGGACGAGACGACGGAGCAGGACTTCACTTTCCGACCGATCCAGCAACCATGCCTTCGCTTGATCAGGACAACAGAAAAAATTTGCTACGGTGGTGGATGTATTTCACTGTTATTATAACTCTTTCCACCGATCCTTCCATGTCTTGGTTTCCGTGGACGGCTGTCTCTTTTTGTCATAGTTTTGGGTATATTTCAGTTAATGCAGACATCGGGGAACCTTTGTATAAATTTACACAATCATATCTATCTAAAGAAACACATTGTACAGATAAATACGAACAATATTGGACTTTAAAAAATTCAAAACTTCATGTGCGAAAATTTTTGGCACGTGTTTCTCCAACTTATCCTTAAAATCCAACCAATTCAGTAATTTTTAGAATCGGTTGGATTCTAACTTCTTGATTTTTGTTTGACAATGTTAATTTTTGTATGATCGATCAATTAAAAATATTGTAATTAATCATCTTATGATTTAGATATAACAATTTAAAATCTTTAACGATAAAAGTTACTTCTGACACAAATATTTACAAAGAAAAAAAATGTATTTATTTCGAAGAAATTATTGTTGCGACAAAGCATCCTGCAATTAAGGGCAGAACTCTGAACTCACAGATAAAATGTTTTTTTTTTTTAAAAAAAAACAGAAATACATGACGAGCAATATTATATTTTGCACAAGAACATGTAAGTAAAAGCAAGCAAACCACCTTGCACGATCATTGTCCTGTGGCATCATACGCATCGATCAGGTGAATGCAGAAGATCAAGGGAAGGTGAAGGCGCCGCCGACTTGGGCAGCTGCAGGGCCAGACGGCGGATCTAACGAGACCCATATGAGGGCGATGGTGATGGAAATAAGACCGGCCCACACATACACGACGGTCGGCGTCCTCCCTCTCCTACCCATCAGCCCCTTGGCGAAAGGGTAGAGATGTGACAAGACCCATAGGCTGAAGAACACTCCACCAAGCAGTTTGCTCCATTCCGGCAAGGTGCTGTAGACGGTGCGGCTGACGCCGACGGCAATGGCAATGAGGTTTACCATGATGATGACCAAGGGAGGGATCATCAGGGAAGTCCACCTTATGATGTAGAGGTCGGCGAAATCGTCGTCGTTGTCGTCACCGGCGGACTTGGAGGTGAGCGTGAAGGAGATCTCTATGCCACCAACCACCTTCAGCAGGCCTTGGAGCACGGCGGCCAGGTGAGCGCTCGTGCCGCCGATAAGCCAAAACTGCTCGTTCCTCCACCACTCTTCCAACCTGATGCCGGACCATTTGATCTCGAGAGCTGCGAGGGCCACGAGCGTCAACGTGATCAGGAGAAGATAAGTGAGGAAGGCCACGCTCAGCGTCTCAACGATGAACTCGTTGGTGAGGAGTGAGAGCGCCGGAAGGAAGCAGTAGACGATGAGGAATATGGAGGTGAAGGGATAGATGCCGACGTTGAGGTACGCAAGCCGCTGCAGAAGCTTCATCCTCGAGCTTGCAAAGACTGCGTTGTTGCGGGAGAAGAAGATCTCGACGGAGCCCGTGGCCCAGCGAAGCACCTGGTGAAGTCGGTCGGTGAGATTGATGGGAGCGGTGCCGTGAAAGGCGTCGCGTTTCGTGACACAGTAGACGGACCTCCACCCTCTGTTGTGCATTCTGTAACCGGTGACCACGTCTTCCGTGACGGACCCGTATATCCATCCGACACGATTGCCCCACTCCGTCTTCTCTTCGTACCAACACGAAATGACGCTGACGGCTTCGGCGACGGTGGAGGCATCGAGAAGGTTGCGGCGGACGGTCAGCACGCCGGGAGGACGACCGTTCGTGATGGTGGGATGGTCGGCAAGTGGTCGGCCATAGAACTCCGCCACCGGTATGGAGTCGATGAGGACGCTCGAATTTCCAAACACCTTTGGAAATGACAACAGGTTCATGCCGCCGTTGGCGTTGTAGTCCTCGGCACGAAGGGCTTGTATCGAGTCGTCGGAAGGAACGGTTGCGGGCGCCCGCCGAGTTTTAGGGAAGCAACAGCTACAACACAGAGAACGTTTCTTCTTGGGTCGGGGAGGGTCGAAGCCGTACAGTGCCGTGCGGCGGAAGAGGCAGCCGGTGCCGACGTAGAAGGGTCCCTGGAGGCCATCGAGAGCGCGCATGTTGACGTCGAAGAAGACGGTGTTGTTGTTGGCGTAGCGGTCGGACGGGTCGATGCCTTCAAACCGCTGGGGGAACTGCACGTAGCATATTCGTTCTCCGCCGCGGTCCATCATGAAGCACATGCCCTCCCGAAGGGCCTGGGAGTAGTAGATGTAGTGGTCGCAGTCGAGGTTGAGGATGAAGGAGCCGTTGGTCATGACGGCGGACGCGCGGACCAGAGCGTTCATGGCGCCCGCCTTCTTGTTGTGGTCGTAGCCGGGGCGCTTCTCACGGGAGACGTAGACCAACAGTGGAAGTCGTATGTCGATTTCGGAGAAGTCCACGAGCACGTCATCGTCGACGTCCCCTTGCAAGGATTCATCGCTGGGTGGCTTCAGCATCACCTGTACGATGCCGGCGTGGTCACCCCGAGAATGCTCCGACGAGGGAGAGGACCAGGTTCCCGGCCAATGGGTTCCATCAGCCATCCAAGTAGCTTTATCTATCTTTATTGGTTCAAGCACCACGTCGCTTCCTACATTCTCCCTTTGATTCCTCAACGCATTGATCTCCTCCCGCGCATGGTAGGCGTCGGATCGCCGCCGGATGGCGTCTGGCAAGCCGTTCACCCGAACCTTGAACTCTTCGTACTCTCGCTTAATCCGTCTCCGGTCCTTGACGAAGTCCTGACGGAATTTGTTCTTGTAAGGATCCTTCTTCAGGCCGAAGTAGCTCTCCGGGTTCCTGAGCTCTATATCATGCTTCCGGCAGAAAGGCACCCAGAGCTCGGCGAAGCTAGCGGCCTCGGCCATGGCCTCGAATGTGAGTAGTGAGCCACCATCATCGGAGACGTAGCAGGCGAGCTTCTCGACAGGGTAGTCGGCGGCTAGGATGGAGAGGATTGTGTTGGCCGTGACCAGCACGGGTTCCTTCTCTGGGTCGGCGGTGGACACGAAGATGTCGATCCCCGGGAGATCGGATTTTCCGGTTGGGTTGTTGGGGTTGGGCGTCTCGAACTTCTCCTTGAGGATGGCGAGGTCTGCCGCACGGTTGACGGGGGAGATCTTGGGGAGTTGGTCCAGAAGCCATGAGAAAGCAAACCATATCTCGCAAACGACGGACATCCCCCATAACCAAACCGCATCCTCATTCTTGTGCGTGATCCTCCAGAAAAGGAACAAGGCGAGAGAAGCCATGCGGAGGAATACGAAGAGCCTGCGTTCGTCAGCAGACACAAGGTATTTGAAAAAATGCACCCAAGAATGAAGGAAAAAGGATTTTTTTTGTTTGTTTCTTTCTTTACCTGTACGGACTCAGGACTCCCGCCGGAATCTTCAACTTACGAGTGAGTGGTCTCCATGGCTTGTTCTCCAGCTCCGTGCGTTGCCCCTGCTCGTAGTCCTCGTGGTCGCCGCCGCCGCCACCACCACCGGGCCATATAGCATTCCCATAACCGTAAGTCCCCTTGGTTTCATACAACCATCTTTCTTGGTCGAAATCAAACTTCCGGTCATGGTTACGATTAAGACTTGGCGGCCTTGTGATCGACATCTTCGTGGGTGGTGGCGGTAGAGGTAGCGGAGGCTGAGGCATCTTCCGCCCCGTCCTCATCATCACCTCTTCCAGGTCGGTATTGTACGGCTCCTTGCAGCCAGGGCAGATGCTACCTTCTGAGTGGACCGCATTCTTGAAGCACTCGATGCAGATTTTCAAACCACATTCGCAAGGGAGTATGTCGTTGCCGCGCTCGTCCCTCACGACCTTCGAATCGCACCCTTTGAGGGCACAGGACGGCCCCTTGACGCCGGCCATCTGCGGGTGCTCAGTCTGGGAGTCCATGACCTTGTTCATGAGGTGCGCCTGCGTGGGGTGGTTGAAGCCCCCGGTGAAGAGGGAGTTGGAAACGTATTGCTCCTCCACCCTGGTTGCGACGGAGGGATCCATGGAACGCTGCACCGACAGCTGGTTGGCAGGGGATGGGGGTATGTGCACATGATAGTTGGCGAACAGCTCGTCACCTTTCTCCGATCCATTGTCATGCCCACTGTCCACGTAGCTGCCTGATGATGTTCTCCTGATGAACCTGACGGTCGGAGGCGGCGGTGATGCCAAAGGATTGCCGCTTGCTCTGTACTCTGTTCCTGAGGTCTTCCGAAACGATGGGCTACCCATCCTACTCCGTAAGGAAAAAAAAATACCTCTCACCACCGGCCAACTCAAATACCAGAGAATTCGAATCCCAACCTGCAATCCACACACAGAAATTTAATCATCTCTGCCGCAAGAACTGAGAAGATGGGTGGTTTTCAACTTAAGGATTTCCAGAAACCCAATGCAACCCACTAAGCCTTCTGCATTCCCGACCTAAAGAACACCCAAAAATTTGCATATGATCGTCTTGCCTAACGCACGGAGCAATGCAAGCATTTTAAGCAAACGGAAAGAATCGAAGACGAGGAATGGAAATTGGCAAGAGGAACCCAAAAAAAAAAGGAAACTTTTCAGTGCAGTATCTTCCCATTCAGTTGTACAGAAAAGGAAGAAAATAAAACCCCGAAAATAGAACGCCATGATCAAAACTTGCATTGATGGAGACGACAAGCAAACCTGGAACCCAGAATCGATGCTGAAAACGAAACAATGCCAATCAACGATGACCAGCAAAAGTATACTGACCTCTTGCCCCCCCTACCGAGCTTAATAAAAGAACCAGTCTTTCGCGTCAGTCGGCGACAACGAGCACACCCAAAACAGAGAATCCATCAACACCATTATTTATTATTATTATTATTTACATTACATGTATTTACAAATAAACATCATTTTCAAATTTTTATTTTTCTTTATTAAAATTGTTACAAGTTAAATTCTGATATAATGTCACTTTTAATTGAACCTGTTATGAAGCTAAAATAAATGCAGCCGTATACAATTTTCAAAGTCTCCCCTCCTCCTCCGTTGACTTTTGAAACCATTTTTGTTTTTTCAAGACTATTTTTTCTTTTTATCGAAAAGTCAGATGTCGTGTTTGCTCTGCAAAGGAAAGGACAATATTATCTTCTTCTTTTTTTAAATCTCTATTTTAACATTTTCTAATTTTTCTGTGTTTCAAATATGAACGCAGGTTTCTTGTTACGTTCGATTCAGTTATTTATTTTTACTTAAGAACATTAATTTTAAGAAAAAAAGAAAGAAAGGATTCTTTATACGTCAGATATTCTTCCAAAGCAACGGTATCGTCACCCTTGAAGTTGATGGGTTTTATTAAACATAACCAAGATGATCAACAAGGTATTCCAAACTCCGCCTTTAGAATTGAGGAAGCCAACCTGCTGACATTATAAATAATATCATTGAAGACACTATTATTATTATTCAAGGTCTTTGCTGTGCCTGTTGATGGAACAAGGAGGCATTTTTGTTTCATCACATTAAATCCATCCCTGCCTTCTCTTGCATGCGCAGTGTGATTACTAATACGGATTAATTTATGGGCTGAAGGTGATTAATAATTAATTTAGTAAGGTGTTTATTAATTTAATAATCTAACTCTTCGTAAAGAAATCAATGAATTATATCATATTGACATGGTCCAAATGAATTATGCGTGGTTGGGTTTGTGTCGAGGCTAAGCGTGTTGAAAGAGATAAGGTCGCCATCCAAGCATAGTTTAAGACATAACTTGTTCATAATTCATATCATATTAATTAATGATATGACTTAATCACATGTTTTTAGATATATTAATTATATAATCAATATATTAAATTTAACACAAATTCTTAGATTTTATAAATTTAATATATCGATTCTGGAATTAGTACGTACACTAAAATAGCTGTAGACAAATTTTATAAACATTTTTAACGTATTGTTTATGTAAATGATAAATTGATTCTTCAAAGAAACATAATAAAATAATCTGCATACTCAAATTAAGCTATATTAGCATAACCTTGTTTCATCTAATAATAGTTTAACATGATCCAAAAAACGATGCCATGTTAATTAAGAATATCGTCTGATCGAACTAAAACTTGCCGACACAGTTAAGCCTGGTCTGATTACACTTCTAATTGTTTTATGGAAAGTATTTTGTGTATTCTTTACAAGATTTTCGATCAAATGGTTGTCAGGAAAGAAAAAGAAGAAGAAAGCGCTTACGAAGGAGAAAAATTGCATGCAATATTAACATAACCTTTCCCTAATTGAGCTTACAAGAATAAAAAAGCATACAAAAGCATCATGTTACAATAATGTTTAGAGCTTGGAAAATGAGAACATAAGGAGACACTGAAAGGGTACGTGCATGGGCATCTATAATCTCACGTGCATCTTACATAATCTCACGTGAGCCCAAGTACGTGGAAAGCCATGCATAGCATAACCGATCTTCGGTTTTGGAATTCACCTACGCACGGAAACACCAACCAGCGACCTTGCACGTTCGTCGTGCTTTGAAAACCTACCAAATCAAGATGGACGACCTAGATTTGGAGAGGAGGAGTTGAACGTCCAGTGAAGGGGCATCTCCCCCAATCGGCATCACAAAATCCTTCGAGCTCAAAGATCATTGTTGGACTTTTAAGAATATACCCTTGCCAGGTGACCCCTTTAAATAATGGAGGACTTGAAGTAGCCCTTCCATGTGAGCAACAGTGGGTTTGTACCAGATAGGAAATGTCGGGTCTTGTGAAGGTTGCATATATAAGCTTGCCAATCGTTCGGAATCAAGTAGGATCTTCATAGGGAGGACTGTCATCGTCAAAGGTATAATTTTTATCCATTATCGTGTGCCGTGCCTTCGCATCCAAGAGTCTTGTTTCACGAAGCAAATCAAGAATGTATTTTTGTTGGGACTTAGCATGTGCCACCTCGATCCCCAAAAGATATTTTAAATCTCCAAGGTCTTTGAGTTTGTGAGTCTATCCTTCAGATATTGTATCTCTAACTCATTGTCCCCCACAATAAGTACGTCGTCAACATAGATGAGAATGGCAATGAAAGAACCTTGGATTCTCCTTGTGAATAGACTGTGATTTGCATGAGAGTGAGTAAAGTTTAAATCAAGGAGAGTTTGACTAAGTTTGAAATACCAATTCTGTGACGATTGTTTGAGCCTGGAGATGGACTTCAATAACGGACAAACGGAATCCTCCCCCTCGGGCTCAACTCCCAAGGGCAATTGCAAGTAAACTTCTTCTTGGAGGTCGCCATTGAGGAAGGCGTTGTTGACATCAAGTTGATGGACCTTCCAATGTTTGGTAGCGGTGACGGCGAGAAGGGTGCACATAGTTACCATCTTAACAATGAGAGCGAATGTCTCAGTGTAATCCAAGCATTCTTGTTGCGTATATCTTTTGGCAGCGTGGTGAGCTTTGTATAACTCAAGAGAATTTTAATTTGTGTTATGAATTTTATTTTGATGATGTGTAATTTACTAAGTCTAAATATGAGTCTAAATAAGTCCAAGTTTTTATCTTAGTTAGACATTAACAAGTTTTGAGAAGTTGTATAATTATATTTAACGTTTCGAGTTACTAGAAGAGTTATATTAAAAACTCATATAGTTATAGTTATCTATACATGTATTTTTAATGTCTTAAGTTTTCATGTACTTTTCATGTGCATTTGTTAGAAAAAAATTGAAGAGTTAGATAATTGTTTGAGTTTTTATGCATAGATTGTATAACTATTCGAGTTTTATAAGTGATCAACATAATGTTAAGTTTTTCTATTATAGTTACATTTTTTATATGTAGACAACTTGAAGAGTTATAAATAAGTGTTTGAGTTTTTACAAGTATTGAAAGATAAGTGTTTGATTAAAATGGTAACTTAAGAGATAAATTCTACAATTCTCTAGAAAGAGCATTCTTAATAGATCTACGATAGGAGAATGTGCAAATTCAAAAAGAATGTGGTGAATGTAGATATTTTCAATTTGAAAAAGACGTAAAATCATGAAATTATGGATCAAGTGGATGAACGTGCTGAATGAGAAACTTCAATTCGACTATTATAAATAAAGGGTATGAGCTGCACTTCAAAGATCCCATCCTAGATAGAGGAATCCCAATAAAAATAAAAGAAGAGCTATCTCAAAGTAATCTTGGAGATTCTAAGTCAAGAATTAAAGAAAGGAGCAAAGAGATATAGAAGTAAAGTAATTAGAGAAAATTCAAAAGTTGTATGTAAAACTTAGGTTTGAAAGTTAGATTCACTCAAGATTAGAATAATGTCAGTTAATTTTTTGAGTGTTAATTTGATAATGTAAAAATCTGTGAGAAATTAAGATGTATTTTATAGGTACAGATGAAGAGTCAAAGACTGAAGAATCTATTGAATTGAAGCACATGTCAGTCAAAAGACAATTTACAGAAGTCGTTGAGTTAGCATAACTTAACAGATATTTACAAGGATACAAGCAAAATGAGTTTAGCATAACTCAACGTGTCATTACAAAGACATGTGTAGAACAAATCTCACATGCATAACTCGTTATGTTAGTAGATTTCACATGACACAACTTGTTAAGTTAGTAATAACTTAATGACTTGGAAAAAGATTGATAATATATTAGAAGAGTAGACATCGTGTGTGCAACAAAGAAACTTCACGTGACAGAATTCGTTGAGTTAGCATAACTAAATGCATATTTATAAAAGACAAGGCAAAACAACTTATTAAGTTGTTAACTTGTTAAGTTAGTAACAACTTAACGACCTAGAAGAAAATCAATAATATGTTAGAAGAGTAGGTATCACATATGCAATAAAGGATTTTCATGTGACAAAACTCGTTGAGTTAGTATAACTCAATGTGTATTTATAGAAGACAAGGTAGAATAACTTGTTAAGTTAATAATAACTTAACAATCTGAAACAAGATTGATAATATGTTAGAAGAGTAGGTATCACATGTGCAACAAAGGAAATTTACGTGATAGAACTTGTTGAGTTAGCATAATTCAACATATATTTATAGAAAACAAGGTAGAATAACTTGTTATGTTAGTAATAACTTAACGACTTGAAATAAGATCAACAAATATTGAATTTGGAAAATATTTGAGAGTAATCAAATAGTAACTTTCCATTTTTGGGAGTGGCAAATCAATAAGTACAATAGGTTGAATAATGTTGGAGGAAATCTAATTGTTACTTTCTTTGATATAAGAATGGACTATAGACATAAATATTGTTAACGATTATATCCATGCATATAGTGAGAGCAACTTAGTTAAAAGCAAAGAGAGAAAATCTAGAATCATTGCAGTTCACAATCAACTCAAGTTTAATGAAGAATTCTCAAGCAATGTCAAGTACTGAAAGTTCTTTATGCACAAACTCTAATTAAAGAAAAGCTTGTTTGTTTTAGAAATTTACACCAAAAAACTTCAAGTGCTATTAGTTAAAGCTATGACTAGAAAACTTAAGTTGTGATTGGTTCTTGCTTCTACCATAAAATAAGGGTTATAAGTAAGGATGATAGTGAAGTCTAAGTTGTGTCTTGGCGGTGGATTAGTCATTTAGGTGAACTACTTAAAAATTTCTTATGTGTTTATGTTACCTATTTTATTTTCCTATATTATCTGCCATAACTATTATAGTTTTAATTGTCTATGCTTTTATAAGATATAAATCATTTACAAATGTTAAAAACAATCACAATTCACCATTCACTCTCCTCTAGTAAGTCTATATGTTCCTAACAAAATTTTGTATTTGAACCGATAAGTAAGGAATTTTTGCATTAAAATCTATAAATTATTACTTTTAAATAAAGTTGTGATTTACAAAATTTGTGTGAATTTATGCTCTTATTTTATTTGCTAGAATAATTCTTAATTTTTCTAAAGACACAATTTACCTTTCTCTTGTAATACTTATAATCCTACAATTTGTATACTCATTTGCAGCTGATCAGTTGCTCGTTGGGTGGTAATGGGACAATCTTCCAAGTGGAGTTGCTTTCCATGGCTTGCAACTCTTCCTTCATAGCTTCTCGCCATTATGGAACCTTGGCTGCTTCTTCATATGTACAGGGCTCCTCCGTCTCCAATAAGGTGGACATGAAAGCAAGGCATTGGGGGTTAAGTTGATCAAGTGAAAGAAAATTAGATAGAGGATAAGATGTGCAAGTAGAGTTGTTGGAATAGATGTAATCATTTAGGTACGAAGGGGGGCGAGTAGACCTGTTTGACCTCCTGAGAGGTGGTTTAAACGAACCATTGTTCTCAAGAGGTTGTCCAAGGGACTTAGCTCCAAGAATATCCTGTTGAGGGGGTGTGGCTTCATTAGAAGCTTGATCATCATGCTCCGATTCGTGGATATCATTAGGTATGTCATGAAATGGGGTTTGATTTTGATTTGGCATGCTGGGAATTTAGTCTTCAAAATATACATTAGATCTGAGCTCGCTTCACCATGAGTAGGTGGTTATTGTACATCGTGTGGGGGTTGGTAATTTTCCTCAAAGAGATTCTTATTATTTTTAATACCCCTCTTAGCCTCAAATGGTTTGCCCTTGGGGTCGTTGTTGATGTTCCGGCTGGAAAATTGAGGTTTGGCCGCAGTGAGTACAACATTATCCCTAATGGTGTGATTAATGCTCCATTGTTGCTCTTCTTGCAAGATCAAGCTGTATGTCTATAGCCGAGGGCGCTTTTAGTTGGATTGAAGGTAACCCTCATCCATTGGAACGAGAAGAAGTTTGAAGGGCGTTTGAACGTGGCTCGCACGGTAGTGGAGTGGAGTACACCTCTCCGCGTGCTTGGATTCAAGCGAAACTTGTTTCCAAGAGCGTGATCGTAGCACAACCGGCGTTTCCAAGGAGTTCTCGGTAAGATCTCAAGGAGAGAATGGTGAAGATCTAGTTCTTCTTATTTTAACAGAGAGATCGGTAGTATTTTAGCTTTATGTATATCACTATGTTAAAAAATTCATGCGAATAAAATACCCTTTGTTACTGTTTTCATATTGATGTTTGGTTGTAATAGATGTTATCTTTGCATATTTCAGTAGTAAATCAAAGTATTTTGCAGTATTTCAGTACTGGATAATAGCATTTACTTGTTGGTATAAAGATCTGCATGAATAGAGAACAGTTTTTGGGTTATCCTTTTCTGTTTTAGTGCAGTTTACGTTTTCTGTGTTAGCTGTGAATTGCTGCAATTTTTTACGTCGATTTCAGTGTAGATTTAGTGTTGACTTTTACGTTTTTGATGGGAATAGCTGCCGAACAAATCTGCATAAGCAACAGGAGTTATATGGGTAGATTGGAACGCATGCATGCAGCTTTCGTTTGCAGTTCGTGCTGTTTTCGTGTTCTGATCGTTAGCTATCTGTTTGGGCTTTAGTTTTAAGTGTTTTCCTAGTAGTTGTTGAGGAGGATACACATGTGAACATTAACGCAACATGGTGTTTTGATCTGAGTTAGAAGGATAAAGGAATTCAGGAAGGATTTCATGCAGGAGCGGATGGTAGCTTTCAGCAGTCGGCTGAATCTTCTTCCTCCGGGTTGGCGTTTGAATTCCAATCGATTTGGGTGTGTTCTAGTCCTGCTGTGTGTGGTTTTTATAGCATTATTCAGAACTTTGAGTCAAATTTCACGGAGAAACGATTTCTGTAAGATTTTTGGAAAGATGTTGAGTGCAGTTTTGGCATAGGAACGCATAGTTCTGTAGGGCGTCGCTCTTCTGATTTCTGCTATCATTCTCGTTTTTGAAACTATTACAAAATAATTTTTCATGAAAGTACACTTCAATAGGTTTCTATTGATACCAAGATCATCGAATTCCATGCTGTATTGAGTAAGACATAAATTCTGAAAATTAAGAGACAAGTGCAGTCTTTTATGCAGGACTGTTTGCACCTGTTTGTTGTAGAAATTTCTTTTGTGATTTCATGCATGTATTCTCCTCAAGTTACATAATTTTTCTTGATAATATTCTTCCTAAGCTTTCCAAAAATAGCTTGCATGTGAATTTCTTGGCTATAGAATTAAAGATATAATTGTTAGAAGAGGTTGTACATTATAGTGTCAATCTACGTAGGGAGTTCTAACGTTGGTTTATATTTGAGTATGTTATTAGTGTTGAGTCCTTAAGTGTTTAACTTAGTTTAATCTTTAATTTAGATGTTAATCTCTTTAACTTAGATTTAACTTTAAATCTTAAAGAATAATTCACAGTTTCTTGAAGAGACAATTCTTGTAATTGTCGACATATTATAAAGAATGTCCTGCATTTATGGTTATAAATCTAAAGCTTAATTTTCAATTAAGTTTTTCTTTATTGATTATGTTATGCATGACCTTTTACGTCCCTACTTCTCTTCATATAAGTTGAATTTCTCTACTTCATAAGCACTTTCTCCATTTGAATGAAAATCCTACAAAAAAAGCACAAAATACCTTCCATGAAATGTTATAGTGCATTAGAATACATATAAAAAATATTCACCTTTTAAGAATAAACAAATTCCCCCGTATTTATACTTTACTAGTCTTTTAGCAAAGCGTAAATAAAGCAAACAAAAAAGAAAGAAAGAGTATACAAATCTACTACATCAAGAGAGAACAAAACACATTATAAAAGAGAAGAAAATTGAACAGCAACACTACCATCTCTATTGCCCATATTCTTTCATAAAGTTTTTGATGTACCTTTAGTTTTGATTATCTAATTCCACCTCAAGTTGGAACTCTTCCTTGCCTTAGACATGGGAATTCAAGTCTCATTTTTGCACCTGTTGTAAGTGGAATAGGTTCAAGACTAAAGTTTTCAAATCCACCCTAAGTAGACATTGCTTCTTATTTTTTCTTTCCTTTTTTTAATTTTTTTTTTCCTTTTTTTCTAATCATAATAAGTTTTCATCTTCCAACCACCTTTCTATATAAGTAATAAAAGCTTGCCAAGGCTCCACACCTGGTTACCAAGTGATTATTAGACTAGAACTACCTACTTTTATTCAAGACAACTTCAACTGTAGTGCCTCAAGTAAATTTCCCAAATTCTAATCTAAGTATTCTGAGTTTCCTTTAACATCCCTAACCAAGAACCATGTGGACAATAATGTAAATACAACCAAAACCTAGGGAAGATTAGATGAGGCTATTTTTCAGATTTTCCTCCTTCAACCTAAGAAACAATGTTGTTGAACTTGAGGTTGAGAGTGTTACCAACAAAGAAGGCAGCAATCTTATTAGCACCACCACTACTAGTGCAAACCTTAAAGGTGTTAAGATTATGTCTAAATCTGGAATTGTTAAACCAAACTCAAAGTATGCACTTCCTTGTGAGGTAGAAAGCATTCCTGAAATTCCTACTTCCATTCAAGCTGCCCTCAAACATAAGGGGTGGTTTAATGCCATGTAAATCGAAGCTGAGGCTCTTCAAGAAAATAAAACTTGGGACCTTATTTCCAGGACAAAAGATATGCATGTTATTAATTCTAAGTGGGTGTTTAAACTTAAGTTAAAATGATGATGATGATTTAGAAAGGTTAAGGGTCCATTTAAGAGGTGTTTGTGCACATAAAAAATACTGAAAAAGGTTGGAAAGGAAAATGGTAAAAACTTTTTCATCATTTTCTAAGCATTTGTATACTAAATGGATTTTCGAAGGATTCCACCATTTTCTCCTTGCATATAAGAAAATTTTTCTTTCATTTTTTGACATTTCTGATCTTTGAAATTAATAGGAAATGGAGGAATAGAAAAAATGAATTATCGTAGAATATATTAACAATATATAATTTTGATATGAAAATTTTTTATGTCATTCGTAAATAAGAATTGATATTATAAGAGACATATAGAACAATAGAGATATGTGAAATGTATTTTATGTTATAATTATTGTCACAAATAACTGTATCTTTTATTATCTATGATAATTTTTTTTATTCTCTATCTTATAAAAAATACAAAAATATTTAATTTATCAATTTCAACATTTTCTATTTTGTGAATAAATATACATATTTTATATTTTGTGATTTTCTATTCTATACACAAACATTTTGATTTTCTATTGATTTTTCGTTATTTTCTATCATTTTTTGTAATATTCTATCATTTTTTTTCCACCATTCTCCATATACACAAACACTCCCTTAATTGCTTGAGGTGAGATCATCGAAAGAGATCCTTAAGATCCCATGATAAGTTTGAAATACATGCAATGTGAGCAGAACACAAAAGAAAAAACGAGGGAAGAAGAAATATTGTTAGCATTTCTGGTGGAAATCTGATTTGTCCCCTTTGATCATTCTGGTAATGGATTATCACACTACACATAGTAATTAGTATTGTATGAACATAATTAATTAATCAATAAATCTCCCACACCTTTCAAATGGACACACCAGACTTGACCCTACATTGCACAAGCAAACCCTTCTAATTCGCATGTATTGAAAAGAAGAAAAAAACATTAAGGGGGTATTTGTGCACATCAGAAAGTTCAGAAATAAAAAAAATAAAAAGTTCAGATTCTTGTGAATTAGAAAGTACAAATTCTTGAGAAAATCAGGGATGTTTGTGCTTTTATATTCTTCATTATGTAGTGATCAATTAGAATCATCAACAAAAGAAAAGTACTTAATCTCATATGCAAAAAAACTAAATCAAATGCAAGGCACCAACACATGTGCATTGATTTTAGTTATTTAAGCTTCCAAAAATATAAGGGCAACTAACAATTTCCTTAAAATATAATTGAAGAAAAATGTTGGACATCATATACAACACAAATCAGTTTAGATTTCAAATATACTAAAATACAATAACATTTTCATCTTTTGAACTTCAATGGCAGGAGGTGATCATCTTCGATATCATCTTAATATTCCAGCACTATGTGCTATTATATGCCTCATTTATAATAATTTAAGTTAATAAGTCATAATATGAAAATCAAACTATTGTAATAAGCTCTTCAAAAGTTAAGGGCCGCAAGACTGAAAAATCATCAGCTAGCTAGAACTAATTTCTTGTGGGTAACCACTAAAACAAGTCTATAACCTTAAGATCGAATAGTAAATTGTGATAGAATTTTTTACCTGATCGTTACCGATATCTAACCAATTAGGAAACATTGTCACTTTTTGCTCTGATTTAGAAAACTTTATTGTGAAATACATATGAATATTCATAATTTACTAGCCAAGTTGTCATTTGGAGGAAAAAACCTTCATAATTTGTTATAAAATGCTACGATCATCTGTAAAAGGTTTGATGTTGATAAGTTCGCCTTTGAATCTTGAGGGTATGGTACACAAGATTTTTATAAGCTTGGTATTTTCATTGTTTAGGTTTTGAACATTTTGAGTAGGTTCTGAACAAGTTAGCTATTGTAATCAAATTACTATTGTGATTTTTCATAATATCTTGAAGTATTACCTCTTCAAGAATTAAACTATGCTGAAATTAGTGTAGACATGATATGATTTTAGCAAGGCCACATGTACATATTGTAATAAGCTCTAATACGCATTTTTTACAATTTATCTTCTTCTTTCAAAATTAGAAAGTTCAGAGTTAAAAAATGGAGAAGATGAAGAAAGGGAGGCTTAGATGGAGGACTTACAATAATCAAAGCCTTTCGGAGGAGACAAAGAAAGGGAAGCTCATTATGTTACCTGCAATGATGCAAGACACAAGTAGCAACATCGTGATAGACGAGATGGGAAATGTTCTAATCCAAGGGGGGAGATGTGCTCCGACTTGTGCATTGAGATTTCAAAGGGCATCAACGATGAGATGTGTTTAGGCATTGAGGGATTTCAAAGGGCATCAATGACTTGGAAACTAGATCTTAGGACGTTCGACGAGCTTTTTGAAGGATTCTTATGGTCTTGGCAAACATTAGGTGAGCTTCGTCAAGCGAGTATTTCTGAGATTTTAAAAGGAGATGATTTTGAAATAGGGGAAATTTTTTTTTTTTTTATACTTTGAAAAGTTTTTTAACTTTCTTAAGTTTCTAAGTCAACACAAATAGTATAAAATTTTTCTAAACTTTCTTTTCTTTCGTTTTTGAAATTTCTTAATAAGCACAAACCCCCCCTAAACATCTAAAAAAGATTTTCTTACCATATCTTTGGTTGTGAGTTTGAATCTTATAGAAATCAATGATTCAAAATACGTAGAAACCGTTTTAACTTTGCAAAAAATTCTGCTAAACTATTCCATAACTAAGCCTATAAATGGATGCTTGATTTTGCAATCATTTGCAAAATAGGGCCATAATATTCATTGACTTTCACGCAGAAACTTTCAGCCTATAAAAAAATCAAATTTTATTTCGTAAAAAAAAAAACACACAAAATATATTAATAAAATAATATTCGTTGACTTTTAAACCAGCTTGCAAATAAGGCCATGTTTCTTTTCTTACCAAACAACAAATCAAAAAATCAAATGGTCAACAAATCAAAAAGCCACGGTTTCAAACCAGATGAATAATGGTAAAAAGAAGAATATGGTAAAATTACGATAATGCTCCTTAAAAAGTGCAAATTACACTAAACATACCACAACCTTACTCATAAACAACAGATTATTAATCCTAATTTTGAAGGAAAAATTTGCAGACCTCCTTATCCCAAAACGATGTTAGAAAAAGTACCGCGTCAAATAAAAAGAAATAGAATATAAACTTATACAAGTTTATGCATACCTAAGTAAATTACAAGGGAAAAGAAATTACATGAATCTAAACTTATATGACAACAAATGCTTCAATCTTAATCAATGAATTAATTGTGAATTAAAAATTTACCGGTGGAGACGAAGCAAGCTCCAGCGGTCAATCAGATACAAAGTCAAGTCAGTCAAACGATCAGACCACACGTAAGAAAAAAGTGTATATATATATATATATATATCAAAAGAAACTTCAGGAGAAAAATCCACGAATAGCATTTTTTTAAAATTTGCTAGTGGTTAGAAAAACTCTTAATTATTTCTCCGGACGAATTAATTCCACGTCTCGCCTTTAGTTTAATTCCATCTCTCGCTTTCGATTCGTCCGCCATAAAATTTTAAATTAAAAAAAAAAAAATTAAATGAATGTTTCGTGGCCTCGAAGAAAGACAAGTCAACGACCATAGCTGGTCTTTTATTTTTTATTTTCTTGGCTACGTTTAATCATTTATAAGAAATTAAGTTCAAATACGAACTTAAATAATAAAATTGATTTTTTATCCGGTTTCGTAATTAATTTATATTTGATTACCAAGTGTTATAATTCAATTAATTTACACGAAAGATCACATCCAATCAAACAGGTCATCCTTGGTGTTTTTAGTTTAATTTTAGATTATTTTTAAGCTAAGTTGACATGCGAGAAGTATATATTTAATCTTACTTTTCAAAAAACAATAGCTTATTTTCGCACGTGAGTTAAAATAATTATTACCAAATGTATTTATTCTGTAACCATTATTTAGATAAATTGGTATTTTTAAAAAGCAATAATGACCTTTTTTAGCATTTTTAGTGTAAATTAGAATATTTTTAAGTTGGAGTATAGAAATAAATTAAGTATAAACATACTTTTGATTTTTTTTTTAAAAAAAAATATTATTTTATTTTCACAGATTAGATCAACCAATAACATGACAGGAAAAAAGAAACAAAAAAGTTAAATAACATATTTAAATAGTTAGTCATTCTATTTGGAAGAACTATCAACATATCAAAGTCATTTTTTTTAAGTGTACTTTTACAGTTAACACCAAAATTTGTAAATGAACGGAGAAGTGTCAAGATTCATAAGGACAAAGGAAATTCATAAAGATAGAAAAGGATTGTACAGAAATTAAGAGAAAACAAAGAAATATAAGATGTAAATAAATAAATTTATTATTTTAAAATATTTCATAAAATAACGAATAACAACAATATTATTATTAAAAATATTTAAAAGATAATTAAATTATAAAAATTTATTACTATGTGAAAGTTAAATAATTTTATTAGATAATTATAATTTTTTTTATAATGTTCAGATACAAATTCATTTAAAATATTTCAACTCTCTCATCTTCTTCTTCTTCTTCATTTGTACTTAATATTTCATTAACAATTTTAAATGATTTTTCTTACTTTCGGATACATCTAAGTTGAAAATCTTGAAGTTGAAAGTTAGGAAAGTATTTCTCTTAATTTTCAACTACCACCTAACATTTGAAAATTATACAATTTCCTCCTCTTTTTTATTGACGCAAACACTCCATGAAAGATTGTCCGTTAGTAAAACACTATATATTTGTTATTCTCACCATTGAAGTTTGATAATTGCTTGTTGGTTGTGTTCATGTCGAGGTGAGCACTTGTGTCAATGATAAGGAAAAAAGAGCAGCACAACAGAAAAGTAAGAAAAAAAAAAAAGGTGTTAGAAAAAGAGAGAATGAAAAGAAAAGAGAAGTAAAAAAAAATGATGTGATTGCGAGTAAATAATAAAGTGATTGAGTGACGATGATAAAAAGTAATTATTTAAGATAAATAATGATGAAAAATTGAATACAATTGATGTAAGTTAGATGATTGTATATATAATTAACATTTCATTTTTTTTTCATTTTCTGTCAAATATATAAACATTTAAATTTTAAAATTTAACATTTTTTTTGTTAAATAGATATATATATATTTTAATATCGTTTTCTCTTCTCCTCATTTTTATTATTCACTTCGTCTCCTCCGTAGGTAACAAACGGACCTTCTAGTCTCTATTTAATCGGCAGCTGTCGATATTTGACATTTTCAAAGAAAAAATCAAAGGTCATTTCTTTCGGCGCAAGCAACGATCGAACCGGGCCGAAGTAAAGATCGAACCGGCCCCACCCATACAACCAATAAATACTAATTTAATTTGTAGTGATAATTAAATACTATTTATACCGATCTGTCCTCCGCTTCCGTCTCTCGTTCTCTCTTCGTTTCCGGTGGGAGCTCCAAACCACGGGAGTCCACAGAAAAAAAGGGGCGAAATCCTAGGGTTTCGAGACGAAGAGGTAGAAGAACCCGTCTCTGTAAGAGGCGATAGTACATATACGACGATGACGACGATAAAGCGGATTGGATCGGGCTCCAGGTACCAGATCATCAATTACTCTCTACCTTATTGCTTCGTATTGGATTGTTGATTCCGATGGCGTGGATTCCATGGGTTTTTATGTAATACTTTTACTTCTACTGCTTCTTCTGTGGCTTCGTGTAGTGAGAATTCGAGTGGATTTGTCGTGGAATGTTCGATGGAGTTGTTTCTTTTGTTTTATAGGATACGTTAGGTTCGCTGGTTGCACGGCTTGTTGAATTAGGGTATCGGAAGAAGATGGAGTTGTTTGAGTGCTGTTGCAATTTCTGGAGCTAGTTTTGGGTGGTTGTGTTGTGGTTGTTTCATTACGCTTTGTGAATTTCTTGCTTGGTTATATTGTTTCCTGTCTCACTTGCCTTCTGTTTTTAGTAGTCGTGAAATTATGTTTTCTCCATATGAGCTTAACTATCTGCGATGTTCGTTTAGTTCCATGTTAAATCTTTTAATCCTTTTTCTTTTGCGTCAACTGGCTTTATTTCATCTTCGCATATTTTAAGTTTTCGTCTCAATATAGCATCCTTAATTTTTGTGACTATTTTGTGTTAATAGATGGGAACTCTTAACTTGGAGATATTCGTATATCCTGCTATTTGTAACTAGTGTTTTGTAAGTTACTTTTAAATATAAAACTCCTCCAGATAAAAGGCACCGTGCTTTACTGAACCAAGAAGATTTATTTGAAAAAAAAAGAAATCAGTTATAGATTTGCATGATGTTGACAGAGAACCAAATCCATTGAATTTGAAAGGTATGCATTGAAGATTTCGATGAACTGCCAGAATGGTATAGCAACAGCACATCATAGATCGCCATACAGCAATAATTTGCATCTTCAGAATACTACCGGAGAATATTGTTGGTTCCCCTAATTTGGTTTCACATAAAGTTACTTTGCACGGACCATCTCCCTGACATATTTCATTTTTAAGCGAAAAGGTAGTTGTGCCTGCTGAAGAAATAAGGAATAATACAGAAAGATGATTATTGTGTTTTCAACACACTTTACTTCTGCAGAGGTGATGAAAGGCATGAAGCGAGAAAGTGACTTCATGTGCACTACTAGGTTATCCCTATTGCAGTTGCTTATGTTGTCATATTGTCAACTATGAATCATCAGAATGCCACTACCTTTTTGGGGTCCCTGGGTATCATCAGCCATTTTGGCATTTTTTAATTTTGGCTAGTAAGGTATTTTGGTTTCAACTATCACTAAAAGTCATCCAAAGAATTTGTTATAATTTTTTGACTTTTTTTTTCCAATGTGATAACCGCTAAAAAACATCCGTTGATGCCATGATGAGATGCCTTTCCTTAGATACATTGCCCTGTATGGCTGTGTGATGAACGTTAATTCTGTATTGATGAATACACAAATTCAAGCTGGATTTTTCTCTTATTTTTCAATTTTCCCATATTTTATTCATTACATGTAGTGTCATATGCTATTATTTGTTACTTGGTATGTTTGCATTTGTGTATTATGATCTTAGACCTTCCAAAGAGTTTTTATGGGGCAAATTCATTGTGTGAAGCGTCATGACTTCCACCACTTTAGGATTCAGGGATAATCCAACTGTACACAATCTTTCTCTTTCAGATAGAGTAGTTATCCTAGTTTAAATAATTTATTGTGCTGGATGTAATTTACTTGTCTGTCAATAAAACTGTGCTCACTCTCCCTCACCTTTTGGAAAGAATTTTTTAAATCCTTTGTTTTCAAAAAGATTTTGAGGTCTTTTAAATTATCAATCATATGCTTTTTCTCTTTGTTTGTTGTTATGTAATGCATTTATGGTTCTGATATTTTTCCTATTATTAATTTGTTCTACCTTCACCTCTTACTCCTTCAGGGGTGTGGTGTTGTAATAAGTTCTTGTCATTGAAATGCATTAATGTAGAAAATCTATTTAAATGTTTTTTTAATTGAAAATTTTCATGATAATTTTGTACCTTATTCAATTTAACCTTGCAAGCCTTACCTAAATTATGTAATTTGTGTTTTTCCTTTGATGAGTTCTAAATTAATGGTCTTTTTTCATTTTAGGAATGGTTTTTCGTTGTCCATTTGAACATCAGCAATATGCAAAGTACCATAAGGAGTTGTGAACAATTATAGGAAGATTTAGTGAGAAGCATTTTGTTACTGAGAATTATTCAGTTTATAAACATTCTTTATCTATTTAACGATGCAATCACAGAGAGAAAAGGTGTGGGATAACTTCACTGGAGAAATCAGTAATGTTTCAAAGAGTAAGCATTCAATCTGTTTAACAAAGTCCTTTTCACATTCCGTTGTCACTAGTCATCCGTCCATAGAGTGTTGCATTAAGGAGAGTTGCTTCCCACAGCATTTCCAGAATTCCATTCCAAGATATTATTCAAATTTCCTAAGGAGTGAACCACCAAATCGGTTGCTGTTTTACAAAAATGGTGGATGGAAGGATTATCCTGTTGATATAATTCCCTTAATCTATGAAGCTTTTCAAGCAAAGAAGGCGATCACTGAGATTGCATTTGAGGGTCACCGTTTATTGTTTGATTTTGTATATATGATTGAAATTGACGTTGAGACAGGCTTGTCCAAATACATAGCATGGATTGATGAGCATGGAATCAACTTCTTTCCTGAGTTACATCCTGCTCTTGTTGGCTCATACATGCACCTTCAATCTGATCTAGGAAAAAAGGAAGTAGATACCAATGAAACAACCAACCATGCCCCTGTATTTGAGGAAGAGTGGTCAGCAATTTCTTCTGATATTTTGTCGTCAGAAGAGTGCAGTGATGCTTGTCATAGATCAAAGAATAGTAAGACTAACAGAAAGCATTCAGGCTATGTAGGAAACCCTACGGAAGTGGTGGCAATTGATGAAACTGCTGGGAAACTTGTGTCTTCTACCCTTTTTCAAGCAGGGAATGGGCATGTACAGGGGGAAATAGCTAAGCTGGATAGTAGGGGAAATGCTTATAGAGCTGTGCTGAAAATGCTTTTAATGGGCATGGAGGCCTTTATTTGTGGGAATGATGTACTTGGAATTTTTAGTATCTCTCCAACAAGTTCATTTGGACAAAAGAGGTTGAAACATTTCCAGAATCAAGTTGAAATTACCTGTAGACAACGTGGTGATGCAAATATTAGGTATGGGTGGTTGGCTTCTTCCAAAGGGAATTTAAGAAAAATCATGTTGCAAGGATTAAGGGGAGTTGAGAAACCTCTGTACGAACCTATGTATGGGACTGGCATTCATCTCGCAACTGCAAAGTGCTCTAATTTAAGGTACCGACTTTTCCCTCTCTCTCTTTTTTTTTTTTTCATTTTATTCACCCATGGTTGTAAATTCTTGTACTCATTAGTGAATTGTGATTATTGTAACATTTTGTTATGCAGTGTGGCTTGTTCTCGTATGGATGAAAATGGCAGTGTATATTTGGTGTTGTGTCGTGTAATACTGGGAAACCTGGAACGAGTTTGTCCTGGATCTGAACAATCTCAGCCTAGTAGTGGATCTTATGACAACGGCATAGATAATTTTCAAAATCCTAACCATTATATTGTATGGGATATGCATGCAGATACTCATATTCTACCTGAGTATATCGTGAGCATTAAACTCTCTCCAAAAGCCAAAGGTGGATACTTATCTCATTTGATTGGAATTCTTTTCGTCCTATCAAATAAATGTTGACCAAGTGCTGGTTCTGCATATTTATTAGGAAGTGTGTTTGAGAAACGAGGTACTTCTCATGTGTTTGGAGTGGAGAAATTTAATTTTCCAAGTAGCCAACTGTCAGGGCATTCATATACTGTTGAATCGGTAAGCTTCTACTATGCTTTCTATCATACATGATTAATTTTTGTTTCATGTAAGAGTTTAAAATGACAGTCTGCTTTATTGTAATAAAATATTTGTTTATACTTCAAATTTATGTAAACTCTGGTGTCATAGACTTGACTATTTTCCTAAGACGTGAAAGGTCACCATCTTACTATAAATACTAGGATCGTTAACATTACCGATTGTGAAACCTTGCAGTTCCTATTCCACCTTGTTGTGGTTCATCTTTTCCTGAAATTTGTTCCAGTCTGTTGAGTCGGCATGTAGTTTTTTGGAATTATTTCACCTGAAATTAGTTATTTGTTTCATAGTTTTTTTTTTTTTCTTTGAGAATGTCGTCTTCTTGCCTATATAAATAAATTATTTAACTTTTATTCAGGTGCATGATTGTAGGCTTTTTAGGATCCTTTGTTCTTTAGATTGCGCACTGGGCTTTAAATTGTCATTTTACTATCATTTAAAGGGAAAAAAATTTGCATCTTCAGGGGGATAAAGAGCTGCTTTCAAGTTCAGTAAGGCATTCTAAGGAAAAATCCTGTATGTTTAACAGAACATCAAGACTTCCAAAATCACGACGGATGCCTTTCTCGATGTTGTTTGCTGCAATATCAACTAAGATATCTTCTCAAGATATGGACATGATTAGCGTTCACTATGATGAGTTCAAGGTTTGCTTTAGTTTGTGTGCTAATTTCATCAACTTTAGCCGCCCTTTTTTGTCCATTGCTAATCACTTTGTTTCTTTTTAATAGAAGGAAAAGATAAGCAGGATTGAACTCATTAAAAAGATGAGACAAATCATAGGGGACAAATTATTAATATCTACCGTAGCAAAGCTGCAGTGTAAGGTAAGCTTACTTATCATTACTTTCATTATGCATTTTCTAGTTATTAATGACTTTTCCATTTGCCTTTTCTCGTGAAGCCTCCGTGGGTTTGCTCATAGTGATAACATTACACTATGATGTTCCCACTGGTGGTACCCTTTGAAAAAATTTTATTATTAAAAAAAATATAATTTATTTGTATAATTACTTAATCTGTGCTATAATTTATTTCGAATTTTTACCTACCATAAGTAAACAATAATACATTTGCTGAAAAGGTGGTCCAAGTTATCCGTCGGATATCTTGTTTGCCTTAATATGATGAATACCATTTTTCATTTCTATAAAATACTGAAAATAAAGTCAAAATATATTATGGTACTAGACAGTCAGGCAGGGCTACAGTACCTGTCATTACAAAATCACGTAGATGATGGTTTTGCTTTTGTTTTGTAACATTTTTATTGTTATTTGATGCACGAGTTTTTCAAAATATGTGATGCACGTCTGGGATGCTGACATTTGCTTCTCAAGTCTATTTGCATCGTGACCGTTAAAAAATTGTTTGCTTCAAGACATTGCGCACGATTTTGCTTGGTGAACGCTAGTACGGCGTTTATTTTTACAGAAGCGTGGATTGGTTTTATATTACTGTTCATGAACTCTTTTTCGCTTGTCATATGATTCTCTTACTTTTCGCGAGCTTTGGTGAACCGTTTGAAGGTGTCATAAATTTTCTTTGGTAGTGTGTAAAAATCTTACATTTTCTTCTTTACGGTTGCCCTTATGATGCCTGCATAAGGTTTTTTTTCTTTTAATTTTCTTTAACGCTTGGTGGTGTGGGTTAAAAAATCTTTTACCTTTTTTGTTTTCTACAGTTACCCTTTACCGGCCTACATATCTAAATTTTGCAGTAAGGTTTGAAAATGAGCAAAGGTGTGGTCGAGTGTCAATTTCTATCTTGACGCACCATCTTTCCTTGTTTCTTGTGACCGCCTACAAATTTATTGGTTTACGGCAAGTGAGGATGCTCCAGTTTATTGGCATGCATGTTTCATTTTGTATTAGGACAATGGATAAATGTAACGCGCTACTGCTTTCGTCGTTCATTCTTTGCCTGTTAGCCTGAATCGCGTGCTGTCTATTTTCTTGAGTGTGATGCTTATACTGTATATCCTAATCAAGTCTACCATTTTTATTGTAAAAAAGAAATCTCCCTTTCAAGTTGACCCCTGTCTATTGTACCGTGAAACATTTATTTTTGGTTTTCTTTTCAACGAAGATTTCATGCCTTGAAACTGTAGTTTGAAATTAAACCGCTGCTGCCTAATATTCTAAAATCCGCGTATGATCCAGTAACTTACAATTGCAACCCTAACCCTAAACCCTATGTTTCAAAATCTGATTGGGGTGTGTTGCCTAAATGGGATTAGGATGTGAATCGGTAAACCAGAAGTGGAGCTAAGTTTTAAGCAACGCTTAAAGAGTAAAATTGCATGTACTGTAAAATCAGTTTTGTGAGAGAATAAATGATATGTAAAATCGGAGGACTTCCATTGGGGTGAGCACTATGTATATTGTCACTAAATGAATGGTGATAGGTGAGACAAAGGAACCCATCATATTATTATCGTGTCCTGCTCGTAAATTCTAGTGGGAAATATTAATATTATGGAATTCTTTTATTCCAAAATTACAGTGACTGGTAAACAAAGTAAAGGTTGCAAAAATTTAAATAAGCCGGTCGTACTTCGTACCATCTGCAGGCTTGTTGACATTGAAGGGTGATGCGAATGCAACCTGGGCTTCGAAAGACCACGAACAAAAATAAATGCAGCAATTATATCGCCATGGAATAGTAATGCTGAAAGCTGTATTTTTTTCCAAAATTCTCTGGCATTCAAACATGGCGATAACCATATATAATATTACTAGTCAACCGAACTCGGTGCGATACTTTTAAAAGGTGAAAATTCTTTTTCACTTAGTGGTCGAGTGAAATTTGAAACGGTCAGCCGAAACGTTTCGCCCAAGAAGAGTAAATATTAACTTACGGGAATTCAAATGTCGGCCGCCGAATAAGGTCTAAATAAGCAACCCTTCTCAAGCATTAGAAATAAAATCATCCCCAGTTGATGGGTCGCAACCAGGGGGCTGAATATTGGGCCAATCTCCCCGGCAGCCTCCCCTGACATAGAGACTCTTCTTCACTACAAAACAAAGAGTGAACAGGCATGATACGCTCGAAACATTTGATTTAATATAATGAATGAACCGGTAGCTTAGTTATCCCGCCCGAAAAGATGCTTGAAACATTCGATGCAGTTCAAAGTAGGTGAGATACGGAAAGATGACAAACAAAATGAACTACCTGTAAGCTTCTTATCCGATAATATTAATTGCTTTAGTGCAGTCAAACATGCTTGTGCAGCAGTTCTGGCACCATCAGCTTCCCATCCACCAAGCTTCAGAACCACTTCCGCATTTGAGTAAGCTGTTCCATCTTCAATGTGCTTTCGGACTTCATCCTTTGCAGAAGCTTCATCTTCTTAAGCAAAAAGTTGGTTAAAAACGAGTCTCAAAATGGAGCCTGATATGACAAAGTAATGGACAGGAATTTCATGGGAATCTCAAGAACATACAACAGTTCTTTGGAATACAATTAATGACAAAATTGGCCTAGGCCATACTTAATAAGGCATCAAGGTGGCCCAGGTAACACTGATGAGCTTCGGCTCCAGGGCATTGCCTAAGTGACCATTCTAACAATTAAAATGCAGTAGGGTTAACATGAGAAGATTAATTATAGACACAAATTAATATCTAAACATATTAAAAATTAAATTTTCCTTTTAATAAATATTAACACTTAAAACAAAAATAAGCATGAATAAATCGAGATCTTCAATATATAATAAAAAAAACCTTTAATAAGTGTGCCAAAGTTTTTGGTTGATGGATAGGTTCAATGGGTGGACATGGTTTCAGACGGGTGATTTTAAGCACATGATGTAAGAAGTATAGAACTAACCCAACACTATAGTTTTCTGATTGTAAAAAACTATAAACAAGAATATGACATTAATTTCTATCTCAGTATCATAATATGATTTTGAACTGATCCACTTGAGTGGAATACTGAATATGGTAGATGGAAAATTTTATTGAAATGGCAACTGACAAATGCCAAAAATGCAGACCAAATGACAGTATATATTGACCAACATGGCATCATTTTACATACAAAAATGACAAGATTCCACCATACCAGTGGCATCAGACTCTGATAACCAAATGGTAAATCCTGCATAAAGATGCCTCCATTTATCAGCTCTTTTAGCTGCTCCATGTTGCCCACCTAACGTTGCAACAACAGCACGAGCTTGACTGAAAAATAACAATTAAATGATAATGATCTTTACTTAACAAAGATATAAACTCAGAATCATCCAAGATCTATACCTACTAAGGCCTTCAATAATGGCTGCTTCCGCTTCTGCAACAGAGTCAGAGCCCTCTGCAAGCACCCCTGGAAGTGATTACAATCGTTAAAAAAAACAACATTCAAAATCCAAATTAAACAGCTAAAGTAGAAAAGCTCAGAACAACAGTGAATTTTATAAAGTAGTAAAGTAGTATGCCTCATGAGGTTGTCTTCCAACTTCATGGATCAGTTAAACAGAGGGAAATCAAGTACTCAACGTCCCAACCTACTATTTTAGGGAGATAGCATCTTAAATTAATTAATTCAGATGATCAAAGTTAGCATATTCTAAACTACAACCTGGTATAGACTAGGGAAAAGGAGGGGTTGTGCACTTGGAAAGTGGATGAATTGCTTTGAAAGCGATCAGTTGACCACTGAAATCATAGTTCTCATGTATAACTAAGAAAATAATTTCACAGGAAAGAAATTTTTTCTACTTTTTAAAGCATGTGCAAATCTAACAGTGTCTATTTCCCTAACCTCTTGAACTTTCAAAGGAATTTACTAGAACAACTAATTAAAAGGTTGAAATATGTGAAATTCATGTATGGTTTTCCTGTTCCTAGGATTGTACATGTGATAAAAAAAAAGAAAGAAATTCAGTATACAAGCTTTCCATTAACATGAGGTCTGCAAAGGTCCAATTGTGCAGCCTTACCTCTAAAAATGGAGAGATGGTTTTCTAAGATTTGAATCATTGCTAGATCATAATCTCTTTCAAAAAATACTAGATAATAATGAGGCAACCTTACTGTTGGAGCAAAGCTCACCATCAGATTGTAAGTGTGATAAATGTGAAAATAACAATGGTTTTTCATAAACTAATTTGATGAAGAGGTACACTTACATGAATCAAGTGGTTGCTGAGCATATCTTTCCAACAGCTCAGCTGTTATGAGTGGCATATATCTATGAAGGCATATAAAAAAGTGCATATCAAAAACAAACGAGGTACCACAATTTTATGATTTATGATACAGAAATATTTCTGCTACGTATTTCTCTCAAGAAAACTTCCTATAACATTTACATTGAGGGCATCAAGTAAGGCATAGAATTTTCACCTACCAACTACAACTTATCAATCACAAAAACCTTTGTGACAATAGTTCCCACTGTATCAAAGGAAAGGGTTTCAAGAAGGGCAACTATAAATTATAAACCCAAAGAAACATGTATATATGACACTTTAAGATATAAATGATAAATAAATAAACCAATTCCAGGTAAAAAACAACGGAAAGATATTATCGATCAATGAGGTTATGCTATTAAGCATTTATAATTTTAAAATAAATGTGATATATTCTGCAACATAGTTTTATCAACTACATATTATTAATAACTTGATATTAAACAATGTAAGAACCACACTATTGATTCCAGAGCTTGTCACATTACAAAGGTTTGGCTATGACAATCCCATGTCAAAATCTAACTCTTAGATAAAGTTATATCATAATTATAGACAAAATGCCAATTTCCTGGATAAACATGTGATATTCTCATTCACTTTTAAGCATTCTATGGAACCTTATAAATATATCACTAACCGATCCATACATAACATTAAAAACAAGAAGTAATAGGAAAAAAATAAGTGTAACAAGAAATTCCAGTAAGAAGCTGATATTTCCATAGACCATATCCAAAGGACAGAATATACAAAGTAACCTATTGTAGTTAAAGTAGATTACATACCCTATACCAGAAGCAAGTTCTTGAGCAACCTGCTGATTAATCTCTGTGGAGTTTCCTACAATGTAGATTGAGGTCCCTTTCAAGAGTTGTACAAGTCCTACAGTAAGCGAGTCCCAGGATTCCATTATGTCAGGCCATTTTAGTTCTGCGTCAAACTTCTTCAGATTTACTACTAGTTCATCCTCATCAATGTACCTGATGAATTAAGACATTTAGAAGACAATAAAGGGAACTGTGTTCAAAAATCTTTTAGATGGAATATAAATAGAAAGAAATGTTTAACTAACCATATTGTCTCAGAAGGTTTTATCCTGTCGTAAAGGTTAGTCTCCATTAATGTTACAAAAGATCCAGAATTTTGAACTCTAATTTTAAGTGATAGTTCATCTGCATCGACAAAGATATCTTTGGGACTTTGGACCTCTTTGGCAACAAGTTCTATCCTCAGTTCTACTTCTGAAAGGCTATCCACAAACTGCAAGGAGCAATTCAACTGCATTTTAGATTTAGAAAAGGAAGATGGCTTTCACAAGATACACTATTAAAATGTGGTACTCATTCATGAAGATTCTCTTATAGTGAACTCAGTCTAATTCATACTGCAATACTGTATAGTGAATATATACTACAGAATTAAGAGAATAGACCTAATATGGCATCAAATGCAATAAGGATTGACAAGTCCATAATGCCTAAGAATATTTATGCCTTTTTAATAATTTAAAGCTACTAATATATAAATGGCATATTATTCCCATACCAAACCTCATATTGTGGTTTCTTCTGGTTAGTGTCTCATTGGAGAGTGGTCTTGCATTGGTAACTTGTTTTAGAAATCAGCCATATCCATATGAGAAATTACCACAATTCATAGTATCCTGCATGAACTTAGCGACAAGTTCTATTTACAATTTATCATTCCCAAAATTTTAGGGCTATAGTGGGTCCCTACCTCCAAAATTATCTACATGACTAGTATCTAGGATCTGGCTTCTTCCATGTCACAGAAAGTTTCCCCACTGTATGCCGAAGATTCCATTTTAGACTATAAACAATGATCAATGTAATTCATTGCAATTAAGAATATTAGTAATCAACTTCTTTTTCATTTTGAAAACAGAAGATATGTTCAATCTAGCGTAAACAATAGAAATGAAAGTGTTTCATTACACATATAATGTTCAGATGGTCACTGTTACTACAGGATGAGCTTCACCAACATTTGTTGAAACGAAACACCCAGGCTTTGACGAAAATTTAGTTCACACCTTCGAATCCATACACTAGTGATATTCCCGCCAATTTCAGACATGATTGAAGACATACTACACACAAAATATCAGAAACAAGTGATAAGAATGTGCTTCCAATCGTAAACACAGTCCAAATCAAACAAAATCAATCACCGTTTAGTCACTTTAAAAGGAAACAGAAAGAGACATCTCTTACTCCTCAATTTCATGTAACACAGAGACATCGGGACATGCTAATCTGTAATTTGTCATCCCTAGGTTCCAAACGTGATGGTAAAACTCTACTACCAGCACGCCAAGTTTTTTTTCGAAAGAAACCGCTACACGCCAATTGAGCAGTGACAAAAGAAGGATCCACTCCCATTACAAGAAGAAACCATCAGAGAATTCCAAATTCCAGTTCGCGTGGGACTATACCTCGTAGTCCTTCAAACTCGACGCCGTCGACGCCGCATTTGCATTTCCTAAGAAAACGGGTTTCGATCCCTCCGAGCAACGCCTCCATCGGCCGATCGATTCGGTTCTTGGAAACGAGAACCTACGATTTGATGGAAGAGAGAAGTGGAGAACGAGAGAATTCAGGGGTTTTCCTAGTCTTTCGTTGGGATTTGGAGGGCGGAAGAGAGCGGGTAAGGAGGAGAGCGGAGCGGTGCTCATTCCACCTTTTTTTTCTTTTTTTTGAAAATTAGACAAAAATTCCAGGGGATAAGGGGTATATATAGGAACACGATTTCCCAGAGTTTTGCACTAGTGGTCCTAGTTTTCCTCAGAATTTCGTGTTAGTCCCTGTTTTGGAGTGAACTGGACTCGGCCCATTTGTGTTGTGAGTGGGCTTATTTGGGTTAGGTTATGGGATTTTTTCTTCTTCTGATAATAGTAATATTTTTATGTTTATTAAAATCAAAATTTTAATAAGATTATAATTATTACTTTTAACTAACCGATTAAGTTATTATTATTGGTTATAGGCCCTAAATCACCCATCATCTCTTCTTTGGAAACGCTTCTTAAATGACATCAGTGAAGCCTGTGGTCTCTTGCACATAGACGCCTCAAAATCTTTCCTTCTAGGATTATAAGGTAAACAAAGATCACACAAATGCAGAACCATCTGCCGTTGGTATGATTAATGTTGTCGGATTTTGAACCTTGATTACTTTTTTCTTAAGTAATTATGAAATGAAGAAGAACACTTCCACTTAGATTTGTTCGAGTCGAAGCAGCCGCTTGGGAGCACTGGGCGTGTGAATTTTTTATGCTTAATATTGCTTGATTACTTTATTTCTTCTTTCTATCTATAGCTTTGTGCAATCTGTTTTCATACGTTACAGCTCTCCTGTACGACGTATACGACGAGCATTCAAAGTGATAGCCTTGGTTATATATACACTTCTTATGCATTGCTGCTGCTATTTTGCTTGTTATCTTTAAGACAGAGATCCTATTCCTCGTTGCTTTGATTTATTGGTAGCTTGGTTTTCTTTTAGGCAATTTAACAAACACCTTGGGGTCTTCCGTTGCTCTCTTGCCGTGCTAATATAAAAACATTTCAAATCGAACCCAAACGAAAGCTTTTAGCACAGAGAGATAGAATCCAATTTCTAAATCATCGTTTCGAAGACGACGACGACGACGCATGTAAAAGTTGGAGAAGAACATCGACGCAAACAAAATTCGTAAAAAGGCGCATCTTTTTCTTTCAAAACCAAAACACTAACAAGTTACCGGCAGCAGCACTCAAGGAGGGACCCTGCCGTTGCGGAGGACGGAGAGGGAGTGCTCGGCGACGTCGATGAGTTCGGCGATGTTGTGCAGGGAGCGCTCGTGCGCCGCCGCGAGGAAGATGGTCCTGACCTCCGCCTTCTTCGCTACGCGAGCGGCGTAACCGAGCGGAAGGCTTGGACTGTTGAGCGCCCGCAGGATCTGGCGGTAAAGGGAGAGGACCCTGCCATGGTTGCGCGCCAGGTCCTCCCCAGTCGCCCACAGCAGTCCCGTCGCCATTAGAACGGAGATTGAGCTAACCCAGAGTGAGAGCTGTGCTTCGAGGAATGAAATTTGCCGAATCTGGAAGAACGGCAAAGTAATTTTTTTTACTTTATTAAAATCACTTTTTTGGTTATGTGTAAATCTATTCCTTTATTTTCTTTACTCAGGCATTGACATGATTCCTTTGCCTTCTTTCTTCTATTAGCTTTCTGGTGAAAAGAATGATGCCTTTTGTCATCACAAGCTAGCCAAAGGATTGTGGTGTCGATTAATGCATTTCTTGGATTTTAAGGATGTTCTCGTGCTCCTCTTAATTTAAGTTTTTTATTATTTTAATTTTATGTAGTTATCGAAGTCAAGGGTTTAGTTGATAATAATAAACACAACGTAACAGTAAATGGTCACATGCAATATCATATATTATATATGGCCACTGTCCCTGAACCAAAGCCTTGTTTCTCTCCCAAGGAAAGGGCCCCTCGTCGGTACGTGAAGTTGAAGTCTGAGGTTGACGTGCCTTCAAGATTTATTCCATCATTCTGAAAAGATCAACTCCATCAGTGTAAAATTTGTCATTAACAACAACGATCCAACTCATAACGTGGAGTTTTAGCAACGTAAAGTACGTATAGTCAAGACCAATCAAAATAGTTTTATTTTGAAAAAATTATTTTAATGTGTTTTGGATGCTAGGGTAATAGTTAGTTAATCACCTATATGTTGTTTGTTTAAATTTACAATGGTGATCTAAAGTTAACATCGTCAAATGATCTGACCGTCGTAAGTAAATATCGTCAGATGTTAATACAAACTTACAACTTAAATAAAACTACCAGTAATTCCATACAAAACCATGCTTTTGAAAAAGCACATCAACATCATTTCACTGAAGATCTATCCATATCTATGTTTATATATAATATCATGTCTCCAGAATAGTATATATATATATATATACATATATTTGAAATTACGGCCTAATCTAATTTTTTATAAATTATATATATTTTCCCTTTATTTATGGTCTTAGATTTGACGTGCAGTGAAAACCTTCACGTGATGCGTAATTATTTGGTGAACACTCAACCTCATTTGAGGACAAAGTTCCTTCAATAATGGGCCATGAATCTTTCAATGGAAGGCCCATGGTTATCCAAATGTTAAATCGACAAGAAAATTAAAATATTTTTTTATAATTATCTGAAAATAGCATATCGAATTTATTTTGAATGTATCTATGAATTATATAAATGTGTCTTATTTCGTCATTTTTTCGTAAATCATATATTTTATATTACAAAATAATATATTAAAATTAAATTTAATATGTTATTTAAGATAGTCGATGTAAAATTAAAAAAACTCCAAATTTATCTGTTTTCTTCCGCATTTTAATGCCACGTAAGATTCCAAACACTGACCCCGCAACGATCGCAAGCAATCAATCACTGAGCAATATCCAGTCAATAACAAGATGAGGAGAAAATTAGAAAAATAAAAAAAATCCAAGCTTTAAAATGATCGACACCACCACCGCCATCTCCCTCACCAAGCTCCAGGAGTTCCTCACTCTTCCCAAAATGCAGCGTCAATCCCTTGGATCGCCGGGGTCCAAGCAGCAGCACCACTCGTCGTTCTCCTCCATCGCCACCACGGACGACGACGACGACGACGAGAGGAAGCGCCGGAGGAGCAAATCGGGGGCTTCATCACCGTCGTCCTCACCGGGCTCATTGTTAAACGGACACGACGGCAACAAGCGGAAGCTGGACAAGGCTGTCCGGTCCGGCACCGACAAGACGATCCACCTCATCCCCCTCCTCACCTTCCTTTGCTTCCTTGTACTCTACCTCTTCTCGCACGACCCCTCCCCTAAAGGTGCGTCCGTACGTACGAGACGAGGATTCTCTTCTTATCCTTATCAATATCACCGTCGTCATCTTCCGTTCTTCGATTCCCAATCGTATGTGACAAGAGATTTTGTGTTGCAGACATGGAAGCGTTCGAACGATTCGCGACAGGAGTGGACTCGCAAGGTACAATGCAGCTTAGGTTTTTCTCGCATTTCTTCGTTCTTCGTTCGTCGTCGTCTTCTTCTTTTGGAGTTCGATTTTTCCCCCCTCTTTGTTTTACCTTCCGCGGTGATGAATATCGATCATATTCCTTCTTACGGTTTCTGTTCCGTGACGAGGCAGGTGCGGCGGGGGCGACGGAGGGGGGAAGGTTGATAAGGACGGGGACGACGGTGAGAAGCAATAGGAAATTGAAAGAAATCTGCGGAGGTGGAGGGAGGAAGATGGGATGCCGGTGGCGGATGTAGGCGAGCAGCGGTGGTGCCGTGAACACGTGCCACGGCCGATGCCGCACGTGTAAGGAGGGCAAGGCTGTTGGTGGCAACCTTCTTCATTTGGGACCGTTGGTGGAAGAACGTCGTCGTCGTTGTCGTCTTAACGTGCCCTGCACCGGAACAGCTGGAAGCCGTCGTGGACGTCAGCTGGCACGCCCTTCGAGGGAGATGCCACTGTCGCCGCTGACGACGCTGCCGGCGGTGCGGTGTGTAGCCGGAGCACGTTACGAGAGGAGAGGTCGGAGACACCTGTCTGTGATGAGGAGGATTAAGTTGCGTTTGGTGGGTTGTCCGTCCATTTCGCTGTCGTATTTCATGCTCAACTTTAATTCGCCTGCCGCCTGGTTATGATTTTCGTCGTCATTCCCGTGATTTTTTGCAATTCTTATCAACTCCTCGATTTTTTCTTTAAAAATTTTCCTTCAGTTTTTGGCATGGATGGGGTATAATAAAGTGTTCAGTCACTGATTTGTTGTTTAAATTGTGTGGATTTTGATTCAGGGCAAATCACTTCTGTACGGGAACTATTTTTTTTAATATTGGCATTGTTTTTTCTTGGATTTAGATCCAAAATTTTCTTTCTTCAAATATCTTACCCAGGATTTTATAAGGTGAAGAAAAACTAATTACAACAGGTGTTACAAGATAAGGAAAATTAAAGGAAAGTGGTCATTAAGAAAATTGAGATTCTGTTTATGCTGTACGACATGTGGTGCTTAAATGAAAGTAGTCATCAAGTACCTATAATTTGAAGTAAACAACTTTGGCATGTTGGAATGCATTCAAAATTGATGGCATTATCAACAATAACTTCGTAAGTCGAATCCAATCAACATACTCTGCTTTTTTTCTTTCTTAATTATAAAATTATGCATAATAAAATGAGTTAGAGAATCTACGGATTTATAATCTCAATACATGACATTAGTATATAATCTATAAAATTTCCACCACATCGTATGGTATGGATAATCTCAATTATTCATGATCAAACAAGCTCATAATTTGAATTATATACCATACCTTTCAAACTCATGTCAATCGTTTAACCAGAGCAGCAGAAGTTGTAAACTCCTGAGTGAAGTAATTCAGCATCTCCGCCTTTGTATCGATCAAAAGGAAAGGGGAAAAAATTAGACAGCATTTTGAAGTTGAAATGTTTTGACTTTCAATACATACACATAAAATTAGAAAGATTTTGTCCACAGAAAGGATGATAAGGTTACATACAGAATGTCATGGAACCAAAAGAATTGAAAAAGGCAAGAGCCATGCCACACGAAAACGAAAAGTAAAGATGGAATCTGGACCATCTTTCCAGTGTGACGTTGGTATTGATTGATTCGTGCCCACAACCATTTCATATGGTGGAACAATTTTGACTTTCTGCTTAACGCACAAATAAAAATGTAAAGAAAATCTGTACCACTTAAATGACGGTAATGGATGGCAAAGGTCCTCCATGACAGCCTCTTCCTTGGAGTGACATTCACTGTTTATTTTAAGCAGCACCATGTTGGACTCGATTGCTGCCAAGACAGTTCATGCTTTAAACCGTGTATGATGTTAGTAGGCCTGATATATTATAGTCTCCTGTTCACGGGAAAATCATGAATACATGCATACCTTTCCATTGTCATGGATCGATCTTCACCATTGTCTTTCATAATTGATGTCACAGTGTGTAAAGCAAAATGCACATCGTCTTGCCTCTTGGACTTTGGGTGAAGCCTGGCCACAAGCAAATTGAGGCGTATTGGGACAGCCGTGAAGTTCAATTGTTATTCAGAGCTGAAGTTGGTAATAATTGTCATCATTTATTTTCTGATTTTGACACCTTGGAACCTGAAAATCAGAAGTATCCTGTGATGCCTGTGCATGCAGATAAGAAAAAAATAGAGGCTAACGTGACACCAACCCGAACAAATTATGAGATGCTATCCTATATAAGATAGAATATCAGTAGAAGCACACTCTTACAGTAATCCTGTCACTTTGGGAAATATCAATAGAAAAGATGACATTCATGGTTTGCGCTTGGGGGAACTTACATGCATGAGATGTGACCAGAAAAGTTTTTCTGAAATCCTATCAATTTGTTGATTGTTCAAAAGTCCATTTGTGATCCCATCAAGAACTATCCTTACATAATATAGCATCCCAAGGGGTAAACTCCAGACCAGACTTGAGTCCCATCAATGCATGAGTCTGAGAAGGGTCCAAGTGTCCAACGGAAAAACTTACAATTGCACAACAGCTTGCCTTCTACAGAATAGCATCCTATTAGAATAATATCAGCCATCACCTAATTAATTGGTATTGATTTGTTTAGGTTGTTAAAGTTTCTTGGTAAACCTATTGATGTGCCATCAATCTGTTATTTGTTGTAATGTCTTGTAGTGAACTCTTCTAATCTAAGAGCTCATAAAGAACCCTTTTCAATCAAACCACGCCACACCACAATTTACCCTGTCCCTTGCCTAGTGAGATAAAGCAATGTCTACCCCCATAGTCAGTAGTATTCTTTCCTTGCATTAGATAGCATATCAAGAGGTAACACTGATATTGCCAGTTTGCCACAATTGAAATTAATAAGTGAATATAAAAGGTATATTTGAAATACCAGACCAGAAAAGGTAATGGTCTGCATCACTTATTCTGCCAAAGAATGATCCCAGACAATTGGAGACAATATTGCTGCTTGTGAACTGATTGCACCCTGAATAATTGTTACATTATTTAAAGAGATTCAGTTAGAAATGTTAGGTTTGTTCTGCAAAAGATAATAATTACAATAACAATAATTCAAGTAATAATCCTACTATGTGAGATCAGTTACAGAAGAGAACAGTTGTTACAAGAAAAAGAAAATAATTCATACCCTTAAGAAACTGACGTTAGCAAGTTCCAGATCCTCCAAAGTTGTTGGGCATGATGGCAACCTTACCACAGGAGAAGTGTTGGCCTCCTATATTCGAAATAAAACACATCCTTGGATTGGAAATGAAAATGAATGAAATAAATTGAAATGAATAGGAAGAAACTGATCATTATGAAGTTTCAAATCTTCCCTAGCTGTTGGAGATGATGGCAAACTTACGACATGAGAAGTGTCCAGAAGCATGGCCTTCAATGTTTGTAATAAAACATATCCGTGTATTGGAAATTAAAATGAATGGCAGCACGTCTAGCTTCCTTTCTTAAATTTCCATGTATTTTGCAAGAAATATTGCTACATGGAAAGAACACGTTAGAAATTGAAATGTCAGTTAACTCATGCGAGAAAGTATTTTGTTAGCATCATCGAGTAACCCTTCTCTGGTGAGACATTTTATCAATACACTGCATGTGAAAACATTAGGTGTCAGACCCTCCAATAGCAGTGTATCAAAGACTTTCTTGGCAACTTTACCTCTACCTACACGGAACAACCATTCAATTAAAATGTTAAAGATCTCAATGCCTTGTTTGAATCTCTTCACATCAATGGTCTCATATAGTTCCATGGCATCGTCAAGATAATGGTTTTTGCAAAGCCCAGACATCATAAGTATGTATGTGGTTAGATCTGGGACTATTCCACGTGTATGCATCTCCATGTATAGTTGTTTTGCATCAAGAACCCTTTCAAAGTGACATAGCATCATTATTAAAGTGTTGTAAGCAACTACATCAGGCTTAAGTCCTTTGATCACCATGTTCCTAAAGAGCTTAAGAGCCTTGTCGATCAACCCCTTTTGGCAGTAACCGTTGATTAAAATAGTGTAAGATGTGACATCAGGTGCAAGACCACTATCACACATAATTTTATACATAGAAAGGGCTTTGTCAAACTGCTCCATCAAACAATAACCATTCATCATAGAATTGTATGTAAATAAATCTGGAGCTATTCCAGCTTGGATCATCCTATCCATTAGAGCATGTGCTTTCCCCAAACTCCTCCTCTTACAATAAGCATCAATCAATATATTGAATGTATGGACATCAATAGGAACACCACCATTAGTCACCTTGGTCATCAAATCATCAATATCCTCCTTTCTTCCCTGCCAACAAAGCTCCTGTAAAATAGAGCTGTAAGTGACGATTGTAGGCTTCAATCCCATAGAACAAACTTCTCTGTAGAGACGTATGGCATCTGCAAGTTTGTGACTTTTGCAATACCCATTAATCATTATATTGTAACAATGAAGATCAGGAGCAAGACTCTCTGATGAAATTGCCTCAAAAAGCTTAGCTGCTTTGTCCATCTGACCTGCTAGACAATATCCGTGCATCAATATACTAAGGGAGATAATGTCAGGCTTTTGGCCTGTTTCTGCCATCAAATCAAACAGCATACATGCCTCTCGAATTCTCCCTTGCTTGGAAAACAGGTCCATGAAGCTACTGATCACTGTAATATTTGGTGAAAACCCACAATCTATCATTTCCTTCAACAATTGTAGAGACTTATCAATGGCACCCTCTTTGCAAAGGCTGTCAATGATCGTGGCATATGTGACTAAATTTGGCCGAACACCAATGTTATTGTCAGCCATTTCTTTGTACAACTTCAGTGCCATTGAAGAGTTTCCCGTGCGGCAAAGACCCCTTAAAAGTACATTATGAACGGCAACATTTGGTGGACACCCTAATTCAGGCATTCTCTGGAACAAGACTGCAGCATCAACAATTTGGTCTTCCTTTGCAATAGCATTTATTAGAGAACCAAGCACAACCACATTAGGTTGACAACCTCGTTTCAACATGTCACCGAGAAATGCAAATCCTATATCCACACGATCATTCTCACAAAAGAAATTAATAACCATGCCATATGCAATAATATTGGATTGGCATAACATGCTGCGCATTCTCATAAACAATACAGCAGCATCAGGTACTCTACCAGTCATGCACATTCCACTGATGAGGGCACCGAAGACAGCTGAATCGACACCACTACCACATTTGAACATATCCCCAAGCAGACCCAAACCTACATCTTCTTGCCCAATACGGCAGCAGCAACTAATTACAGTGGTGTATACAATGGCATCAAGATCGCAATTCACGTCTCTCATTCTCCTGAACAAGATCATTGCATCGACAATCTTATTTTCCCTACAATACCCATCAATCAAGCTGCTAAAGATCACCATATCAGGATCACAGTCCAATTTGAGCATCCTCCCAAACAACCCAAGCCCCACCTCCATCTTATTGATCCGACAAAACCCACTAATAGCAGCACCATACGTAACAACATCCGGCAGACACCCTACCTCAGGCATTCTCTCGAACAGCAAGATTGCATCTGCCACTCGATCAGCAGACCACAACGCATCAATCAAAGTAGTCATGGTCGCATTACCAACCTCACAGCCGCGTTTCAGAACAATACCAAGAACTCCTAGACCCAAATCAACGCACTCCATCCGACAAAAGCAATTGGCCAAGATCCCATAAGTGTACGTGGTAGGCATGACCACCTCCGCCTCCATCATTCTGTTGTACAACCTCGCAACAGTCAAGTAACCCCCTGATCTCTGAGCCCTTTTCATCTGGTAGCTCAAGGAGTGATCGGACGGCGGCGGGCTTCTCCTGAGCAATTCATCGAACTTCTCCTCTGCGTCTTCAATCTCGAGGGAGTCGACCCCAGACAACGTTCTGAAGGATTTGAAGCGCCATAAGTGCGTGGGGGCGTCGCCGAGGATCGAGCCGACGATTCTGACGGGAGGAGAGGGGGGAGGGGAACAGCAGTGGGAGCCGAGGTAGCGGAGGTAGAGGGATAAGTGGATGTCACCGATGGGGGTGAACAAAGCGGCGGAAGCTTTGGCGACGATGGGACGGAGAATGGAATGTACTCCGCGGCGGAGGCCGACGATCCTCCTCAGCTTGGCGGACACCATGGTTGGAGCTTCATGCGAGCATGGGGATGGAAGAGTTTCCCTCTCTCCCTGGTTTGTTCCATGGAGGGAGATTTTGTGGTTTTGAGTTTCGATAATTTGAAAACCTCCTTTCCAGACCCTAGAGACTACCAACTATTACTATTCAGGACATAGAAGGGTAGGAATTGGATTTCAAGGATTCTCTTGGAAACACCTGATTCCTCAATCACTTTTCAAATTTTTTTTTTTTTTAATACTTTTCAAATGACAAAAAGCTCTTCTTTTTAACTATAAATCAAGAGTTGAGTCAATGAACGTAGCTTCTGGATTGTATTTCCAACCTAACCTAGGATAATGTAAAAACACAGAACATTAAGAAAGTTGAATTGCTTGATTCAAATCTAGCAGAAATATTAACAATATATAAAAGACAAGTGATCGAACCACTTCAAAGAATTTGCACAAGTGTGATGTCACGTTGGGATATACTTTACCACCACTGTGCATGTGGATTATTCTGGGATTTTAATTTGGTATCTTTGTTATCTTTTTATTATGCCAAATCTATAAGTATGTATCTAACTCCATATCCCAAAAAATATAATTAATATGAGTTTAATAACGGTTAGGTGTTCACAATTAAAAAATATTGTAGGTGTCTATTACGTGTCCATTCTATAGTTTATATATATTAATTTAAAATTTATTAATAGTAAAACCATATATTAAACATATGTTTAAGAAAAAGTGGCACCTTTTTATTTCAAATGTAACATTCATTGTTTATAAATTATAAATTAATATATTTAAATCATCAAATAATGATTTTTTTTCTTTGATTGGCTTCAACATTATTTTCCTAAATTAATATTATGGAAAAACAACAGATTGAGCACTTTCGGCTTCTTTTGCAGCAAAAGTTATTCCATTGTTTGACTAAGTATTGTTAGGCTTTCACTTTTTATTAGATTGTTATTAAGAATTTTTTTTGATATCCATTCACACACACACACACACACACTCATATATATGTATTTCAATCCTTGTGTATGAGACAAATCCTCATATATGTGAAGAGATCTAATGGTAGAAAACATCAAACATCAGAAAATTTCCTAGTGGTAAGGAAAACCAACAAATATGACATGTTTTTGAAAAAAAAAAACTGAAAGGAAGTAAAGAAGCTAGCAACAAAAGATAGATAGATTAAACAAAGAAAGGTATAACAAAAAATTGAAAAATTAATTATCAAGAGAGGGAGACGTCATTGGTTGAAAGTTATGCAGAACCCTTGTTTTAATTTGCAATTAGTTGACCTGCCTTTCAGGTAGTCACATATCACTTGTTCCCATTTAAGGTCAGACAATAGCTCTCTCCAGAAATGTTGCAGATGGATGTCATAGACAACATCACAGATTAAACAAAGCAAGGGCTCAAAGAAGATGATCAGAACCCTCCTTTACCTTGAAGTAGTAATGGTAGGACTTGATTTTCAATATGGGATAGTGTGACATATATATATATATGTATTTGATATACATCTACTCTTAGTCTAAAAGCCTTTGAGACAAAGTTCTTTATTGACATAAAAGAAACAAAATTTAGTCTTATGTGGGGCAATATTTGTCATTCATTGGTAATTGATTTTGAGTTAAATTTTTATTACATTGATCAAGTTCCTACGTTAATTATTGCTCTTCATTTTAGGGTTAGACATGCATGCATGCATTTAAAACAGCAGAAATGGAAGGGTTCGGTTGTTTGACACATTAATGGTGATGCATTGTTTCAACGATATATTAATTAACATCTGTCTTAAGGTCTAGTGGTTAGGTAATTAATGTATTCAATTGGGTTTCTTTTTCTAAAGGCCATGCTACTGTAACTGCTAAATTAATTATGTCATATATCACTCAATATTCTCTTGTAGGAAGAGGCTTGCTATAAAGATCAGTAGTGTATATAAATAAAAAAGGATGCAACCACAGAAACTTCCCCCATTATTCAAAGGTGGCAAGTTGGATATGGTAAAAGAGAGGCTTGCTTGGAATTGTTGCATATGCATGACAGGATGAGATTATGTAAATGACCCCATTTTTTTTGGGTTTCGAATCTTAATTTTCAGAAAACTCAAACCTACGATCAAAGAGATAGTAATAAACTTCTTAATTATCCTAGTACACGATCTTGGTTAGACAAGACCGTCACTCCTTGTCCTTTTCTTTTTCTTTTTTTTCCTCTTTTGGTGGTCTGAGGTCCCATGCGTGATCAAGAGCATGGGAAGAGAGGTCGGGGCCGTTAGGTTTTGCAAGAGTATTCCAACCAAAGGGATGTGTTGTACCTAATGAGCAACTAATAGCAAGACTTTTGATTTCAGCACTTAACTAATGGGATCACTCGGTTCTATAGAAAACAAGACTAGCAAGCAACTGTTCAAATCCTCTTCTTCTTCTTCAACTTGACTTTGCCATCGATCACTTCAGAGAAAGACTTCTTAATTATCTACTACTAGCTTGTTTACAATAGTAACAGTGTTTTTACTTAGTAGAATATCAATTACTTATGGAATAACAAGCAAATGAACTGTGCTATACATCTTTCTATTGATAATCATCCACCACTAGTTCCTGCAAGAATGTATAACACTTCTGATCAATTCAAAACATAAAGAAACTATTACTCAGAATAATCAATATCTTAACACGAGAAAGTATGGTTTGGATGGTTAGAGAACCTCCTACCATCTCTTTCACTGTGAGTTCAAAATTTCTGAAAATCAGTATTCGAAAGATATAGAAAAATCTTAACTTTGCAAACAAAGAAGAATCAATACCATATTCATTATCAAGCATGATCTATTAAACATCACCATGAAATATTCCACGCACGAGGAAGTTGTCATGTATGTATATGTGTGTATATATATACATATACAAATATACATACACATCAACAAGGACTTTATTCAATCTATTGTCACATATACATGTACAAGTCTTAATTGTAACTAAGATTGACCACCCTTATGTGCTGCTGCGCCTGGCCATGTCTGCAGTGCAGAAGAACTTTGCCTGCAAATTAATTGAAGTGGAAGACATGGTCAGAGTTAGAATTGATGCATCGATCTTATTGATCAGTTGGAAATTTCTTTCAGATGTAACGTATATGAGAATCAGGAGGGCATACGGTAGTGGTCCTTCATTCCAATGGTGGAAATCGACGTTTGTGGGCGAGGTAGTACTGCCGTGGAAGCTTTGCAAGTAGTAGTAGTCCTGCATCGGATCAGCCGAGAAGTTGTCGTGATTAAGGAAAGGAGTGGAATTAGATGTTGGGTTGCTGCAGCTGCTTCTGCTTGTGCCAATATTGTCGTACCCAAATTGATCGCTATTGATGGGGAGGGATCCGTCAAATACCTGTGGCATGATATGATGATCACCTCCCTCAACCCAGTTCACCGCCGGCGAGCATTCATAATTGGGAAAATTTTGTAGGAAGCGAGAAGGATCGACGTCTGCCGTACCACCCATGTCCGAGAGGCTTGATGAACTGGTTGTGGTTGGGGCGTGAAGCATCTGCTGGTGGTCGTCAAGCAGATCGAGGTGATGATCTCTGGTACTACTCGACTTCCCATGATCTTGGAATTGGTTTCGATTTTGGTGATCGCTGGGCGGCGCATGGTTGTTGACAAGCTGCTGCTGCTGCAGCAGCAGCAGACCCGAAGTGGTCGTACTACTGTTGGTAGCTGGGGATAGCAATTGCACTAGGCATTGTATCAGCTGGATGTTGGCCAGCCGAGCGACGTCATCAGCTTGGAGTCTGAGAGCATTATCCAGTGGATACGCCAGGCGAAGGCCGCAGCCCAGACTGGCCAGAAGACCGGGTATGCTTGCCAACAAGGTGAGGTCTGCCCTGGGCTGGTGGTTCACAGGGTCTATTCCCATTTGAAGAAGCTTCTTCCTGAGATGTGTGTTCCAGTAGTTCTTGATCTCGTTGTCCGTCCTCCCCGGCAGCTTCGCCGCAATCGCCGACCATCTTTGGTTATAATTTGTACCAATCAATCGGAACATTAATATTGATGATGCCTTTATATATAAATTAAGAAGATTAATTCATGAAATAATACTACTTGTTGCCAAGAACGGCGTGGAGTTCGATGATCTGCTCTTCTTCTTCCTCTGTGAAGGCACCTCTTTTGATGTCGGGACGCAAGTAGTTGGTCCACCTGAGACGACAGCTCTTGCCGCACCGATTAAGACCGGCGAGCTTCGGAAGGGCCTTCCAGTTTCCATGCCCATGCTTTACTATGTAGTCTTCCAGCTTGCTGTCCTCCTCCGGCGTCCAGTGTCCCTTGGTAAGACCAAGCTCGTCACAGCAAGGCCTAGGTGACCTCCCCATCCTGCACAGACCAAGATCGATCAGAAGATGCCAAGGGGTTCCATCGATCTCTTACCCAATCAGTGTCCTGTACGGCTGATTAATTACCAGATGATTAGAGGTGAGGAGATGATTAATTGGGAGATGGGAACGAACGTTCCAGAGACTGTAACAAGGAGAAGCAAAGGATGGATTGGTGGGTGAGATAGATGGTTATGTGTGGTTTGTATATATAGAAATCCATGATTACTTAAACTTTGCAATAGTTGGTGATATCACCGTCATCATGTCTTCTCCCTATACATAAACATATACATACACACACACATACAAACATATATGGGTGATGTTTTTCCAAATTACACTCCATTAATTGTCACGAACTAAAACAAAAATATGTTCTACTAGATTTAACTAACATATGTTGGATCATAAAAGTCCAACATCGTTAACGATGCATTTTCATTTGAATCTTATAATATTGTATTCTGTTATCTCACTGTCGATTAATTTTAAAATGAATTTTAATATGATATTAAAGTCTAGTTCAGGTATACCGCCTTAAAGATACTTGTAAGTTAAAAAGGAAATACTAAAGTGCAGTGAAGTATTAGATGTAAAAGTTTCACATTGGTAACAATGTGATCGAGCAGGGCTTATACTATTGTACTTCGTTTACTTATTATTAATTAATTTTGAGATAAATTTTAATAATATGCATGCTTCTCTGAGATTTATGATGAAGGGTACTTTCAGAATACTAAAGTTTCTTTGTAAAAAATAGCGATAATATTTTTGTTGAAGTTTGGATTCAAGTCTTCTCCTCTTAAAGTTGGGTAGAAGATCAATAAATGAATCACACCATCCACATCTTTTACTTAACATGTGGTAATCAAAGTGCTAGTGGAATGCGCATTCCATCTTGCTCACTGTAAGTTATAGAAGATTCATTTTTTTTATTTATCATCTGAATCAGAAGACCCATAGACGGTAAAGATTGAGCCCTATTTTAGCTAGAATGACCAAGGCACATGTCATAGAAGAAACCTTCTTTCTGTCTATTACATATATGCATATATAATATATAGATGTTGATTTGACTTGGGATGCATGGCGATTATGATAATAATCACGCGATTATGATAATAATCATGTACGTATGTACCTGCTTCTCTTTGGTTTTGGTGTAATTATCAAGTAAACATCACCGAATAGCACGCATGCATGCACGCGAATTTTAGGTTATTTATTATGCACGATATGTCGACGCCTTAATTTTGCAAGGTTTCCTTATATGTAGATCGATTTCCAACGTGTCATCAAAGAGACGAAGATCGACTAATTTCTTATTATCTTTGTACAGATGTCGCCTTAATTAGTTGGGGAAAGTAATTTTTCCTACGAGAAAAGATTTTAATATTCCCAACGAAATGCTGATGTCCTCTCTCTCTCTCTCTCTCTCTCTCTCTCTCTCTTTCATGCACATATATACGTACTCCTCTGACTCGAGACTTATTATGGTTAATATGATTATCATATATGTATATTTAAGTTGGAGGTAATTAGAGAAAGAACACTTGCAATTAGTTATGGATGGTTTTGGTGGGACATGAACGTGGTTACGTATTATGGTAAATAAATATGTGTGTGTCTCAAACTCAAACCTGCCTTCTCCAATACTTGAATTTTTTAGTCATGGTCATCCTTTATACGTCATCATCCCTCTTGTTAAATTAATTTCGTCACATCTAGCTTAATATATATATGGCTGTCATGCATGATTTATTTGGCTTTTCTTGTCGATCGGTTAGGGGTTTGGTTTTTTTTTGAGACGTAATATTTTGTATGGTATTAAAGTAGATTAATTTGTAAAGTATTTATAGATTGAAAGTAAACTACATGTAAGAGAGAGAAAAGTGAAAAGTTTGACATCTACGAACGTAGAGATATATAAAAGATCTAGACTAATATATAATGGATCTCTTTACTTATTATGAATTAGTTTTGAGAAAGATCAATTATAATCAAGGATGCAAACATGTGTGTTACTGTCAAATAATTAATCTATAGTTATTAGACCTGGATGGGTAAAAAAAGTCAACATAGATAAGAAATCATGTATGTAAAATGACATAGCATTCTAATTAATGACTTGTTTGTGCACCTAAAAAGTAATAGAAAAGAAAGTATCAAAAAGATCAGAAAGTGATGGAAAAAAAAGTTACATAAAGTTGCTAAAAAATTATAGTATTTATGCACCAATTAAAAAATGATAAAAATGTTAAAAAGTAACAAAATATAATAAAATATGAATGAATAACATAAAAATATTTGTAGACATCTCAGGTTTACGAAAAAATTAAAAATGTTTACATTCTTTATAATAGTACATTATACATTACAGGGTTAAATTTATAAAATATAAATTTAACATATTATAAAAATTTATTATTATAACAATTATTCATTAATTATTATTATTTTTTTTTTTTAACATACAAATTTAACAAATTGCATTTTCTTTTATTTTTTCCTTTTCTTCTTTATTTTCTTCACTTTACATTAATTTCAAACTTTATAATTTGAAAAAAATGACTACTTTCTGTCATTTTCCATCAATCACAGATACATAATATATTTTCACTACTTTTCTTTCTATCACTTTTCACTGTGCACAAATCCTTCTTAAATAATGCATGCATGGAAGAGAGAAACCACGAAGAATACAAGTCTGCCTGTGAATGACATATATCAACAATGTTTACAGCGCCCACTTACGTGGAGTGACCAGAAATACGAAGGTGTGATGACATGAGTCCAACAGTCCATGAATTAAACAAGTCATGCTTTGTTCGGAAGGCGCCCACAACCAAGTCGATGATGTTGGAGAAGAACCTATCATCATCCCTCCTCAATATTTAAATGATCTTGGAGGGACGGACACGTTATATATGGAGAAATTAGCTAGAATTGAAGCTCCTGTGGGTATGGAACTTCTAGATGAGATCGATTCAAGATGCAATTGCCTCCACCAGATAATGCAATCTAATTCACATTATTGTCTACTACTACTACTACTACTACTACTACTACTACTACTACTACTACTACTACTTTAATTAATAACATGATTATTTTGTTAACATTTGGTTTGCTTGCAGATTAGAAGTAGTTCATCAACAATGCAAGCTACATGATTGGAAACCTTCAAAGAGCTCATATCTTGTGTACTCTTAAAATTACCCATGTACGTACTCTTTTTTCCAAACTTATCCATGTGGTACGTAGGCAATGCTATTTAACTATTAATATTATCCAGGTGCTCTTATATGAATCCATCATTATTTAATAGCATAGACAATTGAGTAGTGTGTTTTGGGTTTTGAGCTCCTAACATTTCTTTGGATCTGTGCTCGAGAGCATATGAATGAATATTGTAATTAAAAAAGAATAGAAGAACGAAGAAGACATTAACAAGTATATATATGTATGCTTTATTATATATCATTCGTAACACAAATAATATTGCATCAACTTTATAGGAAAATAGAAAAGAAAATAATAAAAAGAAGCATTTCTCTCTTTTTCTTTCTCTCTCTCTCTTTTTTGGATGCATGCATTTGAATCTATTACGTACTTCAGCTACTGCTCCTGTCGTTGCCGTTGCTGCTGTAGATTAATGAGCTTATTGTACGGTCCATTCTTGTTCTGCACCAAGCTCGCATGGCTGCCCTGCTCTATTATCTTCCCGTCCTGCAGCACTGAGATCGTGTCGGCGTTCTGTATCGTCGAAAGCCGGTGGGCCACCAAGATGGTGGTCCGGCGTCGCATGACACGGTCGAGCGCCTGCTGCACCACGTGCTCCGACTCCGCATCCAGTGCGCTTGTCGCCTCGTCCAGCAGCAGGATCGCCGGGTTCTTAACTATGGCCCTGGCGATGGCCACTCTCTGTTTCTGGCCGCCGGAGAGCTGGACTCCTCGCTCGCCCACACTCGTCCGGTAGCCTTTGGGGAGCCCGGATATGAACGAGTGTGCGTTGGCGAGCTTGGCCGCCTCCACCACCTCCGCTTCCGTCGCCCCGTCCTTGCCGTAGACGATGTTCTCGTAGATGGTCGTCGCAAATAACGCCGGCTCTTGTTGGACCAGTCCGATGTGCTTGCGCAGCGACTTGAGCTTCAACTTCCTAATGTCTCGACCTATACACACACACACACGCACATATATATATATATATATGCATGGCACAGAGGATTACTTCATATATATCGAACGATGCAGGAAATCGAATTGTGGTTGTGACATACCATCGATCATTACTTTCCCGACGATGGGATCGTAGAATCTAAGAATAAGCGAGAGGACAGTGCTCTTTCCTGAACCGCTGGCGCCGACGAGGGCCATGCTCTTTCCCGCTGGCACCTTTAGACCAAAATCCTTGAATATGGCGATGTCGGGCCTCGAAGGGTACCAGAACTCCACTCGTCGGAGTTCGATCACCCCCTCGACTCTCGACACGTCATCACCCACGTCGCTCGCCACCTCCGTGTTTCTGTCCAGAATCTCGAACACTGACGCCGCCATCTGATTGCCCTTCACGATGTCCGGTGCCAGCGCCAGCGTCTCTCCCATCGCCAGTGCCGTCACTATCAACACCATGAATGACTTCATCACGGATTTGAAGCTCGCTTCCCCTCTACCCATCAGAATAGATCCGTACCTACAGAAAGGAGAGGGAGAAAAGTTTCGGTCATTTTCACAAACACTTTATTTGCTCAGATGAGGAGAAATAGCGTACCATAAGGCAAGGCCGTAGGATGAAAAGAGGAAGAACTGGGTGACACCATAGAAGATGCCAGCAATCTGTCCTCGCCGGAAGGAGCGTTGGGAAGGCTCATCCAGCTCGCGCGAGTAGACGTCGACCACTTTCTTCTCGGAGCAGAAAGCCGCAACCGTGCGGATGTTGCTCACGGCCTCAGCCGCCAACATGTTGGCTTTCAAATAGGCCTTGCTTAGATTGCCGCCATATCCTTTCATAAACAGTTTCTACAACAACAAATGCATGATGGAATAAGCTTCTGTAGTACTAGGAGGACGGACTGCGAGAAAAATGTTGATCGCTTACGAGAAGGGCGGACAATACCTCGCTAATGTGACCACTGATGAGCAGTGGATAGGTGGCCAAGACGACGAGGGTGATGCGCCAATTGAGGACGAAGGCAATGACGAACGAGCACACGATCATCCCGATGTTCTGAAGCAGAATCGTCGACCGGTCGACGGTGATCGTTCTTAGCAGCGTAGCATCCGTCTCCAAGCGGGACGACAGCGCCGAACTCGTGTTGCTCGTGTCGTCGAACCATCCCATCTCATTCCTCAGCATCGCTGAAAGCAAATCCGAGCAGACGCATTTCAACAAACAATTGCCGGAAGTGAAATGTACTGAAAAAATTTGAAAGAACACGTACCGCCAAACATCATTCTTCTCACACGTAGGGTGAGCCTTTCACCCATGATCCCAAAGTTGAGGTGAGTCATGACATGGAAGAACACACACACGACGGCGCCACCGCAGAAGAGGAGGGCGATCTTCTTCACCTCCCTCTGGGTTGTCTCCCAGTCCATGTAGTAGGAGACGAGGGCCTGCGTCACGCCAAGCGCAAACAACGGCATCTGTGCTCCGGCTACAAACGCACCTAACGTGCCCAGCATCCCGTACACCCAGTCCGGCCCGAGCATCGAATACAGCCTTCTCATAGACACCGGCTTCTTCCTCTGCATCCCCTCTAACCCGTCGGTAATGTACTTGTTCACGGAGGAGTCCTTTTCCGACGCGCCGAAGCTGCTCGTCCTCCCCGACAGTTGCCGTGAGAATTTTAGGCTGTAAAACAAGAAAGTGCTGCATCGTAAGTGGCTGTGGGTGTGAGGAATGTACAAAACTTCTTGGAAAGATGGCGTTTGTGTTACCTGATAAGCCGTCTCATGGCGGGGCTGGCGTCGGACGAATGTGTTCGATGACCGTCCCCAGCTTCTTGAAGGTGAATGAGAGCTGAGTATGAGCTGTTGGGGTTGGAGACGAGAGAGTCATGCGTACCGGTTTCCACGATTCTGCCTCCTTCGACGACCGCAATGACGTCAGCGTTACGGATGGTGGAAAGCCGATGGGCCACGACGATGGTTGTTCGACCGACCATGACGCGGTCCAGTGCCTCCTGGACGCTCTTCTCCGACTCGGCGTCGAGGGCGCTTGTGGCCTCGTCGAGGAGGAGGATCGTCGGATTCTTGACTATGGCTCTCGATATTGCTATCCGTTGCTTCTGGCCACCTGAGAGCTGGATCCCCCTCTCGCCAACCTGCGTCTCGTATCGGTCCGGCAAGTTGTTGATGAAGGAGATGGCATCCGACAGCTTGGCGGCACGTACGATATCTTCGAGGGTTGCATCGTCCTTACCGTAGAGTATGTTCTCCTGGATGCTGGTCGCAAACAGCGCCGGCTCCTGATTAACAAGCCCAATCTGCTGCCTCAGCCACTTGATCTCCAGGCCACGGATGTCGTGTCCGTCGAGCGTTATCTCACCGGACAGTGGCTCGTAGAACCGTTCGATCATCGAAATGACGGTGCTTTTCCCCGACCCACTCCCACCAACCAGTGCGACAATCTTTCCTGCCGGGATGTCGACATTCAGATCGTTGAGGACGAAGACGTCGGGGCGGGAAGGGTAGCTAAATTTCACGTCCCGGAAGCGGATGTGCCCGTCCACGCCGACAAGCTTCTTGCCAACTTTGGCGCTACTCTTGTTCACGGTGCCTCTCTCGATCATCTGGAATATGGAGTACGCGGCTGTCCTCGCACGGACGAATGTCACAAGGTTCGGCGCTCCTTGTCCGAGTGACCTGGGGTGGGGAGAAGGCATTTCGTCGAACAGTTTGAGAACTCAAGACGACGACATAACCAAACAAGTAAAATCGTTCGACGACGAGATAAATGCTTACAATCCAGCGATGACGACGTTGAGCATAGTGGTGAAGGATTCGCCACCGTTGGCAATGCCTTTGTGGACGACGATGCTTGTGAACCAGACGAGCAACGCCCAGGAGAAGAAAAGCGTGCAGTGCAGAGATCCGAGGCCAAGGCCTTTGGCAAGTCCAGCCTTCCGGCCGTACTTGTAGGTCTTAAGCAACGCTCCATGGTAAGTCCCGACCGCTCTCTCCTCCCCCACGAAAGCTTGCACCGTCCTGATGTTCCCAAGAACCTGAAACAATGGCGGCCATGAATCCACGGGTTTGAAATGTGAACATCAATCTGGGAATTTCATTTCACTCACTTCTTCGGTGATCTCTCCGGCCTTGACGTAGGACTTGCGGACGCGGGCGATGAGGCCGATCGTGATGTAGGCGTAGATTCCTCCGGCGACGGCGATCAAGGGGACTATGGAGAGTGTCACAAGGCTGATCTGCCAGACCCGGGCGAATCCGATGGCGAATCCGGCCAGGAATCTGCTCATGTAGTGCATGAAGTTGCCCACCTGCATGAACATATATATATATATCGATCACTGAAAATAAATAACATACTTTCTTCGTAAACAATTCTTTTAATATAATCTTTGTCGTTAATAAATTTTAACTTGATATATGTCAAACGTTAACATCTACGATCGATATTTTTATTACGTCAACCTTGAATATAAAAAAAGGGCGGAGCAGTCAATGTTGGTAGTTGGTGCAATAAATACCATTGGAATTCTATTGTGACCTGCAATTGCCACCTATGGGTTGTGCTGAAAAGCTGCCAACAACCAACTGTGCCGCGCTTTTATTTTGAAAGAGATGCCATTAAATCACTCCCTGACCGGTACCGAAGACAGATTTGATTTGATGACGATAATTTTTTTTGCTTCAATTAAAACATAGAATTCCATGGTTAATTTAACATAGAGATCGATCGATCGATCAAATTCCAACACTTGGGACTAATTAAGCTCACAGATTTCAGGGTCAAGGTGTTAAAGTTTATCATAAAATCGGTACGTATATATAATTAGTAGTAAGGTCGTTTAAGATTTAAAATTTAGGGATAAAAAGAAATTCATTCTTTCATTCATTTCCACCGCCATAGTTCGGATAGAAAGGTTGCTGCCAGCTACCAGCAATGAAACCAAATTAATTGCACTGCAGGTGAGATTTGAGGATTGTGGTTGGCCCAAAACGCGAAAGGAAATCCCAGAAAGAAAGAAAAGGTTAACTTGTATCTGAGAAAATTTCATGTTTTCCAAACTAATAGAAACGTAATTATATATATATATATTGTCCAGGCATCTAACTAATTAAGCAAGTTTACAAATTAATGCTTGAGTTTGATCTCAACAAGGGGAAGAAATTAAACAAAAAGGAAAAAAAAAGTTGGGGGGGGGGGGGGGAGAGAGAGAGAAGAGATGTGATTGAAACCTAAAGATTAAGGTAAGAAGAACAATTAAGCATACCTTCTCGGATATTGCATCTTGAACCACGATGATATCACTTGTAATGGCGGAGATCACCTCCCCAGTGGAAGCTTCTGTGTCAAACACGCTTATGTCCTGGTCTAGCATGGACCTGAGGTATGCCAATCTCATCTTTGCCGCCTGTCTCTCTCCGGTGTGCATCCAGCAAGCCACCTCTGTAAAAACCCTAGCTACATATCAGCAAACCTGATGGCTGGATATTGATCGATCCTCAAACAAAACATGCAATTGATTAAGGCAAAGCCAGTGAAAATAATGGGGTACCTGTCCAAGATGAGAACAACATAGCTATACCCAAGTAGACAAAATCCAAAGAATACTGCAGACAAATCAACAGGAATTTTTTAAAAATAAAAACAAAAACAAAAGCTTGGAATGGGATGGTAGAATTTTAATTTTAGGTTTTTTGATCCACCGATCGATCTCTTTGGAGGTTAGGAAGCAGGAGCTCACCGAGGCAACTTTGTGGGAGACAGAAGTGGGGAAGAGATACGCTAATCCAATGATGTTGATGAGCTTGCCGAAGAAGATGAAGAAAACAGGAACGGATGCGCCATGAACACAAGCTCCAATGCTGCCGAGGAACATGAGGACGTAATCCCATGTGTCTGCAAAGGAGAAGAGCTTGAGAAATGGGACTTTAGGAGCTTTCTTCTTCTCCTCCTTCTCGCCTGTTCCCTTCTTGTCTTCCTGCTGACCACTGCCGTCCCCTCCCACCTTGTTCATGCTTAATAATTATTAATCCCTTCCCCTTCTGCTCTGCGTCTCACCCTCTTGCAGGGAAGAGATCGAGAAGACGGAAGGTAATATAAAGCAACAAGCGAAGTATTGCTGTTGCTTTCACCAGTTTCTTGCTGAAACAGCTGTGAGATTTGAAGGAAATTGGTTTGGGTTTGGGTTTGTTTAGTTTTCTCCCTCCTTGGGCGTTTTGCTTTCATCTGCCTCCTTCATTAATTATTACACCTTCCCTAGGTAAATTTGTATATCTCCTTGGAGAATGACTTCCACTTGGCTGGTTAGGTCGGACTGCTGTTATTGCACCGCAACGGTACAGATCGATGAAGGAACCTTCCGGCCATTACTCTCAAAAAAACCCTTGAAAACTACTTAAATTTGAGTTTTCTTTATATTGGTAGCTTTATTCCTTTATTCACAGTATATGTATGTGTGTGTGTGTATCGTTCTCCTGTTGGTATAATTAAAAAAATTGAATTGTCATTCAGAAACACTACATGCCATGAGAACTGTTTGGTTGACTTCCATATGTAAACTAAGATGTGATCTCTACAAAGTAAAAGAATTTGTTTGGTTGACTCACAGTCTGTTGTCACTCGTTTTTAATTAATTTTTTACTTGGTGTTAAAGTTAAATTTCATTGTGATTCACTTAAAAACAGAAAATATAAAATTCTATGAGAAAGGATGCACATTGAGATAAATTTTACATCAGTATTAATGAAAAGTAAATTCATCACTTATAATCAATTGATTTTAAATTAAAACTTTCACAGTGATGCATATCTATCTGCAATTCACTCAATAATCTGCATGTCAATGCCTTCTTCCTTTTTGACATTGATGGTATTTTCCTTACTTAAACTTCTTATACATAATTCGGTAAGGATTTTGTGATGGCTAGGTTCTTCTTGACAGCTTGTGAATTCAACATGGTCATGCTGTAAAACACAAGGACATGGAAAATATGTTTAAAGAAAAGGATGAGATGGGATTCTGTGAATAATATATATATAGGTGGGCGCTAAAGTAACAAGTATAAAGAAAAGGGTGTTACGGTTGGTATTAATGAAGATCAACATGCATGAGAGCGGACTAAACAGTTTGGAAGAAGATCGTTGGAAGTTGGAGGAAAAGGACTTGTAGCTCCCTCCACGTGCCACAAGTAAATGAATGCCTTTGGGAGACTTGTGTTGTGGGCTTTGGAATTATGAAATGAAGATTTTAATCAGGCTTAGAGAGACCGAAGATATGTTTTTTTAAAAAGAGATAAGATTAAATTAAAGAATCACAAGTCACAACTGGATAAGAATTCAACAACCAGCACTAAAGAAAGATACATGGTCTAAAAAGAGGACTAGGTTTGAGGAAGACCTAATGAGTATAGAGAAAGATAAGGCAAGGCTGGGATTAATTAAAACCTTCATCTTCGATCTCATTACCCCATCTATGAACAAAATCAAACCTAGATACAATTAGCAGTTCCAGCCAAATTGCTGTCTTCTGTGATATTACAAGTATTTGAAACATGATGATTCTAATTTAACTATACTTCATGAAGTGAGGGAGAAGAAGTATGAATTGTTGGACTGCGCGGTTTGGGGACTCCGATGGTGGGTTATTCCAGGTGATCTTTTTGAATCTTGTTATTCACCTCTATTTATAGCATTTGGAGGATTAACTACCTCTACCATCTCCGCCCCCAACCTCCTCCTTAATTTCCAGTAACCACCGGAATTTGAATTTGAAACTTGGTCTTTTTGACCAATTCCAACATCTCCCACTTGGTCACAAAGACCAACTATATTCTTTTTAATTCCGCTCCCACTATTTGTAGGTAGCACAATTTTAATCTTCCATTACTCGTGAGAATGTTCTCCGTTTCCATTATCCATATAAATGTTCCTTAATCCTATTAAGTTTACAAACTTAATGTACTTTTCCGCTGATATTCCTTTTGTTAAAGGATCAGCTATCATATCTTCCGTAAGGATATAACTCAATTTTATTTTCCCATTTCCTACAATATCACGAATATAGTGATAATGTATGTTTATATGCTGTCCTTTTGTTGTATTTGCACCACTATATACAAGACTTATTGCCGCTTGGTTATCACAATACATTTCTATTGGACCATTTATTAAGTTTAGATTCAAATCATTTATGAATCTTCTGATCCAAACTGCATGTGATGCGGCTGCACTATAGGCAACATATTCAGCTTCCTGTGTGTATTTTGCTACACACCCTTGCTTCTTACTTCCCCAAGATATGGCCGCACCTCCAAAGATGAATACATGTCCTGAAGTAGACTTCCCATCATCTTTGTCACCACCTAAATCTGCATCTGTATAACCAAGCACTTCAAGCTCATCTGCTTGATAAGTCAATTTTTGGTGCAAAGTTCCTTTTATATATTTCAAAATTCTTTTGACAGCTTTCCAATGTTTTGTTCCGGGATTACTTTGATACCTACTTACAATACTTACAGCATATGCCAAGTCTGGTCTTGTACACAACATAGCATACATCAAACTTCCAACCACTTGGGCATAAGGCGCTCTTAAAGGTTCCTTCCCTTTCCCAGGACATTGGTCCTTACTTAACTTTTTCCCTAAAATATAAGGTGTGGGAGCTGAGGAACAATTGTCCATTCCAAACCTTTTTAACACCATTTGCAGGTATATTTCCTTATTTATACTCAATGTTTTTGATTTTCGATCTCTTAAGATCTGAATTCCAAGAACATAGGATACTTCCCCCATGTCCTTCATTTCAAATTTTCTACTAAGTTCTTCCTTTGTTTCATTCAACATGTCAGCATTATTTCCAGCAAGTAAAATGTCATCCACATACAAGGATAATATAATGAAGTTACTCCCACTATTCCTGACATATACACAGTAATCTAATCTGTTTGAAACAAATCCCATTTTGACAATTATATCATGAAACTTATGATACCATTGTCTAGATGCTTGTTTTAAACCATATATTGACTTCTTCAATTTGCACACTTTTTCCTCATGTCCTTCCACCTGAAATCCCTCAGGTTGTAACATGTAGATTTCTTCCTACAAGTCTCCATTTAGAAATGCAGTTTTTACATCCATTTGATGTAATTCCAAATCTAAATGTGCAACTATAGCCAATATAATTCTTATTGATGCGAATTTAGCAACTGGAGAATATGTTTCATGAAAGTCAATTCCCGGTTTCTGTGTATAACCTTTAGCAACTAAACGGGCCTTATATTTTTCAATAGACCCATCAACCTTTAACTTTTTTCGGAATATCCACTTGCACCCTATAGCTTTCCTTCCTTTAGGTAGATCACATAATTCCCACACATGATTCCATGAAATGGAATCAATCTCATCATTTATGGCATCCAACCATAAATCTTTTTCATGAGATTCGACGACATCCTCATATGTCACGGGTTCCATGTGATTTTCCTCCATGTCTATCATTAAACAAGAAAGCTCACAAGAATACAAATGGTAGTCATCCATCCATGTCAGCTGATGTCTCATCCTTTTGTTGCTAATAGGTAAATCCGGTTCTCTATCTTCTCCATTTCTATTGTTCTCTTCAATTCCATTTATAGGCTCATTTTGGATTTCTCCCATGATTTTCATGGGTTCACGATTGTTTTCATCAGCAATTTCCATAGGTTCATCTATATTTTCAATGTTTCCTTCTTCTTCAACTCTAAGGTCATTTTCCAGGATATTATTGAAATAGTCATCATTCACCACAAATGGTGGCTCATGTTCCTTTACTATTTCATCCCTTTCATTTAGATTTTCTAGGAAAGTGGCATCCCTATATTCAATAATTCCCTTTTCTTCACTATAGAACCTATAACCGAAAGAATTTTCACAATAGCTTATAAACCTACATTTAAGAGTATTTGATTTTAACTTATCCCTTAATTGTTCAGGAATAAGTACATGGGCTATAGATCCCCATTTTCTTAAATGATATAAATCAGGCTTAGTTCTGGTCCATAATTCATAAGGTATGTTAGGTACAGACTTGGAGGGTATTCTATTTAATACATAATTTGCTGTGATCAATGCTTCTCCCCAAAAAACTTTGGAGAGACCTGAATGTGAAAACATACATCTAACAGAATTCATAAGAGTTCTGTTCTTTCTTTCTGCCACACCATTTTGTTGTGGTGTATAAGGCATTGTAGTTTGTCTTTTAATTCCATGCATTTCACAAAACAATTTAAATTCATTAGAATTATATTCCCCTCCCCTATCTGACCTTAACATCTTAATCCTTCTTCCAAGTTGTTTTTCTACTTCCAACTTGTATTTCTTAAAACAAGTCAATACTTGACTTTTATGACTTATTAGATAAATGTAAGCATATCTTGAAAATTCATCTATAAAAGTCACAAAATATTCTTTGTTATCATGAGTTTTAATACTTAATGGACCACACACATTAGAATGAATCAACCCCAATAATTCATCTGATCTATATCCCTTACCAAAATATTTCTTAGTCATTTTCCCAACTAAGCAATGTTGACATTTATTTAATTCCATGTCTTTAATTTCAGGCAACATGTTCAATTTTATCAATTGTTGTATTTTAGATTTATTAATATGTACTAACCTTAAATGCCACAAATCAATATCAGATAAACAACACTCAACATAATCAGAAACTATTTCATTTATTTCATTAGCAATGACAGAAAGTTTAAACAAATCATGTTCAGGTACAAAAATTCCCATAGCAAAGATCTTTTTGTCTTTTCCTATGGATACACGTTTATTGTAAAATTGAACTTCCAAATTATTCTTCAAAAGAGTGCCTACGGATATTAAATTCCGCCTCATGCCAGGTGCATAGAGGACGTCTTTCAAGATCATAATGTTGTATCCCAAGTCCAAACGATATGTGCCAATACCTTCCACATCTAAATAAGTATTGTTTCCCATATAGATGCGTTGTTGTCCAGGACTCAACTCTTTAAATGAGTCAAGTCCCTTTTTTGTTTTGGTAATGTGCTTTGTGGCACCAGAATCAACCCACCATTCGTTTGAACTAGGGACTACAACATTATTGCATTCCACAACTCCCACGAAGGTTCTTTTGTTCTTTATGTTCGACTCCGAGGTTCCACCTTTATTTCCATCCCTGTTGGGACAATGTGCCCTAAAATGACCAAATTGGCCACAAGCATGGCAAGATCCTCGTGCTTTCTTTCCACGTGCTTGATTTTGCTTGAAGTTGTTCTTGTTTGGTCCATTTCTTCTTTTGTTGCCTTTTTCAGATCTCTGCTTTTGAAATATGGCATTGGCTTCTTCCAAATGAGATTCATGTTGCCTCCGACTGACTATTATTTCCTGTTCAGTACCCAACCTAGTTGGCAATTCAGATAATTGTAGTGGGGTAGACATAAGAGATGTGGTAACTATATCATAACTGTGTGGCAAACTATTCAATATGGTTGCTATTTGCAATTTTTCTGGTATAGGAGTTCCTGCAGTAGCTAAGTCTTTAGCCATTACCATCATATTATTTACATGTTCCACTACACTTTGTTCCTCTAGCATCCTGCAAGAGTTATATTTCTGAAGGAGCAACTGTGTGTTCATTTCAGTTGCTTTATTATATTTTTCTTTCAAAGCATTCCATAGTGTATAAGCATTAGTATATGTTTCATAGCATTTTACAAGACAATCTTCCATGAACATGAACATTAAATTTTTCGCCTTTTTATCATCTTTACTCCATTGATTTACTCTTTTTATTTCCACTTCAGAAGCGTTTTCACTTATTTCCGGAGGATGCGAACCTATTACATGTTCAATATCTTCATATTCTAATGCTTGATATATTTTCCGATACCACATCTCATAATTTACCCCATTTAATTTATCCATCCTTGCCAACTCAATTGTAAACATCTTCGAAGCCATACTTATATCTACAATCGAAATTACTTTCCAATTTCAATAAATAATTACCTTATGAACAAAAATGCAAATATTAAATTTAAAATTTCAAAAATTTCGAAAAACTATTTGAATTCAAATTACAAAATTCAAAAAATCAAATTTAAATTTCAAAAATTTCAATTTTCAAATTTTCAAAAATATTTAAATTTCCAAATTCAAATTCAAATTACAAATATTTCTATTATTTAGTTAAAGCATGCAATTTCTAAACATATAATATAAATATAATGACTAACACATTTAACAACAACAAAAATTGCATGTTATTATTATTATTATTATCCAATATAATATAATATAATATAATATATTATAATATTTTATCAAAAGGGGGAGATTTCGATTATCTCTAACCAAATCGCCCGAGGGCGGAAGACTGGAGTTTCGCATGCGGTGCGACGGTTGGGCGGATTGGCGTGCACGCATTGAATGCTCCATCCACTCGAATTGAATGCTCCATCCACTTGTCAAAGTTATGGCATTTTTCTAAATATCTTTATTTTGAAATGAAAATTTTGCTTCTTGTATTATTATTTTTATTACCACCACCTTCCTTGCATGTTCATCTCATGATACTCAAATTATAATCAGAATTTTTAGCCTGACATGTTAGATAAATAAATCTAAGGCTTACATTAAGCATGCAATTTCAAGTCAAAAATGGATTAACATAATAGTCAATGGGGTGAATTCAAGTTTGCGTGCATAACTTATTTGCAACCCACTTAATATTTGTATACCACATTTTTTGATATTTATTCCTAACATGTTGGTTTTTTTGGTATGATTTTTTTTACCGTAATTTCCACGTAATTTGGCTTTTAAATGTTATTTTATGTACTTTAGTGTCGAAGAACAACGTGTGCCATAATCTCACCATGGGAGGAGATTAACTATATATATGAATCCTTTTTTTCAAAATATTTTATCGATATTCAAATCTTTCGTTAAATTACCGTAGGAGTCCTTTTCTTCCTCTACGAGATGATGGATCTTAAAGGACTTTTAAGTAGGCATTGAATCAGAAATGGATGGCTAGGATTTAAGGCTATTAGTAAAGGATTTTTAAAGGGTATTTCGAATGGGCTTGGGCTAGGATTTAATGTGGACTTTTGGTGGGATTACGAAGGACTTTTATGTAGGGTTTTATAGGTAAGGAGGCTCTGAGGGTTTTTAAATTATTCTATTTCCCAAGACCTATTGAACCAGAAGATGATTGTAGTAAGTAGTTTGGCAACTTCTATATCACGTGTAATAAAATTGTGATGTTTCTACTCAAATTAATTTTTCTTCCATTGTTGTTGGTGAGATCCAGCATAGGAGGATAGGTCATCCCTCTCTAGGGAAATTCGGCCATTTGAGATGTTTCCTGCCATCTTTGTAAACAATCTAAGCTCCTTCTTCTATTAGTGCTTCCAGAGCCTTAGGTAAATGTGATTAGGTGCATATTGATATTTAGGGAAATCTTTGTCGTCTTCGAGAGCTTTCAACTTTGATTGCATGGCTTTAGTCCAAACAGATTGATCCGTTGCTTGTGCGTATGAAGAGGACTTAGTTTCAGTACATAAGGTAGAAAAGAAGGCCCTGTGGTTAGTACTTAACCTCACTAAAGATACAAGATCGGAGAGACAGTATTTAACTAATGATGCATTGGAACAAATGAAATCTTTCAACTATGCAGGAGTAGAGGTGGACTTGTTGGACCTCCTGATTGGTTCCATAGGAGGATTACCAGTTTTAGGAGGTCTAATATCCTCTTGCATTGTAGGATTTACACCCTCGCCATCATGTAATTCTTCTTGTTGAACATGACCATCGTTAGTGTTCTGTTGGGAAGATCCATCTTGCAATTGTTAAGTGGCAGCGTCCTCAACAATTGTATCAGTAATGTCACTTACTTCAATAAGTGCAGGAATATCTTCTGGTGGCGGTAGGGTATATTCTTTGTCAAAAATGGGAGGTAGAGCTTATGGATAATCTTGTGTAAGATCTGAGAATGGATAGACATCCTCATTGAACTTGTAGCCTTTTTTTCCATAGTGATATCCTATGAAAATACACTTTCTTACTCTAACATTAAATTTATGTTTCACACTATGATTAATGGCATAAGCCAAACAACCAAAATTTTGTAAATGAGAATAATCAGGAACTTTGTTACATATAACTTCTAAAGGCAATTTACCATCCAAAATAGGAGTAGAGAGTCTGTTGCTTAAGTATGTGTGAGTATACATTGACCCCAAAATTTTAAAGACATAAAAGATTGAAAATGCAAGGCCTTAGCAACTTCAAGAAGGTGCCTATGTTTTCTTTCTATGACCCCATTTTGTTGGGGAGTATGTATGCAAGAGGTTTGATGCATGATGCCTTTCTCACTTTACAAATCATGCATACTGGATGACAAAAACTTGCTCTCATTATCACTCCTTACTGACTTAACGGGAGTATTAAAATTATTCTAAATCAAAGATAGAAAATTTTTGAACAACAAATACATTTCATCTTTATTTTTATAAGAAAGGTCCAAGTGGTTCTAGTAAAATCATCCACAACTATTAAGAAGTACTGAAAACTCTGATAAGTGGGGACACTAAACTTTCCCCATAGCTCACACTGCAATAGATCAAAAGGACCTTTACTTCTACTGTTACTAATAGAAAATGGTAATCTTTGAAATTTAGCTATTGAGCAGATATCACAAGTATTATTTGTCTTATGTTCATAAGTACTAATAGAAGAAATTTTTGAATCTACTCTATTTGTAGGGTGGTCGAGCCTTGAAAGCCATCTCTGTTTTGAAACAACAACAACACAAGTTGGTATTCTACAATCTCCAGCCACCAGGTAATCCACACATCTCCTTAGCCACTCCAATCATTTCCTTTGTCCAAAGGTCCTGAATTACACAAATATGAGAAAGCACATCAACATGACAATTTAACTGCTTAGTTATTCTATTAACAGATAAGAGATTAAATTCAAAATTTGGAATATGTAAGACTCCAGTTAGCTGCAATTTTCTCGTCACTTCCATAACTCCAATGGACTGAATTTTGGCAAAATAACCATTAGGAAACTTGACACTCTACGGTTGTTTAATTTTCCGACTATGTTTAATAACATTTGTATTGCAACACATATGATTTGTTGTACTTGTGTCTATAATTCAAATATCTTTTCCTACTGATGCAAAAAATGTTGTAATAACTTTGGCGACATTTTACCTATGAACTGATGTTAAGCATGAAGCAATACCTACCATAGAATCAACCACTTGTGTATCCACAATTACATTATTTAGAAGGCTTACCAGGTGGTCAAACTATTCCTGGCTAATTGTTGGTGAAGCATTTACAATATCATTGAGAGCATTATAAGCATTCTGTTTTGGTCAATAGCTTTTTGTTGCCTAGTGTAAATTTTGTATAGTTTATGCCTAGGAGGGAACCCAACAAACCAATAACACCAATCTTTTGTGTGACCATTACTCTCACGATATGTGCAAAATAATTTCTTATTTCCTTTGGCATTGTTGCTATTCTTCTCGTATTTATTATTGTTTGGTTTACATCCCTGATTAAAACTCCTATTAACAGCCATAGCTATATTATCTGAATTATTAACAACATGAGTAAATGTCCTTTGTTTCTCTTCTTGTAAAACCATATGAAACACTTTGCCAATATTTGGCAAGGGGGTCATAAGAAGGATTTGTCCTCTCACTACTAAGAAAGTGTCATTCAAGCCCATTAGGAACTACATGACCCTCTCCTGTTATTTTTCCATAGTTACAAGGTAGATCAGGTTGATGAACCAACAGTTCATCCCATAGTGTTCTAGGACAACCAAAATAAGTTGTTTGAAACAATGTTTTGTTCTTGCTTCAGATAAACAATATATTGTTTTATTTGAAAAATTCTAGACATATCAGCTTCACCAAACCTACTTTGTAGATCATGGTAGCTCAATAGTACTCAAAAGCCAGGTAGCAACCATGTCGTTACATCGTTTCCACTTGCGGTAAAGTTTAGGATGAGCTTGTATAGATGGTCGTGGAATGCAAGTTTATTCTGAACATTAAGGAATTTGGACATGGATGTACTCCATGATATGTAGTTATCACAATCAAGCTTCATGATACCCAAAATAATAATAGGAGTTTTCGAAGTTCCTATATGGTAGGGATTGTCAACATACATATTTGGTGTCACTTCACCTGAGTTCTCAAAACCTTTTTTCATGAGGAAGAGAATGACAAGACCAATCTGAGGAAAAGAGTGGAAGGAATATTTCAGATCTAATCAAAAACTATGCTGATCCTTGAAGAACAACTATGAAAAGAGATAGATTTGGTAAGAGAAAAGTAGATTGAGAGAGATAGACAATATCTTTCAACAAAAAGAAAAAATATAAAAGTATGGATCTCACCAGAAATATTGCAAGAACTAGTCAACACTCTAATACCTTCCAAATCTAAGTAAAAAGTCGACGATCAGAGAAGACGAAAGGGGGTTTCTTGAAATAAATGTGTCCTTTCGTTCATTAGATTTGAATTCAATTCAATGCTGCTTAACGAGCGATTCCGATCAGTTCACATAAACACAATAGAGAAGTTCGTCGAATTCACGTTAAGCAGCATTGAATTGAATGAGTCATACAAGCTCACACCCCTTGTTTTGTCTCTGTTAAAAAAAAAAAAAATTCTGGTCAAAGCTAGCTTCTATGTCAAGATAATCATTTTTTCCCAACCACAAATTTTAAAATAAACTTTTCATGGTTAACAATTTTGACCGCTACCTGCGAGTTTACGGTGTTCGATCTATAAATACCTGGAAAGATGAATCAGCCACAGTCAGTTAAACGAAGAGTGCAGGGACGATGAAAGGTGAGTTGTGCCATGAGTTGGAGGTGGCCGTGCCGGCGGCGAAGGTGTGGGCCGTGTATGGCACCATTTACCTGGCAAAGAACGTGCACAAGTTGCTTCCCGACATGATCGAGAAGGTGGATATAGAGGGCGACGGCGAAGAGGGAACAACTATCAAGGCCTTCAGTGTTCCCGGTAAGCACGTACTTCAGTATTATGAAGTTGATATGATTTCGTTTTCTTGTTATCCATTAATTTTGAAAGAAAACACAGGATATCCTGGGCCTAGGTACTTCAAAGAAACGATCGTGAAGGTAGACGATGAGAAACGAGTGAAGGAGGTAAAGCAGATAGAAGGAGGATTCCTGGATCATGGTTTCCTCTCTCTCCTCTGGCGCTTCCAGATCCTCGACAAGGGCTCTGACGCTTGCGTCATCAAGACCACCGTCGTGTACGAGGCAGGAGCCGACGCCAACACTTCCCTCACCACCGACGTCGCCGCCGCAGTGGCCCAGGCCGTTGCCAAGGACGTGTCCGGCTAGCCACCTCGATCAATTAATACACACACATATATATTAATATATATCGATCCTAAATAAATGTGACTTCAACTTATTCCTGTAAACTTTATAAACAACATTTCAAGGTTGTCTTTAATGTTATTAGATACTTGAAAAAGGACACTGAACAAGGAATTGTTTTCTTTAGAAACAAGGAATTGCCTGTAAGCCATCGGTACGTACGTTCAGGAGACTGAAGAAGCCGACAATTAATCGATCTCATGTAGTTTCGTACATAGGTGGTAGGTGCCGCTTACCAAGCAGAAGTTTGTCGAAGACGACGGTGGACGAGGTGGAGGAGATGAGAGATGGCGAGGAGAAAGAAGGTTTGGGTTATGATACCGACAAGGTAGCTGAGTTCGTCTTGGGGATTAACTCCACAGCCGACGAGCACCGTTTTCTTGCCGGACACTTTTTCATCCGTTATCTTCTTCTTCTCTTCGTTGAAAACGACAGAAAGAAAGTATCGAAAAGTCAGTAAAAAATCAAAATATCTGTACACAGAACAAAAAAAAATGATGACAATTATTTTTCAGTATCCTTCCTCTTCGTCAAAAGGGCATGCGTCCTATTTTCCTTGTTTCGTTAGAATTGAAACACACACACACAGATGTTTATGGTTCCATCGAGTACGTTATTATTTCTTTCTGGCATCGCAGAAGCTCAAGATACAAGTCCATGAAGAGCAGCCAACCTTATAGTTTCATTGATATGAGTGTCATCAAGCTGACATCTACTTGTGTGAGAATTTACAACCGTGAAGTACGCATAGGAATAAGCTGAAGTCACATTTATTTAGGATCGATGTATATTAATATATATGTGTGTATATTAATACATAAAACTCCCAACAACACTTGAATAGGGAACTCGATCCATATAGGTCTTTTCTTCTTCAAATTAAGGATCATATTAACGGATAATTTTAGGTTTCTCTCGTAGAGGGTGCTAATGGATTTTGCATTTGCCATCTCAAATTTGGATAAGACCTTTTCTATATATTTTTGTTGTGAAAGAAATAATTTTCCAACCTTTCTATCACGATGAATCTCCATTCCAAATATTTTGTTTACAACCCCAAAGTCTTTCATGTCAAACTCAACACTTAAAAGTCCCTTCAAAAGTTGAATATCGACAATTTCTTGAGCTGTAATTAACAAGTCATCTACATGTAGAAGTTAATACATAAACTTACCACTTGGGAGTTTACTTATGTATACACAGGAGTCATGGGAACTTTTATAGATACCAACATGAGTAATGAACCCATCAAATTTTTTATACCATCAAATTCTTCTAGTTCTTCGTCAGATTTTTCTAGTTACTCATCAAATTCTTTTAGCTACTCTTTAGTTTACTACAATTTATTTTGATAAGTTATTTGTACGTGACTTTCTTCCTTAATTCCCCTCTTTTCTTTCGTTTCTGAAATTTCTTTTTGAAGTTTATTAGTGACAATAAGCAACGACATTCAATTCAAAGTTAATTATTAAAAGTTTATTCTAAAATCAGTGGTTGGGAAAAAATGATTACCTTGACATATAAGCTAGCTTTGACCAGAATATTTTTTTTTTAACAGAGACAAAACAAGAGGTGTGAGCTTGTATGACTCATTCAATTCAATGCTGCTTAATGTGAATTCGACGAACTTCTCTATCGTGTTTATGTGATCTGATCGGAATCGCTAGTTAATCAGCATTTAATTGAATTGAAATCTAATGAACGAAAGAACACATTTATTTCAATATATATTAAGTTTACTGATTGAGACAGGAAAGGATTAAATGACATTAGAGTCTATTTTTTCGTCATCCTTAAAAGAGAATATATGATTTTTTGGAAAATGATGTCCCAATTAATGATAATTTCTTTTGTTTTAGAGATCAAATAATTTATATCCTTTTTAGCTTAAAGGGCGTCATGCAAATACAAGTAAATACTTTGGTTTTGTATTCTTTCCTTCTATTATTAGGTTAGGATTCCTGATTTCTCAGATTCACCAGCCACTGTATATAAACATTTGATTATTTGCAAACAATGTAATCTAATGAACGAAAGGACACATTTATTTCACGAAACCCCCTTTCGTCTTCTCTGATCGTCGACTTTTTGCTTAGATTTGGAAGGTATTAGAGTGTTGACTAGTTCTTGCAATATTTCTGGTGAGATCCATACTTTTATATTTTTTCTTTTTGTTGCAAGATATTGTCTATCTCTCTCAATCTAGTTCTCTCTTACCAAATCTATCTCTTTTCATAGTTGTTCTTCAAGGATCAGCATAGTTTTTGATTAGATCTGAAATATTCCTTCCACTCTTTTCCTCAGATTGGTCTTGTCATTCTCTTCCTCATGAAAAAAGGTTTTGAGAACTCAGGTGAAGTGACACCAAATATGTATGCTGACAATCCCTACCATATAGGGACTTCGAAAACTCCTATTATTATTTTGGCTATCATGAAGCTTGATTGTGATAACTACATATCATGGAGTACATCCATGTCCAAATTCCTTAATGTTCAGAATAAACTTGCATTCCACGACCATCTATACAAGCTCATCCTAAACTTTACCGCAAGTGGAAACGACGCAACGACATGGTTGCTACCTGGCTTTTGAGTACTATTGAGCTACCATGATCTACAAAGTAGGTTTGGTAAAGCTAATATGCCTAGAATTTTTCAAATTAAACAAAATATTGTTTATCTGAAGCAAGAACAAAACATTGTTACAAGCAACTTATTTTGGTTGTCCTAGAACACTATGGGATGAACTGTTGGTTCATCAACCTGATCTACCTTGTAACTATGGAAAAATAACAGGAGAGGAAGCAATAGGAGAGGGTCATGTAGTTCCTAATGGGCTTGAATGACACTTTCTTAGTAGTGAGAGGACAAATCCTTCTTATGACCCCCTTGCCAAATATTGGCAAAGTGTTTCATATGGTTTTACAAGAAGAGAAACAAAGGACATTTACTCATGTTGTTAATAATTCAGATAATATAGCTATGGCTGTTAATAGGAGTTTTAATCAGGGATGTAAACCAAACAATAATAAATACGAGAAGAATAGCAACAATGCCAAAGGAAATAAGAAATTATTTTGCACATATCGTGAGAGTAATGGTCACACAAAAGATTGGTGTTATTGGTTTGTTGGGTTCCCTCCTAGGCATAAACTATACAAAATTTACACTAGGCAACAAAAAGCTATTGACCAAAACAGAATGCTTATAATGCTCTCAATGATATTGTAAATGCTTCACCAACAATTAGCCAGGAATAGTTTGACCACCTGGTAAGCCTTCTAAATAATGTAATTGTGGATACACAAGTGGTTGATTCTATGGTAGGTATTGCTTCATGCTTAACATCAGTTCATAGGTAAAATGTCGCCAAAGTTATTACAACATTTTTTGCATCAGTAGGAAAAGATATTTGAATTATAGACACAAGTACAACAAATCATATGTGTTGCAATACAAATGTTATTAAACATAGTCGGAAAATTAAACAACCGTAGAGTGTCAAGTTTCCTAATGGTTATTTTGCCAAAATTCAGTCCATTGGAGTTATGGAAGTGACGAGAAAATTGCAGCTAACTGGAGTCTTACATATTCCAAATTTTGAATTTAATCTCTTATCTGTTAATAGAATAACTAAGCAGTTAAATTGTCATGTTGATGTGCTTTCTCATATTTGTGTAATTCAGGACCTTTGGACAAAGGAAATGATTGGAGTGGCTAAGGAGATGTGTGGATTACCTGGTGGCTGGAGATTGTAGAATACCAACTTGTGTTGTTGTTGTTTCAAAACAGAGATGGCTTTCAAGGCTCGACCACCCTACAGATATGGTAGATTCAAAAATTTCTTCTATCAGTACTTATGAACATAAGACAAATAATACTTGTGATATCTGCTCAATAGCTAAATTTCAAAGATTACCATTTTCTATTAGTAACAGTAGAAGTAAAGGTCCTTTTGATCTATTGCAGTGTGAGCTATGGGGAAAGTTTAGTGTCCCCACTTATCAGAGTTTTCAGTACTTCTTAATAGTTGTGGATGATTTTACTAGAACCACTTGGACCTTTCTTATAAAAATAAAGATGAAATGTATTTGTTGTTCAAAAATTTTCTATCTTTGATTTAGAATAATTTTAATACTCCCGTTAAGTCAGTAAGGAGTGATAATGAGAGCAAGTTTTTGTCATCCAGTATGCATGATTTGTAAAGTGAGAAAGGCATCATGCATCAAACCTCTTGCATACATACTCCCCAACAAAATGGGGTCATAGAAAGAAAACATAGGCACCTTCTTGAAGTTGCTAAGGCCTTGCATTTTCAATCTTTTATGTCTTTAAAATTTTGGGGTCAATGTATACTCACAGCTACATACTTAAGCAACAGACTCTCTACTCCTATTTTGGATGGTAAATTGCCTTTAGAAGTTATATGTAACAAAGTTCCTGATTATTCTCATTTACAAAATTTTGGTTGCTTGGCTTATGCCATTAATCATAGTGTGAAACATAAATTTAATGTTAGAGCAAGAAAGTGTATTTTCATAGGATATCGCTATGGAAAAAAAGGCTACAAGTTCAATGAGGATGTCTATCCATTCTCAGATCTTACACAAGATTATCCATAAGCTCTACCTCCCATTTTTGACAAAGAATATACCCTACCGCCACCAGAAGATATTCCTGCACTTATTGAAGTAAGTGACATTACTGATACAATTGTTGAGGACGCTGCCACTTAACAATTGCAAGATGGATCTTCCCAACAGAACACTAACGATGGTCATGTTCAACAAGAAGAATTACATGATCCTACAATGCAAGAGGATATTAGACCTCCTAAAACTGGTAATCCTCCTATGGAACCAATCAGGAGGTCCAACAAGTCCACCTCTACTCCTGCATAGTTGAAAGATTTCATTTGTTCCAATGCATCATTAGTTAAATACTGTCTCTCCGATCTTGTATCTTTAGTGAGGTTAAGTACTAACCACAGGGCCTTCTTTTCTACCTTATGTACTGAAACTAAGTCCTCTTCATACGCACAAGCAACGGATCAATCTGTTTGGACTAAAGCCATGCAATCAAAGTTGAAAGCTCTCGAAGACGACAAAGATTTCCCTAAATATCAATATGCACCTAATCACATTTACCTAAGGCTCTGGAAGGACTAATAGAAGAAGGAGCTTAGATTGTTTACAAAGATGGCAGGAAACATCTCAAATGGCCGAATTTCCCTAGAGAGGGATGACCTATCCTCCTATGCTGGATCTCACCAACAACAATGGAAGAAAAATTAATTTGAGTAGAAACATCACAATTTTATTACACGTGATATAGAAGTTGCCAAACTACTTACTACAATCATCTTCTGGTTCAATAGGTCTTGGGAAATAGAATAATTTAAAAACCCTCAGAGCCTCCTTACCTATAAAACCCTACATAAAAGTCCTTCGTAATCCCACCAAAAGTCCACATTAAATCCTAGCCCAAGCCCATTCGAAATACCCTTTAAAAATCTTTTACTAATAGCCTTAAATCCTAGCCATCCATTTCTGATTCAATGCCTACTTAAAAGTCCTTTAAGATCCATCATCTCGTAGAGGAAGAAAAGGACTCGTACGGTAATTTAACGAAAGATTTGAATATCGATAAAATATTTTGAAAAAAAAGATTCATATATATAGTTAATCTCCTCCCATGGTGAGATTATGGCACACGTTGTTCTTCTACACTAAAGTACATAAAATAACATTTAAAAGCCAAATTACGTGGAATTTATGATAAAAAAAATCATACCCAAAAAACCAACATGTTAGGAATAAATATCAAAAAATGTGGTATAGAGATATTAAGTGGGTTGCAAATAAGTTATGCATGCAAACTTGAATTCACCCCATTGACTATTATGCTAATCCATTTTTGACTTAAATTGCATGCTCAATGTAATCCCTAGGTTTATTTATCTAACATGTCAGGCTGAAAATTCTGATTATAAATTGAGTATCATGAGATGAACATGCAAGGAAGGTGGTGGTAATAAAAATAATAATATAAGAAGCAAAATTTTCATTTCAAAATAAAGATATTTAGAAAAATGCCATAACTTTGACAAGTGGATGGAGGATCCAATCCGAGTGGTGAGAGAAGAGACTGGCCACTGATATGTTCATCATCCACCAAGATAAGGAAGGACTTATCCTCCCGGTAGTTTTCTTCTTTGCCCTTCACTGATATCAATTCCCATCTAATTTCATACAAATGATTGACGGGATTGCATCATGTCTACATCACTCTTGGTAAGCAGCCTTGAATTGAATGAGTCAGAACAAGCTCACAGCTCTTGTTTTGTCCCTGTTAGAAAAAAGAAAATCTGATCAAAGCTAGGTTCTATGTCAAGATAATCTTTCTTTTTCCAACTACTAATTTTAAAATAAACTTTTCATGGTTAACAATTTTGACCGCTACCTGCGAGTTTACGGTGTTCGATCTATAAATACCTGGAAAGATGAATCAGGTAGAGGCAGTTAAGTGAAGAGTGCAGGGACGATGAAAGGTGAGGTTTGCCATGAGTTGGAGGTGGCCGTGCCGGCGGCGAAGGTGTGGGCCGTGTATGGCACCCTTGAAATCACACACCTCCTACCCAAGTTGATTCCCGACATGGTGGAGAAGGTGGAGGTGGAAGGCGATGGCGGAGTGGGAACAATTGTCAAGGTCTGCAGTGCTCCCGGTAAGCACGTATTTTAGTGTTATGAAATTAAGATATATATAGATGATTTCGTTTCCTTGTTATCGATTAATTTTGAAACAAAATACAGGATTTCCTGGGCCTAAGTACTTCAAAGAAACGATCGTGAAGGTAGACGAAGAGAAACGAGTGAAGGAGGTAAAGCAGATAGAAGGAGGATTCCTAGATCAAGGATTCCTCTCTTGCCTCTTGCGCTTCGAGATCCTAGACAAGGGCTCTGACGCTTGCGTCGTCAAGTCCACCATCGAGTACGAGGCAGGAGCCGACGCCAACACTTCGCTCACCACCGACCTCGCCAACACAGTGGGCCAGGCCATTGCCAAGCACCTGTCCGGCTAGCCACTTCAATCAATTAATACAAACACATATATATGAATATATATCGATCCTAAATAAATGGAACTTCAACTTATTCCTATACGTATTTCACGGTTGTTAATTCTCATGGAAGTAGATGTCAGATTGATGACACTCATATCAATGAAACTATAAGATTGATTACCTTTTATTGATGTTTTTCTTTCGTCTTCTTCTCTTGTCGAGAAATGTAGGTTAAGAAAAGACTAATTGTGTATCTACGATGAGAACATTCTTCCATAACTCCAGCCACCAGGTAATCCACACATCTCCTTAGCCACTCCAATCATTTCCTTTGTCCAAAGGTCCTGAATTACACAAATATGAGAAAGCACATCAACACGACAATTTAACTACTTAGTTATAACAGAGGAGATTAAATTCAAAATTTAGAATATGCAAGACTCTAGTTAGCTGCAATTTTCTCGTCACTTCCATAACTCCAATGGACTGAATTTTGGCAAAATAACCATTAGGAAACTTAACACTCTACGGTTGTTTAAGTTTCTGACTATGTTTAATAAGATTTGTATTGCAACACATATGATTTGTTGCACTTGTGTCTATAATTCAAATATCTTTTCCTACTGATGCAAAAAATGTTGTAATAACTTTGGCGACATTTTCCCTATGAACTGATGTTAAGCATGAAGCAATACCTACCATAGAATCAACCACTTGTGTATCCACAATTACATTATTTAGAAGGCTTACCAGGTGGTCAAACTATTCCTGGCTAATTGTTGGTGAAGCATTTACAATATCATTGAGAGCATTATAAGCATTCTGTTTTGTTCAATAGCTTTTTGTTGCCTAGTGTAAATTTTGTATAGTTTATGCCTAGGAGGGAACCCAACAAACCAATAACACCAATCTTTTGTGTGACCATTACTCTCACGATATGTGCAAAATAATTTCTTATTTCCTTTGGCATTGTTGCTATTCTTCTCGTATTTATTATTGTTTGGTTTACATCCCTGATTAAAACTCCTATTAACAGCCATAGCTATATTCTCTGAATTATTAACAACATGAGTAAATGTCCTTTGTTTCTCTTCTTGTAAAACCATATGAAACACTTTGCCAATATTTGGCAAGGGGGTCATAAGAAGGATTTGTCCTCTCACTACTAAGAAAGCGTCATTCAAGCCCATTAGGAACTACATGACCCTCTCCTGTTATTTCTCCATAGTTACAAGGTAGATCAGGTTGATGAACCAACAGTTCATCCTATAGTGTTCTAGGACAACCAAAATAAGTTGTTTGAAACAATGTTTTGTTCTTGCTTAAGATAAACAATATATTGTTTTATTTGAAAAATTCTAGACATATCAGCTTCACCAAACCTACTTTGTAGATCATGGTAGCTCAATAGTACTCAAAAGCCAGGTAGCAACCATGTCGTTACATCGTTTCCACTTGCGGTAAAGTTTAGGATGAGCTTGTATAGATGGTCGTGGAATGCAAGTTTATTCTGAACATTAAGGAATTTTGACATGGATGTACTCCATGATATGTAGTTATCACAATCAAGCTTCATGATACCCAAAATAATAATAGTAGTTTTCGAAGTTCCTATATGGTAGGGATTGTCAACATACATATTTGGTGTCACTTCACCTGAGTTCTCAAAACCTTTTTTCATGAGGAAGAGAATGACAAGAACAATATGAGGAAAAGAGTGGAAGGAATATTTAGGGGGGGTTAGTGCCTGACGGAATTCAGCTGACGGAAAGGAAAATTATTGAATTTCGTCAGAATGCTGTTAGTGTGCATTACACTTGACGGAAAGGAAAGTCAGATTTTACCGTTGTATAAAATCTAAAAATTTCCTTTACCGTCAGAAATTTTCTCCTCCCTCTTAACGTGAAACCCTCGACCCTCGCTTCTCTCGCGACGTTCGCCTCCGCTGCCACCTGCGAAAGCTTCTCTCCTTCTCGCGCCTGCACCGGTAGTGGCCCGATCTCGCGTCTGCTCTGGACTCCTCTTCGCGCTGGTCCCTGCTCCCTCTGGCCTGCGAAAGCTTCTCTCCCTCATGAGCTTGAAAGTTTGAAAGATACGTCACGAGCTTTTCTTACTTTGTGTGAACAAGATACTATTAATGGTGAGGTACGTAATGAACAAATGAGAGAGATGGTTCACATACAAAAGGAGACGTTTGTATGTAAGAAGGAAATGTTTGCATGGAAGAAGGAAATGTTTGCATGGCAAAAGAAGTCTGAGTCTTTTTTAGATGAAGCTATTGCTTCAATATTTGAGATTGAAGATCTATCTATGACTGATCGATATAAAGTTACTCAATTATTCCAAAAGCAAGAAATCAGTAAAATATTTCTATCAATTCCAAAATAAATGCGACAATGATGGTTGAAGTTTCACTTAGAAAAGATGGAAGACTAAAGATGATTTACATGTTTTTTTTTTTGTATTAGATGTACGATGTAACTATTTTTTGTTTGGACAAGGAAATGTGGAATTATATTATTATTGATGTTTGTTTATCATATTTTATTATGTTCTATTAATTGTGGAATGATTTCATGTAAAATGTTTATTTGTATTACAACCTTGTAATATGTTTGGACATGAAATTTTGTAGGTGACGATGAATTTTGAAGAGGATTTTGACGAACTAGTAAATAACACATTGATGTTATTTGAAGAAGAGGAAGAACATGCTAGAAGAAGGCGAAGACGTTTACTTGCTTTTTGGAATATTTTAGCAGGGATTGCAAGTACCTCAACTTTGTTTTCAAGTACAAGTCGTATTTATAGTAAAGAAGGTGCAGATTATATAAGAAGATTACTAGATCCTTCTTTACCACATCAAGTTTACAATTGCCGAAAGATTTATAGAATGAGTCAAAGTGTTTTCAAGGGTTTTTGTGAATTAATGAGGAGGGAAGAAGTGCTGAAAGATACCAACAATATCAGTGTAGAAGAGAAGTTTGCCATGTTCCTTGTGACAGTTGGGCAAAATCAAAGTTATGGAGTAACTACAGAACGATTTAGTCGATCAAGTTGGACAGTTAGCAAATACTTTAATGAAGTGTTGAATGCTGTATTACGACTAAATCATGTTCTTCTAGCAAGACCTTCATCTGAAACACCAAGTCGAATTCGTCAAGACTCAAATGTGTACCCATATTTTAAGGTACATTTTCACACCTTTGGTGTTTCCTTATCTTTAATGTTATTTTATTCAATATCAAAATAAAAGTGCATGTTTATAGGATTGTATTGGAGCTATTGATGGTACACATCAAAGCAACTATTTATGGACAAGAAACAACAAGATTTAGGAACAGGAAAGGTGAATTATCTCAAAATGTAATGGCAGCATGTAATTTTGATATGGAATTTACATATATTTTAGCTAGTTGGGAAGGATCAGCTGCTGATGCTCGTATTCTCCAAGATGCAGTTAGTAGACCTAATGGTTTTCAAGTTCCACTAGTTAAATGTGTTTTCCACTTCTACAAGTTATGAAGACATCACCATACTAATATTTTTTTTATACAGGTAAGTTTTACTTAGTTGATGCTAGATATCCAAATCGACCAGAATATATTTGTCCATATCGAGGTGTAAGATACCATCTATCTGATTATGTTAATGATAGAGTTCCTTGTAATGTTGTAGAAAATTTCAACTACAGACATTCACAATTGAGAACAGTCATTGAGCGTACATTTGGAGTTGTGAAACATCGATTTTCAATATTACGTGGTCAAATGCCATATCCATATGAAACACAAGTAAAGATTGTCATCGCATGTTTTTTGCTTCATAATTTTATTCGTAAGACTGATAAGGAAGATTTACTTGAGGACCTGCTAGATGAGTTGGAAGAGTTAAATATTATTGATGACATACAACCAATGGGAGAGATACATATAGAAAGCAATGCCCAGGTTCGAATGACTTAAGAACAAAGAAAAGAAATGACAGATAAGATGCGAGAAGATATGATGATGGCAATGTGGGATGGAAGAACTAGATGATATTATTTCGTATTGTAATATTTCAATTAAGATGTATTTGTATTTTTCAAATATTAGTTGTAATAAACTTTTGTCAGAATTTCCATCAGAATTTTTCGTCCTGCACTAAACCTCTCTTAGAATTTTCCTTTTCCTTTACGTTACAAATTTTCTATTTCCTTTCCGTCAGAATTTTCCTTTTCATTTCTGTCATAATTTTCCGTCATGCACTAACATACCCTTAAGATCTAATCAAAAACTATGATGATCCTTGAAGAACAACTATGAAAAGAGATAGATTTGGTAAGAGAAAAGTAGATTGAGAGAGATAGACAATATCTTTCAACAAAAAGAAAAAATATAAAAGTATGGATCTCACCAGAAATATTGCAAGAACTAGTCAACACTCTAATACCATTCAGATCTAAGCAAAAAGTCGACGATCAGAGAAGACGAAAGTGGGTTTCTTGAAATAAATGTGTCCTTTCGTTCATTAGATTTGAATTCAATTCAATGCTGCTTAACGAGCGATTCCGATCAGTTCACATAAACACAATAGAGAAGTTCGTCGAATTCACGTTAAGCAGCATTGAATTGAATGAGTCATACAAGCTCACACCCCTTGTTTTGTCTCTGTTAAAAAAAAAAAAAATTCTGGTCAAAGCTAGCTTCTATGTCAAGATAATCATTTTTTCCCAACCACAAATTTTAAAATAAACTTTTCATGGTTAACAATTTTGACCGCTACCTGCGAGTTTACGGTGTTCGATCTATAAATACCTGGAAAGATGAATCAGCCACAGTCAGTTAAACGAAGAGTGCAGGGACGATGAAAGGTGAGTTGTGCCATGAGTTGGAGGTGGCCGTGCCGGCGGCGAAGGTGTGGGCCGTGTATGGCACCATTTACCTGGCAAAGAACGTGCACAAGTTGCTTCCCGACATGATCGAGAAGGTGGATATAGAGGGCGACGGCGAAGAGGGAACAACTATCAAGGCCTTCAGTGTTCCCGGTAAGCACGTACTTCAGTATTATGAAGTTGATATGATTTCGTTTTCTTGTTATCCATTAATTTTGAAAGAAAACACAGGATATCCTGGGCCTAGGTACTTCAAAGAAACGATCGTGAAGTTAGACGAAGAGAAACGAGTGAAGGAGGTAAAGCAGATAGAAGGAGGATTCCTGGATCATGGTTTCCTCTCTCTCCTCTGGCGCTTCCAGATCCTCGACAAGGGCTCTGACGCTTGCGTCATCAAGACCACCGTCGTGTACGAGGCAGGAGCCGACGCCAACACTTCCCTCACCACCGACGTCGCCGCCGCAGTGGCCCAGGCCGTTGCCAAGGACGTGTCCGGCTAGCCACCTCGATCAATTAATACACACACATATATATTAATATATATCGATCCTAAATAAATGTGACTTCAGCTTATTCCTATGCGTACTTCACGGTTGTAAATTCTCACGCAAGTAGATGTCGGATTGATGACACTCATATCAACGAAACAATAAGGTTGGCTGCTTTTCAAGGACTTGTGTCTTGAGCTTGTGCGATGCCAGAAAGAAGTAATGATGTACTCAACGGAACCATAAACATCTGTGTGTGTGTGGTTCAATTCTAACGAAACAAGGCAAATAGGATGCATGCCCTTCTGACGAAGAGGAAGGATGCTGAAAACTAAATATTCTTCAAAGGAAAATTTGTTTTAATATGGAACATAAATTCCATTAATCAGAGTCTTCAATGTGAAGAGGATCGGTGTATTGTCGTCATGATATCATCATCTTCTAGCTTTCACATTAAAAAGTCAAGAACTCAAGAGTTTGTTTGTGAAAAACGCCATTGATTTCTCTTTTCAAAACTGTTACAAAACTACTTGGCTTTGATTGATGTAGATGTTTATTGCTGGAGATGGAAATTTCAATAATTTTATGGATGGATAGTCTTCTGATTGTAAGGAATTGAAGAAAACCTAACGTCTCTTTTAAATATTTTATGAAGGAGTTTGTGCACTTAGAATTAGATAGAAATGAAAAAAGTTTTCGTCTCGTTCCGATACATGAGTATTTGTACATTTTTTTGAACTTTCCAACGTCAACTGACAACCCCCAGGTGTCCAACTTGACTGTGCCAACTGCTTCTCCTCCGATTACAAGAAGTCAAAACACTTTGCAGACGAAACGAAATTCGTATTTATTAATACCACGATCACTAGACGTCTCTCCAATGACCATCCTTTTATTTGTGATGTTTTTCTTTCGTCTTCTTCTCTTGTCGAGAAATGTAGGTTAAGAAAAGACTAATTGTGTATCTACGATCAGAACATTCTTCTCATCGAACTTTCGTTCGCATTAACCTTTTTATAAGTGGGTTGCGAACACCGTAAACTCGCAGGTAGCGGTCAAAATTGTTAATTATTAAAAGTTAATTTTAAAATCTGTGGTTGGGGAAAAAATGATTATCTTGACATAGAAGCTAGCTTTGAGCAGAATTTTTGTTTTTTTTAACAGAGACAAAACAAGAGGTGTGAGCTTGTATGACTCATTCAATTCAAGTTTGCTTACCGAAAGTGATGTAGACATGATGCAATCCCGTCAATCATTTGTATGAAATTAGATGGGAAATGATATCAGTGAAGGGCAAAGAAGAAAACTACCGGGAGGATAAGTCCTTCCTTATCTTGGTGAAATTAGTGACTGTGCCAACTGCTTCTCCTCCGATTACAAGAAGTCAAATCACTTTGCAGACGAAGCGAAATTCGTATTTATTAATACTACGATCACTAGACGTCTCTCCAATGACCATCCTTTTATTTGTGATGTTTTTCTTACGTCTTCTTCTCTTGTCGAGAAATGTACGTTAAAAGAAAAGACTAATTGTGTATCTACGATCAGAACATTCTTCTCATCGAACTTTCTTTCGCAAAAGTTTCAACTTGCGTATGCAACCAAAACGAGAAATTATTGTTCCCGTGATTGATTAATCTGCCACCCATGACTACTCACATGAAATCTAACGTTCCCGTCAACGGTCAACGCTCAAGTCTATCAATGTAATTATCTGCTATGTTTTCCTTCGTATTAAAATTTAAAAATAAATTACACATATTTCTGCTGACTTTTTATAACTTCTTCTTCTGTTTGTAATTGATTGAATTTTTCTTTTTGTCCTTTTTTAAATACGTAAATAGACCTTCATAGAGATAAATGAGTTATAAGTGGGTTGCGAATAAGTTATGCCAGAGATTACATACCAACCTTTTGATAGAGCCTATTTTCATATAATCAACTAATCTCATTAATTATGCACATAATTAAAAGTCCAGATCATAGCTTATTCCTCCACTTATTACAAGTCTAGATCACAATTACAAAGAATATACCCTACCGCCACCAGAAGATATTCCTGCACTTATTGAAGTAAGTGACATTAACTGATACAATTGTTGAGGACGCTGTCACTTAACAATTACAGGATGGATCTTCCCAACAGAACACTAATAATGGCCATACACGGCCCACACCTTCGCCGCCGACTCATATCCGACTATACGTAAGTGTATACGGCTGTTTATCTTCAAAGTAGATAGCCGACTCATATCGAAAGGACTTAACCTCCTTGTAGTTTTGTTCTTTGACCTTCACTAATATCAATTCCCATCTAATTTCATACAAGTAATTGACGGGATCAGATCAATGAATTTTGGTAAGCACCGTTGAATTGAAAGAGTCATACAAGCTCACTGTTCTTGTTTTGTCTCAGTTAAAAAATAATAATCTGATCAAGTAATCGAAAGGGTTTGTGTAAACTTAATGGACCTCTTAATTGTGTTTAGGTGACTTATCTGTCTCTCATAATGTCTATGTAAATCTGATGGAGACTTTTATTGTATTTATGTAAACTTGTTATCTACCATTTGTTGCGTTTGCGTAAATCTAACGAATTCTTCTATTGTGTTTACATGAATTAGCTGGCTTTCTTCGTGTCGATTAAGTGAATTCGACGGACGAACTTCTCTGTTGTGTTTATGTGAACTGATCGGAATCGCTCGTTAAGCAGCATTGAATTGAATGAGTCATACAAACAAACTCACACCTCTTGTTTTGTCTCTGTTAAAAAAAAGAAAATCTGGTCAAAGCTAGCTTCTATGTCAAGATAATCATTTTTTCCGCAACCACAGATTTTAAAATAAACTTTTCATGGTTAACAATTTTGACCGCTACCTGCGAGTTTACGGTGTTCGATCTATAAATACCTGGAAAGATGAATCAGCCACAGGCAGTTAAACGAAGATTGCAGGGACGATGAAAGGTGAGTTGTGCCATGAGTTGGAGGTGGCCGTGCCGGCGGCGAAGGTGTGGGCCGTGTATGGCACCATTTACCTGGCAAAGAACGTGCACAAGTTGCTTCCCGACATGATCGAGAAGGTGGATATAGAGGGCGACGGCGAAGAGGGAACAACTATCAAGGCCTTCAGTGTTCCCGGTAAGCACGTACTTCAGTATTATGAAGTTGATATGATTTCGTTTTCTTGTTATCCATTAATTTTGAAAGAAAACACAGGATATCCTGGGCCTAGGTACTTCAAAGAAACGATCGTGAAGGTAGACGATGAGAAACGAGTGAAGGAGGTAAAGCAGATAGAAGGAGGATTCCTGGATCATGGTTTCCTCTCTCTCCTCTGGCGCTTCCAGATCCTCGACAAGGGCTCTGACGCTTGCGTCATCAAGACCACCGTCGTGTACGAGGCAGGAGCCGACGCCAACACTTCCCTCACCACCGACGTCGCCGCCGCAGTGGCCCAGGCCGTTGCCAAGGACGTGTCCGGCTAGCCACCTCGATCAATTAATACACACACATATATATTAATATATATCGATCCTAAATAAATGTGACTTCAACTTATTCCTGTAAACTTTATAAACAACATTTCAAGGTTGTCTTTAATGTTATTAGATACTTGAAAAAGGACACTGAACAAGGAATTGTTTTCTTTAGAAACAAGGAATTGCCTGTAAGCCATCGGTACGTACGTTCAGGAGACTGAAGAAGCCGACAATTAATCGATCTCATGTAGTTTCGTACATAGGTGGTAGGTGCCGCTTACCAAGCAGAAGTTTGTCGAAGACGACGGTGGACGAGGTGGAGGAGATGAGAGATGGCGAGGAGAAAGAAGGTTTGGGTTATGATACCGACAAGGTAGCTGAGTTCGTCTTGGGGATTAACTCCACAGCCGACGAGCACCGTTTTCTTGCCGGACACTTTTTCATCCGTTATCTTCTTCTTCTCTTCGTTGAAAACGACAGAAAGAAAGTATCGAAAAGTCAGTAAAAAATCAAAATATCTGTACACAGAACAAAAAAAAATGATGACAATTATTTTTCAGTATCCTTCCTCTTCGTCAAAAGGGCATGCGTCCTATTTTCCTTGTTTCGTTAGAATTGAAACACACACACACAGATGTTTATGGTTCCATCGAGTACGTTATTATTTCTTTCTGGCATCGCAGAAGCTCAAGATACAAGTCCATGAAGAGCAGCCAACCTTATAGTTTCATTGATATGAGTGTCATCAAGCTGACATCTACTTGTGTGAGAATTTACAACCGTGAAGTACGCATAGGAATAAGCTGAAGTCACATTTATTTAGGATCGATGTATATTAATATATATGTGTGTATATTAATACATAAAACTCCCAACAACACTTGAATAGGGAACTCGATCCATATAGGTCTTTTCTTCTTCAAATTAAGGATCATATTAACGGATAATTTTAGGTTTCTCTCGTAGAGGGTGCTAATGGATTTTGCATTTGCCATCTCAAATTTGGATAAGACCTTTTCTATATATTTTTGTTGTGAAAGAAATAATTTTCCAACCTTTCTATCACGATGAATCTCCATTCCAAATATTTTGTTTACAACCCCAAAGTCTTTCATGTCAAACTCAACACTTAAAAGTCCCTTCAAAAGTTGAATATCGACAATTTCTTGAGCTGTAATTAACAAGTCATCTACATGTAGAAGTTAATACATAAACTTACCACTTGGGAGTTTACTTATGTATACACAGGAGTCATGGGAACTTTTATAGATACCAACATGAGTAATGAACCCATCAAATTTTTTATACCATCAAATTCTTCTAGTTCTTCGTCAGATTTTTCTAGTTACTCATCAAATTCTTTTAGCTACTCTTTAGTTTACTACAATTTATTTTGATAAGTTATTTGTACGTGACTTTCTTCCTTAATTCCCCTCTTTTCTTTCGTTTCTGAAATTTCTTTTTGAAGTTTATTAGTGACAATAAGCAACGACATTCAATTCAAAGTTAATTATTAAAAGTTTATTCTAAAATCAGTGGTTGGGAAAAAATGATTACCTTGACATATAAGCTAGCTTTGACCAGAATATTTTTTTTTTAACAGAGACAAAACAAGAGGTGTGAGCTTGTATGACTCATTCAATTCAATGCTGCTTAATGTGAATTCGACGAACTTCACTATCGTGTTTATGTGATCTGATCGGAATCGCTAGTTAATCAGCATTGAATTGAATTGAAATCTAATGAACGAAAGAACACATTTATTTCAATATATATTAAGTTTACTGATTGAGACAGGAAAGGATTAAATGACATTAGAGTCTATTTTTTCGTCATCCTTAAAAGAGAATATATGATTTTTTGGAAAATGATGTCCCAATTAATGATAATTTCTTTTGTTTTAGAGATCAAATAATTTATATCCTTTTTAGCTTAAAGGGCGTCATGCAAATACAAGTAAATACTTTGGTTTTGTATTCTTTCCTTCTATTATTAGGTTAGGATTCCTGATTTCTCAGATTCACCAGCCACTGTATATAAACATTTGATTATTTGCAAACAATGTAATCTAATGAACGAAAGGACACATTTATTTCACGAAACCCCCTTTCGTCTTCTCTGATCGTCGACTTTTTGCTTAGATTTGGAAGGTATTAGAGTGTTGACTAGTTCTTGCAATATTTCTGGTGAGATCCATACTTTTATATTTTTTCTTTTTGTTGCAAGATATTGTCTATCTCTCTCAATCTAGTTCTCTCTTACCAAATCTATCTCTTTTCATAGTTGTTCTTCAAGGATCAGCATAGTTTTTGATTAGATCTGAAATATTCCTTCCACTCTTTTCCTCAGATTGGTCTTGTCATTCTCTTCCTCATGAAAAAAGGTTTTGAGAACTCAGGTGAAGTGACACCAAATATGTATGTTGACAATCCCTACCATATAGGGACTTCGAAAACTCCTATTATTATTTTGGCTATCATGAAGCTTGATTGTGATAACAAAATATGAAATTTTTTTATGAATACTTGGGTTCTTAGATTTCTTTTGAGTACTTATGCATAAAATTCTGATTAATATGTTTAAAGATAAAAATCTTAGAATACAGAGATGTTATATAGAATTCAGGGTAGGTTTCTACTAATGAATTTTTAAAATATGCCATTATTAACGTACTTAAAATTTAATTCAGTGATTTTTTTCAGAAATTAGATTAAATTACCTTTCTAACGAGTATTCATATGCTTCATTTGGATTTATATAAATTTCTGTGTGAATTTTTAAAGTTGGCATATCAGATTTAACCAATTTTATGAAAATCGAATATTTAAAAACATAACTATCCTACCCTCATGAAAAAATCGGATAGTTACACTCATAACTATCCAATTGTATAGTAAAATCGGATAGTTATTTTCGTGGATATTTACGGTGTTCGCAACCCACTTATAAAAAGGTTAATGCGAACGAAAGTTCGATGAGAAGAATGTTCTGATCGTAGATACACAATTAGTCTTTTCTTAACCTACATTTCTCGACAAGAGAAGAAGACGAAAGAAAAACATCACAAATAAAAGGATGGTCATTGGAGAGACGTCTAGTGATCGTGGTATTAATAAATACGAATTTCGTTTCGTCTGCAAAGTGATTTGACTTCTTGTAATCGGAGGAGAAGCAGTTGGCACAGTCAAGTTGGACACCTGATCGGAATCGCTCGTTAAGCAGCATTGAATTGAATGAGTCATACAAACTCACACCTCTTGTTTTGTCTCTGTTAAAAAAAAGAAAATCTGGTCAAAGCTATCTTCTATGTCAAGATAATCATTTTTTTCCCAACCACAAATTTTAAAATAAACTTTTCATGGTTAACAATTTTGACCGCTACCTGCGAGTTTACGGTGTTCGATCTATAAATACCTGGAAAGATGAATCAGCCACAGGCAGTTAAACGAAGAGTGCAGGGACGATGAAAGGTGAGTTGTGCCATGAGTTGGAGGTGGCCTTCACACCCATTCCATAATCCACAAATACTCCTTTTCTTGCTTTTGGCTCAAGCTTCTCACTATCCACATGAAAATAAAAAAGACATCTGAAAATTTTTAAAGAAGAATAATCGGGTACCTTTCTAGACCACACTTCATATGAAATTTTTTCATAAAGGTCACTGGATGGACTTCTATTAAGAAGAAACAAAGTTGTTGTGACAGCATTAGTGAGCATACAACATTTTGCAATCCAACGTTAGTGAGCTTACATCTAGCTCTCTCAAGTAAGGTGCAATTTAGCCATTTAGTCACACCATTTTGTTGGAACGTGTACTTCACAGTTTGATGTCTAATTATTCCAACATCCCTACAAAACTTATTTGTACAAAATTCCAAATCATTGTTAATTCTTAAATATTTCACTTTCTTTTCAACTTGATTTTCTACCATAGTTTTCCACTACTTGAAGAACATGAATGATTCATTCTTACTTTTCATCATGAAAATCCAAGACATACAAGAAAAATCATCAATAATAGAAAGGAAATACCTAGAACTACCGAGAGATACTTGTTGGGAAGGTCCTTAGCAATTTATCAAAACATAATCGAGGGTCTTCTTACTTGAATGCATTCTTTTGGTGAAATGAACTCTATGATTCTTCTCATATTGGAAATATTCACAAAGTTCAAAATTAGGAACTTTGTGACCTCTAAACAAACCTTGTTTATTGAGGTGAAACATTCCTTTCAATCCCAAATGACTTAACCTCATGTGCCAAAGCATATTTTGGTTAGACTGATCATTTATAATTGTTGTTGCAATAGAACCAGCAACTACAAACCCTTGCAAAATATATAAGGGACCATTTTTGACTTCTTTTGTAACCACCAAAGCACCTTTTGTCACCTTAAGGAGTCCCCCACCACTTGAATATATGTAGCCTTTATTGTCTAAGTCCATAAGGGAGATAAGATTCTTCCCTAGATTGGGAACATGCCAAACATTTTCAAGAGTCCTCACAATGCCATCATGCATACAAATTTTAATAGATCCTATGCCAACCATTTTGCATACATGATTGTTGGCCATAGAAACATTGCTTCCATCATGAACTTCTTCATAAGTGTCAAACCACTTCTTGATAGGTGTCATATGATGGGATGCACATGAATCAAGGGCCCATCCTTGAGTGGAATTGAGGCCATCAAATGTTGTAAGGCAAGATCAACTTCTGAAGACATATCCTCTTGGGCTATAATGGTGGCTTGACCCTTAGCCTTTAATTTAGGATAATTCTATTTCCAATGTCCTAATTCCTTGCAATAGTTGCACATGTCCTTAAGGTTAGGATATTTTCCCTTTGATTTCTCCTTCCCTTTCTTCTTTTTCTCTTATTTGTCTAAACGATCTCTTTGAGAGTTTGAACTTGAGTCTATCATATTGGAAGCACCACCACTATGTCCATTCAAATTTGTATCCATATAATTAAGTTCTCGAGTGTGCAAATTGAAATGAACTTCCTCCAATGTTACATAATCTCTACCAACAATAAAGGACTAGACAAAATTCTCATAAGATTGATGTAAGGATACCAATAGTAACAAAGTGACATCCTCATCCTCAATCTTCACATCAATATTTCTTAATTCCATAAGAATATTGTTGAACTGATCAAGGTGTTTCTTAAGTGGCATACCTTCTTTCATACGAAGAGAAAATAAACGTTGCTTCAAAAGTAACTTCTTGGTAAGAATTTTCATCATATGAAGAGTCTCAAGTTTCAGCCACAATCTCACAACCATTTTTTCTTTAGCCACTTCAATAATTACTTCATCTGATAGACAAAGTAAAATTGTTGAGTGTGCCTTCTCCTCATAAGATGCAGACTTGACTTCATCCATATCTTGAGGCTTATTATCCATGAGAGGCACCCAAATGCCTTGTTGCTTCAACAAGACACACATTTTGATTTGCCACAACCCAAAGCTATTTTTCCCATAAATCTATCTATCTTCACTAAATGTGAAGACATCTTGCAGATACAAAAAAAGAATAACCAAAATAAGCCTCAAAATCTCACCAAAAGACACCTATTGACCAAGAGATGTCAAGATGTATACTAGGGGGTTGCCAACTAAAATAGAGCTTCACAATTTGCAAAAGAATAACAACAAACGGCCTCAAATTCTCCTTCTAAACCTAGTTTTAATACTAATTTGTTGAGAATTTGAGAATTGAGAAGAGACAAATAACACATCGATTACAAATAGACACAAGATTTATGTGATTCACCTAAAGAGTTATGTCCATGGATGGTGGGAGATGAGAGGTGGTTCCATTATCTTCAAGACAGGTACAACTTCAAAAATGGGAACTCTTCTTGTAAGACTCACCAAATAATTTGTCCATGCCCCTATTTATAGATGAGTACAAGAATAGCAAAAGACACTCATCATCAATGTTGGCAATTATTGCATTAATTGTCACCCTACAAATTGCCTCCAAATAAATGTGAGAAGATGAATTCTTTCATCTTCCGCAGTAAATCCAATTTAATAGATTTAATTCAAGACATTTAACAATTAGTTAGATAATGTCTCTCCAATTTTGTATGTTTATTGAGGTTAAGTACTAACCACAGGACTTTCTTTTCTACCTATGTATTGAAACTGAGTCCTCTTCATACGCACAAGCAAAGGACTAGGCTGTTTGGATTGAAGCCATGCAATCAAAGCTGAAAGCCCTTGAAGACAACAAAGATTTCGCCAAATATCAATGTGCACCTAATCACATTTACCTAAGACCCTGGAAGCACTAATAGAAAAAGGAGCTTAGTATGTTTACAAAGATGGCAGGAAACATCTCAAATGGCTGAATTTCCCTAAGGAGGGATGACCTGAACTCCTATACTAGATCTCACCAGCAACAATAGAAGAAAAATGAATTTGAGTAGAAATAACACAATTTTATTGCACGTGATGTAGAAGTTGCCAAACTACTTACTACAGTCATCTTTTGGTTTAATAAGTCATGGGAAATAGAATAATTTAAAACCCTCAAGGCCTCCTTACCCATAAAATCCTACATAAAAGTCCGTAGTCCCACTTCTAAAAGTCCACATTAAATCCTAGCACAGGCCCATTCAAAATACCCTTTAAAACCTTTACTAATCGGCCCATCCTATTTGCCTTGTTTCGTTAGAATTGAACCACACACACAGAGATGTTTATGGTTCCGTTGAGTACATCATTACTTCTTTCTGGCATCGCACAAGCTCAAGACACAAGTCCTTGAAAAGCAGCCAACCTTATTGTTTCGTTGATATGAGTGTCATCAATCCGACATCTACTTGCGTGAGAATTTACAACCGTGAAGTACGCATAGGAATAAGCTGAAGTCACATTTATTTAGGATCGATATATATTAATATATATGTGTGTGTATTAATTGATTGAGGTGACTAGCCGGACAGGTGCTTGGCAACGGCCTGGGCCGCTGCGGCGACGATGTCGGTGGCGAGGGAAGTGTTGGCGTCGGCTCCTGCCTCGTACACGACGGTGGACTTGATGACGCAAGCGTCAGAGCCCTTGTCGAGGATCTGGAAGCGCCAGAGGCAAGAGAGGAATCCATGATCTAGGAATCCTCCTTCTATCTGCTTTAACTCCTTCACTCGTTTCTCTTCGTCGACCTTCACGACCGTTTCTTTCAAGTACTTAGGCCCAGGAAATCCTGTATTTTGTTTCAAAATTAATGAATAACAAGAAAACTATTTCATCTCAATTTCATAATACTAAAATGCGTGCTTACCGGGAGGACTGAAGGCCTTTATAATTGTTCCCACTCCGCCATCGCCTTCTATCTCCACCTTCTCGATCACGTCGGGAAGCAACTTGGGCAAGTTCTGTGCCAGGTAAGTGGTGCCATACATGGCCCACACCTTCGCCGCCGGCACGGCCACCTCCAACTCATGGCACAACTCTCCTTTCATCGTCCCTGCACTCTTCACTTAACTGCCTCTACCTGATTCATCTGTCCAGGTATTTATACATCGAACACTGTAAACTGGCAGGTAGCGGTCAAAATTGTTAACTATTGAAAGTTTATTTTAAAATCCGTGGTTGGGAAAAAATGATTATCTTGACATAGAACCTAGCTTTGATCAGATTTTTTTTCTTCCAAACAAGAGCTGTGAGCTTGTTCTGACTCATTCAAATCAAGGCTGCTTACCAAAAGTGATGTAGACATGATGCGATCCCGTCAATCACTTGTATGAAATTAAATGTGAATTGATATCAGTGAAGGTCAAAGAAGAAAACTAGAAGGAGGTTAAGTCCTTCCTTATCTTGGAGGATGATGATCATATCAGTGGCTATTCTCTTCTCCCACCACTCGGATTGAATCCTCCATCCACTTGTCAAAGTTATGGTATTTCTCTTAATATCTTTATTTTATAATGAAAATTTTGCTTCTTATATTATTATTATTACCACCACATTCCTTGCATGTTCATCTCATGATACTAAATTATAATCAGAACTTTTAGCCTGACATGTTAGATAAATAAATCTAGGGCTTACATTGAGCATGCAATTTCAAGTCAAAAATGGATTAGCATAATAATCAATGGGGTGGGTTCAAGTTTGCATGCATAACTTATTTGCATATTTATTCCTAACATGTTGCTTTTATTGGTATGATTTTTTTATTGTAAGTTACACGTAATTTGTCGTTTAAATGTTATTTTATGTACTTTAGTGCAGAAGAACAACGTGTGCCATAATCTCACCATGGGAGGAGATTAACTATATATATGAATCCTTTTTTTCAAAATATTTTTATCCATATTCAAATCTTTTGTTAAATTACCGTAGGAGTCCTTTTTGCAAGACCTATTGAACCAAAAGATGATTGTAGTTAGTAGTTTGGCAACTTCTATATCACGTGTAATAAAATTGTGATGTTTCTACTCAAATTAATTTTTCTTCTATTGTTGCTGGTGAGAACCAGCATAGGAGGATAGGTCATCCCTCTCTAGGGAAATTCGGCCATTTGAGATGTTTCCTGCCATCTTTGTAAACAATCTAAGCTCCTTTTTCTATTAGTGCTTCCAGAGCCTTAGGTAAATGTGATTAGGTGCTTGGTTGCATGGCTTTAGTCCAGATAGCCCGGCCCTTTACTTGTGTAGATGAAGAGGAGTCAGTTTCAGTACATAAGGCAGAAAAGAAAACCCTATGGTTAGTACTTAAGATACAAAATTGGATACAAATGATGGAACAAATGACGTACTTCAAAATTGGATACAAAATGAAATGAAATTGGAGATAGAGGTGGACTTGTTGGACCTCTTGATTGGTTCCGTAGGAGGATTACCAATTTTAGGAGGCCTAATATCCTCTTGCACTGTAGATTCTACACCCTTGCAATCATGTAATTTTTCTTGTTGGACGTGACCATCGTTAGTGTTCTGTTGGGAAGATCCATCCTACAATTATTAAGTGGTAGTGTCCTCATCAATTGTGTCAGTAATGTCACTTACTTCAATAAGTGGAGGAATGTCTTCTGGCGGCGGTAGGGTATATTCTTTGTCAAAAATGGGAAGTAGAGCTTGTGGATAATCTTCTGTAAGATCTGAGAATGGATAGACATCCTCATTGAACTTTACATCCATGCTAATAAAAATCTTCTTTTTCTCCATATCATACAACTTGTAACCTTCTTTCCATTGGGATATCTTATGAAAACACAATTTCTTGCTCTAACATTAAATTTATGTTTCAGACTATGATTAACGGCATAAGCCAAAGAACCAAAATTTCGTAAATGAAAATAATTAGGAACGTTGTTGAATATAACTTCTAAAGGCTATTTGCCATCTAGACCAGGAGTGGGGGGTCTATTGATTAAGTATGTAGCTGTAAGTATACATTCACCTCAAAATTTTAAAGACATTAAAGATTGAAAATGCAAGGCCCAATCAACTTTAAGTAGGTGCCTATGTTTTCTTTCTATGACCCCATTTTATTGGGGAGTATGTATGCAGGAGGTTTGATGCATGATGCCTTTCTCACTTAACAAGTCACGCATACTTGATGACAAAAACTTACTCTCATTATCTCTCCTTACAGACTTAACGGTAGTATTAAAATGATTCTGAACCAAAGATAGAAAATGTTTGAACCAAATAAGTTTTCATAAAAAGATCGAAGTAGTTCCAATAAAATCATTTACAACTGTTAAGAAGTACTAAAAACCATGATAAGTGGGGACACTAAACTTTCCTCATAGGTCACAATGCAATAGATCGAAAGGACTTTTACTTCTACTATTACTAATAGAAAATGGTAATCTCTAAAATTTAGCTATTGAGCAGATATCACAAGTATTATTTGTCTTATGTTCATAAGTACTAATAAAATAAATTTTTGAATCTACTATATCAGAAGGGTGGCCGAGCATTGAATGCCATCTCTGTTCTAAAACAGCAACAACACAAGTTGGTATTCTACAATCTTTAGCCACTAGGGTATATAATCCACACATCTCCTTAGCCACTCCAATCATTCCCTTTGTCCAAAGGTCCTGAATTACACAAATATGAGAAAGCAGGTCAACATGACAATTTAACTACTTAGTTATTCTACTAACAAATAGGAGATTATATTCAAAAATTGGAATAAGTAGGAATTCAGTTAGCTACAATTTTCTCATCACATCCATAACTCCAATGGATTGAATTTTGGTAGAATAACCATTCGGAAAAGTTAACACTCTATGGTTGTTTAAGTTTCCAATTATGTTTAACAAGATTTGTATTGCAGCACATATGATCTGTTGCATCTATGTCTGTAATTCAAATATTATTGACTGTTGAGGAAAAAAATGTAGTAATAACTTTGGCAACATTTTCCCTGTGAACTGATGTTAAGGATGAAGCAATACCTACCCTAGAATCAACTACCTGTGTATCCACAATTGCATTATTTAGAAGGCTAACCAGGTGATCAAACTATTACTGGCTAATTTTTGGTGAAGCATTTACAGTATCATTGAGAACACTACGAGGAAAAACATTTTTTCTGTTTTGTTCAATTGCCTAGGATAAATTTTGTATAGTTTATGCTTGAGAGGAAACCCAACAAGCCAATAGCACCTATCTTTTGTGTGATCATTACTCTCACAATGTGTGTAAAATAATTTCATATTGCCTTTGGCATTGTTACTTTTGTTCCCATATTTTTTATTGTTTGTTTTACATCCCTAATTAAATCCCCTATTAACGGCCATATCTATATTCTTTGAATTAAAGGTTCTTCGTTTCTCTTTTTTTAAAACCATATGAAACACTTTGCCAATATCTAGTAAGGGGGTCATAAGAAGGATCTGTCCTCTCACTACTAAGAAAGTGTCATTCAAGCCCATTAGGAACTACATGACCCTCGCTTGTTGTTATTTCATAATACCACAGTTATAAGATAGATCAAGTTGATGAACCAACGGTTCATCCCATAGTGTTTTAAGATGACCAAAATAAGTTGTAACAGTGTTTTGTTCCTGCTTCAGATAAGCAACACTTTGTTTTATTTGAAAAATTCTAGACATATTAGCTTCACCAAACCTACGTTGTAGATCATGCTAAATTTCTCTGGCAGTATCAAGACAAGCAATAGTTTCACCAATGTCTAACTCAACAATACCCAAAAGCCAGGTAGCAACTATGTCATTGCACCATTTCCACTTGCGGTAAGGTTTAGGATCAACTTGTATAGACGATCGTGGAATGCATCCATCCATGAAACCAAGTTTTGTCCAAACATTAAAGATTTCAGACATTGATCTACTCCATGATATGTAGTTATCACCATTAAGCTTCTTGATAGCCAAAATAATAACAAGAGTTTCTAAATTCCCTATATAATAGGGACTACCAACATACATATTTGGTGTCACTTCACTTAAATTCTCAAAAACTTTTTCCATGAGGAAGAGAACAGATAAGACGAATCTAAGGAAAAGAATAAAAGTAATATTTCAAATCTAATAAGATCTAATTGAAAACTACGTCGATCCTCAAAGAATAACTGTGAAAAGAGAGATTTAATGAGAGAAAACCAAATTGTGCGTAATAGATAGTATCTCACAACAACAAAAAAAAAATAAAAGTACAGATCTCACTAGAAATATTGTAAGAACAAGTGAATGGAGAAGATCTCTCGCTTTGATACCATGGTAAAAATGACAAAACTACAGATCTAAGTAAAAAGTCGACAATTAAAAAAGACGAGGTGAAAGAGGGTTTGGTGGAATAAATGTGTTCATTTGTTCATCAGATTACACTGTTCGCAAATGATCAAAGGCTTATATACAGTTGCAGGTGGATTCAAGGAATAAGGAAACTTACCTAATAATAAAAGGAAATAATACAAAACTAAAGTATTTGCATGACATCCTTTAAGTTAAAAAGGATATAAATTATTTGATCTCTAAAACAAAAGAAATTATCATTAACAAGTATGTCATTTTCCCAAAATCATCCTTCTATTCTATTACATGATATTTTAAATTAGGTGCACGTGTTTTTTTTTGCTAACTCAACAAGTTTTACTACCTTATAAACCTCTAAGTATATATTGAGTTTTCTAATTTAATAAGTTCTTCTTTCTGTTTGTACATGTTGAGTTATCATCTAATTTAACGAATTCTTCTTTTTATTTATACACATTAAATTACTTAACTTAACGAGTTGTTCCTTAATTTAATAAGTTCTTTTGGTCAAGTTGATCAAAAGTTTCAGTTCCCCTTTTTTTTTTTTTTCTTTTTTTTTTTCCGTTACTTGTTCAGCCGACGGTGAGTTTCGGTTCAACTGAAACCTTTTCCTTTTTTTTTTTTTTTATCTCGGTCGAGCCTACCGCAACTTTCGGTTCGACCAAAACTGCTCTCTCTCTCTTATTTTTTTTTTTGCTCGATAGCATCTCTCCAATGAAATAAGCATAATTTGAGGTCTACTGTCGCTACAATCTGTATCTTTCAAGAAGGAGTGCGGCAAACAATTTTGCATACTTTAAGTCATTGTCGTAATTTTATCTCATTTCATTTAAAGAAGTACAGTAAAGCTTTTTTTCACGTCATCGTCACAATCTAATCCCTTCTAGAAGAGAGTGTGACAGGTATTTAAACAATCGCAACCATCATAGATCAAATCCCTTTGAGTTATAATCATCATAGATTGATCTCTTTGGAGAAAATGTTGGATTGCGCGAGTTTGGGGGCTCCGATGGTGGATTATTCCAGGTGATTGAATACTTTGTATTATTCACCTCTATTTATAGCATTTGGAGGATTAACAACCTCCACCATCTCCGCCCCCAACTTCCTCCTTAAATTCCGGTAACCACCAGAATTTGAATTTGAAACTTGGTCTTTTTGACCAATTCCAACATCTCCCACTTGGTCACAAAGACCAACTATATTCATTTTAATTCCGCTCCCACTACTCGTAGGTAGCACAATTTCAATTTTCCATTACTCGTGAGAATGATCTCCGTTTCCATTATCCATATAAATGTTCCTTAATCCCATTAAGTTTACAAACTTAATGTACTTTTCCGCTGGTATTCCTTTTGTCAAAGGATCAGCAATCATATCTTCTGTAGGGATATAACTTAATTTTATTTCCCCATTTCCTACAATATCACGAGTATAGTGATAATGTATATTTATATGCTGTCCTTTTGTTGTATTTGCACCACTATATACAAGACTTATTGCCGCTTGGTTATCACAATACATTTCTATTGGACCATTTATTAAGTTTAGATTCAAATCATTTATGAATCTTCTAATCCAAACTGCATGTGATGCGGCTGTACTACAAGCAACATATTCAACTTCCTGTGTGTATTTTGCCACACACCCTTGCTTCTTACTTCCCCAAGATATAGCTGCCCCTCCAAAGATGAATACATGTCCTGAAGTAGACTTCCCATCATCTTTGTCACCGCCTAAATCTGCATCTGTATAACCAAGCACTTCAAGCTCATCTGCTTGATAAGTCAATTTATGGTGCAAAGTTCCTTTTATATATTTCAAAATTCTTTTGACAGCTTCCCAATGTTTTGTACCAGGATTACTTTGATACCTACTTACAATACTTACAGCATATGCCAAGTCTGGTCTTGTACACAACATAGCATACATCAAACTTCCAACCACTTGAGCATAAGGTGCTCTTAAAGGTTCCTTCCCTTTCCCAGGACATTGGTCCTTACTTAACTTTTTCCCTAAAATATAAGGTGTGGGAGCTGAGGAACAATTTTCCATTCCAAACCTTTTTAACACCATTTGCAGGTATCTTTCCTGATTTATACTCAATGTTCTTGATTTTCGATCTCTTAAGATCTGAATTCCAAGAACATAGGATGCTTCCCCCATGTCCTTCATTTCAAATTTTCTACTAAGTTCTTCCTTTGTTTCATTCAACATGTCAGCATTATTTCCAGCAAGTAAAATATCATCCACATACAAGGATAATATTATGAAGTTACTCCCACTATTCCTGACATATACACAGTAATCTAATCTGTTTGAAACAAATCCCATTTTAACAATTATATCATGAAACTTATGATACCATTGTCTAGATGCTTGTTTTAAACCATATATTGACTTCTTCAATTTGCACACTTTTTCCTCATGTCCTTCCACCTGAAATCCCTCAGGTTGTAACATGTAGATTTCTTCTTGCAGGTCTCCATTTAGAAATGCAGTTTTTACATCCATTTGATGTAATTCCAAATCTAAATGTGCAACTATAGCCAATATAATTCTTATTGATGCGAATTTAGCAACTGGAGAATATGTTTCATGAAAGTCAATTCCCGGTTTTTGTGTATAACCTTTAGCAACTAAACGGGCCTTATATTTTTCAATAGACCCATCAACCTTTAACTTTTTCCGGAATATCCACTTGCACCCTATAGCTTTCCTTCCTTCAGGTAGATCACATAATTCCCACACATGATTCCATTTCATAGAATCAATCTCATCATTCATGGCATCCAACCATAAATCTTTTTCATGAGATTCGACGACATCCTTATATGTCACGGGTTCCATGTGATTTTCCTCCATGTCTATCATTAAACAAGAAATCTCACAGGAATACAAATGGTAGTCATCCATCCATGTTGGTTGATGTCTCATCCTTTTGTTGCTAATAGGTAAATCTGGTTCTCTATCTTCTCCATTTCTATTGTTCTCTTCAATTCCATTTATAGGCTCATTTTGGATTTCTCCCATGATTTCCATGGGTTCACGATTGTTTTCATCAGCAATTTCCATAGGTTCATCTATATTTTCAATGTTTTCTTCTTCTTCAACTCTAGGGTCATTTTCCAGGATATTATTGAAATAGTCATCATTCACCACAAATGGTGGCTCATGTTCCTTTCCTATTTCTTCATTTTCATTTAGATTTTCTAGGAAAGTGGCATCCCTATATTCAATAATTCCCTTTTCTTTACTATAGAACCTATAACCAAAAGAATTTTCACAATAGCCTATAAACCTACATTTAAGAGTCTTTGATTTTAACTTATCCCTTAATTGTTCAGGAATAAGTACATGGGCTATAGATCCCCATTTTCTTAAATGATATAAATTGGGCTTAGTTCCGGTCTATAATTCATAAGGTATGTTAGGTACAGACTTGGAGGGTATTCTATTTAATACATAATTTGCTGTGATCAATGCTTCTCCCCAAAAAACTTTGGAGAGACCTGAATGTGAAAACATGCATCTAACAGAATTCATAAGAGTTCTGTTCTTTCTTTCCGCCACACCATTTTGTTGTGGTGTATAAGGCATTGTTGTTTGTCTTTTAATTCCATGCATTTCACAAAACAATTTAAATTCATTAGAATTATATTCCCCTCCCCTATCTGACCTTAACATCTTAATCCTTCTTCCAAGTTGTTTTTCTACTTCCAACTTGTATTTCTTAAAACAAGTCAATACTTGACTTTTATGACTTATTAAATAAATGTAAGCATATCTTGAAAAATCATCTATAAAAGTCACAAAATATTCTTTGTCATCATGAGTTTTAATACTTAATGGACCACACACATCAGAATGAATCAACCCCAATAATTCATCTGATCTATATCCCTTACCAAAAGATTTCTTAGTCATTTTCCCAACTAAGCAATGTTGACATTTATTTAATTCCATGTCTTTAATTTCAGGCAACATATTCAATTTTATCAATTGTTGTATTTTAGATTTATTAATATGTACTAACCTTAAATGCCACAAATCAATATCAGATAAACAACACTCAACATAATCAGAAACTATTTCATTAGCAATGACAGAAAGTTTAAACAAATCATGTTCAGGTACAAAAATTCCCATAGCAAAGATCTTTTTGTCTTTTCCTATGGATACACGTTTATTGTAAAATCGAACTTCCAAATTATTCTTCAAAAGAGTGCCTACTGATATTAAATTCCGCCTCATGCCAGGTGCATAGAGGACGTCTTTCAAGATCATAATGCTGTCTCCCAAGTCCAAACGATATGTGCCAATACCTTCCACATCTAAATAAGTATTGTTTCCCATATAGATGCGTTGTTGTCCAGGACTCAACTCTTTAAATGAGTCAAGTCCCTTTTTCGTTTTGGCAATGTGCCTTGTAGCACCAGAATCAACCCACCATTCGTTTGAACTAGGGACTACAACATTATTGCATTCCACAACTCCTACGAAGGTTCTTTTGTTCTTTATGTTCAACTCCGAGGTTCCACCTTTATTTCCATCCCTATTGGGACAATGTGCCTTAAAATGACCAAATTGGCCACAAGCATGGCAAGATCCTTGTGCTTTCTTTCCACGTGCTTGATTTTGCTTGAAGTTGTTCTTGTTTGGTCCATTTCTTCTTTTGTTGCCTTTTTCAAATCTCTGCTTTTGAAATATGGCATTGGCTTCTTCTAAATGAGATTCATGTTGCCTCCGACTAACTATTATTTCCTGTTCAGTACCCAACCTAGCTGGCAATTCAGATAATTGTAGTGGGGTAGATCTAAGAGATGTGGTAACCATATCATAACTGTGTGGCAAACTATTCAATATGGTTGCTATTTGCAATTTTTCTGGTATAGGAGTTCCTGCAGTAGCTAAGTCTTTAGCCATTACCATCATATTATTTACATGCTCCACTACACTTTGTTCCTCTAGCATCCTGCAAGAGTTATATTTCTGAAGGAGCAACTGTGTGTTCATTTCAGTTGCTTTATTATATTTTTCTTTCAAAGCATTCCATAGTGTATAAGCATTAGTATATGTTTCATAGCATTTTACAAGACAATCTTCCATGAACATGAACATTAAATTTTTCGCCTTTTTATCATCTTTCCTCTATTGATTTACTCTTTTTATTTCCACTTCAGAAGCGTTTTCACCTATTTCCGGAGGATGCGAACCTATTACATGTTCAATATCTTCATATTCTAATGCTTGAAATATTTTCCGATACCACATCTCATAATTTACCCCATTTAACTTATCCATCCTTGCCAACTCAGTTGTAAACATCTTCGAAGCCATACTTATATCTACAATCGAAATTATTTTCCAATTTCAATAAATAATTACCTTATAAACAAAAAATTCAAATATTAAATTTAAAATTTCAAAAAATCCGAAAAACTATTTGAATTCAAATTTCAAAATTCAAAAAACAAATTTAAATTTCAAAATTTCAAATTTCAAATTTTCAAAAATATTTAAATTTCCAAATTTAAATTCAAATTACAAATATTATCCAATATAATATAATATAATATAATATAATATAATATATTATAATATTTTATCAAAAGGGGGAGATATCGAATGTCTCTAACCCAATCGCCCGAGGGGTGGAAGACCGGCGATCCGGGTGCGCGCGAGCGGCGGGAGGTGCGCGCGAGCGGGCGGAGGTGCGCGCGGGCAGCGGAGGTGCGCGCAGGCTGCGGAGGTGCGTGTGCAGGCTGCGGAGGTGCGCGCGGGCTGCGGAGGTGCGTGCGCAGGCTGCGGAGGTGCACGCGCAGGCTGCGGAGGTGCGCGCGAGCTGCGGAGGTGCGCGCGGGCTGCGGAGGTGCGTGCGCAGGCTGCGGAGGTGCGCGCAGGTGCGCGCGGGCTGTGGGACTGGCGGATGCGCGGGTAGCCGGACTGGCGGACGCGTAGGCGGCGGGATTGGCGGACACGCGGGCGGCCAGACTGGCAGACGCGCGGGCGGCGGGAGGTGCTCGCGCGGGCGGCGGGACTGGCTCTGATACCACTGTTGGATTGCGCGAGTTTGGGGGCTCCGATGGTGGATTATTCCAGGTGATTGAATACTTTGTATTATTCACCTCTATTTATAGCATTTGGAGGATTAACAACCTCCACCATCTCCGCCCCCAACTTCCTCCTTAAATTCCGGTAACCACCGGAATTTGAATTTGAAACTTGGTCTTTTTGACCAATTCCAACAGAAAACGTGTGATAACATGACTTTTTCTTTCTTTCTTTCTTTTTCTACCCCCATTCCTTCTGGATTAGCCGGCGACCCCCCTTCAGGCGTTGACATCCCGCCCGCCACCAACTGTCGACGACCGTCGGAATGACTCGAGTTGGGTGTAGGACCCTCCCGCTGCTATGCTCGTCGACCTCTTTCCCACCATGCAACAAGGAACGAAGAGGCTCTGATACTTATGATCCGTAGGTGGAGAAAGATATGTAGGAGGAGGAAGGAAGAGACGATCAAGGTTGAACGCAAGAAAAACAAACCCTTTTACATTCACCACGCAATCCTTTTTAAAAGGCAAAAGATCCCTTCCTCCTCACTCCCTTCTAGAATAATGGTTCTCCTCCCTTTAAAACAAATATTTGACCATTTTTCTTTTTAATATTTTCCATCGTTTTCTAGGTAGACAATAATTACCCTATTTTCTTTCTAATATATGCTCATCATTTTCTCGTTCGACGGTGAAAATAATCAAAGGCTTATTATATATAGTTGCTGGTGGATCCAAGGAATCAAAAGACCCAACCTAATAATAAAATGAAAGAATACAAAACCAAAGTATTTACATGACATCCTTCAAAGCTAAAAAGTATATAAATTTATTTGATCTCTAAAACAAAAGAAATTATCATCTATAAGGATGTCGTTTTCCAAAAATCATATATTCTGTTTTAAGGATGACAAGAACATAGACTCTAATCTCATTCGATCCTTTCCTATAAACTTATTTACGTGGCTATTACTACACTTAATATATATTTTCTTGTTAGAGTTTGTTTGTATACTCAGAGGGCAATGGAAATGAACAGAAAGAAAGTTTCTAACGTTTTTTTTGGTGCATACAAGTATTTTTGTTCGAACGTTGATACATAACTAATGGAATGCTTATAATGTTCCCATTACTTGATAAGATCATTATAAATTTACAAAAAGTTAGTTGAAATATAGGTATTTGTATATAATAAGGAAAGTAATAGAAAGTAAGAGAAAACAACAGAATATGAAATTAGAAGGGAGTTGAAATCAGTGAAGGTCAAAGAAGAAAACTCCCTGTAGTTTCAATTCACTTGTATGAAATTAGATGAAAACTCCATGTAGTTTCAAGTGTAAGCACAGCAGCCTTGAATTGAATGAGTCATACAAGATCACGCCTCTTGTTTTGCCCCCTGTTAGAAAAAGAAAATTCTGATAATCCTTTTTTTTCCAACTACTGATTTTAAAATAAACTTTTAATAGTTAACAATTTTGACCGCTACCTGCGAGTTTACAGTGTTCGATCTATAAGTACCTGGAAAGATGAACCAGGCAGTTAATTGAATAGTGCGGGGACGATGAAAGAGGAGTCGTGCCATGAGTTGGAGGTGGCCTTGCCGGCGGCGAAGGTGTGGGCCGGGTATGGCACCATTTATCTGGCACAGAACTTGCCCAAGTTGCTTCCCCACATGATCGAGAAGGTGGAGATGGAAGGCGATGGCGGAGTGGGAACAATTGTCACGTCCTTCAGTGTTCCCGGTAAGCACGTATTTGGGTATTATGAAGTTGATATGATTTCGTTTTCTTGTTATCCATTAATTTTGAAAGAAAACGCAGGATTTCCTGGGCCTAAGTACTTCAAAGAAACGATCGTGAAGTTAGACGAAGAGAAACGAGTGAAGGAGGTAAAGCAGATAGAAGGAGGATTCCTAGATCATGGTTTCCTCTCTTGCCTCTGGCGCTTCGAGATCCTAGAAAAGGGCTCTGATGCTTGCCTCATCAAGTCCACCATCGAGTACGAGGCAGGAGCCGACGCCAACACTTCCATCACCGCCGACGTCGCCGCCGAATTGGCCCAGGCCGTTGCCAAGCACCTGTCCGGCTAGCCGCCTCAATCAATTAATACACACACACACACACACACACACACACACATATATATTAATATATATCGATCCTAAATAAACTGTACTTCAATCTATTCCTAGACGTACTTCACGGTTGTTAATTCTCATTCAGGTAGATGTCGGATTGATAACACTTGTATCAATGAAAGAATAAGGTTGGCTGCTTTTCATGTACATGTGTCTTGAGTTTCTGCGATGACAGAAAGAAGTAATGATGTACTCAACGGAACCATAAACATCTGTGTGTGTGTGGTTCAATTCTAACGAAACAAGGCAAATAGGATGGATGCCCTTCTGATGAAGAGGAAGGATACTGAAAAATAGATATTCTTCAAAGGAAAATCTGTTTTAATATGAAACATAAATTCAATAAATCAGAGTCTTCAATGTGAAGAGGATTGGTATATTGACGTCATGATATCATCATCTTGTAGCGGAATACAAAACTACATGACTTTGACTAATGTAGATGTTTACAGTTGGAGATGGAAATTCCAATAATTTCATCCATAGGACGAATAGTCTTCTGATTGCAAGGAATTGGAGAGAACCTAACGTCCCTTTCAAACCTACTTATTGAAAATAATCAGAGAAGAAAAGTAAAAATTACTGAATAACTATCAATTATAATCACAAATTATAACATCTTGGGGGCCGAAAGGATAATTGGCAGCCAACCACTTCACCCCCTTATCCAGCATCTGATTTCTTTCTAATCTTCGAGAGGTTTTGCACATTTGCATGGAATGGATGTGAGGGAAAACAAGTTCAGTATAGTTAACTCCAATATCAATCTAAGTCGTAAGCCTACTACATAAGGTCGGCCACTAATAAGTAGTTTTCCAAACAATCCAAGCCTGGACTCCAGTAATAAATAACATTTAAGAAATATTTGTGCATGACAGAAAAAGATGGAAAGGAAAATAATAAAAATTTAAGATAGAATATAAGATATTTGTACATGAATAAAATGTAAATGAAAGTTTAATAAAATTTTCACCTTGATTTTCTCAAAAAGTTTTTTTTATTCATCTTTTTTAACTTTGAAAGGTGTGAAAGAGTCAAAAAAGTAATGACTCGTCTCCATTATATGTTAAACAAAAGTTTTCTTTTAATTTTCTTATAAATCATATGTTATCATCATAAATTTTAAAAATCATATTTTGTTGTAATAATAATATTTTAGCATTTTTTATCTTAAAAATCATATTTATCATTATAAATAGAGATGTCAATTGAGTCAGACCATCGTGGGCTAGTGGGTCAGGCCAGGTCAAAAGCCAACTCAGCCCAACCTGTAGGTTGAGTAAAGTTATTTTTTTATGTTTATTTGTTTTATTATTTATTACTTATTTCTTCTTAATCTTATTTTAATAGAATTAAATTTTAAATTTTATTTAATATCATTAAGGTTAATTCTAATTTTGTAATGTATATTTTTTTTAATATATAATTATATTTTTTATAATATATTTTATTATTAATATATTATCCTATTCATTACCTTTAAAAAAAAAAAAAAAAAAAAAAAATTGAGACTACGGGCTGGCCCACGTCGGGCTGAAAAAATGAAAATATTTTTTGGGGCGGCCCGTGGCCCAAACTGGCCGACCCTTCTTTATCATAAAAATCATATTTTTTGTATAAACTTATCACGAGTATTTGAACAGTTATATTTTCTTGAATTTATATTCTATTATTTTATGTTGCTTTCTATTACATTTTTTTACCGTACACAAACACATATTTCTATTGATTTTTTGCAACTTTTTATTGCATTACATTTTGTAATTTTTTGAATGTTTGTTTCTGTTCTTTTCTAGATGCGTGAATAGACCTTTAAAATCCAAATTACACTTAATTTACAATAAAAAATCATACCTAGAAAAGTCAGACCAGGGAAAAGTTCCTTTCTATCATTTTTGTGGTCTACAGACTTTTCTTTCTTACAGATTTATCTCTCCAAGCGTTTCCTTCCATAAGCAAGGAGAAGCTCTTGTTGTCGAAGGCTTTAAGTCACAATGGAAAACATGTTTACAAATCAAATAAAGTATGTCAAAGGCAAGGAAAAGCATGCTTTATTATTGACTGGGGAACGTACTATTATAAAGTAACATCATTAAGCAAGCAACTTCAAAACCTAGACAAGTAGATGCAAGAAATGCTTTTTCAGGTAGATATTTAAGAGAAGATGTGCATGACCAACTACCAGACATTGTGGATTAAAGAAAAACACAAGCTATCTACAACCTAAAAGACAGATTACATACCAAAAAATCTAGTATAGAGATAAATGAGTTATAAGTGGGTTGCAAGTAAGTTATGCCAGAGATTACATACCGACCTTTTGACAGAGCCTATTTTCATATAATCAACTAATCTCACTAATTATGCACATAATTACAAGTCCAGATCATACCTTCGCATATTGCATTACACAGTTAACATCTTATCATAAATCCATACATATAAATATATTTGACTATTATAGGTGTTGCGTTGAATGAGTCGGTAGGAGGTGACAGCCAGCCTTTACCGGATAAGTTTTGCTTCTGTTTGAAGAAAAAATCCGGTCGGATCTGGAATCTCCGCCAAAAAAATCTTATCTTCTGACGACGAATGGAATTGATTTAATTTCAAATAAACTTTATCGGTTAACAAATTTGACCGCTAGCTGGTTTAATTTGCACCGTTCGATCTCTGCATACATAAACACCCAAGCAAGAGCAGATGGATGGATCGATCAGCCGCAGGCAGCTGGCAGGGACGATGAAAGGCGAGCTGTCCCATGAGTATGAGGCGGCCGTGCCGGCGGCGAAGGTGTGGGGCGTGTACGGCACCCTTCAGCTGCCACGCCTCATACCCCAGCTGCTTCCCGACATGATCGAGAAGGTGGAGATCCATGGCGACGGAGGAGCCGGAACAATTCTCACCAACTTCAGCGCTCCCGGTAAGCCTGCGCGCATGCACACACACACATATATATGCATGCGATGGTTTCATTCTAGATAATTGATTAAAACGAGGCAAGTGTACGTAGGTTCCCCTGGGCCCAAGCGCATCATAGAAGTGTTCGTGAAGGTGGACAACGAGAAGAGAGTGAAGGAGACGATACAGATGAACGAAACATTCCTGTATTACATCACCCGCTTCGAGATCATAGACAAGGGCTCCCACGCTTGCGTCATCAAGTCCACCATCGAGTACGAGACAAGAGAGGGATCCGACGCCGACGCTTCCCTCGTCACCACCGACATCGTCGCTGCAGTCGCCGAGGGCGTCGTCAAGTTCCTGTCCTGCTAGCCACACCACCTGATCGAATTAAATCAGATAGACATATATATACCAATCCTAAATAAATATATATATTTACATCAGCCTATTCCTCTATCTATATGTATTTCGCTGTTTAGACGATTGATTTTTTCTCAAGATATTGTATTCATTTCACCGTCTTTATCTTTTCTAGCAATGGAATCTCCTTCTTCCTCTTTCTTCCATCTCATTTACAATAACATTTTTTCCACTACGCACCTTCAAATTGGTATTAGAGCTTACTTCAGAATTGTCGATTAAGCATAGATGTCGATACGACGTTCTGCCAATTATGTCTGCCAAAGTTTGATGGAGAAAATCATCAACATTAGGTTGTCTGCATGCATGCATGCCTACCTAAAGGGACTTGGTCTGTAGGAAGTTATGAAGGATGGTTACGTGGTTCCTGATTTGCCAAAAATTCTAATGATGGCTCAATTGAAGAATGCCAAGGAGCAACGATTACACGTGGACAAAGCTAAATCCGTTTTATTTTCTGTAGTTTTTCTAAATATTTTTGATCGAATTATGTCTTTATCTTTTGCAAAAGCTATTTGGGATTATCTCAAATATAAGTTTGCAGGAGACGATCGAATTAAAGGTACGAAGGTTATCAATCTTGTTCGTGAATTTGAGTTACTTCGGATGAAAGAGTCCGACACAATTAAAGAATACATCGATCGTCTCCTTTCAATTGCAAATAGGGTGCGATTGTTGGGTACTCCTTTTGCTATCACCATAAATCATAATAATCATATTTTATCATCTTTTACAATAAAAATCATATTTTATCATCATCAATCATAAAAATCATATTTTATTGTAAAAATTATATTTTATCTATAAACTTATCACAAGTGTTAAATAGTTGTATTTTATTAAATTCATATTCTACTATTTTTTTGTTACTTTTTATTACTTTTCTTATTATATACAAACACCTATATTTCTACTAACTTTTTATAACTTTCTTTTTTCAATCTTTCTTATTCTTTCATATTCTACTGTTTTCACTTTCTGAGTATATAAATAAACTCTAATAAGAAAATATATATTAAGTTTACTGATTGAGACAGGAAAGGATTAAATGACATTAGAGTCTATTTTTTCGTCATCCTTAAAAGAGAATATATGATTTTTTGGAAAATGATGTCCCAATTAATGATAATTTCTTTTGTTTTAGAGATCAAATAATTTATATCCTTTTTAGCTTAAAGGGCGTCATGCAAATACAAGTAAATACTTTGGTTTTGTATTCTTTCCTTCTATTATTAGGTTAGGATTCCTGATTTCTCAGATTCACCAGCCACTGTATATAAACATTTGATTATTTGCAAACAATGTAATCTAATGAACGAAAGGACACATTTATTTCACGAAACCCCCTTTCGTCTTCTCTGATCGTCGACTTTTTGCTTAGATTTGGAAGGTATTAGAGTGTTGACTAGTTCTTGCAATATTTCTGGTGAGATCCATACTTTTATATTTTTTCTTTTTGTTGCAAGATATTGTCTATCTCTCTCAATCTAGTTCTCTCTTACCAAATCTATCTCTTTTCATAGTTGTTCTTCAAGGATCAGCATAGTTTTTGATTAGATCTGAAATATTCCTTCCACTCTTTTCCTCAGATTGTTCTTGTCATTCTCTTCCTCATGAAAAAAGGTTTTGAGAACTCAGGTGAAGTGACACCAAATATGTATGTTGACAATCCCTACCATATAGGGACTTCGAAAACTCCTATTATTATTTTGGCTATCATGAAGCTTGATTGTGATAACTACATATCATGGAGTACATCCATGTCCAAATTCCTTAATGTTCAGAATACACATGCATTCCACGACCATCTATACAAGCTCATCCTAAACTTTACCGCCAGTGGAAACGATGTAACGACATGGTTGCTACCTGGCTTTGGAGTACTATTGAGCTACCATGATCTACAAAGTAGGTTTGGTAAACCTAATATGCCTAGAATTTTTCAAATAAAACAAAATATTGTTTATCTGAAGCAAGAACAAAACATTGTTACAAACAACTTATTTTGGTTGTCCTAGAACACTATAGGATGAACTGTTGGTTCATCAACCTGATCTACCTTGTAACTATGGCACTATGGAAAAATAACAGGAGAGGAAGCAATAGGAGAGGGTCATGTAGTTCCTAATGGGCTTGAATGACACTTTCTTAGTAGTGAGAGGACAAATCCTTCTTATGACCCCCTTGCCAAATATTGGCAAAGTGTTTCATATGGTTTTACAAGAAGAGAAACAAAGGACCTTTACTCATGTTGTTAATAATTCAGAGAATATAGCTATGGCTGTTAATAGGAGTTTTAATCAGGGATGTAAACCAAACAATAATAAATACGAGAAGAATAGCAACAATGCCAAAGGTAATAAGAAATTATTTTGCACATATCGTGAGAGTAATGGTCACACAAAAGATAGGTGTTATTGGCTTGTTGGGTTCCCTCCTAGGCATAAACTATACAAAATTTACCCTAGGCAACAAAAAGCTATTGAACAAAACAGAATGCTTATAATGCTCTCAATGATATTGTAAATGCTTCACCAACAATTAGCCAGGAATAGTTTGACCACCTGCTTAGCCTTCTAAATAATGTAATTGTGGATACACAAGTGGTTGATTCTATGGTAGGTATTGCTTCATGCTTAACATCAGTTCATAGGGAAAATGTCGCCAAAGTTATTACAACATTTTTTGCATCAGTAGGAAAAGATATTTGAATTATAGACACAAGTGCAACAAATCATATGTGTTGCAATACAAATCTTATTAAACATAGTCGGAAAATTAAACAACCGTAGAGTGTCAAGTTTCCTAATGGTTATTTTGCCAAAATTCAGTCCATTGGAGTTATGGAAGTGACGAGAAAATTGCAGCTAACTGGAGTCTTACATATTCCAAATTTTGAATTTAATCTCTTATCTGTTAATAGAATAACTAAGCAGTTAAATTGTCATGTTGATGTGCTTTCTCATATTTGTGTAATTCAGGACCTTTGGACAAAGGAAATGATTGGAGTGGCTAAGGAGATGTGTGGATTACCTGGTGGCTGGAGATTGTAGAATACCAACTTGTGTTGTTGTTGTTTCAAAACAGAGATGGCTTTCAAGGCTCGACCACCCTACAAATAGAGTAGATTCAAAAATTTCTTCTATTAGTACTTATGAACATAAGACAAATAATACTTGTGATATCTGCTCAATAGCTAAATTTCAAAGATTACCATTTTCTATTAGTAACAGTAGAAGTAAAGGTCCTTTTGATCTATTGCAGTGTGACCTATGGGGAAAGTTTAGTGTCCCCACTTATCAGAGTTTTCAGTACTTCTTAATAGTTGTGGATGATTTTACTAGAACCACTTGGACCTTTCTTATAAAAATAAAGATGAAATGTATTTGTTGTTCAAAAATTTTCTATCTTTGATTTAGAATAATTTTAATACTCCCGTTAAGTCAGTAAGGAGTGATAATGAGAGCAAGTTTTTGTCATCCAGTATGCATGATTTGTAAAGTGAGAAAGGCATCATGCATCAAACCTCTTGCATACATACTCCCCAACAAAATGGGGTCATAGAAAGAAAACATAGGCACCTTCTTGAAGTTGCTAAGGCCTTGCATTTTCAATCTTTTATGTCTTTAAAATTTTGGGGTCAATGTATACTCACACATACTTAAGCAACAGACTCTCTACTCCTATTTTGGATGGTAAATTGCCTTTAGAAGTTATATGTAACAAAGTTCCTGATTATTCTCATTTACAAAATTTTGGTTGTTTGGCTTATGCCATTAATCATAGTGTGAAACATAAATTTAATGTTAGAGTAAGAAAGTGTATTTTCATAGGATATCACTATGGAAAAAAAGGCTACAAGTTCAATGAGGATGTCTATCCATTCTCAGATCTTACACAAGATTATCCATAAGCTCTACCTCCCATTTTTGACAAAGAATATACCCTACCGCCACCAGAAGATATTCCTGCACTTATTGAAGTAAGTGACATTACTGATACAATTGTTGAGGACGCTGCCACTTAACAATTGCAAGATGGATCTTCCCAACAGAACACTAACGATGGTCATGTTCAACAAGAAGAATTACATGATCCTACAATGCAAGAGGATATTAGACCTCCTAAAACTGGTAATCCTCCTATGGAACCAATCAGGAGGTCCAACAAGTCCACCTCTACTCCTGCATAGTTGAAAGATTTCATTTGTTCCAATGCATCATTAGTTAAATACTGTCTCTCCGATCTTGTATCTTTAGTGAGGTTAAGTACTAACCACAGGGCCTTCTTTTCTACCTTATGTACTGAAACTAAGTCCTCTTCATACGCACAAGCAACGGATCAATCTGTTTGGACTAAAGCCATGCAATCAAAGTTGAAAGCTCTCGAAGACGACAAAGATTTCCCTAAATATCAATATGCACCTAATCACATTTACCTAAGGCTCTGGAAGGACTAATAGAAGAAGGAGCTTAGATTGTTTACAAAGATGGCAGGAAACATCTCAAATGGCCGAATTTCCCTAGAGAGGGATGACCTATCCTCCTATGCTGGATCTCACCAACAACAATGGAAGAAAAATTAATTTGAGTAGAAACATCACAATTTTATTACACGTGATATAGAAGTTGCCAAACTACTTACTACAATCATCTTCTGGTTCAATAGGTCTTGGGAAATAGAATAATTTAAAAACCCTCAGAGCCTCCTTACCTATAAAACCCTACATAAAAGTCCTTCGTAATCCCACCAAAAGTCCACATTAAATCCTAGCCCAAGCCCATTCGAAATACCCTTTAAAAATCTTTTACTAATAGCCTTAAATCCTAGCCATCCATTTCTGATTCAATGCCTACTTAAAAGTCCTTTAAGATCCATCATCTCGTAGAGGAAGAAAAGGACTCGTACGGTAATTTAACGAAAGATTTGAATATCGATAAAATATTTTGAAAAAAAAGATTCATATATATAGTTAATCTCCTCCCATGGTGAGATTATGGCACACGTTGTTCTTCTACACTAAAGTACATAAAATAACATTTAAAAGCCAAATTACGTGGAATTTATGATAAAAAAAATCATACCCAAAAAACCAACATGTTAGGAATAAATATCAAAAAATGTGGTATAGAGATATTAAGTGGGTTGCAAATAAGTTATGCATGCAAACTTGAATTCACCCCATTGACTATTATGCTAATCCATTTTTGACTTAAATTGCATGCTCAATGTAATCCCTAGGTTTATTTATCTAACATGTCAGGCTGAAAATTCTGATTATAAATTGAGTATCATGAGATGAACATGCAAGGAAGGTGGTGGTAATAAAAATAATAATATAAGAAGCAAAATTTTCATTTCAAAATAAAGATATTTAGAAAAATGCCATAACTTTGACAAGTGGATGGAGGATCCAATCCGAGTGGTGAGAGAAGAGACTGGCCACTGATATGTTCATCATCCACCAAGATAAGGAAGGACTTATCCTCCCGGTAGTTTTCTTCTTTGCCCTTCACTGATATCAATTCCCATCTAATTTCATACAAATGATTGACGGGATTGCATCATGTCTACATCACTCTTGGTAAGCAGCCTTGAATTGAATGAGTCAGAACAAGCTCACAGCTCTTGTTTTGTCCCTGTTAGAAAAAAGAAAATCTGATCAAAGCTAGGTTCTATGTCAAGATAATCTTTCTTTTTCCAACTACTAATTTTAAAATAAACTTTTCATGGTTAACAATTTTGACCGCTACCTGCGAGTTTACGGTGTTCGATCTATAAATACCTGGAAAGATGAATCAGGTAGAGGCAGATAAGTGAAGAGTGCAGGGACGATGAAAGGTGAGGTTTGCCATGAGTTGGAGGTGGCCGTGCCGGCGGCGAAGGTGTGGGCCGTGTATGGCACCCTTGAAATCACACACCTCCTACCCAAGTTGATTCCCGACATGGTGGAGAAGGTGGAGGTGGAAGGCGATGGCGGAGTGGGAACAATTGTCAAGGTCTGCAGTGCTCCCGGTAAGCACGTATTTTAGTGTTATGAAATTAAGATATATATAGATGATTTCGTTTCCTTGTTATCGATTAATTTTGAAACAAAATACAGGATTTCCTGGGCCTAAGTACTTCAAAGAAACGATCGTGAAGGTAGACGAAGAGAAACGAGTGAAGGAGGTAAAGCAGATAGAAGGAGGATTCCTAGATCAAGGATTCCTCTCTTGCCTCTTGCGCTTCGAGATCCTAGACAAGGGCTCTGACGCTTGCGTCGTCAAGTCCACCATCGAGTACGAGGCAGGAGCCGACGCCAACACTTCGCTCACCACCGACCTCGCCAACACAGTGGGCCAGGCCATTGCCAAGCACCTGTCCGGCTAGCCACTTCAATCAATTAATACAAACACATATATATGAATATATATCGATCCTAAATAAATGGAACTTCAACTTATTCCTATACGTATTTCACGGTTGTTAATTCTCATGGAAGTAGATGTCAGATTGATGACACTCATATCAATGAAACTATAAGGTTGGCTGCTTTTCAACGACTTGTGTCTTGAGTTTCTGCGATGACAGAAAGAAGTAATAACATACTCAATGGAACCTTAAACATCTGTGTGTGCTTCAATTCTAACGAAACAAGGCAAATAGGATGGATGCCCTTCTGACGAAGAGGAAGGATGCTGAAAAATAAATATTCTTCAAAGGAAAATTTGTTTTAATATGAAACATAAATTCCATAAATCAGAGTCTTCAATGTGAAGAGGATCGGTATATTGTCGTCATGATATCATCATCTTGTAGCTTTCACATTACAAAGTCAAGAAGTCAAGAGTTTGTTTGTGAAAAACGTCGTTGATTTCTCTTTTCAAAATTGTCCCTAAAGTGGCGGAATACAAAACTACTTGGCTTTGACTAATGTAGATGTTTATAGGTGGAGATGGAAATTCCAATAATTTCATCCATAGGATGAATAATCTTCTGATTGCAAGGAAATTGATAGAACCTAACGTCCCTTTCAAACATACTTATTGAAAATAATCAGAGAAGAAAGGTAAAAATTACTGAATAACTATCAATTATAATCACAACTTATAACATCTTGGGAGCCAAAAGAATAATCAGCAACTGAAAGTAAGGATTGAAACGACTTCACAAGAGAGGAACTTAAATCGTCTTAACAATAAAATACAAAAACACAGTCAAAAAATCTTTCAAAATAGTTTTTCTATTATGTACAAGATTTTTACACGATAATAAAAAATATCAGAATATTTCAAACCTTTTACCTTTAAGTAAGAAATAAAATTTAAACTTACACCTTTCGATCTTCAAGCAAATACACAAAACTTTAACTTTTATTTCACCAAATTCTTCCTAAGCTACTAGAACCTTGCTCCTTTAGATGCTCTATAGATTTTCAACTTTGATTCCTCAGACTTTAAACTCTTCAAGTAAATCTTGTGTAGTGTAAGTAATTTATTGTGTAGTGTAGTAAAATTTTTGGATTCTTTGAATTCTAAGAGAATTACCACAGGGATATGAGAATTGTTGAAGGGATTTCTATGAGAGGGGGTTTTCTATGAGAAGGGATGTTCTAAAGTGTAATTCAGACCTTTTATTTATAGTCTTCGAATTAAAGGTGCACATTCATCCACTATTGACATTTTTTCCATTATCTCACGTTTTTTAAAATTTTGAATTAAGCACGTTCTTTAAGTCCACTTTCTACATGATTTCCACGATCTCTTGTTCTAGATCTATTGAGAACAAACTTTTGGAAAATCACAGTATTTTCACCTAAGTCATCATTTTAGTCAAACAATTACATTATAACACCTATCTGATAATTTTTTAAGTTTGTAAAATATACGAAAAACACGTGAAAACTTAAGACATAAAATATACATGAGTAAAATATAACTATACGAGTTTTTACGATAACTTTTTGATTTTTTAAAACACTTAATCTTATAACTATACAACTTTGACTAGACTTATATTTAGACTAATTTAGACCCATTTTCATATAAAAACCAAATCATTCATCATTAAAATTAAAATTCTAATAGTAGCCACCACTTCACCCTATCTAGAAGTCTTTACCCCCTTATTGAGCATCTGATTTCTTTCTAATCTTCGAGAGGTTTTGCACATTTGCATGGAATGGATGTGAGGGAAAACAAGTTCAGTATAGTTAACTCCAATATCAATCTAAGTCATAAGCCTACTACATAACGTCGGCCACTAATAAGTAGTTTTCCAAACAATCCAAGCCTTAGTTGACTCCAACAATGCTATAATAAAAGTAATGAAGATGTGAAATTAGTATTATTAAAGTAATGTTTCATGTTTTAAAAATTCAAACAAAAAGCATCTCAAAAACCTACGCAAAAAGTAAAATGCATGCTGTTCATAACTCATAAAATATGAATACAGCATACCAGATCATTGTTCCTACAATTTTTTCCAGAGAAATATTAAGAAAGAAAGCTTATGAAATTTTTTATGAACACAGTTTTTCAGGACAAAGATTGAACTACATATATGTAATAACTAATGTAGTAGCTAAACTGATTCTAAATTCCAATTGTAGATTTGCCTAGAGGTCGCCTGTATCTTTAAAATTAGGTAATTCGTGATGTTAGCAGATGTGCAATGAGATGCATTAGTTCAGCATTGAAAATGCCTAGTGGGCATTTCTATTTATCTATTTTGATATATAATTAGCACTAACTGCAATGACAGGGAAGTAATGAAATACGTAAGCTAGTTGATATCCATTTACCATTTAACTGGTACAAATAATTAAGACTTCTACATTCCCCTCTGTATCGATGCAGACGATTGAACTGGTAGAACCTTTATGAAAACAAAAAGAACAAGCCTAGTAGTGCATTCTGCTTCCAACAACATAGGGGGTCCTATAAAGGGTCTACTTTTATACAGCCTTACCTTCATAAATGAAGAGATTATTTCCTAAAATTTAAACTATTTACCAAGTCATAATAGGGAAACCTTGCTGTTGCACCATGTCCTACTCTCAAATCCATCTTGATAATACTCGAGAAAAATACTTAGAGCAAATTCATGGAAAGCACAAAGGCATGCAACTAAGTGATGTTAAAATCACTGAACAAGTCATGATCATCACTAAAAATGGTAAAAAGTAGTGATGATAAAATGCTACCAGCAAAACGAAAAGGTCATTACAAGAAGTAGTGTCGCCTACCTTATTTTCAGAGAATACAAAGCCAGAAAAGGAATAATGATTCCAAGTCACCAAACCAGTAGATTCCATGGAAACTCACCATGTCCAATTTGCGCCCTCAGCACACATTGGGCATTAAGGAACTCCTGATCAAATCCTCTTGCTGTAACTGCCGGAATAAATGGCCGGCGGTTACAAGGAGCAGTTGGGGGCGGAGGGAGGTGGAGAGTCTTTTGCTCCACCATAAATAGAGGTGGAGAAGGAGAAGAAAATACACAGAAACATAAGGATCCTACCATTTTCACCAACTCCACCATCGCCAGAGCCCCCCAACCTCGTCAGAATCTTCTGCGTGGCTGGCGATCCGATCAACATGCCTTGCACGGCAGCTCAGCCATCATTGCTGTTGCTGTGTGCCGATTTTCTTGCCTTACCCGAACAAGCGCACACTACACACGACATCTCCCTCCATGCCTACCTGCAAAATCGATCCCCGATCGAGATGTCGACGCACACGACAGTTGTTCTCCCCCTGCGCCGCACTCTGCTTGCAAGCCCAACTCAAACTCCTCACCGCCTCCTCCCTTACAAGTGAACGGCGGATCGACGGACCAAACTCACGTTGATGGAGATCTGGACTCGAAATAGATAGAGGAATGGCGATTGGCGATGAAGTGGGATGGGGCGACTGTGAAATCAACCTCCAATTCTATCAAACGAAGTGGAAACTTATATTTAAACCAGAGAAGTTAATCTACCGCGCAAGCTTGACTCTGTTCGAATTAATTTTGATATATCAATTTTATTATTAACATATTGAAATCTATAAAAACAAAATTTCTAATTAATTTTTAGTATACCATTTTTATAAATAACGTATCAATTTTAGAAAAATAAAATCATGTTATATCTACTCGTGTGCTTAATTGAGATTGCTTCAATATGATCCAATGTTATTCGTTTAGGTTAAACCTCACAGCTGGCCCAATTGATATCTTTAATTTAAACTTTATTTATTTCAAATACAATTATTGTTGTTAATAGATTTAAATTAAATCAATTTTATTTAAACGATAGATTTAAGAGTAACATCTATAACATTTTAAGCTAGTCTAACAAAGTTACAACACGGTTGTAACATAATTATAAAATAATTAAATATTTTTAATTATTTGGAGTTCAATAATATATATATATATTTTTTCTTTATAACTATTAATAGTATTTGTTGAATGATATTAGACGAGATATTTTTATCTCCCTCATGGGTCAGTGGTATATCTGCGCTCTCCAGCCGAGGAAGCCGTTCGACCAGGAACGCACGACACTGCAAACGAACCTCCACATTCCAAGGCCCACCATCACCGCTCCAACCCCCCCTTCAAACAAAACACAGCCGAGCCGGCCACCCTCCGACGTCCACCAGTGCCCCCGCCGCCGGAGATCGACAAACCAATATCGCGTTGCTCGGTGTTGATCACAGATGGAGGAAGGATTATTATTGTGATCGATATCCATAATTGAAGCGAAGAAGATAATGGATGAAAAAGTCCCCGGCAAGAAAACGGTGCTCGTCGGCTGTGGAGTTAATCCCCAAGACGAGCTCAGCTACCTTGTCGGTATCATAACCCAAACCTTCCTTCTCCTCACCATCTCTCATCTCCTCCACCTCGTCCTCCGCCGCCTCCGACAACCTTCCGCTATCTCCCAGATGCTGGTAAGCGGGACCTACCACGTACGTACGTACTGCATGAGATCGATTAATTGTAGGCTTCTTCATTCTCCTGAACGTACGTACCGGTGGCTTACAGGCAGGAATCATTTTGGGCCGGTCGGGGATCGCCAGCATCCCCGTGGTCGGCGTCGTCGTCTTCCCCGACACAAACATGGACTATCTCTCCAGCACAGCGGCTCTCGGCCGCATGTTCTACATGTTCCTCGTAGGCCTGGAGATGGACATTCCTTATTTCCTCCGCACGACCCGTCGCGCCGTGGTCATCGCAGGTGGTGGTGCCGCCATTTGCCTCGTCGTCGGAGGTGCTTTCTCGCCGCTGGTGTATTGGCAGACCAACGCCAATGGTAGTCGATTCCTCTTTGCCTTGACCTTGATGCTCGTCTTCACCAACACGGCTTCTCCTGTCCTGATGCGAATGACCGAAGAAATCAAGCTCTCAAGCACCGACTTCGGCCGGCTGGCCGTCACCTCCGCAATCGTCAACGACATCGCGTGCTTGTTTCTTCTGGCATTCATCACGTCGTCCCCCAACAGCGACTTCTCCTTTGGGAAGGAGCTTGGGATGTTGGTCGGCGCCGTGGCTCTTCTCACTGGCGCCGCCTACCTGTCCCGCATCGCCATCCGGTGGCTCAACCGCCGCAACCGCCAGAGGAAGCACATCAAGAACGCCGAGGTCGTGTCCCTTCTCCTATTCATCGTTGGCGTCTCGTCTCTCACCGAGATGATGGGGTACAACAGCATGATGGCTAGCTTCATCCTCGGCCTCGTCTTTCCTAGGTATCATCGATCAAATCGACAGATTGAAGACTAATTGTTACGTACGTACAGATTAACTACAAAGCTCTTGCGTGGGTGATTCAGGGAAGGATGCACGACGAGGACCCTGATCAACAAGCTCACGTACCCCGTCCGAAACGTGCTTCTTCCGGTCTACATCGGCTACGCCGGAGTGCAGACCAACCTCCGTGTGATGAACCAGGGCCGATACATCGCCGCGGTGTTGACGGTTGTGTCGCTGAGTTCGGTCGCCAAGGTCGGGGGCACCCTCATGGCGACCACCTACCTAAACATGCCAAGGCACGAAGGGACGTCCTTGGGATTCTTGCTCAACGTCAAGGGACACGTCGATCTGATCGTGCTTGGACTAGCCAGAAAGCATCGTGTAAGCCTTCTTGCTAATTTGCTCTGGCTCAATCAATTAGGATTTTTCAAGGACGATCATGGATGATGATTCCACATCCAGATCTGGGGGGCGGACGCTTTCATGGTGCTCTTGGTGACGGTGTTGATGAGCACGCTAATGGTCGGGCCGGTTGTGGCGGCGCTCGTGAAGAGGGAAAGGAGGCAACACAAGTCCATGGCTTCCGGGCTGCAGCACCAATCACCCGACACGGAATTGAAGTTTCTGGCGTGTGTTCATAGCCCCCGTGATGCCCCGGCGGTGCTCAACCTCGTCGAGATATCCACCGGTGCCGACCGAGTACCTGTGTCTGTGTACATGTTGCATCTGGTGGAGCTCCAACACAGGACGTCCACCGCCGTGCTCTATCATCAGCAGAAGGACATCGATGACAAGGATGACGACGACTACGGGGGCGACCACGCCAAGCAGATCAACGTCTCCGTCGACGCCTTCATGGTTGAGGTCGGGATCAGGATCCGACAACTGACAACGGTGTCAAGTTTCGGCGCCATGGATACCCAGATCTGCCACCGAGCGAAAGATGTGCGGGCGTCCATCGTCATCGTGCCGTTCCACAAGTTCCAGCGGGTGGATGGGAAGATGGTGGGCGGGAAGGACGGGATCCGGGTGGTGAACATGAAGGTTCTCCAACAAGCCCCGTGCACGGTCGGCATCCTGGTGGACCGTGGCCTGAGCGGGATGACCCAGATCACGGACACGCAGGGCGCCTTTCAAGTGGCGACGCTTTTCTTCGGAGGTCCCGACGATCGGGAGGCCGTGGCACTGAGCAGCCGCCTTGCCCTTCATCCCGGAGTCAGCCTGAAAGTGGTCAGATTCCTTCCAACGTCGGCAAGGGAAGATGGGATCAAGATGAAAGCAGCATCCAAGAAGGAAGAAGTGGTGATGGACATACCCAAGCGAGAGAGCGAAGCAGACAGGGACGACAACTTCCTCTCTAGTTTCTACAACAGGTAACTAATTAACTACCGATATGTTCTATTAATTAGGAAGATGCAGAACATTAAACCATCGATCGATCATGCCATCAAATCAAACAGGTTCGTGGTATCCAGCGTGGTGACCTACGAAGAGAGGTTCGTGGAGGACGGCCCGGAGGCCGCAACGGCCATCGCCGAACTGGGCGGACTCTACTCCCTCTTCCTGGTGGGAAGACGCGTTCAGGGAATGTCGCCGCTCACGTACGGCCTGAGGGGCCGCGAAGAGTTCCCGGAGCTGGGGGTAGTCGGGGATCTACTGGCCTCATCCACACTCACCACTGGTGGCTCCGTCTTGGTCCTGCAGCAACAGGGCAAGTTGCCGGCGGATAAAAACGAAGATGGCCAGTGCACGCGACCCTTGTAGTGGCTTCCTGCCTGCCCATGCATCTCCGCCACCAGTCTCCTTCTTCTTCTTCTTCTTCGTCTCATCATCGCTTTTTCCCTTGGCACTTTTTGTACAAGGATGATAGGAGAGAATAGTTTTTAATTCTATTTTCCTTTCTTTTTGCATTTTTTTATAACAGCCCTTCAATTATTTATGTATTGCATACATGGGAGACCTTCTCTTGACTCTCGAGCCATATCTCATCTTATAAAAGCTATTAGGAAACCGAGGCAGCGACCACGAGTATGGTTTGGTTTCTTCCCACCATCCTCTCCAAGCTACTTCGTCCACGCTTTCTCCTGCGCAAGGCTGCCACCGTCGCCGTCTGTCCTTCCACGGAAGCCATCCCCTTCTACCCTACCCAGGTCGTTGAGAACCACGTAATACGTCGCTGCTGGTCTGGTCCCCTCTCACTCCTGGATGCTCACAACCTGTTCGACGCATTGTCCTCCACTTCGTTCCCACCTTCCTCCCGCGTCTTCAACCTGCTGCTGAGCAAGACGCTCAGGTCCGGTCACCGCTCCGCCGTCCTGTCGTTCTACGCCAGAATGGAGACCGTCGTAGGGGTCTCTCCCGACTCGTACACGTTCGCGATACTTATCAACTGTTTCCGTCAGCTGGGTCGCGTGGAGACGGCGTTCGGGGTTCTGTGCACCATGATGAAGAGGGGATGTCAGGTTGATACGGTTGTCATGAGCGGCCTGGTCACTGGATTGTGCGAGAGGAGTTTGCCTTTCGACGCCATGATGTTGCTCGAGAGAATGACGGATATGGGCTGTGATCCAGACGTGGTTGCGTACAGTGCGGTCGTTGACTGGTGCTGTCGGATGGATGGGGTGGATTTGGGTTTAGGACTGTTTGGGCGTATGATTAAGCGAGGTTACGAGCCTGATACGGTTTTTGTGAGCGTGATCTTGAACGGACTCTGTAACGAGAATAGGATTTCGGAGGCTGCTTTGGTATTTCAGAAAATGCATCACATGGGATGCCCACCAGATGTCGTCACTTATGGTATAGTAATCCACGGTTATTGTGAATCGGGTGCTGTGGATTTGGCGTTTGGGGCCTACGGCCAGATGTTTAAGTCTGGATTTTGTCCTAACGAGGTTCTCCTCGCATCACTTGTTAGAGGCTTTTGCTGCATGAACAGAGTTTCTGATGCTATGGCGCTTTTCAATGGATCAGTAGAAATGGGGCTTCTACCTGACGTCGTCATGTATGGCTCTCTTATTGATTGCTTTTGCTATGTGAGTCGAGTGGATATGGGCTTTGCATGCCTGTCTCACATGCTGAAGCTAGGTTGCCAACCCAATGCCATCGCATTGACTGCGTTGATGGATGGACTTTGCAAGGTCGACAGGGTTTTCGAAGCTACAACCATTTTGGAAAGATTTCCTGAGATGGGTTGTATTCCAAACTCTCTGTCTTACAGTACTCTCATCGACAGCTTTTGTCAATTGAATCGGATGGACTTGGGATTTGGTTTCTTGTGCGATATGATGAAGAGGGGTCACTGTCCTGACACAATTACTTTGACTTCCCTTATCAATGGACATAGCAAAGCACTCAACGTTATTGATGCCTTGGAAATATTTCGTAAGATGCCTGAACTGGGTTGCCCATCAGATGTTGTCTCCTACGCTACTCTTATAAACTGTTATTGTCGCTTACATCAAGTGGATTTGGGGTTTGCAGTTTTCTGTGACATGGTTAAGCAAGGTTTCTGTGCAACGACACCCGTCTTGAACACTTTGATTAAAGGCCTTTGCATGAGGAATAAAGTTCTCGAAGCAATAGCATTGGTTGAGAAAATGCCCCATATAGGTTGCATGCCAAATGTGATCACTTTTGGTACACTTATAAAGGGACTTTCTAGAATGGGGAATATTGGTGAGGCACTTGAACTGCACAAGCTTATGAACGTGATGGAAATCTGTTGTAGACCCAATGCAACCACATACAACATGATTATCGCAAGTTTATGTGAGCAAGGAGCCATGGACCAGGTCATGTACATCCTAAAGGAAATGGAAGAAAAGAGTATTTCCCCAGATACAATAACATCCAAACATATGATCTGTTGATCGTATGTTGTCTAGGTACCACTCTTTGATTTCATGGCGTTGGACAGGGAGAAGTGGTTTTGGCTTTCCAGCTTTTTCCTAAGATGCTGAATCATGGCCTCTTGCCCTCTTCACCAGATTCTCCATCATATCATTCCGTATACTTGAAACCATCCCAGCCGCTACTTGATTTTAGCTAGGTATCACTCTTTGATTTCAGCGGTTTGTCTTATTATCTCCAGCATCACTAAATTATCAATCAAGACAACACTCTGTCATCTACAGGAAAGATGGATTTAGTCTTTATTTCATCAGCAAGCCTTAAACCCATTATGAAGCTTCGACGACATGGATGCTTAAGGTACCTCATGATTTGACTCCAATAACCCATTAGATAATGGATTCTTTTTGGTTGTCTATCGACTCTCCTAAAAGAAACTCTCTTTCTGTGGCATGGGAGATGATGGCATACTAATATCCAACATCTGATGAATTTCAGAGGAATGATGGGTTGCCACTGCCTTATGGAGAAATATGAAAAATCTTAGGGTCTTCACATTCAATCCATCTCCGTTATCATGTTATTGATGAAATAGATTATTAGATGAAAGTTGAAAGGTTAACAATCAGTACCAAATTATTGGAGAAAGTAAGTCCTTTTGCCCTTTATGCTTTGACTAGGAAGGCTCTTGATGTATTCTGATTTTTTTTTTTAAATGTAAATGCCTTGAAGTATCTCTAATTTGTTTCTCACAGTTGTTTGACTAATCGGTGCTTTCAAGATTTTTGTGCTTCACTATGACAGAAATCTTCCAAGTTAATCATGGAATTTTCCATGTTCTGCTTGTCGCTAGTGGTTTTGCTCTGGAGTCTGCAGCTGATTTCCAGGTACCTTCTGGCATGGTTCCAGATTCTACATGTTCTTGCTTATACAATAGTTATGGGAGACTAATTATCTCATGGTAGCATCCTAAAGTCATCATTTTGCCCTTGATATGACTGTCTCTTTTTTTCTGCCGGTCTCTTTTGGAATGACGAATTGTAATAGACAATTTACTAGCATGTATGGTTTATTTATACTGTACAGTTGTAAAACATATTCAGATCCTCTGTTGATCTGGATTCGTACCAACAATGTGTATACACACACATGATTCTTTCTTTTTGCAGGCAACCCAGCCTGGTGAATAAAATCTTGGGGTTCTTTTGTCTCTGCTGTGTGTACCCCTTTCTGCTAGCTTTGATCCGCCCTACAATGTGTTTGTTTCCAAGTTGTTTGCAAGTTTCTAGTAGCATGTGGAGCATCAAATGATGTCGTTCAACACCCAATTTAACCCTTAGCAGTCGGTCAACCAGTCGCAGTTCGATCAACCAATTACATAATGCAATGTAATAATCAAGTATACAATTAGATGATCAACCGATCTGGTATAGTACACTTGCTTGAACTCTAGGTCGTCCTTTCGGCTGTGACTCAACTTCAGCAAATTTTCATGATTCTTTTAAAGACATGTTCTTCAACATCAAAGCCGTATTTTGAGCTAACAAATTGCAAAACTCAAAGTAATCTTTGTAATTTATGAAGATGGCAACCACATGCTAATTAGGAGCAGCATCTAAGTATAAGAGTTCAGCATTGTTTTACGTATTTATAGGTAAAAATATTATAGATATTTATCTTATGATTTGAATATATTAATTTAAAATCAATTAACAGTAAAGATTATATTTCAAATAAATATTTACAAAAGAAATATATATTTTTGTTTCAGATATAATTTTCGTCATTAGTAAATTTTAAATTAATATATTTAAATCATAAAATTAATATTTAGAATATTTTTCAACGATAACAAAAATGCATAAGGGCAAAATTTTAATAAAAGAGTCCGAGGTGACGGGCTTCTATGCCGCGTTTTATTCCTCCGCCATTTCAAATCTCACGTGAATGCCGGGAGGGTAAGAAGAATGAGATTCTCTTTCCATCCGACGAGGCATGTCCTCCGGGAGCTGCCGGCGGCGGCGGCGGCCTTCGGCTCCTCCTCCCAAAGTCTCGGTGTTCCTCACGGGCTCGGCTGGGCCCTGGCTGGGAGAGGCGTGCTTGTAAAGGACAGGGTTTTCCACAATTTGGAGCCTTTCGAGCTACTGCGGAAGGGAGCAACAAGAACAGGTAATAGCTACTCGTTTTCCCCCCTTTTTACGGTTTTCTAGGTTTCAGTTAAAAGAGAATAAGTTTAACGACCCCCCGATTGGACTGCACAGAAGCTACATCTGGATTCCCAATTTATCTAAGAGGAAATCCACTTCCTGGTGGGACTTCTGAGATTTCAAATGCTCAATTCAACAAACTTCTGAAACAGGTCTCTTTCATATACTGTTAACACGAAATTAATGGACTCGTTCCAATATTATGCTTAGCGGCATAACTCCCTTTTTGGCCTATTATTACGTGAAAATATCTTGTCTCTAGATTTTCTCGTCCCAGAAGGGGAAGCGTGAAGATAGGAAAAAAAGAAAAAACATGTGCTTTCCTTTCCTTTTATAACTTGTGCAACATAAGACGTTAGTGCATTTTCGCATAACTTTCAGAGGCAAACATTCTCGGTGACATTGTCAACGTCACTTATGAAAGTATCACTAAATCTCTTAAAATTTAACTTGGTAGATGATGGTGCTTACTTGGTAATCCAATTATGCGGTTAAATTATGATGATTGCTCTTCTAAAGGTTCGAGTTTAGGATATTAGTTGTTATGGAAATGGAAAACTACACGTAAGATTTCACTAAGTATACCCTTTTACCTTTGTCGTTCCAGGTTACAACTCACATGTCTTCCGTCTCTTCTGTATTTGTTCAAGATGGTGCCGTTGGATCATCTCCAAAGTGTGATGCAAAAGTTCGTGTCATAAGTGATAGCCCATCTGGAGTATTATCACTCTTGAATATCTTTTGGAAAACTCCTCCTCGGTCTATATCCCACGATCCATGCCCTTTAACTGTTTATGTGGCTGCATCTATAAGGTAATGTTGAACATGCATTGACAATTTTAATATTGAGTTTTGCATATGTAATTGCAAATGAAAATTATTCCTAACCATAATTTTTCTAACTCAAATGGATATTCTCAACTCTATTTCACATCTCTAACTATTTGTTTATTTATTATTACGGACAACAATTTCATTTCTAAATGGTATGAAAAGCCTATTTGTCAGTGGATTACACCACAGTTAAGTACAGTAAGTGCTTTTTCTCTGCTAATCTTACTTTTTTCCTTGTGTTGCAGTCCTAGCACAGGGGACACTGTTGGTCTCAAATCACATGCGAATGCTGGAATAATAGCTGCTGATATTGAGCGTTCTTCCCTCATTCTCTGTGGTAAATCATTTTCTGATGTTAACAGCATAAAACATGCAGTTTTTGCTCTTGCTGCTCCCGTAATAGCTGCAAGAGGAGGCCTTCCACTTTCTGCAAGGTAAAAGCAACTGCTTAATTTCAAGTGCACTCGTTGCTATGCCAATGGGGACTCAATCTATGTATTTACATCTTTCAGAATTCTAAATTCTGGCCAATCTGTTATTTTGCTATTCACTTCAGAAGACACCATCCAGAAATGCCCCGACCTCCTTGAAAAGATGGTGTCCAGGGATGTAGGTGTGGTTCTATCATCTCATGGAGTTATGCCTTTCTTCCGTACTGGAGAAGATCAGTTAACTTTTTTAAGTCCTTTGGCCTCTTTGGTGTTCACGTCTGCTGATAGGTAACGATAAGCTGCTATTTTGTGACTCCCTCTAAACTAACACCCACTAGGTAGCATTTTTCGCAAACGATAAGATTTTATTCATGCCCATCCCCTGGGGCAGTAAGTCTACAGATGTGATAAATTATTGAAACAGGGTCTCAAGCATTTTCTCGATATAAAATGTACTCACTGAAGTTACTTGCTGTCAATAATCTCGTCCAAAATATCATCCCAGTTTCATGTGTTCTGCAATATGTTGTTTTATTTTCTTTATATATTGAAAATATTCAATAAGATACATACTATGTTATCTTGGTAAACCATAGCATTCTGAGTTATATGTCAATGATGCTATTCTGTATTTTCTTCATTATTCACCGGTCACTCGTATTGCATTTACAATTAATATATCACATGATACATTTTTTGGTTTATCAAGATCACTTGTTTGCCACAATGTGGGAGATACCCTTTTTCCATTTTAGTTGATGAAAAATTTTATTTTTCAATCAACCAAATTGTTCATGCCCTTAAGTATATTTACAGCTCTGGCGTTCTTCCTTCGTTATCAAAGCTCTCTCCAGGTCAGGCAGCATATCATTTTTTGGCAGGTTATCAAGATGGAAAATTTATCCCTACATATTGTGAAGGTCCTTCACCCATCCCCCAGTTAGAGCTTGCAAAAGCTTTGCTATCACATGTACGGTGTAGGATATTGATATGTATATATAAAATATGTCCTTAACGACATGAATTATTGTCTCCAATTTCTTTGTCAAATAATTAAACACAATGATTCTATTCTTTTAGCTGAAGGAGAACAAGATGTCGTCCTTCCTCATAAATGTCATTGATGGAGGGAAGCATATGGAAGGTAAAATTGTACAATATGTTTAAAGAATATCTCGACTAAATTATCACCTCATAAATCTGATTACATATCCTACTTTTCGATGGTGACCTTACCTCAACGCAGGGAAGAAACTTCTTAAGCTTGTAGAATCAACGCTTACAAGTATGCTAGAAATTTCATTTGGATCGTCAGCTGGCCTTAACGGTATAACATTGTCTTATAAATTTGTTCTTTCCTTGAAGAAACACACTATACTATTTAATGATCTGTGGTGTGTGTGTATGCAGTGGGAAATCTCAAACGAAAATACAAAATCTTTCTTACAGGTAAATTCGAGGGTCTACCGGAGGAGCTTTCATTCTGATAAGCATGTGAAATTGTGACACTACTCATTTAAGACGTGCTTTTAATGTTCTAGGGTTTCAAAATTCGTATATAATTGTCATGTCTGCATCCATTTCAAAGGAAAAAATTTCTTCTGCAGAATTGCTGGAATAGCCATAAGAACAATGTAGACCTCTTTTTTTTATGAAAACCCTTAGGTTTTATATCCTTCAAGGGGAAAGATATAGTTTGAAGCTCTTACATATAAAAGTCTCCCCCCCCTGCATAAAATCTGGCCCTCAGTGTGATGTTATGTTAAGTCGCAAGTAGTAATCAGTGGACTTGATTATCAATTACCTTGGTCTGCATAGCTAGTCCTTCAGTGTATGTGTTACACCTTGACTTTTCCAAACAAAAAGAAATAGGAAGTATTAGAACTTAGAAATAAAAGAAGGAAAAGAAAGAGAGAGAGAGCAAAATACGATAATTCGCAATGGCGGTACAACTGATGATCGTTTCAAGGTCATTTCATATAAATTATTTTTACAGGTAATTTTACCCGGTTCCATGAGGGGCGTATATGGTTTGGGTTTCGTTGAATTTTGAAAGAAATCATGAATCAAACTCTACCTATCATTTTTAGGAATTTTTGAAAAATCAAAGCCTGAGTCATATATATTAGATTAAAAATAAATTAATTCATTCCAAATTTTCATTAATCGATTCAGAAGTAAAATTTAAATAAATATTGGGAAAATCATGAAGAATGCATGCTAATTGAAAACGGATTATTTGAAATTTGTAGAAAATAAAAAAATTCAACCTTTTGGGGTGAGAGAGGCTCGAACTCTCGACCTCAGGATTACTCAATCAAGAAGAGCTATGAGACCTACGCGCTAACCAACTGCGCCACCACCCCGGTCGTTTAAAGAATTCGTATTTTATATAATACTACAAATATTATTAAACCAACTTTCGTTTTTCTTGGTAATCGCGACTTCTTTTTTTTTTTTGTTCTTAGAAATGAGGACGTGAGCAACACTGGTCCATTTGTTGACGCCACCTTTCGCGCTCTGTTGTTGGCCGTGCCGTGCTATGCTGTGCTCTGCTCTCGTCTTCTCCGCCCCGTGTGGTTCCCTCCGACCCGTTCATTCCCGTCCCCATACCCCTCCATCTCCACATTTTAGGGCTCCTGTCTTCCTTCCCCCAATGCATTCCTTTGACTGCTCATGCTCGTCGTCTACAAACTGTTAGGTATCTTGTTTTGTTTGCTACTTTTATATATTTTAGGTGCCTCTCTCTTTCTTGGATCTTTCTGCGTTTCTTTTTCTGTTGTTGTGGGCGGGATCTGATCAAAGAATTGCTGTTTGGTAAGTGCATCCCCTCCAGCTTTAAAGATTCGTGTTTGTGTTTGTGCTTTTTGAAATTTACATTGTGAATGTGGCTTCATACACCCGGCCTTTTGATCTTTATCATGTTAATGCTGGCACTAATAATGATATTAGCATGTGTAGATCACTCTCCTCTCGCAGATTTGGCTATTTTCTCATATTTAACCAGTATTATATTATTACCACTGTTATTATTATGATGTAGGTGGGTGGGTGGGTGGGTGGTCATCAGCGTTGTAATATGGGTGCTCGACTTTTTTCATAGGCACGCCTAACACCTGAGCTTTCTCTCAACATTGTATGGTAGTTACATCATCTTCCATGTTAATCCAAATCTCTTTCCTAACTTGAGCATTCTGAATTTTAGTTGATGACAACATATTCTTAGTTAGCTAAACTTTCTTCTCACATAAATGTTGTTGGAGTATGACGAGGTTGTAGGTATTCACAGTTACAAATGTTGTAGGTACTCATCTTACGATTAAATTATATCAATTTAAAATTTAGTAACTAGTGAAGATTACATCTCAAACAAACAGATGTCACTTCTTTGTAAACATTTGTTTTGAATATAACTTTCATTGTTGATAGAGTTTAAATTAATGTATTTTAAAGTATAAGACGGGCATTTATAGCACTTTTAGCTGTGTGAAATATTGAACCCTTATTCTTTACATGCTGAATTTTTCTCGTGACCTTATTATTGATCATCCCATTACATTTGGTATTGCCTCTCTAGCTTAGAGAATAACCTATTTTTTGATAATCTCGTGGTCTACTTCTAAGCATCGTGTATCTTGCTTTTGGGATGTCTATTGTATGGTGGTAAGTGATGATTGTGTGTGCAACAGGAACTGAAAGAAGAAGATTTTTGATCACCCTAATGATTCCCATGATATGAATCAAATCAGCCATGACAACAAGTTTATCATACTAATTCACTGTATAACAAACACCTGCGTCAAGCTCCAAGCCATTATTAACATATGTTTAAAAGTAGCATTCAAGACTAGTGTAAACTGCTGATGCTAGAGCTTACGGTAGGTACCTATGGGAAGGAATTCCGACTGATATTGTTAGAAGAAAAAAGAAGTACCTTCTGAATGAAGTTTCTAGACTATCCTTCTTTCGTAAGGGAAAAATTCACTATGCTCTTGTTTTTTTGTTGAAGTATCATTTATACATGACATTTTGTAATAGAACTCATGCCTCTACAAGCTCATCCACAAAGAGACACATGCATCTCAAGGAAGAACAGTTACCATGTGTGTTTAATTTTTAAGCAGAAATTGGACGTGTATGGGATGATCATGTAATGTTTTGTGACTAAGAAAGTAGAAAGCTAGTAATATTTGTATTTTAAATGCTAATGCAATCTGCATGGGAAATATCACAGAAAATCTCTTTCGGAAGTGAAATTGATGATGTGGATGGAGGTTGTCCATAAAGTTTTCTTCACGAAGTACAAGTTCCCTGTCCAGTCTCTGATTCACATGTAATCAATGGAAGATGCTACTGGCACGGAAACTTTGCCGGTGGAAGATCATGCTTCAATCAGTGACGAGCTTCTAGTCCGGCGTATGAAGAACAGAGAGCGTCAACGTAGATATAGGGCAAGAAAGCGGCTTGAAGCAGAGACGAGAAATGCGAATTTCTTAAACCATGAGACCCTGCATCTTGAAGGACACAGTCATGAATGTCGCATTCAATGTTTTCGAGATTGGAAAAAGGATGCAAGAGAGGCACATGTAAATCTTGAACCAGCAGGCAACTCACAATATGACAGCGTATTCCCGGTTGTGCCTGCATCAGAAGTAGGATCTGTTCATCGGGTTTGTCATAGAGGTGGGAGAGACTGGAAAGCCGCTGCAAGAAACAGGATGGAGTCAGCTAATCCCGACAATTCCTCTGGGACAAGTAAACCTATCGAGCCTTAAACTAAATGCACGAAAACACACTAGGATCTCTGCCCTTGTTGTTCAATTGCCATTGGGTGAGGTAAGGTTATCTGCTTCTACATCCACACCTGTAATTACTTCGACAAGAAAACTTGTGCACACATAACATAATGCGTGCAAATGCTTGCTTGAGAACGTTATACAACATCGAGAGGCCAGCTTACTGTTTACATGAATACATCAATCAAGCAAGCACACAGAGCGCAATGTCCTCCTTGGTTTAGTCGGCTTTGTTCAATCCTCAGTCATCATAGGTTAAAAATTCCCGCGTATGTCAAGAAAAATAATGATTTATTTTAGTTTATGAAGAGGCATACAGCTAGCTGATGGGAGGAGCTTCGTCCCAACACATCTGACCTCTATTTTGAACACTTGTGTTTGGTCATTGCCTCCTTTGTGGAAATTCATGCGTTGGGCGTCGGTCGCTTTTGAAAGAAGAAGAAGAAGAGGAAGAACATTGGTAGGTAATATGACTTGGCTAACCAGAAGTAAAACTTTGCCCCGGTCAACGTCTGTCCAGCTCAACCGTCCATCGATCACAGTTTATCATGATGATGTACAGAATACAGGATGTGTTTCTCTCCATTCTTCTCCTTGCTTTTTACATAATTACATGTGAATCCTTGTGTTTTTATTGTTATGTTATTTACCTCAATACTTGCACTGCTGCAGAATACACTGATTGGGACAAGGTCGACGTGTGCACGGTATTATCATATAAAAATGTCACTTGCCTGCTGATTGGCAAAAGAAGAGCATTTCCAACTCCATGAAGCCCAGCAGTGCAAACAGATGTCAGCCTTCATGCTTGCTTGAGCTGATTTGCATCTAATATACAAAACCTTCTACCATAAGATAACCATCTCTCTCATGATGACGACGATTGATACTTCTAATGCCATTTATAATTCAGCAGCGTGTGAACTCAGGAACTGCATATAATTTTTCTACCAACACTTTGATCCTTTTTCTAACCAGGTGATGTAGTAATACACCGACAGATTTTCTTTCCTGCCTATCAGAAGAATCTTCATGTGTTCCGGGTTTAGACGAAAGAATCGGATTCCAGAGACAAGGACTGGTTTGCCCAACTCGCGATTCTTCCTTCTCATCACAGGAGAAAAGCAATTGAAACCGTGTTTGACGGGTCTCTTGTCTTTTATGATGAAGGAGGGGAGGGGGAGGGGGGGGGGGGGCGCGCGGTGACGAACCTTCCTTTGTTTGCACTGTGTATTGTTCGCCAGACATGTTCATTCCTTTTCATTTAAAGGGAATTTTTGCTCTTGGTGTTCATTAAGAAACCAGTAGCTGGTACAATTACAGGCAACATTAAGAAAGAAAGAAACCAGTAGTTGGTATTATTACAACAACGTTAAGAAAGAAAACTGGCTCAGGTTCATACAATAAAAGCTGGTCCATGATATATATAATTATGAAGAAACCAGCGGTCGGATTCTATTCTATTTTAAGAAGAGACGGAGATGAATTCCTTGACCTTGTCAAGGAAGGTAACGTCCTTGGGCCTGTCCACCCTCTTGACGTAGCCCACGGCTTCCTTCTCGGAGTAGACCCTGAACCCCTTCTCCCCGCTCCTCCTCCACATCTCCGCCGCGAACTCTCGGTGGCCGAAGTACACCTCCACCTCCACCCCCAACCCGCCGTCGTCCTCCTCGGGCGCGACGGTGATGGCCATCCTCTCGTAGTGCCCTCGGGTGATGCCTTCCAGCTCGTCCAGCCGATCTAGGGCTTTGGGAGACACGGCGTACAGCTCCCCGGAAACCCGCTCCCCATTCCCCGGGAGGTTGAGGAGGAAGGGCACGCGGTACGGCCCGCACACCAGCGGGTAGGGCTTCGTCGTCCGGTGCACCCCCAGGAAGGAGGCGTCGCCGGAGAGGACCAGGGACTGGATCAGGGGGTGGTTGGAGAAGCCTCGCTTCAGCGTGCCGTACGAGAAGATCAGGTGGTTCAGGTCGGCACTGCCGGTGACCACATCCATTTTGGAACAATCAAATCACCACACAAGTCACAATACCAATACCAATACTGGTGGTAGCGGTGGAGGTGGTGGTGGTGGCCACACACACACATCTATATATAGTATGGTGATTGGAGGGGTATCTTTCTTTGTCGTTCTATATATTGAAAGAAATATGTGTGGCTGTCATGTTCTATTTAAATATGATATATTTATATAACACAAGTCAGGAAAGATGCTGAGTGGACGGTGTTTTTTTTCACAAAAAAATAATATGGGTGTCAATTGTGAAAGTTCGTGACGTCAAATACCGTGTCTACATTTATTGGAGCCTTTGAACTCTTTTGGAATATTTTAATTGATATTAATATAATATATGATAAAACATAATTATATTAGTATATATTTATATATAATTAATTGATGCGTTTGGATTGATAATTAAAATAGACGTAAACAATATTTATTTATTAGCCATAATACACTTAATTTTATTTTAAAACATAATAATAATAATAATAATATTATTATTATTATTATAGATTTATTTATAAGTAATATTCTTATTATAATACTAAATAAAAGTTATATTAATATACAACAGAAGGATACGTTCATCATTTTATTTCGATCGTTTCTTTCGTCTGTCCACATTTTCTGCATTAAATATCACCGGCGCATTGCCTCAGATACCATGCGACGTACGTCACGTACCTACGTTTTCTGGTAAACAAAATAATTCTCAAGTTGCTCTCACAATGAAAGGAGCGGCTCGTGCGTTTACCAAACGTAACTTGAGTGTCACATTAATGCCTGAAAAAATAAAATAATTTCCCAAGTCGAAAGTAATTTTACTTATTATTCCGAAATTACCCAAAAGTTGATAAGCCTTCATTGACAATTCCTTGTCCAGTCAACTACTGGGGCTGGGGGATAAGACTGGGAAGGTGGAGTTGACCTCTTTCCTCCAATGTTTTTAAGTTAGACGAACGTAATAAATAAAGGAAAATGATGTTTATGCGGTTATGGTATTCACGGTTGCCGATGGTATTATGATATTTTCTGACGTCATTATCAATATTTTACTCCACGAAAAAAAAAACTTGAAAAACCAGCAAAAGAAACGACACCGACTCCTCTCCGTCTCCGGGTCACCGGCACAGGTCTTTCGAGGCAGAAGTAGGTTTGTTACCCGCGAAACCAGCGCAGCCACGAGGTCCTCCTCCTCCTCCTCCTCCTCCTCCTCTTCCGTTTAGATCTCTGCACCCATCCCCTTTTCCGCTTGGCGATCTACCTGACGGATCTACTGTTCCAGGTTCCCTGTATTGGAGCTTGAGGAATTCCCTGTTGTCTGTTCCGTCCCGTACTTAATTCGGAGCTGCTGGTATTCCGTGAGGTGGAGTTCGACCTTGCAAACTATGCTTGTTTGTTCGATGACTAACAAATTATTGTTCTGATTACATGTTCCTTTCTTTCATCATATTGGGGCGATGTTTAGCTGGGACTGTGGGACATGTTATGGTTATCGTCTGTGAAATTTTATCTCAAAATCAATTCATCGTGAGTGGAGAGATTTATCGTATATTAATCAGCTTTAGTCCTCGTAGCAACTGATATGAGACTATTCTAACACTCTCATTCGCTTATGACTTATTTTATGTTTATAAATATTTTATAGGTAGATGTGTGTAAACTTACTCTGATATCATGTGAAATTCTACCGTAAAACCAATTGGTAATGGATGAAAAGATTCATTATATGTTAACCTAGATTCAATCCTCATATTAACTGACATGAGATTATTCTAACTTTTATGTTTAATTAGACATTTCTTGCCAACTCATCGTCCCTAGTTCATAACAACCCTTCTCACTGCAGGGTTTCTTTTTTTTCTTTCTGGATTTGTAAAATTTCTTTTGAAGTGATTCTGTTACATACTTGGAGCCTATTTAGATCTTTATTGGGTAGGCATGTTGGATGATGACAGCAGTTGTTTTTTATAACAGTGATTTTTGGATTTGAACTCTAATGCCATTATTCCTAGCCAACTAAGGTATTGCAGTTGATTGTGATGACAAGAATTTTAAGTTTGAAGTGCTTAATGACTTGAGGGATTAGTTTATAAATGATGTTTTATTGAGAAATTTTATGCAATAACATCATTAGTTATAATTAATCTCAAATAATAGAATAAAAGTTGGATGGGTTGCAATCTCTAAGCTTAGAGAAGAAAACTCATTCATTCCCACCAAATTATAGCTACCTTACCTTTGCTGTCGATGAGCTAGTTTGCCATTGTGACCATCAAGGAGGTTGAAGTCTTCAACTGCAAGGTTCTTCAATAGCAGTGGAAGCTTGCAAGTAGTTGTGATAGTGAAGTCATGAATCTCTTGATGGCCTCCCCAAGTGGTGCATTGATTAGCTTGATTTTGTGAACTCTAAGACCAGATCAAGTTGGTATTAGAGCCTCACAATGACCTGGGAAGCCAAGCAAGAACCATGGATGTTAATGAAGCTTGGGAGTTGATGCTCATGGTAATACTTTGCTAGTGGAAGCAAGCATTAAAGAACCAGTTGGTGTTGAAGGAGATGTTTGAGACACTTCCCTGCTTGTCCAAGGAAAAAGTTGGAAGTTATCAAGTAGTTGCAATTGACAACAAATGAATCTAAAGGGATTGTTTCCTACATCACCCTTGAATTTGATTCTCAATGTCTACAATGGGGAAGGGAATCCAGCGGGTTGGTGATGAGAGTAGAGAAATTTTTTGCCTACACAGTGTAATTGAGGGTAGTAGATACAATAATGGGTTAGTGTGACCAATAGGCCAGCTATCTAAGGAGGATGTGGGCTACTGTTGAGGGGAGGAAAGCTCTATTGATGATAGATAGTAGCAGCACTCAAAATTTCATGGATCCTAGAATTTTGGGGTTGATTTCCCATGGGAGAAAGAGAAGATACAGGTGGCTGTGGCAGGAGGATATAAGTTGGAGGTTTGGGGTGAAAAACAAACTGTAAGCCTCATTTGCCAGGGCGTGAGCTGAAGGTTGATGCCCAATTCTTAGAGACTGGACTATATGACTTAGTTTTGGGAGCTGTGGTTCAACTGGGAAGGAAAAGAAGTGGTATGGAACAAGTTGCTTTGCTGCTGCAACTGTGAAAGAGGCTGAAGTCCACAGATGCAAGGTTCTCCAGCAGCTGTGGAAGTTGTGAGTAGCCATAATAGGGAAGTCACAAAGTTCTGAGTGACTTCCCAAAGTGGTGTATTGATCAGCCCTGTTGGGTGAAATTTGGGACCAGTTCAGATTCTAGTTTGGGAACTTTTGAATGACGATTGCATAATCACTTATAGCCTAAAACAGAGATATACTCTATATTATAAGAATACCATGCCAATTTTCTGTTTACATCAAGATCCCCAATATCACCAAAAAAACAGAATGTCTACATTTCACATAACAATTTCCTTATTCCAATTTTCAATGCATTGCTTGCAATTTAAAATTTCAAGATGTTGCATTGATCTCCATCTTTTTCACAGTGATACAGACCAAGCAAACTCAAATGTTCACGCTTGTTGCACAATTGCCCAACCCAGCAGCTGGAGGGCACTACTTATCTTGGTTATTTTCTCCATGATTTTGTTCAGGAAAAAGCTGACTGTTAGTTATTTGATAGGAGAATCACACAAAAAGATATGTATAATCATTCTCGGCAAAGAATTGTTTATCCAACAAAGCAGGGTTTGGTTGCCAATGGACTTGCAACAGGCAATGCAACCCAATCAAATACAGATGCCATGCTTCTAAATGGGGATCAAGGCCCTTGGCCTCCACATACAGATTTTGTAGCCAGGTAACTTTTAATATATAATCAAAGCATTTAAAAAAAATTAATAATGCATGTCCCTATAAATAATTATTCAAAAATAACCATCCATTTTTTATAATGTAACTAAATTAAATGTTCTGAAATTCAGATATAACTTAACCAGAGAATAGTTCTGAAGTAACATGTCATTTCTTAGGTATCAGTCTCAGCAGCAACATATTCCAGCCATTGTAAAAGGAAATGAGATGAGTGGCAATATTTTTGATGCTGAAATTGCGGTAATGACCATTGGCCTTTGCAGATTTTCTTCATTTCACCATTTCTGCCACCTTTCTACCGTTCACTATTTGTTTAGTACATATAGAATCTCTGGAGATATGATTTTTGTACTCAAGTTTTATGACAGGAGCTTTTCTCAAGGTGTAAGTTACAGGAAGAAGAGATCCTTCTTCTTCGAAAACAAATAACTGATGCAAACATTAAGGTACACAAGTAGTAAGAGAAATATGATGTTCGGTCTAGTAATTGATCTATAAGCATTTCTCATTAACTCACATCATTTCCTGTCTCTATGTCTGTTTTAGGAGTTGCAATTGTTAAAGGAGAAGCATGTTTTAGATAGGAAGTTTCTAGATTTGCGAATGGTTTGTTTTTTTTACAAATGACTTATACATTCTTTTTTGACTTTTACATGAACTAATTTTTTTTTTTCTATTGAACAGGCACTTGATGAGAAAAACAGCAATGCTGTATCTGATGGCATGAAGGACTTAATGCTGAGAAAAAATTATCTTGAGGATAATTTAAGACTGGCTGATGAGTTAAAAGTATGATATGTCAACTTATAATAGCAAATATTTTGTGTGTACCCAAACAATTTAATGTGGATGAGTACAACAGAATAATCCATGGCTATTGGTAAAATTAAATGCATTCTGCATTCTCATTGTTGATTATGTTTTTGGAGTGGTCTATGTTTTATTACATAGTAAAACAAACGTCTGGGAACATATTGGGTATAGAACAAACTTCATGATCATGTTGCCATCACATTCATTAGTACCATTGCTCATATATCACATACTGCCAACATGTCACATGGTTTTCATGAACATGGTATGTGAACATAATCAAGGAAAAACCTAATTCACAAGGTTATTGCCAATTTGTAGTCTGTGGAAGGTATAATTATATGTAAAAAAAGAGGTTGCTTACAACATGGCATGTGAATATATGAGGTAATGTTTGCTACTCAAAAATTCTGGTCCCTATAAATTCTTAGATGATGAGAATATGGACTTGGTTCACTTACCATGGCAATGTATTAATAAGGAGGATTGAGCTTATAAGAAAACAATTGGTAAAAGTGAGTTTCACATGCTTTGTTGTATTCAACAATGCTCATTAAATGCTGGACAATATATTTCCTCTTTATCTTAATTGATATTATTGATCGGAATTTGTTTTCCTATTATGATTTTTTATTATGTTATGATCTTCCATGTAGGTTTTAGATGATGAACAATTTATCTTCTCTTCATCGTTATTGACGTTATTAGCTGAATATGGAATTCGACCTACAACATCATTAGATGCTTCATCAATTTCAAATAGTATCAAGGTACTTATTTAAGCTTATGGAAAGTAGTTGCTGTCGTGAAGTTTTCATTATTTCAAGGGTAAATCCAGTCAGTGGTAGTATCAATATACTGAAGTCCTTACATTGATAGCAGACAAATATATTGGCTTAATATATAATATTAAAAAAAGATGATATAGGCTTGAATATAGTTGCATCACTACATGACACATCTATGAGTCATAATCATATTATAAAGGAAAACATATCTATAATAGTAAATAATAACAACCAAAAAATAAGCACAAAGTTTTCAAACATCAACCTCCTTTGTGTCAGTAATGATCTCAAGTATCCTCATTTTTTCTCATTCCCATTACTGTCATTATTTCTAGGTCCATGATAAAATAAAAAATTTAATATTTGCATTAGGTAGAATGTGCAACATAACATTCCAAAAGGATTTGTAGAATTAACATTGAATTTTCCTTTTTTTTCTTCACTTTAATGCTTAACTTGAAAATATGAATTCATTTTGACAAAATAGTTATTCAAAATTTTTGTTTAGTAGCTTCTCTTAAACCTACTTGTGGAGCATATGCACTCATTACACTAACTATTTCATTTTCTATAACTAACATAATGATAATAATTCTATCTTTTATCGTTATTGCCTCAACAACTTTATCTTTTAAATTTTTATCAACTTTTATTCTAACTCTATTCTTACACTTATCTTTTCTTGTATACTACAATTTAAAACTACCATCCTTAATTAACCTAAATATTTTTCTTAACCATTTAGTTTGTTACAAGCATGATACTCTTGTCAGCCAAGGTTTTTATATACCAAGTTGCTAGTCAAGGTTCCTTTATTTTAAGTTGCTAGTTTAATTTTGGTATTTTAGATTAACTTTTTTACCTGCATTGGTCTATTAAGGTGTAATAACACTTATTTTCATCTATATTTGAGTGCTTATCATAAGACCCTTAGTTTAAAAATATCACACATAAGGTGAGCAATGCTTTTCTTTTATTTTCCTTTCATTACACTGATACAATGTATCATTAAGAGGATTACACTCCAACAAATTATTTTTAAGATTTATATTCATGAAGGATTGAGAAGTTTTTATAATTGGCTATCTACTTAGTGTTAGTTTTTTTTCTTTATCTAGACCTAGAACCGATTGTGTAGGAACTAACCTCTATTGGCAGAGTTTATTTCGACAAAATAGTCAAACCAAAAAAAATTGTCCAAGTTAGCTTAACACAATTTGAGTTCAGTTATATATTTTGCAACTGCCTAGGATGGTAGATTTGTCTGGACCCTTTGTTAGACATCAATATCAATGCTATCATAAATTCAGTTACAGAGTATTTCAATAGTCAACACATTTCCATTTAAACTACTTATTTTTAACTATCATAGGGCTAAGAATCCAGTGCCGCAGTTCATTAATCTGTCTTTTTGATAGCAAGCTTCTCTCAAGAAAAGCAATATGGAAAATTTTGGTTCTTGCAATTGATGAATGGTGCCAACACCACTATGTGGTGTTATAACATTGATTGATTGTTATTACAAGAGGAATACATACATAATCATTAGGGCCCATTGTATCTCAAGTCTATTGCCAAAAATTGTTATTTAATTAATCAGATCAGAGTATTTTTTGATATTAGACAATAATAGCTTAATGTTTTGCTTCCTCTGCATTTTCACTTGTATGCACATTCCATAACAGAGAAATAATAAGCTAAGCATGTAATTTCACAATTGACTCGAGCCATCTGACTCCCTGAGTCCATGTAATGGGATCAAGGCATTTGATTTATACTACTAACTAGTAACCATTTCAGTCAATGTATAATTCATAGTATCTGAAAGGCGAAGACTGACAACTTAAATATTGTTGATAAACTAGTTTTATGTGGAACTTATTAAATTTCTCATTGCATAGCTGTATTATCTATATATTAATGCAATGTAATTTAGTGATTCTGAATCATTTGAATATCTAAACGCATCCTTTTACTTGTTGATGTCATGTGTTTCCTGTTGTATCTGTTTATCTCAGACATCAAAGTTAACCACTAAAATTTGTTTCAGCGTTTATGTTATCAACTGCGAGGGAAGACAAGAGCTTCTCAAGTAAGTTGATTTTCTCATGCACCTTGAACATCTTCATGTCTTCTATATTTGTTTTGTTTCAAATTTTCTGAACGTGAGTATTGTTGATATCATCGATATCTTTATATTCCAGGGAATCAATGTCCATTTATTAGCATCAATGTCATTGATATCTTTATATCTGTATGATTTCAGTAAATGAACTGAACACTATTATTAGCATCAAGTATATGCTATGCTTCATAACTATTGCTTACCATGTTATTTTTTTGTATTAGGTATCAAATACTTATGTGCACCATCGATATAATCAGCCTTCAAATGATACACACATGCAATCTCCATTTATTAAGCCAAGGCTTGACCAAGGTGATGATATGGTAGATGTGAAGGATACTGGTACTTCCAGAAACGTAGAGGTGCATTGCCCATCTCCCAACAAAAATTCAAGGTAGATGTTGCTTATTCAATGTGAGAGTTGCTTCTGTTCTTGTGGAGTGTTTTTCCTTATTATGTTATAACTCATAACAAGTTAACAACTCCAGATTGATTCTAAATTTCTATTCTTTGCATTCTTCCAATTATTCATTCATTCATTGCATTTCTTTGTACAAAAATGGCGTTTAAAATTTTATATCTTTGTTTAATACTTTCTAAAGGTTAATATCTTCAAGAAAGAATTAAAATTCCAAATCTGTAAATGGTTTTTCTTACAAGTGCCATTACTTTGAACTTTCCATCCACCTTTTGATAAATGAACCATGTAATTTCTTAGAAGCTCATTCTCACTAGATGATAAAATTGATTTGATATATTTTTGGTCCACACTGCAGAAATATTGGAGATTCACCAGAATTTATTTCATCAGAAGACAAAATAGACAAGCAAATTGAACGAAGGCCAAGCTTTAAATTTTCTATACCTTCTTCAATGCACCAAGAAAATGCATCCTACAACTCCGGGGGTATTTTTAACCACCAGTTCAGTTTCCAGCATTTACTTTTGTCTGGTTCTGATTAATGCATTTATTTTTCCCAGATGAATTACCTGGTGTAGATGGATTTCAAATTATTGGTGATGCTAGACCTGGGGGCACATTACAGGCATGTGGTTTCCATATCAATGGTACTTCTCTTTGTGCGTTTCAGGTAACCTGCTTCTTACATATTATAGTCATTCAACTTGTGAGTAAATGATGTATTAAGATTATTTGTATGTTGTGGTTTAGTTCCACATTGAGTAAGTTATGTTTATCTTTTTTACATAGTCTCTATATATAGAAGTTTTAGCTTTGGTAATAGAATAATTCACTTCCACTTGTCTCTTACATTCTTGCATGGTATCAGAGTTTAGACTTTAAGAGCTTAAAAAGTATAAGAGATCTAAGTAGAGAGGAGGAGAATCCTAATTGCCACCTTCCTCCCAACCAACATTGGTTGTTGCCACCTTTTAGTAATCAGCTCTTGTCCACCTTCTCTCCCATCCAACCCTACCTCCTATTCTTGCCATAGGGTTCCACAACCCTCTCTCCTTGTTGTTGATACCTCTCCCATGTTTTTCTTCTACTAGCTAGCCCAATTCCCTACTGTCAGGGCCTTTAGACACCTTTCCTATCATCAGCTACACTTTTGTCTTCTTCCTCTCTTTCCCTACCATCGGCTCTATCCTTGTTGTTGGCTCCTAGCATTTTCTACTACACATCTGTATGCTATAATCTCCTCTTCAACTCCCCCTACCTTTTCTCAAAGCCACTAGAGCCACTAGACAATATAACCTCTCACATCTCCAGCCGATGCTATTGTTGCATGCATCAATGACACTACTACTCACTGTTGCTACCATCTTTAATAGTTTCATTGACATTATCAACCCTTCTCATTGCTTCTTTGATAGGTTCATTGAGATAATGTCATCTCTCGTTGTTATCTCTTCTCCTCTATCACCATTCCTTGCTCCTATTTGTAGACGTTAGCACCATTGCTTTACTATCTCCCACCCCTACAAATGGAAGAAGACAAAGGGGAAGAAGAAGGGAGAGGAAAGAAAAGAAAAAGAAAAAAAGGGGAGGAAGAAGAAAAAGAAAAAAGGGAGAAAAAATGAGGAAAGGGAGAGAAAAAAGGGAAACTAGAAGAAGAATTGAAGAGAGGTGAAAGAAGGGTGTTGAGCCTGTGAGATTATAAAAGATAAAGAAAAGGAAGCATAGAGAAAAGAGAGAGAATAAAAAGAAAAAAAAAATTACGTAAAAAAGGGTCAGGAAAATATGGTGGAAGTATGTTAAAAAAATCCTAAGGGTAGATCACATCATCTACCAATTTTTTAGAGATAAACCACATTTGTCTATTTGTTTCATTACCTTGTTTTGTATCCAATAGTTAATTTACTACTGTCTGAAATATAATTCTCAGATTACTAATTGTTACCACTTTTGCTACAAGAATTGGTTTCTTGCCTTAAATTGTATTTGATAGTTAATTTACTACTATTTAAGATATAGTATCTCAGATTACTCTTGTTGTCATTGCTTCTACTACAGCAACTATTACCTTTTGCTGCTACTATTGCTACAACAATTGATTTTTTATGTCTCTTTATGTACTTGTTATATTTAAGTTTATTATTATTGAGTTTGTTGTAAATTAGATGCTCCAGTTGAGGGAAAGTATAAAAGTAAATGATGTATTAGGATTATTTGTATATTGTGAGTTTAGTCTCACATTGGCTAAATCATATTTATCTCTTGTATGTAATCTTTATATATAAAGACCTTATCTTTATTAATAGAATAATCCTCTTCTACCTATCTCTGTATTTGTCATACAGCTCATAATTAATAGAATGATAGTAGAGGTGCTTCTTGTCATTCAAACCTTTTGGTTGTATTAAACTATAACAATCTTCATCTATTTGATCAAATGAGATTTTTTATTGTGAATAAATAATAATTTTCATGTGCAGTGGATTCGACATCTTCAGAATGGCACATGGCATTATATTGATGGTAAGCACTTTTACTCATCCTACTGACAAAGTCTTGGAATCGTTATTTAATTATTTAGTCAATTTTTCATGGTATGCGGTAAGCACTTTTCTTTCTCAATTTTTTCTTCTGAGCAGGTGCTGCCAATCCTGATTATGTGGTTACTGCTGATGATGTTGACAAACTATTAGCTGTTGAGTGCATACCAATGGATGATAATGGCAATCAGGTCTATTGTGCAGCTTGATCATCTTTTGTTCCTAAGTATTATTCTCTGTTGGTAAATTAATAAGAGTGTTGCAAATTGTCACGTGGATAAATTCATCCAATTTGATTTTTTTTTTTGCTCTAGTATTCACTATATTTTAATAACAGATTTTCTTTTCATTTTGACAAACATGTCTTCTACTTTCCTTCCAAAAAACTGAAAAAATTTGTAATGACATTCTCATTGCTATTCCTGTCATCTTTGATCGGCTTATATTTCTTTAGGTGCTTGTGTTGTTTCTACAATTTATAATGTGATCTAGGGTACCTCTCACAGTCTGGAGAGGGATGACATGGCAGGAATTGGTAAGACAAAAGTGTTTGACATGCTGCTGTGAAGCACTTTAATCTATTGTGGATGTGGTAGGTTGTTTAACCTGCACAAAGAGAAAATTGTGTAGCCCTCAGTATGTAGGAGGCCAAGGTTTCTCAAATGCCTGAACTAGATGAGCAATTAGGAGGCCAAAAAGGAAGATTCATTACCTTAGCTGAGATCGTGTTGTAAGGAAACTTTGTTTCACTCTTAGCTGGAGCCTAGGTAGTTCTGGAAAAAATTGGTCATCAAAAGAAGACTTATCAAAGTATGAAAGCCATGCCCTAAATCCTATAGCCGAAGCTAGCACTTTTATTCAATTATAAACTAAAAAAATCAGGATTAATGAAATCTCCTTAAGTATAATAACTGGATTTTGCTTCATTTCTGGAAAGTACTGATTAGGGGTTAACTCTTTTACGAAATTATTCCAACAAAATCTGATTGACATTTTTTAACATATGATAATTCTATATACAATCACAAAGCTGAAATGAAGTAACATAGTATTGTATACTTGGCACATAGCAATTTTGGTTGTATGGGTGCATAGATACACCCCATGGGCCTAATTTAAGTGATATACTGATGGAAGTTGATTAGGATGTACCAAGATAATAATTCTTGTAGAAAACGTGTGTCCTCTACCAAGGAGTGTAGGAAGATTGGAAGTTATTTACCAATAAACAGTGACCAAAGATTTGAAATTACATAATTTAATAAAGGATATAGTGATGAATAGAAATAAATGTATAAAAATGATTTTAAGATATAAGAATTCTTTGCAGCTCCTTATCCAGATATTGTTCTATGTGATTTAGCTTTTACACTGACAGCTGCAATAGTAAGATGACAGGCTGAGAATGTATGTAAGTAATCCTTGTCAGATTTTTAGACTTATACCTATCAATATATTACAATGTCACTTCTAAAAACAGTTAATTTTGTTGGCCAGTTATTTGAATTTCTAAACTCAGTATTTCATATATGTTAGAAAAGTCTTATGTAAGTAAAAATATAGACTCTTGAGAAAGAAGATTACTATTTGCATTAATTCCAAACAAGGGAAAAAGAAAGGGGGATATATATATCCAACTTACATGGATATCCATTTAAGACTTAAATGGATCTAAGAGAAAGAAGACAATATAACAAAATAACTAACACTCCTCTTCAAGCTAGACTATATATATCACTCAAGTTCAACTTGTTACAAAAGTTTTTAAACATTCTAACTCCAAGGCCTTTGGTGAGGATGTCATTGGATTCTAACTCCAAGTTCAACTTGTTTTTATTCAGCTTCTACATTGGATTTTAAGATCACATTCTACTTCCTACTACTCCAAGTGACCAAGTTACCTCCAAGAAATGTTAAGTAACCAGAGGTGGACTTTCTATCACTCTTGTTTCCAACATAGCGAGCATCAAAGTAACCTTCAACTGTCAGATGACCATTTTTCTTGTATAGGAGACCTTTATTAGAAGCCTTCTTAATGTAAGATAACACACAAATTGCTCCTTGCTAGTGAACCACCCTAGGAGCATGTATAAATTGATTGAGGAGGCTAACAATATAACAAATTTCAGGTTTGGTCATAGTTAGGTATATGAGTTTCCCAATAAGTTGCCTGTATTGTCTTGGATTCTCAAACATGGTGAATCTTCATCCCAGAATAAGTGAACTTGCTCAATAGGAGTATTTTCAGGTTTACAACTCTCAAGACTAGTCTCTTTCAATAGATCTAATGCATATTTCCTTTGGAATAAAGACAATTTGCCTTTGGAATATGCAAACTCCACTCCTAAGAAATACCTTGAGGTTCCCATGTCCTTAGTATTGAAGTGTTGCGAAGGAAGTGTTTAGTTTCTTCAATTCCTTGACCATCACTTTTTATCAAAAGCATGTCATCCACATAAGCAGCTAGAATAATAACATCATAAGGGATGTGTTTGATAAAGAGAGAGTGATCAACCTTGCAACCATCAAAGCCTCCACTCCACATAATGTTAAATTTTTCAAACCAAACCTTTGGACTTTGTTTTAAACCGTAGATAGCCTTATTTAGTAAGCACATAGTGGACTCTCCTTGAGCAACATATCTTAAAGGTTGTTCCATAAAGACTTGTTCATCCAGGCCCCCATAAAGGAAGGTGCTTTTCACATCTAATTGAGTCAATGATCATGATTGATTTACTGCCAATGCAAGAAGAACATGAATGGAATTAAGGCAAACAATAGGAGAGAAAGTCTCTAAGTAATTCACCCCATACTCCTGAGAAAAACCTCATGCTATTAAATGAGCCTTATACTTGTCTATAGTTCCATCAATATGATGCTTAATGGTAAAGATCCATCTGCAAGAAACAACATTCACTTTTACAAGACAATAAACCATATCCTAGGTGCCACAATATAGCAAGGAATTCATCTCTTCATCCATTGTTGCCTTCCAATGTGAAATTTGTGAGGAATGGATTGTGGCAGACTGATCAATAGAAGGAGCAATGGATTGTGTGGAAATACAAATTGTCTTGGCGAATGTAGCATTCGAATCAAGAAGTGTCTCAACACTCAACATAGGACCATGAATTTGTGAGGCAACATTTAGATTTAGGTTAGCTAAGTAGAGGACAACAAGCTCCTCTTTATATCGACGGAATGTGGAAATATTTGCAGTTGGCAGTTGATAGAGATTTAACTCATTGATTAAGCCTCTAAAAATGCAATAATGTTCCTAACAAGTCTTGTCTTCTTGTTGAAGCTAGAACAATTGTTCATAGACTTGAAAAATCTTTGAAATATTTTTCTCATAGCCATACATTTGCCAAAGAGTGTCCCAAATTTCCTTGACAAAGCGTAACATAGACACCTCACAAGCTACATACAAAATAACATCCAAGAAATAATAGCTGCATCATTAGCATACCAATCTTTATAAGTGGAATCCTTAACATGCAAAGGAGGTGTATATAAATGATGCTATTGACGATAAGCAATCACTATATTCTCAAAACTCTAAGCCTATAGAACTTAGTTGAGCCCATTCAATTTCTCAATAACACTAGGAAAATGTTTAATAAACGAATCACCTCTATTTGAACTAAAAGAGGAGGCCACGGAAAACTAGTAGAAGGACAACAGCCACCAAACAGCAACAAGGAAGACCAAACAGGTAGGAATTGGTCGAACTAGACTGCCCAACCAAGATAATGACAATAGGGGGCTTGACTGGACTATCACAACTCCACGAACATACTCCAAGGAGGAATCAAATGGACCACATGTACTCAAGAGAAATAGTTGACATTAGTGATTGCTCTAATGCTGATAGTTGACTTGAGTGGAAGTGGAATGAAGCTCTCCTCAACCTGAGTTGAAGAGACGTCCCTTGGGAGAAGAAACTTCACAAAGTCAGACGGACGTGTGACGAAGAAGCATCACTAACTACTCGTGAGAAGATCGGAGCTGCAGTGACCAAGAGAGTAGGTGCAGGAATCCAAGGCGAGGAGAGTCATCGACTGGAGAACCATGCATTTGAAGTCCCATTCAGGTGACATGCGCACAGTGGAAGAGACTATCATCAAAGCCCTAAGACTGTGTTAGGGCTCTAATACCATCTTGAGAAAGAAGATTACTATTTGCATTAATTCCAAACAAGGGAAAAAAAAGGGGGGATGTATATATCCCAGCTTACATGGATATCCATTTAAGACTTAAATGGATCTAAGAAAAAGAAGACAATACAACAAAATAACTCTAACATAGACTAAATCTTATATATAATGAATCTTTTATATATTGTCAATTGATTTTAAAATAGCTTATTTTGTATGATATCAGATCTAATTTACATACATCTGCCTATGGATATTTATAGACATATAAATAAGCTATAAATGAGGGACAAGACTGAGCTACAAATGAGAATGTTCAGAAAAATTTTACATTGGTAAAAGTAAAGACAGGACTAGCATTATATATGATGAATCATTTTACTTATTACCAATTAATTTTGAAATAGATTATTTCATAATATACATATCAATTTTGATAATTCTGTTATCTGATTGCAATTTTTTTTCCTCAAAATGTGAGTAATTCTTCTGAAAGTTATTTGGTCTGTCAATCATAGTGCTAAGTGCTGTACTGATATTGATCTATATTTGTGGTGGTCCAAAGGAGTTACCCTAGCATCAGATTTCTCTTCACCAACGCAAGTGAGATCCCTAGAGCATGGTCAGTGTTCAAAGCCATTATGTACTACTACGTCCATAAGAAACACTTATTCCAAGAATCATGTGTCTTTTCTGTAGAGTAGAGTACTGAATTCTCTATTGATTCTATACCAGAGATGGAATTTGAACTTAGAGCTAAGATCCCAATAAAATGACATAGTCATAGATAGCCTTTTTGGAGTAGCCTTAATATTGAAGCCAAAGCCAAAAGATACAATAACTAATGGTGAATAAATTTGTACTGAGTTCCAAATGACATCAAGTGGTCAACAGGAGAGTAAATAATATAACTATGACACTTCAAGCCTTCCTTATTTGATTGTTTTATGTTGAATCTCTCGTTGAAAGACAGATTCAGCAAACAAGCAATGCAAAGTTCACTAAAGTCCTTGATTAAATGCCTAAGGCTGCAATAAGGCTGTACTTTTTGATGATTAGAATATTTTTTCCTGAGTTTGATCTCAAAGTCACCTTCACTTATAGTGGTGTGACAGATCAACTACTTGATCTGCTGTTGGTAAAAATAGGGGCGTATTATAGAACAAGATTAATGCAATCTCTAAGAGTTCATCATAATGATGTGTGTGATTGAACTATGATTTTATTTCATAAATTTATTTCAAGATATCTAAATGTCATGGATAAAAGAAACAATGCCACAAGTATGTTCTCACACTAATGAGCTACAAGCTCGGAGTTTTGAAATAACAAGTAGTGAAATAGGTTTGGACATCTAGATGAAATATCAATATAACATTACAGTAAAAAGTATACTTCTGGTTAGTATTTAAAATTTTTTTTAATGATATTTCTATTATTTTTCACATTTCAATTATGTGTGTATGCTAAAATTTATCATCTTTTTAGGGGGAATTGGTGATGGAATTTGCCAACAATCACAACAAAATAACATGTGGTTAGTGCCTCTATGAATTTCGAATCAAGTTATTATCCTTTTTTCCTTCATACATTTATCCGAGAGAATTTAGTTATTATGCTGTTGTATGATGAAAGGGAATGGAATATAAAATCCAGGTTTTATGTTTGGTCAATGGTTAAATTCATCTGTCAATTGCTATGTGTTCATATTGTCTCATATTTGTAGCTTTGCCAGTACATTTAGCGTCTTCAAAAAATAATTCTGGATGGTGGAGCTAGTTCATCCCAAATTCATGGGATTAGTGGTGGTATTGGTCTATATTCAGTGTGAACAAGTGACATCTGCATTACCAAGGACAGGCTTACACAGTTGTGAGAGGAATGCATGTATTTTTGTAATCAAGTGGTTAGGTTATTTGACTTTTGAGTGACAGCATCCTCTACATGAGAATCTAAATTGATTTTCATGCATAAATTTATAACTACTTTGGTATAATATCTAATCCTTTTGCAAAGACATTGGTCAATTGCTTGGAATATTGTGTGTAAGGCATAGAAATAACTCCTTTCATCATCATTAGATTGTCGACTATAAAAGTTGTAGCTTGATTATCATAATACATAGCCATATGTATTATGTTTGCAGTTTCTGTTGCTGATCATCCAAGGGTGGTAGGATGAAGTGCCACCCAACTAGTGGCAATAGAGAAGGTGAAGGGGGGGAAAGGTGAGAGGGAAGAAGGTGATGGCAACAGGCAGGGTTGCTACTTTGATCAGGTAGCAGCCCTAGCTGGCTCTTTGTGTCTGATGGCTGTTGCCAGAGGGCAAGGTGATTGTTGGCTTCTTCTTTTTTCCTCTAGGGTTAAGTTAAACCTACTATTTTGATACTACATGGGATAGGAGTGGAATAATGGTGTATGAAGGAGACTGCATGGACGCTCAGCCTGTAAAACAATGGATAAAATTGACCTTGGTGAGGTTAGTCTTGCCTTCTTTGATGTTAAGTCAAACAAACAATTGAAAGACGTAGACCAGGTTTAGAGTCATATGGTGTATGCTACATTTACTATAGTATTTTACTTGTCAGTAGTAGGTAGGGATAGATACAGATTAGCAAATCTCCATCAGTCACAAAGAGTCGAGACAGATGACATGTCAACTCCAGCTAAGTGTTTGTATGACTGGTTTTCTCCTATGCAAGCCCTATGTGGTGACCATACAATACAAAGTGAATGCATGTCAATGGAGACTCGATTTAACATAAAGTGGCCATTTTGTTCATCCTAGTTCTCTAACATGGAATATTCTTTTAAGGAGAATCAAGGCTCCCCTCATGAGAGTAACATGAACAATCTAACATGGCCACCCAGTTTGAATTAGGCAAGCAAGCCTGACAAGTAGGCCAACTGGGCTGGACATGCCACATCACCCCCATATGATTACTTCACATTAGACCTGAACATGTAAAACATGAGTTGCCTTGTGGTCAGGCATTCCTTATTCCAGATCCTCTTCAAGCCCTTCTTTTTGGATCTTCAATCACTGTCTCCTTATATTCTTATATTGATCTTCTTGAGCATTAGTAGCAAGTAGGTAAGAATGTGGGGTTTATGATAGAAACACTATAAGTTGGCCTTTCATCAGGATCTTCTTGGATGATCTGTTCTACATGTTACCTAGTCTTTATGATCAATAAGGCCACAAAAGATGCTTCTTGTTTGATCCAAAAAGTTGAACGTCATTTTGGTATTTCTAAAACTGTCTAATTTTTGTATCTTGGATCCTCAAGGCCAACTCCATATAAATGAATTAAGGCCATGAGCCTGTGATAATTTATGTTTCTTCTATTTCCATTGATGTTAACATTTTACAAAGAGGAATGATAGTGTACAATAATTTCTCAAAAAATTTTGTATTATGGAATTTGAAATCTAAATGATATGATGGTATTATTCTTATTGGATATTCATTTGACAAACATTGATTATCTTTTTGAAAATTTTTCTTTGCAAATTTTAATACAAGTGAAAACATTCTGCAGATCCTGAAATGCAACATGAAATTGACAAACACGTATTGGGAGGACAGGCAATGTTTAATGTTTTATTGTTGGTAGGTTGGATCTGGATCTCACACTTGTCTTCCAGTTTATACAATTCACAAAGAAATAGTTATTTCACATTAGATAAATGGAGTAATATGCTTTAGTATTACATGATAATTTAATTTAAAATGTTTGCAAGGAGAAGGTTCACAATATGATGGCAAATTTATATGATTGTCTATAGAAGCATGTATTTTATATCTTATAAATTTTTGACAAGTATTATATGTTTTATGTACGTGCCAACTGAATGGTCATTTAGTTTGCATATTTCAGTAGGTTTAGTTGCAATTGTTAACAAACAGGTTTATTTTCTAAAGTATGTTTTTACCAACCTATCACATGATCTTTGTATCCATGATGAAGTCATGTCAGGTATGTGGTTCTAGTGGCTTTGGCTCTGAAATGATAGTTGTTGGCACCGGGATTTTAAATATAGTGGAAGTTGTTGGAATGACTAAATACTGCTTAGAATTATTACTACCATCATTGTATACCTTATGCAATTCGTCATGTGCTGTTAAATGCCCGTTCCAACATCTATAAAAATAGGGAAACCTCTACAATAATATTTTTTACGATATCAAACTTTCTCATGTGCACATCACCTGTGATGGGAATGACTAACATTGCAAGTGCATGATGTTTTTGTCTTTTTCACCATTTGTAAGTTAAAATTTGGCATATTCAACAGAAAGATCCTTTAGAAGTTTGGGAGCCAGCAACTCTTATTTTGAAGAGATCTAGCTACTTAATTAAGAAAAGCCAGATGAATGAGATGGTAATTGAAGAAAAATATTCAGCTGATCTCTCAGTACGTCTTCTGCTTTGCATGCTCAATCTAAATGCATATTCATTCTAGAGAAAAATTATCTTCTGCGGTGATACATTGTCAATATATGCAGATGAAAGTTCCTTATGGGCTCTCAACACAATTTGTATTAACTTGTTCTGATGGAACTTCACATCCGTTCAACACATATGGCATTTCTCATCCATCAAGTACTGAAAATGACGTCAGGTAATATGACTCAAATTTCTATTGCCGTGAGAGAGGAATACGAATAGAATATACCTCGTTGGCAGTGCAGCACACATCGTTGTGTAAAACTGCATGGTTCAGAGAGCAACAAAAGGCAACCACATAAATATTGCAGTAAATAATATGAACCTTCTTATCACTAACTCATCTTATAGTTGATAAAGATTGAAATATTCATAGGGCACTACAGAATTTATATTAGCAAATTTTAGCTTGTACAATTGATTCTTTAGTTTAAATCTCTGGTTATTTTACCATGTTCTCATTGATTGCCACCAATATAATGTTCTTATTGGATGTGAGGTTACGTACAACTTTTGCGAGTATTAGTTTTCAGTTATGCAATCATTCTCTATGCCTACAATTTATACACCCACAACAGAGAATTGGGTAACTGATAATTATCATTCTTTATTTTATCATAATTCTATAACAGTTATTGACATCTATTCCTAAGGTAAAAGACAGATATGATCCAACTAAACATCGCAAGAAAAACTTTGCAATTTCTTAATATTTCTTATATGTTTCCCAAATATAAATACATGCCAAGTTATTTTCTCTGTTAATATAATTTTCTATAATGGTGTTAAACATGTTTGCTTGATCTTTCTTCCTCTTTTTTACTTTTCACTTCAGGTTACGGGATATTATTGTTCTGACAATGAGAATCTTCCAATCTAAGGTATGGCTGTCTTTCCAATCTTTATATGCTTTAGGTAATGGTACCATACAAATCAACTTTTAAATTTTCGATTGCAAAATTTTCCCTTAAGAACTTCTCAAAATGATCCCTGAAAACATTGTTACTAGGTCGTGGCTTTCTGTAAAATTGTCATGGATAGGTAGGTATAGAAATTCATTCCATTTGGTGGGGAAAAAAAAAACTGCCTTTTGAATTTAATCTGAGAGTACAGTTACAGACACTCTTCTCATTGATGCTTGCTGATCTCAAGTAAAACCTTGGTAGGGACAATTCAATTGCAATCACGAGAATGATTTGACAGCTAACGGCTGCATAATGTCTCATGGTTTTCAACGTCAACCCGTTATAGTATCTGATACTTTTAAGTTCTCTAGATTATTATATTGAAATTGGTTAAAAAAATAGCCAGGTCTCCTAACAAAATGTACAGAGAAAAGATATCGGAAATGACATAAAATGAGAGATTTGATTAAATCTACGAGTTTGATATGTTAGTGGATTTTGTGTTTAAGGTAGCTGCAGCTTAGTCTGGTTGATGGATGCTTGTTATGTTGAGTGAAAGTATGGTTGTTTTATTGTTGGCTCCGCATGATTCCAACATGTATTTAATCCTCTGAATATCATCACCATCGCATGCATGCAGGCTATAGATGATAAGAAGAAAGGAAAGGCATAGAGCATTGATTTATATCATTGGAGCACAGGAAATTTGTGATCATTGATTCTTTTTGTAGAAAATAAGTAAGAAATTAAGGACCTTTAATAATGTGCTTGTATGTATTCTGTAAATAGCATCTGTTTTGATATTGTAAATCGTAAGTGTAGCTAGCTGTAAGTTCTATATCTCAGAGTTCATCTAATTAATGATCCGATCTATGCTTAATGATAAACATATATTTGATCTCTTTCTCTTGAATACATGGTATCGCACGAGATCGAGTCTCATATTCTGCATATATATGCATGGGTGTGAATTGAAGAAATTAATGAAAAACTTTGTGATGACGAGCACCATTTATAACTTGGCCTTAATTTTCTGCGGTAAGAATACGAACGTACAGGAGGCAAAGTAACATTAATTCTTTAATTAATATTGTTTGCAAGTAATCTGGAACGGCATGCAATAAAATTCATGTGTAGCCTTTTGGATGGATGAAATTAAATGGATGGATGGTTGACTGATTGGTCACGTATAACCTTGCTTGTACCTGCGGAAGAGGTCTTGGGTCTTGGCGCTCCTGAAGGCCATGCAGGCCATGAGGTAAAGGAGGAGGAGGAGGAGGAGAGCGACGAGAAGGACGACGTCCGCCCTCCTCCATTCCCTCTTGAGGTTGGCGAGCAGGCCGGCCTTGCAGGAGTCGCAGGAGTAGCAGAGCCGGGCGGGGTCGTTGCTCCACAGCCCGCAGTCTTCGTCCGCCCTTGGATTGATGGGGCTGATCCACACCGTCGGGCTCACGTACGTGTACCCGCACGCCGTCGGCGGCTTGCAGCAACCGGACTGCATGCATGCATGTATACGTGCTCCCACCATTCATTACTTTAATTGAGAGCAAATAATCCAAGCAAGTAAGGAATATATATATATATATATATCGATGGATACGACGTAACCTGCAGAGGTGTGATGTGAGCGGTGAACAAGTCCTGAGCGTTGGTGTAGGACCGGTTGAATCCGGCGCAGATGGCGGCGGAGGTGAGACAAGTCCGGATGCGGCTCCACCTGTGGGAGCTCCTCACCTTCTCCCTCATCCATATGGAGTAGTCCTCCAGCCTGTACTCCAGGTACAGCCTCCCCGGAGCCAGGTGGCCGTTGCCCCTCACCGTCACCGCGAACACGAAGGCAACGAGACACGCCAGGAGCAGCAGCAGCACGGGCATGGCCACCAGGTAGAGCAGCAGCAGCCACTGCACGCCCCGGGAGGCCCCCACTAGGCCCGCCACGCTCACCGCCAGCACCACCACCCCCAGGACGATCACCGGCCACTGTACCAGGTTCACGCAGGCGTTGTCCACTTTGGTCGACAGCCACACCCCCGCCGAGACGATGGCGATCGACAGCAGCACAGCCACCGAGTTGATCCCCCCCACCACCCTCTTGCTCCTCATCCCCATATATGTAAGTATTATATATGTACGTACGTATATGGAACCACGCCCTCAATTACTCTGTTGTCGATGGATTCATTTATATACATAGATAAAGCAATATTGCATGTGCTGGCTTTTGCTTTATAATTACTTTTGGAAAGCAAAGGGAAACCTTGATCCAAAGTAACCGATAAGATCGACACTAACACTAGTGTTGGAATACATCACTTGGTGGTGATATTTTTTTACTTGCCTTTCTGAAAGCAAGCAAGCATGCATGCATGGGCTGTGCCGTGCATGTTCTTAATCTGCTCAAGCCATCAATCAATCAACTTTTTTTTCCTTTTAATCTTCTGAAATCAAATCGATTCTTTCTTTTGGAGGCCTTTTCTTATTTTATTCGTGACAATCGATCAGTGCTTCACGAACAAGTTAACTACTACTTTTCATTCGATTGGAAATTGATTTCTATTTCGAATGAATACGTACGTTTCAATTCAGATGCAAGAAATTAAATAAAACTGTAGTCACAGCTAAGGAAGCTCTAGATAGTCATGATATATTAACTTCAAATTTATCAATACTACATCTAAAATAAGTAAATGACCTTTTTATGAATATTTATTTTACGCTATTTATAGAATTTTTTAAAAAAATCAATCATAAAATATTCTTTATCAATTATCTGGAACCCTAAATCCTACACCTCTCCACTTTAGTTGCCCCCAAGCCATCATCATTCCCTGTCACCTTTCTATCTTCCTTGCCTACATCGCCTGTTCAGACGAGAGAACATCATCCCCTCTTAGATTCTCCTTCATCTCCGGTAGCTCTACCTTGGCCTCTCGTCCTCACTGACGCTGTGTTGTCGATGAGGGAATAAGGTGGGCAATGAATTAAGGAAGATGAGTCAAGAAACCCAAGACTTGCTATCCTGATTGTCCATGATCCATTTCATTCCTTAGGGGATGTTTATTACACAATTATCTGTAATAACAATTCATTGGCAACCCAACAGCTTTAACAATTTAACCGCATTACACCTTCCCCCCCCTACAATGGTCTCAACTGTATTCTCCATGTGAGCAGTACTTAACTAATCTTCATGTGCGATGCCTTCTGTATGGGCTTCCGCCATCGGATCTTGAAGTTCCTGTGTTGGGTACCTATCGTCCCCTCTCTTTCGCTTGTTTAGCACCGTCGAGGATGTCGGCTAGCTCTTTTCTTAAAAGGTCTAGCCGTGTTGGACAAAATGAGGCTCTTCGCTCTTTCTTTCTTTTTTTGTTTCAGCTGTTGATACTAAACCTTTCTTTTTGTGTCCGTAAGTGGTATACTTTATTTTGGATTAGAGTGAGAAGAGTATAGACTTTGCCATCCTAATTTTAAACCAGTCTTATCATCACCAGTGCTCTTTGAAACCTCACTGGAAGGGTCCGCTGGGTATGGCTCTATGTACGTCGTTTGTTCCGTACTTAATGCCAAGGTATGCTCAACTTCTCTACCTTGAAAACATATTGTTTTTTTGTTAATAACAAACTTGAAGAATGGTTTGATGTTGCAGTTCCCTGTTAGTTATATAATTAATCCTCCATCTTACCATCCAAGCTTCTTCATTTAACTTGTCAGTTTGATGCAAACCATATTCTCTACTGGATTTCAGTTACCTCGTAGAATTTGTTCTTTACCAATGTGGAACATACATTATGCTTGACATCTTATTTTGTACCCATATTGACTACTATATTAAAACCTTTTGATAATACATACCAACTATATGCGATTACTGCTTCAATTGTTAAGCTTGAAGGGATTCTTGTATGGACCACGGAGACCATGGAAGGAAAACATTACGACAATATGGGCAAGGTATAAGATATCAATATTGTATCATGTATCTTCTCAAAGGAGACCTATTATGTATCAGTGTAAATGGTGCAAAAGAATGAAAATGCCAAATTTTGGTCGAAAATCTAGAATCTTGACTTGAAATCTAAGGATGAGACAAAGTAAGATGTAACACACATGATAAAAACCAAATGAAATCTGAATTTCGATATTTTTTACAATTAAAATGCTACAAATAGTAAAGATCAGTGTTCACATGCACGAAATAACCTCAGAATGATAATAAATGTTCATACAAAATAAATTTCATATATGGTATCCTTAATACTATGTTGAATGACCTGATCGTTCAAAAATCATCACAGTTATTGGGCTAAATGAAGTAGAAGAACTGCAAAATTTGCACTTTCATTTGTGAGTTAATTCACCTTGCCAGCAAAGTTGTTGGAGAGATCATTGTTTAGGATAGAGACCTCAACTACAACGATTAGACTACAGAATGGTCAAATTTGGCTATGATTCATATGCATCTAAAGCAGGGTCTGTTGACATCAAATTTTTGATAATACTGCATCTTGACATCAATCTTTTTGTAGTATTTTCTCTTCGTATCAAATATTGTAATCTCACACTTTTTAAATTGGGATTTGATTGTATCTTCTTTCCATCTCATTCTAAATCAATCCTTTACTACTTCCATATAAATTTTCATGTGAAAGGTTTTGTGTATAGTTTCTATGCCTTAGGTCATTTCAGTAAAATTGTTTTAATATCATTTGTTAGTAACATAGGAAAACTTTCCTTTCCAATATTTGGGAATAGTTCCCTATCATCTAAAGGGCTCTTTTGTTCAAACTTTTTCTGTTTTAGTTCACCTATATTTCCATCATTAGTTATGCAGGCCTAAGGGTAGATGCAAGCGAGTGTTGTGATTTTTGTGAAATGGTTATTGTAGCAAATAAAGATGAATGCTAGATTCGTACTTCTTAAGGCATAAAAGCATACAGAAGAGGTATGCAACACCTACTACATGTAATCATTTTTGAACAGTAGCAATCTATAATTTAAAAAATAAATAAATAGAACATCAATCACAAGAATAAAACAATACAAGAGGAGCACAACGAAAGGACAAGAGGTAGGCTTGCAAGAAGGTGGTTGTTGGACATTGATTTGTCCCTTGAGGACTCTGGAAGGTTGTTGGAGATGGAGATATCTCCAAGGGATGTTCGCAGGCTGCCAAAGAAGCACATATCCTTCGAGGGTGAAATGGAAGGACAAGCCACCAACTGGAGAGAAAGGGTGAAAGAGAGGTAGGAACATGGCTGTTTTGTGGCCCAAACTCCTCCTTTCTCCTGTAGAAAATGCATGGATCCTCTTGTGTGATATGGATGGATATAGATAAATTAACTAATAAATAAAATTTCATCAATATGAAAAAAAAAAGAGCATGTTGGAGGAGCACAAAGGATGTTGGGAGGTTTGCCAAACATAGAAAGATAGTTGTGGGAAGTGGACTGCCTGCTGGGGGATACCAGAAGGGACCTTTGGACGTGGAGAGATTGCTTGAGGACTTGAAGAAAAAAGATGGAAACATGGTTGTTTGTCTTCTCAAAACATGTTGATCCTCTAGGGTATGGTGTATGATGTGATTAGCATTTTAAAAAGCATTAAATGACTGGTAAGCTACTGTTCCTTGGTACCCACCATGAAGACCAATTAACCAAGCTCAAAATATCTCCAGCTCACTGTTTCTTTTAAGTAACCTTTGTGGAACTCCCTTGATTCCTCCCTACTCATAAAACAGTACAACCACATGGAAAATAAGCTTTCATCAGAATACTTGACGTATGGAGGAATGCTGAGTGAGCGGTGGAGAAATTCATTCCAGGACCATGTTCTCTTCCATCTCTACTTTGTATACAGTTCAGCAGAACTTTACCAGCCAAAGTCAAAAATAATATGCACTTCTTTCTATGCCACCTTTGCTTCCATTGTAGAGGTTTTGTATAATAGGAGTGATTAGCTGCCCATTTGGTTGACGGTGGTTGTAAATGTTCTCTTGGAAAGCAAGCATTGATTGATTGAGAAGGCAAAAAGAGAAAAAAGCAAAAAACTATGCACCAGCCGGGAATCGAACCCGGGTCTGTACCGTGGCAGGGTACTATTCTACCACTAGACCACTGGTGCTTCTTGTTTACGCATCTACTATAGGTTTATAATATTAAGAATATGGTTTTGGCTTAATATTTTAAAAGTTTTTTTTTTTAAAGTATTCCCTTGAAATCTTGTGGTGGTTGAAACTCTCGATGACATTAGGTCTGCCGTGCAGCTGCCAACACTTCCCTGTAATAATAGGTATGCTTGAAGAGTTGACCTAATCAGGTTGAGTTTTCATTCAACAGTAAGATAATACTATTCTGTTGTACTCTGAGCTCGTAGGTTTGAAGTTTGAGAAACATACATATTTAGTAGATGATCCACCCAAATCAGATAAATGTAGATATAGAGATTCAATCGTCGTCAACGCATTTGCTGGTCTGGTGTGTTAGTTAGCTGCAGCATTTATATATATATATATATATATATATATATATATCTTCTTGAATCATTTTCGTTCTCTAGCACATGGCTGTATTTAATAATTGTGGTTATCCGTCAACTTGTGATCTTCTCAGGCCTTTCTTTCTTTCTCATGTGTTATTATTATGTTTAGGTGAGGTTTACTGGCCGCAACAACCATATTTCTTTTTGATTTACCAATTACCGTACAAGAAGAAATAAAGAATCAACAAATTATTATTCTACAGACAATCAACTTTCAAAAAGTCAAAGACTAAAGTTGTATTTGTTTATACCTATTTTTAGTTCTAACTGGTGTTAAGAGGTAGGAGTAGAATGATATTAAAAAAATATATTTACCTTTACTTTAAATTATTTTTAACTTTAATATTTTATTTTCTAAGAATATTTTTGAAGAAAGTCCTTATTTTTAAAGTGACTTCAACAATTGTCATATCGAAATAACTTCTTGAAATGAGTTGTTATTATTATTACATATGTATTTATATTATTTATTGTTATTAAATTTTTACTCTCTCTTTTTTAATTATTAAAAATTAAACACAATTACAAGATTACTTTTGACTAAAACTGTGAACTGTACTAAATGCAACGTAAGAAAGTAGGGACTGATAGTAGAGATCACCGGTTGGCTTGTTGACGGGATCACGTGGGGTCAATCTTCTTCTTCTTCTTCTTCTTCTTCACGCAAATGGATCACAACAGTAAGCAAGAGGCCTCCGGGAATAGCAAAGAGATCCATCGCCCCGCGCCTTCCGGCCGATGATGAGATTGGTCTTGGTCAGTGGTGTGCTCCTTCTCCTCTTCCCTTGAGGATTTTGCCTGTATCCATCCTTCCATCTGATCGACGATGACATCCTCAAGCTTCCTGAAGGAGATCGTTATGAAAAATGTATACCAATTTTGTTTGCTGTGATGGTTAGGTAAGCGGTCCCTGTGCTGCAGATGGCTACCTTCCAACCTCCAACCCTCGGAAATACATCGATGGATGATGTCGTGGTGATGCTTTAGCCTTTACAAGTCATCATCTTTTGGCGTGGAATAATAAAAGAGAGCGGGCTTCATGGGGTGGTGAATCACCGACCTCTCAACAGACGCACCAGTCACAAGTGGGAATTCATCGGTGTGGCGAACCCAACACACCATCCTCTCTCTTTTACCCACCTCGCTTGAGAGAAAAGGAAGGAGGAAGGAGGAAGGAGGAAGGAGGAAGGAGAAAAACAAAAGGACGCCCAAGCAACCCAAACCCCTTTCCCTTTTCATCTTTCTCAATCTCTCCACCTTATCGCTCACTCCATCCATCGATAGAGAAGAAGAGGAAAAGGAAGAAGAAGAAGAATTGGGAGAATGGTGTGGTGGTAGCGGTGGTGTGAAGAGCGGTCATGGCTTCTGTGGACAACCAGCAGACGTGGGTGCCGTACCAACCCACCAAGGACTGCTCCCAGGGATTCTGCAGCATCTACTGCCCACAGTGGTGCTACGTCGTCTTTCCCCCGCCTCCGCCTTTCTCATTCGCCGACGACGACGACGACTCTAGCCCCACCTTCTCCCCTCTCGTCATTGCCATTATCGGCATCCTCGCAAGCGCCTTCCTCCTGGTCGTTTACTACACCGTCGTCTCCAGGTACTGCGGCGGCATCCATTTCCTGCGAAGCAGGATGAACATCAGCAGAGCCGCCGCCGCCGCCGACGCCGACGACGATGCCGATGTGGAGGGCGGCGGCAGAGGGGGGCGGCACCACGAGTCGTGGAGGGCGGCGTTGAACGATGGTCTCGAGGACTCCGTCATCCGGGCCATCGCCGTGTGTAAGTACAAGAAAGGCGACGGATTCGTGGACGGCACGGATTGCCCCGTTTGCTTGGCAGAATTCAAGGAGGACGAGAAACTCCGGCTGCTGCCCAAATGCTCCCACGCCTTCCACGTCCACTGCATCGATACGTGGCTGAAGTCGCATTCCAATTGCCCCGTCTGCCGCGCAGTCGTCGTCACTCCGATCACCACTGCCATGCTGTCGTCCGACGAGCAAGAGGACCCGCCCCCAGGTACCCCCCAAGCCCCGATTGAAACATCGATCGTGGTGGAAGAAGGCACTGGAAGAGGTCTAGAGGAGGAGAACGATGGCAGCACGGTGGTCCCAAGGAGAGTTGACGACGAAGATCCAAATGGTGTGGTCGAGATCGGAGACGACAGGCTCCGGCGGTCGTTGTCGATCGGCAGTGGGGAGGGTCCTTCCTTTTCCTCGTCCTCGTCGCGGACGTCGGCCGCCGGAGAAGAAAGCAGGCGAACGAGAAACAAGGCATTGCATTCGGTGATGAGTCCGGTACAGATGAAAAGATCCAGCGGTAGGTTGCAATTGCAGAAGCAGCGTGCATGGAGACGGTGGAGGGAGCAACACCGGTAAAAGTTGGGGTACCTGAGCAGTCTCTTGTCCAATGCCAAGTTTTTGGGATTGTTTGAAATTTACAAATTTGCTTCAAACATTATAGATCATTTGTTGTCTTTTTTTTCAGTTGGTTGTGAGTTGTGATTGATATAATTGGGTCGAACCTTTTATTCCTGTCTGAGAAAATTTGGGCAAAGTAAGATATATATTCTTGATCCTTTCGGAAGGATATAAAGAATGCTTAAGTACATATCACAAACTCTAACTCTTGCCTGAAGTATAGCGCAGATTATTTATTTCACCAAATTTTCAGTTTGAAATTGCAGAAGCTAGCAATTCCAATGGCGGCCGACAACGTAGCAGAATATCCCAGCAAAATAAGGAAGGCCGCAAGAGAAGAGGTCGAGAGTGTGTCCACATATAAGTTCACCAAACCAGTGAGTGCATTTGCCTGTGAACAAAGAAAAGAGTTTGATAACTGGGTATTTGATGCATGCTTCATGCAAGAAATTTTCCTTTTTTTGTAAAAAAGCAAGATGTTAATCAGTTCGACTCACTAAAAGAAATGTTCCCAACATTTCCCGATTCATTGCTTCTTCAAGCACCAAAAGCTGCCCAATATCTGAAACCAATAGAATAGCCAGTACCTGGGAAGGGCACAAGGGCTTTAACAAGCTAATGAACAATGGTAGCCGAAAACCAATCCGCAATTCAAATAGAACGTGGATAAATCTAATATGCAGCGTAGTGTCTACAAATACCATGGCAACTGTGAAGTGTAGGAAGGATCCAATTATAATCATCCTTACCTCCCATAAATATAAGGGCTGTTTTCCTAATAATCGGACACAACTTCTGGGTCTGAATAAAGCAAAATCTTACGGTTGTGTCAAAGCTTGCCCTCGCAATCAACCAATACACATCACAGAAATCTCTAAGGAATTCTAGCATCTTAGCAGTTATTCGATGACCCAAAGAAGATGCAAGCCTATGATAAACTGAATGGAACTAGTAGAATATGTATTCAACAAAGTTATGATCCTCAAATCTGGCACAGAAGAAATGTTGCGGGACAATTTCCATGGATTAACGTCAATGGAATTGAACGCAGTAATACATGTACACATGTCAAAGTAAAGAAAAAGATATTATCTAATGTACCATAACAAGAATCAAGCATGCTAATAATATGCTAAAAAAACAAGATGGATTTGGAAACACAAGTCAAAGCAAAATATAATTGTTTCAAAAATATGGGTGAATTGACAAATTATTAATCGTAGAAAGTAGATTTACCTGAAAATTTTGGGCAAATACAAGTGTGACGTAAGCCAGATTACACTGTATCAAAATAAATTGTGAGCACTCAGGCAGGTACTCTTGACTAGAGAAATCTCATTAGCTAGGATTTGAGACTTAGGCAATCAATGCTCATCTAGCAGAAAAAATTTACGATGATAAATATCTAGAAATATTTACCCAAAATACATACCATCCGACGAGAGACCCTTTCCACGTACTTGTCAAGAATGACAGTTGCCAACCTGTTGACCATGCATACAAACACAAGATATGATTTGCAACATAGTTAATACTAACAAACTAAAAAGGATGGTATCAAACTTCATTACCAGAACATCATAGCCAGCATCCAGGCTCTGGTCCTTGTCATTTGGATGCTCAACTTCATGACAGTCGACTCACTCTGAAAAAGCATATATCCCAAGTAAACACCAGCAAGATGCATTCCCCAATATCCTGAGAATAAAGGAGAACGAAAAAACTAGACCGTAAAAATCAAGCCAAAAACATTTTCACATTTCTAAAGTTATGCCACCCAGAATTTATTCAAAGAAAATTACAAATATCTTACTAAAGATATTTCATACAGGTTTATGATGATTCTCTGATCATCATATATGGATTTTCTGATACATTCTATAAGAAGACCTACCCCAGAAAATGCATTAAATAATCCATTTTTAATGGTGAAATCAGACAGAACGGAACAATTCAAAAAAATAATGATAATTCATGAAAAATATAAAGTAACAGAGAAAAGTTTTTTTTAGTAAAAGCTATCATTGGCCCAACCAAAAACAGGACCTCACTAAAATTGAATAGTATCATTATTCTAGACCATGGAAGGTTTAATCATGCTTCAATGCTTCCAAAGAAGCATACACCATGCAAGCATTTCATTTGATCTCTCCTGTTATGAAAACTCAGATTACTCGTTAGTCTAAAGTATGACTCCAAAGAAAAAATGCCAAAAAATATAAAACATAGCAAGCAAAACTAGCGATAGAATAACACAAGTACTACATCAAAATAAAATGCACTAGGAAAAATGTAATCCATTCAATAGGAAGAGAGTAATAGTCTCACCAAATATGCTAAATAGACCTTCTTTATTCTGGCTGATGATGTCCAAGGCTCTATTGTTGGATAGCAAATACTCATTTAATCCACACAATAAACATGCCTGGTAAGCTGGAGAATACATGACCATTGTTACAATTTTTTTTTTTCGTTGGCAAGAATAAAATATATTTGAAGTGCTTGTAGAATACTAGCATCTACGTGAAATACCTATTAGAATTAATAAAGCAGTAACCCCACAATATTTAGGATGCATATTTATAAATGATGTCAGCATAAATACAGCTGCAAGTGTGAAAAAAAAATTCCAGTGTGCACCATACTCTCCCACATGCACCTACAAAAAAGAAAAAAGCAAATAAACAACAAAATCAATCTAAAATCAACAGTTTCAACTTCCAATGGCCAATGTGGCTTGCAAGTACATTTGTATGAAAGCAGGACAATTATAAAAATTCATGCTTAGACAAGAAGAAGCAGATAAGCCCCAGTTTATTGCTTTGAAACCTTTGCCATTAATGTGAAATCAGCTATGCAAGAATGACATGAGAATTTTATGAAAACAGCAGATTTGAAAAGGTAGGGGTTCAAATCATCTAATAATATTATTGCTTACACAAAAATCTGCTTGACATGTACTTAAAAATTCATCTTAACAATATCATGCAGCATTATTATTTGTGTAATGTGTCACAAAACAACAAATTGGAATTAAAATATTAAATAAAATACTGAAGTAATATCAGATTTGAATTGAAAAATTGAATTTCACAAATTTTTCCTGAAGACCTATATCTAGACTAGTACCATTTGAGGAAGAAAAAAAAAAAGATTAAAAAACACACAAACAGACAGCATACCTGATAATCTACACCAGCTGTTGTAAGAAGGCGGACAACACCAAGGATCAGTGGTGGTGTTGTGGACCGAAATGCATATTTCCAGTTCCTGTCAAGAAAAAAGAAAACATTACGTAATTACTCAAGAATGAAAAGTGTATACCAAATTATTTCATAATTCATAGCCCCCACCCAGAGAAATATTATTACATTGTAAAATGTAAAATTTTCCACAAAACAATGCAGTCACACCACAATTTGGCCTTGAGCATAAACATCATTTGGGTTGGAATCTGTATTGATCTCAGTTTTCTGTCTTTTATAGTTGTATTCTTCTTTGAGGTCTTGTTGTCTAGTGAATTTTTTTCTTTGAAGCCTGTTAGGTCTTGGTTTTGATTTTGATTTTGATTTTGATTTCCGCTTACCTACAGCTTGTGTATGCCCTTGACTTTATCAAGTTTAATGAAAAATCTTTCTGCTACTACTCAAAAAAATAGATTCAGTTTTTTCACAAATTCAAATATGATGTGAATTCAGATAATACAACAGATAGGGTTTCATATATTAAAATAGCTATTAGAATTTTGATCAAATGAAGTTGGATAATCTAGATAGCAAACAGATAGAGATTCATATACAAGCCAATCCCACTTCACTTTGATTCTTTTATAGACCGATGTTTGATGTTTATGAGGGACACTTGCAATATTAAGCATATTATGAAAATGACTCACTTAAATAGTGAGATTTTTCCTATAATTTTAAAAGGCACTCTAAAGTCCAGAGTAAAATACAACCAAGGGTAGTACGACAAATAGCATCCTTGATGGTGAATTCATGAGTAAACCAGTAGATAAAAGGGAAAAAGGCAACCAATATATGCAATTTAAGAATAGTCGAAATAGCTTACACTGACATAACATTCCGTGCTTGTCTTGAAACTAAAGAATTTGCCACAACAAAGGATCCTACCCCAAGATCCATCTACAAGAATAGATAATCAATCAGAAAATGGTGGATAAGGGATGATGGGCTTGAACTTTGAAGTAAATTATTATTGTCTCAAATATATCAAGAAAAAAGGATATGGAAACTAAAAAATATCTCATCATCCAATTCAAATTCAGGTTTATATTATTGTTACATTTTGGATTTTTCCCTTATGAATTATAAGAAATGGAGTATATAATTTGTTATTTCATGTAATTATTAATATATATTGAACCTTGATGAGGGTGTTAATAGGAGGGGTGAAAAGACAAGAAATGGGTAGAAGTTGATTTTTTTTATTAGTAAAGACAATTTCTCTATTTATAGAAACTACAAGGACAAGATCATTACAACACTAGTAATATGAGACTAAACCTACCATACACATATCTCTAATCCATTATTTACTTTAGCATTCCCCCTTAGACTGGAGTATCCAACTTACAAGAAACTCTTTAAAAATTTAAATATATTTGAAAAACAATAGATAAATAAAGAAATATAAAAAAAACCATTTGCTAAAATAGTAGCAACAACAAAATACAGTAATGATTGCTTTAACAGTAAAAGAAATAATCTGATAGTCTAGGAAGAACTATATTTCAAATAGAAGTAGATTAACCATCGAATGATACAATCTAAGACAACAAAATAAATAGATAAATATGATTTATCCTCAAGAAGTAGATAGATGTGATATACCCTCAAGAATTTTTTTTGATTTTTTTCTTTTTTTAAAATCCTTCACCATTTTTTATACCCTCCTACAAACAAAAACCCTTTTTTTAATATAAAGACAATATGCATATAAAGCTATAATATGCAGGAAGAAGACTGATTTTTCAAGGTTTTTAATGGAGCCAAGGTAGTTGACAAGGCAACCAATGTGCTCCAACTCTTCACCTGAGCTTGGCACATTAATGACCTTGAAGATTCATGTTTTTGTTAGTCACATAATTATACAAAATACTCATGATTGAAAACTATGGAATTCAATTGCCATATGTTTTTGGGAAGCTTACCAAACTAGTACCATATGTTTCTGTTTTTGCATATCGTCGGGGAAAAATGTTGAAGTCAACGGCCAATATGCACAAACAAGTTACAATCATCTAGATAAAACAAAAGTAAAAAGTCATAATATACTTGAGCTAGAATGCAAATGGATTATAGAAAAACAAATTTATGGATGGACAACATTACCTACCATCAAAACACGATATGATGAAAGATTTATACGTAGATAAGATCTGTCACCTAATCCATGAATTATTGTGGAAGACCAAGACCTATGAATAAACACACATTACATCCAACTGAAACTTTTCAAAAAGATAGTAAATATGATTAAGAAAGTTTAGATGGAACTAGGTAGTACCTTTTAGCTAAAAGAATTACAATAACCATAACTGAAAGCAAAAATGTGCATATATAAACCTTGCCAGACAGAATCTATGATGCAATCAAGAAAATCAGTCAATAAAGCTGAATTATCAGTAGATCATGTATGCAATGCACGACATCGTGTTGGATGATGGAGATTATAACTAGAAACTGAAGCTATTCTCATTATCTTCTCATTTCACATTAGAAGCACGACCATAACTGACAAGGTAACGTAAGCAAAACTTACTGTGAGGAAAGCAAGTATAGGTACAACAACAAAAAGGAAATCCATAGCCAGCAAAATGATGAATCTGTGCCAAACTTTTTTATGAGTAACCACATTGCCATTCTTCTTCAACTCAATGCCTGTTTGACATTAATGAACATCACTTATACACTTCAGACTTTAAAATGACGTGCCTAATGGAAAAAGACACCATCTCATAAAAAATGGATAGCAGTAATATTATTAATTTGCCACTAAGAAACAATATTAAAAATCCAAAAGCAGGAACGAAGAAGATGACCAGAAAGAAAATTTTCCTCCTTGCCTTGGAGAAATGCATCATCAAAAATGGATGGGAGTAATATTATTGATATGACACTAAGAAACAATATTAAAAATCCAAAAGCAGGAATGAAGAAGATGACCAGAAAGAAAATTTTCCTCCTTGCCTCGGAGAATTGGAGAAGAAAATAAGAATGGATGGGTGTGGATAAAGAAATAAGTCCAAAATACCAAAATTAAATTAGTAACTTGGAATATAGGAACCTTGACTGGTAGGAGCACGAAATTAATATAATGTCCAGGGAAATTAATATATTATATTTACTAGAAACTAAATGGGTGGGAGAAAAATCTAGGTTAATTGAGGATAGTAGTTTAAATTGTGGTGGTATACAAGAAAAGATAAGCATAGCAATGGAATTGGAATGGTAGTTAATAAAAGTCTAAGAGATAAAGTTGTTGAGGTAATAAGGATAGAATTAGCAATGCAGACTAAGAAACTAACATCCATACAAGAGAAAGGCCAATAGTACCAATTGGACTTAGCAATCATCGAAGTTCATACTAAGTCTTGCAATGTCAGGGTTTAAATGCTCAACTATCAGTGAAAATGTTGATATGAACAATTAAATTTGGTATCCAATCATGAATCATAGCATTGATCTGCATAATTTTTAGCAGGATAACAAAAAGAAAATCCCTATTTCAACCAAAAAAAAAGTCATTGCACCTTTCTTTTCGCAGATGCCACACCACTTCCTTAGAACAACCACAACCTGTCCAAACCACCACAACATCAAATGCCTAAATTCCAACTACTCCAAGAAAGGATCCAAACTTTTTACATTCCAAGCAAAACATAAATTGGAGAAAATGAAACCATTAACTATTGTGGAAAAGGAGCTACTCACAGGTACAAGCACAGATAGAGTGGCAACCTCAAGCATGGAGGAACCAGTCAAGTTGCTGACAAATCTGAGAATGGCAATAAAGTGCATGAGAACAACTTGGAATATTGTCAAATTGCATAAAGGGATTGGCTACTTACTGTTCCTTGAGGTGTTTGGTGGAGGACATGTCCATTCTTTGATGAAGAAGAGAGATCAAGATCAAAAGGAACTAAGGTTCTGTTTGTACATAAAGAATTCACAGGAAAATGAATTTCAAGTCAAAGTAAATCAGCAAAAATTAAGAAGTGCAGGAAAGTGATTTCTCATTAACCAACTTTTTTGGACTTCATGTTTGTTTAGGAAATCCAAGAAAAGTGAAATATGAGTATTTGTGCATTTTCAGAAATTGAAAGGGAAGTAGATGATTTTATCTCAATTGTCAATTTAAAAATTAATTAAAAAATATCATTAATCCATCTAATCCACAATTATGTGGGAACCCAACCATACAAACAAAAAACATCTGTTGGAATAAAAGAGAAACAAAATAGGCATATCTTAGGATGCTACCAAACACAAGTATTATACCAAATACTTCAAACATTATTTCATAAATCATAAACAAGTTCAAATACAAGTTCCACAAAATGAATTACAACTACTGCAACCCAGTGGTTAAAATACTAATGAAATTAAAATATATAAGAACTAGAGCTTAATTGAAAAAATCTATTCTGTTAAGAGAACGCCCCATAAGACTGGCCACTTTTGTTGTCTTCATAAAATAGCTCTAAAATTCATACTTAACAAACTTGATCACAACAAACAACTTGATTGAAGACCTTTCATTTAAAATACTAATCAAATCTATAACTTACAAAAAAAACTTCCAAAATCAAAGAAATTTCCAAACAATTCACTTTTCAACTTTCATTCTTTCCATTAAACTCATGGTCATTCACAAAAAAAAATGGTACCCGCTTCATTGACAAACAGAAACTGATCATTTATTTAACAGAAGAATTTTGAGAAGATAAAAGAAAAAAAAGAGAAGAAGAATAAAAACAAACACAAAAAGGACAGTTTTCCATCTACTGTAAGTTTCAATCTATTTTTTTGGAATTCCTAATAGACCTTTTCAGAAATAGTATCATCTCTATGCATTGAACATTCAAATGATTCATACATTACACAAAACAACACAACAAATATTAGTTGCATGATGCAACTCAATCGGAGTAGGGGAAATCAGAGAGAATCATTCAAACTTTAGATGCTAGTAGAAATATACATAACTTCAAAAATAAGTAGAAAACCAGAGAAGGAACCTGATTCACCAAATTAGTAGAAACAAATCCAAAACAAAGTTAAATCATTATTAGTAAAGAAAGAGCTACGTTGATGTGGGTATTGCCATATTATCTCCCACCTGGATCCCCATAGAAGATCAGGAGTGTTGCAGTCACATGGACAAAGATGGTGATGATGGGGTCCTCCTGGCTGATAAGTGGTGTAGAGTCAATGACAATGATGACAACAAGGCTTGGGGTGGTGGTGGCTAGATCAAATTTTAAAAAAGACACCCCCATTTCCGGAAATAATGCTGGTGGAGTATGACAGTGAAGGTTTATGGGAGGGGCAGAGGAAGATGCTGATGGATGGCAAAGTACTGGTGAAAGGTGGTGGAGGAAGACACGCTGGTGAACAGTGATGTATGGCTCAGGAGGAGGAAGTTTTATCTAGAATGTGGTAATGAGGAGGGAGTCTCTTTACTACAACTCTAGGGGAAGATGTTGGATGTGGTGTGTGGAACAGTGGATGCGTGACAGTGAGCATAGTTCGATAGTATGGGAAGGTTTCAAGGGTATATCACCCTCAAAGTGGTGGTAGGGTGTTTTTTTCCTTTTTGAAGGAAGTGAGCATTAGGTTTTTATAATTTATATATCATAAATTACAATAAATTTATTATAAATAGAGAAAAATACACCTAGAAGCACCTCTAGGAAATGTTAAGCAGAGACACACAAAAAAAAAATTTAATTTTTTTTTTTTCAAATTAAAATCTAATTATATGATTAGTTAATCTATAGTATAGTTTACTATGTATTAAAGTTTCAACTTAACTTGAATTATATTGATTAAGTTTTTTATTTATTACAAGTAGGCCTGTTAAATGTGTCTCCCAACCCGTTTATATGGGATCATGACTCGAATTGTTGTTGTGCAATCCACGTTCCCACATTACATGTACACACATCACCTGATTATCATTGCCCACATACATTCATATCACCTTAAGGTGATAAATCACAAATTTAAAAATCTGTTGTTCAAGCGATAAATGATAGTGCTCTTCAACTCTTCAAGGTATAGCCACATGCATTGATCTTGAACTAAACCGGATATCATAGATACAGTAGAAAAAATTAAAAATATCGTAACAACTAACAATGTAAAGTCTGATACATAAAGCGACAGGGATGAAAGGGGGCACACCGCAGTCACCGATTGGGGAAGCCTCGTCGACCAACGATCAGCCTCGCACGGCGGCACGTCGCAGGAGGTGGGAGTGGTGAGACCGGAGGAGAAGCGCTGCCCACTGCCGTCGTGCGCTGGGAGAGTCAGAGAGGGGAGGGTGGGCGTGGGCACTCAGGAATGGGAACGGGGAACCAGGTTGGCCGCTAGGCAGCCTGCGTTTTTACGTTTTTTGCAATAAAACACTGGCTTTTCAATAAATTATTCGGTAGGACTACTTTGCAATTTTTCAAAGATGTGTGAACCCAACGCTCAAACATCGATAAAGTCTTGACTTCCCGATATTCAGATTTCAGTTGTAATGAAGTCGTATTTAGACGGAATAATCGGATTAGGATACGAGTTTACTAATTACAAAATTAACTATTATTGAAATTAATAGAAATCAGTAAACTAATAAAGGCATGACATTAACAAACAATTGCGTGTGCATTTCTAAGTGGTAATTAATCAAATCTATGGATATTACATGAAGAAGTTACATTCTAATCATTGGGGGAAGTGGATCTTCTTCTAAAAGTAATTAGCTGATAATGAAGATCATTTGATGACATCAATTATAATAACATGACAAAAAGGGAATCGATCAAGATCGGGATTGATGATCGGCATTCTTCGCAGCCGATCGGCTGCCTGAACGACTCGCCGTCCTTAAATACACCAGCCTCTCTCCGACGTCGTCCGGCAGGCGCAACGTGTACTCGTCGTCCTCATCCTCCTCCCTGTTGCCGGAGGAGTGGGAGGAATTCGGTGGCGACTTGTCCTCGTCCTGTCTACTTGGCTCCTCTTCCTCCACCGTTATCCGGCAGGAACCTTGCTCCTCCGTCATCCTGTCGAGATTGCACCTGCACACCGGGCAGGTGACGTGCGACACCAGCCACGTATCGATGCACTCCGGGTGGAAGGCGTGGTTGCAGATGGTCAGCAGCCGGACAGCGTCGTCGTCGGAGAATTCCGACAGACAGATGGCGCACACCAGACAACACTTCCTCTTCAGGCGTTTGATGGATGCGTAAGGGAAGACGGGGAAGGACACGAGGATGGACGGAGACAGGCCGGGTGTGAGATCCGCGGGTTCTTCCTGCTGGGGCCGGCGATCGAGGCCGCGACGCTGGACCAACCACGCGTGGTTGACGTAGCGTAGGATGTCACGGAAGAGGTAGATGGTGAAGAAGGCCACGAGGAAGAAGAAGAGGATGATGACGGGGACGATCATGGGGATGGCCTGCCGATTGCCCCGGTGGCGCTCGACATTGTCAAAGGCCTCGACCAACGGCGGCGGCAACGAAGACGGGATCGGCGGGAGGACGAAGTCGCGGCGGAATCCATGCGACATTCCCGGACGGGGCCCCGGCTTGCCGGAGACTGTGTGGCGATAATGGGAAACGAGAAGGAGACGGAGGAGGAGGAGGAGGAGCCGAGGAGTGTTGCTTTTTGTGTTGTGCTGTTAAATTGGTGGTTTGCTATAATTAACGAGGGACTTTTCTGGTCTTGGTATTATTTTTGACCTGAAGAAACCTCACGTACATGCCGTACGCATGCGGGTGGCATAAGCCAGATTTCCCTGTCTACGTTACCCAATCGTTCCAAACATAAATAATCGGTCGCCTCTTAATTTTATGCGGTTGTGTTCATTGAGAAGGAAGGCCGTGGTGCATTTCATTTTGCATCAGGCAAAACAATCTTTGTGCCAAAAAAGAACGACCGATCTTTCTTAAATCATTCCAAATTTGTCAAATGTCTTGGAAGAGATGAATGTCCTCTTCTGCCGTGGCTTTCATCCTAGGCTGGACCTTGCAACCTCATAAGCAAGGAAGCACGCTGCATTTGCTGGAACGCTACGACCCATGGCTGGACCGAAGCCCTTGTACAGGCCCTTCACACCCTCTGAAGCAAGGATCTTCCTGAATGCATCCATGGAACCAGAATACTTTCGATTCCTGAAGTCATCCACCTGAATTACACTCTTTATAACATCAGTTGGATAGACTGAACCCCAGAACGCCGCACCAGCCACACCTCCGGCAACAATAAGAGAGCCCCTTCCAAGCTTTGAAGTGTCCCGCCCTCCAGCTATGTACTGCTTGACGGCTTCGTAGACGCCAAACATTGCGGCATTTCCAGCAACTTCACGGCCAAGGGTTGGAACCAGTCCTTTGTACAGTCCTCTCAGGCCCCCTTCGGATTTCATGACATGCTTGGCAACATCCATTGGACCTCCATATTTAACCGTCTTCGATGCAGAACCGGTCCCTTCCAAGGCGCTCTGAGCTTGCAACCTGTTTCAACAATTAAAATGGGATGCAAATGCTAATGTCGTAGTCCCCAAAATAAGAAAAAAAGTGAACAAGGACCAACGCTACCTATGCACAACGCAGGTGAATGAATTGCTGGAATTAACACTTCCCTCTAAGAATATTAATGCCAGCTAACATAGAAAACATATTTGTTGAACTCAAATATGAACGGTTGTCATTAACAATTATGGCACATGCAAATATTATTTTGTTGAACTCAAATGTAAAACAAGAGTTGTACATACATTATTTTTTTGTGTGTGGAAGGACTGGATGGAAGCACAGCATGCTCCAATAAATGCATAGACGTAAAGAAGTGGAAGCATATAAATTTTTCTGTAAATATGATATGATGATATGTCATTTTTAGAAGCAGTTTTGTTTCTCTCTTATTTGATTGGACTCCCAAAGGCGGTAAGTGAAAATAAAATCAATAGCCGCATGAGGTTTTGTGACAGTAACCTGCACTTGATTAACTCTGTTGGACATGCTAAAAATGAGACCGCAACTCCAGCACCAGCTCCAGCAACAACCTGCTGGTTGACTGAAAGTGGAACTCCAGGTTCAGACCTAAGTAATGATTCCATCTGTCCCCTCACAGTAAATAGAACAGCATTGAATGCTGCAACAGTGGCTAACGGAACTCCCATGCCTTTGTACAAGCCCCGTGGCCCCTCAGCAGAAATTGTCTGCTTCGCTGCATCCATGGCACCCGAAAACTTAGGAGTTTGACCTGGAAGTGGTGCAGGCTGACTCTGCAACTTAACTTTGATGGTATCAAATGGGTGACCTACGATCAATTGGGCTGACCCTCCTATTGTTCCAGCAGTTAAGTCCTTTGCAACATCCGCCATCTGTAAAAGAAGATAATTACACAAACAATGGGTGCCAAGTATTGGTATCTGAGAATATATCCTAGAGCCAATTTGCCTCTCAAGCTCAAATTGAACCCTAAAATCAAATTAATAAAACATTGTTCATAAACTAGAATAGTCTAGACTCAGAACACAAAAAATGAACAAGAGGGTCAAAGGAAATAGATACACAAAGAATGTTGTAGCTGTTAATAAACCACTACGATGGCACATACAAAGATAACTAAATAAAGAAAAGCATTTGACTGTGAAAATTCATCGAAAAAGAAAATGCATCATATATGTGAAGAATCCCAATGATGTACAACTACTCTTGTAAAGCCAAGAATTTGAACTGAATCAAAATTTGATTAACAGAGAGAGCATTTTCACAGAGTTGATAAGTAAATGGAGGAGGAATTTTAGAAAACAAAGGTGAATGAGATGATATCTTTCGTTGAATCAGCTAAAATTATCTTGTCTCGGGTGCACCATAACTACCTTTGTTTATCAGATGCAGAAAAGATGAATCACTTTAAATGTCAAACAAAGCTCATAAGACTGCAAGACACAAACCACACATCCAAATCATCAAGTTATGAATTTACCATTCCATGGAATGACTTGAGCTGATTAAGAATAGAGTTAGAGTTAAGTAGAACAAAAACGGAATGACATTACCTCTGCCACAAGTTTCCCATTCCTCACCCAACTATTCCAATCTTGCAGCGACCTAATGCAACTAAAGAACAAGGTAAAATCTTATAATATTTTCAGTCACAAACATTCCTATGGACTTCAAATAAGAACTAATCAGTGTCAACACTATTGCTGTCCAAGAACTTATCTGAAAGGAATAGATCCAAAATACAATAGAGGATGGTCCTTCCACGGCAATGGTTATGGAAAACCACAAGGCCCAAAAATTCAACTTCAGTTCCTTAAACTTAAGCACACGCATTTCATGGCATACAAAACCACAGGTCAATACAATGCATCATGATATGACCGAACAACACAACAACCCAGAGTACTGAAATAATCTGCTAAAAAAGTGTAAACCTAAACAGAACCCAAAAGAAAGCTGCAATCTTACTGGCAAACATCAGATCTTCAGTAATAGCCAGAGTCCCAAGTTAATAATGACTATTGGCAAGAAAATTAATCAAATAATTTTTTATATACGATTTAAAATTTTCAAATAAATGTTATTCGTGATCACAAGTGAACATTTTTTATGTGGAAGTGAAGGGAAGAATGAGACTATATTGTTCCACTAATGATGATATATATATTTATGTATAATCTAGTAATATGCAGTCTCACTAAAGTAGGTGCGACCAGTGACCAATCTATATGGACCCATTTGATTATCCACCTTATATGTATCTAAAAATTAACAAAAAGAAGTGCGTGACTAAGAAAATGGTCATCCAACAGATACACAGTCTCCGATGTCTACCATTCAAGCATGGATGAATCACTTTTAAAGTAAATTAAACAGAGAACTAGGCATTATGTAGACAAACAAGCGGGTTTTACGAGTACGCAAAACAACTACACCAAGATAATATTCTAAGAAAAAAATCAAATAGATACCTAGTAATCAACTATGGACACAAACAATAAACAAAGTAGCGACTATTCCACCAGAAGCAAGTCATTTTCCGCCCACTTTGAGCCCGTGTTTTGACCATAAATATCAGAACTGTCCCTCAACGGATCACCAAACTTTAATATCACTTGCTCATGTGATTCACGAATACAATTTCCAGGTCACATTTCTAGGGAAGGAAGCGATTACACCTTAAATCAATCAAACCATTAACAATGCTTTCTTCGTGCTCAAAATAATCTCAGCCTGGAAAGAAACAACGAAATCAGAATGTGGTCGTATTCATATCAAAAAACCCCTTTCCTTTGTATTGAGCTACCCCTTTCTACAGAAATTTATTGAGGACAGTTGCAACTGTCTCACCTATCAGTAAGTAAATGAAACTTCGAAACTAATATGTAACAATCATGAGTGTAGATGCAGTCGGAACAGATGGATGCGATCACAAATTCATCCGTCTTCTCTTTTTCTCCTTCACTGTCTTTACTTCTGCGTTCAAATAATCGTATTGAATCGCCATCATTTTCAAGCGAAACGGTGTCAGGTAACGTTAATCTCCTTCACAAATTCACATTCGTTTTCAACCATTCCTACAAAGATTTAAAAGACAAAAACGTAGATCTACCTTATCTGGTGCACCTGGTTCTTCGGAGAGGCCGCTGTCCTTCGTCGCTACCCTCTACCTCCACCCCTCCTCCCCCTTTCGCTTCACTTCTGCTCGAAAGGGAGGGAGACGAGTGTGGTGGTGGTTGAGTTAGAAAACATAGACGATAAAGACGAGGGAGGAAGCGATACCACTACCGCAATAAATTTAAACAAAACAAATTTAGTACACTAAAATTTATATATATATTTAAATTAAAACAACCATATTTGCAACGGCCTATTAGCTCAGTTGGTTAGAGCGTCGTGCTAATAACGCGAAGGTCGCAGGTTCGAGACCTGCATGGGCCACTTCTTATTGTTACTTTTTTTTCAGTTTAGAAGTCTTTTATTTACCATTTTGCCCCCAGACCTACGCTTTGGTCTTATCGTTTCTGCTGCATGTATCTGACCTCTTAAACCGCAGAAGATCAACCCTTCGTCCTTCGATTCTACCGCCGTCTTTCTACCTGTTCCGAGTGACATCATGGCTACTTCTTCCGCTGCCCTCCGCATCGGTCGTCTCCCCCATCCCTACTTCCTCTTCCTTTACTGTCTGCTGTGTTTTACTTCTTCTATGGAATTTGTTCTGTTGCGTGGGAGACTCGTCTTTTACCATTTGTTGGATTTCCCCTCTTTTCATTTTGGGTTTCACTCGAAAACGCATGCTGTGCTTGCCTTCGAGATTAGTTCTGAGTTTGGTTTGTACATCCCACTGAAAACTCAAATTCGTTTGTAGCCTGATGTCGTCCATGCGATTGATCCTAGTGTTTGATGTATTTACCGGAGGGGGAGAGAGAGACTCGCTTCTCAAGTGTGTTCTGCATCACCTTTTTATCTACCTTTTGCTACCCACAACTGATGTTCTTTGAATGTCTACATTTGGATGACAGGTGGTTCTCATTTTGAGTCCTGTGGCCTTCACCCCTCTCTACTGGGGAACCCTAGGGGTCATCGTAGTTTGTGCTTTTCATACCCTCCCAAGTTCAATCAATCCAAGCCTCGTCAGTGTTTCGCTGTTCGTGCTGAGTACAGGTACGATGCCTTTTGTATTTTATTTTCTTTTCCACCGTCCTGTTCCTCGCGGAGCTCCCGTAACTTTTAGGTGTATAACTGGTTTGTTTGGCGTCAAGGATACGATACATTGACAGCAACTGAGGGCCTCACTCAAAACAAAATTTCTAACGTATCTTCTTTCATTTGTTGATGTTTTAGTGGTGGCTCTAGGCATGGGGCAGGTGACTTCATTGCTGGTTTTCTTCTTGGTGGAGCCGTGTTTGGTACCCTAGCTTATGTTTTCGCTCCGCAGGTAACCTTCAAATTTTATTAGGTTTTTTTTATAATATATTTTCCTGCACTCCACTGCCCACTATTTTGTTTGGCTTAATTTCAAGCTGTGTTTGGTAATCGGTCTCTACTTTTTCTCCATGCCCTTATTTTGTCTTCTCATGCTTATAATTGCTCCTAGTTGTTCATAATTTTGGTAGTTCTTATTTTCTCCTCTCAAAGTTGCTTAATTTTGAGTCCTTAGTATCCTTATTAAAAATTCATAATCAATTTTGAGGGAAGTTTCGAAGCTGAAGTTTTCATCGTCTTTCCACTTGTTAGTTGACCATGTACCATATAGAGTGTGATACGTCTAAATTGTACCATCCATATAGACAATTGTGTTTGTATTCTAGGAAAAATGTTTTTGTTTGCCATATTTTCCATTTCGGATACTTGATTGTCATTTTGTTTTCCTCCACAATAATAAGAATGCTCTGGCTCACTTGTGGAATTTGCCCGTATGTTAAGGATTTTCTTTTTGATTCCAGATTTCTGTTTGAACTTTGCCCATCTATTCAGATTTTGCGATCCATAAAGATGGCTGTAATGGTTACTAGATTAGAATAGAATAGTTTCAGGTTTTATGAATTTTCTTGCTTAGACTTTGTGGTAGTCAAATGGACAAATCATCAACTGTGAGTATACTATCATTCTCTTGCAATGTTGTTGTACATGTGGATTGAGAGAAAAAGGCCTTGTATTTAGAGGCTATTGTTAACTTAGTGGTGTGCCTCTTAGGAGTCAACAATGAGTTGAATGTGCTTTTGTATGGGACATGGCTTTTTTTCCTTTCAAATTTAAATAAATATTGTTGATTGACCAATAAAAGATACTTGTACCTTCATTAGTGTAGCATACCATGTTCAAACTTCAAGCTACTCTTAGTCTGGTAATTTAGCTAAATGATACATGAAGATAATCTTTTAGTAGAAATCAATCTACATTAATTTCATTGTGTTGACACCCCATTTTTGAGCCTTAGTCAAGATCATGTGCCCTAGGCCAAGTAGGATGACCAACCCCCTTCTCGGGCTAACTTTAGGGTGGACCTTGTGACCCACCAGCCCTTTTATTGGGCCTATGGCCCATGGTGGGCCTTATAACCTATCTACCTTTGCATGGGTCTAAAAACTCATTACCTCTTTTGCAGGTCCAATGGTGCATAATTCTCCTTTGCATAGGCTCAAAGGGCCATTGCCCTTTTGTAAGCCTAAAGGCCCATTATCTTCTTTGCATGGGCTTAAAGGCCAATCATCCTTTTTGCAAGCCTAAAGGTTCATTATCTTTGGTGCATGGGCCATATAGCCTATCACCCCTTACGTATGGCCCACAGCCTGTAATTTTTTTTATTCAAGCTCCAAGGCCACTGTTCATTTGTGTACTTAGAAAGTAACAGAAAAAAGTAGAAAGAAAAATTTAGAAAGTTATAGAAAGTAATGGAAGAGAAAGTTGTAGAAAGTCAATAGAAATATACGTATTTGTATATAGTAAGTAATATAACAGAAAATAACAGAATAAGAATTTAACAAAATACAATTGTTCAACACCCATAACAAGTCTATAGATAAAATATGATTTTTACAATAAAATATGATTTTTTTTTTTAATGATAAAATATGATTTTTATCATAAAAGATAATAAAATATGATTTTCATGATTTATGAGGGTAAAATATGATTTTTAAGATAGAAGATGATAAACTATGATTTTTATAAAAAAAGATGATAAAATATGATTTATGATGATAAAATATGATTTTTAAGATAAAATATGTTAAAATATAATTTTTATGATAAAATATGAATTTTATGACGATAACATATGATTCATAAGAAAATTTTTGCTCAACATATAACGAGACAAGTTATCACTTTTTAACTCTTTTACACCTTTTAAGGTTGGAAAGGAGGTATAAAGAAAAATCTATTTCGAGAAAGTTAGGGTAGAAATTGTATTAAATTTTCCTTTACTTTTTGTTGTGCACAAATATCCTACATTTTATCTTAATTTTCTATTACTTTCCATTTCATTTCTTTTTGCCACTTTCCATTATGCATAAATCCCTCATTATCATTCTCATCATCTACCACCTTACATGCCACATCTTAAACTGAACAATTAGGGCCCTTCGTAGGTTGATGGATATGTTTGTCAACTATCGTCAACCTTTCCAACACCTCAATCATTGGGGAGGCTAGATCTAACTATGCACATCATTCCATAGGTGTTAGAGCTCTGAATGGTCACAAAATTATAGACCTAGATGAAAATAGGAGGGGGGGTGGCCATTCTCCCTCTCATGGGAGAATTAGGGGAGGGGAATTAAGGGGAAAGAGGGACAAACCCTCTCATTGTCACTACTATGAGCTCCATTGTATCCACTTGGCCTACAACCTTCGACCACCTCTCATGCAAATTGCACTCTCAAATCCTTGGTAGTTTGCATGTCATGAAGCTCTAACAGTTCACATGCTTTGAATCTCTCATGCACATAGTTCTATTGCCTCTGGCTGGCTTGCAACCTCACATAAATTGGCAATCACCTATAGCTCTCACACGAACCTCCAACTACCTTATGAATGTGTCACACACCATAGCTTCCAATGGACCATGCACTACATTTGTTGATTAGACCGACACACAACAATCCAAAATAATAGGAGGAGGAGGTGATCAGATGGATTGGAGCCTTCCCTCCAATCCCTAGTGATGTACCACTAGACAACCAACAGGGGAGTGACCCAAACATCGCACAACGACCCCATTGATTGGATAGCTTATAAACAATTGATGACTACCTCTCATCATAATGGTATAAGTGTCAAGGGGTGGTTAGATCTATCGACTGATCACCCTAGTCTTCAAATGAGACTCTCTCCTCTAAGCTCCTATAATGTCATATGAGCCTTCTCTAGGTCCTTTGGACACCTCTCAATTCAAGAACAAAGCCCCTCTCCTCTAGGAATGTACAAAGCCACTACTTTGTTTCCTTCCACATTGAGCACCCATAATCAAGCTTGGGTACTCAAATCACTAGAAGCTTGCCCTTGCATCACTAGACAACCAATCTCTGAATCTGTTGTTCGCCAAGCTCCCACAGACCTTGAATTGACAATCCTCAATGATTGCTTGTCCCTTAGAAGTCCACTCGAGAAGTTTCGTTCACCTTCCCTTGCTCTAACAACCATAGACTACAAGATTGATGGACCATTTTCCTACCTTAGAGTAGTCAAATGTGCCACCTCCTCTATCATCATGGCATCATTGCCTAGTCAAGCCACCCACGTTGGAACCACACACCTTCTATAGGTGAGTTGCCTCTCTGTTGGAAAATAGAGAACAGACTCTATCAATCCATTTAATATTGAATTATTTTTGTTAGATATAGTTCTTGATTCACAACATTCGATGCCATTGAATATTTACACTATTTCCTGAAAGTTTTTAGAAATTACATTTTGGTCCACTAGCCCTTTTTTCAAGCAGTTTAAATCACAAGAAAACTTTTTCAGAAATTGCTATTTAGTCCCTGGATTTTTGTTTAATGGAAGATTTAATAGCCTGTTTTAGTGCGCAATATTTAATCAATGCTTTCCCGTTATGAAATTTTGCTCTCACTTTTTTTCTCCTGAAATATGACTACTAGACTGCAAAACCTCTCTTATTTCATGTCATTTTGTTAAGCATGAATTAAGTTATAATTTTCTAAAGTTCGCATGCATTATTCATGTCTATACATTGCATCTCATATTTTGATCTAAATTAAGAAAAAAAAAGTAAGATCATGCATCATGACGAACAAAACTTTTTAATTCTGTAAAATCCATGCATCATTTAGTATTAATGCTTGTGTTATACCTAAACTAGAATCATATCATTTAATCTAGGCTCATTTCCACTTTATCATGTAAAGTAAGGAATGTTACACAACCTTTCACTAGGTTTTTTTAGGCCTCCTTTCTTCTTGAGCCTATAAACGTATTTTATGTCGAGCCCAAAGGTCCAATAACTCATCTTCTTTTATTATGAAACTTAGATGCACACATGCATCACTTAGACACTTAAATTAGCTTACCTAAGAGGTTAACAAGTTGGACATGAGATGTCTGGCATTTTCCTTATACGTACTTGAAAAACTTATCCAGACTCTCTAATTAAATCCATTTAACCTTATCTATTAGCAAACAGTGTTATCTCAGGCATTCATATGTATTTAGGGTTTTTTTAGTTTCCCTCTTAATAGACTAGGTGGTGACTCTAAATTTTTTTCCATTGCTTTTCTAGTTCACTAGATTAGAAGAAAAGAGAAGCTCAAAAGGCATCGAGTGTCTGGCCTACTCTGTCAACAAAAATGTCATACATTGTATTAGTCTTTGATGCATTTCCTTTTGTCTTTCAATTTGTGATACGACTTTATCTTTTCACATCCATGATCTAGAAGAAATCGGGACCAAAAGCAATTTTTTTTCCACTAGTCGTGAATGCATATATTTGTTGTATCCTTTCATTTGTAAATATTCCTGGGTCTTTTTGCGCTGCATTTTGTTATTTTAGTAGTTCTTCGCCCTCTTAAGTCAACGGTGAAGTCCATGTTCGATGCTGCTTGCTGCAGATAAGGAAGTCAATATTGAATGAAAATGAACATGGATTTCAGAGGGCCAAGCGACCCATATACTATGATGAAGGCTATGATGAAGGCCTAGTGGTGAGTGCCAGTCTTGCCAGATTATTTTAGTCGGTCCTCACTTATGTGGTACATTGTGACATTTCTTTTTGACCAACATCAAATGCAGACGACGCGTCAGACATTGAATGAGAAAATCAGTCAATTGAATTCTGCAATTGACAATGTTTCTTCACGATTAAGAGGTGCGATTACTGCAACAGCACCAGAGCCTTCTGAAGCAGACACTGAAGTTGAAGCAGCCATGTAGAACTTTCGGCATAACAATTCAGACTCATGTTTTTCATCAATGGTTGATTTTAAAACAAAGTAAAGCACTTTAGTTTGGCAATCCATCTATATTTGGGTTCTCTATTTGTTCCGTAAATTTTGCCATATGGTGTGGTTGGATTCGGAAGCTTAGAAAATTGCTTTTATTAGATGTTGTGTCTTATTACACAATTCAAGAAGTTACGCATTCTGCCGTGTATAACCATTAATCAAGTTAAGCCCACACCATGCGATAACGAGGAAAGCAGTGAAAGCATTATTTTGTAGGATTTTTTACATGCATGCTACCAAAAAATTTGACAATTACTTCTATATCATTTAAAAATTTTTATTTACTTGCATTGACTTTTTTAAAAAAAATTGATATTATTACTGTTATATTAAGTACTAGTTAGCTAATGCATGTAAATTCGACAGGCATTTAAGAGATATTATCCTCATGTTGGAATGAAATTTAGGAGGTGTTTGTGCATGTTGGAAAGTTTAGAGACGAATTAAATGAAAAGTTTAGATTCCTGTGAATTTGAAAATTCAGATTCTTGAGAAATGAAATGTTGTTTGAAATATATTTTTTTAATCAAAGAATTTTAATAATTATATTTGGACGAAATCTTAACATATATTTAATTACATATCATATATCGAAGAAATATGATCAAAGCAAGATTAATTAGACATGCCATGAAGCATATCAATGGAGATCTTTGAAAAATGTTATTTAACCTTTAAAATCCAGAAAACAATGGTAGGCATAAGAAAATTAGATACGATAAATAGAGGAATAACAATGTTACTGAACGTCGAGGGAGGACGGTCGAACGAGAGGATTTTGATGATTTCAGAAAAGTATTGGTTGGAAATGAGTGAAAGTTTTTTCTTTTATATTTAAGAAAGTTTTTTAACTTTCTCAAGTTTTCAAGTCAACATAAACAGTATAAAAATTTTCTAAACTTTCATTTATTTCCTTTTTGAAGTTTCCTAACAGGCACAAACCCTCCCCTTAATGGTAGGCAGGTAAATATGGATTTTTGAATGATATATAGATATTTATCAGATTTTCTGATTGTATGAAAGTGGTTCTTTGTGATAGTATTTTGGTACTGATTTAAATCTGATATTTTCAATTTTATTTCGTAACAATGTCTCTCACTGCTAAAAAGAAAAGATTTAAATTTGATGTAATTTGCCTTCTAACACGAATTATGGTTATATTTTTTGTATCTCTCACCGGCGGAAGTGTTAATCATGCAATGCTGCTGCAGAAGGAATCGGGAACGATAGCCCGACGGTTGAACTGGTTGACTTGTGATTCAATAGGCCCGTATTAAAAGGAATAAAGTATTATAATAATGATACATGATGAAATAAGACGTTATTTGATTTTTAATTTATAAAATTTGTGTATGGTATCTTTCTCGTAATTTGATATAGATGCAAGTACACGTTTCATTCTTCGATATCATGCTAAAAATGGCTTGGCTAGGATTTGTAGAAGAAGATGCCATTAATCGATTTACCAGGGTTGAATCTCAGCCCAGGGTTCTCGGAGAAATGAATCCAACAAAATGCAAACTGGAAAACAAAGAGCTTCGGAAATGAGACATCTCGTGTCATTGGGACGACACACCATGTTCTACTGGAAATTTGATTTCCATTAGTGTTGTGCTACCTACGCATCAACGACACACGTCTCGGTGCGAAGGTTTTCCTCTTTCTCCTGTTCCACAGACAAAGAAATAATGCGATGAAATGGGGTGTTTTTTTTCTAAAAAAAAAAAAATTGGTTACAGCAGTTCTCACTAATTCTGTCTACTCCAAAGTGCATGGGCAAGCACACTTTTCTGAAGACCGGCTTTCTGTTCTCTGATATGTACAAACACAGCCGTGACCTCAACTTTCACCATGTACAAAGAAAAAATAACTCAAAATAGTTTGAAGGAAAACTCTGTATGGTTATGAACAGATGATGATCAACGGCTCCATGCTGAGGTAATTTACAAGATATATATAAATCAGGACTTTCACTCTTTTCCACTGTCAATAACGCCACCAAAAAGAAGGAACGAGGAGTTCAAATTACGTCTCTCAGTCGGGTGCCGTTCCATCCTAGATGCATTTTCAACCTCTGCCGTTCTCCTGGATAAAGGTCCGTTCTCAGATGATGGAACTCCAAGGGAGAGACGCAGAGAAGCTGGGTCATCATTACGTAGCAGGAGAGTATCCGGTGTCCTGGCATGCCTGGTCTCAGGTAATGAAAAGAACAGGGGCAAGATCTTCTGGCTCCGCTCTTCCTGCTCACTCCCCAAAACTAGTTCAAGATTTGGCACATCTATATGCGATACACCATTGCCTGAAGAAATTATTGAAGATGGAATGACTTCTGCTGGCATGGCTTCAGCAGGAGAACCTGAACTGATTGGAAAGAAGCATCTTTCAGAACCTAGATGTTCAGCAAGCCCATCATCCGCAAAATCTTCCCCATGACAATGCTTCAACTTCTTGGATTCTTGGTTCAGGCCTGATAGCATCAATTCCCTTGACAATACTTTGTCAGAAGCTTTGGAAACTGATTCAGGCGAATATGACCTGGTCCGTTTGACATTATGCATTGGACCAGATGTGGCATGTTCCTCATGCACAATGCTTTCGGGTTGGAGACACTCAGGGGCAGCTTCCAGATCTATCACTCTCTCAGTGGTGTTTGTTTTCTCCTCAGCAACAGTTCTCTTAACAGAAAGTTCTGTTAGAGGTACAGCAGCTGGAGCAGGCAAGGTATCCATACCCTTGCCCTTTCCTGTCAGTATGTCTGGAAGGAATGTCGTATTTCTACTACTGCATCCAGCACTCTTTTCAACATTAGCCGGCTCATTTTTTTCTTTCCTTGGATGCTGAATAGCCCCCACCTGTGCAGAGATACGGAGAAAAATCAGTATAACACGCTACACTCTTTCTCCTATATTACCTTAATAGAAGAGTTGTTACTCTTGACAAATATGTTCAACATCTCCAAAGAATTTATGCTTGAACCACAAGGAAGAAATATAACTAAAATAAAATCACAAACAAAGTAAATCTATATCAGACCCTGGGGGGAAATGAAATGCATAGTTTCATTAGCTGTGCATTGTTTGGGACCGCCAAAGGCTGGGGTCATAATAGTGCACTTAACAAGTAGAGGTGGACAGCTGTTTGACCTTTGCTGAGATTCAATAGCAGGGAAAATGAAACAAGAAAGAACTGGACAGGTAACGCATGTACAGACAAAAAAAATCTAAATGCAACTCGGCTTCACTAACCTCAATTAGATTGCAGCAACTACTGAGAACGCTAGTCTCCCTGGTCATGCTAACAGATGTGCTCTCACGGGACGTGCATGTATGTTGTTTTTTTGATGGAAAGCTGTTGTCAAAAGCCAGTTCTTCCAGAGATTTATCATCTTGAGAATTTTCATTTAGATCAAAACTCCAATTCTTACTTTCACATGTCATAATTTCAGCATTCATTGATGCAGTAGGTTTTTGATCTTCACCTATTTTGGCTTGCATATGAGAAGTGAATGATTCCTCAATGACTGGCCGACAGGAATTTTCTTTCTCCAAAACAGAAATATCAGCTGAACATGGAGGAAAATCTTGATCCATACGTTCTGCGTCATAGCTGAATAGGCAGGGTTTTTTTTCACGATCAGGAATTTGCTCAGGGAAATCCGACTTCTTTGCTCTCAATACACCCCACAGATAATTAAATCCATTCCAACCTGGAGAAAAGATTGGTGCAATTTTAGACAGCGTTGACAGGGACACACACACACATGTATATATGGTTGAAAAGACTGCCACTTACACCGGGCTCTCTCAGGTAGCTTGTTAGACGGGAATATAAGAAGCTCTGCTCCCTTAACACTCCCTTTGAGAACCAAATCATTTTTCATCATATCACCTACTAACTTTTTGTAGTGTTTTTCATAACTGCAAAATAAAATGTAGAACGTAAACAAAACACAAATCACTTGAATAAATCTCTAAAAATTTTATCTGAGAAACAAACCTGTCAAAATCTGTAGCAAAAAAGAATAGTGCAATATTCTCTTCAGTAGGAGGCCTCTGACGAAACTGTGAAGGCCAAGAGTTCACACAAGTTGATTCATCTAACTGGACTTTGGTAGGAAAGCTGGTCGCTACCTCAAGCACTTTTGGAGAAGCACAGTTGCAAAGATGTGCCTGGACCCCATCATATAAAATGTAGAATATTCCACTCCGGTACACCTCAAAACTACCTCTGCAGCATGAAAAGAATCATTTTATCATAAATCTCAAATGCATATTCAAGGAGGAGGGAGCCATGAAGAAAAAAATAACGATAAAAGATATCATACTGCCATATGTGACAAGTCTCTGGAAATGCTAAAGCTCTTGATAGAGGCGTACACATGGAAGTGTTTTCAGGCAATATTTCTAACGGTTTAGATTTTGATGCATCAGAATGAACAATTGAGTCACCAATTTTAGAAGCATGAGCAGGCTCCACTGGTAATGGAGCTTTTTGTTGGACATCATTCTGGAATGTGGTTTTGTTGGAATTATTTGTAAAGCTTCTTGAGCTTTCTTCCACATCAGTTGTTTCTTCTGAAGGTGTCAAATTTTTGCAATGGCCAGAAATATCCAACTGATCTTTGGTAGAAGCCTTCTTGGTTATACTAGTACTTGACAATGGTAATCTATTGGGTTGATCAGATAATCTATCATCAGTGTAAAGCTTAGCCTTCAAGACAGCCTTATTAGCAGCATCTTTCCATTTGTTGATTTTACCAACCTGATTTCTCTCTCCAGAAGGCTTTAGTGCTGTTACCCGGATTTTGTCAAATGAGCAGAATTGTGTGGCATGGCCTGTTTCTTTACATGTTTGGCATTTTGAACGTTTGTCACCAGAAGGAGATGCCTGCCTTGAATTGCTCAAAGAAACAGGTTTGTTTTTCACATCACGTCCAGCTGATGGCAAGGACTGTGGCAGTCCTGACTGGACAACTGAATCACATGATTTATCAGTAACGGTGTTTGCACTGGGGCTCCCTCTGATTGGCTTTTGATTTTCAGAGGTGAATTCTTCTTTAGGTGGACAGATCTTTTCTGAATATGATGCTTGCTGCTTCTTCTCATCAAATATAACTAGAAATTGAACAGAAAATGATATATTACACAAAAATTAACAATTATAAAGAAAGCAGCCATGCAGAGGTACAGACACCCTAGGTTAAAATTAAAAAACATTTCAAAAAGGACAGGAACCTCTACCAGAACAGTTTTTATCTTCTGGTCCTTTATTAGCAAAACTAATGCTTGTTTCTGATGGATCAATTAATTTTCCATCATTTGATGCAGCTTTTATGTCTCTCTTTGAAGATATGCTGCTAACAGACAGAAGTGATGAACTGGAATGGAGACGATCTGTCTTAAAAGAATTTCTCCTATCCATGTTGCTTCTCTCTTTTCCTTGTGTTAGGCTTCTCGTATCATCTGTTTGACTAATATGTTGAGGTTTACAAGTTGAATCTATACATGAACGTGTTCGTCCCATGCCTTTGAATGATGCAGATTTACACATCATGTGGTTAACTCCCTTTTTCATATCATTCCTGGTAGGTTCATTGAATGATTTTACCTTCTGAGGAATGTGCTCAATTATGGGTTTGACTTTCGCCTTCATGTTATCAAAAGATGACTTGGACAAAGAACCTGTAAGTAAACAAAAAAGTGAAAAGCTATAGAGTGAATTCCTTGAGATGCTCCTGACAAGGTTATACTATCAGCCAACACACTTATGAACACAGTTACATAGTCTTACCTCGAGCAGAATGGCACCGACCTTGGATGTTTGATGAGTTGTGCTCAGATGAAGTTGGTGCATGATTCTGAACCTGTGAGCTATTTGCAGAGAGTAAAGAAACTTCATTTCGTCTCACTTTCACAGCATCCAAACTCTTGGAGGAACTTTCACGAGACAACTTTTTTAGGGTATGGGGGCTTCCCATTCCAGGTGACATTGCAATTGGACTTTTTATTTCAGATGTCTTCTTATTGCATGGCATAGTAATGTTCATGTTATCTACATGTATCTTACTTGTAGCTCGTAGATACTTAAGCCCTTTGACAGGCTGTGTTGCAGCTGTTGTCTTGTTATCCACTTTAGTCTGATTCCTGGAATCATTGTTGTCGGTGTTTCCAAAATCTTGGTGGCTTTTGTTGAAGCTTGGCTCCCTTGACATACCACGTACTTCTTCAGGTTTAACTACCCTTTTACTTTCAGCATCTTCTTTGAGCTTGCATTCTTCACACAGCCAGTCACCTTCTGGGACCTTATCCAGCATTATCCGCATGCAATACCTGCTTCAAATAAAGAGAGCTCATCATCTCTAACAATAATAAAAGTAGATGCCTCAATATTGTAATGTCCATTCCACAGTTCTACTAGTAAGACAACAATAAATCGAATAAAAAATCAAGCAGTCTCAACCATGAAACATGAACAAAGAGCTAGAGGAATCATCCAGATAAGCAGATTTCTTTTCTTGAAGGGGAATTTGAATCTCATTAAAGGATAAAAAACAACATCCTAGAAATCTAGGGCTGATAAGAAGGTCAAAGAATAAAAAGAAAAGTAAAATTAAAATAAAATAAAATAACAAATCAAAGTTAAGTGCCTCATCCCAAGATTGGAATTGGCTATCCCCGTCCCAATAATTGTCTGCATCTCTATCAGCATGTGATCAAAGACAGATCACATTCTGATGTAAGCCAAATCAACCAGCAAATAGAATGTGATGTCAGAAGAACCCTACGTTGAGATATGGAGATCTTTCTACCAAGGAAGCCCCGCATGCTCTATGTTGTCAAATGAAAACCTGTCCACAAGTCTAGCAGTGTCTTCAGACAGGTGGAGACAACATAGCTGAAAAGCAGATGATTGATATTCTCAACGCCGTCCCCACAAAACCACACTGCAGATCTTAGTTGCCAACTCATTTGCCATGGTATGCATAAATAACCAATCTCCTCTGCATCAACAGCCACATAAATGCCCTAACCTTTAAAGGTGATCTGTACCACCAGACAATCTTGCAGGGTCAACCATTTCCCTGGTGTCGGTAGCATGCTAAAACAACTGCAGACAGACAAGTGGCCTGTGCATTGAGGCATCTATTGTGGCAAATCTCCCTACAATCCCAGATGCAAGGCAAGCTACAGATCCTCCAACGGTCCCCTGCCACATCAAGAATCTCTTGGTCTTTCAAGATCCATCTGAAAAGTAGCCTCCAAGACCAGTCTCCATCCTCAAAGAGACAAGCAGCAGAGTTATTAGATAAAGAAACAATCTTCAACGCCAGTCAGCAAGAATCAAGTCTTTGACCTGTCTGTCCATCCAGAACAAGATCTGATTGTCATCCACCATAATGTATCTGATCTGACTGCAGAAAAAGGGCTTTAACTCTTCAATGCTACTCCAGAAATGAGACTGATTTCAATCTGAATGTCTGTGCTCCCATATCTACTGTGAATGATGTGAAAACACAGCACTCATTAATTCCCAAATGCCAGAGCCATTTGCAGATATCATTAATGCAAGGTGCAGGATACTAGGCTGGCCAATCAAGTCAAAAATCACTCCCCATAGGTGCCATTTGCTACCACCTACAGGGCCCCTAACCAACTCTGCTGGAGAGGCTTTTACTAATCTAAGAAGTGTGTCTTTGGTTCAGATAGATTAACTAATTTACACCCCATGAATCATGGGAACCCATACAACGCCTTCAAAAGCTTGAACACAACATGAAGATGAAGGACATCCTTCAACCTCATTGTGTACTAAACCCATGATTGGATTCTACAAAAGATGGACGAAAAACCTTCAGATAGCTAGATGGTGAGCATTTACACAACAATGAGACCACCATCTACCTATTCCTAATGAGAATTGGAACATTGGACAGATATACCACCTAGTTGTTATGGGAGGTCCAACCCCCCCGCATCACCCTAGAGTCACAATCTAAGCTTTTCCAACACCTATAAAGCCCCTTTTGGCATGTAGAAGACTGGGACGCAACTACGAACACTTTTCAAAAGCAAAATGAAAATGCCAAGGCTAAGATACTTCTACCATCTGTGCAGGTGTCTGTCCATTTAATCAATAAGTATATGGCAATCCTCACTTCAAGTCCTCTCTGTCAAAGGAAGACCCAAGAAATTTGACGTGTCTAGCTCGACTCTGCAACGCAAGATAACCACAAGCTATTGAAGCCAGAAGAGGTTAACATTCACTCTCATAAGAGAGCTCTTCAAGAAGTTAATCTGAAGAACGGTTAACATTTCAAACATTCTAAATCAACAAAAACTACACCATCAAACGTACTCTTGCAGTCTAACAAAGGTCAACATATCACCCACATGTTGCAGAAGGGAGGCCTTGACTTAGTCAACCCTCACATGCTAGCAATGTAACCAACCTACATCAAGTTATCAACCACACTGTAGCATATAAAAGACAATATATTGACCCTTAAATTGAAGAGTAATGGGGAAAGAGAATACCCTTAACAGATACCCAAAGAAACCTATCAAACAACCATTAATCAAGATTGATCCATTCATCGACCCTAGAATGCATTTAATCCATGACATCCTACATGATCGGAGGGAATTCTTAAGCTTCCATGACACAAGGAACTTCCAATTGAGGTTGTTGAAAGGTTCCTTGAAAGTGATCTTTCAAAGTAGGCTTGAGCATCATGTCATGTTGTGTACTTGTGTCAAATAATTGTATTTTTTTGTTTATCATTTTTATCATATCCTTGTATAATTCAGTGTAATTATAATTGAATACTGACAACACTACAAATTCAAATATTTGGGAAACATCTTTACATCTGTTTTATATTTATATATTGATAAATTCATTTTAAATGCTATAGGTGTATAACTAGGTAATAATCATGCCAAATAATGTTAAATAGATAATAGTTGTGTCAAAATAAACTTATGTTCATTATTTGTCCCCAATCTAGTTAATCATTGAAAATCCTCAAAAAGATCAGAGATTGAAAAATTCCACTTCATTTATCACAGACTGACATCCATTTGTCCATGACAACAAGATGCCTCCAGAAGATCTGTGAGAATCCTTGCAGATATAGTCATCTAGAAGTACTTCATGAAAACTTTATAAAGCTTCAATGGATTTCAGAATGACAATGGCTGTTGCAACCTACCTGGTTTTTTGGAAGAGATCTTGATTAAGTTTTGATTAAGCATTTTAGAGAGTTTTTCCTGTTCCATATAGGATCATAAAGGTATTCACTTGATGAAATCCCTGATATTTTGCTAATGCTGATGCAAAGAAAATAATGGTGGTGTTACATTATGGATTTAGTCTAATGTTTTTAGTTTGCACTAAGGGACAATGAATTTTATAGATGTTGAATGAATGTGAAAAATCATTTGAGGATACATCTTAAATAGATCACTTAAGAATTATGACCACAAATGTATAAATATTTGATGTAAAACCTAATAAAGTGTATGAGTGCTGATTACACTAGTACAAATTAGGTAATATAGTTTCAAAGCTTACGTATGCTCAGCACCATCACTACATTTGCTGCAAATTGCTAGCAGATCCTCTCGGCCTGCATCCCCACATATATCACAAACTTTCACCTACATACAGGATACGACATAAGTATCATTCATATGCCACAAAGAACAGTGGTAATTCAACACAAGTTGCACCTCTACATGTAACAGAAGTGCTCAGGAAGCATCGCATGTCACTCATTTACATTAGCATTCTCTAAATATTTTGATTGCAAAGAAAAAATAAAGGATATAATTTTTTCCAGAAAATTTCACAATGTACTTATGCATACCTAATAATAATATCAACATGCTTGTTTTCCATTCCAAGCACTTGTTATTATTTATTAATAAAAAAGAGGATGCCCATAGTGATGTTAGGTGCAGGCAAATAAAGGAAATTTGGGTTCATTAAATAATAGATAACGATTTCTACTTGTAGATAGCATAATAATGTAGCACTTTTGAGTGTCTTTCAGATAGGCAACCTGGTAAATCAGTTAGTTGTTCATCTAGTGAAGCTAGCCATTACAGGCCTTCATTCCTTGTTGATTGAACAGTTGAAATCTTCCATAATCTAAATAAAAAAAATATTTCCCTAGATACAAAATATAAATATCAATATTGTGTTGTTGAATATCAGTATATCACACGCTCTAAGCAGCATAAAGGTTTACCAAAATTGAAATAAAATACAGAGGACATAGAATCGAACACATACATCATCCTCCAAGAAGTCTGGCTCGATGTAAGGGTTTCCATTTTCCTCTTTTGGCGTATCAGTCTGTCTCTGTTGATCTGGTGAATTCTCACGATCCATGTCAGAACCACTTCTTACACTTTTCTGGTTTCCCATGAGAGTGCCCGAAGATGATTCACTTTTTGCCTGACTAGGTTCACACAACTTGGATTCTGTGACAGTATTTTGGTTCTCCTGTTTCATTATATCAGACTCAATTAACCGATTGGATGAGTTTCCACCATCTGCAGAAATACTGTCTTTCACATTTTTATGGTTAACATTAGCATTGTATGGAGACAACTCATTTACTGGGGGACTATGTTTCCTCTCCCCAAATTCCAGTGATGCATCACTTGAACCAATGATGGGAGACGTATCATCAGCACCTGCTAGCCTAGAACTTTCGTGTTTAGAGGAGGTTTCAGAAGGCCCCCCTGGAGCTGGAGTTTGAATACATGGATTTTCTCCCTCCTTGGGGTTGGTGTCACTGGAAGAAGGCTCTTTTATCTGGGAGGAAAAATGTGATGAAGCAGGGTTCCCAGGAGAAACACCATTTTCTGAACTGAAATGTAAGTACTTCAGAGATTCATTGACATGATCATTTAAATGTCTGGAGTTAGTCTCAAACTCGGCATTTGCCCCATAAGCAGTTTGAATCTTGAGATCCTTAGGATCTTTGAAAATAGAATTACATGGCATATCTTTTCTACCCAAAATCATGTCAGGATGGCCAGCTATATTTACACCTGATGTTCTAGAGACACAAGAAATATTATCTCCTTGTGATCCTAATGTATACTTCTTTACATCTTGGAAAGAGGTTTTTTGAGGAAGAGAATCAGGTGTTTTCTTAGACAGAACACTCTGAGTATTGATATTTTCTGCATTTGAGGTCCTTGGTTGCAATTCATCTTCAAAAATAGATTTATCTGGAAGTACCTTAGTTGGCAAGTTCACATTCTTGGAAACATCACGTGTATCGGGAATTCTAGCGGCTGTCTTGCTGTCAGCATTTTCAGAAAATGAGTCAGGGCTGGAAGTCTCACCGAAGAAGTTACTTCCTTCACTGGCCACATGCTCTCCATCATCACACACTCTGCTTTTATATGAAGCTGTCACTTGGGAATTTATAGTAGAAAAATTATCAGCTTCTTTTCTTAAGTTTTTTTCTTGAAAGGCATCTTCAACTTTAGATTCCATGACAGATTCTGCTTTACTGTGGTGCATACAAGATGAACAAGGAGCGGAGCATACATTGCATGTTCCTGGAACAGTTCTAGTACAGAAATTCTCATCAATAAAGTGCTTCGGAGATCTTTCCTTGGAATCTACCTGTGACAGAAGTGCAAAAATTCATAAGAAATAAAATGGTCATTGAAAGACATTCTATAAGCCTTTCGCCACCAATTACAAAACAACAAGAATCTATTGAGCTGAAGTAGTGCACAGCTGGGCGAGATATTTTCGAACAAGTACCATAAAATCCATGAAAACATTCTATAAGTCTTTCACACAGCAGACCAATGATGGTAAACTAGGAAACTGATCTTAGGAGAGAAAAGAAGGCTAGAAAGGGAAGACAAATAACAATCTGACGGCGAAAGTTCAGAAAACAGGGGAACGGTAGAATTAATCAATCTAGCCAAACTCAAGTAACCACCATGTAAGGTGCACAGGCTTGCAGGCAACTAAACATAGAAAAAGAATAGATAGCAGTATCCAAACCAGTTCTTACAGCATACCAGGTTCACGGTAAGATGGTTATCCGTTTCATCCATGGGACCTCGAATCCGGCAAGTCCCTTCCAGCACAGGAGTAATCTGAAAAGGAATAAATATCATGCAAGTGCATCATGTCCATCAAAAACGTAGAAAACGATTAAAATCAAGTAAGCCAACGCATTCTCTAAATAAACCAATTCCCAAATCGAAAAACACGAGACCAATCGCCAAAACGAAAAATTGCGTTCCAAAATAAGAACTAGACTCAGCAGTCCTTACGCAAACAAACATCAAATCCGACAAGCAACTGATTCAAAAAGGGAAAAAAAAAAGAAACTCCAATACTTCGGTCAGAAAACGTTCATTCCAATCGCAATCACGAACGAGAACAAAAACAATCGGATCCATGCAAGGGCGCATAAATTGAATCGGATCCGTTAAATCATTACATGCCTCCGGTTCAGGAATCTGGGGTGTGAGATCATAGAGTTCCTGGAGCGGCCTCTCCCTTTCAGTCGTCATCCTCCCGTTGGCGCAAGCATCGCAGCCGGCTCGCTGCAAATTGGGACGATCAGGATTGAGAAGGCCTAGGGTTTGTTTCCGTTTGGCTTGCCCCGGGCGCCGTGCACGTAGAAGGGGAGCAGAATCGGGAAGGGAAAAGGAGTCAATTGTTGGGGTGTGGGATAGTCCAAATCGAGAAAGGGAAGTGATGGAAAGATCTGAGGAGGGTGGAGAAGAGAAGGCACTCCTGGTGCGCTAGGGGTTGTGTGGGCTTTGAGGTTGGAGAAGGCAAGGAGAGATGGAACAGAAGAGAGGTGGAGAGCAGGAGAATCGTTCGCCCATGGGCATGCGTGTTTTGGGGAGAGAAAGAGAAAGAGAACGACCTGCTCTTCTGGTTTCCGATTTTTTCTGTGAGGATGTCGATCCTTATAATTATCTATTCCAATTAAATTATACCGATTCCTAGTTAATTCTATTTCTACATTTTAAATATTATACGTTTCCCTACTAAAGTTCAACCATAAATATTTAAACCAAAAAAAAAAGGATAAATATAACTTAGTTAGGTCTAAAACATATGCATATTTGATTTAAGCATCCATCTAAAATTTATTCATTGGAATTTTCCACCCTAGACATGAGACCACTACAGGTCGAATACAGCGTGGCCCAGCCTTCACTTGACCCACACCATTAGGTTTCTTCAAACGGCCTGCAACGTAAAAAGTACGCCGAGCCCAGCTCTGCTGCACCAGGCCCAAAGCTGAGATTCATTAAAAATAGCAAAAAGTATATAATATATGTTTTAAAAAGTAACAAATTATGTTAAACATGTTTTTTTTTATTTTAAGATAGATATACGTACAGAGCAAAAACTTTTTATGATCGATGTATCGATTCATCCAACTACAAAGAAAAAGACGCGTCAACATGATCAACGATATACCAATCAATACATTGAAGACAGGAAATAAATTCGAACTGTTTAGATTTCAATAGATGCCAAAGTATTCAATAACTCTTCAACGCTGTTATTGTTAATTTTGACCTGTGTAGAAGGAGATGGCGGTGATAATGATGGGTACAGTTGCGAGTAGAATAGAGGAGGAGGAGGAGGGGAGAAGGGGGGAGGGAATCGTAGGGTGGGGGAGGCTCTCGCCTGCTCCCTCTTGTGAGTAGAATAATGCAGAAGGGGTTGGTGGAGGTGGAAAAGCGTGTTTTGACGACACCACTACACTGTGGGCGCGTGCTTTCTGCTCACCACTTGGCATTCTCGCTCTCGTGCTCTCCTCCTCCTCCTCCTCCCTTGGCCAGTTACCAAGGTCGTTTGGTGGGCTTTGCATTTGCGTTTCCTTCCTTTGGGTTTAGGGTTCTACATTTTCACGGGTTCCCATGAACCCCTAGCCCTTGCTGCCGGCGGATTTCAAATCGAACCGGCCTTTTCTTTCTGGGTTCCTTCTCTCGTCCGGTATGCTCTCTGCATGCACTTGTTCTTCCGTTTCTGCTCTTCATTCTCTCCGTTTGTCTGTTTTTTTTTTTTTTTTTTTTTTCTCTTTTCGTATTCAGTAAAGGTCACGTCTTCCAAACTCGAATGTGAGAAAAAACGAATCACGTCAAATAAATGTCTGTTTTTTTGGTACCGAAAGGATGCAAACTCCTATTTCATCTTGTTCAAGCTGATCTAAATGTCCTAGCGGTTCCCAAACCTTGGGCTAATACAAGTATACAACACATTATGCAGAACAAAGGTGGGAACTCGTCTGCTTTGTCCAACTTCTGTTTATGGTTTCTGAAATGGACGCAAGGGAAGCTACGCGATTGACTCCTCCTGATCCTCCTGTCATCATGCCTGGTGGAGCCAACTCATATGGGCCTCCCTTGCACAACAACCCGGTTATGATTCCCAGTTCAACAGGAATGATGCAGGGCATGTGCCTCTCGTTCAACTCTATGCCTTCTTCCCCTTCAAAGCCTGCAGATTCAACCAACGTGTTGTACCATGGAGATGCTTCGACTGCGATCGGTGGAATTAATATGAGTGAGCCCACGAAGAAGAAGGGGAGGCCGAGGAAGTACGGACCCGATGGAACCATGTCTCTAGCCCTGATGCCACTTTCATCCACTTCTGGCCACTCTGGCACTCAGTCATCAGAACCATCAGCAAAGAAGCGTGGCCGCCCTCCAGGGTCTGGAAAGAAGCAGCAACTAGAAGCTCTGGGTACTCTCTTGCACATTTTTTATCGTTAAGTTAATACACTGTTTTCCATATTTTTAGCTATTCCAATTTCTTTTCTTCTTATATAGCATTATTAACGTTTATTCAATGCTCTCTTAAATATATCTACTAGATCATCATAGACTACTGCACGTCCAACCATGTTTTTTGTTCCATCGAATGGTCCTCAAATTTAACCACTTATACTGATCAGCTGATTCCACGAAGAACTTATTTTATAAATACTCTTCAGTTGAGCAGTATGACTAAACTAGTGCTGCATCCTAAATAAATAGTCAGATATTTGAATGAGCTTGACGTGCTTTTGGCTTACTTATAATGGTTCGGCGTTTGAATTATTTGCTTACTTATGAATAGCGAAAAGTATGTCTAAATGGCATGTGAGAATATTTTATATTATTAAAATTTATCTAATAATATTATTTTTTTAATAATGTACATGTAAATTGCATTATATGTGGTTTGTAGAGTAAAAAGTAAGATAAGAGGAGTGTACAATAACAACGACAATTTGTACCATAATCCCACTATGTGGTGTTGGTCACATGAATCTCTTCCTTTCCTATATATCTATAAATGGTTAAATCTTTGGTAAGATTACATAAATTCAAATCTTTTCTCACAATTTCTAGCCAAGTTATTTTAGCCCTTCCTCTACTTGTATTAGTTTCTTTTATACCAATTTATTCTCTTCTCCTAACTGGTGTATCTTTTGGCTTCCTAAGGATATGACCAAACCACTTAAATCAAATTTCCTTTATCTTATCTTCATTTGATGTAACTCCTACTCTATTCCTAATAAAATCATTTTTAACTAATCCTAAGATGAGAGGAGTGTAAACTGAAATATTTGTAAAATTGTAAATCATTGTTTAGCAATGATAACGTGTAACATGGCTGTTGAAATGATGGTTTACAAAACAAGTCCATTGGTGCAGGTTCGAATCTTGCTTAACATGAATGAATTTTTTTAATCCTTTTGAGGGTATTTTTGGCAGTTCACAAAGGAGCCAGTCAATGGTGACCGATTCCCTTTATAATATCAATAGATGATTAGGATTTGAATTGTACTCTACTATTTTATATGAATTTCTGAATTTTATGTTTCATTCTACTGCAGCATCTACAGGAACTGCTTTTGTTCCTCATATTATCACTGTCAATGCTGGAGAGGTCAGTGTAGCAAATGTGCACTCAACTTCATAATTTGCACTTGCGGAGCTTTTTTAGAGTATTTTTGTTAATACTTATCTTCTTCTTCAGCTATCTGACAATTTTCCAATGATTCAGTGATGTAATTTTTCTTTCATTCTTGAACATTCTTCTGAAATAAAGGGATTCACCAAAATGATTATAAAAGTAAAAGATTCACATAGTTTTCTATTTCCTATATGTTCATTGGTCATATATTTGATGAACTGATACATTAGTTTTCCTGAAAGTTGTGGGCTCGAAAAATATTACAATGGAGAAGTTTTTTCCATTGGTTTGACTGGGGCTTTTGGAGAACGCACATGTTTCTGCATATTTGGATTATATTTATATGGGTATGGATTAACTTAACAGAGCAGTTGAAAAACTTTTTTTGATGATTCTAAAGCTTTCATGAAGTTTACAAGACCATTCATCAAAGAGAAACGGAAGAGAGGAATTTAGAATATATTGACATGTTTGACTTGAAGGGCTTGCAACTTCTGAAATGGTGAACAAGGAAATGAATAGAAAAAGCTACTATTGTAATAACATTTGCTTTTTTCTAACATGTTGGTTTAAATAGGAAGTAGGAACATAATTAATATTTAACAGAAATCCAATGCGGATAGAATTTTGGTAAGAATCTGGCATTGACATTTTTTAGTAATGTTTTCTTAAAAAAATATGAACTTTTCTTAGAAGGGGGAATGTAGAAAAGGAACAGCAAAAACTTTATATACTTCAGCATCTGATGCTAATCGATTATCTGAACTTTAAGTAGAATAATATGTCAATACAGTGGCTAATGCTGATGAAGAAAGTGGTGATCCTTCTTTTTTGTTTTCTAAAGCCTTCACTTCCTCTGAATTCCAAGATTTTTTTTACACTCTTTGATGGAAGGTACGTTACATTTTTGATTTAGGATGTTGCTTCAAAAATCATGGCTTTTTCACAGCAAGGGTCACGGACCGTCTGTATTCTCTCGGCAAATGGTGTCATATGCAATGTCTCACTTCGCCAACCTGCAACATCTGGTGGAACTATTACCTATGAGGTTTGTTTCCTTTAATTTCTTTTCTGACACTAGTGAGAAACACATGGAATACTGCATGTGATTATTTCATCAATAAAATAATCCACGTTGCTATAGTCTCAACTTAGGCTCTCTCTTTTTTTTATATTTTGTTTAAATTACTATTGATTGACTCTCGTCCCATTTATGCGATTGCTTTCTGCGTTTATGTATGTATTTCTAAATGCATGTTGTCTTCAGGGATGCTTTGAGATAATCTCCCTGTCAGGCTCTTTCCTTCTCACAGAGGATGGAGGAACCCGCAGCAGAACTGGTGGTCTGAGTGTTGCGTTGGCAGGTTCAGATGGGCGCGTCCTTGGTGGTGGTGTGGCTGGGATGTTGGTGGCAGCATCTCCCGTGCAGGCAATGACTTTGGCCGATTGGCCCCTCTTCCAACTCCCCAGTCACTTGGTGTTTATATTTGCTGATTACTGGATCATTTGCTTGCACTACCACTGCAGATTGTGGTTGCCAGTTTCAACGCGGAAGGCAAAAAATCGAAGCAGAATCCTGCGAAGCACGACCCTTCTCCTGCCCCGCCACCACAGATGTCTGGCTTGGGAGGACTTCCTGCAGGCAGCCCTCCATCTCAAGGGACGGTAAGCGAAGCATCTAGTGAAGGTGATGGTAATAATGATGCCGGAGGAAGTCCACTGAACCCAAGTTCTGGTGGTCATCTCAACGACAGTAACTCAACCCAGCACTTTCAGAATATGTCACCTTTTACGTCTATGGGCTGGGCGCAACCCCCAAATTTCCACAGGCATGACAGACATTAAGATGGCGATGCAGATTTGACTAAGTTAACTGACCTTCTGGTTCAGGAATTTTATCATACTTGTTTGTTTTTACGTATGATGAAGCTAAGTACTTTGACAATATCAGATCAGGACTAGACATAATTCTTCTTGCCATATTTATTGCGAAGAGGAAGAAACGCTGCTGCTGTGTTAGCCTGTCTGCATAACCTGCCTGCCACACGCCTTACAACCATTGGATTATCGTCGGTGATGGAAGGTTAATGGTGCGTGCTTCTTTCCCACTTTCAGGGACGTATATGTTGAAGTTCTTTTTATTTTGATGTTTAAACTTGAATGTAGGATTTCTTCTTTCGTGGATTTTTATCATAAGACTAATTGGGTTATGTGTTGTTGGTATCTAGTTAAGTCGAGAGGCATTTTGAGGAGAATAAATACCTTTATCCCATAATTCTTTCAATCGCTAGCATGGGGCTTCAAAATATAACAGTTACATGTGTGTGTGTGTGTGTGTGTGTTTTTGTTAATTAGAATAGGCTAAAAGTTGTGAATAAGACTTGCTCCTAAGGCAGAGGTATACTATTTTTTATAATGGTAACGATGTATTGATGATTAAGAAGTGGCAAAGGCATCTCCGATAAAACAGGAATAAAACGGCACAGCAGCAGCAAGAAGCTAGATAAAAACTATATCCAACGACACAACAAATGACAAAAGAGACTGCTCAGAGTCAAGCAGTCTTCGGTTTATCCTCTTGCGAAGTTGCCGTAGAAGCCATGGCATCGAAGGAGTCGCCCTGTAGGTGATGGTTGTCTTCCTTCCATGGCTGCTTCTTGATCATTGAGCATTAATTCTGAAGCCGAAGGCCATGATAGACTAGGACTTGACTTAAACAATGCCCCAAGAAGAAAACAAAACCCAAAAGAACCCACAGGCTTTCTTCCCTCCTGCACACTTGTCCAGCTCATGACCGATCACCCTAAGCATGAAAAGTAATCGTCATGACTCTACCATGAACAAAAAGAGGAAAGAAATGGAGATCATCGTGAAGTCTTAAGCAATGGTCAAGAGGAGCCAAACTGAAGGCTGGCTACATTGCCATGGACCACCCACCCACATCTGATCCACAAGAGGAGCGAAGGTGACCATGAGATCATCTTCTATAGGAGGTCAATCAACCTAGAAGAAGAGATCTTTGGAATATAGAATCAATCATACGACACTCCCAAAGAAACAATGGAGAATCTAAGACCACCTACGTTTAAGGATTTTAAATGAGTAGCTTGTCCTGCCACATGAACCCATCTCTTCTTAAGATGCTTGGATAAACAAAATTGTTGGTGCAGGATGCTTATTTACTTCCCCTTCAACCATGCTTGAGTTCAGAACTCTAACCCCAAACTCTTGCTACTTTTGTCTCTGGCAGCTTCCACCCGAACCGCGCTTGAGTCCAACCATGCTCTAAAATCTTGGTGGGTGGTTTACCATTAGAACCCATTCCAAGGCTTCATTCTTCATCCATGGAAAGTGAAATAACGATTGACCTTGAATTATATTATCCTCCCTCTTACTCAACACTCTCATTTTCACTTTCGCTATCCTCTTCAATCAAACTATTTTCAACACTTATATGGCAAAAGTCATTGCGAATGCTTACAAGGATTTCATTCTCTTAGTTAATTTATAGTGTAGTCTATTATGTATTAAATTTTCGATTTAGTTGGAATTATATCTGCTTATGTTTGAAATTTAATAAAATTTTGTGAATTTCAAGGACACATGTTTATTTAATTTAACTAAAATTGTATTATGTATTTATAGTTATTTAATAATAAAATTTACGTGTTTGCTTGTCATTAATTTTATGTATTTAGGGAGGTAAATAAGCATAACCCTAAAAAATCAACACGCGTCTTTCGTGTACAGCATGCATGGTGAGTCTTCTATCATCATTTTGGTCAAACCTATAGAAAAATCAAAGTTCAACATCTACCAAAAATCATAACTTTGAAAAAGAAAATTGAAAGGAGTGCAAAATCATGCACGTAGTATATAATCTCTAATAAAATTATTTGCAATTGTAAAAGTTTGTTTTTTTAAAAAAAAGTCAAATGAAAAAGTCTGTAAATAGGGCACAACTGGAAAATGCCGTCCTCCGCAGTGCCGTCCTTTTTCGTTTCGTCGTCGGCACTACCACCGAATCCGAAGCACAAATTCTACGACCATTCCGAATCGGTGACGTTCCGAGGACATCATATACGCTGTGGCGGTGGGCGGCGTTCGTGATCGTGATGAGATTATTTAGGAAGTTCTTCGCGTTCCTGGGCTACCCTGATCCAGGCCACAACCACCATGAGCATGGGACCAGAAGAGAAGAGGGTCTAAGTGGCGACGGAGATCATTTTCATCGACTTGGTGGTGGTGACGACGGTCCTCGTGGAAGGGCAGGCGGATTCAGGAGGACTGTTCTGATCGAGAGGACTGTCCCCGTCATTGTGCCTTGCGAGAATGGCGATGGTGGAATCCAGGTACCACCGTGCCCAAAAACATCTTGTTTTTTGTATTGATTTCGTTTTTGGTTATGCCTTTCTTATCGTTTGTGTTGGGTGGCGCATTTGGTCGATGTCTTTGTTTCCTCTGGGATTTTGTGTGTTGTGTTGCTTCTGTTGTTTCTAACTTGGTGATGCTCTCGAATGGAAAATGAGCATATGGACTGAACTTTTGAATTGATTTAGCTCACGGTTTACAATATATATACTCAATCAGTTTCAATCTCCCTCTGAAGTTTCGGGAAAAAAGTACTCAATCATTTTCAAATTGTTTTACCTGGTCGTGGAAACTTTGGGATTTGAAGCCCTGTTTTTTCTTCCTATTGCAATTCAAATGTCTTTTTTTTTGGTACAATTGTTATCACCGTGGTGATCGTTTCTTTTCCACTGTAAGGTATATCACATTAATCTTCTAAAATGGAATATTAGCACAAAATTATTTCTTTTTGTTAACAACTTTTCTAGCATTTGAGCAGCAACTACAATCAATCAATTTGCCTTGTGAACCGCCGATGTCGCTTGATCAACTAACTACATTGCTTAGCTTTGCTTTATTAGCATCAGTGTAGAGGTAGACCATTGAAAAGATGTCACTAGCATTGCTTGGAAATCCTGTTTGACTTTTCCATATTCTTCAAGGAGAAATCTATTCTCTTAATGAAATTGTTAGCCATATTTGAAGGTCTGTTTTACTGTATTGAGAAGGAGATTGATTTGAGTACATTAATGGGGAACCAAATTCTTTGGTGGTGGTAAATGTGTTGAGGATTAAGAGTGTTGCTCGAAGGATATTTTCAACACTTGGGATCAACTTTGCTATGTGATTAGTCAGGTGAAGGAGCTCCGACACATTTTCAAGGAAAGAAATAGGCTGGCTGATGTTCTAGCTAGGGAGGGAGTTTCTCTCAAATATAATAGATTTTTTCAAGTGTTAAAGATTTTTCGGCTAAAGCTAATGGCATTTGGAGATTGGATGCATGGGAGTTACCAACGACCCATAAGTTTTAATGATTTCTTTGTTTTTATTTGTTTTTTGTTGAGGGGATTTGGTCTAGTCCTCCCTTCCTTATACCTCTTTTGTTCTTAGGTCCTTGCTCCATACATGGATTAGGGATTTCCTTTTGAAAAACATTGCTAGGCTGTAGTGACAATTGAGTAGATGTAATGATTATAGTACCATTAGGGGACGACCATTTTCATGTTCTTCACTCATCGACACTTCAATTGACAAAGTGAGAAACTCTCAATGTTGAGTTTTGAATTGAATTGAACCTTTAGGTGGCCATTTTGTGTTCTTGGGTTATGAGTGCATTGCACCTACCAATGATGATCGATTGATGACATTGATAGTGATCAATTGGTTGACTTGTACATTCTTCTTAATTGATTTAAAATCAACTGTTTATTTGAATTGGCTATGTCATCCGTATAAAGGGAATCATTGTTTTCTTTGAGAGAATATTTTGTAGAAAGCAACAAATCCATTGGTTTGAACAAACCAATGAGAGTCAGGCATTCATTGACACGGAAGTTTTGTAGTATATGATCGCCGTGCAGACTTGGTCTAGTTGACAACTGATTATACAAAGACCCATCTAGATTCAATGTGTTGCCCATGTCGGTTTATGTAGCCAAAAGAGATTTGTCGATCCCCAACTACCCTCACTTATCATCCATGAGAATAAAAAACATGGTAAATGTAGCATTACAATTATAGGTACACTATACAAACCTAAACCTAATACCCCCTTCATGTGCTCCTTTGACTTAGACATCAAGGGTGATGAGCCCAATCCCACTAGAGCCAGTCCTATCTGCTATTTTGTAGAGCAAACATTTAAGCAGCAGCTACAACAGTCAACCAGCTTGTTTAGTGCGTCATGGATCTAACTAGTCCAACTTAGTGGGAGGAAGATCACTATGTATAACATGGGAATGTATGCTTTCTTGTAGCGTACCTTCTCACCAAAATGTACCATTAGTGATTGGTCACAAACACTGAGTGCAAAGAAGAATGGTACCTACCTACAGCAAATCTAAAAGAGATAAATAGATCAGAAAAACTTGATATGAATATGAAAAGTATAACCTACATGTGGCAAATTTTGAATAAATATCCATATGTCACATGTCAGATATACAAGGATTTTCGGTCTCTTCTCTACCAACTGACCTATCCCAACTACCCTTTGCATGTACTTTGGACATTAAAAAAATAGTGAGTGGCAACTAAAGTAGAAAAACTACTTGTACAATGACAAGAAATCTTCATCTATCAACTTGAATTAAAGAAACACTGAAAGACAGAGACATAATAAGAAGTTAGTACAATCTAAAAGAAAAAAACCAATTTGAACTTTTTGTGCCATTGCCAACCTGGTAAATGACTGCAACCTCTACAATCGCCAGAAGGCACAAGGAATTTGTGCATATTATTTCTCTTATTGCAGCTATGCAGTTACATTGATTGATCACACGTGCTTGCGAAATCCTTGTCATTTGATGTCTGCCAAAGTTTATTACTTGAACCTTATATTCATCGTGAAATTGCATTCTCCCATCAAAGTAAGCGGCACTTTCACTTTCTGCTCTATAATATTGCATGATCTAAAATATGAATTGTAACCTTGAAAATGCAATTAGCATCCTAGCAACATGAGCTAAATTGTAAACTGATCCTTTCTTTTATCTTTTTCATTTGCCTCCAGGGCTTTGACTGGTATCGGGAAAAGCTGAAAATCGATGAGGATGGTGATGTGGCAGATGAATTCCTCTATGAGTCTCCTCCACGGGTGCAAGAAAAGGACAACTCCTGTTCCCCCTCAAAGGGTGATAACCAAGGATCCACGACTGCGCGGTTGGAGGTGAACCACCGTACTTGCAAGGTTCCTATAATCGGCCACCCCAGGGTTGTAGACGGGAACGTGCAACATTGCTGCATGGAGCAGGATGGCAAGTCCAGATGGGTCTGAAACTAAGGTTGTATTGGTGCTTTGTTGTACAAATCCCGTGGGTGGGAACGGTCCAATGGAATTTAGATATTGGTTCATCCATCCTTCTCGCATTGTTCGTTCTTCTTTTATTAGTGCTACCACAGATAGATCCAAGCACGCATGCATGATGGCTACAAATTACAAGAAACAAGTGGATTTACCTGTATGGTATGCAACAGCAATATTCTATGTTTATTTTTGGTAGGCGTGAGTTATGCTTGTCTACAGTTTGCCCATGTCAATATGGTAGAAATTCCAATTTGATGACGGTCACTACTACTACTACTTGCCACCGAAAATCATTAAATTCAAACATCTAAAATTGTCTGCGAAACAAATTCAAATTAAAATAAAAAATCAAAGCGAAATTAAAATTATGAACAACAAACTAAAAATCAACACAAAATTAAAAATCAAGGCAGAATTAAAAATTCGAAGCGAATCGAACGGGGCAGGACAGGCACGCAAGCGTGCAGGTCAGGCATCGATTCCAGTCCACGTCGACCGTCCGATCTGTGAAAGCACGGACGAAGGCCAGCGCCTCTTCTTGTTCTCGTTTTCTCCGCCTTAACTGGCGCTTCTCCTTCACGTACACGGCTCTACCCAACCAACCGACATCCAACAATGGCAACCACCAAGGCCTTGTTCTACTCTCCTTCCTCCTCCTCCTCCCTCTCCACTCGCTCCAGGGTCTCGTACATGGCTGTTGCAGCCTTCTCCTTCCCTAAGCTGAAGCCGCTCCTGCATCATCACTCACGCACCGAAGTGAGATTCCGTGGTCTCTCTCCTCACAGATCTGTGTCCTCCTTCTCAACTATGCCATCCCCGCGTTCTGGTGAGCAAGGTTTTTTTTTTTCTTCTGCCTTTCTGTTTACGATTCATTTCCTCCAGTCCCTGGTCGATTGCATTGTGGGTGAGCAGGTGTGAGAGCTCAGATTGTCTCCACGGAGAGAGTGGCGGTCGCCGAGACGCAGAAGGTGGAGACTCCTGTGGTTATTGTCACCGGAGCTTCCAGGGGAATCGGGAAAGCTATCGCCTTGGCATTTGGAAAAGCGGGATGTAGGGTTAGTAGAGTTGAATTGTTGCCTATTTTAACTTCATATATTTGAGCCACAGTATATATTTTTTGATGATATATTCTTAAATTTTTTATCTAAATTGTAACTTCATTCAAAAACCTTTCTTCATGTTCCTATACATAAAAGTTACAATTTGATTTAATTTTTTCTTTTAACTTAGATATTTTTATATTTTATTTAAGTTATAATTTTATTTAATTAACTTAATGTTGATCATTGATTGTGATCTTTTCTTGCTACTGTGAGTCAATTTTAAATGATTTATTGACCATTTCAGTGTTGTGACTCGAGTTACTGCATGTTTTTTGCTTGTTTGTCGTGCAATTTGTCGTCTCTCTTTCTTGACATTAGGATATGTGTTGCTTTTCCAGGTCCTGGTTAATTATGCAAGATCAGCAAAAGAAGCTGATGCGGTCGCTAAAGAGGTGCTTGTTTATATTGAATTTTGGGTACTTTTATATTGATGTGTGGTAGTGGTAATCGAGGGGATTGAGGTGCTTCATTTGACTACATAGTGGCGTGCTATTACCATGAACTTCTTTTCTTCCAGCATAATTTCCGTAATATTTGATGGTTTCTGTAAACTAACTTGTGGTCTGATGTCTTCAACAACAACCATCTCAGTCATAATCCAGTTACGTGTAGCCAATCACATGAATTTTTTTCTTCTATATATTTCTATCTATGATTAAATATTTAATTAAATTACAAAAATTTAAATATTTTCCCACAATTCTTAACCAATTAGTTTTGGACCTTCTTTTACTTCTTTTAGTTTCTTCTGAGCTAATTAATTTTCCTCTCCTACCTGGTGTATCCTTTGGCGTCATAAAGATATGACCAATTCATCTAAGTTGATTTTTGCTTATCTTATCTTCAATTCGTGCAAATCCTCTATTCCTAATAAAGTCACTTTTTAATTTATCCCTTATAATATTACCACTTATTTATTTAAACATTTGTATCTTTGCAACATTAATTTTTTGCATATGGCCATACTTTACATCCTAATATTTTGTGCTATAAGCATAGTTAGGAAAATAACCATTTTATTGAATTTTCCCTTTAATTTGAAAGGTATCCTATCGCATAACACTCTAGAAGTATTTCTCTACTTCATTCACCTTGCTTTAATTTTATAGCATCCTCTATAATTTTCTTATTGCTACTTATTATAGATCTTAGTACTTAAAAGTCTTACTTGGTGATCTTAAGTACATGTGGTTTGATGTATTGTAAAATATAAAAATAAAAATGGGCAAACATGGTGCTTGAGTTTCCCATCAATGTTTTAAAAGGATCTAATTCTGCATATTCTTTCCTCTATAAAGGGAGAGTTTCCTATGATTCAAATGCATAGCTTTCATATCACCATGGAACAATCTTGGCTTTATGTCAAGACTCACCCTCTATTAGTAGGATAATGGTGGTAATAATAAGAATTTTTGTCCAAGCAATAATCTTAACGTTGTTTTAGATTGAAGGGCTAGGTGGCCAAGCTCTTACTTTTGGAGCAGATGTTTCAAATGAAGCTGATGTTGGTGCAATGGTCAATGCTGTAAGAACATTTTCTTGCACTAATTTTTTTATGGCCTGCAATGGTTTTCTTTCCTTTGAACTGATGTCCATTGCATTCGATGCTTCCAGGCAGTAGATACATGGGGAACGGTTGATGTGTTGATTAATAATGCAGGTTTATATGTACATGATAATTTGTTTGTTTGGAACAAATATAATATTTCTATTTAAGTAATCACAATTTTCTGCAGGAATTGCACGTGACACATTAATGATGAGAATGAAAAAATCTCAGTGGCAGGAGGTTATCGACTTGAATCTTACAGGTGTCTTTCTCTGTACTCAGGTGGTGCTTTGAACTTATGCATCATTTACAAAATCTTCATTTTTTAATTCCTGTTGTTAATTTATACCATATTCAAATTTCACAGGCTGCATGCAAAGTAATGTCGAAGAAGAGAAAGGTATTTTCCTTGTTTCTGTTCATTTACAGACGTGGAACATAATAAGATACATGCTTTAGATTGTAGGGAAACTATAAAAATTTGATTTATCATATTGCTGTTGATTTGCTTTTAAAAACCATTGTCTATCTTCAGTATTGACCTGATGAATGTCAAATAGGGTGCACATAAAGAATCCAAGTAGTAGCTTAATTTTAACACATAGGGATATATTGTATAAAGCATCTTATATCTAGAAAAATGTCCTAACATCCTGTTCTGTGCCAGATCTTAGAAATAAGATCTCTGACTATGGGCTGTCAATACTTATGATAAGGTTCCCTTTTTATGGAACATATGGTGAATTCTGTGGAAATTTACTATGAACTTTGTGGCATACAAAACTATAAATGGGCACTTGTGTTTACTTGTAAAATTTCTTATATTGTTGTATTCTACATGAGCAGAGTATACCCATATGGTTTGACTTTTTGGTATCCAACCAAGGTATCCAATATCAATGTCATATTGAGAATTGATCCTATGAAAAAGGAAATGTATCATCAGTGGAAATATGGTAAGGTTCTGGAACTTGTCCAAATCCCTCGAATTCTAACTTAAAATTTTAGAATATATATGATAAAGGCATTCTACGCCAAGGTTATTAAGGTACCAAAGCACCCAAGCACCTATAAATTTAGTTTTTTCTCCTGAAATTTAACTGGGAAGATTCTCCTGAACGTAATTCTATGTATATTAATAATTTAAAACACATAAATAAATGATGCTTTAGGTCAATTAATATTTCTAATCATTTTTTTGAGCAGCAGTGGAGGATATATTAAAATCGAGAAAAAGGTAGGCCTACACAAACTGGCGGTGGGCTAGACAACACAAAACAAAACAGAAATAAATGAAGGTTTCAGAGATGAAACTGAAGGAAGAAAGGATGAGAAAAATAGAAGCAAGATCTTTAAGGCAAGTCAAAGTGACAAGCATTTGAAGACATGCCATCAACTCAGCATCTGCCATCATATCTTTCATTTGCCAAGATCTTGTTCAATCAGCGCACTAGGCACAATCTTTGAAAAGAAATAAACTTCATTGCTGTGGGCCCCAAAGAGTCATGGCATTCCTCTCTAACCCATGTTGCCACCAACCACATGAATGCCAAAAAATACATACTAGATGGTGCAAGTTATCCTAAAAGTAATGGTTTTAGTGGAAAGCAGTGTTTAAAAAATACATACTTTTATAATATGCAGTTTATTCTTTGGCACGTTTGGTGCAAGTTATCCTAAAAGTAGACACTTCCAAACTAAATGGTGGCCTTGACAGAAGTGGTGAACTTCGATGAAATCTACTAGCCTTATGTCTGATGGGAGTGGTTTTTATCTTGCTATTAAAATTGAGTGAATATTCTATATTTTTGGAGCTCTGTCATGAATCAGATTAGCAACCTCTTGCAATAATGATATGAATCATTTGGGATGAGTCTTGGTACTAAATGATGCATTAACTTTTACAATAAAAAAGTCTGTGCTGGGATTGATTGCTATTCATAAACTGTTTGTGAATTTGGCGTGGAATGGTTTTATAATAATTACCCACTTAAAACTGTTGAGGGTTTTATACATAAATTTTGCCCCACCCCAGATGATGTGCATCCATGAGTACTAATTGTTTACAAGTCTCTCTAGAATGCAGTATTTCTGTTATTGGTTCGAACAAAATTTTCTTTTGAAACTGAAGTTTTCCTTTATTGTTCAATGTAGAATTGAGCTATTTCTCTTCCATCTCTTCACTGATTCCTTGCTACACAGGGTAGAATTATCAATATATCATCTGTTGTTGGACTTACTGGCAATGTGGGTCAGGCAAACTATAGTGCTGCAAAGGCAGGAGTTATAGGTCTAACCAAGGCAGTGGCAAAGGAATATGGTAGCAGAAACATCCTTGTGGGTTTTCTTATAGTCTTGACAGTTATCCGCAGTACTAGGCTTTTTGGAAAATAGGAAGATGATTTGTTTTTATTGCCACAGGTTAATGCTGTTGCTCCTGGGTTTATCGTAACTGACATGACTTCCACGCTTCCTGAAGAAGTTGAAAAAAAGATCTTGAGCTGCATTTCCTTGGGTAAAATATTTGCTATCCTTTATGATCTGCTGCTAAATCACCGTTCCTGTGTGGTACTATATGTATAGTCGATTGTTGAAGAGATTGGTAAATTATCAAGTCGTGAAAACAAATAGAGAGACAACGTATATCATTTTCTATATGTAATGTGACAGGGAGATATGGAAAGCCAGAAGAAGTTGCTGGGCTTGTGGAATTCCTGGCTTTAAACCCAGCTGCCAGTTACATAACTGGACAGGTAAAGTGGATTTCTCTCTTCTGGAATGCGGCACATGATTTAATCAATAACCACAGAAGCCTGAATCATCATTTGAACTTTGCATATTAGAAAGTGAATTATGGTGTTTGCCTTTTGTAATTACATATGATAAATGGCATGGAATTTCGATTGTGTGCTTCTCTTAATTCTTCTATTGTTTGTTTGAGCTGCTGCTCTCGAAACAGGTCTTTCCTATTGATGGAGGAATGATAAGATAAGCTGGGAAATAACAAAAGATTCAATGGGCAAGAGATGGGGGCGATGTTAGGTGAAAAGGAGCTGGTTTACTCATCTTGGATCCTTCTCTGGTTAACCTGCATCGGTGCGGAAATCCAATGCCACCTTTTTCCAGCATGTTGTTATTACTTTTTAGGTGTCCTGGAGTTTTAGTTCATTTTTAGTTGTCATCTTGAACAATGTTATGGTGGGAGTAGTTGGTGTTCACAAACCGCTCTCAATGTAATTGCAATTGTTCTCTGTTTTATCCAGTTGGGTAGGGTGAAAAACATTTTCTCACAACAATTTAAATAAAAACTCGTCGGCATTGCACTACTCGCTGGACCAACCGTGCCACGTGTCTGTACTGTACAATGCAGTCAGTCAACTGCACTACTAGAACATAATTTTCTGACTTGTAGCTTGTGGGGATGAATGAATGCATTTGATTTGTAATACGGTAGTACAATTGACATCCGTAAAATGTTGTTAAGCATATAAATCTAAGCAAATGAAATGAATGTATCGCTACACATCCTTAGTTTAACATCTACTGCGTGTGTGTTTGTATATGTATATGACCGACTGACTGACTACTGCAGTCCAGAACCGACTAGGCTGGGGTAGTGAGAGTGAATGCTCGTGAGCGAGTGGTGGACCATCTTTGTCTCCATCTCCTTGATTAATTTGTCCGTGAGTGAGGCCACTCCGTCAGTCGGTCGGCCGTGCCTTGGTATTGGAGGACCCAATTATAAGTCGGACGTGGCCAATGCTGAATCTCACAACCGCGTGCAAACTTCTTCCCTGGGTTGGTGAGCGTCGGCTGATGTATCACATAATTACGTGTTACGAGAGCGATTTCTCGATCATTTCGTGCGAAACAAATTAAATACATACCTCAGACGGTGCAACACTTATTGTCTGTCGTATCTCTACCCACTCATACGCATGTCCATTATTATAGGCAAGCTAGCTAGCTGGTGGGTTGATGTCAATTATTAATCAGTAGTGGCCCCAGAAATCAAAGGTATTTGATTTATAAAAGGAGAGAAGGAACCATTCCGAAAAAGTGTGATCGAGAGATGATTTAATTCCTTTCTGGCAGCTGATGGATAGATCTCCTACTTGACTAATTTTTCAGCTGCCGTCCTCATCACCTTGAATTCTTTCCACTCCCACTGGTATATCCGACATGTCGTCATGATGCATCATGATGATGATGTCTCTGCAGGTGGATGGCTAGCTCGATCGGAAGGTATGGACGGTAGCCGGAAGAAGTTGCCAAGCACCGATGGCGTCGGTTGGGTCGATTTCCCGAGGGGTCTCAGGGTCTTACTCCTCGACGACGACGTCGCCGCCGCCGCTCAGACCAAAGACATGCTTGAACGCATGGATTACGCCGGTACGCGGCCAACCACAAATCTCAATCCCCCTCCTCTCTCTCTCTGTCTAGCGTACCTATACAATATATACATGCTGATTTTTGTTGCAGTTTCCTTGTTCCAAGACGAGGACGACGCCAAGGAAACAGTCTCAAAAGCAACAGGAGTTTTCCATCTTGCCATAGTGGAGGTCATACATGTGCACAGGCTTAGTTATGCAAACATACATATGCACTTGATTAATCTATGTACGTACAGGTCATGAACACCAGGAGAAGTGAAGAGAGCTTTGGATTTCTTGAAATGGCTGGGCACAGGGGACTTCAAACCATCGGTGAGCGCGCCCTACACACACAAACACAAGCAGCTACCACTCCCTTACAAATTAATTTGTTGTTCCCAAATTAAGTAGCTGATTTCATGGAGCGCAGTGATTTCAAGTGTGCGTCGTTTGAGCACCGTCCTGAGGTGCATTGCGGTGAGTGCGTTCTGCTTCCTTACCTACAAATATAATATATCAATCCTCGGTCTGTCTATGTCCTCTACTTGCCTGCATCTAATCACTACTTCTAGTTGATCGAAGGAGAAATTAATCATGATTATCTCCCAACCTGCGAACGAACATGTATATATCATTCGTGTAGCTTGCCATCTCTGATTAATCTGATTATCGATCAGCTTGGAGCAGCGGTGTTCCTTCACAAACCGGTGTCGGAGGAAAAGCTGAGGAACATATGGCAACATGTTGTACATAAGGTAGGTTTGTGAGTTGCGATTCCAAACCTCCCCAGCTTTCAATAATATTTCACTGAATCCATGGCCCTGTGAATGGCGAGCAGGCATTCAGCGCAGCACCAAACGCCCTCTCCAATTCCCTGCGCCCAATCAAAGACGCCGTGGCCTCCATCCTCCGAAACCAGGCCATCTCATCCAAATATTTTTCCGTCCAGAATGCATGCCCTGGAGAGGAGGAGGAGGAGGAGGTGGTTGATTCTGAACATGCCAATGCAGATACTCTAATTGAATGCCGTGTGCCCACCATAGAAAAGACTTCTCCCATCATTACTGCTAGATGGGATTGCCAGAAGAAGAATTCTAAGGTGACATCTATGCATACATATACATATATACATACAGTCTCTTCCCATCTTAATTCTATATTTCCTTGAGCAGGTAGACTGGACACCAGAGCTTCACAAGCGATTCGTTCAGGCGGTCGAGCAGCTTGGGATCGATCATGCCATCCCCTCGAAGATTCTCCGGTTGATGAAGGTGGAAGGCCTGACCAGGCACAACATCGCTAGTCATCTACAGGTACGGCTAGCTTTAACAATCAACTAACATACCATGCATGTGTGGTTACTTATTTATATATTCGATCGATGGACATCTTCTTACGTTTTAATATATTTTACGCACACACATATATATACATATATGTCTCAGAAGTACAGAATGCGTCGGAGACATGTACTGCTGCCGCCACCAAAGATCAACCAAGGAAGCAGACGGCCGCAACATAGAGATCCAACAACCGTGCACGCACAAAGGCCGATGGTTGCCTTCCCTGCAGCTGTCGTTCAATATTCGAATTACGGTTACCGGCCGAGTCAGCCGCAGGTCTACTCGGTCTGGGGCCATCCCTCCGGCATCCAGTCATGGCAACAACCCACAAGGCCGGTTTGGCCGTGGAAGGGTTTCACCACAGTACGTATATATACATATATGTATATATTAAAAATCTGCCAGCTAATAACTATTTTAATTTAGCTTATCAGTTAACTATGTTGGATTTCAGATGCATGCATATGCCGCATGGGGCTGCCCTGTCCTTCACCAACAAAATCCACTTCCTGCCCATCACCAAGTTCATCCACATCCTCCTCCGCTTTCTCCTCATGTAATTGAATTCTTACTATTTTGTCAGCAGATACACATCCCTGGCTAGCTAGTTGGCTACATACTTAATTAACCAGGAGCTAGCTAGCTAGCCAGAGTGATCAGTGTCATTCTTAATATATTATTGTCAAGCTGCATTTGATTGATTGATTTTCTTTCTCTGTTCAATGTTAGCCGCAGAATTTGCCCCAAGTTCCCGTCATTCATGAAGATCACGGTCGTGCGCCGAGGGCTACATATGATGACCTTCATCTGGTAAATCCTAGACCCTCCATTTGCTAATTAACCTGCAAACTCAGATCATTAATTAATTCACTAATTAGCTACACACACATATATATAGGAGTGCGATCGTCGGTCCTACCATCCTGAAAACTCCCTCCAAATTAACCTCTAAATTTTGTGTTTCTTTGAAACCGCCTGCATGCATGTGTGTGCCAATTAACGTCGATCTAATTAGATTAACTAGCTAGGTAGATATTAATTAGTGTTTGGTGGACGCCCAAGACTAGAGGAGGCTTTAATACTTGTGCATCGATCTATATGTATATATGCATGCATATATATATGGACAGGATGAGGAAGCGGTGGATAAGATGGTGAGGGAAGCCATCACCAAGCCGTGGCTCCCCCTTCCCCTGGGTCTCAAGCCACCCTCCGTAGACGCAGTTCTCGCCGAGTTGCAGCGTGAGGGTGTCAGCAACATCTCTCCTCCTCCCCCATCGTCCTGTTGATCGACAATCCATGCAGACGCATCTCCTGAAGTAATATTTTTTAGCTTCTTAACTTTTGTTTCTCAGGATGATTTTGAAGTAATATTTTTTTAGCTTCTTAACTTTTGTTTCTCAGGATGATTTTGAAGTAATATTTTTTAGCTTCTTAACTTTTGTTTCTCAAGATGATTTTGAAGTAATAAGCCGAAGCTGAAAAGCTCAAAGGTTGAGTACGTCTTTAGCATTTGTTTTAAGTTTCAAAGGTGAAGGCTTAATGCAAAAAGCCTACTTCCGAAAGCTAATTACAATCCTTACTAAATAATTAGTTCCAAACTGTTAGTTCAACTTTTGCTAGTTATACCTACCATGTAAACAAACAAAAATAGAAATTGGTAGTTAAAAGAAAACCTCAAAAATAGACATCAATAAAATTTATCGTGATCATTTACAACATGGAAGGAAAAAAAAGACGCCCCAAAAATCTTTTTTTCGAGAATAACTTTCAAGGGAGTTTTTCTCTTAAAATTGTGACTAACCACATACATATTTGACAATTATCTTCAAGAAATTTTTTATGGAAACTTTCTTGGAAGGGAGAGGAGCCCACATTCTTTCTGGTAAGCACACTAGAACCACCCAGAGAACCGGGTAAGAAGGCTTTGGAAATGCTAAATGGCTCTCTACGATCTGAAGAACATGACAATGGAAGTGGATAGCAAGGTGATTGCTTCGCAGCAAAGGATGCAGACGATGCATATCCCGGTTGAAGAATCAGTGGGAAAATCGCGGAATTCTTGAGGTGAAGGATGGCATGCGTGAAGCCAACACTTGCACGCATGAGGTTTTTCACTTTTCGGCTAGACCATGTTGTTGTTCGTGTGGAACTAATTGTATTGCTCCGACAATCGTAAATAAGCTATGTGTACTTCTAATGGAATACATGGTCATACCAATGGTCTCTTCTCAATACAAAGTTCATCGGCAAAGATTATAGAGGGGAACGAATAAATGGGAAGGCAGCAACCACATAATTTTGCAGTACAAAATATAAATAAAGCCGATCAGCATTGGATAGATGCCACTGCCACATACAACAGATGCCGATCACAAATCCAAATTTACACAACAGCAAAATGTATCAAGGACTTCGGCACATCGTCTTACAGCAACATACCATTGTTACATTCATTTTTCACGTCTTACGGGGTCGGATCCTCAAACTCGATAATAACACGCATTCTAGGTTGGCAAGAAAATTGACGCAACCATTACTCCATCAAAGATATCGGCAACTTTTAGAAGTAGAACTTTATATGAAGAAGAAGAAGAAGAAGAAGTAAAACGTGTAGAATAACCAAAAAAAAAAAAAAAGGAACAACAACAACAATAATAATAAAAGAAGAAGAATTTTAGAAGTAGAACTTTATATGAAAAAGAAGAAGTAAAATGTGTAGAAGAACAACAAAATAAAGAAGTAGAAGAACTATAGAAGAAAAAGAAGAAGTAGAAGTAAAACGTGTAGAAGAACAATAAAAATATAGAAGGAGAAGAACTATAATAGAAGAAGAAGTAAAACGTGTAGAAGAACAATAAAAATAAAGAAGAAGAAGAACTATAGTAGAAGAAGAAGAAAAAGAACTATAGTAGAAGAAGAAAAAGAAGGACAAGAAGAAGTAAAATGTGTAGAAGAAGAAGTTGAAGAACTATAGAAGAAGAATAAAAAGAAGGAGAAGAAGAACAATAGTAGAAGAAATAGCAGAAGAAGAAGAAGAATTTTAGAAGTAGAACTTTATATGAAGTAAAACTTGTAGAAGAACAATAAAAATAAAGAATAGGAAGTAGAACTATAGTAGAAGAAGAAAAAAAATGAAGAACAAGAAATATAGTAAAAGAAAAAGTAGAAAATGAAAATGAAGAAGAAAAAGAATAAAAAGAACTATAGTAAAAGAAAAAGAAGAAGAAGAAGAAGAAGAAGAACGATAAAAGAAGGAGAATTTTAGAAATAGAACAAGTAGAAGAACTTCAACAGTAGAAGAAGAAGAACGATAAAAGAAGAATTTTAGAAGTAGAACTTTATATGAAGAAGAAGAAGAAGTAAAACGTGTAGAAGAACAATAAAAATAAAAAGAAGAAGAAGAAGAAAAACGTGTAGATGAATAACGACAAATATGGTAAAAGAAGAAGTAGAAGAAGAAAACAAAAAATAAGAACTATAAAAAAAGAACGAGAAGAACAAGAAGAAGAACAAAGATAAAAGAAGAAGAATTTTAGAAGTAGAATATTATAAGAAGAAGAAGAAGTGATATGTGTAGAAGAACAATAAAAATAAAGAAGAAGTAGAAGAACTATAGAAGAACAATAAAAATAAAGAAGAAGTAAAACGTGTAGATGAAGAACAAGAAATATAGTAAAAGAAGAAGTAGAAGAAGAAAATGAAGAACTATATAATAATAATAATAAGAAGAAGAAGAAGAAGAAAAGAAGAATTTTAGAAGTAGAATATTATAAGAAGAAGAATAATAAGTAATATGTGTAGAAGAACAATAAAAATAAAGAATAAGAAATAGAAGAACAGTAAAAATAAAGAAGAAGAAGTAGAACAATAGTAGAAGAAGAAAAAGAATGAAGAAGAACAAGAAATATAGTAAAAGAAGAAGGATAAAAGAAGAAGAATTTTAGAAGTAGAATACTAAAAGAAGAAGAAGAATAAGTAATATGTGTAGAAGAACAATAAAAATAAAGAACAAGAAATAGAAGAACTATAGAAGAACAGTAAAAATAAAGAAGAAGTAGAACAATAGTAGAAGAAGAAAAAGAATGAAGAAGAACAGGAAATATAGTAAAAGAAGAAGAAGAAGGATAAAAGAAGAAGAATTTTAGAAGTAGAATATTATAAGAAGAAGAAGTGATTTGTGTAGAAGAACAATAAAAATAAAGAAGAAAAAGTAGAACCATAGAAGAACAATAAAAATAAAGAAGAAAAAGTAGAACCATAGAAGAACAATAAAAATAAAGAAGAAAAAGTAGAACCATAGAAGAACAATAAAAATAAAGAAGAAAAAGTAGAACAATAGTAGAAGAAGAAAAAGAATGAAGAAGAACAAGAAATATGGTAAAAGAAGTAGAAGAAGAAAATGAAGAAGAAGAACTATAGAAGAAGAAGAAGAACTGTAGTAGAAGAAGAAAAGGAGTAGAAGAAGAAGAAGGAGAAGAAGGAGAACGATAAAAGTACAATTTTAGATAAAAGAAGTAGAACTTTATATAAAGAAGAATAAGAAGTAAAATGTATAGAATAACAATAAAAATAAAGTAGAAGTATTGAAGAAGAAGAAAAAGAATAAAGAAGAACAAGAAATATGGTAAAAGAAGAAGTAGAAGAAGAAAATGAAGAAAAAGAAGAACAATAGAAGAAGAAGAAAAAGAAGGAGAAGAGTAAGAAGAAGAACGATAAAAGTAGAATTTTAGCAGTAGAACTTTATATGAAGTAAAATGTGTAGAAGAACCATAAAAATAAAGAAGTAGAAGAAGAAGAAGAACTATAGAAGAAGAAGAATTTTAGATGTAGAACTTTACATGAAGAAGAAGTAAAATGTGTAGAAGAACAATAAAAATAAAGAAGAAGAACTATAGTAGAAGAAGAAAAAGAACGAAGAAGAACAGGAAATATGGTAAAAGAAGAAATTGAAGAAGAAGAAGAAGAACCATAGAAGAAGAAGAAGAAGAAGAAGAATAACTATACTAGAAGAAAAGGAAGAAAAACAAGAACAAGAAGAACGTTAAAAGAAGAAGAATTTTAGAAGTAGGAATTTATATGAAGCAGAAGAAGTAAAATGTGTAGAAGAACAATAAAAATAAAGAAGAAGAAGAACAATGAGGTATGTGTACTTCTAATGGAATACATGGTCAAACCAATGGTGTTTTTACAATACAAAGTTCATCGACCAAAATTACAGGGGGAAAAATAAATGAGAAGCAGCAACCACAATTTTGCAGTACAAAATGTACATAAAGCCGATCAGCATTGGGTAGATGCCATTGCCACATACAACAAATGCCGATCACAAATTCAAATTTACACAACAGCAGAATAAAATGTATCTAGGACTTCCACACATCGTCTTCCAACCTACAGCAACAAGCTGCCGAATTCGGATAGATATGCCATTGCCACATACAACAAATGCCGATCACAATTTCAAATTTACACAACAGCAGAATAAAATGTATCTAGTACTTCCACATATCGTCTTCCAACCTACAATAACAAACTGCCGAATTCGGATAGATATGCCATTGCCACATACAACAAATGCCGATCACAAATTCAAATTTATACAACAGCAGAATAAAATGTATCTAGGACTTCCACACATCGTCTTCCAACCTACAGTAATATACTACCGAGATCATTCACTATTATTACATTCATTTTTCACGTCTTACGGGGTCGGATCCTCAAACTCGATAATAACACGCATTCTAGGTTGGCAAGAAAATTGACGCAACCATTACTTCATCAAAGATATCGGCAACTTCTAAATCAGTCAAGGCCCAGGCTGGTATAAAGTCCACCCTGGCAGGCAGTAAAAGAAAGACACAATCGGAAGCTACTCTAGATGCTGTTGATATTTTAAAAATTTCTTCCATTTGTTAGAGGTAGTCAAATCCAAGAAATAAGCATTTTTGCTTGCTTCCTAAAAAATAATTGTAGAGGATCAAGGACATCATGTGTCACAGGTTCTCACGCTAATAGTTCCGAACAAAAATCAGAGGGGAGAAAAGCGGTGAAATTTAAGAAACATCAATGGAATGAATAAGTACCGGCAGGCAAAGGCCACCAAGGATCAACGGAATTTACTGTGTAAAGAATCAGTCACAGATTTTATCACTGGAAGATACTACTCACAGAGCAATCATCATGAACCCGCCAAATGGTTTCACCCAAAAGATTTGCCACTGATAAAACTGTTAGCTGAGGAAAATAATTCTGCTCTAGCACTGGAATGGTATTTGTGATTATCACTTCCTGAAACAAACCGCTTGACAGTCTCTCAACAGCAGGAGGACTGCAAAAACCGATTGATGATTATGAAATGAAGTTCAGAATCGAAAGGGAAATAGTGAAAAAACAAGCTGTTACTTTTTTTATGAATTCAAAATCGTAAGGACAACAGCAAAAAACCAAGCTGTTGCTTTTTTTTTAATTCAAAGATTGCAGTGTCAAGAGTTGCAAAACTAGCATCAGTAATGCTGAAGCATGAAGCCCCATCATTTACCATGTATGCTTTACGAAGCTTTATGCAAGAGTTATTTGCTTATTTTTACTCTCTACGTGGGGGAAAAAATGGAATGATTCTCAACAAGTCATAAATAATCATCATACAGGAAATAGAAAAAATAAATAACTGAACCAGAAATCAAATGAAAAGAGGAAAAAAAACAATATGAAAGGAAATTTAAATTCTGACCAACGAACTTTATCCAAGTATCAAAAGTGATCAAAATCCAAAGCAAACGACAAAAGTGTATCTTATTTTATATAAACATTCAAATGTTTCTCAAGAAGTGGATATATAATTGAGCACAAAAATCATTTAAATTCTCAAGACGTGGATATTAAGCCTTTTTTTTTGCTTTTGCTTTTGTTTTATTTTATTTTTTCTTAGTTTCCTACTAGACACGTGTACTCTTGTTTGATCTTATCTAACAAGATTCAACCTTATCCTAATTCAAAAGAAAAAAGAAATCATTTGAAGGTGTGAGCAATGTCTGCCATCAGTCATAAATCACAAAAAAAGGAACTCGTTTGAAGGTGCCATTAGTTATTAAACTATCCACTTCTTTTTTACATCTTACACGGCAAAAATTATCCATATATTAAAGGTGTGAAAAAATGTCACTTTATTAACGTGCTGTTCCGATTACATTAGTTTTTGAGGGAAGTACTTAAGATAAATGAAAAGGAACCCCTATGCCTTCCCCATGGTATGACTGTAATAGGACGCCATAACTTTTACTCAAACTACCACAGGAAAGAAAGTGCATAAGTAACAAATAAAACAGAAATACAGGGGAAGTGCTCAACAGAACCTGAATACAGCATGAGTGCAGCAGGCATACACCTCCCTAGCTCCCTCTTGATGTAACAGAGCAGCACCTTTTGCAATTGTTCCTATAACCACAAAGTACAATAATAAGAATAGCCCTTAAGATTCTATTAATGAGCTTAAGAAAATCTCATGATTTAGCAACTAGATGGTAAAGAGGGAAAATACTTGAGATTATACATGGCACACAGAAGCCAAGGACAGAATGTGTCTCAAAATGGCATTTTTCAATACAGGCATGGAAAGGGTTGTGGTTGCGCCTTGGATATTGTAAAGGACAGAAGCTCGGTTATCTCTATTATTGTCTTGTGAATAAATATTCACAAAGGCAACGGTAAACTAAGAAAATATTTTAGATTGCTCGTGGCACATGGAGGTCAGGGACGACAAAATATGTATCAAGATAAACATTTCCTAGTAGATATATGGATATGGTTGTGGATTCTGTCAGGGATATTAGATATCTGAATTCAGTTATTTCCGTAAGTCTTGCGAATAAGCATTCACAAATGGGAGAGATGATTAGTTTTGGCTCACTAAGTACACTCACCTGCCGTGTCTATCATATCATCGACCATTACAGCTACTTTTCCTTTTACATCACCAATGAGGTTCATAACCTGAAAACCAAGTGAAACAAATGAAAGATCAAATCTGAACCAATGAATTATGAATATGATATTAAAGCTAACATCATTGGTGTTGATATTGTAAAATATATGAGGATTTGATTTTATACATAATGTTGGACAAAATTGAAATTCCTATAAGTTGTAAAATACATGAAAACTGTAGTGAAAATATTTTGTAGAAGTGTCTGGAAGAAACATTTTGTAAGATTCATATGAATGATTGTAGATAATGATGGCTAGAGACTGAAACAAATATCTACTGGCAAATTTATTGGTAATTGTGAAATACAACTAGAAAGGTATGACTAATTAGTTTTACTTAACGACCCTCCAGGAGATCATATCAACTTACATAGGATAAACTATGTCAGATATTAAGAATACAGTTGCACAGATTTCAACAGATAATTACCTCTGCAACATTATGCATATGACGTCTTTTATCCACAATGGCCAATGGAGCATCTGATAACTTTTTGGCAAATGCACGTGCTCTGGCAACACCGCCAACATCTGGTGAGACCACGACCAAGTCATTTGACGAAATGGTTTTACTTGAAAGGTAATCCAGTATCACGGGCTGCGAAAAAAAGTTGCTTCAATGAACTGCTAAAATTTCAACAATCAACAAAAGTTTCTAAGAGAATTTTGAAATAAATAAAAACAAAAAGTCCGTAAGCTTTAGCATGAATCATTACTTGACCATAGACATGATCAACTGGGATATCAAAGTATCCAATAGACTGCCCTGAATGAAGATCGCACGCAAGTACTCGATTTGCACCTGCTTCAGTAATCATGTTCGCAACTAACTTAGCAGCGATTGATTCACGTCCTTGAGTCTGGTTAATTGGAACAGAAGGCAAGCAGATGTTCATGTCAGAGATGGTAGTAACGTACTCCAGTAAACTCTCGATAAGCAGAATGAGTAGTGAGGAAAACAAGAGACAGGAAACAAAACATTCACAATGGAAAGAGGTAAGTACCTTTCTATCAGCCCTAGCATATCCGAAATAAGGAATAACGGCAGTTATGTTCTTTGCAGATGCTCTACGGCAAGCATCAATCATGATGAGAAGCTCCATGAGATTCTCATTGGCCGGGGGGCACGTAGGCTGAACCAGGAAAACATCACAGCCTCTGACACTCTCTTGCAATTGGACATATATCTCACCGTCCGCAAACCTCTTTATCTTGATCTTCCCAAGGTTCAATCCTAGATAACACGCAATTTCCTAGAGAGGACGACGACGTCAGGAACGCACGCAATACATGATATACATTACATCAACTTCTGAAGACAATATATTCGGGAGTCGCGTCCTACACCTGCGCAAGCAGAGGATTGGCCGTTCCGGAAAAAACACGGAGGCGTGTGTCACCACCGCCCCCTCCGCCTAACTCCTGGAGCTGAGTGGAATTCAAATAGTTCTGAACGGTGCCGTCGTTGAAGATGGGAATCTTCGGAGGCGCACCGTTCCCAAAGCGTAGCGGTTGCACCAGCTGACACCTCTGCTTCAAAAATCACACAAAGGAAGACGAATAAAAACTTGAGGTTCTGAAAGAATACAGGAAGAAAGAAAGAGAAGAGAGTAGTGGTAGTTTTTACGGCGCCGTGGTGGAGAGGAGGGATGGACTTGGGATGGTCGTGGAGGGAAGAGGAGGAAGACGGGAAGGAGAGGAGGTGTGGCCGGGAAGTAGCGGAGGAGGAGAACACCAGGGATGCCATCGTGTGCACCAGTCCGGCAGTCCGGTAGCAGCCAACGTAGGAACTTAGGGCTTGGATGCGAGGACGGGAGAGATGCACTAGACGGGCAGCCGAAGGAACGATCACATTCACATCGGAAAACGGAAAGCCGTATAAATTGCCGTGGTGTTTTTACATAAAGAAACGGAAAGCCGTATTTGTGTTACACGTGTCGATGTGTGGCTGGTTGTCTGGTGTTTTATATATAATCGTGAAAAATTGAGTGGTGTTTACGTATTCATCCCAATTATTTGTATTTAAATATGATAATTGTTTGGATAACATTAGAAATTTATGGTTTTAATAGAATATTGGTTAATGTATTAAGAATCAGTAAGGATATTAAATTAAATTGAAGATCTTTTATAATAGTACAAATATTTGTTAATTTTTTGATGATATAGTAGTAAAAAATTCCTTTTTAAAATTAATTATAGTATTTTTGAATTTAATGTAGTACAAGGTAAGGATAGAAGACCAATATGCTTTTGTTTTTAAATTTCATGTTTAATTTCCACCGCAACGATGGTGTGGATGTCTTCTTTTTGAAAGATAATGTAGATATCGTGTGGATATAACTTAGACAATTAAAGAAATCACTATTAGAGTTATTGATGTTATGGGATTTGTTTACTAAGAAAGTAAGCAAAGGTGAAGAAAAGGACGGACTAATAATAAAATAAAGTAAATTTCCTTGCTATAGTTCTTCTTTTATAGTTCTTGTATACTTGTTTTGTAATTCTTCTTTTTTGATAGTTTGTTTCTTGTGTAGTTCTTTTATAATTCTTCTATGTTTCTTCTTTTTGTTGGTTCATTTTTTAATGGTTCTTTTTCTTCTATCGTTCTTCTATGATTGTCCTATATTTATTTTATATAGTTCTTTCATAATTTTTTCTTTTTTTATAGTTTTGCTTCTTCTATAGTTATTCTTCTTCTCATATAGTTCTATTGTAGAAGAACTATAGAACAAAATGAACTATAAAAGAACAACTATGGAAGAAGAACCATTGGAAAAGACATACTATAGAAATAGAAGAACCATAAAACAAGACATATAGGACTACCGTTGAAGAACATGTTTTCTAATAGAAAATTGAATTGTAAACAAATGTCTTTCAAGTATGTATATTCACAAACTTAGAATATCCAAGGCATGGTTTTCTGAGAATTTAGCATGTCGAGAATGTTTTGTATGAGGTTCTTATTGGATACTTCATTTTTGAATCACTATAATTTTACTAAGGAAATGATAATTAAATATAGATTACTTGTTGTAGGAATCCAAAAAAAAACTTATATGGCATAAACTTGAATTACAATAATCATTTATATCAATGATTGAGATGGTGTTGTCCCCAAAGAAAAGGGTGACAGTGATAGTTTATGTACCTTTGGTGGGAATTCCTTATATGTCCAGTTATAAACTACCATGACAGCAAGACCCCATTTGGCAAAGTTATTAGTTGAAACGTTAGTTTGTCATGGAATCTAGTGGAACTCTCTCAATCGTAAATATATGTAGAATATAAAGGACCATAGATGGACAACATGAAAGAAAAGACAATCAATTTCTACCCAAAGTTTAGAGGAGTGTAGATGAAGAGCTATGGCAAGTTTGAAGCCATTAAATAGTGTAGAAGTCCAACAAAGCTACTGCATAACCATAATAATTAGCCTAACTATCAAAAGTTCTCCATGGTGGTTACGAAGAACGATTCCACAAGCAACTTTTCCATCCCATGACAAGGCACCATCAATATTATGCATGTGTCATCCTAAAGGTAATTTGCACCACACTTACCAAGTCTTTGGTGTGAACACTGATTTACTGACCTATAAGGAAGATTGCTAAAATATAAATATAAATGCACATACCTTTCATTTGATACTTCCAAAATCCTTAGGGGAGTTTTTGAACTGACTTTGCACTAAGTAGCCAACTTTCCCATAAAATAGAAGCCACTAGAAATTTGTGGAAGTGCTAATCGAAAGATTTGCTTGTAAATTGTAAGGCTTTGCAAATCCATTTTTTTTGGATATTATCAATTATGCCTTGAAAATATTCCACCTTGGACCTTCTTTTAAAGATAGGATAGCCTAGATATTTAAAAGGGAAGGTGCCTTGAGTAAAACCAGTAAAGTTCTTGATTCATTCCAACCTACTTTTAGGGCTTCTGGTGGAAACATAAAATGAGCTTTTGACCTTGTTAATTTTTTGACCAATAATGTTTTGATAGTCCTAAAAAATGTTCATGCAATCTAGGATGTTACTTTTGCTACCATTTAGGAAGCAAAGAGTATCATTTGCATAGAGAAGATGCGATAGAGAAAAAGTTGTGGTTCCTAAATAATGAGTGAAACTAGTTTTTTTCTCCAACTTTTTGAGACTACGACACAAAAGTTCCTTAGCAATAATGAATAAATATGGAGAAAGAAGGTCTCCTTGCCTCAACCCTCTAAAACTCGAAAAGATATAAAGAACCTTTATAATTAGACATTCTCAATGCAACTTTTAATAAGATTGATGCAATTCTTGTTAAAACCAAAGTTATGAAGAACCTTGTATAGAGATTCAAGATGATCAAAAGCTTTTTCCATCTCAATACTAAGAATAAGATTTCTACCATATCCACCATCATCTAGTCTTTAAGCTAATTATTGAGCGATCACAATATTATGAACAAAATGGATCTACCAGGTACAAAAGCACCCTAAGAGTTTAAAATGAGATTATTTAGGAATTTGCAAAGTCTCTTAACATGAAATTTGACAATGACTTTGTATCTAACATTACATAAACTAATAGATTTGAAACCTCAGAAGGTTTACAAGTTACTTATTTTAGGTATTAGTATGAGTAAAGTGGTTTTCCAAGATCTATCAAGTTGGGTACTCACAAAGAAAGCTTATGTGGAATCAACAAGATTTTTTGATAAATTCATCCAAGCCAAGAGCACTATTTGTCACCATATCCCTAATCACATTAGAAATTTCTTCTTTAAATGGGATGTTCGAAAAATCAGAGTAGTTGAGAGGTGTGATCACATAAAGAATTTCTTGGAATAAGCTACATTCTAAATTACAGCCTTCAAAGGTAAGAAGGCCTAAAAAGAAAGAGATTGCTTCTTGTTTAAGTTGCTCCTTAGATCTATGAGCCTAATCACTTTGCAACATGTTTTCAAAGTAAATAGTTCATTTTCTTTTGTTAATGATAGAGTGAAAATATTTTGTGTTATGATGACCTTCTCTCAACCATTTAATGTTAGTTTTTTGTTCTAGGACAATAGCCCTTTTCTTATCATTTTGAGCTAGTTTAGATTTAAGCTCTTACAAATGATCATGTAATTGGGGAGGAAAATTATTGGGAAGATTAACATCTGTAAAGGGAATCTAGTTAATGATGGCATCTTTCTCATAAAATATGTTCACAAATAATTCTTTATTCAAAGTTTTAAGGCATTGTTTATGGTTTACAGTTAGGGTTTTTTTTTCTTTAAGGTGACACTCCATGGACACTCAAATAGCTTGGTGAACACTAAGAGTATCCATGTAGTTGGTAATGGGTGATACTCCATAGATACTCAAACAACCTAATATACACTAAGAGTATCCATGGAGATGAAAGCTTACAAGAGTAGGCCTTTCTAGATACCTAGAAGAGCACTCTCTTGGAATTTGATTTCATGTACCATGCACTTTGTCTCCCAAACATTCCTAACTAGTCGGGAGTATCCAAGTAATCTCATCCACCAACTCGATCAAGAGTACTAACAAAGGTAAGATGCACAATGCTCACACAGTTTTAGATAGATGTACACACCTATTACTTGTGTATGCCTAAGCAAAGACAACACCACTGCCCATGGGCACTACACGAGAATTTTCTAAATGGTTACCTATCTTGGTATTGCTTTCGCCCAAGCATGGTTAACTCTAGAGTTCTTACAAGACTTTAGGGTTTAAGGTTAGGGTTTTTTTCTTTTTTTAGGATTTAGGTTTTTTTTTCTTTTTTTAGGGTTTAGGATTTTTTTTTTTTTTGTGCAATCCTCAGACACTCAAACATCTTGGTGAGCATCATGAGTATCCTTGGAGATGATAGTAGGTGAGCCTTTATGGACACTCAAATAGCTTGGAAAGAAGTGTTGGATTCTAATCCAAGTTGGAAGACATTTCAAGGCATGGATCCAATGCCATTACCATTTTAGATAGTGTCTCGCCCATGTCCTCCACTTCATCCTTGGAAAACCCCAACTCCTTAGAATTTGTCCACCATACGCTCCTCTTTGAATGCCATATCTCTTGAGATTCTCTATTTAATACATAATGATTAAGGCCAACTTCGATTGGTTAATTCGATTAGTTCATTAGTGGTCAAGAAGTATGATGGTTCTAATGATGATCTTGCACGTATTTCATATCTCACAGGTGGAAATTATTAGTATAATAATTTATTAGCTATAATTATTATTGTCTTAGATATTCTTAATAACCAGTGCAATCTTTTTTGCTTTCTTATTTCCTGTCAGAATTTGTGAAGTATCTTTTGTCTTTGCTATTTAGCTACCATTTTGCCAGATATGTATAAATTTTATTGTTATTACCATACGTCACTTTTTCATATTGACAAAATTCCATAAAGCACAACTAATTTTGGAGTTTATATGATTTATATGTATGCATTCTTGCACCACTTGTATTCTCTGCCCATATTTTCCCAAACAGACTATTGAACTTGGCAAAAATCAAAGATGCATTAGCCTCATTCAAGGATGTGTGGAATCTACATCCTTCACCAACTATTTAAGTATCCTTTGAGGCTCACATGTCATCACCTCTATAGATACTCTTGGTGTATACCAAGCTGTTTGAGTGTTCATGAAGGTTCACCTTCTATCACCTCTAAAGATACTCTTGGTGTTTACCAAGCTATTCGAGTGTCTAAGGCACACCCCTGTAGTAACAACATCCACCAAGGCATGTGAGTCCATCTTAGTAAAAAAATCATATTTCCATAGATCAAAAAAGTAAGTACAACTAGAGAGGCGAAAGCCCTAATACAACACACTCAACAAGGGTGGGTGGACATACACCCAAGGACCTAGAAGAAGGGGTGGTGAGAAAATCCAAACAATATAAAAACCATAGATTTATACAAGTAGTTGTACAAGAATGAAAGAGAAACACAAAGTCCCATCAAGGTGGATCAGCAAGGGCTAATAAGCTAGCAAAAAATCATGATCAGGGGAAGTGATCCAATCACTACTTCTGCAAGTCTAATCTTCTGCTGCAAGTTTCTCCACTTCAATCAGGCAAAAACCTTTTCACAAGTCCAAACATTTGTAAAGAGAAGATCTGCTGGCAATTCTCTAGTTTGACTGTAGCATGAATAGGGTGGATACACGTAAAGGTGGCACTCCACTCTCTAAGAGAAGATGGTGAAGATGGAGGGAGAAGAAACACTTACCTTGGAGAAGTAATCTTTAGGATCGTATGGCTACACAAGAGGGAGGTGAATTGTGTATTTTTAATATTTTCTGAAATATAATTGAAACTTTAAAACTCAAAAACAAGTCGAGACATTGTTTTCATAAAATCATTTTTATTTAAGGTTTCAATTACAATATGCAATTCAATTCTCCTCAGAAATTGTAGATGCAATTATATTTCGATACCATGTTTCATCTATACAATTTCATAACTACAAACAGAGAAAACTAATTTGCGAAATTTAAAATATTTCTCCCTATTTGCGATCTTTCTTATTCTTCTTCTTCTTCTTTTTTTCTTTAGCAATTCTTCAGTGACGAATATCTTGTCTTTTTATGCTTCACTGGATTTGCTTTCTTCTGATACTTCAAATCTTCAATGACAAAAATCTTACCTTTTTATGCTTCACTGAATTTTCTTCCACTTAAGAGATTTTTCCCGAAGAGGTGTTTTTAATCCCTAAAAAAGATTTTTCTTTTGGTGTGTAGGAATGGATTGATCCTTGAAAAAAATTTTCATTTTGTGTGCAAGGATAATTTGATCAACGAGAATTCTATGCCTTTTATATTGTATCTTCATTTCATGCATATCCTTTACGTTTAACCACTACCAGTTTTTCACTTCTCCACGTCTTTTCTTTTTCCTTCATCAAAATACACATGTTCTGACCCACGTTTATATTTCAAATTTTCTTTAATCATCAGTCCTAGATCTCTGAAAAATTTCCTGAAAAATAAACTTTCTCGTCTAAAAATTTTTCATCAGTGTAATAAGAAGTCGTTACTTTAATGTTAACTAAACGAGTAATACAAGTATATATATATAACTTAACGTTTCTAACTTAACGAGTTCACTATGTGCCATTTCACGTGACAAGTATTATAGCTAACTCAACGAACTAAGTCTGTGGTGTTATGCTAACTCAACAAACCAACTTAACCTTTCTTTCGGAAGGTTAAACGATAACTCACCGAAAACAGTTTAAGTTTCGGATAGTTACAAATGTAAGTCACCGAAAAACTCTTTATATTATAAAACTAGTGAGACACGTGTCAAGACCTGAAAACATGACTTAAGACCTTTCGGATAGTTGTGACTGTAAGTCTCTGAAAAAACTTTAACTCACCAATTCAGTAATAAACAAATGTTTTTTATAATAAAAATTTTACCACGTGCAAAAATAACAACTTAAATTTGTAACACTAACCTAACGCGTTGCCTTAGTGTTCAATATAGCAACTCAACGTGTTTAGTTATGTTAACTTAACGAGTTAAACATGTGTACCTCACGTGATACAATACAACATTCGTAACTTATAATTTCACCACGTGTATAACACTAACTTAATGAGTTCGTCTCTTCTTTTACTCACTAACTTAACGAGTTATCACGTGACCTATTTTAACCTTTAAGCCTCTAACTTAACGAGTTCTCACGTGACCTCTATACAAACAAAACTCTAACTTAACGAGTTGTCTAAACGTGCACTGTTCATGATACAGAAGATATAACATTAAAACATATCATACTTTTCAATAAAAACACACGTTAACTTAACGTTTAGCTAAATGAGAAATTAATGCAACGAAACGACTAGTTATTAACTTCAGATCCAATATAGACAAGTATTTATATCAGTAAGTTTTTTCTATATTAATTGATGATTTTAATTTCTTTTCACAAGCAATAGTAATTGAGCAAATATGATTATTTTCATTCAACACACATCATCAAAACAAAAATACTCAACACAATCGATTCTAAACAAGGTGGAGGCCCTCAAGACTAACCCATCTCATAAAACTTGGAAGTAACTCTCACTACTCATAGCTCAATGATTGGTAGAAGGAGGAAATGAGAGTGGAAAGCACATACCTGAAGCTTCCAGTAGGGACCCTAAAAAGGGCAAGAATAGAGGTAGAATCCACAAACATCCCTCACCAACTCATCTCAAGTGGAGGAAGCAAGGAGGGGAAAGACATAAAGATCAGAAATCAAACTTGAAAGCTTGCAGCTCTAGTAACCTCCACTCAACCTACTCCATCTCTAATCATAGTGTTAGTGGGTAGCCCTCACAAATCTAATAATAGTAGCTGGCGACATTGTGAAGGCATGCTCCTTGCATCTTGCCAAACACTACAAAAACTTCTCTTACCCAGGGAAGCAAGGTAATCAACCACAGTATTAGCCTTACAGGGTACCCAAGCAATGTTCGCCACTAGCATAGCAAAATCAAGAACCATTATCCACAGATAAAGGGCATCTAGGGTAGGGCACTACCTAGAAAATATAACGGTAACTAAAACATGTGAATCCACTTCCACAAGCGTGTGTCCCAAGTCACTTGTGAATCAAGAAGCAAGTGAAATCTAGTTTAGGGTTTAGGGTTTAGGGTTTAGAGTTTAGAGTTTAGAGTTTAGAGTTTAGGATTTGGGGTTAGGGTTTAGGTTTTTTTTTTTTTTTTTTTTTTGAAAAAAACACTATCCTTTAAATTCATTAGGGGATAGTTCTGCAGTAAAAAATAGAAACCAAATAAATATTTTGTTTCTAAAGCAATAGAGGCATACATGACTATTCTTAAATTGTTAGCCTATTAGAAAGCTAGAATTTTTCAGTAGTGAATATTGAATATTTTTCAGTTAGGCTTAACCGAAAAAAACTAACTAACTGAAATGCGGTTAGACGGGTGACCGAGTTCAGTTCAACCGAAGAAAATTCTAACACAGTGGTCTGATCGGAGGTTCGGTTTGGTTTGGTTCGGTCAAACCGAAGTTCGAATTTAGTTCAACCGAAGACTAACGCAGCAATCTGACCAGAGGTTGAAATGAAGAGTGGTTTGTCGACTGTAGAGGCTTGGTGTGATCGGACGTGATCCTTAGTGCAACCGAACTCCGATAAATCCTAACAACCCTTTGACAAATTTTTGGTACAACCGTGAAATTTACAATAAGACCGTGAATGTGGTAGGGTAAATAAAGTGGTTGAATTGATATTGAGACTAGTGCAACCGAAGCATTGTTCTTGTTTGTTGCACCTGTAGAGTCTTGTCTCTTTTGTTTGTTACTTCTCGAGGAGAAATGGCAGTACCAAAAATTATTTGACATAATTGTTGTTAAACCCAAGACAGCATATATTGCTTTTGTTGTATAATATCGAAGATCTGAATGTAGTGAATAATCCTGAATAGTATTTCTGAAATATTAACCTTATGAGATCTGAATAATATGTCACATCTATACTTTCATATGGTCCATAAGAAGACTGTGGCAAGATATTTGTGGAATTGTGACTGCATGGATTTTTTTCGAGAAAATATTTGTTGACTAGTCCATGTTTGCCAATTTATTCGTTTATCTGGATTAATCAACATTTTTAACCATTGTATAACACCTTGTGTGATGTAGTAGTCATAAAATAAGTGTTGAATAGATACAATAGAATTTTTGCAAAAGCAGCATATTGAAGAGAGAGAGACTCTCCTTGCGGATCTAACATCGTCTAAGGGGATGATCCTGTGATGTAGCTTTCATATAAATATAGAAATATTTATTGGAATCCATTTAGACCAACATCCTTGAAAATTTAAATTTTATTGGAAATGTTGTCTGGTTGAATTCCAAGTAATTGAGATGGAAAACTTATTACATATGGATCCTCCTAGGTCTATCGCGATATATTTGAATTTCCTCCATATTGTGCCTAGATGCTTCCCAATATTACTGTCCTTAAACTGATCTGCTATGCGATCCATCGTACCATAAATAGTGATTATCGCTTTCGCCCAGATGCCTTTATTCTTGATGATATTGTAAATTTGCTTTAACTTGAATGCATTGATTAAATCATGCATGTTCCTGAGAGCTAGTCCACCTTCTTTCACTAGCTTTGTAATTTTATTCCAAGATAACCAATGAATAATTTTTCTATTATTTTGAGTCCCAAATAAGAAAAATTGAGCACAAATAGTGTTGAGTCTATTAATAATACCATAAGGTAGAGGAATAACTGAGAGGGTGTGTATGGGAATTGAATTAGGAACATCCTTAATAAGCATCAATCATCCTCCTTGACTAAGAAAATGAGTTTTTCATTCGGCCAATTTGTTCTGAATTTTATTAATTAGATATTCAAAATATTTTTGTTTTGGATGACCTTTGAAGATAGGACAGCCTAAATAAATAAATGGCCAATATCCTTGTGTGCATCCCAACGTTTCTCTAATTTGTTGCACCCATTGATGTGGACTTCCTTAGGGTTTAGGGTTAGGGTTTTTTTTTTAGATAATCTATCCTGTAATATTCATCAGGGGATAGTCCTGCAAAAGGGAGAGAGAAACCAAATAAAATTTGGTTTGAAATAAAGATACAATTCTCAAAAAGATGCAAAAAGGAAAAGCCTTGAAAATCGGTTTAACCGAGAGTAATTCCAGTTTGACCAGGAAAAAAATCGATCTAGCCGGAATTTCAAAAACGGTCTAACCGATAATGAAGAGATTGATGACTTTTTGGTGAAACCGATCCTAGGTATTGGTAAGACCGAAAAAAGGAAACGGTCTGACCGAAGAGCCTGACCGGTTAGACCGGCTCAGGTTGAACCGTCGGAAAGCGGTTTTACCGAGAAAAAAGGTATAAAGCTGATTTCGATTCAACCGTATCTGTAGAGCGGTTGAACCGAAGAGACTTCGGTGTAACCGAAAACTTTACGATTAGACTGGAGGACACGAATATCTGTTACAGACTGACGGTGAAACCGATCTTGGGATCGGTTTGACCGGTTAGAGAATCGATTTAGCCTTTTTCAAAATCGATTCAACCGGAACTTCTGACATAGGTCAGGTGCGTCTGCCGGAGGGACCACTGTAGGGCTAGCGTCTGACATGCGACTGTCAGACTTGAGGACTGCTGACTTGCTTGGGCACGGAGGAGTCGTATTCCTCGATTTTTGTTATTTCATCTCTGAGAACTATGAACTGCTATCTACTAATTTCTTCTGATACTTTAAGAAGTTGAATAAAATGAGATATCCTCCCGATTACCGTAGAAATGTTTGGTTGAATGTTGCGAAAAATAATATCACACCTGTGGATCCAAATGCACCATAATGTAGTTGCTGTTAAATATTTAAGAATATTCAATTGAGGGGATTTTTTTCGAGAAAATTTTTTTTGCTTGCTCCATTCTTTCCAGTTGGTAATCTCGTCAATATTTAGGATATTGTTGAGCCGATTTACCAACTCCTTGACAAACCTACAATCGTAAAAAATATGATGGGATGTTTCTAAATAATTGCTGCAGAAGCTGCATATAGAAGGGAGATAATATCCAGCTTGAGTCCAAATATCATCCACTGGAATGATATTTCTATTTAATTTCCACAAGAAAATTGAAATTTTTGTGGGAATCTATGTAGACCACATGCCTTGAAGCTTGTTATCTTGATGGTGATGAACTCGCACTAAGTCCCAAGCAGTTTTGATTGAGAACTTATGTCCGAATAAAGCTCCAGATTCCTGAAATAAGTGTTTATAATTACTCCAACAGCTATTGAACATTTTATTTATATTATTATTGTGTTCTTCTGCTATTTGATCCATCGACCCGTGGTTAGCATTTATGGCTTGAGCCTAGATACCTAAGTTATCCAGTATTTTTTTGATTTGCTTCAATCTGAAAGCGGTAATCTGATCTCTCGTATTTCTGATATCAAGTCCATTCTTTGTAATAGGTCTAGCTATTTTTCTCCATGAAAGCCAATGAAAATTCTTTTTGGTTGTCGCCAGACCAAAAAAATTTAGCACAAATAGAATTGATTCTGTTGATAATGCCCAATGGAAGTGGAATGGCACTTAGAGTGTGTATAGGTATGGAATTCAGAACATGCTTTATCAGCATTAGTCTACCTCCTTAATTGAGAAATCTTGCCTTCCAACCTGCCATTTTATTTTGAATCTTGTCAATCAGATATTGAAAATATTTTAGCCTAGGTTGTCCTCTGAAGATAAGACAACCTAAGTAAATGAAAGGCCAATCACTTTGCTTGTAACCAAGAGTGTACTTTATGAATGCAATGCGATGTGCTGGACTTTTCTTTGATATAAAGAAGTTGCTTTTTTCATAATTTATCTTTTGGCTTGTAGTCATTTCATATTTTTTGAGGATATCAATGACTTTTTGAAGCATAGATTTCCTACCATTTAGGAATAAAAGGGCATCATCTGCAAAGAGCAAGTGAGAAATACGCCAATGTCTGCTTTGACATTTATAAGGAACATAATCTAATTCCTGTTGGAGCTTGAGGAGCGCTCTACCCAGCAATTCTTTAGTTATGATAAAAAGGAAAGGTGAAAGTGGATCCCCTTGACGGAGACCTCTAGAAGGGTAAAAAAATTGTGAGGGTGTTCCATTGAATAACACTAATGTAGGGTTGTCAGAGATGCAGTTTAAGATGATGTTGATGATTTTGGAGTCAAAACCGAAAGCTTTAAGGGTATGAAAAATAACCTTCCAGTTCATTCTATCAAAAGCTTTTTCCATATCTAATTTGACAATGAGATTACCTCCCCGATGGCCTTGATCAATATATTGAATCAATTCTTGTGCTAAGGAAATGTTATCATGAATACTTCTTTCCTTGATGAAAGCTGCTTGAGTGGGAGATGTCATAAGTGTAATCACTTTGGAGATTCTGTTAGCAATAATTTTGGCTATTATCTTGTAAGAGATATTACATAAGCTGATAGGCCTAAAATCTGCAAAATTTCTTGGTTGCTTTCTTTTGGGAATCAAAGCAATAAATGTGGCTTTCCATTTATTGTTGTCTTGCACTTGTGAAAAAGTACTGTAAAGCAGCACATAAATCTATACCAATTACCTCCCAGAATTTCATATAGAATTCTGTTGTAAAATCATTTGGCCTGGGTGCTTTATTATTGGGGAGAGAGGCTAAGACTTCTTTTATTTCAGCAATAGTAGGGATTTCCCATAAGCACTTATTGTAACTTTCATTTAAAACTCTCGGTATATTATCAAACAGACTCTGATCCTCAGTAACTTGTTGAGAATTTAATAATTCTGAAAAGTAGTCTTTACCTCTCTTTTTAATTTGATCTTCATCTTCACTGCCTGTATGCAAACTTTTGAAATGATCCTTCAAGTTTCTACATTTGATAAGTTGATGGAAGAATCTTGTATTTCTATCTATTTCTGACAACCAATTAATGTGAGAACTTTGTTTCAGTAAACTAGATTGTCGAGCTGTATTCTTTATAAGCTTTTCTTTGAGATTGATAACCATAGAATTTTTCTCTAGCGTGCAAGTCTCAGGCTCTTCCTGAAAATTCTGCTCTAATGAATGAATTTGTTTCAATATATTATGTTCCTTAGAAAAAATATTTCCCACTTTATTTCTATTCCAACTAATGAGAGCTTTCTTTAGAATCTTGAGCTTAGCACTGAAGTTTGTGATTGGATTCTGAAATTTTGCACTGCTCCAAACATTTGTAACAATATGATTTATATCTTCATAAGTTAACTAGAAATTTTTGAATTTGAAAGATCTTGGGCCCTAACCTCTGATGTTTTTGTTTTGTATCCTAATATAAGCATGATCTGAGCAAATCTGTTCTCCATAAATAATCTCGTCTTTGAATTGTTCAAACAGAGAATTATTTAACAAAATGCGGTCTAACCTTGCTAATTTTATGTTATTGCCAATTCTATTGTTGCAACAGGAAAACAAATCTCCAAGATGAGCAGGCTCTATGAGTTGATTTTGATTTATGAAATCATTAAACTCCTATCTTGCTGACTGATGTATGTGAATAATATTCTGAACTTCATCTATATGTCTAGTAACATTAAAATCTCCCTCAATCATCCACGGGCCATGTGCAGTTCTGGTATTCAGATCCGTTAAATAATCTCAGAGATTTCTATGAATAGTCTGATTGCATGAAGCATAAATCACCGAAACTAGAAGATCTTGATAAGACGATTTTGAAACCTTGTAGGTGATGGCTTGCGTGTGTGACTCCCAATGTTGTATATCCAGATTATCAGACCAAAAAGCACATATCTTTGAATTTCCGTAGGGTTTAGGGTTTTTTTTTTTTTTTTTAAGGGTCCTCCTTAGACACTCAAATAGCCTAGTGAACACTAGGAGTATCCTTAGAGGTGATAAAAGGTGAACCTTCATGGACACTCAAACAGCCTGGTATGCACTAGGAGTATCCATGGAGGTGATAATATGTAAGTCTCAATGAACACTCAAACGGCCTGGTACACACCAGGATATCCAAGGAGACGAGAACTTGTAGGGGGCTTTGCTAGGCCCACTTTGGTAAGTAGTACACACAACTACAGCTTGCCAATGCTTGAGCAAAGTTAACACTACTCCCCATAGGCATTGCACGAGAACTTCCTAAGTGGTCACCCATCCTGGTTCTGCTCCCGCCCAAACACAATTAACTCCAAAGTTTTTATAGAAGTCAGTGCTTAGTAGTAGGTGTAAATGCACCTAGGGTTTAGGGTTTTTTTTTTTTTTTTCATAATAACTATCCTTTACATTCATCAAGGGATAGTCCTACTAATAAAGTAAGAGCCAAAGAAAATTTGGCATTAAGGGCAATACAAGGCTCAAGATATTGTTAAGTAAAAGAAATATATAAAAAAAAGTCAGGAAAATTTTTTTTCGGTTTAATCGAAAAAAGATTCGGTGAAACCAAGTTTCCAAAACGGTTGAACCATCAAATAGTTGACGGTTGAACCTAAGTGAGTAGAAAGAAATGATTGGTCAGTGAGACTGAGTGCAGTGATCGGTCCGACCAGAGACAATCCGGTCTAACTGTGGACTGAGCGGTCAAACCGAAATGCTGAAAGGATCGGTAAAACCGTGGGAATGAAGGTTAGACCTAAAATCCAGAAAATCTGAAAAAGTCGGTGTGACCGTGTCAATGTTTCGGTGCAACCGGGGCAGACTCGGTCTAACCGTAGAAAAAAATGGTCAGACTGAAAAAGATGGTACGACCGAAAAAGCCGTTTCCGTGTGAACAAAGAAGAGTCAGAAAAATCTTTCAGATAGCATTTCTTCCGATGACTGATTGCAGGCAGCGAGTGAATAATCTCCTCGTAAGTTGTGACCTGTATTCTATCTGAGCACTGGATCAACAAATTTCTAAGATATTGAAACCTTGGATATAATAAATAATCTAGGATATGATAGTAGAAGAGTTAGGCTTTTTATTGCCAAATATTATCTCACATTTGTGTTTCCACAAGCTAGAGAGAGTGATTGCCGTTAGATATTTATAAAATTGATTCCAAGAAGATTTTTTGCGTGAATATAGCCGTTGCCTACACCATATTTCCTAGTTGTGGATAGGATTTGCTGTGATCAATAATCGGAGCCATTTGATAATATCTTGAGTAAAAGAGCATTTATAAAAAATATGATTGATAGATTCGGTGGAGTTCTTGCAAAAACTGCATATAGAAGGTAGTTGGTGTCCCATATGTTTTCTGGTTTCATCTACGGGGAGAAATTTTTTTTTTGAGTTTCCAAAGAAAAATAGAAACTTTTGTAGGTATTCCGGGACTCCAAAAACCCAGTAGTTTGTTGTTATGGGGTAATTGATTTCTGATAGAATTCCAAGCTGCTTTAATAGAGAATCTTGGAATCTGTAGAGTTTGATTATACCGATGTCACGTTCTGCCCAATGTTTTACCTATGTTGCTGTCTCTGTGGATATTAAAAATATGGTCCATATTACCATAGATTGCCTTGATGACTTCAACCCAGATGCCTTTATTATTGATCAGCTTGTGTATTTGCTTTAGTTGAAAAGCAATTAATTGCTCTTTTAAATTCTTGATATCAAGCCCACCTTCGGGAATAGGAGTGGAGATTTTTTCCCATTTGAGCCAATGGAAGTTTTTTTGATTACTATCTCCAGACCAAAAAAACGTGTACAGATATTGTTGATCTTCTGAATGATTCCAAAAGGAAGGGGCAATACTGATAAAGTGTGTATAGGAATAGAATTTAACACATGCTTGATTAGCATTAATCTTCCCCCTTAGCTAAGAAATTTAGCCTTCCAACCTTCAACTTTGTTTTGAATTTTGTCAATGAGATATTGAAAATATTTAAGACGGGATTGACCTTTAAAAATAGGACAATTGAGGTAGATGAAAGGCCAATTTCCTTGAGGACATCCAATCATAGTAGAGAAAAAATTCTTCCTGTGTTCCGAACTTTTTTTCGAGACATAGAAGTTACTCTTATTATAGTTGATTTTTTATCCCGTAGATGATTCATAATGCTGCAAAATGACTAGAGCTTTGTCTAACATTGATTTACGGCCATTGAGAAAAAGTATAGCATCATCAGCAAAGAGCAAGTGAGATATTTTCCAATGTCTACCTTGGCATTTATAAGGGACATAATTTTGCTCCATTTGCATTTTAAAGAAGGCCCTAGATAATAATTCTTCAATGATAATGAAGAGAAGAGGAGAAAGAGGATCACCTTGTCGTAATCCTCGAGTTGGATAAAATACTTGAGAGTTAGCTCCATTGAAAAGAACTGAGGTGGGATTCGACGATATACATCTTGATATTAGATCAATAATAGTAGTGTCAAATCCGAAGGTAGCAAGTGTGTCAAAAATAGCCGACCATTTCATTCTATCGAATGTTTTTTCCATGTTGAGTTTAATCATAAGATTCCCCCCTCGATGGCCTTGGTCTATATATTGTATGAGCTCCTGAGTGATAAATATATTGTCAAAAATACTTCTGCCTTTGATAAATGCTGCTTGAGTGTTAGATATGATGTTGGGTATGATTTCTGAAATCTGATTAGCTAATATTTTAGCAATACATTTATATGAGATGTTGCATAGGCTAATAGGACGAAAGTTCGAAAACTCCTCTGGTTGTTTCTTCTTAGGTATTAATGTAATGAAAGTAGCCTTCCATTTATCATTAAGAGAAGATCCTGCAAAGAAACTTTGAACTGCAAGACAAAAATCATTACCAATAATATTCCAGAAGTGTTTGAAGAATTCCACAATGAAGCCATCTAGACCTAGAGCTTTGTTATTGGGAAGATCAAAGACAACTTTCCTAATCTCATTGATGGTGGGAATATCCCATAATTTCCTGTTATCCTCCAGAGTAAGAATAGTAGGAATATTGATGATCATACTATCAATCATATGCGTATGTTGGGATGTCAGTAATTTGCTGAAATAGTTTTTCCCGTTGATTTTGAGTTGATCACAAGTAATATTGGATGTATCTGATCTGAGCATACTCTTAAAACAGTCCTTCGTGCTTCTTCTTTTAATAATCTGATGAAAGTATTTTGTGTTGCGATCCATTTCCTACATCCAATCAATGTGCGTAGATTGTCAAAAAAAGAGAAATTGACGATAATTGTTTTTGCGAAGGGCTTCTTGATGATTATGAAGGCAAGATAGTTTCTCCAAAGTGCATCCATTTTGTTGAAAATCTTGTTACAGAAAATTTATTTGTCTAAGTATCTGCTTCTCTTCTTCAAAAATATTGCCCACTCTATCAACATTCCAAATCTTAAGTTTCTCTTTGAGCAGCTTGAGTTTTGCACTGAAATTTGTAATAGGATTATTGTAGCTGAGACTATGCCACACTACTTGAATCATATTAGGTAAATCTTCATATGTCAGCCACATATTTTTGAAGCGAAATGCGGTTGGACCCCATGAGATAGTATTCCTATTCTGAAGGATAATATATGCAGATCCGAGTTTACTCGATTCCCATAAATTATTTCCTCTGTAATATGAGTTGCCATCTGAGAATTGATTAAGATGCGATCTAGTCTGGCATACATTCTATCAGTTTCTAATCTGTTATTGCACCAAGAAAATTGATTCCCATGATGGAAAGGTTATGTAAGGAGATTGTTATGAATAAATTCATTGAAATCCCACATAGCTGATTGTTGATTATGAAGAATATTTTTAGTTTCTCCAATATGTCTAACCACATATTAGGTTATGTGAGAATATTGTTATGATTTTAGGGGGAGATTTTTAGCAATCGAATTGATCTCTGATAACTGATTCCAAAGTTGACGTCTAGTATATTGGTTGCAAGAGGCATAAATAACCGAAATAAATAGATCATTATAAGGGGCATTTAATACTTTATAAGTACAAACTTGAGGATGCATATCTTCAATCTAAAAAGTAAGATTATCTAACCAGAGAGTGTAGATTTTGGAATTGCCATAATGATAATTCCAATTGATATTATCAACAAATTTTTGAGTATCTTCAAGCTTCATAAAATATTCTAATATGCATATTGCCTCTAATTTTTGAGTTCTGATAAGATTTTTGAGATATATTTGGGTTGATCAATTGATCAGCCCATGGTAATTCCAGAATAATATATTCATAGAAAAATCAAGTAGGAAGAGAGAGAATTATTGAGAATTGATGTTGATACTGTGGGAAGATTCGGCATCATTAGAAACCTTACTTTTTTTCTGTCTTAGACAAATGCTTTGTCTCTTTGATCTGGTCACTCTGAAGTCCTGTTGTGAGATAGTTTCTTCTGTGTCAAATTGGTGGTTGCTTGAGGAAAGGGATTCGTCTTCTAAGTAGGATCCTTCTTACAAGTGTTTTAACTTTCCTTGTAAAATTTCCAGGGAAATTTGATTTCGTGTAATGTCGGTATCTTTCTGATTTAATAAGATATGTTCTGTCATTGGATGCTTGTCTGGTAAGCGTTCCACAGAGATCTGTTCATAAGGCTGCTCAAGTTCTGTGGGAGGATTGACTGCTTTTTTTATTTTTCTATTGCGTGTAACCAATCTCCATTCTGAATCGGTCAAAGCCTGAAGCTGTACCGAAGTTTCTGATTCATTTGGCAGGTTGATTTGAAAATTCGGTGAGGCCGGCAATCTTTCTCCTTTTTGTTGTGTAATATTTTCCGGTTCCATCGGGATTTTGTCAGAAAATCATATTGGTTCGACCAGAAGGCTGACAACTTTGTCAGACGTTGCAGGCTATGCGTCCTGGAAATTGACAGATTTTTTGACAGTCTTATTTTTCTGTCCGACGGTAGGATTGTCAGATATGTTTATCGGTTCGACCGGAGGGATTGCGGTCTTACCGTTCTGGTTTGACACCGCAAGCAACCTTTCCTTCGGTTGGACCAATGATCCTATCGGTTCGACGTTGAAGGTGTTAGCTTTTTCTTTCGGTTGGACCGGAGAAGTTTCCGGTTCGATCGAAATTTTGTTAGGCCTGCCAACTTTTTTAGTTGTGAGCTTTGTGTTCACACTAGGCGTTTTTGCCATTGTTGCCCTCTAGGTGTATGCCGATTCTGCTGGGGTGTCTGGTAGCTGTTCTTGGTTGCTTTTCTTTTTATTTTTTTGAGAAACTATTTGCCACTGTGAATTGCCTGATGGGTCTTTGTGAGAAATAGCAGTAGTGTCAGACGAAACCCTCTTTCTGCATGTTTGGGTAGTGTGCCCTATTTTACAACAAAATTCGTAGAATTTCGGTTCAAAAGGGTATATGACCTTTTGATTGATGATTTCTCCACCATTATCAATGACGATGGAATGGGGCAAGGGTTTGGAAAGGTCCATTTCCACACAAATGGCGGTGAGTCCAGGGTGTGTAAAGTTACAGACATCTCGGTGCGAGCAAAGGTATTTTCCAAGAAGTTTTGCTATAGACTTTATAGCTCCAGGCGTGTGTAAGTGTGCACGAAGCTGAGGGAGGTGGACCCAAACTAGAGCCCAAGTGGCTTCCATTCCAGGTGAGAAAGAAGGTGACCAACAAAAAACTAACATCCTCTTTCCCTTAATATTCCAGTTTTCCTTAACTAAGGCTTGTAAAAAGATATGTTGGTGCTGAAAACGTAATAAAACATATCTAGAATCAAGGGCTGCGGGGAAGATCTCTTCTGAAACATTGAGTGTAGCTTTAATACCCTCTAGAATAGCATGTAAATCGGGACGTTGGCCAGCAAAATGTCTGACCAAAGTATAATGAAAGGGTGCTGCCATTGATGATATCTCCTCCGTATTGAAAGAAATCTATTGTTGTCCATCAATAATGATGGGATCACGAACTGGAAGATCTGAGAAAGTTGAAGGAACAAAATGTTCCCTAATCATGGCTGCAAAAGAAGGTCGTGGAGCATTCTTCTGCCAAGCTTGAGGATCAACAAAAGGAGGAGGTTCTCCTAGATGCACTGGCGGTGAATTCGCCATGGGAGAGAGAAGAAAAGAGGAAAGAGTGGAGATCGCCTAGAGAGAGAAGCTCTGGCTAGAGAGAGAAAGTGGAGGTGAGGAATGGGTTTAGGGTTAGGGTTTAGGGTTTAAGGTTTGGAGTTTTTTTTTTTTTTTTTTTTTTTCAAAGGTCCTCCTTAGACACTCAAACAGCCTGGTGAACACCAGAAGTATCTTTAGAGGTGATAGAAGGTGAACCTTCATGGACACTCAAACAGCTTGGTATACACCAAAAGTATCCATGGAGGTAATAACAGGTGAGTCTCAATGATAACAGGTGATAATGGGTTTAGGGTTTGGGGTTTAGGGTTTAGGGTTAGGGTTTAGGGTTTTTTTTTTTTTTTTTTTGAAAATATCCATCCTTTACATTCATCAGGGGATAGTCCTGCTAAAACAAAGTGTGTGCCCAGGAAAGGGCAATACAAGACTCAAAATAAAGTGAGTGAAAACAGATATAAATAATGTCAGGAAAAACTATTTTTCGATTTAACCGAAAAAATTCAGTCGACCGAAAACGGTTTAACCGTAAATATTTAACGGTGCGAGGAGAGATAATATTGTCGGTGAAACCGAGCACTGTGACCGGTCCCATCGGAGACTTTCCGATTTAACCGTGTATTGGGCGGTCAAACCGAGAAGCTGAAAATATCGGTAGAAACCGTGGAAAAAATGGTTAGACCGAAAATTTAAAATAAAACTAAAAATCGGTGAGACCGTGTCTGTATTTTGGTGCGACCAGTGCAGCCTCGGTCTAACCGTTGAAAGAACGGTCATACCGGAACAAGGATGATCCAACCGAGATAGCCGTTTCCGTGTGAACAAAGACGTTAGAAAATTGGTCAGAGCTTCCGATGACTGTTGCTTGCGGCGAGCGAATATTTCCTCGTAAGTTGTGACTTGTCTTCTGCAAATTTTGAAATCTAAGTTCTCAATCTCGGATATTGAAACATTTGATATAATAAATAAGCTGGGATATGATAGAAGAAGAGTTAGGCTTTTTATTGCCAAATATTATCTCGCATCTGTGTTTCCATAAGCTCCATAGAGTAAATGCCGTTAGATATTTATAGAATTGATTCCGAGAAGATTTTTTGCGTGAATGTAGTTGCTGCCAGCACCATATTTCCCAGTTATGAATAGGATTTGTCGTAGTCAATAATCTGAGCCATTTGATGATATCTTGAGTAAAAGAGCATTTATAAAAAATATGATTGATCGATTCTGTGGAGTTCCTGCAAAAATAGCATATGGACGGTAAATGTTGTCCCAAATGTTTTCTGGTTTCATCTACCGGAAGAAATTTATTTTTGAGTTTCCAAAGGAAGATAGAGGCTTTAGTAGGTATTTTGGGACTCCAAATACCCAATAGTTTGTTGTTACTGGGTAAATGATTTCTGATAGAATTCCAGGCTGCTTTAACTTAGAATCTTGGGATCTGCAGAGTTTGATAATGTCTATACCACGTTTTGCCCAATGTTTTTCCTATGTTGCTGTCTCTGTGGATATTAAAAATATGGTCTATACTGCCATAGATTGCCTTGATGGCTTCTGCCCAGATGCCTTTATTATTGATCAGCTTGTGTATTTGCTTTAGTTGAAAAGTGACTAATTGCTCTTTTAAATTTCTGATATCGAGCCCACCTTCGGGAACAGGGGTGGAGATTTTTTCCCATTTGAGCCAATGAAAGTTTTTCTGATTACTATCTCCTGACCAGAAAAAACGAGCACAGATATTGTTGATCTTCTAAACGATTCCACAAGGAAGGGGCAAAACTGATAAGGTGTGTATAGGAATAGAATTTAACACATGCTTGATAAGCATTAATCTTCCCCCTTGGCTAAGAAATTTAGCCTTCCAACTTGCAACTTTGTTTTGAATTTTGTCAATGAGATATTGGAAGTATTTAATACGAGATTAACCTTTGAAAATTGGGCAGCCGAGGTAGATGAAAGGCCAGTTGCCTTGAGGACATTCAATCATAATAGAGAAAATATTCTTCCTGTGCTCCGGACTTTTTTTGGAGACATAGAAGTTACTCTTATTGTAGTTGATTTTTTGTCCCGTAGATGCTTCATAATGCTGCAAAATGGTTAGAGCTTTGTCTAACATTGATTTGCGGCCATTGAGAAAAAGAATAGCATCATCAGCAAAAAGCAAGTGAGATATTTTCCAATGTCTTCCTTGGCATTTATAAGGGACATAATTTTGCTCCATTTGCATTTTAATGAGAGCCCTAGATAATAATTCTTCAGTGATAATGAAGAGAAGAGGAGAAAGAGGGTCACCTTGTCGTAATCCTCAGGTTGGATAAAATACTTGAGAATTAGCTCCATTGAAAAGAACTGAGGTGGGATTCAACGATATACATCTTGATATTAGATCAATAATAGTATTGTCAAATCCGAAGGCCGCAAGTGTGTCAAAAATAGCTAACCATTCCATTCTAGCGAATGCTTTTTCCATGTCGAGTTTTATCATAAGATTTCTCCCTCGATGGCCTTGGTCTATATATTGTATGAGCTCCTAAGTAAGAGATATGTTGTCAAAAATACTTCTGCCTTTAATAAATGCTGCTTGAGTATTAGATATGATGTTGGGTATGATTTTCGAAATCCGATTAGCTAAGATTTTGGCAATACATTTATAAGAGATGTTGCATAGACTAATAGGACGAAAGTCTAAAAACTCCTCTGGTTGTTTCTTCTTTGGAATTAATGTAATGAAAGTAGACTTCCATTTATCATTCAAAGAAGATCCTGCAAAGAAACTTTGAACTGCAAGACAAAAGTCATTACCAATAATATTCCAGAAATGTTTGAAGAATTCCGCAGTGAAGCCATCGAGACCTGGAGCTTTGTTATTGGGAAGATCAAAGACAACTTTTCTGATCTCATTGATGTTGGGAATATCCCATAATTTCCTGTTATCCTCCAGATTAAGAGTAGTAGGAATATTACTGATCATACTATCCATCATATGCGTATGTTGGGATGTCAGTAAATTGCTGAAATAGTTTTTTCCTTTGATTTTGAGTTGATCACAAGTAATATTGGACATATCTGATCTGAGCATACTCTTAAAGCAATCCTTCGTGCTTCTTCTTTTGATAATTTGATGAAAGTATTTTGTGTTTCGATCCATATCCTTCATCCAATCAATGTGTGTAGATTGTCTAAAAAAGAGAGATTGCCGATAATTGTTTTTTCGAAGGGCTTCTTGATAATTATGAAGGCAGGAAAGTTTCTCCAAGGTGCTACCGTTTTGTTGGAAGTCTTGTTCCAGAAAATTTATTTGTCTAATTATCTGCTTTTCTTCTTCAAAGATATTGCCCACTCTATCTACATTCCAAATCTTTAGTTTTTCTTTGAGCAGCTTGAGTTTTGCATTGAAATTTGTAATAGGATTCTTGTAGGTGAGACTATGCCACACCGCTTGAATCAAATTTGGTAGATCTTCATAAGTCAGCCACATATTTTTGAAGCGAAATGCGATTGGCCCCCAAGAGATAGTATTCATATTATGAAGGATAATATATGCATGATCTGAGTTTACTCGATTCCCATAAATTATATCTTCTGTAATATGTGTTGCCATCTGCGAATTGATTAAGATACGATCTAGTATGGCATACCTTCTATCAGATTCTGATCTATTATTGCACCAAGAAAATTGATTCCCATGATGAAAAGGTTCCGTGAGGAGATTGTTATGAATAAATTCATTGAAATCCTGCATAGCTGATTGTTGATTATGCAGAATATTCTTAGTTTCTCCAATATGCCTAGCCACATTAAAATCTCCCCCTAAAATCCAGCTTGTTTTATCTGCAATCGAATTAATCTCTGATAATTGATTCCAGAGTTGACGTCTAGTATATTGGTTGCAAGAGGCGTAAATAACCGAAATAAATAAATCCTTGTAAGGGGCATTTAATACTTTATAAGTACAAACTTGATGATGCATATCTATAATCTGAAAAGTAAGATTATCCGACCAGAGAGTGCAGATTTTGGAATTGCCATAATGATAATTCCAATTAATATTATCAGCAAATTTTTGAGTATCTTCCGGCTTCATAAAATGTTCTAATATGCATATTGCCTCTAGTTTTTGAGTTTTGATAAGATTTTTGAGATATATTTGGGTTGATCAGCCCACGACAATTCCAAAATAATATATTCATAGAAAATCAAGAAGGAAGAGAGAGAATTATTGAGAATTGCTGCTGATACTGTGGGAAGATTCGGCATCATTAGAAATCTTGCTTTTTTTCTGTCTGAGCCGAATGCTTTGTCTCTTTGATCTGGTTACTCTAAAGTCCTGCTGTGAGATAGTTTCTTCTGTGTCAGATTGATGGTTGCTTGAGGAAAGGGAGTCGTCTTCAGAGCTGGGTCATTCTGACAAATGTTTCAACTTTCCTTGTAAAATTTCTAAGGAAATTTGATTTCGTATAATGCCGAGATCTTTCTGATTCAATAAGATATGTTCTGTTAATGGATGCTTGTCTGGTAAGTGATCCGCCGATAGCTGTTCATAAGGCTGCTCGAGTTCTATGGAAGGAGTGATAGCTTTATTTAATTTTCTATTGCGTGTAACCAATCTCCATTCTGAGTCGGTCAAGGCCTGCAGCTGTACCGACGGTTCTGTTTCATTTGGCAGGTTGATTTGAAAACTCGGTGAGGCCGGCGAACTTTCTCCTCTTTGTCGTGTAGT